>OX384029.1:7740000-10467500 GCA_947534325.1 Agonum fuliginosum | reverse complement strand
TATGCTTTATATCTTCTTCTGCAGTTTAAATAAAATGACTAAAATATATTTTTGAGTATACTAGTATAATAAGTTAAAAGAATTTTTTATATTATTCTACATTTTAGTTATTAAGAAAAGTATGAACAAATAAGGCGTACAAGGAAGTCATGTGGTGTCCACGTCAGATTTTTATTATTATTATTGTATTTTCTTTAAGATTTTTTTTGTTCAAATTTTGTTAAAAATTGTTCGCCCCGCCTCTTTTTACAAAAAATAATCGCCTGCGGCGCATTAGAGCTCGCTTCGCTCGGTGTCCTATTTTAGAGATAAACAAATATGTCAGTATATACTGGGCTGCAATGAGAATGCGAATGAAACAACTGTTATTTCATATACATTTTGTTTTGACGTAGTTATATGAAATAACAATCAGATGCACTCCTATTATATCTGTTGTACACCGACAATGTATAAAAGTTGACAAGAAAGTAAATTCATAAATGTAGTACCTAAATGATGGGAGCTGAGAAAGGGGCGGCTGGTACTACACGGCCAAGACTGCAAATCCGCCACTGATTTCTGGTGCTTCTTTATAAGATTTAATTAGTTGAATTTCATTTCTTTCAGTTAAAATTTTGTTGGATTGTCCACAAACAGGTTTGTTTAATGAGCTTTAAAAGATTGTGTTTCTTTTATTTAAAAAAGTTTGTAACTTCCAAAGTTAGAGAGATAATTAAAAAAAACTAAACAGCTACAAAAAGTTAATATTTTACACTTTTACACACTTACCTTAGAGTTAGCTTGCCTTGATTTGTACACAAAATATTAGTCGAATACACACTATCCCCAAGGGCGGATTCAGGTGAAGTTTTAAGGGGGGGTAATTTTGAAAAATGGAATGGTAAAATAGCACCGCAGACGAATTTTTTTTTAGTTCAAGGTCAAATGCCTTTATATGAAATTTAGGATTTGAATAACACTCTTTTTTATGTGTAAAAATTAATTAAAACTTAATTTTTACTTCCACGTAAGTTAAAATAGTATTAATTTAAGTAGAAATTGGAATAGTATTCGATTTTAAGATCCAACTTTAGGATTCTTGGGGGGGGGGTAATTACCCCGTTACCCGTTACTTGTATCCGCGTCTGACTATCCCCAACTATCGAGGGAAGTGTGTAATATGAACATTGTTTTAAAAAAATAAATGAATATAATATGCTAATAGATCATCGTATAAAGTTGCGCTTTTATGTATGTGAAGCCAAAAGCCATATGTATATACTGCCAAAGTTTGAATTCCCCATTATAAATACCTTGCTGGAAAATATGGGACATGTATCAATTATTGATATTTTGCTACACATTTACTCCACCTCAAAGGCGGACTGGTAACGTGTCGGCCCAGTGGGAAATACATTTCGCCGGCCCAGCCCGAAGCTCTTTAAAAAAGTGTTGAGGTGTTCTTTTCCGAAAAAGAAAAAGCGCCGCAGGCGAAATTTTTTTTTGGTTCAAGGTCAATGGCCTGTTTCTTTAAAAGTTTAGTTTTCCATAGAGAGGAAATTACACACAATTTACCCTCATTTACGTAGTGATGCCGTGAGACGAGAAATTTAAGTATTCTCGTCGTGGCCATTTCTCGGCTGTTTAATTATCGTCTCAAAGAACTCGATTCTCGTCTCGGCCCAATTTCTCGAATAAAACTCGTTTCCATCTATTTGAGAAATTATTTATATTAAAACAATAAAATGCAATACGAACAAAGTATATAATAAAATATATTTTGACATTTTCGAAGAGAATAATATCAGATATTTTTCAAAGTTTTAATTACGAGAATTCTCGATTTCTCCAGAACTATTTCTCATCTCGTTATATTGAATTCTCTTCTCGTCTCGGCAGCATCACTGCTTTTATGAGTAGAAGTTAAAATAAATAACAAATTAAAAATAAATGTAATGAAAATTGGGAAATTTATTAATATGTAATTAGTCTAGCGATTTCTTAAACTTTTAAAGAACAAAACCGAGCCGAACAGCCGATTCTAAATAACTGACGAATACAAAACTTAGTTTCGTTTGTTTATTTGTGTTCAATGTTGCAAATAATTGTGAATTTTAATAAAGAAAAACTCCGAATTGGATTGTTTACGTTATTTATAAAAAATAATAATCTGCCCTATCGTGTCGGCAGTCGGCCCAAATTCATCGCGGCCCAGTGGGAAATATCACACCATCCCACCGGCCCAGTCCGCCTCTGCTCCACCTTACCTTACCATGAAAACATATTTTATTTATTGACAGATGGAAAATGCGTGTGTCTTTATTTGTTATTTTTAAAGAAGCTTCTTTATCTTAGAGAAGGGTGCTAAATTCAGCCCAATATTATTAAATTTGAAGCATAATTTTATTTTTTTAACTGTGTATACACGGTCTCCGCATGCTACAAACTAATTATATTAAACAACAATACAGGTAACACAAAATAAACAATAATACAAAGAATACAGCAGAATTAATATGACACACCAAGTAAGCAAGGGACAGGAAACACACGAGGAAATTTAAATCTTCAGTTGTCAGAGTGACAAAACGCTGTATCCACAGCCACCATTTAAGTTTCCCGGTGTTCCCGGGCCTGATGTAAACAGTAAACAATTCAACACATCATGGCAACGCATCGAACAAATTCACATCAGCAACTAGATGGAAGTGACATTTTAAGTTTCTGACTTCATATACAGGTTGGTGGAGGTGAAATGCGAACATAGGGAAATATATGACTATGGAGTTATCATGCTAGGCATCTTGATATACGTGGAATAAGTACTGCCAATGTCAAAGTAGCTGTCATATTATTGAAATTTTTATTTTCATTAAAATATTTTCTTTGCATAATAATGTATGTGTACGAGTAGAACGAGAAAGTTTACATGCACTTTTAGATTTTATTATTATTTCTGTTATTGATTACTCTTTTTGTCACACAAATTCACATTCTTCATTTTGTGACATTACTACAAAATATATCAAGATACCTGGCATGAAAGTTCGATTATCATGTACACTATGTTCCAAATGTTCTGCCCCAGCCTTAGTAAATCCCCCAGTGATCCGCAACCATTGTAGCACCATTCGTCAAAATTGCGGATTACGCCAGGTAGAGGAAAAGTGTAGAACAATAATTGCTTTGAGCTCTGTTTCGGTTTAGAAATACAATTTCCATAGTTTTGTTTTCTTCACTTCGTTACATTTCTAAACAAAAATTGCGTTATTATGAAATGAAAAAATTCTTTTAAATAAACAATTTTATTAAAATTTGTATCTTAAAAATGCCACAATATCTTGAAACTAAAAAATTAAGTATATTGAATTAATAAAATTAAATTAAAAAATAGAAATAAAAATACAAAAATATGCAGAATTACCTACCTATAATTGTTAATTATTTTTATGATTAGTAATTTCATTTTCAATATTTTAATTTAGTTTACATTAAATACATAATAACAATAAGTACGATAAAAAGTTACATAGAAAAAAATCCAAGTAATATCATTTTTAGCAATAATTCCCGGGCAAAATTACACGATTATAAAAAATGATCACCACACGATTTATTTATTTCATAACCCGATACACAGTAAATCTTTGAATGTTTAATCAGTACCTACATTAATTAACACACAATTTGACTTGTGCAGCGTTGAGGTTAATAGTGGCGGCGGCGAATTGTTAAAAATAAACGCTTAATTTTTAAGTGGCTTTTCTTTAGGCAGCGCGCCGGTGTACGCCGGCGTATTCACATCAAAATTTACTTGTATCTAACTTCGTAATATCTACATGTGTAGCAAAGTTAATGGAAAATATCTTATTAGATGCCATCCACATATGATACAATTTTTTTTTAATATGAACTATTAAAATTCCTATTAACAATGTCGAAATTTTTAGTTAATTTAGAATATTGATGGCGGCGCGCCGTAAAAAATATTGGCGTCGGCGTGAAATATATACCGGCGGCGTGGCGTGGCGGCCCACGGGTCTAACACACATGTTTACCATAATGCCACAATTGAAATTATTAGAATTTATTGTTTTGTGTTTTAAGTAAATTAAAATTTTTACTTGTATAAAAATTTTAAAATTGTTACTCTCATTGTCTTTATTTATAAATTATTTGTTTGGGTTTTGTTCTGTATATTTATATTTATTTATACGACGTTTCGGAAAACGTCGCAAATCGATCATAACATTAGTTGCTTTTATATACCTATTTAAACAAAGACTAATACAAATAATTATATTGTTTATGTAGATATTTTGGAAAACAATGATTGTAAAGTAGTAATTTTCACGGATACATTTTTAACACATAGATATTTATACGTAAGTGCAATAATTTAGGCAGGAACGGGAAACATGATAGTAACGAAGCTTGATAATAATTGTAACTTTTAGGACAATAATTCATAGTTTCTTTAAAAAAAACTTTTTATTTATGCCTAATGCATACAATCATGCAACACGCATTTCAATAAAACAGTTTGATATGTTTTATTCTCATTTAATTTACTGAAATATTATTACTGTCATTTCATAATAATGCAATTTATGTTTAGAAATGTAATGCAGTGATGAAAACAACTAAGGAAAATATGTTTCTAAACTAAAACTCAAAGCAAACGTTCTACACTTTTCCTTTACCTGACTTAGTAATGATTCACCGAGAACTGCTTCTATCTTTCGCATGCTGTCTTTTTCTACAACCTAAGAAGGCCGTATTTCGAATATTTTGACGAATGGTGCTACAATGGTTGCGGATCACTGGGGGATTTTCTAAGGCTGGGGCAGAACATTTGGAACATAGTGTACCTATGTTCCCTATGTTCGCATTTCACCTCCACCAACCTGTATAAAATACTACACACAAATTGGACAAGTTTAATAGAGCAAAATTGAATAAACAGTTGTATTACACTCGCTGTTTAAATGTATGTTTAACTCGCGGTATTAACTTACATTGAAACAGTTGGTATAATAAATAACTATTATTTGTTAATTTTCTATTTATAATCATAAATTTTTGTAATAACGCCCTGTACTTCAATGCAAGTTGCTAAATATCCTGCTTTAGTAATATTAATACTGGTAATAAATAGGCCAGTCTGTAAAACTGTTGGTATGTGAGATATATCTAAGAACATGTTGTCGATCCAGTAGAATCCCTAAAAAAAACATAAATTATTTTACAGCTGATCCTCGAGTGAGTAATGAGACAGACTGTGGTTCCAACAACTCAGGTTCGAATACTGACAGGTAAACATTCCAGCTCATTCGGCTGGTGCTGATAGAGATATAGTGTTACTATGTTTACATGCAGTTGTGAAACCGTTTCCAAAACGTTTTGAGTTTTAAAATCTCCATGTAAACAGTGTCAAAACGGTTTTGAGTTAACTCAAACCAAAACCAAAATTCTTGGGTTTGGCTTGAAAATTAGTTTCAAAACTAGTCATGTAAACAGGTAAAATTAAGTTTTGAGATTGCGCATGCGTACTTCACAGAGATTTCTGCCGTTTTTTGAACGTACAAACACCAATTATTGTCAGTTGTGACACACACACACACACATACACAGACATCATCGTAAAACTATAAAAAATGAGTTGTAAGGACCCTAATTCGTGTTCATCCACTAAAAATTCACCATCCGATTTTTTGCATGATTCCAATACCTTCCTTTACAGGTAAGCGGAAGGTAAAAATGCCAAAACGAAACATTTGGAGTGAAGAGGTTATATTTTTCGTTCCGATCTGTCACTCAACTGCCATTTACATGATCTAAATGCGCTTGCGCCGAAACTGTTTTCGAACCTTCGTTATCACTTGTTTTGAAAACTGCATGTAAACAATTTTACATAATTTTGACTGAAAACCCAAACCATTTTCAAAACTGCATGTAAATTTAGTAAGTATATAAAGAAAGGAATTTCTCAGAGATAAATATTCGTTGGGACGAGTCTAACTCAAAAAGAATGAGGTGTTTAGACGTTTAGAGCATACTAATCATATTTTTAAGGTGATATCGGCCAATTTTCCTTTATCTAAATAATATACCTCTTTATAACAACATACGATAAAATGTGTACACTATGTAAACAATTTGGATTCAATAGGGCCGTTTACTAATTATTTTTTTATTTTATTAAATTAAAATAGAGGTCTAAATAATACGTATAAAATAAAAATTAATGTTTAGAAATTTATAATATTACCTAAAACTAATTGTTAAATAAATTTTCTTGAAAAAATCGTAAAGTCACGATTGGAATGGTGTCTAATGCGCGTGTCTGCAAATTGTCAAAAGTACAATACTACAACGCCATCGCGGTGAGACTGCGCTAAGCACATGGCGAGAATCATTCCTATTGGCTATTCCAACTCTTACGTAGCGTTTTGCGGCTGTTGGCCTGTTTTAAAGGTGGCAGAACAAACCCAAGTTAACAAATGAAAATACTTATGAAGTAAGACCTTATTTTAAATTATTATATTTTTAATACGAGGGTTGTTTGATAAGTCAGTGACTTTTTGAATTTCCCGCGTAATGACTGTGATGGCAACACTGCCTCCGTCAACTGCCATCTATTAATAGACTGCTGTCAAAATTTGAGCAAGCTGCGTCATTGCGTTTTTTTTTAAATTCTTTCCGAGTAATAAGATTTCTCAAGGCCCTCAAAATAGGCATTCGTTTCAGTGATGAATCCTTAGGGTGACCATAATTCTTCAACCTGAAAACGGTACATGTTAGGGGGGGGCCTTAAAAAAATTATAAATATTTATATATAACAAAAATTTAAACAAAAATATTTTTTCGCAAAAATATTAATAATAAATAAAACAAAACAAACTATTACAAAACAAAATTCAAAATATCAAGATAACAAGATATACACTGGCGAAAAAAATGAAACACTTGAAATTTCACTTTGAAAAAACTGCAACAAAAGCTTTCTCAACGGAATCCAATACAGAAAAATGTGCTTTTTAACATATCAAAAGTTTCCGGAAATCACCGGACCGGAAGCCATTGAACTTTTGCAAAAATTACCGCTATTTTTGGTTTTTTAAGTTTAACTCATCTTTAGCTTATCATTACGAGAAAAACATTTATATGACATTATAGAGCACAAAATTCTCTATAAAAATGATGCATAGGATTTTTATGTAAGTTAACCTGTTTTCGAAAAAATAATAAAAATGTGTTTAGGAAATTTTCAGTCATTTAAATCAAGTGGTAATATTTTCTCTTGACACAATAATGACTGCCATATTCTAACGGACAAAAATATCGCCATCCGGTTTTCAGAATATGATTTCTATAACAATTTTCTATAATACCCATTATTTTTATATTTTTTGAGGCTCTCAATTAATCAAAAATTGGAAAAAAATTTAATAATAATAAATATTAATCGGAAAAATCCGTCTTTCTCAAAACGGGACAAACGCGTTATTTTAGCTAAATCGACGGGACAAACGGGACATAGTAAAATAACGGGACTGTCCCGTTCACAACGGTACGTATGGTCACCCTATGACTCCTTCATTAGACCCAAATCTCCTTCCACCCAGCCATTTCTTCAGGTTTGGAAAGAGGAAATAGTAACAGGGGGCTAAATCTAGAGAATATGCTGGATGAGGTAGCAGTTCGTAGCCTAATTTATGTATTTTTGCCATGGTGACTACACACGTGTGCACCCGTGCATTGTCTTGATGGAACAGCACTTGTTGTTGTTGTTGTTTTTTACTTTTAATGGCTGACAAATACAAACGCAATGACACAGCTTGCTCAAATTTTGACAGCAGTCTATTAATAGATGGCAGTTGACGGAGGCAGTGTTGTCGGCACAGTTACTACGCGGGGAAATTCAAAAAGTCACTGACTTATCAAACAGCCGTATAGTTGATTTCTTAACTAAACGGAGCAATCTGAAATTGGAAAGCTAAAACTGATCGTTTTTGATTGGCTGATGTAACACCAGTTTTACACCACACAAACTTTGTAATGCAACAAACGAATATATTCTCCATCTTGTCTCGTTAGCTGTTGTCAGTGACTGTATCGAGTTTGTCCGCTGATAGGTCAAATTTAATTTTGCCACCGAAAAAATCTACTGATATTTTTCTCGTATTTACACAGTGTAAGTACGGCTCAGCGAGACAACTTCAGATTGCTCCGTTTAGTTAAGGAATCAACTATAGTAATATTATGTTACCTATTATCGATTTTTATAGGAATCTACTATACTTTTACCAAAAGTAAACGACCCTATTAGGTACCTTCTTCGGAAAATATATAGATATAATAATGAAGCATATTAAAAATTTAGATAGTTGAAAATAAAGCCCAGTTCACACCAGAAATGTTTTTCTTTAAAAGTTTTCTCCAAAAAAGCAAGTGCTAAAAACTGTGTCAAATTTATATTTTGATTTATATTGATTGATAGGTTTTTGAAAGAAAGTTAGAAACTTTTATATTTATTATTATATTTTAGGAAACTTTTAATGAAAACTCTCCATAATAATTGGCTCCTTGCATGATATTGAAAATGAGATTTCTATGTAAGGTAAGGTGGGGTAAATGTGTAGCAAAATATCAATAGTTGATACATGTCCCATATTTTCCAGCAAGGTATTTATAATGGAGAATTCAAAATTTGGCAGTATATACATATGGCTTTTGGCTTTAAATACATAAAATCGCAACTTTATACGATGATCTATTAGCATATATTCATTATTTTTTTAAACAATGTCCTTATTACACACTTCCCCCGATAAATGGGGATAATGTGTATTCGACTATTATTTTGTGTACAAATCAAGGCAAGCTAACTCTAAGGTAAGTGTGTAAAAATGTAAAATATTAACTTTTTGTAGCTGTTTAGTTTTTTTTATTATCTCTTTAACTTTATTTATTTTTTTCAAATGACATGAGTAGTTCACGAGTCCTGCTCAAGTAAATCATAGCTGGTGATAATTGTAATTAAATGGTTCAGAATATATTTTTTTCAGCTAACACACTTACCACCGAAACACACTTACCCCACCTTACCTTACCTAGTTTTAGGTCGAAAACATAATTATGTAAATATACAAAATTTTATTCAAAAAACTTTATAGGTTTATTTTTCTGTTAAGTATGGGTCTATATTTTTCTTCTGTATTATTTTTATTAGGGCATTTCTGTCGATTGTGTCAAAAGCGACTTTCAAGTTCATAAAGAAAGCATATAATGTTCCTCTTTCTTTAAGTAATTCTTGTTCTATTACGTAGTTTAGTATGTATATATTATCCATGGTAGTGTCCCTTTCTTAATTGTCTTCGATATCTTCTTGTTTCTCTTCGTTTGTCTTTGTATTCTTTATCCCACCAATAGTTGTCGATTGTTGTATTTCTGATTAACTTTGTCGTGCTTTTGTATTACTGCGTTATTGATTTCTCTTATTAATAAATTGATTTGGTTGTCTTCGTCTATTTCTAGATCTTCAGTGTTCTCTTTATATTGTTTTGTTGTTTCTTCATTCCATAGCATTACTTGTCTACGTGCTTGATTACATCATTACATGGGCTGTTGATGATTTGATTTTTTAGAGTAGCGACTAAATGATGATCTGACTCGGTTTGATCTATTATTTCAAATTTTTTAATATCGTGTAGAGCTTCATTGTAGTCTATAACTGGTGCTTCCTGTTTTGCATTAATGAAGGATGAAGGTGAATTCGCCTCTTTTATCTCCTTCATAATTTCCATTTCGAATATTCCATCCTCTTTCCTCACACCATTTAATTAAGGCTGTCCCTTCGTTATTATTTTTCTTGTCTTTAGAATTTCGGTTTTCTATTTCGTCGGTTAGTATATTGCACATACCTCCTTCCTCTGCTGTCCTTGTGTTGAAGTCTCCGCCCAGAACTATTTTACATTCGTTTGTTTCTTCAATGTTCTCCTCAATATCTTTACATATTTCTTGCATTCTGTTGTTGTTATAAATTGTTATTATCTGCCATTTTTACTATCCAATACTACTATCTGTCTTTCTTGTATATTTTCTTTGTAGATCGATTTTGGTTCTACTTTTACTATTTGTTTTTGACACCAGTGATAATACCTCTCATTGCTCTTTCTTTTTCGTGGATTCTTGTTGCTTACACATATTTCCATATAAATTCTTTTGGTAGTTTATTTTTTCTTCCGCCCATGTTTCTGTTAAACCTATTATGTCAAATTACCTTATATGCTCCCAGAAACCTATGCTTTTTCCGTAATTCCCTTTGTATTCTAAAAACCTAGTTTTAAATTATTTATTTATGTAATTCTATATTCCCAGTTTTTTAACGAAAATTTTCTATTTCTTCAACCTGAACGTTGATTTCATTCCAAGCAAACCAGTTATTATTGATTCTTATTTTCTTGTATGCAACTGTAGCTGAGTTACCTTTATTTCTTTCCTCTCGAGCTAAGTTTCTTAGTTGTGCCTAAATCTCGCGTTCTTTCATTAGATTTAAAATTAAAATAATTTATATCTTTAATAAATGTTAATTCAGAATGGCTACTCCGCTCTCGTAGAACCGTGAAACTCGCCTACGGCTCGTCTCACAAACTTTCCACTCGAGCTGAATATGCTTCATTCCAAACTTGTTGCAGAATACACTATTCATTTAAAAAATAACGCTCTAGGCTCTAATACATTGCTGTCAAAGTCGTAACCATCCATGGATATGAAAAATCCTATGTTTCATGTTAAAATAAACTCACTGTATATTATTCTATCATGCAAGTAGCCCATTATTGCCTTCTTTGGGAAAAAAATAATATTTGTAAAAAATAGTTTATTACTTTAGCAATAGGGCATTCTTTCTTGGCGTGTGCAGTTTCAAGAAGGATTCCCCAAACTGGCCCCAGTAATAAAAATGCGCTTTGACAAGCATTATCTCTTTTCATTTTTATGAAATTACGTTTCCAGCCTCCGTCTCCCCACTTGCGAACCTCTAATTCAAACTGAAAGATACAAATGTCATTATCATGAATGTAATTTTTATGTATGTTGTTCTTACCGTATACGTATGGTCAAAAGATTCCAGTAAAGTTAGGTTCACACTGAACGAAAAATGTGTATGGTTGAATTTTTGAAAATTGAAAAACACTTCAATTTTTGAATGTTCTTTGTCTATATCTGAGCAAATTCTGATGTATTTTACGTCTATCTCAACTTTGTCTAGTGGGCCCTGTATAATAATTTGTTATTTATACTTTTATTTCATTTTAAATGTAC
Organism: Agonum fuliginosum; assembly: GCA_947534325.1. Taxonomy (NCBI): domain Eukaryota; kingdom Metazoa; phylum Arthropoda; class Insecta; order Coleoptera; family Carabidae; genus Agonum; species Agonum fuliginosum. The sequence continues at coordinate 10,456,190 of OX384029.1, read as the reverse complement.
TAAGTAAACCACTGCTATATATTTATTTTGTACCCTATTGTTATTGAGTTGTTTAAGTTGACTTGATAAATCAAAATACTAATAAACAAACTATAGTTGATTTCTTACCTAAACGGAGTAATCTGAAGTTGTCTCACTGAGCCGTATTTACACTGTGTAAATACGAGAAAAATATCACTAGATTATTTTGGCGGCAAAATTAAATATGACCTATCAGCGGGCAAACTCGATACAGTCACTTACAACAGCTGACGAGACAAGATGGAGAACAATAGTTTGTTTACATTACAAAGTGTGTGTGGTGTACAACTGGTGTTACATCAAACAAATCAAAAACGATCAGTTTTAGCATTCAAACTTCAGATTGCTCCGTTTAGTTAAGGGTGCGTTACAGATGTTTTGCAGGTTGCATAAAAATATATCAATTTTTAATAGCCATTTTCTCCGCTCCTGGTCAAAATATCTAGACAAACAAAACATTATTGAAATTTATATTTTTTTTTCTGTTTCCTGAAATATTTTTTGTTCCAATATTGTTTACTATAAACATTAAAACAATATTTTTATTCAATATTATGCCCTATATCAATACAAAATTACTCTCAGGAAACAATATTTGCTCTAATATTCACACATCTGCAATGTTTATCTTAATTGTTACAGTAGTTTTCTCAAAAATGGCTATTAAAATTTATTCAAATTGAGTAGATTTGAGTAGCAAAGTAGTCGAAAATAGTTCATCCTTTACCATAGAGATGGCAGCTCAGTCGAAATAACTTAATTGTCACTAAATATCGGTAATATAGTTTTCGACTTTCTACCCAACAGACAGTGACAATGACACATTTGATTTGAACCGAGCTGGATAACCGATAACTACTATATTTTCTACATTAGTTATACTTTATTTTCACGAAATCTTATATTTATTCTCGATTTATTCTAAGAAAAGAAATCAAATCAAAGGTCTTGATTAGGACTGATGTACAAAATTGTTCAAAATAGAGATCGGCTATTCAGGCTTTTGTTTTTTAAAAGTAAATTTAAGGGCTAGAAAGTTGTTAAAAATTGCGGCACGCGTTCCGAATTTGTTTTTATCGAAAAAATTATAGAATCATATCGTGTTTGATACAGTGTTGTGACTGATCTAGATCACCGATCTAGCTCAATTTACGTGATCTTTGGTCTGATCTAGATCATCTTATATTTAAGGATCTTGAGTTTGATCTAGATCAAATAAATATGATCTACGATCTTAAAATAAGATTATATTTTTAGATTTTTCTACGCTATATGCAAGTTAAAGCATGAAATTGAATATTTAGCAAAAGTACGAGTTTAATATTTTTAATATGTTTTAATGTAGATTAAATCGCTTGAATACTACGTATTTTCTTCTTTTTTATGTACCTAATGTAATACAACAATTACCTAAATATTTTGTCTATTATTGATCTTTTTACGATCTAAAGAAAAAAAGATCACTAATTTCTGATCTGATCTATAAAAAAGATCCTATCGTAAAAATTGATCTAAGATCTGATCTAGATCATATTAAACTAGAAGATCTTGATCTAGATCAATTTTAAAATGATCTGTCACAACACTGGTTTGATATGAAGTTAAAGGGCTATATAAATCATATTATTTAAAATAATGGCCGATGATTTATATTTGTTTTTATCGAAAAAATTATAAAATGATATCGAGTTTGACATCAAATTAATGAGCCAAATGAGGGCTAATTAAAATAAAATTATTTAAAGTGGTGTTCGACGATTGGCATTTGTTTTTAATAAAAAAATTATAAAATCATATCAAGTTTAATATCAAATTAAAGGCTAGATAAGGGCTCAATAATTAAATTATTGAAAATGGTGACCGACGATCGGCATTTGTTTTAATCGAAAAAATAATAGAACTATATCGAGTTTGACATCTAATTAGAGAGCTAGGTGAGGGCGAGGGCTAATTAATAAATTTATTTAAAATTATTGCCGGCGATTGCAATTTGTTTATATAAAAAAATGTTATAATCATATTGAGTTTAATATCATATTAAAGTTCTTGATGGGAATTTAAAACATAATTATCATCAAAGATTATGTTATCAAAAAAAAATTAAAATTATCTCATAAACAACGCATTTGTTTATAACAATTTTTTAAACAATAGGAGATAAAAATCATTTTTAAGTCGCTTCTGATCATAAGATAACGGATCAATAATAATATTATATAAAAAAAGTTTTTTTCAATGTTTAATGAAGCTTTATAATTTTTCACCTTAGTAAATTGTTAATAACAAAACGAAAATTAACTACTTTTTAATTTTTTCAACGGGAATCTATTCTAAGACCTTTGAAAAATAGCTCCACGAAAGGAAAAAATTCTCAGATTACTAGTTTAACAATTATCGCACTTGCAATGTTAATGTTCGTGCTACAAAAAATTGTTAATTAACTAATGGATAACTTATTGAAAAATCGTGATAAAAATTTTTGGACCACGGATTATTGTTCATTGATCTATCCTGCAGGCGCCTGAATTTTTTCAATTTTTAATTTTCATGTTTAATAACTTTAAATAATATTTATTCATTAAAGGTCCGAAGGAGGTGTGGCTTGCGCAAACCGGAGTACCCGTTTTCGGGCGTATTTTCAACCCTCTGGGAAAATTATAAATATTGGTCGTACAGTTCCGGGAGTTGGACTTTTTTTAAGGAAATTTCCTCCTCTTTTTGAATATTTTTCAAATTTGAATTATCTCGAATAGTTTTTAAGATATTGGCGAAAAACCAAACCCTCTTTTATTTTTTCACTAAATTGTTTATAACTATTGCAATTTTTGCGAGCGGCCTTAGCATTTTCTCAAAAACTATCTACATGCCATTCCGAATCGAATGACACCTCAAACATAATTTTCGGAGAAGGCGAAAAAATTTTGACCTAAAAAGCACTTGTTGACTATACTATAAAACGAAGGAAGGACTAAAATATTTCATTTTTCTTACATCTGCTAATGATAATTCAATTTCAATTTTGAAGTTTCTTAGAATTATTTAGAAACATCTGATATTGCAATCAAATCTAACAAAAATAATTCCTATTGAAAATATTTTTAACAATTGATCGCCACACAACAATGTTTCAGAAAAATTTGTCTAATCTCCAGCAAAATTGATTCCAGGAAAATATTCTCGAATCTCGACAATAAAAAAAATTCTAAGAAATTTGGTAATTTATGCCTCAATATAATAATAAATGTTAAATTTTATATAACTTATTTAGTTCTCCAGTCCAAACGAATACTTGTATATAATTTCTGTTTTTTACAAATACACATAGGTTTAAGTAGGTACATAAAAATGTACTGATGAGAGAAATTTGTATACGTTTTCAATTGTTACGAAATAATTGTTTATGTGTACTTAACATTTGTTAAATATACAGAACTACAGAAAAAAAATAATAAAAAATTTATTTAAAAAAAAAAAATAATAATTAAATAATAATAAAAATGCTCATTTTATTTTGTTTTATGTGTACTATGAATACCAGATTAAGATATAAAAATGACTAATCAATATTAAATGAAGGAAAGCTTAAATTTATCGAGGATCTTGATTTTCTCCTGCGTCCCGTCACCGATGAGTTCATCAAGAATTAGGGAGAATATTCGTTATAGTAAACAGACACAAACTTCAGAACACGATTGTATAGCCCTCTATTGAGAATATTTTAAATATAGCAACGTAGTTCATAAGTACGACCGATATGTAGCAATTGTCTCTACTTTTGAAACGTGTCCTTAAGAAATCAACTATAGTCTGTGTTTAGAACACATACGAGGGTCGATCAATAAGTACCCGTGTTTGAAGACAGGTGGCGTTTGTGAGAAATAAAACCTAAGTTAGATGCAGTCTATAGAGACCCTTCACTCTCTATGGCAATCCTGAGATACTGGTTCAATAAATTAAAACGTGGTCGTACATTTGTTTTTAATGAGGAGCGGCTAGGCTAGCTGGAAAATCGTTCAAAAGATCCACGACATAATTCTCGTTGATCGCCGAACTAAAGTGCGAAAAGTAGCAGCGGCCGTAGACGTGTCGTACGTGTAACAAAGTAGATTTGTTACTAATTTTCCGTAATCGAAATTATTGCTAAGTTGTGTTTTGTTAAGTTATTCACCTATTGGCCACGCGCGGTTGTTACACGTGCCTTGCGTTTCAGCGAAATTATTGCAATCTTGCATTTAGTATTAAAATATACTTAGGAAATTAAGTGTGGGTAGTTAGTCAATGATCGAACGGGTAGTTGGTTAGTCAACGTGAATGTAGTCAATCATCAACCGATCAAGAATGTAGTCATCAAGGAGCAATCGAGTTAGTTAGGAGAATGAACGAGTGAGAACTTCGTAAGTGTCTATCCTCACGATAGATATAATTTGTTAATCTTTTGTATGTCAAATTATTTGTAATATTTATAATTTTACTTTTTATTATTCATAATAATAAATATATTTTGTTTTCATGTATTATTTTACTTATTAAACATTTCCAGCACGTCAACAATCGGATTGTTAGGATTCGGGAATTTCGAGAATCAGAAACAACCCGAATTGTTACATACGGATCGGCAAAAATATTTTACATGATAAGTTAAGTATGAAAAAGGTGTCGGCTCAAAGGGTGCCGCGATTGATCATACGGTGAACAACAAGCGAATACGAGTTAGGCTAGGCATATTAGTAAAAATATTGGGTCTCAGAGGAAAGTTTTGATATAGTTTTGATTTTTTCACCGTTTATGTTTTTTGGGTCACTGAACACGAATTTGAAGTTTGCGGGCAAAAATTTTGACCGGAACTTTGTTTTTTTGGCACTTTTTGACCAAATTTTGGCACTTTTTTCAGTTTTTGGCTTATATCTCACAAAGGAAGCGTTTGTTTCGAAAAGTCTATTCTATACAAAATTAAAGTAGACAAAATTTTCTACATTTTTCATATTTAAAGTTTTTTCCAAGACTAACCGTTTCGCCGCTAGAGCGCGCTCAAAAGAGGCCATATTTCCATATCTAGTGAAATTAAAGAAATTTTAGTATTTTAAATTTTTTGTGTGTTTAATCACGTCTAATTTCTAAACGGATAAAGATATTGACTTCCGGTTTGCGGCGTTGAAATCCTTAGTAAATTTTACGTTAGATACATTATATTAAATTTTTTTATGAGGCCTTTGATAACCCAAAATTTAGTTATTACCTTCAAGTGAAAAATTGCAAAATTTCAGAATTTTAAATATTTTTTGTGTTCAATCACGTCTAATTTCTAAACGGATAAAGATATTGATTTCCGGTTTGCGGCGTTGGATTCCTTAATAAATTTTACGTTAGATACATCATATTAATTTTTTATGAGGCCTTTGATAACCCAAAATTTAGTTATTACCTTCAAGTGAAAAATTGCAAAATTTCAGAATTTTAAATATTTTTTGTGTTTAATCAACTCTACTTTCTGAGCGGATAAAGATATTGACTTCCGGTTTGCGGCGTTGGATTCCTTAGTAAATTTTACGTTAGATACATTATACTAAATTTTTTTATAAGGCCTTTGATAACCCAAAATTTAATTATTACCTTCAAGTGAAAATTGCAAAATTTCAGAATTTTAAATATTTTTTGTGTTTAATCAACTCTACTTACTGAACGGATAAAGATATCGACTTCCGGTTTGCAGCATTGGCTTCCTTGGACAATTTTATGTAAGATACATTGTACTATTTTTAGAGGCCTTTATTAATCTGAAATTTAATTATTTTCTCCTAGAGAAACTTTAATTTCTGAATGGATCAAGATATCGACTTCCGGTATTCGACATTGGATTCCTCAGACATTTTTATGAAAGATACATTGTACCTACTGTATTTTTTTTGAAGGACCTTTAATAAGCCGAAATTTAATCATTTTCTCCAAGAGAATAAGAATTCTAAAATTTTATAATTTTCTCTTGGAGAAAATCATTAAATTTCGGCCCTTCAAAAATAGTACAATGTATCTCATATAAAAATGCCTGAGAAATATCTTTATCCGGTTAGAAATTAGAGTTGATTAAACACAGAAGAATTTAAAAATACTAAAATAAAAGAAGTGAAAATCGGTCGCCATTTTCCAAGATGGCGGCCGTAGCACAACATGCATGAATGTTGATTTTTTATATGTTGTTACTAGGTAGGTACTAGTACTACATATATGCAAAGTATCATCTTTTAGGGAATTACTTCCAGGTATAGGCTAGGCATATAAGCAAAAAAATTGTTTTTTGGGTCTCTGAACATGAATTTGAATTTTGCGGGCAAAAATTTTGCCCAAAACTTTGTTTTTGAGCACTTTTAGACCAAATTGTTACAACAGTTAAGTATCACAGCAAGGCCGATTTCTGCGTAAACGCAACGGTGAATTTCACTAGATATGGAAATATGGCCCCTTTTGGGCGCGCTCTAGCGGCGAAACGGTTAGTCTTGGAAAAAACCTTAAATATGAAAACTGTAGGAAATATTGTTTACTTTAATTTTGTATAGAATAGACTTTTCGAAAAAACGCTTCCTTTCTGAGATATAAGCCAAAAACTGAAAAAAAATGCCAAAATTTGGTCAAAAAGTGCCAAAAAAACAAAGTTCCGGTCAAAATTTTTGCCCGCAAACTTCAAATTCGTGTTCAGTGACCCAAAAAACATAAAGGGTGAAAAAATCAAAACTATATCAAAACTTTCCTCTGAGAATCCTAATATGCCTAGCCTAAGTGTCGAATGTCGAAATAGTGTTTGGACCTCTTTAAACTTTAAGCGAAATTCGCAGCAATTTTTGCGTCGAGTTGTTACCGTTGATGAAACCTGGATACATTATTATACGCCAGAGACCAAACGACAGTCAAAACCATGGATTTTTCTTAATGAATATGCTCCGAAAAAGGTAAACCGATCCCATCGTCCGAAAAGGTCTTGGCCACGATTTTTTGGGATACGATGAAATAGCAGAAACGTTGGGAAAAGTGTATATTCCTAAAAGGAGATTACGTTGAAAAATATAAAAAAAATATATGAAAAACTTGCATCTTAATTCCTAACACGGGTACTTATTGATCGACTCTCGTATTTATAAAATTTTTCTTATATTAAATCCATCATTATATAGGTAATACCATTAGTTTCCAAGTTATGTCGACAATTTTTGTTACTGATTAAAAAAGTACGATTGCGCAGCACGTGTGTTATTGTAAAGCGTAATAATCATGAGTGATGCAGTCCCAAAAATTGTCTACATAACTTGGAACACGAATGGTAATCGGAGGACAATTCACCGAATAAAATGTTATAGCCTGATTTATAGATTAACGCTCCGCTTACGCAACGCTAACGTTCCCGCTAACGCAAAACATAAACTTATTACGGTATCCGGAATATTCTTCGAAAGCAAATTTTCCTTTCGAAGAATTGCTATTCGAATAATTTTCCTTTCGAAGAATTTTCCTTTCGAAGAATTGCTTTTTCGAAGAACTTTCCTTCGAAGAATTGCTTTCGAAGAAACTTCCTAGAACCATTTATTATTACCTATATCAGATGGGTCGGCAGTACGGCCGTGTGGTAACGTGACAGCGTTGTGATTGATATAGTCAAGCACGCTTCACAGCGGTTAATACTTGGATGGGTGACCATCGAGACTAAAGTAATACCCACTGCGGCTATATATATATATATATATATATATATATATATATATATATATATATATATATATATATATATATATATATATATATACAGGGTGTCTGTTTATAAATGAACCAGCACTTATCTCGCTTATTTGTTGATTTAGCGTTTTTTGTCAAATACATGATTTATACATTATCATGTGTAGTAAATGATAGCGGATGTGAATCCTTGATATCACTTCCGGTTTTTGAGGAAGTCATAGCAACTTTCAAATTTCAAATGGAACATTGTATTTTTTATTACGAATTTGAAAAGTACATTAAATTTGCTTTACGATGGTATAAAAAAAGTCATATGTTGTATTAATGAAATATTAAATTACGGGCACTTAAATTATGCACCTATGAACGCTGAAATAAGTAAGCCTTGCCGCGAAACAAAAACAATAGTTGAAAGCAGTTACCTGTCAACATTTTGAACATCTTTTATAAAATTAAAGTTAGGTACTCTCGAGGTACTCTAATAAATTAATTGTTTCTTAATTATTCATAATACGCGTTTTCTTATAATTTAGATTTAAGAGATATTTTATTGTAATTTACATTGATTGTTGACAGGTAACTGATTTCAACTATTGTTTTTGTTTCGCGGCAAGGCTTACTAATTTCAGCGTTCATAGGTGCATAATTTAAGTGCCCGTAATTTAATATTTTAATAATACAACATATAACTTTTTTATACCACCGTAAAGCAAATTTAATGTACTTTTCAAATTCGTAATAAAAAATACAATGTTCCATTTAAAATTTGAAAGTTGCTATGACTTCCTCAAAAACCGGAAGTGATACCAAGGATTCACATCCGCTATCATTTACTACACATGATACTGTATAAATCATGTATTTGACAAAAAACGCTAAATCAACAAATAAGCGAGATAAATGCTGGTTCATTTAAAAACAGACACCCTGTATATATATATATATATATATATATATATATATATATATATATATATCAGATGGCATCATTTATAGTATTCCGTTCGCGTTTCGCAAATGCACCCTTTAAGAGGTCCGTCTACTACCTAAAATCCATCATAAAATGTACTAAAGTAGCGAGTGTTTTGTGGCTAGTACAAGAATGGTAAATTTTTATTTCAACCAGGATTTAATAGAGAAAGAATGGATCAACAGATGTGCCTTTTTAAATTTTTTATCAAAAAATTGTACATGAATATATAAAAACTCCGAAAAATTCAAAAAACTTTCTTATTTTATGCAAACTTTACACGATGATATCTTATGATACAAATTAATTTTTAAAATTTTAAAAAGGCGCATCTGTAGATCCATTCTTTCTCTATTAAATTTTTATAAAAACATTATCCTGAATTCAATAATAATCTGACAGTCGCAACGAAAACACTTTTACAGTATTTTTCAATTTCCAAATGACATTGCATTGCTAGGATGCGGCAATGTACGAGTTTCGGGCATTTCAGGCAGTCCTAGTAGTGGGCAAAAAGTGGAATAGAAACAAAAGTAAAATCGAGAATATTCTAGGAATTCGGTAAAAACGTAGACGAGCCACTTAACGGATTTAAGTTTTGCGGTTGCGAGCCAAACGGTAGCCAATCAAATGCGTAACACAAAACAAATATTGTGTCAGTCAAATGACAGTGACAATAATTTCAACCATGTCGTGTAGTAAGTAATTTATTAAATAAATTAATATCCTAGATGGAAATGTAACACTTACCAATTCGTGCCAAAAATGTCAAACCTGTGCGTCAAACAATGTAACATAATCTCTAAATCGCACGTCAACGTATGTTTCCAACGTAGATTTATTAATTGATGTTAAAATATCTAACGTGAACAGAATGAGAACATTTGCGTGGCGTAAACGGAGCATTAATCTATAAATCAGGCTTAGAAGGCCGCTTCACAATCGCCCGAGAACGGCAACGGGAACCAAAACGAGAATTTTAACCAATAGAATCATTTCAGTGTGATATTTCGTAAGATTATCTTTGTGTAATTAAATTTTTATTTACAATCTGCATCTATTTAATGGCAACTACTTAAATAACTTTCTCTATTCAACGATTTGTTACTCGTAATCGATAAACGTCGCTATTGTTTCCGTTCACGTTCCCGTTTGATATCCGTTTTAGTTCCCGTTCATTTCCGTCGCCGTTCTCGGGCGATTGTGAAGCGACCTTGAGTTTCTAAATGCTTCACTTCCACGGCAACAGTAGAAATAATTGAATTAACAGGCAAAACAAATTATTGTTTTTAACAAATTTAAGTTTTTCACAATTTGCCATTTTCTGAAATGACTGCGTTTGAGAAACGATTTGTTACTGAAATAGTGAAAATAGGAAATAGGAAAATATGCAATATAATGCAATATCAATATTAAATTTGATAAATAGAACAACAGCTTTCTTGGGTATCAGCCAACAATATATTTGGGAAAACTACCCTCAACGTTTCGGCCCTACCAGGGCCATCCTCAAGAGCTACAACATTTAAAATGTTTATCTCCTACAGATTTAGAGAAATTCAAACCAAATTCAAATTTTTCTTATGTAGCTCATAATTAGCTATGACCCGTCTTATTGGAGATTTTTTCTATCTTTTCAACGGGTGTAGAATTTTTTTCTGACCTATAGGAAATACAATGTTAAAATTTTCATTTCACTCTTAGTTTTTAACTATTGAATTTAGAGTAAAAGTGTGAACTATATAAAAAAAATCTGCTGTGGCCACCACAGTACTTCCCCGATTATAAGTTTTAATAACTTGCTTTCGTAAAGGCTTTAATTTTATGCTTTATGCTTTATGCAGCAAAATTTAAATAAATTTTTTTTTCCCAAACTATTTAAGTTGATACCAACTTTGGCATAATTTAAATAACATGTGAAAAATCCTGATGTGGTCAGCACAAGACCACCCGCCATACCCTACCCACTCTTTTTAGTTTTTACTATACTATAAATACTCACGTCACAAATATATTATTTTCATTTTATGTACACTGTAGAACTGTAGAAGAAGATATAAACGATGTGTCACTATTTTGTCACAGTCACTGTCATAATCAATTCAAATTTACGTGTAGTAAAAAATGTTAAAAGATCATGTACTACAAGGTACTGAATACTGAAGTTTCATACTCTAAATTATTGACAATAATTTATTTCCTAAATAGTATCATGTACGGAAAAAAATTTAAAATACGAATTGTAGATGACAAAAATATAATCTTTGATTCGAAATAGAAAATATTGTGATAAATTAATTATTTATCGAAATATTTAAGCAAAGTACTACGTCCGGTTTGGGGATTGATTGCTACAAAAAATAACTGAATTCTTAAGATTTGTATTAAAAACCTTAAATGTAAAATTTGGTTGTTAAATGTTTGATATTTTTAAGTTATCGTCTACAAAAATATTGTAACACACACACACACGCGCGCACATACATCATCTCGAAAATACTTTACTCGTATTCTATGGATCGTAAATCGTATACTTATTTATTCACAAAAAACTCACACACGAAAATTTTAACTCGTCACAATACCTTATTAATATAATGCAGGTGGTAAAAACAACTGACCATCTTTTAAATGTTGTTATTGATTTTTTGACTAAATTTTTTTCCCAGAGAACTTTGAAATAATTTTTTGAGAAAAATTATTATCGCATAAATGTCATTTTTTACATTTTTACTAAACTTATTTCCCCGAGAGCTTTAAATTGACATCAAACTCGGTATAAATTTAATAATGTATAATAAAAAAATTGTCGATCGGTTAAATGTTATATTTATTTTTCTACTAGCATTATTTTCCCGAGAGCTTTAATTTGATACCACACACGATAGTATTTTAATAAAAATAAAATAAGTTATGTTTATAAAGATGGTACCACTGGTTGAATAAAAAATGTTATTTTTGTTTTTCTACTAGAATTCTTTTCCCGAGAGCATTAATTTGATACCACACACGATAGTACCATAATCTCGAACTGTCAAAAAATCACGATTACAATACTTCCCTATATTACATAGGTCGGGGAAGTAATAACGGGAAGAACGATCACCACAGTACTTTCAGCATGAACTCCTCCATTTTGGATAAAGTAGCTGTACTGATAACCCTATATTTAGTGTCCTTCATTTTTGCGGTTGCCTGTATTGCTGATATAATGGCGGGCATTTTAAATAAAAAATACTAAAATAGAACATAGTAAACCAAAAACGATAAAAATACAAAATAAAAACGGCTGTCGACGACCCGACGTGACATATCCTTACAAAAGTCACTAACTTTAGGCAACATAAAAAATAAATGGCACTAATTATGGGGTTAGCAGTGCTGCAAATACATCCAAAATGGAGGGCTCCATGGTGGGAGCACTTTTAATATACAGATCGTCCTTCTCGTTATTTTATATAGTTTAGTGGTGTGGCCAGAAAGATGTTCAGAATAAAAAATCTGACGTGGACACCACATGACTTCCTTGTACGCCTATTAAACTGTTCATACTTTTCTTAATAACTAAAATGTAGAATAATATAAAAAAATCTGACGTGGCCACCACAAGACCTCCCGCCATACCTACTTTATTCTTTTAACTTATTATACAAATATAATATTAATATATAAGTACTACTACTATACTCACAAATATATTTTAGTCATTTTATTTAAACTGCAGTAGAAGATATAAAGCATATTTTAAAATTATCCTATATAATACCATTCGTGTTCCAAGTTATGTCGACAATTTTTGTTGCTGTATCACGAATGGTTATTATAGCACTCGTGCTATTTTCTTAAGCGTAATAATCATAAGTGATGCAGCCACAAAAATTGTCTACATAACTTGGAACACGAATGGTATTCGGAGGACAATTCACCGAATAAACATTTATTCTTTCTTTATGAAAATGATTTATAAATAGCTTCACTTACATTACAACAATTATAACAATAGGATTTTGATTAAAAAAGATATATTCAATTGTTTAAAATTGTCGGTTGGATCACTAGTGAAAATTGTCGAAAAATTATGTCGCTGCGAGCACTAGTGATAAATTGTCGAAAAAATTCGTTTCAATTGGTGGAAAATTTATAAATCCTCAAAATTGATTGGTCCATTTTTGACAGATGACACATGAGTTGAATTGTCACTGAGATTTCATAATCATTGAAATTTAAAAAATCTGACGTGGGCACCACATGACTTCCTTTTACGCCTTGTGTGTTCATACTTTTCTTAATAACTAAAATGTAGAATAATATAAAAAATTCTTTTAACTCATTATACTAGTATACTCACAAATATATTTTAGTCATTTTATTTAAACTGCAGAAGAAGATATAAAGCTTATTTTACTATTGTCACTGTCATGTCATAATCATTTAAATTTTACGTAGTAACAAATGTTAATCGATCATGGACTACAAGATACCGAAATACTAAATTATAAATATATACTTTAATTATTATTAAATGATACCAGATACAAAAATATTTATAAAATACCGATTGTAGGTAATAATAATCACTTAATCTTTCATTTAAAATAAAAAAATTTGTCTTAAATTAAATATTTATCGAAATATTTGAAAAAAGTACTACTTCCGGTTTGTAGATTGAAACCAAAAATAGGAGGTGCAGAACTAGATGCTATAACAGTCCTAAATACAAAATTTCAACTTTCTACGTCTAACTGTATTTGAGTTATGCAACATACATACGTCCGTCCGTCCGTACGTCCGTCCGTCCGCACGTACGTACAGACGTCACGACGAAACTAGTCATAATGGATTCAGAAAAGGTCAAAACGGATATTTCCATCAAAATCTGAAAACCGAAATTTTTCACGATTACAATACTTCCTTTTTACTCCGTAGTCCGTACAAGGAAGTAAAAATTGCATCGAATAATTTTTTGTTCAAATCGATTTCTTTCACGAAATAAACATAAATAAAAAAATCTGGTGTTGTCACCACACAACTTTCTTATACACAACTGTGTGTACTTACTCGTATAAATATTGCACTGGACACACGTTTGACATAATAGAATAACTGACATCATAACTGACAGCTTGTTTGTTTTCAAGCAGAACCAACTATGATTATTGAAATGTATGTAATATATTATTTAGTTTTTGCTGATTCAATCATTGGTTTTCAAGCAACTATGATTATTGAAATGTATTTATTAAATATTATATAATTTAATTTTTCTCAAATTTAAAAGGAGATATAGTAAATTAATTAACGATATTTATTCCTTATATCATTGTTAACATTTTATATTTGAAACATTTTTTTGGCTATTTCCATATTTGAAATAAATTGAATTTAATGTTATGTTTTAAGAAAACTTCCTCTTCCGGTTTTCTAAATGTGACCAAAATCTTTTCAGCTCTGCGCATTATACTAAACTTTATAATACCAAGTTTCATAATTTTATCTTTTCTCATTCATGAGTTATTGAACATACGGACATACATACACACACAGACATCCATCCACTCACACAGGCATCATTGCGAAAATGGTCAAAACTGATTCAGTGAACCTCAAAACATGTATTTCCGCGAAAATCCCGACATCGATTTTTTTCATGATACCTAGATTTACTTTTATGCTTTTATACTGTGTATAAGAAAGTAATAACAAATTACGCTAGTTTCAGACTGCCATTTATATTTATATTTATATTTATTCCGTCATTCTGGCAGTTGACAGATTTGAAATTGTTGTTCTAATTGATTTATTGGACCATGGACCATAAGAAGGATTCAGTATTTAAAAAAATTAATTAATTATTATAAGTGTTTATTTTTTTTGATCTGACTAATTCATTTTATTTTTCATGGCACTCTCCAAACAGCTCAAATATATCAACTTTAATTTACGTTTATCTCATGACAGGCACGTTTTATATCAATATGGATGCAGTTTTTTATTGTGAACATCTTTTGTATTTACAGTTTGGTTCTAAAAGCAAAATGTAAAAACTTAGAGCGAAATTTACATTTAAACATTGTATTTCCTATCGGTCAGAAAAAAATTCTACACCCGGTATAAGGCAAAAGCTATGCTTATAAAACCAAGGGGACGGCCAAGAAGTAGGTAGAGAAGGTACTGAAACGGCTAAGGACACAAAACTGGAGAATCGTAGCGAAAAACAAGAATGCAGGAAGATAGTAAAAGAAGCGTTTATCCATCTTGGATAGAAGGGCTATAGAAGAAGGAGAAATACAAAAATAAGTAACTACACTGTCACTAATGCAGTGTAGATGGTCATTTAAAATCAAAAATATGTAGTGTTATTAGTAAATTAAGTGGTACTTACGATAAACGAACATTCTGTTTGCAAAATATATATTATTGATATTGATAAATACAATGTGACTGTAATGAACAATCGGTACATGTTGAAATAATATGTTTTGAAACAATAATATTGTTTATATAATCTAAACTTATAGGAAAATAATAAAAGTGATAGTAATTAAATTGTAATTAATAATGCAATATGTACCTAATTATTGGCGATGGCACATTTTGATAAAATGTTTGATGTAAAGATAAATTTCAAGGTAAAATCAGAAGTCCATATTTTAATGCGTTTGAAAGTTGCAGTTTTTTTACACAATTTTGTCTTTTTCAATTACAGAAAATTATTATAGGTTTTACCGGTTTCTAGACCTTGTGTCTGTTAGACGTTCATCCACTATGGCATATCAGTTTAAAAATGATGTTTCATTTTTGTCACCTAGGGTCTAATGGCGGTGTTTGTAGACTTTTAAATAGGGTACTGAAAACGTGGTTATCCACCAAAAACTCACACTCGAAAATTTTTACCCGTCACAATACCTGTCTTATATAGAATATGAGGCAAGAGGTAAAAAGAGATAAATACATGAAAAAAATATTTAAATTTATTGCTGGGCTTCAAAACCCCAGATAATTTCGTGGTTAAAAAATAGCAACATTATTAAAGGTGTCCTATGCCTAAAAACATTAATTTAATTAATTTCGAAATTAATGTTTTTAGGCATAGGACACCTTTTATAACATAAGAAGATGCAAAAATACACACAAGAGAGTAATAAAATATAGGGTGTTCCATTTGAAAATGACGAGTTATAGCCATTTGAAATTGAGTTATTTTGATTCTCTGTATTGAACACCCTGTATAATAACATTTAAAAAAGTTATGTCAGAACAAAAAGTATAGTTACAGTTGTACAGAAAAAAAATTCATAATTTTTACTATTAAAATAACTTCAGTACGCCTTTATAAAACAATACGTGTATTCGGCTTTTTTTAGAGAAAAAATTTAATAACTTGGCAACGCCGCGGAAAACTAAAATGAAATTTATATGTTCGTATAGGTAAATAAAATACAATACAAAATATATAAAAATATATAGGGTGTTTCATTAAAAAAAGACGAACAATTATTGCCAAGTTGTTATGCAACATCCTGTATATGTGAAAATAATGTTAAGGTATGCTCCCTGGGTAGACGAAAAATTCTTTTAATAAATTTATCCTGTATTTTTAACGACAAGGGAGATATCGACGACGGGCATTTCGATGACTCACTCTGTATATATACCGGGCGTTTCCTGAAACAGGCCCACCCTCCAAAAAAATTGTATTTTTAAGTCAATTACATTTATATTATAGGTTTATAAACTACATTAAAGGCGCATTGAACTACATAAATAATGAATTTTTATTACTTCCTGTTTAGCCCGAAGTGACATCAACTTCCTTATTTTAAATGGAACATACTGTATATTTTTTAAGATTTTGATTCTACATAAAATTCTGAATACAACCATGTATATCTAATAAGCTACTTATTCGTTGTAGATTTCTAATTAAAATATTACAGAAACAAATCGAATCATTCCTAGTTAGCTATGAAATAAATGATAAAAACAGATTTTATGATAGCAAAAATGTCAGTTTATTAACGAAAATAAATAATATTTAATAAGGAATTGCAATTCAATTATACTATTTATAGTAAATTTTCAAAATGGCCTCCATTTTCTTGAATACATAATAAAACTCTTCGTGTAATTTCTGTTTTTTATCATTTATTTCATAGCTAACTAGGAATTCGATTTGTTTCTGTTATATATTTTAATTATTATTTTACTTAGAAATTTACAACGAAAAAGTAGCTTATTATACATGGTTGTATTCACAATTTTATGTAGAATCAAAATATGAAAAAATATACGGGGTATTCCATTTAAAATAAGGAAGTTGATGTCACTTCCGGCTAAACAGGAAGTAATAAAAATTCATTATTTATGCAGTTTAATGCGCCTTTGAATGTAGTTCACAAACCTATAATATAAATGTAATTGACATAAAAATACAATTATTTTGGGGGCTGCGCTTGTTTCAGGAAACAGCAGACCTTCAATATCGAGAATATACAGGATGAGTCATCGAAATGCCCGTCGTCGATATCTCCCTTGTCGTTAAAAATACAGCATAAATTTATTAACAGAATTTTTCGTCTACTCAAGGAGCATAACTTAAAATTATTTTCACATATACAGGGTGTTGCATAACGACTTGGCAATAATTGTTCGTCTTTTTTTAAATGAAACACCCTATATATTTTTATATATTTTGAATTGTAATTTATTTACCAATACGAACATATAAATTTCATTTTAGTTTTTCGCGGCGTTGCCAAGTTATTCAATTTTTTCTCTAAAAAAAGCCGAATACACGTATTGTTTTATAAAGGCGTACTGAAGTTATTTTAATAGTAAAAATTATGTATTTTTTTTTCTGTACAACTGTAACTATACTCTTTGTTCTGACATAACTTTCTTTTAATGTTATTATACAGGGTGTTCAATACAGAGAATCAAAAATTACTCAATTTCAAATGGCTATAACTCGTCATTTTCAAATGGAATACCCTATATTTTATTATTCTGTTGTGTGTATTTTTGCATCTTCTTATGTTATAAAAGGTGTCCTATGCCTAAAAACATTAATTTAATTAATTATTAATAATATATATATATATATATATATATATATATACAGGGTGTCTATTTAACTCGGGCCACTATTGGTAATTCGTAAACTAGAACAGATACGACTTCGGTTAAATTAGACAAAAGTTACCTTATCAGAAGGCCATTCCAGTGATGTTTTTGTTTATCCAAAAATATGCACAGGTAACTAGATAGAGCAAAAACTTTTATTTTTTTAAATGGCAATCACAGTTAGCTATGGCATCATTAAAAGGAGTATTTTTTTCTCTTTTCAACTGTATGTAATTTTCATCATTTATTTATTAAATTAATGTGTTATTTACACAAAACCAAATACACTTAATTCTAATGGCACTTATTAAAGTAGGCCTTGATAAAAACAATTTAATATGACAACAGTACTAAAAACTACTTTTAACAATATAAAAACTGACAGCAATACGAGAAAAATGTTTAAAACAATATAAATCGTTTTAAATTGTTTTTATCAAAGCCTACTTTAAGTGCCATTAGAATTAAGTGTATTAGGTTTTGTGTAAATAAAACATTTATTTAAAAAATAAATGATGAAAATTACATACAGATGAAAAGAGAAAAAATACTCCTTTTAATGATGCCATAGCTACCTATGATTACCATTTAAAAAAATAAAAGTTTTTGCTGTATCTAGTTACCTGTACATATTTTTGGATAAACAAATACATCACTGGAATGGCCTTCTGATAAGGCAACTTTTGTCTAATTTAATCGAAGTCGTATCTGTTCTAGTTTAGGAATTACCTATAGTGGCCCGAGTTAAATAGACACCCTGTATATATACAGGGTGAGTCATCGAAATGCCCGTCATCGATATCTCCCTTGTCGTTAAAAATACAGCACAAATTTATTTACAGAATTTTTCGTCTACTCAAGGAGCATAACTTAAAATTATTTTCACATATACAGGGTGTTGCATAACGACTTGGCAATAATTTTTCGTCTTTTTTTAAATGAAACACCCTATATATTTTTATATATTTTGAATTGTATTTTATTTACCTATACGAACATATAAATTACATTTTAGTTTTCCGCGGCGTTGTCAAGTTATTCAATTTTTTCTCTAAAAAAAGCCGAATACACGTATTGTTTTATAAAGGCGTACTGAAGTTATTTTAATAGTAAAAATTAAGATTTTTTTTCTGTACAACTGTAACTATACTCTTTGTTCTGACATAACTTTTTTTAAATGTTATTATACAGGGTGTTCAATACAGAAAATCAAATTTACTCAATTTCAAATGGCTATAACTCGTCATTTTCAAATGGAACAGCCTATATTTTATTATTTTGTTGTGTGTATTTTTGCATCTTCTTATGTTATAAAACGTGTCCTATGCCTAAAAACATTAATTTCGAAATTAATTAAATTAATGTTTTTATGCATAGGACACCCTGTATAACATAAAAAAATGCAAAAATACACACAACAGAATAATAAAATATAGGGTGTTCCATTTGAAAATGACGAGTTATAGATAGCCATTTGAAATTGAGTAAATTTGATTCTCTGTACTGAACACCCTGTATAATAACATTAAAAAAAGTTATGTCAGAACAAAGAGTATAGTTACAGTTGTACAGAAAAAAAAATCTTAATTTTTACTATTAAAATAACTTCAGTACGCCTTTATAAAACAAAACGTGTATTCGGCTTTTTTTAGAGAAAAAATTGAATAACGCCGCGGAAAACTATAATGAAATTTATATGTTCGTATTGGTAAATAAATTACAATTCAAAATATATAAAAATATATGGGGTGTTTCATTTAAAAAAAGACGAAAAATTATTGCCAAGTCGTTATGCAACTTCCTGTATACGTGAAAATAATTTTAAGTTATGCTCCTTGAGTAGACGAAAAATTCTGTTAATAAATTTGTGCTGTATTTTTAACGACAAGGGAGATATCGATGACGGGCATTTCAAAGACTCGTCCTATATATATATATATATATATATATATATATATATATATATATAAATAGAGGAAAGATGTTATCGACCGTTTGTAGTATAGTTAGAATAAAAAGTCTCGGGAATCGGTCAGGGCTCAAATACTAGTTGTTTTTACGTACTTAAATTTATTTCAAAAAATTCCAATAATTCGGACATTAATTGTGTCCTTCATCAGGGAAACTGTCAGGAAAATACAAAATATAAATAAATATATAACATGAAAATTACACAAAAAAAATACATGGAAACATTTTAAAAAATCTGACGTGGCCATCACAATACCTCCCGCCTTGACATTGAAGTAATTCTACACCACACTCTACACATGCCCTATACAACAGTCCTACACCACAGAGAAACCTCCTTGCCACAGACATCTGTTTATCTGTCACATTGACAATTATATTTTTGTTTTTAATTTTATTTCTATTTTGTGATTCACAAATCGTGGTAGGTAAAATTATATATTTAAAAAAATTATATTTCTTTATTGGTTAAAGATATAGAAGCAAGTAAGACTAAATATTGTACAATGTAATTTCTTCTTTCATGTGTGGTATGCTAAATTGTAACAATCGCAATCTTTTATACAATTTTTGCAAAAAATGTTAAAATGCTTCAAGAAAATACCATTTCCGGTTGGCAGATTTTTACCAAAATCTAATCAGCTCTTCATTAACATGTACAAATATATAATGCAAAATATTATAATTTTATGTTCAATAGAATTTGAGATAATGAATAAGAACGAAAGAGCATAGTAGGCACACATACAGACTTTCATACACACACACACACACACACACACAGACATCATCGTGAAAATAGTCAAAATAGGTTCTAAAGGTGCTAAAACGTGGTAAATGACAAAAATCTCGACATCGAATTTTTTCACGATCCCTATACCTCTCTAGGCGAGAGGTAAAAATACTTACGAAAAGTATTAAGTATTAAAATTCTGAACAAAAACACTGTCTGCAGTATAATAAATTTAAGTACGTAAAAACAACTAGTATTTGAGCCCTGACCGATTCCCGAGACTTTTTATTCTAACTATATATATACCGGGTGTGACCTATAGGAAATACTATGTTAAAATTTTAATTTCGCTCTAAGTTTTTACCTATTGATTTTAGATTTTAGAGTAAAAGTGTAAATACAAAAGATGTTCAGAATAAAAAACTGCATCGAATAAGCTTAAAGATTTTGTTCAAATCGATTTCTTTCACGTTAATAAACATGAAATAAAAATTAACAATTTAGGCTAGTTTCAGACAGCCATGTAAAATTAATCAAATCAAAAATATTTATTCCGTCACTCTGACAGTTGACAGATTTGAAATTATTGTTCTAATTGATTTATTGGACTGTAAGAAGGATTCACTAATCAAAAAATAAATTAATAATTATTTTATTTTCCTTCTTTTCTTCCTAAGGTACCTACATTTTATCGTAATTAATTGAAGTGTTTATTATTTTTGATCTGACTATTTATTTCTTTTGTTTTCCCATCTTCGCTTTGCTGCTAACGCCCTTATAATATAAATTAATTTTTGGCTTGGATTTCTTCTAGCAGAAGTTCGCGCCATAATAATAATTTAACAAAAATATAATATGTATAACACACCGAAAACTTGAAACAGTTCCTATATATACTTCGTAATAAATTACTAAATAAACTAATAAACACACCGTAATTATAAGTGATAAATCATCTCAGCACAATCCGTAGAAATAGAAATACTCTACTTGTATACAGAGGTGCATATCGGAGTTATAATGCCTGTGGCTCATCGGTCGAGGAGCATCGAGGACCATCGAGTAACTCCTCGATGAAACGAAAGAACGCACCCGTCCGCGATGGATTTCTATTTAATCGGTGACAAATACATCAAAGTTTTGCGCGAAATCAAATCCAAAGATACGTCTGAAATGAGATACATTCGTTTCATCGAGGAACAACTCGATGAAAATAGCGGCGCCCCTATTTTTCGTCGAGGACGGGGTGCGTTCTATCGTTTCATCGAGGAGTTACTCGATGGTCCTCGATGCTCCTCGGCCGGTGTGCCACAGGCATAAGAATTGAGGATAGATGTTTCGGGGAATGGATGATAGCTCTAAGAAAGTTGTCAATTATTATAACTACATTGTAAAATATTATTTTTAGAAGTAAGAGAAAATATGTATTTATTATAGATTTTATTAAATTTTATGTAATAAGGAAATCTAATATTTTGATACCGCGGAGCCCCTGGCGGCCGTCAGGTCCGCCACCCCTTAGATCCGCCATATCCAGGCCCGCATGTGTGCAAAAATAATTTGGCTGACCCCCCCCCCCCTCCAATAATTTATGTAAATATCTTGAATACAAAAAATGATTCGTGCTCTAAGAATAAAAATTTAAAAACATATTTTATTATCGATAATTTTACACACTTCATTTTTGACTAATAAGAATTCTTACTACAAAAATATATCAATATTGTCATTGTTACAATGTAATTGTATAGTTGGTTTCACGTAAGTTTGTGATTGCGCAATAGTTATTTTGCAGCAGTGGCTAATGATTTGTTCATAACGTTACGTACAGTTTATTCGTACGAATCAAATCAACAGTAGTGGGAGAAAATTTGGGCGTCACGTTTCTGTTCAGCCATACAGATGAAGCGATGTTGCTCTATCGCATTTTATGTCTTTAGTGAGAAAGAGATGCAGTCATTAGACAAACGTTGAATTTTAAGGAAAGTGGGGTAGGCACGTGTAGGACGAAGACAGGAGATATGATGTTCGTTCATTCTTAGTTCGGAAAATAATGACGTGAAGCCTACCACAAGAAAAATAAACTGTAGAGCTCGCGCAGACAGAAGATGCCATTTGAATTTGCGTCATCAATACATGCGCGAACTTGATGACGTAAGCATCGAATCTCTCTCCTAACCTGTAACCAGTGGCGTACCACATTATTTTCGATTCGATTCGATTCCAAATTCCCCGTCGTTAAGCAGTTCCGGACCGAAAATCGATTACGTTGTGGGTAAAAAACTTTCGGGAAACAGGATCTGTTGTCGGGTGTTCGAGCAGTTCGAGGTCGTCCACCTCTCTTCCTGACAATCCTGTTTCCCGAAAGTTTTTTATCCACAACGTAATCGATTTTCGGTCCGGAACTGCTTGACGACGGGGAATTTGGAATCGAATACGGAACGCGCGCTGAACGGCGATTTCCGACTCGTTTCCGCGTATGTATGCTTCTACGGCAAAGGGCGTTTTCACATCTAACGACACGACACCGGCACGACAACGACAACGACGTCGGTGGACGCGGAATCTAGTGTAAATAAATGTAATGCTTTCACACTCACCGACAATATCGGTACCGTGTTGTTGCAGGCACCGACATGTCGGTGGTTGCAGTCACCCCACTCGTGCCGTCGCCGATTTTTCATTTAGTTGTGAGTTGTGTTCTGGTTAACAAACAAAAATGGCCAGTAATTTCAATGCTGTTGCCGGTAGATGTGAAAATAAACTGTCGATATCGTGTCGGTGTCGGTATCGTGGTGATGTCGTGCCGGTATCGGTGTCGTTAGATGTGAAAACGCCCAAAAGCGCGTTGCTCGTTCGTCCACATTATCAGGGCCATAGACTAAGACCATTGAGTAAAGATAAGAATAAGAGACCCAAGCACTATGTTATTCAGCGAGACGATTCCAATCGTTCAGTTACTAGTGACACTATGCAGCAGACTGATGAACTAAGATCATTATGTAGGAGCGGGGAAATAGAAGTGCGGTGCGGAAGGAATAGGGTAACGCGGGCTCGCGCTAAACATGCTGGGCTGATCTTGGAACTGACGCTAGATAAAGTAATCTGCGCAACTTGATTTGCACATTGTTTTCCACATTTCAATGAATTTACCTATTTCATATTATAGATTGTTCAGAAAAAATTCATTTAAAGAAGTTAAGGAGTTTCGATACCGATTATCTATCTAGGGGATCTAAACAAAAATCTATTGTATTTCTGCAGAGTGACAACTTCTACCCACTAAATTTTGTTGTAAAAAACACCGAAAATATAAAAAATCTTATAGCGAAATATATTTGTTTATAAATATTTTATTACTATCTTTCAATTAAATTGTATTTTTAAGTCATAAAGATTTTATATTTTAAAATTCATAATTTTAAAAATCAATCGAAAACACGGCAACAGCGCTAGTATTTTAGCTGCTTTACGTTGACTGTTGGCTGCAGTGATTCTAACCTAACTGTCAAGTGTTGTCAGGTAGTAAATGTAATAGCTCATAATAATTGTTCTTTTGACGCTCCAAGATTAATGCAAGCTATAAGAAATCAGAACTTAATTGATAGTTTTCGTCCAGTCATTCATTATTTCCAAGACACTTTAAAATTATTTAAAAACATTTCCTGACAATTGGTAGAAATTCATCTTTCTGTTTCAGAAATAATTAGTAATGGGGAAAGCTTTGATCAAGTATATGACAAACGTACACAAAAGATACAGATATTATTATTTCTACTGTACAGCCTTTAAAAAGAGTCAGATCTTCTGGAATGATTAAAAGATTAGCGACATTTGGAATTAGTTACGAAATAATTGCAAACAAATTTAGTGATCATGGACCCGTCATGTCCCTTGTAGAGTTTTTAGTAGATGAACACGAATAATTCTTACTCAAATAGTTCTTCCTACTTATTTTCGATAGTTTCGTAACGGTGTTTGTATGCGCATTGCGAAAGTGTATCCAATTTCCTAAAAATGACTTGTGTATGTGTATTTTATTTGTTGTGAAAATATAAATATAATATCATTTGTTACAAACTTTATAAAATAATATGCTTCAACATAAACGCACTCTTACTTTCCAACAGTATTTTAAATTTCGCGCAAATCTATGATTTGCGACGTTGCCGTAGTTATCGCTCTTTTAGTTATGTGTCACGTTTTAAATTTTATTTATTTGAATAACTCAATAACGGTGTGGAAGAATCCACTGAATTTTAGTTTCATGATTTATTAATGTCTGATTTATAATTACTGTAAATCTCTTTCTGGTGGTATTATTTTTATAGATTATACAGCCCTTTAAAAATGTATTCTCATTTACACCCATGTAAAACAGAAATTTTTAAAAATTTATTTTTAAAAAACGGTGTGGACGATTGATCTGAAATTTTAACAGTGAACGATAAATACATCCATCTTCAACTTGTAAAATTTTCAGATGAATGGTAATATTTTCAAAAACGGTATCGAACCTCCTTAAATAATATGTATACAGATTTATTAGCTACAATAATTATTTTAATGTTGTTACATAAATATGAACACAAAAGAACAAACACAAAGTTATAAATTATAAATAATCAAATGCATAAAATATAGGTACTCGTTGTCTTATGCCATGTTCACACATGGACACAGAATACACACAAGCAACAGTAAAAATTCTGTGTGTGTTGCTTGTAGTCCAGTAACCTTGTCATGGTTATAATGGGCCTAAGTTGCATCAAGTGGTGGTAGTAGGTTTCTATTTTTTTTTCTTGTATGTGATATGCCTGGGATGCAAAATCCAAGTTTTCGACCTCGGCAACCCTCCGGAACACTTCTGAACATCTCAAAAACTGCTAAATTTTAGCACTTTTTTCGGTTTCTTACCATTTTGACTATGAAGGAGCACGATTTCGACAAAGATCATTATATGCATTTTTAAACTAGATTAAATAATTGTCTACAATCTGTGACCAGAATGGACTCGGTAGCCCTAATAGTTTCCGATATACAGCTTTTCAAAGTTTGGCAAAATCTACTAATATGAAACTCCAACCGTTTCTCTTCTACAAAAATTTTACTATATTCTCTCGGGGAAAAACTTTAAATTTCAGCTCAAGCAAAACCATTGAAAATTTTTGACAGAATGTATCTTATAGAAAAAAGTACGAGGAATTCAGTGCTGCAAACCGGAAGTCAATATCATTATTCGTTCAGATATTTTTGTGTATCACGAAAACTAGCTCAAAATTTTCAAGTTTGGTAAATTAACCAAATTTTGAAAAGTTGTAATCTAGTTTAAAAATGCATATAATGGTCTTTGTCGAAATCGTGCTCCTTCATACTCAAAATGGTAAGAAACCGAAAAAAGTGCAAAAATTTAGCAGTTTTTGAGATATTCAAAAGTGTTCCTGAGGGTTGCCGAGGTCGAAAACTTGGATTTTGCATCTCAGTCACATCCTATTCCTATACAAGAAAAAAAAGTAACATACTACCACCACTTGATGCAACTTACGATGTACTAGGTTACTGGACTATTGTGAAATAGAGGCGCTACTTTTTTGTGGCTTCTATGAAGTAAAGAAAAAAATCTGACGTGGACACCACATGACTTCCTTGTACGCCTTGTTTGTTCATACTTTTCTTAATAACTAAAATGTAGAATAATATAAAAAATTATTTTAACTTAGTATACTAGTATACTCACAAATATATTTTAGTCATTTTATTTAAACTGCAGAAGAAGATATAAAGCATATTTTACTATTGTCACTGTCATGTTATAAACATTTAAATTTTATGTAGTAACAAATGTTAATCGATCATGGACTACAAGATACCGAAATACTAAATTATAAATATATACTTTAATTATTCTTAAATGATATCAAATACAAAAATATTTATAAAATACCGATTGTAGGTAATAATCACATAATCTTTCATTTAAAATAAAAAAAAATTGTCTTAAATTAAATATTTATCGAATATTTTTTTAAATTCACTACTTCCGGTTTGTAGATTGAAACCAAAAATAGGAGGTGCACAACTAGATGCTATAACAGTCCTATATACAAAATTTCAACTTTCTACGTCTAACCGAATTTGAGTTATGTGACACACATACGTACGCCCGTACGTACGTACATACGTACATACATACGTACAGACGTCACGGCGAAACTAGTCATAATGGATTCAGAAAAGGTCAAAACGGATATTTCCATCAAAATCTGAAAACCGAAATTTTTCGGGATTACAATACTTCCTTATTACTCCGTACAAGGAAGTAAAAAACTATTTTGAGGCTACAAACGTTTCACACGTTTGATTTTGTTGCCCGTGTGTCGCATGTGTGACCCCAGGTGTGAACAGGGCTTTAAATAACTTATAATATAGTTAATTATCCTTACATTAATTATCAAGAATTTTAAGTTTCCGTGAAGTTTTTGTTTGCACTTACTTCTTTGTTTACTTCGTTGAACAAATTCCGAATCAGTTTTTAGACACTTATTAATGTTTAATTCATAATCGAATAAATTTAAGGAAAGAGAAAGTTTCTGTGTCTAAGTTTTAAGTTTTAATTATTAAATTAATATACAGTTAGTTTTCCGTGTAACTTTTCAACCAAAATAAGCACAGGCATGGCAAGACGTAACGCTCATTTCTAAGATTATAAATTTCAAACAATGCTGCACAATTAGTAATTTTCTGATATTTTTAATTTTTAAAATGTAGATTCACTAAACTAAGAAGCTGACAATCGCAATTAAAACCATTTATAGTAGATCATTCAATAAATAAAGTACTTGAAACTTAGCTACAAAACTCCATGTTCGATTAAAAATAAATTTACAACGGCGGAAACTACTACATGGATCGACAACCAACGCGCTAGAAATAATAGCTACACGTTTTACGGAATCCCAGACAATGTGCCCGTAGACCCTGCTGCCATCTATTTTCGGGCATATTTTCTATACGTTTATTCGTCCATAAGGTTGGGTCTCTTATTCTTATCTTTACTCAATGCTAAGACTAATAGAATAGGACCCCTGGAACGTGCACTCCCTATGCTCGCTGTGTACGAAAAGCGAGCCGAGAGAGACAGCTACTCGCAGGTGATTCTATCGTTGTCTTACACTCGACAAAGTCGCAATCAGCTGCGAGTCTCTGTCGGCTCGGGCACCAATCAGGACTGTACGACAAAGACGCAATCACATGCGACTCGCTGTCTCTGTCGGCTCGGGCTGGCGTCGCGAGTGCACGTTCCAGTATTATTATATTTCAGTGGTTGAACCCCTTATTTTTCTCTCTACGTCGAAGTTTCTACAAATTACAAATTACTTTTTATTATATAAATTTAATAGGTTACTAACATTTTCCCTTAGAAATTACTTATGTCATCTCCAGAAGTACCACCACAAATAAATGTAAACAAAACGAAAGAAATTAAATGTCAAAAAAATTTAGGTTAACGTACTTAATGATTGTTAAAGTGAAATCTTTTATCTCTTCAATTAACATAATACATCGTATACCGTGAGTTTTATTCACGAAGTATAATATATGACAGGAGATGACACTCCGTTGATTTTGTATACGTTTCCATGTCACACAATTTTACTCCGAAACAATTGAATTATGGCGGGAAGAGGAGGCCACAGTGAAGTTGGCGCGCGCAAAGCGCACGGCGCGTATTTTAAATAAATTTGTTTCACGGTTGTTTGTATTATATGTATTATACATGTTCATATAAAAATGGGAAAAAAGTGTTTCGTGCCTTTGTGTACCTCCGGTTACAGATCAAATAAAGATAAATTGACTTTATTTAGTGTTCCGAAAGAAGAACATAATATTAAATATTTGGCGCGAAGTAATTCCAAGAAATGACAGAAAATTGTCAACAAAAGATTTTATTTGTGAGAAACACTTTAAAACTGAAGATATTATAAAAGAGTGGAAAAGTGAAAGTGGATCTACAGTAGTAAGTATTTATTATATGATAAATTAATATAGTCCAGTAGGTACTTCGAATAAAAAAATATTATAGTTTACTAACCTATTTTCATTGCTATAAGGTTCCATTGAAACATTTTCGTTTGAAAAAAGGTGCGTGTCCCTCTATATTTTCACATATTCCAATTAAAAGAAAACAGACGATGAAATACCTGCTCAAAAAAAGGACCGTAGATCACAAGATAATGCTGTTTCAGGTCAATATTTTAAATTTTAAAATAATATCTTAATATAATGTAAATATTTATAGGTAATACATGTAATCTTTTGGAGTTACAATCTAAAATCACAGATGATAGTATTGACTGTTCTTCACCTCCGTACGATTACAGTTGTGAACAAATATCTCCATCTAGTCCTACGAAATCTGTTTTTGAAATTTTACAATATACAACTGAGTTTAAATTACCAAATGATTCTTGGATCAAATCTAAAATTGAAGAGAATACAACTTACATTGCTTTCACTAAATTATCACTATCTGCAAAGAATATTCCCTATATAGAAAAACAAGTTCTTTTGGATGAACATTCAAAAGTACAAATTTTTTTTCGAAATCAGAAATACGAAAGTAATGTGTTTAAGAGTGATATTAATAAATTAGAAGAACTTCAAAACATTATAATGAAAGTAGACAGTCTCAGAGCCTGTAAAGGTGTACAATTATCAACACCGCTTGTTGAAATTACAAAAATATTACGTGACTCTAAAGTTTGGAAAATAATTATGGATGTTTTACGACATATAAATTGCAGTGTAATTGTAGAAAACAGTGAAAAAATGTGCAAATTTTGTAATTTGAGTAAAAATGTGCAGAAAAGTAAATTGCAAATGAAAAGTTTAGAAAGAAAAAGAAATCTTCTCACAAAAATTCAAAATTATAGAAAAACAAAGTCAAGATTACGTTATAAGGTTTCGATACTGGAAAAAGAATTGGGAGAAATGAAAGAAAAGATTTCACAAACTGATGAAGATAATTT
This sequence comes from Agonum fuliginosum, assembly GCA_947534325.1. Classification (NCBI taxonomy): domain Eukaryota; kingdom Metazoa; phylum Arthropoda; class Insecta; order Coleoptera; family Carabidae; genus Agonum; species Agonum fuliginosum. The sequence continues at coordinate 10,426,621 of OX384029.1, read as the reverse complement.
AAATAAAAAATTAACTGAATTTAACATACCCACAGTACAAAAGCTATTGATAATGCAATGTGTTGCAGTATGCAAAAAAACAAGCATAACTGGAATTAGATATAATTCAGAATGGCTTTTAATTTGCCTTTTGTTGCATATTAAAAATCCAAAATCTTATTCTTTTCTACGAAAAAATAATATTATTCCTCTCCCATCTCCTCGAACTGTCCGGAGATATTTGTCAAAAATTAATTTAAAATGTGGTGTTGATGAAAAATTCTTTTCTTTATTTAAAAAAAAATTAGAACAAAAAAACATTTATCAACGACGTGAATTATTAATTTTTGATGAAATGAGCGTTAGAAAAGAAATAAATGTTAATGCATCAAATATGACACTTTTAGGCTTAGAAGATTTTGATAATATCAAAAAGGCTACTTCAACAGAAGCAGTAGCTGAGCACGCGCTAGTTTTTATGTTTGTACCATTTGCAGACAATTATTCTCAGTCAGTGTGTTTTTATGCATCGTGCGGACCAACTAAAGCTGAAGTATTAGCTATATTAATATTAGAAATTATTCGTAAATTAGAAGAAGCTAATGCTAAAGTTGATGGCGTTATTTGTGATGGCGCTAGCACAAATAGAAAAATGTGGACATCATTTGGAATTACAGGCGAAATGAATAATGTGGAAAATAAAATAATTCATCCCGTTGACGAGAACAGATTTTTGTACTTTTTTTCTGACACGCCACATTTATTCAAATGTGTACGAAATCGATTGCTTACGCATAATTTCATTGTAAGTATATCTCACTATCCTCACACCTCCTTACATTATTTTTTGGTGATAATTATGAAAAAATAATTTTAGATTCCAGAAGGAATAGTTTCCTGGAGATATATAGAAAATATGTACAAAGAAGAGATGCATAATTTAGGAAATTTAAAAGTATGTCCAAAATTAACACATGGCCATATTTACCCTACACCCATGCAAAAAATGAAAGTGAAATTAGCAACCCAGGTAATCGCCACATTCATCATGTATAAATAGGTAGTAGGTATATTAAAGAATAAAATAATTACGGCTTTTTTCAGGTGTTTAGTAATTCAGTGGCTAATGGCTTACAGTTTTATTTAAACAGAAAATTATTGTGGACAAAAGGTGTGGAAGCTACAATAAAAGTAATTAAAATGTTTAATGATGTTTTCGATTACCTAAATCTTAAAATTCCTATCGAAGGAATAACTAATAAAAGTAATCATTTACAAGTAATATGACCATTAGATTTCGTATTAAGTTTATTTCAGATACAATAATTTATTGCTATTATAGGTTTGCATTAAATTTTTATCATGGTTAAATGAGTGGGAAGCAACATTACAGAATAATGAAATATTAAAAAATAATATTTTAACAAAATCTACCATGGAAGGTTTACGAGTAACAATAACATCAACTATTGAACTTACACGCTATTTATTAAATGACTGTAGCTTTAAATATGTCCTTACCTCCAAGTTTAATCAGGATGATCTAGAAGTAAGTAGTGAAACTACATTTTCATTAGTTTGTTTTAGGTGTGTTTCAGACATTAGACACTCGCTTCACTTGCAACAGGGCTTTACACCACCCGAGACACCACCTTTACACCCGTAGCTCGGAAACAGCTTGATACTCCTGATTTAAAAATTTTAGGTCAATTTTAGGGTGGTCTTATTTACCCATCAGACATTTATATTTTCATAGTAAATAACTACTTACAACAATGTTGTCAACATATTGCTAAGTTAAGCAATGCTTAATATTTATTATTTACAAAAATACTCTTTTTAAAACAAAATAATTGTCATTTAACTTTCAGTAATCACCAATAAACACAAATTGAAGGTAAAATTTATACGCTTAGCTCGTTTTTACTTAAACTTTCATAAAATTTTGTTTGTCCAGGATTAAACCTTGTTTTAAAGATTAAGTAAAATGTGGATATGCCTATATATTTCATCTTAAGTTTAATTTAATTATTAATTTATATATTGATAATAATAAAATTGTATAATAATATTGCTAATTTACGATTAACTTAACAGCGGTTTTTTGGAGTAATTCGACAGGCTGGTGGTACGAATGAACATCCTACCTTTTCTACGTTTATGTACTTATACAGAATGTTAAGTCTCTATAAATTAATAAAACCTCCGGTTCTTGGAAATTGTTCAAATCCACTTAATGAAGCAGAAGACTGTCAAGTTTTTAATATTACAACTGATGAATGGAAAATGATGTTTACAAACAAATCAGATGACAAGAAAACTTTGGTCCGGAATTTAAAACTGAAATTAGATGATTTAATTGGAAATGATTCTGAATTTATAAGATCTATAGATCATAATATAGTAGATGAAATGAATGAAACAGACGAATCTAATAATGCAAAAGCACTTGTAACTGATTGCATATTATATTATATTACAGGTTTTTTATGTAGAAAATATGTAAAAAATTGCAGTGCGATACATGCATCAATAATATTAAAGACGAATCTAATCATTCTAATGTAGCTTCGTTAATAAATTTAAAAACCAAGGGATATTTATTATACCCAAATAAAATATTATTTCACTTGTGTAGTCACATAGAAAATATTTTAATGAAAAATATTAATAATCCAGGAGTATATGAGGAAACTGTAGCTAGTGTGTTAGATACATCATACATATTTAAATTTAATTGTTCTACCCATAAAAATGAAGTATTAGCAATAATCATTCATGAATATATTTCTATGCGGCTAAGGCAATATTATCATATAATAAAAATAAATCAGAAAGCCGTGAAAAGAGAAAGCAGTCGAAATTGTGTTCTAATTAATTGAATTTTAGTTATAAAATTATTATTAGGTACCTACTTTATTTATTATTTTGTAAAAATATTTATTATTAAATAAAATATTACAAATTTCCATATATTTTCATTTGTATACGCATCTAACTTCAGACTATTTGGCCCCCTCTTCCCTCCATTTTAGTTTCTCGTGGAGTAAAAACATGTGACATGGTCAACAATGGAGTGTCATCTCCTGTTTTATTATACTTCCTGGTTTTATTTAACGTGAAACATGGGATCTTTCATATCCATGGTTACGAATTTGACAGCAATGTATTAGAGCGATTCATTTAAAATAGAACATAGGCTGTCATTATCAAGTAAATATTACCTGTCAATTAGGGTTGTGTTGTTGAAAATAAGGTATACAATTGAAGAAAAGGTGCAAATGATACGTTGGTATAATGCAGATGTTAGCCTCAGACAAATACCGATCTGATTTATTTCGTGTATTTGAGAATTTGTTATAAATTGTATTCTGAAAAAATATCTATTAAATGTTTATATTTCTTGCAACTTTTTTCACATCTAAAATGATTAGAAATACATACATATTTCATTTGCTATGTTCTATTTTAAATGAAACGCTCTAATACATTGCTGTCAAATTCGTAACCATGGATATGAAAGATCCCATGTTTCACGTTAAATAAAATTCACGGTAGATAATACCATTAGATTTACAATTATTTTTCGTGAAATATAGGTATGATGTTGCATTTGTGTTTGACAGATAGGTAATGATATTGGGTTCTTATTTTTTTCTTCTGTAATCTAATTAAAGCTCGAAATAAATTCGATTTTTCTATATTTACGATAAAATATCTAAATCCCATAATAATATGTAAATAACATGCACATTCCATGCCCGAGACCTCAAGTAAACATGACTGTTAATGCTCTTACAGACTTTATGCAGGCCACAGAAGCACCAGCTGAGCAAAAGAAGCTACTCAGTGACAAACACAATCATCTCCTGCCAAACGAAGAGGCCGACCGCCGAAACAAACAACGACGTCTTCGGCGGCTATAACAATAACTCCTGCTGCTACTACATCAACTGCTTCATCGACATTTACTAACTCCAAACGGCGATCATCAGCTGCTGCAGCTGTAGCTGCGGCAGCTGCTAATGAATCCTCTGACGAAAGTGATATAAGGACTATAGATAATTTGCATTATGTCCCTAATTCACATTTTCATTTTACAAGGTAATCATATGATAAAATAATGAAATTTTCATCTATTTAGGGAAAATATACTATTTTCATTATGAACAGTGTTGTGTTTTTTAGATTAGATCAGAAATTAGTGATCTTTTTTTCTTTAGATCGTAAAAAGATCAATATTGGACAAAATACTTAATTGTTGTATTACATTACATAAAAAAAGAAAAAATACGTAGTAATCAAACAATTTAATCTACAGTTTAAAATTAAAACATATTATACTCTTACTTTTGCTATATAGCGTAGAAAAAAATCTAAAAATATGACTTTATTTTAAGATCGTAGATCATATTTATTTGATCCAGATCAAATTCAAGATCCTTAAAAATAAGATAATCTAGATCAGATCAAAGATCACGTAAATTGACCTAGATCGGTGATCTAGTCACAACACTGATTATGAATTAAAAATATTATCTCTTTGTTGTGGTATACTGACTGTATTTGTTTTTCTTTCTTCCTTGTTTTGAGGGTAAACTTTCTGAGCCATCTGCTACTGTGCTTGTAGCTTCATGATCTTTTCTATTATTACTTTGATCTATCTGTTTTTCTGTAAATTCAGAACTATTTTGCTGTAAACTACCCGAGCCTTGTTCTGCTATAGAAAATGTAATTTTTTAAAAGTAGAACAAACGCTAATTCCTATTCTGGCTAACATAAAGGATATATCTTTTGGGATAAAAAGCTTTTTCTCAGTTAAAAAATGGCTTAGATAATTCCTTTTATTAAAACATGATTTGTGGAAATTTTTTAAGATAGAAGCTGAATTATTTCCTGCCATGCCTAATATTGTGGATAAGTGACTTGCCGTAAACCCAACGCTATGGATATCATTCAAAAGCTTCGTATTGTTCCCTTGCTCATCAAAGCAAATTCTAAAAATGAAGAATATGTGAACAATCCAGAAACTATTGAACCTACAACATTCGTCATCGGAGTTGCAGATTCAGAACAACCAGAACCATCAGGGTAAAGCACGACTGGCAAAACATCTTCCTTGCCTTCCGGCAACGAATCTGGGAACGCTGGGAACACTACCAGTTTACGTTTACACCCACTTATCTATCCCCGTCACTCTTATGACATCAGTAAAGTTAGTTGTCAATCTATGGACTTGAGTTTGATCATTTGTTTTATTTTAAAAGGTAAAGGAAACATCAAATACACGTTAATATTATTTTGTTTTCAGGTAAATATACAATTTTAATGGGATATTATAGCTTTTGACAGTGTTATACATGTTCTTATTTCATCGTCTATTTAAGGTTAAAAAATTTTCATTATGTCCCTAATTCGCATTTTACAAGGTAATCATATGATAAAATAATGAAATTTTTATCTATTTAAGGAAAATATACTATTTTCATTATGAACAGTGTTGTGTTTTTTAGATTAGATCAGAAATTAGTGATCTTTTTTTCTTTAGATCGTAAAAAGATCAATATTGGACAAAATACTTAATTGTTGTATTACATTACATAAAAAAAGAAAAAATACGTAATAATCAAACAATTTAATCTACAGTTTAAAATTAAAACTTATTATACTCTTACTTTTGCTATATAGCGTAGAAAAAAATCTAAAAATATGACTTTATTTTAAGATCGCAGATCATATTTATTTGATCTAGATCAAACTCAAGATCCTTAAAAATAAGATGATCTAGATCAAATCAAAGATCACGTAAATTGACCTAGATCGGTGATCTAGATCAGTCACAACACTGATTATGAATTTAAAATATTATTCTCTTTGTTGTGGTATACTGACTGTATTTGTTTTTCTTTCTTCCTTGTTTTGAGGGTAAACTTTCTGAGCCATCTGCTACTGTGCTTGTAGCTTCATGATCTTTTCTATTATTACTTTGATCTATCTGTTTTTCTGTAATTTCAGAACTATTTTGCTGTAAACTATCCGAGCCTTGTTCTGCTATAGAAAATAGGTTATTGACTCTAGATCTGTGTTGATAATTCTGTCTTCAACACTCTCTTCGTCTGAAACAGTAAAATAAGGTTTTCTAACCTCTTTATACAATATATTAAGTATTTCCTTTCTATATAGTGCATCAGGCATTCTATTTACCTTTTTCTGTTTATTTTTGATCATATCATCTAAATAACTTTTCCTATTTCCCGCTTCATCAAAACAAAGATCATGTAATTTTTTAAAAGTAGTACAAACGCTAATTCCAATTCTGGCTAACATATAGGATATATCTTTTGGGATAAAAAGATTTTTCTCAGTTAAAAAATGGCTTAGATAATTCCTTTTATTAAAACATGATTTGTGGAAATTTTTTAAGATAGAAGCTGAATTATTTCCTGCCATGCCTAATATTGTGGATAAGTGACTTGCCGTAAACCCTACGCTATGGAAATCATTCAAAAGCTGCGTATTGTTCCCTTGCTCATCAAAACAAACATTGTGAAAATCCTTCAAAGCAGAACAAATGCTAGCCCTTGCTCCATGCAGTATATTAGATAAATTGTTAATAGTAAAACCTGCCTGTGAGAAATGGATTAAATACGCTTTTGCTTCTTCTGTGGAACAAAAATCATGAAACTGCTTTAAACTACTTACTGATGCGCTTAATATATTGCACAGATTCTGAGGATTAAAACCCATCTTACAAAAATCACTTAAAAGTCCTGTTTCCTTTCCTTTATCATCAAAAAGAGTATTATGAAATTTTTTTAATCTATGAGAAGCACGAGATCCTGATCCACATAACATAGAGGATAAGTTACCTGGCTTAAAGCCTACATCATAGAAATTATTTAAAAGTTCTGTCTCTTCTCCATTGTCGTTAAAACAAACATCATGTAATTTTTTAAAAGCATTGCTAGCTTTAGCTCCAGCCCCACCTAAAATACCAGACAAGTTACTTATAGTAAAATTCCTTCCCTTGTTCCTTTTTTCAGTAAAATGTATTAAATGCTGTTTTTTATTTCCTTGCACGTCAAACCAAAGATCATATAAGTCGTTAAAAGCTTTTGCTGCACTGGCTCCTGCTCCATTCAAAATACTGGACATATTAACTAACTTTATTCCTTCTTTTTCTAGGGTTTTTAATTGTGTCCTATTTCCTTCTTCATCAAACCAAAGGTCATACAGTTTTTTAAAAGCTTTTGCTGCATTAGATCCTGCTTTAGCTAGAATACTAGAGATATTAGGTAGATTTACTTCTTCTTTTTCTAAAGTTTTTAAGTATTGAGTTTTATTTCCTTGTTCGTTAAACCAAAGATCATATAAGTCTTTAAAAGCTTTGGCTGCATTAGATCCTGCTCCACTTAAAACACCAGACACATTAGATAGATTTACTTCTTCTTTTTCTAGAGTTTTTAAGTATATAGTTTTATTTCCTTGCACATCAAACCAAAGATCATATAAGTCTTTAAAAGCTTTTGCTGCACTGACTCCTGCTCCATGCAAAATACTAGACGCATTAGGTAGATTTACTCCTTCTTTTTCTAGAGTTGTTAGATATTGAGTTTTATTTCCTTGTTCGTTAAACCAAAGATCATATAAATCTTTAAAAGCTTTTGCTGCACTAGCTCCTGCTCCACCTAAAATACTGGACACATTAGATAGATTTACTTCTTCTTTTTCTAGAGTTTTTAGATATAGAGTTTTATTCCCTTGTGCATCAAACCAAAGATCATATAAATCTTTAAAAGCTTTTGCTGCATTAGCTCCTGCTCCACCTAAAATACTGGACACATTAACCAGATGTATTCCTTCTTTTTCTAGAGTTTTTAAGTATCGAGTTTTATTTCCTTGTGCATCAAACCAAAGATCATACAAGTCTTTAAAAGCTTTTGCTGCATTAACTCTTGCACTATGTAGAATATTGGACATATTAGGTAGATTTACTCCTTCTTTTTCTAGAGTTTTTAAGTATTGAGTTTTTTTTCCTTGCTCGTCAAACCAAAAATCATATAAATCAGTAAAAGCCTTTGCCGCTTTAACTCCTGATCCACTCAAAATACTGGACATATTCATTAGATTTACTCTTTCTTTTTTTAGAGTTGTTAGATAGAGAGTTCTATTTCCTTGTGCATCAAACCATAGATCATATAAGTCTTTAAAAGCTTTTGCTGCATTAGCTCTTGATCCATCTAAAATACTTGACACATTAGCCAGATTTATTCCTTCTTTTTCTAGAGCTGTTAGATATTGAGTTTTATTTCCTTGTGCATCAAACCAAAGATCATATAAGTCTTTGAAGGCTTTAGGAGCTTTAGTTTTTGCTCCATGTAAAATACTAGACACATTAGCTAGCTTTATTCCTTCTTTTTCTAGAGTTTTCAAATATTGAGTTTTATTTCCTTCTGCATCAAACCAAAGGTCATATAAGTCTTTAAATACTTTAGAAGCGTTAGCTCTTGTTCCATTTAAAATACTAGACATGTTAGCTAGACTTATCTCTTCTTTTTCTAAAGTTTTTAAATACTGTGTTTTATTTCCCTTTACGTCAAACCAAAGATCGTATAAGTCTTTAAAAGCTTTTTCAGCATTACCTGCTGTTCCACTCAAAATACTGGACATATTAGCTAGCTTTATTCCTTTTCTTTTCAGAACTTCTAGATATGTTTTTCCTTCTCCTGTAATTAAAAAATCTGAGAACTGATCAAATGTGGAGGTCCCTTCTCTGCCAACCACACTTTTAGCAAATTTAGTTTTTTCAATATGTTTATTTTGAATCTTCTGATAACTAGATCTATTATTTTTTATATCTTCAAAAAGCTTTTCCATTATTATTTTTGTAATAGGGCCAAATTCATGAGATTCTAACCAACGTAACGCTATTTCATGCAACTTTTCGTAATTATATGGAACTTCATTAGACTTATTATTTTTTTCTATCTCATCCCTAATAACACTATTCAATTTTTCCTTATTAGGTTGATTAACCGCAAATACTAGCTTATCTAAAAAAATCTCTTTTATTTCTTGTTCATTCACACTAGAAAGTTTCCCTTTTTCTTTTTGCAAAGAAGGCGGAAGCTTTAATAGACTTAAAAGTCTTGTTGTTTCTTCTTGCGAAAATTGATAAAGACCATCTTTATTTATACATGAACAACGTCTTAAAATCTTATATTTTTTCCTTCGAATATCTATATTATCAAACCTCAAAGGATAAAAATCTTTAGATTGCTCTTTTTTTAATTTCTTTTCTTCTGTAAGATCTAGATCTCGATTAGTATAGATAACAAAGTATTCTATATCCTTATCCCTTCCTAATGCATCAATGAAAAGAGAAAAATATTTATTGATAGAAAACACATTCTTTTTTTCCTGCTTTTTGGAGGAAAATAACTGACTAGAACCAATATTTCTATTTGTATTGTGAGCCTTTAAGTAGGTAATTTTATCCTTATAATGAAGGGCAATGCTATTAGGTATGTCATGGCTTTTTCCCTCAGAATTTATAGAAAATATACTTTTATGTAAAAACATGTCATTCAAGAAGGACAATAATAAATTGAATTCATATACAATTCCAGGTATATAATTTACTGACTTCTTAAACCTTTTATCCTTTTCTGGAGCTGTTAAATGACATAATATTTTTCCTTGTAATGTTAAGTAATCGTCTTGAGCTTTGTTATTCTTTTTTATTTCATTTTTAATAATACTGTTCAGTTCTTCTCTATTAGGCTGATTAACCGCAAATACTAATTTATCTAAAAATTTCTCTTTTATTTCTTTTTCAAATTCCTGAGGAAGTTTTCTTTCCTTTATTACTTTTTGCACAGAAGACGAAAATTCTAGTCGCTTTAAAAGTTTTTCTCTTATTGTTTTATCTTGCGAAAATTTATAAAAACTTCGCCCATCCGCATTATCATTTGTAAACAAAAAATCCCTTAAAATGTCACATTCTTCCATATTTATGTTATCAAATTTAAAAGGATAAAAATTCCTGGATCGCCCCTTTTTTAATTTCTTTTCTTCTGTAAGACCCAATCCTGAATTGGTATAGATAATGAGATATTCTATATTATTTAACGAATTATCTAATATAGGTTCAGAAATTAGGTGTTTAACAAAACTATCAAAGTAGTCACTAATAAAAAAACTTCGTTTTTCTTTTTCTCTAGTAAATAATCTAGCATAACTAATGTCATTATCTGTATAATACTTGTCTACATTTTTAATTTGTATATATATGGACTTCTCTTTATAGCGGAGAACAATATTACTAAATTTATTAATTTCAGAATCTTCAAACGCTAATGACAATAAAGGATATTTATGTTCATATTTAGACTTTCTAAGTGAGCACAGCACTGATAAGTCTAATTGATACATAAGTTCAATCAAATGATGAGGAAAGTATCGCTTAGTCTGACAAGCATTATGCAATTCATCATGTCTAAATTCATTTTGTAAATCACTAGGAAATTCTGAATCTTCATTTCTAGTAACATTTATATCCATGCACGCCCTTTTTGGTGATTTATTATCTTTGTCTGTGACAGAACGCCCACGTTTTCCACTCGGTTTATGATTTTCCTTACCAGGTCTCCTTGAATGACCACTTTGTTCGTGTGAGGAATTTTCAATACCCTGCAATGATGGAGAAATATTGTTTGAGTTTGAACCTATTACATTACTAAGCTCCCTCTCTAGAAACTTTTATGTTTCTCTTTATATCTTTTTCAATATTACTAAGAAGTGGTACAAAATGGTTCCTATAATTTACTGTATAAATATTTTTACCTACCTTACCTTTAGTAACATGTAATCTGTCTATCTCTTCATCTCTCAATTCCATAATCCTAACTTTTACGCCATACTTTTTGCATATTATTTTTCCTTCCACTTCAGGTCTTCCCCATATAGCGCTTTCTAACTCGTCCATTTTTGGTTATTCTGGAAATTAACATTTGGTTTAACGTTTTTATACATTTATGTAACGGAGATATCAATTCATAAATACACTTTTCACAGATATGAGGCTTTTTGTTTTTATTACCTATTTTTGTTAGTTTTTGAAATTATTTGACAGCCAACGTTGTTAAAATTCATGCTAGTCTTTTTCCTAATACGCAAGCGCAAGCTTGTACACCATTGTTGTACACATTTAGAATTTTAAACCAGTGCTGCCAAACATTTTTCATTTTGCATTGTTCATTTATTTAGTTTTATTTCATCCTGTGTCAAATTCAAATACTTTACGTCAACAGTTTGAGTCCGGGAAAACGCAAATAACGGCCTTTGTCCGGTAAAGTGTTGGTATAGAAATTAATCAACGCAATAACAATTAAACAATCGCCAAATTGCAGTTGTTAATTATGTTTCGAAAATGTTACTAGATTTGGAGCATTGGGTAAATTATTTTGAAATTAATATTACTGTTTCTTTAAAACGGAATTTGACACAGGATGAAATAAAATACATAACGACATTCGTCCGTGAATTCTTTTAACAATACTCGTTTCGAGTTTCAAGACTCGGCTCCTTCGTCGCCTCGTCTTCAAACGTCTCACTCGTACTGTTACATATGTATTCCCGGACTTGTAACGTTAATTACTATAGTTTCATAGGAGTATTTATCAAAAATCTGAAGTGGTCTTCCGCCATATCTAAAATATACAAATAAAAATCTAAAATATTCAAACACAGAAATTTGCATCACCTGAATCAAAAGATTCGTTCACAGGAAAACTCTTCTGTGTTGAAGCCATCCTCCGTTCAATTACTACATTTAATATCTTACTGATGACTAGAGACCGGATAAAAAAAGCATGAAAAATACGGAAAAAAAACGCTTAAAAAAGTGCGAAAATGTATCCAAAAAATCTGCTGTGGCCAGTAGGATAATGTAAACCAAGATGCAAGCAAAATATGTTAACTGTACTGTCACTGTCAGAAACAAATTTCATATGTTCATGCATGGCCGAATGATCATTCGGCCATGATGTTCATGGACAACAAGATACTGGAATTTCAAAAAAGTAGAATATTAGTTGCACTTTATTTTATTGTTAAATACTACCAGATTCAGCAAATTGTATTTAAAATTAACTGTACCCATAGATAACTATATTATCTTTTATTTTTAATTGCAAAAATTGTCATAAATAAATAATGTACCAATATATTTAAGGAAAACTATATCAAGCTTCAAAAAGTACTACTTCCGGTTTGCGGATTTCTACCAAAATCTTATCCGATGTTAAGATACTTATTAAAATCTTAAATATGAAATTTGGTTATTAAAGGTTTGATACCTTTTACGTTATCGTGGACGAAAAATCGTCACATACGTCCATACGCACACACACACAGACATCATCGTGAAAATATTAAATTCGTATTCTAGAGACCCTGAAACGTGCTTTTCCACCAAAAACTCATACTCGAACATTTTGACCCATTACATTAGGTATAGAATATGAGGCGAGAGGTAAAAAGCATTACAAATACGAAAAAAGTGATTAAAAAGCACGAAAATGTATGCAAAAATGCATTAAAAATACGAAGAAGAAAAACAAAAAAAGTTAAAAAATACTAAAAAAGCATGAAAGTTTCTACGAAAACTAAAAAAATAATCGCTAACAATAGCTCAAAATAAACACAAAACCTAAAAATAAGCTTAAAATAAGTACAATAGCTGAAAATAAGCTTGAAATTTTAAAATAATCACAAAAATCGGAAAAAAGCAAAATAGCCCAGTCAATTTATACACAAAACAGAGTTCGACCTTGCAAAAGGTCATCTAATTCTAATTTTTTAATATGTTGTTAGAACCCATGTTAACAGTAAGAAACCAAATTTGCAGCTTCGAAAGACCTGTGCGACCTGCGTAATACGTAAAAACTTACAAAATTTTCGGAATTTTTTAAGTTGTTGCCTAATAACTCGTAAACTATGTTTTCGATATATAGTCGATCGTATTATTTTTAAAGTACATTAAATTTGTAACATTTTAAGCCCAACCGCAACTCTGTACGTCTAATAGTTGCAGAGATATGGCACTTCTAAAATTAGCAATTTTTTGAAAAAAATTAAAGTTGAGAAATTTTAGCTTTTTTCGTTATTTTTGTGTTTAATTAACTGTAACTTCTGAATTCTTCCGGTTTCTTTCATTACATTTTACGAACATTTCTCTATAAAATACGTCATTTTAAAAACTTTTTAGGACGTTCATTAAGCCAAAATATAAATTTTTTTTTCGAGGAAAGTATTCAAATATTTTGTATTTATAAATTATATTGTGTTTAATGAGCTGTAACTTTTGAACGGATAAAGTTAGGAGCTCATTTTCAAAAGGCTGTATGTCCACTTTTTTAATTTTTTAAACTAAAGATGGCATCACATACACCACTTCAAACTCTTCCAGATTCTCATATAAACTTTCATCAAAATGCTTTAAATCCTTGCCAAAATAAATAGTAAATATTGTATTATTTTTCAAAAAGATGTAAATCCGAAAACATTTTTTATCATAACGCAATATCTCCCAAATGTCAGTTTAGTTTTTGCTACGTAATTGAACACATACTTTTTATGTGATTTTGTTGTAAGTGCACAACAATTTTAGCAATATGTAGCTTGTGCTCACGGTTAAAATATGAAATAAAAAATGCGAAGGATGAAAAAATGAAAACTAAAGCAATTGTTGAATCTCGTGTTCATAAATAGACGATTTCCATTATGACGTCACTTGACTGCAGCGCTGTGGCAGATTTGGAAATTATTCTGACAATAATTACAATAGCTTTGGTTTTGGTAATGGTTGTTTGTCGATATTTGAAATTGTAATATATAATTATAGATAAAAATATATTACATTTAAGAGAAGATGTTGTATCTGGGGCTAAATTAAAATAAAATACTATAAATCAACATTCAATAGCTAAATTAATGCCTGTGGCACACCGGCCGAGGAGCATCGAGGACCATCGAGTAACTCCTCGATGAAACGATAGAACGCACCCCGTCCTCGACGAAAAATAGGGGCGCCGCTATTTTCATCGAGTTGTTCCTCGATGAAACGAATGTATCTCATTTCAGACGTATCTTTGGATTTGATTTCGCGCAAAACTTTGATGTATTTGTCACCGATTAAATAGAAATCCATCGCGGACGGGTGCGTTCTTTCGTTTCATCGAGGAGTTACTCGATGGTGCTCGATGCTCCTCGACCGGTGTGTCACAGGCATTTAGACGATGGCTTGAAAAACCGTGTGCACAACGAAGGATTTAAAAAGTAGATATTTAAAATAAAATTGATGAATTATTCTTTATTGTAATGTAATGCAAATCTTCTACACCGTCAAAATACTAATCTAATCTAGATTATCTAAATACTGCTATTAGAATAGTTCAACCAGCAACCGCTGGCGCCACTATCGATTCCTAAATGGAAATCGTCTATTAAGCCCTGTTCGCACAATGCATCTAGCACAGACCAAACCGCATCTAGCATGCGCCAAAGAAGAGTCTTTCCATGCGTCAAAATATTTTTACAGGCGCCGCTATTTTGGTGCATCAAAAGACTCTTGGGAAAGAAGAAGTACTGAATCGTTGAGTCGTTGCTAAATTCAGATTGATTGCGTTGACATTTGAGTGCTGTCATACTGTCATTAGAACAACCACAACCTACATAGTATAATTTATCTATTCATTTCCTTTCTTTCTTAATTTATTTAGTATTATTATACTAATTAAATAAAAACCAGTCTTTTAAAGACTATTTCCCTCAGTCCTTTTTTCCCTTTATGTTCTTTCCTATTTATTTATTACATTGTGTTTTTAATCAGTGTTTTAAAAATAAATTCTTTATTTGTGGTAAATACAAAATAATTTTGAAGTGGATGTAGCCACAGTAATGCCAACCTAACAATGAGACTTAATTTGAAACTTGGAAGAAGAAGTCTATTTTGATGCTACAAACACGCATCAAACGTGCATCAAACACATCTCATGTGTGAACGGCCATGCAACAACTACATGTTTGATGCATGGAAAGACTCTTCTTTGGTGCATGCTAGATGCATGCTAGATGCATTGTGCGAACAGGGCTTTGCTAACATGGGTCCTAACAACATTAGAATTACATGACCTTTTGCAAGGTCGAATGTATAAATTGACTGGGCTAAAATAAGCATAAGAAACTTTGTGCCTAATTTTCACATTTTACACAATTCGTGGACATTTCACAAATTTCTCTTGATGCTTTTAATATTAATCGTAAGCAAAATGCTTACGAATCCGGTCTTTACTTATGACTTATATGGCGCTAGAATGCAACTTGTCACCCGTCTCACCTGTCAATATTTTTTACGCAGAAACAAAAATCAACCGAACATGTTTTACAAGATTTCAACGTTTTATCTGATAAATGTATTTTTAAAATTTTACTGCAGTTCTATAATGCTACCAGATAAAGACAATTTTTTTATAAGGTAAATTATCAAATAAAATCTCTTATACTAGCCGGGCAGCCCGTACTGCGAAGTCAAATTTGAAGGATCTGATTCGCCAAGAAAACATTAAAACTACTTGTCGCTAATATCACGTCAAACACGAACAATGCTTCGCAGTACGGGCTGCCCGGCTAGTATTTTCGACGTATACTTTTCTTCATTGTCCTCTATTATACCTTTAATATTTATTTCGAAATTGAACTTACAATGTGTTATAAGTCCCAATTCACAATGAGCATAAGCATAAGAACTACATAAGAAACTACGTAAACATAAAGTTGAGCTAATGTATTTTAATGGCCGTGTTCACAATGTCGTTATGTATTTCTTACGTTTATGTCACGCTTATGTAGATACGTAATGCCTGTAGCACACCGGTCGAGGAGCATCGAGGACCATCGAGTAACTCCTCGATGAAACGAAAGAACGCACCCGTCCGCGATGGATTTCTATTTAATCGGTGACAAATACATCAAAGTTTTGCGCGAAATCAAATCCAAAGATACGTCTGAAATGAGATACATTCGTTTCATCGAGGAACAACTCGATGAAAATAGCGGCGCCCCTATTTTTCGTCGAGGACGGGGTGCGTTCTATCGTTTCATCGAGGAGCATCGAGGACCATCGAGTAACTCCTCGATGAAACGAAAGAACGCACCCGTCCGCGATGGATTTCTATTTAATCGGTGACAAATACATCAAAGTTTTGCGCGAAATCAAATCCAAAGATACGTCTGAAATGAGATACATTCGTTTCATCGAGGAACAACTCGATGAAAATAGCGGCGCCCCTATTTTTCGTCGAGGACGGGGTGCGTTCTATCGTTTCATCGAGGAGTTACTCGATGGTCCTCGATGCTCCTCGGCCGGTGTGCCACAGGCATAATGCCTGTGGCACAGGCCCCTGTCAGCCTTATGCCTGTGGCACACCGGCCGAGGAGCATCGAGGACCATCGAGTAACTCCTCGATGAAACGATAGAACGCACCCCGTCCTCGATGGATTTCTATTTAATCGGTGACAAATACATCAAAGTTTTGCGCGAAATCAAATCCAAAGATACGTCTGAAATGAGATACATTCGTTTCATCGAGGAACAACTCGATGAAAATAGCGGCGCCCCTATTTTTCGTCGAGGACGGGGTGCGTTCTATCGTTTCATCGAGGAGCATCGAGGACCATCGAGTAACTCCTCGATGAAACGAAAGAACGCACCCGTCCGCGATGGATTTCTATTTAATCGGTGACAAATACATCAAAGTTTTGCGCGAAATCAAATCCAAAGATACGTCTGAAATGAGATACATTCGTTTCATCGAGGAACAACTCGATGAAAATAGCGGCGCCCCTATTTTTCGTCGAGGACGGGGTGCGTTCTATCGTTTCATCGAGGAGTTACTCGATGGTCCTCGATGCTCCTCGGCCGGTGTGCCACAGGCATAATGCCTGTGGCACAGGCCCCTGTCAGCCTTATGCCTGTGGCACACCGGCCGAGGAGCATCGAGGACCATCGAGTAACTCCTCGATGAAACGATAGAACGCACCCCGTCCTCGATGGATTTCTATTTAATCGGTGACAAATACATCAAAGTTTTGCGCGAAATCAAATCCAAAGATACGTCTGAAATGAGATACATTCGTTTCATCGAGGAACAACTCGATGAAAATAGCGGCGCCCCTATTTTTCGTCGAGGACGGGGTGCGTTCTATCGTTTCATCGAGGAGTTACTCGATGGTCCTCGATGCTCCTCGGCCGGTGTGCCACAGGCATTATGTATTCATCTGTCGAGTAGTTTGTAACTCAAGAACACACCGCTAGTTGTGCTAGCATCGAATTTTGCTTTGTATTTCGTGGAATCTCGGCAGGGGTCGGTCAACTTCGGGTATAAGAACAGCAATGGAGGTGTTTACCATCAGTCACAAACAGTAAACAGTTTTATTCTGAACTGTTTTAAATTGTGGATATTTCAGACAGTAAGTTTTGTTTTGTGTTTGTGTTTGTGTTTAATCAGCTATGCCATCAACTGTAAGTATCTACTTTTTATACTTTGTTTACTTATTCAACGGGGGGTTGAAAATAGTGAGTGTAATATGACTTTCGCCCATTCGTCTTTCATTACGATATTAGAAATAATCTACAATATATTTCATAACATTTATTACATTTTTGAAAACAGTGTGGCTTTAGAAAACGTACAGCAGTATAAACCTCTTTAAATTATGTCCTCTTAAACAATGCCATATTTTCACAGTCCTCGTTTATAAATGATTTTCAAGACAGTGTTTCCTTGCTTATTCAAATCATTCCAATCATAATAATAAATTTTCTTTTCTTTTTAGATTACTTGCGTCCACATTGGTTGTGCGACCAATTTGGAAGTAGAAGAAGTTCGGCGTGAAAGAATATTTTCCTTTCCACGACGATAATTTAAGACGCGAGTGGTTGGTGATAATGAATCGGGTAGAATTGACCAATATGTCACACCAAGAAATGCACAACAGGGGCCATCGAGTGTGTTGGCTACATTTTAGGGATGACCAATTTCAAACCCCTCAAAAAAAGAAATTGAATTTTCGACAAAAACCAATGAGTGTTTTGCCTACAGGTATGATCTGTTTCTTATCTATGCACGTGCAGTTAACAGTAAATAAATAACATTTTTCTACTAATTGCTATTATAAACAGGATACTTATACGTATACCTGCGTTTAATGATGAAATTAAGTAACAAGAAATTACGTATAATCCAGGTATTAAATATTAAAATTATATACCTGTAATTAACAAACAAATTAGTTATCCAGAAATTCCTAAGACATACATCTTCAAATATAATACCTTAGAGGATTATTTACCAGTTATCCTTTTTTAAATTTCCCTAAATTATCCATTAGCATATTACGGTTATTAACAGCTTAGCTGAAACGTAATTATATCTATTTCTAGCAGTGAACTGTTATTTTAAATAAATCTGTTATATTAATAATTGATGTTTATGTTTCAGTTGCTGAACCAGAACCAGATATGGTTGAGGAAAATGTACCACCAAATATGCAGGAAACGCAAGAGGAAACGCGACGAAGAGCAGATAAATCAGATGCGACTCCGCAGAACTTGCCACCAACCAAGCGCCGACGTAAAGGTAATATATCATTATTTATTTAATTAAAAGAAATTCACAATATAATGGTATACAGTACGGGAATGGAAAATTATAAGATATATTTACCAGTTTTAAATTGTACATTTTCATTTGAGCGATATTATTACAGTTTCCCAGATTAGATGTTCAGAAAGCTAAAATATCAGGAAAATCCCGTATGCATTTAATTATTGTCAATTTCGTTAAACTGTTATAGATTACCGGATGTTAGAATATTTAATTAATTCAGTCAGATAGTTCATGCTTAAACAACATTATTATTAATTATATAAAAGCTGTAGAAGAATTACAATTTCTAATGCTTATTTTTTATTTCCAGGAAACACAACTTTGCGTGAGATGTCAACAACAGAGAAAAACCTGTACGCCAGGCTGCAGACAACAGAGCGGCTTCTTAGCCTCAGCAGGAAGCGAGGAAGCCGTCTTCTCCAAAAGTGTAAGAACAGAACATGGACAATTTATAACAAAAAAAATGACTAATCTTTTGTATTTAGTAATGATTCATCATTTTACTACACTTTGTAATAAAGCTGTTCACAACATTGATTCAAACGTAAATCCGGTTGTAGCTTCATTTTTAAAAACATTTTTTAAGTTTTTGACAAGGTAACTTTTGTTGCCATTTTATACCATATTATTTGTTACAAGGTAATTTTTTACCGCTGATGTAAATTATATCCGAATAAATATAATATGTATACTTTATATTGAAGCTGTTTTTAATTTCAATCAATTCACCAGTATAAAAATTATTTGAATTTCGTACCTACAGATTTTGCCGCAGTTATTTGAGAACACACCGCTAGAGACCGCTGAAAATCGTTGCTTTCCTTTACTGCAGGAGTTGACCAGTCTTAAGCGGTTTGGTCTGTGCTGTGGCACACCGGCAGCGTAAATCTGACAGATGGTACATGTGTATAACAATAAGTATTGAAAATAATTAATATTGAATCATAAATTAATTGTTATTATTATTAAACACAATGAGCTAATACAATACAGCCAACAAGAAAATAATATTAACCCTACTTACTACCAACTTCACATCCAAAAATCACTTAATTCATTCACTTTATGTCCGCTTATGCTTATGCTCATTGTGAACATACGTAACTTTTTTTACGTTTTATGTTATGTAGTTCTTAAGCCGCGTACTGACTTGAGCACTTTTGCGCGCACGTACGATTTGCGCGCACGAAAGTTTGCGCGTACAGACTTATGGCTTTTAATAAAAATTCTTTACGTGCGCGCAAATTAGTGCTCCAGCCATTCGTCCAAAAATGTCTGAGACGGCAATAGCATGCATTGCATAATAGAAAAAAAGAAGAAAAAATCAAAACGATGGTGGGTTACTCAACTATATAAAAGCAGAGAAAAATATGGCGGTAACAACTTATTATGTGACTTAAAATTTCAAGAAAACAGTGGATCTAAATATTTAGGATCCCATAATATTGGGAATTTTTCATAATCGTCAATTAACTGCAGAGCCATACCATTTGACCACTCCATTGCAATTTCTTGTAACTTAAATCTTTTACCTCTGCTGTCAGTTGCTACGTACGTGCGCGTAAACTCTTTAGCTGCCAAATACACGTCCACAGTCCACACTGAGCATGCATACGCGCAAAAATTCTTTGATGTACCGACAAGCGACGGATAGAGTTCGTGCGTGCTTAGACTGTGCGCACACAGACAAAACCTACGTACTGACTAGAGCATTCTTGCGCGCAAAAGTGCTCAAGTCAGTACGCGGCTTAGTTGAAATAATAATAATTGTATTTTGTCAAATTTATTACGTTTTCAATATTTATGATAAATACAAGTTCCAAAAAACCAGTATAGACTTTACTAACTTAAAAATTCAAAAATGGTACAAGTGCTCTTATACCATTTTTCGAATTAACCAATTCAGGTTTTTAAAAAAATTCAATAGATGGCAAGCTAAAAAGTTACTTGTATCATTTTTGCTCAAATGCCCTGTTCACACGTTGCTACTTTGAAGACGCATACGTGCTACTGTAGCATGAAAAGAAATTCAAATCGAAACAATTACCGCAAAAAATCGTTATCTACACACACAACGATCAACGATGTGAAATTATCAACGAGTAGTTCTTGATACTTTGATGCTACAAATTAGCAGCGCTGCTATTTGACAAGCGACTCAGATTTTTTCTTGCTACAGTAGCACGAATGTGTCTTTAAGGGCATTATGCCCTTCTAGTATTCATATCTGTACTGATCTCGTTTTTTTTTACAAAAATGTCACTTGTACCACTTTTGCACTGAACACTGAACCCTTCAATTGGTCTCACAAATTGTTCGCTCGGAAGGTTGATTTTGTAACCGAAATATTCACGTAGACCACGTAGTATGCACATCTCCGTTTTCATAGTAAGCTGTGATAATTTTAATGCGATTAATTTTGTACAAGATTCTAATCTACAAAAGTCATTTTAACACTGAAAAATACCGTAGCGATTGAGAAATATTCGCTACAACAACAAGATTTTCTAACCGAAATATTCACGTAGACCACGCAGTATGCACATCTCCGTTTTCATAATAAGCTGTGATAATTTTAATGCGATTAATTTTGTACAAGATTCTAATCTTTTTTTTTCATTCCAATGGCTCTACAGCCCAAATCGGGCCGCAGTTTTAACACTGTCGTACTGCCGGTACGGGGTTTCGTAGCCATTTGCTACATATTTAAGATGCACAAGTGGCTGGCTTTGTGGCATCCGAGTGTGATGAATACATGTAGCCGTATTCTTTTTATTTAACGACAAATCACACATTGTCGATCGGCAGCGCTGGGACTCGAACCGTGGTTCGCGTGACGTCATAGCGAGCTAGGAGATGTACTAAGATTCTAATCTACAAAAGTCATTTTAACACTGAAAAATACCGTAGCGATTGAGAAATATTCTCTACAACCATGAGGACGAAATTTCAATTTTCTTCTTTTCAATAAAAATTATTGATTCCTTTCAATAATGAACGTTTATTTTTTTCTGTTATTTATTTGCGGTATTAACGTCTTACAATTATTTATCAACGTCTTGGGTGAAAAATGAATTTTCTTTTAATTTGCAGTAAACAAGAATTCAATTTTAAACTGGGCCATCAGTATTGATTGGACATTTTATGCATTTTTATTAGGCATTTTAAATCTGTTAAGTACAAGTGTTAAGTGTTCTTTAGACCCTCCTTTACCAATCTGAAGTTGTAGCCACCCCCGGGGGCCGTGTAGGGGCTGCGTATTGCGAGATGCATATGTAGATTTTTAGTTTTTTACGATTATCTCGTAAACGGTTAACATTACAAAAAAATTGTAGAGCATAAAATTATCTATAATAAAGGTTCTTATCGATTTTCATGTAAGTGGTGCAGTTTTCGAGAAAAACGAGAAAATGTATTTTGGTAATACAAAGCTAATTAAATCAAGCTATAATTTCGTTTTATTGCGCAAAAACAGCTCTAACTTTTTAACAAATAAAGAAGACGACTTCCGGTGTGAAATATTCGGTTTCGCAGATATTTTTCTATTAAAATAATTTTTTTCTAAATTTTAAAAGCCCTACATTTTAGCCACAGTCAAAAAAATCTGACGTGGCCATGACAAGACCTCCCGCTATACCTACTTTTTACTTATTATACAAATATATTAATATATAAGTACCTACCTACTACTACTGCTACTACTCACAAATATATTTTAGTCATTTTATTTAAACTGCAGAAGAAGATATAAATGATATTTTACTATTGTCACTGCCACTGTCACCCTTGACTGTCACTGTCATGTCATAATCATTTAAATTTTACGTAGTAACAAATGTTAAACGATCATGAAGTACAAGATACCGAAATACTAAATTATAAGTAGTATATACTTAAATTATTCTTAAATTATAGCAGATACAGAAAAATTTATAAAATACCGATTGTAGATAAGTAATAATCACATAATCTTAAATTTATTATTTATCGAAATATTTTTAAAAAGTACTACTTCCGGTTTATGAATTGGTACCAAAATATAAAATTTGGTTGTTAAATTTTTGTAACTTTTTCAGTTATAGAAAACGAACAAAAATGTTACATACAACCTAACATACAT
Organism: Agonum fuliginosum; assembly: GCA_947534325.1. Taxonomy (NCBI): domain Eukaryota; kingdom Metazoa; phylum Arthropoda; class Insecta; order Coleoptera; family Carabidae; genus Agonum; species Agonum fuliginosum. The sequence goes on along the minus strand of OX384029.1, from coordinate 10,403,791 downwards.
ACACACATACACACACACACATACACACACACAGACATCATCTCGAAAATACTTTTTTGCACTTCCGGGACTAAAACTCTTCTTTAGTCTTTATTTTTAGAGACTAAGGTTCTTAATTTGATCTCAAGGGATTATTTTTCATATTTAATCCCGTTCAAGGAATTGAATTAATTAATCCCGTTGTCAAGTAAATACGTGCTATTTGTTACAGAGTATCTATGGTAACAATATAAATATTTGTCATAAAATTTACAGTCAAAATTACAAAATGTATATTCTTTTAAACTATTTTGTATTCGTTTGAGGATTAAGTGCAAAAAATAGCGTATATACCACAGGACTAAAGTACCTTTAATCCTTCAGGTGATTATTTCCCTCACCTTCGGCTCGTGAAATAAACTTCACCCTCAGGATTAAATCATGCACTTTAGTCCCTCAATATATAATATACTATAGTCGTATTCTATGGATCCTAAAACGTGCTTATCTCTTAAAATCTCACACTCGAAAATTTTTACCCATCACAATACCTCCCTTATAGAATATGAGGCGGGAGGTAAAAAGAAACAAAGAAATTTTTGTATTAATTTTTTTAATGTTTAATCAACTCTAATTTCTATACGGATAAAGATATCGACTTTCGGTTAGCGGCGTTTGATTCCTCAGTAAATTTTACGTAAGATACATTATATTAAATTTTTTGTAAAGCCTTTGATAACCGAAAATTTAATTATTATCTTCAGTGAAAATTTCAGAAGTTTAAATATTTTTTGTGTTTAATCAACTCTACTTTCTGAACGGATAAAGATATCGACTTCTGGTTTGCAGCATTGGATTCTTTGGACAATTTTATGTAAGATACATGGTATTAATTTTTTAAAAGTGTCTTTGATAAGCCGAAATTTAATGATTTTCTCCAAGAGAAAATGATAAAATTTCGGCTTATAAAAAAACCCTTCGAAAAAACCAATACAATATATCTTACATAAAAATATCTTTATCCGTTCAGAAACTAGATTTGATTAAACACAAGGAACTATAAGAATTCTAAATTTTTATAATTTTCTCTTGGAGAAAATCATTAAATTTTGGCTTATAAAAGGCCCTTCAAAAAAATAGTACAATGTATCTTATATAAAAATGTCTGAGGAATCCAATGCCGCAAACCGGAAGTCGATATCTTTATCCGTTCAGATACTAGAATTGATTAAACACAAGAAACTATAAAAATTCTAAAATTTTATAATTTTCTATTGGAGAAAATAATTAAATTTTGGCTTATAAAAGGTCCTTCAAAAAAAATAGGAGAATGTATTTTACATAAAAATGTCTGAGGAATCCAATGCCGCAAACCAGAAGTCGATATCTTCACAAAAAATATTTAAAATTCTGAAATTTTCACTAGAAGATAGGTAATAATTTAATTTTGGGTTATCAAGGGCCTTACAAAAAATTTAATATAATGTATCTTACGTAAAATTTAATAAGGAATCCAATTCCGCAAGCCAGAAGTCGATATCTTCATCCGTATAGAAATTAGAGTTGATTAAACACAAAAAAATTAAAATACAAAAATTTCTTTGTTTCTTTTTTTTGACTGTGGCTAAAATGTAGGGCTTTTAAAATTTAGAAAAAATTTATTTTAATAGAAAAATATCTGCGAAATCGAATATTTCAAACCGGAAGTCGTTTTCTTTATCTGTTAAAAAATTAGAGCTGTTTTTGCGCAATAAAACGAAATTATAGCTTGATTTAATTAGCTTTGTATTACCAAAATACATTTTCTCGTTTTTCTTGAAAACTGTACTACTTACATGAAAATCGATAAGGACCTTTATTATAGAGAATTTTATGCTCTACAATTTTATACTTGACTATTTTTTTGTAATTTTAACCGTTTACGAGGTAATCGTAGAAAACTAAAAATCTACATATGCAACTCGCAATACGTAGCCCCTACACGGCTGGCTACATCTTCGGATCGGTAAAGGAGGGTCTAAAGAACACTTATGTCAAGTGGCATGCTTTAATCATAAAATGCAAGGTACCCCATCTTTTTTCGTCTTACCAACCGGACTATTAGAAAATCGTAGTCACTAATGGTATTATAGTATATGAAAATTTTATTATTTTAATTCGAACTTAAATCTATTTTTTTAAAAATCTAATCATAACATCCCTCTCCTATAGATACGTCATTTTGTATAGAAAATATAAAAATATGTAATCCAATAATATTATATTTTTAATTTTTAGATAGAATAGATAAAATAATAATATAACAGCGGCTTTAGATTTCAAATTATTATTAAGGAGAATTAAGTCGCCTGTGAAATAAATTGAAACAGAAAATAATTTATATTTTCAAAAAAATATATTTTAATAAAATATTAAAATTATTTTATATTATAACCGGAACCGGGTCCCTTAAAAGCGCCATTCGGCAAAAATTTGCAACAGAAAATGTTTCCCAATGTTTTGTTGATTTTGCGTAAAAAATATTGACAGGTGAGACGGGTGACACCTGACGTTGGCTTAAACGCCATATAAGTCATAAGTAAGATATTTAAATGTAGTAATTGAATGAATCTTTTGATTCATGTGATGCAAATAATGGGCACCGGATTGTAAGTATATATTTATGTTTACAAGTCTAGATATGGCGGGAGGTTGTGTGCTTGCCACATCAGATTTTTATTTTATTATCTCTTCGTACGGACGTCAATGGTCGAATAAAAAGTAGCCAGAATTTTTATAAATAATGTTAAGGTGCTCAAACTTCGGGGCACCCATGAAAAATAACAAACAAAATTTATCTTTATAAAATGATAATGCACATTTTTAGGCTGGCCGGGGCTCCTTAATCGTCCGGGGCCCTACTTCTGCGCACACCTATAAATACTCCTCTGCGCTCATATTACCGTCGCGTCAGGTTTCAAAGGAAAAAAACCAAAATTTGAAAAAAAATGTTTTCTAAAAGTTATTATTATTATAAGTAGGTTCAAATCCCTTGAAAAATGTAACTTTCAATTATAAGTCATTTGACCTTGAGTGAAAAAATTTTCATCTACGGCGCATTTTCTTTCCTCGAAAAATAACAATGTTGCCCTTTCTACAAAATGTTTGGCCTATCCTAGAAACATAATCTGGCTACGGCCCTGTTCTTAAGAGGAATTCCCACCCCTACAAAATTAAGCAAAAATATGTTCTCGTCGGGCACATGAAATTGACTTTAATTTTGGTCCGGTTTGTTTGTTCTTTTTTTAAATTTAAAGATAAAAGATGTATCTAGGTCTGTCTAGTGCCATTTTTTTAAATTTAAATTTTTACATGTATTTTTAAGCTCCAAAGTTAGTAAAATTTTAAGAACTTTGAAGATAAAATATTAAAAAACTAAAGTAAAAATTAAAAAAGTGACACTAGCGGACATAGCCTAGACTTTAATCTTTCATTTAAAAAAAAATTGTTTAAAAATATTTAAAATTAGTGGTAATTTCATGTGCCCAACGAAACTCCTTTTGTAGTAGAAAGTGGCTAAATACGGTTCATTCATCGAATCAACCGATGTCGTCACAATAGGTAACAATGGTTTGTGACGGCATCGCTTCATTCATAAATGGATCTTCAAAACTAGTGGGGATTCCTCTTAATCCAAATTGATTGTAATATACGCTCAATGTCTTATCAAAAAATAAATCAGTAGATATAACAAACTATTTGTAAACAACTTAACCAAGTAAAATAAATTTATAAAGTTTCAATAAAGTAATACAATTCAAAAAGAAAACAAATTTATGTCATAAAATATTCCAAATCTTTTGACCACTTCTTAGATTCAGCAGAAACTTGTACTTTACCATCTATGGGCGGTAAAGAATACTTATTATTTGTGTCGATACCAAATTCTTTCATTAAATAATCAGACTTCAAAATAGATTGTTCTAATTTATTCGGGATCGGTGTTTGAGTATCAACTGCAACAGCTCTTCTTGTAATCTTTTTTTTCTCGTCTATAGGACTTAACGGAAGTGGGTTAGTATCGTTAGTATTTAAATACTTTCTTGCGTCTTCGTGTATTAATTTAGGCGACAAAGCAGGTGCTTGTACTAATTTAGAATAGTCTGTTTCGGATTCATCGTCGAAATCATCTTGGAAACTTCCTTTCTTAATAAAATCAACCTGTTCATATAGAACTTGAATTTGGTTATTTTTCGGAGGATAAAATAGTTTACTGTTTTCGGAAAGGTTGTTTAAATCTTTTTCTAAATCGGCTTGGATTATTTTAGATGCCTCCATGGATGACAATACTGGGCTGTTTAGTTTTAGCAAATCTTTAACTGATCGGTATTTTGGGCGTTTGTTTATAACACTTGTGATATGGTTTGTTTCATAATCATTTGTAAAATATTTGTCTTTGACTTTATTTAATTTTGCAGTAACTAAACCAAGAGTTTCATTTAGTTTTTTTCTTTGTAAAGTATTTTTTCCTTTTTGTGATAAATCTTTTTGCTTTGATTCTTGATGTTCATATTCCATATGTTTATCTATGAATTTAATCATTGAATCTACATTTTTTATTTTTTCGTCGTATATATTTTTTGTACATAAATGTTTTAGATTTGAATTTGTGTGTGGTCTGCATGATTTGGAAGAATTCATCTTTGAGTTCCCTGTATTTACAACTGTACTGGAGATCCTTGAATCGTTATTATTATCAACTTGGCTGAACTGATTCTTTTTTGCTTGTAAAAATGCACTAATTTGTTCTAATTGTACTGCAGATTCATCTATATCTTTATTTGTTTCCTGTAGTGTTTTCTTACAATTAATCGGCTTCAACTTAGGAAAACTTTGCTTTTTGTCTAATATTTCATTACCCGATTCTAATAATTCTGTCCATTCATTGTTTTGTCTAATTTTATGTTCACGATTTAATCTGTAGAATTGTTCTTGCTTTTGATTTTCGTATTTTATGTTTCTTTTTTTTATAACCGGATAGAGCGGGTGTGATTTTTTATTACTCTTTGAATTTCGACTGTCAACAATAGGATTGACTTGAACTAAATCTGTTAGAATTATTTTTGGTTTATCTTTTCTACGATTATTAGTTCTATTTTGTTGCGCTGGTAAAATCAATTCCATTCGTTGCTTATCCATGTTTATATATTTTGAAATACTAAATTGTAATTTCTGCTATACTTAACATTCAAAATTATTACTCATTTGTTAATATTTTTGAAAATTGTTCGTTTCCTATTTCCGTTTTAAGATGTTTTTATGTTACAAAGTTGGTATCAAGGTTGGTATGGCAGTCAAATCAGAAACTCTTGACATTATAAATTATTTACTTTATGTACAAGTAAATATTATATAAAATAGAACTATACGTTGTTATAATTCATCTTAACGAATGTTTAAAACATATAATTGTAAGTCCCAATTCACAATGAGCATAAGCATAAGAACTACATAACGTAAAACGTAAAAAAGTTACGTATGTTCACAATGAGCATAAGCATAAGCGGACATAAAGCGAATGAATTAAGTGATTTTTGGATGTGAAGTTGGTAGTAAGTAGGGTTAATATTATTTTCTTGTTGGCTGTATTGTATTAGATCATTGTGTTCAATAATAATAACAATTAATTTTATAATTAAATATGAATCATTTTCAATACTTCTTGTTATACACATCTATCATCTGTCAGATTTACGCTGCCATGTCGTGAATGCAGAAAATTGTTCACTTGACGCATGCGCTTTGTACAAAATAGTACGTAATTTTGACATAAAATTGAACTGATCCCAACTTTACGTTTTTCTTACGTATCTACATAAGCGTGACATAAACGTAAGAAATACATAACGACATTGTGAACACGGCCATTGAAATACAATAGCTCAACTTAATGTTTACGTAGTTCCTTATGTAGTTCTTATGCTTATGCTCATTGTGAATTGGGACATTTTAAAAGTTTCAATACAAAATTACATTTAAACCATGATTTGTCTAAGCTGATGACAGAACTGCTCGAACCACCTTTAAGCCCTGTTCGCACGGCGATCTTTGGAGATTCTACGGAGAGTCAAACTCCCGGAAAAGTCACTGCAAAAAAGAAGTTTTTTTCTTTCTAGTAAGAATTATTTGTTAAATTATCAATGAGTCTTGGAAAAGAAGAATGTATTATTTATTGATTGCTTCAAAACCACGTAATTATCACTAGAAAGAAAAAAACTTCTTTTTTGCCGTAACTTTGCCGGGAGTTTGACTCTCCGTAGAATCTCCAAAGATCGCCGTGCGAACAGGGTACCTATTCTAATTCATAGCGACAGTCGCTAGCGAAGTTCAGTTGATAACTTCGTGACGTCATTCCGTTTGTAACTATATCAAGGGTTAGGGATATTTGGCCTCCAGTTGATAACGACTGACAGAGATTTTACATTTACTTGGAAATTTGACAAGAAAAACTGCTAAACGACCATTTTACCTGTCACCTATCATAAACGTATTATTTGTTTTAAAATAAGCCATTTTTTGATTTTGAAAGTAAATTATTTTTTCAAGAAAAATGTCAATTTCTTATTTTTTACAATTTGTAATTTGGATTATTTAATTTATTTTGTACTTAATGTTAAAAATTGGTTTTATACGATCATTTTCAGTAGATAAAGTATTACTTTAACATCGAGGGTAGATAAAATAAAATTTGAGTAGATAAAGTAAAATTTGAGTAGATAAAGTAAAATTTGAGTAGATAAAGTAAAATTTGAGTAGATAAAATAAAATTTAAGTAAAATAAGAATATTTTTACACAAATTAACATTAAGTACAAAATAAAATAATATATTGTACACGACGATAAAGAGTCTTTATCGACACGTGAAAGATAGCCCACTCGTTCCTTCGTCACTCGTGAACTAACATCTTTCACTTTTCGATAAATGATCTCTTTATCGTCTTGTATAATAAATTACTAAAAGTTAACTAATAAAAAATATTGAATACATAATAGGTAATGAACTCATAATTTATTGGTATTTTATGGTTATACAAATTGACGTACAGAAATTGACTTTTAGCTTTCTGTAACAAAAATATTTACAAAAAATAACATAAATGTGCAATACTAAAAACAGAATTGTTGACTCTTCTGTATAAATAAAATTAACATACATAAATTTATGAAATAAATATTTTAACCATAACGAAGTTAGCAAGCAAGGCGCAACGCGCAAGTCTACCGTAGCGAGGGTAGCTAAGTCGTAGCGACAGTCGCTTGGCTACTACGTCACACATGGTGGGGGGTTATCAAGACAACCCAACTTATCAACGTTGATAAATGAAATAGAATAGGACCCCAGGGCTTTAATGCCTATATGCCTATGGCACACCGGTCGAGGAGCATCAAGGAATTCCTCGATGAAACTATAGAACGCACCCCGTCCTCGACGAAAAATAGGGGCGCCGCTATTTTCATCGAGTTGTTCCTCGATGAAACGAATGTGTCTCATTTCAGACGTATCTTTTGTATCTGATTTCGCGCAAATCCTTGATGTATTTGTCACCGATGAAAAAATAGAAATCCATCGCGGACGGGTGCGTTCTGTTGTTTCATCTTCATCGTGGAGTTCCTCGATGCTCCTCGACCGGTATGCCATAGGCATAATGGGGCGCATGCGCCCAAACGTTATGTAAAGGTTTACATTTGAAATGACAGATCGTTGTTTTATTTTCATTTACACTTTTTATATTTTTCTACATTGATTGAATACCTGTACAATCTATTTATTATATATTTTTTCATACAGTGAATGTGAAATACTTTATAAAGTAAAAAATTACCTAACAGGTTAAGGTAAATAACATTACCACGAGAATTATTTAATTTCTTAGCTTCGTTTTAATTATTTATTATAGATGGAATTTTCTGAAGATTTCGCCGAAGTCCAGGGAATATTAAACCAAGCATACAAATCTACAGAAAAATTTACAAATATACGTCATGTGGGAGGTAAGGTTTTAGTTTTTTTATTATTTTTAATTAAATCTAACGGATAATTTGTTCATAGGAAACGAAGAAAAAATAAGTAAAGTAGTAGAAGGTCTTCAGCAGTTTTTAATTCGTAAGAAATACATCGGAGATGGTAAAGTTAACCAGAAACATGAAATACAAATTCGCAAGCTAATATTACTTCTTATTCTTAACACTGAGCTATTGAATAAGCCACCTATAATTAATAATAAACTAGCTCATTTGATTGGCATTATTCCACAGTTTTCTAAATGTTTATTAACAAATGTAATATTTAAATTAGGATTGTGTCAATATTATGGAGAAGCAATAATTAGTTGTCCAATTCAAATTAGTTTAGAACTTTTGGAAAACTGTAGTATGTGCATCAAAAAATCAGATCCGTATGAAATTATTGAACAAACGTCTACTATTGCATCGTCTATTTATTTTAAAGTTTATCATATGAGATATGAAACAAACACCAAACTAGATGCTTACATTACAAAATTACTTGAAAGATTCAGCGATATTTTAAAGAATTACATTACACCAGTAACAGATCAAATTTTAACTTGGAAAACAGAAAAAATGTATCAATATATGGGTCAAACCATATTAGAAATACTTAATCTACTTAAGAATTGCTTAAATGTGTATAACATGAAAGAATATGTGGCTTCATACTATCAGTTTTATCAAATTTCTCAAGAATCTCCACATTCGTTAATAGACTCACCAAATACTTTAAATAAAAGCAATGTATTGCTGAAAGAATTTAATAAACAACTAACATCCGTTTGCGAAGGAAATGTAATAGCTGTTACGATCGATGTATTTTGCTCTTGGGCGGAGTGTACAATTAATGATGTTAATTTACAAGAAGCAGTAGCTTATCTAGCTTACGAAGTTTTGGAGTTGATACAAAAACTTGAAGATATCGGTGATTTACCAAAAATGTTAGGAGCTATTGCAAGAAAGCCTCAAACCATAGAAGATAAAATTAACAGTGCTGATAAATCAACTATACTAGAAAATGTGATAATAAAAAGTCAGGATCAAACAATGTGGTATAAGGCATTTTTACGCTCTGGAATCTTTGAAGCAAAAGAATCTTACGATACTTTCAAATCATTAATAAATTTATCAGATAGTGAAGATTATATATTTCTGCTAAGTTTGAACACTGAAAATGAATTTGATTTCAAGGAATTTCTTGTGCAAAATATACTCGAAATACCTCCAGAAGATAGCATGAAAATAATCAGCGAATATTTTATTAAAAACGGAATAAATAACTTATATGAACTGGAAGATTTCGATATAAAAGTAAGAGAATTGTTTAATAAACTAAAATGTGATACTCAGATACCATTTAAAGAAATATCGAAGCTAGTTTTACAAAATCCGATAAAATTCGTAAATAATCTCTTAGAAGAGAGTGATAAAAATTTAGAACACCTAATAAACATTCTACAGATTCTAAATTACATAAGTCCTATATGTAATCTAAAATGCAATGATAAAGAACATACAGTTCTTCATGAAATGGTATTAAATAAATTAAAATATAACAACTTTGAGTCAGATGCAGAAAATTGTATTATACAGCTTATAAATGACTTAATCAAATGCAGATTATTATCGAATATAATATTCGATCAGTTGCAAGACATCATCGAAGAATCGATTGGAGCTTCGCATTTTAATAAAGCTAATTTTGTTTGTCGTTTATACAAGGTAAGACTTAAGCCTCATTCACATAACATTTAGTTTTAATTTAACGTTTACAATATGTTTACGTTCACGAAAGTTTAAATTCATCTAACTTTAGCCTCATTCACATAATCATTTAGTTTTAAGGTTTACATTTATGTTTACGTTTAAAAAGGTTTAAGCCTCATTCACATAATCATTTAGTTTTAAGGTTTAGATTTATGTTTATGTTTAAAAAAGTTTGAATACATCTAACTAAATTTAAGCATTCACAGTGCTTGAAAGTGGGAAGTGTGAATGCTCGTATTTAGTTATATGAATTTAAACTTTCTTAAACGTAAACATAAATATAAACCTTAAAACTAAATTCTTATGTGAATGAGACTTTAAATTCGTATAACTAAATATGAGCATTCACACTGTGAATGTTCGTATATGGTTACATGAATTTAAACTTCCTTAAACGTAAACATAGATGTAAACCTGAAAACTAAATGCTTATGTGAATGAGGCTTTATAATATTGTAAATGAAAATATTGCACTTATATTTTAATAAACACTACACTGTTTTAAGAATACACTACTTTTGACGCTTGCATGTAAATAAATTATTTTCTATACGGGCGAGCTACAACACGACCAAGCGTAACTTGTTTACAATTTAGTAGAGGCAGTTTGAAACAAACGAATCAATTATTTGTAGAATCAAGAATCACATAACAATATTTTTGCCTTTTCTAAAAAATATTTTATTTTTCAGACAATTCCTATGTGTTTCATACCATCTGATAATTATACGCCGTTCATATTAAAATTAGGATATTTAATGAAACAACTTCGATGGACATTCTTCTCATATTCTGAAGAAAAAGTATCATTAACATCCGAAATAATTTCTTTAATCTATTATAAAAGTAACCAACAAGGAGAAATTATTTGCGGTATAGTGCACTTCTACATAATATTTTTTTCTATTAATTTATTCATTTATATTTACAGAAAATATTAAAAGTGCTCAAGATTTAGACAAAATAGATGCATTTCATATATTCCAATCAGATTCTAATAATTTTCTAAATTATGTTAGCGAAGGGTATGATGTAAATAGTAATCATCATGAACAAGTTACTCGGCTTATAAATGTAAGTAATATTAATTATTTTAGATTAAAATAGGTATTTTGAAATTATTTTTTGTAGTTGTTGCCGAGATGTGTTCCATTAGAATGGGACTTTGTCGCAAAGTATTTAATTAAACATAAAAATCCTGTAGCAGTTTTGCAATTAATTATTGATGTAATGCTTATTTTATCCGAAATGTCAAAAAAATCAAATAGCAGTCAAGACAGTTTATCTTACTGTTTCCAACAGTTTTGTATTATTGTTAAAGTGAGTACATTATTATTTATTAAAACCATTATTATAATAATTACCTTTTTATTTCAGGATATTACATCCTTTGCTGAAGATCCAAATCTAGATAAAGCACTAATTAAAAATATCTGTAGATTGATAAAACATTTACCTGACTCACTCCACAACACAATAGAAATATCGTTAGTAAGCCTGTTTAACTTTGATGTATTAAAGTCACTTAAAGATGACGAAGATTTTGTTTATAGTTTGGTATCTATTTCTCATTTAAATATTTGTAAAATAATTTGTAGTAAAATGACTTAAAATGCTTAATAAATATTATTTACAAAAACTTGGAAGTTTCTAAGCTAGTTAATCCTTCCAGTTTTAATCTAGACAACATGGTACGGTAAATTTCTGGAGCAAATGGATAAACGATTCCTCTGTCTTGTATTTCTCCATCTAGGATCATTTTAGTGGCAATTGCTGTGGGGTAACCTACAGTTTTGGCCATGGCAGAGTAACCGTTTACTTCTCCGTAAACAACAAAGTTGATTCCTCTAATTTCTCTCTTATTATCTGGCCAGCGAATACCAACATCGTGCCGGAGAATCACAATATCTCTTTCGTGAGGTTCTAGAATATTTTCATAACGTTTATCAAGTGAACGAAACATCATCACCTTCACCTAAATAAAATATTATAATGTTTTCTTAACTTACCTAATTTGAGTTTAGTAGCTAAGAAATGAGTAAGAGTATCAAGTGGTGTACCCATTTTGATAATTTTGTTTTGTTCGAGTAATCCCAAACTTTCGAGACATTCTACGGCGTTGTCAGAATTTGTGCGCTCGGTAATTTTGGATTTTAAATTTTCATAGAAAATATTAGAGTCTTCCAAACCGAGCATATTGCAGATCAGTGATCTCTGTAATTATTTATCAAATATAAATATGAATAATTTTATTATTGTTTTAAGAACATACCCATGTAATTTCTGGTCCTTTTGGATGTAAAAGTGGATGAGGATTTGGATCAATTAGACCCAAAAATTGGAGAATTTGTATATTTTCAGAATATCCTGCAAAAAGAAAAACAATTCTTTAATTTGTTCCAATAACAATATAATTATAACGGAACCAAAACTAAACTAAAACCTAATCGGCAAAGACAAATATTTCTAAATTTGCTACCACACAGGACTACTTTTGACAAAAAAAAAGGAAACTGATTTTGATAAGAAACAAAAGAAAATTGTCGAACACTAATTTTTAACTCGACATTATATACTTTATTATTTTTACAACTTTTGGCAATCTGAATAAGAAAAATTTAATTTAAATAGAAATCCTTACCTCTATATCTAATCGTGCCTCTCAGAACTGTTGTAGCATCAGGAATACCATACAACTGCGCATAAGCTGTACTATCTCTATTAGGGAAGCCTTCCAGATGGAATCCAGGCAAGAAATCAAGATGACGAGTGCAAGACATTAATTCACCGCCAGGATTAATTTCTACTACTTGTCCTTTACTAATATACCGCGCAGAAGATATCGTATTGAGTAGCGCCCCACGAGGAGACCAAGAAAACTTATAGCGTAAGGGATTGTCGCTGAATTCCGGAGCTGGGAGGCCTAAAATATTGTTAAATAGTATAAAATTATGTAATGATAAATAAAGTAATCATTAAACGATTTTAAGATTAATTTTAAAGTATTTAAAAACATTGCGTCATTGGCATATTGTTTTTTCTTTATTTTATTAAATACGTCGGTGCAAAAACAATAAATTATTAAATAAATTACGAAATTTGATCTCAAGGGGGCATCAAATTGAGAAAAGTATAAAGCAGTGGCACTGGGAAGTGCAGTTTTAATTTGGTTGAAAGCGTCACATACATAAAATGAAACTAACACTTTTTCCCTAGAACGGAGTGGCAAAAACCCCACAAAACAAAACTTTCCACATTCGTAACACGGATATTTTCAATCAAGCTCAATCAGAAATCAATCTTTCTCGAACATTCCTATACTGACACACTTCTTTTGTATCGTCTATATTTATTATCTTTTTCATACAAGCTTTTTTATTGTTGTCACTCGAACTCGAAATACACACTTTCGAAAAAAATTATCAATTACATCTATGCAACGTCTACAATTCTGTAATTTGGAGTTAATCCTGTTGAATGGTTATCACCAAAAATAAATTTACTCACCAGACGTTCAACAAAACAATCACATCACATTACTCGCATATATTCGTTTTACAAGCCTTTCGGTGTACAATAATTTTTTTAAAGATGAGTAATGAATAATGTAATTTTATTTACCTCCGCAGTAAGACACAAACGACTCAATTTTTCCTCCAGAGTTTTGTACATCATGGAAACATTCCATGGCTAGCAAATGGTCTATACCTGGATCCAGTCCAACTTCATTCATTATTGTAATACCTGCTTCTGATGCACTAAAAATTTTATTTATTATTTAAATTCAAGATTTCTGACTAAATATTTACCTGTCGTGTAATTTTTTAACTTCTTCGCCAGTGTAACTCGCTGTAACTAAATGTGTTTTATTTGCGATACAAAGTTTTGCAATACCAGCATGTAGTTGGTATGGAAGAAGAGATACAACAACGTCACTGCCTTCAATTAGTTTTTCTAAGTGTTCTTCGTTGTCTAATACATTTACGTAAACGCTTTCGACTCCTGGATACTTGTGGGCTATTTCATCTGATTGTTCCTTAAGCGCAGATCCTAAAATAATCAATCATAATTGATATCTTACGGCTGGGCTTCAAATTATTTTGCATTAGAAACCTATACCATATCATGTACGCAACGAGAGCGATATATATTAGTCAGTGTAACATAAATATATACAGGTTGGTGGAGGTGAAATGCGAACATAGGGAACATACATGACAATCGAACTTTCATGCCAGTTATCTTGATATATTTTGTAGTAGTGTCACAAAACGAAGTAATGTGAATTTGTGTGGCAAAAAGAGTAATCAATAACAGAAATAATAATAAAATCTAAAAGTGCATGTAAACATTCTCGTTCTGCTCGTACACATACATTATTATGCAAAGAAAATATTTTAATGACAATTCCACTCATAGTTTTTCATCCAATCAAAACACAGTATTTTGCTGAATTGTACCAATCACAGACGAACTACAGTGACAATTTTCACTAGTGAAAATTGCCGCGAAGCGTTGCTTAGATATTATGTCAGTTGATGATTGTTTTAAAAATACATTACTTTTTTTGGAATAAATAAAATAATTCGAGAAATTGTCAAGCCGAATACCATACGTGACTATGATGTTTAGGTAATTTTTGCCGTCTGGTCACTCCTGCTTTTTGCATTAGAAAATAAACACTCGTGCTACGCACTCGTGTTTATTTTCGACGCAACAAGCAGTCGTGACCAGTCGGCAAAAATTGCCGGCAAAATCATAGTCACTAATGGTATTATATATGACAATAAAAATTTCAATAATATGACAGGTACTTTGACATTGACAGTACTTATTCCACGTATATCAAGATGCCTAGCATGATAACTCCATTGTCATATATTTCCCTATGTTCGCATTTCACCTCCACCAACCTGTATAATGAGACATGTATCTTTTATTGAACCAGACAGGTTGATTTCATCGAAATTTATTCGTTTTAACAAGGAATTGGCTAATTTTAATTACAAGTAGGTAACAAAAAGATTATTAAAGTTTAAAAATTTATTTTACTCTTGTCGTAAATTTCTAGACCTGTGAAGTTCAGCCTTAACATTTTACTTACCTACTGTGATAGCTACGTTCTTCTCTCTATGTAGATATTCTACTAAAGGAGAAGAAACATATCCTGCACCAAGAACTAAAACTTTTTTTTGTTGGTCTACTTCATAATCACTCTTATGCTTGCTGCGACTAAAATATGTTTATTAATTTTTACAGATTTGAACTAAAGCCGGGTTTACATTGGTCGTGTAAATTGGTTAGTTACTAGTACTATTAGCTCGCCAGACCGCTACTCATCCAATGTAGCCAACAGAAGCTAGTACCAGTAACCAGTACTAGTACAAGTAGTTGGGGTAGTGAAGTAACTAACTTCCGGGGTTAGCTACTCACCTACTAGCCTTCCCCTTCCACATACATTCTGCAATATCCACTACACTCATCTGTGCACTATACCAATGTAAACAGTCACTAGTGATTAGGGATATACTAGTGTGTTTTGACGTCTCATTTTAAAGAGAATTGTTTTATAGTTAAATTCGGTATTTTTACTTAATTAAAATGAAAAAGTCGTCTTAAACGGAGACAATAAAGTTTGTAGAAATATATCGTGATCATGAGGGTTTGTGGGATGTCACTAAATTTTGTTATCTTTACTTTATTTCGTTTAATAATAGATTTTGTACGAGATGATATACAACCACGAAAAGAATTAATTTTGTCACCTACAGAACAACTTGTACTGGTACTAGAACTATAGCTAGTCGTCTAAATTGTATTTCTGGTGCAAACACCTACTAGCCTAGCGCTTAGTTGAGTATACTAGTATAGCCCGCTACTTGTACCAGTAACTGTCTCAGTTACACCTCCAATGTAAACCCGGCTTAATGAATATAACTTACTAATTTTGTTGTCTAAGGTCCTGAATATATTCAAAGTTAGGTGTCAATTCTCCATTACTAGCAATAATAGCCTGCAATAAAAATTATTATTTATTTTATATCAAATTTTTGTTTGATTGAACTTACACCCATTACTTCTGGCATAAACTTGTGTTGATCTAAAGGTTTTTCGGCATCAGATTGTACAATATTTTTCATATATGGGGACAGTAATTCTCCAAAGAAATCAGTACTCTCTCTGGGTAATTGTGTTGGCATGTTATCTATACTACATACTAATACACCTGGACCT
The DNA here is from genome assembly GCA_947534325.1 of Agonum fuliginosum. Classification (NCBI taxonomy): domain Eukaryota; kingdom Metazoa; phylum Arthropoda; class Insecta; order Coleoptera; family Carabidae; genus Agonum; species Agonum fuliginosum. The sequence goes on along the minus strand of OX384029.1, from coordinate 10,387,761 downwards.
TTAAAACTATTTTTAATTTTAATATATATTCTTTGTTTAAGGATTGTAACCATTAAAACAACTAAATGTCCGTTATTGGTAACAATCCTTATTCATTTCACTTCACGCTGGACATCAACATTTTCAACATTCTTTGTTTAGTACCTAGCAATGTATTTATTTACCTTTTGGTGTCTTTATTTCTGTCGGCATCATATAAACAGAACGGTGTATCAATGGTTGTACATTCATTCATAAATTCTATGCTACCGCCAGGGTCGGCAGAAACATCACAAATTCCTAACATTCTACAAAATAAAATTAAAATAATTACTAAATTAAATGAATTAAATAAACAGAACTAGGTTCAAATTATATGAATTCAAATTAATACTATTCAATTTTGATTTTAGAATAAAATTTGGAAGTGTATTTTAACCAGTCTTGTGGTTTATTTAATTCCACATTCATGATAAAAAATTTAGATTCTAGGTATACAAGTAATTTTATATTCATTTAGTTATTTACCTGTGGGGTAAAGCTGGAGCACCAATTGAAGTTGGAAGCCAAGGAGTGTAAGCTGGCCTTAATAAATGTTTAGCATCAGGAATAGTTAATAATTTAGGACTATCTACTGCCCAATAAATTCCGTTAATAATTACTGAAGCGTAGGGCGCAATCTACAAATTATTATAAGAAAATATCTATTCAGTATAAGAGTATAAAAAATCGCTGTATTTTTGATTACTTTCTTACTAAACGTAGAAATGTATCGTTCCGGGTGTTCATCATATTCTTGCGGATCAAATCCACCTCCATTTTTTCTTTCTAAATGGTGTCTTCTACGAACTTGACAACCGTAAATTTTATTTAAACCTAAAAAATAACATAAAATATGTTATTACATATTAAAACAACTATTGACAATAAATGAACATTATACGATACCAAACAAAATTATGATTGTAACACATTAAATTGTTATCTGACTCTTATTTTAAGCAATATTTATTATTTAAATGAAAAGATTAACATATCGAAACTTTCTTACTTCCATGCTCAGCGACTTTTCGAATCATTTCTGGAGGAACATATTCATATGGTAATTCTTGGAAAACTTCTTGGGCTCCCTGCAACAAATTTTGTCACATTAGAGAGTTAAAATACTATAAAATGGAACAAAACATTACTTGTGATACATTTCCAGAGCCGGTAAACACAAAAGTAAGTGGGCCAATAGATTTAGGCATTAACCCGAGAGAAATTTCATATCCAGCGTCACGAATTGCTTGACGGGCCATAGACGAATTTCTGTAATTATGAGGCGGGCCAATATGCTACAAAAATGTTATATTAAATATTGTGAAGATCGTAAAATAAAATTGTACTTACCATAAAAGGTGTGTGATGTCCTAACGCCAATAATCTTAATCCTAATCCGTGTAAAATATTAACCATTCCAGCTACACCTGCATATTTACCAAAAGCAACCACTCTTTGACCACTTTCATCCATCAATTTTTCGTAATCAATTAATCGAATATTCTACAAAAATACTTAGTTATATAGTTATATAAATGAATGATTATGTGTTTACCTTCTCAATTATTGCGTCTAGCAATGCCATATTAGATTCTTGTCCTTTAATAGTATGAGAAAACATACAATATGTTTTGTTAGGAATGAGTTGATCTACTGGTACTTGTTTTACTCCAAAAATAACTGATGCTTCAGATATATCTTCTTGAATAATGGCACCGGCATTGAGATATCCCTGTTTAAAATATTATTATAATTATGCTAATGTAAATAATATTTATAACTTACTTGCATAGGGTATGCCCGCCGGTTGCTAGGTTGCACAATAACTTTAACATTTTCTTTGGAAACTAATCGTTTCACATTTGCAGGTGATAATGGGGCTCTACGTTCCCATACACTTTGGTCTTCTCGCCTGATGGCTATAATTTTTTGTGATTTTGTTCCCTACATAAAACGTTCATCAACTTATTACTAAATATTTACAAGTTAAGACAAATTTATGAAGTCAAGGTCTTAATTATAATTAATTTTACTACTTACATATAGTCTATTGGTACACAAATTATTAGTTTTTGAGCCGTGCTTTAATAATTGTAACATTTTTAATAAATAATATTTTATTTTCCCTTCCAGTTCAACATGTGCGATTGATTCTACCAAGCCAAGTGAACTAAATAAACAATAATGATTACTCCACAAATAGTGATAAACTACTAAAAAAATTTGCCGAATGAATAAACTCGCTCTATATTGAACCAGATAAGTATCTAATTTTTTAGTTTATCAAAAATTATTTATCTTATCATTAATTGAGTTGTTCGCATATATTTGACAAACAAAATTTATCTTGTATGACCTCTTCTTGACCATAATGATAACAATTTCTTGTCGTTGGGAAAGAAAACTGACATTTTTATTACTACGATTTAGATAACAATAAGCTGCACTAAATACACGCACGCCCATTTTATTGAAGAAGTTTTCAAAACTTTGTTTATGACCTTGCCTCTTGCCTATATAAAATCTAACATTCCTTCATTCAATAAAATGTAAAAATGGGTGCAAAAACATATTTTCTTTCTGTTTTATTTATATTTTCAGTAGTAATTACTTTAGAAAATGTTACAAGCGCTGAAGATGAAAACATTGAAGAACTGGTGGTGGTTGAACCTGAACCAACTACTGCAGAACCAAAAAAACCAATTAAATTAAACGCCAAACAAGTATTAATGCTAAATCAAATTATTGGAGCATTTACGTTAGATGGAGTAAAAGATTCTCTATGTAAAAACCACACTATAAAGTATAAAGAAGCAATGAGAGCTTTTGAACCGTGGGCAATAAAAAGTAAACTAAACCATTGAGTTATATACATAGATTGAAGTATAATTTTTTTATTTAGTGTTTGATGCATCGTCAAAATTGCAAGCAGGATTGTTGGTGGGTAATACAGGAGAATTCGGATCTTTTGAAGAGTGTCTACAAATTTATACTCCCTCGGAGTATGGGCCGATTCGAGGACAAATGTGTACTCTTAAACTTGTTCCTGGAGATAGCTTAACGAGATCTATTTTAAAAATCAGTAAATTACCATTAAGCGTAAGTCAAACATAAATAACAAATAAATATATTTATTTTGAAGTGTACCTAGTTAATGAAGAATAAGACTTTTTTATTATTTTATATTATTATGTACCAATATTATAATATTTTTATTATTTTCGAAATGAAAGCAAAACGCAGTGCTTGGATGTCAAGAAGTATCCATTTTTCAAGTTTCGATTCAAATTTTAAAACAAATCTAAAGCATATTTGAAACGTATAAAAATAAGAAATAATTTAAAAAATAATTCTTAAATTGTATCAATTTTAAACAACTAAAACTTCTTTAATAACTGCGAAATATTTACAACTTTAGTTGCATAGGTAATGTTTAAAAAGAGAAAAATGTGTATCATATCAAAATGTGTAAACAAGATCACTCACAGAAAGAAATAAAAAATATTTTTATATCTAATTATTATTATTATTTTAATGAAAACTTCGCGTACCTACTACTCTTTGATTTATTAAAAAATTGCCCTTGAACAAATTAGATTAATATCTTATCTTATCAAAATCTTAAAGTTTTGCTAATAATTTTGTTATTAAGCAAATTCATCTTTTCATTAAGGAAGCTTCCACAAAATTAAAATTTAAAGACACATTTTGCTAAATAAATTTACTACAGCTATTTTTCTCTTCAGAGTTTCGATAAAATAATCTCAACTCTAAAATTTGATACATTATGGTCGGTGTGTCTACCGGATTCTTGTCCAACTTCAGATGTAGAACGACATTTTAATAGAACACTGAAAGGAATTACCGAAGGACTGGACGTTACTTTATCACTTGCTGAAGATGGTTGTGTCTCTTACAAAACTGAAAAACCGTTGAGAAAATCACAATGGATTGCTGCGTAACATTGCCGAGATTTTGTATTTTTAATTGATTACATATTGAACTTTTCAGAATATTTTTGAGCGCTATCGTAATTTTTGTGGTGATTTGTACGATTATTGATATTTTCAAGAGAGTTCATCATGAACGTAAGTAATAATAGCACTTAATAAAGATTCTTCATCGGATTTATATATTCATATACGAAATAACTAGCAGAATGTTAAAGTGCTACATATCGACTATTTTGAGTCGATAAAGTAACACTTTAACCGCAAAGGTAAACAAAGTAAAACCAGATTAAAGAAAGTAAAATTTTAACAGAAAGAGTAGATAAAGTACTTGATTTTTTTACATTATTTCTTCACATTCGTTTTCACACATTTCTGCATCCACATTGCGAAAAAAAAGTAGGACGATAAAAACATTGCAAATTGTGTTTATATAATAATTTAAATTAAAATTGATTTTCTTATAATTTTTCTTTAACATCAGCTATACAAAAAAATCTAATTTTATACACCACGATAAAATTGTATTATCGACTAGAGAAAAATGATACACTCACTTCTTCGTCGCATATGAATTATACTTTTCTCTCGTCGATAAAAAATAACTATTAACATCAACCTTGAAAAAGAATTGTTAATTTACTAATACACGTTAATTCATATTATTTTACATAAAATATTACAATCAACCAACATATTTTAATCTATTTGAATAAATATAATAAGGTATAAAATATTCGAAATATTACTTCATTTTGAAATTTTGAGACATTACTATTTTGAAACTAGCATTGCTAAGAGTTAAATCCTCCTTGGATGTTACATCGGAATATGAATTTATGAAGACTATTTTTACAGGCGAAATAAATGAAGTGATATCAATTTTCTCTGCCTACAAAAACTCAGAAATAATATTTTCCAACCACAGCGAAGCTGGTGGTAACGAACTCGATTGCTTAAACGGTATTAGGTCCTTAAGTATGTGCTGGGTCCTTATCGGCCACCGATATTTAACAACAATGTTTGTTCCTATTGTTAATGGACTAGCTGTTTTAAACGTTGAGTATCTGTATCCTTTTTAAAGATAAAATATAAATAATAAATGTTTTTAGTGGACACAAAAACTCATTAGTACTACAGTTACTGGTGGCACGGTTTCAGTAGATTCTTTTTTTATGGTCAGTGGTTTGTTGGTTTCGTATTTATTTCTTGGAGCTATGAATAGGGGCGTGCATTTTAATTTGCCGCTGTTTTATTTGCATCGATATATGAGGCAAGAAACATTTCTATATTAAATTTATAATAAACGAATTAATATTAAAATGAATCAGAAAATCGCAGTTTCTTCTATCGATATGTTTAATGACAAACTCAATAATGTAATTTAAACGCTTTATTTAAAAATTGCACAAATGCTCACTTGTGAGTTAACGGCTTATTTCCATACACACGGTAAAATGTATATCTATACCGATGGCTCACAGTAAGGCTGCCACACCTAAATTGAGTAAAAGGCGTGATAGATATGTATATATATATATACACTTATGTAAAAATGTAAAGTAACAATAGTATGTTTTTCTTTTTTATAAATCATTGACAGTGTGATGAAATAAGCTAACTACCTGACAAAGGCTTTTATGTAGAATAATTTCCTACAAAATTTATTATCATTAGATATTGATCAAATTTGTTTCCACTAAACACTTCTAAGTAATTGACTTTAGTTGTATTTTGCAGGGTGACACCAGTTTTGGGTGTAATAATAATAATATACGCAAGTTTAGTTGAATTGTGGGGATCAGGACCAGTTTGGAATAATATAGTAAAAAGTTTAAAAGAACCTTGTATAAATTACTGGTGGTCCTGTATGCTGCATATACAAAATTACATAAATCCAAGTGAAATTGTAAATTATCCAACACCAATTTGAATTATTTAATAAACTATTACATATTTCCAGTGCGTAGTTCAAACTTGGTACCTAACATGCGACATGCAATATTATTTCTTTTCGCCGGTTATATTGTATCCGTTATGGAAATGGCCACATTTTGGGTGGTTCCTGTGGACTTCTGCAACAGCAGCTGCAATTGGGCTTAATTTTCATTTAGCCTGGAAATATGAATTTAATGGCGGAATGCCTATTTCGTACGTTTTCTACAAGAATTGATATAATATTTTATCTACGACTATTTTGAATCAAACATTCATAATATTTTTGGTTTATAACTTAACTGGAATTATAACCAATTAAACTTTTTGTAACATATGGTTTTTGCCAATAGTACTCCGTTTTATTATAGCCCAAATTTTTATTGAATGCGTTGTCATCGGCTGTAATTTCAAATTATTTTATAAAATGAATTCATTATTTAATAAGTCGTAGATAAATTATAGTATTCTACTCGCGTTAAATGTATAAATTGCGAAACTAATTTGTGGCTTGAGTCGTAAATTTTCATTTGCATAAATAATTATCTTTACTAAAAGCTTTTTGAAAAATATTATTTTACAGAAATGAGTTATTAAAATTGAAATATTTTACTCATCATTATACAACACCGTATACAAGAGCATCGCCATATTTATTAGGAATCGCACTGGGTTATCTATTGTATCATACAAGAGAAAAAAAAATTCGTATGAATGCGGTAAGTGCTGTTAAAAAATCTTTTTCCGACTTTTATATTGTTTGATTATTTTTAGGCGCTATCGGCTCTCGGATGGATAGGCAGTCTAGCAACTTTAACAATTATAACAGTTGGTTCTTTACCATTTCAAGAATTAGAACATCCCTATAATAGACTAGAGTCATCTATTTATTTATCAATGTCCCGACCAGCTTGGACTATCAGTTTAGCGTGGATTGTTTTTAATTGCATTAATGGAACAGGAGGTAGGATAATTAACTACTTAACTTCAAAATGATAAGAAAGTTATTGAAAATGGAGAGGTACTTGTGATAAAAACTGTTACTACATGAAACATTTTTTTAAATAGTTTAGTTTATCTAAACAGTAAAATAAATATTTATCTATTTTTATAGGCAACACTACTATACCATAAAACTTAATTCATATTACAAGTTGCACTTAAAATAATCGAATCAAAACGACATTGTCAATTATGTTTTCATTTTACATTGTTTAGGAATACTAAAATGACAGCATTGCAACTGAAAACTAAAGTTTTAAAATATTATCATATTAAAAGCTCGGTCACATAGCTAATGCCACCCTATGTAATAAAGTTGAATATCTAATGGAATCCGTCACACTTAAGTTGGGAGAAAGATGTCTTGGCTAGTTCTGGATCAACATAACTCAAACATTTGACGTAGACTATGTTACCAGTTCTATTAGAAATGTGCATATTCTTATTCATGACTTAACATTTGCTTAACTATGTGAACAAGGCTTTAAAATTAATTTCTAGATTTATTTTAGGAGTAATGAATTCATTTTTATCTGCGTATCCATTCAAAGTTTTAGCTAAACTAAGTTACGGTATGTTTTTAACTCACATGGTTTTAATGTTTACTGTAAGTGGAGCAGAAAAAACAACTTATTATTTTTCTGATTTAACAATGGTACGTTAATTTTAAATTAATAATACTAGAACATCCAATACTGTGCATATTTTTTATAGTGGTACATGACTTTCGGCGATTTTGCGCTAACATTTTTAGCTTCTTATTTACTAGCAATATGTGTTGAATTTCCAATAATCAGATTAGATGGCCTTTTACGTAAAAGAGGTAAAGTATTTCGTTGAAGAATTATAAAATAATAATAACGGATTTTGTTTCCAGTTGCCAAGAAAAAAATTGAGGCAAAATAGTAGTAAATTAAGTTTATTTATTAAGTATCAATGTCACAATTGTAGTATTCCGGATATATTTCTGCACCCATAACATAATTTATTATTTTCGGAGACTGTTTCATAATTATCTTCATTTGGATTTAAATTATTCGCACGGGTAGATACCCAATGTGAAAATTCTCTAGCTTCAGAAGAAGATAAACTTCGTTGTATTTCTACTGGTGCCTGTAATAATATTATTTTAATAAATACTTTAATATATTTTCATTTTTTTACCTTGCACAGTTCACAAATATTTCCTGCTTTTTCATAAGACAGTTTATCCCCTGTCCTAACAACTGTTTTGATAGTAGAAGGAAAATTTACTTGCAAATCAGTAACAAATTTAGTAATTAAACTATTTACACTTGAAGTTGCTGGCGTAATACTTAATTTTTTATTACTAAGAGGTTCTAAATTATTAAAAATGTTATAAAAAGCTAATTCTTTCATGTCAAAGTATCGCAATGGTTGTAAGATTTTTATGTCAGTATCGCGATCATCTAAAATTCCCTGGAATTTTAAGAAATTTGTTTATGCAATTAAAGAATTGTAAAATGAAACTTACCACGTCTAGTGGTATATGAGATCCTCTCCCAAGTGAAACACTACTTAACATGTTAATAGCAACGTCAATGCTAATATCTGGTGTAAAAATTATTCCACAATTTAATAGTTTTGCCATTTTAAGTAAAAGTTGTCTTCTAATAAAATATTTTATTTGTCATAATAATGTAAAGCATTAAAAAATTAATTATATTATTAGTATATTAATATGTTGCCGTTATGTTAAATTGAAAATATTATAATATCAAGTTGCATAAAAATTGTTGCTAGAGAAATCGTTAACATGGAGTAAGAATGGTTTAAAATTGGTTAATAAGGAAATAATTTTGTTTCCATGATAAAATTTATACAAATGATTCGCAAATGATGTTAGATTGATTACCCCTCCCATAGAATTTATTTAAAAATTAATAATAATAAGTTATAATAAATTAGTACTGTGGAAACCATTTTTGTAAAATATGTAACTATGGAAATTATCATTTTAATAGCTGTTGCTATGGAAATCATTGTTTAGAAAGGTTACTATAGCAGCGTTTATTTTGAAATTTGGTTACCTTAGAAACAAGAAGTGTTTGTAATTGTTAACTATGGTGAATTTGGTCACCATAGAAACAAAAATTGAATGCAAAACAAATGAATTCAATGAACCGACACAATTGTTTGACAAAGCAACAATCAAATAAGCTTTATTTCGTATTATTGAAAAATATACATGCAACATACCTGCAAATATTTGAAGCATCGTCATGTAGAGTACGGCTGCAACATTTCTTATTTACGTCAGTAAACAAATTTCCAAGTGAAGTGTAATCCACATTATTACTAAATTCAACGTAGGTTGGTATATCATCTATGTTGCTCATATACTTTTCCAGTGACGTAAAATATCCGGAAAAATTGTGAGACGCAACTTCTGACGCAACATTCTTGTAAATTTTTTCAAGTTCATCTTTTGTTAATTTTGGTTGTTCTGTAAAAGCAAAACACATAAAAAACAAGCCACGAATAATTACAAAAATCATACCGTTGATGTAGAGAACAACAGGTTCTAGTCGAAGTTTCTTGTGTGTTGATAAATCTAATCCTGATCGAATAAAATGTAACAACGCAGTAGTTGGATGACCCGACTGATGTAATATTAGTACACGTTCATTTGGACGAATAATTCGATATTTTCCTAGAGTAGCTCGAAATTTATGAACCGTTGCAGCCACAAAACATTCCTTGCAATATGCATCTGTTTTTCTTAAAACAACTGCAGGTTGCTCTGTTAGGCATTTTTTACATTTATCCCTGAAATATTAGCAAAATATAGCAGCCTTAAAATAGGTTATGTATGAAGTAACGCTTACAATTTCGAAGTTTTTGATAGTTTTTCTTCTATCATAACATCTCCAGAAAGACTACACATGTCTAAATTAATTTGGACCTTAATTAAAGATATTTGATAGTTATAAAACAATGAAATATCAATAAAAACAGTATGTAACAAGTGGTTTTTGAAAACAAATGACTGACAGCACCTGGCACTGACACTGACAGCTCGTGCTGTCGTGCTCAAACAGTTGGTACCACTGTCAACAATCAGGCGGGAATTCCCAACAATTTAACAGGTTGACCAAATGTTTATAACAATATAAACAATTATAATTTTATAAATATAGTACAATAATGTAAAAAGAAAAAATTAGATGAAATAACATGTGTCCCAAACTTATCTACGAATCTTGATTTTGCATAAAATAAAAAAACCGTTATCAGATTACACGTCGTCAAACCAAAACACCATTGTTTTCCCATAGGTGGGTTTGTTATCGTGACGTCAGAATTATATGGTGCAATATTTATTAATCACACATAGCTAGTGAGTAACAGTAGGAAAAGAAATAGACAAAACATTAACAAGTATCCGGTAACAAGTTCTACTGTAGTGAATAGTTACATTGGTTACATTACTTCGCTGCAAAGGTTATTCATGTAAGTTCATTACTTTATCCAAAACCATACGTAAAAACTTATTTATTATTTTGTTTAGATAAAAAGATAATGGCACTGTACCCGTCACTCGAAGATATGAAGCTGGACCAGATGGTTAGAGCCCAAGTTCAGCAAATGACTTTAGCTCCTCAGAATTCTTACCCAGCTCTTGAAAACGAAATGCCTCAGCCCAAATCAAACCAAGAATTACAACTATTGTATCCTGCACTAGGTGACTTCATGGGTCTGGAGCTCTCTGAAGATGCTATCGCTAGAAATATGCCAGAATATCTCCAAGTTGCACTGCCAGATACAACTACAACTGGAATGATAGCTCCCATATCAGCCAAGAGTCTAGGTTTGCAGAGAGCTCAAGTTACACATGGAATTCGTGAGGTATTTAATGCATATTTAAATATAAAACATGTCTGAATTATTTCTTTGTAGTTGACAATCTGTAAGGATGCTGATAACAAAGTAGGTCTTCGAGTAAAAGCAATAAATAAAGGAGTATTTGTATGTTTGGTAAACGATAAATCCCCAGCTGCTCTCGCTGGATTAAGATTTGGAGATCAAATTTTGCAAGTTAATAATGTCTCAGTTGCGGGTTATACAATGGATCAGGTTCATGATTTATTCCGTAAAAGTCCGGTTAACGGAATTTCCGTTGTGGTTAGGGATAGGTATGATAATTACAAAATTATGAATAATTGTTTACTAATAGATATGTTTATAGACCTTTCGAACGCACTATTACCTTACATAAAGATAGCACCGGCCATATTGGTTTCCAATTTAAAAATGGTAAAATTTGCGGCTTGGTTAAAGATTCTTCTGCGGCCAGAAATGGTGTTTTGACTGATCATCATTTACTTGAAATTAACGGACAAAATGTTGTTGGGATGAAAGATAAAGAAATCACGCGAATCATCGAAGGTGGAGGCCAAGTTGTTACTATTACTGTGATCCCTACATTTATTTACGAACACATGATCAAAAGGTAAACCAACGAAAATTTATTGCTCATTAATTTCTTATCAAATATACTGTTCTTTATCTAAATTAATTTTATTATTAATTTTTCCAGCATGGCGACTTCCCTGCTAAAAGGTGCAATGGACCATTCAATCCCAAATGTTTAAATATTTTACCCTTTCTATATAATTTTATATTATAAACTAGTAATCATCCCCACTACATGATTGACGCTAGTTATAAATGTATAAACAGAACTCTATATCTCGTTATGTTATTTTTATATATTTTTATAAGTGCTATTAGTAGACTTATAAATTACAAATATAGATGGTGTCTAAATAGCACTTTTTATAATGGTATTATTAAATATATACTCGCACATTTTTTCATTTAACTACTATTATATTTGTATAAATTTGTGATTGATTAGGGTGCTCCAGAGTAGAAACCGATTGTGATTGTTGTGCCATTAGTACAGAAAGGAAATATAAATATTGTCTATACTGCACTGTATGAAGTTTTCAAATAAAAATGATTGTATAACATTATGGCCATTATTAATGAGCCTAACTATGAACAAATACATACAACTAAGTAAATATATGTGTTAGTTAATGATTTGCCCCAAGATTTATCCTTTAAACAACTTTTGTTTTTGGTTGGTTGTTGATTACGATACAAATTACGTTATGGAAAATAAGAATAGCTGTCTTATATTATGAAAAAAATGCAAATAGATCAAAAAGCATGTTACTCAGATGTTATATGGTAATCATACAATAATATTTATTTATAAATGTCAGACATATAAAATAACATCAAATACATAATAAGAGTTAAAAATTATATTCATTTAAAACTTAATATATAGATAGATAAAATTTGTCATTTGGTTATTTATTATACTCTAAGCGAGAGTCTCATCACTTGACAATAATTAGTTTGGAAGAATAATAAATACTCTGACTTAACAAGTGCCCCTGTTTAAGGAATGTTATATATAATATTTTTATCTTTATATATGATACATATTATTTTATTATACATTAGTGAAATGTTGTTAGAACATTTATACACTGTAAGAAAATATGTAATCAAAGACAACATTTTAGAAAGAGAATTTGTCAGTATCATATATCGATATCGTATTGTTTGTGTGTGTTCTATTATAGAATAAATAGGTATACAATATAATTTGTTCTACCTGTGAAATACACAACAACAATTTAATGATTTTTGAACACTGAAATTCACACCGCTAAACACTAATATCAACAGATTTACTTTATTCCTATAGTAATTAATTGATATTCAATGTCGGAAAATATCGTTACCTTTTATATTTCAATTAATTTTGCGGGCACGAAACATCTAAATAGAAAAATGAAACGCTTTTCAACATTCAAATTCACTAACGGCAAGAAATAGAAAACGAATTCGTATATTACAACTTAAAATATACATATAATATAAAAATGATCAATTTCAACATTGATATGGCACTAAAGTACAAAGCCATAAAATAGCTATAATATTGTTTAATAATTCATTTATCAATGAAACTAACATACATAACAGTCGACGAACTGTAAATTTTCTCTTTTTGATATGAAATACGTTTACAATGAGTAATAGATTTAGGTTGGTAAGGTATTACTGAACAATTTGTTGGACTGGGCCGAGCTGCAGTGTTTAGTTGATAGAAACATTACAATATGCAAAATGGCTTAGCAGCAGTAAAACGACGACAACTGACTGGTATGATTGAATCGTTGGTAATTATTGTAATTGGCGACAGTGGTGGCAGAGTGTGCAAACCTCGACAATACGAGGAGTAGCTCTAAGTGTACAACGGGCTGCCTGAAGTAGTAAATACATAACAACAACAACAAACGATCGTACTGGGCTTTCAATCTCATTCCAAAACGCCGCAGCAGCCGTAGCTGCGTCACACAATATTCCATGCTCATAACTCATACATTCGTTAAATTACAATTCAATGATTGGGGAGATGACAATAACACTTTCCTCGTCCCTCCGCGCCTGCCCCTACACTAAGCGAACAACAAGAAACATCTACCAGCTTGCGCAGACATTACTACGTTCTTCGGGTAGTGCTTAATGCTTATATGCACGACAACGTAGACAGAGAGAGATCGAGTCTACAAACAACTGTTGTTGCTGTTTAAAAGTGCCATTGCGACCCCCCCTGGTTGTCTCATTCACCCCCCGGCGTACTCGACGCCCACCGGTCGAACTCGATGCCTGAGTCCGGGCTGACGCCGATCTGCCCCAGCGGGCTGAGGAAGTCGGTGGATTGGGCTGGTCGACACTTACACTGCGCTTCGTGGCCGCATTGCGAGCACGACTTCTTCTCCTCCATCTTGGCGCGCGCCACTTGCTGCATCTGTTCCATGATGGCTGTTGGACTTTGGGACGATACATCTAACTTCAACTCTCGTTCGAAACTGTGCAGTTGCTCCATGAAATGGAAATTCGGCGCTATGTTTGATTTACGAGACCGGACTAAGTTGAAAGCGTCATTGAGGTTTAATGAACATTTGTACATCAGGTACGCGACGGTTATGGTGACGGATCGGGATACGCCCGCTAGACAGTGGACCAGGACGCCTTTGTTGTGCGACCGAGCTTCATCTATAACAACAAATCAACATTATTAATATATGTAAATAACAAATATCACTAAAATGTAAGGGCGATCTTACACTATACAAAGAATATAATTTTTTTACGTGGCGAGCGTAGCTCTTGTCTTAGAAACAAAATAAATTGCCTATCGCCTGGCCTTAATGGGGGTTTCCAAGCCTACGGCTTTTAAAGAAATACTTATTAGATATCAATTTTCAGCATATATAAGTTATAGGAAACTGATAACAATTATTGTTAATTTTGATAGATGTTGCTCTTTTGAAACGTGCATTAAAATGCGCCATGTGTGACGTACATAACATTGAAACCAAACTGTGAGTAGATTTGTTCGTATAAGTTCGTTTTTTTGTCGTTGTGACTACTATGTTCTCAATGCCGGTGACGTCACACACGGTATAGTTTTTCGCGGCACCTATTTTTTAAACTACATGCATTTTTTTCTGGCTTATTCGCAACTTTTTGGCAAAAAGAAAAAATACGGGTCTAATATTTTAATGTATAGATTAACATATTACAAAACCAAAGCGTGCCGCGTACACAGTTTTATCTCCACAGCGATTTTTTTTATTTTACTTTATAATTTTTATAAAAAGATACATTACATTTAGTAATCATCGGTGGTTTGGCTGTAGGACAATTGAACAGAAGATATCTGAAAAGTCCCTTCTATGAACCTGTATATTGTGGAAACTTATTATAGAGCAATTGTTATCTTTCCTAATTGATGAGAATAAAGAAAACTGGACAAAATATTTAAATCCTCAAATAAAATATTGTTAAAAATATGAAATTTTAGTTAAAACATAATAGGTATTATATTTTTCAAGATGCTGTCCTCGATTATACCTTTCAAGTAGAGAGTAGAGACTAAGAAATTTAGTGCGATTTTAATATTTTTCATAGTTATTAGGTAGGTAGGTACTACCCGTGAAGGATCGCTTTTATTTCTTAAATAAGTAAATAAGCTTTCAGACTACACGATTTAATCAATAAGTAGTAAATGGGGTGTAATTTCAATAAATAGGATTTCAGTAACAATATGGTGGTGTGGATTATAATTCCTTATGATTATTAAAAAAGTGTTAGTAATCAAATAAGAATGTGTCTCAATGGTTATAATTCTAGTTATTGATATATGGATGTGATGAAGAATGAACATTGAATGAATCGTTACCAGGCCGAGGGCTGACCTACATGCGACGTCAGTTTCATTCATGACGACCTGAATGAAACTACAACTCGGCTGTGCGCGCGAGAGAGAAGCAGCGATCGCGGGGAGGATAGCGGAACAGCTGAGGGTGAATCAACTGCTGTGCAAGTGCTCCTCGTGCTTCGCCACCGCCTCCCACGCTTGCCGGTGTTTATTGATTTCCCGGCGCCGTCGCCCGCCCACGCTTGCAGACACGCGAACAACAGACACAGACACACCGACGCTTGCAGAATGAACTCGACTAGTGACTACACCCCCACCTACCACTCGACACCAGCCATTCTCATTCGCAAGCCACCCAACACCGTCGGTGGCGTGCGTTTTCATCTCGTAGAATTTCGGACCAAGTGTAAAATTATTGTCCCTTTTCGTCGACAGAGTATCCAAGCCAATATACTTTTAATGTACATACTGATTTAAGAGTTAGACGGCCTTTGTAATTGATTTAAAAAAATCTGATATGGCCAGCACATGACCTCTCGCTTAATTCTATTCATTCTACTAATCTAATAAAAAATTATACTTACATTTTAATAGTTTCATAGAAACAAATTTCATTTGATCATGAACAACAAGATACTATTTGTACTTTATTTTATTGTTGAATATTACCAGATTCAGCAAATTGTATATAAAATTATCTGTACCCATAGATATTTTCTGTTCCTTTTAATTGCAAAAATTGTCATAAATAATTAATGTATCAATTTATATTATATAGGGTCTTTCAATAGGAGTGATAGTTTTTTCAATAAAGATTTCTTGGGTTCTGATATATATTTTATTTACTTCTAGGTGTCAAATTATTTAGTATAGTGTGCAGTTTCATGATGCAGCGTTTGACGCCTCTAGACCGGTTGGAAATAATAAAAAAATATTACCAAAGTTCGCGCTCAGTTGTGGGTGTTCAACGTTTATTCACTCCAGAATTGGGTCGCCGTCACGGTTACTCTGCGCAGGCTATAAGACGCACTGTGTTAAAGTTTGAGTTAACATTACTAAGACAATAAGCCACCAAGAAGACAACGAAATGTTCGAAGTGAGGAGAATATCACAGCTGTAGCGGCCAGTGTTGCGGATGAGCCAAATTCGGCCAAATTGGAGCGATCTTGTGATCAGTGTCAACAAAGCATTTGAAATTTGAACGATATCTTGTTCCGAACATAACTGCATTGTCCAAGCTTCCAAATAAAGCAAAAACTAAATTGATATGTCAAACCGTTGACGTTTTATTTAAAATTAAAATCCTATCACTCTTAATGAATGACCCTATATAAGGAAAACAATATCAAGCTTCAAAAGTACTACTTCCGGTTTGTGGATTTCTACCAAAATCTTATCCGATGTTAAGATCCTAATTAAAATCTTAAATATTAAATTTGGATATTAAAAGGTTTAATAATTTTTGAAGTTATCGTGGATGAAAACTCGTCACATAAGTCCATACGCACTCACACATAGACATCATCGTGAAAATAGTAAATTCGTATTCTACATACCCTGAAACGTGCTTATCCACCAAAAACTCATACTCGAAAATCTTGACCCATTACAATACCTCTCATAGAATATGAGGCGAGAGGTAATAAATGCTTTTTAAAAATATGCTTATTTTACGCGTACAGTGCATCCCTTTCAGTCGCCCCATCTTGTGGCAGTCTCACAAGTTGAGCGCAGCGACGTGTTTTGGATGTTACAGTCAGTTATACTTTTAAAAGTCTACAGCGAGTTTGTTATTTCAGATATAAACCGAAATTAAATTTATAAACCATTATAATATACCTTAACCTCAAACTCAAAGTAGCCTAATATTTTTTAAACTTAATTACTTATTGATGGCTGATTTGTGTACTGGTTCGAAACTCTGACAGCGAGTTTTTTGTTTCAAATATAATCCGAATTCGATTTAGAAACCATTATTTACATCTTATCTTCAAAATAAAATAAGGTAGCCTAATATATTTTTAACTTAATTACTTATTACTGGACACAAACTCTGATAACAATATTTTTAGCGGCTTGGGCACCCTGCTGCAGGTGTCTTAAACAACCAAAAGATTGTTTGCACGAAAAAGGACAATTACTTGGTTTGAATCGCCTCGAGAAGAAAACGAACGTCGCCACCGTTATATCACTCACCGATAAACTCGATCGCCTTTGGAAAATGACTCGCCAGGTTCTGCGACCAGTGGTCGGCTATCGGAATCTGCATGTATTTTATGTTGCCGTGCTCCTCGAACACGTTCGGAAGATCGGGGGTTACATTCAATACGTACTGCAACAAACACATTTTATCAGTAACCAGCAAATACAATCAATAAGATTAGTATAATTCAAGATGATTCATATTTTCACCTGGAACGGAGTAGATACTTCGAAGTAGTGGAATTTCGTGCTTTTAAAAACAAAGAATGGAGTATATTAAAAGGAGTCAGATCATTTTTATTTTAAAATGTTGTAAAAGTTTTGTCATTTACAATCTTTTGATGTTCAAACCAAATGTGATTATATCCACTACTTCCTTTGAACGAATTTAAACTTAGTAAAAGTTTTACTTCTCGTACTATATTTTTCAACTTCAAATTGGGACGAAACAACTTCAAATTGGGAATAAACAATTTCAAATTGGGCATAAATAATTTTAAATTGGGTCTAAACAATTTCAAATTGAGACTTAACAATATCAAATTTGTATTTGTTTATTCCCAATTTGAAATTGTTTTTAAG
Source organism: Agonum fuliginosum (assembly GCA_947534325.1). Classification (NCBI taxonomy): domain Eukaryota; kingdom Metazoa; phylum Arthropoda; class Insecta; order Coleoptera; family Carabidae; genus Agonum; species Agonum fuliginosum. The sequence goes on along the minus strand of OX384029.1, from coordinate 10,369,794 downwards.
TTGAAAAGGTATAGTTGAGAAAATCGACAAATCTCATTAGATATATTAGAACTTTAAATTTAATAAATATTTATATTGGTTCTGCAAATTTCAATTCAGCGCCAAGCGTATTAAAGTTAATTTTGAATTAAAAGATTATTTCCAAAATACCCGAATTATTTTAGGGCACCGAAGGATTACATTTCAGATGGCTGCCGACAAATTTACAATGATATTGTACAATATCGCATAAAAACAAATAAAAATAAATAATTTTAAATAGTCATTATTAACTTCGACAAATAAATAATGATAATTAATATAATAGTTATTTATGATAAAAGTATTAAAAGTGATATTTTATTAGTGAACGAAATAAAATCTCTTTTTAACTCATATATCATACAATATTTTATCTACGACCTTCGTAGTGTATTTGTAAAAACTACATATTGAAGAATGATATTTCGACAGGTAAGATTATATTTATTGATAAAAAAATTAAATAACTTTTAACACGTTGATATGTTACTTTTAACACTGTGCTATAAAGTGACACTTTTAACTTGCTAAGCAACCGTTAAAAGGCCCACTTTTAACAACAGTCGTAGATAAATAATTTTTTAATATGGAGCTGCATCTAAGGCTGTCACACTCAAGTTGGGTAAAAGGCGTGATGTATGTATGAGCTGCTAAAATTGATACGTTATTTGTTTACTATCCTACTTCATTTGTTTTAAGAATTAAAATTTTGCTTTATTCTTCTATATATAAAATTCCTTGCATCTTTTTAAATAATAAATAATAGTTATTTATTATACAAGACGATAAAGAGATCATTTATCGATAAGTGAAAGATGTTAGTTCACGAGCGACGAAGGAGCAAGTGGACTATCTTTCACGAGTCGATAAAAACTCTTTATCGTCATGTACAATATATTATTTTATTTTGTACTTAATATAATCATTTATGTATGTATTAAAATGTCAATTCGCAAAGATGTTTTTAAATATCATAGTAGGTAGAACTACCTTTTTCATTATGTTCTGTAATGTATTTTAAATAAAGTAAAGAGTAGATAAAGAGCAACTTTATCTACATTTGATGTTAAAGTGATTCTTTATCTACAAAAAATGAACGCATATAGCCTACTTTTAACATTAAGTACAGAAGAAAAGTTTTTATTAATGAATAATTTTTTCCTTACCTGTATACTATGCCTCGCTAACGCTTGACTGTCTTCGCTGTTGGCTGCATTCCCAAGGTATAAGTGTGGTAATATTTCAACTGGAAACTCTCTATCGTCCTCTAATCCTGTTGTAAAATAAAGCAAACCTAAAGTCAAAATAAACCACTTCAATGCGTTCGCATTGCCACTGTACATACATCGATTTCAATTAGCTTCAAATGCAATATTCAATGTCAATTATGTGCTGTTTGCAAAATTAACATTCCGGAATAATATATCAAGGGCGCCAAGGGCTCTAGGGCAGGCTACGAGTACTTTGTGCAATGTAACTAAAATTATTTGAAAATGTTTGATAAAATCTGTATAAACTAGTATATTTTTTATCACGTACAACTTTTATTTGTAAAATTCAAAATATTTTGAAATTTTAGAATTATTCCTCGATTATCTGACGTATTCTTTCAGTACGTTTGATCAAATATATCTAATAAAAATCAATAAATTTTATACTTTTTCGAACTCAAATCAGTGGAGGAAAGTCGTACAAAACCCGGTTTTATCCTACTGGTTGATAAAATCTGATATTTTGCCATTTTTTAATAAATATTTTGTTTTGACTAACTGTAAGGATTTTATTAAAAATGTTGAATGGTAGGCGAAGCTGATGTAGTGTTGTAATATGTTAAAAATAAAGGTATGTTTATTTTTTTTCTAATCCTTTTTCCTAATATTTTTTTCCTAATTCCTATTATTTTCCTAATATTTCACCTATTTGTTAGGTTAGGTGAAATAATAGGAATTAGGAAAAAAATATTAGGAAAAAAAGGATTAGGAAAAAAGGATTAGGAAAAAAATCATTAGGAAAACTGTACCCCAATCGTGTACTGCCTGATTTGGCGATTTTTACGCGTTTTTATTATTTTCATAAAATAATTCCATTTTAGCACTTGAAACTATTGTCCTCGGTTTAGATTGTTCCCCTCCATACCTAGTGAACTATCGCATCGATCATCGGTGTCGGAGCTATCGGTGGAGCTGTTGGCGGCCGAGGAGAGGCTGTCGTAGTTGAGGTGGGGGCGGTGTCCATGCGGCTGGCTGGCGGAGATCCTCAGCGAGCGCAGCCCCATCAGCGGGAGCTGCTCCTGGTTGGGGACCGGCGCCGCAGGCTCCAGCAGCAACTCGGAGCAGCTGTCGCACCATTCGGGGTAGGTTGCGCGGAAACGCGAGAAGCCATCTATAAAGAGAGAAACAATATTAATAGGATAATAAACAATAGACAAACATCAATTTATTTTAGGGTGTGAGATTTCTTAAAAATATGGACTACTTATTTTCATTAAGTAGGTACCTATATATTTGTATAAAGTATAATAAAAAGAGTAGGGCATGGCGGAAGGTCTTGTGCTGCTCACATCAGATTTTTTTCAATGTAGCAAGATTGGTTTACCCTTGTTAAAGCCCTTATTGGCTTATTCTTTATCTTATTTGATCTGGTTACAAAATTTGGCAGTTGAAAAGTAACGAAATGGAAAATGAATATTTACTTAAGAAATCGTTTTTGTAAAAATAATTTACATTAGGTGGCTGAGATCTCTGATTTAAAATTAGCTAGGATATAAAAGGTGCATAACAGAAATTTATTGCGAACAAAAAGGTGTTATTGTTACAGAAAACATAGTTTTTAGATATATGATTTAACCAAAAATTTAATCTTATCTTTCTTAATCAATTATATTTTTTACAAAGTCATTTTTCTCTTGATACCTTAAACCACAAAAACTAAGTTGGTCCTCAAAATATTCTTAACTTAATTTATTATTAAAATAAAAAAATAAAATAACAAATAATATTAGTTTGCAATATTAACATAGGTAATCCCTGGTAATCTGTAAAGAAAATAAATATTGCCGTAAATCTGTTTGATAAATCGACAACGAAAGTATTATTGAAATAAAAAGAATAGATGTTCTGAAACATCTTACGCATTCAAAGGAATCGATGCAGAAAACCTAGAACGACAATATTATTGTAAGAACACAATAAAACTGCTAGACAGCTCGACGAAGCAAACAAGATGTAGGTAGTTGATGTAGTTATGTAAATATAATTATTTCTCGTATAATGTATTAATATTTCTTTTTATTGTAGCAAGATTTATAATAATTAGTTTACTCTTGTTAAAACACTTATTGGTTTATTCTGAATCTTATTTGAATAGGTTACAAAAAAATTTTGTTAAACATTTTCCCATGTATTTCATCACCTTTATAAGCAACGAAATAAGAATTGAATATTGATGGTTTTTTAAAAAATGAGTAATTAACTTTAGGTCAGGGACTCGAACCGCAGAAAACGTTAAATTTTAATAAATGCTTTAAACCGTTCTGAACCGGTTCACAACTATCGGTTCAGCTCCGGTTATAGGTCTGCCAAATTATTTTTTAACGGTTCGGTTTGGTTCGCAGTTCGTTAAAATAGCTGAGGTTCGTTCCGGTTTTCGTTCTGGTTCGAGTTCTTGCTTTTGATACATGAGATCTGTGACTTCAAACCTAGACTACTAAACACCTGTGGGAGTTACACAAATACTAAATATCTACTCGTAAATTTTACGAATCTTTTTCTATATTGTAAAATACAATAAGAACATGACATTTTCTTACAAACTAAATTACCAAATACACATTTAACTCTTTGGCGAACAATAAAATTCAATAGCATAATAATTAAAAGTTCAACGAAATTGCAAAAGATAAAAATTGTCGAAAATCCCTTTAATAATTTGACAACTAAAGCAAGTACACAAATACACTGCCGGCCGAAAAAAAGAGCTTTCTCCACCTGAAAGCTCAACTTAAGGTTTAATTCTTCCCAAACCCATTCGAAAAAGGGAACTTTTTGTATGAAAAATTTCGCAATTTCGTACGCGCACACGCGTCTAATTATTTCCAATCTTGTAATGGCGTTCGATAGATCGCACAATTTCGCGTAAGCCCTATTCGCACGAGGATTCTTCGAAGATTCTACCAAGATTCTGAATTCTGGAAAAGAAGAAGTTTTCTTCTTTCTAGTGAGAATTAAATTGCGGTGCCGCTAAATTGAATCTTCCATGAGTCTTGGAAAAGAAGAATTTATAATTTATTGATTGCTTCAAAACCATATAATTATGACTAGAAAGAAGAAAACTTCTTCTTTTCTAGGATTCAGAATCTTGGTGAATCTTCAAAGAATCCTCGTGCGAACAGGGCTTAAGGAACACAAACTTTCAAGTTGATACGTTGATTTTTCAGCGAGAAACAATTTGTTGAAGTTGAGCGCATTTGGCGCTTTTTTCGCCTGAAACAAAATTCTGCGTTAAAACGGTGGTGCTTGAGTACAGAAATCTTCAACAAATTCTAGAGGAAGAGTTGAGCTTTCAGGTGGAGAAAATCTCTTGCAGATCTGATTCAAATTGTAAAAGTTGTAGCGGTTTGAAAATTGTCAAGTTTTGGTCTCGTCCAGGGTGGCTTCAATTTCAAGAACAGGGTGTAACCCAACTTGTGTAACAAAATTTAAGGGTGTATAGTATTGGACGCACTGATCATGAATCAAAAAGAATTTTGTTGAAATTCGTAAATTAAAAATGGGTCCAAGTAAATGAGACATTCTGTAAGTACCTATACAAATTTCATTATTTCCTGTTTGTAAAACAATTATTAAATTAATGTAATTACGCTAATAAATACTGCATAACATTTTTTTTGTATTTAAATGTGACAACCAGTGGTACCCAAAATGATATTGTTTTGCAAATAACTGTTAATTTTACGAATTTCAACAAAATTCTTTTTGATTCATGATCAGTGCGTCCAATACTATACACCCTTAAATTTTGTTACACAGGTTGGGGTTGGGATACACCCTGTATAGTTGATGAAAGAGTTGATGTTACATCTCATCTAATATAAATGAAATATAATTTCTCGTATAATGATTGAAGTTTGCGCGTGGCGATGAAGCTCGTGTGCGCCCTGCAGGTGAACTCTCCTCCGCAAGCACAGGGCCGGTTGCTAAGCAACGGAACACGGTGGCGAAAGCAGAACAGCGAAACTAGGTCTCCATGTTGATCTTGACTCGCGGTCTGGTTATATATGCCGCGACCATAACGCCCCCTTTTACACGATTATGTTATATTTAGGGTTACGATGGATAGCCGGGCGCGTTATGTGACCGAATGTGGTTTTGGTAACTAAGGATTGAACTAGTGATGCATCGGGTATCCGGTTTGTCCGGCCTTTTTGTGCCGGGTATCACTTAGCTAAATCAACTACTGCAACTGATTCATTAGATTTTCTCACTTTCGGAGCATCTTTTGAACATGGGCAGGTTAACATTTGTAAAGGATTGTGGGCACTGTTAGGGAACTCGCATTTTCGCCACCTCGCAAAAGCGTTTCCTAACAGTGCCCACAATACTTTACAATACTTTATGATTACAGGACACTCAGGTTAAGAAAAAGGTGTGATTAGATTATGTATGTATAGTACCTATATTTTTTGTTTTAACAAACGGCGAATTATTAAATTTAATTTTTAATTTAATTTAAATTTCAAGATCACATAAGATCAGTGAACCAAAACGGAGTTGAAATTGTCAGAATTATGCAACCAGGACTACATTGAAGGCAAATAAGTAGTCAGTTTGAAACGCCCATATTCACTAATTTCGTGCAATCAAAAAGGTACCCAAATTAAAATTATTTAGAGAAAAGAGTGTTAGTGTAGCCTTTTCTCAATGTTGTAAAACCAAATAAGTATCTAATTTTATTCATATTTATACCTCTCATTATGAATTATTATAATTGAATTACATGAGCGACTTTAGTAACTATTTAACAAAAAGAATCTTGAGTGAGATTCTTTTGCAACCAGAAATATTTTTAATGCGTATACAAACGGTCAGCGTAAAAGATTAGCAATTTTTTTGTGATTAAAAACACATATCCCTTAAATTAATACAAATACAAAATAGCGCTACTGCACACCGGGTACCGGAAATGGAATTCACAAGAATTGTTTTTTAAAAGTTTAGTAATGTACTTGATTTAAAATTCAATCTAGTGACATTTTGCAGTTAAAGTAAATAAGAAAATAGTATTCGACGAAACAATTTTTTTTCCGCCACACCTGTAAGGGAGGTAAAATATTGGAATCATAATAAAATATCGGGTTTTTAATGGATGAGTTTCCAGTGTATTTAACAAATTGTTAAAGTCTAGGATATGCCCAATCGAAATAAAAGTTTAATGGCACCCTCTATATTACACATTAGCTTGTGTATGTTATGTTATAATATCACGTCACGCCTCCTCTTGCTCAGCTTTGGCGCTTGCCTCCGTGTTTATCTAAAACGAGATGTAGGGGATATATTTAGAATTGCGAGGCCACTTTTATCGTGGGCGGGGCACAAATTAAACAATCAACATTTAAAAATTGCTTTTTTTAGCTTTACTTGGAAAACATTATTACGCGGGGGATATATTTATTTTATTACTTCAATCAAATTCAGTCATATCCGTTCTTATAGAGCTTTACGCTTTACTAACCTTTAAGAACTAACAAAACGATTCTTTATAAGAAATGCTCCTTATAAATGATCGGAATAAAAAGGACCACCAAACACATCATGTTTTATAATAATTTTACATGAAAATTTTTCTTACAAAAACTATTACCTATGTGATAAGAAATAATAACCCTGTCAAATAATTGTGTTATTGTGCATTCCTTATCTAGAATTTAACGATGGAAATTACACATAATAATGACAATTTACTACACCAGCTGCAAACAAAAGTGTCATATTCATACGAATAAATAATAATTATTGTCTAAACTTAAGTAAAATATATTATTTTATATCTACGACTATAAAAGATATATAAAAGATATCTTTAAAAATATTTATCTACGACTGTTGTAAAAAGTGGGCCTTTTAACGGTTGCTTAGCAATTTAAAAGTGTCACTTTATGGAACCAATTTTAAAAGTAACATAGCAACAACGTGTTAAAAGTTATTTTATTTATACTTTGAACACGTTGCTAACGATTTGTATCAATAAATCAACAAATATAATCTATCCTGTCGAAATGTCATTCATCAATTTTTAGTTTTTACAATATACTATGAAGGTCGTTCATAGATAAAATATTGTGCGATATATGTGTTTTAAAAGTGACTTATATCATATCATAAATTTAATATTGTAAAGATTTTGCACACCGAAAGGTAACAATAAACTATTTACTACTACTACTATCATATCATAATTAATGAACTCTGTTTTATACTGAGACAATTTTGTATACCTACCTACAATATTTAGTTTGTGATTCTGCGCATTTCGCATATAATAATAATTTGACAGCCGCGCTTATCTATTTTTCCAGACAATTTACGAAGCAATGCAATATTTCACACAATTTTCTGTATGATACTACACAATTTTGATTGTTTCAAAAATTGAACATAATGCAAAAAATGCAAACATTTTATTGGTAAAAAAGTAAATTAAATAATTTGAATCAGTTTACGTTTCCGATTTCAGATTCTGACTTCATCAGGAAAACCATTTCATCTGTGGTTTTAAAAAAGTAAATATTTTTTATGGTTCCGAGAAAACCTATTTCCACAATTTCTGATTTTAGTTTATAAATTATAAACACCGGATATGAATCACATAGGCAGTAATGAATCTATACTCGTAGTCGTAATGTCAACATTAAACAACAAAGCAATATGTTGTAATAATAAAATAGTAAAATGTTCCATTTAGATTATAAACTATTACATTATCACAAATTATCAGCTGAAACTTGAACTACAGTTGGATTTATTATGTTTTCGGTTTAGTGTTTAGAGATAAAAAAGTATGAATGAATTTTTTACTAGTTGTGTAAGCAAGCCATAATTTAGAATAGTTAAAAACTCATTTTGCAATTTGATTCAGATAAAAACAGATGAGTTTCTGGATTACTAAAATCACTTATTATACAATCTGCAAAATGTTTTATAAAACACCTTCGTATAGTTTCTTAAAACTTGGTTTAGAGGAGACAATTTAGAGAAATTTTTTACTAAAAGTGTGTATTCATAACTTTATACAATTTCTTTTAAAATCGAGACTATTTCTTCAAAATTGGTAAGGTACTTAGTATTTTTTTATATCGACAAGAGATTGAAGAGATAGATACAGGTTGTATCATAACTTCGAGTAGGTACATAATAGAAGTGTTGATAATCAGCATACTAAACAGTACATAGCCTTAACGTTACATATGAAGGTACTCGAAGTAATGACATACTCTGTACATTACCTTGACGTAAATCATAAATTTTTTACCTATTATTAAATTCACAATTTATATAATAGTCTACATAGTCCCGCATAGCCCATCTTTGCCATAAAAGTTTCTAATGTGGTGTGTAGAAAATTGGAACAGCATAGGTGGAGTAAGTATGTTTCTCAGGAATTGAAATTTATCTCTTCTTGGAAGTTGCTTACTTACTTATCAGCACTATCATCATATACTTAGAAAATTATGTTTTAATGTTTATTTGAGAAATATTAATTAACTTACAATATTTTCTGTATTAGTCTCGATAACAGTGTCACAGTTTAAAACCTTTAAAAATTCGGCCAATATTCCAATTTGTATTTAATCATATCGGGGTGATAAACACAAAACATAAAGCCGTAATCAATTTTATGTTCTGCAAATAAAATAAAATGCAAATAACAGTACTTAATGTATACATAGGTACATAACAAAAGAAAATGAAGTATTTTAATTTTCATTGTATTACACAATTTTTATCTATTGTAGGTTAAAGGTTGGAAAGAATTACTTTATTTTATTATAAATTAGCCATCAACATACCTTTACATACCTTTGAATGTATATTAATGTATATTTGAAATTCTTTAAACTACATTTAATATACCTAACTCCAATATACAGGTTGGTGGAGGTGAAATGCGAACATAGGGAACATACATGACAATCGAACTTTCATGCCAGGTATCTTGATATATTTTGTAGTAGTGTCACAAAACGAAGTAATGTGAATTTGTGTGGCAAAAAGAGTAATCAATAACAGAAATAATAATAAAATATAAAAGTGCATGTAAACTTTCTCGTTCTGCTCCTACACATACATTATTATGCAAAGAAAATATTTTAATGAAAATAAAAATTTCAATAATATGACAGCTACTTTGGCATTGACAGTACTTACTCCACGTATATCAAGATGCCTAGCATGATAACTCAATTGTCATATATTTCCCTATGTTCGCATTTCACCTCCACCAAAAATCTTTACCACAGCCACATAAATGTGTCTTTCATCTGAGTAAACAATAATATAACCAGTGTCGCCAAAGGCGAAACTGTGTTATTGGATATTGGATTCAAAGAAATTTGACTTTGATTTACAATTTTGTTACTTTTATCCAAAGAAATCAAATATTATTTAAAAACCTTAAAGATTTAATATATGAAAATCAACAAAATGGTTTATGAAATTTGTTCCAATTAAAGAAAAAATTTAAAGAATTTAATTTTTTCATGCAAATAGAAGATTTTTTTAAATGAAACAGTGCGTATTCAATTTCAATAATGTTTATTTGATGCAAAGAAAAAAAAATTTAAAGAAATAATTTTGTTAATTGCAAAGAAACCTTTTTCTTCGTGATAGAAATTTTGAGTGGCAAAATATTTTATATAGAAACTGGAAAAAGATAATAAAGATATAATAAGGAATTTTTCAGAACTCATTATTCATAAATAATAAAACCAGAAAACTATTTATTTATCAGGTACTTCAATTAAAATTTCCATTTCAGTATTAAGAGACGGGAAATTATGTGTTGGCCACATCAGATTTTTTCTTACGTGATTCTTACGCTTACGCTCGTTGTGAATTCGGTCTAACATGAAATCTATAGAAATCTACACAATACAGTTTTGTTAGTTTCCTATGAAATATCCCTGCATTCTTTGGAAACTTGTATTGTAAGCGCTCGGCCTTTATATGTAGTACCTTATTACAATCAATAGATGGCGATATTGTCAGTTTGTTGGCAGTCATGAATGGTAACAAAATTATCTATTTTATCACCTTTATTAACAGTTTGTTGGCAGCTATGAAACTAGTTTGACATTTGAACATCTAGTTCCATTGTTATCATTATTATAATCCACTACATTTCCTAAAATGCATGAGGAACAATTCTAATCAAATACGACTTAAAATTTACAATTAATAGGGCAGAAATGACGGCAAAGTGGCAACACATTTTCGACGTTTACGATATTCGATATATATCGAGGAAGAATATTTCAGTGTTTCCTGATGTATTGTATTTTGATATTTAAATTTATATACCTACACATTTATTGTAAATATTATTTTTCAACATATTTAATGTGAAATACAATTTAGAGAAAATAATTATGGTCCAATGAATGAATGTAATAAAAACTTTAATATCGAAATATTACATTAAATCAGCAAACACTTTGAAATATTTGTTGTTGTTAAACGGGCTGCATACTTTACTTTTTAGTTCCGTTTACAACCGCTAGGAGTAGTGTTCAACCAAGTATCATAGAAGATTCCTGTCTAAACCTCTTTCTTGTTTATGTATCTCTGTTTATTTAAATTATAAGTTTACTTTTCACGTGACAAATCATAAATCAATTACGAATGTAGTCGATAAACTGTATTTAATTTGCATCACAAATTGACTACTGAATTTCTCGCTAAAATCCATGATGATATGATGATTTATCAATAAGAAGTAATATGTTGTTAGTTGTTGAATGTGTCGGAAATGCGTGTGCAATGTTTCCTCTGACCGCGACGGAAGCGGGCGTTAGACACGACAGAACATCCTCGGAAGACGGAGCACCGAGCACCGGAAGTACCGTGAAGATTATTAGATGCAGTGAACGACGGCCGCCGGATGTCGCAACGAACGCTTTACGCTTGTGCTCGTAATGTCGTTACATCGTCTCGTGCATACGTCACACCGGATGTTCACATCCGAACCCGAACTATAGCCAAGAACAACCAATCTTTATTATTTCATCTTAAAATTATCTTTTCATAGTACACACAGTACATTTCGCGCATAAAATATTTTAGAATGATTTTATTTTCGTAATAACAATGATATTCAACTAGAAATCATGATGGCGCAAAACATTATGTGATATAGGTACGCGCATAGTATGTCAAATAATATGCAGAATTAATACAATACAATACCAGCTTACAAAGTTACAGTTTTCAAATTATGTATTGCCTCCCGCCTCCCGTAAATGTAATGTGACAGTAATTTTCGGTTTAAGCACAACGATCATAAGAAAAATTTTATACCATTTATAAAACCTAAACACGTTTCACAGTTTTATACTTAAATGTTTTTTTTCTGTCAATTTCGTATTAAAATGCATATCTTTACACTTTTCATATACACAGTGCAATCTTTGTAAGAACACTTCCAAAACTTGCCACAGCGCTGCAATCGCTGACGTCACCACGAATATCGTCTATTCAACAAGATTATTATTTAAGGCCGTAATGTAGCTTGTTCAATTTTCACTATACTCTGTTCCACGAGACATTTAATTTAAGGCCACGTGGTTTCGACTTTCGAGCGTCCTGGTTGGTTTATTTACGAATGAAGTACGTGTTCAAGAAACCAATTACGGCGCTCAAAACCACGTAAACTTGTGGCCCTTTAATGAAAGGTGGAACAGAGTATAGCAGCGTTAAGCCCTGTTCTCACGAAGATTCTTTGAAGATTCTACTAAGATTCTGAATCCTGGAAAAGAAGAAGTTTTCTTCTTTCTAGTGATAATCACATGGTTTTGAAGCAATCAATAAATTATAAATTCTTCTTTTCCAAGAGTCATTGAAGATTCAATTTAGCGGCACCGCAATTTAACAGGTAATTCTTACTAGAGAGAAGAAAACTTCTTATTTCCAGGATTCAGAATCTTGTTAAAATCTTCAAAGAAACCTCGTGCGAACAGGGCTTTAGCATCTGCGTGCACTAAGAGACTATACTTCATTTCAGCTAAGAAAATAGCAGATGGCACTGCGAATGCCAGTAAGTTTTACACTCACACATTTTATTAGTTCAAAATTTGACGCGATCTTAAATAAATTATGTTTTGTGAATAAAGCTGTCATCTATAGAATAATGTAGTACTTCGATGTAACTATGAAATTCAAAATAAGAAGGTATAAGTAATGTTAACGGAAATGAAAATGTTTCCTAGTGTAAATCTACCTCTCATCTCAACCAATCAGATTCAAGAATATCATTGCCCTATCTAACCCAACGCTATTTTCTTAGCTGAAATGAAGTATAGAGCCATTTTTCACATAAACAGTGTTTAGTTGGATTAGAATTAACTATCACAAACAACAAACAAGGCTTTATTTGAAAGATAAAAGTACAATCTAGATTTATTATGTGCTGAAATTTGTAATTTTGATTTAATGAGTAACAGTTTCGTGATATTAGACAAATTAGGCAAGTTTATGACATTGTAAAATTGAAACTAAAAAAACTAATATCTCAACACATAACGGACACACGCGACACAGGGTCAATGTTTATCTTCAAATTAAAAAAAAATTAACTGATCCAACATCCAACCATAATTGGTTTCTTCAATTTAATTCTCCATTCAAAAGCATGTTTTTGATGATAGCAACTTAGGTACATTACGCTCTTAATTATAGAACGTTAGAGGTTAGATGTTTCATAGTTGAATTATTCAAACATTCGGATCTAGCAAAGTTTATTCTAATCTTTTTTCCCACTACACATATTATCATATAATGAAAAATTTGTATGGCACACAAATTTTAAATAATGCAATTGTATAATATAGTGGAGTATTTCTAATGAAAACGCAGTCATAAAACATAGCATAAGAAAAAGCGCCAATATATTTTTTTAAGTTTCATTTAAAATGAATAAAATCCCGATGCTAGGCAATGAAATAGTTCCTCGTAGAAATTTTTATTAAAATGCGATTTTCCGTATCAAAATTCCGGGGCATATAATACCAGAATTCAGAATATAAATTAAATATTTCAATGCTATACCTTTGTTTGTAAAAGGTCGTTCTTGTTTATTTTCATCAAATAAATGCATAATGAAATACACCGGACACAAGTATTTTACATTTAAATTTAAAATAAGAGTAGATGCAACATTCACGCTCGTACGAAATATGTAAAATAGAATTAAATGAATCATAGTCACAAAATAGTTATATACTTGTAGAGGTAGCTTAGGAACGTCATAGTTCTTACTATACTTTACTTCGTAGTTCGTAATCTTGTTTTATGTTATCTTAACTATATTTTATGTTATCGATTTTTTCAGTTTTCAGTTAGTTTAACTTCTCACCTCATACCTATTCTATAAAATTCAAATTTTCGAGTGAGTTTTTACTATAAGTGCTTTACTTCGTAGTTCGTAATCTTATCTGGGCAATACATTGTGTATTATCTTAACTACCTATGTTTTACGTTATCGATTTTTTTCAGTTTTCAGTAAGTTTTTACTTCTCACCTCATACCTATTCTATAAGATTCAAATTTTCGAGTGTGAGCTTTTGGAAATTATGTAGCTGAGGATTTTTAGGCTTTTGCCTATATATATATATAGAACAAAATTTATAGCACTCATTTTTGTTTCTACACTGAGAGAAATGGATATTAAAAATTGCATATTTAACATTGATATTTTTAGTATAAATATGTAAATATTTAATATTACAAAATATATAATTAAAACTATTATAAACATATATTGATGGTTAATATTCGCATATAGTTAAATAATATATATTTAAGTTTAAAAACTGTATATTAAGCATAACTATACGTATATTTAATCAACTTCTTCAAATATATGCATATATTTAAATAACTATTATTTAATATCTAAGGAAATTTAATAACTCTCATTTAATATCTACGGATATTTAATAATATCTTACATGTATAACTAAATATACTGCATATTAGAACAAAATACACTGTATATTGCGCGGATCAACCATGCAACATGCAGTTTCGAACAAGCTATTGTAGTTGTGGCGTTGTCTCAGACAGACATTAGTGTTTATCTATAGAAAAGACAATACTCAATATTGTTTATCTGTGGCGTTGTGGAGATATTTATGCAGATATTTGAGCTGTGCTGCTGTGCAGTTTATTACAAAACATTTTTGTGAATAATAGAAGTTTAGTTTGGTTTTGTTTTCCTTATTTTTATTTTATTTTTTTGACGCAATGTTGTTTTTGTTTTATACCTACATTTTTTTAATATAATACTTGTTAAAGATAATAAATATGTTGATATTAATTAAAGCAGTTTAAAAAAAATTAAAACCTACCTAACTTAATAAAATATCTAATACCTATATAAGTTTGCTACCGTAAATATCTGATATATTTGTACCTAAAATATTTACATAATAAATCGAAATATCTAGGATATTAGCGATGACAATATATTATTTTACATTTTAAAATCTAAATATATTTAAAATTATTATACTATATATTTGCTATTATTATATAATATTTTTAGCTTTTTAATATCCTTAGATAATTATTTCTAATATCTTGTGTTTGTGTCACTTTTTTAAGCATAAAATATATTTAGGCTAATTATATTTATATTTACCGTAAATATACATTTCTCTCAGTGTATTGTTATTGTTCTATCGTTCATATTTATTTTAGGATAACCGTTAGTTACTTATTCTGTTTTACATAAAATGCGGCAGAAACCTATTTATGAATATGTATTTTTATTAATACATAAAAATCTGACGTGGCCATCACACAACCTTCCGCCATATCTAGATTTTAAACAGAAATGTATACGTGCAATCCGGTGCCCATTTAAAATATACAAATAAAAATCTCAAATATTCAAACACAGAAATTTGCATCACCTGAATAAAAAGATTCATTCACAGGAAAACTCTGCTGTATTGAAGCCATCCTCCGTTCAATTACTACATTTAATATCTTACTTAGGACTTATATAGCGCTAGTATGCCAACTTGTCACCCGTCTCACCTGTCAATATTTTTTACGCAGAAACAAAAATCAACCGATCATGGATTACAAGATATCAACGTTTTATTTGATAAATTTATTTTTTAAATTTTACTGCAGTTCTTTAATGCTACCAGATAAAGACAATTTTTTTATAACGTAAGTTGCAAATAACTTTTCCTCTTATTCTCATTACAAATAAGTACTATATTTTTCCAAATTTATATACAATTTTGACAATTAACCTTTTCAATCTTCAAAAAATATCACTTCCGATGAAGATATTTGTACCAAAATCTAGGGAGCTCTTCCAATTTATATACAAATGTTAAATACCAAATATCAAAATTTTCGGGTAATTCGTATTTGAGTTATGCGACTAACAACCCTTGACCACACACACACACACACACACACACACATACACACACACATACACACAGACATCATCGTGAAACTATCAAAAATGAGTTGTAAGGACCCTAATTCGTGCTCATCCACTAAAAATTCACCACCCGATTTTTTGCATGATTCCAATACCTTCCTTTACAGGTAAGCGGAAGGTAAAAAAGTATATTTAGGTGGCAGATTGTGATGGCCACATCTAACATTTTAAATTTTGAAACAAGATTATGAAATCAGTGTGATTTGTGTTATCGGAAACAATCAGAACATTTAAATGATCTAAATATAATAATGAAACAAGTAAGTCAAATAATACAAAAATCTGCATCCGTCAACAATTACAACAATCTAAATCATCAATGACAAAACTGTCAACAACAAGACCGGTATTGAAAATATAATCATGTGTCCTAACAATTTTTGTATTAACACCGGATATCCTTTCGCAATTGAAAACTAAAAACTGAATGAAGTGTGGCTCTATTCACAACGGTTCATGTTCATGTGAGTTGCGAATTCGATGAAATACAAACAGTGTGATTATGCCATGGGACCGGAAGTTCCAGGGACGAGATTTCCTTTAGGGAGATCACAGGAAGCGAAAAAAGCGGAAAAGGGATGATGAAATGAAAACCGAACAGAGCAGAGGAGAGAATCATCCTTTTATAATAATTTTGCAGTGTTATATTATACATATTATTATTGAATCCGCGATTCTACTGTGTTGCTTCTAAAAGAGCATTAGAGTGAAATTTCACCGATTTCATTGCTGATTGGATTATTTTAACCCAGATATGCCTAAAAAATTTGCAAGCTAATATAAATAAATTTTTTGCTAATATATGAGTCAAATGACAAAAAAAGGTTTTTTACATATTTTAAATTTTTTAATGCACAAATAATCCAAATTTAAAGCTGTACTATTTATAGTACGCTAGGAATATACGGATACCTCGACGGATACACTACATTTTTGTACTTATTATAGTATGAAAATCAACAAACCACTTTACATGTCCTACTCCTATATCACATTTAGAACATCTTGTTTTAGCTCTTTCATGACAGTTTGTTTACTTGTTTCATTACTTTTGGATGATTTGCGGATATTTAGTAGATGTGATGATGTGATAGAGGACTATCATCATTCGAAGAAAATTCATTATCGTCATGGCGAAATTTTATTTCGGCAGGTGCCTGTAATTGCGACCCTTCTGGAGGAAATATAGTCACTTCCTGGGCATTTTCCAAATAACTGACATCATCATCGAACATAACAAGAGCTCGTTCAAGTGAAAACAAAGCCTCTAAAATAAATAAAAGACCATGTACATATATTTGCCTAGCGTACCTACTATACTGGGGAAAAAAAAAATGAAACACTTGAAATTCGTAAAAATTTCGACCATTTTCAAACCGCCATAACTCGGCGTATTTTCAATCGATTTCGATGAATCTTTCTAGGCGAAAAACTTTGAAGTGTCTACTTTAAAGTAATGCATGCGAACTTAAGCGCAACCTTTTCCGCCCCCCTCTAGCACCACTGTGAAAAAAATGTTTTTAATTTTTAAAATGTCCAACTTTGACGATGTGTACGGAGTTGAATTTTTTTTTTACTTGTTCCACCAAAAGGGCACCAAAATTTGTTCAATTCCCTGTGCAGGACTCAAAGAACGAAGTTCCTACGATGATTTGGCACAAAGTTATGGGTGTTTAAAAAAAGTGCATTTTTAGGTTTTTCGCACATAACTCAGCGACTTTTTAAGCAAATTAGACGATTCGTTCGAAAAAAAAACCCTTTGTGGCTGTACATTAAGGGGGTTAACTGAGATTAGGATGATCTCTTTTCGTACCCTTCAAAACCCAAACAAAAAAAAACACGTGTTTGGAAAAAAAGTCCAACTTTGGCGATGTGTACCGAGTTGGAAAAAAAATTGTCGACTCGATCCACCGAAAGGGCATTGAAATTTGTTCAAATACCTGTGCAGGACTAAAAAACGAAGTTCCTACGACGATTTGGGAATTTGAAAATAGTATATTATTTAATAAGGAGCTAAAGTGGAACTTTTTGTGGCGAATCGCTGCGCTCATCCGGCAACTACAGATGAGCCATAAAAAGTCACTTAGCTCCTTATAAAATATGCTATTTTTTCTTCAGACGTCGAAACCTTACAATAAAATTGATATTCGTGTAAGAAAATTTATTAAAATAATTCGGATTGAAATAATATAGTCGTCTTTGATTTATTTTGTTTAATAAAAATTTGAATTAAATTTTATTGACAGCTGCAATTTGATTGGTTCACCAGCGGCAGATAATATTATTGTCTGCCGCTCTCAGAAAAGTAAAACTTTAGCTGTTTCTATGGAGATATGAAATATTATGTTTTTCTGACGTTTGAAGAAAAAAGTGCATTTTGTGGTTTTTTAACTCATAAGTCGAAAGTTTTTCGACGAAATTGTTTTATATTTTCACGAATGAAATTTTGAAAGATTGTTAAAACAAGGATTCCTGAAGCCTTCCTACTATAAATTAAAAGTTACTAAGAGTTAAAACGTGAATGTTAACAATAAATTATTGCGCTATAAATTTGCGGCTTTTAGAAACTGCGCTTATATTGCTTGTGTTGATTACTGTTTCTGTGTATTTATTTGGAGCTTATATAGTGCTTTCAAAGGTAACCCGAGCGATGAAAATTTTTGCTAAATTTGCTTGTGTTGACTTGACGCAAATTATAGCGTCGAAATTTCGCAATTAAATTTTTTACGGTGGATTCTGAATCATTTAGCACAGTTGTAATTTCGTGTACCTATATCCTACAAATTTCTGAACTGGAATCGAATGATTAGATTCGAACTCTAGCTCTGCAACAACCTGTTGTTATTATTTTTTACTCATATATTAATACCTTTAAAAAAAAACTATTAAAAACTTCCGGAAACTTTGATTAAAATAAGAATACAATATACGCAGTAATTTAATATTTAGATTCACCTCTGAATTTCTACCGTATGTTATACGAACAATAAACTGAAAACTAAATATATTATAAATTCACATTATCTATTTCTCATTATCTCCTAATTAATTAATTACAACGGGAGTATTGTTATTAATTTTCATTATACCTTTAGCAGCAAATAATGAACTAACTATACACTGAGGATTCTGTACCTACATCGAATAATTTATTAATAATTTAAATGTTATTCAATATTTAGTATAATTACTTCGTATCGTACATTTTAAATAATGAAATAATGTGTAATATAAAATACAATGCAGATAACTACGAATACAAAAATATAAGATGTATTATAACTACATTACGTTAAGGGTACATACAGTTAGATATGCAGATTGGGTTAAAAAGAATTCCAAAAATAAACTTCAAAATATAAAATATCTGAAGAGAACATTTTTCATCACTGGATAGATAATTATGTTAACATAATTTGTAATAATTCTAATTCTAAATTAGTAAATAGTAGTTTATGATATAATGTTCGTAAAGTTAGTCTTTTTTACATAATATGTTGCTCAAGACTAGAATACGAGCGAAGCGAGTGTTCTAAGAGTTACAAGTGTAAAAAATACACTTTACGAACAAGTTTCATACACTATTTGTTTGCAATATGTCAAGTTATTTTCTTATTAAAAAAATTTCTGACGAGATTTGTACTTTAATTAAGTTAATCGCAATACATGCGGTCACTATTTCTATGACAAAAACAAAAAAAAACGAAAAATTTCCTATCTCTATATGTCAAACTGACTGACAGTGTGACAGTGACAGTTTGAGATTTAATAAATTTTGTAAGAAAATGTAAGTACCTAATACAAATGAGTGTGAAGGCGATGTACAGTGTACCTGCTTCGTTTAGAACGTCATAGTGATTTTTCAAAATGTGTTGAGTGATTTAAAAAAAAATTGTAATTCATTTACGAACAAGGAGGATCTTGCGAATAAAGTTGTGTTAATTTGTTGCTATGGAGTTAATAATAGTAGTTTAAAACGTCAAAATTGAATAAAATAATTTTTTGCCTCTTAAAGTGTAAACATGACAATTACACATCGTTGGTGTGTGTGTATGGTAGTTGCGATGTAACTGTAAATTTTTTAGCTTCTACAGATTATTTAAAATTAAATTTGCTTTTGTAGCTACCACAATTTGTTGTTCTATAGAGTTAGAAATAAATAAAACAGATTAATTTCAAGTTTAAAATTTTCTGGCGCCATCTCTTAGGATCTCTCAGCAATTGTTCTAAGACTAATTTATTGGTAGAACCAGAAGGCATAATTTTAATGCAAATCTTAAAGAAAGCACCTACATATTTTAAATAAATAGGTATGTAAGTAGATAGGCTACAAAATATAAATCATAATGTGTGCGAGGTATACAGCGCTCGGTTTTATTAGCACTCCGCTTTGCGTCGCACTATAATATAGAACCTCGAATTGTAAATTAAAAATCACTGAACTTATAATGTAAATAACTGTTCCATAATACCTAATTTGTGTTTCGAATTTGAATTAATTTTATATTTCGATTTTCCTATTTTGTTATGACTGACTAATCTAATGCAAAAATAGCAAAAAGTCGGCAAGTGTACAATGTCGCAGCGTTAATAGCACAAATTAACGCGACTTAAAAACAATGTTCATTGGAATCGCTGGATGCGATGGTGAAATAAACAGTAATTTGTGTGATTATGGCAGAGTGCATGAGCGAAGGACATGCGTCAGCTTATTAAGCCATGCGTTCAAACAAACGAACCGCAACTCTACACATGTAGTGTCGATTATAATAGCATTACACTCCAGCACTAACCAATGCAGCAACGCTTAAATCATCCGGAAACTGTAACACCACAGAAATTGGGCGGAAAATCGTATCGGCTATGTAGCCACAAACACACAACAAACATTTATTTTTCACTTTTCCTTAAGGGCTTCAAACTTCTTCCACCAGGCGTAATCAATTTCTTTCGGCCCTTTGTACGTATAAATAATTATTTTGGCCTCCTGAAGTGTAAACCTAACAATCACAAATCGTTGACATCTATGGTAGGTACATGCGATTTTAGACATGCTATGATTTTACTGCATTTCAGTTCGGTAAAGAAACTAGACATTTTTTAGCTTAAGACAGGTCACCTCCAATCAACAACACTCTCGGGATTTGTAGGTGTACAGGAGGCAGTAGCCAGTAAGTCATCCTACAAGTGTTCCTCCACTTCTAAAAGAACATGCCCATTGCCCAGTTTATTTTGTATAGTTTGAGACAAAAATATAACAAACAACAACCGGCGTATTGTGTCATTCAATTTAGACACGTTAAATTTTCTTTTACATAGGAGTGTACTACGTCTCATTAGTTCAGGAGGCTCTGTCGTAGTTGCGGGTGATAATTTCGTGAAATATGACTTTCGTAATCCTATCAAAACTTGGTAAATATTGAGATAACTGTACAAACTTTGTAATAATTTTGGTAAAAAATTCATCACACTATGCTTCTCTAAAAACAGTTTTCAAAAAATTTGTGTTAAATCTATGTTATATTCGTAATAAAAATGACATTTCTTAAAGGGCTAAATTTAAAAAATGCTGGAAAAAAATGAAAAATCTGCCATTAAGCATTGATTTTAATAGGAATAGTAACAAGCAATTTTGGGTGTTTAGGGTACTAGCAGTGAACCGCCTTAAGTTGATCCTCTACCCATGGCAGGAAACAGTCAAAAACATTGATTCCGCAAGTTATTCTATAGCGTTTATTGTTTTGTTAAACATAAAAATAACAAATAATTTATTTTTGAGGGAGAAAAATTATTTTGGCACCCATATTTGTAAAAAAAACTGCAATATTTGTAAAAAAAAGGGTTTTTGCGCGCCACTGTACATCTTTTATTTATAAGTGAATTAATATTTTAATATGTTGTCATCAAAGCTTGGATCTGCGAAATAACCGATCGAATTTTTGAAATTAGTTTTAAAATAAAAGATATTTGTGTTCAAAAAATAACAAAAATTGTCAAAATTCAAATTAACATATTTCGATTTTAAAACAACATTTTAAAATTCTGCATAGACCACTTTGTAGATTGTACTTTTATCTTCAACAATATCTTTAGGTTATTATATTTAACAGAATAAGCGCTGTGGAGTGGCGCAAGAAATCCATCTTTTTGGCTTTTTTCTGGCGCGGTTGAGGATCATCTTAAGAGGCCCGTCTACCTTCTAAAATATAGCATAAAATGAACTAACGTAGCGAGTGTTTTTTGGGCAGTACAAGAGTGGTAAAATTTCAATCCAACAAGGATTATATAAGTACTTAAAAGATCAATTAGCTGTTGTGCATATTTAAAATTGTAATTAAAAAATTGTACATAATTATAAAAATTCCGAAAAATTCATAAAAATTTCTAATTTATAGCAAACTTTACACGGTTATATCTCATGATAGAAATTAATTTTTAAAAGGCATATCTGTAGATACATTCTTTTTCTTTATTAAATGTTTAAAAAGCATTATCTTGAAGTCAATAATAAACTGACAGTTTGCTCAGAACGGAAACAAAATGACATTGCATAGCTAGGATGCGGCGGCAAAGTACGGGTTTCGGGCAGCTGTATAGTGCGAAAGGCAGTGGAATACTTAGAAGAAAAAGTAAAATCAAATAAAGTTATTTGTAATAAAAAAGAGCTTACTTTTCACTATTTTGCGGAGCTAAAGTAACTCGTTATTGTACGATTTTGATTTAATAAATAATTATTTGAACAATGTAAAGTTTAAACTTCCTATTCGTGGCATCTGTATTTAATTTTCAATTTACACACTCACTAGATTAGATAGAGCTTGCTTTGTTTCAAAAATCAAAAGCAATTTGCCCCCAATGCATATGAGATGTTAATTAAACAGAGTAATTAATAGTTAATTAAGGTTCAATATCAGGTATTTATCGTTGACGTCTGATAATTCAGATTTTACACGTGCCATGATTTTACTGCATGTGAGTTTGGTAAAGAAACTCGAATATCATAATGAATGCGTGGCACTGTAGACTGTAGGTATACTTCTATAACACAACATAAAAAATTTGTGTTATTAAATTTTTTTGACTAGTTATTGTGATATAAAAACAAAATAATGAATTCATATAGTTCATATTTATATATGAATACATGTCGCTGCAAGCTGCAGTCCCGCCTACAGACTGCTTGTGAACGGGGAAAGAGGTCCTTGTACTATCTTCACGAAAGTGCAAGCCATGGAATGCTTTTTTACATTTTTGAACTAATTTTGCCTATAGCTACATTACCCCTTTAAGGGGTTATGCAAAAAAAGTTGCTTTGTAATAAAAAAGAGTGCCTACAAAAAAATTTAAACAGTAGTTTACGATACATACGTAAAGTTTGTCTTTTTTACACATGTTGCTCAAGATTAGAATACGAGCGAAGAGTAACAAGTGTAAAAAAAGACACTTTACGTCCAAGTTTCACACACTATTTTTTGCAACATGTCAATTTATTTCTTTATTATTTAAAATAATATAAATTTATTCTGAAAGATTTGTGTTATGATTAAAATAATCGCATACATTGGATCACTGTTTTTGTGACAAAAAAAATTATACCTATGTACGTCAAACAAACTGTCAGTTTGAGATTTAATAATTCTTTAAAGAAAATATGAGTGTAATCGTGTAATACAAATGGAATGAAGGCAATGTACTGTGTGTACTGCGCTACTTTGATAAATAATGTCGTACTACACTTGTCCTAAATTGTGCAGACAAAATTTTTTTTGCACAGTTATTGTAAACTGTTCAAAAAAGAAATGTTTTGCACAATTATTGTTAAAATATTTTTTTTAACAGTTTACAATAAACAATAGCTTTACGTGTTATTGTTTACAGTTTCAAAATAGGTACTATCAACTTTTATGTGACATATTGCAAAAAAAAACTATTATTGATACTATGTTGCAAAATTTAATGTGAATACACCTCTGTTGCATGGATGAATGAACACACAGCGTGCAGCCACATGCAGTGCCCGTGTTTCTTCTTCTTTAGCTGTCGATTACTAACGTCTCTAGTGATTTATTTTCGTGCGTGCGCCGCGTCTAAAGCCAGCGTCGATTGTAGATTCTCGACGCCCCGCAACTTCCTGCTTTGTAAATAAATATTTAAACGCCAAACGGAAAATGAAAAGCTATTCTTGGCCTTTAGAAACCGACAACAGATGCGGCTGATCGCTATGAATGAGAAACGAGAAAGAAAACCTCACTATGCAACTGTTATCGACAAATTGGATTGTTAAATTCACCTCACATGACGTCACAAGTTCTGAATCTGACACTTGAAAACTGTCAATTTATCACAGATACTCGAACGCTTTTTAAAGAAGAAGAAATAAGACTGAAAAATTCATGTTTATACTACCCAATTTTCATCAGGGTTGGCTTGATTTAAATCACTTTGATTTAAATCATGATTTAAATTAAAGTGATTTTTAAAAAATCATTAAGTTAAATCATTTTTACTTCCTTGTACGGAGTAATAAGGAAGTATTGTAATCGCGAAAAATTTCGGTTTTCAGATTTTGATGGAAATATCCGTTTTGACCTTTTCTGAATTCATTAAGACTAGTTTCGTCGTGACGTCTGTACGTATGTACGTATGTACGTACGTACGGGCGTACGTATGTGTGTCGCATAACTCAAATTCGGTTAGACGTAGAAAGTTGAAATTTTGTATTTAGGACTGTTATAATAGCATCTAGTTGTGCACCTCCTATTTTTGGTTTCAATCTACAAACCGGAAGTAGTAAATTTTAAAAAAATTTCGAGAAATATATAATTTAAGACATTTTTTTTTATTTTAAATGAAAGATTATGTGATTATTACCTACAATCGGTATTTTATAAATATTTTTGTATCTGGTATCATTTAAGAATAATTAAAGTATATATTTATAATTTAGTATTTCGGTACCTATCTTGTAGTCCATGATCGATTAACATTTTTTACTACGTAAAATTTAAATGTTTATGACATGACAGTGACAATAGTAAAATATGCTTTATATCTTCTTCTGCAGTTTAAATAAAATGACTAAAATATATTTGTGAGTATACTAGTATAATAAGTTAAAAGAATTTTTTATATTATTCTACATTTTAGTTATTAAGAAAAGTATGAACACACAAGGCGTACAAGGAAGTCATGTGGTGTCCACGTCAGATTTTTTGATTTAAAAAAAAATTGTATTAATTTAATTATATTTCTGGTACAGAACAAAACAAGTGTCTTAATTATATTTCAATATTTATTTATTAAATGAAATAATATTAAACAAAAAACAAAATCCATTAAATGGAATCATAAGTCGAGAATAGTTTAAGAAATTCGTGTTAAAACTTGAAATGTGCAATAATAATCCAAACTCTCGTACATATTTTTTAAAGGAATTTTTTATATAAATGGTTAAATAATAATTACTTTAACTGTATTTAGTGCAATACCTAAATAAAGAAAATTTAAAAATCAAAAAAATCATGATTAATTCAAAAAATCCACGATTTTTTTTTAAATCATGATTTTTGCCAACCCTGGTTTTCATTATTAGTTTTTAGACGACCTCTACAAAAAAATAATAGATATCGCGGCAGCAGCCTACTGAAGAAAACTGAAAATATCCTGAACTAGCATGATTTCAATATCGTACTAGCACGGTATGGTTATATCGTAATAATTATGAGACCAAATCAACATATCCAGATAGCTTTCGCTTTGTTTATTGATTATTTGAAATGACAGTACAAATGTCATTTGAATGTTGTGTGTGTAATAAAAAGTTATAAATTATGTGTTTTTTTGTGGCCGTTTAAAAAATAGCGTTCATGACTCGTTCGAAAGTAAATATCGTAATTGCTCGTACTCGCACGATATTTCTCACTTTCAATTGTCGTTATGAAATATATTATTAGTTATTAGTAATATATCTAGGAGGTTGTCAAAGAGGATTTTTTTTATTAGGAATGTCGAGCAATATTTTGCCGAAGAAAATAATCACGTGAATAATAAAACAAATATATATTTTTGGCCTCCTGAGGTGTCGTGGAAAAATCACTCACACATCGTTGACGTCTATAGTAGTTGCGATTTTAACAAATGGCCATAATATTTAATCACTAATGCGAAAAGAAATTTTTATCTTTGATAGGGTATAAAAAAAGTAAATTTATAATATAAAAGAAAGCCTATACAAAAACGCTATTTTACGCAATTTATTCTTCAATAAAGTCTAAAATAAATAAAACCGATTAATTTTAAATGTGACATTTACTGGCGCCATATCTTAGCAGTTTTTCAAAGCTACTTGACAGTAGGAAATGTTAGTGTAAAAAATGTCAAATGCATCTCACTTAACCTTAGAAAATACATATTTAACAAATAGTATAGACATGTTGGCCAAAGAATATAATGATAATGTGTAATGACAACTGGTGTCTACAGGAAGATAAAATAAAGACAAAATCGCTATGGATGTTCAGTCAAATTATCAATTTTATTATTAAGTCGACGTTTTGGTCTTGCTGAGGCCTGCCTCAGGACTAATATATAGTCAAAATATTAAACAACCATCAACAAATAAAATAATAAAACACACAGCAGAAGATATACACAAGTACATAAAATATAGGTAACAATAACAACTAGGCCGTAAAATGTGGCTGGGCACAGAAAGGTCTACACTGAAAAAAAAAATTGAAAAAAATGTTAAAAACAAACTTAAAATAAAACCTACCGCACTTATAATGTAAATAACAAAAAAACAAAATAACCTATAAATAACAAATACAGCCGAGATATATATTATATAGGTATAAAATTGGTGCTTATGTTATACTTTTTACTATGATTTTGCAGATCTAAAGTAACTAAGTATTTATATTTAGTAATTAGTGAACATATTGCAGAATTTCAACTATTTGTGGCATCATGTGTATTTAATTTTCAATTTAAACACTCACTAGACTAGACAGAGCTTGCCTACGCATTATGAGTAGTTAATTATTGCAGAATAATTAATTAAGCTTGAATATCAGGTATTTACCAATATTGAATCCTATGCAATTATGTATGAGCTTTGAATGCAACATTTAGCTAAAATTAATAAACATTTAATTGATTCGAATATCAAATTACGCTTCTATTCTTGCATTACAAATTATTGAACGTCCTACACACAAGTTTTTTAATTGCAAAATGTATGGTTTTGTTACTTCTGTGAAACAATAAATTAATTAAAATGGATCAACCAATTTCATAAATGTTTAAAATTGAACAAATTGATAAAAATTTAACAAACATAAATTTTTTCTTGTTTATGCAACTGGGCATAAAACTAAATTAAAATAAATTCTATTTGTTTATTCACAACTAATAAAAAATACATTATAATTACTACAGTTTTCAATGAGAAAAATACGAGAATGACTTTTTTTTAAATAACCTATCTGTGGGTAATTGATTTTTTCACCAATAAAACTTATTGTATAATGATTATATTTTGACCAATATGGAACTTCTGTACCTACTACATCACATAATAGTCTGTTGTTATAGGAGACACATAACTCAATAAGAAAATATTTTTGATTTAATTTATAAAATGAATTATTAATTAAATATTGTCATTCTACAACTTTTAATTTGACTGACTATTTCCCTCATTATATTTTAACCAATTAAAATGCACTATTTTTCAGTGCATATTTTTGAATATTGACATAGTGCGTAATATATTCACCGTAACCATGATACAACAAACAATAATAAATGTTTGTTTAGTTTTCACCAAATGTCAAAATATTTGAAATTAATTTAAAAATTATGCTAATAAATAAAATTGTGTTATTTAAAATTGTTAAATTTGTTTTATTCATGAAATAGTCAATGCGTATACCACTCGATCATCAAAAATAATAGAAAATACTTTTGCCTCCTGGTTCGCCGTATTTCCGCAAAACACCTCTCGACCTCCGGTCTCGAGTTGTTTCTATGGAAATACGTCTCAACAGTCGGCAGTATTTCCGATTATTTTGTAAGCTCTTGTGGTATAATAACTAATTATATCTGTGTCTGCGAGTCTTGACCATGAAGTACACTTTCATTCCTAAAAGTAATCCCCATCGTTTTATTCTCGTTGAATAATACTATTACGACTTTAAGACATAGTTTCCTTGAAAGTGCTGCAATAGATAGAACTCAATGAATCACTATGATATGAAGTACCGCCATTCCATTGAAGTTTATTGAATGACCCGAACCCCTCCACTTACAAATATAAATTCTATTAGATCATAATTTACTCGGTTCTTTTTTCATACTAAAATAGATTGCATCAGATCAGGAGAATTCAACCAACCACTAAAACATGAAATGAACTTTTCACTGACAAAAAACAATATGCTCTACGGCGCGAGTTGATGGCCTTTTATATTTACAATAGTTTTTGTAAAATAAAACATTTTGTTGGACGTTTCATTTATTTGTTGTCACAGCAAAAACAATTAAATTTTCAATATTCGCAAATGAATTTTCTGTCGGACGTTTTTGTTGTTTGAATTTTTCGTTTTTTCATTTCTATATTGATAATATAAAAGTCTGGTTATATGTCACTTGAATTGAGTACTGTTTTGGAGTCGGTAGTGAGTGACGTCATTAACTACTTCCGGTTTTAAAAATATACTACCTTAGTGGTGGTGCAGTGTTTGAGCAATTTAAATGACGACTAAACAATTAGTAAGTCTGATTCTTCAACAAATTATATTTAATTTAAGAGACTCGTCTAATCTGTCTTCTATCCAATTCAAACTCGAAACATTTTTGAAGATATAAACTAGAAACTAAAACTAGATATTAAAGTAACTAAACAAAATTAAGAATAATAACCTATATAAACTGTTAAATGTAGTATTATTATAAAGTTGATTTCTACTTACGTTCATCATTTTACAGATAAAAATCGAAATACGAATTAAATCTTAGAATCAAAAACCGTGGTTCGACAACCAACACTGGCATTGGCATTAAGTGTCACTATCATATTCCCATGTCACCGTCGCACTAGACTTGATGTGGTATAAAAAGAAAGCAAAAATTTGATAAAATAAATTTAGGTTTCTAAAGGTTTCTGTGCTTTTGTTATTCGACAATTATTTATTTTTGCACATGAAGTAGGTGAAAAACATGCAACTTCGAATCCCCTGAGAAGATGTAACTTTCAATTAAAACATTAAAAGGTATTTGATCTTGAGTTAGAGTGACCATTTTTATTATTTTGATGAAATTAGTACAAAACTTAGCATTACCTATATTTACCTATATTTTTGAGTACTATCTGTTATTGAAATGAGAAAACAAGAACTAAAGTAATTATAAGAAATGTGAAAAGAAAATGCGCCGCAGTCGAAAAATTTTTTTAGAAACATTTTTTATCATTGTTCATTTTTATGATGAATTTGAATAACACAAAAAAGCTTTATAGAGGTCCGGAAAAGGAAATCAGTACATTCAGTATGTAAAAAATAAGTATACAAAATATCTTTCAAATTATTTTCAGTGCAGGGGCCTGGAAATTTATAGAATAGCTTTATAGAATAACACAAAAAGCTTTATAGAGGTCCGGAAAAGGAAATCAGTACATTCAGTATGTAAAAAATAAGTATACAAAATATCTTTCAAATTATTTTCAGTGCAGGGGCCTGGAAATCAGTATTCAGTACTGTACTGACAAAATCAGCGGCGTAATTTTCTTTCGAACAAAAACAATGTTGCCCTTTCTACAAAATGTTTGGCCCTTCTTAGTTCTTAGAGACATAACCTGACTTACATAAATCTATGTTAGTGCCTTTTTACCTCTCGCCTCATATTCTATAAGAGAGGTATTGTAATGGGTCAAAATTTTCGAGTATGAGTTTTTGGTGGATAAGCACGTTTCAGGGTCTCTAGAATACGAATTTACTATTTTCATGATGATGTCTGTGTGTGTGTATGTGTGTTTGTATGAATGTATGGACTGGCGATTTTTCGTCCACGATAACTGAAAAAGTATCAAACCTTTAAAAACCAAATTTCATATTTAAGGTTTTAATAAGAATCTTAACACCGGATAACATTTTGGTAGAAATCCGCAAACCGGAAGTAGTACTTTTTGAAGCTTGATAAAGTTTTCCTTAAATATATTGTTACATTATTTATTTATGACAATTTTTGCAATTAAAAATAAAAGAAAATATAATTATCTATGGGTACAGTTAATTATAAATACAATTTGCTGAATCTGGTAGTATTTAACAATAAAATAAAGTACAATTAATATTGTATCTTGTTGTCCATGATTTGAAATTTGTTTCTACATAAAATTTGAATGATTATGACAGTGACAGTACAGTTGACATCTTTTGCTTGCATCTTGGTTTACATTATCGTTTACATCTTACATGAACATGAAACTATTAAAATGTAAGTAAAACTATTTATTAGATTAATCTCGAGATTAATAGAATAAGCAGAATTAGGCGAGAGGTCGTGTACTGGCCACAGCAGATTTTTTAAATTTTATTTTTATCTAAACTTCTAATGATATTCAATATTTCTTACAACTTTATTTAAAAACTGATAAACCACTAACATAGATTTATTTTAACTATGTTTAATTTTTAATATAATGTAAAATTAATTAACTAAAACAATGGTAAACTCATATTGCCTTTTTGAAGATTAATGCCAGCAAATTTTCACAGAATTGCACAATTATTCTGCATGTTACAAAGTTCCTTTGAACGAACTAAATTTTCCTCTCTTCAAAGTGAAATACCTTCTCGCATCTCGAATATAAAGATTCAGTTTTGTGTACCATTTGAAAAACATGAAAATTAATTACGGAATGACTTGCTCTGCTATGACGTCAATCCGGTAAACGCTGTTGTATCGAGATACAGTTTGAAATATCAAAGAGAGCTATGGAAAACTCACTCAAAATGTTCTACGCAAAGTTCCGCTTTACCGAACGGTATACATGAACACATGAACTTGAACATTTTACCGTGACTTTGATAGTTTCTCCGATAGTAAAAAATATTGTTTTCAAGCTGATAATAGCTGTATTTTATAGCTGCGCAGATCAGACAGTTCAATTCACTTATTTATTCATATTCCATTACAACGGATAAATTTTTATTAGTAAAACAAGGTAAAATATTGAAATCGAAGCATGCAAAAAATGAACAGAAAAATTCTAACCCAGAACTAAGACTATTTGCACTACTAAAACAAGTATAATGGCCAGAATTTGTTCGTGGGCTAAAGGTTTGTTGAGTTTAAAAAGATCTAACGACACCACGGTGAAGAATAATTACGATTACCAACCCCGGTCAGAAGTTGTAATTAGTTCATAGGTGTCTCTGCTAGGTCACTCACTGTCACTGAATCGTTTTTTTTTTTAAAATTTAATAATGCATCTAAATGAAAAAAGTTCGACAAATCGAATGCTGAAAACCGGAAGTCGATATTATTATTAGTTTAGAAATGATATTTATTTTGTTTTCTCGTAGAATATAATTAAATTGTGGCTACACCAGATCCCCAAAATTTTGAAAATTGTGTCTTTTAAGAACAATGTTTCAGAAATAGAATGCTTAAAACCGGATTCGCTATCTTTATCTGACAAAATATTAGCCATTTTCCTGTGATGTGACAAAACACGACTTTAGCTTGAAAATGTGCAAAATACATTTTTTCGATTTTCTAGCAAACAGTGCCATTTACAAGAAAATCTATATAAATCTATCTTGTAGAGAATTTGGTGCTCTACATTTCAGTTTAACAATTTTTTTCGAAATGTAAAAAACATATAACGAAAAAACTATAACGAAAAAAACTAAAAATGGCGACCATTTTTTTCAAAATGGCGAATAACGGTGACACATCCTGTAATGCCTCCATCCCTTAAATACTTTATAAGGTGTCTTAAATGAGAAAAAAATAGAATTGCTTTTGGCTCGAAGTGCATAATAATTTCACTGCCGCCAGACTAATTATAATGTTTATGGTTGATGAGCCCATTATTTCTCCAGCATAAACCGACTCATATAATGTTACAACTGTTTTAACTTTAACACTATTCTTATTCTTAATTTTTTGAGCATAAACCCACCTTAATTTTTTCTTGAGTAAAATCGAAGAGTAACATTAAGGCACATAAATAAATTGTTTTGTTTACAATTAAGTACAGAGTTTGCTAAAAATAAAATACTATTCAATAGTCGTCAGACGACTGAATCTGCTTCACACAGTGGTATGAGATGCAATCACAATCACATCCAAGTGAGTATAAAGTACGATACCTCTATCATCTCTCTCTATATCGGCGATTTCATGTTGTCATCATTTATTGAACAGCGCCGTGATTTCGTAAGCAATGACGTCAAGCGCGTCAGAGGCGTAGGACGGGCCAAGGGCCTGTGCGGGGGCGAAGGGCTTGTCAAGGGCTAATGCGGGGGCGTAGCGACCGTGAATTCGCGAAGCTGCGTTCCACGTGGCTTGCGTGGGCGGTCATGACGTCGGCAAAAACAGATTCATATCAGCAACCCAAGCGCACGATCATCGCAAAGGTCACCGCCGGCGTCATCAGAGTGGAGAGACCTAGAGCATCCCTCGCTGATGGCATGAGGCGATGATGTCACAACACAGGACCGGCAACTTTACTTATTGTTCTCTTATCTATACTTTGAAAAAATAGCTGTTCTCTGCCAGGGCACAATATCTTTATAGTTTCAATTTTCAAAATTAGTTTACTATCTTTTTTTCAATGGGCTCATCAACCATAATCAAATTATGGCAATGGGGGTTTCCAAGCTTACAGCTTTTAAAGAAATACTTATTGGATATAAATTTTCAGCAGATGTAAGTTATAAGAAAGTGATGGATTTATTATCTTTTTATCGAAATGAAACGTGCAATAAAATGCACCATGTGTGACGTGACGTAGACAACATTGAAACCAAACCGTCAATAGATTTCTTCGTGTAAGATCGTTTTTTGTCGTTTTGACTAGGGAATGGACGACGGACCTGTGTTGAAATAAGGTAAGATCTACGTATCGTATTCGGTCTTTGTCAACGCGGTGAACGTATGTTCTCAGAGCCGGTGACGTCCTGACGTCGCACCGTCACACACGGTATCGTTTTTCGCGGCACCTATTTTTCTAAACTCTATGAATTTTTTTCTGGCTAAAGAGTAACTTTTTAAAAATACGAATCTAATATTTTAATGTAGGTATATAATAAAGAAGACACAAAATCGTGGTAATCCCCATTGTATTAAAAATAGGTATAACATACTGAATAATTTTAGTGTAAGAAAAATTGTTAAAAATTTATTTAGTTCAGTGATAGGGTTTATAAAATTCATGACGACATCTGTATAGCTTTGAAATGAAGCTTCTCATTGGCTAAACATTGTTTTCCCGCTGTCCGATATTCATTCCGGAAGGCAACATAATAGATACAAATTTATTTACAACTGTCAGTTTTGTAGATTAGAGTTATTTTTTCGTATGTAAATATAATACCTATAGTATAATATTGGTACTTACAAATAGTCATTTTATGAAAATTTCTCGGAAAATTTATTAAAAATTTCTTTATCATGCAGAACAAAGTTCAAACTGATGGTTTTATCCAACAACACAAGCTCACCAGCGCCATTGAAACGTCAAAATCAGAAATGCCAAAATGTAGTGAGTGCCACTACTTAATACAGATGACGTCATAAATTAATTTTGAACTTTAAAAAATCATATCTGCCTTAATAATGAGAATTTTAAAACCGGATTTTCACAGATCAATATATATTGCTATGAAGTTTCATAAAAAAATTTAAAAAGAAATGGTTGATGAGCCCATTATATATTTGAGAAATGTAAACTTCGTACGAAACATTTGAAAATCCATTCATTAGTAACTGGTTTAAGATCTAGGGATTACGAATTCACTCTATGAATATTTAAAATGGTTATGTGATTCATATTAATAGTATGTCCCAGTGTCCCGTAAATAACAAATAGTAACCAAAATCCTGGTTAAATGGATAAAAGCAAACGGAATGATTGATACCAATGTTAATTTTATCATTGACGTGTTAGTTTGTTTTGCTTTTATTTATTTAACCAGTATTCTGCTCAATATTTGTTATTAAGGTGATCCTCTACCCATGGCAGAAAACAGTCAAAAACATTGATGCCGCCCGCTATTCTAGCATTTATTGTTTTATTAAGGTGGTTGCAGCGATACTTTTAAATCAATTGACAGTCTTCATGAAAAATTGAAAAATTAACTTAAATACATATAATACTGCCGTAGAAAAATATTTCAAGGGTTGGAAGAATACCGTAACAGATTTTTTTCCATTTAAAAGAAATATATGTTATTAAATAAAACCTAAAACATTAAATTAATGTGGAATAAAGTCATTCATTTGACTCCAATACCAACTTTCCGCATACAAAATTTCATTTAGAAAATTCATTATATATTATATAAGTAGACACAGAACTGTGTTCATATAGGTTATTTATTATAATTTTATATTTTAGAATATGATTTTTTAGAGAAATATTAATTTTATGAACGGTTTCTATCATGCGTAGTTAGATGATAATCGTGGCAACGCAGCACTGTGTTTTTCAACGTGGTACTCTATACTACGTCAGATTTGACGTTTAGGTTAAGTTATTTTTTTTGTAAGATATCAAATATGAATGAGCGTTATTTGTAGTATTTGATTATTTATCATTATTAATTAAGATTCAGTATTAAATTTAATAGTATCTACAAAATAACACTTTGTTTAGATTATTTTGCTTCAAGTTCAAAGTATCTAAGTTAGTACAGGGAGATTTTTGCAAGTGCAACGTTGCCAAGTTTTTCGGGAAATATACAAGAACTCAAGTTTGTCGTATGTTCAATAATTTTTTACGCAATAACCATGTGGTGAAAAATTGCAATTTTTTTTATTTGATTTTTGAATAGTTTAATCTACCTTAGAAAATGTTTTTCATACAACCTACATGGAGGGAACAATATGTATTTTCAGAAATTAAGATGTTTTTGCTGGGTCAACATATCCTAGCAGTGTAAAAGTCAATAACTTTGATATCAATTATCTCGGAATCTACATGGTCAATCTGCTTGAAATTTTAAAGATAAATATATTAGTACTTTGGTTATATATTCTGAAAATTTCGTTAATTTTACATGGACATGGAGACACGCTGAAACCACCTTAAACATAAAAAAAACGAATAAATTATGTTTGAGGGGAAAACATAATTTTGCCACCCATATTTGTAAAAAAACTGCAATATTTGTAAAAAGCGGGTTTTCGCGCGCCACTTGTACAGGGTACAGCTTTTATTTATAAGTGAATTGACTTCAAATAATTTTAATATGTTGTCAACAAAGCTTGGATCTGCGAAATAACCGATCGATTTTTAAATTCGTTTTAAAATAGAAGATATTTGTATTCAAAAATAACAAAAATTGTCAATATGCAAATATTAACATATTTCGATTTGGAAGCAAAATTTGAAAATTCTGCACAACCATTTTGTAGATTGTACTTTTATCGTTTTATCTTCAAGAATATCTTTAGATTATTATTTAACAGAACAATAAACGCTGCGTGGAGTGAGTGGAGTGGCGCACGAAATCCATGTTTTTGGTTGTTTTCTGGCGCGGTAGAGAATCATCTTAACGATTTGTAACTGTCAAATAATTTCGTGTGTGTCAGTGTCAGTGTGTTTGGTATCGTCGAGAGTGTGTTGTTCGAGCTCTCAAGCAACACAAATGATGCCGGCCCTGATGACTGACACATAACCAACTTCAACCAATCAACATCAGCTACAGTTAGTTTTATATATTCGAATACGAAGTTGTGAATCACCCTGTATAAATGCCTACAGTATTGCATCACCAGTTTCTTAAGGGCAACAACAACAAATGTTGATTCCCAGTAGTTGAAGATCGAGCACATTACTAATCTACATAAGTACTACATCTACAGATTGTTTTATAATAGAGTACCTATTACGTCATCAGTTTTTGTAAATTAAAGGGTCTTCCACACGAAACAATTTTTATGAGCACCAGTGATTGGAAAGGAATATACCAACTTAAAAAATAACATCAAATTGTCAGATGTGATCAAAATCGAACGCAACGCATCAATCGATATGTAATACCGACATAAATGATACTAAATATGAAGGAAATCATTTGAATATTTTCTTTCAAACGTTAGAAACTTATAAGGAGCACATCAAAATGGTACATGAAAACGATTGCATACGTAATTCGTTCATGACAACCCTATTTAGAGAATAATTGGCCTGCTTATGTGTTATGTCTTATGTACCTACGTACTTATTAAGATTAGAGTGACCATTCGTATTGATTTTGTCAATGCAGTACCTAAGTACTGATTTTCAGACCCTTGCACCTACTGAAAGCAATTTGAAAGATATTTTGTACTGATTTTTTACGTACTGTACTGAATGTAATGATTTCCTTTTCTGGATCTCCATATAATCTTACATTTCTTATTTTAGTTCTTGGTATTGCTCAATTTTGTACTATTTCATCAAAAAAAATAAGTGACCACTCTAAGGTGCATCTTTTGCAATGAAAAACAGTACAGAAACATATTCGGTACAATGTATCATTTTGTGACTTTGTTTTAGCAATTTATGATCTCATACTCGCATTTTACAAAAAAAATATGTACTTTAAAGGTTGTATACTTGGCTATTAAATGATATTTATGCACCATCTGGCAGTATTTTTGTAATTCATTTTAAAAAATTGCAGAACGGTAAATTTTACATATTTGTTTTCCAGTTAATTGGTCAACTCATTTAAGAAAATGTTTCTGTAACCATTTTACTATAGGTACTAATGTAAGTAATTCATAACAAAATTTAATTTTCGTATATTAATAACCATATAATTTTACTAATTGATGTCACAGCAATGCATGATCAGATGGTATGTTGTTTTTCACTGCACTAATGATTCATCGTTCTTCGTGTTAAATTCCATTTTTTAATTTTGAATAACATAGTCAGAATCGTTGACTTATGTGAACGAACTACAGAAAGTGTTGCGCGGTCAGCATACGAGCTACGAGCAGGTAGGTATACGGTTTCATTCGAACATTTTTGATTCATAGATATCAATTCTATATCCAGTTTCTTTTAAATTTTCATCGACGTCAATCACCACTCCGCTGATATTGAATGAATCGCCAAAATGCTGTATGGTTTTCAACTGTTTAGTATTGAGTGAGTGTTAGCGATAGGCATTTGTCGACGAATAGTATACCGTGGTTTAGCGTGGGCGGCTGCTCTTTCATTGACTGCTCTGCCCCCTGCCTCGCGGGCCCCGCGGCCCCCAGACCAAGTCATCCATATCGACCTACGCTGGCGACTAAATGTGTAGGTGCAGAAAAAAGTTTTGGCATAATTGGGATAATAGAAAATAAATATTTGTGACATTTATCGTGGTGAGTGTTTTTGACAGTGTGATTACCTTATGTAAACAGTAAACAATAATAGACTATTTTAGAATTAAAAGCATTTCCAGTAAACATCTCACGGAAGCTTTATAAAATATTTTACATACCTGTAAATATTTTCATATTTTATAGCAAAATGTAATACTTATTTATCACGTTTTTATCTCAACTTGGTAACTTGGGTGATGCAGCCTCACATATCATGTGTCATCATGGATGTAGATACATTTTACCGTATACGGTTATCTACCAGACGTCAACTCATGAACTTGTTATTTATTTGTTTTTTATTAGTGGAGAGCACACTTCAGGGAAGCAGGGACGGACAAAGCCATCGGGAAATTCCCGAAACGGTCCACCAATTTTATCTGTTTGTGACTAACTTAGTTATTTTGTGTAGCCTATGTACGAATTTAACATTAAACATTAAACACAATCAAATATTTCGCCTTCTGAAATTTGATCACTCTTCCATAATTAACATATAAATAAATAAGGGAAAATAAAATAAAATGACAGTTTTACAGAAAAGTAAAACAGCAAAAACTAAAATTTCATGTTAGGTTCGATTAACTCTTTACTCACTGGCTAAAAATCCAATTTTAAAATAAAAAATTTCGCCTATGGCGCTTTTCATTTATTATTAAAAATAATTATGCGAAATATGTTTGAAATATGTGAGGTCGGTTAATATTATTTTCCCGGGACGATCTGATGAGCCAATCCGTCACTGCACGGAAGTTTCTTTTGTACAAGTGCAATTAAACACAAAAAATACGAAAAAAGCTAAAATTTCTCATCTTTCTCTCGGAGATAATCTTTTAATTTTGACTTAACTACAACCCTCATTTTTTATTATTAGAGAAATGTTCGGAGAATTTATTGCAAGAAACCGAAAGTTAATATTTTTATTCGTTAATAAATGACAACCGTTTTCGTGTAGGAAGACAAAACGATTTGGTTTTCAATAATTAAAACGTTCGACATACATTTTCACGATTTTTCCGAAAACTGTGCCACTTACCTACATGAAAATCGCTAATCACCTTTTCTATAGAACAACGCATTTGTTCCTGGAAATAATTGTCTAGTATACCTGTATAGCTATATTTCTGAAAGTATTTCTGTAGACATTTATAAACGTCATTTTTTTACAATAAGTAATAATGTGATTTTCTTTACAAATACCCCCGCTAGCATGCTGGCGGTCCCCTTACCGCTGAGCTAACCACTGGCCGTAGAAATATATCTACGTAATATGAAATCTTTATATATTATTTTATAATTGGGCTTGCACCTGTTGGATATTGTGATTAATAATAATAATAATAATTTCTTCTAAAAAGTCTAATTTGTTGGGACTCTAACTTGGACTATAATTTTTCGAGTAGGTACCTAATTTTTACTATCGAGCCTTCTGCCAAAAATACAAATTTGCTATTAATTTTCTATCTATGAATAGCGTTATAGTGAATAGCACAATAAATAGCATAAATAGTTTACTATTTATGGTTATGTCCAAATTGTACAAGATTCATACATAAATCTGAATTACTGATCTCGATTGATATTCATTTAATCTTCAAAGAGAAAGAAAACAATTCTAATCATTCACCGGTGACTCTTAAACTATTCCAATAAAATACTATTTCCGGTACGGTAGACGAACTGGCAGCGAAAAATTCAAATTCTCGTATTAGTAATTACGACAAAAATAATTTTTATCAACAATTTATTACTGAATTTTGCTCATAATGAGATAAAAATATCTCCATATTCATTCCAAGTAACGCCCACACACCTACCGTTGAATAATCGACAAAAATAAAAGGACAACAACTCCTAAAAATATGTTTTATTTACTAATTTTACTCGTTTCGCTAACCTTAACCAAATTGAACTTTTTCACTACATTTGACGCACATTGTAGTAAGATGAACAATGTCTTAAGAACATAAGGCACTGTGAGAAACCTTCGTTCACACGGACATGTTACAATGATATCAGTGGGCGTTGAATTAATAACACACGCAAATGTTTTGGCCTAATATGAGAACTCGCAAGAAAGGCAGTTGAATGTGAACTATGCGTATAGATTTAGATATTTCATATAAGGGAGTAGAGTTATTTATTTTTTCCCGACATGCGGAGAAAACACAATTTTCTTCTCGCGAAATAGTGAGGAAAGTAGGTTTTCCCTCTCTAGAGAGGAAAGTAAGCAGTGTTACCACCAGTGTTATTTTACGATGAAATATTTTAAAAATTGTAAGCGAATTGTAAGTAAATTTATTATTTTATTGAAAATTCTGATTTTATAGTGATATACTGTAAACTATTATTTTACAATTTATGTTTTATACTTTCTTTTTCTACTATTTCACGATTTTACAACTTAAATTTAATTTGGCATATTGACTGCATTTCGTTGTTTTCAAACGTCATTCTGACAGATGGCAGTTATAACCTAACTTCTGGTTATGTGTTTCTTCTACATTTACAATGTTTTTAAATATGTCGTGAAAAAAATGTTGTCTAACACGAGAGGAAAGCTCTTTTTCCAGTCTTGCTCGATTGTGTCACGAGCTCGAATGGGAAAAAGAAATGCTTTCCTCTCTATAGTTAGACAAATAACTATTTTACGCTTATCAACTACTGCAAATTTGTGAAACTATATAAATATTTAATAAAATCGCAGAGAAATCTATATGATCTTCTTTTGTGCTCATTCTAAACTGTGTTTAAAACAAATATTAGATTAGAATGGGGGTTTTCAGGCCTACGGCTTTTAAAGAAATACTTATTGGATATCAATTTTCAGCATGTATAAGTTATAGGAAAGTGATAATAGTTGTTAATTTTGATAGATTTATTCCCTTTTTATCGAAATGAAAATGTAAGTCTTTTGAATCGTTCATTGAAATGCGCCATGTGTGACGTAGCCAACATTGATATCAAACCAGGAGTTGGTTCGTGTAAGTTCGTTTTTTGTCGTTTGGACGACGGACCATCTGTTGATTTTTCGATTTTTGACAGTTGTTGTCGAGTTTGGTTAGGTTCAAACACGATTACTTACAGGTTATTGAAGAATTTTTGTGTTGGTTTTAATCGAAATCGAAGTAAAAAGTAAGTTAAATAACAAGTTGATCTTTATATTTATAATAACATTGTTTACTTTCTTCAGAATATGGATCCCCAATTTTTGAAAGTAGATAGCAGAAATTTACCATGCTTGGATACATCTGTTACACCTGTTTTATCAAGACAATCCTAATTTTGTTAGTGCTGAAATAAGAAATGTAAAATCTCAAAGGTTTGTAATTGTGAAATGTGAATATACTTATATATAAAACAAAATTTTTAGGGCAGCTGGAGATGAAGCTATAGGTTTCGTGCAGGGCAGAGAAAAGATAAAATATGCACTGTTAAAGCCAGTCAAAGCAAAAGTGACAGCGACAGCAGTCACCAGAGCATCGTATCCGTGATAAAGCATATAAAGTAATAGTTAGAATAAATGAAGATGAGGAAAATATTATTCCATGTTAATGCGTTGGATGTGCAGCCAGTCTTGGTTGGTATTTATATAATATTGTTTATGTGTTCCAATATTTAAATGTTGTCTTTTAAAGGTTGTTGTAAACAGCATAGCTGTATTATTCTGGGTGTACCGTAGAATCTTGGAGTCAGCTTTAACAGCAGTAGAATGCTATTGGCGTGCATCGTCATTATCAAAAGTTAAACAAATTAAATCGATGTCACTAAAAGAAATGTTCAATAAGTGAACCACTATCGCCAAGAAATGATGCATATTTTAACCAAATAGTGGCTCTGGGAAAGGATATTAGTAGTCAAAGTTTATTGATGAAACAATATTTAGAGAATGGGCTTTTTTGCGTTGCTTCTTTGAACTTTGAAGAAAACAGAAAAGGTAGAATTGTTGAAGTTGATAAAGATCTTTGTCAGCAGCTGATGGAAGGGCTTGCAAATTATGGGAAGTGGCAGTATTTCCAAAATTAATTTACAATATGAAATTATTTTATAATTTTTGTGAATATGTTTATTTCGTTTGTATTGGATTATGTATTTTGTTATTCTCTTTCTTTGTATTTTCTTCATAAAATATAAAAATAAAAATGTGTGGTGTGGTAGAAACAAAATTATTATTTTCTATTTTAACATTAAATTTAATACAATAGCTAAATAAATTAAAAAGGAAAGTATTATAAAAAGCATAAATAAAAAAACATTACAGTGATATTACTATAACTAAATAATCTATGAATTATTAACTTGTATCAACATAATACAAAATTTAAATTAAAACTATGATTTAATTAATAATCCCTGCATATTTATTACTGCACAGCCAATAGTAGTTATGGAATCTAACCATTTAACTGTGTAAATATTTATAAAAGCATGTGGTGCGTTGGTGCGAGCATTTCAAAGTCTTCAACTCGTTCAACCTCTTTTCTCGCACTAACTGACGGTGATCGGATTAAAGTGTAGTTTTTTCTCTACAGTTGCGAAGCTATATTGATGATAATGATAATTATTAGCCGAAGTGTAGAGGCAGTAGCAAATAAATAAAAAGATTAGGTAATCGTCCATATCTGAAAAAGGCAAATTAACATTTAATAATTTCTTAAATCTCTTCACTTATTTTAAATATTACCTACCGTGCACAATCACTTCACTATCTTTAAAAATATGATTTAATTACCAAACACGTGGCAAACAGAATTAAACAAGTATTTAAAAATGATTAATCCTCACGTTGTTTCATAAAACGGCATGAAACAGTTTGGTTATGTTTTTCTGTTCAAGTTGACTGTTGACAAGATGTTGACTGTGTAAGGTACGACCTACGTATCGGTCCTAGTTAGCGCGTTGAACGTATGTTCTAGATGTTGGTGACGTCACACTGTTACACGCGGCATCGATTTTCGCGGCACCTATTTTTTTAAACTTTATGATTTTTTTTCTGGCTTATTAGCAACTTTTTAGCAAAAAGAAAAAATACGGGTCTAATATTTTAATGTATAGATTAACATATAAAAAAACCAAAAAATCGTGAAAACCCCCATTATGGCTTGTTAACGAGTTCTATTTACTCTATAGAGGTATAGGTAGATTAATTAAAAAATTTAAGAATAATATAATAGTTATTTTATGTTATAAGATTATAAGAATAGTAACTTCAATCGCATTATGATACTAGCCGTGAAGGTTACGATCCGCATTGCATTGCAAAGTAAATCAATCATTATTTGGTATTGAACAAATAAATTTAAATCTATAAAAAAATCTGATGTGGCCAGCACAAGACCTCCCGCCTAATTCTGTTCATTCTACTAATATAATAAATAATATTATACTTACTTTTTAATAGTTTCATGTTCATGTAATATGCGGTAAACGATAATGTAAACAAAGGTGCAAGAGATGTCAACTGTACTGTTACTGTCATAAATAATGATAAGATAATTCAAATTTTGTGTTGAATCAAATTTCATAATATGATCATGGACAACAAGATACTCGTATACTACTGGAATTTCAAAAAATAAGTTTAATATAATTATTGTACCGTACTTTATTATATATTGTTAAATACTACCAGTTTCAGCAAATTGTATGTAAAATTATCTATACCCTGTTGGATAATAATAATAATAATAAATAATAATTGCCAAAATAGTCATAAACAAATAACGTACCAATTTATTTAAGAAAAACTATATCAAACTTCAAAAGTACTACCTACTTCCGGTTTGCGGATTTCTACCAAAATCTTATCCGGTGTTAAGATCCTTATTAAAACCTTAAATATGTAATTTGGTTAAAGGTTTGATTTTTTAAGTTATCGTGGATGAAAAATCGTCACATAATTAAGTTCATGCGTCCACACATCCATAAGCACACATACAGACAGCATCGTGAAAATCGAGGTGAAAATACGAAAATAGTAAATTCGTATTCAGAGACCCTGAAATGTGCTTATCCACCAAAAACTCATACTCGAAAATTTTGACCCATTACAATATACCTACCTATCTCTCTTGTAGAATATGAGCCGAGAGGTAAAAATAAAAACTATATGTAAACTTCCTTAGTAACGAGTTGTTTGTTATTTCATGGTACTATATAAGTATCATACTGGATTCATGGTCCTCAAATTGATGCTTATAATGTTGTCATTATGACACGGCATCAGATATATTATAACAAAACTATTTCTGCTGAACCAAATCGAATGTCGCAAACCGCGTTTCGATATATCAAAGTTTTAAAGTTATTATCAATTTTGACATTTTCCATAACAAAAACAAAGCCCATTGACAGATTTGTGACATTGAATGGCGTATCGAGACACGTATTCAAAAATGATTATTTTCGTAAAATCTTTGGCAAAAGGACCTCTCTGTACATCTCGAAAGTCGAAAACTAAGATATAGCAACTTAATCTTTTTATATTCATTTCTTAGCGCCGAAATACATAAGTAACCTACTTAAACTTGTTTCGAAAAATTCTGGTTGACACAATCAATTTTCGCATACTCTTATAAGTATTTTTGAAAACAAACATTTGACAATAAAAAGTGTAGCCCACTTCAATTTTTAACTGGCCCATCCTAAACAAAATCCTAGTTACGTCCCTGTATTTCTCGGAGACAAATCACCTATAGGTACACACAATTTTTTTATGCATG
Organism: Agonum fuliginosum; assembly: GCA_947534325.1. Taxonomy (NCBI): domain Eukaryota; kingdom Metazoa; phylum Arthropoda; class Insecta; order Coleoptera; family Carabidae; genus Agonum; species Agonum fuliginosum. The sequence goes on along the minus strand of OX384029.1, from coordinate 10,325,722 downwards.
AGCATGACAGATAATATTATTGTACGTCTCGTTGTAAGTATATGACATAATTATGATTATGGTTTTTGGTGTTTAATACTCGTAGTATTGAATTAATACCAAGATTAATACATAACACAATCTGATTAATAATTTTTCATATTTAAAAAATCGATTGTATGTTGTTAGATTATTGCAAATGATTTGCTGCCTGAAACGGATTACATTTTCATAAATTTCCACAATTTTGTGATATTCTAAAAATAATATTGAACCGGACTAATTTTTATCATAATATCCCTCGTAATATCCTTTTCGATAATGACAAAACAATTGATATCGCCACACATTTAAAACAAGACTTTCGCAGAATTTTTACAAAAAAAAACAATAGATAGTTAATCAGATAATTACCGGAAATTGACATTATCAACTGAACATCAAATATCCATCAAGAAAATAATTTAACTTTCATCGTTGTTTTCGAAACGTAAGTTTCTGGATTATCAACGTATGAATCGGTACCTAAATTCATAATCATTTATTTTTAGAAATGAACACATATTGATTAAACTTAGACAAATAAATATTACTGATAAAAAATAAAGTTTTTAATAAGAATAATTAAAAAATGTTGAAATAGTTAATCAAATCCGAATAAAAACATATCGCAGAACTATTATCACTTTTCAAATAATGCATCATTCTTATATGAATAAAGAACAAAACGCGGTAATTTAAATTCTAAAGAATTATCGTAGAAATGGAAAATTTTAAACATTATAAACATTAATGACACATTTAAAGCACTTCCTACAAATGTAACATAATGAAAACAGATCAATGAGTATTATCAATGCACTTTAAAGAGTTTGACCTGTAAAATAATGCATACAAAATAAGAGAAACTTGTGCAATACATAATTGGGCGATATTACCTGTGGATCACTATTGCGGGAAGTATAAAGTATAAACAGTGCATAATAAAAAACAGGAAATGAGTATTGACAATGATAATTATCTCAGCGCATTGAACAAATAGATACGGATAAATAAGTAGAATGCAGTGTTATACAGGCGAAAATATAAACACACAAGGCACTAACCTTCCAAACAAACAACACGGCATCCATCTTGTGTTAGCCTCCGGAGAAGAACACCAAGTGTAGAATCGTTCTGGTTCAGCTGAACCTCTGTTAAATCATTATATAACACAAACAAGTTCTCCTTATAAGCGTTGGATATTTTATTTTTCAGTTCCCTGCACTTAATTGTTGATAACAAATCGATCTTCCCCGCGGCCAAACGCCTCAGCATTATACTCGGAATAGAAAAGTTCACAGCATCTCGTATATGAGATTCTCCGTATTCGTTTGAACTTCTACAGTCTAGTATAACCAATTTTCCAACACAAGTTCGTAGCTTAGACAGCAGCCACTCTTTAGACACGAATTCACAATCGCAATCGGCAGTGGTTGGCATTTTTGATATTATTCAGGCGGACACTCACGAAGTAGACATATATTATTAAACAACGTTCATCAATCACCATTTCATTTTATTTAGAAGTTAAACTACGAGTTTTTATTCATAAAAACATATCTAAAGGAAGCTAATGGCACAACACACTACCAACACCAAGTCGTTTCTCAGAATGATTATTGTTGGTGATTTCACAAGCGAAGAGGGCGTTGGAAACCAAGTAGCGAAAACGCGCACTAATCCATTTTCCCACCACTTTTTCTATCACACTTTACATTCTCGTTTCAACTCAATTTATTATCTTCAACAAATACTTAACTTTCAATGTTCACGGATAACTTAAAAAATAATATAATATTCTAATATTTATTATTTGTAGCGTTAGTTAATATAAAAATATTGTAGAGCATTTGTGAGACGTTGCACGATTTCGACTACAAGAATGGCGCTATTGGACTTTAGTCACGTGGGTTTTCGACTAAATACTTATAATGAAAATACGTCATTTCATTGATGCGATTCGAGGAGGAACATAGATTAAAATTTGGGGGGAAATAGATTCACTTCCATTATAAGCAATTTAATTTATCTTTATTATAATTCATACAAGATATTATCGTATTTTGTGTGATGAAGAAAAATTTGTGTAAGTATAATATTTTTGTAAATTTTTATATAAATATAAAAAATATTATTTTTTGCATTTACAGCGCTCATTTTTCAGTTTATAATGCGCACGCATATATAATTTTTTGTAAAATTCTTCCAAATTTTTGTAAAATTTATCAGTACATGATTCGTCGTCGCATCTAAAAGGTCAAATTGTAAATATTTATTTATTAATATTGCTCTATTTTGCTTACGGAGAATTCTTAGTATCAAGCGAAAAATAAGTAGGAGAACTATGCGCTTTGTCTAATCGCATCATATGTTTATCTTTATAAAAATCAATCGATTTGGGGCTATTCAATTCTGTTCTAGAATCATTTCTTTGAGCAGGTTCATGACGACTATTTCTCTTTTCATTTTCTGAGTGCTACAAAAATATTTTATTTAAGTCATAAGTATTTTAGAAATTAAATTATTATACCTCATTAGCAGTGAATTCTTTGATTTCTTCATTTCTTGAGTTTCTTCTCAAATATGCCTGATCCTAAACATTTTAAATATTATTTTTAAGTTACTATAATATTATTTTTAGTTATACCTCCATAAATTCGCAGCGACATGGCTCGGAAAACACACATTTATATTTTTCACATAAAGGACATCTGATTTTCGTTTCTTCACATCTACATTCCATTTCTAAACAAAATTTATACAAAAAACTAATTTTTGCTAAATTAATCTAAAAATTTTTTTAAGAGGTTCGTCTACTTCACTTTCAAAAGATACAAAGTTTTCTATACAATAACTTGCCAAAAATTCTTATTTCTATTTTTAAGTTTATGACCATAAAATAGTAAATGCTTAATTTCAACCTGAACCTGAGACATAACATTTTAACTTCTGGTGTTTGTAGTGTTCAATATTTACTTACTGCTTTATTTGAAATTGCTTTGGCATTTCGAAAGCGCACTAACATACATTTATCCTTTAAGATTCATTTAAAATTATCTCAACAAACCAAATTTTATTGGGCTTAAATAGACTACAAAATCACTCATAATGTCCATGAAAATGATTGGTAGACGAACCCATTAAATATTTTTCAATACCTGCGCCAGATTTTCTTAATTGTTTCACTTTTTCGGCAACAAAATCTTTTTCTAAATTGTTATCGTTATCAATACTAAAAATAAATAATTTTAATAGGTAACCAATTTATTAATCATATAATATTCCATCTTACTGGTACTCATTAGATACTTTTTTTGCCAACAATCTTTTCGAAGTTTTTGGTGAACAATTATCCATATGATCACAGTCTAGAAGATTATTTGTAAAATCCGTAACATTCTTTTTGTTGTTTGATTTTCTTTGTTTAGAACTAAAACATAATAATTAATTTTAATATTACATTGCATATCAAAAAGTGCAGAATTTATTTCTTACTTGTGATATCTATGAGAATGACAAACTTTTTTCTGGTGCAATGGGACTTTACGTCTAGGAATACATTTAGAACTGATTAATTTAGGGTTTATAGCATAAACGTCGTTTTGTTTATCTTTTACTGTACAAAGTACTTCATTTATGGTCATTTTTGTGGATATTTCTAATTTTGGCGCAATAATGCCCTAAGATATCAAAGAAATTATATATTAAAATTCAGTACACAGTACACAGAATATACTAATAAATATAAATTTATAAAACTCAAGCCCCCAGATGTAGTATTATTTTTAAGTTGAGCTCGTACATAAATAAATATAACAGTTATGAGTTCTGTAAACAATTATTGTTGATTATCATTTAATTTTTACTTACAGGAAATTTACTAGTAGCTTCCATAAGCAAATCAACGTCTACGCCTGGCAGTAACCCTTTGCGTTTCGGAAAAGGATACAATAGTTCTGACAATGATGTTTTAAAAGTTGCTAAAACATTTCCACGATCGCAATCTTCCCATTGAATTAATTCCATGTACACTAATTCTTTCCCTGATTAAAAATCAAGTTATAAAAGTGTCCTATTTTCAAACAATTCACATACTCATCTTGGTGTCTAGGTCGAACAGATTATTAAGATTTGAAAAGGTTTTATTAAATGTAAATTTTTCATGACATAAAAGCGGAAAAGCTGGGTTCATTGTAGATGTTTGGGAACAAAGCCCTAACAGGTAAATTTGAACCGTAACTTGGCCATTTGGGCAGAGCCAAACTCCGGGGCAAGTTACCTAAATATAAAACTAATGAATTAAATTATGTTTAAATATATCCAATACATACCGCTTGTATTTCTAGTTCTATTCCTACATCAAATGCTTTGCATTTCATGTTTTTGAAATAGTTTAATACAGATGTTCTGAAATATTTAAAATTTTAATTCTATGAACCTAACATTGTCAAATTTATTTGACGTCCCAAGATCACATTCAATAATGACTGAATGAAAATAGGTTGCTAGGTATTCACAAATAGTTTATTAAATCAATAATTCCTGAGGTCGTTTGCTTCATTCACTTTCAGGTACAGTAAAACAAAATTCTAGAAAATTAAACAATTAGCCCCAATTATGTAGAAGTAAAATACAATATTTTTAATCAAAAGCAATTTCATTTCAAACTTCAAAAACAGCGTTTGAAGATTCTGAATCCTGAATAAAAAAATTCATGGTTTTGAAGCCATCAATAAATTATTCTTTTCAATTTAAAATTCAATTTAGCGGCACCGCAATTTGACAGGTAATTGACCTATCCTGTTGAACTTCGGTTGCGCGCGCATGCTTGGGCATTGAAAGTAACATGTGGTGAGTGAGACGGCAAAACTGCTGCGCAGTACGCTTTGACAATAGAAAGTGCGGTTAGTTGAAATTTGACATTTCTTATTTTAAATTTTTTTTATAAAGGGGCGAAGTTTAATTCAATTTAATGACATTGCGCAATTTGAACAATTTAGAATGCAACAGGCATGGAACAAATTAATAAAATCGTAAAAGAAATTTAATTTAAATTTTGACATTTGCACAAATCTGTCAAAATACGCGCGCATCACCAGGGGTGCGTTCCAAAACCTTACCATGGAGCACAGAGTAAAGTATTGGAGTAAGAGTAGGTTACTCCAGGGTTTTGTGGGGTTTCGGAACGACGTAGAGTAGGAAATATTTTATGGTGATATAACCTATAACCACAGTTATTTGATATACAAAATAGACTTGTTTAGTGGTTACGTCACACTGGTTCCAAACTGGTTCGTTGCTAAGACCGTTGCTATGCAAGTCGGTAAAACAGGCTGGTTTGACGTTTGCCGTTTGACAATAACTGCGTCTTTAAATTTATTTTCAGATTGAATTGTTTTATAGTGGCTTAAAAACACGTAATAAAGTTTAGTTCGGTAATAAATTATTTTATAAATGATTTTTGATTGTCAAACCAAACTGTTTTATCAACTAGCATAGCAACTACCTTAGCAACGAGTGGCCATTTTCTTGTTTGGAACCAGAAAGTGACGTCACACTAAACAAGACTATTGATCTTGCATCATGGATAATAGAAGGGTGTTAAGTGTTATAACTGCGAATATTTATGCATATTCGCGCCAATTTATAAATGTAGTCCTGGGCCTCTATTCTAATTCATATAACAACTTGATAAACCAAGATGATCTTGTTATCCCTCTAGCGGATTTTGTTTGGAAGTATCATATAAAGCATGCTATAGACAATTTATATTTCGCTACCAAGTTGTTATGTTTTATTTTCTGGGACAATTTGAAATATGTACATAATTCGCGTTTCCACATTGTAAATTTTTTATTAATTAAATAAAATATTTTTTTATAAGCGCATTTATAAATGCTTTTATTAATAATATAATATTCGTCTAATACGGGCTTACATCAGAACTTATATCAAGACTAGTCAACAGATAGCGACCCGACATGTCGCTATGAATTAGAATAGGAGGCCTGGTAAGGTTTTCTAATATATTTATGAATATACCTTTATTTTCCAAAATCAACATATTATTTTCTTTTAGAATACAAATTACTTTATAATCGTTTGCGTCAATTTGTGTGGCTGATTCCAATTCATTGTCCATTATAAATTAATAATAATAAGATATTATGGAACAGACAATTTAGGTTAGCACTATTTGGCGCCTAAGTCACCAGAGTACGTTTGTACCCTCGTATTTGACAGGGTACGAAGAGTATGCTCTTCGAGTAAACTCGAACAGTTTTGGAACACTTCAGAGTTTCCACTGGAGATATACTCAAACCTTTTGGAACGACTTCGAGCATACTCTATACTCTGGAGTATGGTTTTGGAACGCACCCCAGGATTGGTCTATTGACGTCACTTCTTTTTGCCACAAGCATGCGCACAGCGTACTGCGCAGCAGCTTGCTGTCTCACTCAACACAATGTTACTTTGTATCTATCGCACTCACTCCTTCTGACAGGATAGGTCAATTTTCACTATACTGCCGTCCTTAGGAAAAGGTCCTATCTGCAAAAATTTTGTTTTAGCTATTATTTTATATAAAATTTTTTGTGGAAACAATTATGCGGATTTTTACTATTAAAATTGCTTTAACGGCCAGTGGTTAGCTCAGCGGTAGAGGGTCCGCCTAGCATGCTAGCGGTCCCCAGTTCGATTCCCAGCCTAACCGACAATAATACCACTGGGTCCGAGTGGTTGGATTCCACTATAATAACATCTACCATCCTGTAATTGGAAGTTAATTCTGTAGGTTAAATCAAAAATAAAAATAATACTAATAATAATAAATTCTACCTTGTCTTAGGGCAGCTGGACATTCTATTTTGGTATATATTTGTCATAATTTATGCAGATTACAAAATCTCAGAATTTGCAGATAGGATTGCCCTGTTCACACGTTGCTACTTTGAAGACACATTCGTGCTACTGTAGCAAGAAAAAATCTGAGTCGCTTGTCAAATAGCAGCGCTGCTAATGGGGGCTTATGCCCTGTTCACACGTTGCTACTTTGAAGACACATTCGTGCTACTGTAGCAAGAAAAAATCTGAGTCGCTTGTCAAATAGCAGCGCTGCTAATTTGTAGCATCAAAGTATCAAGAACTACTCGTTGATAATTTCACATCATTGATCGTTGTGTGTGTAGATAGCGATTTTTTGCGGTAATTGTTTCGATTTGAATTTCTTTTCATGCTACAGTAGCACGTATGCGTCTTCAAAGTAGCAACGTGTGAAGGGTGAGTGTATAACACTCGAAAGTACTGACGTTGCCTTGTATTTTCGTTGCTTTGTACATGCGCGGCTTTGTATGAACACTGGAAAGTATTTACACCGTATTTTATTTACACCGCTTTGTGCAAACACCGAAATGTACTTTTTTGTCATACCTGCACAAAAAGTAACCTTTTTCGTGCCTGTTTTACGTGCGCAAAGTGGCTTATTTTTTAACTAGACAAAAAAGCGTGCGCAAAGTACAAGCGTGCGGGAATAGCGTGCGCAAAATTTCACTTTGCGCACGCAAAATTTAACACTCACACAGTTTTCTGTAGTTACCGACACGAAATGTGCGCGTAGCACTAGCGCCACACACGTGATAACCTAATACTACAAGCACGTAAACAGCTGTAGTACCTTCTTCTCTATGCATAGTTTCTACTGTCGACTATTGTGCAGATTGTGCATTGGATATTGGATCTAATGGACAATAATATTGTATTGTTATATTTTAATGTTCTTTTCTTTACTGTTAATAATTAGTTTCTTATGCTTTTACATGAAGGTAAATATTAGTTACTTTTTTATTTTATACATATTAATTTTAAAAGTATTCATTTTATCTTTTGATAAGTAAGGTCACTCAAAAGGTTACTTTTTGTGCAGTAATGACAAAAAATATCGTGTGCATCTCGTGAGCAAAGGCGCAATTACGCTTGGCTTCGTTGCAGCCCTCGCCGTAGCGACCCTCGGCCTCCTCGGCTCGCCTCGGTAGGCTTCGAGCCGCTACTGCTCGGGCTGCAACTCGACTCGCGCAATTGCTTACTTTGCGCACTAGATACACAATATACTATTCTCGAAAATACAAAAGAGGAAAACAGCGCAGGCGCAAACCAATGCTGGTGTTTAGGACTTTAGTCTATAGATGTCGAACTAAGTTTAGCAAAATTAGATTACCTAAATAGACTAAATAAAACTAACAAAACCCTCCTTGAGTCTAACATACCCCGTTTTTGATAACTACTCTTATAAAACTATTCAATGTAGTGAGTGCGTGATGTGTATATGAGTATATGTATAATTACAGTTTCCTGTTTTGCAGCATTGGTTTGCGTCTCCGCTGTTTTCTACTTTTGTGCTTTCGAGAAAAGTACATTTCGGTGTTTGCACAAGGCGGTGTAAATAAAATACGGCGCAAATACTTTCCAGTGTTCATACAAAACCGCGCATGTACAAAGCAACGAAAGTACAAGGCAGCGTCAGTACTTTCGAGTGTTGTACGTTGTCCCCGTGTGAACAGGGCATTACAGGCCAAACTATTCTAGATGGCAGCCGTGTTCCAGTTCCAAAAAATGTGATATATGAACGCACACACATTGTGTCATATCACGCGTGTATTTTAAATGTCAAATAATGTAAACAAGTATATTAGTATGGTAGTAAATAGAAATTAATAATGGAATTATTACAATTATAAATTCAAAATACAAACATCTGATATCTGATATTTAAAACGTCAAATATATGGAGGGGGTAAAAATTTTAGTTCCTGGGTCTGGAACACTAGCGCCACTTTAAGCCCCCATTTGTAGCATCAAAGTATCAAGAACTACTCGTTGATAATTTCACATCGTTGATCGTTGTATGTGTACATAGCGATTTTTTGCGGTTATTGTTTCGATTTGAATATTTTTTATTATTTGCGTCTTCAAAAACTTCTTCTTTTCATGCTACAGTAGCACGTATGCGTCTTCAAAGTAGCAACGTGTGAACAGGGCATGGGCAGTAATGGTACGGTGATCATTCGTACTAGTACAGTACAATATTTGAAGGTATTTTTAAATATTATAAAAATTGTATATGCAAATTTCGTTAAGTATGTTTTTATTTTTATACTAAAATATTATTTCTTTTCAAGAAAAGCAAGGTACAACAATTAATTCATTATTTTTATATGTTACAAAAATAATAGTATGCAACTATTGGTAATACTGCTTTTAAGATTCTATAAGAAAAATTTACAGATATCAAAAGTTATAGACATGCAGTCAGAATACCATTTTAGCGAAATCTATAAGACCGTCAGTTACGGATTTTCCATAACTTATAGATCTATAAGTTTATAGAATTTTAAGATAATGCTCAGAATTCCACCATAAATCTAAAGTTGGAATGCTAAAACTGATCGTTTTTGATTGGCTGATGTAACACCAGTTTTACACCACACAAACTTTAAACAAACGAATGTTTTCCATCTTGTCTCGTCAGTTGTTGGCAATGACTGTATCGAGTTTTCACGCTTATACGTCAAATTTAATTTTGCCGCCAAAAAAATATAGTGATATTTTTCTCGATTTACACAGTGTAAATACGGCTCAGTAAGACAACTTCAGATTGCTCCTTTTAGTTAAGAAATCAATTATTTGTCTCAAAATTTTGTCAAACTGTCAAAAATCACGATTATAACATTTACCTACTCTATTAGGTATTATATAGGCGAGTAGTAATCATTCATTCAACAATAAATTTAGTTTGTTGGATAGTATTTTTAATTAAATTATTTGGATTCTCCAAAAATAAATACTGTAAAATAAATTTTCTAAGTCTATTTATTTCTATTTACAAATCTAAATTTTAAGATTTAATTTTATGTACAGGATATAAAAACAAGGTTTTTTTAAATCCTTCAGTGCTATTGATAAACTTATATTCAGAGGTTTTTGTGTCATCACTCATATATTGTATATCGTAATTATTATGATCGGAAACGGAACGTTTATCAACTAAAAAATATAAATGTATTAATCTGAATTAGTTATTTTAATAAATAATACCTTTTTTATTTAATGAATTATTGTCTTCGTTAAAATACCCTTCAACCTAAACAAAAATTGTTAGTAAATGGTAACATTTCGCAAACAATTAAATGTATTTACCTGAATGCTTAATTTTCTAGAACTCTCCCCTAAACTAACATTTTCCAACCATTTTTTGATATCAGGAACCTTAACTTGCTCAATTGCAGCAATTTCTAGCGATATGCGATCAAACAAAAAATCTTGCTGAACTATCTCAGTCCAATTCCTCGACACTTCATCTTTTAAATGAACGTCAATTAATTGTTTTACTTTGATTAAATCTTGTTTAATTTGGTTTAATTTTTTCTCGCCCATTTTTCTAATCGTAGTGGACATTTTAGTTACAAATGCATCAATGCGTTGGTCTACATGTTCTGTAGAGCATTTTTTAGCCTGAGCGTTTACTGTTATCGAGTATCCTAAAATACCATAAGTATCGCAACATGTACAGTAGACATGATAGCCAAGTTGTTCTTTCGTTCGAAGGACATCAAATAATGGTTCTTCAATTATAAGCTGCAATTTATTGAATTAATATCAGTTAATATTTATGAGTTTAATTGTTACCATAATAATTTCGATGGTTACTAAAGATTTTAAATCGCCAGGTCCGATTTGATAATAATTTGTAATGATTGAATTCGAATCGTCGCTATTAAAAGACATAACTTTACAGCAATGCTTTCCTATCGGAACTTGAGTTACCCTTATCTAAAATTTTAATTAATTATTTTTAAAAATCAAATTAGCTATAAAACATACTTTTTGAATATCGTTGAAAGATATTGGATCACATTTTAAAATAGAAATCACATTATTATTGGCTAACAAAGCTTCTTCTTTATAAATATTGCCTTGAACTAAAGCTTGTATATGGAACTTTTTTAAAAAGCTGTTACTGAAATGTATAAATTGTGAGAAAGATATGTTTATAATAGCGCGATGTTTGTCCACTGCTGGCCAGCAAGTATCCATTAGAATTGACAATCTCATCGCTCTGAAAATAATCATTTTACACGCATTTTTAACATAAAATATATTATTTACCTATTCAATTTTGCTGGTTTCAAAAAAGTGTTATAATAAAATTTAGTCTGTTTATCTTTAACTGCCCTGAACAAAGCTTCAGTAGTGTCTACCGGTACTTTTACCATATACTTAATTATTAATTCTAACAGAAGCTGAAACGCAAAAAATTAGTATATTATTTTTAATTTTATAGTTTTCATACCGCTAATTTTTCGTTATATCCATCAACTTTCACAATTATTCCATAATCATTCGCTGATAAATTATAATTAAGATCAGCTACATGAGCTGGGTACATCTCTTCAGTTAATTGGAATGATAATATGTTTACGAATAAGTCCATCATACATGAGCTGCAATTTCAGTTATAAATATAAAAGTATAAAAATTTAAACATATAAATCTTACTTTTCGATTGACTGTAGTGATAGTTCGTTCATAAAATAGTAGTACATAAATGCATGAGGTAATTTGAATTTGCTATCTGCTTTGTACCACACTTCTGCTAAATTTGTATCTACAATTTTTTCTGGATAAACTGGCAAGTTATCATCTTTTAAAACTAATAGATCAAAGTTTGTGGCAAGGAAGTGGTTCTCGTTTGGCAGTGAGAAACAAGGCATTGGTTGCATCTCAGACCATTGTAGAATCCACGATGGAGGAATTTCTAAAATTGTTTTTACTTTCTCTTTATTCTATTATCCCACAAAACATCACAGGAAAAATAGTAAATACTTTAGGAGGTGATAAATTATTTGCATTTCGTGACTCCTAGAGTAATAACTTTTTCGAAATCGGAATTTCACCGGTTTCATTGACCAATTTTACTTTCGTTGAGTGTTATCCTGTTGTGAGTAGCCAACTCACAACCTGCAAGAGATGTACAGTATACGAGAGTATTATATAACTTCGGGCACTACGTAAAATTTATACCAGGTGTCTACTTGAAATCTGTTATGAAAAACAATATTATTTTTAAATTTTCTGTCTTACTTACCTATTCATTTCAGATGATAGTTGTAAATACAAAACTTCTTCAAAATTAAAAACTACACAATATGAGACTACAGTCATATTGCTTTGTTAGTTCTCGAGAAAAATGCAAAGCAAATAGTCACTAGATACTAGAAGATTATTTAGCATTATTTCAGAGTATCGTTGGAACGAGAGATTTTTTTGTTACACTTTGCTATTTGTGTTTAGTTACACTTTTAGTAATTATGCAAAAGGTATAACTTAAAAAAATTAAATGGTAAGATTTGCCCAAAAATACATACCTAGTTCCATGGCACTTAATAATGCTATAAATGCCTATTTTATTTTGCGTTTTCCTCGTGAACTAAAAAAGCAATATAAACGACTGTGGTCTCATATTGTGTAGTTTTTAATTTTTAAAAGTTTTCAATTTATGAATTTGTAAGAAACTACAGCGAAATTTTAAAAATAACTTTGCTTTTCGGTTTTTCCTATACTCGTATTATAGATTTCCATTAAATACCAGATATATTATCTGTAACGCTTATGCAGTGGTGCGCCACCTAGCAAAATTTTTGTATTCGAAATTTATTGTAAAAATAAGTGGACGGGTACCAAACCAAAACATACACAAGATTTTTTAAATTGCCATCTGTTAATCGCGATGTTTATTTATTTTTTATGAATTTGATGGAAGAAAACGCCGGTACAGTGATTATAGTCAATCAAGTGCTGCAAGAATCGCAAAAAAATCAATTCAAATACGTTTAATTAAAAGAAAACATGAAAAATGCTCCCTTATAAATATAAAAAATAATATAAATTAATTTCTGCTCTTGATATAGAATTTTTTCATTTTATATTTCAAAACTTTAAAAATGTAGATTTTTTTCAATTTCATAAAGGGCAACGCAAATTTCGTAAAAGGGCCACCATTTGCGCACCACTGCACTAATGGATCAAAATGAATTTCTGTAGAATAAAAAAAAGAGACTAATTTATCTGCAGTGTTCATTTTTAATATTACTAGATTCTCTTATTGTCTACTAACAAATTTGAATTTATTTATTTGAATCCTTCCAATTGCACAAAAAAATATGGGTCTAGAAAAAAGAATATTTATTTCGATTTTTGAAAAATTCTTTTTATCTGAAATTTGCATATCCCTACTCAAGTAAATGAAACACTCTATATAGTGGGTTTTGGACTACTCAACAAGGTTGTATTTTATAAGACATCCTATTGAATCGAATAGGATTTGCAACAAAAACAAATGCCTTGACTATTTCAAGAAAAATAGTTCATTCTAGTGCCTTTAAAAATATTTACTATTTCTGTTAAGAAAAATATATTACCTATATCGGTATACATCGTAGAAAACCAGGGTTCAACCTTATCATACTTAATATGGTCTGGGACACTGGACGACAATATCATAATATTTAAATTTTCCGGATTCATTTTACCCAACACCATTGAAATCGCCTTAAAATGAAACATTATGGTGTGTTTTTATCTGTGTAACAAGGAACATACCTCCGGATCAAATTCAAAATATAAATTGCTACCAGTTAAGTAATCTTCTGGAGGATAATAATGCATGGATTCCGCCAATTCTTCAACTAAATCTACAGCGGTCTCTTCTTCTTTGAATCTAAAAGAAGTTTCCTCGATTGTTTTTATTTCGTTGAAAATACGTTCTTGGGGACCTACTTTTTTCAGTAAACTTAAGTACGAAAACACTGCTTCAATTATCTAAAATATTACAAATTCTGTATTTTCATTCTTTATTTGGTAGAGAAAACGATTTCATCGTAAAATTAAAACTGAAATATGCGTTGATTTCTCAAATACTTTTAATTAATGTCTAACAAAGATAGACAGCAATATTATCTAATTAAAATATTTTTTGAAAATATATTCAAGCAATGGTCGCTATTTTAAAACAGAATTATTATTTATATTATAAACGTCTTTTGTGATTGGTATTAAATTTAGGTGATAATTTTATCAATAATATAAAGTTAAATATAACTTAAGGAGGTTGGGGACTCATGCAGTGGCGTACCCAGTCATTAGCCTTGGGGACGGATATGAAAATATAAATAATCTTTGATAATGTAAAACAAAATTCGCTCAACGTGCGTTGGCTGAAATCTTTGCAATTCGTTCAGTTTTTTTTAAATAACTTGCAAATGGTTTAGAAAAAGTACACAAAATCTTCACGAACTTATTTTTAAAAGTTTATAGGAAATATTAATACAAGTTCTATGAATTTTATCACATAGTTTAGTTTAAAGCATGAAAATCAAAAATTTAGTGAATTGCCATAAGAGTCCATGTCAATATTCAATTACTTAAAATCCGGATAGACAAAAAGTTAAAAATATATATATTTAGAATCCCAATAGTGTAATAAAGGCATTGTATTTCAGCCTATCGTCATCATTTTAATATATGGTCCCCAACCTTCTTAACTCCGATATTATAAATGATTGGCAAATTTTGAAAACAGTTTCATTTTTTTTTTCATCATCTTAAAATAAAATGGTACAACTAGCTCGAACGGGAGCTCTACAAAGCATAGTGTATCTGCTAGTATTATAATTACCTCATTTATGTGGTTTAAACCATCTGGCGTTAAAACTAAAGTTACGGTGAAAAGAGCATACATTGAATTATGTTCTAAGCCAGATTCAGCATTGCCGGAATAAATAGCAAGAGCCCACAATCTAAGATTATTAAAAATGTATCAAAAATGTTTTAATTATTAATACAATAAACTTACTTTTCTCGTAAATAAGAGAGCAAACTACCTTTCCCTTCATGCCCCAACAACCAAGACACATACTGATGGGGCTTGCTCTTATACTTATGCAACAAAGACGGTAAGGCCCAAGTTAAATCAACTTGACAAACATTTTTCACAGGTTTGACATAATACATTCTGTAGAAACTACGGTTATTAAATATATTATCAGCGTACGGTTTAAAATCATCACCAGATAACTGATTATTTGGTACATTAGAAAAACAATTGACCACGAACTTTTCTAGAACATCAAGAGGCAACCTAGCCTAACAAAAAAAACCGAAAAACTTTATTATAATACAATATAATAGCATTAGACATTACCTGTATAGCTAAAGTCATTCTGTGTGCAGAATAATGCCGCTTTCTAAATTCATGAACTAAATCGTACAAAACATCATCATCTACATTATCCCGTAAAGTTAATAAATTTCCCCAAACAAATTTATTAACAGGAGTATTTTTGCCGGCAAAACTAGCCAACAATTGCTCCTTGCGATATGCATCAGACGGTAAAGCCATCTGAAATTCTGAACAGAATTGTGGCATAGAAAAATAATTATACAAAAATATTACCCGACTCAATTGCTTCCCGTTCTCGGGTCATGGCATCTCGTTTCATCAAAGGAGAGATAAAAAATTGGGCAAATTTATCCAAAGCTTTCGCTAAATGCTTTTCTAAGCATTCAAAATAGAATGTTGTAGTTTCGCAATCAGTTGATGCGTTATCAGAGCCACCTCGTTTCTGCAATATTTAATTTTACAATAGAGTACTTGAGGACCTGGCATAAGGGCGGTTTCACACAGAGCAATATATCAGGGAAGATAAAACAGTCGCGACATCGCTTTAGATCCGAAACATATACATATTAATGAGATGCTTTCACACGTCAGCGATACAATAATTAGTATGGTAGCGCCGGCGCGATATTGCGTTTACACGCAATATTTTCTTCAGATATCGCACCATATTTTATTGCCGCAATTCTAGTGACCAATACATGTTCATGCCCATTTTCACACAACTGACGATATATGGTAGGTAGCTATCTTTTCTTGTCAATGTAAGCAGTGTTGCAATTGTTTAGTTGTGAAAGATGACAAGGTCTAATTTCGGATCTAATTAAATTAGTGCAAATGAAACAATACATTGCATCTGGGATTATAAAATTTAAATTTTTGTCACCATGTATTCCAATCATTTTAGGTTTTAACCTTGCACTAAATAGTGTGAAGCTAAAAATTTGCACACTTGTTCTATTTGATGTCCTGAACAACATACTAAAAGTACCAGACGCTCCGCCTTCCGTATCCCTTGTTTTAGAGGGGTTGTGTACGTTTTTCTTGTTTATCTCGTAAATTACAAAATTATGGAGAGAAAAAAATTATCCATAAAAAGATTGTTCTCAATTTTCATGTAACCCCCAAAAATACACCTAAAATAAGAGACGCGGAGGGCGGAGCGTCTGGAACTTTTAGTATGTTGTTCAGGACATCAAATAGAACAAGTGTACAAATTTTCAGCTTCACACTAATTATTATGCAAGGTTTAGCCGAAATTTTGTCTAAAATTACTGGGCTAATGCGATATATTGTATTGGTATCGCGCCGTGTGAAAACGCCCTAAGTTACCTTCAAAAATGAATCAAAATCATTTTCTTGAGGATATTTTTCGCTTCCCATAAAAACCATGTGCTCCAAAAAATGAGCCAAGCCCGGAATTGTTTCTGGGTCACTAAAACTACCCACGCCAATGCATAAACTAGCTGCAGCCTACAAATAAATGCAATGTATAAGAAACTATGCAACTTATAAAAACTATTGACATACTAATTTCTCTTCTACATCCTGAGTTTTAGGCAGTTTAAAAATTCTTTCATGATCAGATAATTCGTTCTCATCAACTAAATCAGTTTCTGATTCACCTGATTCTGCATCAGAGTCGCCAGTATCAGAAATTTCATCGTCGGATTCACTTTCGCTTTCAATTGTTACTGCTTTATTAGTAAATAATTCCATATTGGATGGATCAGATATAAGGCATGCTGTCAATCCATTTTCCAAACGAATCACTCTGAAATGATTCAATTCAATATTGATTTTATTCATCTATTGTATATACCTTACTTGTACTGCTTTTTATCATTTGCGCTCTTCACTGGGCTACTTAACACTTCAATTTTACTGTTCGGAAGCATATTTCTTGAAAAAAAATTCAGGTTAGTTTGATCTACTTTTGACTTTTTTGCAGAAGTAGACGTTTCTGTTTTGTTATGAAATTTTGCGCGTATGTTTGGTTTTCTAATTCTTTTAGGCATAATATTTAAAAGATGCTTTTGTTTCGAAATTGCATTGATAAACGAAATTAGCATACACGAAATACACGTCAAAATCAAAATCTATCACCGTCAGTAAATTAAACTGTTTTACCGACTGGACTGGACCAAAGTCAGTATCACACAGAAAAAGTAATTTCTTATGAACATTTTTACCACATTGCAAGCCATTTACGTAATGTTTAACTACAATCGATATCGATTTAATATTTTATTGAATTATTGTATATTTTAGATAACGCTGAGCAATTATTATTAGCTATAATTATTTTTATACAAAAAAACAAAAGCAGACGTGAGTCATACCGACTGAGTTGTGGTCCTTGGACGAATGGATCACTCCGATCAGATTAAATTGTCATGATCTTAGCAACAAGTAACATTCGTGACGTCATTGTTATGACGTCATTCAGTGTCACGAAGTTAGATACAAGTAAACTAGATTTTGATGGAAAATGTGTAAACAAAGTGAATTGTGACAGCTATTTGCTTAACCTAAAAATAAAAACATATTTTGTAGTTATTTCGTTATTTCCTTTCATTTTGCACATATCAATATAATATAAATGTTATTTTAATTATAATAACTGTATAAAGGGCTAGTATGAAAAAGTACAAGATTATAGGAAAATATATTTTACGAAATAAAATAATTGTAGGCATGTAATTAATATTTCTGTATACAAATTCATCAAGTTTATTATAAATTTTGTAGCAATGAGTACTACATATTAAGGTAAAACTTCTTAATACAAAAGGCATAAAGAAACGTTTATTGCAGTTAAATAATTATTATATCAAAGTTTAAATAATAACGTTTGTGTAGCGACATTTTTCATATGAAATAAAAATAAAACATTTGAAATGAATCTAATGTGTTGCTTTGAGATGTTGTTTAAATTTATGGGGTTGTTATTTATATAAATTAATTACATTATTATCTATTTATTTCATACTGTGTTGCATTTGCTTCTTTATGAGATTGATTTCAGTCCGGAAAATGAAACATTACGGTATTGTTCTACTTTACAATCCTGTAAAGTAGAACAATACCGTAATGTTTCATTTTCCGGACTGAAATTTAATTTTTGTATTGAGACCAAGACGACCTGATTGTATTTAGAAAAGATATATAAAGAATGGGTGCAAACTTTGGTCCAAAAATGCAACACAGGTATGAAATAAAACGTTGTACGTCATTCGTCCGGTAGAGAATTTTCACGGTACTCGTTTCGAAATTCCTAACTCGGCTCCTTCGTCTCCTCGTTCGGAAACATCTAATTCGTACCGTAAAAACTCATTGTAACAAATCGGGTTGTTTCTGATTCTCGAATCTTAACAATCAGATTGTTGACGTGCTGGAAATGTTTAATAAGTAAAATAATGACATGAAACAACATATATTTATTATTATGAATAATAAAAAGTAAAATTTATAAATATTAGAAATAATTTGACATACAAAACGATTAACAAATTATATCTATCGTGAGGATAGACACTTACGAAGTTCTTCTTACTCGTTCATTCTAACTCCATTCTCGATTGCTCGATTATTACCTAACTACTCTATCGGTTGATGACTGACTAACTACCCGTTCGATCATTGACTAACTACTCCTTGCCGATGAGTGACTACTTTACTTAATTTACTAAGTATATTCTAATACTAAATGCAAGATCGCAATAATTTCGCTGAAACGCAAGGCACGTGTAACAACCGCGCGTGGCCAAAAGGTGAATAACTTAACAAAACACAACTTAGCAATAATTTCGATTACGGAAAATTACTAACAAATCTACTTTGTTACACTTGCCTCTCCTTAAAAAAATTAAAATATATTTGAAAAATTTATTAAAGTTAATATCTTTGAAGAATAGATTTTAATTTCAGATAAATTATTACGATTCTCTTAACCAACCACAATATAATTTTACCTAACGTGACTATCGGACTTATTACGTAAATAACTATTACACCAAAGTATGAAAATATATAGTATATTATATATTGAGGGACTAAAGTGCATGATTTAATCCTGAGGGTGAAGTTTATTTCACGAGCCGAAGGTGAGGGAAATAATCACCTGAGGGATTAAAGGTACCTTAGTCCTGTGGTACGCTATTTTTTGCACTTCATCCTCAAACGAATGCAAAATAGTGTAAAAGAATATACATTTCGTAATTTTGACAATACATTTTATGACAAATATTGATATTGTTACCATAGATACTCTGTAACAAATAGCACGTATTTACTTGACAACGGGGATTAATTAATTCAATTCCTTGACAACGGGATTAAATATGAGAAATAATCCCTTGGGATCAAATTAAGAACCTTAGTCCCTAAAAATAAAGATTAAAGAACAGTTTTAGTCCCGGAAGTGCAAAAAATAACTTAGTTAACATTTTTTATCATTTATGGGGTTTTTTGAAACATATAGCACAAAACAATTCGGAAACAGTTTTGATCAATTTTACAAAACTATTTTAAAGTAATTAATGCAGTTTTGTAAAACAAGTTATTGTGAATAGTATCTTTTTTCGTAAGATACCTACTCCCAGCTCTGCTTGTGAGTGTGAGTATCTTATAATGAAACTTTTTGTCTCAGATACATAAAAAAATCATCCTAAGGTATTTTACAAGAACTGTGTTTCATTTAATGAAAATCAATGTATTCAATAAATGTCTAATGACAGGATTGTAATTAATTATTTGTTATTATTATTGATTTTATAAATCAGGTTACCTTGTTATAAGAATTACCTACGAGGGAAATCTTAACTCACGAGGCCGAAGGCTGAGTGAGATAATTTTCTCGTGTGGGTCATTTCTTTTTGCCCACGTGTGAAGTATAACGTTTTATCCTACACCTGAGAAGTGTGGGAAATTAAAAGACACCGTTGTAGTTCTCTTGTATTCTACATTGAATGATCCAATGGGTAAAAATAAGACTGTTCAAATCTGATTATGAAAAATACAAAACTATTTCATTACATCAAATAGAAAAAGAGCTACTCAAATTTAAAATAAAGTTATTCTCTCTAATAAACTTAAAGGCAGTTTTAACATGTAAATAAACAATAAAATACCAACAAATACTAAACTATAGTTACTACATAATTTAAGTAGTTAGAAGAGCAACACAAAAATTAACTTTGAAAAATTATAGTTCCTCTAATTTTCCAGAATATCAATAGGGGTTTTTTTCTGCTTCCTATAGCGACTTCTTTAAGATCTGGGAACTTAAATTTAACAGATGATACATGTATTTCACTTACATCGGTTTCATTCATCTTAAAGGTAATATTTTATTATAATATTATATTTTTTTTGTTTTAATTTTATATTACGCGGCATTTTGACTGATTTGCTAGAAAGAAATAAAAAAGCACTAATTATACGAATATACGGATTTTGGTATATACTTATATATTTGATAAATTAAAACTTTTAAATTTCGTGCTCTCTAGCATAACAACTCTAATCTTAACGTATCAATGTGTAATTATTTGAGACAATATAATATAATCTTCAACTTATTTATAAGAAAACAGGAACAGATTAACTTGACCGCTTACCTGATAATATGCTGCAACAATTACACAAAATGCTATCACATTATGTATGTATGTATGTATTTATTCTTTGATCCTGTGATACATAGATAATGTATATGGATAGCGTCAGTTACAGATAAATATTTTGTATTACATAATATGTACACAGAGAAGTTAGATAAAATAACATAAAATTAAAATTAGTTTGTGCTGGGGATCCCACCTGAGATACCAGAGAAGTTCTTCAAAGAGATAATGAACGAGTTAATTTTATAAGAAAATTTCATCAATATTGTACCAGCATTTATCTATTAAATAGACTTTTAAATGATATTTAAATAAATTGTATTTGGGGATATTCGAAATTTCCTTAGGTAAGGCATTAAAAATTTTCAAGCCAAAAACATTTGGATTTTTATTCGCTATATTAGTTCTGGCACATGGAATTCTAAACTGATCCTTTGATCTGGTATCAAATGAATGACAGTTTTTGTTAGTAACAAAGTTATGTTTGTTTTTATAAATAAATTTGCATATTTCCAAAATATATAGGCAAGGTAAAGTGAGTATTTCCAATTGTTTGAATAACTGTTTGCAAGAATGTTGACTGCTAACTCCATAAATACATCTCACTGCGCGCTTTTGTGCAACAAAAACTTTGTCTCAGAATTCGGAGCTTGTTAAATTTGCCGCGTTTTTCTAACCAATCAGATTGCTCATTTCGAAACCATATTTACACCCAGTAAATTAGCTCCAGGTGTTTACAAAATGTGACAGTTCTTTTATAGGTTAGAATATCTGCGTGTAAATTGTATTAAGTAACAAGGTGTTAAGGTTAACAATGGATAAACCAGGAACAAGTACTAAAAATGAAATTTCTCCGCTCAAAAAACGTTTTTATTTGATTTTTAATTCAAATATTACATTGATTTGTAAGTGATTCTAATTTGCCGCCAAACTATACTTCAATTTATTTTCCCTGTATAAATGGGACTTTTATAGGTGCTCCTCCGAATCATCGATAAACAAGCTAAAGATAGGAATCTAGATGCTTTTGCTTGAAACACAGTTCGTAGCGCCCCTATATTTGCCGAGGAGAACTAAATCTGACGTGGGCATAGCTGGCTTGGATTTGTTATTCATATTTTTTACTTGTAAAATTATTGTAGTTCTCAAAAAAATAAATAATACATATAATACCTTAAAAAACGTTTTATTAGTAAACAAATAATCATAATCTACATGGCACTTTCGAAATATAACACACAATAAGACACACAAATGTAAAGTAAGTAAATATAATAAAAAAGTATATTTACCAAATGTCGTTCGGGATAATTTTTAAATTAATAACATAAAATTTTAAGATATTTATGAATTTTCTTCCGAGTTGTAAGTTTCTCAATCTCGTATTCTTATTTTATTCATATATTTTCGTAAATCGTATCCATATGAATAATTCTATAATTTAATAACGAAATGTTAATGTGCAGTTTTGTTATTTATAATAAATAATTACTTACAGTATCATTTGTAGTCAAAATGTGTTATCAAGTGAAGGAAATACTTGCACTAAGAAAATGTCAAAATTAAAAATGTAACATGAACAAAATTTATAACGCCTACTTTACAATTATTTCGCACTTTTGATAAAATAATTCTCTTTTTTACCGATAATTTATGAAAGAATGCCATCTATATTTGCCGAGGGGAACTACAAACTGTGTTTCAGCAAAGGCTATCTGAGATTCCGCCGGCTGCTCCGAATTCTGAGACAAAAATATAAAGCCGTGCAGCCTGTGGTGCGAAGCATTTTTTGGTTTTTTTGACGTGATATTAGCGCCAATTACTTTTAATGTTTTTTTGGCGAATCAGATCCTTCAAATTTGATCTTCGCCCCACGGGCTGCACGGCTTGTATAAGGCCGTGAATGCACTGATTGTGACTGACTCATGCTACGTTGGTCACAAACTGTCTAATTTTTTCCCGCTTAATGTCTCATTATTTCCCAAATTGATGTCTCATATTTACCCCTAAAACTTAAGAAAAATATTTAAGAGTGTCTCATTTTAACCTATTTTTTTCACTTGATCCTAACTAAATTAACAATTTTATAGCAAAAAATCTTTTATATCTTTTATATTTCAGTTATGAACCTGTTACAAGAAAAACATGGTTCGTATTTGCAATCAATAAAAAATACTTAATAAAATACTTGAACTTATAATATATTTTTTATTCGATTATGTCAAAAAGTGACGTTTTTTGGTTAAGATATTCGGACGAAAAGCTAACCTTTTAGGTAGAGTATTAATATTTGTGCCGTTGCTAGGTGACCCACTTTTCGTCTTAGGCCGAGAAGTACTTTTCGTACGCAAACGCGTTTTTTTAAGCAAACTGACACAGTCGAATAATTTTTTGTTCTTTTTTGTTTCATTTGTCTGTTTCGCAGATAACTACAATTAGCAAACTAAACAAAAATTTAGAATAATTTATAATAAAATATTAATATTCTAGTTATTTTAAGTTCTCACTTACAATCGAATAAAAAATAGTGTATGTTACACGGACGAAAAAGCTCACGTACTCCTAATTTTCCATAGTCGTACGAGAACTTGCATTTTTCGTCCTTGTAACATAAATAACTATTTCGAAACTATGTTTTTGTTAGTTAGCACCTTCATCCACTTGCCTCTTCAATTTAATTTATGACATGAGAGAAAAATGATAAATAATATGTTTTAATTATTATTTTATATTTTAATGTAATAATCATAAAACACAAAATACATTATTACGAATCTAGCTAATAGAGCCACTATTATATCCGTCCTTATTTATGTGACAATTTTCTAATTTAAATTACACATATTTAATTTTCTTGTTATTAGTTTTTAGTTAACCTTTAACATCAATCCGTCTTCTGTCCATTTGTTTATGAATTTTCTAGAATGTCATACATTTTGTGCAAGTGATACTGATAATAAATAATAATGAATTATTGTCACTACCACAGAAATTATAATTTATTATTCTATCATGTAGTACAACATCGAGCAGTAGTTTAATTATTATCATATTGCAAAGATACATACGAGGTCTGTTCAAAAATACGCGAACTGACGTCATAAAACAAAATGTACTTTATTTAGAAGTTACATTTCTGGGTTCCCTTCAAAGTACTGTCCTCCCCAACGCACACACTTGTTCCAACGGTGTTTCCACTTGTTAAAACAGTCCTGGTATGCTTCTTTTGGAATGTCCTTCAGCTTCTTCGTCGCATTTGCTTGAATCTCGGGAATCATCTCAAATCTTCTTCCTTTCAAGGGTATTTTGAGTTTGGAGAACAAGAAAAAGTCACAAGGAGCAAGGTCAGGTGAGGAGGAAGAACAGTGATCGATTGTTTGATTCTGAGGGCTAAATGGGCTGGAGCGTTGTCGTGATGGAAAAACCAGTCGTCAATCCTCCAGATTTCTGGCCTTTTGCGACGGATGGCGTCCCTCAGACGTTTCAAAACTTCAATGTAGTAAGTTTCGTTCACTGTGAAGCCTTGGGGAAGGTACTCGTGGTGAACAACACCCTTAGCATCAAAGAAAACTGGCAGCTTCACCTTGACATTGGATCATCGTCTTCAATCGACTGTCGACCACCTTTAAAACGTTCATGCCATGCCACTTGAAATATGCCGTAAGTTTCATAGCAACATCACCGTAAGCCGTGTTGAGCATAGCAAATGTTTCAGTCGCAGATTTTCTAAGTTTGACACAAAAATTCGCAGCAAGTCGTTGCTCATTCTTTCTGAAATCCGCCAAACGAAAAAATATCACTTCACTAAAAACCGCGTAGCTAATCAACAAATGAAGATATATGCAATAGGGAAACGGCGTTATCATCAGCAAATCTGTACAAATCTAGCGACACCAAGCGAATTTCTCTGGATCCAACTGGATCCGCGCAATTCAAACAGTCCGCGTATTTTTTGAACAGACCCTCGAACATCAACCTAAAAGGAATATCTTGTTATTCATAAGACATAATTTGTATGTTTTATGAAAAAAATAAAGCCTACATTTAAATTTCTATAAAAATGTAATGAATTCGTCTTTAAACAAAGCATTGCTGTGCTGATGAAATATAACCTTCGAATGATCTAAATTAACGTATAATATTAATTTATGAATAAATTTATTAGAATATTGCAGTACATGCACTCAACTGAATGAATATTGCTTGAATTTGAGGTTAGATTGGAGGTTATCAAATTATCTGTCAGAAGAAGAATGAATGGAATTCACTTTGTTTACAGGAAAATCAGTAACAAATATGCTTACTTGTATCTAACTTCGTGACACTGAATGACGTCATAACAATGACGTCACAATGTGACTTGTAGCTAAGATCATGACAGTGTAATCTGATTTTTGTGTATTTGCCTCCTTGAACCTGTCTCTGTCATTCTGACAGAAATTTGACACAACGGGTTGGGTGTTGTAAATGTTCAAATTTTTTAACTAGTGTATATTATATGAGTATATTTCATTTGTAAAAGAAAAGTTATAAGTGTTAATCATGTTGGCTTTAATGAACCGTATATTAGACTGGTTTCGAAGTTTATTTTGGAAAGAAGAAATGGAATTAACGTTAGTTGGACTCCAATATTCAGGCAAAACTACATTCGTTAATGTCATTGCGGTATGTTTCTCTTTAATTGATATGTTAAAAATTAATAATCTATACCAATCAATTGGATCTGCTAATTTAAAATTCCACTAGTCTGTTTGTGATAACAGAAGTTACCACAATTTATTAGTGATAGTAATATCTACCTATAATTTATCATTTTGCCAACAATAAAACATATTTGAATTGTAAAAACTTTTAAAGTATTTTTGTTTAATTATATAACTTCTACTTCTATTGTTTTAAGATAATTGTACAATCGATGAGTTATTATCGCAAAGGTCAAAACTTGCTTTGCCAAAAAAACTATAAAATTTTTAAATAATTTATTTGGGTTTAATTCTATAATTATTTATTTGTAAATAAAATTTCTTTCAGTCTATAAAACGAAATGTTTATTTCAGTCTGGACAATTTAGTGAAGATATGATACCAACAGTGGGATTTAATATGAGGAAAATCACAAAAGGAAATGTTACTATTAAAGTGTGGGATATTGGAGGCCAACCCCGGTTTCGTTCAATGTGGGAAAGATATTGCAGAGGGGTCAATGCTATAGTGTAAGAAATATTCAATAAAATGTTAGTATATAATGTTCTATATAAATATTTTTTATAGATATATGGTAGATGCAGCAGATCCCGATAAAATTGAAGCATCTCGAAACGAACTACATAATTTGTTAGATAAACCACAACTAACTGGAATTCCTGTCTTAGTTCTTGGAAACAAAAGGGACCTACCACGAGCTTTAGATGAACATGGATTAATCGAACGCATGTAAGTTTATTTCATAAAAAATTATTTAGGTTGTGTTAAAATTAAAAATTGATTGTAGGAACTTATCAGCAATTCAAGACCGAGAAATCTGCTGTTATTCGATTTCTTGTAAAGAAAAAGATAACATAGATATCACATTACAGTGGCTTATTGCGCATTCCAAATCTGGAATCCGTTAATAATATTTATATTACAAAAAACTCTCTAAATTTGGATCTAAACAAATAAAATATGCAAGTAGATGTATTGGATTATAATAACATTATCGATTTTTTGTATGAGTACAAATGATTTAAATCTAAATTTTATTTTAAAATACTTGCAGCATACATATACAATTTTATCATAAGTGAATTTTTTTACGCTTTATAATAAGTTAGTGTGATTGATAAATTTAATTTGGTGTTTATAAATGTAGTAAACTAAAGTATATCAAGTTCAAATAATACGTTTAACTTTTGGGAAGATTACGTATGGATTGTGTCCTATCTTTGTGCCAAAAGTTAATCAAATAACAATAACATCTAGTCACGACAAATGATGAAAAATAACAACTCGAAAACATGAAATGTGATACTAACTTATCATGTCTGTGAGTTATGATTTATGTGATGAAAATGTAAATATTTTAACAAGCAATTTACGAAATCACTTTTCGATTCAAATGTTGAATATGTATAGAGACTGTTTAGATTAGCAATGGTTATGGAATGTTTAGTTGAAAAGTAGTAGACGAGTGTATTTACATTTGTAAACACCAATAGATTACGGTAGCTTTCAACGTATTATAAGGTTTTGTGTAATTTTGTAGATCACTTGTAACAGACAAATTAGTTTGTTACTACACGGTGTAACTAAAGCTTAAGGTGCAATCATTTCTAGTTCTGTGAGATTTCTAGAATACTGTAGATAGAAAATTTTCAGCTGTAGCTCATACAAAGATTTTTAAAATGGTTTATTTATTATAAATGAATTATGATTTGCTATACCTATTATAAGTACAGATTACTTAATAATTAAACCGTTTGCACTTAAACTAAGAGAATTATCAACAGTTGATCTGATAATATAAACAATATAGTCTTTATCAGTAAACCAATGTTTTATTATTAATTTGTATGTATATTTAAATATTTCAATAAAATTTTATTTCATTTAGTTTTCTATATACTTTATTAATTTAAATAATTTTAGTTTAAAATTTTTTTTTTTTTAATTTTGGAGGCAAATTTCCATTTCTCTGCAACTTACACTGCAATTTTGTAGTGCAAGTTGCACCACTACTGCACTGCAATTTTTCTTGCAATGCGCATCTTTGTTGCGCTTGCGCATGTGCACACTTTTTCTGGGTATTTGGAATTTGGTTGACAATTTACCACGTGCGTAGTGTTCAGTTCTTAAACATTATTTTAATTTACACTCAATATGAAAAGAAAAAATCCAGAGTCTGAATCTGAATCAGATTCAGAATGCAGCGACAGTGATACAGAGGTAATTAGCTAATTTATATTAATTAAACTTGTGTACTTTAAGGTTAAATTGATGTTTTCTTGCAGCTTCAAAATGCTTTCGCCGCTGGAAAATTAAAACCCGGCTTGAATCAAGTGATTGAGAAAAAAGAACGAAATATTGCTAACAATGTCGTTGAAATGAAAAGATTATTAAATGTAATGAAGTTAAATTTACCATGGATCGAAACCTTAGATTTAGTAAACAAACAAGCACCCCTCGCTCCTGAATTAGCAGCTCAAATGCATGAACAAGAAGCTCGAAGAGCTAATGAATTAAGAAATAATGCCAAATTACAACAGTTTTCCCCTGATGATGACCCAATCCTTAACGATTTCAAAAGAGAAATGATGTTCCACAGACAAGCACAAGCTGCAGTCTTAGAAGGAATACCACGACTAAAAGAATTTGGAGTCGCAACAAAAAGACCTGACGATTATTTTGCAGAAATGGCAAAGACCGACGAGCATATGCAAAAAGTTCGACAAGCTCTGATGAAGCGCCAAGCAGAAACCCAACAAAGAGAACGTGTGCGACAACTTCGAATTCAAAAGAAAGAAGGCAAAGCTATGCAAACACAAGCTAAACTAAAGAGACAAGAAGATAAAAAAGAAATGTTAGATCAAGTTAAGAAAGTTCGCAAAGGTTTATCTAACAATTTAGACTTCTTAGATGGAGGAAAAGGTAAAGGCGATAAAAAACCACTTTCGAAAAAAGCAGCCGAAAAACTAAAATTCAAAAACAAAAAGTATGGTTTTGGTGGAAAGAAAAAAGGAATGAAAAGAAATACGAAAAATAGTTCGGCAGATGTAAATGACTACAGAACAGAAAGGCCCAAAAACATGGGAAACAAAAAAGGAAAACCCGGAAAAGGTAAACAAGCAAACACAAGACCTGGGAAAAATAGAAGAATGCAAATGAAAAATAGAGGAAAGAAATAATATTCGTAACTTTATGATGTAATATATTTTTGTGAAATATTTTGTAATAAAATATTAGTTTTAATATTTGATTTTCATTTCACATTTAAGATTCCTAACCTATTTTGTAACACATGTCATGTTACAAGATTTTGTTAAAAGAATAGTGTTATATTGAATTAATTTAAATAACAATGAATAATTATCGATTATTGCAATTAAGATCAAAATTAATTAATCGTTTATATAGTAATATAGAAAATAAACAAAGATTTTTCAGATTGAATAGATATGTTCATACAGCAACAAATACAAAAATAAAAGAAGCTACCTCAGAAGACAACATTGAAACATTCATTAAAAATTATGAGGATAAAATAGTATATAACTGTATAATAGAGAAGCATAAAGTAAAATTAGGTTATAATAAAAATAGAGCTTTCGAGGAAAAACAAAAGAATGAGTATAAGAAACATTTGATGAAACAATGGTCAGAGGAACCTTTACCAATATCTTTAAAATACTTAAATAAAAATCAAGAAAAGGAAAACAATTTAACATCAAATAATTTAGAAGAGAAGAAGGAAATATCCGCTACACATTTTCCTTTCGAATCCGTAGATAAAGTATTATATAACAATAATAACAGCGTGCATAAAACAAATGACGAATTGAATTTAGCTGAGAATGAAGTATCAATTCGGAATGAACAATACAATAAAACAAACTGGATGACTGATTATGAAAACTACGACGATATTGAAACTGATATGACTTGGAAACTAAATTACGGAACGCCGGATCCAAATTGTTCTGTATCGAATGTGCCTTGTGGTGGCTGTGGATCATTATTACACTGTAAGGATACATCAATTCCAGGATACATTCCTTCAGAAATATTCACGAACCACCAATCGCGCGGTGGGCAGCACTTAAAATCCCTCATTTGCCAAAGATGCCACTTTTTAAAGTACTACGATATGGCTTTACAAGTCCGCGTTTCCCCAGAAGATTATCCAAAAATCTTAGAAAAAATAAAAGAAAACAAAAATGCATTAGTTATATTAATGGTTGATTTATTAGATTTTCCGTGTTCTATTTGGCCTAATATTATTGACATAATAGGAAAAAAAAGACCTGTTGTTGTTATTGGAAATAAAATAGATTTATTACCACAAGATAGTAGAGGATATTTAGATAGGATAAAAACCATTTTAGAAAAAACTATCCGATTTTCCGGTTTAGGAGAAGCAAATGTACAACATGTTTCGTTAATTTCTGCAAAAACAGGATTTGGAATTGAAGAATTAATTACAAAGTTACATAATTTATGGAAATATAAAGGCGATGTTTATTTAGTCGGATGTACAAATGTTGGAAAATCAACTTTATTTAATGTTTTACTTCAATCGGACTATTGTAAAATTAAAGCAGTAGATTTGGTACAAAGAGCTACTACAAGCCTCTGGCCCGGAACAACATTAAACCTACTGAAATTTCCTATTCTTCGACCATCAGGATGGCGATTATTTGTAAGAACAAAACGCCTAATGTCTCTAAACAAAATTGCTAGTCAAGAACAGAGGTTACGGAAAATACAGCTTCAGAAAACACAAAATCCAAAATATGCTACACTAATGGGTAAGTTACACATATAGACATACGTACCTACATAAATATCTATCACGCCTTGCCCAAATTTGGGTGTGGTAGACTCACATAGTATGAGTTATCGGTACAGATAATTACTATATTATTATACCGTATGTGCGGTTATCAGTCAAC
Source organism: Agonum fuliginosum (assembly GCA_947534325.1). Lineage (NCBI taxonomy): Eukaryota > Metazoa > Arthropoda > Insecta > Coleoptera > Carabidae > Agonum > Agonum fuliginosum. The sequence goes on along the minus strand of OX384029.1, from coordinate 10,295,196 downwards.
TCAAGAGTACTTAGTGTTGTTAGTTAGTGAAGAGTATACCACAGACGAGATTTTTTTATGCTTGACTGGATTAGAATCTGAGTTGTCAGAACGACAGTCGTCATATTCAACTATTCGTTCCTTTAAAATAAAAAATAAATATAAAAACATGTGTATTGTAGGAAATATTGAGAGATCTTTTACTGCCGAAGAACCACTAGATGATACGAAAGATATATTTACAGTTCAAGGAAATGATAATGCATCTGGGAAACTTAGATTGGGCATAAACGAAAATGATCCAGATTATAAATTGAGTAAATGGTGTTATGATACTCCTGGAGTCGTACAACCTGATCAAGTAAGATCAAAAATTAACTACAAACTTAATCATAAATTTATTGTATTATTCTAGATTTTACATTTACTAACTACAGAAGAATTGATGTTAACACTTCCTAAACAATTGATTAATCCTAGAACATTTAGTTTAAGACCAGGATTTACAATATTTTTGGCCGGTTTAGGACGACTAGACTATATAGCAGGCCCAGAATCTATTCGGTAATAAATCAAATATTAAAACCAACAATTTCCTTTAATAAAAATTTCTAGATTTACAGTTTTTGCGTCCGAAAATTTACCAGTAACAATATGCGAAACAAACGAAGCCGAAAATTTGTACAATAGTCTCATTGGTTCAGAATTATTTCAAGTTCCTGTAGGAGATAAAAATCGGTTAAAACAATGGCCTCAACTTTTGTCTTCGGATGAAATAAAATTAGCAGGAAAAGATTGGGAAACTTCTTGTGCTGATATTGTTCTATCGACTGCAGGTAAATATTAATGGCCATTTACACCGCTATTTTTTTAAGTGTCACTTAAACAAAAACTATCGAATCGAATTTATGGAAACAATGTTATTTTTATGTTTGATAATGTGATTTCGATTAGATATTGTTCATTTAAGGAAAACTTAAAAGTTAAGCGAAAGTGGTGCAACTGGCAAAATAGAGTTACAATATTTTATTTTTAGGATGGGTGTCTGTAACTTTGGGCAATCAGTTAGATTGCAAATTAAAAGCGTGGACTCCCGAAAAAAGAGGAATTCACATTCGCGACAGTATTTTATTAAAAGCTGTAACTTTAAGAGGAAGGAGAATGAGATACAGTCCTGCGTATAGAAAGTCTAAGTTCTTTATAAAATAAATAAATGATCTGTAAATTAATAACGTTTTTTGAGATCTAGAGTAGGTACCCGATATTTTAGTTATAAACACGAATGTCTCAATAGTGACATCTTAATTTGAAATTTATTTAGAATTCTGTATCATTATCTAAAATGTGCATGTTTTTCTTTGCAAACTATTCTTTACCAAATAATGACGATGAAACACTAATTTTTGTATTTACAATTTACTAATATTTTTTTAAATTTCTTCGCTAGACTGTGTTGGTGGTAAACCTGATTTTCCCAGGCTTCTTTTTCGGTGGCCATATTTCTGGCCGGACCGTAATAATCAAGGGTAATAAACGCGAATTAATTTGTCATATTTGTGTACATAACATATTTTACAATAAGTAAAGGTTTTATATATTCAAGGTACGTTAATTGCCAATGTATTTTAGTATTAATTTAAGTATGCAAGAGCGAAATCATATAAAAAATATCTTCACGTGTGTCACACGGTAAATGTCATCTGTAACATTTAGTTATCAATATTGCTACAATTTTGGTTAATATATGTAATAAAAACCATGATTTATACCTTTATTTGGTTGAAAGAATACGTATAATCAAATAAATAGTAATAACATAATATTTAAGAATGTTCTAACCTAAATTTTTTGACATTTGTTAATTTTCTTCCAGATGCCAGTAGCAGAAGATGTAAAATCAAGTTGGGCAGATGAAGTAGAATTAGAAGGAGGAGCACTGCCACCCTCATCAGAAGTTCGTGAAAATGGTTTTAAAATTGTAACAGAATACAGATACAATGATGACGATAAGAAAGAAAAAGTAGTTCGTACATATAAGATCGAAAAACGTATTGTCTCAAAGGTAAACAACACATCTTGCATTTCTACATTTCATCTAGTAAATTCGATTTACTTCTAGACTATTGCTCTTCGTAAAACATGGCCCAAGTTTGGCCAATCAGCGAACGATAAACCAGGGCCAAATCCAGCAACTACCGTAGTAGCTGAAGATGTGTACATGCAGTTTATAACCAGCAAAGAAGAAGATAATAAACCCGAAGAAGATGGTATTGAAAAATTAAAGGCTTTGGGAGATAAAGGTGCTGTTAAGTGTCGTACTTGTAATGGTGACCATTGGACGTCGAAGTGTCCGTGGAAGGATACAGTATTAGCTGGAGGAAAAGTTCCAGAAGACAAGAAACCAGGCGCTGGAGGTAAGAGACATTTTTTCGTGTTTATTTTATTTGTTGCTTAATATGGCATAATATTAAGAATATGTTTCTCAAATTTGTACAGTGTAAAATATTACGCGTTTAAAAGTAATTGTTTATAGCATAATTACGATTATAAAAAAAAAGTTCTATGTTTTTATAGAAGTGAATTTAAGATACCTATCTAATAGGTACATAATATATGTTGTACGATCTTACTAACCCTGAGAAAAGTTCAGAACAAATTGAAATGCCGATTATAAAAAAGATATAACAATGACTGTGATATTTCAAGTGGTATACTTTTTCATATTTTAAATAAATATAAAAATAAAAGCCGTAAAATATATAATGTAAAAATAACTTACATAAATTAATGAATAAGAAGATGAAGATTTATTTATTGTGTTGTTAAATTGAAGGTCAGCAACTTTATTTATTTCTATCAACATCACTTAATTTATTGTTTATAAGAATCACTAGTTATTTTCGGAATTTATTAAATTAACAAGAATTAATCTATTACTCAAAATTGAAAATATATTTAAAATATTAATACCTATTTTAGTTTATGCAAATGTAATTATTTCCCGTTCGATATACAACCTGTTACTACGATTGCCAACTAGACGCTTTTGGAGCGTACATACGCGTTTTCGTAATAAAATATTAATATGAACGCTATACGCACCCTTTTAAAGAAATTATAGTAATGTACGCTTTTTTGGTGATAAGATTTTTAATCTATTCAAGCGTACCGAACCTTGCTTAATAGCGACTGTGAGTCAACGTCAATCTCCGTTGGATATTGTCGAACTGTGGCAGTGTGACTGTTTTGTTTTTGTTTATGCAGTATTTCACAGAACGTAAGAGCTTTATAACTTTTTTGTAATACCAATACGTAGTAATTGCGCCAAGTGATAGGGAGAATCTTCTAAGCCGGAGCACTGAGTAGTAAGTTTAAGTTTGAAGCTATATTCAGCCAATTATAAGTATAAAGTGCGAAATTATTAACAAACCAGCGCTTCTACAAAATTCTAATTTTAATTATAATTGAAAACGTTGAGCGCTGGTTGATAAAATTCATCATTTTTTTATACTTATGATTGGGTAGGTCTGAATCTAAGCTAATGTTTTCTGTTATCCAGGAATAAGCTTAGCGCCGCCTTTCTAAGTGCACAACAAATAGCGTGTGTACTGTTTATTAACGCGTTGATTTAATTTTTTTGGATCTTTTGATGTATGTACGCTTTTGGGAAAATTCAGAATTGGCAACCCTACCTGTTACTTTATGAAACTGATAATTTAACGATCAAGATTGCTGCGCAAAATGGGTTATACAGCCTATCGATATTACCGGTAAAAAATCTGATATCGCCAGCACAAGACCTCTCACCACACTTATTTTATTCTTTTTGTAATGAAAACTTCTTGACTGGATGATGAGATAAGAAAGGAAAAATAAATTACTGGACTTCCAGTAATTTATTTTTCCTTCCTTTATTCTTTTTATTTATTATACAAATATATTAGTATATAGGTACTACTACTCACAAATAAATTTTCGTAATTTTATTTAAACTGCAGAAGAAGATAAAATAGTTATTTATGTTACAAGGACGAAAAATGCAAGTTCTCGTACGACTATGGAAAATTGCCGAACGAGGCAAAGCCGAGTTCGGCAACCTTAGGAGTACGAGAGCTTTTTCGTCCGTGTATCATACATTCGATTGTAAGTGAGAACTTAAAATAACTAGAATATTAATATTTTATTATAAATTATTCTAAATTTTTGTTTAGTTTGCTAATTGTAGTTATCTGCGAAACAGACAAATGAAACAAAAAAGAACAAAAAATTATTCGACTGTGTCAGTTTGCTTAAAAAAACGCGTTTGCGTACGAAAAGTACTTCTCGGCCTAAGACGAAAAGTGGGTCACCTATCAACGGCACAAATATTAATACTCTACCTAAAAGGTTAGCTTTTCGTCCGAATATCTTAACCAAAAAATCTGACGTGGCCATCACACAACCTTCCGCCATATCTAGACTTTAAACAGAAATGTATACGTACAATCCGGTGCCCATTTAAAATATACAAATAAAAATCTAAAATATTCAAACACAGAAATTTGCATCACCTGAATAAAAAGATTCATTCACAGGAAAACTCTGCTGTGTTGAAGCCATCCTCCGTTCAATTACTACATTTAATATCTTACTTAGGACTTATATAGCGCTAGTATGCCAACTTGTCACCCGTCTCACCTGTCAATATTTTTTACGCGGAAACAAAAATCAACCGATCATGGATTACAAGATATCAACGTTTTATTTGATAAATTTATTTTTTAAATTTAACTGCAGTTCTTTAATGCTACCAGATAAAGACAATTTTTTTATAACGTAAGTTGCAAATAACTTTTCCTCTTATTCTTATTACAAATAAATACTATATTTTTCCAAATTTATATACAATTTTGAAAATTAACCTTTTCAATCTTCAAAAAATATCACTTCCGATGAAGATATTTGTACCAAAATCTACGGAGCTCTTCCAATTTATATACAAATGTTAAATACCAAATATCAAAATTTTCGGGTAATTCGTATTTGAGTTATGCGACTAACACCCGGCCTTGACCACACACACACACACATACACACACACATACACACAGACATCATCGTGAAACTATCAAAAATGAGTTGTAAGGACCCTAATTCGTGCTCATCCACTAAAAATTCACCACCCGATTTTTTGCATGATTCCAATACCTTCCTTTACAGGTAAGCGGAAGGTAAAAACGTCACTTTTTGACATAATCGAATAAAATAGTATATTACATTACAAGTCATGAAAATGTTTCATTGCAGACGAGGAGGCGTTTGAAGAATGCGAGGATGCGCAGCGTCCGAGCATTTCTTCAAAGCCTCCGAGTCAAGCAAAGACATTTTTATGACGCGTGATGTATTCTATTTTTTTTAAATCGGCAATTAAGCTTAAAATTATAAAAAAATTAGGTTTGCATAAATCATCAGAGCTGTGACAAATCATCAGAGCTGTCACAAATTTTAGAAAAAGTTGTCATGACAAGTAAACAAAGTTGAAAGTAAAAATGACTAGGCATGAAAATAAAATTTTCATGCCTAGTCATGAAAATCTTACTTTCATGCCGCAAATTAGTCTGGAAATGACGATTTTCATGCCGATTTTGAAAAAACGATATTTTACTAATGTGAGTTAGTACCTACCTACCTATATTTTAATAAATTTGTATAAGTAAAAATAATTGAGCAGGTGGTCTTTTGCTAGCTACATCAAATTTTTAAAAATTTATCTGGACTTAATTAGTTAAAAACCATCAAATTATGTACTATATACTATAAACATCGCTGTTTCATTTAATTTATAATTTGTATCACTTTTGTGCTCAGTTTAACATTCGTTAAACAATTGATAATCATTAAGTAAACAAACCAGAGAATGAATTATTTATTTATGTAATTTGTTTAGCTACAACAACAGAAGCCAGCAAAGCAGGTGGTTCAAAGTACATCCCACCCTCACTTCGCGAAGGCGCGGCGAAGCGTTCCGACAACCCAAGCATGCAACGTCGTGACGATGCCACCGCCATCAGGATAGCAAATCTTAGTGAATCTACCGTCGAAGGAGATCTCGAAGACCTGGTCAAGCCATTTGGGCCAATCCAGAAGCTTTATCTCGCTAAAGATAAGATCACGAGTCTCTGCAAAGGATTTGCCTACATTCACTTTAAATTCCGAGCTGATGCAGCCAAGGCGATTCAAACTCTCAATGGACACGGTTATGATCATTTAATTCTCAGCGTTGATTGGTCTAAACCTCCCTCACATCAAAATTAGTGTATAGTATATCCTTTGTTTATATTCTGTAACTTTTTTGCAATCGGTGAAAATAAAAACTGGATTTAATGGAATGTTACTCTTTTATTTATACAATATCAATAATCACATTGGTTCATTAGTAACATGTAGAGATCAACTTAATACAAATCAAAAATATGCAAACAAAATAGGGTGTTTGCAAGTAATATTTAACAAAATAATTTTTTAAAGTTAACTTCAAACTTCAAAGTATTATACAACATGTAAACGTAAATTTTTATCCATATCTTTATCAAAGGAAAACCAGAGTTAAAGAACAAAATAAAATACTATCATAAGCGCCAATTAATAAAAACGATAAACACTAAAGAAGTAAACTTGAAGGCACCGAATTTTATTGCTGAGATATGTAAAAAAAAATAATAATAAATTATCCCATACAATTTAAGAACAAAACATAAGATTACAAAATGTCAGTGTCATAGAAAATTTTAGTTTATATTAGTCTCTAACTCGAAGGCCCCAAATGGAGGATCGTTTCATGCCAACAGTGGGGCGTGCAATCGAGCTAAATAAAAATTTGTTGATTTGGACTCTATTACCAAGATGAGTTTGCAACTCATCTAAATCACTTTGTTCAATATGCCCTCCGTGTATGTCTAAATATTGAAGTGAAGACATACCAGATAGTTTTCTAAGAATAAAATAAGAATTATTTATTATATTTAAATATATTTATAAGTACTTACTCAAGAATACTGCATTGTATACCATAACAACGAGAAAGAGCTAAGAAATTTAAATCATTTAATGTGAGTATATATTTAATAGTTTCGTTTGTCAAGGCTGTTCCATCTGAAAGATCTAGCTCTCTTAAGTTTGGACAGCAATTAACTAATTCTCTGATATCTACGAGCACAAAGAAATCATTATTTGTTTCTTGTATATGAGTAATATTTACTTACGTATAATATTAAGTGTTTTTCTACAACCTGATATGTTTAATCTAATTAATCGTCGAGGTAAAGAAGTACATAAGATATTTAGTGCTTCCACAGATAATCCTGTCCAGGCCAAATTTAATTCTTTCAACCTAAAAGTATAATTCATCAGTATCATATTAACTTTATATTGATTATAGTTTCTGTTAAAATGACCACCAGTAATTATCAAGTAAGATAGTAGCTGGTATACATTTGGACATTCTGTATAAAAACTTACTGAACACAATTAGTTAATAAATAATCCATCCCTTGAGGAGATAAACCTTCAACCATAGTTAAATTTAATACTTCTAAATTTTCACTACGACTTAGTTGCACGCAAACATCATAGTCGATTGTACAAGATTCTAAACTAACTTTTCGCAATCGAGTACACTTCTCGAAAAGTACTGCAAGACAATTTGTTGAAACAGATGCCATACTGAGATCTAAATACATTAGTTTTGATACGAAGTCGTTACTGTATGCTTTAACATTTGGAAGAATTGGTGGATCTACAATCTAAAATAATAATATTAAAGATGCTACATATTTTAAAACAGGTAATATTTACTTCTGCTTGAGATAATTTGAGAATAATAACTTGTCTACTTATAATATGTCCTAAAGCTCCACGTCCCAGTACTTTTAAACTACAATCAAGCCTAGTCCATAATGTTTCATCACAAGCTAATCTGTGCCATCGTTTACATACTAGAGCGCAGCGAGTTAAACACATTTTTGGTAACCAACGAAATATCATTAATATAATTTCATCTGATAGACAGTTAAACCATTCTGTAACAGTAAATTTTAAGTTTGCTCATACTTTTCATACAAAATATTTACCTTTTGAATCTTGATTCATTAGAGATGAGCGCCTATATATGCAAAAGTTTTCCCAAGTTTTAGAACTTCTCACCATTTCATTTTTGCAAGCATTTGAGCAAGCCAGTGAGATATTGTGTAAACTGTCAATACTGTCATCTGATAAATTACTTGCAGATATATAGCCAGGTACTATAAGATCTGGATTGGTTTCATTGGGTTCATAATTTGTTCGAGATGATGATGGTCGGCTACACTCATCTTCATTCTTGCTGTCTGGTGAAAATTCTTCACATTCTAGCATTCCTACACCCATTTCTGCGAGTTGCCCAGATGATAAGCTCCATTTTTGATTTATTTCGTTCTTTAAAGTGAAGCTAAATTCTCGGCGAGCTCGTTTACTATAAATAATAATTGAGAAATATTATTTGATTCCATGCTAAAGTAAAATTTGGAAGACATTTTATTGTTAAATTTATATTCACGTGTTTTCCTAACCTTACCTTTATAACAATAACAAACTTAAGCTAGACTTTAATAAGATATTATGTGATAAATATTATATGTATACCTTAATGGTGATCCATCAGGGTCCCTTACGTTACAATTAATAGGTTGTAGCACATTTTGTGATGTCATTTTTGCATACCAATTTCTTGCCAAACTAGTACGATCACCTTTCAATTCCCGCCCTCGGACACCCCCTCTCAAACAACTTAACTACGGTCGCAAATTTTGACCTTTGTCAACTTCAAACCTTAATTTCAATAAATAACATATATTTCAATAATAACACCAACAATAATAAGTAAACAATAAAACAATATTTGAAAACATTCATAGAAAACATGTATGAAATGAACAAAATATACACGTGGGTGCAGAATATTTGTAAAGAAATTGTTAAAAAAGTAATTTTAAATTAAAACTGATTATTTACTTATAATTTTTAATTCAAGAATATTATTATATTAAAGTTTATAATTAAAAATATTATTAATAATTTTGACTTTTCCTCGTAAACGCGTGAAACCGACGAAACACGAATTCGTACGACATTTGACATTTGTGTTTCGCCGAATAAGACTATGTTAAATTTGGAAATTATATAATTAAAGCATAATTAAAAGTGTTTATGAATACTTTAAAGTAGTAGTTACTCATCTTAAGATAGGCTATAATTAAGGTAAGATTAGTTTATATGTTCTTTCCACGTTGTGAATATTTTTCGCGGTAATAATTTTTGAGGTTATATACAATTTAAATTGACTTTTAAAATGACACCCAGCTTTTTTTGAAATTTATTGATTTGACACACAAAACCTGAAAGGTAAATGTATCTTTGAAATTATTCGCACTTTTGTCTACTCTTACTGTTTACTGAGGTTAATGATATTATGTGTATAAAATGGCTTTCAATTGACCATTATCGTGTCCTTCAAAACAAATTATGCATATTTATAACCATCTACCATCTCCTGTTCGCATTGGGGTTCATTAATATTTACGTGCGATAAGTTTTATTCATTAAATTTAGACGCATTTATGAGAAAAAAATATTACATACAAAATGTATTCAAATGTTTGTTTATTTTCTGTTATCAATTGTTTTTAAAACAAATGAACGCTGAATCACAATTTCAATTCTCTTAATTGGAATAGAATACCGAATTAAATATGACCAATACGTACAATACTATGTAAGTGTGTTCGTACTCAAACAATTTATACACTACTGGGTGTCGTCGACACCTTTTGTAGCCAAATCACGCCATATAACGTCACAAATTTGTAGCGGTATGCGTACAGGGTTGTAATGATCAAATATTTAGAGACTTTTTGGTGTGCTACAATGGCAGAAACGACAAAATAATAATTTGAAATTAATTATAGTACTATTGTGTAACAAGTGTCGAAAATAGCTTCTTACATGCTAGTGTTTCATTTTGGCATGACTCGGAGGAGAGTTACGCAAAAAACATGTACATGTAACATCATTTTCGCACGTGGTGCATGGTGCATAGTACTTTTTCTACAATTTTGCCATTAAATTCTGACACATTGTTTTTTAAAATTTATGATAATTGACGTGGTATCAAATAGCAACAGATCGTACTTTATCTGCATTCGTACAATGTTTTTGAATCATTTTGCAGCACGCCTCAATGTAACATTTGCTATAGGTGAAATAGTCGAACTATAGAGGCACTGCGATAACGCCAGCCGACCTTTTGTGGCCAGTTGATGAACCCTAGAAATAAAGAACATGTCATTATAGTTATTTATAGTTCTCAGTTTGAGGAACGTTCATATAAAAATTATTTCACAAAAAACAGACCTACACAACGAATGTTTTATTTGCAAAATACACACTTTTCACCAAAATAAATATTGACCCCTCGAACTATAAATAACTATAATGACAGGAATGACAGTAGTTTCCTTATTCGTAGGGTTCATCAATTGGCCGCAAGAGGTGAGCCACTTTGATTTTTTCGCCTATTATAAATTTTCAAAACAATAATGAGTGGCGAAAATGCGATATTTGGTAGAGCAGGTAGAGGTGTAGAAAAAATATGTAAACATGATATACTTAAAATTTTAAGTTGTAGGTATAGGTACCACTAACAATATTGTTAATTTTGGAATCCTGTGCAAAATATTAGGTACTTTTACAGATTTGCAAATGTTTAAACAATGAACAATAACAAAGAGATGATTATAAATTTCATTCATAATTTAACTTTCTAAGAATTCTATAGTCGGCTTATTTGTCAAAGAATAAAAAAGTATAAAAAACCTTTAGTATCTTGTTATAGTGGTCAAACAAGTCAAATATCATCAGAAATGTTTTAAATACACTCACATTTCTTTTGTAAAATAATTGTACAGTAATTATTTAAATTGGCATTGCATGCGGGCTTAAAAGTCCCTGAATCCGGTTCTATTTTTTAGACCCCTCCCCTAAAACTTCCATTCCCATTCCTATTCATTTGTTTTGGAGATGCATGTGCAACAGCGTTGCTTGGTTACCGATAGTAAAATCTTTGTTTATATAGTTTTATCAAGTTATATTTTACGAAGGGTGTTAATAAATCAAAGACTATAAATGAACGATTGTATTAATTTCATTTGTTTACGTCCTAACCACGTAGATGTGAATGGAAAAAAGTTTGGAGTTGTAGAAAGTACCGGTAACTTTAGTGTGAATTGTTTTAATATGTGTAGTTACCACTAAAGAATAGTTTTTGTGCAAATTACGATCATGGAGTGCCTTGAACTGTTTATTTTACTGGTATTATTTTATTGGATATTTACATCCAGGTAAGCTAATGTTTATTAATAATTTGTACAGTCTGTGTATGAAAATATGAAACTAAAATAAACTTCTATCAAAATTTAAATTGAGTTTTAATATTTATTTAATACTTTTGTAATTACTTCTGATGATTTGGCATTTGGGCACATCCTACTCACTTGTTTTTGTAGAACAAAGTGGGAACAAATAAAATTTTATTGCTCTTAGCAATTACTTGCATTTTGCATTGTTATATTTAAATTGTTGATTAAAAAACAAAAGTAACATCAAATGTAATAACATAATAAGTGATTCATAAAGTGAAATAGTTGGTTCTTGTTGGAAGTCTGCGCGTTTAAAGATATAAGGCGACAACAATGCATATCTTTATTACAATACAATAAGTTTAATTTCATGATGAAGAACAGAATAAAGGTAATAAAGATTCTCTTTTTGCTTTGAACTGAATTTTTGAACAAATGGATTTTTGCTTGACTTTGTTAACATAAGACTTGGAATTTCAAATTTAAATTGAACAATAGCGTAAACATGACCTTAGCCAGCCAACTATTCGTCATATTGGATTTATATTTATTTTTGTTCTTTATATGAATATTGAAAATATGTATATCTATATAGTAAACGGAAAAGTATTCTTTTGAACTTTTGACTCATTATAGTTAAAATTATAATAGTACCTGATAATGCGTCCAAAGATAAATTAGTGACGTTTTATTTTTTAATTACGTTGTGCAATAAATTAGAATAATTATCTAAAATAATTATTGTACCTATTTATCTAAAGCCCTGTTCACACCTGGAAACACAGCGGACACAGAAGACATACACATGTGACACACAGCAAAATGAAGAACGTATGGGTTTGTGGCCTCAAAATTGATTTTTTATGTACTTACATAGAAGCCACAAAATAGCGGAGCCTCTATTTCACAAGCAACGCACACAGTATTTTTTACTGTTGCGTGTGTGTGTCTTCTGTGAAAAAGCCTCTCGTTTAATGTTATACGAAGTCAACAAATTTATTGCCACTTAAATTTTAACCCTAGGATGCATAAACCAGACCTCTCAGGCCCGGTGTAATGTTTAGTTGCTTATACTGTGTTTAAATTATTTATAATTTTATTCAGCGTTTGATAATGCAATCAAATATTTATTTATCTAATTTTACAAAAAAAAATCTGATGTGGTCAGCACATGACCTCTCGCTACAACTCTCCTCCCTCTTATTTCTATGTAGGTACTTAATACAAAAAAATAATAAACGTAAGTAAGTACTTAAAATAGTCATTTTATGAAAATTTCAGAACAAGATGTAAACTATGTCACTGATGTCATATCTGTTGTCACTGACCTCACTGACAATCAGGATTGGCCAAAAATCATGATTAAAAAAATCTGATGTGGCCAGCACAAGACCTCCCACCATACTTACTTTATTCATATTACTTATTTATTATACAATATATACTATACTTGATTTCTAAACTGAAGTTGGAATGCTAAAACTGATCGTTTTTGATTGGTTGATGTAACACCAGTTTTACACCACACAAACTTTGTAATATAAACAAACGAATGTTCTCCGTCTTGCCTCGTAAGCTGATGTCAGTGACTATACCGAGTTTGCCCGCTGATAGGTTAAATTTAATTTTGAAATTGAATTAATTTAAATTTTATGTAGTAACAAATATGTTAAACGATCATGAACTACAAGATACCGAAATACTAAATTATAAGTATATACTTTAATTATTTAAGTGATACCAGATACAAAAAAATTTTAAAATACCGTCAGGTAATAATCACATAATTTTTCATTTAAAATAAAAAAATTATCTTAAATTAATTATTATCGAAATATTAAAAAAAAGTAATACTTCCGGTTTGTAGATTTAAACCCAAAATATAATAGCTTATTAAGATTCGTATTAAAACCTTTAATATAAAATTTGAAATTTTAATGTTTAATATTTTTTAGTTATTGCGCCCGCAAAAATTAACTCGAGGGTTTGATAATCGCCAAAGGGATACAATACAATCATCAAAAATACTCGTGGTGCACATAGGCGCCGACTTTTGATAATCCGTGTGGGGGCTTTAGTAAGAACTAGTGCCAGGCCCCGCTACGCGGGGGATTCGCCCGCTTCGCTCAAGCTCCGCGGACCCTGAATATGGGACGATTCGGCACTTCGTGCCTCAATAGGGTACTTTCCGTTTTTTTATTTTTTATTTTTTTGTAAAAGTTTATTAAAATTTCTAATATTGTTCTTTAAAAGAAATTTAGAACGAAATTACAAATTGCATCTGCGGTGTGAAATAATTTTACCTTTCGATTGATACCTTTACCATTTTCCTACATTGTAATGGGGAGCAGGAATCTGCGTAAATGTGAAATGCAATGCTAATCGCCTATGTATACATGTATGGTGTTACACCCGGTATAAGAAGAAGATAGAAAAGTTAAAAATGTATATATTTTTTTCAATCATGGTCCAGCTGGTGGATTTAGAGGATGTTTTCAGGGCTTTGTAAAAAAAACAAGAAGAAAATGCGCTACAGGCAAATTTTTTTTTGTTTCAAGGTTACCTAAATATCTTCAATGGGCTACTTACATGATTTTTTTATTGTATATTTTTGAAGAAGATATAAAAACTTGGGACTCGTATTTTTACTTCCTTGTACGGAGTAATAAGGAAGTATTGTAATCGCGAAAAATTTCGGTTTTCAGATTTTGATGGAAATATCCGTTTTGACCTTTTCTGAATCCATTATGACTAGTTTCGTCGTGACGTCTGTACGTATGTACGTATGTACGTATGTATGTCGCATAACTCAAATTCAGTTAGACGTAGAAAGTTGAAATTTTGTATTTAGGACTGTTATAGCATCTAGTTGTGCACCTCCTATTTTTGGTTTCAATCTACAAACCGGAAGTAGTAAATTTAAAAATTTTCGATAAATATTTAATTTAAGACAAATTTTTTTATTTTAAATGAAAGATTATGTGATTATTACCTACAATCGGTATTTTATAAATATTTTTGTATCTGGTATCATTTAAGAATAATTAAAGTATATATTTATAATTTAGTATTTCGGTATCTTGTAGTCCATGATCGATTAACATTTGTTACTATGTAAAATTTAAATGATTATGACATGACAGTGACAATAGTAAAATATGCTTTATATCTTCTTCTGCAGTTTAAATAAAATGACTAAAATATATTTGTGAGTATACTAGTATAATAAGTTAAAATAATTTTTTATATTATTCTACATTTTAGTTATTAAGAAAAGTATGAACACACAAGGCGTACAAGGAATTCATGTGGTGTCCACGTCAGATTTTTTATTTTTACAAAATTTTTATTAACAAGCTCAAAAATAATTAATGAAAATGTGGTGTGACGTAGCAAGTGTAGCAAGTTGTAATATGTTCAATGCAAAATAATGACGTCACAGTAAAATTTCTTTCTCAATTTACTAAAAAAACATATAATTTTTTTAAAATAAAATTTGTATTTTTACCAATGTTTTAGACCTAACATTATGTTCATAGTGTTAAAAAATTAATTTTTAGTACCATGCAAGTACCTAACCTAACCTAACATTATGTTCATAGTGTTAAAAATTTAATTTTTAGTACCATGCAAGTACCCTATTCTAATTTTCACAGATGTATTATATACAGCAGATTTTACATTCTTATGTGCATAAATAATAAATAAAATTTGCATGTGTCGTATGCTCGTGTGGGGTAGAGCCCTCACGAATATTTTCCTGTGGGGGACTCGAGCCCCGAAGCCCCCACGTAGTATGGTGGTGTGGTGCATTCAATGCATTGTGGTGATTGACAACCTTAATTACCGACATAGGATTTATTGGCGGTTTATGAACTCTTGTTTATAACGCAAACAAATTATTATGACTGTTGTGCATTATTAGCAAATTTAATTAACTGATTTAAATTCTAATAACTTATTTTCTAAATAAAGTAATGTTTAAGCTGTACAGATGAAATTAAATTATTCAAATACTTAATTACAATAATTCGTGCACTTTGGCTTATGGGATGGGAACAAAATTTCAGCGACAAAATTAAGATATTAATTTTCTTTTGTATTCTTTAACTACTTGTTAATAATTATAATAACAATAGGAGTAGCTCTGAAAATGACTTCAGTGTTTATATACATGTGTTTACTCTGTTGTTATTACAAGTAAAAACAAATTTCAAAACTGTTATGATAGTAAACTATTTATTTAGCACAATGTCCTTTGATATATAAAATTGATAAAAGCTTTAACTTCAAGTAATAATGAATGTCACTTGATAAGTTTTACAAAAGCATCGGGCATCGTGCCACGCGACCAAAGTTTATAATTCACTGAGGCGAAGTTCGTTTACTATCAAATTATCAAAACATTTTTTGCTATTTTTATTAATATTGAACTTTGGATCACTTTGTAGCAGTTAAATAAAAAATGATGAAATGAATCACAATGTTTTATAATAACTTTTTTCTTTATATCTTGTAATGATTTGTAAATTTTTTTTGGTAGGATGATGAAAGTATAATTAAAAATACAGGGTGTTTTGTAAGTATGTTTTGTAAGTACGTACATGCTGACACAAAAGAGCAAATGAAGCAGTAATTTCGTTTAATTTAAATCGCTACATTTATTTAACAAAAAAATTAGGAATCAAGTAACATGTTTATTGTAAATTGTATTATTTATTCAAATTTGAAGATTAGATCACTGTCGTGACATAGTAGTAGTAACAAGTTAAGGAAAATCAGATTTATTAAAAAATTAACACAAAATTCACCTTCTAGCACGACGGCTAATGATCTCCTAATTTCTGTGAAAATGTCAACATTGTCTCTAATGTCATTCGATGCTGCTTCAATTCTGTTCCACAAATTATTAATATCGCCATAAATTAAATGCATATCAGCATATTCAACAAAAGTATATCTTCCTGCCATCCTTTCAAAATTTTAACAAATTGTCAGATTCTTGAGACACTATACCCTGTTCCAAATAAGAGTATAGTAGATGGCGCTGCGGAGCCAGCCCGTTTTACACACATTAAATAGAAATTTAAACGTAGCGCGGTATTTTTGAAATAGTGTTATGTTCCGCGCGTCACGCGCTACTGACGCTAATCAACGACTCACTTTTTCAACAATACCAGCTGTTACTACTACGGCGTTCGACTCGACAGCTAAATGATGCGCGCATATCACAAATTTTTGACTGATGTAAACTTGGTTTCCGGCTAGGCCAATCAGAACGCTCAAATCTTACCCCATACTATATTCTTATTTGGAACAGACCATAGGTACTGAAAATAAAATATTCCCTATTGATTTAAATTTTTTAATGAATTTTAACAATGAGCTGCGATTGGTGCATTTAATAACTCTTTTGTGGGCTAATGGAACCACTGAGGAGGATACAACAAATTGTATGATATTCCTTGAATCTTCTTTATTCACCTGTTCTTTATTTATTTTAATTAAAAATCAATTTTATCTAATCTTATAATTATTAATTATCTACTTCTGATATCTTATATACATACTTATTGTTATTGTTATTTAAATTTTTGAGAAAAATGTTTGAATGATATACTATTTAAAAAATTAAGTACATTATGTTATGTTTGGTAGTTTGTACTCGGTTAGTTACGTAGTTTATTTTTAAATGAAATGTATAAGATATTGAGATAACCATATTTTTAAATTTATTTTTATTATTATATTATATTATTATAAAGTACACACGCTAGAGATCAAAAGATAATAGATAATTAATACAAAGGACAAAAATAGATATTTATTTATTTTTTATTTAGTAATACCTACATTAGTAGATTAGTACCTATATATATATATATATATATATATATATATATATATATATATATATATATATATATATACAATTCAAAATATATAAAAATATATAGGGTGTTTCATTTAAAAAAGACGAACAATTATTGCCAAGTCGTTATGCAACACCCTGTATATGTGAAAATAATTTTAAGTTATGCTCCTTGATTAGACGAAAAATTCTGTTAATAAATTTATGCTGTATTTTTAACGACAAGGATTTTTAACGACAAGGGAGATATCGACGATGGGCATTTCGATGACTCACCCTGTATATATATATATATATATATATATATATATATATATACAGGCCCGATGACAAGGGGGGCAAAATCCCTTAGGGGCCCAGGAACCGAATGAATGAATTTTTTATTATTTAAATAATAGTATTCATTTATATTATTCTTCTAATCTTTTATTATTTTGTATGATAATTATAAACTGTGGTTACCCACTATTTTGCATGCTTGTACGGAAAAATGATACACACCCCATTGTTCTATTTTCTTATACCTATACTGTCCTTTTAATAAGTTATTATTCCTGGTACATTACAGACGTTATTTACTGTTCAGTATCAAGATATCAATTATTATATTACCGAAAAAAGTTGAAGAATACAAGAAACTTTCAGAAAAAACAGATATTAGTGAAAAAGTTATCGATTAAATTTTTAAGTTTTTTAAAAGAACAATATTCTTTAAATTTGAACTTTAAGACTGATTTTTTCAGAATGTTTTAAAATTTCTTATTTTGTATCTATACCAACCTAAAATTATGCTATTCTAAAATTTCATAAACAAATAAGACAAGAGGGGGCCCATATAAGATTTGCCCCAAGGCCCGGTCTGGCTCTCGGCGCCCCTGACTATATATAGGAGAGAGGTGGCATGAAAGGGACAGGTATTGAAAGGGACACTGATCATATTTTAATTATGGTACGTATTGTAAATCTCCAGATTTTTTCATAACATGCTACTACTGTAAGAGATGAGAAAATATTATAAAATATAAAAGACATTAGCTACTATACTTCAGGAGATAGAAGTGCATTTAGTGTTTCATATCAAAAATTATCAAAATCCAAGTGGTCGACTTTTGAGTAATTTTTAAATAATGAGTTAGTATATATTAATTATATTTTATTGTTATTAAGTAACTACTCTAAGGGTATAATTAAGCTTGAGTATTTCTAAAAAGGAGCGTTCATTTTTGTTTTATAAAATTTTATTAGTGTTTGTGCATATAAGTATTGAAAGGGACAATGCGTAAAGTTATGAAAGGGACATGTATATCCATACCAAAAAATATCAAACATGTATAAAGGGTGTGTTTAGATGGTAATTACGAATTATAAGCCTTGACTTGATAAAAAGAAAGTATAAATTTAAAAATAAGTTAACTACCTCGCAGCGCGTTGTCTTTTCTTTTCGTCCCTTTTATACCTGTAAAAGTCTTGAAAGGGATATTTGCATGATTTTTTTATTTAAATCAATTTTCAGTTTAAGACAGGTTGGCTTTAATTATTGTTTATGTGACAAGAAGATAGTTAAATCATATAGCTATAATAATATGTACTTTTTTACCTTCCGCTTACGTGTAAAGGAAGGTATTGGAATCATGCAAAAAATCGGGTTGTGAGTTTTAAGTGGATGAGCACGAATTAGGGTCCTTACAACTCATTTTTGATAGTTTCTCGATGATGTCTGTATGTATATGTGTGTGTGTGTGTGTGTGTGTGTGTGTGTGTGTGTGTGTGTGTGTGTGTGTGTGTGTGTGTGTGTGTGTGTGTGTGTGTGTGTGTGTGTGTGTGTGTGTGTGTGTGTGTGTGTGTGTGTGTGTGTGTGTGTGTGTGTGTGTGTGTGTGTGTGTGTGTGTGTGTGTGTGTGTGTGTGTGTGTGTGTGTGTGTGTGTGTGTGTGTGTGTGTGTGTGTGTGTGTGTGTGCGTGTGTGCGTGTGTGTGTGTGTGTGTGTGTGTGTGTGTGTGTGTGTGTGTGTGTGTGTGTGTGTGTGTGTGTGTGTGTGTGTGTGTGTGTGTGTGTGTGTGTGTGTGTGTGTGTGTGTGTGTGTGTGTGTGTGTGTGTGTGTGTGTGTGTGTGTGTGTGTGTGTGTGTGTGTGTGTGTGTGTGTGTGTGTGTGTGTGTGTGTGTGTGTGTGTGTGTGTGTGTGTGTGTGTGTGTGTGTGTGTGTGTGTGTGTGTGTGTGTGTGTGTGTGTGTGTGTGTGTGTGTGTGTGTGTGTGTGTGTGTGTGTGTGTGTGTGTGTGTGTGTGTGTGTGTGTGTGTGTGTGTGTGTGTGTGTGTGTGTGTGTGTGTGTGTGTGTGTGTGTGTGTGTGTGTGTGTGTGTGTGTGTGTGTGTGTGTGTGTGTGTGTGTGTGTGTGTGTGTGTGTGTGTGTGTGTGTGTGTGTGTGTGTGTGTGTGTGTGTGTGTGTGTGTGTGTGTGTGTGTGTGTGTGTGTGTGTGTGTGTGTGTGTGTGTGTGTGTGTGTGTGTGTGTGTGTGTGTGTGTGTGTGTGTGTGTGTGTGTGTGTGTGTGTGTGTGTGTGTGTGTGTGTGTGTGTGTGTGTGTGTGTGTGTGTGTGTGTGTGTGTGTGTGTGTGTGTGTGTGTGTGTGTGTGTGTGTGTGTGTGTGTGTGTGTGTGTGTGTGTGTGTGTGTGTGTGTGTGTGTGTGTGTGTGTGTGTGTGTATACGAATACGAATTACCCAAAAATTTTGATATTTGGTATTTTACAATTGTATACGAATAGGAAGAGCTCATTAGATTTTGGTACAAATATATTCACCGGAAGGGATATTTTTTGAAGATTGAAAAATATAATTGTCAAAAATTTATATAAATTTGGATAAATAGAGTATTTATTTGTAATAAGAATAAGAAGCGAAGTTATTTGCAACTCACGTTATAAAAAAATTGTCTTTATCTGGTAGCATTAAAGAACTGCTGTAAAATTAAAAAAATAAATTTATCAGATAAAACGTTGAAATCTTGTAATCCATGTTCGGTTGATTTTTGTTTCTGCGTAAAAAATATTGACAGGTGTGACTGGTGACAAGTTGACATACTAGCGCCATATAAGTCATAAGTCAGATATTAAATGTAGTAATTGAACGGAAGATGGCTTCAACACAGAAGAATTTTCATGTGAATAAATCTTTTGATTCAGGTGATACTAATTTCTGTGTTTGAATATTTTAGATTTTTATTTCTATATTTTAAATGGGCACCGGATTGTACGTATACATTTCTGTTTAAAGTGTAGATATGGCGGAAGGTTGTGTGATGGCCACGTCAGATTTTTTAAGAAATAATTTGCAACTGCTGAACTATAATGATTTTTAAAAAATTGTCCCTTTCATGCCACCTCTCCCCTATTTATTTTCAGTTCAGAATTCAAAAATTACTCACTATACTTACTTATTGAATTATCAATTTTTTGTCAATTCCTATAGGTACCCTACTGATGCAAATGCATATAATCATATATCAGTAGATCTTATTCTTAAGTATGAGTTTCTTATAATTTACATAATTATATACTATTACTCACAGCCGTGTGTATTTATTTATTACTCACTTGTCACTTAGTTTTGGATACTAAATAATTGCAGTTTACTCCATAATCAAACTCGTTTGGTATTTGGTACCTTTTGATGCTTAGTACCTATACATTAATATATTTTGAAAAAAAATTATTCTAATGCTGTTGCATTATTATTTTCTGCGTTTTTAATTGCGGATGACCGGTGCGGTAAATATAACTTTCCGCTTCGCGTAGGTTTCATGCCGACGAAAACTGAAAAACTCTCTTGAAAATAAAGTCAGTAAATTCTAGAAGATACTCGATTGTGAAAAATGTTATTCATATTATTTTGTTATTTACAATTTTGTATATGAATAGATAAGAATAGGGGAAAAAACACTTAAACAGGTAGTTATTTAATTTTTTAAAAGGTTTTACAATATCTTACGTAATATGTTTGTTATTGTGAAATGGTGTGATGTTACGTTATCACTCTAATATTACTGTTGAATACTAAGATTGACCATGGCCCATGGGATGTTTGTTCAACAGGTACAAACACTGAATAATGAAGTAGGTAGTAGTAGTAGTAGTACTTTAGCCATTATATCCATTTTGAATTTAAATAATATAGCTTTGTGCTAATTATTCTAAGTAATATCAGTTCAAATTATTTAATAAGTTCCGTCAGTTATTGTCAAAATATTGAAACTTATTTAGACAGGATGTTCCACTTAGGACAAAAATTAAAGGATATACACTGTACGACGTGCTGATCATAAAACAAAAAGATATTTTAAAAATTCGCAAAAAAATGCATCGTATTTCGTATTTCAAGCAAACATTTTTTTGCTACTGGTCGGTAGTTATTTTTAATAATTTTTTTCAAATCTTTTACAATGAAAGTAAATGTTTTAAGTACATAATATCTAATACTAATAAATGTCAAATTATCAACTATACCATCAAAACAGTGATACTTAAAATGTACACACGTCAAGTAAACTATACCTACCCTTAATTTTGCGAATTTAAAAAAAATTATTTTTGTTTCATGATCAGTAGGTACGTCGTACAGTATATACGCTTTAATGTTTTGTCCTAAGTTGTGGAACAGCATGTATAATAAAGTTTGGATTGCTTCTTTTCGAAAATTAAAAATTTGATGAGCATAATTTATTTATAGTTGAGTGATTTTATATTTACCACAAGATTATGATTCTGAAGTTTTATCTCCTTTTCTTACGAAAATCTGTTTGTTTAAAAATATCGTGACATGTTTATTTTGTGTTAAATATGAATTTAAAAATTAGAACATAAGGTAATATATTTATTCGAATTACTTTCCCATCTGAACCTGAACACCGCAACTAAGTGAAATGATTTTATTGAACTGATAATCTTCCATAAAGTGCGTCAATACCTTTACAAAAGCAGCAATGATGTATCACATTCTACATTCACCTCAACATTGAGTTCTGATTCTTATGGTGACTATAATAAACACCAAGAATACAAATTACAAAATCTATGTTTTGTATGACATTTGCTGGGCACGTGGCATTTCTTCTGAACCCTGACCTGTTCTACCATCACAAACAAAAATAAAATATTCCGTTTATAGCTGATAACAAGTCAGACCATATGAGTGTAGTATTACTGAATTATTATTCGTATCTTGTTACTATAGTATGAATATGAATGTATTGCAATATCAAGAAAATCGTTCATTATGTTTTCAATAGTAATGTACATAAATATAAAAATTAAAATATTTTTGATAGATTTCATTAAAAATTTACATTATGAAAAAAAATTATTATTCAATTAATCAAAAATAATTAGTAGTATTTTACTAGGGATTAATACAATTACTAATTTGGATGATACGACATTTGTCTACAGCTTTTCCATTGATTATAAAACTTTTATTTTTACCTCTCGCCTAGAGAGGTATAGGGATCGTGAAAAAATTCGATGTCGAGATTTTTGTCAATAAGCACGTTTTAGCACCTTTAGAACCTATTTTGACTATTTTCACGATGATGTCTGTGTGTGTGTGTGTGTGTGTGTGTGTGTCTGTATGTGCGCCTACTATAGTCTTTCGTTCTGATTCATTATCTCAAATTCTACTGAAAATAAAATTCTAATATTTTGCAATATACATTTATATATGTTAATGAAGAGCTGATAAGATTTTGGTAAAAATCTGTCAACCGGAAATGGTATTTTCTTGAAGAATTTTAACATTTTTTGCAAAAAACATAGGAAAGACTGCGATAGTTACAATTTGTCATTCGACATTTGAAAGAACAAATTATCTTTTACAATATTTATTTAACATCGTTTCTATATCTCTTACCAATAAAGGAAAATTAATTTTCAAAAATTTGTAATTTTACCTACCACGATTTGTAAATCATAATATAGGAAAAAAATTAAAAACAAAAATGAATATGTCAATGTGACAGATGAACAGACGTATACACAATTTCATAAATGTTTGTGGCACCATTTTAAAAGAAATGTAAATATTATTAACAACTGAACATAATATAATAAGGTAATAATAAAGTTAAATTTTTATCTATAAAGAGCTAATTAAAGAACTAAGAACTATAAAATTATTTTCAAAAAGTTTGTAAATTTATTGCAAAATTATAATTTAAGAAAGCCTAACTAAAATCAAATTCACATAAATTACAGTATTAAGGCGAGAGGTCGTGTGCTGGCCACATCAGATTTTTATTATTATGAATATAATTAACATCATCAAACTATTGTTTAATATAGGTACTGGTACTACTATTATTACAAAATTCCTTTAGATAAACCTTTGAAAGATAAATATGAAAATAGAAATTACGGAATTTTATCGTCATTTGTAAATTTTACTACGTATATTATACCACTTTAGATAAACCTGTCGATATGTAAATGCTTGTTGGACATCTAATCATTTAAATATTTTTTTTTACAGAAAAATTATTAGGTAGGTACCTTATTGGAAATAAAGTTATTGGCCAATAAAACTTTTTGTATTACGATTATATTATTTGACCAATTCCTACAACTTTTTTGCACTTTCGGGAGTAAAATTCTTAGTCTTTATTTTTAGGGACTAAAATTCTTAATTTGTTCCTAAAGGATTAATTTTCATATTTAATCCCGGTTTCAAATAAATACGTTTTATTTGTTACAGATTATCTGGTAAAAAATACACATTTTTGTCCTAGTTTATAACGTTAAAATTACAAAATGGGTCTTATTTTAAATTATAAGTATTATGCATTCGTAAAGCCTCATTCAGAATACGAAATTAGTAGTTATAGTCAGTACGTAGTTAGTTAACTACTAACTAAGTTGATTAGTTAGTTTTGACTACTGTCGTTCACAATTACAAAATTAATGTTGTAGTTTAGGCTAGTAAAACAAACTAGTTTTGAAATTAGCGTCAGAAGTGTCAGTTTGTTCGATCTTGTAGGTATATTTTATTTTGTGGTTTTTACTTAAAGTTACTTTTCATAATAATATTTTTCTATAAATGGCTGAATAAGAAGGATTTATAAATGTGATGCAAAATTGTAAATGTCTCTAAGACAAAGGTGATCCCGAATTTAAAAATATTAATATCTTAGACGTCAAACGTCAAAGATTCTGATTGGTTGTTCAAACAGAACATCATTAATTACTAACAACAGATTTGGATTTGCAAATCCCCCCTGCGCTAACTGTAATTAGCGCAGCGCAACGTGGAGCTAATTTCGTTATTGTGAACGCTACAAGTCAAATGCATATGTCAAATCATTAACGTTAACTATACCAACTGACTATAACTACTAATTTCGTAGTTGGAATGAGGCTTAAATGTGAATGTGGCTTAAAATAGCGTATATTTTATACCACAGGACTAAATTACCTATAATCTCTCTGGTGATAATTTCCCTCATATCTTCGCCTCGTGAAATTAACTTCATCCTCAGAAATTAAATCATGAACTTTAGTTCCTCAATATAATGTGCTATTTGTACCATAAAATATGCAGACATAATAGAATAATAGTCATTATTTTATTTTAAAATGTGAAAATATGTAGGCCAAAAGTACCAAAAAAGTCTACAAAAACTATAAATATCACCCACGTGTTAAACTTCCAACAATTTTGTCACTGAGCCAATCATCTCTCGTAATTTCGTGTAGTTCATCGTTCATTTCAAATATCGATCCCAAAACATCGAATCATCAATAATTAAACAATGGAACAATAAAAACACTTGCAATCTCCGAGATAACCACGATTGGTTTTAGTGTGTGAAGCTTATAGCAACTGTTTGAAGTGTTTGATAAGACGTGAAGACTTAGGAAGCGAATGAAAACAAACTCCGATGATAAGACCTTTGGACAAATCGTCTAATTGCTCAGCTACTGACTCTTGACTTATATCACTCACTGAATAATGACATACTGAAGAATGGGTCTGAATTGGACGGACGTATAGTGTGTACTCTTGTGTTGTGATTCTTAAAATGACAGTTTGACTTCTTTGTTACGTGTAGTTTTTTTTTCATCATGGATTGCTTGGATTATAAGAACTTTTCGTTGTCAACGATGTATGGATCGTTGCAACTATCCATCGCAGCCCTTGTGGCTATGTTCATCATTTTCGTGAGAGGGTTAGTAGTTTTTTAAAATACTTATTACCAATTAATTTAATGATAGCGTGTCTCGCTATTGACAGTTTCAGTGTTTATTTCCTTGAATGGTTGCTTAATAATTTCTCTGTAAAAGTTTTTGAGCAGTTTAATTTAGTAATTATTACAATGTATATAAGCAAGGCATCATGAATGATTTTTTTGTATACAATTTTGTTAATTACTAAATTCAATAGAAAGTATAACATAAAAAACAAATACAAATATGCTATATTATTATTTCACTTTCTATATCTAATGCTTATTGCTTATTGTAATATACAATACAATACATACTCCTTTATGAAAATAAATATATTGTTATTAAAAAACCAATATTTATATTTAATATAGAAATAGTCTAATTATGCAAGATGGTTTGCGTAAAAGAGCAGCAAGCGAGTTTCACAAAGAATAAAAATTATAATTGAACATTGTATGTTTTTCGTACTATTTTTACTATTCTGAATTAATTAAAATTTTATTTCAAAATTATTATTAAATAAATCATTTCAATATTGTATTTATTAAAACTGCCCTTAATAATAAACAACCTAACAAAATCAGTAATAAAATTCATAATAACAAATACTTATAAAATTGAATTTTTACGTAAAACATTGAGGGATATGAGTATATTTTATTTAACTTTTTGCAAATAAAAGCAAGAGGTACCTATTTTACTTAATGCATTAATTTTTTTAAGTAAATACCTACTATACAAAGATGAAGCAATAATTGTTACCTACCTTTCAAAGTCACAAAACTGATATTCTCAATGTAAACAATATTTAAGAATTATTGTTAAACACGTGAAACAAATTTGTCTTATATCAGGAATAATAATATAATCAGAAATTAGTTTTATACTAAATATTTCGTTGGTGTAAAAGTGAAAAAAATATAGTAATAATTACAATAAATGGCAATTAAGGTCACCGATTTAACCTTGACATCACTATCGAAAATTTTATTCCACTTAACAAATCAAGATAATTAATGTATACATCATCTAATGTAATATTTAAAACTTCGAAGTAATAAATTGTATCTACGACTAATGTATAACATTAAAATTAAATGTGTGATGTTTGCTACATAATGCCATATTATATTGATTCCACAGGGAATAATAGTCAGTATTCCCTACTCTGCACCAATCAGAATATTACTTTGCCTGAATCAATTTCTCTGTGCAAATTATTTTAAGAAAACATTGCGATAGAGAATTGACATTTGGAAATGTAAAAACTTTTGTATATTGGTATTTATTTTAATAAAATCTTATACGTAATAAGTTAAGTTAATAAGATAAAGTACAGTATACAACTAGCTATAATGGCTATTATTCCCTCCGATGATTTAAAACCCTCGCTCGCTTTGCTCGCCCGTGTTGTAAACTTCATCTTCAGGAATAATAGCATCCATTATAGCGTCGTTGTATAATATAACTATAATTTTGTGCCATAAACACAACTTTATTTAAATATGACTAATCAAAACCATGTTTAATATTAAACTTGTGCATAATTTGTAACATTTTTGTTTGCAAATTATTTACTGAAATGCGATTAGTCTGTTTTAAAACAGTTGACGCGATTTGAACATCAATAAATATTGCATATTTGCTATACAAAATTAAATTAAATTATGCATATGATAAAGTTTTATAACATATCGTTGTATTTTACTTTTAAATTTAAATGAATACTCGAACTGATGGATATAATAATGTGTAATCAATGTTTCAGTAGAATAAATGCGAAAGTTGTCATTTTATTGTTACATTTATGACGTTATTTGTTTCATTTCCTTTCGGTAAGCAAAATAATTATATGACTATGATATAATTTTATGGAGTTTACTTTTAATGGAAAATATGCAATGTGTACGTTAAAATCGGTTAAAGTGCTTCTATTTACACGGAAATAAATAACAGTATTATTCATATTCAACGAGGTTTTGTTAATCGCAATTACGAGAATGAAAGTGTCGAAATATAATTATTTCTAATTGTCATATTTAAAATAAATTAAAAATTATACTTACCAACTTTTTTACGATAATAATGAAAAATTTATTGATTTTATTAGATAAATTTTAAAATACAGCTATTATTGCTTATTTTATTTTTTGAGTATGTTTAAAGCTATTCAGACCTACCCAATTATAAGTATAAGTGCTAAATAATACCACTGGGTCCGAGTGGTTGGATTCCACTATAATAACATCTACCATCCTGTAATTGGAAGTTAATTCTGTAGGTTGGTTACCATTAAAATAAATAAATTAACCAACCAGCTCTTCCACAAAATTCCAATTTCAATTATAAGTGCGAACGTTGAGCGCTGGTTTGTTAAATTAGCCATTTATACTTATAATTAGGTAGGTCTTAATCTAGCTTAACTGACTAAAAAATAATAGATTTACTGCCGCAGCTAGAATCTGATTAGGCAGTAAATTTGTACTTTTTGCCAAGTTAACCCATTATTTTTTTGCTGATTGTTATTAGTTAATATTATTAATTTAGAGATTATTTTCAACATTTTGAAAGGTATCGCCATCAAATTATGTTACTCTATGCTCGTATGTTGAGCGACTGCTTTGAAAAAACAAATTTGTTATTTATATTTTCATGAAATTTTATTGATTCACCATAGCAACAATTACTTTTACTACCTAGGCATTGAATAGTTATTTGTATCACAAGGCCAGAAACTGACCTTTTGCAAGAGCGAGTATTTTTGACACGCCGAGCCACAGGCGAGGCTTGAAAATTACGAGCACTAGCATAGCAGTTTCTGGACGTGTAATACACAATATTTTATGTGCCGATTTCATTACAAAAATATAAAATAATTATACATAACCTAAAACATTGTGCACTGAATACTTGCATTTGAGCTTAAAATATATTTATATCAGTTTCTATTAACGATTTACGTCTAAAATTTGTCAAAATCTTGTTAATTCTTGTATAAAAAATATTCAACGCATAAAATTGACATCTGCTTGACAACTGTACTAATGTCAAGATGCCAACCTATAACTTCCGGTTGTTTGCCGGCCTAGGCTGGCAACAAATAATTTTGTTTTGCCTAGGCATTAAAATTGACACTTCACAGACTATCAGCTGTCAACAAAGTTAGCACTTTTAATGTCAATCGGCGGAAAATAAACTATTTTTGCCAAATAGCATAGGTAAGCCAAAAGGCAGTAATTCATTATTAACTTATTAGGACAAAATATAATGAAAACTGAGATGAATACTTAAGCTAAGTTTACATGTACCGTTGTCACCGGAAAACGTTACGGCCGTTGTCGCCGTTCTGTGATTTGATTTGTTGACAACCAACTAAATGACAGCTGTCAAACTGCGTCGTTGGATGTCAGCGAATCAAATCACAGAACGGCGTCAACGGCGAACGTTTTTCCGGTGTCAACGGTACATGTAAACTTAGCTTAAGGGTATGTAAGTCGCCCAAGGGCAATAAACAACAATTATGCCCGTGGTACATACAATATTTTATGTCTCACAATTTTATTTAAAATATTCCGCGCGTGAAATTTCGCTTTGACGTTTCAAATTTTGTTAATATTTTTGGTATCCTAGCAACGGATAGGAAATGTATTATTTTCAGAAGAAAAATATTTTACGTCACTAGGGGGAAGAAAGCAGTGTTTTCCTCTTGCTAATGGAGGGAGGGAAGCGAGGTTTCCCTCCCGCTCGGGAGGACCGTACTTGCTTTCCTCCCGAGCGGGAGGAAAACACTGTTTTCTTCCCTCCCTTGGGCGAATCCGGCGCCCTCGCTCGGGCCGCCGCTTGGCCCGCGGGAGTAATAGCAATAACTCCCTTGGGCGAAGCGGTGACCCGAGCCGAAGGCGAGCCGCAGGTGAGTCCGAGCGAGAGCTATTACACCCTTGAGCGAAGCCGGCGCCCTCACTCGGACCGCCGCTTCGCCCGCGGGAGTAATAACACGCTTCCCTCCCTAGGTGCACAAAATACTATGTGATGTGTCAATATTACCATTGTAATTTCTTAATACCCTAGTGCATAATGTATTATATAACGTACCTCATAACCATGACATAAATAAACAATTATTTACATATTAGGAAGAGAAAATATTGTTAAATATTAATCTTTCATAAATTATGTATTATTTAAAATATTAAAATGTAACTTTTGTACCTATGTTTTTCAAGTAATTTCAACCGTAATTTTTACTTCAAATTGCACTAAGACAACCTGTTGTTACGATATAGGTATCAATCTAAATTTAAATTGTATAAAATTTAACTGTCTGATAAAGCTGCAGTTAACAACAAAGTTCAATGTCAATATAAAAAGTAGCTACAAATGCTCATGCCATTGAAAATACAAAGATACATAGAAGTGCCAAAAGCAGCACAGGTAACATTGTATAAATAAAATACATGTAAATAGAACAAATATTTTCAGAAGTAAAATGGAAAAGTTTATTAACTATGCATATTCCTACTATACCTATTGTACTTGCTGCACATTAAATATTATCGCAAAAAGTATTCTGGTTACTATGAAAAGTGCTTATTCATTGAAATACGACTTAAAATTTATGGAAAGTGTTTTTCTTTACAGGTACATTAAATTGAGGATACTTAAGATATTACATAGAAATAATTTTTTTTTATACAGGACAATTCACATTTACGTGCATATAATTTAATGGCATATAGTAGGTACTCAATTTACTATCACGAAACTGAAAGAATTTATTTTAAATTCGCAATTTTAATTTTCAGGATTTTTAGTGAAACAGTTTTGAGATACTTTCCATATATTTTAACAAATGTACTTAATATTTAAATATACAACTATACAAGTAATTCTTGCCATTGCATAATTATTATTTAAAATTTTATTTTATTAAATTTAAAGTAAGTCAGATATCCATTATGCAATCTTTAATACAGTGGTTCGAAAAATGTCCTTAAATTTACGAATTATGAAAAAAATCTTTTTTATTCATGATCAGTAGGTAATTTAAATATTATATGACATTAAAATATATGCACTACGTTGTGAATCGTCCTGTATTTTATTCTAACCATATTTACATTTTACTTTTATTTCATTGCAATCATTAAATCGATTTTTTAATTAATAAACATAGTACATACCTAGTAAACGAAAAATAGTAAACAGTAACATATTTTGATATTTATAGGCTATAAATTATAGTTGAAAGTATCTTAAATAATTGTAGCTTTATACAATGGTGGTTTAACCCATGGTCTATGCTAATGTACAAAAAATCGAGCCTAACTATTCTAATTCTATACTTATATGCGTTATTGATTTTATTTTCTATTTCAGAGTAAACACAATGATTGACATGGTGGCGAACAGAGTCTTCGACGCCTATAGCAGATTTAAACCTGGAGAAGAAAACAAACGAGACATTTTATCGTCTATGACCCAGTTGAAAAGATTCGGAGAAGCCGCCAAACAAAGAAAAGCATTCCAAAGAGAGATCGACAAAGAGGCATGATATAATATATAACACACAAGTTTGAGAATAAGTAATTAACTATTTTGTTATAGATTCGAGATAAATATTTGTTTGATTTAAAAGAGAACCATGTTAGTGTTGCTGCTGCTAATAAGAGACCACTTACTGGGTTGAGTTGTTACAACTGCTGTCCTACAAGCCGAGTGAGATATTTTTTAGCCCTAGCTTACACTAGTTTTAAAATAACTTTATTTTGAACTAAATTTAATTAACAAACTCAAGAATATCGTCTAAGCTCTAGGTACCTAATTTTTTTTGTAGGAAATATTAAATCCGTTGTAGCCAGTTTAAGCTTAATTGCAATTATTTTATTTAATAGAACATAAAGTTAAAGAATTTATATTTAAAAATTATTTTTTTAATGCAGAATATTCAAGTGCAATTTTATATTAGTATTATACTATTTAAACATAATTAAATTTTTAAAATGCAAGACTAACATAAACAATTGACGTTTCATTTTTAAATATCTCTTTAACGTGTAAGGAGGAAACCGGTGACCAAATTCGTTCAAATATGACATTGTTGAAAAATTTTAACAAGAATTAAAATTTGATATATTTGCACTATGGCATTAAATTCCATTTTATGTTGTTGTAAGCTACAAGTAAAAAATTTCCGCTATATTTGTATATAACCATGGTTATTATTATTGTAATCAATATTTCCATTGGCTGTTATTTGTGTCATGCGATTTTTAAAATTATACGACAGTTTTATCTTAGTTAAAATAAAAACTAGGTACCTACATAACTTAAATTATACGGCGAAAGGAAGGAATTATGTAAAATATATTAATATTGTAATTTTTTAATTCAAATTAAATAGCTAATTGATAATCTAATGTGTATTAAAAAAATAAAATTTAATAGAACTTACGACGTTGTGCAAATATATAAAATTTTAGTTATTTCAAGATTATTCAACAATGTATTTCTAGTGGTTTTAACCATCGGTTTCCCTCTTAAATATATTAATACATTCAAGTAGTACCTAGTGAAAATTTATAAACAAAATTCTATACTTTCTAGTTGATATAATGCATCTTTTATTTTACGGTTCTGTTATAAAAAATATCCAGTTTCTATGAAGTTAAACTTCTTATTAGCAAGCCAATATCTTAAAAAATATAGATTTTTTAAATTAATCACAAGTAAACCGTCTTGTTTGTTTCTTTAACATAAACATAATCTGTATTCTAGGAAGCAAGAAAGAAAACTGCTGATTATATAAATCTATAAATGTCATTCTGTGATTTTGATTACGCATTGCTTAAGTAGTAAAATAATGGTAGGAGTAGGAGGCATATTTTTCACGGTGCTATTTTTAATTCATCGTTTTATAAATAGTACTCTTATATTTAAAGTAGTATGGAGTGGTTAGGTTTTAGAGATAGACGATATTCTACGGTAAATTATAATTTAGCGTATATTTAGCTGTACCTATACGTGGCATTTTATACTAATATTTGTCGTATTTTCAGGAATCATTAGTCAACAGAACAACAAGATCACTATCTCTAGTAAACTTATTCAATCAAAAACGAGAAGTAGACGACGACAATGCCTACGATGCATTTCTGGAAAAAATGTGTGCCGATCTCCTCAAAGTTTATTCGGTTAAAAAATTCGACTACCCCAGGGTAGAAGGAACTGTCCTTAAAGATGAACGTCTTAAAAATGCCATAGAAAGAACTGCAGCTGAACAATTCCACGATACCAACAGCAACGATGAAGTATACTACCAAAAACTAGTGAAAAATAACGAAAAACGCGCGTACAATCTTCTCTACGACATGAGATCCACATTGTCAGATTTCTTGTTGAGGTTCACGGCTTGGGTGTTGTATAAACTATTGCCGTTGTTTTTGAATTCAGTGATAGTTCATCCAGGACAAATTGAGATGTTGAATAAGGCTAGTAAAAGTGGACTGCCTATGATATTTATTCCGTTGCATCGTTCTCATTTGGATTACATCATGGTGTCATTTATTTTACTCAACAGAAGTATTAGATCGCCTTTGGTTGCTGCTGGAGACAATTTGAGAATTCCATTCTTTGGGTGAGCTATTTTATGTTTATTTATAGTGATACTTTAGCATGATGTAGAGTAGCATTTGGTATAAAAATTGTTGCTTTTTTTGATGATTAGTAAAAGGAAAATATTTGGACAAGTTGTCAATTTAATAAAATCTAATAAAACACCAACGTTTCGACTGCAAAACAGTCTTCATCAGGGTGCTAATAACAAAGAATCAAATAAATTACATACAATTGACTGTTTGGTAAAAAAATTTCCTTTTATTTAAAATCCAGTAGAGTAATTAATCTTCCTTTATGATTAATGTTTTGCTCTAAACTAATGCTGCAATTCATTTTAGATTTGCTATTGCTACTGATCTATAAATATGTAACAAAATTACAACGAAATCGTAAACATTTTTATCAGAATATTGATACAATTTTGTTACTTATAGATTTATGCATGCTACACGTCATGTTATAAATTATCTTCACCAGTAATTAGACTAGTACCATAATAATAATTATTGACGTTACGATCCTGATAACATAATAACCGAATTTAATAACACGCCGTGTACCATAATTATCGGTTTCGATTCGTATACAAAACTTTATCTGCTAGCGTAAATCAGTCAAAATAATAATAGTATATTATTTAACGAGCACATAATGCAGGCTATAGTTCAACAGGATGAAAGTTAATTATTGCCATTATGTGCAAGTCAAATACGACGTTTTATCCACAATTTTTTAATATAACATTTAGATAGGATGACAGTGACAATAATAGTGTTGAATAATGTACTCATAATACAATAGTGTTGAATTATGAATTCATAATACAATAGTGTTGAATTATGAATTCATAATAAAATAGTGTCTTATGGAGGGGGTTATCTTACTACAGTTACCTACATAGAGAATGTATTATTCAATGGTTGTAGATAAAACAAATTATATATGAAACCACCGAGAAAAATGATCAGTCACTAATTTATGAAAATGTAACTAACAACGCTAACTTACTGATTTTGGACAGATCTTTCTATTGATGTGGTTGGTTAGTTTTTAAATTAAAACGATCGTAGTCGTTGTTTTTAAATAAAATTGATTCATTTTTGTAATGGATATATGACTACAAACTTTCAATTCCATTTTACTCGAAACTAACATTTCTGGACTCTGATCGTTTCCCCAGTGGTCTTCATATGGTATCCAACAAAAAAATTAATCTAAAAAAATCTGGAATGCTATTTTTCAATCTTAACAAGTTTTTTGATATTTCATTACAGTAGTGAGTACTACCACAATGGATCCATTGTGGTCCTTGATATATAATGAAATGACCGCTGTTATGGTCCTAAAATTGAGGCTTATAATGTTGTCATTACGACACGACAGCATATTATATAAACTAATATAAAGTGTTTTTATTTATTATTTATGTAGAAGATGTACCAAACAAATAATATATGTACTCTTTTAGGAGTTTACTTCGTGGATTGGGCGCATTTTACATCAAACGCCGCATGGACCCAATAATGGGCCGCAGAGACCACGTCTACAAAGCAGTCTTACACACTTACATGAACGAATGTTTAAGAGCTGGTCACAACATTGAATTTTTCTTGGAAGGCGGTAGAACCCGTACCGGAAAACCATGTATGCCAAAATATGGCATATTTAGTGTAATTATTGATGCTTTTATGGATGGCACAATTGAAGATGCTCTTTTGGTACCAATCAGTATGAATTATGAAAAATTAATTGATGGTAATTTTGTCCGCGAACAATTAGGGGAACCAAAAGAAATGGAGACCTTTGGTATGGCGTTGAAGTCAATTTGGAAAGTGTTGAATAGTAATTATGGCATGATGAGGATTGATTTTAATCAACCGTTCTCTCTAAGGGTAAATATAAATAACAATTGCATAAGTTATATTACATGTTTTAATTTATATTTTTTAGGAATTAATAAAAACGTTCAATCAATCCGGAAAAGTACAACCATCAAATGGATTCACAGATACAATGAGATCTCGTCCGTCTACTACTAGTTTATATGGCACAGATTTAGTTGCGGAAGAACATAAACAATTAGTTCAAAGTATATCAAAACATGTGCTCTTCGGTAAGTTTCAAACAAATACTTTTCACAATTATACGAACATACATTTCTATCACGCCTTTTACTCAACTTGGGTGTGGCAGTCTCAAATATTGTGAACAGTTTTTAATAAAGAGTACACCACAAAAGAGATTTTTGTTCAGCTAAACAGGAATGTGTACCTGACTGGATTTAAACCTGAATTGTCTGAACCTCACTCAGTCACGTTGCGCACTCAGCTATGAAAGTATACTTTTACTTATATTTCGAGGCAGTGGCCAAGAATACTCTACAGCTTGTTGTGATGAGAATTTTAAAGATTTAAATGTTAAAGTTAAAATGCTTGCTAAGATTTCAAAATTATCTTGCATTTAAATCATTTATGGGCTCTTATAGAATAGTCTTCTGCTTGTTGTGATGAGAATTTTAAAGATTTAAATGTTAAAGTTAAAATGCTTGTTAAGATTTCAAAAATTTCTTGCATTTAAATCATTTATTTGTCTTATAATTATTTTATTTCTTTTTAGATTGTGTTCAGTCAACTGCTATTATGTCAACAAATGCATTAGCATTTTTATTATTAAACAAATTTAGAAATGGTGGTACAATTGATGAAATATCTGCAGCTTTAGATGATTTAAGATTAGAATTACATCAGGCCAATAAAGACATGGGATTTTCTGGTGATTCTGTAGACGTGATAAATTATGCAGTAAGTCTTAATATATTTTTAGTCCTTGTACTGAGCTTTTATGTTGTATTTATCGAAATTTTATTTTATAGTTTCTTAGAATTATTTCGTATAGTATTACTAAATAAATTTGGAGATCATTTAGATATACTAAAAATAGTTCCTTGTCAAATTTATTGACTTGGCTTCTGGCTTGCGCCTTGTCCGTAAACATAGATTCATCGTCTAAAACTGTATTTTATCAGTATTTAATGTACTTTTTACTTCCCCGATCTATGTAATAGAGGGAAGTATTGTAATCGTGATTTTTTGACAGTTCGAGATTTTGGTGAATCTTTACGTTTTAGACCCTACTGAACCCAAAAAACATAATTTAAAAAAAAGTCGGTCTGTCGGTCTGTTAGTCTGTCTGGATGTTGCATAACTTAAAAACGCGTTGGAATGTTGGACTGAAATTTTGCCCTGTTCACACATTGACACACAGAAGACACACACAAGCGACACACAGGCAACAAAAGCAAAATGACGAACATGTGGAATGTTTGTGGCCTCAAAATTCATTTTTTCTTTATTTACATAGAAGCCACAAAATAGCGGCGCCTCTATTACACAAGCAACACACACAAGCAACACACACAGTAGTTTTTACTGTTGCGTGTGTGTGTCTTCTGTGTGTCCATGTGTGAACAGGGCATAAGATCTTGACCCAAATTCTGACTTCAAGTTCGTTAATGAGCTTTATTCAACCAGTGGTACCAACTTTATAAACATAACATAAAAAATTCTAGTAGAAAAACAAAAATAACATATAAACGATCGTCAATTTAAAAAAAAAATAAATTATTCAAATTATACCGAGTTTGGTGTCAATTTAAAGCGCTCGGAGAGATAAGTTTAGTAAAAATGTAAAAAATGACATTTATGCGATATTCAATTTTTTCTCAAACAATTATTCAAATTTCTTCAAGTGTTATTATCAAAAGTTCTCTGAAGAAAAAATTTTGTCGGAGAATTAATAACAACATTTAAACGATGGTCAGTTGTTTTTACCTACCGCATTATATTCTATAAGGGGAGGTATTGTGAGGAGTTTAAATTTTCGAGTGTGAGTTTTTAGTGAATAAGTACGTTTTACAATTCATAGAATACGAATAAAGTATTTTCGAGATGATGTCTGTGCGCGTTTTTGTGTTACAATATTTTGTGGACGATAACTCAAATAATATCAAACATTTAACAACCAAATTTTACATTTAAGGTTTTAATACAAATCTTAAGAATCCAGTTATTTTTTTGTAGCAATCCCCAAACCGGACGTAGTACTATTAGTCCAGTCAATCTGTAACAAAAATTCGACGTTTGTGGAAAAAAATCGCAAAGTCAATTTTTTTTCATAAATTGTTAGAGGGGCATGCAAGGAGCTTAAAACTGAGTTGTCACCCCCCTGGGACCTTGCAATTTTTGGGAAATCCAAAAACATTTTGGATTTGATTTTTCGCGAAAACGGTAGGTTGTAGAGAGAAATTTTATTAACAAATATTGTTAAGGACAGTATTATCTACAATTTATGTCATTGGGTCACTGCTCTACGACGAAAAGTGCAAAAAGTAGAGGGCGCCAAAGTTGCCAAAAATCACTTTTTTCACTTTTTCACCGCACTTTTCGTCGTAGAGCAGTGACCCAATGACATAAATTGTAGATAATACTGTCCTTAACAATATTTGTTAACAAAATTTCTCTCTACAACCTACCGTTTTCGCGAAAAATCAAATCCAAAATGTTTTTGGATTTCCAAAAAATTGCAGAGGGCCAGGGGGGTGACAACTCAGTTTTAAGCTCCTTGCACGCCCCTCTAACGATTTATGAAAAAAAATTGACTTTGCGATTTTTTTCCATCAAATTTTACAGATTGACTGGACTATATGCTTAAATATTTCGATAAATAATTAATTTATAACAATATTTTCTATTTCAAATGATGGATTATATTTTTGTCATTTACAAATAGTATTTAAATTTTTTTATCTCTACATGATACTATTTAGAAAATAAATTATTGTTAATAATTTAGAGTATGAAACATAAAATATTAAAGGCGTTACGAAAGTAAGTTATTAAAACTTATAGTCGGGGAAGTACTGTGCTGGCCACAGCAGATTTTTTCATACTATTACTTGTAAATTAATCTATTGTAATTATTTTTAGGCGGAATTGTTAGGTCCAGGATTGGTCAGAACTGAAACAAAACCCAACGATGAAGAAATTATCAAACCAGTAGTGATTTTACCAAACGTTATAGAGTTATCATATTACAGTAATTGTCTTATGCAACATTATGTGCTAAAATCTGTAATTGCGACTGCATTAAGTATAGTAGACATTAGTTCTGGATACGTAAGCGAAAACGAACTGTTACAATATTGTTTAGAGCTATGTGATATTTTACAATTTGAGTTTATAATGTGTAAACCTTGCCAGAGCAAAGAATTTGCAATTATGAATGCGATAGACGAATTTATTATGAGAGATGAAATATTTATACAGAACAATAATACTCTAGAATATGAAAGAACGAGAAAAATGGCTGAAGAATTACTTGGAGACGAAGGTATTCAAGAAAAATCACCAGAATATCAAGTCAAAACTGATGAAAAGACAAAACAACACTTGAAATTCTTAAAAGATTTGTTAAAGCCATGGATTGAACCGTACTGTTCAGCAGCATTTACGTTAGAAAAAATAATTGGAGAAACTACAATGGAAAATGAATTAATAAAAAGTGTCATATCAGAAATGAAACGACAATATCTATTAGGAAATATTACTTATGGTAAGTTAAAAAAAAGAAACAAACCTTAAAAGGCTTGTAAAATAATTATTCATGATAATGGATGATAAATATTATGATACATATTGGGATTTTTATTGTTTGTATATTCAGGATTAATTTTGAAATATTAAAAACAAAATCCATATTTTTTAGCAAATTTAAGTTATTTATATATATTTTCTTAAATATTGAAATTATTGTTTTAAAATCAAACATCATGATTAAGAATAATTGATTTAGAAGACATGCGCAATAAAATTTCGTTTAGTTTCTTTACAAAATAGATTTAAAAAATACAAATTTTACCGATTTTTATAGAAAATAAATTTTTTATGTCTTTTTATAAATTGCATCTAAAAACATATTATTAAAATAAAGTTGAAACAAATTGATAATAAGCTATTTTTAGGTGAAAGTGTGTGTGCAGATCCAATTAAAAACGCATTGAAACTGTTCCAACATTGGGATATTCTAGAATGCCATTCTGAAGAAAAAGTAAGATTGATATACTTGCGAGATCAACATGACAATAGTGAAAGTGTGAAAAATGTTTATGACCGTTTAAATAAATATAGGGTGGCTGTTTAATTACTCATAAGTGATATTAAATTTCCTGCGTTAGCAGAACCAAAGAACTGTTATGTAAGATTTTTTCTTACACTAGATTATGCTCAATATGTTTACGAATTGAACGATTCTGTGATAGAATTTCAATGATAAATTAATTTTTGTTGCGTCTAGAAATGTTTTGAATTCTATTGCAGTTCATATTTTTCATAT
Source organism: Agonum fuliginosum (assembly GCA_947534325.1). NCBI lineage: Eukaryota > Metazoa > Arthropoda > Insecta > Coleoptera > Carabidae > Agonum > Agonum fuliginosum. The sequence goes on along the minus strand of OX384029.1, from coordinate 10,255,706 downwards.
TAATCTTGATTTTACACTGATTCTATTATGAATTATTCTAGTTCTTGTAAAAATATTTTCAGAAGGGTATATTAGATTAGTATTGTATACGAAAATATAATAAAATTTCTGTAAATAAAAACCACTTTTATAATAAAATATTTGATAATTAAAAAATAAAATACAATAGCTGTTGTTAAAAAATTATTTATTTAAAATTGCATTTAACAGGTCCGAGGCGGTCGGTTTTTTGGCAGTAGCATAAACAGGTAAATTTTCAGATTTAATTGCTTCTTCCGTACTAGGTCCGATAGCAACTAACTAAAAATAAATATTTTAATTCTTTAATAAATTTTATATTATTCTCACTAACCTTAAGTTTTTCATGAAAAATACTTAATGCTTTAAAAATATTTGTTGTATATTTTACCCCAGATGGACTAAAATAAAGTATATATTCAGGAATATTTTTAAGATTTGATGTGAGCGTATTAAAGTTTTCTGAAATATTTTTGTTTTGTATTGTTTCATAAACAGTAGTTGAATCAAGGTCAATTTTTTGTTCTTTCAATTGTTTACATAAAGTATCTTTTTTTAAGTTACCACAGGGAAACAAAAATTTACACCCCGAACAATTTTCTAAAATGGACATTTTTTAAAACCAATTTATTACGTTTTGAACTAGCTATACCTTTTAATATTAAATCTGCTAAATTATTAGCATTACCAGATTCTTTTCCTTTACAAATAATACCTAATTCCTTACTAGCTAAGTCATAGGTAGTTTCTCCAACTGCATAATTGTTTTTGTTATACCATTTTTCTCCTAATTTATTGCCATTTAAGGATAATTTTGTAGCAAGAACAGCTCTTGGACTTGTAAATATTATTCCTTAAACATTATGAATTGAAATTTATGACAAAATTGTGTCATTCCTTTACCATTAAAAATATCAGCATTATTTAGTTTTTCTGCAAGAAGAACTGTATTAATATATTCGAAATCTAAAACTGGCAAATGTTTGACCGTAAAACCACTTGAACTAAGTATATTTTCATATTTATTATTTTCGTCATCGTGTGATTTTAGCAGCAATACTTCTTTTGCAATAATATTCATTTTCATTATTTCATTACTTCATCATTGACAAAAACATAATACTTAACCCTACTTATATTTAAATGTTATTTATTAAATTATTGGTAGATGGCGGTAGCTATCAGCGGTAAGTAAAGTGCGAAAAGTAATATAATTTTTTTCCGTTGCTCGTTTATTAATGAGTATTATTAATTTAAAAAATTAAAAAATCATATATTTTTCGTTTTCGCCCTCATTAACACACTAGTTAGTTAAGTAACTATTTCTTCATTTGTTATCTTACAAATAAAAACAAAAATTTAGGATGAATAGAAAAAACAAAACTTATATTTTTCGAGAAGATTCAAATTCGGAACTTATCTTATCTGATCGCCTGCAGATGGCAGCACTTGTCTGAAACAGGAAACGTAAAATTATAATATTTGTCGCAACTAAGTAAAATTCAGTGCACAAATAATATATTAATAATAATAACTTATTTTTTAAAGTCATAAAATATGGAGTGTAAGCTTACAATAATAATAATTAGTTCAATCAGTTGTAAAATGATTGATATTTGAAAACAAATCATATTAGAATATAAATTTTTGTAAATTATTGTAGAATTTTTCCTGTGGACTCGTAATAGAAAACTATATTAAACATTAAAGTTATCTGTTAATCAGTTGTGCAATATTAGAAAAAATATATTAAGGTTTTAGCGAATGCAAATATTTAAAAACAGCGAACTGTTTTCGAATCTATGTAATATTTATTGTATTTGAAAGCATTGTCACAATTCGCGTACATATGTAAACTAGTTAATAATAATTACATGTATTGTTCAGGAAATATTTGCAAATGGATTCTATTCACTAAATTTTCATAATAAAGCTTTTAGCTTATTGTAGGTAGGCTATATTAAAATTTCATTTTATATGGGAAAATCTGTATTAGACACACGTTTTTAATATTTATTAACTGGTGAAATAAAATATTTAGTACTACAAGAAATGCAAACGAATAAACATTTATAATTAATATTCTATATTATCCATGTCACAAGTCATACGAAATTGATCAAAATAAAAATTTAATAGGTGTTTAAAATAGTAGAATTAGAATTTCATCAATTCTGGCTTTATTGTTCAAAATAAAAATCTGAAATTTAACATGAGTAATGACGAAACATTATTTAATCGAAAGAATCATATAATACATTGTTGCGACAACAATAAAATTAGAGAATATAAGAGTTAACTTTTGTATTTTAATATTCAAGATTCTTACTTTATTAATGCATACAACATACAATTAAATTTTGTTTGATATAACCGATTTAATAATTTTCCCATTCCCATGCCCCCTTTCCCCTGGCTACGGCTCTGTCACGCAATTTAATATTAATATCAATTGTACGCAAATATCTGATTAAATTTAATTTATAAGTATCTGAATAACACCGTCGCAGCATCTTATGTTAAAAATGTTAAAAATTTGTTGTAAATCGCCCGAGGTTTCAGAGATATACGACGCGGAATTGTAAAAAGTTGTGCGATCACATGAATAAAAATCGAGGCGAATAAAAAGCATCGTGGCATTTGCGGCAGAAGAAGGTATAGTAGTGTGCATTCCCTTCGGCTGTATTATTATCAGTGTTTTAAATTTGAACCTAATCCAACTTAAAATGCCATTTCATAGATCCGTCTGAGAGGAGTGCCGTTGTGCCGTCTCTGGCGGATTTCACGTAAAAGAATTTTAAATTCCTAAGTAGATGTCTTCGTTGCATCTTCGTCTCTCGAACGAAAAGTCTGTGGTTGTCTTTGTTTGCGAGGAAAAACAGCAGATTTTTTAATTCCCACAGTCTTCTAAGGGCTACAAATATATTTTTCTTACTGTGTTCTATTCCAAGTGCTTTTGCATTTCCCTCAACTTGCACAAGTATAAAGCAGAATAATAGATAGAATGAAGATTATTTTCGCGCCATAATTTAATTTTGCTAAGATTAACGTAAAACAAATTATTATTGAAATTAAACAATTAAAATAATATGTAGTTTTTGATATTTCGCGATTTATAAACATGCATACTTCATTGTGTGGAGTATTTCTGTGTGACAGTGTAACAATAGCGGACGATCAGCTGATTTCTGGCATATGCAAACAAAAATTTAGCATTGAATTATATTATGTAATTCAGAACTCAATAGTATGTTTTCATACTGACACTCTATGATGTGCAATAACAATAACAACACTGTCCTAATGATCAATTAAATTAGGTATAATAGAATTGTATTAATATTGTAGCAAATGTTTGCCTGCCAATGGCGTAACTAGATGTCTATATGAGGCAAAATAATTTCGGGTGCCCAAGAACAGATTCAGGTGATATTCTCAGTGAAGATAATTTTTCAAAAGTATGAAAAATGCACCGCAGGCGAAAATTTTTTATAGTTCAAGGTTAACTATCTTTATTATAATAAATTTTTAATGATGAATAATACTTTTTGAAAGTATGCAAAAAATACAAATGTACCTAAGTAAATTGGTAAATTAATTAAAAATAAACAAAAATAAATACTTCGCAATTGTCAAAACTTATTTAGTATATTAACTACAATCTTTAATGCTGTTTGGTATTTGTGAAATATTCCACACACGTAAATTCTGCACAAAAAGGATGCACAGCGACGCGAGAATTTGTTTTGATTACACACAACACACGATCTTGATTACAAAAATTATTTTGTAACATTTTTATTGGATTTATAATAATAATAACTTTTAGACACTGTATTTTAGTATCTTTTTAAAATGAAATATTCAGCCAATTTTAACAAATCCTAAAATATTTGCAAACCCAAATACAAAGCACTAATAAATCATGTTCTTTTCAATCATTAATTACTTAGTTTCCAAAGTTACATTATCTAAATAAATAAGAAACATAAATGTACCAGAATATCATTAAAAACATTTAAATATTCAATTATAGGTATATCGAAACTAGCGCCATCTCTTTGAAGAATGTGTATTACATAATAAACTAATAAGAACATCAGTGATATAATATTAAGTTCGTGGTTATTTCGTAGTGCTTTATTTACCAAAATAAAGTTATTTCGCGATATACCTACATTTACAAAGCTATGTGTAGTGTGTGTCTAAGGACCTCATTGAATCCTGGAAGAAACTTCAAAGCCCTACGATGAATAATACAAGGTAAATATCGATTTATAGTTTATCTAAGTGGTGTACAGGCAGAACTAATATCGAAACTCTGATTGCACAATTGAATTCCTCGTAGTTTTGTTAGTAAATAACCGTAGTTTCATATTTGTAGCTCTTTTGGCAGAATTTCTACGAATTTTTAAATACGAGTAGGTAGTCTCGCAAGTAGTTTATTGAAGAATTGTTCACTTTATTAATTTTGCAGAGAAAGTAATTTTTTAAGTGAATGCTAAAATTCCTTGTTTAAAATCTCGGGGACCCTGAACTGCCCGAACTGTCAGATTTACTACTGTTTAGAGCAAGATTTTTTACTTCCTTTTTACTCTGTACTCTGTATTGTAATCGCGAAAAATTTAGGTTTTCAGATTTTGATGGAAATATCCGTTTTGACCTTTTCTGAATCCATTATGACTAGTTTCGTCGTGACGTCTGTACGTACGGACGTACGGATGTACGTATGTATGTCGCATAACTCAAATACGGTTAGACGTAGAAAGTTGAAATTTTGTATTTAGGACTGTTATAGCATCTAGTTGTGCACCTCCTATTTTTGGTTTCAATCTACAAACCGGAAGTAGTACTTTTTTCAAATATTTCGATAAATATTTAATTTAAGACAATTTTTTAAATTTTAAATGAAAGATTATGTGATTATTACCTACAATCGGTATTTTATAAATATTTTTGTATGTGGTATCATTTAAGAATAATTAAAGTATATATTTATAATTTAGTATTTCGGTATCTTGTAGTCCATGATTGATTAACATTTGTTACTACGTAAAATTTAAATGATTATGACATGACAGTGACAATAGTAAAATTTGCTTTATATCATCTTCTGCAGTTTAAATAAAATGACTAAATTATATTTGTGAGTATAGTAGCAGTAGTAGTAGTACTTATATATTAATATATTTGTATAATAAGTTAAAAGAATAAAGTAGGTATACGGCGGGAGGTCATGTGGTGTTACGTCAGATTTTTTAAATAAATGAACATAGGAAAATAATGATAATAAAATTTTTCAAATCGCATGTTTTTATTGTTAAAGATTGAACAATTAAATAAAATAACGCGTCCTCCATTTAATTTGTGACGTCATACCGAACCGGCAATAGCAGTATTATGCCTCGTTTTCATGTATCCGGAATCCGCAGATTTCTTGCGGAATAAAATGGCCGCCATGAATTCCGTCAGTAGTTAAATTATTTTTAACTTTCTGCGGAACTCCGCAAGCTCCGCAAGTTTTGACGTTTAAACTGTCAGTTGTTATAACTTCAAATATATGTTTATTTATGTTGAATATGGAGATGGAATTCGTGGCGGCCATTTTATTCCGCAAGAAATCTGCGGATTCCGGATACATGAAAACAAGGCATTAGGCCCTGTTCACCCGAGGATTCTATGAAAATTTGTTCAAGATTCTGAACGATTATAAATCTTGGAAAAAAATTAATTCACGGTTTTGAAGCAATCAATAAATACAAGTTAAATTCTTCTTTTTCAAGACACATTGAAGATTCAATTTAGCAGGTAATTCTCACTAGAAATATTATTTTCACCAAGAAAACAAAATAAAATAATAACACATTGTAAATGTGAGAATCTGTGTATAAAATTACTCGAAAGTTGGGTAAATTTTTGGAACTCAATTGGACGTCCCAACCTCAACTGAATTATTGTCATACTATGGCTTGCACTGTATCACAAATCCGCGAGAATATTTATTAATTTAGTAACATAGATAAAAAATTGCAACATTTACAGTATACCTACTCTTTTATTGATTTGGTTCAATTGAAATAATTTCCATGAACTTAAAACAATAAGTGAAAAACCTGATATTCTGCAGCTTATTCAGGCCCGGATACAACCACCGGGCAATCGGGCAAATGTCCGATGGGCCAAGCCTTATTATTATATAATATGTCATTACATTATACCTAAGTATTTAAGAGCGTAATGTATAGGAACGTTGCGCGCAGCAAAAACATCCTTTGAATGGGGAGTGAAATTGAGACTAATTTTGGTCGGATCGACTTAATTTTAAATCCTTTATATTAACTTCATCGTCTTACGTACGTACGTACGGCAAAAAAACAAAAGTCAAAAATGACCCACTTCCCGTGATCCTATCAAGCTGAAATTTTGCAAATAGACTTTTGTCACCTAACAATGCACTTTGGCACAAGAAAAAAATCTGATGTGGCCAGCACAAGACCTCCCACCATACCCCAAACCCATTTCCCCATATCCAATCAATCTGAAATTTGGTACATAGACTCGTTTTTACGGGTTCATTTTTACCTCTCGCCTAGAGAGGTATAGGGATCGTGAAAAAATTCGATGTCGAGATTTTTGTCAATAAGCACGTTTTAGCACCTTTAGAACCTATTTTGACTATTTTCACGATGATGTCTGTGTGTGTGTGTGTGTGTGTGTGTGTGTGTGTGTGTGTGTGTGTGTGTGTGTGTGTGTGTGTGTGTGTGTGTGTGTGTGTGTGTGTGTGTGTGTGTGTGTGTGTGTGTGTGTTTTCGAAATTAATTAAATTAATGTTTTTAGGCATAGGACACCTTTTATAACATAAGAAGATGCAAAAATACACACAACAGAATAATAAAATATATGGTGTTCCATTTGAAAATGACGAGTTATAGCCATTTGAAATTGAGTAAATTTGATTCTTTGTACTGAACACCCTGTATAATAACATTAAAAAAAAGTTATGTCAGAACAAAGAGTATAGTTACAGTTGTACAGAAAAAAAATTCATAATTTTTACTATTAAAATAACTTCAGTACGCCTTTATAAAACAATACGTGTATTTGGTTTTTTTTAGAGAAAAAATTGAATAATTTGGCAACGCCGCGGAAAACTAAAATGAAATTTATATGTTCGTATAGGTAACTAAAATACAATTCAAAATATATAAAAATATGTAGGGTGTTTCATTTAAAAAATGACGAACAATTATTACCAAGTCGTTATGCAACACCCTGTATATGTGAAAATAATTTTAAGTTATGCTCCTTGAGTAGACGAAAAATTCTGTTAAAAATTTATGCTGTATTTTTAACGACAAGGGAGATATCGACGACGGGCATTTCAATGACTCAGCCTGTATATTTTTATTTTTTTCAAAAAAGTCAAAAAATATTTAAAATGACGTTTTTTGCGGTTTTTTGTCATTATTTGATATATTTTCCTCGCTCACTATAAATGGCAAGAAAAATTTAAAAAACAAGAAGCATGCAGCTAAACTTCCTTTTTCGAATAATTTTTGTTTTAGTTAATGTCTTTAAAAAATAGACAAGTTATTATGGGAATCTGGAGCCATGTTTACAGTAATTTACAACTTCAAAATGACATTGCATAGATAGGATGCGGGAAAGTACGAGTTTCGGGCTGGTTTCGGGCATTCGTACTAGTGGGGAAGAGAGTGAAATAGAAAAAAAGTAATATCGAGAGTATTCTAGGAATTCGAAAAAATGGTAGACGAGCCTCTTAACATTATATTTAATTTTTTTGTTTTATTGTACTCGTACCATCCGTCATCGGCAAATAATTCAAGCTAGCACTACGTAGCGCATCCATCGACGTGAATAACAGGTTTAAATTTAAAAAAAATAGGTTAAACCTAGCAACAATAATTGGGCCAAATTAAAAAGATGAATTTGCTGATGTTTTCGAAGTTCGCACTTAATATAAAATTATTAATTTTCAAATGGAGATTAATTTTGGTTGAGGCCGGTTAGTGGTGAGATTTTTCATTATTATCTTTGAATAAATAATTTATTACAAGAACGGCAACGCAATGTATCTGAAGCGTCTGGCGGGAGTTCGAGAAATTATTACAGAAGGAGAGAGAAAATGTAGTAATGAAATGAGCCGTAATGAGCTAGGAAAGAGAAGCCTGCTTTCTATGTCTTGTAGAGCGTCTGAAATGCAGAGAGGAATTTTTGTTGTTATACAATACCAAAATAAAATAATTTGTTTGATTGTTGGAAATATAAATCTCAAAACCTTTTAAAAACTATGAAATCTGTATATACATAAGTATATAAAAAATCTGACGTGGCCATCACACAACCTTCCGCCATATCTAGACTTTAAACAGAAATGTATACGTACAATCCGGTGCCCATTTAAAATATACAAATAAAAATCTAAAATATTCAAACACAGAAATTTGCATTACCTGAATAAAAAGATTCATTCACAGGAAAACTCTGCTGTGTTGAAGCCATCCTCCCTTCAATTACTACATTTAATATCTTTCTTAGGACTTATATAGCGCTAGTATGCCAACTTGTCACCCGTGTCACCTGTCAATATTTTTTACGCAGAAACAAAAATCAACCGATCATGGATTACAAGATATCAACGTTTTATTTGATAAATTAATTTTTTAAATTTTACTGCAGTTCTTTAATGCTACCAGATAAAGACAATTTTTTTATAACGTAAGTTGCAAATAACTTTTCCTCTTATTCTTATTACAAATAAATACTATATTTTTCCAAATTTATATACAATTTTGACAATTAACCTTTTCAATCTTCAAAAAATATCACTTCCGATGAAGATATTTGTACCAAAATCTAAGGAGCTCTTCCAATTTATATACAAATGTTAAATACCAAATATCCAAATTTTCGGGTAATTCGTATTTGAGTTATGCGACTAACACTTATTTGACCACACACACACACACATACACACACATACACACAGACATCATCGTGAAACTATCAAAAATGAGTTGTAAGGACCCTAATTCGTGCTCATCCACTAAAAATTCACCACCCGATTTTTTGCATGATTCCAATACCTTCCTTTACAGGTAAGCGGAAGGTAAAAAGGAATGCCTGTTTTTCTGGTCACGCCATATCTTGAGAACAACTTGACCGATTTTAATATTTCTTCTTCTTTTTTCGCTCTAATACAGGGATGGCTTTAAAAAAAATTAAGAAAACTCAAAAGAATAGGTAGCTGAAGAATCGAAAAATTCCAAATTGTTTCTTCTTATGACGAAAATGTACAGTGATTTGTCACATAATTGCACAAAATAACAGATTTGATAACCAGACATTTAATTAAACTACTATGTATTAGTGTTGAATATAGTCAGTTTTTTGTTTATTAAATTTCGGCGCCTAGGTATTAAGTTTCAAATTCAAACCCAGTTATGTGAACTAAAAAAACCAGGAATCGAATTGTTCATTTAATCGAAAATGTATGTTTATAATACATTAAAATTTATTTAGTATTGCACTTAGCACTTAAGCATTTTAGTAATGCAATATCGGCCATATATCTAAATTTTCGCAATATACAAGTAAATAATTAAGATCAAAAATATTACTTTCGCATGGACTTAAAATTAGAAAATGGAGTTTTAAAGTTAATAAATGTTTTAAAATTTCGTATTTAGAGGAAGTCTCAGTTTATGTACCAAAGGTACGACGTAGATCTGTACTTTGTACCAAGCTCTGTTGAGCTGTTCACATAATCGAAATTGGCCGCCGTATTGTTCACTCTATAGAACCTCATGTGTTAAATTTGGATTGTTCACTATAGTGGAGTGTTCATATAATGAAGTATTCACATAACCGAGCGTCCACTGTATAACATTTAAAAATGTAAGAAAAACAAATCAGGTAAGTAACTGCGAAAAAAGCTGCATTCACAGCCCGAAATTTGTTGAAATTTGACGAAATTTGTCAAGTCTGTCATATGGCAATATGTACTTGCGTTCACATCACTGAAATTTGGTGTTGTGAACGCAATTAGGTACACATTATCTTATAACAGATTCACAAATTTCGTCAAATTTCACCAAATTTCAAGCTGTGAATGCAGCTTATATTTTTGTAATTTTGCATTTATAGTGTGATTTATGATAAAAATAATGAAATTTCATGCAGAAAGTAGTATTATTTGTACCCCGACGGATATTTTACGGCAATTGTGAATCTAAATTACTTTTACCTCTGAAGTTAAAAATATTATGATATAGCTATGACCTTCCAGTAACTGCACACTTTCTAGTTCAGTAAAATTATTTCTTTAAAATTCAGTGAAAATCGTTAATTTAAATATTTATTACAGAAATTACTACAAATATAGTGTTTTAAGTATAAAAAATGTACATTTTGAAGAATTTGTACTCAGTGTACAAAATGAGTGTGTAAATTTGTTTCTGTACTCAATGTCTACTTTTACCATCACTTTTAATATCAGAAAACATGCGAATTCACACTTTCGTAGAAAAAATACATTTAGTAATTTTGTTGTTTTGCAATTAGGAAATATGAAAAATAAACTATGCGCCTTACATGAAATTACTTTGCATTAAATTATATTAAAGATTGATGCACCTTTTAATGAAAGATTTATTAATTATTGTTTTTAAAATACACTAATATACTATACCCACTTAATAAAAAAAGTTAGTTGATTTTGAAACTTTTTATTAAACTACGCAAAATGCAAATTATAATAATAATTATTCCTTTAATAATAAAACTGCGTAAAATATTATTTCTTTCTATGCGATGTTAATTACAGTTTTAATTAATTTAAATATTTCATGTTAAGTTCATATTATGCTCGCATTTAATAATAAAGAAACTGCAATTTCTTTTTAAAATTAATTAAACAACACTACTTCATGACACTACTTCATAATGCAAAAACACAAAGAGGGGAAAAAATAAAATCTCGAATTTAGAAATGACAAGCTACTTCGAAGTGGAACAATTTAAGAACAATGATGAAACTGCGAAATGAGCAGCGGGATAGCGGGGCAAGAGGCGCAATTCTCCTTCGAGATAAAAAAGTATAATATAGTTTTAAAAAGTGTTAAGAACACGGAAAAAATAAAATTCCTGCTGCGCTGGGGGTGCAAAAGCAACGGAATCCGATAATAAGCTTTTAAAAAAGTTCTCGCGTCTCGCGATAGGGTCTGAGCTCTGCTCGGGGGCTAAGCTCTCACCACCGGGGGCCGGGGGCTGAGCCCTGAGCGTTCTGCACGACTGACCTCAGCACCGGTCGATCCGATTAGTAAGTTAATTAAGTTCTCTTACTTAATTGTCACGGCGATTTATTAATTACCTATTATGAAGAGCGAGAGGCTCATTATCAATTGATAACACGCAAATAATAAACTTAATTATTATTGATCTGTAAGGTTATCGTAATGGGAGTAACACGTGCTTTTTGACAAACCTTTTTTTTCAGAAAATTTATACGGTTCTATTTTTCTTAATTTCTATACAAAATATCTCTCTTACAGATATGAGTGGCGAGAGGTAAAAAGAATGATATAGTGTACATTTTTAAATAAGTATACCTATAGAAAAATTGTGAGAAATTAATTATTATAATTTAATTCTGATAAATTTCAATTTCAATAAATGCAAAAAAATTGTGAAAGTATAATAAATGTACTATAATCATCTACGTAGAAAAATATACTTACTTATTTATTTTTGCACATATTGGGTATCTACTCAGTGGCGCATTTATGGTTAGCGATGCCCTGTGCGCAAATTATTTTGAGCCCCATTTCATTAAATAAAATTTAAAATCTGATACTGGCACTTGGGCTCATTAGTTCGGGCCAGGAAAATGAATAATAAAATAAACCACAAAGCGTTCGAACACCGGTTGGTGGTTTCAGTTTCAAGAAGGTCAAGGGCCTACAACAGAGGGTGTAATGGAAGAACGGTCTTACGTTGAAACTCAACTAGTCAATAAAAATAAAATAAATAAAAATTTGTTCACAAATATAATTTTAGTCCGGACGTTAAGGAACTTTACCTTGCACTTTTTGGTAGACTTCGATCTAAAAAACCAGAGGTGGCGCCATGCTCTATCCTCCCTATTCCCCCCCTGGATGCAAAATTGTTTTTTGTTTTTGCTATTTAATTCGTAGACGAGACATGATAAGAATATAAGTGGGTAAGAAGTTTCGTCATTCAATTTTAAACAAAATAATGCATATCTTGTATTTTTTTGTAAAAGACCTCATTCTTGAATAATTGTGTATCAAAGACATAGCGCGCTACTGAAATTAAACATTTTCAAGTTTTCAAAAAAAAGTTCTTTACTTAGAAATTACATAGAATACTCCATAATGATAGAATAGCAATTATATATTAAATATACATAGGCGTAGGTAGCCTATATGGGGGCCGGAATATCCAAAATAGAAAAATTTTCTCAGATCAAAATTTAAAAATTTAGCTAGTAAAAAGCCCATAAAGATTTTTAACTATTGTTTTTTGTATTAAACAATTAAGAATCGATAGCTTTTTGAAAAATTACAACCATTTCAAGTGTTACTAAAAAACTAACATTTTTCAGTTGAAAAGTTGAATGCAGTTGATCCCTGCCTCCATATGGATTACGCCTATGTATGATTATTAAATAATTAATTTTTTTATTTTAGTGTATTCCATGGAATTTTTACATAAAGAACGGTTTTTGTAAAAATTTGAATATAATGTAATTGCAGAAGCGCGTGCTGTTTTAATACTCTTTCAGAAAAAATACAAGATATGCATTTTTTTTAGAATTGAATGACGAAACTTTTTACCCTCTTGTATTATTTTTTTCTTATCATGTCCCGATTACGAAATAAAGCAAAAACAAAAAACGCAGGGATATTTTCGCATATAGGGAGGGATATTGGGGGCATAGAGCTTGGCGCCACCTCTGGTTTTGTAGAGTGAGGTCGCTTCTACATTATCGATGATGGCATGGCAATAACACGTATCTGACATATTTAGCGAAAATCATATTTTTGGTAAACTTTTTGAAAAATATAAAGGACGCATGCGTTGTTTAAAACCCTGTAAGTGAAAGAAAACTAAAAATACGTCTACAATTCATTTGAAATAACACGTATCTGTTAACATTCAAGAAAATTAAAATATGCCTATGAAGCACAATATGAAATAACACGTATCTGTTAACGTTTGAAAACGACAAATCAGTTTTAAGTGTCTCCTGAAAACTTGTATCACATACATAGACATGATATTGCCATGTCATCATCGATGTGTACCAAATTTCGTGCTTCTGTCAAAAAGTGCAGGGTTAGGAACAATTTTGGCTCTTAACGTCCGGACTATTTTCTTAAATAAAATTGGCACGGATTAACTATTTTCATCTTCTCTGTCGCAATATAAATTTTGTAAACATTTGAAAAATATGTATTTTCAACATTAAAGATAATTACAAAGAACTCAGAGATGGATTAACATTAATTAGAATTCTATTCTCATGCCTCAATTGTGACATAATCTCTGCAGACATAAATTTCATGTAGCCATATAGAAAATGGTTGGATCTTTTGTCACACTTGACATAGAAAAAGAAAGCATAAAGCAGGGTGCGTAAAATGAACCCGTTCCGTTTATCCGTCGTTCTTCTTTTCCTTGCTCCACTAAGTAAATCTCATTCTCAGCTAAACTCCCAGGGCTGATCCGCTAGATATTATCATAAAGCTATTTTTCAAGTCCGAGTCCTCGGCCATTTATAGTCATTTGTATCTCGCGGCGTAATGGTCCATTTAATGGGTGCTCTTGCGCTGTCTTCCCGCTTCTTGCCTGAAACCAAGGAAGCTTGAAATTGAATCGTTCTATGGCTTAAACAGAAGACACTCGCCGAGATATCGCCCCCACTGTCATTGGTCAATCGCTCTTCCTACGACAAGAGGATTCGCGACACCAGAAACGATGCCTTTTTATTTTCTTTCGATCTCGTTCGCAACGTCGTGTTTGCCGCTTAATCGTGACGGACTCACGTCACGGGCTCTCTTACTTGATTTCTTTATGTTACACACAAATACTTAGTTAGGTCAACTGCTGAAAATCCTGAGAAGAGAAGATTGCACAAGAGGCTAAATCAAAATGTCAAATTTTGCAAATCGTGAAACTCGTATATTTACAAAAATTTCTTTTTTTCAAGACATACGGAGAAAATACAATTTTCTTCTCTCGAAATAGTGAGGAAAGTAAACAGTGTTACCACCAGTGTTATTTAAAAATTGTAACATCGTAAGTAAATTTATTATATTATTGAAAATTCTGATTTTATAGTGATACCTTACCTATACTGTAAAATATAAATTTACAATTATTACGTTTTATACTTTTTTTCTACAATTTCACGATTTTACAACTTAAGTTTAATTTGCCATAATGGCTTCAGTGAAACATTTCATTGTTTATAAACATCATTCTGACAAATAGTTATAACCTAACTTCTAGATACCTATAGGTATGTGTGTCTTCTATATTACTATTATGTTTTTGAATACCTACCTATATCGCGAAAAAAATGTTGTGTCTAACATGAGAGAAAAGCTCTTTTTCCATTCTCGCTCGCTTGCCTCACTCGCTTCGCTCGTGGCACAAACTTCAAGCTCGAGTGGGAAAAAGAAGCGCTTTCCTCTCTAGTTGGACAAATAACTATATTTTCTTTTTTGAAATCATTGCTACCCAGAGTTTCCAAAATTTTCACTTATAATATCACATGTGCATTAATTCTTTCCGGATTTTTTTTGAGTGCTTTCCAACAACATCTTAATTAGCTCGAGTAGTACACGAGAGCTAATTCCGTTGTTGGAATGCACGATAAAAAATTTCCTGGACATGAATTTTTCAATTTCTAAATGACATTGCATTGCTAGGATACAGTAAAGTACGAGTTTCGGGCTGGTTTTAGGCAGTCGTAATAGTGATGAAAAGAGTGGAATAGAAAAAAAAGAAAAATCGAGAGTATTATAGGAATTCGCAAAAAACGTAGACGGACCGCTTAACAGAAAGACCTAAGACATTTTAGGCGAAAGAAAAATAAAACTTTTGAGTTTTATGTTTTTCTAAAGACCTTCGTTGATTGAACTAAAAAATATTAGACGCTTTACGAGTAGCTCAACAAAATCATCTCTGACTTGATTAGGAATATATTAGTTTTTAAAGAATTACAATAAAAATTATATCAATCGAATTGAGTCTAACATCACATGAGCAAGGTAAATCTAAATTTCTAAATAATATAGGGTGGCGTGATATGGTGATGGTGTAATGGTGTTTCTGGTGTTCTGAGAGCGTGAATGATGGAGGAGAGTTTCGTCACCGCAGGAACGTTTCATTTTCCGGCCGAATTCAGATGCCGATAAAAAAGCGCTGCGCAAAGAGCATGAAAACGGCCCGCATAAAAAGGCCCAGTTTGTAACTTGACATGGGTCATTTAACAGATAAGTCGCGTCGCCCTTGCTGCGAGGAGGTGACGCCACGACGATGATGACGTCATATACTCGTAACTACATAGGTACCAATACTTCCTCAATGTGTCACATTATACGTAAAACCTTAATTTCTTTACAATTATTCAATTAAATAAACAATTATTTCAAACAAATTTGGGTTACGTTTTCCTTAGCTATATTTTTATTATCTATGCCAGACGTCAGAGCTTTTTATTATTCATATTTTAAGATCCTATTTTAGTTTGTTCTTTACCATATATTGTTTGATAATGACAAAAAAACTGGTCGAAACGTCACAAAAAATTCGTCAATAAAAAATTAATGATTTATTAATTAAATTTTTTCACTAAGCCTTTAGTCCAATATTTCTTCACCAGTCTTAAAGTATTTATTTAAAAGTCTAGTGTGTTAATGAGGCCTATTAATAATTGAGATATTTTAACGCGCGATAGAAGTGAACGCGTTAATTGTCGAGATTATTAATCGCCTATTAACACATGGTTTAGTTACAATATTTTTCAGTTTCACGTTGATCATACCTTTTTAATTTGTAGAAAATCTAATTTTATTCTAACAAATATGTTGTTAGCTTAGTAAAGTTTGATACTGCTAATTTCGTTTAAAAGGTAATAAACCTATCAAAATTAACAATTATTATCCTTATATTATTATACTTATATTATGCAGAAAATTGATAGGTATCCAATAAACATTTCTTTAAAAGCCGTAGGATTGGAAACCCCCATTGTAAATATATGCAGAAAATTGCGCGACATTTTTAAATACCTAGCACTATTTTGTACTAGAAGCCATTATAATATTAATTAATTATTATTATGGTGAGACTGTGAGACTGCCACACTTAATTTATGCAAAAGCGTGATAGATATATAGAATTTCGGCAAATATCGTGTGCTAAACGATTTCTTGTTTGTTGCTTATAAAATTATTATAACATTCTGGTATATCAGTACCAGTACGTACCTACCATAAGAAATTGTTATTAAAATTCTAAGGTTTATTTTTGTGATTGCATGGTATTGCCTTATTTTATGACATTGTTTACTGTTCACATCCGGGTATTTTAAGGAAAACTTAAAATTTAAGAGGGAACGGTGCAACAGATCATTAATTTGTTATGTTTCATCTTCGCGAGGTCTTTCTATATCATTAAATGTTTGCATCGCACGCTCTGACTATAAACTACAATTCGGAAGCGAGTTAATTTAATTAGCAAATTAGGTTTTACTCTATATTTTGTTCATTTGAAGAACAGAAGTCTTGCAAAGAGATTTAGACTCAAAAACGTACTCTTTTCATGGTGCTTTATTGTAAATCTATCAAAATCTACACAATTTTAATGTTGTTTTAAGATCTATTTGTATAAAATGGTATGTTGATCATATTTTAATTATTTGTAACAAGTACATTATGTACAAACTTAATCAAATTTAAGAGAATACAAATATGCAAAAATTTCCGTAATAATAACTACTACTACCTATTTAACATAATATGAATAGTAGGTACATAATATTTCTTTGAGTTGTAGAATGTATATTATGGTGGAATATTTGATGTTGATAATTTTGAGTTGTATTTAATATTTTATTTTGGATATCGTAAACGTCTTTGGTTTTGTTATTATGTTCAAAAATTTGTGTAGTATTGTAATAAATGACGTCATTTAAAATTATAAAACTTCAACGTATTATGTTTTAGTTCTCCCAATATCATATTCAAGATTTTGAGGGCAGTAATTCAAACAACTTAGGTTCAATCCCATGCAGAGGTACATTGCCAGCATTCTGTGGGACTCAGTAGGACCAGATATTGAAGATCTTTTGCCGGAGAACTATGGTGATATTATGGAAATGTATTCTTTGATGAATTTTAATCATTTATTAATTTGGAATGTTTTCTGCTTTTATCTGTGGTAATTGGAACAACCGAGGTTCAAATCAATGCAGAGGTACATTATCAGCATTCTGGGGAACTCAAATAGGGCAGAAATTGAAGATCTTTGTCGGAGGACATTGGTGATATTATGAAAATTTATTATTTGATGAATCATTGATTTATTAGGAATGTTTTTGCTTTATTTGTTGCAGAAATTTGAGCAGCCCAGGTTCAAATTCATGCAGGTCCATTGTCAGCATTCTGAGTGTCCCAATTAAGCCAATTTGAAGGTTTCTACTAGAAAGAAATAGGAAATTTATAAAATGTAATTTTTATGAATCATTAATTTATTTTTTTGTATGATTGTTACAGAATAATTTCAACACTAGCTGAGACGCACTACATACAAGAATCAAAATCTATGGGGCCCTACAAATCCAGTTTTTAATCACAAGAACTAAGGTGAAATCGTTTTTATTTTGTTTCTGCAACTGCACATCTAATTTTAGTTTTCCTGCATTTTTCAGACGCACTACATACAAGAATCAAAGTCTATGGGGCCCTACAAATTCAGTTTTTCATCACAAGAACTAAGGTAAAATCGTTTTTATTTTGTTTCTGCAAATGCACATATTATTTTATTTTTTCTGCATTTTTCAGACCCTTTCTTCATGTCCAGTGGTTCCTATCCGTTGTTTCGGTCATGACATCTTCACTTGCGGCTGCTGGACTTGCAGTTCCTTTTCCGCCGCCCTTCTAGTTCTTGAGACGAGGAACCCGGTGCAGAATGGCCGTTGAAGGAGGCTTAGTACTCCTCGACATCGACATCGTACATAGGAAATAAAACTGTGAAATAAATGTATGTATTTTAATATTATTTACTTAACATTTAACAATTTAATTTTTTTTAAATTATTAGTATTAATTCAGTTTATTTTTGCTTTTTAAATTTGACAATTATTAAATTTTCCTCACTGTGAGGAAAAATAGCTTACTTCACAAGTGGGAGAAGTAAAATGCTCCTGTAACTCGTGTCCTGATTGGCCACTCGTCACACTTGTGACAGAAGTATTTTACTTCTCCCACTAGTAAAGTAATATACTATTAATCTTGTATCAATTTTCAAACAAAAATGGTAATATTTTACAAACATAACTTAATTTGTTAATTTTTTAATTTTATATGCAGATTCGTATGCGAACGAAAAATCTTTGGACTTGACGTGGCTTCAGCATTCGTCTTTCAGTATTTAAGTTAGTTTTGTTAATAAAATGATTAATTAAAGACACCAAATAGTCAAGAAAGTGCCTTATAGTAGGATTCTGTGAAAATCTGTAGTTGCTACAGATCTATAAAACTGTAAATATTAAACAAAATCGCAATTAAATTTATAAGCATATGAACATTTTTATATTTGTCAACAAATATTGATGTGATTTTGTTCAATATTTAAAGATTTACAAATTTGTAAAACTTATAGATTTGCACATAATCCCACCATTAGATAATCAACAAAGAAACACAAACACACAAAAGTTACAATTCAAAATGGTGCATATTTTCCAATTTCATAATTTATTGATAGACAAATCACAATGTTTTTAAAATAACAAATAAATTTAAATGCTTAAATGTAGATAATATTTCTTAAAATCAGAGTTAGACACCTAATATATTTTTGCATTGTTCTTAACACTTAAATTATTGCATTTAATAATTTTGCACCAGTTAATTTAAAAGATCTTTGATTATAATAAACAAATTTTAATGCATATTTTTTCAGTTAGACGTTCAAACAAATAGAACTAATATTTTCCCTACCCTTATTTTTGAGAATTTTGAAAAAAATCTTTTTTATCTATAATTAGTATATCAAATTATATAATCTATTAAAATTTCGTGCAGAGGTATAGAAACACCCTGTATATTTATATCGATAACAGTATGTGAGGCCGCCACACCCAAAGAAATTTAGTCAAACAGATATAAATATATGAATTAAATAAAAACACTTACTTATTCTCAATAATTGTAGGTACATTATACAAAACAACAAATATACGAGAATGAGATAAAAAAATACTTATCGTTAATTTCAAGATGCACTAGGTTTCCAACGTCTGCAAAATACGAGCAGGAGTTACAGAAATGAATCATATACTCTGGGAAGTCAATCCAACTCCTGAATATGCTGCCAGGTTCATCAAGAGCTGTCTTCCAACGTCTAAAGAAGGCGTCCAAGAATGTAATAGAGACAGCAGGTGGGTCAATTATTAGCTTCTGAAGTCCTTTACTAACTCTGTTCTACGATTGTGAGCCTTCATCGAACCTGTAACAGAATAATAAGTAAAGAACGAGTAAACAATGAATAAAATTAATTAATTACCTTCAATACATGGTCATACTGAAGAAATATAATATTCGTTTTGTGTTCTTACACCATATATGACGGTGAGGACCCAAATTTGTAGGCAGTTTTCAGAATTCTCATTGATATTGTCGCTATTCTACAGTTTGAACTATTTACCTGTAAATAAATCAGTTCTACAATATTTTGTTCACAAAATGGCGCCCATTAACTGCATTTATTATAAATTTGCTTAAAATTTTTTTATTATTTTTACTTTTTCTGCTTACAACGTCATAAAATGATAACTTGATGTAACAGATGTGATGGTAGTTTGACAGTTCGAGAGAATAAAGTACTCATTATTTAACAGTGTGAAATAATGAATTCATTATTTCATAATGTGTCCTTATGGAGGGGTTTATTATACTACTTTCACGTATATAATGAATACATTATTCTATTGTTGTAGATAAAATAATTTATATTTGGTTACATCATGTAGAATTAAAGTAGGTGACGCAACACATTCCACAAAGTATGACGCAAAAATATTACCAAAAATATCATATTCTGAATGAACTTTTATAAAAAGATAGAAAAATAATAATAAAAATACTAATTACCTTTACTGTAGTTGTGTTCTTAATTTTCTTCGAAGTTGGTCCCCAAATTTTTAGTCAACTCCACTATTCACTTTGATATTACGATATTGTCTCGATTATAACGGGTAGGTATCTGTAAATAAATCACTTATTCAATACTTTCAATTTGAATGAAGATCACGTCTGCTATGAACTGATTGCAAAATGGATCCATTAATAGTAAATCAAGTTTTTTGAAAGAATGTGCATTTAATTTTTCCGTAATCCATCATTAATGCATGTCAAAGATAATAACAAGTTCTTATTGTTTGATAATAACTTTTAAAAATATCACTGGTTAATAAAATACACTTAAATATCTTTTAAACATACAAGAATTCCAACAGAAACCACGCTACGAACTTGTTCACAAAGGACATATAATTCGATCTAAAATTTTAAACGATATTTACGCATTTTTTATAAAAAGAAAATATATCATTGATTGTGTAAATCTATACTTATTATTAAAATGCCATCCAATTTTAATTATTCAAGAGAAATAAATGTTTAGAAGTTACAATTAGAACTCAGAACATTGCGCGTTTTTGTCTCTTTCTAACACATGAGCGTTTTGATTAGCTGCTACACCAAGGGCCCACATTACAAAAACTGATATCTGAAGAGTATTTTATCGGTATAGATAATTATACCATTTGTGCGGTTATCAGCCGTCAACTCACCCATGACTGTTACTGAAGAGTACACCATTTGGGTACAAATTAATTGTATTGTACTTCTGACTGGATTCGAACCTGAGTTGTCAGAACTACAAGCGCCCAGCTTATTTAAAAATAATAAAACTTACCAATTTTCTATATACATTAGACCCTTTCAGAAACTTGTACCTAATCATGAAATGGTAATGAACTGGGGACTGCAAATCTGAAACAAAAAAATTTAAATTCTGTTATTACACAACACTTAAACATCGAAATAATTTTTAACCCTTTCAATACGACTTTTGGCTAATATAGTTAAGAATGTAAATATAACTGAAATCACATCCTATTATATAAGCATAGTTTGAAATTTTTATTTTTTATTCTTTTTCGAAAAAAGGCCTGGGACAGTTTTGTCCCTGTAGTAATTAATGTGAACCGATTACTGGGACAATAATGTCCCTGCAGTACTAAGAAGACACCAAAATGTTTGTTGCTATAGCTTCATAGTACTGTTGGGTTGGGACAAATATATCCCATACAATATTACTGCAGGGATATATTTATCCCAGAACCCTAATTTTTACTGTATAAGCTTTCCTTGCAAAATACTGTATAAACAACTTACCTGTCACTAATATGATGTACCTACTACAATTAGAAAATAATGTCAGATTTATCTCTACACCATCAAAATACAGTCTTATATGACAATAAAAGCAACCACGTGTGATAAACGACTATTTTCACTGACGCATGTGCTAGTGGTTTAGTACTATCCATTCAAAAATGTTAAATGAACCATAAACTACTAGGTTATCCCATCCCAATGTAATTTAAATAAGTGAATTTGAGTACATATTTTTTTGAAAATATTTTGGGACTTATATATCCCCGCAGTATTGAAAGGGTTAAAAGAGCTTAATATACCTAATACAGGTGTACAACAGTATATCATGTAGATTTTAGTAGATTATAAATAAAACAGCTTAAAAGGGCACATATTCGCTATACATCTTCACTTCAAAACGTATTTTTAACGAATGAACGAAACGAAACTTACTTTTTTGTTTACTCCAATCGAAAATTATCATTGTATAATGTATAGTCAGGGCTTGCCTGTGTGCACACTGCTTTAACGTATAAGTAGTTTGACCAAACTAATACGATTTTCAATTCTAAAATCTTAACAAACAGGGGCATATAAATATATTATTTATCTAATGTATGTAGGTAGGTACCAGATACTAGAATAATTAGTCATATGGGTATACATATTTTAATTTATAATTAAATTTTATACTAAATTAATATAATTTTAAACAAATAAATGAAATGCGTACCTGACAGGATTCGAACTTGAATTGTTTGATTTCCAGTATGCATTTTCAATAAGAATTTAGAGGAACAAATTTTGATCAAACATCTATTTACTGAATTCAATTCTGCTGTTTACAAAATATTCATAGAAACATGAAGGATAAAATTGTATATAAAATGTAGGTATTTAAGAGAGTATCATTTCAAACATATACAATAAAAATCAGAAAATACTTCAGTAACACATAATCTTACAGTACATAATAATGATAATAATAATAATAATAATAGGATTGTGAACACATATAATTCTCCAAGATTAGAATTATACAGGGTGTTTACATATCTCTGCACGAAACTTGAACAGGTTAAATTTGCTTTGCTATAAGAACTGATTGAAAAAAAGACTGTTTGTACAAAGTATTTATAATCTTATTTTATTAATCACATAATAAATTAACAGTTAAACAGGCATTTAAACCAGTGGCACTAAAATTTTCACTTCCTTTATTTTTGCGAATTTTGAAATTAAATCTTTATTTCTATAATCAGTATATCAAATTATATAACCTACTAAAGTTTCGTGCATAGATATAGAAACACCCTGTATAATAATAAATAAATTAACTGCAGCATTGTATTTAGTGTTGTTGAGTGGTAGATGTCGTCTTTGTCAGCATCGCTGCCGCAACGATGATAAATAGCTCTCGTATTGGTAACACACTCCTGATGTCCTGAACACAAACCCCTCTTATGTCCTGAGTCCTGTGTTCTCTCTTAGCAGGAAGCAAGTTGTGCTTCGCCCTGGCAAACATTGTGCACACTGATGGCGTATTTTCAATCGTTACTTCAGTATGGAAGCATGTGTGGAAGTGAAGAAATATCAACATTAAGACTGCGTTCAAAGTGTCTGAAATTTCAAGCATAGAAATCTTATAAACTACTGCACTTAGAGAGCTACGGTTTTCAAATATGTATTTAGTATTAAAATATCTATGCAATAATTAATTAATAATAATTAAATTACTCGAGTTCGAGTATTACAAAAACAAAGATTTTACTTGACAAAGCGTAAGTTGTATATAAATATGATTTTGAAAACAGTAAATATGCAATATTTTACAAGATTTGTACGAATAAAAATATAATAAAATATAGATATATTATTATTTAATAAATAAACATTCTAAAAAATGTTACATACAGTGACATAGATATTTTAATACCTACTTAATACAAATTTGAAAACTGTCTAAGCGCTAGAGTAAAATTCAAATAAATAGGACCCTGGACTGCGCGAGAAGGCAGAGCTTGTCATGTACTGTCCGTTTTACAAAAGCGGAGCTAGCGAGTATATGCTGCGCTGCACTTCACTTTATTTTCAAAGAAAACTAAAATATAACTCAATCACAATCAATTACAAAATTCACAGCGTTACACGAAGCAAAACACTACGAATGTCAACATGAGAATAACAGATATTGAAGCTAATGTTCAGTAGAACAGACAGTAGCGTAGTTTCCCCTTGTTTATCATCTATGCCTCTCTCTCTCTCTAAGACAAGAATTCGTACTTCGCGCAGGGTTCTAGCTATTTGAATTTTACTCTATAGTTTTTCACAGGAACGGCGCCCGGGCCCACCCTTTGGCCCACTCGCTCAATTCCAAATAATAACATAAAATTTTTGTTGTTAAGCTATACGAGAAAATTAAATGAAATTTAAAAAAATAATAATGCGAGTAGGTATTAATTTAATTCAAAAGAACTACAAAGTTACGTATGATAGAAAGTAGGGTTTACGTTATGAGATTTATCATATGATTTCGCAAAGGATAAATGTGTGTCTATTTTTACGTTTACACTGTTCGATTTGTCAAACAGAACGACTCATAAGCGATCTCATAAGGCAAATCATAACGAAACATAACTATACTATATTTGAGAATGACTGGCAGTAATAAATCATTCTGTCAAAGACATTCCAGTGGCGCGTCAATAATTGTTTGCACAGGGATAGTCAAAATGACTAAATTCGGTAGAGAACTATCGTTTTAGGTCTAAATTGTTTTTCAGGGCAAAGATTTATTTTAATAATAATGAGTGAGAAAGTTATATTTAAATATTAAAAACTTTTATTTTTAGTAAATGTATAAACAGATCACTCCTATCTACGTCTATGACACAGTCCGACGGGGATTATCAGAGCGTTATCTATTGTTCGAGAAGTAAGTTTCGATCCAGGTACAAAGGCGTGCGGCTTATTTTGACCATCCTAGTATAGTTACAACAGATTTTTCTGGTAGTTTTATTTGCCGCATTGCTGGCAAAAATCCAATACTACTCTTGCAAATAATGATTTATTACTGTCAGTCATTCTCAAATGGACTATAGGTACATTTCAGAAATAGAACTGTGCCTATTTCCATATAATTTCTTGTATGATTTTCGTTAACATTGAGGTTATGTTAACATGAAATAAGTAATTTATTATAGCAAACGTAATAAAATGGCTTGCTTTTAAGAAAGCATATTTATAACAATAACACAGCCAGGGTAAAGCCTAAATTGTTAAAATAATTGGATAATATTTTTTTAAATTTCTAATGCTTCATTAGCAGGATTTAGTGAGGGTGTTTTTTCCAAATCTATAATATATATATATATATATATATATATATATATATATATATATATATATATATATATATATATATATATATATTAAAATCTCGCCCACGGTTAATATGTAGGTACTGCACAGTTCGTATTTTGAATTTTGCACCAAACGCGGGGAATATTAGTGTACCTCCTGCTCAAGAAAGCATTCTGATAATCGCTGATAAGTGTGAACATGAAATCAATAAAACGTCTGATATGTTTAATCAGATGATGTCTCTTATGAATTTATCATTTTGCGAAATCATATGATGAATCACATATTGTAAATCCTACTTTACAATGTAGCAGCAACCCGGCAACTATGCCAAAAATTTAGATTTAAACATTCTAGTCAATAAATTCGCTGAAGTCCATGATATCGAAAATTAATTATTTTAGGATCCAATTTTATGATCTATGTACCAGTTTTTTTTTCAAATTTTTTAGTAAATTTAGGTAAATAGGTATTGTATTTCAAATGTTCTCGAAGTGATTTTATTTCAACTCAAAGCATTAAAGGCTTGTAAATATCGGTAAATAAAATATGTGTCCTTGTTATACCTTGAACCAAATTTCACTCGTTTTTAAAATGCATATACCAGGTGTCCCAAAAATGGTACGCTCGAAATAACTTTTTTATTAATAAAGCAATCGCAATTAAATTTTATGTGGGTAAACTAGGCATAAAAAGACTTCAAAATATATATTATTTATCAAAATATCACTTCTGGTTAAGCCGGAAAGGACATCAAATTTCCTATTTCAAATGGAATACCCTATATATTTTTACATATTTTAGTTCTACAAATAATTCTGAATCCAATGACGTGTCCACAAGTCTAGATTTCATGCAAAATATGTCACAAAAAAAATCAATGATTGAAAAGATAACCGATTTGTTATCATATTAAAAATTATAGAAGATGTTCAAACTTCAAAGTAGCCACCGTGACAACTATTTTCGTTTACACACATTCTAGACCTTTGAATAATTATTGTTAATAATTATTTTCACCTATCGCATGTCAATTGTTTTTACAAATGTCAAATTTTGTAACCTTCCTTGTTTTATTTTTATTTCGACTTTTTCTTCAGATATTTTGCATAGACTTATGATACATCATTGGATTCTACGTAGTAGAATTTAAATAATATGTAAAAATATATAGGGCGTTCTATTTGAAATAAGAAAGATAATGTCATTTCCGGTTAAACCAGAAGTGATATTTTTGAAAATAATATATATTTTAAGGATTTACTTTAAATTTTATAACGATTGCTTTATTAATAAAAAAGATATTTTGAGTGTACCATTTTTTTAATGACACCCGGTATGTATTTCTTAATATTGAGTTTTCCTTCCCAAAAAAGTCCATAATGCGTCCAAAACCAAGTACTATCAATTGACTTACAGCAGGTGAGGCTAAATAAATAGTTCAATTCACAAAAAAATAAATAGAGATTATAGGTTCGAGGTACAACAGGTTCCCTATACTTTTTGTGTAGCAGATATTGGATCTGGAAATTCCATTGCCACCAACAAAATGTTTACTACAAATATAATGTGTTTTTTGCATGCCTGTACCTGGAAAGGTTCTACTTTATAAGTACCTAACAAAAAGGTGTATCCATAGATATATGAGTGTTTGATTAGCTTACAGAAGAATGCTGAAATGTCCAAGCTCAATGTCATACTTATCATTAAACTAACAAAATCAAAGGTGTGTAAACTGTATAAAGTTAAGCTAAGTATAAAATAGTTAGTGGTTGGCATCACGCGTCAGGGTGGCCGGAAGGGCGTCCCGACGTCACGTTTTCTCCCCAGCGAGCGTCGGATTGTTTGCTTTGGGTTCTATCGGTGGCCACCAGATAAACGCATGTCTCTGTTATGGTAATGACACCGAAGCTAACACTCCTAATAAAGTTATTATTTTCGTATTACGGGCGGCTGTCAGCTGATGCCAGTTTGATATATTTTTGTTGTTTTCATCCCCACCCCCTTTATCGACACGCGCGCCATACAGCGATAAATATGATAATCAGTCGAAGCAGATTGGACGCCTGCCAATGTTGAAATTTTAGATTAGAAATTTCCGGTTAGAAAATTGATATTGATGGCTCTGATTGATTGAAGTTTAAAGTTAATTAATCATTTTTTATATTGTTATTTTTTCGATTGTCAACTGTTGAATTAAATATTGTTTTTTAATGAGTATTTTTTGTTCTGCTACCAACTTTTGTTTGTGTTCAATACGAATTTGCGAATATAAATTGATGTAATTTTCATACATTAATATTTACGCTGTAATTAAAAATTATATTAGGTATTAATTACTTGGCCATTAAGTATGAAAGTTTAATGCTGAATTTACGTAGTTAATATTATAATATCAATAAATTTAAATTTTTCTAAATTTACAAAAATATTACATTAAAATTAACAACATTAATGAACATCGACGTTTACACAACATTAAGTAAATTAAATAAATTAAAAATATACTTTAATTATTAATAAATATTCATACAGTTTTGATGTCATTATTTGAGTTTGAATTTTACAATGTAATAAATTATTTACTGTTTGTTTTTATTTCATTAAATATATTTATCTAGAATAATGTATTCATTAAATACGTGAAAGTAGTATAATAAACCCCTCCATAAGAACACATTATAAAATAATGAATTCATTATTTCACACTGTTAAATAATGAGTATTTTATTCTCTCGAACTGTCAAACTGCCATCACATCTGTTTTAATAATTAATATTAGTGTTACATCAAGTTATCATTTTATGACGTTGTAAGCAGAAACAGTAAAAATAATAAAAATTTGTAAAACGCTGTATATGACTAGCCCATAATAGTTCTAAATTACTCGGATAAATTGTCATCACACCAAAGTTTGAGGTTAAGTTAATATCAATACAAATTTGTAGTAAGAAAATGTTGTTTTATTTAAAAAGTTGTAGATAAAACGTCGTATTTGACTCGAAAATAATGGCTACAATTAACTCGGATGATTTATACACTCGCCTTCGGCTCGTGAACAAACTTTCATCCTCATTAATTATAGCCTACATTATTTACTCGTTAAATAATATACTATTTTTATCATTTATAAATTTTATTATATAATACGCAACTCACATAAAAATGCAGTTTTGTTGATTGGTATTCTAAAAACTTACCTGAGTCAGTCCATATGCCTGTGATGCTTTGGCTCTGTTAGTTTTTTCAACAATATTTTAGCATCATTTACAATAATGGTAAAAGAACGTACGTTGCAGTATTAAATTTGATATTCAACTGACTGAAGTACGGGGTTATAATGATTAAACTATTCCATAATGAAAAATGCATTATTAGTTGAATAAATAAAGCTGCAAAATCATCAAAACTTCTAAACTCAATTATTCAAAATCAGAAACATTTCCAATGACAAGTAAAAAATTCTTAAACAATTTTTCTTAGTTTTTAGCGATTTTCTTGGAATTGATATAATTATGAGGATCACTGTTTTATATGAAGTTGTAGAGCTTAAAATTCTCTGTAAGATAAGTCATAAGTGATTTTCATGTAAATGCATAATTTTCGAGAAAATCGTGAAAATATATTATGACAATTTCCAATAAATTTAAATAGAGTCGCAATTTTATCTCAACACACAAAAATAGCTGCCACGCATTAACAGATTAAAATATCGATTTCCGGTTTGCAACATTCGATTTCTAGAACAATTTTTTATAAGGAACTTTTATTTTTAAGAAATTTAAAGATCCAATTAAGGTAGGTACAGTTAACCGATTTTCTCCAAGAGAAGAAAAAGTTTTATATTAAATAACCTGTAACACATAAATGGATAAAAATTAATTTTTTAGACATTTTTCTATAAGAGACATAAATTTGTATTTTTTTGAAGCTGTGGTTTAGTTAAAATTTGAAGATTTTCTCTCAGAAAAATATAGTAATAATATTAGTTTTTTTGGAGTTTAATTAATTGTATCTTCTTAATATATTGAAATATTGAACTCCGGTTTAAAGCATTCGATTCTCCGAACATTTTTCTATGAGATACATATCTTATGAATTAAAAAAGTTTTTGTTTAAGTCGAAACGTATTTTCTTCGAAAAAACATAAGTTCTTTTGTAATTTAAATAATGTGTTTAATCGACATTGAAATTTTTGAACGCATTAAAATATGGACTTTCGATTTCAAGCATTCGATTCCTTGGATAGTTTTCTATTAGATACAAATTTATTTTTCATAATCAGCAATATTGTTTTAACCAGAATTCAAATATAGAGAAATTTTTTAAAAAACTGTGTGTTAATTAGAGCTACAAATTTTTAAAAATAATCGTTTCTATTAAAAAATTGTTCTAGAAATCGGATGCTGCAAACCGGAAGTCAACATTTAAACTCTATAAAAATTCATTGGAAACTGCCAAATATATATATAAGATTTTCTCAAAACCTATGCATTTACATGAAAATCGCTTATGACATCTTATAGAGAATTTTGAGCTCTAAAACTTTATAAAACAGTGTTCCTCATGATACTATACCAATTATAAGAAAATCACTAAAAACTAAGAAAACTTGTTTAAATTTTTTTGGCAATACTTGAGTGCCCCACCGGAAATGTTGCAAATTTTGAATAATTTAGTACAATTAACATTTAAAATAAAGTTCATCAAAACCGAAACTGTTTTGGTGGGTTTAGAAGAAAAATGCTTAATTGACTCGACTATACAGGCTGTACCATAACTTGAGGTATATATTGTAGTGGCATAATAGTATTTTATGCACAGTCATATCATAATATGAGTTATACACGAATTTCTTTGACATAAACGTCACTTTATAGCCCACACGGATCACATTATAGCACAGTGCGCCATAAAAAGGTTTATATTTTCAATTTTTCGTATATTAGCTACTAATTATCCTATAAATAACCATTTTTTGTAATTAGTTTTACAATTTTTAATTTAATAACATCATTTTTACTTACATTTCACACATAAATTATCTTGTAAATATTTAATTCATTGACACTTAGATTTTTGTTTATTTTCGGATTTTTTTGGTATCTTAGCAACAGACCAAGAATTTAGTAATTTTTGGTTATTTAAACAATTTGAACAAGTAAATGAAATTAATTAATTTGTTAGATAATATTCAACCGTGCATAAAGTTGGGTATGTAGCACGGGCGTAACTTTCTTTTATGGCTCTTGACGTGTTTTTAGCCCTCGGCTGACGTTCGGGCTCAAAACCACGTCTCACGCCATAAAAGCTTCCTTACACCCTTAATACATAAATAACTATAACGTACTTATTCTGGAACAAAAATATTTTTAGTACCACTGAATACTATTTAATTCGAATAAAGACAGAGTTATGTGTCCGGCTACTTGAAACTAAATTTAATTATTGTATTATGTAAACATAGTAATTAATTAGTAATGTAATATTTAATATTATTAAAACTACTAATTCAACAAGTGGCACAAAACTTAATAATTAATTTTCGAATTTTGAAAAAATTCCGTTTGTTCCGTGATCAGTACGTCAAGTTCTATATGCCATTCTAAACTCAAGTTATAGTACAGTCTGTATTTGTTACCAAAATTTTTGTTTTTAATTAAGTTTTAAAGGGTACTACTATGACAAGTTTTTTACAATATATATTCTTATGGCTTAGAACCAACCTTAAATGCAAACCGAAACACCGTTTAAGAAAAATTTTTTCCTTTAAAACACAACACAAAAATCAATTAAACTTTATTTCTTTTATAACTTACATATTTTCTAATTGAACGACATACATTTTAAATGTAACGCTTGTGTTTTCTGTTACCGTTCTCACGAATGAATAAGGCAAAGTGCAACGCAGAGAAGAAAGATAAGTGAAGTAGGCACTGGTTACTGGTTCAGGTTAAGCAACCAAAACACGACGTCCTGGCAATTATCATCCTCATAACAATATAAACGCGCAATAATTCGCCCTAATTATAAGTGAACCGGTTCGATTCACGTCGCTACTTGCGCAATGCCTTTGGATTGGACGCCGCACCAACCACAGCACATAGGCGGGGACAGGGACTTTTGCAATTGGGATGGGGGATCATCGTAAAAAATAGGATTATAGTTTAGTCTAAGATTTCTAGTAGAAGTCAATAAATTTATAAATTCTAAAATTATTCGTATAATTGTGATTAATTCACAAATAGATCTAGGTAATGAATAGAAAATAGAAGAACAAAAACGAATTATTTCAATATTAATTAATTAAGTAATTAAACAATATTTGACGCATGATTAGGGATTAGGGCCTTTATTCTGTCACTTAACAACTGTTCGTGTAGCTGCAGCGGTGACGTCAGTAGCAACTGTTAATAATAGTCAGTCACACTTACAGGATCGCTATTTTTATTTAATTAGATCCAATGCTAATTTCAGAAATTGTTTTCTAGATTTGTTAACTTTATTAATAAAGTTTTCGGCAATTCCAAAATTGCATATACTCGTATGAACCATTATGCCAATAATTTGTAAAAAAATACACAACTGATATATTACACACTCCACACATAACCTTTCTAAAAGAATTGAAACTGCTGCTGCAAATATGACGTAAAATGTCAGTACAGCTTAATAATTACTCATCCAGCCCGTATGTTGCCACCTCTGGCGTTCCACAAGGTTCTAATCTTGGCCCTTTATTGTTTATACTGTTCATTAATGATATTGTTGACACTGTTGAACATTCTTAGGTTTTGCTGTACGCAGATGACTTGAAACTATTTAAAACAATTAATTCTGTATATGACTGTGTTCTTCTTCAGAAAGACATTGATATTGTTCTTGTTTGGTCTCAGTCCTCTAAACTATTCTTCAATTTCAGCAAGTGCAAAGTAATGAGCTATTTTGTTAAAGAATTTGCATATAGCCTACCATATTACATGAATAACATTAAACTTGACAGAGTAACTTCTTTCAAAGACCTCGGCATTCTTTTCGATGAAAAACTATCGTTTAATGAACATATTAGATATTGTAAAGTCTTCTTATAGAAACCTTGGTTTTGTAATCCGTAATACCCAATCTTTTCGTAACTTAAACACTCTAAGAAAATTGTACAATGCATATTATGTACGGTCCAAATTGGAATATTGCCTTCAAGTTTGGAATCCAATTTATAAAAAATATATTTCTTCTATTGAGTCAATACACTATACATACATAGGCATAGCCACTATCCCAATTTTGACTATGATTACACTAACCTTCTGATTCAAACTAATATGACATCATTAGATAATAGAAGAAAAATATTAGCGTGTGTTTATTTATATAAATTACATAACGGGTATATTAACGACTCATATTGTTTGAATCTGATATGTATTAATGTTCCTCGTATTATATCCAGGAACAAAATGACATTTTATTGTGCTATTGCAAGAACAAATTATGAAGTTAAATCTCCCATAAGACATCTCTGTAGTATTTTTAATACTGTAACGTGTAATATTGACATTTTCAGTGACAACCTTCATATATTCAAGAGTATTATGTTTAACTATTTCCTGTAGTAATAATAAGTTATTTCAGCTTCGTTTTAATGTATTGAATTGTATTTTCCTTCAATTAATTTCAATTATTTTTATGTAATTCTTTGTAATTCTTTACAAAATTGTTTTTTTCTCTTCTTATTCACTTGTGCCAATGTATATTTTTGTATTCTATTATATAATCGTCCTGTTATTGGTATCTTGGTATCCTGTTGGATAGATTATTAAATAAATAAATACTGCAATATGTCCTAAATTAGTTTATGTGTTAATAATAATTCAATTGAGTTTTGAGTTTGCCCTGTCCCTGCCCGAGCCGCCCTACTGGAAACTTTATCCTGGATGCGCTAGGCCCACCCAGGCAGAGGATTAATTAATCAGGAATATATTCTATACTTTCGTTTTACCTATAGGAGAATATTTCTTTGTTTTGTCTTCATCCTTAGCACAGAAATATCTCGAGGTATTCAATTTCCACCAATGTTGCTATCATTATGGTGGTTACTTTTCGCTTTACTTTACTTCCTTCTTTCACTTCCCACCTCTCGCTTTGCACTTCAATGTTTATACGCTTTACGAGTATACCATTTGTAAATTGCTTGTTATTCACTATCGTGATTATGTCACTTTATCGGAGCTCGTAGTAGTAGACACGTCTGTACTCTGTGGCAGTCAGAACGCGACTCCATGTGTTAATTATAATTTAAAAATATAAATATACAAGTTTCATATTATACCGAGTGTCCTAAAAAATGGTACGCTCAAAATAACTTTTTTATTAATAAAGCAATCACAAAAAAATTTATATGCGTAAACTAACTATAAGGAGACATCAAAATACATATTATTTAAAAAATATCACTTCCGGTTAAACCAGAAATGACATCAACTTTCTTATTTTATATAGAACTCCCTATATATTTTTATATATTTCAATTCTACATAATAATTCTGAATCCAATGATGTATCACAGGTCTAGATTTCATGCAAAATATCTCACAAAAATAAATAAACTATCAAAGGTTTAAGTATTATTTAATGAAATACGAACAAAACATAACAAATTAAAAAATTATAGAAGGTGTTCAAAGTGACCACCATTTCGGTTTACGAGCAACGAGAAACGCTTTGTTATGCATGTCGTAAACTTACTCGAAACAATATGAATTTTTGAAAGTCAAACGTGTACAATCCATATTTATGCCATTAGACATACCATTAAACACTGCAAGTACGACAAAGATAAATGTATACCCCGTTTGTTTATTAGTGTATGATACTGATTAACTGATCATCGTTAAACAAGCATATCAAGCTTGAAACATAGTTAGTAGTGCCCCTATATTTGCCGAGAAAAACAATTTGACGTGGAGGCATCGCTGGCTAGGATTTGTTTTTTATATTTTTCACTTGCAATCATAATAATTGCTGCAGTTCTCAAAAAATAAGTATCACACATAGTAGGTAGGTACCTTAAAAAACGTTTATTATAAGATGTAATAACTATAAGTAAACAATAAATTATAATCTACATACTACTTTCGAAATATTAATATTTGACAATAAAGTTATTACCAAATAATGACGTTCGGGACAATTTTTAAAATTATTAACATACAATTTTAAGATATTGATATACGCATGATACGTAGCGAAGGCTGGCTAGTATTTGAATTTTATTTCGAGTTGTCAATTTCTCATTTTTATTTAATTCATATATTTTCGTAAATCATTTGAACACAATACTTGTACTAAGAAAATGTACTAAGAAAATGTCAAAATTATAGCTATTAATATAACAAGAATATTATGCGATTTATAATACCGACGAGTTGAAACCGAGTCTCTTTGAATATCCAAGGGGGTTAAAACGCTTAATTCGCGTTATATTGAAAGATTAATCGTATCATCAACGATAGCGATGTTAAAACAAACAACAATTTTATCTGTCAATTACTTGACTGTTCGCATATTGGAAGGTTTTGATGTTATTATGGTTGTATTAACGTATTAAGTCCGTAACTAATGAATTATAAGTATCTAACGTATTATAAGTAACTAACGTATTATGTTGTTGATAATTATCAATAAATGTTACATATTAAAAGGTAATATTAAAAGGTAATACCGGGAGTTTTATTTAACGCCGTGAAACATGGGATCTTTCATATCCATGGTTACGAATTTGACTGCAATGTATTAGAGCGATTCATTTAAAATAGAACAGGCTGTCATTATCAAGTAAACATTACCTGTCAATTAGGGTTGTGTTGTTGAAAATAAGGTATACAATAAATTGAAGAAAAAGTGCAAATGATACATTGGAATAATGCAGATGTTAGCCTCAGACAAGTACCTATCTGATTTAATTCGTGTATTTGAGAATTTGTTATAAATTGTATTCTGACAAAATATCTATTATTAAATGTTTATATTTCTTGCAACTTTTTTCATATCTAATATGATTAGAAATACATACATATTTCATTTGCTATGTTCTATTTTAAATGAAACGCTCTAATACATTGCTGTCTAAATCGTAACCATGGATATGAAAGATCCCATGTGTCACGTTAAATAAAACTCACGGTATATAATACGATTAAAAATATAACATAAACAAAATTTATAACGCCTACTTTACATTTGTTTCGCATTTTTAAAAGTAATATCGTAATTTGACCGATAATTTTCGAAAGAGTACCATCTATATTTGCCGACAGGAACTATAAAACTGTTTCAGCATAGGCTACTTGAGATGCGGCCGGGTGATACAGATGACCATGAGCAGACTTCTTTCATCTCACAAATCATCCTAGTTCCAATGCCTTAGAAATTACATAAAAATCACCAATACAAAAAATGTTTTCTCTTCTAAAACTCATCCCGCCGTCCCTGTAGATGCGCGGTCGTCCTGGGAGGAGTAACTAACCATGACGAGCTTATCCTAATTACCGCTATAATTAGTCTAGCGCTGCTGTTAGCTACCGCATGATGGTGTTTTGTCACCGTGCTCTCGTTGGTTGCTAGGAGACGGCCTCCACCGTCTCTCCGTTCAGCAGGAGCATAGTAGCAGGAACAGTTCACCGGAGCGGCGACGAATAACGTGCTTTCATAGCATACCACGATCACGAGAATGTAACGCGGTAACGCACGGATTATCTGCGGGACGGGAGGGAAACGGGAACGCCTCGTAGAAGTAGGAGAACATGTTATGTATAATTAGTGTTTTTAAGACGTATTATTTGTAAATAAGAAATACGATTTGTAATGTAATGTTATAAAAAATAGAGGTATATTTTAGTTTGCATATGAAAAAAATTGTTTGTAATCATTCGAATAAGTAATTAAGGGTATCATAATATGATAATAAGATACAATTCTTTGTCTATAATTAATAAAGGTCGGGCTTGGGCTTCATAGCTCATGTTATGTCATGATATGTAATGTTATGTAATGAACTTACAAATATAATTGATGATAGGTGGAAACCAAGTGTGAATTGAATATTAAGGAAAAATAAAGTTGGTTGTCTTTTTCACACTGTTCTATTAATTTTCTTTTATTTAAAAATTATACTAATAATATAATTTTTAAATAAAAGAAAATTAATAGAACAGTGTGAAACAAGACAACCAACTTTATTTTTCCTTTACAAATATAATTTTTTAATGAAAGGTTTCAAATATCTATCTTTGTTATATACACTCGACAAAAGAAAAACGTTCCAAAAATTCCGAATTTTTTGAACGCCATAACTCGGTTGAATTTGGTCGAAAATGGATGAATCTTCAAGTTCTAACAAGTTTGAAGTTTTCTCTTTATGGTCATGGAAGTTAATCTGACGCCAAGTTAATTTCAGCCGCTGCCACTCCCCTGCGAAAGAAATGTTTTTGATGTCAAAAAATGTCAAACTTTGACAACTTGTACCAGGCGCAAAAAACATGAATTCCATTCACTACCAAGGCGATAAAGTTCATTCATTTTCCTGTCGTTGAAAAAAATTGAGTACTTTCAATGAATTGGCGCGAATCTTGTCAGAACTCGAAGACTTATCCATTTTTGAGCCAATTCAACCGAATTATGGCGGTCTAAAATTTCGGAATTATGGGTGCATTTTTTTGTCGAGTGTAATTTTGGAATAGTTACATATTGCCATGGCATTGGTTTATATTTAGAAGCTATGTAATTCGGCAGGAGTAATTCATTTATTTCATTAGCAGGGGTGAAAGTAGTTATTTATTTATCGGTACCTAGGTACTAATTTTTTAAAATTAAAGATGTTAATGTTTTCCCAGCACAGGACCTCCCGCCATACGCTACTCTTTTTACTACTATACAATAGTATATTAGTACAAGTGAAGAAAATAAGAATTTCGCTCATGCATGTGGCAGTTTTGTGCACGAGGCGCAGCCGAAAATTTTGATCCATCACAATACCTCCTTTATAGCATATGAGGCAGGAAGTAAAAATGTGAAAATTAATAATTCGCCTATTTATAAGAAATATTTATCATACCTCCCTAGTTACAGTATCCAATTTTTAAGTTAAATACTACATCTTTACATGTTTTCCATCGACAGAAAATAACCAGTTTATTTGAAATTCATAATCATGTTCAGCGCGTCCATATCTAATCAAGTATGTAATATATGTAACCCTTTTATTACGGATATATGTATTGGGAAAATTGGTCGTTCAAACGCAAAAAATAGGATATTGTTTTGTTCCTTGTTTGAAAATAGGTTGCTTTGACTTAATAATATAAGAAGTAACTACAATAATATTTTCCATAGCAACGGAGTGGGAACTAGCGATACAGTACCGTAATAAATATAACATCATCTCAAACCATAATGACTCATTTACCGTACTAAAATCACTACAGTTAGAAACAAGAAATTATTAAAAATATTTGTATATTATTGTTTGGTTTCAATGTTGTCTACGTTACACATGGCGCATTTTAAAGCACGTTTCAAAAGAGTTACATTTTCATTTCGATAAAAAGGTAATCAATCTATCAAAATTAACAATTATTATCACTTTACTATAACTTTTTGGGATTTTGCAATGGTGTACCGCTAACTTTACGGATCTATTTAATTGTAAGTATGTATTTGGTTTTCGTTTATTTCATGGCACTAGTGATTTGATTAAAATTAAAATTTTTATTAAATTAATTTTTCCTGTTCCGGATAAAAGGAAATTATGAGTAAGGATATCATTAGATGCATAATTTTTTTCTCTACAAAAAACTATTTTTTATTTTGCTGACAAACAATTAGGGGCGCCAATATTTGAACATTTCAAAATTAACATTGAAATCCCTATGGTGCGTTTGCCGACGCACCACCCTGTATAATTTTTTGTAAATGATAAGTTATAGATATATTCATTAAAAACAATCATAAAATGAATGTATTATATATTTCATAGTTTTAATTTTATTATGTTACATATTTATTAAAGAGGGGGAATATTTATACATCAAGTACTTGATCCTCTTCAATTAAATTCAACACATACTGTACCTCTCAAACAATTATTGGTTAACTAAATTACCGATAATCCAATTATATAAATCACTAAGGGGTGGATTTCATGAAAGCATAACTCATATTTAATAGTTCAATTCAGTTGAGTTTATTCCACCTCTACTGCTTCAGAATTGGAAATAAATCCTTTTAAAATTGAATAAAAATTCTTACATTAGGTCTTGCATCTAACATTTCTATTGACCAAATTATATTTTATACATAGTCTTTGCTTATCCTTATATCTTCCACATATATTTTTCCAGATAGCTTTAAAATTAAAACTATATTAATGCATTATTTTAAATAATATTATTATACTATATTGCATGAGCATAAACGCAATATGCACATATTTTCTACACACATAATATTAATGTACATATTTTCTTGCACTTTCATTTAACTTCACTAACATGCACCATATTATCATATAATATTTATTTCTGATATTTTGATACTTAGTCCAATCGTTCTAGCACTTAAGATCATAATAGAACGGATAGTTATAAAAATGGGCATTATGTTATTAAAGGACCCTCTTTGAATTGGCAAAGAAAAGAAAAAATATGTCAAGACCAAAAGGAACCGCCGTCATCTTAAAAAATATGTCCCTTTTTATAGTTTTTTGCGAATATTATCTCGTATATTATCGAGTTTATCGATAAATTAAGTACTTAAATTAAAACTAAAGTTTATGAAATGTCTGACAAAAATGTTCGTATGTTCGTAAAGAACAAAAATCAGATTCTAGTCTAGTTCAAAATTCACGTCATAGTACATTACGCACCAAGGAAGGAAAACTCGATTTTGCTCCCGTGGGTGAATTGACAGCACTCGACTGATTCTCGGGCTGCCTTTGGCAGTCCTCGATTCAGTCGAGTGCTGTCAATTCACCTGAGAGAGCAAAAGCGTTCCTCCCAAAGTACATACGGTAATTTTTGTCACGAGTGCACAGAAAAATAAGCTGAAACGTGCACATGTCAAAAAAACTGTAATTTACTTCTTGTTTAATTACCGAAATCAAATACGATAAGAAGAACATTACCATTACTTTGTACCTACAACGAATTTCCAAATGATAATTCACATAACAAAAACCTGATATGACAGTTCAATCTAATATGTGCATGCGAAGTCATGGGTTCGAATCACTCGAATCCCACTTAGGGCATGTATGTTATGATTGTCTAAAAATTTGATTTGTATATAAAAATTGTCACTGGCTAAAATCAGCATCAAAGGCGAATTTTTAAAGTGAGGTAAAGAAAAATAAATGTGAAGTTGCACCATTACTATAATTTATAACAATTTAAAATTATTTTTT
Source organism: Agonum fuliginosum (assembly GCA_947534325.1). NCBI lineage: Eukaryota > Metazoa > Arthropoda > Insecta > Coleoptera > Carabidae > Agonum > Agonum fuliginosum. Next base: position 10,216,148 of record OX384029.1, on the reverse strand, counting down.
TTCGTATTTACGGCAAGTATCATAAAATTATCAATTTTAGTATCAGAATTTCTAAAAGAGGACAATTGTATTAAAAATGAAAAAAGAAATAGAGGACGTCTGGTAACCCTAGACGAAGGTGTAAAACTGCGATTCTCCAGTCAATCACATGTATAGAAATTACCATGGAATTTAGTTTTTAGTCTTTTTAGTATAGAAATCCCGAAGAAGGTCTAAGAGAAATCCGAAACGTCGGAATAAATGTTGTATAATTTTTTTACCCTAGTTGCTTCAATTTTGTATTGTGTTCTAGTGTTCCATAAAGGACAAAATGAGTACAGATGTAGAAAGAGGGATGCAATAATGAAGATGAACATTTCATCTGTGGGTTATATTATTAAAGAAAGCAACAATTAGTTAAATATAAAGCAGAATTAGGTCTTTCTCCAAGCTCGGCGTTCTGTAATTAGCTGCTGAATGAATAATGCGCCATGCACATTACGTCGCAGGGCTCCAGAGCACCAACGCCGCGATAACGCAACCCTGCATACTTTATAACATTGCAAATTGACTCAATTTTTCTCTATTTTGAGCGCGTTTTACTTGGCGTTGCCAGTGCACTGCGGTATGTTTGGAATTAAACTATTTATAAAAGTAAGTTACCGAGAATGGAAAAGTTAATATCTTTTTTACAAGGATTTTACAATCTTTATGCGAAAAAGGTTCTGAAGAGATCTATGTACTTGTACTATCTATACTGTCTTAATATTTGGAGCATTGACAGTGACGCAAAAAACACTAAATTTGGATTTATGTAGTTTTTATTACAAATTTGAAGTGATTGATCATTTGAATTATAAATAATTACCATATTCAACCCGAACAGAGTACTAGAGGAGAAAAATAACCACGTGATAATAATAGTATATTTATTAGGGCTGTAAAAATTATTTTATTCAATACCTGCATTGAGAAGCAATTAGAAATTGAAGAAAGCCATGAACCGAATGATGATCATTGGAAAAATGTATAGTAATTCCATAAAATAAATAAAAATAATCTAAATAATCAATTTTGGAATCCCGCATAAAGCGGGAGGAATAGCACTTTTCCTCCCTAGGGAGGAAAAGTACTGACCGGACATTATTTTCATCTCTAATAATGGGGACGAAAGGTGGCGTTTTCGGTGCAGGTATTGAAAAAAATAATTTTTACAGCCGCAAATTATATTAAATACAAGCGATCGAGTACACAGGCAGCGCTCTGATTGGTCGAAAAATATACGGAACTAAAGTACTTTTCACTACGATTTTGCGGAGCTAAAGTTACTCATTATTGTACGAATTCATAAAAAAACAATATATACGATGGTTTGCTCAATCAAGAGATTTTTTTGGATGTTTATGTTGATTGAATGCCTTAAATTTATCATTTCTTGCTCTTGCTCTTACCTGAGGGTTTTTACAGTCGTCCTATAGGGACTTAATAATAAGTAATGCACTTTGATGTTATCAATATTAAGCAACGAAAATAAATAATAATAATAAAATTCAGTAGTAGAAGATAAAAAAATAAAATGTCAGTTCTACGGTAATTTCTACATTCTCTTTCATCCTTCCTATACATCCATTTTTACCTTCCGCTTACCTGTAAAGGAAGGTATTGGAATCATGCAAAAAATCGGGTAGTGAGTTTTTAGTGGATGAGCACGAATTAGGGTCCTTACAACTCATTTTTGATAGTTTCTCGATGATGTCTGTATGTTTGTGTGTGTGTGTGTGTGTGTGCGTGTGTGTGTGTATGTGTGTGGTCCGGACCGATGCCGGATGTCGCATAACTCAAATACGAATTACCCAAAAATTTTGATATTTGGTATTTCACAATTGTATACGAATAGGAAGAGCTCATTAGATTTTGGTACCAATATCTTCACCGGAAGTGATATTTTTTGAAGATTGAAAACGATAATTGTCAAAAATTTATATAAATTTAGATAAATATAGTATTTATTTGTAATAAGAATAAAGGTGGATTTATGCATCCAAACTAAAACTAATATTAAAATTAACATTAGCACTTGCACTAACATTAACATTAAAATTAAGAGGAGGCATTTATGCAGGCTTACATTACGCCTGCGCAATTGAAGCATTCTTAGTTTGACACATGTGATCAATAGGTTAACCTATTTGTTTTCATTCGTAAAAGTTGCTGTCGATTCATAATTTTAAGAACTGTTGATACTAAACAATAACAATCACTAACAAGCAAGCAAACTAACCAAACAAACAGATGCGCGAAAAATAAGAATTCTACAAGTGACGTTTGTAGCGCTTGCGCAGTAGTGAAACCAACTAACATTAAATTAAGAAAGTTGGAAGTTGGTCATCTTTCTAGTTTAGTTTTAATGTTAGTTTAATGTTAGTTGAATGCGTAAATCAGTTCGTACACTTGTGTATATTTAACTTCTTAGTTTTAATGTTAGTTTTAATCTTAATTTTAATTTGGGCTGCATAAATACACCTTAAGAGGCAAAGTTATTTGCAACTTACGTTATAAAAAAATTGTCTTTATCTGGTTGCATTAAAGAACTGCAGTAAAATTTTAAAAATAAATTTATCAAATAAAACGTTGAAATCTTGTAATCCATGTTCGGTTGATTTTTGTTTCTGCATAAAAAATATTGGCAGATGAGACGGGTGACAAGTTGGCATATTAGCGCTATATAAGTCATAAGTAAGATATTAAATGTAGTAATTGAACAGAGGATGGCTTCAACACAGAAGAGTTTTCGTGTGAATGAATCTTTTGATTCAGGTGATACTAATTTCTGTGTTTGAATATTTTAGATTTTTATTTGTATATTTTAAAAATTGTACGTATACATTTCTGTTTAAAGTCTAGATATGGCGGAAGGTTGTGTGATGGCCACGTCAGATTTTTTTGTTGATATTTTAGTACGAGAAAGAAAAAAACGGTAATCAGCGCTGACCGCTGAAAAGCGCTGATCTGCAAAGAAATGCACAGATGCAAGTAAAAAAGAATAAAATCAATCCAGACCAAGTGTAAGGGACTCAAGAAGGGTATAAGGTTCCTTTATTTAGTTCAGTGCAATTAGAGTTTTTACCAAAACCGAGTATGTGGGATTCAAGAAGGGTACGTATTAGGTTTCTTTATTTAGTTCAGTTGAATCAGAGTATCTACAAAAACTGATAATTTGTGACTCAAGAAGGGTATTAGGTTTCTTTACTTTGTTTAGTTAAATGTAGATCAGCGCGGGTTTTTACATCCATCTGTGCATTTATTCGCTGGTCAGCGCGTTTCAGAGGTTAATATTGCTATGGTTTTCGTATTTCTGTAACAATCATAATAATTTATTTATTCTTCTTCTTACAGACGTTTCACGTTTCAGTTTAAACTCACTTCTTCAGGGTTAGTACGATCTTATAAATAATCATGTATCAGGCACATTCGTGGAAGTAATGTCCAGTTAACAAAACTTTGTTCATGCATGAGAATAAAGGTTTTACTACCCTGAATGAAGATGGTTTAAGTGTAAACCGAAACATCAGTTATGAGCAAGAAAAAAAAAATGTTGTATTACTATAATATTCCGAGTAATTTTCCACCGCAGTCAATTAAACAATCACTTAATCAAGAATCAGAATTCCTGTTTCCATGTGTATGATCCTGCGTTTAGTCCTGAAAAGTACGTTGGCATTCGGCGGCTTCACAAATAAAATATCCGGGCAATTCGCTGTATGCGGCGACCCGGAAGTCAGCCGCGGAAGTTAACATGCCATTAGAGCATTAAACCATCGTCTGACTGGTATAAAGTCGCGTATACACAAGCCACGCACCACGCGACGTCTAACTGCGCCCTGCTGAGCTGTGTGCCCGCCTGCCGCACTGGAACAGCTCTGCGGTCTGTGCTTTGCCTCCCGTTTACCTTGGGAGTCCATTTCAATTCCACTTAATTTTGTGAGCGAAGTTGTTCAAATATTTACTCTGGTTTGTACTGAGATAGGAGGGAACGGTGAACATTACCGTGTATATTACGTGCAGGGTAGACGGTGCTGCAGGATACACTGCAGGAAAATATGTATTCATGACTTTGTCCATTGAAACCATTTATAAAATGCTCACTAATTGATTGATTATTTATGTGCTAAGTGTTAAAATTAGAAGGAATATACAATTTTTCGAGGATTGTTGATTGTAGGAATTTATTGCTGGAGAACAGTCGTTTTTATTATAGGAAATGGTATACTTTTCTTGAAGCACTATAACATTTTTTGCAAAAATCGTATAAAATAGCGCGATTGTTACAATTTGGCATAGGTACGACACATGGAAGAAGAAATTACATTGTACAATATTTAATCTTACATTTTTACCAATTAAGAAATATCAATATTTGTGAATCACAAAATATAAAATAAAATTGTCAATGTGACAGATGTCTGTGGCAAGGAGGATTGTCTGTGGTGTAAAGCATGTGTAGAGTGTGGTGTAGAGGCGAAAAAAGTCGAAGTGGCTGACCTCTGGTGGCAGAAAAATAAGCTGCAAGTGAAGGGTTTTTTCAAGTTTTTTTTTATTGCCATCAACAATTATTTTGATATTACATCCCCATTCAAACAAAATGTCAAGAAAGTAGTCTTTAATTTAACAAAAAACTTAAATTATCGCACGATATAATAAAACGATGTATTGTTACTCTTCACCCGAAGCACGTCAGTGCTGCCTCCTACAGTCAGCTTTTTTCGGCTAGAGTTTTTGAAATGTTAATGACTCCATAAATTTTAAGATATATAATATTAATTGGACATAGTTTTATGTAAATAACTATACAAGCCGGCCACGATGACCGCATGACGATGACTAATGTGCCGAAACTTACTGTGATCCGAGCGGCTGGCGAGGTCGTGGGTTCGAATCCCACTGAAGAGCATGGTCGTTGTGATCGTACGACATTTACATCGTATAATATGGTATAACATTGTTACTGACTAATAGGCACAGAACCTAAAGCCATGGGGGTTTCTAGATTTCGACTTAAAAAAATTATACAATGTCCATATGGGAGGTTATGTGCTGGCCACATCAGTTTTTTTTCAATTTTTCCAGAAGAATATGTCTGTGTCTGTGCATTTAAAGCCCACTTTTTATAGGTTTGAGTTCGCCGAAACGAGCGGGGTAGGTACACCTACTCTTGTATATTTGAAAGAAGAAGAAGGTTTGAGTTTTGTAAGCCAATACATTAATTTATTGCGAAATTGTTAAGTTGTTGGGCCTCTTCTCTTTCGATTCCACTTAGAAGGGAATCGGGCAACTAAACTAAACGCAAGAAGCAATTAATTTAGTTTTAAAGTTAATTTATTTGTGTACACAAGCAGATTCCAGGCTGACTGGTGGAGTAATTACCTTAATTAAAATGGCCTCTGGTAAGCGAGCAGTTCATACATTACCCGCGTACAAATACACCTGAGCGGTGTTGGTAACGTACACTATCCTGGATTGATAACGGTGCTAGATTAACTAATTAGTGGGCAACTTTAGCCATTAGACACTAGCAGAGGCCGTACTGTCTTCGGAGCGAAGAGACGCATTATACTGGGAACTTCTGCAGACCGCCATATTTGTTCCGCTTCAGATTAGGGAGACCAAAGAATACAACTTCATGCTGGGGACCTTTACAGTACTTTTATACATTTTTACTTCCCCGACGTGTATAATGCAATTATTTGAGAGAAAAGAAACGATAAATAACAAAAAATAGTAACCAAAATTGGTTAATAAAAAAGTAACAAATTTGACATGTGATTTAATTTTGCTTTTATTTATTGAATCAGGATTCTGGTTCCTATTTGTTATTTACGAATTTTTTTATGTTGCTCATATCGTTTAGTCCTAGTGTAAATAAATCTAAATCAAAATGTTCCTAAATCGTGGTATACGTCCTTTGCTTTAAAAGCTTATTTATGCACTTGTATGTTAATACTATTTTAATAATGAAAGTGATTTGAAAAAAGGGATCCAAAGGTTAATATCTTATGATGTTTGGTCAAGGGAAATCAGTATTATGTACATTTTTCTTCCTTTTTTATTCGAAAATTAATAGCACAAGCAAATTTGGTGTTAAAAATTGCATTATTTGAAGTCAAAAACGCATGTTAAGATAGGTATTTTTTAAAATTTGAAAGAAATCTACAAAGTGTGATAATTTTGATTTGATCACGTGTTATGGTAATATTTTTTCCATTATAAATTCTAACCTCAAATCATAAGTTGTCACTTGTCAGAATTAGTTATCTATTAATTTGAAATTGCCTAACTTGGACCATTTCGGAAAAAATCGAATCTCGAATGGAAATTAAACGAGAAATCTAGCATGAATTTAGTCGAGAAAAGTATAATGTAAAACAGGCTTAATAGGAAGATTTGGATGGAAAAAATAATAAAATTGACTTACAAGCAGTTCAATTAATGAATAAATTCTAGAAAATTATACTTGAAATTTACATGTGAGAAATAAATAATGATGTGGTTCTAAATGAGTGAGTTATAAATGTTTAATGTAGATTTAATGGTATCCTAAATTTGAGTGGTGATTTGTTAAGTAAACAAATCTGTTCGCCGCTCTCAAGGAAACGTAAAGTCCGCCTCCATTAAATAATTATCATCCGTAGGGGGTTTAATGAAAATTTAACAACTGTTTTTAAATAAACAAAACAAGCAGCCGGTCTGGTCCCGAGGCGGGTTCCCTTCTTTAAGTAAACAGCTGTTAACTAAATGAATTGCTCATGCATGGCGCAGTCAGCTAGCGCTCACCGCCCGATACGACGCAATTCAAATATTTTCAGTTCGAATCAGAAATGCTGTCGACTAGTATAGAACCACTGGCCGTACTCAAAGCTGAAGCCATTGGCGTACGCAAAATCTATTAACCAGGCCCGGCCTATATAATAGGGGACGTATTGTAATCGTGATTTGTTGATAGCTCGAGATTTTGATGAATATTCACGTTTTAGACCTTACTAAACAAAACAAAAAATTTAAAAAAAGTTGGTCGGTCGGTCTGTCTGTCGGTAAGCACGATACAACCTTAGAACGCGTACGAATTTTCGTCTGAAATTTTATATTTAAGGTCGCACTCGAAACCGTTGTTTTGTGCACTTTACACTTTATCTGCATAAATGTCTGTAAATAGGAACAAGAAATAGGCATACAACATACCTATATTAATAGAATCAATAGAGTTTCTAGATTGCCTTATGGTAAATAAGAATACCTGAAAATAAAAAAATATAATTAAATTAAAAAAGAAATGAAAGAAAAGAGAGCAAAATTCATAAAATTGCTATGAATTTTATGCAAAATGAGCTATTATTACAGGCATAATTTTTAGAATAAGGCAATTAGGAATAAATATATTTTCATTGTGTAACATAATTATTATTGTAGGTTACATCGTTTATCCGAAATTTATGCAGAAAGCATACCTACCTATGCAAAATGAGCCACGTAAATTTTTAAAGGGTCGCTGACGTGGCCCTAGTATTTACATAAAATAAAAACTTTTTTACATCAAATTATGACGTATAATAAGATTTTGACTATTATGGGGTTAAAAACATTACCATTACAGATTTCGTGTTACGGTTTTTTCACTTTTAAGCTTTCTACAAAAAAGTTAGTTTTAAGTTCATTAATGAGCTTTATACAATCAGTGGTACCAGCTTAATTATTTTTTTTTTCAATTAAATCTTGAATTGATGAAAATGTTATAAAGATTTGCACATTCATACTATTAATACTTAATTTATGTCTAACTTATAAAAATCTGACGTGGGCACCACATGACTTCCTTGTACGCCTTGTGTGTTCATACTTTTCTTTAACTAAAATGTAGAATAATATAAAAAATTCTTTTAACTTATTATACTAGTATACTCACAAATATATTTTAGTCATTTTATTTAAACTGCAGAAGAAGAAAGCTTATTTTACTATTGTCACTGTCATGTCATAATCATTTAAATTTTACGTAGTAACAAATGTTAAACGATCATGGAGTACAAGATACCGAAATACTAAATTATAAGTATATACTTTAATTATTCTTAAATGATAGAAGATACAGAAAAATTTATAAAATACCGATTGTAGATAATAATTACATAATCTTTCATTTAAAATAAAAAAAATTGTCTAAAATTTATTATTTATCAAAATATTTTTAAAAAGTACTACTTCCGGTTTATAGATTGAAACCAAAAATAGGAGGTGCACAACTAGATGCTATAACAGTCCTAAATACAAAATTTCAGCTTTCTACGTCTAACCGTATTTGAGTTATGCGACATACATAAGTCCGTACATACGTACGTACATACATACGTACGTACAGACGTCACGACGAAACTAGTCATAATGGATTCAGAAAAGGTCAAAACGGATATTTCCATCAAAATCTGAAAACCGAAATTTTTCGGGATTACAATACCTACTTCCTTATTACTCCGTACAAGGAAGTAAAAAATGCAATTAAAATCTCTGGTCACTAAATGCTAATTCTAAATGAATGTCATTCTATTTAGATGTTCATTTAATTAATGTTTTATAGTAGTTATGTACCTACTGTGTAAGAAAACTTGAGCTATTGACCTAACATCGATCCAATAGGCCCAAATCAGTATCAAAGACAAAATGATTATCTTATTTAACAATCGAACATAATAAAAAATTCAAATCTTTCTGTATTCTCATAAAAATAGTAAAAAAACTTTTATTTCTTATATTATAAGGGTAAAAAAATATTACAATAAAATGAGAGTAGGTAAATCATAATATCAAGTTTGAGAAATTGATTTTAGATTCGCTATTACAAAATATGGTGTATTTACCTATGGCTATAATAGTAATTAATCGCTACTCACAACAAAGCGTTCCAAATTTGTCTAATTATTAAAATGAAGATCAAATGTAAACACGGTATTCAACCAAACAATAAACAAGTGATACCACCACACAGACCCCACAATGTCAACACACATGCGTGGTGAACATAAGCGCTCGCTATCGTTTATTCTCTCGTCTAAGTCATGGTACTTAATGACGTAATTTGACGATATGTGAACAGCTGTTAGACAAATGACGCCTAGATCCAACAAGCCGCAGGGATTTCAGGGAGCAGAACCCGACCCGTGCCGCGCGTCCCGAGGGAACACCGGGATTCGTAGGGATAGAACTGAACTCGGTACGTGCGGGTTGAATAAAATATGAACGGCTACACCAGTTTCATTCTCTTTTTATTGTTTTGCTGTAAGTACTGCTTAGGATTTATATGTCGTCAGAGATGTGTTTTTATAAATGGACTTTCGACAAGTGAAAACAAGATTAGTGTGATTGTTTTAACTTTTGAGTTGACTTAAGATTTACCGATCGCATAGTCTATTTCTTTGGTACCTGTATATGTGCTAAAAATTAAATGAAAAACGATCAAGTTAGTTCGAAAATAAAGAAAGTAGATTAGAAAATAGAAGAAAGAATAGGAAGATAAACAATGTGTCAAATAATTTTCTTAATAAGAAGTAATTTGTATTGATTTTAATGATTCTAAACCGTAAGATATTTATTGTAATTAATTAATTAACATTTTTATTTTCTAAATTTTAATTTTATAGGAAATTTGAGCCATCTAATACGATATGAAAATAATAAAACCGAAACCATTTAAAAGTTAGCGTTATTTCGATGCAAGGGCTGATATATTTTAAGAATCATTTAGACATTGTAAATTGAACAATATTGTCTGTTCTTAACTAACTCTTAAACTAGGAGTCAGATTTGCACTCTTAAAAATCCAAGAAATCGTTTAACTTTATTTTTAATTCCAGTTGAATAGAGTATGTGAGATACAGGACACGCGTTTTTCATGGATTGAAATAATCATGATAGGCATGATACTGTTAATAAATTCTAACTATATTAGATTTAGGGCTACCTCAGGGTACTTGTCTATCGTCCATCTTATTTTTAATATATACAGCTGATTTACAATTTAACGTTGGAAATCATTGTATACTGAATTTCTGGAATTAAACATAGAAGACACCCTAATCTGGAAAAATCGTTCATAAATCAATTAAATAGTACCTTCTATCAATTTAGACATTTGTAGATGAGTCTTAATAAACGCCAGCTTTTCGATTTCTATCACGCTAATTTCTAATCAAGGCTAAGATATGGTATATGTTTTTGGAGGTCTTCGTCTTACTTTTCAAACATACTCATTGCTCAAAAGAGAATTATTCGCTGCATGGCTGGTGTCCCAAATAACACCCATTGTAAAGAACTTTTTAGAAAAATGAGAATACTCACGGTCATAGGTATCTATATTCTGGAAATAGTCACGTATATTTATTTAAATAAAAACAAATTTGATCACAAATAGTATATGACTACAATACAAGACAGAAATCTAACATCAATATGCCAACATTAAAACTAAACATCGTTAAACACTGGCCTAACAGACTAGATTTAAATATTTATAATAAACTACCAAATGATATAAAAGAGAAATCTACTCCTGTTAGTTTTAAAAACTCACTAAGAGCACATATTATTGATATATGCTATTATACCTTTAAGGAATTTTTAAATTCTTATTTAATTAATTTCTTATTCCAATTTATTTTGTTGCTATTGTGTTATCATATCTCTTGACATGTTCCATACAATATACAATGTATTATTGTCTACGGAAATAAATAAATAATAATAATAATCATTATGACTAGGTGGCGCAAAAGTTATGACCCTATCGGATGATGATGATTTTTTAATTTTTGCTGCTGGCGTCTCATGTCATTGTGACTTTGATATTAGTGAAGTAAACAGATGTAAAATACACGTAGACGAACGCGGAATAATTGTGTCAAATTATTTTTGGCAAATAATGGGTCGGTGGTTTTGGCTCAACGTAAATTTCGTCGTTCATTCCCTGGTCGTGTGGCAATAACTGGACATACACTGCGGAGACGCTCGACACGAAGAGACTGGCTCAACACGGGGCAGTAGTAGACGTGGTCGGCCTCGGAGCAGCCGTTTGATTTAGAATATCGTAGCTGTGGTAAGGTAACTGTGACTGGTGCATAGATAAAAATAGGACTGGTGAGCACTAAATAATAATTTTTAATCGACTTATTGCTGCAGAAAATTGACGAATTACGATTGAAGAACATGTGGTTCCAGAAGTACGGTGCAAAAGCACACACAGCACAAGCGACAGTGTACAGTCTGAAGCAAGTGTTTCCCTGGACGCTTGATCTCTCGTTTTGGCGATTTGCACTGATCCGCAAGATCGCCCAATTTGAGAATTCCAGACTTCTTTCTTTGGGATTTATTGAAGTTACAAGTCTACATAAACAAGTTACAGACCTTGGTGTCTCTAAAGAAGACCGAGACCATTCGACAAGAAGTGAAGAATTTATTGTCAATATGCATCAACTGTGACGGTGGACACTTGACCGGTATGATCTTCGCGACTTCATACGAAAAAATTTACACGTTTAAGTAAACATAATCAGCAAACAGAGCCAATTTTTTTTATTTACAAAGTTACTGGTTTAGGAAATCTGGTGATTTCTTATGTGCCACCTTGTACTTATACTTTGTTCAACTTAGGTTCAGGACGTTTTGAAAATATAACAAGAATATTATGCGATTTATAATATTCTTGGATATTGATAAGTGACAAGGTGAAACCGAGTTGTGTCATGTAAAAACAATAAAAATTTGCACATTATGAAAAGTTCTGATTTTATTTTTTAAATTTTGCTGTAGGTGTCCTATTCGTTTTAGACGAAAGTTGTAAATACAAAAGATGTTCAGAATAAAAAACTACAAAATACTAGACCTTATACGATTATAATGGTTTGTTAGTTCTCGAGAAAAAAGCAATAGAAAAAATATTATTCTTTTTCCTATATAACATACTTATTTTAAACAGACACCCGATATATGACAAAGTCCCTAATTTTTATTCAACTTTAGAATCACTCAAATACTTTATCAATGAAGATTATTATTATTTTTATTATAATTATGCCAAAGTTGCAAAAAATTTAAATCTTTCGGGGAAAAATAAAGATTTATTTAAATTTCACTGAATTAAGTACCTATAAAATCAAAGCCAATACGAATGTAAGTTATTAAAACTTATAGTCGGGAAAGTACTGTGGTGGCCACAATAGATTTTTTATTTATATTTGCAATATACTTTTTTTATTTATCTGTCTAATAAAAAATGTTTTTGTTCATGTAGAGAGCTAATACAATAATAATAATGAATCAAATTTATTATTACTAGGTAGGTACTTTACTATTCATTGAACTACCTGTAACAATGTGTAGTGAACACATGCATAGATTTTACAATTACAAATAGTACATGAATTTTGATTGTATTACAATACTAAATAACAATGAATAATAGGAACATTTCATTACTAACAATAATTATTATTGTTAGAAATATTATTACCTATATAGTACACATTTAGGAAACGAATAAATCTATAGATAGTTTTAGTAAATAGGTTTTTTAAATAAGTTAGTCAAACTGAATCTTTACTGTTCAAAACTATATACGAATATCATAAATATTAATTTTGCATGCATATCTAAGGACCATAAAGTTTAGAGACTAATTAAGGCTGAACTAATTTAATTTGCTAGCACATTAACTTACGCTCACGTAAATTCATTTGACAGATAAAAAACCTGCACCAACTATTAATCTAAATTATAATAATTTACCGTGAAAATTACGCCAATTTAAGAGGTTCGAGAAATCCTGCCAAACGTTTATATTAATGGACAAATAATGCTTGCAGAATTTACACATTTCTATATTTAATTCGCGTTTTTAATGGGGCGCAGCTGTTTTTAAATTTCACAATTTTATACAAAGTATTTCGTAATATTACTGTATTTTCTTTCAGGTTAATAGTTTTGTGATCTGTAGTTTGTAGTAGTATAGCTAACTAAAAATTACGAATAAAAAGTCAAATCTATCAATAAATCTAAACAGCAAAATGATAAATTTTATGTCTCATACAATCAAATCTTCCTCACAGCACTTCACAATACTGTAACATAATATTGTCTTATTTTACTATCAAACAAAACATAAATTACAGACACCAGTGAAACTATACACGCGCAACTGTCTATACAGTTAGTACGCCGCTTGACGACTGAATAAGAAATGTTTATATTTAAAGGCGCAATTTTTAAAGAGAATAAATGTTTAAATGTCAGTGCATACTATTCATTACTTTTAAATTTAAGATATTTCGTTTATTACAATATTTATTATTTATTTACAATATTTCGTGAGTGACTTATAGGTTTATATCTTTTTGAAACAGATAAATTTTAAAATATGCTTACATTAACAATAAGCACTAAATAAGACTTTCAGAATAAAGATAGGTTTATGAAAAAATTTACCAATTTAGCTTTAGGCATTTATTTACCTACTTGCAGTTTGTAGTTCGATAAATGTGCAATCAAAAGACAAACAATAAATAAACCATTCAATAATGTTATAACCCCTGTTTGCACGAGGATTCTTTGAAGAATCTACCAAGATTCTGAATCTTGGGAAAGAAGAAGTTTTCTTCTTTCTAGTGAGAATTACCTGTTAAACTGCGGTGTCGGTAAATTGAATCTTCAATGAGACTTGAAAAAGAAGAATTTATAATTCATTTATTGCTTCAAAACCATGAATTTTTTTCTAGGTTTAAAGTCTTGAAACTTCTTTTTTTCCAGGATTCAGATTCTTGGTAGAATTTTCAAAGAATCCTCGTTCGAACAGGATTTTAGTTTAAAATCTTCTTATTTAAATTTGGTTTTAAAGCCTATGTCAGATAGTGAGGTACATCTTCAAAGTTCAAATTGTCAATAATTTGTATGCTATAGTGTAGGGGAAACCAGGGTGGGTTGTGCCATTTAAAAAAAAATTATCCTAACGTTTTATTGGGAAAAATGACTGAAATGAAATTGTTAGGATATAAAAAGTAGCTAGTTGGGTATAATAATGATATTTATTTGGAGGCTACTGTAATGGTAAATAAATGAAAATTGTTGTTTTGAATATTTCATTCACTTATTTCTAATTTTTATCAATGGAACCCATAAAACCACTTTAATTAGTCAGTCTTCAATGTCAATTTTTTTTCGATTAACAATGAATATTTTTTCTAGTGTGAGTCTTTCAAAATTTCTGATTTTTTTGCCTTACGTGTGATCTTTTTCATTCTTGACGCATCTTTTGGATATTATGGTCTGTAATTATTTTCGGTAAACAAGTTCTTTATTATTGTTAAGAAAGTTCTTATCTATCCCGAAAATAATAATAAATTTAAAAATATATCACTAAACTTTTCAACGGGGTAGATTTTAACGCGTAACAACTTTTTATCCCGGACTAAAATCACACATTTGAGATGCAATAAATAAGAACTATATGCAATTATTTTTAAATAGATAATATGTGATTTCATAAACAAGAAACTTAAAGAAACAAAAATAAAATAAAGACAAAAATTATCCTAACTATCAACGACATGAGACCAAAATTACGAAAAAAAATACAAGTTACAAACATGCTGTCTTTGATTACCACGTACGGAGATGTACTCAGTGACTACGTACACGCCACTAGAGTCCATGAGGCGATAGCAGACGTTGTTATGATCGTTTGTGTCTTTATAGCAAGTATATTGCATTATCTGTAATAATGTAACATGCCCTGTGACAAGTAACCTCCGTAAAAACTAGCTCCGGTCTCTACTACTAAATATGAAAATATTGTATGACGAAATAGAAGTTTTGAGATTTTGTATACATACGATAAGAATATCTGATTATTTCAGTTTTAAATTCAAAGCATTGATAGTTGAAAATTTTGAGAACGTGAGGACTGAAGACTGTCTACCATAAGAATAAACAAGGTATATTTTTGTTTAAATAGTAAACGATTAATTAAATGATACAAAATAGAGTACGAGAAACTCAGGGATATTCAGGAGTATGCGAATAAGTATAAGTACCATAGCAAATGATGGGGGTAGCAGGCAGGGCGAAGCCCAGCCTGTAAAAGCTCTTGTCTTTCCTGGAGCTGAAAAGTTGGTTTGTACTTACTTCCACCATTTCACAAATAAAATTCTTGGAAAATTAATATTATATTATTTATTTGTAATGAGCAATGAACGACGGAAATCACGTTAATATTTTGGTATACAAAATCGACCAATTGGATGATGGATATTGAGGATCTCTGGTTTCAATAAGAAGGTGTCTCTAGTCACACAGTAGTAGAAATAATAACAATCACGGTATTGTGCAAAAAAAACCGTATCGTCTCACAAAACTGCGATATCAATAATTGGCCCCAAAGATCATGTGAATAACTCATCTTTCTCTAGGTTTATTTGAAGAGTAGAGTCTACGTGAACAAACCGAATACGCTTGCTATGCTGAAACAGCCACGGCTGTCATTTAAACGAAAAAACTTTCCTAAGAAATTTTATTGAATTGTTGTTACTTAAATATCATATAAAAAATCTGACGTGGCCATCACACAACCTTCCGCCATATCTAGACTTATAAACATAAATGTACACGTATACAATCCGGTGTTCCTTTAAAATATACAAATAAAAATCTAAAATATTCTAACAGAAATTTGCATCACCTGAATCAAAAGATTCGTTCTCAGGCAAACTCTTCTGTGATGAAGCCATCCTCCGTTCAATTACTACATTTAATATCTTACTTATGACTTATATGACGCTAGTATGTCAACTTGTCACCCGTCTTACCTGTCAATATTTTTTACGCAGAAACAAAAATCAATCGAACATGGATTACAAGATTTCGATGTTTTATTTGATAAATTTATTTTTTAAATTTTACTGCAGTTCTTTAATGCTACCTGATAAAGACAATTTTTTTATAACGTAGGTTGCAAATAACTTTTTCTCTTATTCTTATTACAAATAAATACTATATTTATCCAAATTTATATACAATTTTGACAATTATCTTTTTCAATCTTCAAAAAATATCACTTCCGGTGAAGATATTTGTACCAAAATCTAATGAGCTCTTCCTATTCGTATACAATTGTAAAATACCAAATATCAAAATTTTTGGGTAATTCGTATTTGAGTTATGCGACAGACGGCATCGGCCCGGACCACACACATACACACACACACACACACACACACACACACACACACACACACACACACACACACACACGCACACACACGCACACACACACATACATACAGACATCATCGGGAAACTATCAAAAATGAGTTGTAAGGACCCCAATTCGTGCTTATCCACTAAAAACTCACTACCCGATTTTTTGCATGATTCCAATACCTTCCTTTACAGGTAAGCGGAAGGTAAAAATTACATGCACTTTTTATTTTTGCGGTTTTCGTATAATACTTTCATCAGGAAGCCTAACTTGAATCACCCTATAGAAAGAAACTGCCGATGGGATCAAAATTGTAAATGAAAAATGCATGTGAACGTACTGTGAACCATTACCTATTTTAATATTATTTAGTATAATGTGAGTTATAGAAAACACTCTCGTCGTGTCGTCGGCTTCACTAATTAAATAAAGCCGCCTGAGACGATTTGCCCCAGAATACATCGTCGGATATGTGATCCACACATGTGTCAGGCATTTAAAAAGCGTTAGCCGTGAACTGAGAACGACTGAACGCTGATGAGAGGACCTCACATGTTCAGAAATACCTAGCAAATTACCGGCAAACAGGCCGACAATTGTTCCTCTCAATGACAGGTTTGTGTGTCACATGGTTCGGTTTAGTTCCGCTAGCGGCCACGTCCATCTTCAAAGAGATGGCGTTGTGTAAAAATAGTCCAACAAGCTAATGAATACGTAGGTGCCTTACGGTTTCCTGTCTTCTGTGACTTCGACGCGAAAATCTTACTAAGATGCTTGACAAATGGGATGTTGTTTTTAAGTGGTATGAGTTAAATATGATAACTATACTGGTTTTAATTTTTACTTTGAATTTGAATTTGAAAGTACAAAACATACCGGGTGTCTACTTGAAATCTTTTATATAGGAAAAACAATGCTATTTTTTAAATTTTCATTTCATTTTTTTAAAGTAAGTAACATTGAATAGTTATTATTAAAAGTATTACTAAATACAGCAAGAAAAGTATGAAAAAAAAGTCACTTGTTCTGAAATAATCGAAAATAATGCAAAATATAGCTATTTTCAATAGGTAAGTAACTACAGCAAAATTTAAAAAATATCATTGTTTTTCCTATACAGGGTGTAACCCAACCTGTGTACCAAATTTTAAGGGTGTATAATATTGCATGCACTGATCATGAATCAAAAATAATTTTGTTGAAATTCGTCAAATTAACTGTAGTTTGTAAAACAATATCATTTCGAGTACCACTGGTTGTCACATTTAAATACAAAAAAAGTTAAACAATAGTTATGCAGCGTAATTAATCATAATTACATTAATGTAATATGTAATTATAATTTTATAAACCGGAAAAAATTAAAGAATGTCTTATTTGTTTGAACCCATTTTTTTATTTGCGAATTTCTACAAAATTCTTTTTGATTCATAATCAGTGCGTCCAATACTATACACCCTTAAATTTTGTTACACAGGTTGGGTTTCACCCTGTATAACAGATTTCAAGTAGATATAGCGTAAAAATTGGTGTTAGAATGTTTTGTTGAAATAGAACATAGGTGTAGGTTATGTACATTGAATTTTAATTTATTTAGCAGTGCGGCAAAGCTAATAAAAATTTCCTTCTAAATAACTGAATTTAAAATTGTACCTATAATGATAACTTACCTGAATAACAATGAATGGAATGATATTAAATTTTTATTAATTCTTAAATGGTTAGAATTTATTATGTAATTCCTTGTCTAGTTAAAAATCAAGTAAATTATGAAATATCAAATGTTTTTTATGCTTTTAAAACTGCTAGTGTTATTTCCCATGCTCCAAAGTGCGTGATTTATTTATAATTTATATTTAAAGTTTATAATTTGGTATCTCTGGGCGAAGTTTTTTGGACCCGACGTTGGACGCCAAGAACCACAACAAACTGTTCTCGAAAACAAACAGTTTCATATTTTTAATTGAACGAATGTTTGTAAATTTTGAGTTTCTAAAACATTGCTGTCTCCATAACTTTCAATAAGAAACTGTAAACATTGTGAATGAAAGTTAAGTGAAACCGGTGTTTAAAATATTGATTGAATTTAAATGAAGTATTTTGTGTGTATAAAGAAGGCTTGTTGCGTAAATCTTGGAAAAAGGGCGTCAAATTGAAGGTACTACGTTATATTTTCCCGAACGTTCATGATTTCCACTATTCCAGAACAACAAATTATTTTTTCTATACGAAAGTGCGAATTCACATGATTTCAGATATTAAAATTGATGGTGAAAAGTAGGCATTTGAAACATTGAGTGATGAAAATAATTTCCATAGGTACTCATTTTGTCCACTGAGTGCGAATTTTTCAAAAAGTACATTTTTTATAACTAAAACACTTGTTATATACTCTGTAATAAGTATTCAAATCGACGATTTTCACTGAATTTAAGACATAATTTTTTTTGCAAAATTAACAATTGTGCAGTTACTGGAAGGTCAGAGCTGTAGAATATTTTTGACTTCAGAGACAAAAGTTTAGATTCACGCAATTGCCGTAAAATGTCCGACGGGGTACAAAATAAACTCACTTTCACTATCACTACTGCTTAGTGCATGAAATTTATTATATTATTTTTTATCATAAATCACACCACAAATGCTAAATTACAAAAAATTAGTTTTTAGATATTATTATTGTTTTCAACAGCAAGCCTATCTGATTTGTTTTTCTTGTTATTATTATATTCCCAAATTTTTAAAATTAATTCAGAATATTTCCCACTTTCGTAGAAAAAATAGTATGAAACACACTTGCGGAAAGGGTCATTGAAAAACTCGTATGATAGTGGAACTCGCTTACGCTCGTGCTCCACCTGTCATACTAGTTTTTCAATGAAGCCCTTTCCACACTTGTATTACAATATACTATTCCATAATGTACGATGAAAAATTATAGGTTTTTATAAATTATGATAATGCTGTTGAAGCACTTTTCACTTGTTCACCATTAATGTGTTAACGTCAAAAAGAAATGACTAATTGTACCATCTCAAATTGGGTAAACAGTGTGATTGAAATTTAAGTGAATCCTGTGTTTAAAATATTGATTGAATTTAAATGAAGTATTTTGCGTGTATAAAGGAAGGCATGTTGTGTAAATCTTAGAAGGAGGATCCTCCTGATAGCGTATACCGTAGTGGAAATGCTAATTCTGTCCCGACGCGGCGCGTTCTCATCTGCAAGTGGTTAAACTGCACAAACAGCGTCTATTATATGCGCAATAAGACCTACCCTACTCTAATACGATCTCAATTTAGTTTAGTTCCGCTCTGTTTGGTGCGTGGCGCTCCGGTCGTGTGGCAATCAATGCCTCCGCCCCCCTCCGACACACTGATACTTAGCTCTATCGCTCTCTAACCCAGGGGAGGATACATCGAGTGTCCTTTTCTTACTCATGCGTTCACGGTTTTTCAATGCATCCCCGGCTGTATTTGTCACATTTTTACTGGCGGATCGCAGTAAGTTTTAGCCGATCAAAAAATAGACAAAAATTGATATTAACTTTTTTGTTTCGTTATGGAACAAAAATAATGTTTATACCGTCAAATGGGGTTACTTTGAACAGTTTGATTATATTTATGCTCATATTTTTGTTATCGTTGTATTTATTTCATTGAAAAAAAATTTGCCTAACAGGTTAGACTATGAAGAAGAAAGCTGTGGTGTCAAAACGTCACATTTTATTACCTGTCATTATATAAAAAAATAAATGTTAATTTTCAAAGTTACCCCGGGTTTGGGGTAACTTTGAACAACGCATAAAATATCATATATCTACTTTTCTGTATCAAATATGTTCAAAATAACCCCACCACGTGAAAGATGGGAAAAAAGTAAGTAAGATAAGTGGTTTAGTTTTACATTTTGGACATGGGGAAATAATTTTTTAACAATAAATTTTCTTTTGTATAATTTGTATAGTTTCTCTCACCTAATTTTCTTGAATACACACGCATATTCACAATTCATATAAAACATTATACCAGGTACCGAACAGACGAATATCTAGCATTAAACTAACAAAAAAACGCACCCGCGACGTTGAATACGGCTAATATGCAAGTTCAAAGTTACCCCACGACACTTCGAGATAAAAAAATATATTTTTTTATCTGTAAAATTGTTATTATAAATCAAATAACTCAAAAATAATAATAAGAAATACATAGCATTTCATGTGATATAAACAAAAGTACGTTTATTGCCATAGTTCACAAAATACAGACAAAAGTTTTCGGGGTAAGTTTTTTTGTTGTTCTTTTGCAAGTTACAATTTTATTTTTTTTAGTTTAATTAACTATTATATTATAATATTTTTTTATCTTATTTCGAAATGGACAGTCTTAGCTTCATCATATTTGTTTATTTTTGCTTCTATGTGAAAATTTGTAGAAGTTACGCCCAAAAACCATTTTGGGTGTGATTTTGTTCAAAGTTACCTTGGGGTTCAAAGAAACCCCATTTAACGGTATATATTTTGATGTAATTTAAATAACTACATTTTTTATTTGGCTGAATTAGCTCCAATTAGAAGTTATAGACCAGTCGGGAAATCCGAAATTCGCTCTATTTCTAACGTCTAGGTGCATTTTATGTAACATTTTGGTAACATGAGTTTCTAGACTAATTTGACCCCGCTGAATTCGAATCTGCCCGTTACCAAGCCGAATTTTGCATGCAACACCCGGAATCCAAGATGGCGGCCGTTTTTTTTTAATCTTCACGTAAAACACGTAAATATTGTTGTATTTTTGAGAATGATGAGTCTTTTTCTAGGTTTTCGGTGTCTCTGATTTCATTGAATCACACAGTTTTGACATTCAAGTGTAATATTCAAGATGGCGGCCAAAGAAAAAAATTTAAGAAACGCAAATCGTGATTGTGCGTCTGTTAGTCAAGTGAGCACGTATTATATCTAGCCCGAACTACTGAATGAAGAACTACGGACATGCCCGAGCGCATGAAATTCTTTCATGCGAGGATGCAGAGTATGAATGTGCTTTTTGCACCGAAATAACTTGTGTAACGCGTGGTGCTTAAAATATGAATGCAACATTTATATAAATTTAGACAATTTGACTGTTTTAAAGGAAAATATCGTATATAAACTAATATATTTTTTAAATAATAGGAACCACTAATCGGTGTGAAATATTGAAACATTTTAAAAAATATAAAAGACAACGGAAGCAGCGCTTCCCTTGCTTCCATGGACGCCACGCCAAGTTATATAAGTTATCATTTTTTTTTTCTTCTCAACACTCAATCTTGACTGAGAAAAAAGTAAGTACTCCAACTTTCTGTAAATTGTACTAAAATTTCAGGGTTAAATTTTAATTTTTTGACCCTCTATTTGAGTTACCTATAATTTTCATAATCTATACTTCATAGAAGTAAATCATTTCTTGTATAATACTACTAATTTCAATTTTTCTAAAGCAAAAACATTTAGAAATAAAATTCGCTGTTTCAATTTGTCGGGTAAAATCTGCAGAGAGTTTATAGGATCCCGATCCGGTTTACTAAGCGAATAATAGTTTTCTATTGGCAAGGTTGGTACTTATGGAGTTAAGCTATTTGCATATAAATACGAGTTATCTGGTTCTGGTGAATCTACAACTCGATTCTAAAATACCCGAATGCGCCACACGTTCACGTTCACAATATTCAGCAGAGTTTACTGCGCAAGCTAAAATCATCGAAATTTCACACGACTCATATTTTAATCATTCTGAACACGTACCTATTCTCAATAATTAAATTTTGATGGAATGGATATATGTACAAATTTATAAACGATATCTACATTAAGAGGTTCATCGTGGTGGGAATATTATATATAACAATATGCGTTTGAATATTATTTTTCTACAAATTCTTGTAATAATCAGCTTTGTGCCTTTGTGCAAAAATACAAAAACAAGATTTGTTGATACATATTCCAAACTTACTATAATATTTTTAGTACACAGAATATAAGATTTATTCACTACGGATTGTTGTTAAAATGATACGGTTCCAATAACTGTAAAAAATAGGTACCTACCTATAAGATTTTAGAAAATATCAAATGAATTACTTCAACAATAAGATATCTTTTGAAATTATCGTACAGATATCTTTTGCAATTAAGATATCTTTAATAAGAAATCCTAGTGACATCTTTTGGATAATTGTGTTATCTGGGTACCATACAGTGAAAGAGAAAGTCACTTTTAAACTCTATTCAAATTAATTCGGCTATGACTTTTTGATTTAATAACTTTAATATCTGCAGATAATGTGGAAAAAAATGATTATTTGATATCGGTTTCGTGTGCGACCTTAAATTATGTTTCGAAATTGTCATGTGAGTAGTTACTTAAAGAACCAAATAGCGACACGGCAACCATAATTTCTTTTTGGACTTTAGGTAGGTATACTTACGTAGACGTTAGACCCTGTGGAAAACGGTTAGAATTTTGTTACGTCATACATTTGAACATTATTTATACAATATCAAAACTACATACGTCAGTTCATTCAAAACCTTTTCAAGACTTTCACCACATCAAATTTCCAGACACTTATTTAGAGCTTTAAATACTGGGTCTCAGATGACATAAAATCAGGCAATCAGTATGAAATGCATCGTCATAACTAGCCAATTAAATATACTACCATATGAAACCAGCAGTTAGTATAAATTCCCTAAACCTTAAACCGCGCGCACACATCAAATGTGTCATTATACCCCCTAATCCCACTCACGCATACCAACTTGTGCATAACGCAAAAATAAATGCTCAGTACAATTCAGTTTAGCTACATTTAACAAGTAATTTATTGGCGAAATGAAATCATGGCACGGGGATTGTAATAATGTGTGTGGAAATTATAAGATCGGTTCCGGGCGAGCGGCGGCGGCTGGGGGCTGTCTCTGGGGGCCGCCACCCCACACACACCAGCTGTGACTAACCGATTCGCGCTTGTTATAGACGAACTGTTATTATGGTTGTTGCACATTTTGATTTCATGTTAGGGGAATTAATGACTGTAATGAGAAGCATTGTTTGCTTATGTTGTTTTTATAAATTCAAATATAATTAATGTTCTTTTACTGCTTAGACAAATGCTACTCGCTATTTATTATTCTATAATGAGTTCAAGACTTATTTAACTTATTGTCGTAAACCGCGATTCCATTTTTCAAATTTTCCAGAATACAACTTGACATGTCTATACTTATATCTCAAAAAATTTCCGGATATGTGTTTCTTGCTCTACATTTGAATTAATTACCAATTTTTGGCTTTCCAAAAATTAACTATACCATCGGACTAGAATTCTTCGTGCATGAGTGTCCGAGTAATACCTATAGGTAAAAAATTTAAATTAAGAGAAGGGTCCATCTTTGTTTTTAATGTGGGTTTATACTCAAAAATTTAAGAATATGAATTGTTTTAAGGTTAAAACATATGAGACGGTTTATGCTGGAGAAATTATTCTTAATTCTTATTCCTTATTCTTATTTCTGCAGCATACATTATAACGGTTTCAACTGAACGAATATTCTTATTCTTAAATTTTGTGAGCATAAACCCACCTTTAATGATTTTTGAAAATTATTAATTTAGAACAAGAAATTACAGAAAGTGTAAGCAAAGGAGGGAGACTTTTTAATGCCCTGAAAAGCAAATTTCTAACAACGAAAGAACTAGCAATTCTTAAACTAACATACGGATGAGAATCTTAGACAACCACGGAAAAACAACAGTAAAATAAGAAATATAGAAATGAAATTTATCAGAAAAATTGAAGGAAAGACAAATTAGAAATGAAACTAGTCAAAGACATGATAGAAGAAAATCAACTAAGATGGAGGAGACACGTACATAAAATGACAGATGAAAGAATTACAAAGCGGGTATGCGAAGCAAGACCAACAAAAAGGAAAAAAGAGGAAGACCAACAAAATCATGGAATCAAGAAATTAAGCACCAGTAGAACGAAGAGACGTTAATTGGCAGGAATCAAAAGCAATAATGGAAAATAGAAAAGTATGGAAAGAAGTATGGAAGAAAACTCCATAAGAAGAAGAAGAAGAAAGAAGAAAATTAAACACAGAAGCCTAAACGAAAGGTAGAAAGGCATATGATTATGTAAGTATTAATTTAATTTGCCTTACTTTTATACCTGGTATTTGTTATTTGACGCCACAAAATCAATACAGTAACTCTTCTCGTTTTCAAGTATAGATATCTATCAATTTGTAAAAGCTCTATCAATTTAATTAATTATCCAAAGTATGAGAAATTCAATGCTATGTGAACTTAAAATTTGTGAATTGAAAAATGTAAGGAATAATATCAAATATCAAATCTAGAATGGCGGCCTTGAATTTCTCAGGGCGTAAGCCACTTAATTTTTTTTTAAATTTTAAACCTTTTCTAAAACTATATAGAACTACAAATTGTTATAATTTTACAGCTAGATAGAAAGGTAGAGTAAAAATAGTGACCATTCGTATCAAATAATACACACTTATAATTTATAAACAACTTCTTCAAGATTTGTCATGCGTCATACGGCCATAAAAAATAGTATTACGTAAACTACCAAAACATCGAGAAGGTAAATCAATTATTTTCAAAGTGTAAAGAGTTGGTTAAAACCAAAAAAGTAATCATCGATAAAATTAGCCATTCAAGTCAAACGGTAGCAACGTTTGTTGTCTGGCAACTGACATGCCACCGTGCAGCCTCCACATCCACGTGATGCATAATGCCTGGAAACCGACGCATTAAAAATGTATTAATCCAGTTTTCAGTGCTGGCTTAACAAACACGGTCGCACGGGGCGCGTACGCTGCCAATTATTTCACCATTACAACCCCAGTTAACGCCGCGATCAATCTCCATCAACCCCCAATCAACATGGCGGCGCCGCCGCCGCCGGAACTTTCCTCTCGCGGCGCCTTTTGTGTTTTCATTCTGTGTGATTCTGATTTTATTATTTCCGTTTTTTGTATTGACTTTTATTGTTTTGTGTCAATTGTTTTTGTCTCATTGTTAAGAACTTTTTGTTGTTGATTTGTTTGTAACTTTTGATTTTGAAAGTCGTGTTTGGTTATTGTTATTTGTGTTGGCAAATTAAAAGAACGGTGTGACGTTGGTTGTATGTTTGCACTAACAAATATTGTCCATTTCGATGAAACGAATATAATGAAACGCAGTTCTTGTATTTTTACAAAAATCTAATTATAAATTTGCTATGTAAAATATTTTTCTACGAATGGAAAAAATAATATAATCATTCTACTATTGGTTTCAATACCTATATTATTATAGGACTAGTAAATTTTTTCCTAATTAGTCAATTTGGTTTTTTGATCAACAATTTTTATTGTATTATGATTTTCAGCTAATAGAACTTTCTGAATTATTATTTATGTATTAAAGATGGTGTGAGACGTGATTTTAAGGCCGAGGGCTAAAAACATAAAATCAAGTTACTCCAGTGGTACATACCCAACTTTATACACAGTTGAATATTTTCTAATAAATGAAATACTTACTTGTTCAAATACTAGTTCAAATTACCAAAAATTCTTGGACTGTTGCTATACGAACATCGGTCGATATTACTTTACGTTTGGTATCGATGTATCGATAACTCGATATTATCGATATTTTCCGATAATTATCAACTATAATTACACAAGAGCTTTTTATTTCAATTGCTGTCAGGTTGGTGTCAAGGTCGAGATGTCAAACAAAAATTTATTCGGAGAAAATAAAATGCTCGAGTATAATTCAACGAGATAATTTACGACTCCTTTGGTTCTTCTTCATAAATATTCCCAAAATCGAAGAAAAATGTAAATAAAGTTTTATTGCAAAAAGTTTCCTTTCATTTTATCCGCTGTCAAAGTGATAAAATTATGTTTTGATTATGGCTTATACAGGAGTGGAATTATCGACATAATATCAACAAATATAGAGTTATCGATACATCGATACCAAACGAAACGTCATAGCAACTGATGTTCACATTTATATTTATCGATATATCGAAATTTTTTTCATCCCTATTAAAAGTAGCCAGAATTTTTATAAATAATGTTAAGGTGCTCAAAATAACAACTAAAATTTGTCTTTATAAAATAAAAATGCATATTTTTAGGCGGGGCTCTACTTCTGCGCACACCTATAAATACGCCTCTGATACAGTACCTGGCTACGTATGCGCTACTTAAAAAATTTAATGGATACATGTTAAAAATATGCAACCTTGTTTAAATGGCGTGAAATATGTAAGATTGTTTTTTGGTATTAATTAGACTACCAACACTATAAGATCATGTTAAACAAATACAGAATCTAACATTAAACTTGATCTTAAGATAAGAGGCAAACCGTCCTCGTTCTAGAATCACTCGCTCACATCACTCAGTTCTCTCCGAGGCCCATTTACTCTTGAAGGCGAAATCTCGAACTCGAACCTCGAATCGAATCCTCTCTCTGTCCAACACATGACAATCTATCGATCTGTCTCACAGAGTTTATCCTAATAGGATTCCGTAGTAGTTGATTACCATTTCAATAGAGGGATTTGTCATTTCCAATTAAAGTTGAGTCCTGTATCTCATGCAGATGTACTTCCCCCCACCCTGCTCTCCAGGCAGTGCCAACTAGATGGTGATGTTCGGATTCGTCTTTACGCATTCGCCCGAATTTAAAAATTATGCAGGGGTTGAAGGTACTAAGGTACCGTAAAAAGGAATTTTTCATTCATAAATCGAATTTGCCGCTAGTAATTGTATGTTGGTAACATTTTAGTGATTTTTAAAATTCTGTATTGTACACGAACGTACAAAGAGTGAAAGTTTGTGTCTCAGTGATATTTAAGCATTCGATAAGTTAATCAAATAAATTATTAAAAATATAGTAAAATATCACTTATTTCAATACGCTACAGAGTCTCACCTGGGGCTCTACACTTGTACATTTTAGACATATCCTTCAATGAAATTTTTAGTAGTTTCTAACCTCAATTTAATTTTCAATTAATAAAATTTGTTAAAATAAAATGTCTACAATATTTATACTGATTTAAGTAAAATATTGTGTTTTTAAGGTATATATGGAACATAATGCCACGGAAACAAATTCATAAATTGGGAACCCCCTACCGCCAAAATTTTAGGTTAGAAAATTTAGAACTGGCATTAAGAGCAGTTATAGTCGATGGGATGTCATTTGGACAAGCTACTGAGAGATATGGGGTGTCAAAGACCACCATTTATAGAAAATATAGAGGTCAAAATTCAGATAAATTTATTTACCCTAATTTAAGGGATATTAACAATGTAGAACTAAAACAAATTATTTTTAAACTGTTCCAACCTGTCATAAGTAAAGGGGTACATATACATTTGCAGGAGATGTAATTTAAAAATTACTTTTTTTGATTACTCTTTGTTTATGTGTTTATCTTTTGTTTACGTGTGTTTATTTTTTTCTTATTTTGCCAAAGAATGTATTTTGTTTTGTTTATTTTGTTGTAAAAGATAAAATATATTTAATTTTACGTGTTAATAATTTATTATCTTGCGTTCCATGTCTCAAAATCCTTTTTCCCACTTAAAATGTAAGATTTTGGCCAAATCTGAACATTTTTGGGGCCGGTAAATTTTTTTTTTAGTCTTAAGTGTTCCACAAAGATAAATTTGAGGTAATATGGACCGAATCATAGAATAAGGCAGTTATCTTTACAAATGTGGCATCGTTTCATATATCCCCAAACTACGGGTTATATGGAACACAACAAAATAATAAAAAAAGGCTTATGGTAATTATTAGAAATATGATATTTATATAAATAATACCAAGAGATAAACTTGAATCATATACAAAAATAAAAAAAATTGTTTATAACAAAATAAAGAAGTTATAAGCAATAAACTAAAAATATCGTTCCATATATGTCCTTTTTACGGTAATCTTTTTACTTCCAAAAATTTTCATTAGATGAGAGATTACGGCCAAAAGTCGCCTGTTTTATGCACAAATAAATAAACAGCGTGTAGGTATATGTATCTCTTTCGAACTTGGATTCTTATTCAAAATACTGAATACTCGTACAGGCAGTGTTTAAAATAATAAATTTACTGCTCAAAGCTCATAAGCTAGGTATTCTTTGTGCACAGTGAGTTGGACTTGTTCTTTGGTGTTACAATGAATAAGATATACGATTTTTTTCGGTCTTCTTAAGTGTAAACAGAAAACAGAACAATCACACATCGTTGACGTTGACGTTGACGTCTATGGTAGTTGCGATATTACATAATAATGCCATGACTTTCCGCATCAATGTGGTAAAGAGCATCGAATTTTATTGCTATAATAGGCCGTTAAATACAGTTGCTTTGTAATTAAAAACAGAACCTACAAAAACGCTACTTTACGCAATTTATTGTTCAATAAAGTCTAAAATACCTACGATATTTTGTACAAAATTTCAAAAATAAATTATTTCTGATACGTGTTATTTTAAATTTACTAGAATAATTATACTACGTATTTAATTTCAAAGAAAAAATATTTATTATGCATTTTCTATTAATTTTTGTGGTAAATTCTGTGCTAACATTTATATATTTTTTTATTAATTTAAAAATACTTTCTCTCATTTTAGTAGAAGGAAAATTAACTTTGTTTCTAGTTTCAGTATAAAATTTGATTTTTCGCAAAAACAGTTAGTAATCCATTTTCACGTAATCTACGCGACGTAGATTACGTGTAATTTGACGCGTAGACAAACACGTAATGTACGCATGCAGTATCCGTGTAAACAATATAACCAATGTAGACAATGTAGACAAAGCACAAATCACATCAAAAACGAATAAAATGATGGGTTAGATTTTCTGACAATTGAATTGTTTACATTCTTTACGCAAGGTCTACATTGTCTACATTTTACACAGTTTACGTAAACTTTACGTGTAGACGTTTATAATAATACTTTACGCATAGATGAACAACCCTGATCATAATGAAGTAGGATATTTCATAACGAAAATCGAAAATGAGAAATATTGTGCGAGCGTAAAGTTTTGCAACCGAATGCGGCAATATGCGAGCAATACGACAGTTTCGAACGAGTTATAAACGCTATTTTTAGACGACCACAAAAAATACATAATTTATAACTTTTTTATACACACACAACATTCAAATGATTTTTCTACTGTCATTTCAAACGATCAATAAACAAAGCAAAAGCTGCCTGCTGCCTGGCTATGGTGATTTGATCTCATAAATACGATATGACCATATCGTGCTAGCGGATATTCAAATCATGCTAGTTTATGCTGCCGCGATATCTATTACTTTCTGTAGAGGTCGTCTAAAAAATAACATTAACAAAGAACATGTACTTGCCTGACCTCTGAACTGGGCGTCAGCAGCTAGCATGAATTCATTTTCCATTCGAACGAATACGGAAAGATGAATCTGGATGACACCCTAGAGTCTCGCCTCGCGCGAAAAGGCGAATTTATACGGTTTAAATGAATTTTTCAGATAGTCGCACGTTCCACGTTTCGCGATTTAAATGCCGCCGATGTTTCTGTTAATTATTTTTCTCTCTTTGAAGATTTACTCGCTAGAATGTTTTAATGGTTGGCTTTTTATGCAGCGAAATTTCAACTGAAAGGATTTAGATTGGTGACTGCGAAGTGGTTAGTTTTGATGAATGGATAAAAAGGCAATAGGTTTTTCTAAATTGAAAAATTGTTCTAATTTCGCAGAATTTAAATACCTTACTGTTCACTCATTTTTTACAGCACAACGTTAGGATTTTTAAAATTAATTTTTGTAAGAACAAAAATACAACTGCGTGGTCTGAATGCTAACCAATAAAGGATAAGAATATTTATCTATGAAATAGTCATAAGGTATGTGTTTTTACTAGGTACGTATATTAAGATGATTATTATTAATACTAGAAATTATGCTCTAGTTCTTAAGACTCATTAGTTTTTCAACCGCAATAACAATTCAAGTATCTACTTGTAAAGGCTGTTTTACATTATACTATTCTCGGCTAGTAATTTTGACAAGTTTCATACTTGATTTTAAAAATGCAAAACAAGATAATGTAAATCACGAAAATCTCCATCCATGTTTTATACTAGAAATGTCTTTTTCCGACTTAAATAATTTAAGAATAATTAAAGTATATAATCATAATTTAGTATTTCGGTATCTTGTAGTCCATGATCGATTAACATTTGTTACTACGTAAAATTTAAATGATTATGACATGACAGTGACAGTGACAATAGTAGAATATTGTTTATATCTTCTTCTGCAGTTTAAATAAAATGACTAAAATATATTTGTGAGTATAGTAGCAGTAGTAATAGTACTTATATAATATATTTGTATAATATAATTCTACATTTTAGTTATTAAGAAAAGTATGAACAGTTTAATAGGCGTACAAGGAAGTCATGTGGTGTCCACGTCAGATTTTGATGGAAATATCCGTTTTGACCTTTTCTGAATCCATTATGACTAGTTTCGTCGTGACGTCTGTACGTACGTACATACGGACGGAAGGACGTACGTACGGACGTACGTACGGACGTACGAATGTATGTCGCATAACTCAAATACGGTTAGACGTAGAAAGTAGAAATTTTGTATTTAGGACTGTTATAGCATCTAGTTGTGCACCTCCTATTTTTGGTTTCAATCTACAAACCGGAAGTAGTACTTTTTCCAAATATTTCGATAAATATTTAATTTAAGACAATTTTTTTTATTTTAAATGAAAGATTATGCGATTATTACCTACCATCGGTATTTTATAAATATTTTTGTATCTGGTAGCATTTAAGAATAATTATTAAAGTACCTATATATTTATAATTTAGTATTTCGGTATCTTGTAGTCTATGATCGATTAACATTTGTTACTACGTAAAATTTAAATTATGACATGACAGTGACAATAGTAAAATATGCTTTATATCTTCTTCTGCAGTTTAAATAAAATGACTAAAATATATTTGTGAGTATAGTAGCAGTAGTAGTAGTACTTATATATTAATATATTTGTATAATAAGTTAAAAGAATAAAGTAGGTATGGCGGGAGGTCTTGTGGTGGCCACGTCAGATTTTTTTATATTATTGTACATTTTAGTTATTAAGAAAAGTATGAACAGTTTAATAGGCGTACAAGGAAGTCATGTGGTGTCCACGTCAGATTTAATAACTATTAATTAACTTTAAAATTAACTTATATATACGTTGTAAAACGTAGGTGATGAAACATGAAAATCAGTAAAAATAGTCCTCTAAACTGTAAATAACAGTTCATTGTCTAGTTTACGTTATTTGAAAGGACTGGATCCAATAAAATATTATTTTGCGGACTTAACTTTAGTTCGTAAAGTAACGACTTTAGAGAGCATGTAGTACTAAAAAAATCTTTATTTAAGATCACTAGCATAACTAGTTGCCTCGTGTAAACGGCATTTAAAAATTGCCTAGGTTACGTTAGAAGCTAGAAATATGTTGTCAGTTTGCAAGTTTGCATTACAGCTACCAATATCTGTAAACCTAGATGTGTGTATTTACACCAAGAGGACACCAGCAAAGGCATCACCAACAGCGCGTGTAAAGATAACATGTCATTATTTTATTTCGGATCGGTAAATATCAAGCCAGCCGGTAACAAATCATCCTGCTAAACGACTGGAATTTATATTCAAATAACTGACTAGTTCGCTAGCAAATTCATATTTGCCCAGTAAATATACCTAGTTTTCTTGACTTCACCAAAATCTGTATGCAAGTTGAAAACATCGAATAAAACTACTAGTTTTTACAAATTAAGCTTAAATTGATCACAACGTTAAAGTCAACTTGCTTATGCAAATTGATGGTAGACATTTATAAGGCAATTTTACTAATGAAGTAAAAATAACAAATAAACAAGAATAAAAAAACTATCTGTTCTTAATTAATTTAAGAGTTATAACTATAAACCAAGAAGTACAGTTATAAAGGACATGCAAGTTATTTACTTACTTATTAGTCTCTGGATCTTTTTATTTCAGATACATTTTTTTCGAGTACCGTTCGTATGATTTAACAAAAATTATTGTATTCAACATACATCAAATGAGAGAAACATATTTGTATATATCAATTAAGACATTAATATTTACTTTTTGCCCAACTGTCACAAAAAGTTGACATTGACGTCCGAAATTCAGGCCGGCAAATAATAATTTGTGCACGATACATTTCGCGGCCGCGTTGCTAGTAACGGCTGCAAAGTAAATTTATTGAGTTGTTCACGTCAGTATCAGATATTTTTGATAGTTACAAAAATAAAATGAGTGTTTTTAATTATATACATTGCAATAATTGAACAAAAAATATTGTGTAGATACAACTCGTCTGCGAAATGTGTTTAGTGTACTATTACTCAAAGTTCTCTATTATATTTTACGGACTAAAAATTGTCTGAAAAGATGTCACTTTTGATAGTACTAATTGAAGTTTAAATATATTTTTCCGTTGATCGTTTATTAATGAGCATCATTAATGTAAAAAATCATATATTAATGACTCATATTAATGCATGATTTTTATTAATCAATCATTTTTTTGAATGCGTTCAGTGCACGTAATATAATTATATTAGCTAAAAAATGGTAAATAGAATAAAATGAAATGATTTTGACAGTTCTAGCTAATAATATTATTGATGCTCAGAAATATCAATTGTGAGTAACCTAACATATTTGTCATGAAATGAAATTAGTTTTTCTCCAAATTAAAAGGTATGATCAACGGAAAAATATTGTAACTAACTCATTAACAAGCGATTAATAATCTCGACAATTAACGCGTTCGTTTCTGTCACGCGTTAAAATGTCTGAATTATTAGTCGCCATCATTAACAAACTAGATAACTATTTTATGTCTAAAGGGAAATTAACTTTATTTTTATATTTTAATGATTGTCGGCCAATGGTTCAATTGAAGGTTTTTAAAGGGCGGATGAATGTGTCCACCTGTCTAGGGATCAGTCTCATTCAGTCATTCGACTATCAAAGGAATCGTCCTCCACGCTAATTATCCTCGCCAGCGAAGTGGCAAAGCTGAAGTTAATTTTTTCAGGTCTAGGACAGGATAACAGGGGTAGCTCAAAAAGGATCGACGTCTAAAACTACGGTGAATGAATCTGAATAACAGTTTTTCACCAGTCAGGTGTAAGCTGAAAGTAGCAGTTATCTACGTATGATGTGCAACCGTGTGTTGTCGAATAATTAAGGGGAACGTTTTTATTGGTTGTAATTAGTGTGGTTCAATGCTTGTCAATTGTAATTGGTATGAAACTTGATACAGTTTTTATAAAGCAAAAATCAGGACTAAGGCTGTATCGAAAAGCCAAATGAAGAATTTCCAAAAACACTCAAAAAATAAAATAATAGGTGTGACATTACGTATAGGGATGTTAAAATGATAATTTATTTCACCTAAAATTAAATGCGAATATTTCTTGTACTGGTAGAGTTCTGTTCAAATCCATATTTTTATAACGAAAACACATGTTTTTTTTTGCAAAAATGTTGTTACAAAAATGTTTTCATATGATTTTGTTTCATATTTTTTATAGTTTTAATAATGTGCAGAAGTAACAAATGTATTTATATTTACCTATGCGTTTTTTTATAAATATTGTACAACGACATTTTATACTTTTATACCGTACAGATTTCAATAAGATAATAATCTTGAATCTTAATAGATCAACATCTTATTGATATTTCTTTAAAAAATATTTCAATTAAATCGATAAATTATTAACAATTTTATTAATTTGGTCGAGGTTTTCATGTTATCAATTAAGATACCAATGACGTCATATAATATGTCTGATTTAGTAACTATGTAACTGTAAAGTATTTTCAATTTTATCTATAATAAGTAGGTACTAATTGTTTCTACATTTAAAATATGTTTTCTGTAATGTCTCCTCTTTTCGAAAATGTGTATCATAATGTTAGCAATAACACCAACATAGTGTGCAACAGGACCGAAAATGGAAAGTAGTACTTTTTTCAAATATTTCAATAAATATTTAATTTAAGACAAATTTTTATATTTTAAATGAAAGATTATGTGATTATTACCTACAATCGGTATTTTATAAATATTTTTGTATCTGGTATCATTTAAGAATAATTAAAGTATATATTTATAATTTAGTATTTCGGTATTTTGTAGTCCATGATCGATTAACATTTGTTACTACGTAAAATTTAAATGATTATGACATGACAGTGACAATAGTAAAATATGCTTTATATCTTCTTCTGCAGTTTAAATAAAATGACTAAAATATATTTGTGAGTATAGTAGCAGTAGTTGTAGTACTTATATATTAATATATTTGTATAATAAGTTAAAAGAATAAAGTCAGATTTTTTTATATTATTCTAACATTTTAGTTATTAAGAAAAGTATGAACAGTTTAATAGGCATACAAGGAAGTCATGTGGTGTCCACGTCAGATTTTTACTCTGTACAAGGAAGTAAAAATAAGTACAATTCAGCGAAAACTTAATCAAAAAACAAAACAAGCGCTAATATTTAAAACCTTAAATAATATAAAAAAAATTCCAGTAAATCTACCAAGATACGAAGTATATATGTACTTTGTACCAATGACTGTTGAGCAGTTCACATTATCGAAATAGAACCTCATGTGTGAAATTTTGACAGTGCACTATAATAGTGGATGGTTCATATAATAAAGTATTCACATAACCGAGCGCCTACTGTATATATTAGTAATATTTCTGTGGCTATTATTAACGAAGTCTGTCAGCTAAACGAATATTAATTTGCAAGAATTAAAGTCCTCGTTTTGCTGTGCTGAATAAACAGCTCCCGCTCACCTGAAACAAAATGGGGGCTCGACTCCTACTTATCTGCGCGCCGCCTAGCGGTTATAAAACTAATTACAATCCCACACTGTTGTGTTGTCAAGTTGATAACAAATTACCCAACCCAGCGCCGGAAGAGCGAGAAAGTCCCCGCAGCGCATCCGCGATGAGTGTTAAAATTTTATTTCCGGTTACGAAATAAGAAAAGTTTTATAACGCGAGGCGAACCCGAGGTGTGAGATGTTATTTTCTCACCGAACGAACCAACTCACTTCATTATGTTTTATAACTTGGTAATGTGGAACGTTTCGGCATAAAAAGCTATTTTGTTTTGGGAATTACAGATCCAGACGGCAGCAGGATTAATGAAGAAACATGGGGTTAATTACTTTTTTAAGTCATTTTAGGAGAGTTTAAAATACTATATTATGTATCAACGTCATTATAGTCACGAGTTTTTTAGGAACGAGCGCAGCGAGTGTATATAAATGAGTATCTGAAAAGCTTATAAAACGAGTCACATACTATATTTTTTCTACGACCACAAATTAAACAATATAAATATGTAATAATTTATTTATTATAATTTGAATATTTAGGTTAAACCATAATCGCCCACGTACTTATGTCAGTTACCTATATAATGTAAAGCCCTGTTCGCACGGCGATCTTTGGAGATTCTACGGAGAGTCAAACTCCCGGCAAAAAAGAAGTTTTTTTCTTTCTAGTGATAATTACGTGGTTTTGAAGCAATCAATAAATTATAAATTCGTCTTTTCCAAGACTCATTGATAATTTAACAAATAATTCTCACTAGAAAGAAGAAAACTTCTTTTTTGCCGTGACTTTGCCGGGAGTTTGACTCTCCGTAGAATCTCCAAAGATCGCCGTGCGAACAGGGCTTAAACTAACTAAAAACGGACAAAGCCACGGCTTGCCGAGGTGTGTTTACAAAATGGTATAAGTATTATGTATCAAGTTTTATAAATGTCATTTTAGTCATAAGTTTTTAGGAACGAGCGCAGCGAGTGTATAAAAAACGAGTATCTAGAGAGAGTATATAAACGAATCACATACTATACTTTTTCTACGATCACAAATTAAACAACATATATACCTATGTGAAATTTCATTTAAAATAACATTCAGGTTAAGTCATAATGATATTATACATTGCTACAATATTCTACTTAGGGAAGTGTATTTAACTATTATATTGGAAAAAATTTATAATGATTAAAAGAAATCACTAATTTCACTCAGTTTTTCACGAAAATGAAATATCAAATATAGGAGCCAACTTCAAGTGACTAAAAATGACCAAAGTCATAGCTTATCGAGGTGTGTTTTTATAATGTTATTTAGCGCCATGGAAACCAGTTCGTTATATAATGTTTTAATATCAGGAGTAGAAAAATGTTATTTAGCGCTATGGAAAATAGTTCGATAAACGACAATTTAATACTATGAGAAGACAAAAGTTGTGTAAGCACGCAATTATTGAACTCTGCTTTGTAGGGCTAATTACAGGTAATAGAGTTCAGTAACTGTATTCTTTTATTAGCATGTGCAGACTAGCAGCTTATTGTAGCTATATGAATAAATCTATTCGCCATTGCAAAAAAAATCCATTTGGCTTCTAAAATAAAAATTATACATGTGCAATCTAAACTTTGTTTTTTCGTTTTATGTTAACTTCACTTACACCTCTAATTATAAATTTTACATTGCGATCGCCTTCATTCCTATAGTTAATTTTGAAGCTCAATATATGCAACGGTGAATGTCTATACATACTCCCACTTAAGTAACGATCTACCAACAAAATCTTCCTTCATCAGAAACCCACCCCAAGCCAATGATTATACAAACTTCCTGTGGATGTTTTTGAATAGAGCAGATTGTATAGATGCAGCAGGAGCAGCGCGAGCAGCAGCAGGAATTGCTCCTGCTCTGTCGCTCGCTCGTTCAGCGCTCACCATGGTTACGAGAACAATGGTGTTTATATGTCCTGCGGGATCACTAACAACGTGCGGCTGCCACGATAAGGCAGAGATGATATTGTACACAAAATAACACGGGACGTAGCGGGAACGCCTGCTAAAAAGAGACAGGCCATGGGCGTCCCAAGCGGGGAGCGCAGGCTGAATTAGCGGTGGTGATTGTTGCTGAGTTTATCAT
This sequence comes from Agonum fuliginosum, assembly GCA_947534325.1. Lineage (NCBI taxonomy): Eukaryota > Metazoa > Arthropoda > Insecta > Coleoptera > Carabidae > Agonum > Agonum fuliginosum. The sequence goes on along the minus strand of OX384029.1, from coordinate 10,178,696 downwards.
GTGGATATTATAGCTTTTAGTTTATTCTAACAAAAAATATATATTTTCCCACGGCCATATACCCAACAGTTACCTAGCTACGAAAATAAACATTATCATACATCCGTTCAACCCGTTCGATATGTTATGGAATAGATCTTATCGATAATCATAATTATTGTTTATACTGCCACTTATTTTGTAATTTGTATTCATTTGTTTTAGTTTTAGTATTTATAATTATTTAGTTAATGTTTATATTTTATAAGTCATAATAGTTTTTATTTCTTGTATTTTTTTAACGTATAGAACTTATATGCTTTTCCTTCCTTTTTATTGTTTTGTTGTTTGTAAATTTAAATAAATAAATATATAAATAACAGCTTCAATTTTTGTTTTACCTTTTAGTAGCAGGGCCATAGCCCAGGTTATGTTTCTAGGAAAGGTCAAACATTTTGTAGAAAGGGCAATATTGTTGTTGTTCGAAAATGCGCCGCAGGCGAAATTATGTTCACTTAAGGCTAAATGCCTTATAATTTACATTTTTTCAACAGATTTGAAACTGCATGTTTTTCACCAACTTCATGTGCAAAAATATATAATTGCCAGATAACAGAAGCACATAAACATTTAGAAAACAAAATTTATTTTTTTAAATTTTGGCTTTCTTTTTACCAAATCAAATCGAACGCCCATGCGCGAGCCTAGCACGACGGGAATATGAAACTATGAATGTTATACTTAATGCCAATATTGTCAATGCCAGTTGTCGAACCACGGTTTCTGATTCGAAGATTTAATTCGTAATCCATCGTTTTTTTTTTTTGCTAAATATAATATTAATTTTCCAAGATTTTTATCTGTAAAATGATGAAAGTAGGTACAATTCAACTTTTCAGTTCCAGAAAAGGGCAAGAGTTTAGATTTAGTGATAAATTGTATTATTCCATTAAAATGGACAAACACGATATTAGAAGTGATTTATACACATAAATTAAAGTAATATCTGGTATACCTAATTAAAAAATTTAAATAGAATTTAATATATTATTTATGGAATATCTTATCATCTATTCCATGATCGTGGTATATTTGTTTCTTCGTAAAATTAAAATTATGACAGTGCCAGTTGACATCAAAATATAATAATTAATAAAATGGCCGTGGGAAAAATAATTACATGACTCACTGAAAACGTCTATCGAATTTTCGTGAGATTTCAGAACTCGGCAAGCCTCGTGCGTCATCACTCTTATTCACACGATATTATTATAATTTAAAATGTTGTAATAAGCCTGTTGTATTGCAACAAAATATATTTAATTTAATCGCATCTGTTGCTATAGAATCAGTATGTGTTTGGCTATTTTTTTGTAATATCATTATGATTTGAATGGTATTCTAGCTTCAGATATATTGTAAAAAGATAAATATTTTATAGTAAATTGATTCTCTTCGATTTCGCCTATTACCCATCTTCAACTTGAAATGTTGAAATAAGGGAGTTTGTACAAAAAGCTCATACAATATATTTTGCTATACCGGTCATACATCCCTTTGACAGTTTTTCATCGAGCAAAATGCCACATCGAGCATCGTGCTTCATGCCACGCCGGTGTGACATAAGCATAATAGTTTGGTAATGTCCTCGATTGAGAAAATTAAAATTTTTTGATTTATAATAACATGGTCAAACTACGGATTACCTTTATTATAATTTGGTTAAATTGTTAAAAAAGTAGCATTATACTATAGGTACTATTTATGTTTATTTTAAGTGTAAAATCAGCATTATGCTGGGTAGGACGCTATGTTTCTGACAAAATTCCAATAGGAATAATGTCATAGTTTGACTATGAAGGTGGATTTATAACACGCACCAGCGCATAGATAATAATTTAGCACAACATAGCATATGAATTGATCATGGAAATTAGTACATCCATTTATAAGACGGACAGCGCATAGAAAATAATTCAGCACAGCACACGAATTATTTATTTACCATTTATTCATTTATTGTTTATGTCAAAGTCTCCTGTCAAGATTCATTTTCACGGTTTTATATTATTTTTTTCAAAATCGGCATGAAAATCGTCATTTCCTGACTAATTTGAGTCTTGAAAGTAAGATTTTCATGACTAGGCATGAAAATAAATAAGTAAAAATGACTAGGCATGAAAATTTTATTTTCATGCCTAGTCATTTTTACTTTCCACTGTCTGTAGGTACAAACACAACGTTTTCTAAAATTTGTCACAGCTCTGATGATTTATGCAAACCTAATTTTTTCTATAATTTTAAGCTTCTATAATTGCCGATTTAAAAAAAAAACATCACGCGTCAAAAAATGCAATGAAACATTTTCATGACTTGTAATGTAATATACTATTGTTGTCCATAGAAATATTTGTAAAACACAATACGAAATACACAAAGCCTTCAAATCAAATGTCAAAACAGCTGTCATTGGCTGTTATAACCTGTCAACAATCAACAGTTAACAATCTGTGCGCTATGCTAAATTATTTTCTGTGTGCTGTGCGCTGTTATTAATCCAGCTTTACTTATGTGAATCAAAATTATTAATAAAATAAAAAAATGTCATTAGTGACTTTCCATAACAAGAGAAAGACAACTACGAACAGTTCATTTTTGATTGACAGTGATTTCTTTTCTACCCAGATTTAAACAAAGCATTTGATTTTGCACATCAATTACTAGGGAAAATATAAAAGTAAAAAATGTTTGTTCTCCGGCACTGGTCGGGGGAGTCACTGAGTCCGTAGCTCTCCGGCGATTGGCGCAACGAGAACACCGAACACGGTCCGTAGTCCGTACGTCGACAAAAGAATCTCTGGTGATTAGCTTTTGTTCATTTTTTCATTTGTTATTAAATGCTTTTTCAGTGGTCGCTTTTGTTCTCAGAAATTGTATGCCTCGATGTTCGTTTATTTTTAAAAAATGCCAACAGGAATTTTTGCGTTACGAGAAACACATGCATTCATTTATAAGGCGGCCTGCGTCGGTTCGGTTCCGCTTCGTTCTTTGTTCGCGAGGAGAGATATTTGTTTCCGATTCTGTGCAATTACTTTTTACGATGGGCGTCGCGTTTCTGGTTTATGAAGTGCTATAAGCATAAGCGATGCCCTATTGGGAGTTGCCACGACGGAAGCGGATCTAAGATACGTTTTACTGATATAAAATAGATCCACTTACGTCTTTATATTGGGATAAATGCGGATGTTCAGATTTCACAGACTTATTGTTATAGTTATTTAATGCGCCGGACCCTACTATAATAGAAACATTTCACGGATGCGAACTGATTTGTCGAAGAAACATCAAATTAGCATTATCATTTCTGACATAAGAAGTCACAGAGACGTATCTAAGGGTGGGCTTGGGTGGACCAGGACCCACCCTGCAAAGTCTTGGCCCACTCAGTAGGCTACCCAAAAATTTCACAATATTTTTATATTAGTTTACGGAAGAGATACCTATATTTAAAATATTTAATAACACCTTACATAGAGATACAGATTTATAGTTATACTTAATTGAGGCAAAAGAAATGTTTATGAATGAGAATAGCGGATAGATTGAGATTTATTGTTGGTAAGTGTTGTATTTTTGAATAGATATAATGTATTAACATGTCAGTCTATGCATGCATATTTGATATCATATATGCTTTATTGAGTACCTACTGTTTTTCTACGAAATTAATTTCGGGAGGAACTAAGTCAAATTCCTTCAGCAGTGAAAAAAAATTTCGGTTTGCTTCGCTCGGCATGTTTAATTTATTACTTTTACTTTGTTGTTTACAAATTGACATGATGTCTTCGATTTTACCTGATGTATTTTTATGATTAAGAAAATGTGTCGCGTAATTAGAGTACCTAACTTTTAAGATTTTTAAAAGACTTAATGTGTTCTTTATACCGATCTTTAAATTTACGTCTCCTTTGGCCGATGTAATTAAGGTTGCAAGTTCAACATTTAAGTTTGTCTATACCGCTTTTATTGTATTGTTATTTTCAATATTATTAAAATAAAATAAAATTTATATTTTTACCTATATATTTAACCTAACATTAGGTATAAGTAGTAGACGTTTCAAATCCATATAGGAGTGACGTCATATCAGATATAAATTCTATCCACCACGTTCACAAAATAAGCTATCTGTTTCTTACACATTTTACTCGTATAAATCTATACGCATATCGTATGAATAAGGGTCGGGGCTTATCAATTTGTGTCTTAACGGCAGTAGCAGAATAATTATTCATATAATATAGTGTTCTTTATATGAAATATATTTTCTTACATATTATTGTTTTCTTTCAGATTCACAAAAGTTCGTTATATACCATTTAGTGTTGCTGACAACTTGTCAATTTTCTCATTCTTGTTGTGTGAAGTGTGAACATAAAATTTTGAGGTTAACGTGTTTTGTTATTTAGTTTTGTTCTATTTTATTAATCTTTGATTATTTCCTACAGAATCATGCGATGTATTAAAATGGTAAAATGATGATTAAGTAATTTTAAAAATTGAAATCAAAACTATAGCTTTTAAATTTCGCGTATAGAGAAAGACTGACAGCACCATCCACCAAACTCATGCTGTACTAAAAAGTAAAATTTTGATTCATACGAATAATTTGCTTGTTTTTTTATGATGTCACTCCTATATGCATTTGAAGCGTCTACGTATACATAGTGATAAAAATATCATTATCAGTACGATGCAAGTATCCTATCTGCGACAAACAAAAAATTTATAAAATGGAATTAATCTTACAATTTGTAAACATTGGAAAAAATCGAGTGTTTGCTCACTCTTGCCAGAAGCAATGAAAAATAACTAGCTACTTCTTGTCTGCACCTCCCAGCTCCAGTATATTGTTATTTACTACGTAGTTCTGATTTTTGTGTAAATATCAGAATCAACAATCGCTAAATCCTGCAGGAGTTAGTTCCATAGTAAGGCTAACGCCGCGACGCCACTGAACGCACACAACGCAACGCCTGGCAACGTCGCCAGCAGCGCACGCTCTTGCTCTCTAGCGGTAATTCTCCGCCGCAATTACCGGTAAATTATCGTGTTTTGTTTTCCGCTCGTTACCGGTTTACCAGTTAATTAAAATGATTAATGCTCGCGCGACAATCTGCGCATGGCATGAGGCGCGCAGTGCTCTGGTGTAATGGCCCGGCTGGGACCGACGCCAAAACAACCAACCAACGAATAGGCGCTCATGTCCAGCTAGGACTAGAACTGTGGAGGATTATGTAATGTGTTACATCGCAAAATGATAACAAACATTGCGTGAAAAACAGTGAGTTTCATCAAATAATTCGAATGTGAAACTTACTAAGGTGGCGCATGTAGTTTTTTAAATAATAGTTATAAGAAACTCAGACACTCTGATCGCAGACAACTCCAAATATACGAACGTACTTTATAATGCGTTATTACTGACTCGTGCGTCGTGCGACAACACCAGATTACTGACTACTCAACACTAGAACCCCAGTTAGTGTAGTAGTTCTTACAACATCTTACATAAACATAACTTATTCATAATACATTCTTTAAATATCTTACATACGGGCATCATGAAAACTCGGTATGCCCTCAATCAAATACAATCCATACATTAACATCATTATCTTAATCCCTACATAGGTACATCAAATCAAATATAAATCAGTTCATCAAACAAAATACAAATCAATTTCATAATATTATCTTATATAGGAAAAATAATGTTATTTTTGAAATTTTACTGTAGTTACTGAGCTATTGATTTAAGATAGAAGTTACTTACACAATATGAGACCTCAGTCAACGATATTGCTTGTATTTGTTAAAGCACAGCGCATGGAAAATAATTTAGCACAACATAGCATATGAATTGGTCATATGGAAATTAGTACATTCATTTATAAGACGCACAGCGCATAGAAAATAATTTAACATAGCACACGAATTGTTCATTTTCCTATGCGCTGTGCTATACAGTGCTGTGCTTCGGGTTTATTTGTTGCATTCGTGACAGTTCGTTGTAGTTAACTTCTTACACGCACGCGCATTCGTTGTTCATTATATTAATAATTTTTGTAAAATAGTCAAAACATAATAACAAAATCACAAAGTCAAATAATACCAAATCAAATCTAGCATAACCAACAAAACAGCTGTCATAACGTCATAAGACAACACTGTAAGACAAAGACTTCTTCTTTTACTTTGTATAGCAATCTGTGTTTGTGTGCGGCTTATAAAACCCCCGTAACGAAAATGCTTTGCGCTGTGCTGTGCTATGTTGTGCTAAATTATGTACTGTGCAGTTATAAATTCACCTTAAGAGAAAAACGCATAGTCATTTATAGCATTATTTCGGAGTGCCATGAAACAAGGAATGTTTATTTTTGGCAAATCTTAGCATTTTATTTTTTTAACTGTATAAACATAAGTGTTATTAAACATAGCCGGGCAAGAATAAAAAACAAGAAAACATCCATAGCTCCATGATACTGTGAAATTATACTAAATAATACTACAAATGCCTATTTTCTTTTGAGCTTTGTCGTGAACTAATAATGACATATGATCGACTGAGGTCTCATATAATGAAGTTTTAAATTTTAAAGAAAGTTTTGTATTTACAACTTTAAATACAATTAAAAATGACAGTGGCAACATGTTTTTGAATAACGTCAAGTGTTAGACTTTTACGCGGCTGCTTATAGCAATGTCACTCCATAAAACGTCCTTTAATTTAGTTTTGTGAACTTTGTGTAATGAAATAATTGCTAATAGAAACAACTACAACTAAACAATTAGTAGTGCAGTACAGACATTAGAATGAAAATAAAGGCATGTAAATGTTTGAGTGTTTCCTGTGATGTGTGCATCCACGAGCATTATGTAATATGTGTACTATAATCACTAGCCCGAAGCTTTATTACATGTTTCATGTAATTAATTAATACGTTTACATAATACAGAGTTTCACTAAAGTGTTTAAACCACTTCTCTTTGAATTATCAGTCACTCATAATGAGTGACTCATTTAATGTTTGCTGATGGGGTGGATATTCCAACGCGAAGTAATAACTGTGCGGTTCTAACAATTCGCAGGTTCGAATTATCAGTCTAAGTGACTGCATTTTTTGTCAATGGAATAGATAGCCAAGTGCGTTATGGATTATGCGATTGTCGTGATTCTGACAAGTCAGGTTTGAATCATACATCCCGCCATCTCAGTATCTGACCCAAAATCTTCCCTGTCGTGTACTCTCCACTAACAACCATGGGTACCCGTTAGTTGTCAGCTGGTTGCCACACATACTTCTCTATATCAATAGCTCATAACAAGTGTTACTGTTATATCCAAATTGAGTAAAAGGTATATTATTACATAGGTACTTATAGGTGGCGCAAAATTAAACACCCTATGATGATGCTTTCATTTTTGTTGCTGGCGTCTCATGTTTTACATAAATGAAGTACACAGATGCGAAATACACGTAGACGAACCATGAATCGTTATGATCCTCAACGCAGAACGCAGAATAATTGTGTCGTGTCAAAATGCTTTTGACAAATAATCGGTCGGTGGTTTTGGCTCAACGTAAATTTCGTTGTCGATTCCCTGGTTGTGTGGCATAAACTGGACAAACACTGCAGCGTTTAGATGCTCGCCCCGAGATAACTGGCTCAACACGAGACAGTAGACGTGGCCGGCTTCGGAGGTCGGAGTAGCCGTTTGTTAGAGAACATGCTGCTTTGGCAACACTGTTACTGTGACTGGTGCATAGATAAAATAATGGACTGGTGAGTGCTACAGAACCATGATCAACGACTTCTTTTTGCCGCAAATTGGACGAATTGGGTTTGGAGAACATGTTTGGAGAACATGTGATTTCAGCAACAAAAAACAAAAATTAAAAATTGCCAAGAGTATTTGTATTTCAACATCATCTAGCACCGCTACTGCAATTTGTATTTGTTTAAAATTAAATCAAGGTAGAAAAACTAATTTCAGGTAAATGACTGAATTCGAAACTGAGTGGCCATGACCACAGCATAAACGAAATTCAATATCGAAGGATCAATGACAAAAAGTAATCTGGCAAATTTAATAACGTGTTCCTTTTTAACAATTTATCGGAAAATCAATGTTGAGAAGGGAAACAGGTATGATTTAGCTAAATCACGAAGTTTTATTAAGAAAGTAAGTGATATTGTGGCTGTCAGTGTCGGTGTCGTTAGCGAGGGAAACCCGACACCGCGCGTGCCGTGAACAACGCCATCACCGCTGTAATTGAGTTTTTGACGGAGCGAAATTAACACCGAGAAGAGATTCTCATCTCCAGACGAAAAACAGAGACCGGAGACTGAGATATGACTCCTTTATTACAAAAGAGGAGATTATTAGGTTGGTAATTACAACGGGAAATTAATACTATCACATTTCCTACACGAGATTGGAAATGTTAAGTACCTAACCTATCACCTACTAGCAGCTCAGGAAGGATAGTTTTTAGTTTATTGTAAGAATTAATGACAATTTGACGACACAATATCGACACCTCTCGGGTAAAAGGTCGTAACCCTCAAAAATATAAAAATTTAGATTTTTGTGGCATAATACACAGTTCTACACTTTCTTGCAAAATGGAGTAACCCTCCCTGACACCAAACAAAAATTATTAAGATATTTAGTTTGTAGTAACCCTCAAAATTCAAAAATTCAACCGAGTAAATTTTAATTTATGCCAAACTAGGTAAATGATGGTTATGACCTTTTACCCGAGAGGTGTCGATATGAAAAATTACATATAGGTACTTATATATTTTGTTTACATATTTCAACATTTTTGTTATGACACGTTTTACAATAAAATGTGAAATTAATTACTTACAGTTTTTAACTCTCAAAATATGTCATTTTAAAAAGAAATTATATTAAAATGATGGTAGAGTCGCGCATTTAGAGAAAACACAAATCAGCGCAGTAATAGAAATTGTACTACTCAACCAGAGCTGGACATTATTTAAATTTTGGTACTTAAGTATCAATTTTTAATAACAAGTAATATTTCATACTTGTACTTAAGTAGGTATACATATTTTTTGGTACTTATTACTTTAAAATTGTAAGTACTAAAATAAAATCTTGTACTTAAGACTTATTTTCATTTCATAATCGTAAATAATATTAAAGTTCTTTTTAAATACTTAAGTATTTCAATAATACTGAAATAATGTAAAAGTACTGAATTTTTTCAGTTCAAGATCAAAGGCTGTTTCATTAAAAGTTAAATTTTTTCCTCAAATAAATATTATTTAATTAACTGAAAAACAAAACATTAGTTATTGTGAAATTACAAAAAAAATAACTTCGAAGCTGGTGGATGAAAACATAGTAAATGTAAAATCTAAAATAGAACCGAGGGTTGTAATAAAATTTTAGAAATTTAAAAAAAGTAACGCGCCGCAAACGAATTTGCTTTTTTAAGTTCCACTATACAGACGAAATAAAAATATTGTAATATACGATATTGACAATTTTTTAAATATTTATTAAACTTCAAACATATAAGAATACCTACCTATATTATTTATTCTCCATTGTTATAAGCAACAATAAATTTTAAAATATTAAATTAATTTTAGAATCGTTCTAGCAAGAATGGAATTCGTAGGCCACATAATAAATGATTTTTTGTGTTACAAAGTTGCATTTACAGATCCGTTCTTAATTTATTCTGAAAAACTGTATTAGAATAACTGCAATACTTATCAATTTAAAAATTGAAGTAATTTGAAAATTATGTTTAGTCTTCAGTCAATCGCTACCGGCCCACATCCAGTCGACTCACCGGGAAATTACCCGGCCCGCCCCTGTGTACGATGTGTGGTAAAATTTTATATTAGAACAATAAATAAGCCAGTGGCAGCACAATGCTTAAGGGTCTATCTAAAATGTTTGACTTTAATTCCAACAAAACAAAATACATCATTGTTAAAAATGTTAACTATGTAGAAGTATTAATGTGTTTTTTTTATGAGCTTATTAACTAAAGAACAGATACTATCATCTATTTTACCCTCAACCCTTAAGCAAAATCAGTGACAAACAATTGACAATTCCCTGTAATATCATAACCGGGTATCAGATGTCACAAGTGCATTGATATCAGTGTCAGGATCAACCGGAGCTTAGTGTAAGGGGCCGGGGCTGCGGCTGCGGTGTACAGTTGCACAGCCAGCGGTCTGGGGGTGGATCCTCTATTAATTTTATTTGGCGGACACTTTGCAGGGCATTAATGATGTCCCTCGTGTAATATTGTCGCCACGTCATATTTTACAAAACCTGTGGCCTGCTGGGAGTGGTGTATACGTCGCCCCGATAAATTAGTTCCCCATAATTTATAACTTTCGAAAGTAAAGATTGTCAGAGGATAAAAGTGTAATTCTATTGGGAGGTTGTTGCAATGCTGATGCTCATCCCCTGAGGATCAAAACGTGCTTTCATAATCGCCACTTCTGTTCTCGTTGCTTGTTGTTTCTTTCTTTCCTACGCCGATTAAAAATAAATACATGAAATTGTTGCAATGAAGAAGAACTTTTTAAAACCTTTTGCACTCTACAGCCGACATCCCTTATAACAAAGACATCTTGATTTTCAATATTCATACGCAAGCGACATAGTAAATTGTTTACTGTCCTAAATACACAAATATTGTGAGATAGGATTTCGGTTATAACAGTTTTCATATTACCTAGCTACGAAAATAAACAATATCACACATCTATTCAACCCATTCGATATGTTATCGAACAGGTCTTATCGCCACAGTTTAATTTTTGTTTCACTTAGTAGGCGTGTGTTGTCTTTCTGACATTTGATCATTATTTCCTAAGTATTTTAAGAATTCATACCCTTCTTGGTACACACCTCAAATAAAATCTAACATCAAGAAAAAAGCACATTTTCACAAATTATATAAAAAATACAACACTAACTACTATTTAAATAAATTTAGGTTCTACAGATCTAAAGTTAAAATCGAAATTCAACACGCGTATTCTAAATACATTAAAGACTCTGAACTATCTATAAAATCTGATCCGAAAAAATTCTTTTCTTTTGTAAAATAGAAAAGAAATAATAACGCTAATCTTACTTCTATGAGATTTGATAACAGTAGTGTAAATAATCCACAAGATATTGCTAACAGTTTCGCATCATATTTTAAAAGTGTATTTTCCATATCTGAAGCTAGCGATACTCATAATAATAATTATTATTATCCTGCCAATCCCACTGTATCACTTAATGAGGTTTCTGATGATGAGGTACTAAAGTCAATAAATAATCTTAAGGAGTCATTTACAGCAGGTCCGGATTTGATCCCATCTTTTCTGATTATAGACTGTGCTCCTGCTCTGAAAGTAGCGCTATCTGCAATCATTAATATTTTTCTAAAAACAAATACTTTTCCGGAAGTTTGGAAGAAGGCCAGAATTGTCCCTATTCATAAATCTGGTGATATTTCCGAAATCACAAACTATAGACCTATAGCTATATTGTCACACTTTAGTAAAATTTTTGAAAATATTATTTATAAAACTATTTATGCACAGGTCCATAACTTAATATCTTTTTCTCAGCATGGTTTTGTAGAGCGTCGGTCAACTTCAACTAATCTATGTAACATAACTTAGTTCATCGCCTCTGCACTTGATAATAACAAACAAGTGGATTTTATTTATACTGACTTCGCCAAAGCCTTTGATCGTATCGATCATGGTATTATTATCAGTAAATTACACTCTTTTGGCCTTTCAACATCGTTAATATATTTAATATCCTCATATCTTAACAATCGTCCCCTCTCAGTTAATTATCTTGGTCAAAATTCGTTTACTTTTATTGCAACATCAGGCGTACCTCAGGGATCAAATCTAGGACCTCTACTTTTACTTCTTTTTATTAATGATCTTTGTTTTCTAATAATAGTCTTCTATATGCTGATGACCTAAAAATATTTAATTCAATCTCACATCCCTAGGACTGTCTACTGATTCAAAATGATCTTAATAAATTGGCTGATTGGTGCAAACTAAACAAATTTGATCTGAATATTGATAAATGCAAAGCAATGTCTTTTTCACGAAAACCTGTAATCACTAATTTTGAATATAATATATCAAATATACCTCTTGCTCGTTGCCTAGAATTTAAAGACTTGGGAGTAATTTTCGATATAAAGCTAAATTTTAATACGCATGTACAAACTATTGTCTCAAAAGCTCATAGAATGCTGGGATTCATAATTCGGCACTCATGTGACTTTACATCTATTGAACCGATAATTACACTGTACTTTACATTTGTGCGTTCTAAACTTGATTATTGCTCCGTGATTTGGAATCCATCCTACAATAAATATAATAATTTAATCGAGGCAATACAGAAGAAATTTTTAAGATTTCTATATTTCAAGCAAAATAAGAAATATCCCGATTTTGATGTTGTATATGATTATTTATTGCAAAACTTTAATTTCATCAAACTCTCGGTAAGAAGAAATAACTCCCAATTGGTGCATTTATATAAAATTGTGCATAACTTGATTGATGATCCATTTACACTAAATTTAATTAATTTTAATGTTCCATCTTTTAACTCTCGAACTACTCACACTTTTAAGCCTGTGCCAGCACGCACTAACATCTTACTACATTCCCCTTTACACCTTATGTACAGTCTCCACACACACGTATTGAACAGCATATTGATATTTTTAACGTTACATTATCGAATTTTAAGAATTTTCTTAATAATTCAACTTCTAGCTGATTGCCAACAGAACTCTTCTCTTTTTAGTATACTTGTGTCATTCATATATTTTGTATATTTTTGTATATTTATGTAATTAATTTTTTCTACTGTATAAATATAGTATTTTAATTTGTAGGTATATATCTGTTTCTGTCCATTTAATTGGGTTCGCCTGTCCTGTATGGACATGTATTGAAATAAATAAATAAATACATTTCCTAAGTATTTTAAGATAAATTGTATTATTTCATTAAAATGGACAAACACGATATTAAAAGTGATTTATTCACATCCACATAAATTAAAGTAGGTAATACTTTGAACTGAAGTATCTGGTATAATTTAAAAATTTAAATAGAATTTATATTCTTGTTATTGACAATCTTGTATCATATATTCCATACCATGAACGATCGTGGTATATTTGTTTTTTTCGTAAAATAGTGGAAAAAATAGTGTCTCAGGAAAGATTTCCGAACTCGGCAAGGCTCGTGCGTCAACATTCTCACACACGATATCAATCACTTTCCTCGCTCATTATATATATAATACTATTTCGCTTTTCATATTTCGCATATTTTAACAGATTTTTATGTACCTATCTATTTTTATTAAATTATAAACGTACTCTTTGTATGTGTGTATAAGGTATGCATACCTACCTAGTTTTTGTTTAGTCTCCAATTTTTAAAATACTTTCATTGAAATAAAACCAACCACCACTCTACTTGTTTATTTGTAAAGAATGCTTTAAAAGGTAAATTTTCGTTTTTAAAAACATTTTGAATCTATATAGTCACATGAAATGCATATTCTTGCCAATTTCATTAAAATATGTGCCTATTTGCTTCAAATAATAATTTCCTATTTGCTTATTTTTATGATATTTAAGAGTCTAAACTCCGGTGTTACACCTAGTTTTATATGTTTTCGTAATTATAAGTGAACACATTAATTGTCTAATTAAACAATACAGCCGAAACGTCAGTTTAAATATGTGCATTATTAAATTACTTCAGGTTCCAATTATTTTGTACCTTTTTAATTCCACTTAATTGATCATTATTATTTTTTTAAATTCAAATATATTCATAGTAATAGTGACAAATAATAAAATCTGTTGGTAAACTACGATTTTTAATGGTTTCTCTAGACTTTCCATTACTCAAAAGAAGTGCGGAATATCTAAAAAGATAATATACATAATATAGCTAAATAGCTGGTAAACTGTTATCAAAATTTGGTTTATAAAACAATCGAAATGGACAAGCAATTAATATAATAAGTAACTACACTACTACTACAACTACACGCTAAGTATACTGGCCCCATAAGAGTCTGATTATAAATTTTATTTCAGTCGCGCGAATTACGTAACAAAGTCAGTAATTATCCCCTGTAAATAATAATAGTTCCAGTTCCCTAATTCATCACTAGTGTATCGAATTGTGTTGATGTATCATTTGCAACCCCCGGTGTTGAGCTACTCCTCATCCATCAGCAGGGGAATACGTCACGAATGTCGCCAGTGTTACCAACCCACCATCCCCTTGCTTCTTTCAAACAAAACTCTTTTGTTCGAGTCGTCGCGAACAACAATGCCCGGAAATAAATGACACACGGCGAGTCTAATGCCATCTATTAATAAATTACACGTAGCACACCCTCGGGGCCCAAGCCACCACTAAACGACTGTGTTTTGTTATTAGCTACGTAATGACCCCCATTTATATTATAATTGTTGAATTTTAAATGGTTGACCCAGTTTATGGCTTAGAAAATTGGATAATCGCAATATGGAATCGGGAGATTCACATTAATGCGAATGATATGTTGTTTGTTAGAGCTTTCCATGATTTTAATTGCGGAATTCATGATTATGGGATTAATATCGAATAAATTAGCTTTTAAAGAAGACGTTTGGTTCTCGTTATAAAACCGAAATTTAATTCAAAACGGTTAAAAATAACATTAATAATTTGAATCTAAGAGGTGAACTAAACTAGGAGAAATTCAATGACTGCGATTTGATGTCTCGATCTTGAGTTCACGACTTATTCCGATTTAAAAAAATCTGTTGTGGCCAGCACACGACCTCTCGCTTTAACACTGTAATTTATGAGAATTTGGTTTTAGTTAGGCTTTCTTAAATTATAATTTTGTAATAAATTTACAAACTTTTTGAAAATAATTTTATAGTTCTTAGTTCTAAATTATCTCTTTAGAGATAAAAATTTAACTTTATTATTACCTTATTACTGTTATTACATTATGTTCAGTTAATAATATTTACATTTCTTTTAAAATGGTGCCACAAACATTTCAGAAATTATGCATACGCCTGTTCATCTGTCACATTGACATATTCATTTTTGTTTTAAATTTTTTCCTATATTGTGATTTACAAATCGTGGTAGGTAAAATTATATATCTTTGAAAAATAATTTTCCTTTATTGGTAAGTGATATAGACAAGATGTTAAATAAATATTGTAAGATATAATTTGTTCTTTGAAATGTCGCATGACAAATTGTAGCTATCGCAGAATTTTCTATATTTTTTTGCAAAAATGGTAAAATGCTTCAAGAAAATACCATTTCCGGTTGGCAGATTTTTACCAAAATCTAATCAGCTCTTCATTAACATATACAAATGTATATTGCAAAATATTTGAATTTTATGTTCAGTAGAATTTGAGATAATGAATCAGAACGAAAGACTATAGTAGGCGCACATACAGACTTCCATACATACACACACACACACACACACACACACACACACACACACACACACACACACACACACACACACACACACACACACACACACACACACAGACATCATCGTGAAAATAGTCAAAATAGGTTCTAAAGGTGCTAAAACGTGCTTATTGACAAAAATCTCGACATCGAATTTTTTCACGATCCCTATACCTCTCTAGGCGAGAGGTAAAAATCTTTTTTAGGTCGCATATCTCAAAAAATTCTTCTGATACCAGTACCGGTGACCATTGTTTACATATGAAAATACAGTTTGAGGAAAGAAACGATGCGTGTGAAGCACGCTAAAAGACGTGCGCTTTGCGAAGGTTCGTGAGCAGGGCTCGGGGAGGGTTGTTTTTTAAAAACACACTTCTGAACGTTATTTTCAAGCATTTTTAATGAAAAAATTAAAAAAATTAAATGGAAAATGGTCGGGCAGGAAGTTAAATAAAAAATTTCATCGTTAAATGTACATTTTCTTCTTTTGGGAATTACAACGAGGGGGATAAATAATAAAAAATAATTATAATTGATTAAAACTGAAACATAAAATATTTGATTGAACTAAAACGTATGAAAATATTTATTGTTCATTTGAAGATACAATTATACAAAGCATACAATTTATGCAACTTTAAAGACTATGGTACCGTGTAACAGAGTATGAGTATTTATAGGTTATGTTTTAGTCTGTACTTTTCATCATTTGACAGCGCGGCCTGCCGGTAAATTTGATTGCATTTATATATGTGTGCTTCTGCGAACGAACCTTTAATACATATAGGTACTAAAGGCTCATTCGAAAAATCGCACATTTGCTAACAATCAGTAAATGAAAATAAATACAGTACAGTCACTGTAGATATCAGTAATGGAAATGGGGTTTGCGGCATATCGTTGTTGCACTTAAATTGATTAAAATTATAGACTTTTGAAAATCAGAGATATGGACTTGATCTTTCCACTGTTGATTTTCATTATATATAATTTGGATATAAATCAATTAATATCAGAAATACAATGTCGCAAACCGCAGTTCAATATGTTACCTAGTTTTTAATTGATTCAATGTCTAACCAAAATTTTTTGCGGGATTCTTTTAATTTTAGTAAATAAGTAACAAAACAGTCGCGGATTCAGGTTAATATTCCAGGAGGGAGCGATTACTTTTTAAATAAATAAACTTTTCAATGTTAGTTTCTTCATTTTTATTCCCTACACCCTGCGCGTAGACAGGATTTTTGTTTGAGGAGTGAGGGAGTTGGTTAAAAATAGTGGCAATTATTGGTTAAGTTTTTTCATACAGGGGAAATGACATATTTTACCCTTTCACGTATAAAAATAAAAATAAATAAAAATAATAAATTTAAAAAAAATAAACAAAATATTTAGACCGAAAAATATGTTAGAACCGGACCAAAATATATTTTATATGCCTCCGGTCGGCATCGCTAGTTTTCCATATCTCAAAATCCGCCAGAAACTCTTTGTTGCCAGCCTAGGCCGGCAAACAACCGGAAGTTATAGGTTGGCATCTTGACATTACTACAATTGTCAAGCAGATGTCAATTTTATGCGTTGAATATTTTTTATACAAGAATTAACAAGATTTTGACAAATTTTAGACGTAAATCGTTAATAGAAACTGAAATAAATATATTTTAAGCTCAAATGCAAGTATTAAGTGCACAATTTTTTAGGTTATGTATAATTATTTTATATTTTTGTAATGAAATCGGCACATAAAATATTGTGTATTACACGTCCAGAAACTGTAATGCTAGTGCTCGTAATTTGCAAGCCTCGCCTGTGGCTCGGCGTGTCAAAAATACTCGCTCTTGCAAAAGGTCAGTTTCTGGCCTTGTGATACAAATAACTATTATAGGACCGAAACCGAAAAAAATTTAAACCATAATGAAATACCTACATGTTTTATTTTAGCACTGAGATAACCCGCAAACATTCTCTGATTGCTCTATATAGTAATGTCATGAATGATTTGTTTTATAGAAGTGGAACTACGGAGTAGTTAGTAGATAATACTTATTTACACTTTATTAGAACACCTTTTTTAAATTACACTTTTTAAAATACAGTTTCGGACCTATTCATTTAAATTATATTATTTTTCTAGTACCTATAGATTGGTACTAGAATAGTATAAGAAAATAGGAATATAATGTATTCAGAACTGTTTTGTTTTTTAAATAAATTTATTAAATTTCGAGTATGTAGGTAATAAAAATCCTGATCCCCCCCCCCCACACCCTTCCTCCTTGTATCCGCCAATGTAACATTCATTGACGTATTATAATTTTCCCGGCAAAACAATAAATAAAATATTGAAATCTAAAGTTTTCTGTGAAATACAACAACAAATTGAATGGTAAGAATAAAGTTGTTTAAAAATGGATGCAACATGCACGTTGCACCAAATATGAATCTGAAATCGACAACGACAAACTAGCAATCGATGAACGTAGAAGCAATTCAGATTTGAGAGAAATTTCATTTGTGGCAAAGGCATCAGAAGCTATTCGGTATAGCGTCGCCGCACATGTGCTACAATCCATGTAAATAACGCTCATATACCGGGCGCGTCATCACAAACGGCTCGTATAAAATATTCAAGCAGTGAATGAGCATCAGAGCTGATATAACCCGGTGTAGTGCGCGAACACCATCCGCCGTATTCCGTATCAAATGTTGCGTATCATCAAAATGGCACCTGCGAGAATAACGCTATAAATAATTTAGTTCTCGACGCTGCGCTCTAAACCTGCATTTAATATGAATGGAAGTCTAAACTAGAACAATGCTGCCGAGCCGTGCTATTTTAAAATTGATGCAAAAACTGTATTTGATGGTCGCATTATGATGTCGAAGCGTGGATTTTTGTAAACGACCTTCCATTTGCGATGAAATGAACGTATTAGTTTTTAACGCGTGAATTACGCGACCGATGCTTCCGCGTGATTAAACGTGTACACACAGGTTTATAATTATTATAATGAATATTAATGACATTGGCGGCTGCTGAACTTCACATGTTCATGTTCACATCATCATTATAAACACAAACTTTATTTATAATACATTTTTGATTATTTCAATGTGTTTTAACCATCAATTTTTCATTATAATTATTTTTGGGCTGTAGATTTGTAGTTAACATTTATATTTGAATTTATAAATGCGTGTTTTTCCATAATTGATTTTAATTTTTAAAAATTATGAATTGTTAAAATTAAATCAAATATGTAAATTTAACATTTCAAATGCGGAAAACCAGATCAACACATCAAAAATATTGGGCTGTTTTACTATTATTGCTGTCATAAATTGGAATGAGTATTATTTAATTATTTACAAAAATCAAATATAATTGAGTGCTATAATTTGAACATTATATTTGATTATACAGGGATAAATGATACTATCCATGATACAAAAAAATATTTTTATTGAATACTATGACTTAAGACGATCCTCTACCGCACCAGAAAACAGCAAAATACATGGATTTCGCGCGCCACTCCACAGCGTTTATTGTTTTGTAAAATATAATAATCTAAAGATATTGTTGAAGATAAAAGTACAATCTACAAAATGGTCGATGCAGAATTTTTAAATTTTGCTTTAAAAACAAAATATGTTCATTTGAATTTTGACAATTTTTAATATTTTTTGAACACAAATATCTTCCATTTTAAATCGAATTAAAAAAATTCGATCCAAGCTTTGTTGACAATATATTAAAATTTTAAGTTAATTCACTTATAAATAAAAGTTGTACAGTGGCGCGCGAAAACCCTCTTTTTTTAAAATATTGCGTTTTTTACAAATATGGATGCCAAAATATTTTTTTCCCCTCAAACATAAATTATTTGTTATTTTTATATTTAACAAAACAATAAACACTATAAAATAGCGTGCGAAATCAATGTTTTTGACTGTTTTCTGCCATGGGATCACCTTAGGATGACATTTTTAGGTACTGTTTATAGGCCGAAAAATATATTTTTAAAAGCCTTGGACGCAAAATTTTACTTTTAATGATGAGATATAAACTACTACTTGATCAAAATTTATCGGTTTTCTCAAACTACATTTTTACGATTTTCTCGAAAACTGTACCACTTTCATAAAAAGTATTTATACCATTTTATAGCAAATTTGGTGCTCTACAATTTCTTATTAACTTTTTTTCGTATTATTAATCATTTACGAGATACAAATGAAAATCAATAGACAGCGGTCATTTTTTCAAAATGGCGAACGAAGCTTTAGTCCAATCGATTGATACTTTTAGTATGTTGTTGATAAAGGTACTGCGAAGGTGTATATCAAAAACTAATTTTGTCCACTAAGAAATCTAATTTAAATGCATTAAAATTAATTTAACGATACTTATTCCTTTTATTATTGTTAACATTTTATATTTGATTTTTTTTGTGGCTATTTCTAAAAAAACTATCCATCCATATATCCATCCATCCATCCATCCATCCATCCATCCATCCCTCCACTCCACACACACAAACATCATTGAAAAATCGTCAACGGATTCAGAGCACCTCAAAACATGTATTTCCGGGAAAATTCCGGTATCGAATTTTTTCATGAAACCTAGACTTACTTATACTGTGAATAAGAAGGTAAAAATGAATTATTTTCTATTATCCGTAAAAAATATTGAGTACCTAGCACCTACTATGTTTGAGGATATGTTTTAGCGCGAATGTGGCACTTTTTCTTTTGGTAATAATTGCAATGTATTTCATTTGTACCACTAATTTTAATCTACCTAGTGGTTAAAAATGCACTATGGTAGGTAATTGCTAATTTGTTCGTCTTCGGATGATACAAACGTCTTCATAATTTGTTTGATGCATTAAAAACTATTAGGATCAGGCAAAAGGCAAAAGACCTAAAACATTTCAAGAAGCAAAAACCGCGTCTAACTTCTCCACCTCAAAACTTCTCCCCGCAAGAAAAACATTTAATAATCCAATAATCGAACACGGACAAAAACCTCCATACATCCATAGTTATTCCAGCGGCGAGAGCCCAGCAAATCTGAAAGCTTTTACCGTGCACGTGTTCTCTTTCCTAGCGTCGGTGGCGCGTCTAGCATCTCCTGTTCCTCGCGCTAAATGTTTAATGATTTCTGAGAGAAGTTTTGAGCCTGTGAATCACATCACCGCCGAGACCTTCCTTACACGGTTAGCGCATAAATTCGAAGCAAGTGCTTGCGGTTTCGCTGCGCGCTCTACGTGAGTGAAGCAGAAGCTGATGATGATGCTCTGGCAGAGAGAGGGTACAGTTAGAGGAACTACCGTATTATACTGTAGTAGTTTTGGGTACTAAATGGGTATTAAAAGGGTCTTGCGGCTTTCGGAGGAATTTATGGGACCGGGAAAAGTTATGCTTTTCTGCGAGACCCACTGGCATCAGGTTCTGTTGGGAATGTATTATCGTTACACACGAAACATCTTGTATCTTTTCCTGATTTACATTTGGTAGGTATTTGGTACTTTTTTTTTTTTTGAGGACAGTGTAAGGGGCAGCAAAGGTAAAGTAATTGCAGCTTGTATTAAATGACTAAAAACAAGGGTTGTAAGTATAGGTTATAATAGTTATTTGTGTATTAAGAGGGTAAAGTGACTTTTTGAATCGCGCACGGTAATTGCTGCACAAGTCGAAGGCGAAAGCTGCAATAGTGCAAGAGGAACAAAAATATTTTACGCTCGTAATACACACATAACTTTATCTACGACTGAAATTATTTGTTATTCAAAATGACATTTACGTAGGTAGTTCAATCTACGTTCAACCAATATATGTTTTATTTGTAATCATGGCGATACCAATAATATCGAAATAAATAAACACAAAATTTAGTTTGATTCTGCATTTTTATATTATTTTATGCAAACAATAAAATACTTTAGTGCGTGTTGTCATAAGAGACGCGCAATAAAGTGTTTTTTTGCTTGGTCCATAGTAACAATCAACTTTACGTTGACTATTCAACTTTTCATAGTGGTCGTAGATAAAATATACCTATTGTTCATTTCTTGTTTCAGTAGAAGTGGGTTTTGGCTTTCACAAATGCACTGAAATAGTATACTGTGTATCTAGTGCGCAAAGTAGGCATACTTAGGACATATACTTATGCTTTATTTTATTTTTTCTACTCCCATGCTTTAATTTACTTATTAAATATGCATTGTCTGTACTTGAATGACGTTCATTTCGATTAAGATTTTCATTTCGATACAGATTATCATTATGACATGACCAAATTAACCAATAGCAGCACAGCATTTTGTTTAGTAAGCAGTTGGGTTGGCATCACTGCGCACGCACATTGCGTGCGTTTCTGTGTTCATGTGTTTTGATCAGAGTTGTTTGACAGTTCTTGTTCAGATCTCAAACAGATCATATTATTATAAAAATAACAACAATAAAGTGTAATAGACAGTGATATGGAACCAACCTCAGAAATAACTTTAACACCGTTAAAAAGGCGTCAACAGTAACGAATGATTTATTACCTCCATGTGTATAATAAATACTGTAAATAAATTTCATGATTATAAATATTTTTTAAATTATAGTTTGGAAGTAGAAAAAATAGTGTATGCAACTCGTGTATAATGGCTATTAATACACTTGCATGAAATAGCTATCATTGCATAATATACTATCTCATAACACAATTTTCGAAAAATGCGTTTATTAGATTAGCGATGCAAACACATGTAGGACAGAGACAGGAGATATAGTATTTATCTTTTGTCAGTTCTATAGATAATAACGTGCGTTCTATAAGAAATAAAATGACCCATATTATACTTAGTTCATCCTGTATTGAATTTAATAGAAAAACAGTATATAAAAAATATTAGGTAATAACAAAATCATGGATCAAAATATATATTTTATATATTTATGCATACTTGCATACACGGCACATAGTTGTATAAGCTAATATATTGAAAAAGACAACATTTACCTACTAACAAGTAATCTATATCCGCTAATTCGTACATATTCGTATCAAAGTTATGATTGGCAAATAATTAACATAGTGACAGTAAGGCTATTTTGTATAGACGTATGACGTATACATTAAATGGGTAGTTTAAAATGGATTTTGTTTTTTTGTTGGTAATAATTATTTAATAGAAATTTCTGCACTTTTGAATTTATTTATTTGAAATTTGAAACGAGTGGACCAACATCTTTTCAGGATAGACCGGGCCTAGTCAGGCTCCCCCTTACGCTCCTGAAAGAATTTAATAAAGAATTAAAATGTGGTTAGTCCAAAACGGGTTGAATCTTTGTTTTCCAAGGGCACAACGGCACAAGTTTTGTGAGGTTAATTCATATTTAGAAATTAACTAAAACAAGTTCAGTACAAGGAAACTTGCTTTGGCGGGACTGCAGTTTATGGACATAAGAATTATTTGTTACCCACTGGAATTACTTAAATGTAAGTATTATTTGATAGTTTCAAGTTCTTTAATTTCGAACGGTCTGTCAATAAGAGAGTATCTGAGCAAGTGAGAGAAACACAGTCCTCGCTCCTGCTGCTCAATACATCGCCAGCAGATTAGTGAAAGGATTTAAGGATGCAGGCGTCAGGCGGCAGGGTCCATTTTCCGTAGCGAACTGTTTTCCGATGGGGGATGGTCGTGGGTCGTGGGCCGTGGTAGGTACTTATTTTCCAGACGTGTCGGTTCTCACATGTAGTGTAGACGCTTCCGAACATCCGACACGCTAATCTCTTAACAAGGGTCTGAACAATCCACGATGTGAACGAAAAACTACAAGCGCTGTTCTACAGCGTCATCGAAAAGTCTCATTCACAACATTCAAAGTTATTTAAATGTAATAACTATAAAGATATTAATTTTACTTGTAACTCACTTGTAAACGTCATTTAATCCTTATCCGGGCCAGGTGAGTCTAACGGACTCCGTTAATATACTCGATGCTCTTTTAGAATTCTTTTATTTATGTGTTATGTTGTATTTGATGATAAATCAACATTTTTTTCTTGTTAATTATTTATAAACAATTTCAAAATTTGTAAAGTGAGTCTATCGGAATCATATTGTGTTTAAGGCCTACAGACGTGAACTTAAGGCGCTATACTTGTAAATCCAAAAGATTTACAATTTGAATTATAAAAAATTTCAAATTGAATTTTAACATGAAGAATCATGACTCATTAGTGAATCAATAATTGCAAATTATTAATTGCTGTGATATCAATTATTAGCAAAACTTGGAGCTAACTTTTATTTAATAATCCATATTATACGTTGATTAATGCACAAAAATAAAAAATTTCTTTTGAAATCCATAATAATTATAGGTATACATTAGTCGAAAGTCGGGTGTAGAGATTTTTTTAAAAACTGTTAACCCATTGACTGTATTAATTTATGTAAAACTCGCATTTTTAGTAATTTTTAGGAATTATTTAACAAAACACAGCAAGGTTTTTTGTAAATTTCATTCTATAGCCATGTAAGAACAACCTATAAGTACATCATTGTAAAATATGAGGTAATCGATTTCAAAACCGAAGTCACAAAATGATTTATTGTAACATGCTTTTTTTTCTTTGCATTTGATAGGAAGAGATGGGCCATAACTGACGTAAATTTTATCGTTGATATTTAGGTGTGTATAATAAGCAGAGATGGCCATTTGCATGCATTTGATGGATGTAAATTCCAGGCGTGGATCCAAGGGGAAGGCCATTGATCCCCTCCTTGAGACTATATCCAAAATAAAAACTAAATTTTGTAATTTATTTTTATTTAAGAATAAATATTTTTTGCCAAGTTGGCAACACTCATCATTATTTAAATAAATTTAGTCTCAAATTCGGCAATAGGGCAGTTCATTATATTAGCTTTTAAATTTCCATATGGTTTGAAAAGTGATTCTGCCCAATGAGTCCTGCTAGCATATAAAATAAATAAAAATGCTAACCTTTGGTGTACTCTGATCTCTGACCTCTGACGATGATGTTTATGTCATTTTAGTCGAATAAATTAGTGATACGCAAACTGTTTTATATGAATATTGTGTTGCTGTTGACAATATGACTTTATTTTTTACATTCTAGATCCGCCTCTGGTATTATAATTATATACAAAAATGTATGCTTTACATAAAAATATTTGTATCTATAACCTAAATTTTATTAAAATTGTTAAATAATTGCATTAAAACAAAACAATAAATAATATAAGTCTGTCAGACTCTCTGGTACTTCTGAACTATACCCGGTTCCAAATAAGAGTATAGTAGATGGCGCTGCGGAGCCAGCCCGTTTTACACATATTAAATAGAAATTTAAACGTAGCGCGGTATTTTTGAAATAGTGTTATGTTCCGCGCGTCAAGCGCTACTGACCCTAATCAACGACTCACTTTTCCAACAATACCAGCTGTTACAACTACGGCGTTCGACAGCTAAATGATGCGCGCATATTACAAATTTTTCGCTGATGTAAACTTGGTTTCCGGCTAGACCAATCAGAACGCTCAAATCGTAAGCCCTATCTTTCCCCATACTATATTCTTATTTGGACCAGACCATAGTAAAATAGCTTTCCGAGATAAAAGTTTATTTATCCACTAAATTAAAGTAAAATTTTGCTGTATCTGATATAATTTAAAAATTTAAATAGAATTTATATTCTGGTCATTGAAAATCTTGTATCAATCGTGGTATATTTGTTTCTTCGTAAAACTAAAATTATGACAGTAACAGTTGACTTCAAAATGCAGGTTGTAACTCAACTTGTGTTAAAAATGTAAGGGTGTATAGTATTGGACGTACCAGATACAGGAAAAGTAGGTACTTTAATTTATGTGGATAACTTTTAATGTCGTGTTTGTCCATTTTAATGGAATAACGCAATTTATCATGAAATAGGTACTTAATAACAGGAAAAAATTGCCAGAAAAACAACACACGCCTACTACAAGGTGAAACAAAAATTGAAAAAAAATCGAACGGGTTATACGGATGTGTGATATTGTTTCTTTCGTAGCTAAATAACTGTATGGAAACTGTTAGTTTCGTATATGGTCGTAGGAAAAATTAATTATGTAACCATTTCGCTGAGGTGTGCTCAAAATTAGCCCAATTTATCCACATTATCCTCTCCAACTCTAACTCGAGTATAAACGCTCCTTCCTCGTCATCTAGGTCTCTGTATCTAAATTGCTTTCCGCGTTCTCATGGCCAAAGGGCATTTGACCAATCTCCGTTGTCCGTAATCTGCAGATTCCGAGTGTGCATTAGCGGCTAAAGTGTCGCGGTCGGTGTTCCCTCCACTTTCGTATAGAGTTTACCACCCCCTGGCCCCCTAGTACCCCCCTGGCGTGGCCTTTCAACCCCCTCAACGCGAACGTCTGCGTATGGAGAGATACTTTCACTCAAGATACAATCACCCACATGTGAATCAATTAAGAGAGGTTGAGAGAAATTAGTGTTTTATTGGAGGGAAATTTATTTTGATTCGACTGGAGGTGGTTTATTTCTTTTATGCTAAAACAAATTTCAGATCATTAAATTTTTATTTGAACGGGTTTCTGCAACAAAGTATTATATTATGTATAATATATTTTTAATAGAGGTACCTATAGCAGCTTCTACTTTATTTTGAATGAAAAAATTATAATCAATGAATACTCTGTTTCTCTCTCATCGCTCAATATTGTATTGTACTACTTTGAATATTCTTGACGTATTTTTTTCTGTATTTGATTATATACACTGCTTAATTGGAACATTAGTAAATAAATACATAAATAAATTTACGAAAAATTATCTTTAAGGGAAGAGCAATGTGCTTGATGTTTTCTATAAGAAAAGGGACATTTCAAGCAATATTCAACATAATTAATCTTATAAATATGGTAGGAATATTATAAACCACGGTTAAAGAATAATTAGGTTTGCCAACCTAATCTTTTCTAGCGGCCAGAATGTGTAATGGATCTAGATATCTCTGGCTGTATCAGGGATATTAAGATTGACACTGATTTAAATGTAAAAATAGACTTTAATACTATAAATTGTAACTAAAATAATTGTAATTTCGATATATCTAAGCGGCTATGTTCCATATTTACCTTTAGATCGAAAATATTATGACAAAATCCTCCATTTTCTACGAGGGAGATCTTCTTTATAATAGTAGATAGTGTATCTATTCATCTTCATTATTCAGTTTATAAAACACGTAGATTTTTACTCATTTTTTCCTAAAATTAAAATGACAAATACTATGATATACTGATTATAAGAATCAAAATGATTGTTTTCAAAATTCGCAAAATAAATTATTGCAGTCTCCATTTTTACCTCTCGCCTCATATTCTATAAGAGAGGTATTGTGATGGGTAACGTGGATAAGCACGTTTTAGGGTAAGAATTTATCATTTTTGAGATGATGTCTGTGTGTGTGTGTATGTGTGTGTGTGTGTGTGTGTGTGTGTGTGTGTGTGTGTGTGTGTGTGTGTGTGTGTGTGTGTGTGTGTGTGTGTGTGTGTGTGTGTGTGTGTGTGTGTGTGTGTGTGTGTGTGTGTGTGTGTGTGTGTGTGTGTGTGTGTGTGTGTGTGTGTGTGTGTGTGTGTGTGTGTGTGTGTGTGTGTGTGTGTGCGTGTGTGTGTGTGTGTGTGTGTGTGTGTGTGTGTGTGTGTGTGTGTGTGTGTGTGTGTGTGTGTGTGTGTGTGTGCGTGTGTGTGTGTGTGTGTGTGTGTGTGTGTGTGTGTGTGTGTGTGGACGTTCGTGTGTTCGTTTGTATGTTACAATTTTTTCAGACACGATAACTCCAAAAATATCAAACATTTAAATACCAAATTTTGTATTTAAGGTTTCAATACGATTCTTAAAAGTCCAATATATTTTTGGTTTCGATCTACAAACCGGAAGTAGTACTTTTTAAAAATATTTCGATAAATAGTTAATTTTAGACAATTTTTGTTATTTTAAATTATGTGATTATGTGATTATTATCTATAATCGGTATTTTATAAATTTTTCTGTATCTTGTATTATTTAAGAATAATTATTGTATATACTTATAATTTAGTGTTTAGGTATCTTATGTTGTCCATGGTCGTATAACATTTTTTTGTTTCTACTTAAAATTTAAATGTTTATGACATGACAGTGACAGTGACAATAGTAAATATCGTTTATATTTTATTTTGCAGTTTAAATAAAATGACTAAAATATATTTGTGAGTAGTAGACGTAGTAGTAGTACCTACTTATAATATTAATATATTTGTATAATAAGTAAAAAGAATAAAGTTGTTATGGCGGGAGGTCTTGTGGTGGCCACGTCAGATTTTTTCTTAATGATGCAATATACATACTTGATCAAATAAATACATATTTTCAAACTATGTTTTAACGATTTGCTCGGTGTGAAATGGGCATAACAGTTTTTCTAGTAATGTCTCCATTTACGAGATAAACAAGATAGTCTGGCACACTTAGTATGTAATTCAGGACATCAAATAGAACAGGTGTGCAAATTTTCAGCTTCACACTAATTAGTGCAAGGTTTATCCGAAATTTTGTCTAAAATGACTGGGCTAATATTCTAATGGTAGCGAGGAATAAAACTTAACAACAGAGTTCCTACAAATTGGGTCGATTATCCGGATATTTGAATCAGGTGTCCTACTCACCCCTCCCCTTTCCATGAACGTTATTAATTAACGTTCTAAATCATGTTCCAAAAATCGTTGGGTGTGAAATCGTTGCAGGCCACTCTGTATTTATAAAGCGTCGCTTGTCGCTTCCGAGGACCTCTAAGGGTTGGTCCCGGTCCTGCCACCATGGGGATCCAACCGTGAAATTGAATTATAGCAAGGGCATCGTACACAGTTAACTGAATTCTTTTCACTATTTCCGAAACCGAATACCGATTCGCTTCTAGTGTGATTACGGTGTAATTTGACGTTTCAAGGCTAAACGGTTTCCTTGTTTGCTAATTTTAAAGGGTTGGATTTGAGTTATTGGTTCATAATTTAATTTGCCAGCAAAATTTATACGATTATTATTATTATTAATTAACAACGGCTCAAAATTACAGTAATACGTACTTATATTTATCACGCATATGACCTAACAGGGGAGTTACATCCTTACATTAACGGTTTTGTATGCGGTTACCAGTCAAATTGATGGTTCATATTTTTTATAGTACGTAACGTAATAGTAACTATATTTAATACTCGTACTAACTAATATAATCGCTTATACTTAATTATCTTAATTCATAATAAACTATCTAAAAACGTACCTATTGTAAATCTGCAGATTTTTTCATAAGATGCTATTACTGTAAGAGAAAATATAATAAAATATAAAGACATTTGCTACTATACTTCAGGAGATAGATGTGCATTTAGCGTTTCATATCAAAAATTATAAAATTCCAAGTGGTCGACTTTTGAGTAATTTTTTAAAAATGAGTTAGTATATATTAATTATATTTTATTGTTATTAAGTAACTACTCTAAGGGTATAATTAAACTTGAGTATTTCTAAAAAGGTGCGTTCATTTTTATTTTATATTCGTGTTTGTGCATACAAATATTGAAAGGGACAATGCGTAAAGTTATGAAAGGGACATGTACTCGTATATCTATACCAAAAATATCAAACATGTATATAAGGGTGTGTTTAGATGGTAATTACGCCCTATAAGACTTGATAAAAAGAAAGTATAAATTTTGAAAATAAGTTAACTATCCTGCAACGCGGTTTCATTTCTTTACACATACTCTGGTTCAAGCTTTATACGACGTATAAAGTCTATTAAAACAATACATTATTTTTACAACTTTCTGCGACAGCTAAAAGCATTGATACTGCTTAGGTCCAAGCATTATTGTCATTGACCATTTGTCGTCAATAATGTAAGCGTTCCTTTTAACACCTGTAAAAGTCATGATTATTTAAAATAATTTTCAGTTTGATACAGGTTGGTTTTAATTATTTATGTGACAAGAAGATAGTTATAGTTATTTATGTATCAAGGGCATCATGATGATGTTTATGCTCATCCGAGGGCGGCATGTTTACAATCCCAAGGGCCTCTGGCCCGAGGGTCTGTAAATTGCCCGAGGGCTATAAACATCAATGATGCCCGTGGTGCATACAATATTTTATGTCTTACTATTTTATTTAAAATATTGCGCACGTGACATTTCGCTTTGACGTTTCGAATTTTGTTAATATTTTTGGTATCCTAGTAACAGACAGAAAATATATTAATTTCAGAAGAAAAACATTAGTGATCAATATTACCATGGCAATTTCTTAATGCCCTAGGGTATAATGTAGTATATAATATACCTCGTATCCATGACATAATTAAACAATTACATACTAGGAAGACATAAAATAATATAGCTTTCATAATATGTACTGTTTTTAAAGAAATAATTTGCAATAGCTTATCTACATAGTATTATAATTATTTAAAAAAAATTGTCCCTTTCATACTCCAGCTCCAACTGTCATAGTTTTTCATTGAAGCCCTTTACAATATATTATTTTGCATGGCTTTGATAAACGTTGTTTCACGGCTATTGAAAATGATTAAAATTTCAATTAATTTAACAAAATTTCGAATCAAACTACATTTGTACAAAAAATGTTGTTTGTATTTCGAGTGCAAAATGTTTTAGTGCGTTCGAATATCTTATTTAACTCGGCAAGCCTCGCCAAATAAGTGACATCCTCACGTACAAAAAACACTTAATAAAAAATAACTATTTTATTATTTTTATTGTATTGTTTAGTTTATTGTTAACGAAAAAATACGTCAATTTAGTTAACTATTGATAAAGCACCTGTCAAATAAATTGAAAAAATATAAAACAAATTTTGAATTTAAGGGTGGAAAAGTATCATCGAGATTGATTTTGAAAATGGAGCAGAGCAAATTCATTTAAAAATTTGCGCAGTATGAAAAAATAATCTGTTGATTCCATAAACAATTTTCCCGCATCTAAATAAATGATTCAGTTGTTTTGTAAATAAAATCTCTCTATCGGTTGACGATCCGAGTGAGATTTTCAATTTCCCCCTGTGTCGACTGTTTTCAAAGGGTGAAAGTCACCATGAACGATTGAAATTAAACGAATATTATATTACAAAAGAACCGTTCGTACATTTGACAAGTTTAAATTGGATTCCATTCAGGCTCGCCAACATTAAAATGCTAATCCGATTAAGTTACAGTCAAAATATTAACCAATTAAAGATATGTTTTTGTTGAATTATAGATGCATGCGTTTCATACATTCGCGATGAACGTATATCATATTAATTATTACTTCAATTAACGACTGAAAATACATTCAATACTAATACTGAATACTATCTGTATTTACGCAAGGTACAGATTTTCTTTATAATCCAGATTGTACTAAAAATTGCAAAACATTTTTTCGTCATTCTTTCTTCGCATGAAAAACCAATAATTAAAGATAAAATGAATTGAAAATTTAATGTTATATTCAAAACATATTTTAATATTTATTGCGTATTTGTGTAATGCATAACAATCAACAATCGAAACAAATTATAAATAATTGCAAATATTAAAATTGTCCTAAGACTTGCTTATGAATCCTGAAACCTACTGAATTCTTGTCCAACATATTCAACTGAAGAGCTCTCAAATTCAAATATGTTAAATTCAGTCTGTTTCCAAATTAGACATTTAAGAGAATACTTAAACATCAATCAGTTATTAATCTTGTATCATGCTTTTGTAGTTTTTAGAATAAAATATGCAATTACGAGTAGATTTTGGGGGAACTCCTCAGCTGCCCAAAGTGTTTTTATATGTCAAAAATTAGATTATCAGTTATGTTGCGATTGTCGAATAGTTCATCTTGCAGGGAATATTTCAACAAGTAAAATTTATTTACTTTAACTGACATCTATATATTTGACGTTTGTCTTTATTGTATTTAAAATAAAGACCTCTTTAACCGTAATTCAAATAAACATGATTACAATATAAGAAACAGCATCATACGAGATTCGTCTGACCGTATCGGTTTGGAAATTTTTAATAAGCTTTTCCTCTGGTATCCGAGACATCAATAACATTAAAAAATTTAAATCTAAATTGAAACAATTTTTGAATGAGAACAAGTTTTATTATTTAAATGAATTTATGACATTGTAAAATTGTTCAATTTTAATTGTAAACCTGACTATTTCTATGCACATTGTATTTGTGTCTACAGAAAATAAAATTTATTATTATTATAATTATTACTATGAAATTAACAAAAAACATTAAATTATTTTTTCTACTCCTGGTATTAAAACATCATTTAACGAACTTATTTCCACGGCGCTAAATAACATTTTAAACACACCTCGACAAGCCGCGGCTTTGGCAGTTTTTAGTCACAGGCTAAACATAGTAACTGACATATCAAACACGGGGTGAACTTGGATTTTATTCTATTAATTTTTTTTGTGAAAACCTGAGGAAAATTAATCATCTTCCACACATTGTCATTTTTTTCCAATTTTTCAGTTAAATACACTTGCCACTTGCCTAAGTAGAATTTTGTAGCTATGTATGATTTAGTAACCTAAATGTTCGAATTATTTGAAATGAAATATTACATATTTATGTTGCTTAATTTGTGGTCGTAGAAAAAGTATAGTATGTGACTCGTTTATCAACTCTGTAAATACTCGTTTTTCATACACTCGCCACTCGCTCCACTCGTTCCTAAAAATTTCGTGACTAAAATGACGTTTATAAAACTTTATACACATTATTAGCTCGCTACATTTAATTCCAATGCTAATAGAATGAAACCATTCTATGATTGAGTATCTGCATCTGCACAATTTCAAATTCAGTTAAATTATTTGTCTTAATTTCAGTGAAAATTGTCAATTTGAATACCTATATATATATATATATATATATAGAGATTTCTACAAATAAGGTGTTTAAATTATAAAAAATATACTTTTTAAATAATTTGCACTAAAGTGCACAAAATGAGTGAGGACATTTTTTTTGCACTCAATGTTTCAAACCCTACTTTCACCATCAATTTTTATAGCAGAAAACATTTGAATTCGCACTTTCATAGAAGAACATCTTTTCAATTCTTTTGAATAATAGATTAAGTAATTATATTACTGTAAAAATAATTTCGTAAATTAGAATGTTATAATTAAAATAGTTGTAAACTGATCCTATTGCATCAACCGACGTTCAAACTCTAAACTGTTTATTTATTTTAAATTAGAATCCGTTTCCCATCATTAATAACTTCCACTAAATATTGAGCATCGTTTGATAGTTCGTAAATGACTTTACCACGAATCATTCAAATAAATCACACTTCTCATCAGACCTAAACCATCCGTAAAGTAAAGAAAAACAATAGTGTCGATGTAAACTTCTCATTGAGAGTCTAAAAACAACAAACAGTATATCACTGATGTCACAGCACCGTGGATCCTACTGCTACAGTATACTCCTGGCGGTATTTCTGTGCCGGGCGAGCTCTAAATGTTTCAGCACCTCGCCTGCTAATTTCTAGAGGTCGGATGTCTTCAGCCGGCCAAGACAGACGGACGGGCCTTTTGATCCATTGTCGACCAGATGTTGCGACGGATGTGCACAAAAACAAATGTGGCGTGGTTAAGATTAAGTGGGATTGTTGCTAATAAGGCGAGCTTGGATTTTATAAGCAATTTGCATAGAGTTTTACCGAGACCGAGTGTAATAAAGATGTTAAGTTACCTAGTAAATCCATGAGTAGTGACAACCCAAAATATGACTCATACAGCATTCATTACAAGTCGTAGAATTTGGATAAAAATTAAAATTTATAGGTAATCGTTGAAATAACGAAGATAATTGGGTTTACATTAAAACGCGCTAAAATGCATTGCGTATGGAGGTTAGCAGTATAGATTTACTAAACGATTAGAAAATATTATATCATAACAATCCAATACATGTTTGGAAAACGAATACCTATGTTATTCTTTGCTATTTGAGATATTTATTTAAAAAATAAAAATTATGAGTCACCGCAATTATTGTTGAGAAATCGCAAATAAAAGATTTCAGTCTCAAGAAAAATTATATTTTTAACGTCATACTACTGCATTTCAGTGTAAACTTTAATTATCTTTTTTATTTGAACGGATACCTATGATTTGTAATTTAAGTCCAAATCTATGATTTTTAAAGATTTATTTCTCATTATTTGACTGATTTAGTCTCACCTCTCACCGAAATCACGCACGCTTATGACCGACGGATTTTCTGCCTTAAGTTCAGGAGATTAGCAGTATTGTGACAGATTATTTTTAAAAAATCTAGATATCGAGATCAAGTTCTTCACGTCTAATATGATCTAGATCAGATTAGGGGAGAATTAGGGATTAAGGATCTTTTCTTTAGATCATAAAAAAATCAGTAACTGTTATTAATCAAAATATTTAACTGTTGAATTAGGTAGGTACATTAAAAAATATATACACAAGCTATTCACAATACAGTTTTAAATTTAAGCAGTTTTTAAATATTACAGAATACTTGCTTACCCTTACTTAAATTTCGATTTAGAACACATCGAAGAAGTTTGAATTTGCATAGCGTATAAAGATGAGATGATCTAAATCAGATAAATTGATCTACATAGTCACAACACTGGAGATAAGAGATCGTCTATTTCAAACTTGTATGACGGGATTATTTTATACGTTCGTTATGGACGGTTTGCATGTATTTGCTTTTAATTTGAAGCGCCATATGCGATTTTTTATGATTCTAGGTCAAATACCTTTAAATTAAATATAAAGCAGTCAATGATAAAAATTGCAGTCTTATTTAATGTAAAACTAAAAATGAAATAAAAAAAACGTCTGTGCCTGAGTAAATGGGAATATTAAGTTCTCAAATATAAGAAAATAAAAAAGAAATTTACCACATAGAGACAATTGCCCCCTTTGTACCTTCCTGTAAACGCCTATGAATTCAAGTAGACATTGAAATGATATTGTAATATTTGTATGTATCGTAATTGTCATAAATTTCAGTAACTAAATTGAATTGGATAATTGAATTAAGGTGTACGTCTACCCTAAAATTTTATAGCGTTACAGAGGTGAACGTCTTCCACGTTTACTTTAATTATAATTGAAATATAATGATCTTTTACATACTAGTGTAATAATAAAGGATGTCTTAAGGCTTCTATATTTATATTTTTTGTCTTTGTCCTAGGAATTTGAAGTAAAAAAAATTACAAATGACGTTTTTGCGGTATTTTATCATTATTTGATATGATTTTTTTCGGTCACTATAAATGGCAAGAAAAATTATATACCTCATTCCGAATCGAATGACACCAAGATCATAATTTTAGCACCCCTTTAACTGAAATTCTCTATTTTCACATATCTTGACTAGACTATAAACGGCCGGTTTACATTCTTAATATACTTACTTCCCTCCTCCTGTTCAAGATAATGACATCACAGAAAATTTTCATATATAATATCTCAAGTGCATGTCAAATTGTCGATAATTTTCTCAAGTGCGCGAATGCGAATTATCGACAATTACATGCACGAGGGATATTCGAAGGATTATTTCCCGATTAAAATTTAGCCAAACGCTGTTTCTCTC
Organism: Agonum fuliginosum; assembly: GCA_947534325.1. Classification (NCBI taxonomy): domain Eukaryota; kingdom Metazoa; phylum Arthropoda; class Insecta; order Coleoptera; family Carabidae; genus Agonum; species Agonum fuliginosum. The sequence continues at coordinate 10,143,328 of OX384029.1, read as the reverse complement.
ATGAAAAATAAAGCAAAATTTAAAAACTTCCTTTGACAGCAAGGCAGAATCACATTTATCAACGTCGATAATTTTGCACTAGTGTTAATTATCGATAATTTGCACTAGTGCAAAATTATCGTGTAATTCTACGTTGATTGGACGACATTCAGAATAAATGTCAGACTTTTGATTGGCTTAAATTTTATGAGGGAAATAGTCTTTCTCAATTTACTAAAAAACATAATAATTTTTCAATAAAATTATATTTTTAAATATGATTTCGACCTAACATTAGAGACATGGTAATATAAATCTTATTTTCAATACTATGCAAGCAGCCCATTGAAAAATTAAATTTTCTATATCTGACCTAAATTGTGTCTAAATGGAAAATAATTGGTCCGTTGTATAAATTTTCTAGTATTTGGTAAAAGAAAAAGCTTTTATTATTCAATTGGATAGAATATCTGATTAGTAATTTAATTATTAGATCAGCGTTAGCGCTAATTTATTGTGAGAAGAGTTTGAGGTTTAGATAAAATAAAATCGTCCAAAGTTTAAATTAAAAAAATGTTTAACATGGAATAAATAAAGTGTTATTTATTATTTCTAAGTATTATTTACAAATTGTGCTTTACATATTCATATTACGGTTTATTAATGTACAGGGTGCCGACATGTTTTACCAAATAAATATTTTTACATTTTACAAATAATAATATACAAAATAGAAAATAACACAATCAACTGAATTTACGTTTGCTATATGGCACAAATTCAACTAAACAAAATAAATAGTGTAACACAAAACAAATCTAATTTTAACAGACCTTGGATAAAATATTCGTCAGACAAATTAATTACAAAACTTTCAAACTTCTCCATTATCTGACAGGTACTTTATCCGCAACTTTATTAGATCAGTTCTGTTTTGTAAATTCCTGCCGTTGCACAGTCCCGTTTAAAGTCTACCACATGATACCAACATAAAATATGTACAATACAAAATAACCAACTTAGTTTCACGACCCTAAACTATGCGAATGATTCGTTAAATGAAAATACGGCGTATAACTTCCCGAAGAAGTGGCTTGTAGAGGATACACACTTCCATAGGGAACATGGTGAGGATACAACAACCCAGAATGGGTGTGGTGTCCAGGAAAACCGGGAAAAGTCCCTGCTGAGTTGGGCGGTGGAACCGTAGGGGAATTTACATCCATCCCAGGGTTCTGTTTCTTCCATTTTGTTCTTCGATTCTGGAACCAGATCTTCACTTGGGTTTCTGTCAAACTCAGGCTGAGAGCTAGGTTAAGTCTTTCGCAAACGCTGAGGTATCGGGTCGTTTTGAATTTGTTTTCCAAGGCGACCAATTGTTCGTAGGTAAAGGCTGTGCGCGCCCTCCGAGGCTTGCCTGTGTTTTGGGAGGATTTTGAGTCGCTGCTTTTTTTCTTTTTTGAAGACGGGTCTTTGAGGTCTTCGCTGATGTCCGAAGCCATGTCGTCGTCTTCGTCCGAGTGGTGAAGGTCTTTACCTGTAAAAGAAAACAGGGTTATAATTACTATAAAGATTAATGAGAATGGTTTGTACCCTGATCAGATCTAACTTACAGCGTTCAACCAGATTTTGTTTGGATTTTTGATAATCACGGAAGTAACCAATTTGGTTTATATTGAAGTAATCCACATTTGACGTGCCATTATTAGTAATTTGATAGTAATTTTAAGAATTATTGTCATTGGAACATCGAAAACTAAAAAAGCTTTGCGATTCCACGTTAATTAGGCAAAAGTTGCTACTTAAATAGAAGTTTAAATAGTTTCTGTTTTCCTGAAAAATGCACATACTTATGCATTAGTGGTTAATTGTTATTCATTTCATAATTATCTGTTTAGGTAGTATTCCATTCGGTTATAATATTTTGAATGTTATTAATAGTTGAAGATTGATTTTTCGACTGGATGTTAAATACAAAGATTTTTTGGAGAAGCAGTCAATTTAATAAAATCCAATAAAACATCGACGTTTCGACTGAAATTCAGTTTAAATTGCTTATTATCGCCCTGAGGAAGTCTGAATTACAGTCGAAACTTCGGTGTTTTATTGGATTTTATTAAATTTACTGCTTTTTCAAACAATCTTCTTTTTGTTATTAGTAGTATCAAAAAATTCGGACCAGCGACCAGTGGTAGGTATCTTTAATATTGTCCAAGAAGAAATAAATAAAGGAAAGAAACCAATCTTAGTCTTCACTCTCTTATATTTAACTTGCTACCAGTACCAGTTTCGACAATTTAGATTGTCATCATCAGGCATAGAGAATTAATTATGCCTGATGATGACAATCTAAATTGTTGAAACTGGTACTGGTAGCAAATTAAATAAAAGAGAGTGAAGATAAAGACGAGTTTCTTTTCCTTATTTATTCCTTCTTGGACAATATTAATATCTCATCTTCGCTGGATTTCCAACAGTAGGTAGTTTTCTTAATTCAAACTTAGAACTCCTGAAATGCAACGCGGGCTCTCAACTTTTGTGCTTTCGCTTTCACTGGTTGTAGAAAAGAAATTACTTGAATAAGAATGGTAAGATTTATTTTAATTCTTGCTTAGAATTTAATACTTTAGCGCGAAATGTCTCGCTATTTCTATTTTAAGATGTAGGTATGATATAAATAAACAAAATTTTAAGGGAGAGTCTCTTTCTCTATTTACATTTTTGCCGACAGGTACCTATGTACCTAAATAGATATACCTACTACCTGTACTACCTATATATAGGTATAACCCTAAATCAAATCAAGCTGTTCATGTTTACTATTCAAAATGAACAAATATAAGTTTAAACTAGAATTAATAAGTTCTGTCATTAGTTTTTCATTTCTTTATATAAATTTAATTTACAGGCAACTGGCCTCGTAAGTGATAAAGTTCTTAGTTTCTTGGCATAGACAATTTCATGTGCTACTGCGTGCGTAATATTTGACATAACATAAGTTTGAGAAAATCATAAATAAAAATATACAGAGTGGGCCAATTTGGACCAACTGATGTAAAAGGCATATAACTTTTGTAATTTAAAATTAAATCTTTTAAATTTTAGCAAGGCAGTATCAGAGACGGATCTACGATTTTTTGAATGGAGGGACCCAAAGATTTAAAAAATGCAAATTATGCTAGAGCTGGTAATAAAATGCGCCGCAGATGAAATTTTTTTTCACTCAAGGCCAAATGCCGTGTAATTGAAAATTTTACTTGTTCAACATTTTAAGCTTCAATTTAGAACATTACACTAAGATTATGCTTGGTTTTTATTTTTACCGAGTCAAATAGAAAAAATATTCATAAAATTTATTTCTGGTGGCGGAGGAAGGGGTACTGTGCCTTCCCCCTAAATCCACCACGGGGCAGTATAAAATTTATACAATAAACAGAGCAACATAAACCAAACTGAAAACTTAATAAAACCCAATTACCGCGAATACTTAATCAATCAACTATAGTAGCTAATTAAACAAGTATAGAACGCTTCGATTATACTCCCCTTAAAATATTGAGACCAACCCACCCACTTCCCCACCCAGTGGGGTAAACGGCAAACGGGTAAAGTTTCAAGTGCGGCCAAAGATATTAAGTAAACAGAGAGCATAACGTAAATAATTAATATGTCTAACGTTTCTAGAAACCAAAGGATTAATTAGAAAGTTCACAGCTTGCTAACGATCCCCGAGGCAATTACGCTAAGTCTGTTAATTACATGTTCCGGTTCTCCGACAGAGAGAGACGGAGCCATACTCGAGACGAATGCTACAGACAGAGACGGAAGAACTGAGACGGTGCGGAGCAAGAATTTCAAGCGACGTTAAATAGCTTCAAGTATTTATATAAGGAAGTGACGTAATTTGTATTAGCGAAGAGTGACGTCAGGGTTTTGTTTTGAAATAGGGATTGCGGTTAAAGGAAGGGGAGTTTGTATAGCATTTTTTGCGTGAATATTTAATTATAACCTTATACTTTTTGGTCACGTGTTTGTAATGGACCAATAGATTTCATAACAAATAATTTGTAAAGGGAAATTGTCAACTATTCCATAGGCATTCACTTTTAATGTTACTGTCAACATACTGCACATTATTATACTTCAACAACAACTTTCAAAATCATGTTAACGTCTACGGTTTTTCCGAGTTCTCAGAATACTCTCGAGTTTACTCTCTTTTTTCTATTCCACTAATTTCTCCACTTCTACGGCTACCTGAAACCAGTCCGAAACTCGTACTTTGCCGCATCCTAACAATGCATTATCATTTTGAAATTGAAAAATCTGTTGTGGCCAGCACATGACCTCCCGCCTTGACACTGTAATATGTGAATTTGGATTTGGTTAGGCTACTTTTTGTAATTTTTGTTATAGTTCTTCAAGCAAAGTACCGATTCCTATTGGCATTGAAATCAAATTAGCTCTTTGTAGATAAATTTTTTATTTTATTATTACCTTATATCCAGTTATAATATTAATAATGAATCGATGATACTTCTTGAATGAATACGTTTAATGGAAGGATGAAAACTTAATGGAATTCAGTCAGTTTTTAATTTATTATATTTCGGCTCCTATAGGTTCTAAGTTTCAACCCAGTTAATAATACATTTATATTTAAAAATGGTGTTACAAAAATTTCAGAAACTGTGCATCACTGTGCATACGTCTGTTCATCTATCACATTGACATTTCATTTTTGTTTTTAAATTTTTTTCCTATATTATGATTTACAAATCGTGGTAGGTAAAATTACAAATTTTTGAAAATTAATTTTCCTTTATTGGTAAGAGATATAGAAACGATGTTAAATAAATATTGTAAAGGATAATTTGTTCTTTCAAATGTTGAATGACAAATTGTAACTATCGCAGTATTTACTATATTTTTTGCAAAAAATGTTAAAATGCTTCAAGAAAATACCATTTCCGGTTGGTAGATTTTTACCAAAATCTTATCAGCTCTTCATTAACATATATAAATGTATATTGCAAAATATTAGAATTTTATGTTCAGTAGAATTTGAGATAATGAATCAGAACGAAAGACTATAGTAGGCGCACATACAGACTTCCATACATACACACACACAGACACACACACACACACACACACACACACACACACACACACACACACACACACACACACACACACACACACACACACACACACACACACACACACACACACACACACACACACACAGACACACAGACATCATCGTGAAAATAGTCAAAATAGGTTCTAAAGGTGCTAAAACGTGCTTATTGACAAAAATCTCGACATCGAATTTTTTCACGATCCCTATACCTCTCTAGGCGAGAGGTAAAAATACTGTGTGTAAAAAAAGGTGGAAGTGCAAAAACGGTTCGAACCCCCTGAAAACATCGCAGCTATTCAACAGGCGATGTTGAAGCTGCGATGTTTTCAGGGGTTCGAACCGTTTTTGCACTTCCACCTTTTTTTACACGTCGATCCACTTTGCTCAAGATTGTTTATCCACGTTCCAATCGCCCTGTTCGACGGAACAGGCTGATTGCGCGGTACGTTGAAATGACGTCTAAAATCGCGCCGAGTTTGCACCAAACTTTCGCCACTGAGAAGTACGCTTTAACTGCGTAGCCACGCTGTTCACTCGTCCAACGATCTATTATAAACTAAATGGTAGACCACGCTGATAATGTTGAGTCGGTTATCTTCCTCCTCACCACCTCCCTACGAGCTCTAAGCCCCACATCAAATATTTCCATTTGACTGGCGAACCCTGTATTATTTTGAGTCATATTTTGGGTTGTGACCTCTAATGGATTTACTACCTTAAATACGTCGGTTTAAAAAAAATTCTATTGCCTATCTCAATTTTATTAGAATTGTTTATTATTAATTGCTAACATCAAAAAATTTAAAATATTCAGGTTTTTTTTTTAAATAACGTCAATAAAATTTTTATGCCTTTATAACTTTACTACAAAAATGGTGTAGGTACTATTGTGTTATTGGTTCAAAATTTTGAATTTTTTGCAACACATTCTTTACTACAACATTTTTCGTATTTTTTTGTTCCCTACCAAATAAATATTATGGTATTAAGAAAGCAATAACTAGTACACCTCTTACACTTTTTGTTGCGGAGACATGGCTTAAAGAAACGTAAACCAACCTAATTTTGAAGAAAAACACTGTACTTACACGTGTATAGATACACCTATTACGGGATGGGACATTAGCTGTCTATTATTAATACTAAAATAACTGCTATATAACAACTATGAATCATGGACACTAATATATAATTTATTATCTCCTGTGAATATTTTTATATTATTTTTTTCTGCGTTCGTTGTGTGTTATACTTCAATTTGTTAATTTTAAATGTCAATTAATTAATTGTTAACGGATATTTTTATTCATGCGATAATACATACATAATCATTTGTACCTCACAATCAATATTTTTTAATTAATTTTTCGTAATGAATGCATTTAAACTAATATTTACATTATCTACTATAAATGAACGATAATTTCATGCGTTTTAAGGATTTGATGAATTCATATACAGGATGTTTCAGGGTTAAGTATCCTAACTTAAAATTTGAATGTAGGACCTCAATAGCCCTTTTCATTCATAGAATAATAAAGTAATCAATTTAATATAATGTGTATATGAAAGGATAACTATACTGCCGTACAATAGTAAAACATAGGTAACTTTAAATTTACAGTTTTCCAGTGGAGCGCCATAAAGTTATTAAAAATGGATTTTGTTTATTTTCGTTAAATATGAACATAGAGTTCTGAGATTTATACCACTTAGCTTCTTTCTTTCTCTTTTCGACAGTTAGGAGTAAACTCACACTTTTTTTTTAAAAACTGCAATTTTGTGTATTTTAGACTTACGATACTATGTCAAGAGCACCTGTCAGTTTACAAAAGTAAAACCAAATTAACTCGACATACTTTTCATTTTTATTGAAAAAACAAATGTAAAACAAATTAAGTAGATTTTCTACGTTTAACTTCATTATTTATAAAATGTTTGACAAAAACTCAAAAAAATGCACTAAAATAAAATCTGTTACTTACACAATATTCAATAAAGTTGTTCTATTTTAGTATATTTTTGTGCACGCACAACTCGACTTACTTGGTTTTACTATTGCATTCTAAGAAACTTAAAAACGGTACCTGTCATTTACTTTATTATTGATTTGTAAATGAGTAAACAAAACTATTTGCCTACTTTTAGATTTCATATGAACCCAAACCTATAAATAAAAATACAAAATGTAAGTAGTAAGTGTACATGCTAAATCAAACTTTCTATAGTAAGCCGACATGCTAATCATGTATAAATAATTCAGTAACCAGACTGCCGATTGTATTTTCTCAATTACCGGGGTAAAGCTCATCCATGTGCGTCGAAATAAAAACTCAATTTTGACGTAGCTCGAGTTCCTATGTTTATACTATTCGTCGGTTTAGTGCAGAACTATGTTACTATTTCACTTCGATTTAACATCTTGAAATAAATTGTATTAAATATTTTATTTCATAGGATACTTTCGCACAGAATAGATTTACTTGGAAATTAATAGAAGTAGAGACTAAGGCTAGTTCTGCACCGAAAATATTTGTCTTACTGTAACTTTTTCCATACACAATAATTCCATAATAGCAAAGAAATGGACCTAAGATAGTTCTGCACTAAACCAACGTATCGTACGGCAGTATAGTAAGTAAAATTATCTTAGTTTCAATTAACCCAACACCCTCCTAAAAATGAAATCTCTTTAGGTGTGAATCCTCATGCAAATCCAGGGGTATATAAAGTTGAACCTCAGCAGATCCCATAATCCCTCGCGCTATGAGGTACACACACACACACACACTCACAGCCTTCAGCGTCGCCGCATCGTTGACACCGCCGCGGTCGCAGCGCATTGTTTTAGCGGTTGAACAGACAAATGAGCGCGGTTAACACGTTCGTCGCTTGTTGTATTGATTTCATGGGCTCGTCCGTCCCGAGAGCCCCTGAATTACGCGGCTCACACGTTAAATCGCCCGGTGACACGTCGAATCGTCGGGCGATTGGTAGCGGGAGCGGTGGCGGTGCTACCCCCCACTAGTGTGGTTTACATGCTCAACGTATCGTTTACCTGATCCGATGAACGAAGCGTTAAATAAACGGAGTTTTATTGGTTTTGGGAGATTGCAAACGATATTGAAACATGAATGAGGATGCTGTGCTAACTATACTCATTTTGCAATAATTTTTCAGATTTTTATTACATTTGTGTACCTACCTTTTATTTTATTACTACCTAAACTACGATTCACCTAAGGATAATTTTTCGATAAGTATTGTGATGAAGATTATAAATACATGAATATAATAAGAATATTATGCGATATTATAATACCGAGGATATTACTAAGCGACGAGGTGAAATTAAGTCTCTTTGAACATCCAAGGGAGTTTAAATCGCATATATTCGCGTAATTATTCAAAGCTTAATCGTATCATCAACGACAGCGATGTTAAAACAAATCAACAATTTTATTTGCCAATTAATTTGCATATTATAGAATATTTTGATGTTATTATGGTTGTAGTATCTAACGTATTAAGTTCGTAACTAATAAATTATAAGTATCTAAGGTATTATAAGTAACTAATGTATATGTTGTTTATAATTATCAATAAATGTTGATATTAAAAGGTCATAACAGTTGATGATACGATTAAATATATAAATTAAGAACACAAATTATATGAAACTTTACTGAGTGTTCTTATTTATTTATATAGGTATATTTCATCTACGACCATTAAATAATAAATTCACTGTAGTAAGATAAACCCCTCCATAAGATATACTATTGTATAAAGTGCATAAAAATGTCCATCTGAAAACGATTTCGAGCGCGACATTTGTAAAGAAATGTTGATGTAGTAAATAAAACGTCGTATCTGACTCGCACATAATGGCTATAATTCACTCGGATGATTATACATTCGCCTTCAACTCGTGCATAAACTTTGATCCTCTCGAATTATAGCCTACATTATGTGCTCGTTAAATTATTAACATGTTTCACCGATAACTCAAAGCTTCTTCCATCGGAATTATAAACATATTAAAATATTCATTGATTTTGAGTAGGTACTATTTTTTCATAAAATCAGATGCTCTAAACCCTCATTTATAGGTATTTAGTTTGGAGGTTTACATTTAAGGTTAAGAAACAGCAATTCATCACTTTTTTAGAGATTGATTCAAATCATCAACACTAGTAGTTGTAATTAGTTAATAATTTAAGACCGCATGAGTGGAACTGTCTTCAGGGCCGTAGCTAGAGAGGGGGCAGGCAGGGCCCTGCCTGTAAAAACTCTTGTTCTTCTTGGAGCTTTCATCATTTTACAAAATATTATTATATTATTACCTATATTATTTATTTGCAAAATCATATCAATGAAATCCGAATTAAATTTTCGATCCAAACCGTGGTTCAATAAGTGGCATTAAAAGTATCACCGTCATATTTTCATTACACCCTCGCACCAAGCGCCAAGCTTTGCGCGTCGGCATTTGATTTGATTTTGGTGAAAAGAATGTCAAAATTTGAAAAATTAAATTTTGTTTTGTAGGGGAAACACATGCAACTTATTTTCATTCATTGAAAAAATTTTACTTTCAATTATAAGGCATTTGACCTTGAATGGAAAAAATTTTCGTCTGCGGCGCATTTTCTTTCCTAAACCACCCGAATCTCTTTAAATATGTACAAGATCAATAATGTTGCCCTTCCTACAAAATATTTGGCCCTTCTTATAAACATAACCTGGCTGCGGCCCTGAAACTACCAGTGGCGTAGCCACGAATTACTACTGATCCAGGTTTGTTTTAAAAATATTTGTATAGGTATTTGGAAAATAAGTGCTATAAACTGTAATCAAAATGTTTTTAACTCCGTTTAAACAGGGAAACTAATTATTTGTGTAAAACATATTAAGAATCACTATCTACCTATAATATATAGTTTATAAAATAATAATTAGTTTTCCTGGGTAAACGGCGTAGAAATTTTTTTAGTTTTATAAAGAAAACTTTATATAGGCAAAACTTTCCAAGATATTAAATTCAAGTTCAAATTAATTAAACTAATTAATGCATTCTTCAGCAGTCAGTGGAATATTGCGACTAGTGATGCCGACGAGACGAGAAATTCGAGACGAGATTAACTTTTTTTCTCGTCTCAAATTTTCGAGACGAGACGAGAGTTGACAGATCGAGATCGAGAAATCTTGTTCGAGAAATCGAGAATTTCGAAAATTTCTACATAATTTTAATAATGCTACTTCTATCAAGAAATTTAAATGAAATATGAATTTAATAAAATATTATCTTTGGAAAATTATGAAAATTTCTTATATATATTTCTTGATAGATCTAAGAAGGTGCACTTCGGATGCGCGCGCACGTGTGGACAATAGACAATTAATAGTAAACTGGTGCGCAGTATGCTGTGGATTTTTGTGACAGTTAAAAGTGCGGTGAATTTGAATTTGACAATAAATTATTCCTAAATATGACAATCATTATTTAAATTCGTTTAAGTCCAGAGGAAAAGTTTCATTTAATTTAATTTGAACAAACCATATTAACGAAAACGTCAAACTAATAATACATACTATTTGACACCTATACTTACAAATCTGTCACTTATTGGCATAAAAAACGCGCCCGAATAGGTCTATTCAGTATTTTCTTCACTTCCTATTGCTTCATAAATGTGCACAACCTATTGCGCGGCAATTTTGTCAAGAGCATAATACGAATTATCAGCGGGAAATTTAAACATTCGAGAATCGAGATTTCTCGAATTCTCGACTTTGAGACGAGAGTTAACATTGACGAGATTGGCCGAGACGAGATTGAAATTATTTCTCGCCTCGACTTTTCGAGACGAGACAAGAAATGCAATTTCTCGACGAGAATCTCGATTCGGCATCACTAATTGCGACGTAGGTACATAAATATTATGACCATCATGGAGAGAGTCCGGACCCTCCCTGGCTACGCTATTGCAGTAACTACTGTAGAACAATATACTATTAATTATTAGTGCGCACAAAATTACAACTTTGATATCATTCAATAAACAGCACTGAACACTAAGAGAAATATAAATTTAAACTATAAAAATAATGGCCTGCTAATGTTACAAACTTTAATTACACTTTAAATATTAAAAACACCCTCTGAGACACACCAGTGGCGTCAGGACCGTGCCAACCTAGGGGTGCAAGGTGCACCGCACCAGAGCGACAAAATCTACGGGGTGGCAAATTATATAACTGAGAATCATGGAGGTAGGAAGAATAAGGAGGGAGTGTATTCCAAGACCAGTGAAGCCAGTGACCCCCCACCACTATGCGACAATAACTGTCATAGTCGACAAAAATGTTACTGAAATTCGTCTTTTATTAATTTTGAATATATTTTCCACACAATATATGATATAACGAACATTTATTGAAAGCGATGGATTCATAAATGAATTTGAAAACTGACATACATTTAAATGCTGACAGTAATATCCCCTCCTAAATGCGACAAACACCAGCCTGCGTCCTTTCCCACCTGGCATCATTCCCCTCGCCCATATTACGGTCATATGCTCCCTCCATTAATTCCTACCTCCATGCTGAGAATCATTGAATTATTTGAAAGCATCAATTACAAAAATATGATATTCTAAGATTTTAACAACTTTTACCTCAGATTAAAAAAAATTGTGCTCCAGTTCTATCATATACCTACTCATAAAAATACAAGATTATAAAGTATATACCTAACTTATACAGCCACATTTTTACCAGTTTGTATATTGTAGTATTGCAAAATTATACAAATTTGTAAAGAAATGTCGTAGATAAGCAGAGGGAGGGGGGAATGAAAATAAAAATGTTTTGTTAAATAACTACAAAAAAATTTCTTAACTAGCGTTGGCGGATATTTAATTATTTACAATAATTATGAAGAGTATAATAAAAAAGCGCCGCAGACGAAAAACATTTTTTGTTCAAGGTTAAATACCTTAAAAATGAATTTTCAGAGATAAAAACCAGCATGATTTTCCCTCGTTTATGGTGCGAAATAAATCAAAACTATGCGAATTTACGTATTTTATATTCACTATTTACAATTTGTCCATTTGTATGATGAATTTGAATAATTGTTACTGAAAAAAGTATTTCTTAGGTATATCTTTGAGGAGAATATGTCGCCCTTATTTCCCCCGTAATTACGCCACTGATAAATACGATAGTAGAATGGTGCAAAATTATCGTGATAAAGTTTTGTGCATGACCAAACAATATGTAGGTATAGTCCACGCAGACATCAAGTAACTAATAATCGTTAAATTCTTATTTGCAGTCACACAATGCCCAAAACCGCAATCGTTTAAGATTAGCCCGCAGATAAGAAATATAGTCGAACAGTTCAGTATTTGCCATATTTATTAACTCGAGTATATATTTTACCCCCAGTGTTCCACTGGTAGAGTAAGAATTTTTCGAAGCTTATTACCAGGGTTGTATTGTATGCTCTGGCGCATCTCAGGCTTGTGGTTTTGACCATTGTGTGACTGCAATAACCTCCTAATAAACGCTAATGATTATTAGGCAGTTGAAATAAATTTGTACTATACCAATACCACTTCTTGTTTAAGATTATTTATTGCTATAAAAGTTAAAAGCTATAAAACAAAAAATATCTGTCTTCATTTTCGGAAAATCTGCAATAACTTATGTCGGTAATAAAACTTATGAAATGAGTACCTAAACTACCTACCTAGTTATATAATAAATAGTTATAAATATATAAAAAAAATCTTGTTGTATTATTGATCGGTTTTATTTCAATATATCCATGATCCAATGCCATACAGATACAGATGCTCAATACAAAATTAATGCGTAGGGATGTGTCAAACTTCAAACGTACTGCGTTCCAATGGTTCCAATTTATTGTGATTTATACCTCCTATCTTTATTACTTTTATAGGGTTTTTAATTTGAGAGAAAACAACGCTACACAGGATGGTAATTAATTTGCCGGGAAATTAATTGTCCAGATTTTAATGGTTTTCAAAATAACAATTTTAAAACTGGATTATAATAGCTTTCGAATAGCATAGGCTATTTGTCCACTTGGCTAACAATGACAGAATGAAAAATGTAAATTTGTTACTCGTTTTGCTAGTAAAATAATGTTGAGGAAAACTATTAATTTTCTTTTATAATAATCTGACAGTTGATAATTTTTTTTAATAGTTAGATGTAGTAGGTAGGTATATGAAATTTTACCTTTGACCGAAATTAAATTATAATTCTCGTGGTTTACTCCATCTTTGTTTTGGCTTTAGATGAACAAAACAACAAAACTATTCGATTATAAGAAAAGAATTGAATTTATTTAACATTGTATGTAATATAATATAAATTGAATCAAAATTTCAACAGTCTAAAAAGGTCGAATAACAGGTAGAGCAGTCGCAATTGTTGTAATTTTGTTATTTATTCATATGGCCGACTTTTCGACTACTTATTTAGCCTTCATCGGGACAAGTACATGTATGTAATAATCCTGATGAATGGAATATAATAAAACGTTTACTTGAAATCTGGTAAACGGCCTTAATTTGAAAATAAAAATAATTATCTACGTATTTGAAAGAATTATTATTACGTACAATAATTTTTGGAAAATTTAGATCTCTTTTGTATAAAATAATGGCTTGTTTTTTGTAAACACATTCACTTATTACCTGACGAAAAGGGAACGCAAAGTTCCCGAAACGTTGTACATATAAATAAGAACATACTATACCCAAATAAAATAATTCATTGTCCAAATCAGTTTAAGTTATGGTTGTAAATAATGTTTTTAACTACAAATGGGGTAAATATTCAAACAGCTATAGTAAATTCCATGCTCCAGGTTCAGTGCGAGCTCTTATGGAGTACAGGGATGCAATATTTCACTACTTTCTGCAAGATAAAAAGAGCGGAATAGATGCCTAATTGGTAATACATGTACGGAAAACATCCATAAGAGTTGGACTAAACCTAGAATGAGAAATTACATATAGTAAGGTTGAAGAAAAGTTAAACTTAATTTCAACATTACCAATCTTCACGTAACTCAATCCATTTTAACTAGAAAAGGATTCGATAGTGAATAAATATTAGATTCAATTCCATGTGACAAATGGAATCTAAAGCCAAATTGATAGTTTTGACAGCTTTGATGTGACACTGAAACACTGAAAGTGTAAGCAGATTGTACCAAATGTGGATTTGAAAGTCTATTCTAAGTAACCCAGACAATTTAAGTGAACTAAAAACTGTAAACTAGAACTTAATTGTTAATTCTATAAATTCCCAAATAAAAACATCGTTATTATAAACATTACAACGTAGGTATGTTGTATGTGAGTATTGTTGATATAGAGATGTATACACGGAAATTGAATGAGAAGTATTGTACTATACATTCTCATTCCATATTCCATTTGTAAATGCAATGGATGACATGACATGTGACTTATTAACAGTGTTTAATTATTGAAACTGAACGTCAAATGTAGATTAATAAGTTCTTTCTGACTTGATCCAAACAAACTACGCTAGATCTGATCCTAAATAGAATATAATAACATAAAAAAGAAAAAAACAAGTCAACCTACCATCTGTCCCGTCGATCTCCGAGGCATTGATATCCTGATGAGGTTTCCAGCAGCAGTTAACAAGTCCATTGCTACTGGAATCACTGTAAACACTTTGTCTGCCAGTGAACTTATTGGGATCTAAAATGTTCTCAACGGAAAACGCGAGCCGTCGATTGTGGCTGACGGTGGACGGGCTGACCACGTCGCGCGGACTGTCCGACCTACTCACGTCACTACAGACACTGTCCGAGCGGTTGACCACACTATCTGAAGACGTCTTCGGGATCAGGCTCTCGAAGTTGGTGAACTTGTCCTCTTGCCGCCGGGTCAGGTCCACCGGGCACAGCGTGTCGTCGTTCTCCACGTCCACGTTCAGGTCTTCGCTCTCGCTGTTCTTGTCGCATGTTTCCGCGTCCCTCGAATCGTCGGTGATCCGCTTCTGAGGAAGGAAGATTTGGTGCTGGTTGTCTATGGTTTTTTCTAATGAGACATCACTGGATTCTATCATTCTTTGCATCATCATCATTGTCATTGTTATGTGTGATCACTTACACTTCACGAACACATGTGTCATCACTGCTAAGTTATACCATGTCCAAATCCTAGCAAAGATTTCAGCAGAACTAAATTTCATCTCGACTCAGAATCACAAAGAGATGGACCATCCCCTCTCCAGAACATGGCGCTAGTCTGGCCGTCCTTACCGTCTCTTCGGCGGTGGAAGGGAGCGCTGGATTGTGATTGGGCGAAGCTCGCGATGTGATTCGCGGGAACGTTTCCGCGGGGCGGGGCTTATCTAATCAAGCCTGTCCGTGTGTGAGTGTGTGTGGTAGTGAGTTCATGTTTTATTTGCTTAGTAATTATGAGTATGATTTGTTATGCGGTTGAAAACAAAAGAAGCTCACGGCTCCGCGGCGGGGAAGTTGGGAGAACAAACGCGAAACTAAACGAACGCAACTGAGGGGCGGAACTTGGTAAATTAATTGTGATGATTTAAATTAGTCAACTAATTGACAATGATGAATGGTTTTCTCTTCGGATTAGTTAATAGTTGGAGCTATCCGGAGCTTGTACAAATTTCATGGGGACTCCCAACACATTTCGCAATTTTTAAAACATCTTCCATTAATCATTCAGATCAGAACCTAATAACGACTAATTTATTGAACCGATAGCTATTAGTACCTACACCTACTTCAATTTGCATGACTATAATTACTTTAGGAGATCTCGGTTAGAATTCAAAGAAATGTAAATCTCATAGTCACAACCAAGCTATATTTTTAAAAATGAACTGAAAGTTTTTTATACTTGTAACCAACTACAAAGCTTATAGTTTCGGATAAACTGATAAGATATTAATGAATCAGTTTATATATAAGGAAATAATAAAAAGGTAGGTATTACCACATTTAAGGAAAAAAAACATTTATCAAATTGGTAATAAAATTTTACTATTCTTAAAAATACCTAATTTAAATTCTCAATTTCAGTTTAATACAATTTTAATAATAGATACTTATTTGGTATTAGATGCTTTCGTCTCAAAAGAATGATTTTTCAAGTGGGAAGAAATAATTGAAGAATGTCGAAGTAAGGAAAGATTGAAATCGATTTGCGTGTGTATATAAACGGTCAGTATCCTCGGAAGCTTGTAGCTATTTTGTAAGAGATCACCCCACATTTGTCGCTTACGGATCACTGGGTTTGTAGACCAGTGTTTCGCTAACGTCTAACAAAACAAATCATCATAATATTACTTATACACTATATACATCAAAGAAAATGTAATTCTATAGAAGCCAGTGGATTATGTAAGTAAAATAAAACCACACATTGAATTATCGAAAACGACAATGTAAACATTCAATACACTTTAATTTTGTTGATGTTGCTTGAACCGAAGGTTTCATTTAATAAGTACGAACCGCAATTTTTAAGGTACCCACATTTAAAAACCGAGACTTAATTACCTACATCGATATACAATGTCGTTCAATCCTTGTTATACTTACTAGGGCTGGTAAAAAAGTCGATATATCGATTTAAATAGACTTTATTTCAAAAACAGTCTAAGTAATGATTTTAAACAAAATTTATTGATATCGATTAGTCTAATTTAGACTATATCGACTTTAGACTATTTCGACTAAAGGACTATTTTAAACTTTTTGTTTTTTCCTACTTTTTGATTAAATATTTCATTTCAATTTCAACGTTTAGATTACGTCGACTTTAGTCTTTAGACTATATTAACTTCTAAATCGACAGCTTGTAAAAGTTAATATTATTATTTTGATTTTGATGTGGAAAAGCTACCTACGTATTCATTTTTCTAAATTACACTCTTCTATGTTTTGATTTTTGAATCCTTTTAAATTTTTATTATTTATAAGATAACAAAACAAATTCGGCACACAAAATTTAAAAATGCGTGGTATGGGTCAACACGTTCAAATGTAAAAACAAGCAAATATAAATATAACCTTTTTCGTTTTATTTCAATAAACTTGAATTGGATTGACCAACATTAGCATAACAAAATTATCAAAACATGGTTTTTTATTCTGTAAATGGAATGCAAACTGTCATTGTGGTTATCCACATCGGTTCGAATCAAGGGCTTATCTAGGTGATATATTTCAAAAACAACAATTTTCATCTACTTACCATTATATATTAGCCTCCAAATAAATATCATATTAGCCAACAAGCTGCTTTTCAAATTCATTTTAATCGTTTTACCCAATAAAACGTTAGGATATATTTTCACTTATAATATCACATGAGCATGAATTTTTTTCGGAATATTTTTTGAGTGCTTTCCAACAATGTCTTAATTAGCTCTAGTAGTACACGAGAGCTAATTACATTGTTAGAATGCACGATAAAAATTTATAATAATACGTATGTATTACCTTATTAATTGCTTATTTTTACTCAAAATAACAATTTAACCAATTATTAAGTTAATGTCAAACTGACATATGACAGTAAAGTTTCCGCTTATTAATTTCAGTTAAGTTCCTCAAGTTACTAGTAATTTTTTTCGCTAAATTTGTACCTATATAATCATGGTTACTATTATTGTAATCAATTCTTTCATTTGCTCTTACTTGTGTCATGCGATTTTCCAAAAAGTTTCACAACCAATCCCGGCCTTCCCTATAATAATTAAAGAATAAATTGGAATAGTTGTCCATTTTAGATAAAAGTTAGAATTACCCTCTTTACCCCCCATAGATCCGCCACTGGTTCGAATCCGTCAAGTATAAGCATTACAGTTGGACTGCATAAAAATATCTAAGTGATGTACTCGTCACTAACAACTGTGAATACCCAACAGTTGACGACAGGTATAGTGGTAATCACACACACTGTAAAATATGTGAGGCCCTTCAATTTGGGTAAAAGTCGTGATGGAGATTTATCCTTTAGTTCTATTTATTTGAAGGGTATAATAATGATAATGTGTCCTATTTATGTCACGAAGGATAATGTCCTCCCTCGATGTGAACATTTTGATTGGCACTGGCTTATATAAAGCTAAGAGCTAGTAGTAATGCGAAAGCATCGGCGAAAGCACAGTAAACCGTACACCGTATATCGTACACTGGGTGCTTGAGCTTGTTCTTGGTGCTTGTGTTCAAAAGCGTATCGAATAGTGTCGCAAGCGTTCAGTATCTGTCCACGTTCACCCTGAAGAAGGGTGATGCAGGATTCCGTCCGGATAATTTCAACCGGAGAAGTATTCGCACCACAATATAATTTAAATAAAAATTGAGCTATAAATTATTGAATTAATGATATTTACCTCTCGCCTCATGTTCTATAACTATAAGAGAGGTATTGTCAAAGTTTTTAGTGGATAAGCATGTTTCAGGATCTCTAGAACACGAATTTACTATTTTCGAAATGATGTCTGTGTGTGCGTTTGTGTGTTTATTCGTAACTATGTTACGATTTTTTCTGCGACGGTATTTAAAAAAATATCAAACATTAAATTTCTAAATTTTATATTTAGGGTTTTATTAAATTTTGGTACCTAGCAATCCATTAAAAGGAAACAAGTAGCTACCGTTTCTCTGAAGCAATATTTTAAATTAGGTGTAAGTATATGTAATTCTGCTTTTCTCAATTGTAATTTGATATTACCATGATTCTATCATGATCACTTAATGATTATAAGATGCAAAACGGTATGTAATTTGATTTATCTACGACTAATGTATAACATGAACATTAAAATATGTGATGTTTTCTACACAATGTCATATAATAATCCAGCCAGGGAATAATACCAGGGAATAATAGTCAGTATTCCCTCCTCTGCACCAATCATAAAATTACTTTGCCTGAATCAATTTATCTGTGCAAATTATTTTTAGAAAATATTGCAATGTTTAATGGTGTAACTGTGGTGTTAGAGAATTGACATTTGGAAATGTCAAAAATTTTGCATATTGATATTTATTTCATTAAAATTTTGTAAGTAATAAATACGTCGTAGATAAAGTACAGTATAGGTACACAACTCGCTGTTATGGCTATTATTCCCTCAGATGATTAAAACCATCGCTTGATTTGCTCGCTCGTGTTACAATCTTCAGGAATAATAGCATTCATTATAGCATCGTTGTATAATATACTATTATATCTTATTAATATTATAGAAATAATTGTACAATTTTATTCTAAAGATGTCCAAATTCCGACTAAATCTCCACAATAAAACAACATCCTATGTATACGAAGTACGAACACATATTGAGGATTCAATTTTGAGTGAAATATCTTTCCGGTAGATTTCCTCCGGACGAATTACAGGGGTCAACAGCAGGGTACGGGAGGGCAGTGGGCCTCAGCAGCGCTGAGCGGCTCAGCGTTCATCGCGATGTCCTCAAGTGTGGGCAAATAGACCGAGGGCTGATTCCATTACCGACCCTATTATGCACTGATTGAAATGAAATTGACACATCTGCTGCTTATGTGTGCGGCTAGAATAGAGTAGTGGGGGTGGAGGAGGCAGTCGCGGTTTACATATATCAGTGACGTATTTGAAATTTCACATTAAAGACGTTAAAAGTATTTGTTATTTATGAGAAGGATAAAAATGTTGGATCTTGCTCTGTTGTATGTAAAAAATTACTTGGGTTTAAGAAGCAAATTAAAATAAATAGTTTCGCTGTTTGACAACGAAATATTGGATAACTGTGCAGGCACATATAAAAGGGGGTGTGATAAATTCAAATTTCTAGTTTAATTTCTTTGTATACCTATTTTTCTGTTCTCATTCTCACCACCCTTCTCAGACAATATGTGAATCAGACAAAAATTATAAAACACCAATTACCAAAACATCTATAATTTTATTTTACGTATTTCTTCTACATTTTATAAAAATATTATTTCTTACTTTTGTAGTGATTATTACTTAAGCGGCCCGTCTAGGTTTTTTCCGAATTCCTAGAACACTTTTTTTAAATACTGTAAAAGTGTTTTCGTTGCGAGTAAACTGTTAGTTTATTATTGACTTCAAGGTAATGTTTTTATTTTTATAAACATTTAATAGAGAAAGAATGGATCTATAGAGGAGCCTTTTAAAATTTTTTAAAAATATAAGGAGATATAACCATGTAAAAATTGGAAATTTTTATGAATTTTTAGCAATTTTTATAGGCATGTGCAATTTTTTTTATTAAAATTTTAAAAAGACACCTGTTAATAAATTGATCCTTTAAGTATATAATTCTTGTTGAAATACAATTTTACTATTCTTGTATTGGCCAAAAAACACGTATAGGTTTTCGTTTTGTGCTGGATTTTACGAGGTGGGCGGTGCCTTTAATACCTAATAATTGTTTTTGTTTGCATTTCATAAAATTATAATAAGATTTTATTCATTTTCTAATAGGTATACATTTTTTTCCTAATGCCACTCCTGCATCGATAAGCTAGCTATTTGCCTATATGTAGCTGCTGGCGACTGGGGAATGTTTGCATGCTACTCGAATCGTTTCTGCAAATTTTTATTTATCCTGGCAATGCGTTTAACAGGAGTCAAGGCTGAACGATGCAACACGAGTTATATGACACCGTTCTACGACGATCTTATATTCCGTTACAAATTCAACAAATATTGAAAGTACAAAAAGTAATAGAAATAGAAAATAAATCTTAAAAGGTGCTGGATTCTACGTGCTACAAAATTATAATATTCATATCTTACAAAAAATATAGGTAGGTGCAATAAGAAAATATTAATACAAATTGACTCCAAACCTATTCAAACTTTAAGAAACAAATATTTGTCCTTATTAATTTGCGTATTAAGGGTAATTTTCTTGGACACTTCTCAATTTTACTTTACTACTCGGATTTTTATAGAAAGAGGAGTTCAAAGCTATGAAAATTATTAATAATAATTTCTAATCAATTTTTAATAATTAATATACTTCTCTATATTCTATTTTGGTTTTAATCTGTATTGTTAAAAATAATGCATTTCGTGTAGTTCGTGTTTTACTTAAATCAATTGCACTGACTTGATGCTTTAAATGTTGGAATTGGAATTCTCTTTGTACGAGTATAAACATTCGAGTATATGTGTAATTTTACAAATTTTTATTACTTTTTTCAAGAAGACAGTATTCGACAAATCAGTAACAAAATCAAAAGTATACTTATTAGAACAACAAATTTTAATAAGCAATACGGAGTTATTTAGAAGAGGTACTTACATAATTAATACTGAAGCAATTATAACAGTTGGAAGGTTGAAATATGTTTTGTTTTTGTTTTTAGTTAATTCACCTATATGAAATGAATAGATAATTTTAAATTAGGAGAAAAAAAACTCTTTCAATACTCTTAAATAAATAGATATACCTAATAATATTTTGGCTTTTATGCTAATCCCAGTTTGGAAATATATATATATATATATATATATATATATATATATATATATATATATATATATATATATATATATATATATATATATATATATATACTTAGTATATAGCGCGATATTTATGTATGTATGTTTGTCAATAATTTTACGCACAATTGTATCAACATTGTTTGTCTACAACTTAGTCAACATGGGAGACACATTTGCTTTACGCCCATGGACGGTAAAGTAAAGATTTCGTCCAATCAAAATTAATTATTTTACAACATGACATGTTTTTCTTCTTTCTAGTAAAAATAGTATTTTTATGTGTTTTCAAAAACTATTTATGAGAAATTCACGAGTATATTTTAATACGCAGTGTTGTGCATAAAACGTTGTACATACCTCAAGCCGAAAAACGGATTAGGTAGGTATACCCTTAGATAGACGAATAAAGGCCCTCTCAAGCGTCGGGCCTCAAACTTCGTCCGCAGGCATAATCTTTTTCTTTAGTCCGTCTATACCGAGGTCTATACGTAAGTAAATAACTAATTTCACACGACCACTTAAGAAAGTAGCCATAACTATGTTATAAGCTACTACGGAAACTAACAAATATCACACTAACATTTTATTATAACGCACATTTATAACGTAACACTTCGAGTTATACTATTTGACAACGGGTTGCCCTACGAGTAAAAACCAGGTACAATAAATGAAAACAAATTGTATTTAGTTAAGGTGATTCGAGCGATGTAACAAATCCATAAACATTTAATGAAACATGAAAGAATCAGTTGTTGACACTGTTTACCATGTACATTTCAAATTTCAATCGATTTGACCGTCTCTATCCAGAGATATTCACATATAAATATGACATTTTTAACATGGTGGGTATAGGAAAAATGATACTTTGCTGAATATATTACATTAAATTCTTGACTCAAACCCATAAACTTTGTTTAAAATACTATTTAATTTAATGTGGGATTATATATGAATACGTATGCGAAGTATTATTAAAATTGACCGCCTAGTTAACTCAGAAATAAATATTTTATGTTACGAATTTCAAAAAAATAACGGACGAAATGTAGATCTTGCACCGTTGCACTCTGCGATAAATTTGAAATAGGTACTTAAATTTTTGACAAATTAGGTTTTAATGTGGATGCGTTCGTATTTTATTTCTATTAAATAATATAATAATAATAATTTGGAGTAAACCGTCCAGTATAATTGTAAATTTTGTTCTAATTTAAAGATTTTGACACTTTCTACAGCAAAGTGACAGCTAACATTTGATGCTATGTTGTCAGTTGTCAGACGTAGAATGTTATGTTTTAAATTTTATATTAGATCACATATTACTTACAAAAGCTACAGTCTATTTAATAATGTTTGCAATATATTTAAAGCTTAAATGATCTTTATAATAGAATCGTTTTGCTTATATATTTTATGTTTCAAAGTTGGTATGATAGTCAAATCAGCAACTTTTAATTGACATATAAATTATTTACTTTATTTACAAATAAATATTATATAAAATAGTACTATATGTTGTCATAATTCTTCACAACGGATATTTGAAACATATAATTGTAATTTTTAAAAGTAACAATACAAAGTTACATTTAAACCATAATTTGACTAGCCTGAACCGCTCGAATCACTTTAATTTAACTTTTTATACTTACATACATAACACACGCTCGAACGTCAGCTAACAGTAACAGTGCACTTTCGAAGCTCGTAATGTTATATAGTAACTATTACCTACTTAAAAATCCAACAATTAAGAAGCAGATTATGATATTCATGTGTTAATTTGTTTTTGCCACGTAAACTTGGTTTACGATTGACTAATCACAGGACAGAAACGATTACAAAAATTCCTGTCTTCCTTAAAAAAAGTAACGTTTGATTTTTGTTTTATTACACTGTTTTTAATAGGTTCAGTTTTTTACTCTCAAATTGTTAACTACTAATGTAAAATGTTTGTAATTATATCAACAATTGGTTAATTTATTCAACATAATAAAAATAATTCGGTCCATCATTGAGTCAATTTCGTGTAACAATTAGTCGAGTCGTATTTCTCGGAGGTCGAGCTCACATACATGAAGCTAAAAAGAATCCAATCAGCAAAGGAACAATTACTATTATCTGTCGATTTCGACGCAATCCGATCTCTATTCGTTCTGAAAGTTAAGCCTGGCTACGTTCCAACGAATTTATTTCTCTATTCCGCGCACAAAAGCGGCATTATCCGACGAGAAATTAGTTAAAAAGAATACAAGATTAACGAACGTCGCTTGTCGGTTGTCGCCCAAATACGAGAAACCAATTACTCATGGATAAAAGCGGCGAGCAGGCGGCCTGCTATTTTATTGGCCGTGTGTACATTTTACTATTCTACATTCCGAGCGTTCGATTCGGTTTCGGTTTGATCCATTCCAATTGAAATCATTGTGCGATCTGAGTTTCTACCAATTCTGTTTTGTACTCACAGATGGTGAGGACCATACCGAATGCGGTTTAATTGTCTATCAAAACATCTGGACGACTATGTATTTTTTTCCATTTGGTTTTAATTGTAAGAAGTGATTAATGAATACTAAATAAATTATTTGGAATCTTAACGAGACAAGGATATTTTATAAGAATAAAATATGTATTTATTATTGTGGGATTTGATCTAATGTGGTCATGTCTCTAAGGTTATTATTATATTAGTTTACTTTGTAAGTTATGCCATGATGATTACTATCATTGCCACGATGATTATTATCATTAGGTATCATGCGTGTCGGAACAAACCTTTTCTTAAATATATTATCCAACCGGTTCTATTCAGGGACGGTGCTAGGATTTTTGGGTAAGGTACAATCCGGGCCCACCCCTGGCGCCGTTCCTGGGTTCTACTCTTGTATTTGTATTTGTATTACTTGAAATGGTCAATTGTTGTTGCTTAGTAACGTTTAAATCAGAGCGTGTTTTAGTCTTATGATTATGCATGCATTATTTCCGTGTAATAATACCTAATATATTAAAGAACAAGTTTTATAAGACATTTTAGAAAATATAAATTGAATCTTGACTGTTGAAATTCTGATATTGAAAGGTCGATTAACGGGTACACCAGTCGCAATTGTTGTAATTGTGTTATTTATTCATACAATCGACATTACGGCTACTTAGTTAGCCTTCATCGGGACAAATGAGTTTTACAAAATCAAGTCACAAATGTCCCAGGGTGTAACATGATCAAAATCATGATGACCATTTGACAAGAAATAAAGAACTAAAAAACTTTTAGACTTGGGCAAGCGCAAGCTGACGAGCAATGCGATTTTGTAAAATTCATTTGTCCCGATGAAGGTTAAATAAATAGCCGAAACGTCGACTGTATGAATAAATAACAAAATTACAATAATTGCGACTAGTGTACCCGTTATTCGACCTTTCAATTTCATTATAGAAAATATCGAACTTATATGTTTTCTATTACTTATAAGATAAGATTCATTAAATTTATTGAATTAAAAAAAAATTAATGTAGAGGTTATACTGAAATTTGTCTGTTCTGAGGTTTGACGTTTAACAATTGAAGTAAATGTCATCTGATACTGATCTGATACTAACAATACCAACCTTCTAAAAATATGTTGCGTGTCACAAAGTGAGCTCTAGCGACATTTAGTTGCGTGTTACAAAGTTAACTTTATGAATGCCAATTAGAAAATAAATTATTATAATATTGTAATTATACTTTAGACATTTATTGATGTGTATATAGGTACATCTCGAACAGCATGAACAATGGCCCTTGACACATAAATATATTTAAATTTCTAGTTTATATTTTCAAAACATTAAAGTTGAGCTAGCTTGAGAATAGCCAAACCTCTTAAAACAAAAGTTTTTCTAACATGCTAACAATAAATTTCTTCGCACCTAATATCGCTCACAATCGCTTATCCAAATTCACGAACCTATAAAAGTATTCCAAACTAATATTTTACCACAACGCTAAAACGTTCTCTTGTTTCATATTAAAATCTTTTTATAATAGTTGGCGATGGGAATACTACGCAGGCAATAACTCTCTCTCGGAGACAGCGAGCGCTTCGAATTAACCTCACAGTCGCTTTTTGTCAACCGGAAATTAATACGGCGGGCGTGCGGACATTTAAATTACCGCTAGTTAGGCGAAACGAAGCGTTTTGAAGACATATTTATCGCGGGGTATTTATAGAACACACGAAGAAAGACGCATCTCTCGGTGCTTGGTCCGTTGCTCTGGTATTTGTGGAAGATTTTATTTTATAGATATTTAGTAGTAGTAAATATGTCGAGAGGGATTCATAAACACGGTTTAATGGTAATAGCTTGGATCGTATTTGTATAGTTTCATCGTTCTTTTGATATTATTTTATAGGCTTTAATTATATCCCGATTTTTGAAATTGTGCAGTAAGTATTCTATTTTAGATTTTGGCACGATTTTGTAATGGTTAATAAATACAATAATTAAGTGATTACTTAGCATGCTAGCGAATTTGATCCTACCAATCCACAAAAGTTCGAGTAACTAAGAAATTCTACTTCATGAAATAGTAAGAAGACACCTATAATATTGAACCCTACGTTCAACGAAACCAACTTTGAACGATGAAAATTGTGCAATTCTTAAAAATATAGCATACCGTTTTGTGTCATGCCTTCCTTAGTACCAGTCCAGGCAAATTATTTTTGCGATAAATGCTCTACTAGTACCGCTAGTAAACAAACTGAAAGTTCGAGGTGATTTGAGTTGTGCTATGACTGTCATCTTACAAAAATGGTTGCCGAACCCTGCTTCCTGCTTCGCTGCAGTTTTTAGCTTATTACCTATTCAAAAACGTAAAATTCTGTGTTATCTTTTTTATAGAATAATATTCCGCATTAAATGGCACTAAAATTGATTTATTTGTTTTACGGCAATTCGAAGAACGAGCGTATTGTCAAAACCTACAATGAAAAATCGTCGATTTTTACCAAATTTCTTGTGTTTTATTCCAAAATGAATTTTTAGGTGTACAGGGTTAATGGGTTTACTTACATGGTATTGAAAATGAGATTTCTACTATTATGGGCCTAATGTTAGGTCGAAAACATTTAAAAATATAAATTACTCGTATATTCAAAAATTATTGTTTTTCAGTAAATTGAGGAAGAAAATTTTATGTGACGACATTATCTTGAACAGGGTGAAGGAAGCATATTAAGAATGTAACCTGTGGGTGGCTGTTTTAGCTTACCATAACTAGTTGTGTCGGTACTATGGCTTACGGCCAGTCATTGGTTCCAGCTGTTTCTACATCTCTATTAATATTCAATTCTCATTAATTTTTTTTTGACTTGCTGGTAAAATTTTTGTCAAAATATATATTCTAAGTTTTAATCTCTTCTAAATTAAAAATATTTAATAAAAAAAGTCATGCAAGTAGCCCAATAGATCAAGTAAGATCATACACCTTAATATTAGTGCAATATTAATTTGTTAATATTTTAAGATTTTCTCCAAGGAAAAAAAAGTTCAGAAATTTTAGATTTTTAAAGTATTTTTTAAAGTGAACTGTATTTTCTGAACGGATAAAAATATCTACTGCCGCGGTCTCTTGAATTAAATTCTAGGAACATTTCTCTATTATAGGAGTTTTCTCCAAGAGAAAGTTGAGAATTTTTTTCCGTATTTTTGTGTTTAATGAACTGTAACGTCTGAACGGATAAAAATGCCGACTTCCGGTTTCTTACACTGAATTCACCGAACATTTTTATATTGCTGTACCTGGGCAAATGAGGCATTATTTAAAAACTACATTGTACACCAAAAGTGACTTAAATGACTGTTAATTCAAGAGATGACAGTTTAGCCCTGGAATTCGAAGGGCACGTGTAGGTTAATTTCTTCTTCAATATTTTAGTAAACTTTGACGAATTAAAATAAAAAAGTTTCTTTTATAAATTATGGGTTAAGGAGGTACACTCGACATTTGAAATAATGAGAGAGTTTAATGAAACTTTGCAAAATTAATTAAAACATTGTAAAAATGTTATCTAATTTTTTTTATAATTTTTCACCACGTAGATTATCCAAAAATAAATATTACAAAACTGCATTTTACATGGCCTCTTATGGGACTACTTTTAAATCAACGTAAAAAGCATTTAAGGAAATGACAGAAAATTACAATTGTTTTTTTAAAACGTACATTATTATCTCATAGACCGGATAAAAGTAATACCAGCATCATTTACCAAGTAATTTACAAGAATTCTTAATCGAAAGACTGACGTTTATGCCTACTGGAGAATATTGGCGAGAACATAATACAGACGCGGCAACGTTGAAAAGCGCGAAATTTAAATTTAACCAGAAAAAAAACATTATCTATCTATAATCACAAGTTTTTCACAAGAATTTAAATGAAATTTCAAATGCAGAATTCTCTTCACCTTTCATTTTTACTATCTGTCAGATTGACATAAAGAACGTGAAAAATGACATGTACAGCACATAACAAAATAACAAAAATAAAATAATATTCTTAATTAAGTTATTTAAATCTCATCTTATTAGAAAAAATTCAAATAGACTGCGTTTACATACAATTTTTTTTTAAATTTTTTATAAGTTGGAACCCTAATATTAAATACATTGCGAGTATAGGAGATGCCCCTAACCCCCCACCACTCGAGTGTAGGTACCTCCTTAAATAATGACCAGTTTAATAAAATACAATATACACAAATGATATAACACTGATTGAGAGTTAATAATACCAGTAACGACAAAATAGAACAAAAATATGTAAAAACACTAGATTAGTAATTAAATAATCATAATTTTTATTGAAAGTCTTTTCTCTGATCTGATTAGTATACTTTTGCAATAGCTCTCACTCCCAGAAATGAACGAAATATTTATCTTGATATAATACACCATTATTAAAATATACCTCCTAGATTCCTGGGCAAATCCCCAAGGATCGTGCAATAATGAAGTTTTCCAATTTGATATGGAATAAGGAATCGTGTTCGGCGCGTGAGATTATAAAATGCAGTTGTTGCGTTGTGGCGGCGTTTGGGGAATTTTGCGTTTTACACTAAACGCGTCGCGCACTACCAACCCCAGCAAGTTGAGCATCGGGCGGTATAATGTGATGGCCACAGAAACAAATTTAAGGGGACCAGCTCTATTCAAATATAAATATTTAAGTGGTTCATAACAGTTTGTAGTTTGTCGGTTCGCCGCTAGAGGTCTCTAGGGCCGCCGCCATGTTGGCTGATGGTCGAATGATGATTGTTTTATAAATATTTGATGCCGGCAGCTTCGCTTACGCCCCGGTTCGCTCAAATCAGAGTTTATGGCTCGTCATAATGTTCGAATGTTTTATAGATACATGCAGTTATCTTCCAGCGATGTAATTCGCACGTAGACGTAATGGGCTCTTCCGGAGAGCCGAGCACGGGCTTCATCTACTCCGGCCCATTCTCACCGCAAGCCAACTGCGTACGAATACACAATAACGCTTTTCCTACTTACCAACCGACGATCAACATTCTCATATGTGATATACACAACACAACAACGGAATACGATATCAACACCACTCTCAATTTAAACTTTTATAATCCGCAAACATTTTAGAGACGCGGTACATGCATTTACCAACACAAGTTTAAGCGTTTGTCTGGAATCAAATTTAGAATGTGGAAGAAAATTTTACATGAAAACGAAGATCCGCAAATTTGGATAAGTTTGGTTTTCATATTTTTACTTCCTTGTACGAAGTAAGGAAGTATTGTAATCGCGAAAAATTTCGGTTCTCAGATTTTGACGGAAATATCCGTTTTGACCTTTTCTGAATCCATTATGACTAGTTTCGACGTGACGTCTGTACGTACGTACGGACGGACGGACGTATGTGTGTCGCATAACTCAAATACGGTTAGACGTAGAAAGTTGAAATTTTGTATTTAGGACTGTTACAGCATCTAGTTGTGCACCTCCTATTTTTGGTTTCAATCTATAAACCGGAAGTAGTACTTTTTAAAAATATTTCGATAAATATTTAATTTAACACAAATTTTTTTATTTTAAATGAAAGATTATGTGATTATTACCTAAAATCGGTATTTTATAAATATTTTTGTATCTGGTATCATTTAGGAATAATTAAAGTATATATTTTTTATTTAGTATTTCTTTATCTTGTAGTCCATGATCGATTAACATTTGTTACTACGTAAAATTTAAATGATTATGACATGACAGTGACAATAGTAAAATATGCTTTATATCTTCTTCTGCAGTTTAAATAAAATGACTAAAATATATTTGTGAGTATACTAGTATAATATGTTAAAAGAATTTTTTATATTATTCTACATTTTAGTTATTAAGAAAAGTATGAACACACAAGGCGTACAAGGAAGTCATGTGGTGTCCACGTCAGATTTTTTAGTTTCCGGTTTTGATTTTTGGACGTTAATTCCGTAGTTACTATGCCATTATGACGTTTGTAAAAATAGGTGAAAGATAAAGTAATTTTTTTGCACAATGGTCTTTTTTATCAACTTACCCTGCCTGTTTCCAAGACGGTATGTTGATCTTACCGATTGCTAGGCTAAACAAAACGGTAAGTAAAATTAAACAGAACGGTAAGTAAATTTCATGTTAATTATGATATTATGAAGAAATTAATATTTGCGATAAAAAAGACCAATCGTGCAAAAAATGGATTCTAGGACAATATCCCCCCGGACAATATCCCCCCGGACAACATCCCCCTGGACATTATCTCCCTGGACAATATCCCCGTAGGACAATTTTCCCCTGGACAACATCCCCCTAAAAAAATATCCCCATGCCAATATCCTCCTACGCAAAATGTGTTTTAATTATAATAAACTAATCTACGAGTATGCTAACAAAACACTTCTTGCATCCAACATAACTCCGTTTTTTTGTCATAAACTTATCTATACTAACAAAACCCTTCTTGAGTCCAACAGAACTCCGTTTTTTTAACATAAACTAATAGTTATTAAAATGTGTAATACACTTAAACAACAACAGTGTTTTAAGGTTTTTACTTCTGAAAAAACTCTATGTCCGATCCTTTCTAGGGGGAAATTGTCCGGGGGGAAATTGGCCGGGGGGAAATTGTCCTAGGGGGGATATTGTCCAGGGGGATATTGTCCAGGGGGATATTGTCCAGGGGATATTGTCCGGGAGATATTGTCCGCTGGGATATTGTCCGGGGGGAAATTGTCCTGATACTCAAAAAATGATGTAAGCATCACGAACATTAAGGAATTACCGATGTCAGACAAAATTGTCTTCCATCGGTAAACAGTCCTTACCGTTCTTGATACGTACTCGTAATATACTATTATTTCGCTTTAAGTTTTACCAATTATTGATTTTAGTGCAAATGTGTAAATAGTAAATACAAAAAATGTTTAGAATGAAAACTGCACCGAATAAGCTTAAATTTGTTGTTTCAGACAGCTATGTAAAATTAAACAAAACAAAAATATTTTATTGCTTCACGTTGACAGATTTGAAATTGTTGTTCTAATTGATTTATTGTATCATGAGAAGGATAAACTAATCAAAAAACCAGACTAATAATCATATTTTTTCTTCTTAATTATAATTAATTGAAGTATTAATTTCTTTATCGTTTTATTTCTCATGGCACTCTGTAAATAGCTCAAATTATGGAAAATTGTAAATACGTTTACAGGAACGTTATATCGATAAATAAGTGCTCGTTGGATGCAGATTTTTATTCTGAACACGTTCTTATTTACAATTTAGCTCCAAAATCAATCATTTTTAACATTGTATTTCCTATTGGTTGAAAAAAGTGTACACCCGATATAATATTGATAATGGTATGTTATATATATTTTAATATTTACATTAATAATAATTATAATAGTATTCTGATTCTGAAATCCTACATAAAATTATAAATACCTACTGTGCAAAGAAAAACCAAAGGACAATGAATTATTCTGTAAAATTTGAAAGCAACTGACATGTAATATTTATTGCCACATTACACCAAGGCAATTATTTCTGGACGCGGCCAAATAATGTAATGTTTTGAAATACATTTCAAAATAAGATTTTCAAAACTCAAAGCTAAAAAAATAAATGTGTTTTAAGTGACACTTGGTGAAATAAATATAATTGAGAAACAAGTTTTGATTTCTTACAGACCTTCCATTTAGCAAAATAATCTTTAACTAGGCCTGTTTAATAATGAACTCTTTAAATGTTTGTTTGATAAATTTTCATGTTAAATAATCCCTTGTGATGGGTTAAGATCTTTCTTGCTTTTTAAACAATAAAACTATCTGTATTTATTTATCTGTTGCGAAGTAACGTAAAATCTCAAAAATTAAATAAGAAATCGTACCTACCTTTGCTAAAAAATGTAATTTCAAATTTACCTAAATACAATAAATGAAATATTCAATAAAGTTATAACTTGTGGATAAAGTAAAGGTCTCTACTTATTTAAAAACAATTAGGTAGTAATTTGAATGCTTACAGTCGCCAATAGTGTAAATTGTACTTTATTTTAAGTAATTTCCATTGTAAAACTTTCGTTGAATACCTAATATACCTAGGCATAAAATAATGTACCTATGTAATGTATTATAAGTTTGTATTATCATGATTAATTAAATAAACAATAAATACTGTCTTCATATTTTTTCATAAATTAATATTGATTCAAACTTAATTAATTTATACCTACAACAATTAACTCTATATCCGGTAGCGAACATTAGTTAAAGTACCAAAAGCACTCAAACCTGACTTCCAAACCCAAAAATCTGTTTTACAGTTTAAAATAGCCAATTTGTCTCGGCAAATTGGTTAGAGAAAGACAGCAATACATCTCCACAACCGTGCGAGAGAGACAAACCTCCCTAGCTTCGGAGGAACAGACAAAGATGTCACTGCTGAAGAAGGTAAACACTAACAAGAGATCAGTAGACGCGGCGGTAAGGTGTGAGAAAAGGAACACCTCAGAGTACCTTAGAGGGTTCGGAGAGAGACAGCACTAGGGTGGAGGAGCCTCCACCATCAGAGAGACAAAGACGGCGATAGAATGATTGATAGACTTCGTATGACAGGCGAAGTAGTAGTTTACAAGTTAATTACGTAAAGTGACGCTAATGAATTACTCGCGGCCGAATAATCGGGTGATTAGTATAATTTAGGGGGTTACTTAAAGCTA
Organism: Agonum fuliginosum; assembly: GCA_947534325.1. NCBI lineage: Eukaryota > Metazoa > Arthropoda > Insecta > Coleoptera > Carabidae > Agonum > Agonum fuliginosum. The sequence goes on along the minus strand of OX384029.1, from coordinate 10,110,344 downwards.
GATTAGGATATTAATTAAGTATGTTATTATCTTCTGCCGCGGATTAATATTTTATTAAATTCAACCCAAGATTTTGGTGAAGACGTTGTAGGTTTATTTGTATACAGCACCCTTGAATGCACGGAATGTCAAAAATTCTAATTGGAGTTTAAAATTAGGTGCCATCATTTGTTAGCGTTGCGGTTTAAAGTGAGTGGTAAGAAAAAATGTAGTTTACAGTGATTTATGGGCTTAAAGATTAATTGTTCATTTTAAGATATGGTTGAAAATTAAAATTAACGAAATATTTAACTTTTAAATTCTTAAATACAAACGTTTGCTTATAAAACAATTATATATTAAACATTATTAACATGAATATTTTTTGACAGATGGCTTATGGCTTAACCAATCATATTGCTCAATGATGACGTTGGATGACGTAATGCAACCAATAGAATTGAAATTGTAACATGATGCATCTGACAACAAATATGTGTGTATATTAGATTTTATTTAGTTACATTAGTTACAATAAATAAATAAATTTGTAAAATTAAACGTCAAAAATGTTTTGCAAAATGAGTCGTTTTTTAACATGAAAAATATTCTTCCTGAATACCATTCCAGATAATAATTTATTGAGACAATTTTTGACTATTTCAACTTATTGCAATTTCACTCCACAAAACATCACGGAATATATCCCTCAACTACGTCTCGGGAAATTGTCAGATGATGTTTTGTGCCGTGAAATTGTTAGTAATAAGTTCCCGTGGAAACGACAAAACAATTCCCAAAAAATTATCTTCGCTTGTGATATTACCCCTGATAATTCTACTCCTGTATAAAGTAAGCCATAAACAAAACACAATTTTATCGCTTTGATAGCGGATAAAAAGAAAGGTAACTTTTTGCAAGTGATAAAACCTTATTTACCTTTTTCTTAGCACCAAAACAAAAAACAAAATACTACTAAAATGTAATTTGTTTTATATTTCTAATATTTGTCTGTGAAATGATTGGATTTTGGGAATATTTGTGAAAAAGAACCAAAGGAGTCGTTAAATTATCTCGTTGAATTACACTCGAGCATTTTATTTCCTCTGAATAAATTTCTGTTTGACATCTCAATCTTGTCACCTGATAGGCCAAGCTGTATAGCATTTTTGCTTGACATAAAGACTAGTAGCAAACCGAATGTGCGATGATATAAAAGATAATAAGCAGATGTATAGGTATGTGTTCTTCACTCGAGTTTCCGGTCCATTTGTTAATTATTAACAATTTATTGCAAAAAAAACGCGATTTTTGTCTATTTTTGCTTGTAACTTTGAAACTAATGGAGCAATCGGAATGCCCCAATGAAATGATTTGTAGAGAATTAAAAGTGGCGTTTTTCGCGAACTTTACGAGTGTTTTTAGCATGCTTCCAGGCATCTGATCGAAAAACTGAAATATACGTTTTGTAGTGCACGATGTCAACTTTTCAAAACTTTTTTGGAAATTATTATCGGACTTACGGTAACGCATACAGGCCTGCCGGAAAAAAGCGCATTGCAAACTTTGAATAGCGATTTCGCGAAAACTAATAATCCGACAGCACCTACATTTGGCACATATAAAGAACATTACAATCCCTACTTTCTCTCAAAATTTTAGCGCTCCAGCTCAAAAAATGACGGAGCTATGAATTTTCGAAGAACACATACCTATACATCTGCTTATTATCTTTTATATCATCGCACACTCGGTTTGCTACTAGTCTTTTTGTCACGAGAACGCTGCTTTAAATCCCTATAGCTTGGCCTATGATAGCAATTTGACTAGAAAAATTGTTTTAAAATAAAATCACAAACAATTCTTTTCAAATTGCTAGGCAACAAAGTTTCAATGCAAACAGAAATTTATCCGGCGGAATAAAAACAAGTGTAATTACAGTTGATAAATAACCTGGTATCATAGCTATATTATTACCTCCTTTACCACTCACGCCTTTCTGATGTTTGTAATTATACATTTTCGAGAGGTGCAGCAAAAACTGAAAATTTAAATTAGGAGTAGGTGTAGAAAAATTAATATAAAAACAGGCAAATTTAGAATCGTAAAAAGTATAGTGTTAATAAACTGCATTTTCAAGTTTTTATGAAACTCTTCGTGGGATGTTGTTATTTAATTAACCACCAGCTATTTTAAGATTTTAACACTACCTACTTGAACTTGACAACAAAATATCAGTATAAATACGAGAAATGTCACACGATTTTAATAATTAGTACCTACCTATTTATAAATTATGAAGTAAGTATCATCTTAATTCGTTGCTTTGCAAAATTAATTAATAACCATTACAACTCGCAATTAAATTATTAAATATAACAATCTAAATATAAATTCTGTTAATATAATCTCCTTTCATGTTAAATTTTAATAACACAAAACCCGCATTGTATTTTGTGTTCTCTTAAGTTACCAACAAACGAGGAACGACAATTATCATTCCAAGGCGTTAAAATTAATGAATATTCACTCAGAACGCAAAGATTGAATGCCAGCTCTGTTATATTCAAATTTACTGGTCACTTTAATAAATGGCTCTACAAAGCGAGCTTCTCAGTTCTTATATCTAATCTCTGTGTGTTTGTATTTTTAGTGGAGACAGGTTACGCTACGCAGAGACGGATTCAATTGTTTTTGGGTGTCTCGGGTAGTAAATAAGACGAAATAATGGTAATAAATTTGGATTTGCATACTATGCATTACGGTCAATTGCCTGAAGGACATTTTATTCTTAAAATATTATTATATATTTGAAAAATGTAATTAATTATCAAAGTGTTATTTTCAAAATGTCAAGATTAAAAAAAATTTAATTGCTCAATTTCATGGAATGTCTCCAAGAAATTTACAATAAAAATCATTAATTGACAAGAGACCAATTTTAATATTATTTTATACGAATAATGTATAACATAAACATTAAATGTGTGGTTTACTACATTATAAGGTTATACTTATTAATCCCGCATAGGGAATAATAGTCATGATTCCCTCTTCTGCATCAATCAGAAAATTACTTTGCCTGAATCAATTTCTCTGTGCAAATTATTTTTAGAAAACTTTAAAAGTTTAATGATGTAACTATGGTGATAGAGAATTGACATTTGTAAATATCAAAATGTTTGCGTATTGGTATTTATTTTATTAAAATTTTGTACGCAATAAATTAGTCGTAAATAAAGTACAGTATACAACTCGCTATAATTGCTATTATTCCATCCGATGATTGAAACCCGCGCTCGTGCTATATATACTTCATTTTCGGGCATAATAGCATCCATTATAGCGTCTTTGTATAATATACTATTATCGACCATTGAATAATACATTCATTATGTGGGTAACTGTAGTAAGATAAATCCCTCTATAAGACACACTATTGTATTATTAGTCCATTATTCAACACTATTCTAAAATGATGAACACTCTCATCACACCAAAATGTGAGGTTAGGTTAATATTTTAATGTATAAAAATTTGTAATATTTTAAAAGTCAAAGTAAAACGTCGCACATAATGGCTATAATTCACTCGGATGATTATACACATATACACTCGCATTCGGCTCAATTCGTGCAGAAACTGTCATGTACGAGTCCAATAAAGTAATTCATCACATAGCAAACACTGTCTACTGTCATAAAAATGAGATAATGCAGTGATTAGAGCTTTTGAAGTGAGTTCGAATCCGTCATCCTTTCAAATTCAAGTTAGAATACAATTAAAATGGCAACCACAAAGCTTAGAATCGGGTACTTATTTATACTAGTACGAGAAGCTTGCACCGGATTATCAACACATTACAGTCGATTAAAGTTATCATCTTGGCATAAAAGCGAAAGAAACAGTCAAGTATTATGAGATGGCAGGATTAATCAATGAATTTAAGTCTAAAATCTAGATATAGTGCTAGTCCAACAAGAGAGTACTTTATGAACAGTAAACAATATCATGACAACGTCGTTATCAGGCAATTGAAAATAAACATGTTTTTAAATACTTAGTTAATTCTGTAGGTTGGTTACCATTAAAAATAAAATAAAAATAAAAACAATTATAAATTTAAATATCTACATTGACTGTAAAGTAAAAATATTCAAGCAGGTAACTATTTATAGGTATTTTAAAATTTGATTGTTTTTCAAGAGCTCCAGTTCCCTCATTTTTATGGGGCCCTATCCTATAGGTTAACCCGTCTCTGACACTGTTACGTTTTTCCTTCCTAAGTATATCTTTATTTATACTCTAGCGACATGTGTTTTTGCGGGCGACTTGTGAACTAGCGGAGCGTCAAATGACAGATTGAGACAGCTGGGAATGTTAACGACTAACAAATTGCCAAATTACTTCTCTATGTCTTCGGCAGTGAGTAGAAGATGAGAGACTGTTAGTGCAATAGAGAAGCAAACGATTTTAATTGGACGAGACCGCACGACCGCGAGATGCTAAATCATTCGCAGTAAACATAATTTGTTTTACTTTCACCTGGGAACACCAATATTAAAAACAATCACAAGTTTATGTAACAAATTCTCGTAAGAACAAATTATACGCATTTAATTTGAATATGCAGGCTGATTCTGTGGTTACTCTAAATTTAATAAAAATAAGTACTGAAGCAACAAATGTGAAATTAAATTTTGGATAAAAAAATAGTTGCTTAACATTATATTTTTCCTGTAGAAAACCATTATCATTATTCAAGAATATTTAAACAGTAGTCCACGTATAAAAATTTACTACTAGTCCAGTCGAGATAGACATAAAAATTAGCCTTAAATAGAAAAAATTTGGGGGGAGTGATTTTTTTTAAAAAAAACTTCGGAGGGGATGGTTGGAAGTCTAAATCTCGATTTTCGAACTAATCCCGCCATTGCGTTCGCCGCCATCTTGATTTAAAGTTCAATTTTTTGCTTTTTCTGAAATAACTCGTTAATTTACAACTTTAGAGCAAAAATGGTAGAATCCAAAGTTGTTGGAAATTTAATTTCCCACAAGTTAAAAATAAAAAAATACATAACCAGATGTAACAGACACAAAAGTCCCTTCTACATTCTCCATTACAATTATATGTCAATAAACTACATAATAAACGAAATATTTGAAGAAAAAAAAATCACCTACGATTTGAGTATAAATCCGAAAATATTGATCGTGGAATAAAAAAAAATGCGAGAACAAAAGTTTAAGGAAATAAAATTCCACCCATTACGATTTTTTTGATAAACTAGATAGTATAACTCTGCAAATATTGATCCTAGCGTAAAATGATAATGACCAACTTGTGGGAAATTAAATTTCCAACAACTTTGGATTCTACCATTTTTGCTCTAAAGTTGTAAATTAACGAGTTATTTCAGAAAAACGAAAAAATTGAACTTTAAATCAAGATGGCGGCGAACGCAATGGCGGGATTAGTTCGAAAATCGAGATTTAGACTCCCAACCATCCCCCCCGAAGTTTAAAAAAAAATCGCTCCCCCTAATTTTTTCTATTTGAATGTCTATCTCGACTGGACTATACGTAATGTCAGTCCACTAATGTTTTAGGCGATTTTTCGCGATAAATACTACTTACAATAAACTAGGTTTGGTATAGTGTTTAATAAAGAGGTTTGTGACGAAAACGTCATAAACTTGTAATAAATAATTAACTTTTTATCACATGTGCACGCAAAATGAGCTGAAACGTGCTTATTTAGAGGGAGCAAAACGCGTTTTCGCTCCCTTGAGATATTTTGCTCCCTAGGAATATTTTGCTCCCTCTCGATTTTTTTCGCTCCCTCTAAACAAGCACGTTTTAGCTCATTTTTCTGTGCACTCGTGACAAAAATTACCGTATGCACTTCGGGAGGAACGCTTTTGCTCTCTCGGATGAATTGACAGCACTCGACTGATTCTCGGGGTGCCTTCGGCAGCCCTCTATTCAGTCTTGTGCTGTCAATTCACCCGCGGGAGCAAAATCAAGTTTTCCTCCCTTGGTGCATAATGTACTATTCACAAAATAATTTGCTTGGTTTGATGTAGTTCAGTTTGACAGAAAATTTTGTTGGAAACATGAATACTCGCATGAATATAAGCAAAAATTAAAAAATTTCTATTTAATTTCTCATAAAATGAATAGGATAATACTTTCTTAAACTCAACATTTAATTTGATAATAAACTGGTTTGTAAAAAAAAATAACAGCATGAAAATTATGAGATAAACATTTCAGAATACCTGATTTTTATGAAAGATGGATTTCAAAATATTTAGAATACTATTTTTACTTCTCCGACCTATGTAATAGAGGGCAGTATTGTAATCGTGATTTTTTGACAGTTCGAGATTTTGGTTAATCTTCACGTTTTAGACCCTACTGAACCAAAAAAACATAATTTTAAAAAAAGTCGGTCTGTTAGTCTGTCGGTCTGTCGGTCTGTTAGTCTGTCGGTCTGTTAGTCTGTCGGTCTGTCTGAATGTTGGATAACTTAAAAACGCGTTGGAATTTTGGACTGAAATTTTATATTTAAGATCTTGAGCAAAAATCTGACTTCAAGTTCGTTAATGAGCTTTATTCAACCAGTATTACCAACTTTATAAACAAAACTTTTTTATTTTTATCAAAATACTATCGTGTGTGGTATCAAATTAAATTGTTTCTCAAAAAATTATTCAAATTTGTTCAAGTGTATTATCAAATTAAAGTTCTCTGGGGAAAAAAATTTGTCGAAGAATCAATAACAACATTTAAACAATGGTCAGTTGTTTTTACGTCCCGCATTATATTCTATAAGGGTATAAGGTATTGTGACGGGTTAAAATTTTCGAGTGTGAGGTTTTAGTGAATAAGTATAAGATTTTTTTACATGGTATTTAAATTATGCCGAAGTCTGTATCAACTTAAATAGTTTGGGGAAAAAAAGATAAATTTATTTAAATTTTGCTGAATAAAGCAGAAACAAATTTATCCTCAGAATTTAGAGAGAGATAGAAATATTAACGCGCCTTTACCTATCTCCTGAGGATGGTTAAGTGATTTGGCTAACTTTTTTTACCACGTTAGTGTCTGACGTCATCAATTTCGTCGCGAAAATGACAAACCATACTTAACCACATATAACCACAGTTAACTATACTTTCGCGAAAAATCGCCTTTTATCATTAATTATTTCAGCATGGATTCTATAATCTAGAAGCAATATGATTGACTGGAGTTTTTACACCTAAACATTCAAATGCTGGCATTATACATTAAAGTGGCATGTTTATGCTTACTATAAAAATAACATTTGAAAATTGATTGTACATAAGGTGATTATCATTCAAATTTGTTGTTTTAATTATATTTCAGTGTAAGGGCTGGTTTATAATGGATGTAATCGATTCTTCTTCTGTATTCTGCAAGATGTGTGATATGAATGAGAAGTGTGTGGTTCATAATCATTTCGGTAATCTGCTAACCTTTTTTATAGGTACCTACTGTAGAAATAGATCAGTTTGTTGAAACTTACATAGTTGGACCTGCAATGTTTATAACAATAAATATTGTAGCAAAATATAAAATACTTATCATAATGTAAACAAAGATCAACAAAGAACAAATAGGACTTGCTTGCTATTTGTTGGGAAAGAAAATAGTGAAGTATGTAACAGAGTGGCTTTATACTGAGTATGGTAAATTGTATTTGAATAAAATAACATGTTTAATAAGTTTAAAACTTAGATACTGAACTAATTTTTGGATATCATATTGTTACAGTTAAGATACTCTAGGAAGTTTTCTTAAAAGTTAGCGAACCTTACTGTTACAGTAGGTAAACCTCAAATCCGGTGTCATTATGAACCATAACATAGAAATTCCTATAGCTCATGTTAACAGAACACAGAAGAAGTCACCAGTTACATCCATTATAAACCAGCCTTAATCAAACACCTTGAAAATTAGATACCTACAGTCTACAGTACAGTATGTCCGCGTTGTGGTAACTTTTTAGATGGGGGAAATTTACTTGATGTCATACAGATATCAACCAGTCATTCATGCTGAACACCGAACAGGAACTATAAGTAAATATAAACTTTAAATTAAGAATTATGTAATAAGAAAATTAAATAGTAATAATTGTCCATGTTATTAACATTATTAATTACTTAAAAAATGAATTCTGATGGCAATGGGTTTGTTTATCAACGAGGACCTTTGTTTTAGATTCATATTTGAGAAAAGAGATAAACATATTAGACAGACGTAACATTAGCCAACGAATGAACATGTGACAAAGAGAGCTATATATAATGCCTGTTATTATTAGTTCAGAAACTAATGACGTAGGTACCGGTCACCACAACGTGGCCAAACTATAGATACAACAGATTTAAGGTATAGAAATTTAAATTTAACGAAAAAGAAAATCCTAGAGATTTATTTCTATAATTTTTAAGAGTGTAAATTTCACGTTTGTTTTTACGTCTCCTAGGTATAGTTTAAAAACTTGTTTTACGGTTAATGGTTCAAAATCTACCATCGATTAATTAATTAAATTTTCTGATATAATTGATGTTATTTCATAGTTTCAATAAGTATGTACATTTTTGAATAATAATTTTATATTCTCAATTATTGTATATAATTTTGTGAGAATTCCTAAAAAAAAAGTTCCTCGATGCGACGATTGTCGATTCCAAATTCTGAAAGTTAATTTTATTATCTCGTTCTGTTCCTGAGTTTTTGAGTTTTTATCAAAAATCTCTAAATTTTTCCCAACCACTACCAAACAACAAATTACGCCTCTGTCATGGTCGAAAAATTCGATAATTTTAAATCTGATTGCGGTAGTGAATTCACTCAGCAAGGTCTATTAATTGTCTATTATTAATATTATTATTTTCAGTGTGAATATCCACGCCAATTTCTCTTACGGATGACTTAAATCTAACACTAGGTATTCACACCATCACATGTGGTTCTTATTAGTCACCATGACAAATTTCTATCTGTTAGGGAGGTGCATCTAACATGTGATACTATTATACCACACCGCACAGGCCCATAGATGTAACCGCGTTGATAATTAAAAAAGATACCGCTACCGCACTAACCGGAAATGCTAAATTAAGGAAGTGTTAGAAATCCGACAAGTTTTAATTGATTTGTGTGAGTGACGTTCATTAGTTTACAGGTTGGAAAATTAGTTCGTTCCAATGGGAATCTTTAAATATTATTCAGTGAGCGACTTGGCTTGGCCATTACTCATCTTGACGATGAAAATTTACCGTCGATCTATAGTGGAGTAATAACACTAGTCGACAAGGTTTGGGTAACATGAATGAAATAACTAATAACAAAAATGCATCTATAAATTGCTACTTTTACTCATGTTATCGAAAAAAAGTTGTAATTTGTTGATTAGTGTACCTATTACATGCGTGAGTTGAATGCTATATTTTTTACGACTACTCAAAAATATCTAATCAAAAAGCTAAATGTTAAAATAAAATACGAAAGATAGTATCCTTATTTTGTGTCAAGATGGCGGACTGGCATTTTAATATGCCTATGTCTTATGTACCTGAACGCAATCGGTGCAGTACCTTGAGATAGCTAGTATTCACGCAAAATTTGGGAGCATTCGCTTCAGTGGTTTTAATGTTTATGAGGCACATATAGAAGTTTCAAATCCATAGGAGTGACGTCATAAAAAAATAAGCAAATTATTCGTATGAATCAAGATTTTATGACACACAATATGCGTATAGATTTATATACGAGTAAAATGTGTAAGAAAGAGATAGCTTATTTTATGAACGTGGTGAATAGAATATATCTGATATGACGTCAGTGGATTTGAAACGTCTATACATAGATAGTTACATACTTTTCTTCTTTAATAATAAACAAGCAGATAATAAATCCCTATTGAACAACAAACAACGAACTTCTTGTTATGATATTGTTTATTGTTGTTAAGTACTTTGTAATAAATTTTTACTCACTTACTTAATGTGTAGTGACAAACTAAGGTAAAATAATATTCATATACGAGTATAATAATTATGTAATCGTAACAACGGTCTTATTGATTGAATTTTTTTACTTTAGGTATTTTAATCCTACATTAATTTTATTTGGCTAATGGTGTCCTCAATATTGTTTGGAGATCAAGATGCTACCACAAGGAAATAAGTTGAAAGAAATCGCATATTTATAGAATAAACTAGACACTTACTATTAATCCAAAGGCTGCGTTAACTCAGGATTTCTTCTTTCTCATTTAACCCTTGAACAGCAAACTTTCACGAATTTTATACGATATAGCCGGATAACACAAGATCAGGTCAAATCAGTTCGCACTATTCAAGTCCTCTGATCACTTTGCACTTTCACCCAGGTTAAAACGTCCACGGTATAAATTATTAATTAAATGCTACAATTTTAAAAATGAATATTAAAAATACTTGAAAAGATCTTAAATTACATAAAAACAGCCTAAAATTAATTTTGATACATCATATACTTACTAATTTTTACTCAAAACAAAATGAAATTTAATATAATATAGTACCTACCTACAGTAAAATTAGATTTTAAATGGGAACTAATTCCGATGAAGCTGAAAATTGGTATATAGCTTTGTATTACCTCTCTTATTAACATACTAAAAGTTCCCTACAATCCGAGTGGTGAGTCAGCCGCCATATTGGAAAGATGGCCGCCGTTTTAAGTTTTTTACATTTTACTCGTTACGGGGTCACTTTACAGAAAAATTTCAAATTAAAAAATTGTAGAGCAGAAAATTCTCTACAAAAAACATATTTACAGTTTTCACGTACCGTGAACGGTAAGCGAGAAAAATTCGACAATACATCTTCTAAATTCGTAGTCAGTGTAATTTTTGTTGAACAAACCATGAATAAATCTACTATAACATAAAATGTTATTATAATAATATATGCAATTGATAACACAAACTTTATGTTATAATTTATTTTTTTTAAATAAGTATTTTTATTAATTTATTAAAGGTTTACCTTTCCACCCACTTGGTGTACGTTGTACAACGCTTTTGCAATAATATCAGAACCTTGTTTCATGACAGAAAAACGGCTGTAACTTTTTAAGGAATAATAAAACCTACTTTCGATTTGAAGCATTCGATTTGACAGACATTTATCTATCAAAAGTATTGTTAACAACATTTTTGGGTAAAGAGTATAGATTAGCCATAATTTCAAGAAAGAAAATTAAGAATTTTTTATTTTATTAATTTCTTGTATTTAATCAACTTTGAATACTAAACGAATTTGAATATTGCCTGCTGGGTTCCAGCATATAATTTTTTTGACATTTTGTAGTAAGATACACTATTTTAAAAAGTTTTAGTGGCCTTAGCAAGGTCAAAATTTAAACATTATTCATAGAGAAATTGCAGTATTTTCTTATTTCTTGTGTTTAATTACCTGTAATTTCTTAACGAATCAAGATATCGACTTCCGGTTTCCGGCATTGGATTTCTGTTAGGTACATTATACTAAAAAAATTTTATGGCTTTGGTTAGCCCCTAATTGTAATTCTTTTTCCGATAGAAAATAGTGAAATTTTAATATTGTTTTAGTTTGCTGTGTTTAATCAACTGTAATTTCTTAAAGGATTAAGGTATCGACTTCCGGATAAAAAAATCGAATTTTTCAGACATTTTTCTAGTATACACATTATTATAAGAACTTTTAAAAGTCTTGTCCAGGTCGAAATTTATAGTTTTTTTTCCGGAAGTCAATACTGCAATTTTAGATTGATCATTTTTAACTGTGTTTAATTAACTGTAATTTTTTAACGAATCAAGATATCGACTTCCGGTGTCCGGCATTGGATTTCTCAGACATTTTTCTGTAAGACACATTATACCTAAGACTCGTTAAAAAATTATAGTTAATGAAACACAAGAAATTCAAAAAATACTACAATTTCACTTTTTCTCTTTGAAAAAAGTTTAAATTTTGACCTTACTAAGGCCGTTAAAAGTTTTTAAAATAGTGTGTTTTAGTAAAAAAAAGTTAAAAACTTTACATGCTGGAAGCCAGATGACAGTATTCAAATTCGTTTAAAGTGAGTCTTAATTTTATTTTTTGAAATTGTGGCTAATCTATGACCTGCGTCCCCCCAAATATTGTAAACAATAATTTTGATAGAAAAATGTCTGTAAAATTGAATGATTCAAACCGAAAGTCGGTTTTATTATTCGTTATAAAGTTATAACCGTTTTAGTGTCATGAAACAAGTTAATGGTTTTATTGCAAAAGCGTTATACTATGTACACTAGCTGGTGTGGAAAGGGGTAAACCTTTAATAAATTAATATAAATACTTATTTTTTTTTTAAATTGGTAACATAATGTTTGTGTTATTAATTGCATATATTATTATAGTAATATTTTATGTTATAGTAGATATATTTAGTGTTGCCACGAGACGAGACAAACGAGATGTCTCGTCTCGTCTCGTCTCGCCTACTGTTTATCTCGTCCCGGCGATATTTTATCTCGATTTTCGAGACGAGACGAGACGAGATAAAAGAAGCCGAGATAGGGTCGAGACAAGACGAGACGAGACGAGAGGACGAGACGTCTCGAATGTCTCGATTATGATAGTAAAATAAGTAGATTAATTAGATGTCCATGTATTTGAATGTGCTAGATCCATAATGTGTGTATATGTGCTATATTAGACATGTGCTTACGTACTGGAACTTGCAAGCAAGCAAAAGTATAGGATTTTGTTTCTGCAAATAATTTATTTTTTTAATACAAAAAATGTTGGAGAACTGAAGCAAATTTAGGTTTGTTTGAAAGGTAAACACTAAAATAAAATGCAGAATTATATTTGTTTTAATTTGGATAATAAATAATAAATAAACTTTCGCAGATTGACACAGTGCTATCTTATTGACAGCTGGCAGTCTATGAAGTGTAACTTTTGGTGCCTAGGCAATAAAATTATTGTAATGCCTAGGCTTACACAACAATTAGTGCGACAAATATAATATACCTAGGTACGTATTTTTTTCATATGCAAATTATGAATATTAAATGTTTATTTATGAGAAGTACAGTAGCAAATTGTTGTGAAGGTACCTACACTTGTAACAACATAGACATGAAGGGGAAGCACAAAAATTGAATTTGAGACACCGCGAACCAGTCCCAGAGACATCTAGTGGCAGTGAATTAAACTTTTGTACCAAACATGATTATTATTCTTAAAAACCGGCTCAAACTTATCGAATCGAGTTATCTTTACGAGTTTAGATATTATTATATTGTTCAAATAGCGTGAATTTATGTATGTATGCATGTATATTGTTCAATAAAATATTTAGATCTTTAAAAACGAGATAAAACGAGACGAGACGAGACAGAGAGTATCTCGTCTCGTCTCGGCCGTATCTCGTCTTGTCTCGGCAAGGTTTTATCTCGGTATTTCGAGACGAGACGAGACTGGTAATTATCTCGTCTCGTCTCGTCTCGTGGCAACACTAGATATATTCATGGTTTATTCAACAAAAAGTACACTGACTGCGAATTTAGTACCGTTCATGGTACGTAAAAACTGTAAATATATTTTTTGTAGAGAATTTTCTGCTCTACAATTCATTAATTTGAAATTTCGCTGTAAAGTGACTTCCTAACGAGTAAAATGCAAAAAACTGAAAACGTCGGCCATCTTTCCAATATGGCGGCTGACGCACCACTCGGATTGTAGGGGACTTTTAGTATGTTAATAAGAGAGGTAATACAAAGCTATATACCTATTTTCAGCTTTATCGGAATTAGTTCCCATTTCGAGCAAAATTAAGTCTAATTTTACTGTACTAATATGACCGAATGAAATTTAAAATTGTAGGTTAGGAACATTACCTATATTAAACAAGTAAAGTAGCCAGCGGAAATTTAAAAAATAATATATTTACCTATACTAACAAAATTTCAAATAATGTTTTGCAAGTATATATTATATAAGAAGCGAGATTACAAGCAAATATGAAAATTCTTTACCTCTACAGCAAAACGTGTAAATTATATCCCCAAGTATGTAATATGTATGTAGTATGTAATATGAATAACAATAGAATGTTATTTTAAGACAATTTGCACAGATTTTTTTGAAATTTAAAATGATTTTTACCACTGAAAATAACTATAACAATAACAAACACATTTTACTGTAAACTAAACGCGATGTTATTCTGTTAATTGGGTTCGCTTCGTTCAGTTATTTCTTACCGGTTGTTTCTCGATTCTATGATTTTTAGTGGGACGAAATAATTATGTATTGTTCGTTCTAAATACGTTGTACATTTTAATAGTTTAAAATAAAATAATGAATAATGTTTTGTGACTGATAACAAATATATAAATTTAAATTCCGATTAGTTATCATTTATTATTATACGTATTTTAACAAACAAACAAACAAACAAAATTGCTTTTTTTAAGACACGTTTAAGATTGCCTTATTACCTTACGATATTGTTGATTTCGGTTTAAGTGCCCAAACTGCATACTGCAAACAAAATAGTTTTAATTAGAAGCAAAATACATAGCTTGTGGAAAAAGGATATTAAATTTAAATAATGCATTTATTTATGTTTCCAGTTTAGCTATGCTATAAAATTTTCATAAGACAGTATTAAAATTTTACTCAACTACTGACTTTTGACCAAAAATTTTTTTTTTACTGCCCAATATAGAAGTTTCTGTAGGTATCTATATATAGTCCATGAGCCAATTACTTTTTTGGTACCACCTGGGGTGGCAAATGCTGACTATGATTTTTTTGTTCAGTTTTATGTGTAGACCAAGAATAAATGTGATAGCAATGTCTAAGTAGTAGCTTTATGGCACAAAATAACGATTTTTATAGTAAATAGTGATTTTTCATCATCAAATTATAAAAAGGTACCAATCAAGGTGGCACATGCTATCAATGTTTTTATGTTTCAGTTTTGTGTTTAGATCAAGAAAATATATGATAGCACGGACTATGGAGTAGCTTTTTGCAGAAAAAAACAATTTAAAAAAAAGAAAGAAATTTTAGTATTTTTAAATTTTTGTGTGTTTAATCAACTCTAATTTCTAAACGGATAAAGATATCGACTTCCGGTTTGCAGCGTTGGATTCCTCAGTAAATTTTGCGTAAGATACATTATATTAAATTTTTTGTTAGGCCCTTGATAACCCAAAATTTAATTATTATCTTCAAGTGATAATTTCAAAATTTAAGAATTTAAAATATTTTTTGTGTTTTTATCAACTCTACTTTCTGAACGGAGAAAGATATCGACTTCCGGTTTGCGGCGTTGGATTCCTCAGTAAATTTTACGTAAGATACATTATATAAAATTTTTGTAAGGCCCTATTGATAATCCAAAATTTAATTATTATCTTCAAGTAAAAATTGCAAAATTTCTGAATTTTAAATATTTTTTGTGTTTAATCAACTCTACTTTCTGAAAGAATAACGATATCGACTTCCGGTCTGCGGCGTTGGAAGCTTTATTAAATTTTACGTAAGATACATTATATTTAATTTTTTTGTAAGGTCCTTGATAACCCAAAATTTAAATATTATCTTCAAGTGAAAATTGCAAAATTTAAGAATTTTAAATATTTTTTTGTGTTTAATCAACTCTACTTTCTGAACGGATAAAGATATCGACTTCCGGTTTGCGGAGTTGGATTCTTTAGTAAGTTTTACGTAAGATACATTATATTAAATTTTTTGTAAGGTCCTTGGTAACCCAAAATTTAATTGTTATCATCTAGTGAAAATTGCAAAATTTAAGAATTTTAAATATTTTCTTGTGTTTAATCAACTTTACTTTCTGAACGGGTAAAGATATCGACTTCCGGTTTGCGGATTTGGTTTTCTTAGTAAATTTTACGTAAGGCACAATATATTAAATTTTTTGTAAGGTCTTTGATAACCCAAAATTTAATTATTATCTTCAAGTGAAAATTGCGAAATTTCAGAATTTTAAATATTTTTTGTGTTTAATCATCTCTACTTTCTGAACGGAGAGAGATATCGACTTCCGGTTTGCAGCGTTGGATTCCTCAGTAAATTTTGCGTAAGATACATTATATTAAATTTTTTGTTAGGCCCGTGATAACCCAAAATCTAATTATTATCTTCAAGTGAAAATTGCAAAATTTAAGAATTTTAAATATTTTTTGTGTTCAACCAACTCTACTTTCTGAACGGAGAAAGATATCGACTTCCGGTTTGCAGCGTTGGATTCCTCAGTAAATTTTGCGTAAGATACATTATATTAAATTTTTTGTTAGGCCCGTGATAACCCAAAATCTAATTATTATCTTCAAGTGAAAATTGCAAAATTTAAGAATTTTAAATATTTTTTGTGTTCAACCAACTCTACTTTCTGAACGGAGAAAGATATCGACTTCCGGTTTGCAGCGTTGGATTCCTCCTTTAGGCAAAAAAACACAAAAAATATTTTAAATTCTTAAATTTTGCAATTTTCACTTGAAGGTAATAATTAAGTTTTGGGTTATCAAGGACCGTACAAAAAATTTAATACAATGTATCTTACGTAAAATTTACTAAGGAATCCAAATCCGCAAACCGGAAGTCGATATCTTTCTTCGTTCAGAAAGTAGAGTTGATTAAACTCAAAAAATATGTTAAATTCTTAAATTTTGCAATTATCACTTGAAGATAATAATTAAATTTTTGGTTATCAAGGGCCTAACAAAAATTTAATATAATGTATCTTACCCAAAATTTACTGAGGAATCCAACGCTGCAAACCGGAAGTCGATATCTTTATCCGTTTAGAAATTAGAGTTGATTAAACACACAAAAAATTTAAAATACTAAAATTTCTTTCTTTTTTTTTAATTGTTTTTTCTGCAAAAAGCTACTCCATAGTCCGTGCTATCATATATTTTCTTAATCTAAACACAAAACTGAAAAATAAAAACATTGATAGCATGTGCCACCTTGATTGGTACCTTTTTATAATTTGATGATGAAAAATCACTATTTACTATAAAAATCGTTTTTTATGCCACAAAGTTACTACTTAGACATTGCTATCACATTTATTCTTGGTCTACACATAAAACTGAACAAAAAAATCATAGTCAGCATTTGCCACCCCAGGTGGTACCAATTTAGCTCATTTTCGGGTTTGGCTCATGGACTAATAGCATTGCACAAATATAATAGTCCTGTTGCTAAGTATGTGACGTATGTATTTAAATATTAAAAATCGGCTGTGTCCACCAGTAGGTACTTCCCCGGATATAAGTTTTAATAACATGCATTCATAAAGGATTTAATTTCATGCTTCATTCAGCAAGATTTGAATAAATCTTTTTAGTTATAAATGAATAAATTAGTTTTCATGTTCTTCTATTTCAAGTAAAAGTAATCTTATCAAAATATGCATACTATACCAGCCACGGGCCAACTGCTGTTATTATGGGCTTGTAATAATTATCTAGTACCTATAGCGTAAGAACATTAAAATAAAATTTTAATTTACATATTTTGATAATGGTTAACAATTAATAATTTTGTTACGGTTGTTGGAAGAGTGCTAACTGCCGAAAAAATAAAACAATTAATTAAAAGTTCGAATAATATGATGGACCGGGATGATTTCCAATTAACAAGTCCCAAAAAATAAACAAAACGGTGATAAAAATTTTCTTTCAATTAAAATTTCAGATAGGGACAAATTTTTAATTAAGCTATGCATTTGACAGATAAAATAATACGAAAAACTCGAAGATTCAATAGAATTAAATATGAACAGCAATAAATGAGCTCATTAAAACTAAATTTCAAAACGTGATTGAGATATTGAGAATTTCATCGTCGCGGATATTTGCCAATTAAAAAGTTCATTTGTTTCCATGAAACAAACGATGACAGCATTTTTTAACTGTAGATAGGAAACTCTATGCGATGTAGAAGATACTTCTATTTTTGTTCGATACATTTTGCGCCTGCACAATTACAGGCCTTCGTTAACGTTAGTTAGAAATTGAAATTAATTATTAATTATTTCCAACCAGTGATGAGTGAGAAGTTACATAGCATAGAAATTTTTACTTTTTCAATAATAATTTATTGTAATAATAATAATTATTATACTTATTAAAAATAAATATCTGTCTTACCAAACTATGATCTTGGAAAGGTGCTTCATGATACATGCATTTTAAATAAATTTTAATGTTATTACTTATTGTTGACAGTCGAAAGTATAGTAACTTACTAACATATTACGAATTTAAACAAAAACGTAATAATTTTATTCGTATAGCCAATTTTTATTAATACTTACTGTTTTATCTACCGACAATTGAATAATACATTCATTATGTAGGAGGATAAAGAAAACCCCTTCGTAAGACGCACTATAGAATTATGAATTCATAATTCAACACTACTGTAATCATTCCAAAATGTGAGGTAGGTTAATGTTTTAATGAATAAAAATTTGTAACGAAGTGTTTTACTTAAAAGTCGTAAATAAAACGTCGTATTTGACTAGCATATAATGGCTATAATTCCCCCGGATGATTATACACTCGCTTTCAGCTTGTGCATAAACTTTCATCCTCTTGAATTATAGTCTACACAGCATATTATGTCCTCGTTAAATAATATTATATTATTTACAACCACTGAATAAACATTCATTATGTAGGTAAGTAACTGTTGTAAGATAAACTCTAGCATAAGACACATTATTGTATTATTAGTCCATTATTCAACACTATACTATTATATAGATACGTATAGATATTATAAATTGTCAGCACACCAAAAGGTTAGGTTAGATTAAAATTTTGTGAGTAAAATTTTACAAACAAGAAATGTTTCATTTATAAAGTCGAAGCTAAAACTTCGTATTTGAGTAGCACAAAGCACATAATGACTATAATTCATTGGGATGAATATAAACTCGATTTAACTGTGTAAAAACTCAATATAGTTAATTTGACACAAGAATAATGAAATTTACATTCTAAAATACTGTTGATGTTGATGTATTTACTCGTAATATATTCGTTGGAAAAGTATACGAGTAGCTATAGCTACTATTATTTTAATAGCAGTGTTTACTAGTTATATTACTTGTTTGGCTAAAAAAATAAAAAATTCGACATTCGTTTCGTTTGATGTTGAGTTTCATCGTTTTATAAACTTGAATATTCTCATTTTATAAATACAGTGGGCGCTCGGTTATGTGAATACTTCATTATACGAGTATTATGTGAACTATAGTGAACAGTCAAAATTTAAAACATGAGGTTTTCGTTCTTAGAGTAAACACGGTCAATTTCGATTATGTGAACAGCTCAACAGTGCTTGGTACAAAGTACAGATCTACTTCGTATCTTGGTAGTAAACTGGGACTTCCCCTAAATACGAAGTTTTAAAACATAATTAGTTTCAGAGCTCCATTTTCTATTTTTAAGCCTATGCCAGGTTAATATTTTTTGATTATTTACTTGTATTGCGAAAATGTAGAAATATGACCAATACGGCATTACTAAAATGCTTGAGTGCTAAGACAGTGCGCAAAAACAAATAACTTATTATCTTACTGTTTAAATATATAAAAATGAATTTGTAAATTTTGTTCCATATTGCCCCCTTCACCCCTATCTATTATAAAAGAAAGATTATATTTCAATTAAATTTTATTTCTTAAAAGTTCTAGTGGCGCCTTCAAGCAGGATTCAGCGCCAACCCTCAGTACTATTTTGTATTTCATCCCCAGATATCTGAACTAACGGCGTCAGCAATAAGAGTTGTGTATTTTACCACCCCTTACTACAGCGCTGCTCGCAAACATGCACTGCCATCTGTGAATGACGGTTGGAAATTTGGACTACAGGGTGCTGCAATACGGAGGGTAGAATGTGAACAGAAATTCATTTCTGAAAATTCGTAGGGTAGGTAGCTCCGAGATCAATTTCTTAGGGGGTTGAATCCACTCCGGTTGTAGTTCGTGCGTTTTGAGGGTAGATACCGCTGTAGTGTATCTGAATAAACTTTATTCTATTTTAGTTGGGAATAAGAATGAAAAATAATTACTTTCGAATATGTAAGCAAACTGTAATTTGTTCTTATTTATTGCTTTTTTATAATTTTTTTGTCTCTTTTCTAACAAATTTATCTACAGTTTTATGTTAATTATATTTATTTTTCCGTTATCTCAATAATAAAGAAATATAGGTAGGTACCTATGATCAATGAGTATTCCTTGGCTATTTGGGTGATTAATAGAAAATACAGTACTGACATTCAGCCGATTTATTTAAATTACACTGTCAACGTTTCGATTCTACTAGGATCATCTTCAGGTGAGTGGAGTGGAGTGAATTTGCTGGCGTCAACGGTTATTTGGTGAACTGTTCTAACAAAAAATTCTTTTTCATACAATATAAACGTGCATAGCGTTAAATAAAATGTAGAATTGATACAACACAATACCAGTTTACAAACTTACAGTTTTGATACATGATACATGCATTTTAAATAAATTTTAATGTTATTACTTATTGTTGACAGTCGAAAGTATAGTAACTTACTAACATATTACGAATTAAAACAAAAACGTAATAATTTTATTCGTATAGCCAATTTTTATTAATACTTACTGTTTTATCTACCGACAATTGAATAATACATTCATTATGTAGGAGGATAAAGAAAACCCCTTCGTAAGACGCACTATAGAATTATGAATTCATAATTCAACACTACTGTAATCATTCCAAAATGTGAGGTAGGTTAATGTTTTAATGAATAAAAATTTGTAACGAAGTGTTTTACTTTAAAGTCGTAAATAAAACGTCGTATTTGACTAGCATATAATGGCTATAATTCCCCCGGATGATTATACACTCGCTTTCAGCTTGTGCATAAACTTTCATCCTCTTGAATTATAGTCTACACAGCATATTATATCCTCGTTAAATAATATTATATTATTTACAACCACTGAATAAACATTCATTATGTAGGTAAGTAACTGTTGTAAGATAGATAAACTCTAGCATAAGACACATTATTGTATTATTAGTCCATTATTCAACACTATAATATTATATAGATACGTATAGATATTATAAATTGTCAGCACACCAAAAGGTTAGGTTAGATTAAAATTTTGTGAGTAAAATTTTACAAACAAGAAATGTTTCATTTATAAAGTCGAAGCTAAACATTTTTTCGAAAAACTCCTCGGACAGTTTTTAGAAAAAATATTTAGTTCTCGAGTTACGAGCAATTGTTTATTTAAATTGTTAATAACAAATTATTGTGCAGTCGCTTTGGTAAAAAATTGTTACGGGAATGTACCAATAACATAAATAAACTAATAGAAAATGGTTTTGTCCGTGACCGAAGAGGAATAAGTGCCGATATCCCCGAAGAAATTGCGGAAAAGGCATTCTAATAAGTTTTTTGCAAATATCTTGAAAAATATCGAGTTTTCGTGAAAAATGCCTTCTTACAAAATTTGTTCAGAATAAAAAATGCAACAACTTTTGTCCGAAAAGTTTTTCGAAAAAATGTTTACTTCTCGAGTTACAAGCAATTGTTTATTTAAATTGTTAATAACAAATTAATGTGCACTCGCTTTGGCAAAAAATTGTTACGGAAATACATTACTCACACCAATACACCAATAAAAATTGGTTTCATCCAGGAGCAATGAGGTTAGTACCTCACCCGTGTTTTAGGCCGAATTTTAGGGGTAAACCGCTCACTTAAAATGATGTTTAAATAATTTTATGTTTCTGGTTCCCTTTCATAAGTTTCTGCTATGAAATAAATGTGAAAGACCTTAGACCTTTATGTATTCTGGTGTAAAATAAAGGTATATTATAGAATTGTATAAATAATCTAAGTATTGGGGGTATGAGAATAAAGCTAGATTCAAATCTACCCAATTATAAGAGGCTAATTTAACCAACCAGCACTCATCCTTCGCACTTGGAATTTTGTGGAAGCGCTAGTTAGTTGATTTAACACTTATAGTACTTATAATTGGGTAGGTCTGAATCTAGTTTAACAAAACATTCCTGTCTTGTTATTCTCTTTTTGCACAGTTCTCCATCTATTTTAATCTAGGCATAGGCATGGTAACGTTACTTTGGGTATTTTAAATCCAGTTCTTAGCTACGGGTACCGGGAAGAAACTCTCAAGACCAGGCCCCGGTAACTTGCATACCCTTTCCACTAGTTTTATGACTGCTCAAGAGGTTACAGTTCGCCCTGTCGAAGCTAGGCGCTGTCATATCGCATAGGCCACATTTTATTAGCAATTTCACTTAAAATCTTCAATAACTTATAGAATATTGTATATATTATAATAAATTACAGAATATATATAGAAATTATACTTTACACGTTAATCAGCGATTCTCGCGGGTTTTTGATGGCCTGTGTTGGCTGCCATATTGAGTACTCCCTTTACCCCTCAGTACCCCGAAACTGGACCAGTTCAGCAGTCACTTTTGCAAGCCAAGTTGGGTTACCTTCAGTGTCTTGTACCGTGCTCAAGACTTATAAAAGAAAATCACAACCATAAAATAATTTAAACATCAATTTTTGAGCTCTTGCTAAACTATACTGCGGCAATGGGAGTTTCCAATCCTACGGCTTTTAAAGAAATACTTATTGGATATCAATTTATAGGAAAGTAATAATAATTATTAATTTTAGTTTATCTATAGTGCTATCTATTTTCAATAGATCCTGTAGCAAGTCGAAGTCGTTGAAGAGTTATGGCAATATGAATGTTGGTTAAAATGTATAGAGTACATAAAATCGAAGTGTTTTCGCTTTGAGCATTCGCAGCTTTCAGCTTTCAACATTTCAGAATGTCAGTGTTTTAGCAGCGTCGGTAGTTCCATATCCCATATCGCATTATTGCGTTGCATCGTAAACGATTGCCCATCACGCGTCACGCTACGATATCTAAAGCTGTTGCTGATTGGCCCAGGCCGTTCCATTAGCTTAATAGCTCGCAATTGGGCGGCCAATAGCGTGCGGTTTAAGCCGGAATTAACGTTTTGTCGGACAACTAAACGAATTAACATTTCGCGTGACGCCACTGTATTATAATTCATAAACTTCAAAGTGATGCGAGATAACACAGAGTGGACGTAGCTCGGTCGCTACCAGCGTTAATGACGCCTCGTAAAATGCTTTTGCCTTCACGTGACTTTGATGATGATTACTTTCAACTTAATTTGTTTAATAAAAGAAATGGCCGCCAAGGTTTACCCCTGGGATCAAACTCGTTTATATTGTACTTTGTATTACTATAGACCTCAATTAACCACCAGCGTAACACACTTTTGATTAGCATGTTATTCATTATTCAATAATTACTCATAACTACCCACGACATTTTCGAAATATTGTTAATATCCCGTTTTACCCAACTTAAGCCTCATTCACAATACGAAATTAGTAGTAAAGGTGGATTTATATCACGCACAGCGCATAGAAAATAATTTAGCACAACATAGCATATTAATTGGAAATTATAGTGCATCTATTTATAAGACGCACAGCGCATAGAAAATAATGTTACTTGTGACTCACTTATAAACGTCATTTAATCAATCCCTACATTACCTTTGAAAATGAATATTTACAAGTTACCCCAGTTACTAACTTGTAAAATTGACAGATGACTTGTTAAAATTTAGTATTAGTCCAGTAACCTAGTACATCGTAAGTTGCATCAAGTGGTGGTAGTAGGTTTCTATGTTTTTTCTTGTATAGGATGTGACTGAGATGCAAAATCCAAGTTTTCGACCTCGGCAACCCTCCGGAACACTTTTGAATATCTCAAAAACTGCTACATTTTTGCAATTTTTTCTGTTTCTTACCATTTTGACTATGAAGGAGCACGATTTCGACTAGATTAAATTGTCTACAATTTGAGACCAGAATGGGCTCGGTAGACGTAATAGTTTCCGAGATACAGCTTTTCAAAATTTGGTAAATTTTCCAAACTTGAAAATATTTAAACTAGTTTTCGTGATACACAAAAAACGGCTGTAACTTTTCAACGGATAAAAGTATCGCCGTCCGGTTTGAAGCATTCGATTCCACAGATTTTTATCTATGTACTATATAATTTTTATAATTTTCGAGACCCTAGTTTAGCCACAATCTTAAAATATAATTTTTTTTAAATTTTGAGTTCATAACATAATAACAACATAATTTCTGAACGAATAATGATATTGACTTCCGGTTTGCAGCACTGAATTCCTCGGACTTTTTTCTCTAAGATACATTGTGTCAAAAACTTGCAGTGGCGTTGGTTGAGCTGAAATTTAAAGTTTTTCCCTGAGAGAATATAGTAAAAATTTTGTTTACTCTTTTGTTTATTGTGTTTAATTAACTATAATTTCTGAACGAATAATGATATTGACTTCCGGTTTGCAGCACTGAATTCCTCGGACTTTTTTCTATAAAATACATTGTGTCAAAAACTTTCAGTGGCGTTGGTTGAGCTGAAATTTAAAGTTTTTCCCTGATAGAATATAGTAAAAATTTTGTGTACTCTTTTGTTTATTGTGTTTAATTTACTATAATATCTGAACGAATAATTATATTGACTTCCGGTTTAAAGTTTTTCCCCGAGAGAATATAGTAAAATTTTTGTAGAAGAGAAACGGTTGGAGTTTCGAATTTGTAGAATTTGCCAAGCTGTATATCGGAAACTATTAGGGCTACCGAGCTCATTCTGATCTCAGATTGTAGACAATTTAATCTAGTTTAAAAATGCATATAATAGTCTTTGCCGAAATCGTACTCCTTCATAGTCAAAATGGTAGGAAACCGAAAAAAGTGCGAAAATTTAGCAGTTTTTGAGCTTTTCAAAAGTATTCCGGAGAGTTGCCGAGGTCGAAAACTTGGATTTTGCATCTCAGGGATATCCCATACAAGAAAAAAAATAGAAACCTACTACCACCACTTGATGCAACTTAGGCCCATTATAACCATGACAAGGTTACGGACTATATAGCTAGTCAAATGTTCATAATAAACGGTTCACGTTGCCACAGTAATACATGCAGTTCCAGTGCTTATGAGAAATAATTTAAGACAATTTTTGACAGAACAGTTATGTGTGAATGACAGAATTTGGTTATAATTTTTTAATTACCTTCCGCTTACCTGTAAAGGAAGGTATTGGAATCATGCAAAAAATCGGGTGGTAAAATTTTAGTGGATGAGCACGAATTAGGGTCCTTACAACTCATTTTTGATAGTTTCACGATGATGTCTGTGTGTATGTGTGTGTGTATGTATGTGTGTGTGTGTGTGTGTCAGTGGCGGCTATTCAGGTGAAGAAGGTGAAGGGTAACTTCACCTATTTTTTTCAGAAATATATTTTTAAAATTTATTTTCAACATTTTAATTAAATTATTCATATTTAAATAAAGTATCAACTAAACACACTAAAATTATTTCAAAATTATTTATACAACATCTAAAAAAACATTTACTGTTCATCCGAACATTCAATTATGTCTTCACAGTTGCGCGCGCATTTTGTAGCTAGCATAGCATGTTGCCATGACAACGACTATTCTCCCACCACGCCAGCATACAAGTGGTGAAGAGTAAATTTCAAAGTCTTCACCGAACCGTTTACTTTATAGAGGAATTGTATAGCGCTGTTTCTTGGAATATATTTATTATTTTTAAAATTATATTTGTAAGTTTATATAAATATTTTTGTAAGTATAAACAAAAATCTATTCATATTTTATTATAAAAGCCTTGACTTTTATTCTCTTATAAATTGCAAATTTGTTTCTTTAAAAAGAATCAAAATTACCATGAATTTGGAAAAATGATCCTATTTGCTTATGCCCTGTTCACACGTTGCTACTTTGAAGACACTTTCGTGCTACTGTAGCAAGAAAAAATCTGAGTCGCTTGTCAAATAGCAGCGCTGCTAATTTGTAGCATCAAAGTATCAAGAACTACTCGTTGATAATTTCACATCGTTGATCGTTGTGTGTGTAGATAGCGATTTTTTGCGGTAATTGTTTCGATTTGAATTTCTTTTCATGCTACAGTAGCACGTATGCGTCTTCAAAGTAGCAACGTGTGAACAGGGCATTAGTATCAGGGACATCATTTTCTAGATGGAGAGATGAGGATAAAAAAGATTTATTGAACAGTATATTTTTGTGCAATATATAAATAAAAAACGTTTATTGTAATTATTCACAGCACCCCCCCCCCCTCCTAACAATGTTTAAAAAAATAAATACTTCACCTATTATTTACCTCACGAGCCGCCACTGGTGTGTGTGTGTGTGTGTGTGTGTGTGTGTGTGTGTGTGTGTGTGTGTGTGTGTGTGTGTGTGTGTGTGTGTGTGTGTGTGTGTGTGTGTGTGTGTGTGTGTGTGTGTGTGTGTGTGTGTGTGTGTGTGTGTGTGTGTGTGTGTGTGTGTGTGTGTGTGTGTGTGTGTGTGTGTGTGTGTGTGTGTGTGTGTGTGTGTGTGTGTGTGTGTGTGTGTGTGTGTGTGTGTGTGTGTGTGTGTGTGTGTGTGTGTGTGTGTGTGTGTGTGTGTGTGTGTGTGTGTGTGTGTGTGTGTGTGTGTGTGTGTGTGTGTGTGTGTGTGTGTGTGTGTGTGTGTGTGTGTGTGTGTGTGTGTGTGTGTGTGTGTGTGTGTGTGTGTGTGTGTGTGTGTGTGTGTGTGTGTGTGTGTGTGTGTGTGTGTGTGTGTGTGTGTGTGTGTGTGTGTGTGTGTGTGTGTGTGTGTGTGTGTGTGTGTGTGTGTGTGTGTGTGTGTGTGTGTGTGTGTGTGTGTGTGTGTGTGTGTGTGTGTGTGTGTGTGTGTGTGTGTGTGTGTGTGTGTGTGTGTGTGTGTGTGTGTGTGTGTGTGTGTGTGTGTGTGTGTGTGTGTGTGTGTGTGTGTGTGTGTGTGTGTGTGTGTGTGTGTGTGTGTGTGTGTGTGTGTGTGTGTGTGTGTGTGTGTGTGTGTGTGTGTGTGTGTGTGTGTGTGTGTGTGTGTGTGTGTGTGTGTGTGTGTGTGTGTGTGTGTGTGTGTGTGTGTGTGTGTGTGTGTGTGTGTGTGTGTGTGTGTGTGTGTGTGTGTGTGTGTGTGTGTGTGTGTGTGTGTGTGTGTGTGTGTGTGTGTGTGTGTGTGTGTGTGTGTGTGTGTGTGTGTGTGTGTGTGTGTGTGTGTGTGTGTGTGTGTGTGTGTGTGTGTGTGTGTGTGTGTGTGTGTGTGTGTGTGTGTGTGTGTGTGTGTGTGTGTGTGTGTGTGTGTGTGTGTGTGTGTGTGTGTGTGTGTGTGTGTGTGTGTGTGTGTGTGTGTGTGTGTGTGTGTGTGTGTGTGTGTGTGTGTGTGTGTGTGTGTGTGTGTGTGTGTGTGTGTGTGTGTGTGTGTGTGTGTGTGTGTGTGTGTGTGTGTGTGTGTGTGTGTGTGTGTGTGTGTGTGTGTGTGTGTGTGTGTGTGTGTGTGTGTGTGTGTGTGTGTGTGTGTGTGTGTGTGTGTGTGTGTGTGTGTGTGTGTGTGTGGTCAAGGGTTGTTAGTCGCATAACTCAAATACGAATTACCCGAAAATTTTGATATTTGGTATTTATTTGTATATAAATTGGAAGAGCTCCCTAGATTTTGGTACAAATATTCTCATCGGAAGTGATATTTTTTGAAGATTGAAAAGGTTAATTGTCAAAATTGTATATAAATTTGGAAAAATATAGTATTTATTTGTAATGAGAATAAGAGGAAAAGTTATTTGCAACTTACGTTATAAAAAAATTGTCTTTTTCTGGTAGCATTAAAGAACTGCAGTAAAATTTAAAAATAAATTTATCAAATAAAACGTTGATATCTTGTAATCCATGATCGGTTGATTTTTGTTTCTGCGTAAAAAATATTGACAGGTGAGACGGGTGACAAGTTGGCATACTATCGCTATATAAGTCCTAAGTAAGATATTAAATGTAGTAATTGAACGGAGAAAGGCTTCAACACAGCAGAGTTTTCCTGTGAATGAATCTTTTTATTCAGGTGATGCAAATTTCTGTGTTTGAATATTTGAGATTTTTACTTGTATATTTTAAATGGGCACCGGATTGCACGTATACATTTCTGTTTAAAGTCTAGATATGGCGGAAGGTTGTGTGATGGCCACGTCAGATTTTTTTTATTTTGATTTACAAATGAGTAACAAGTAAAATGTTGTAGATACAATACATGCCAAGGTATTTTACTGCTTCAAGGACATTTCCTCCTTTCAGCAGTAAGAACTGTTTTACCTTGCTAGTAATGTAATATACTATTTCTATATAATTATGGCTGAAGAAGCATTTATAAATATGATACAAAATTGTAAATGTCTCTATGACAAAGGTGATCTCATTCTCATCAATGTCCTCTTAGATTCAAAAGTCAAAATTAATTCCCGTTCTAGATTCTGATTGGTTGTTCATACACAAAATCATTAAATAATTAAATATTGCCTGAACACTTTTGAGCACCCAAGAAAAAAATTTGGAGGGGGGAGAGGTCCCGATGTAAGTCCGTCATCTTGGAACAAAATGGCGACCAGCTATCTCAAAATGTTCTGCACCGTATAAGGATCTAACTTAAGGTAGGTATATAACAATGTCAGACCGCCATTTTGAAACAAAATGGCGGCCAGATCAAGCCGGGCAAAGCAGCCGGGTACTTCAGCTACATAAAAGCTTGAATTTTTAAACAAATATATAATGCTGCGATATAAATATTAGAAAAGTAAACCACCCTATTTAATATTATACCTTAATTTTTTTATTGAATACAGTATTTATATCTAACCTTACCTTTAATTATTTTTAATTATTCTTATTTGATGATTTGACTCTGACATATTAAGTTCTAGAACATTTAAATTGTTGTTTAAGTTGTTCTTCCAGGATACAATCATGATTCCAATACAGATTTTGTGTGTTTAAAATCAAATTTTTACTAGTTTTTAAATAATTAGTTATGCTACATAAGCTACAAAGTTAAATGCAGAAGGAGAGAGGACTTGGAGATTTTTATATGGTGCTAGTTGAAAACATTTAAAATTGTGCCTTTTATTACTACATTATACATAATATATTTATTATTAAATCTAAATACTACATGGAAAATGTAGTAAATCATGAAGAAAATATAAATATAAAGTGTCGTACAAGTAATTATCATTTTATAATTACTATACCTACTTTATCTAAATCCGAGTAGGTACGACTATTTTATTATTACTTCCTTGTACCTCCGTACAGTAAAGGAAGTATTGTAATCGCGAAAAATTTTGGTTCTCAGATTTTGACGGAAATATCCGTTTTGACTTTTTCTGAATCCATTATGACTAATTTCGTCGTGACGTCTGTACGTACGGACGGACGTACGTATGTATATCGCATAACTCAAATACGGTTAGACGTAGAAAATTGAAATTTTGTATTTAGGACTGTTATAGCATCTGTTGTGCACCTCCTATTTTTGGTTTCAATCTACAAACCGGAAGTAGTACTTTTTTCAAATATTTCGATAAATATTTAATTTAAGACAATTTTTTATTTTAAATGAAAGATTATGTGATTATTACCTACAATCGGTATTTTATAAATATTTTTGCATCTGGTATCATTTAAGAATAATTAAAGTATATAATTTAGTATTTCGGTATCTTGTAGTCCATGATCGATTAACATTATTTGTTACTACGTAAAATTTTAATGATTATGACATGACAGTGACAATAGTAAAATATGCTTTATGTCTTCCTAGTATGTAATTGTTTAATTATGTCATGGATACGAGGTATGTTATATACTACATTATACCCTAGGGCATTATGAAATTGCCATGGTAATATTGAGACATCACTGATGTTTTTCTTCTGAAATTAATATATTTTCTGTCTGTTACTAGGATACCAAAAATATTAACAAAATTCGAAACGTCAAAGCGAAATGTCACGCGCGCAATATTTTAAATAAAATAGTAAGACATAAAATATTGTATGCACCATGGGCATCATTGATGTTTATAGCCCTCGGGCGATTTACAGACCCTCGGGCCAGAGGCCCTTGGGCTTGTAAACATGTCGCCCTCGGATGAGCATAAACATCATCATGACGCCCTTGATACATAAATAACTATTATATCTTCTTCTGCAGTTTAAATAAAATGACTAAAATATATTTGTGAGTATAGTAGCAGTAGTAGTAGTACTTATATATTAATATATTTGTATAATAAGTTAAAAGAATAAAGTAGGTATGGCGGCAGGTCTTGTGGTGGCCACGTCGGATTTTTTATATTATTCTACATTTTAGTTATTAAGAAAAGTATGAACAGTTTAGGCGTACAAGGAAGTCATGTGGTGTCCACGTCAGATTTTTTAAATTTTATTTTTAGGTAAATTTAAAATGACAGCTGTCAGTAATGTAGATGTGGGTGGAAAGGTAGAGGCAAACGCGAACGAAATAATAATTTTTTACATGTTTATGAATTGAATAAATTTGGTACAAAGCGAAGATAATTAACATAATTAAAATAAAGATCCCTGCGAGCTACGAAAACATTGATTTTCACTCCCATGCAAATTTTAGGTTTTATCATTAAAATTTTATTAAACATAATCATTGTATGTAATAAAATATGAACGTATAAATATTATTTTTAATTAGTATAATACGAATATAATTACAGCATAATGTTTGTATTCATTTATCATGTTTTTATACTCATCTACCTTCCAATTCGATAGAATATAATAATTAAAAACGAGGATTCGCATACGTACTTTGATTGCTATTAGTATTTTAATTAATTTTGCAAGTATTCAAACACAATTTAATCATAAATATATAAATAGCCTGTAGTACTCATATTGAATGAAATTTGATACTCTGTTAATTACACGTATACATTAAATTTTATAACAATATGCATCCATCATTTTATAAAATTTATTAACTTTTATTATTAAAATTTTATATTCATTATTTGCTGCACATATAATTATATATTTTTACGTGTTGTTTACTGCATTATTAATTTATAACGAATATTTAGTTACATGCGCCTATCCCCTGAATATTACTAAATATTCCTACAAACATTATAATAACACTAATTGGAACATTTTTCGACTTGGACCGTAGAAAATATTACAATAGCAACTGCAACTTACAGTTAAAATTGACAGTTTGATTTATCAAGCTCTTTTGTCATTTTAATAAAATAATAAGTACCTACAACCTATCATTCAGCACACATGAATAATCCTAGTTTATGCAGACAAAACTAAATTAAGAAATTGCATTATAAAATTTAATTAAAAAGGTAGACATTATTGATATTTCCTATACAACATGTGTCAAAACTTAAATGGCAGATGGCATAGATACTACAAATCATGATATACAAATCACGAAATATACTTTTTTCAAAATTTGCAAAATAAATTGCACTCTAAATGACTCTAGTGCCGCTGGTTTCATAAACTTTCACCGAAATATAATTTATTTATTTATTTATACAATATTAGGTACCTAAGTGATTACTTCAATTACTTTTAGTGCTTTTAGGTTTATTTTATCAATCATATTAATAATACCAATTTACCAGTGGCTCTAAAAATGTGTATGTCATTTATCGTGCGATTTATTTTATGAATTTTGAAAAACAAATTTTCGTTCTGTGATCACTACCTAGTTTTTCCCATTAACCATTTTTTTCAATTTAAATGTAAGTAAGGTAGGTTAGCTAATTATTGCCATGCTGACATTAATTTTCTTTAACAACCAGATAATATTGTAATGTTTTGCAACTTCGTGTACATAGGCGATAACATATCTACTCTCTAAATTATAGATAATTTTCCGACCATGAAAATAGGAAAAATGTTATTCCCTTTTTTTCAAAAGATCAGAAACTGACAATATATGGCACACGAGATGGCACATATGTACCAAATATTGTCACAGTATAATAAAAGGAACACGTTTTTTCCAAGTGCAAAATAGACTAATATATCAAAGGAATTGATCAAAACTTTAATTTTATGAATTAATACGGATAAGAATAAATCTATATGCCAATAAAAAATTCTTTGATGAAGATGTCAAATAAAAGTTAAGTTTATATGCATAGGTACAAAGTATAAGCAATTTTTTATTTTTGTTTTTAGGCACATTCTAGACACATAAAAATGTTCTTATCGTGTTATCATCTTAAGTTATTTTTCATGTACACATATTGCCATGCAATGTTAACAAAAAACTCATATGGCAATATTAGGAACACAAGTAGTAAGTAAAATGAGCTAATAAACCTAATAATCTGTCAAATTTAATAAAATACAATATTGTAAGGAAATGATCTTGGTTGGACATGCATTACAATTTTCTCATCCAGTAAAAATATCTGTTCAGTAATTTGTAATAAAGTGAAGAGTATTCATTTTTTAATAGCATACATGCACTAAACACAAATTTATAGATTATGAAATTTACAATCAACTTTATGTATCTGCATTGTATTTATGTTGTTCATTGCATAAGACAGGCACATAGAGCATCCCAGGTGCTATTCAGCTTAATTGGTTGATTTATGAGAGATGACAATATTAAGAACATGGTAATAATTGGGTAACCTAGGTACCTTATTTGACCTAACAAAAAAAATTGTCTGCTGCACATTTTTCTTCCTATTTACTAATAATTCAACGTTTTCAAAATTTCAGACCCCCCTAAAAAAATATCCTGGGTGCGCTAGTGCGAGCAGTCAAATATAAAACATTGTTTTCAACATAATTGGGCTTTATAAACTTGTCTCGTTAAATAATATAGGTACTTGTTGTATAAGTACCAATTATAAAAAACATACCTAACTTAAAATATTTTCTTGACAAATATCCATTCAATTAGTAACATTTTACTTGTCTTTGTAATTTGTGGTTCCTAGGTATCTATCTACGAAGGCGTAGAAAGAACATGCACAAAATAAAACTATAATTGCAACTTTAATATTGCAATTAAGCTTAATTGCAACTTTAAACTTACAATTGGGTTTAATTGCAACTTTAAACTTGCAATTAGGTTTAATTGCAACTTTAAATTTGCAATTAGGCATGATTGCAACTATGATCTTGCAATTAAGCTTAATTGAAATTTTTATCTTGCATATCTTACCGAACTGTAAGATTAAAGATGCAATTAAGCCTAATTGAAAGATCGAAGATGCAATTGAGCCTAATTGCAGGATCAAAGTTACAATGAAGCCTAATTGCAAGTTTAAAGTTGCAATTAAGCATATTGCGAGATAAAAGTTGCAATTAAGCCTAATTACAAGTTTAAAGTTGCAAATAAGCTTAATTGTAAGATCTAAGTTGTAATTGAGCTTAATAATTGCATGATAATTTTATTTTGTGCATGTCCTTTTTACGACTTCGTATCTACGGGTGAGTCAGCTAACTATTCCCTATTTGGATTTTTTATAACTTAGGCAATTTTTATCAGAAAGTGACGAAATTTTCGCAAAACATGAACTATCTAAAGGAATTTTTACTGCCGAAATTTCAAATCGATCAGACAAAAACTTCACGAGTTTCACTTCAATGTGAAAATTGGACCAATTAATCCAAAATCTCCAATTGCAGCCCAAACAGTCGTTCTAGGAGAGTGCAAGGATTGTTCAGCAATCCAGTGGGGATTTTCATCTGACCAATACCGATGATTGTGTCTATTAAATCCACCATCAAGATGAAAATGTGCCTCATCAGAAAACATGATGTTATTCAGATGACCAGGGTTTTCATTCATTCGTTCAATTTCGTCTTCTGCAAATTAGAAAACGGTTTGCTTTATCCTCTTCAGAAATTGCATGCAGAATTTGAATCTTATAAGGATGCCACTTAAGGTCCTTTAAAATCCTACAAATAGTCGTTTGACTAATCATTACTTAATTAATCATTATTTCAGTCACCAATTAGGAAGCAATAGAGCAATAATGATAAAACTTTGCGAACAAAAACTCAAGTGGCTACTGTATTTACAGCAAAAATTTGGCGGACTTTACACAAAAACTTGAGACTTTACAAACAAATGAAATAGGGAACACTTAGCTGACTCACCCTGTATATCAGTATTAAATACAGCACACATAAATATACCCACAAAAATATTATTTCATTAATATAAATTAATTTGTTATATTGATGACTTACTCCCCGAGAGTGTAAATAACTCGTTTACAATATTTGAAAGGTTTAGCGAGGAAAACATGTCGTGTTGATCCCTCATCTCTCATCTGTCGTGCAAAATAATAGAAACATTCGGCAATAACCGTGAATTCTCGTGTTTCGCGCATCGCTACCATGTATCGGAAAAATATAAACACGGCAAATGACGCACATAAATTTAATTAACCGAAAGATAAAAGCCACAAATAATAAGGCTTTAGTACATCAAGTTGAAGTTTTGTGAAAAAACAAAGAGCGTCACGCGAAAGCTCCACTAAACGTGTAGCAAATTACATTAAGCAGAACCGATAAGCTAAGTTGCTGTTGCTGCCGCTTCCTTTTTCCCATTAGGCAAAAAGGTTTTTTATTATAATTCAACGCACGGGGCACGGGAACGACTACACTGACGACTGACGCGCTGAACTCCCGCGGCGAGGCAACGATACAAATCTGCACGATTGTGGAAATTAACCACTGATTTAAATATTACAAAAACACTGCAAAATGTATACGAAATGAGAACGCTTACAACATAAACGAATGTGATTGTCATTTTAGTTGTATGAACACTTCATCAGTACCTACCTAAGTTTAACAAACTTTTGTTATAGGAATCGAAATTAAATTTATGTTACTTAATATACCTACTCTTAAGAATATTTTATGTTTTTTTATTACGCCCTTCGCCCATTTCAGGTGTGGCAATCTGAAAAAATAAGAATAATCAGTATAAATACAGTAGGAACTAGGTACCTACATATGACTAGGTATATAATGAGCGAAGAAAGTGAATGATATCGTGCAAGTGAGAATGTTGGCGAACATTCGATAGACACTTTTTTGCCAGTTGTGTACACTACTTTTCCCACGACCATAAATATTAAACATTTTATTCATTTTGAAGTCAACTGTCACTGGCATCATTTTAATTTTACGAAGAATAGTTATTTATTTTACAAGTGGAAGTGGGTAAAGTAAGGAATTAGCCACGAGGGTAATCGTAACTCACGAGGCCGAAGGCAGAGTGAGATAATTTTCTCGAGTGGATCATTACTTTTTGCCCACGTGTAAAGTATAACGTTTTATCCAACACCTCTTAATAGCTGCTTAAATATTTTAAAAATATTAAGTTTCAACATAAAACATCGTTTCTATGGTGACTTCCAACAAGCAAAGTAACAATTTACCCACAAGTGGGTATAATTTTGATCAAAGCCACTTGTGGGTAATTTTTTACTTTTCTTGTTTAAAATCACCATAGTTATGATGCTTTTATTAAGGTGTGTTGGATAAACAAATATATCACGATCATGGAATATGGAATACAATGATACAAGATTCTTATTAACAAGAATATAAATTATATTTTAATTATTAAATTACACCAGATACAGCAATAGTACAACTTTAATTTATGTGGATAAATTACTGTTAATGTCGTGTTTGTCCATTTTAATAGAATAATGTATTTTATCACGAAATACTTAATGACAGAAGAAAATGATAACATATCGAACGGGTTGAATGGATATTTGATATTGTTTATTTTCGTAGCTAGGTATCTGTATGGAAATGTACCACACTTATCGAAATTATTTTTATTGCATCTGTAGAAATAAAACAATCACGCCGACGTGTATCTCAGGGCTGGCATGAATCACCGGTAATACACGTTATCAATTTTTATATTTTTAAAATAATTTATTTGTATAATTTGTAATATTTTATTGTTCAAGTTTAAGAGTTTGCATTATTAAAATCAAAGTAGTTTTTGTTTGCTACGTTTTTCAAAGGCTATTTTGTTTTTTAAATATATTGTATAATTTATCTGACAAAATAATTCTTTTTTCCCGAAAGAAAAATGAATGAATTTCATCGCCTTGGTAGCGGATTGAAACGATTTTTTTGCACTCGGTACAAGTTGTCAAAGTTTGGAATTTTTGACATCAAGAACATTTTTTTTCTCAGTGGTTGACAGGGGGTACTTGGCGTCAGATTAACTTGTATGACCTTAAAGAGAAATCTTCAATTTTGTCAGAATTTGATCCATTTTCGACCAAATTCAACTGAATTATGACGGTTTAAAAATTCGGAATTTCTGGTGTATTTTCAAGTAGTGCGTTTTTTGCCGAGTGTTAAGACAAATCCCTTATGCATCCAAAATATAGATAACAATAAATTCTATTATAAATCCTGCCAATTTGAAATTCAGTAACATTGCGCAATTTCGTATTTTCCCTTTCCACAAAAAGACAAGCACGAATCGAGGCACTCGCGGCACTCGGCATTCGAACAACGCAGCGACACAACAGAAAAAAGAACAAATTGCAACAGGGGATAACAAATGACAAACTTTTGATGGAAATTTACATAAAACAAATGACAGCGCTCGTCCATACGAAAAGTTAGCTAATATTTCATCTTATTCACCGGGCGGCTGTGCGGCGGTGGTGTGATTGAGGGGGTGGGGGTGGTTCACGCCTCGCCGAGGCCGCCGCAGGTATATTTCCCCTGGGACCTGCAGGAGAGGTGGCGGAGGCGGATGCTGGGGTTGTGCGACTCGAGGAGGACGATACAGCCACCGAGATACATACACGAGGAATTCGTCCGGGGGTTTCGTTTGGAGGAGTTTTTTTGGTACATAGTAAATAAATATGAAGGGACGGAGACATTTGCACATGGCTTGCTTAATACATCGCATATCTTTTTCTTTTCAATAAAACTAATTTTAGAAATGATTTGCTCTATCGTTCTCTTACAGATGGACACACAGCGGACACATAGAAGGCACACACAAGCGACACACAGGCAACAAAAGCAAAATGAAGAACGTGTGGAACGTTTGTGGCCACAAAATTGATTTTTTCTTTACTTACATAGAAGCCAAAAAATAGTGGCGCCTCTATTTCACAAGCAACAGCCACAGTATTTCTTACTGTTGGGTGTGTGTGTCTTTTATGTGTCCATGTGTGAACAGGGCTTTACAGCAGTGGTGCGCAAGCGGTAACTTGAAACCCTTTTACGAAATTTGGGTGGCCCTTTTTAAATTTGAAAAAATAGGATACAAAATATACAATTTTAAAAAAATCTATAATAAAAAATTATAATTTTAAATTATTTTTTTATGTTTATGTTTAAAGGTACCTACCTATAGCATATTTTTATATTCATGTTTACTTTTGATGGAACATAATCTTTTTTTGCAATTCTTGCGGCACACGCACTGACCTTATTCGCTGTATCGACGTGTATTCTTCCATGAAAAATATAAAAAATAACCAAAGGCTAAAAAAATATATGTGTCGTTTTTACCTCTCGCCTAGAGAGGTATAGGGATCGTAAAAAAATTGATATCGAGATTTTTCTTAATAAGCACGTTTTAGCACCGTTAGAACCTATTTGACAATTTTCACGAGAATGTCTGTGCGTGTGTGTATGTATGGAAGTCTGTATGTACGCCTTACTATGCACTTTCGTTCTGATTCATTATCTCAAATTCTGCTGAACATACAGTTCTCTAATATTTTGGTAACAATCTGCAAGTCGGAAATGGTATTTTCTTGAAGCATTCTAACATGTTTTGCAAAAATATAGGAAATACTGCGATAGTTAATTTGTCATCATGCGACATTTCAAAGAACAAATAATGACCTCTTACAATATTTATTTAAAATCTTTTCTATGTCTCTTACACACGTTGTCAAAAATATGTAATATTAACTATCACGATTTGTAAATCATAATATACTTTGGAAACAAAAAATAACACAAACTAGCATGTTATTCTCTAACGCACACTTATAACTTATAACGTATCACTTCGAGTTACACTATTTGACAACCAGTAAAAACCAAATATAATAAATGTGGACAAATTGTATTAAAGCAATAAATCGAAACTTTTGCACATTTTGTAACATAGTTTACACCTCGGTTTACACCACGTTTACACACAAATTTAAATTTTTTAGTTTAATAATTATTTATTGGCTAATATTTGTGTATTCTTTATTTTGAGATTACAGTTTACAGTTGCAAAGTTGGTAAGTATCGAGGCATAACCTAACTTTTAAACGTCAGTGCTACAACTTCAGTTGTTGTAGGTATATATTTAGTTAATGGAACTTTTTTATAAATATTTTGTGGTTGTCTGAAAAATAGTGTACATAATTCGCTCAAAATTGAGATAACAGTGCTCGTGAAATTGAACCATTCGGCGCTATGCACCTCTTTCCTCAATTTCACTCGCTCGTTATCTTACACTTTCGATGCTCGTTATGTAATATAGGTACTATTCGGTTCTACATTCTACACGTCCTGTAATATATACCCTTAATTTTTTCCCCGAAGTACATACACGCCCTGCATATTAGATTAAATGCAAATTTTTGACTCTGTACTTCGGGTTAAATTCTCACGGACAAAACACACCGGCACTCTTTTCGTCCTCCTTGCGTTATCCTGTAACTCCGTCCTTTCCTTCATGCCCTGTATCTACGATATTAACCGCGTATATGTATATAACCACCATCCACCATAATGACTTGACTGCTTAATAGATGAACACAGAACTCTGTTTAGTCATTTTAGTAGGAAATGTCATTGCTGCTTAAAGGGGGGCATTTATTGCGTTTTATTCCTCCGCTGAGAGTTTTAGACTTTTACTTTACACTCAGGGTAATAAATGTCTAAAGAGATATATCTCAACATGATAGCATTTTTCACTAAATTTACAGAACTTTTGTAAAATCATTGGTTCGCGTTAAATTTTTAAAATTTTTAATAAGTTGTATAGGTAACAATTTGTTTCGATTTTATTTGGTTTATTTTCAGAAGAATTAATTCAACTGAGCTGTTTTCAAATGATACATTAGTCATTTCATTTGGTTTACATTACAATTTCTTTTAGTGCGTTCTGTCTGTTAAGACGATCCTCTACCATACCAGAAAGCAGCTCAAAACCATGGTTTTTGCCCGCCACTCTACAATGTTTTTTTTTATTACACATAATTAGTTTAAAGATATTCTTAAAGATAAAGGTACAAACAACAAAATAGCCGATGCTATTTTTTAAACACAAATATCTTCTATTTTAATACGAATTTAAAAAATTCTATTCGGTATTTCACAGATCCAAGCTTTGTTACCAACATATTAAAAGTTAATTCACTTATAAATAAAAGCTGTACAGTGGCGGACGAAAACAATCTTTTTTATAAATTTTGCTTTTTTTGCAAATATGGGTGCCAAAGTTATTTTTCCCCTTTGCCATAAATTATTTGTTATGATTATGTTTAACAAAACAATAAACACTATAGGATAGCGTGTGAAGTCAATGTTTTGTACTGTTTTCTGCCATGGGTCGCCTTAAGTCTTATATTTCTCAAGGATACCTTCTTTATATTTGGACACCAGCATGAAATTTTGCACAGACTATAAACATGGGCGTCGTTAGGATATTTCCTAAGGGGGGGCAAAATATTTTTTGGACCAGTAATGTAGTCCTATAAGAAATAATTTGGCAGGGAGAAAGGAAAAAGCGCCGCAGGCGAAATTTTTTTTGAGTTCAAGGTCAAAGGCTGCTTCATTAAAAGTTAAGTTATACATACACTTGAAATTACATCATAATTTACCCTCTATCAAGTACAAAAAATTTAAATAAATAATACATTTTAAAAAAATAATGAAATAAATAGTTATTTTAGCATTTAGATTAGTACGTAGGCAAAAAAAATATAAATATACTAGTTCGCTGGAGGGAGGTGGTTTAATCCCTAAATCTCCCTGGCTACGCCAATGATTAGAACTATAAATTTCTGATATCCAATACATACATTAAAGATTCAGAATAAACCTTAAATACAGTTTCTTGCAAATCTCTATACCTATATTTAATAAGAAATAATAAATTTAGCCAACTTCCGGCAAGAAAAGCATATCAAAGCTCGCTGCAACCAATGTTGCCCATTGCTGCTTCATTTCGATTTTCGAGGAAAATACTACCCTGCTCCAATTAAACTCATTTTCTGAGTAGGTACAGGAGCATTATTCTTGAAAAGATTCGCGTATTTCGTACATTGAAATTTCTAAAAAAAATTTCCAAGTGTTTGGTCTTTTTTGTTATATAGGTATGAAATTTGAATTTTTGTATCATTATCTAGGGGGGGGCAAACGCCCCCCCCCCTTGCCCCCCCCCCTAACGACGCCCATGACTATAAAACATTACCTTGTTCAAAATCCATCGTGATACAACTCATAGGGGGGAAAGTATAGGAGGATACAATCACCAGAAAACGGTTTTTTGCTTTATTTTGAAAACTGTCTTCAATAAATTGTCAAACTTCAAACCTCAGAATGTACAAATTTTAGTATAATCTATAAATTTGTTTTACTTAATAAATTTGTTTGCATTCAATAAAATTAATGTAAATGGAAATCATGTAAGTTCAATATTTATCACTTAGAATAGTTCAGTAATTATATACATTTGCTGTGACACTTAAATGAATGGCAATATTAATGTCACCATCTAAAACGTTACACACATAAATTTCCCTACATCGACTTTTCAGTTTAATTTAAATTTCAATATTAAAAAGACGATAAATAAAATAGAAAACATAGTAGGTATAAATAACTCATTTTATAAGACTCGCCCTCAGACTCGTTTTACTAAATTTGGACGCGCGTGCGAAAAAATCATGTTTTATAAAATTTGTTCTTTAATATACTATCTTGTTCCTTGATCAGTAAGTTGAGTACTAAGTACAATATGTAGTGATGTAAAATTTCCGGAAATATATTTTTTTGAAATATATTCGGAAATATTATTACTTACATATTATTTCCAAGAGTGTTGCATGTGGTTCTGAATCGGAAAAATAATCAATTTGACTTTTTCCATAATAAATTTCTTTTTCGTTAGACCCAGAATCATCGATTTTTTTTCTTTTGTTGCTACAGATGAAACTGGCAATGAAACTATACGTAATTACAGCGATTTTTTTTGTAAAATAAAAGAGGTTAGGTACAGTCTTTCCCAATTCACACAAATAAATAAAGTCAATCAGTCAGCTGCTATTTTTATGTGAAAAATATGAGAATGTGAGATTATGAACGTGAAGTGTTGCCATGTAGCCATGTTGCCAACTATTTTAACAATAATAGAAGTGTTCTGTCTATGTTTTCTATTGCAGCAATGACAACTATTATTATAAATATTAAAATTTGAACTTATGAATACAAAATATGATTAAGAAATGAATATTGCCAATATTTCCATTTACAAGACTAACTATATGCCATTGAAATATATGCACGAAGTTGTGAATCAGCCTGTATTTGTACTGTACCTAAATATGTTGAATGTTGATGTTAAAAAGTGTGCGTATAAGCCCAGAATTTTAATTATCCTTTGGATTTAGCGAATCTCGGTTCAGAAAAAAAACAGATATTCATAGCATATGATTTGGCCTTTGTACGTTCGTTACACATAATATGGCATACTCTCCACAGTTTCAATGTGATTAAATATGCGTTATTTCGCGTGAAATATTCTAAAGCCTGCAAAATAAAAACGCTTTTTAAAAAACGTTATATAAAAACTGCATATTAAACGCGCACTGAATTTCTATTTTTCTCTTTCTGTATGAACATAAAAGGTTACTTTGCAATTTAATTAAAATAAGTACCTAGTGCATCATCTGAATGTACAAGCCTTAATTAGTATTAATTAATAAACGGTACGGTTCACGTATGTCCATATTATGCCACGCCACCCCACCCTCCTCTGCGATGTCTGCTGGCTCATTATATATTTCATAATAATAATTCATAAAATTGCAAATTCATATAATAAATCTGATAACAAATGAATGCTGTGAGGCGAGACGAGACGAAAAAAGTTAATTCTCGACTCGTGTCAAATTTTCGAAAGAAGAAATTTGAGTATTCTAGTCTACCTGTGTAATTTCTCGGCTGTTCTATGGGCTACTTACATGGTATTGAAAGTGACATATCTATTGTACCTACCTAATGTTAGGTCGAAAACATAATTATGTAAAAATGTAAATTTTATTTTAAATAAATTATATGATTTTTAGTGAACTGAGAAAGAAAATTTTCTGTAACGTCATAATTATGAACAGGAGGAGGGAAGCATATAAAGAATGAAAGAAGGTCGAAATAATGGGTAGGTACACCAGTCACCAGTCACAAAAGTTGTAGATTTTGTTATTTTTTAAGTCGACGTTTCGGCTACATTCTTAGCCTTCCGCAGGACAAATGAAAAGTTACAAAATCTAGTCGAAAAATGGTTCAGGGCGCAGCATAATCAAATTCTCGGTAACCATTTGACAAGAAATAAATCAAGAACTTAATAAACTTTTAATTAACGACGAGAATGACTGACAAGTAGATTTGCATCTTCCTGTGTTTGCATCTTCCTATGTTAGCATTTATGTCGAATCTAAAATTCTAGATTTGTATTTTCCTGAAAATTAATCTTTTGATGTAGATATTTTATTACGCATATATTTTCTAGATTTGAATCTTCTTGTATGCTTGCATTTTCCTGTGTATAAAAATTCCAGAAATTAATTTTCTGGTGTTGAATGTCTAGCATGC
Organism: Agonum fuliginosum; assembly: GCA_947534325.1. Taxonomy (NCBI): domain Eukaryota; kingdom Metazoa; phylum Arthropoda; class Insecta; order Coleoptera; family Carabidae; genus Agonum; species Agonum fuliginosum. The sequence continues at coordinate 10,067,373 of OX384029.1, read as the reverse complement.
TTTTGTTTTATCATTTTTTAGCTTAGTGCACGGCTTGGTATGCAGATTCGTCACAAAATAAGCAAACTGTATTGAAGAAATTTAAGTTCAGTCAGTGCCTCTCGAAATAAGTAAAATATATTACTAATTAAAGTGTCTTGCCATTAACTAAAAAATCTTAAAGCTAATTTAACTTAAATTCCTCCAAAGCTAATTTCAAATTCATTTTAACTCTCATGAAACAGTACAATAATTGAGTATAAACTAAGTACAATATTAAATGGCGCCGATTAAATTCAAACACCAAACATTCACAATGCAAGATTACCATTCTTATCTCAACACTCAATACAATTCGTACAAATGACGTTGTATTAAATTGTGCGTTAATTCGCTGTTACTTTTAGTAAATCTAGCATCAGTAGCAATAAGTAGTCCATGTGTCAAGCAACAGCAATCTGTCTAGAGTTGTCACGGTCCATTACGCATTAGCCATTCCGTGTTAATCACGCGGTCGGTCGCGTACATACTCCTTGCAACCACTCAATCACCAAGGAGTTATAAAATCAAAATTTCTACCGTATTAAGCATCGACGGTGTCCACCAGAGCGCGAACCCCATTCAGCCAGGTCCGCTGGGATATGGGCACTCTATTAAGGGCATTAACACTGCCCTCGACGTCAAGGGAGCATACATCTGTTAATTTTTGCACCCCTGCCCATGTCTTTGACACCGTACCACCATCTGATGTCAATACACGCAAATGGATTTCGCCGGTGACGAGGGTACAGATCTGGGGGAGATTTTATGCTGGGAGATGGTTACGAGGAATAATTAAAATGTATATATTGTGTTTTGACATCTGGTTATCTGCTTCAGAATCGATTAGGTTGCTTTTTGTGACTTGGAGTTACACCCCAAGCGCTGAGGACTTAATAAATTGATGTGTTTTTTAATACACGAACCTCATATGAGTATTAAAAACGCTGCTGTGACCAAGACAATATTTTCATTTTTATCCTCCTGTCATATATCTGCGAGCATGGGCGCAGACTTTTCAAAATTTCCTTGGGGGCAAACGTTTTGATTTGATTATGAAGAACAACCTAAGAATGAAGAAAAAGAAAATTTTGAAAGTATAGTATATTAGGTGCGTTCGTTTATTCTTTGGGTGCTTGAGCTGGGCATGTGATAACTGTGCACTTTGTTTATAAACGAAATAAAAGAACGGTTTCTGTTTCTAAACTTGTGTGCTGTGATTTGACATTATTTCTACCGTTGCATCTTGACATTAATCATTCATTGACTCACAATTTCGATAATACTCATGTCACACCTTATGATTCTGTGCGATGCTGATGTCATAATAAGAGTTATTTATACATATTAAAAATGTCGTATTTTCAGACATTGACAAGAGACTTATTAAAGTGAAAAGCATAGTCGAAATTAATAAATTATTATACATTATTTGACGAATGTGCACCATACAGTCTTCGTTCTGTTCGTTCTCCATAATTATTATAGTTTTTTCCTCACAGTGAGGAAAAATATCGTACTTCACATGTGGGAGAAGTAAAATGCTGCTCTAACTCGTGTTCTGATTGGTCACGAGCGAAGCTCATGACAGAGGCATTTTACTTCTCCCACTTGTAAAGTAATATACTATAACCGCCAAAAGTGACATGCACGCTCTGTGCCTAACAGTCCGAGCTTCGGCTTGTTGTGAATGTACAGTGCGCACAACCGAGTATTTTCCGAATGCATCTTGTGCAGTACAAAGTGCACGGAAGTGAATAAACGAAACTAATACTGTGTAACATGTTAACAATGTGTGCACAGAACTGAATAAACGAACGCACCTATTGTCTATGTAGTAAGCAGTAAGTAGGCAATTGCGCGAGGCGAGTTGCAGCTCGAGCAGTAGCGGCTCGAGGCCTACCAAGGAGGAGCCGAGGCGTAGCCGAGGTTGGCCGAGGGTCACTCACGACGAGGGCTGCAAAGTAGCCAAGCGCTAGTTGCCTTTGCGCACAAGTTGCACACGATATTTTTTGTCATACCTTCACGCAATATAACTTTTTGTGTCTGTTTTGCGTGCGTAAATGACTCATTTCTTAACTAAGCGTGCGGGCATGGCGTGCGAAAAAATTCACTTTGCGCACGGCGTGTTAAAAATACAGGTTAACCGCAATTTTTGGTGTCAGAACCATTAACCAAAACAAATTTAAACCGGTTATTCAAACCGTTTCTAAAGAGAGTAAAATAATTGCTTCATTAGTAAATAAAAAATTGAAATAAAAAATACTATTTAACTCGTAAATTTATGTACATTTTTCATGCTTCGACATGACAAATTAATTCAGCATTTTTGTCGGATGAATCTTTAATAAGGTATTATCTAGTTTTATTTTGTTGATAATCTTATATTAACTGGGTTTTTAACCGGTTGATATAACCGGTTTAAATACCGGTTTCATTAAGAGTAAACCGGTTTAAGATCAAAAACCGATTTAAAAATTAACGTTCTCGATTTCAATTAACCTTTAACCGATTTTTTTTTCGATTATATACCCTGGTTCAATTAGAGTTTCCACAAAAACCAATAATTTCGGTCTCAAGAAGAGTGTTAAGTTTCTTTATTTAGTTTAGTTATATAATGGTTTTTACGTCCATCTGTGCATTTCTTCGCAGATCAGCGCGGTTTCAGCGCTCAGCGCTGATCAGCGTTTTATTCTTACCCAAATTTGAGCATTAAAAACATATTAATAAAAATGTGCAATTCGATTATGGATTTATATCTTTGAATCGACTACAACGTCAAATATTATTACTACAAAATTTAAGACAGACAATTCTCTGAAACCAGAGAAATTTAAAGTACTTATCTAGTAATTAGTGAAACATCATAACACTGACTTTAAAGTTTTAAAAGCATTGATTTTCTGTTCAAAATCTTTTCCACACTTTTGCAAATATACTCGCTGTTTCTATTCTGTCCACGATTTGGCGAAATGTAAAAGATCTGATTGGATCAGAGTGTGCTGGGCGTCGAGGCAAGAAGTTTGTTTTGTTTCTCAGCGGAGAGCGAAGACAAAATGGCATCACATCGACGACAGTCTTTTGTTGATCGTGTCGTGATGGTGTCGTGGAGATATAAATTATGCATGAGATTTCCAAGATATCGGATATTTTGTTACGTTATTTGAAAGTCTATTACGGAACGCGGACGTGGAGATGGGCCTGATGCGATGTGACTTGAAGACGAAATCACGAAATCATCGGCTTTTCAAACCAAAAACATATTTTGTTGTGCGAGAAGATTTTAGGTTTAGATGGAATTTTGACATTTGCAGAGTATTAGTTAAAACGTGGGATAGAAACATCCTGGCCACTAATAACCAAAGTACCTACATAACATACCTGTGAGTCGACGGCTGGTAACCGACTGGAACACCATACATGTGTATAGGCGATTAGCATTGCATTTTACATTGATGTAGATTCCTGTTCCCCTTTTTTTTGCTGGTAACCATCCTTCAGGATTAACTCCCAATTACAGAATGGTATATGTTATTATAGTGGAATCCAACCAATCCACGAAGAAATATTGTAAAGGTCAAATTATTTCACACCAGATGCAACTAATAATTGAGTTATAAATTATTACTTTCAAAGAACACTATTAAATTCGATATTTTCCAATCTAATCTTACATTGCTATTGTTACTATGTGACAAAGATGTCAGATTTATTTTGTATTAATTTAAAAATTATTTGAATAAATGTTATAAAGCATTAGCGTCCCGTATTTTATCAATTCACAAAATTCAAATTAAATTAATTAATTAAATACAATAGTTATTTGTATCACAAGGCCAGAAACTGACCTTTTGAAAGAGCGAGTATTTTTGACATGCCGAGCCACAGGCGAGGCTTGCAAATTACGAGCACTAGCATAACAGTTTCTGGACGTGTAATACACAATATTTTATGTGCCGATTTAATAATATAAAATGAATTTAATTAATTTGTATTTTAATATACATAACCTAAAAAAATGTGCACTGAATGTGCATTTGAGCTTAAAATATATTTATTTCAGTTTCTATTAACGATTTACGTCTAAAATTTGTCAAAATCTTGTTAATTCTTGTATAAAAAATATTCAACGCATAAAATTGACATCTGCTTGACAACTATAGTAATGTCAAGATGCCAATCTATAACTTCCGGTTGTTTGCCGACCTAGGCTGGCAACAAAGAGTTTCTGGCGGATTTTGAGATATGGAAAACTAGCGATGCCGACCGGAGGCATATAAAATAAATTTGACATCTCTGTCACATTTAAAAATTTGTTGTAACTAGAAGTAGTAACCATAGTAATGTAAGACTAGATTTGAAAATATCGAATTAAAAATTACCTAATATTATCTTTCAAAAGTAATTTAGAACGAAATTAATAGTTGCATCTGATGTGAAATAATTTTATCTTTCTATTAGAAATCTGTTTAAATACAATGCTAATCGTTTATGTACACATGTAGGTATGGTGTTTCACCAGGTATATACCACCCGGTATATACTACCATTATCCATACCTTGGAATGATGTTTCAAACTACCTTTATTAAACATAATCCATGCCGATGACTCAAAATAAGTATGTGCTATACTATCACATCCAAGTTGTTTTGTTACTGTAATAGCAGCAGAATTTAGTCGATCCTGAATCCAAACTATAGTATTGAATTATTGATTAATGAGGACACGGATAGATAATTTTCCGAATAGCAGATACCGGACACATGATATATAGTCTTCGGTCGGATAGCCGGATATTCGGCTTTTTTGGCTTGCGACATAGGAAAATTCTGATTAAATATTTGAAAACTAGAGAAAATTTTTTATAATATAGGCTCAACATTTTTTCTCTAATCAATAGTTTAGAAGTTATGGACAGAAAAAAGCGTAACACTTTTTAATAATTAAATTATGGCATTACTTTGTTTCATAATATACAAAAATGGCTGAAACCTTCTAACAGATAAAATATCGACTTCCAGTTTCAAGCATTCGATTCCACAGACTTTTTTCTATCTACAATACATTTGGAGCCTCCGTTTATCCACAATTTAAAAAAGAAAATGAATAAATTGTAGTCTTTTTTAAAAATACTTAAAATTTCAGCTCAGCTAAGTAAAAGTTTTTAAAATAATACCTATTACACAAAAAAGTCCGAGGAATCCAATGCTGGAAACCGGAAGTCAATATATGTTTATTCGTTGAGAAAGTGTTGATTAAACATAAATTTTTTAAAAATATTACAATTAATTTATTTTCTTTCTTTCTTTTAATTGTGGCTAAATTAGGGCTCCAAATATTTACAAACTGTACTGTAGATAGGAAAAACTCTGTGGAATCGAATGCTTGAAGCAAATTAAGATATAGGTAGCTACACCGCGGAAGCGATTTTAAAAGCGCTTCCATCAGTAGTACAGTGCGGCCGACTAGCACAGAACACGCATGCGCTAACTACTGTAAAGCAGCTATGTGTTATGAAGGCCATGGAAGCGATGATATTCAAACAGCTTCCTCGATTCACGGTGCGGCACATCTTCACTCGGTTGAGCTCGGACGGATACGGCAGCGAAAAGTTGACAACAGAGAAGCAAATTATTGAACAATTTATTACTTGTCATAATTTATGGATGTTATAATTTACTTGACTGGTGGTAGTTAATGAGAAAAGGAGAAAAATTTCTGGGATGCAGTCACTAATAATTTTATTTCTCAGTCGACTAGTTTCGACGTCACATACGTCATCATCAGGAGATGAGAAATTTAAATTTGTGTAAAAAATATGAAAAAAACATTTACTGTATAAAGTAAAACATTAGGAATTAATGTCTAAAAATTTTTTATATTTTGAAAATTGGAATATTTCAAAAATTGTCAATAAAAATTAATCTTAAAAAACGTTGTCACACCTTCAACGAAAACTACTTAAGTAGTCATAATTTATGTAATTTTGAATAGGTACATTGTTTTAGAAACTTGATAAAATAGAAATAATTATTAAGTTAAAACTTCTCTTCCATGGATGGCACGCCACTGCAGCACCTCCTCATTGTAAAACATCTCTACTTTATGACATAACCTCTTAAGAACTCCCCTCTCTGCCCCTTGCCACGTCATTATGACCCTTATTCTTTACTCCTGCAAAGGTAACTCCCTATCTCGGCAGCTTGGCAGCTAATGCCGCTCTTAATACGAAGAGGGGAACAGTTGAGAGCGTGAAATAAGATGGTCGACGCAGAACACACTTTAATAACGTCTTAGAACTTTCACCATTCACATTGCATTGCAAATATACCGACGAAATACAAAATAAACAGGAGAACTTATGGATGAAAAATAAACTGAGTTGAAATATTTAAGAAGAGGCGATATTGTGATTGTCTGAGTGGAAGAAAATTAGCCCTTTTTCGAATAAATAATCCCATAAAATAGTATACTTATGTAACGAGAGATTAGGTCATGGAAATGAAACTTAAGGTACTGCAGATCCGCATAAGTGTCGAAATCATTCGAATAGGTAACACGAGTAGAATACATATATAGACGCCGACTTTTGAAAATATGTGTGGTGGCTTTAGAACAAATAAACATTTTTTCTTCAGTCATGTAGCAGGAGTGGATTAAAAAATGCGCCGCAGACGAATTTTTTTATTATTCAAGGTTAAATACTACCTTAAATTAGAATTTTCCTACCTTCTTAGGTGCGGGAATAAATAAAATTTGCAGGTGTTATTATCTTCGTGTGCGGCAGAGCCCCGAAGCCCCCAGGTACAGGATTGGCCTGATTTAAATCATTTGATTTAAATCATGATTTAAATCATGATTTAAATCATGATTTAAATCATGATTTAAATCAAAGTGATTTTTTCAAAAAAATCAATGATTTAAATCATTATTTGATTTTTTTGAAAATTTTTGTATTAATCGAGTATTAATATAATTATATTTCTGGTACAGAACAAAACAAGTGTCTTAATTCAATTTCAATATTTATTTAATAAATAAAATAGTATTAAACAAAAAACAAAATCAATTCAATGGAATCATAAGTCAAGCGTATAGTTTAAGAAATTCGTGTAAAAACTTGAAATGTGCAATAATAATCCAAACTAGATATTTTTTAAAGGAATTTTTCATATAAATGGTTAAATAATAATTACTTTAACTATATTTAGTGTTGTAATTAAAGAAAATTGAAAAAATCAAAAAAATCATGATTAATTCAAAAAAATCAATGATTTTTGATTTATTTAAAAAAATCATGATTTTTGCCAACCCTGCCCAGGTAGTCTGTGTCTATGGAAGAATATATTTATAGGTGTGCCTATTATAAATTTTCTACTCAATATAGGTACCTAGGTAATAGACATTTATTTTACTGCAAAGCAAATACCTACATCATGCACAGTTCGTCAATTTAGATGAAAAATAAATAATAATTTACTTACTACTATTTACTAATCCTAAAGCCCTTTTCACCTTTTCAGGTGTAAGGCTGAATAAATATTTTTTTAATATAAATTTCACTCATTTCTGTCAGGTGTCGCAATCCATTATTTCACTAGTTTGATAATATAAAATCTTATTATTTATTTTAAAAAATATTATTATTTATTTAAATTCAAAAAACCTTGAATAAGTACTTCGTTTCTGATTACCTATAATTTTTTGTATTTGTACAGAACACTGCTACACCTTATCTTATAAAGTAACTATTTTCGTTTCCTTAATTGTTGCATATTATCTTATTATCTATGACTATTGAATACCTAATCAATATTTTATAAGACATTGATTTGCTAAGACCAAAAATTCATTATTCACCTATTTGTACCACTTTATTCATTAGTTGTAGAAAAAGTAATGTGCAACACATGCAAAATTGCTCTTACATGCTCATGTTTGTAAAGCCTGGATCCTACGACGAAAATTATCGAAAATTTGTTGTCGATGCCGGCAGCTTTTGTTTGAAATTGCAACACACTTGTATGTTATTAGCATATTTCGGTAAGCTTTTACTAGCATTATAGTTTAGATATATGTGCAGCTATATAAATTGCCATGCTTAAAACTTAAAACATAGTAGTTTATAGCAAATGTTGCCGGTATTGGCAACAAATTGTTGATATTTTTGTCGTGGGATCCGATCCGAGCTTTAGTTTCTTGCGGAATTCCCTTTAGTTCGTGCTGCAAGCAAATGGAACACTTGCATGTATGAAGCTATTTTCGACACTATTTTTGAAAATGATGTACGGTGCATTAGTCGCATATATTGTGATGATTAAATATGCTGTACTCATAGTACAGGAAGTTTCATTGGTCAATGTCCATTATAAAAAATTTGTATTGGTTAAATACCCGTTTTCTATTCGCTAGCGACTAATGAGTTAAATTACTCAATTTGATACTAAATATAGGTATTGTTTAAAGTTGTAAATAAAAAATGTTTTAATTTGTTAGCTAGTGAAAAGGGTAATATTTCTTTGTATAATGAGCGATTTCTTTCAACCACAAAGTAGCATGATAAGTTGGCCAATTACTTAAGCATCCTTATGTCTCGTATACACTGTTATGGATTATAAGGCACCGATTTCACGGTTCTCTAAATCTTTAAGCACAAAACACAACAAATCCAACATTACAACACACGCTACCTAACACCACAATGCAATGGCTGTAGTGGTCCCTAAGTACCTCGTGACTCGTTCGCGCATCTCAAAATACTGAAAAGCTGATTACTCATGGTGTTCTAAACAGAGATTATTTGCACGACAGGGTGTCGCTGTTTACAATGAGAACAATGCCATGTCAGGCAACAATGGGCAGATTCGCTTCTGTTTGTATTGCTGCGCTAGCTTTACAAAAGCTATCGATGTTTGAGAAACAGTTGCCGCTGCATTGCGGATATTATGAGCATCACGTTCACGTACATGATCTCATCATCTCATTTCAGGTAGGAGAAGCTACATGTGAAACGTTTTAATTCTACTCATGCGTGAAGTGGAGCCAATATTTACCTAACTGATTTACTTACAGAGATTGATAGTAATCTCTTTTATATTTAAGCGAAGCGCTTTTATTTAAATGGTTTTCTTATTACAACTTATGGTGATCCTCTACCCGTGGCAGAAAACAATCAAAAACATTGATTCCGCACGCTATTCCATAGCGTTTCTTGTTTTGTTAAACATCATAATAAGAATAACAAATAATTTATGTTTGAGGAAAAAAATTATTTTGGCACCCATATTTGTAATATTTGTAAAAAAAGAGGGCTTTCGCGCGCCACTGTACAGCTTTTATTTATAAGTGAATTAACTTCAAATTTTAATATGTTGTAAACAAAGCTTGGATCTGCGAAATAACCGATCGAATTTTTTAAATTCGTTTATAATAGAAGATATTTTTGTTCAAAAATAATAAAAATTGTCAAAATACAAATTAACAAAAAATTTCGGTTTTAAAGCAAAATTTTAAAATTCTGCATCGACCATTTTGTAGATTGTACTTTTATCTTCAACAATATCTTTTCAGATTATTAAATTTAAGAAAACAATAAACTGTGTAGAGTGGCGGATAGGCATGCCAATCCTAAGTCTTGCAAGTAGGTATATTACGCAGTGATACTGTTCGACTGTTCTATGTACCTAGACTTTTCGACATTTATTACTGTAACTAACAAAACAAACACATTGCACGTTGCATACTTTCAAAAAATGATAGTAGTCCGATTTATTTGCTCTTTTGATAATTTAAAGATAATACCATTTTTTTGTTTTAAAATTTTTTATACATGTTTTATAAGCTCCAAAATTTAAAGAACATTGATGATAAAAAAAACTAAAGTGAAAATTAAAAAAGTGACACTAAGCAGACAGTTAATCTTAGATTTAAAAAAATTGTTTAATAATATTTAAAATTAGTACCAATTTTTTGTCAACGAAATCCCTTTTGTAGTGGCTACATACGGCTCATTCAGCGAATCATTCGATGTCGTCACAGTGGGTATCAATTGTTTGTGACAGCATCTTTGATTCGTTAAATATAGTCCTGAATAATTTCTACCCTTCATACATCCGTTCCACATTTCCGAAATAAAAAATCTTATTGGCATTTTGAAGTTGCCAATGCTTTTAATACAACCTTCAAACTATTGGGACATTTCTGTTTTTGTTGGGAACCACTGGCAGTATCACATCAACCGGCAGCAGAGTGTAAAAATCCGAGAGTGTTTTATTGAGTTTCCCTTTTGTTTGAGCCACAAAGTAGTCAGTTTGTCGGTCGCTACTCGCTCTCGCTGTTCGGGTAAGACGTAATGTGATTACGTACCGGAGCAGAATTCCCAAGTCCTTAAACAAGTCATCAAGAAGAGCTCACGACTCACGAGGTTCCCTTTCCTTCCGGCAGGGCGGGGGGCGAAGCGGCAGCAGGAACTTACCAATCTCAGCGACGCTAGGAGGCTGGGGATCAGACCCTCGCTACAGCAGGAACCGCAAATCTAATAGTCACGGAATTTCTTCACAGAGTTAAAACAACATGTGCGGGATTTTTCAAAATGGCAAGTTTTCTAGGATGTATTTTTATAAAATGGAAAATTTCTTGGAGAAACAGTCAATTTATTAAAATCCAATAAAACACCTATAAATTTTTCATTTTATTTAACATCCAGTCGCAAAATTCAATCTTCCATGTATAGTCCAGTCAATCTGTAAAATTTGATGGAAAAAAATCGCAAAGTCAATTTTTTTTCATAAATCGTTAGAGGGGCATGCAAGGAGCTTAAAACTGAGTTGTCACCCCTCTGGCCCCCTGCAATTTTTGGGAAATCCAAAAACATTTTGGATTTGATTTTTCGCGAAAACGGTAGGTTGTAGAGAGAAATTTTGTTAACAAATATTGTTAAGGACAGTATTATCTACAATTTATGTCATTGGGTCACTGCTCTACGACGAAAAGTGCAAAAAGTAGAGGGCGCCAAAGTTGCCAAAAATGACTTTTTTCACTTTTTCACCGCGAAAAATTGTTTTTTGATCTTTAGTGTAAATGGAAAAGTTGTAGAGCATAAAAAAACCTTCTAAAATGAGTATTCAACGTTTTCCCTACGATGAACGGTGACTGAGATATAACGCGGGAAAGGATGCATCGAAGGCCGCGCTGTGGCGCTTGCTCTTAACAATAATTTTGTACGCCAAGAAATATTGTGCATTTGATGGAAAAAAATCGCAAAGTCAATTTTTTTTTCATAAATCGTTAGAGGGGCATGCAACGAGCTTAAAACTGAGTTGTCACCCCCCTGGCCCCCTGCAATTTTTGGGAAATCCAAAAACATTTTGGATTTGATTTTTCGCGAAAACGGTAGATTGTAGAGAGAAATTTTTTTTAAAATATTGTTAAGGACAGTACCTATTATCTACAATTTATGTCATTGGGTCACTGCTCTACGACGAAAAGTGCAAAAAGTAGAGGGCGCCAAAGTTGCCAAAAATGACTTTTTACCTCTCGCCTCATATTCTATAAGAGAGGTATTGTAATGGGTCAAAATTTTCGAGTATGAGTTTTTGGTGGATAAGCACGTTTCAGGGTCTCTAGAATACGAATTTAATATTTTCACGATGATGTCTGTGTGTGTGTGTGTGTGCGTATGTATGTATGGACGTATGGACGTATGGACGTATGTGACGATTTTTCGTCCACGATAACTTAAAATATATCAAACCTTTAATAACCAAATTTCATATTTAAGGTTTTAATAAGGATCTTAACACCGGATAAGATTTTGGTAGAAATCCGCAAACCGGAAGTAGTACTTTTTGGAACTTGATATAGTTTTTCTTAAATAAATTGGTACATTATTTATTTATGACAATTTTTGCAATTAAAAATAAAAGATAATATAATTATCTAATGGGTACAGTTAATTTTAAATACAATTTGCTGAATCTGGTAGTAATTAGCAATAAAATAAAGTGCAACTAAGTACCAATATCTTGTTGTCCATGATATGAAATTTGTTTTTACTCAAAATTTGAATTATAATGACAGTGACAGTACAGTTGACATCTTTTGCTTGCATCTTGGTTTACATATGAACATGAAACTATTAAAATGTAAGTAAAACTATTTATTAGATTAGTAGAATAAGCAGAATTAGGCGAGAGGTCGTGTACTGGCCACAGCAGATTTTTTCACTTTTTCGCCGCGAAAAATTGTTTTTTGATCTTTAGTGTAAATGGAGAAGTTGTAGAGCACAAAAAAACCTTCTAAAATAAGTATTCAACGATTTCCCTATGATAAACGGTGACTGAGATATAACGCGGTAACTGTTTAAAATGGAAGTAATATTGAGAAAATGTTATGAAAATGAGTACGCTTATGTTTTTGAAAAAATAACTGACATTGGAAAAAAGGATCATCATAAGCCCGTTTTACATTACACCAAATCTTGAACAAGATATTGTTCATTTTTCAAATTGTGTAGTATCATGCAGCAAATTGTGTGAAATATCGCATTGCTTCGAAAATTGTCTGAAAAAATAGATAAGCGCAGCTGTAAAATTATTATTGTATGCGAACTGCACATACTCACAAACCAAATATTGTAGGAAGGTACATAAAAATGTCTCAGTATAAAACAGAGTTCATTAAAAACAAAGCAATTTATTGCTCAATTTGTTGCGCAATTTCTTGTTCAATATTTAGCATAGTGTAAAACGGCCATTAGTGTAAATGAAATTTCATATTTTCCGAGTGATTTTTTTGTTACTCGTCATTATTTTTTCTTCTTTGGCGGTTCTTCGGCGGCGCCTGCTCGTTGAACGACATGAGATGAGGTTGGCTTATTTGTTAGTGTAATCCTCATAACGGAAAATTTGGGAGGGAGGTTCGTCAATGTCTACTTCTTTTTCTTCATCAAACGTGCGTACGTTGCTGCAATTCTTCGCGGCGAAAAAGTGAAAAAAGTCATTTTTGGCAACTTTGGCGCCCTCTACTTTCATACATACTGTCATTAACAATATTTTAAACAAAATTTCTCTCACAACCTACCGTTTTCGCGAAAAATCAAATCCAAATTTTTTTTGGATTTCCCACAAATTGCAGAGGGCCAGGGGGGTGACAACTCAGTTTTAAGCTCCTTGCATACCCCTCTAACGATTTATGAAAAAAAATTGGCTTTGCGATTTTTTTCCCATCAAATGCACAATATTTCTTGGCGTACAAAATTATTGTTAAGAGCAAGCGCCACAGCGCGGCTTCGATGCGTCCTTTCCCGCGTTATATCTCAGTCACCGTTCATCGTAGGGAAAACGTTGAATACTCATTTTAGAAGGTTTTTTTGTGCTCTACAACTTTTCCATTTACACTAAAGATCAAAAAACAATTTTTCGCGGTGAAAAAGTGGAAAAAGTCATTTTTGGCAACTTTGGCGCCCTCTACTTTTTGCACTTTTCGTCGTAGAGCAGTGACCCAATGACATAAATTGTAGATAATACTGTCCTTAACAATATTTGTTAACAAAATTTCTCTCTACAACCTACCGTTTTCGCGAAAAATCAAATCCAAAATGTTTTTGGATTTCCCAAAAATTGCAGGGGCCCAGGGGGGTGACAACTCAGTTTTAAGCTCCATGCATGCCCCTCTAACAAATTATGAAAAAAAATTGACTTTGCGATTTTTTTCCACAAACGTCGAATTTTTGTTACAGATTGACTGGACTAGTATTTTTGTTTATACTTTTTTGGATCTTTCACACGGCGTGATAATGGGGAGACTGGGTGCTGGTTGTTACGGGGGTAAATTGTTACAGGGCACATTACAGATAATACAAAAAACTTAGAGATGTGCTATAAAGACACAAACGATCATGGCAACCTCTGCTAAATACATCTGCGTCCGTGGTAAATAAAAACAGCATGTTTGTAACTTTTATACTTTTTCGTAATTTTCTCATGTTGTATAATTAAGATAATTTATTAGATTTGTGTTATTTTTGTTACTTTAAGTTTCTTGTTTATAAAATCACATTGATTATACTCGTATTTAAAAATAACTGTAGTTCTTATATATTTCATCTCAAATGTTTGATTTTGGTCTGACCTTGAACTACGAAAAAAAATATTTCAAACAGCTTCTGAACTAAACATGACTTATAAAATAAGTGTAATATGTCTTTTGTCTTATCGCTACTTTTTACTTCCTTGTACGAAGTAAGGAAGTATTGTAATCGCGAAAAATTTCGGTTCTCAGATTTTGACGGAAATATCCGTTTTGACCTTTTCTGAATCCATTATGACTAGTTTCGTCGTGACGTCTGTACGTACGTGCGTACGTGCGTACGTGCGTACGTACGTGCGTACGGACGTATGTGTGTCGCATAACTCAAATACGGTTAGACGTAGAAAGCTGAAATTTTGTATTTAGGACTGTTATAGCATCTAGTTGTGCACCTCCTATTTTTGGTTTCAATCTACAAACCGGAAGTAGTAAATTTAAAAAAAAAATTGATAAATAATTAATTTTAGGCAATTTTTTTTATTTTAAATGAAAGATTATGTGATTATTATCTACAATCGGTATTTTATAAATTTTTCTGTATCTTCTATCATTTAAGAATAATTAAAGTATATACCTACTTATAATTTAATATTTCGGTATCTTGTAGTCCATGATCGATTAACATTTGTTACTAGGTAAAATTTAAATGATTATGACATGACAGTGACAGTAGCAGTGACAATAGTAAAATATCGTTTATATCTTCTTCTGCAGTTTAAATAAAATGACTAAAATATATTTGTGAGTATACTAGTATAATAAGTTAAAGAATTTTTTATATTATTCTACATTTTAGTTATTAAGAAAATTATGAACAAACAAGGCGTACAAGGAAGTCATGTGGTGTCCACGTCAGATTTTTTCTCTCAAGGTATCTCTCAAAAATATTAGCATCATGCCCCGAAAAGTTACGATTCGCCTCTGTATTCCGTGTTGAACTATTATACATCATTGTATAATGCAGAATTTAATTTTTTATGTTTTTGGGTCTCCTTACAGCTGTGATATTGTATAGTGTATGACTGGTTATTTATTTGCTGAATTGTTTTATTTTATGAAAATCTGAACAATATCAATATATTATCTTCAGTTAAATCTTGTAGCTTAAATAAGGAAAAACATTCGGACTTATGGCCGGAATGTAGCTGTCTATGATTTCGTCGAGAAAAAAGAGAAATATAGGTATACAGATTTAGTGTGTCGAACAAAGGCAGCAATAGCGAACGCGCTCTGAAAGTGGCATTGTATTTGTAAAATATTACCTACTGTATAACATTTTACCTACAGTGCGACGCATGAATTTTAATACGTTTTGTATTTAAAATGCCCTAAATTAAACATGTAACAGTAGTAGTTTTCTCTTTATTCGACATTTTTACTTCCTTGTACGAAGTAAGGAAGTATTGTAATCGAGAAAAATTTCGATTCTCAGATTTTGACGGAAATATCCGTTTTGACCTTTTCTGAATCCATTATGACTAGTTTCGACGTGACGTCTGTACGTACGTACGTACGTACGGACGGACGTATGTGTGTCGCATAACTCAAATACGGTTAGACGTAGAAAGTTGAAATTTTGTATTTAGGACTGTTATAGCATCTAGTTGTGCACCTCCTATTTTTGGTTTCAGTCTACAAACCGGAAGTAGTACTTTTAAAAAATATTTCGATAAATATTTAATTTTAGACAATTTTTTTTATTTTAAATGAAAGATTATGTGATTATTACCTACAATCGGTATTTTATAAATATTTTTGTATCTGCTATCATTTAAAAATAATTAAAGTATATATTTATAATTTATAGTATTTCGGTATCTTGTAGTCCATGATCGATTAACATTTGTTACTACGTAAAATTTAAATGATTATGACATGACAGTGACAATAGTAAAATATGCTTTATATCTTCTTCTGCAGTTTAAATAAAATGACTAAAATATATTTGTAAGTATACTAGTATAATAAGTTAAAAGAATTTTAATATTATTTTACATTTTAGTTATTAAGAAAAGTATGAACACACAAGGCGTACAAGGAAGTCATGTGGTGTCCACGTCAGATTTTTTTTAAACAATACTATGGCAAAATTTGGTAAATTCGATGCGTCGCACTGTAGAATGAATATTACATATTGTCGTAAAAAAATTCCAATGTTCTTACATTAGTATTAGATTCAATATTTTACAAACCGTACAGCACTGTTTTTACCTCTCGCCTAGAGAGGTATAGGGATCGTGAAAAAATTCGATGTCAAGATTTTTGTCAATAAGCATGTTTTAGCACCTTTAGAACCTATTTTGACTATTTTCACGATGATGTCTGTGTGTGTGTGTGTGTCTGTATGTGCGCCTACTATAGTCTTTCGTTCTGATTCATTATCTCAAATTCTACTGTACATAAAATTCTAATATTTTGCAATATACATTTATATATGCTAATGAAGAGCTGATAAGATTTTGGTAAAAATCTGCCAACCGGAAATGGTATTTTCTTGAAGCATTTTAACATTTGTTGCAAAAAATATAGAAAATACTGCGATAGTTACAATTTGTCATTCGACATTTGAAAGAACAAATTATCTTTTACAATATTTATTTAACATAGTTTCTATATCTCTTGCCAATAAAGGAAAATTAATTTTCAAAAATTTGTAATTTTACCTACCATGATTTGTAAATCATAATATAGGAACAAAATTTAAAAACAAAAATGAAATGTCAATGTGATAGATGAACAGACGTATACACAGTTTCTGAAATTTTTGTGACACCATTTTTAAATATAAATATATTATTTACTGGGTTTGAAACTTAGAACCTATTGGAGCCGAAATATAATAAATTAAAAACTGACTGAATTCCATTACGTTTTTATCATTTTATCCTTCCATTAAACGTATTCAGTCAAGAAGTATCATCGATTCATTACTATTATTATCACTGGATATAAGGTAATAAAAATTAAAATTTTATCTACAAAGAGCTAATTTGATTTCAATGCCAATAGGAATCTATACTTTGCTTGAAGAACTATAACAAAAATTACAAAAAGTAGCCTAACCAAATCCAAATTCACATATTACAGTGTCAAGGCGGGAGGTCATGTGCTGGCCACAACAGATTTTTTCTCTTTATATACAGCTACACATTCCCGCCTTAAGTCAAATTTACCGTATTTTCATTTAAAAATTCAAACATGCATTTATGTTTTGTTAAATATATGAGAAGGAATTTGGCCCAATTTCTCTGTAGGTACATCAGTGTTGATTTCATACAAATTTAGAATTTCGAGTAGAGTACGTACGCGCCAGCACCATAATAATGATTCTATCGTTCTTAGTATCGAACGCAGTATCTTCTTGTTCTCTTTACAATATCGTGCGCGATGTAGGTGTATTCAGCTTGGGGCGTATGAAGCACACATATTAAGCCTCACACCACTCTTACGTTCATCCACGCATTTCCATCCTATCTGTTGTCTCTGTCTGTGTGTGTGAGTAATCAGAATGCCCGTTAATTGGATCGGTATTTTCTTCCCAAGGCGAAATCATGATATATAATAACAAAAGTTTACAAAACACTGAACAAACGGAGCGAGCATCGTTTTACCAGAAAGTGCTCGACTGATGCCTGGTTCTCGTTCTCGTTGCATTGTATCAGAACAAAAGCACATCGTCGCTTAGATATATATTCGCCAGTGCTAGTGATTGACGTGAATTGTGATTCTTTTGTTCTTTTTGACTAGGATTGTTTACACCTTAAAACATATGATACTTCCTTCTTTTTTCTTTTCCTAATTATATCCAATGATTTCATGATTTCTAATCAACACTTTAATGCATAAGATGCATTACTTTTCATTTTATTTATATGTCGTAGATTGATTGTAAAATACCTACATCTTTTAATGAAATACCGGTATATATAAAGTCAAATCATTTTATTACACAATCACAATATTAGGCTTTTGGTAGAAATTTTAAATTGAAAATTTAAAAAAAAAAACTGTCTTGAGTCTAAAGTCCCACAAACTCGGTTTTGGTAAAAAATCTGAGCTGAACTAAATAAACAATTCCCTTGTTGAATCCCACATTTCGGTTTTCGGTTTTGGTAGAAATTTTTATAAATAAATAAACCCAAATGCTCTTATACTTGGTTTTGGTAGAAACTATGATTGAACTGAACTTAATATGGAACCTATACCCTCCTTGAGTATAATTAAATGATGTGACGCTCTGTGTCGGTAAGTACAAAGTGAAAATCGTATTTCATGGTTAGATAGTCTATCAGTTCATTATGTTATCAATTGTAATTACATAAGAGCTTTTTATTTTGCCTTATAAATTTATGTTTGTATTGAAAACTTGTTGCCCAGCAAATTGAAAAGAAAAATTGTTTAATAAAACCATGGCACTGTAGGTGAAGAGATTTTATTTTAAAACAATTTTTCGAATAAAAATTATTGCATTTAGGTTACAAAGTTAAAATTAATGTCAAACGAAATTTTATTTATAATTTAACGACTCTTTTGGTATTATTAGAAATATGAAGCAAATGACATTTTAGTGTATTGTTTAGATGCTAAGAAAAAGGTCTAAACACTTAAAAAGTTACTTTCCTTTTTATTCGTTGTCAAATCGATAAAATTGTGTTTTGTTAATTACTTAATAGGTACAGGTCAGGAGTGGAATTATCAAAACAATTAAGTTTAATTTTTTTATTAATTGTAGTTCAACTTAAATTGAAATAAAAGTTTTGGATTTGGATGTTTTTAATTATTATTGCTATACTACCCATTACTTACACTTATAGCAATGGGCCGTTGTCGCTGTCGGCAATTTAAAATCAAGGCAACATTGATGGCAATATTGCAAAAAAAGAAATATAGGGAAATTTATGCTTATATTAATTTTTAAAAAAATACCACCGAATTGTTTCTAAAAAGGTAAGGTAAATCTCCAGGGAAACTTAAAATGCCAAAAAAGTTTTTGGCAACGAATTACTGGGAATATTGCCGGTAATACATTCTATATTACAGACAAACATTAAGTAACTACACTACTACTACTACTACGCTCATTCGAAAGGAGTCTTAAGGGGCTCGTCTACCTATTTTTCGAATTCCTAGAATACTCTCGATATTACTTTTTGTTCTATTTCACTATCTTCCCCACTACTACGGCTGTCCGAAACCAGACGGAAACTCGTACTTTTTCTCACATCTTAGCTATGCAGTGTCGTTTTGAAGTTGAAAAATACTGTAAACATGGCTCCAGTATTGTCATAATAACTTCTTATTTTTAAAGACATTAAGTAAAATAAAAATTATTTGAAAAAGGAAGCTTAGCTGTATGCTTCTTGCTTTTTAAATTTTACTTGCCATGTATTGTGACCGAAAAAAATCAAATAATGACAAAAAACCCTCATTTTTAAATTTTGTTTACTTAAAATTCTTAGGCCAAAGACAAAAAATAAAAATATAGAAGCATTAAAACATCCTTTGTTAATACACTCATATGTAAAAGCATCATATATTTCAATTATAATTAAAGTAAACGTGGAAGGTGTACACCTCTGTAAGGCTGTAAAATTTTAGGGTAGACGTACACCTTAAATTAGAATTGTATTAATATTGTATATGTTACCGTTTAAACCCGAAGCCAGTTAAAACTAATTTTAAAAATAAGGGTATTTGTACAAATTAACTTAACCTAACCTTACCAAACTTCGCGTAGGTATATACTATTCAAAACTAGGGTTTGGTTAGGTTAGTTTCCAGTTTTTACTAGTTAAAACTATCTTTAACTGACTTCGGGTTTTAACGGTAACATAAACTAGAATTTCATAATTTTAACTTAATTTTAACACAAGTTTAACATTTGAAAATGAAAAAGTGTGGAAATGCACGCAAAGAAACAAACGTGCAACTCTTGCTCATCTCTGTCACTTCATCAACGTCGTGTTTCGCACAGTGCGAGTGGCAGATAAGGCGTTTCGTTGCGGTTGGCAAATAGCGAATAGCAACGAAGAGAAGAAGTCGGAGTGTTTCACAAGTACGCGACATGAGCACTCTAATAGCGTAATCTGGAGACGGGATCCGTAATTACTACGACATAAACTGTGTTTAAGAGAACTCACTCCCGCCGTGTAGCGCCGTACAAAACAAGAGGTAGCGCTCCGGCTAACATTAATTCATTAATTAAAATGCTGCGAGCTAAGTCTCTCAAACCGGGTACAGTCAATGAAGCAAAATGCAACAACCGACTTCTGTTCTCTAGGGTGCAATCTCGCAAGAAATTCATAACTTAGACCTTTTTATAAATATTCAGTTAAATATTGTACCATCAGACGAAAATAATTATAATAATATTTAAGGTAATTAAAAAACTAAACCTACCTGTAATATTTATGTTTTATTTTTACAAGAAGCAATTTCATTACCTTCAACGGCATTTTATTGACATGTTAATGTCAAAGCCGATGCCATGAATACAACGCTTTGCTCATGTGGTTAAGCAACGTTTCTTTTAAGGTGGGTGTAGGCTCAAAAATTTAAGAATAAGAATAGTTTTAAAGTTAAAACAGTTTCCTATCTCATATGAGACGTGTTTATGCTGAGAAATAATTCTTAATCCTTATTCCTTATTCTTACTTCTGCAGTATAAACCGACTCTGTAACAGTTTTAACTTTAAGACGCTATTCTTATTACTTATTCTTAAACTTTGTGAGCATAAACCCATCTTTATTGAAGAAACGATTAGCACTTTTGCAATTACGATTACGATGTGCAATTACAATTATTTTTATAAATAAAACAGAACATAATAAAATAAAGTGTTTACTTATTTAAGTGAAAATATAACAAAATAGTATACCTACAGTAAAAGTTAACAAGCGGTAAGTTTATTTAATGATTTTTTAGAATCACGCGGTTTCTCTATAATCACAATCACTTTAAATAAATAACTAAGAAATCCTTGTACCTATAACCCATTAACCCATAGGTTCCATAGAATATAATTACACTGTAAAAGCTAACAAACGACAGCTTCTGATTCTCAGTATTCTGTATTCTATTACCCTAATTGCGTTAAAAATTAATCGTGCAAGACAATCGGAGACTACGATTAATCGGCGAAAAAGCACTATTAAGATTAATCGTGATCGTTTCATCACTAGTTTCTTTTTGTCATACTGATTCAAAAATAATTAAAATTTTGTGATTGTTACCATAACTGTAAATTGATAATTTTTATTCGTCCCCTCGTGAAAAATTATTATTATAATGAATGTAATCGTTAGTTTTTATTTAAAAATGGTAATATACTAGTTTCGTGTTTAAATAATCTCTAATTGTTGTAGGATGAGTGTCGAATTTAGAATTCAACCGGTTTCATTGACCAATATTATTTGCTTTGAGCGATGCTACTGGCCAATTTCCAGTCTACAAGGGTTCTAAACATTTAGCACAGTTTCTTTATTCAAAACTAGGTAGAACTAAAGATCATTAAAAGTTTGAATTAATTGCTCTGAAAGCAAATACTCTGTCAATGAGTTCTAACTGCATTTAAAAAAATTTGTGATGCTAAATTAGATATTTGGGTATATAGTTCTTTATTTTTACCCAAATAAGTAATGTACCGACATACCTTAGTATAATAATAGAGATACAAAAGTGTTCTTTTTCGAAAACTGTCTTAAAAAGTTAAGATTTGCAGGACAACTATACCAACACGCGAAAATTACACTTGACATTATACATCAGGAGTCAGATTGTCTTCGTCGCTTTCTGATATCATTCTAATAGTATTGAAATATTTCACAAAATTATGCGAACTGCAAAAATAACAAAATATTTATAGAAAATATTAGAATGTTTGTTTGGTTTGTTGTCACGGAAATGCATGTCACATTGATTAATTCGATTTCCTTGAATTCGATGAATCCTTAGCGTCAAAATTTTCTCTTTAAATTTTTACTTATATTGGGACATAGTTTTCTAAAAAACGTTGTTACTCGATTTCGAAATGCTTTTGCATTCTCAAATGATTTTTTTGCTCGCTGTGCTCGCAAGTTTCATCCTCGAATGCAAAAGTATCATTTCGCAATCTAGAAACAAAAAAATAACTATTTCAATATAATATCAACTTTTACACACTTTAATATTGCATAGAAATTAAACGATACTATTTAAGAAAAATAATAAGTAAAAAAGATGATCGACTGAGCGAGATTAAAGATTGATAATAAATCGGATCTTGCATTTAGTTAATAAGCTTATTTAATCAACTGCAGGATCTGATTAATTCAATACTTTAAACAAAATTATGCCCACATAACTCAAGCCCATTAAAAGCAGGCTTTAATTTTTTACTACCTAGTGTACTCGATAAAATATAATATTTATGGCTATAACTTTTTAGACAACATGATTTCATTCTGATATTGTAAAATTTGTGGCAGTTAAAAAATTGCATTATGAATATAAGTATAGCATGTAACAGAGTTGGAAATATAAAATGAAAATTGCATGCGGGGAATGTACCTTGAAAGGGTGGAAATGTAGCTGTAGTCGCGAACAGAAAGAGACGGCGCTCGCGCGAGTAGAATCCATAGAAGTTCACATAATTAGCCGTCGGGCGTCGCGGGCGCCGGGGCGTCGGAGCCAACAAAGACGGACTAATATCGCAAGTACAAACGTGCGAGCGAGCGAAACACTCTTAATTGCGAAAACGTGTCGCTAGAACTCTACCATGTGACCATTCACCGAGCTATACAACTCCACCACCAGAGAAATACTAAACTCCGACGCTGAAATCTCTTAATTGCGTTTGGTTTTTAGTTAATTATACCGTCGGGCTGGCTGCTTAATGCTTTCAGACTCTTGTAATTTTATACAAGCGGCTTTTATTACTCCACGTTTAATTCAAAGTCCACCGTTGCTACTGTTGTTGTTGCCTCTGTTCGCTGCTCTCTTTCGCTAACAATATCGTTATTAAACACTGTTCCTATGTTTTCTCTTTACTCAACTTGAGCTTGAGCTGTTCGAAAATTGAAAAAGTTTGAAGTGCGCGCTTTGTTGTTCAAGAGCTTGTTTCCGGTACAATTAGTTTCTTTTAACGCCGCGTGGCGCTATCGTACGCTCCTATGAGTGCAAGTAGTGTACAGAGCAGGGTTGGGTAGGGGTCAATCATTGTTCTTTTCATTGTTTGTATACAAAATTATAAAAACATTTTTGATTTTATTAAAATTATGAACCACTTAAGACTGGTCTTTCCAGTTTTTCCCTGCAGTATTAACTTATCAACAACAATCAACATGCTTATGCTCATGTTAACTTATTTCTACGAAGACAAAAAATACCGATAAAAAGAATGGAATTAAATTAAAAGAGAGTATAATGGAACTAATTACCTCTCTTTCTCTGAGAATCTCTGACAAGACTAGAAGACTTATACTTAATTCTATTCTATCTATTCTCTTTAATAATCTTTTGTACTTTTATTTTACCTATCTACTTTATTTTTATTTATTCCTGTACATGAAAGAGTGAAAAACTTGTAGTTCCTCAATCCTAAAAAATTTAACTTTTAATTGGTAATCTGGAACCAACAAATTTGTTTGATACTTTCATTAATAAATCTTGTTCTATGAACACATACAAAGTGAAACTTCGGCTTATAATTTAACACTATATTTCTAGTATTTTAATTAATAATTAAGGTCTAAGTTCAAGTATAATTAAAATTAAAATATCTGAAAATCGAATTGTGATTGTTTTTTTAATGAAAATAGTTATTTGTATGCCGATAAGGAAGGACTGAAAGTAGCCTTTTGCAGATTGAGACTAGAGATTGTAGCATAAGCACACTTTCAGCCAGAAGTAATGCACAATATTTTTTCTACGATTAATTGATTTTCATTAGCAATCAATAGAAATTTTGTTTATATCTCTTTTTATATCATCACAATCTAAAAGAAAGAATTAAATGTAGAAAAATAATACAACAAACTTAAATGTAAACAAAGTTAACATTTAGAGAGAATTTTGATAAATTCTAATAAATTTTTGATTACTGAGACAGATTTTTGTAAAAGCACCGGTTTGAGAATATTTTCAGACCGTCACTATTATAAGCAACGGTCTAAAAAGAATCATTAGTCTGCAATAATTGTTCATTTTCAAGTAACCAGGTAAAGGCCAAAAAGCCTTCTTTTAATATCGATCTTAGAAAAAAAATACTGCAGATTAATACGCACCTACCTAGAATATTTGAACGGTTCTTATAACTTAGTTGTTAATTTAAATGTATTTTTTTTTCTCAATGGAATGGTGAAGACAATCTTAAAACAAAACAATAAAAAAATTCTTGCTTAATTGAAACCCTGCAAAATTCTGTTTCCCACGAAAGAGTTGATTCAATCTACCATTTCTCGAAAATAATGACTTAATTTCGACCGACCAGATTACTCCAATCCTAATCGTTACACAATACGAAGGCTGTGAACCATGAAATCCTATAATAAAAAATAATCAAAATCAAGTCCAGTCGTAATCCTAAAATGTATATTTAGTACTCGCCACCCTCTTTGAAAAACCCTATATTTAGTCACATGATACAAGAGCGCAGTACAATGTAGCACGCATGTATCCATGGCGTATCGGGCTACCACTTACGTGAAAAGGGAATCATATCCTCGTCCTCTCCATTATGCTTTGTTCTGGCAATAAATTCAATGAAGAGAAGAACGCATTGTAATTTTTAGCCTAATTGGTGAAACCGCCACAGCACGGCGCACGTGTCTGATACTAACGAAAGTTTGGCGATGTTTTGTTAGAAGTAAATGGCATTATGTTCAGGATAACAAGCTTTATGTAGAGTATTGTTGATGTTTGAGCATTAATAATGCCCAGAAAATGGATGACGGCTTCTTTGAGATTTTCTGCCGGTTGGAAAGAAGCTTTTTGGATGAGTTTCAACGGAAAGTGATGCCTTTGAGCTTTGAATGAATCAAATAAATAGGAAATGGCCCGTATGAAGTTTGCTGGACTTTATTCGTTCAGGTTGAAGTGAATCATTTATTAATGCCTTCTCTTTGAGATTTAAATATTATTATTCTAAATGTTACACAAAAAGTAATTCAATAGTGAATAATCAAATATGCTTGTTCCTTTGAGTTTGATCAAGATATAAAGCATATATTTTACTATTGTCACTGTCATGTCATCAATCTGACGTAGCCATCACAAGACCTCCCGCGATACCTACTTTATTCTTTTAACTTATTATACAAATATATTAATATATAAGTACTACTACTACTGCTACTATACTCACAAATATATTTTAGTCATTTTATTTAAACTGCAGAAGAAGATATAAAGCATATTTTACTATTGTCACTGTCATGTCATAATCATTTAAATTTTACGTAGTAACAAATGTTAATCGATCATGGACTACATGATACCGAAATACTAAATTATAAATATATACTTTAATTATTCTTAAATGATACCAGATACAAAAATATTTATAAAATACCGATTGTAGGTAATAATCACATAATCTTTCATTTAAAATAAAAGAAATTGTCTTAAATTAAATATTTATCAAAATATTTGAAAAAAGTACTACTTCCGGTGTGTAGATTGAAACAAAAAATAGGAGATGCACAACTAGATGCTATAACAATCCTAAATACAAAATTTCAACTTTCTACATCTAACCGTATTTGAGTTATGCGACATACATACGTACGTCCGTCCGTCCGTACGTACAGACGTCACGACGAAACTAGTCATAATGGATTCAGAAAAGGTCAAAACGGATATTTCCCTCAAAACAAGGAAGTAAAAATAAATTTATCAAATAAAAAGTTGAAATATTGTAATCCATGTTCGGTTGATTTTTGTTTCTGTGTAAAAAATATTGACTGGTGAGACTTGTGACAAGTTGGCATATTAGCGCTATATGTCATAAGTAAGATATTAAATGTAGTAATTGAACGAAGGATGGCTTCAACACAGAAGAGTTTTCCTATGAATGAATCTTTTTATTCAGGTGATGCACTGTGTTTGAATATTTTAGATTTTTATTTGTGTATTTTAAATATGTACCGGATTGTACGTAGGTATACGCATTTATGTTTATAATTCTAGTTATGGCGGAAGGTTGTGTGCTGGCCACATCAGATTTTTTCGGTAAATTTGCAGCGTCGTGAATGACCCAAAAAAGGAGTTTATGATTAAACCGTCACTTGTCTCCACTCACTTGACACTCTGTCATCTTTCATTCTTCCAACCTGTCATTTCATCTCTTCATATTTCATCATCATCATCATGTCTTCGTCCACAACCGAAGTAGAATCAGAAACAGACGAGCAAAAATGCGCAAGAAAATGCAAAAAGGAAGTAAAGAGAGGATGTGCTTGTAAGAAAAACGACTACATTTACAACTTTGATCCGAGGGACATTTTGATAGTTGGTGGACTCCAGAAAGACACTGAAAATGTTGAAGGTAGTGAGCAACTGATGGCGAATATGTGGATCCTTGGAAGACCACCGTCTAACTTTTCTTCGAGGAAGCCGGTTGTTTCTGCTAGGCAGTTAGAATTGGTCCGTGCGCAGATTTATGGACATTTGAATAAGTCTTATAGGTAGATCACATCTTCTTACAATAAATTTATCTTTGCCATGTATAACTATTCATATTCTCACTAATCTATTACATGTAACTTCAGAAAATTAATTCATTATAATCAGAATTGTTCAGCAATTAATTTTATTTTATTATAAGTTTATAAACTGGATATAATATAATGGATAAAGAATATATCATCAGTCATCAATATAATTTGAACTAAAACGAGTATCTATAATTAATAACTTTAACTATAAATGGACAAGAAGTTTTGTGGACAAATAGTTCCATTATTAATCTTATTATATAATCAATTTAAATTAATAAACTGGAAATGTGTTAAGTGTCTAATGTATGAAGACGAATAACTGAATTTTCTAAGTAAGATTGACAAAATTACAATATTATTGTTAGTTTTATTGAAAATATTAACAGGCTAGTAAGTAATTTAGTTGAAAAATATTTTACTTTATCACATGAATAAAAAAAATTGTTGCTCGTATAAAAATAACTTACCTTATTCAGTGCACGAGATAGTAATTCTTGTAGGTACTACCTACTCAAATTGGTTGTCACTTAATTTAAAGATTTTGCAGTTTATCAAAATGATAAAGAAACTATAAATGGCTTCTAAATGTGATCAGGGGTAATATCTATTTTAAATGTAAAGCCGCATCCTCATTTGGTCGATCGACAATGTTGTTGTAGTGAGTGAATCTCATTCGACATTCGATACTGTTAAAAGAGATTTAGTCACTGCAGCAAACTATTTAGAATATTTAATAATTTCCGACGCGTCATCTTCAAGATGACTATAATGTCAAAACGCGTCAGAAATTAATTTTAAATATTGTGAAACGTAATAGCAAGTGTTTTTCTATATAGTTATTAAATATATTTCACCAAATTCCAACCACCCATTTAATCTTCAATCAATCTTATAGAGGACAGAGGAGGCACAGGATCAGAGGAGGTACGTTATAATTTTAGTGACAATTATTATAAAACTAAATTAGGTACCAAACATTATTTCAATATAAATATTTATAAATTATAAAAGAAATTCATAATTTAAAAATATATGCCTATACGTTTGAATATCATCAATACAATTTAAAATAATTTACATAATTATAACTTTTAAAGTTGTCTATTTTAATTTTAATTTTCTTCCTTTGGTAAAATTTGTTTTGTCAAATAATTGAACGTTTTGATTGATTACATTTGAGAAAATTCATTGGAAAAAGGAAAATAACGGATCCTTAAAACCCTTAAAACAAGTGTAGGTGAAGTAAGTTGTTATAAAATATTTATATTTAACGTAATCTAACAAAATTTGTACATGTTAACATATTCGTTGATGACATCATAAATCCAGTCATTTATGTTGATGATGTTCCTACGTCGTCAGATTCCGTGCCTCTACTGCATTAATAAATATTTAACTAACAAGTTAAAATGGTTAAAATAGAATCAGAAAAATGATATTTTACGTCAAATAAAAATAAAATTTATTTTACTTTCAAAAAGGACTTCATCATTATCTCATATAATAATAATAATTATACCTACGTTATAGCCTTCAAAATAAAATAAATATTACTCCAATACTCAAACCGCAATTTGTTATTTTATGTGTAAAAACCTCACTTTGTTGTTTTTATGAGCAAAGAATTCATAAAATGTCATATGAGCCTGCGCTTTGAAAATATCATCAAAACTGCTTTCTCCAGGGGTGCTCCAAATAGGGTAGTTACTGTTAATAGGGCCCCGCTGTATTTACTACCTTAAACCCTAATAGCGAGCCAGTCGACCAAGTAAAAAGTCACTGTCACTTGGTTCGAGTTGACTGCACTACTGCGCAGATCTCATGTAGCTACATAAAAAGCTCTAATATGTTACTGCGCAATCACGGGGAAGATACTGGCCGATGGGCGTTTCCATAACAACACTTTACTCATATTTAAACGTTTGGTACTTTGCTGGGTTTGTTTTCTTTTTAATGGCACTCATTCGTTTATATCAATATGGAGTGTAAGGGTGTAAAACAGAGGCTATTAAATTACAGTTGTTTCTTTCTACGCAAGATTCTCAAAAATGCAGTTTATTTGGCAAAATAATCTATAATGTACGAATGTCAAGAAAGTCCTCAATATGAAGTTCTAATTATGTTGATGAAATAAAAATTCCAAGTTTAGTTGGATTTCTCATTTCAGGTTTTTGTTATAGTTATTAAAAATTAGCTATGTTTCGACTTATGTTGAGGTCATTTGCAAGCAAAGTTGGGCAAAGTACCGAAAAAATGTACTCGAGTACTGACTGAGTAAGAGTACTGTTATTAAAAAATCTGACGTGGACACCACATGACTTCCTTGTACGCCTTGTTTGTTCATACTTTTCTTAATAACTAAAATGTAGAATAATATAAAAAATTCTTTTAACTTATTATACTAGTATACTCACAAATATATTTTAGTCATTTTATTTAATCTGCAGAAGAAGATATAAAGCATATTTTACTATTGTCACTGTCATGTCATAAACATTTAAATTTTACGTAGTAACAAAAAATGTTAATCGATCATGGACTACAAGATACCGAAATACTAAATTATAAATATATACTTTAATTATTCTTAAATGATACCAGATACAAAAATATTTATAAAATACCGATTGTAGGTAATAATCACATAATCTTTCATTTAAAATAAAAAAATTTTAAATTAAATATTTATCGAAATTTTTTTTAAATTTACTACTTCCGGTTTGTAGATTGAAACCAAAAATAGGAGGTGCACAACTAGATGCTATAACAGTCCTAAATACAAAATTTCAACTTTCTACGTCTAACCGAATTTGAGTTATGCGACATACATACGTACATCCGTACGTACATACGTACATACGTACAGACGTCACGACGAAACTAGTCATAATGGATTCAGAAAAGGTCAAAACGGATATTTCCGTAAAAATCTGAGAACCGAAATTTTTCGCGATTACTTCCTTATTACTCCGTACAAGGAAGTAAAATGACTCTTGAATATTTTTCTTGAATATTTGAAAAACTTTTCTATGATGAGTACAGGGTACGAAAAATACTCAATACTCTATAAGTATTGAGTAGTACTTCTAACGTCATTACAGTAAATGTGGGTAATTTTATTAAAATAATCTTTATCTGATGGCGTGTCATAATGACAACATTATAAGCCTCAATTTGAAGACCATAATATAACTATAAATCTATTTTTATCTTGTATTATTCATTGCAGGGCCTTGATATTCAGGGTTGTTATGTTTAAAACAATTTGTTTTAAACATGTTTTAAACACGGCCTAATGTTTTATATAATGCATGTTTTAAACTGTGTTTTAAATCAGGTGTTTAAAACAACAATCCAAAAAATCGTTTTTTTTCCTACGTTTAATTAAATTTATTAATTAAATCAGTCGCTGGTACTTATAGAGTATAAAAAAGTCTCTAAAATATCTTTGAGATTTTTTTTTTCATAAAACATAATGCCCTGTTCACAGAAGGAAAGTGTTTACTAAAAAGTTTCTTGAAAGTAAAACAAGTGCTAGGAGCTGTAATAACAAAAACTGCCAATTACCGGTCATGGAGAAACCGAAGGAAAATTATTTTTTTATATTGTGTTATTATTAGTGATCTTAAATATATTTAATAAAAATAATTACATTCCCCGTATGAACGGAATTGACATTGGCAGTTTTTTCTTATGACAGCTCCTAGCAATTGTTTTACTTTCAAGAAACTTTTTAGTGAAAATTTTCCTCGCGTGAAGAGGTCAGAAAGAATATTAATTACATAATATTAAATAGAACTGCACTTAATGTGCACTTGACTATGCTATGAACTTATTAACTATCCCTTAACGCCTATTGTGAATAAATGATACCGAAATCTATTCATGACGCATGACACAAACAAAACAAATTTAACCACCGACCATCGGTGACTCCTAGCTACGCAGTTAGAGCGATGTAAATCCCCGTCCTCGCACAAAAAGTAGCATTGGCGACATCTTTCGATGGAAATAATATGTAGCTAAAACAGATACCCTGTTTAAAACATGTTTTAAACTCTGCACAAAAAACATGTTTTAAACCAAAAAAACAGTTTTAAACAGTAAAAAACAAATGTTTTGTTTAAAATTGAAAAAAACATGTTTTTTTTCAATCCTGTTGATATTTCTTCCAGGATTCAATGAGATCCTTAGGCACATACTACACATCGTTTTGTAAATGTATATCGCGAAATAACTACAGATTTTAGTAAATAAAGCACTACGAAATCACCACGCGTTGATTGTTATATCACTGATGTTCTTACTAGTTTATGTTTTGCACATTCACATTCTTCATAGTGATGGCGCCAGTTTCGATTCATATTTGAATATTTAAATGTTTTAAATGATATTCTGGTAAATTTATGTTTCTTATTTATTTAAATCATGTAAATTTGGAAACTAAGTAATGCATGAATGAAAAGAACATGATTTATTAGTGCTTTGTACTTGGGATTGCAAATATTTCAGGATTTGTTAAAATTGGTTGCAGATTTCATTTTAACAAGATATGAAAGTACAGTGTCTGAAATGTTAACATATTTAAGATGAGTTATTGTTATTATAAAATCAATAAAAATGGTACAAAATAATTTTAGTATTCCTTTAGTACATCCTTTTGGAGCCGAATTTACGTGCGTGGAATATTTCACAACTAGCAAACAGCATTCTAGATTGTAGTTAATATACTAAATAAGTATTGTATGTATTTGTTTTTGTTTAATTTTTCATTAATTTACCAATTTACCTACATTTGTATTTTTTGTATGACTATGAAGAGAGAAAAGTGGGAAGCTAAATGTAATTTTTAATTACCTATGTTTCCTCATTCAAAAAGTTTTATTCATCATTAAAAATTTAAAATAAAGATATTTAATCTTGAAGTATAAAAATTTTTTGCCTGCGACGCATTTTTCATAATTTCGTTTAAAAATTATCTTCACTGGGAATATCACCTGAATCTGGCCTTGAGCCCCAGAAATTATTTTGCCCCAGGGCTCATAGACACCTAGCTACTCCAATGATCGGTTATGTTGGTAATGAAAATTTCGAGAAAAACTTGATGTGTGTAAAACGAACAAAAATATTTTTCTACTTGGCAATTTTTTGATGAAGAAATTGAAGGCAACTTTATCAATTTATTGGTGAATAAATTGGCTCATGTAAAATCGGCATGATAATCGGATTCTATTGGACTTTTTTTCAAGGCATTGGTAGCAAACTGTACCAAATGAAAGAATAATAGCTAATTGTTCTATGTTTAGAGATGTACACCTACTTGGAAGTTGGAAACCTAGCGCTAGACTAATAATTGTATTTAGAAAAGGCAATTTTTAACCCTTGTCAACTAAATAACTAAAGAGTATTCTTCCTTTATGTATGCTGTGTTTACTTTTAAAAATTCTGAATTAAATTATTTGTTCTCTTCACTGTCCATTTCCTCAAACACAGCAAATTAGATAATGTAGTAATACATTGATTAGGTACCCAGTACTCTGTGCTAAGTTGGTGCGAAAACACCCCTAATCGTTGGGGAGTGTTTCGATTAGTTGATGGTAATAATTGAGGCGGGGTGCGGGCACCGTGATTTAGGGGGTGACGTGAATGAGGTGGACTACCCTAGAGTATACACTAAACCCTTCGCCCCTCTCCATGTCTTCACGAATTATATCACGTGCTGTTCTCATAATTAAAAGACGCTTTTAACGTCGACAGAGGGTTTGGAGATTAAACAGTGAAAAATTACTTAAGTGGTGATATTCAGGGTTAATTAATAGCCTACTGGGTTTGCGTTTTACTTGGTTTAGGTTCAGTTTATTCATCTTGATAAAGTAATCTGTCATGTAAGAAGTGTTGCTGCGAGGACGAGACAAATTGTGTTTTGGTTCGACTCGTCTTGTGGCGCTTTTAATTTATTTCGTTTTGATGATATTTTCCTCCATTTTCGAGACAAAATTTTAATAAACCGTTTCCGATATTTTCTAATCGAGAAAAATACTCTACCGGTCAGCAAACTTGGATATATAAAAACATTTTTAAATTAAGACACGACAAATCAAGACCAGATGCCATGTCCTCTATCATCTCGTCGAGAAATATAAATATTAGAGACTTCTTATGGTAATTTCATTATACTTAGTTTCCCGGTAAGTTTATTTTGAATAACTCAGGTACGTACCTATATAAAGAGTGCAGAACTTTCAATTAAAGGGCATTTGACCCTGGTTGAAAAAAATTCGCCTGCGACGCATTTTATTACCAACACCAGCTCAATTTAAAATTTTTAAATTTTTTGGTCCCTCCCGTCACTGGGCAACATTTACAAAAAGGAAAAAAACCGAGTAAAGCTAAGTTTCCATGCATGCGTCTTGTCCGTCGCGTTTTATTCGTCGAGAGCTCTGATGCACTAAATTTTAATTCGTGAAAATCAACAGTGCCGGATCAACAGCGGACCGAGTTCGTCTACTTTCTACTCAATCCGTAGATCGAATGCGTTTCATGCCACGTTTTTTTAAACAGTTCATTGTGTAAATTCTACATTTAAAATGTCATATTTTGTAGGTATTTTGTAATTTATTCTATTATAAATCTGAAATAATTATGAAATAAAATAAAATAATTTAGTTGACATTAGACATCAAATTCGATTGTGTCCACGCAGTTACGGATATGAAACGCATGCACCCCGCATGCAGCTTCACACATATTTGACTTGATTTGGGTACAATTTTGAGAAAAAAGAAATTTACAAAAAAAATTCTACTCCTGGTAATAAAACATTATTTAAAGAATTGGTTTCCATGGCCCTAAATAACATTTTAAACACACCTCGCCAAGCCGTGGCTTTGGCGTTTTAATCACGGGCTGAACATAGCAACTGGCATATTAAGCACGGTGTGGAGTTGGCTCCTATATTTGACATTTAATTTTTGTAAATAACTGAGTGAAATTAATAATTTCTTTGAATTATTGTCAATTTTTTTCCAATATAACAGTTAAATACACTTGCCTAAGTAGAATTTTGTAGCTATGTATAATATCATTAAAAGTTAACCTAAATGTTCAAATTATTTTAAATGATATTTTAAATATTTATATTTTTTAATTTGAGGTTGTGGAAAAAGTATAGTATGTGACTCGTTTATAAACCCTCTAGATACTCGTTTTTATATACACTCGGTGCACTCGTTCCTAAAAACTCGTACCTAAAATGACGTTAATAAAATTTGGTAAGTACATAATATACAATAATGCTTAACATCGAAATGTTTTTTATTTTTCAAAATTTTCAACAAAAAAAAGGAAATAAAACTTTTTAAATTAATTATTATAATATGGCTTCTCCCTTCCTTAAAATGTACGCATTAATGTTGATAGAGATTTGAAGAATGTTCTTTGAAAAAAAAATAACGACAGATCGATGTTATGATATAGTATACAGCAGATAATGTGCAATTTTTAAAACAAATATATGCGGAAAATCGAAAAAGACAATACATAACATATAGCTAGTATACTGTTACCAAAATTTGAATCATAAAGAAATCTATATAGACAAATAATTTAATAATCTTGTATAGGTAGGTATTTCTGTAAACTTCGTCAGAGGTGCTGGAGCTTTGAATCCTTTTCCTCCTTTTATCGGATCGGTGCCTGTGCTTAAATTTATACAACAATTACCACTAACTAATATAAATATTATGTAATATCTCTATACTTTCTACAATTTCAGGCATCCTCAATGTGTGCACTGTGCACAGACTAAGGAGTAAAATTATTATGACAAATACTATCATTAATTATTATAAAATGGCTTCTCCCTTCGTTAAAATGTACGTAATAATGTTGATAGAGATTTGGGGTTGGTTGGGACCCTTGCAAGCATCGAAATGTGTAATTGTCAATAAACCAAACCAGTATAGTGGAGCTGTAAGGGGTAATATTTACGCTGTACTTACGGCGTAACTGTATTATGGTTATGCCATTAGATACGGTACGTTAGGAATGGGGTTTAATATATATTCCATTTACTAGGGTTGACTATTCTTAAAAATAATTTTGAGCAGTAAAATATTTTTCTGTTACTGTTTTAACAAAATTATCATTCTTTTTGATAAAATTAATCCAATATTCATTCGTTTGCAAATAATCTTGGACCATTCGTTTGAGTTTTTGATATTGTTACAAAAATTGAATTCATTTTGTACTCAATGTTATCTTTTAACATAATATTACTAAATTCATTCCTTCTGCACACGCCGGAATAACCCATTATAGCAGAACCTAAAATTATTGTTGCAAAATTGTAATTTAAATATAATTAGCGAGTAATTAGTAAATTAGCTTATTTTATTGAAAGATAGTCTCTGTCGGGTGCTTCATTAATAAATTTTTATAATCTGACTCATTTTATTAATATCAATTAATATAAAACAAGTTGAAATAATACACAAAGCACCTAAGCAACAAACAAAACTCATCAATTGTCGAGCACAAATTACTGTCACCAACCTAATTATTCTACCAAAAAATTTCCGTAATGCAAACTGTCAAATAATTAAATAATTCAAATTTAATCAAAAACTGCCTCAACAGAGAAAATAGTATAAATCATTCGTTACGGAAGGCTTCTCTAGCACTCGTTCGTTCGGCCACTCGCGCCTACACGCTCCTGTGCCTTCCCAAACTTATATCTTATTCCAGCAGAGATGTTTAGTAGGTACAGATTAGTCAAGTATAGTACCTATATTAAGGTCGGAAAATGCAGTTTACCAGTAGAAGATAATGTTTGGAGACCGAGAAGTAGTCGATGTTGTCAATATCCGAAACCGGTACAAAATACAATGCTTATAACGTCCGTGATGCTTATAAGCTTTTCTTCGTCTGTATAATTCATTTTATCACCGAAAGGTAGGTATACGAAATAATTTATTTTGACAGTAAACAACAATTAATATGAAAGAAAATATTCAGGTGTTTTCTTCCGTAGCACACATGTAACAAACAGATTTAAATTAAATTATCATAATTCTCAAAATAGTTTTTCTCAAATTTTTGTTATGCAAGGGTATGAAACTAATATCGTTGAATTCAAAAAAAATACTGAAACGAATAAACAAATAAAAAATTGATCCCCATTTGAAATAAGAAAATTACATTCCGTATTTTGAGAATCACTGGTCTAAAAAAATTTCTTGTTTCATTCATATAAGTAGTCTTTACTCATTAATTAACGGTCAGTGGAAAAAGTATTTAAAATTCTATGCACCTGCATTTCGATTCGGACTTTGTAATAAGTTACTGGAAAAATGTGAGCTCCGACCGAATACATCCAGAAAATTTATTTCATTTAGAAATTCACTTAATTTTTAAAATCTGCTGTAGATACTTAGCATTAAAAAGTTACACCAATAAAAACTAAGATGTAAAAAGATATAAATACATAGGTAATCAAATTTGAAATGTTCCCATTCGAGTATTCTGGGAAATCTATATGTTTTCTATTGTAACCGCACGTTTAGCATAAATCGGTATGTAATGAAACTTGTGGCTGTCAAACTGTGGCATCGGAAACCGCACGATAAAGTACGAAGCTATCCACCCGCCGCGCCGCTATCCTCTATTACCGCTCTGCTCCAGTTGTTGTAAATACTGACATCGCATCGGTAGCTTTGCTTTGTAAATTGTGATTGTGGGATTTGTACGTGCTATATGTCAGTCAGTGGCGTACATTACTTACTTTTGAAAGAGGAGAAAATTTCACAAAAAATATTGTCTTTTCTAATTTATATAAACAAGTAAGTACCTACCTATTACCTGCAGTTTTTAACAGCACCTTGATCATTTTGAAATTACCCAAATCATGTTCCATGTGTTCGAATCCTGGTGATAAACAATATGAGTTTTGTAGTTAAATTAAGACAATTATGCAGCTTGGATGATAGAAGGGAAGAAGGTTGTTTTCATGCAAATTTTGCACGGTGATAGAAATTTATTTTTAAAATTTAAAAAGACACATCTCTATAGATACAATCTATATCTATTAAATGTTTATAAAAGCAGTATCTTGAAATCAATAACAATAATAAACTGACAGTTTACTCGGAACGAAAACCAGTGGCGTGGCGTGAAAAGAAGAGAAGCACTTTTGATATAAAAAGTAATTTTAAAAAAATGCTTTTAAAAATTAAATATATATTCTTCTCAGGGATCCATAATCACTATAAATAACATAAGATTTAACATCATGAATGAATAACACTAAAATAACAACAAAAAGTTAGCTTATATACGTGAACATTCTAATATTAAACCGCGAATGCGTAACTCCCCATAGAAATGCGCCAAATCTGACTGCTTTCAAATTTTCTGAATAAAGATATTTTTTATTTAAAATATTGAATAAATTTGTTCTATTTTATATTTATATTATACTTTATTGCATTAAAAGAATTTGGCATCAGTGTAAGCCAATATTACAGAATAAATCTTAAAAAATCTGACGTGGCCATCACACAACCTTCCGCCATATCTAGACTTTAAACAGAAATGTATACGTGCAATCCGGTGCCCATTTAAAATATACAAATAAAAATCTCAAATATTCAAACACAGAAATTTGCATCACCTGAATAAAAAGATTCATTCACAGGAAAACTCTGCTGTGTTGAAGCCATCCTCCGTTCAATTACTACATTTAATATCTTACTTAGGACTTATATAGCGCTAGTATGCCAACTTGTCACCCGTCTCACCTGTCAATATTTTTTACGCAGAAACAAAAATCAACCGATCATGGATTACAAGATATCAACGTTTTATTTGATAAATTTATTTTTTAAATTTTACTGCAGTTCTTTAATGCTACCAGATAAAGACAATTTTTTTATAACGTAAGTTGCAAATAACTTTTCCTCTTATTCTCATTACAAATAAATACTATATTTTTCCAAATTTATATACAATTTTGACAATTAACCTTTTCAATCTTCAAAAAATATCACTTCCGATGAAGATATTTGTACCAAAATCTAGGGAGCTCTTCCAATTTATATACAAATGTTAAATACCAAATATCAAAATTTTCGGGTAATTCTTATTTGAGTTATGCGACTAACAACCCTTGACCACACACACACACACACACACACACATACACACACACATACACACAGACATCATCGTGAAATTATCAAAAATGAGTTGTAAGGACCCTAATTCGTGCTCATCCACTAAAATTTCACCACCCGATTTTTTGCATGATTCCAATACCTTCCTTTACAGGTAAGCGGAAGGTAAAAACGCACAAAGTGATTGAGCATCCGTTAGTTAAGTGAGCACGTATCATATCTAGCCCGACCTACCGAACGAAGTAGGTACTACGGACATGCCCGAGCGTATTAAATTCTTCCATGCGAGGATGCAGAGTTTGAATGTGCTTCTAACGCTGTGTTGCAGTTTACGTTATTTTACACCGGAATAACTAATGTGCAACTCGGGGGTTGCTTAAAATACGAATGGCGAATGCAACACCCATACAACACAACTACCTACGTCGTTAAGACGTCTTTATAATGTCAATGATTTTAAAACGTTTGATTCAAATGTCATCACAAAGACGTCACATACGTGTTTTATGTTCTCCATTCTGGATGTTTAAAAGATGTTATTCTCTTCCATGCAAATGACGTCTATTTAATACCTTTTCGACAGTCAAATGATGTTATTTTTAATAAAATTATTACCAATATACGACTTAATTTTGATCAATATTGGATTCCTGTATGTCATAACCAAGATGAATTTTGAGACAAATATAGAACTCCTATATACGAGTACTGTAACCGGGAGACTTAAAACTGGATAACATAATGACGACTTAAAGACTACCACATAAGATGTCTAAAATTCGACCAATACTAGTCTCCTTATGACGTCTATAAGACAGTAGCAAGATGTAATAATACGCTCCATGTTTTGTATGAGCATTTATATAAATTTTGAAAATTTTACTGTTTTCAAGGAAAACTTTAAGCAATATATTAAAGACAAGGGAAGCAGTGCTTTCCTTGCTTCCATGGACGCCACGTCACTGACGAAAACACTTTTACAATATTTTTAACTTCAAAATGACATCGCATATAGCTAGGGAGCGGCAAAGTACGAGCTTCGGGCTGGTTTCGGACAGCCATATTAGTAGGGAAGGAAGTGGAATAGAAAAAAAGTAAAATCGAAAATATTCTAGGAATTTAGAAAAAGGGTATAATGTTGTCTCTTCGCCGTCTCTGTTCACATTTGCATCGTATCGACTGTCCACGTGTCCAGCAGCAGTCAACACCGGCGCTAGTCCTTTGAAGGTTTATTTAGCAGCGTGATTATCCGACCCAGAGCAAATCATGCCATTCAATTAACAGTAATTGATTCGAGGCTGTTATCTCTGCTGTGTACGCATAACTGCAGGACTGCAGGCTGCAGGGTTGGAACTGTAAGTACCGCTGAAAGCCATATTCCATGCGATGTTAACTGGCTGTGAGGCGAGAGAGCGAAGGGTGGCGTGTTTACTGCGGTTGTCAATATGGCGGATGAATGTATTGCAATTTGGACAGGTTTGATACATGAGGGCAAATTTTAGAGATAAAGGTCAATAATCTTGTTTGTAAGTACCAAACAGAAAAGATCAACACTATTCATTTTCGTCCATTTTAAATTTAATAGAGTTGGTGGAAGACGAGATGAGACACCTATATTGTCTTGTATCGAAATATCAAAATAAAATCTTATTGAAACAAGACGAGACTCTCCCTGTATCTCGTCTCGTGTCGTGTTATAGGTTATTCTGTACATGATGTATTAACATCTGAAAATATACCCTGTTTGAATCAACGAAAGAATTTAGACAGATAATAGTTTCTTGTGATTCTATTGGTTGGCTACGTGCTGTTGTCAACAGCGGTTTATACAAACACAATTCAAATATTATGTCAATAATAATTGTCAATTAATCTGATTTCATTCTTTGTAAGTGCTGCTCGTTATTTGTTATTGTTTTATCGATTTTTAATTTTACCTGTCTATTTTTATGTATTTTCTCATACGGCTTTGTAAACTATTAGCAATTCTTTTTAAACATCAAAAATGTTTTGGTGTGAACCAAACTCCCAAACCACGCCCTAACAATCAAAATGCTTTCATTATTTTAAACAGGATATAATAAACTTTTTAAAATATGCTTGTTCGAGATCAAGACGTCTCCTCTGGATGTACTGTTTCGTTTTGTCTTATCCCTATCTCAATTTGACAACTCGTCTCGCCAACTAGCAAACTATCATAATTTTACAAAATATTACAATATTGAAAACGAAATTTTATTTTTCTTGTACATTCTCTTCAAGTTTTAATTGGTCGTCCAATCAAATTAAAAATTAAAATATGAGTAAGAAACAGAAAGCAGGAATTGTCGAACTTAAAATATTATACCTGATGTAAAAAATTGATTCCATGAAAGAACAGAACAATGAAAAAACAGAACACGAAAAAACAGAACATGAAAAAACAGAACATGAAAAAACAGAACAATGAAAAAACAGAACAATGAAAAAACAGAACACTGAAGAAACAGAACAATGAAAAAACAGAACAGTGAAAAAACAGAACACTGAAAAAACAGAACACTGAAAAAACAGAACACTGAAAAAACAGAACATTGATAAAACAGAACATGAAAAAAACAAAACACATAAACTAATCTATGCTAACAAAAACCTTCTTGAGTCCAACAGAACTCCGTTTTTTTGACATAAACTAATCTATGCTAACAAAACCCTTCTTGACTCCAACGGAACTCCGTTTTTTTTGACATAAACTAATCTATGCTAACAAAACCCTAATTGAGTCCAACAGAATTCCGTTTTTTTTAAATAAACTAATCAATACTAACAAAACCCTAATTGAGTCCAACAGAACTCCGTTTTTTAAAAAAGAAACTAATCAATACTAACAAAACCCTAATTGAGTCCAACAGAACTCCGTTTTTTTGACATAAACTAATCAAAGCTAACAAAACCCTAACTGAGTCCAACAGTATTCCGTTTTTTTAAATAAACTAATCAATACTAACAAAACCCTAATTGAGTCCAACAGAACTCCGTTTTTTTAAAAATAAACTAATCAATACTAACAAAACCCTAATTGAGTCCAACAGAACTCCGTTTTTTTGACATAAACTAATCAAAGCTAACAAATCCCTTCTTGAGTTCTGTTTTGTCATTGTTATTTTTTTTTCATATTCTGTTTTTCATGTTCTGTTTTATCAATGTTCTGTTTTTTCAGTGTTCTGTTTTTTCACTGTTCTTTTTTTCATTGTTCTGTTTTTTCAGTGTTCTGTTTTTTCATTGTTCTCTTTTTTCATTGTTCTGTTTTTTCACTGTTCTGTTTTTTCATGTTCTGTTTTTTCATGTTCTGTTTTTTCATGTTCTGTTTTTTCATTGTTCTGTTTTGTCCGGTCACAAAAAATTGTACCTACTTAAAATAAATTCCATAATAATTCCTAAAAATGCATGTAAAAGAAACATAATTTCTAAAACTATACAGATGGACAAATACAAAACATGATTATTCTATAGTCTTCACTAGGATTTAACTGTCAAAACATGAACCATACCCATACCCATTTCGTTGCAGAATTCATTACCTATATATTTCAGGAGCCATAATGAATCTCGGTTAAACCAAAACCAGATTTTGATTTTACAAATTCTATACCTATACAGAATGAGACTGTTAATAATGATAATGTAAATATCCCTAGTTCGATTTCTACTAAAGGATTATTATTTTAAATAATTCAGGGTTGCGGAGTTAAGGCTTTATTATAGCCGTAAGATGAAAGTTATGAAATGTCCTTTATAATTAGTTAAAAAGGCAGTAAAAATAGTTTTTCGGCGATTGACATTAAAAGTGCTGTTTTTTGACAGCTGACATTCAGCAGAGTGTCACTTTTGATGCCTAAAAAAGCATAGCCAGCAAAAGTAATTGTTACTATGGTGAATCAACAAATTTGACTTTTATAAAATTCATCAACATACCTAACCTATATTTTGTTTTTTCATAACAACTGTCAACATCCGCATAGCAACATCATTTGATTGCGATACCTATCAATATATTTAAAATAATCACTAAATTAATATTAATTAATAACAATCGCCGAAAAATCATGTCTTTAACATGGCAAAAAATACAGATTTGCTGCCTAAGCTAGATTCATAGCCTCGTCTGGGCCTCGTCTATGAAACTCTAGCCGCGGCAGCAAATCTAATATTTTTTTGCCTAGTTAAGCAAATAACTATTTCTTCAAATTAGTCAGATACAATTATACCTTTACGTTATTAATTTTTGAATAAAATGGTTTAAAAATGTATTATCATAATATGGGTTAATGTTCGCGGGCTTGTTCATTTCGAAATAGTAAAGTTATTCATGTTGAGAAAACTAAAAAAATGTATGATACAGGTCGAGAATTTAATCCAATTGTATTTTCGTTCACCTGCCTTACGGGGCATTTAAAAGAGAAATCAAGTAAAAACGGCAACCATTAGGTTAGACGTGTGTCATACCACCTATGTCAGCACTGATTCTCTTCGTCTGTGATCGGAAAACGACCAAATTCAAATTCATGCAATAAAGTAATTATTATTATAATATTTCATGTTAATTGTATAATTATATCAATTGTACTAATGTAACGTTCCGATTAACAGTGAAAATTGAAAAACCAAAAACATCACGGTTAATCACTGTTTACATCGTGAATGTACGGAGAGCCGTAAACTGCCGAATCGTGCAACCTTTATCAAGTTACACGTATGCCATTAAATCTTTTTTTTTTTTCAATTATGAGTTTAATGTCAGTATTGTCTAATTATTTTTTTTGTCATTGTTATTAAAAGTTGAATGATTGACTAGCGCCCGGCACGGCCATACTACCTTTTAAGCATTGTATAGCAGTCTTGACTGGATTGGATATGGACCTGTTGTATTGAGGGTAGATTCGAATGCGTCCAAATTTAACAGCATTCTTTTCTACATTTTGATTTGTTTAATTTGTAAACTTTCTCCATTATTCATTCCCCCCACGAGCGAATCCATCTCACCTGAACATAACGCCACGTGACAACGAAATCAGATTTGCGCGTAGAGTCGGCGGCGGTGACTTGACAACAATGTAATTTAAAACGTGTTTGGCTTGCGAACAAATCGGAAACAACAACTCTGCTGCTGCTGCTGTTGCTCTGTTTCCAATACGATGATTTTATTTGTGGAGACGTGATTTCTTTAGGGAAATTACACTGGCTGATTACCATTCCAGGGAGGCAGAGGCGACTCACAGAATCACTGAATAGTGAATACATTTGTACAGAGCCAATGATCTTCAACGCTGCAATAAGCGTTTAACCGCAAAAATAACCACCACAAAAATTGATGGAATGGAAGCTTATTTAAAGCAGATGCCGGCTTAATGGGCATTATCATTAATGAATTAGGGTAACAAGGTAGAGTGTACATTCGGTGGCGTGTACTTTCGTGCCGTGCATATTCGCTTATCCGCAAAAAAACTCATACTCGAAAATTTTGACCCATTACAATACCTCTCTTATAGAATATGAGGCGAGAGGTAACAAATATAAAATACAATGGTAAACTTGATTAAAATTGATAAATAAAAAAATGTGACAGATCACCACAGTAATACAGAAAATGAAATAAAAGTGAAACGAAAGAACACTTACTTGTTTACCCTCTGCTGGGACAGGATTATAAAGCACAGGTAGGAAACCCTGGCCAGGTAAAGTAGTACGAAACGACACTATTAGGAACATAGATGGAATATGCACGACACGAAAGAATACGCAGCCGTACATTCGTGCCGTGCAGTACATTCGTGCCTAATTATGTCGTTTCGTGCCACTTTACCTGGCCAGGGTTTTCTACCTGTGCTATTTCCCAGCGGAGGGTAAACAAATAAGTACGTATTCTTTCGTTCCACTTTCGTACCATTTTTATATTATTATTTGGTTATTCATTATAACGTGTAAATGTAGTGTACAGGGAGGAAAGGATAAAACGCTGATCAGCGCTGACTGTTGATACGCGCTGATTTGCGAAGAAATGCACAGATGTACGTAAAAAAGAATAAAATCAATCCAAACCGAGTATGTTGGACTCGATAAAGGTAGAAGAAGGTTTCTTTATTTAGTTCAGTTTAATCAGAGTTTCTACAAAAATTGATAATTTGTGACTCAAGAAGGGTATTATTTAGTTAAGTTTAGTAGATCAGCGAGCGGTTTTATACATCCATTCGTGCATTTGTTCGCAGATCAGCGCGTTTCAGCGGCCAGCGCTGATCTAAGTCGTCGAATTGTAATACAGAAAATGGAACGAAAGAACACTTACTTGTTCACCCCGCTGGGAAAGGATTATATAGCCCAAGTAGAAAACCCTGGCCAAGTAAAGTGGCACAAAACGACATTATTAGGGACCGAAAATACACGGCACGAATGTAGCTACACGTAGCTGGGTAACAAGTATGGCGATATGGAGTATTGGTTTGAATTTGAATTGGTATAAGTTTGAATCCCGGTCAGGTTGGAATTTTGCGAAATTTTCCAAGCCTGGCTTTGGATTAGTTAGAATATGAGGCACTATTCCAAGTTGGGATACAATGCTACAATGCTATCCGACACCGGCTTGTGAATGTAATAACGGGTTGACAACAAACATGCAAGTAAAGTAATCAACGTGGCATGTGTAAAGGAAACATAAATATATGTGGGTGTCAAGTCTCCATAGGGACATAACCAGTCGATTCAAATCCTGAAAGTAATTGATGTAAGAAAAAGAACTACAAGAACACTTACTTGATTATTTAAAAAAAATATTGTTAAAAAGAATATGTACTTATTAACTACATCGCAATTTGATAGTGTTGCCGCAAAGGTCGAGA
The DNA here is from genome assembly GCA_947534325.1 of Agonum fuliginosum. Taxonomy (NCBI): domain Eukaryota; kingdom Metazoa; phylum Arthropoda; class Insecta; order Coleoptera; family Carabidae; genus Agonum; species Agonum fuliginosum. Next base: position 10,022,526 of record OX384029.1, on the reverse strand, counting down.
CTAGTCTCGGTCTCTTCTCGTCTTGTCGAGAAAATCGAGACGAGACCATGAGGTAACTCTCGACTACAAATTCGAACCGAGACGCGACCAGTATCAAGTCTCGTCTTATATAATTGATTAGTAACTATTTCCTTAAAATTAAAATTAACAGAAATATGCTTTAGTGAATATGATAGGATTAAATAATTACTCTCGAAAAATGTTACATGTTTAAAAATAAAATCTTTATTTTGATCTACACATAAATCAATTAGATATTTAATAAAAATAATACCTATTCCTAAAATTATGTAACAGTTATTAGCAAAATAACGAAACATTTTTATTAATTCACAAAAATTAATTTTAATTATAAAAATTATAAATTTAGGTACCTAACTAATCAATTATAGATGAAGTACCGTGGAATAAAATAAACATGTATTAGACTTAAATATATCACAAAAGAGATATTTCGTACAAAATACGTATAAGTAATCACATAAGACTGCATGGGCCTAGGCCGCACTAACACTAACAAACTAATACTGACTTGTTTTGCATGTCACATAAATAAATACCACACAACCCAAGTTGATTCGAGACTCTCGACTCCCTTTCGAGATTAGTCGAGAAATTTCGAGACGAGACGAGAGTCACTTTTATTAGTTTTGGAAATTCCGAGTCGAGACGAGAGTCGGGTGCACTCTCGACTACTCTCGACAAACGGCATCACTACAATAATTTGACATGTGATGTCGCCGGGCAGAGAACAAAAACCTCTCAGTCATGTCCGGTTACTGCGAATGTATTTATGATATGAACTATTCTGCATATTCTTTTGGTCAAGGTGAAGCCGCTTGTAAATAACAAAAGAAACGACTTATTTTTTATGGTTTTCCAATGGGCCAAAGAAAATATAGCCGCTCAAGTAAGTTAAAATTTGCAGCATCGGCGTTTCTGTAGTCCTTTAAAGACCATTTAAAAATTAATTGGAACAAACAAACCATACTTCAAACTCCGATAACGATCAACTACCGAATATCACACGCGTCCCAGACATCCGTGAAAAATCGGCGCCGGTTAAATTAGTTAAAACTAGCGAAAAATAGCCGTTTACCTTAATCTTCTAATCTTACACCATCCTTTACCTCCACTAAAAGAAAGCAAACTGGAGAAATCGAGGCATCTAGGTAGGCGGCGGCATCCATCCACCAGACTGAAATAATTTCGCTTATGATTTTTGTGCGTTTGTGCGTAATAAACGGTGCAGATGATCGTGGAAGGAAACACAGCCAACTCTCACGGCTAGTTACTTGTTCCTTTTGTTGTTTTGTTCCTCGATCGGGTTTTGTTTCGGCGTTTGTTTGTTACCTGCGCTGATTTTTCAGCTTGGAAACTGTTTTGACGTGAGCGCGATTTCATAAATCTCGATAGATGGATATATGGGCGAGCGCTACGCCAGCGGCGCCCGAAGATTTTTTTGACCCTTATTCGGGGTAGAGGGGCAAGACAAGGGCGCATTGTTGAAAATATGGAGATATGTTTCACTTAGGGGAAGGTTTATACATGGTGAATATGTTTTTGTTGATTTTATTTAGAAGTAACGATGAAAATATACCTACATTGCTTTTTTGATGAATACATTTCACATTGTCAATGAAATTATGGACAACTTATCAATAAAATACAGTGAGGAAATCCACAGTTCAATGGGCTCATACGTTCATAAACTAAATTTCTAAATGTAAAAACTTATTTAAATATGCTGTATATAAAATTGTTCCATTTAGTGATTTTGATATTAAATTCATTGACAATTTGATGAAAATCGAACAGTTCACCATTCGTAAAATTGAATGTGTTTAAATGTTGCAAAATAAACAAGACAAGGAAAAAATAAAATTATTATACATTCTAAATATTTAATAAGAATAAGATAAATCACTCTAATGGCGCCATATTGGTAAAATGTAGTTTTTTTAATAATTTTATTGTGAATTTCTCCTAAACTGTTAACATAATTAGAAAAACTGTTATCTAATAAAAATAGAAACAACAATTATTTTAATATTATAAAACCAAAAATGCCATCCAGTTTTAAACATTAAGTTAAGGTTGTCTCTTCATTCAAAAATGACTGCCATTTTTGACGCTATTCTTGTATTAGCATATTAGCAAAAATTTCAATTTTGTTTCAATTTAATAAAATTCTTTCCATTCATTTGCCAGTTTGGTAAGACAAAATATAAATGACAAATTATTATTAGTACCTACCTAATTTATCATTTTTACCTCCCCAGCCTATATATAATATAAGTATTGCAATCGTGGTTTTTTGACAGTTCGAGATTTTGATGAATCTTCACGTTTTAAACCTTACTGAACCCAAAAACATATAATTTAAAAAAAGTCGGTCGGGCTCTAGACTTAAGAACGCGTTCCAATTTTTGACAGAAATTTTATATTTTAACATTTTCCAGAAAAATTAGTTTCAAGTGGTAGTACCTAGCAACTTTATGAATATTTTTTTTTTCAATTAGTACCTACTTGAATTGATAAAAATATTGTAAACATTTGTGCTTTCATTATTATTATTTTATTTACTATATACATATTGTTCGTAGGTTCGTATTATGTCTATAACTTAGGTACTTATAAATGCAATTAAAAACTCGATTTTTAAACGTCACTGAATGACTGCTGTCACTTTGACATTGACAACTGTCACATTAACATTGACAACTGTCATTTTGACATTGACAACTGCCACTTTAACATTGACAACTGTCACTTTGACACCGCTTACGTTATTTAAATTATTTATTTGTTCAAATTTAGCTGAATGAAGCATAAAATTATAGCCTTTCCGAAAGCATGTTATTAAAACTTATTGCCGGGGAAGTACTGTGGTGGCCCCAGCAGATTTTTTAAGTGTTATCTTACAAATTAATTATCCGACATTAATGAAAGACAAACCAGTCTTAAATTTACCGTTCCAATGTGCTGTTTTATTTTAACTGTTCAAATCTGAGATATTAAAATAGTCTGAACTGACAAAAGGTCCATGCGTGAAATTCCGTTGGTAATTTTTTTCCGGACGCCCGTGTAGGGGGAAACAAATAAAGCAGAGAAAAAACACAATGATTTTCCAATATGACGGTACATCTGCCTTTTCGTAATAATTTTTCATGAATATTTGTCATTTGAAACGCAAGTAATTGAGAAATACGGTCACGCAGCTCGCTCGCAATGAACCACTGACAAGTGAATATAACTCTTTTTTTGTCATCTCTGTTTCGAGTTGGCGCCGCTCGTTGGGAACATCTGCCATTGCCTTCTCTATACGTGAAATCCGAAAATTGGTCATAATTTTCAATAAATATTACCGGATATGGTTTCAATACGCATCCTTCATGCTAACTGGACACATTCGAAACCAGCCGTAGATAATCACGTTATTTTTCATATTGTGGATGACTGTTCACTGTGTCCCCAAAAATAATTATCCCAGCGATGGCAGGCGGGTTGTATTTTTACATTTTTCTAGTTTATTGAACAAATATATTGTCACATGCCTGCATGTTAATAAATATTGCTATAACTATGGACGTTTCTTTAAAATATTACATTTTTATATAGAGTTTTTTGACAGCATTATTAGTGATGGACTGGCTCATCAGATTGATCTGGGAATATAATATTAAATCTTTCTCACATAATTCATATATTATATCGCAGAACTGTTTTTTAGAAGAATGTTTTTGTTTAAATGGCCCGTCTATCTTTTCCCGTCAATTTCACATTTTACCTCTCACCTCATATTCTACAAAAGAAGTATTAATTAATCCATGATCATATAAAATCACGGTGAAAGAAGATTAGGTTTATCAACTAATAAGATTTTTCCGGTCACCGCCATACCTTCCGTTGGACGGCGCTGGTGAATCAATGGAGCGGACAGGCCATATAAGCGTCCCGTACAATCACCGGTCCGGTTCGATAGTCCCAATCCGCCCCAAATCTATATAGAGTTTAATTTAAATGATCAACATAAATGTTTTAAAAGGTAAAGAAAGATCATTACTAAACGTCAGAATTGACATATCAACAACTTATTTACACGCGCACTATGGAAACCTAGCCTCCATAATGATACAGCAGAGACATCTATCGAAAGGTACTCATTCTGACCGCATAGAAACAATAAACGGAAAGGGAGTCGTACAATCTAATCTTCTTTGACCGTGGTTGTCATCTTTCGCAATCTTGGTTTACATTGTCCTTTACATATTACGTGAACATGAAACCATAAAAATGTAAATTATAATTATTTATTATAGATTAGTAAGAATGAGCAGAATTAAATAAGAGATCATGTGCTGGCCACATCAAATTTTTTAAATTCTATTCCACTCCCTTCTTCCTTCTTCACTAATACGGCTGCCCGAAACCAGCTCGAAACTCGTAGTTTACCGCATCCAATTTATGCAATGTCATTTTGAAGTTGAAAAATACTGTAACAGTGTTTTCCCACGACCATACGAAACAAACAATTTTCATACAGTTACCTAGCTACGAAAATTAAGAATATCAAATATCCGATCAACCCGTTCGATAGGTTATCGAACAGGTCATATCGCCACAATTTTAATTTTTGTTTCTCCATTAAGTATTTCGTGATAAATTGCTTCATTCAAAGTCAAACCAATGAATTTTGGTTTTGGTTAGTTAACGCAAAACCGTTTTGACACTATATATGCATGGCGTTTTCAAAACCTAAAACGATTTGAAAACGGTTTCAAAATAACAGGTAAACAAAGTACCACTTATTGAAATAATTTCAATCTTCAATTACCTTGTTCTGTCCGGATTATTTGAGAAGATTTCAGTAGGTAGGTATATTACACAATGAAGTTCTATTAGCTAGAAACCCAACATATCATTTTTATTTTATGGTGGAGGCAAAATTTATTTATTTTGTAAATTCTGTAAACAACACCAATCTCTGAAAAAATTAAAAGTGTCTGCTGGTTAATTTGATATGTTTCCATTTTAATTAAAAAAGTACCTACTGTATGATTTTATATTAAATTTGTTCGCTTTGAATTAATTTTTTAGATTCACAAAAAGCAACACAGATATTTAACGTTACGTAAGAGAAATGAGATATGAATTTTCGCTCTACCTTTTTCAAATTATTTTATAAATAAAACAAAGGTTAGAATATAATGGTGGTAACAGAAATAAGGATAAGTTTAATAAATTTTGATTTATTCAATACAATAAGTGTTAAGTGAAATGTTGATAATTAAAATTAAAGAACCATTTTCATAATTATGTTATTAATACTTTATGTACACGTACATTTAAAATTAAGTCTGACGATCAGCGAGTTTTTATAATATCAAGTTATTAAAAATAGTTTCATTTAGTTTAGCATCGAACAGTAAGACGTATTATGAAGAATAAATTTTTAAGTAATTATAGAATCAATAAAAAATTACTTATTTATATTCCGTTCATTAGGAATGATGTATGAATTTAATTAGTTTACCATTCTATTTTCCTTATGCCACAGGGCATTAGGTATTTTACATAATGCTTCTTATTTGTATGCAAAGACAATGTGGTGTTTGTATAAATCTATTGTGTGTTATTTGGTATTTTAAAATATTATTAGGTATTCAACACCAAGAAAATAAGATCAATTGATCTAGATCACCGATCTAGCTCAATTTATGTGATCTTTGATATGATCTAGATCAACTTATTTTTATGGATCTTGAGTTTGATCTAGATCAAATATATATGATCTACGATCTTAAAATAAGATCATATTTTCAGATTTTTTCTAAGCTATATGCAAGTTAAAGCATGAAATCGAAAATTTAGCAAGAGTAAAGAGTTTCATATTTTTAATTTTTTTTTAATTGAATACTACGTATTTTTTTCTTTTTGTAATGTTACAACAATTAAATATTTTGTCTAATAATCTAAAGAAAAAAGATCAATAATTTCTGATCTGATCTAAAAAAGATCCTATCTATGCTCTGATCTAGATCATATTAAACAAGAAGATCTTGATCTAGATCCATTTTAAAATGATCTGTCACAACACTGTTAAAGATCAATCAGATTAAGATCGAAATGAAATTGTCCTATATATATTAAGAAATTCCTGCTGCCATGATAATTTAACCTTAATCTACTTTAATAAACGTTAGTTCAATGTTCTCACGTTCATGATAAATATAACCAAGTTATGAACAATTTTTGATCGAGATTAAAAAGTTACTTATATTACTTACAATAATTAGTAGGTAAGTATTTATTTGGTTACTGAAATTAACAAACATTTAGCGCAAGAATTGATTTAATAGAGAAACCGACATACTGTGAGTTTGAAACTCTAAACTGCATTCCGTTTTCCGGCGGCGTCCCGGCGTCAGAAGCGATCACGACGCGACGTCTCAATACGCGAGGGCTGCGTCCCTTTGTCCAAGTCTCGCGGTGCGGCCGTCTCTGAGTCCAGCAGCCGGTAATATCGTTGTCTTTTGTTATTGGATCATGAATTGGGTTTCAGCGCGATGGTAAAAGCTCTCGGAAAGCTCTATTAGCAGTCTTTCTTCCCTAACCCCGGCTTAGCGAGCTTTACTCTGTCATTGGACAGGGGGCTTTCAGTCAGTCTCTCTTGCGCTGTCCGTTGTATATGTACGTGTACGTGTGTGTGTTGTGTATGCCTAGAGGAGATTAGGCATTCAACCACCACTGGTGATTTTTGTTTTTAAAGCTAATTTATTTTTACAAAAAGACTTCGTCGGTTATCGATTACAGATGACTGCAGACTACAGGTGGGATATGAACAATGAAACGGCGATTATCTGGCGGGCGATGTACGCTTTTAAATTTTGTTCCTTGCAGTAGAAATTTTAATATAAAATAATATTTTTTGGAATGAAAAAGTAACAGAGTTCTCAGTTTTCAAAGTTAAATTTATATATTAACAGATGATAATCATAACCGACGTTTCGGTAGCAAATCTACCTTCCTCAGGGTTAATTTATCAAAATCTTGAAAACTAAACATTTATAGTTACACAAAAATTTAGCAACTTGTCATAATTTAAAACATACACCATACAAAATTATTTAAATATTTGTAGACCAAGCAAAGTTACTACCAAGGTAGTTACTCTGTTACTTTTTCATTCCATTTACCTAAACAGTCAAGAAATTACAATTCAAATATAATATTTTTTCTACGAAAGTGCGAATTCACATGTTTTCAAATATTAAAATTGATGGTGAAAGTAGGTTTTTGAAATATTGAGTGGTGGAAATAATTTCCACATTCATTTTGTGCACTGAGTGCAAATATTTCAAAAAGTAAATTTTTCATAAAAATCTTTGAAAAAAGTATTCAAATGGACGATTTTCATTGAATTTGAGACGTGAATCATTTTGCTAAACTAGAAAAAGCTGTCAGGATATTTTTGACTTCAGAGACAACAGTTCCGTAAAAGGGGTACAAATAAACTCACTTTTACTATCATTATAACATTCTGCATGAAATGTCATTATTTTTATCATAAATCAAAATTAGAAAATTTAATTGTCAGGTTTTAGATATTGTTATTGTTTTCAGCTCTGACAGCAAGCCTACCTGATTTGTTTTTTATAAAGTTAATATTATATTTCCAATTTTATTTATTAATTTTTAATATTTCTATCATAAGATTGATATAACCATGTAAAGTTTGCATAAACTGAATTTTTTTTGAATTTTTCAGAATTTTTATAATTATGTCCAATTTTTTACTTCCTTGTATTGTAATCGCGAAAAATTTCGAATTTCAGATTTTGATGGAAATATCCGTTTTGACCTTTACTGAATCCATTATGACTAGTTTCGTCGTGACGTCTGTACGTACGTACGGACGTATGTGTGCCGCATAACTCAAATACGGTTAGACGTAGAAAGTTGAAATTTTGTATTTAGGACTGTTATAGCATCTAGTTGTGCACCTCCTATTTTTGATTTCAATAATCCAAACCGGAAGTAGAGTACTTTTTTCAAATATTTCGATAAATATTTAATTTAAGACAAATTTTTTTATTTGTGATTATTACCTACAATCGGTATTTTATAAATATTTTTGTATCTGGTATTATTTAAGAATAATTAAAGTATATATTTATAATTTAGTATTTCGGTATCTTGTAGTCCATGATCGATTAACATTTGTTACTACGTAAAATTTAAATGATTATGACATGACAGTGACAATAGTAAAATATGCTTTATATCTTCTTCTGCAGTTTAAATAAAATGACTAAAATATATTTGTGAGTATAGTAGCAGTAGTAGTAGTACTTATATATTAATATATTTGTATAATAAGTTAAAGGAGTAAAGAAGGTATGGCGGGAGGTCTTGTGGTGGCCACGTCAGATTTTTTATATTATTCTACATTTTAGTTTAAGAAAAGTATGAACAGTTTAATAGGCGTACAAGGAAGTCATGTGGTGTCCACGTCAGATTTGTAATCAAAATTTTAAAAATGCACATCTGTGGATCTATTCTTTCTGTATTAAATCCCTGTTGAAATAAACTCTTACCATTCTTGTACTGGCCAGAAACACTCGCTACGTTAGTATATTTTATGCTGGATTTTAAGATATAGACGGTCTGTGGGATTTACGAAGGGTATTGGGTTGTTTAATTAGTTCAGTTTTGAGTTTCTAATTGATATGACATTTATGCCGAGTCATTTAGAATAAGAATAGGTGTTTTATAAAACGATTGATTTTATAATTAGCCTTGGACATAGGAACATAATGACATGCCATTTATGCGGCCAGTATAATAGCTAAGTTGTAGTATTAAATTAATTACTCGTCCTTTTTGATTACTTTTTAAACCAAATTTTGGTAACATGTTTACTAGCAGTAGGTAGGTATTTATCGCTTTTCCGATTTTCCGCACTAGTTTTGAATAATAGATATAATAATAATAAATTTCTTATAATACATTTCAATTATTTTGTATTCAATAAACCACGCTACTTAAGACTTAAGTGGTATTCTTTAATTTTGTGAATTTTTCAAAAATACTTCCGGGTAATTATTTTTACTTCAGAATATCTTCTTTTAAATAGAATTGTTTAAATTGACATAAAATGATTCTTATAAATGTGCAGACACTCTTACAAATATTTTAATCATTTTCGGATTCAATTTCTCCGTTCTTCCATGTTTTAATCTTTGAATGGCAGAAGAAAATTTCCGCGAACTAAAAGTTCTTGTCTTCTCTTTCTGGAAAGATCTTTAGATATCAGACACCGACGACTTTACTTTAAATGACTGCTATGTGCGAATGAATTAAAATATATTCCTTTCATTCGAAGCAAGTCAACCAAGATGAAGATTGTGCCGGTCTGTTAGATTTTCCTTATTTCTGCAGCGGCGTCGGCATAGAAATTTATTCGATAAAATCAGAAGATATTTTTCAGAATGTTTATTTACCATTCCAAATTTGTATCTAAAAACACTTTAGTTAATCTTTAAGACTGAATTACTTACTTAATACATTTTTCGTCTATAGTCTGATTTCTAGTTCGATGTCCATCCGAGATTTGTTCGATAAATCTTCAATTTTTTTCCGAAATGGCCCAAATTGTGCAAAAATATTAAAATATTAAACTTGAGGTTAGATGTTTGAAATTGTAAAATAGAAAAGATAGTATAGAAAAATAAGGGAAAATTTATTTATTTTGAAATAATTAGTAAACAAAAACACAAACGTAAACACAAACAAATGCCAAGCCAAGCCAAAACTTTTAAAGAAGGTTAGACAAACTGACTGCACACTGAACTGAGTATGCGTAGACAAATCTGGTACGAATCTCGAATAGAAAAATAGAGCCGGGCGTATATTTCTATACTAGAAAAAAGTATAGAAATTAAACTGAGCTGGGATGGGATTTTCTGATTTACATTAAAAATTGCTATATGAACTTCTCAGGGCTGGTTTATAATGGATGTAATCGGTTACTTCTTCCGTATTATGTAAGATGTGTGATGTGAATAAGAAATGTGTGATTCACAATCATTTCAGTAATCTGCTAACTTGACGACATATCCTTTCTTATAACTGTCAGAAATGGATCCGTTTGTTGAAAGTTACATATAGAAGAAGTCACTAGTTACTCGTACATCCATTAAAAATTAAAATTTTTGACATAATGTACTTAAAGGCATTGGCAACTTATGAAATGTCAAAAAAAATTTATTTCATATATCTCTAGTATTTATTATGATTACAACAATGTATTAATCACAAGTCTGAAAGTGGTCGGGTTCAGCCGCTATAAGCGAGTGAATTTTTGTCGTGGTCATGTATGACGTCACATAATTAGCGTTTAATTCAATATCAACTTATCTTGCGTGTAACTACCATTGTTTCATGTTAATGTCACAAATGTCAAAGATATGAGATAAAGATGTATGAAACAGGGTATTGCGATAAAAATTCGCGGCCAAATGATAAAAAATATTATATTTGAGAGAAGATTCAGGAATGTAAATTATTAGTGTACTTGTGGATTGTGTATACTAATGCAATATGATAACGAAATTTATTGCTGCAACCTGCAACGATTCAAGTGTCAATGTGTGGATGGATCTCTAGAATGTATAACGAATCATTCATCGTTTTAAAGTGTTATTTTGTTATTTTAAATAAAGATATTTTAGTAGCAATATAAAAAATATACATAACACAACGCTATTTTTCTTTAGAAATAAATTTGTCGCCCTGAATTTAATAATAAATAATTCTGTTCTGATATTTATTCTTATTATGTATAATAGGATTTACTTGAATGGTTAGCACAACCTTTAATGCAACAATGAACCATCTAACATCTTATTAAATTATCTGTCAGTGATACAAGTGACACAGTGACAGGAACAATAAACAATATGCGTAGTGGCGCCTAGTGTGCCGTGCGCGGTGGTCATGTATGACGTCACGCAAAACCTCAAATCAAAATTTAAAATGCTTCTAACTTTCGAACTATAGAGCATAAATGCCTCGAACAAAAACTAATATGCTTAGAATTAAATATTCTATCGTTTTCTGGAATAAGTTTAATATGCTTGGATAGGTTGCCAATGCCTTTAATTGACATCCTAAACCCTAAACGTGTGACATTTGAATTTGATAATTTAAATTTATTTTGATATTTTATTAACGTAGCAATGGACTTCAAATTAGTAGGTAACTTCTGGTGAATTATGTGATAACCCACGGCGAACTCTATTTACCAGACGGGAGTGTAACCTCCACTACAACAGCATTCGCATGACGTCAGTGGGCCAGAATTATACAGAGTTCCATGCGATGTAATGATATTAAACGATTATTGACTTACTAACAATAATTATGGTAACACTGTTGTATCTTAATGTTATTTGGATTTACGGGAACCAAACTATTTTTTTAAATAATTCAAAAATTAAATAAGTTGCTAGTTTTTGTTTCAAACTTACATAATCGCCTACTTGTATGTTACTGAAAATGAAATTTTTAACATGAGGTATGTTAGGTCTAAAATATTGGTAAAAATACAAATTTTATTTGAAAAAAATATATGTTTTTTAGTATTGAGAAAGAAATTTAGCGGTGACGTCATTATTTCGTATAGGAGATATATGACAGTTTTCTACGTTATTATATATTATTCAATTCTCATTAATTACTTTTGGGATTGTTAATAAATTTTTCGTAAAAATAAAAAATCGGGTTCCAAGTTTTTATCTCTTCTTCGAAAAGCTGGAACACAACATTTCCTTGGTATTATTTAAATAAATTTAGTAGTTATGTTTATTTTCAATATAGTAAAATCTGCTGCGTTCAAACCGAAGTTTAGTAACAAGCGGCCTACTGACGTCATTCCCCCCTCTATCACACTTCCGCCTGGTATAAAGTTCGCCGTGGATGACCGCATAATGGACAAATAAACAATAATATACTAAAAATTAAAAAGACATGAAACGAAATTTGTACTAATTATCTACGCAGTTTGCTAGAGTTATCAACTATGAAACGCTCGAAGTATTTAGTTGCAAATTCTGTGTTGTGTTAGTGAAAATATTTAGTACGCCACTGGATTGACGTCTTCGCGCGCCCAGCGCATATATTAAAGTGATTACTCAAGATGATACATCTTTTCAACGGCGTGCAACGTCGCCAACTTTAACTAACTAAGAACTGGCGACATCAAAAGTTTGAATTACGTTGAATCGCTTTCAATTTGAATCTTTGATCATGGCTATCTGGATGTATACAAGATATTCGACTCTGATTAGGGGAGGCGCGGACAACACGGTACACTGTTCCCCTTCCCTCACCGCTCCTACGAGCTAATATTATGAATGAGAAAAAGAAAAAGAAGAGATCTCATCGACCGTTTAGCTGCACAACTAAATTAAAAGTGGAAAACATAAAAATATATCTTAAAAAAAGTTTATTCACCCAAGTATGGAATGTTTTTAAAGAGGAAATGAAAAACGATGTTGAAAAACAATTATTGTTATCCACACTGTTCAAAATTGTTTATAAAATGGTCATCTTCAGGACAGCTCAATATGAGTATTCAGTAATCAGTAGGTATGTAATTGTGAAATATACAATTTTGAACAGTGTGGATACGACATAATTGTTTTTCAACATCCTTTTTCATTTCCTCCATAAAAATATACTTTGGTACGTTTGGTACAGAATTTGAATTTTTATAAAAAAATCTGCTGTGGCCACCACACGACTTCTCGCCTAATTCTGCTTATTCTACTAATCTAATAAATAGTTTTACTTACATTTTAATAGTTTCATGTTCATGTAATATGTAAACGATAATGTAAACCAATATGCAAGCAAAAGATGTCAACTGTACTGTTACTGTCATAATAATTTATATTTTATGTAGAAACAAATTTCATATCATGGAAAACAAGATACTGGAATTTCAAAAAAAATAGAATATTAATTAATTGTACTTTATTTTATTGTTATTAAATATTTCCAGATTCAGCAATTTGTATTTATAATTAACTGTACATATAGATAATCACAATTTCTTTTTATTAATTGCAAAAATTGTCATAAATAAATAATGTACCAATAAGAAAAACTTTTCCAAACTTCTAAAAGTACTACTTCCGGTTTGCGGATTTCTACCAAAATCTTATCCGGTATTAAGATACTTATTAAAACCTTAAATATGAAATTTGGTTATAAACGGTTTGATACTTTTTAAGTTATCGTGGACGAAAAATCGTCAGTCCATACAAACACACACACACATACACACACACACACACACAGACATCATCGTGAAAATAGTAAATTCGTATTCTAGAGACCCTGAAACGTGCTTATCCACCAAAAACTCATACTCGAAAATTTTGACCCATTACAATACTCAATACCTCTCTCATAGAATATGAGGCGAGAGGTAAAAATGATTAATAATTTTATTAGTGATTATGTTTAGTTAGATTTAAAATTTAACTTCATATTGTAATTACGCATAATCTGAATTAGATTTAAAATATTTAAAGGTTCAATTCCGATGATTATTTTTACTACGCTGGTCAGGAAATATTTAAATTTGTGAAGGGGTAACTTTTCAGATAAAAATTGTTCGCATATCATATTTTTGATGTATATAAAATAAAAAGTATATTCCAGTATATATATTTTTGATGATTGCGCTTGGAACGGCTTGGAATGCTTGTGTATATGGATGGTTTTAAGAAGAATACAATATTCCTTTTGAACTGATACAATGTGGCTTTCGTTGGAATAGGCTTTTTTATTTATATGAGGCAATATATGTAGTCATCTTTTATTCATTGAGATACGACCACAATATTTACATGTAAACATACAGAAAATATTTTTATGTTATCAAAAGATTTTTCAATCTGAAAAAGCTCGTATTTCAAATATACCATTTAATATGTATGCTTGTATTATCCACTGACCAATAAAAATAAATATTTCAAAATGTACATTCCGTAGTCAATAGCCTTTAGCAACACAGAATATGTCAATTCAGGCTTCACGATGCACAAGATAAAAAAATAATTTAATAACGGAACACATTAAAAAAAAAAAAGTTAAAAACAACGTAACCCACTATACAGGATGTTTCTGTACTTAAGGATCTAACTTTAAGTGTGGAAAGTGGAAATCGATTTTTGGAACCTTTGGGGCCATTTTTCTCCCCCCGCAAGAAAATTTTTTGCAGAACTTTTTCTTATTTTAAAGTACCTGTCAATCCCGACAAATTAATATAAAATTACATTGGTGAGCAATTTTGTCAAGGTTGGATCCTTCATTTACTGGACTATGATAACGGAACAAAAAGAATTTTTCAAAAATTCGCAAAATTAAGGGTGGTTTACTGAAAGGAAACATGTTGAGTGCCACTCAACTCAAAGTAAACCACCCTTAATTTTACGAATTTTTGAATAATTCTTTTTGTGCCGTTATCACTAGAACGTGTTGCATATACCCTTAAAGTTTGATCCATAAGTACATAAACACCCTGTATAATATGATAATAATAAATTTATAAAATTAAATATTTTCATTGGTAAAGTAGGTACAAATGATATTGAAAGTATCAAGAAAAGTAGTTACAAGTGTATATAACACTGATCTCACAAAAAACTCTGAAACATCCGGTACCTATTAGGTAACTATGAATGTTTTGTTAACCGTATCATCAACTGTTATCCGTCAATTAGTTGACAATAGTTCGCATATTATGGAAGATATTATCATGATTGTATCTAACGTATTAAATCCGTAACTAATAAATTATAAGTATCTAACGTATTATAAGTAACTAACGTATTATGTTGTTTAAAATTATCAATAAATGTTGCATATTAAAAGGTAATAACAGTTGATGATACAATTAAAAACATAATACTACATTAGATACTTATAATTCATTAGTTACGAACTTAATACGTTAGATACAACCATAATAAATAATAACATCAATCAAAACCTTCCATAATATTCAAACTGTCAACTAATTGACAGATAAAATTGTTGATTTGTTTTAACATTGCTGTCGTTCATGATACGATTAAGCTTTGAATATAACGCGAATATATGCGTTTTAATTCTCTTGGATGTTCAAAGAGACTCTCGGTTTCACCTCGTCGCTTAGCAACATCCTCCGTATTATAAATCGCATAATATTCTATAGCTGTAATATTGTAAGAATATGTTATTGAATATTTTATAAATAATTTTAAATAATCTGTAGATTTGTGCATTTCACAGTTTCCAAGAGTACTTATAATTTTATTATAAAATTATAATATATGTCGGAGTACGAGCGGAGCGGACCATAGATGATCAGTTACGTGATCAACAAAACTGCTAAAAGGCGCAATTATTGGAATAGTTAACTAATCTATCTATACACCAAATAAATCACACATTCACCACTTATGTCATGGACAGGTTAAACGTGATCTACAAACTTACGACGATAAGGAAAGGTGGCAATTTCCGGGCACGTGCTACTCGTATCAGAGCATGTTCAAGACTGGACTGCCGATATTCGACTTACACCACACCTAGCACGTAATCCCAGACTTCGCCCAAGTGTACTAATAGTACTAACATAATCGAACAAACAAACACGATCATAACTCCATTAGCACACTTGCATTCCTATCATTAATTATTATTACAATCAACATGATTGCTAACCCCGACATATATATATATATATATATATATATATATATATATATTTAACATAAATAAATAATGCGAGGATTCATCATATAATGACTAAATAATTAAATGGTTGCTTTAGCATTGTATAAGACCAGCTTCATTGTTGTTAATTCACAAATCGTTTTATCGTAATTTGCTATTATTGTGAACGAAGTAAACCAACAACAAAGTCTCTTTGAAAAACTTAAAAACAAATCGGCTGAAACACAACCTCCCAATTTAAAGTTTCCCCGGAAGTGAACAAAGAGTCGTAAGAGGGCGCGCGCACGAAACAAATGAGCCCATACTCAGGAGTAATTGCAACAGTTTTTAACAGAACAAAAGATCTTCAGTCGTTGAGTGGGCGACGACGCAGTATCACAAACCAATCAGCGATAACTCGAGGCCTCTGGTGGTAAAATAAAGAGCTTTATACACCAGAGGAGAGACGTTCCAACAAACAAAAGCTGTACTGCTGCCGCTGATGCCCTGTTCTTTACAAAACACATTCCACCCAAATTGGAAACACTAACAAATGAAAGCAAACAAAACATGTTATCTTTTTAACGTTGCCTGTACTCTCAACTTTCTCTTACTTCTTTTATAGCTTAGCATTTTTCAGAAATAAATTTATTCAATAATCATTTTATCAGGAACATTTTTAACATTTTCTTTAATGGCCGTATAATTAAGCGATATATTAAATTGTTGTTTAGAGTTTCTTGCACTTTTATTAACTTATTACGCAATTTATAGAATGTTAAAAACAATGACTCGAACCGAAAAAAATTGGGGTTAGGTTTCGGTATTTTAAAAGTTTTTTTATTAGTTTTGGTTTCGGTAAATTAAAATTTCGGTTTCGTTAGGATTTCGGTTTTTAATGATTACGGTTTTAATGGTTTCGGTTCTAAATTAGTTTCTTTCCTATTTTTTCGTTTCCGTTTTCAGTTTCCATATTTAAAGAAAATTAATATTGGTTTCGGTTTTCGGTTACTGGTTAAAAATCTTTAAAAATAATATGGTTTCAAAATTTGCAAAACTCTAGGTACCTAACCTACCTATTTCTTAGTTTTTACTCAGATTTAAAGAAAAATCATCTACACCATGTAATTCGAAGCAAGGAATATCGGGATAGTTAATTATTAAGAACAGAAAATATTATATCAAAAAAATGTACGCACATTTCGAATGACGAGAAAAATATTATTTATTAGCATAAATTAAAATGAAATACATTCGAATACGCAGAAGACAAATGTAATAGAAGAATCATATTCGTAAATGTTCAAATTGATGACCATTATTGTTCAGACAACGCTGATAACGCGCACATTTTTTTGAAACACCCTGTATATGAATTTCAAAAATATATTTTAGGGTACCTATGTTCCAAAATTAATCCATGTTTACCGTGGTATTATGTTACGGTAATTCTTTGGTAACTGAATGTGACGTTTCTCTCAGTAACTTGTGAAACGCTTCGGTAAAATTTTGACATTTAGGTTAGAGTATTTATTGAAATGGAAGCACAAAAGTCACAAAAATATACTTTTTCATCCTTAAATAAAAGCATAATATAATATTACACAAATAATACATGTTTACATACGATTTCGTAAATTTTTCGAATAGATAAATCCGTTTGTATAAGTATAATCATTTCCAACAAAGAAAAATCAGCCATAATAATAAAGCTAGTCCTGATGATGTACATATAGGGATAATACAGGAGTTTATAGATGTGTTAGAGGATAAAATCATAAATATTGTTAATAGTTCGTTAGAAACAGGGACAGTACCAGGTAAACTTAAAGTTTCTACTATTGTTCCTATTAAAAAAATTAATAATACTGTAAAAGCGGAAGAATGTCGCCCTATAAATATGTTACCAGCTTTAGAAAAGATTTTGGAAAAGGCAGTCTATTTACAATGAATTAAATACATAGAGGATAATAATTTACTTGCATCATGTCAGTCAGGTTTCCGAAAAGGATACAGTTGTGAAACTGCGTTACAATTTGTAATAAATGATTGGAAAAATGCAACTGACAATAATAATGCAGTAGTAGCGATATTCTTAGATTTAAAACGAGCATTTGAGACGGTTGACAGAGATATATTAATAAGTAAATTAGGACAATATGGAATAGGCGGTACATGTCTTCAGTGGTTCAAGAGTTATCTAACTAACAGGTTACAAAAACAAAATGTAACGAAATATGTTCATCTGAAGCAAGTATAAATGTTGGGCTCCCCCAAGGGAGTATCTTGGGGTCCTTACTTTTCATTCTGTACATTAATAATATAGTAAATGAGTGCCAATTTTTAAAATGTCACTTATTTGCAGACGATGCTGTTTTCTACATGTCGGGTAAGAATGTCAATGACTTGTCAGATAAAATAAATAGTAAATTAATTAAGATATGTGATTGGTTAAAATGTAACAAACTAAAACTTAATGCTTCTAAAAGTAAGGTAATGATCATAGGACACCCGAAGTACCTACAAATCTTCCGGCAAAATAATTTAAGAATACTGATAGATGATTGTGAAATAGAAATAGTAACTGAAATTAAATATTTAGGTATAATATTAAGCTGTGATTTAAAATTTAAGTCATATATTAATTATTTATGTAAAAAGATTTCCAAGAAAATAGGGTTCCTAAATAGATTAAGAAAAATACTGTCTACTCAGGCTAAGAAAACTATTTTTAATGCAATAATTCTACCTCATTTCAATTATGTATCAACTATTCTTTTTATGTGCAATAATACAGAAATTGACCGACTGCAAGTATTACAAAATAGGGCTATGCGTGCAATTTTAAATTGTAATAAGTACACAAGTGTGGAGTACATGCTTCAGAGTTTAAATTGGCTAAATGTAAAAAAAATTGTTAAATATAACATGTTAGTATTTATACACAAAATTATTAGTGGAGAAATGTCAAATTATCTAACTGACTTGTTTAAATTTCATAAAGATGTACACGATTATAATACAAGACAAACATGTGATATTTATCGTGAAAAACGACATAAAACTTCTACCCAAAATACAATTTTCTATAAGGGAATAATAGAATATTATAAATTACCAGCTTATGTAAAGAATTCTAATGTAAATAGGTTTAAAATTCAAATAAGAAATATTGTAAATACATAAATTATTAAATTTACTGTAAAGTGATTGTATTTTTAATAGCTCTGCTAAATAAATACATTATTATTATTATTATTATTATTATTATTCAACAAACAAACCAACGTTTTTAAGTTAAAACTGTGAGATCGCGATACACAAATACAAATTTACTACAAATATCGTGCTCTCTAGCACGGTGATCGTGGTAACGAATATATGCGAAAATTTACCGCCGTTTTCAGTTACCGCGTTTCAAATTAGTACTGACATCCTGAAAAAAATTACCATGGTACATGTGGTTTAATTTTGGAACATACCCTTAGTTATAATCTATTACGGCACTGGATTGTTGATTGTATAATGAATATCTAATTAACTATATGGTAAAACTATATTTTAAGAATGGTAAATTGATGAAATTCCATTTGAAGACAGTGGCCCAAAACAGTTTGATTAAAAAACCTGGAAATTAAAATGCTATTAAAATGCACAAAGTTTTGAATCGTAGCCTGTATATTAGTGAACATGTGCGCAGGGTCTGGCGGAAACTGCCACTAAAAACTTTAGCATCGGAACACCGCAAGGTGTCCTTTGCTCCCAAGTGGAGTAAGGTTCTCATCAACATCATCATCATCATAATCAGAACGTAATTATTCGAATTTGGTGTTTTTGACAAATTTGATTAATAGGTACATCGATGTCAATAGCTGCATTCAATGAACTTAGCAAATCTATCGAATTTTCTTTACGTTGATTGGTGTACAAGTGAAATTTTGACAGTTTTACTAGCAAATTATGTCAATAGTGCTAGCAAAAAAAAACTGCTGCTTTTGCTGCGCTAGCGATATTAAAAAAGATAGACAAACCAGTAACATTATCAAATTTACACTGTTGCACCAATCAGCATAAAGAAACTTCTATAGATTTTGCCAGCTTCATTGAACGCAGCTAATATAATGGTATGAAATTTAATTCAAACAAATCAAAAGTGATTAAGAACCAGTTCTGTCTCTTATAAAGTGGCAATAAGCTGATGTATCAAAGTAAATACGAATTTAATCTGCAAATTTGAGGGTCCAACCTCTTTGTGAAAGAACCTCCCTGGAAAGGCAAAGGGCAGCATGCCAGTATCATATCGATTAAAACTCAGCAACAATGAGGGCAAATTGGGGTACGATTGTGCGATTGTTGTCGCGATTGTCATTTAGAATTTAAAAAAATAGAGCGACCCCTCGCTTTGAAGTTGATTTTTAATCATCAGCAGAATTCATTCGAGAGTGAATGTCACTCGACTCGTGTAAGAGAACCTTTAGCTTTAATCTCTGTGCTGATGGCGTGTTTACACTACCAGACAGGACAGTATGCTATGGAGGCGGTGAAATTGAACATGAGACGTGAAAAGACGATGTTTATTATTTATTGCGAGATGGTTTCTACTTCTATTTAGATGATGTTCATTTATGCGTCTGCTTTGAGCTTTGATTGAATAATGTTTCAAACTTTTCAAACTTAATTAATTTATTATAATGGTCTGTAGGTAGTCTTGCTTGGAAAAACATACTATACCTATTCATTATGATTTTATATAAAGCGTATTAATTCTAGATATAACTAAAAAAATATAAGCTACAATTTCAGAAAAAATTAATTAAGGGCACTCACCTGAGACTGTTTCTGAAATAATAATTTTAAAAATACGTGATAGTTTTCAAATATTAATAGGTAGCTACTTTTTGAAAAAAAAAAACATGTTCGGCTAAGTGGTGCCTTCAATCAGCGAGAAGCTGATGTTTGTGTTCCGTTGGATAAATTCATAACGATATAACCGTTGCTTTACTACAATTTTAAAACACAGTATTATAGGTACCGTACCTATCTATAGCTAACTACACTCTAGGTTCAGTGTGGGCTCTTTGAGTACAGGAATTCAATATCTCACTACTTTAAATCTGCAAGATAAAATGGTAAAAATCTGCTGTGGCCACCATAGTACTTCCCTGACTATAAATTTTAATAACATGCTTTCGTAAAGGCTTTAATTGTATGCTTTATTCAGCAAAACAAATAAATTTATCTTTTTTCTCGAACTATTTAAGTTGATATCAACTTCGGCATAATTTGAATAACATGTGAACAAACACCTGCGACCATTGTTTTAATGTTGTTTTTGCTTCTTCGACTATAGATTTTTTGCCAGGAAGCTTTAATTTGATAATACACTTGGAAAAATTTGAATAATTTTGAGAGAAACAATTGAAAATCGCATTAATGTAATTTTTTACATTTTTACTAAACTTATCTCTCCGAGAGCTTTGGATTGACACCATTCGGGAAATGCACTTTCGGATACTGCAGTTTCGGAATTTGCATCATTTGATTTTTGAACTTTCGGTCAATGCATTTTCGTGAAATGCATTTTCGTGAAATGCATTTTCGGCTTCGTCAACTGAAATTTAAATTTTTAATAGTGAAATTAGACGACGTCAGTACCAAATCGGATGATCAGAATACTTTTCTTAGGTGCATTTTACTTTAGTATAATCATAAAATAGGTATATTATTTTGACGTATCCAGTATTTATTAGCTTAGCCTCTAAGCGACTGTTAGACCTAAATATTGTCGTCATAAATTAATAATGTCATAATATGTAAACATAACCGCGTTGTACAACTATTCATTTTCACAGTTGCAAACCAATGATTCCGCTTACATTTCTTTGCTACAATGCTCTCTGAAGCTTGTATAGATTTTAGGGTTCGTTATGAACTATTCTCAATCCCCCTCTGGTCTGCGCAAGGCGCAAAATGTTCTACATCGACCACGGAGTGTTGTGTTGGGCCTTCAAGTTTACACTTCTAGTGCGCTTAACTCTAATACCCTTAATCTCTCTTATAACGTCTTAAGTGCCCTCGCAATTATCGGCAAGTGACTGAGAGTATTTAGCCCTTATGTACACGGACACTAAAGGCGACTGAGTTCAAGTATTTGTCAACTGTTGTACGGATTAGTCTTGAGTGCGAGACGATGTGGAAGTAAGAATGGCACTATAGGAAGGCGAGCAGAATTTTTTGCAAGAAGTTTACAAAACAATTTTTATTTAAAATTATTCAATAATACAATTGACATATTCAACGCAGCCTATTTATTTATATTCACACCCATAGCAAGCAAATATTTTCTTCAACAAACTGTTTATACAGGGTGGGTCAGTGAAACGGGCGATTTTAAAATGACTATAAAAAAACAACAAGTTATTTTTTTACAAATATATTTATACCACCTTAAAGTACGTAAAAAAGCATTAAAAAAGTGTTTTTCTTTAATTAAGTTTTATAAATTATATCTACAAGATGATGCCCTTCTCTACGCAAGCATTCGTCAAGGCGTTTCTGAAAATTCACCATGACATCCCGTAACATTTGCTGAGGTATTCTTGCTACCTCTTGTCGAATATTTTCCTTGAGTATATCTTACCGTTTATTAAATAATTGAGGATTCATTTATGAAATATCAAAATTCCAACTATTTCAAATAATCATTTTTCTTTTCTTTTGCAGTAGGTACCTATGTTTAGACTAGTTTTATATGAATTCTAGTGAAAATTACAAAATTCTATCTCAACGGGTTATATAATGTTATAGTAAGATAAAAATTGAATTTTAAGAAATTCATTTTTACCTATTTTCTCTAATTTTAACACTACTTTTTTAAAGTTTGAAATCTTGCAGATATAATTTATAAAACATAAATAATGAAAAACACTTTTCTTTAATGCTTTTTTACGTAGGTACTTTAAGGTGGTATAAATAAGTTTGTAAAAAATAACTTGTTGATTTTTATAGTCATTTTAAAATCGCCCGTTTCACTACCCACCCTGTATTTTTTGTAATTTAAAAAACTATTCAGTAATACTTTTATATTGTGTGTCTGGTCTACCACTGACAGTATATTCAACGCAACCTATTTCACACCGAGTACCTACGCAAATATTTTTTTTAACAAACTGTTTGTAATTTTAAAACCATTCTAAAATGCCTTTATGCACGGTCATAGCATAATTTGACATTTATACAAGAATTTCTTTGCCATAAACGTTTTATAGCCCACGAACCACTTTGCAGTGCTCCATAAAGAAATTTCAAATTAATGCTGCAAACAGTTCAGATTTTTCAATATTCCTCATATAAACTACTAATAATCCTACAAATAACCGTTTTCTGTTTTCTGTAACTTGTTGTACAATTTTTTATTTAAATAATAACATCATTTTTTTTTAAATATGATGTGGCCAGCACAAGTCCTCCCGCCATACTCTACCTACCTACTCTTTTTACTATAGGTACTCACAAATATATTTTGTCATTTTATGCACACTGTCATATTAAATTGTACGTATTAAATATGTTAAACAATGGACTATAAGATACGGAATACTGAAAAATAGTACCATGCGTACAGAAAAAATATTTCAAATGCTAATAATTGTAGATGATGACAATTCCACTCCTGTATTAGTAAGCCATAAACAAAACACAATTTTATCGGTTTGACAGCGGATAAAAAGGAAGGTAACTTTTTTCAAGTGATAAAACCTTATTTACCTTTTTCTTAGCAACCAAACAATAAACAAAACACTAAAATGTCATTAACTTTATATTTTTTATAATATTTGTCAGTGAAATGATTAAATTTTGGGAATATTTGTGAAGAAGAACCAAAAAAGTCGTTAAATTATCTCGTTGAATTACACTCGAGCATTTGATTTTATCTGACAGCAATTTGACTCGACCTACGGTGTCGTGATTTTATTAAACAATTTTTCTTTTCAATTTGCTAGGCAAGAAGGTTTCAAATACAAACAGAAATTTATCCGGCGAAATAAAAAGCTCTTGTGTAATTACAGTTGATAAAAATATAATCTTTCATTTAAAATAGAATATATTGTGATAAATTAATTATTTATTGAAATATTTAAGCAAAGAATTAATTCCGGTTTGTGGATTGGTACCAAAATTTCATGAGCTCTTAAGATTCGTATTAAAATCTTAAATATAAAATCTCAACAGAGATGATAAAATTGATAAATAATTTGAAAATAGTTACATATTTTTTGTTAAACTAGACAGAGAACTAAGAATTTTATCGACGCGGCTGATGTTTCATGTAGAAGGCAAACAATTGTTTACGTTGTATTGAAATATTTAAATTCGACATTGACAACAAAAAACTGTACGTTTACTAATCCACAGTATCCAACATTTGTTGGCAAAATCGTCATCCCCTCACATTCTAAGTACCTGGTGCAAGATCTGGTCCAGAGTGGTGTACTTAAAACCTCTTTGGCTTACAATAGGTGACAATAGAAGTGTTTTGCTAACTAACGATCTCTTCCCTTCGCATGACTAACTTACTGTAGTGTATTGTGTGAAAGATTACGATTATCATTCTGTGAAAGTGTAAGAAGCAGACCGCCAGTCCGCTAGGGATTTAAACACGGACCACGGACTATTGTGACGGCCAATTATGTAATGCACTGTGCTAAGTACTCTCTGCAACTCTACTTTAAAGTTTTAACTGTGAATGAAGTGCACTAAACTCTTTGAAATGTTCTGGATTACTGGCCACTGGATTGGGACTGGTTTTTACACCAAGATAAATGTGTTAAAATTTCAGGTTGTGGATCTGATTAGAAAAGAAACAGTGTTGGTCTTGTTTAAGTTTTAAGATTCGTATCATATCTTGTTTTCAGAACTAGCACAGTAAAATAGGACAAATTGAAAAATATATTGGGTGTCAAATTTCTTTCATAATAAGCTAACTAATTACATCATACCTTCTTACCTTCATTTTATTTTTATGTTTTGAGTTTAGTAATGTAGTACGAGTAATACTATCTATTAACACGTTGATTGCCATGTGCATATAAAAGTACATATACACGCAAGTTGGGTCCTGTACGCCGCGTGTATAATTTCGTATACACGAACAATATCTTGGTTCTGGCGGTGTGTATGCTACTAGGGCAAAAGTTATTTGAAATACAAGATTTTTATGTGAAAAAGTTTATTATTACAAAAATACAAACATTGTAGTAAAATAACAAAAAAAATGTAATTTTACATTATAATAGTACAAAATACATATCATTCTTTGGAAAATTTATTTTAAAAATTGGTGTGGCGTGAGGGACCTTTTCCCAAAAATACCCGCGGCAGTCAACGTGTTAAATACTAAGCATGTGAATATTTTGAAATACTCAACTAGATTTTGACGTGTAAAATTAGTTGTATTGTGGTTATTGAACAATAGAATTTTCTCTACTATACTTATAACACCAGGATGATCTACTATGTTTTTCAGACGTGAGTAAAAATCACAAGTCAACACATAATACGTAATAACATAATTTGCAAAATATCAACACAAAACAAAAATGGTAATGATGGGTTATTGCAGCGCACCGATTGGTCGAAAAAAATGGAGCAAAAGTTTTTCATTTCACAAAAAGTCACTCTCACGCGGCCAGCTCTAATATAAAAATAATATAAATATCCACTATGCAATCTTAAATCTATATATACAAAAAATGAAATAGGTACCTATTTGCAAAAACTGGCCTTCCATTTCCAATCATTGTTGTTATGATCAATTCCATTAAAACATGTGCACGATATTGTAATTCACCCTGTATAAACAAAATATTATGTTCTATAATAACAAGTGATAATGACAGATAGTCCAGGCATTTTAGATAATGTTTTGGCAAATAGGGGAAAAAAATGATAGACAGCTGAATTTTGGTATATACGCTCATAATGGCTTCTAGTTTAACATACTAAAAGTCCTAAACGATATCGCGTGTGCTTCCATTGCTACGACCTTCTAAAGACCTTGAGGATGAGATTTTTGCATATAACTCACGAACGGTGACACCAATTAAAAACTTTTTTTACCAAAATGTTGGTAATTTAATGTACTACAAAAAGGCCCTTACCAATTTTATCGTCAGTTTATTTATTTCCCTCAAAATCGGGAAAAGGCTAATCACCGTTTTGGAATCGTTGAGAGCCCGTGAATTAGACTTCCGATTTCAGAAAAATAGCTGCCATTTATGAATGGAATATACTATCGACTTCCGGTTTGCGGCATTCAATTCCTTGCATATTTTTCTATTAGACGTATATATTTTTTAACTTCATCAGGCTTTGGTTTAGCCGGAATTTTAAGTTATTTTAATTTTAGTATATTACTAATTTTTTTATTTATTATGTTTAATCGAGTGTTATTTCTGAACGAATAAAAATACTGACTTCCGGTTTCCGGCATTAGATTCCTTGAACATTTCTCTATCGAATACATTATACTAAAAATGTTGAAACATCTTCGTTTAGCCGAAATCTAATGATATTCTTTAAGAGAACACATGGATATTATGGAATTTTTTTTAAATTTGTTGTGTTTAAACAAGTGTAATTTCTGAACGAATAAAAATATCAACTTCCGGTTTTCAGCATTCGATTTATTGAACATTTCTCTATTAAATACATTATACCAAAAATGTTGAAACATCTTCGTTTAGCCGAAATCTAATGATTTTCTTTAAGAGAGCACAGGAAAATTATAGAAATATTTTTTATTTGTCATGTTTGAACAAGTGTAATTTCTGAACGAATAATAATACAGACTTCCGGTTTTCAGCATTAGATTCTTTGAACAATTCTCTATTAAACACATTATACTAAAAATGTTGAAATATCTTCGTTTAGCCGAAATATAATGATATTCCGTAAGAAAGCACAGGGAAGTTATAGAAATATTTTATTCAATATAAAAAGTATAAATTTATTGAATAATAGTATATTATTTAACGAGCAAATAATGTAGGCTATAATTCAAGAGGATGAAAGTTTCTTCACGAGCCGAAGGCGAGTTAATAAATCATCCGAGTGAATTATAGCCATTATTATATATAGTCAAATACGATGTTATATCTACGACTTTTTAAATAAAGCAACATTTCTTATTTACAAATTTGTATTCATATTTACCTAACCTCAAACTTTGGTGTAAAGACAATTGACAATTCATCCGAGTAATTTAGAACTATTATGGGCTAATCATACACAGCGTTTTACAAATTATTACTATTTATTTAATTATTTTTACTGTTTCTGCTTACAACGTCATAAAACGATAACTTAATGTAGTACTAATAATAATTGTAAAACAGGTATACTATAATGTGTTTAATAGAGAAATGTTCATAGAATCTAATGCTGAAAACCGGAAGTCTGTATGTTTATTCGTTCAGAAATTACACTTGTTCAAACATGACAAATAAAAAATATTTCTATAATTTTCCTGTGCTCTCTTAAAGAAAATCATTAGATTTCGGCTAAACGAAGATGTTTCAACATTTTTGGTATAATGTATTTAATAGAGAAATGTTCAAGGAATCGAATGCTGAAAACCGGAAGTTGATATTTTTATTCGTTCAGAAATTACACCTGTTTAAACACAACAAATTTTAAAAAATTCCATAATATCCATGTGTTCTCTTAAAGAATATCATTAGATTTCGGCTAAACGAAGATGTTTCAACATTTTTAGTATAATGTATTCGATAGAGAAATGTTCAAGGAATCTAATGCCGAAAACCGGAAGTCAGTATTTTTATTCGTTCAGAAATAACACTCGATTAAACATAATAAATGAAAAAATTAGTAATATACTAAAATTAAAATAACTTAAAATTCCGGCTAAACCAAAACCTGATGAAGTTAAAAAATATATACGTCTAATAGAAAAATATGCAAGGAATTGAATGCCGCAAACCGGAAGTCGATAGTATATTCCATTCATAAATGGCAGCTATTTTTCTGAAATCGGAAGTCTAATTCACGGGCTCTCAACGATTCCAAAACGGTGATTAGCCTTTTCCCGATTTTGAGGGAAATAAATAAACTGACGATAAAATTGGTAAGGGCCTTTTTGTAGTACATTAAATTACCAACATTTTCGTAAAAAAAAGTTTTTAATTGGTGTCACCGTTCGTGAGTTATATGCAAAAATCTCATCCTCAAGGTCTTTACAAGGTCGTAGCAATGGAAGCACACGCGATATCGTTTAGGACTTTTAGTATGTTAAACTAGAAGCCATTATGAGCGTATATACCAAAATTCAGCTGTCTATCATTTTTTTCCCCTATTTTTTTTATAATGCCTGGAGTGACAGGCATCATTTTGAAAATTAAATTTATCTAGTAAAATGAGTATTTACTCATAAGAAATTATAAAACATTATTCCACGCATGTTTAATATTGCAATTTTTATTTGAAATAATTACGTTACGACAAAGTACCTGCAGCTCGTATAGTAAACTTCTCTTTTCATGAATATTTTTCATCATTATGCACTCTCGTTGAATAACTGAATAACTGAACTGAACTGAACTGAATAACTTTAATGATTTCTCGTAGATTTTTAAAATAAAGGATACAAAAAACATCTATACATTATACTTATAATTACTTTCTCGTGCATATTTAAATATAAAAGCAAATTTTCTACGAAAAATAAATAATCTGCATGTTAAATACTTTTTGTAGAATTTAAATGTAGAGTACAGAATTTTTAAATAAACTTTTAATGATAAATAGGTAGAAAGAAAAGAATTAGGAAGAAAGTATTAATAAAAATCTTAAAGCTTCTATCACGATTTAATAATTAATATGTGCAGTAAAACATTATTACATTTATTATTATATTTTGAAGATTCAGATTCAATAAATATACATAAATAAAAATCTGACGTGGACACCACATGACTTCCTTGTACGCCTTGTGTGTTCATACTTTTCTTAATAACTAAAATGTAAAATAATATTAAAAATTCTTTTAACTTATTATACTAGTATACTCACAAATATATTTTAGTCATTTTATTTAAACTGCAGAAGAAGATATAAAGCATATTTTACTATTGTCACTGTCATGTCATAATCATTTAAATTTTACGTAGTAACAAATGTTAATCGATCATGGACTACAAGATACCGAAATACTATAAATTATAAATATATACTTTAATTATTTTTAAATGATAGCAGATACAAAAATATTTATAAAATACCGATTTTAGGTAATAATCACATAATCTTTCATTTAAAATAAAAAAAATTGTCTAAAATTAAATATTTTACGAAATATTTTTAAAAAGTACTACTTCCGGTTTGTAGACTGAAACCAAAAATAGGAGGTGCACAACTAGATGCTATAACAGTCCTAAATACAAAATTTCAACTTTCTACGTCTAACCGTATTTGAGTTATGCGACACACATACGTCCGTCCGTACGTACGTACGTACGTACATACGTACGTACGTACAGACGTCACGTCGAAACTAGTCATAATGGATTCAGAAAAGGTCAAAACGGATATTTCCGTCAAAATCTGAGAACCGAAATTTTTCGCGATTACAATACTTCCTTACTTCGTACAAGGAAGTAAAAATATATAATTAGATCGATTATATTTTTGATTTGGATGAATATATTTGGTTGACACGATCGATAAAGTTTACAAGTAACCCGTTTCTGAACCCATCGTAAATCGGTAAATCGTTGAACCGGTAAACTTGGTATCTGCTACCGGTACACAAGCCACAAGCCAATGTTACATTGGTAAACATAAATATATTAGCTCGTTTTTCGTTTGTTAGCTTTATTTAAAATAAAGTTAAATATATTTCTCTACAGGATTATTCTTATAAAATATTAGATAATATAATTACCTATTTATTAAAGAATTTTTGCAAATCCCGACAAATTGTAGTTTGTGGTCCAAACAATTTTTATTCTTAGTACCTAAAATGGCTACTGCCAACTCTTGATGTCTATTTACTGGCTAAATTGTAATGAGGAGAAACAAACCTTCCCCTGATGATCACGAAGAGTGTACCGAAACATTAGTAGTAAGTAATTTGTGTCTCATTATTACAGTCTCCAGTCGAGTATTTTCAATAACTAAACACGTTGAATGCCATGGCAGACACCAGTGTCTGTTAGTTATTTTAATCACAGGACCAACGCAGACACCGGTACCTGCTTCAATATTTGTCCAAATGTGCCGAACTGGTACATTCTAGCCGAATTTCCAATGGTAGAGTGTCTGCCCCGTGTTGTGATTTTATGATGTGTGTCTGCTTTGGCCCACTGATAAAATTCTTGTTTCAAATTCAACGACAGGGCCAAGCAGACACGGTGACGTTATATTCATAATAAATAAATATACAATACTGCAAAGCTAATTCTACCAGTCTTTTAAATCTGCTGCTAATTTTGGCGTTTTCTTTACAACTGCCACTCGTTAACTCTCTTACAAATTATGTGTGGAGTCAACCCTCCCCCCTTTGGTTTTTTAATCGATCTTAAAATTATTAAACAATTGCATTACAGAATAATTGTGTACCTACTATTTATTAAGTAGTACTAGCTATATATTGCAAATTTCAACATTTAATTTGTAGTTCGTTTTATTCATGAATAATATATAAATATTGATGAATAATTAGCCAAGATAGGTATTATACCAATAATAAAAACAATTTCCCCCGCCACCCATAACATAATTCTGCGTATGTCACTGTCTATGACTATATGACATACTACGAGTAATGCTAAATCCAATTTAAGAATTTTTATTGTACTCCTGATTTGAACAAATTATTTTATATCGAAAGATAAGATTAGTCTAACCACAACTAGAGTTGATAAAAGAAAATGACAAAAAATCTGATGTGGCCAGTACATGACCTCTAGCCCTAATTCTGCTTATTCTACTAATCTAATAAATAATTTATACATACATTTTAATAGTTTCTTCTAATAAGTAAATGATAATGTAAACCAAGATGCAAAACATACCTATCAACTGTATACTGTCACTGTCATAAATAATAATTCAAATTTTATATGGTCATGGACAACACGATAATGGAATTTCGAAAAAGTAGAATATTAGTTGTACTTTATTTTATTGTGAAATACTATCAAATTCTGAAATAGTTATTTACGAACCAAATGCGGGAAGATTTTAATTCCGCACATGAGCAGTTTTGTGAAACACGAGCGAAGCGAGGGTTTCATTTACGCGAATGCTGGAATGGTGCAAGAGGTTTGTACAATGTTTTTGTAACTAATAAATACATTCAAGTTGTAGTTGTAGTCTGATCATTAAATTTGAAGTTACGATGTTTTTTCTACTTACTACTACTACCGATAGATGGCGCGCTAGTCGCACATGCACATATTTATTTCAAATTTTGTATACCTATATCGATGGTGTTTCTGGATTTAATAGATGAAAACCGTGGGAAAAGTAACATTCATTATAATAAATTTTGTTATTTTGAAGATGATTTTATTGTAGAAGAAAGCCAGTATTCTTTGCATTTTTCCTGATTGACTACACTGGAAAATTGACATTTCAGATTGTCAATTGCGTGCTTCATATGTCATTTCCTTAGGTTATGAGTACAAAAATTGTATTTAAAATTATATGTAGCCATGGATAATTATATTATCTATTATTTTTAATTGCAAAAATTGTCATAAATAAATAATGTACCCATTTATGCGGATTTCTACCAAAATCTTATCCTGTGTTAAGATCCTTATTAAAACCTGAAATATAAAATTTTGTAATTAAAGCTTTGATACTTTTTAAGTTATCATGGACGAAAAATCGTCACATAAGTCCATACATCCATACGCACACACACAGACATCATCGTAAAAACAGTATATTTATATTCTATCCTGAAACGTGCTTATCCACCAAAAATTCATACTGGAAAATTTTGGCCCATTACTTCCTCTCGTATAGAATATGAGGCGAGAGGTAAAAAGGAATTTCAGAAATGCTAATGTGAAATGAGCATAGAGCAAAATCGTTGAGCAATGTAACATCGGCTTCAGAAACACCGCAACATCAACAATATGAACACAATGAAGCAATGGGCAATTTATCACCAGCGCAACTATAACGATAACGATCATTCTGCTACACACGAACACACGCTTGCTCTACCGCCTGCCACCAGCAGCAAAACACACGTTACACACGTATCAACATACATGTCAAGGAACAAATATTGACTTGTGAATCTGGTCTGCAATTGGGCGTCCGCGCTGCTTGCCTGTTCAGGGGCAGTTTTCACGCGCGATCATTGGCTGGCGAGATGCCAGATGGTGGGGGTGAAGCACTGAGGTGGAAGGAGAAATCCTGAGTGACGAAAACAACACCAATACATCGGAATGCGAAGCGAGCGACGGAGAGGGACGCCCTAGACGATTTAGAGGTTATTATATGACTAATTTTCTATACAACATCAAGTACTGCCAGGATATTTTATAAATTTACCGTAAGGTATTCCGATACATTCTATTTTTATAATGAGCAGGTACCTACTTATTATACACTATACAGGCAGATTTGTTAAATACATAAATATAGAAGCAAGAAAAACCGAACAGTATTTTTAGTCTTTGGATACAAATATATGTGCGCAGAAATTTTATTTAAATGTTTACCTCATTACCTAACTTCAATAAATTTTAAGAATCCTCAAAGTATAATATGTACATTTTTTTAGTAGGTATTGATAGTTCATTTCAGGTAACTTTTATTCTTACAAGCTTGTATTTTAAACGTAAAACTATAACATATTATTGAACCTACTTTAAGGGTCTCGTCTCCACGTAACAAAATATGACGTGTTTAGAGGTGTAGCAGTTTCTGCTTGGGAATGCATGCAACTCTAGAAAATATAAACACATTCCTTCCTTTACACTGCCTTTCAAATGCACAGCCTTGTAAGTGCACAGCCACTCAAGTTACTATAACATTCAAATCTATAATATTCAGTCGCATACCCATGTCTCACAAAATGCAGAACTATATAACATTCAAATCTAGAAAATTCAAAACTATAAAGTTCAGAAACAATAAAATTCAAAATCATAAAATGCAAAAATATAAAATTCAAATCTATAATATAGTATACAGTATAATTATAGTTTTGAATTTTCTAGATTTGAATGTTATATGGTTCTGCATTTTGTGTGACCCGGGTATGGAACTAAATATTATAGATTTGAATTTTATAGTTTTGCATGTTATGATTTTGAATTTTATTGTTTCTGAAGTTTATAGTTTTGAATTTTCTAGATTTGAATGTTATGGTTCTGCATTTTGTAAGACATGGGTATGCGACTGAATATTATAGATTTGAATGTTATAGTAACTTGGGTGGCTGTGTATATACAAGGCTGTGAATCTGAGAGAGCGTAAAGGAAGGGATGTGTTTATATTTTCTAGAGTTGCATAGGCACCCGGTTCATTCCATATTAAAAATTTGAAGAAAAACAGGTACTAGATGATTGTGAAAGAGTTAATATAGGTTTATGCCCATCTAGAATTCTGCAAAAATCTTTTTAATTCATAAAAAAAAATTAATGCAAAAGTGTGTTTTATCTTAGGATTAAGAGATTTATTAGAAAATGTAAATCGGCATATAAATCCAGTTCCACTTTATGCCCGTAAATAAATTTTAGAATTTTTGCTTTATCTGTAAAACTTCGTGAGCATTTTAAAAATTGCTAGAGTGTTTTTATGTATTTTAAGCGAATGTTTCATGCGCGTTTCCAGGAGTTACGTGGAGTCGATACCCTTAACTTAGTATTCTTTTATTTTTATTTCATATCAAAATAAATTTAAATTTAGAATACGTAACAAAAATACCTAGTGCAAATTTTATTATAAAATAATTCTGCTAACAATTAATTACTATTTAAAGTATTATAGTTTTTTAAATTTAGGAGTAAAATAATATAATATTATAACCTATGGAAAGAGATACAGCAACAGGGGCGTAGGAACCGCTATCCACCATATCAATGACACAGGGCCGTCGGGATTAGGGAGCCCCATCGACCAACTTTAATAAAAACAAATTAATTTATTATTATTATTCAAATTTTAAATATTTAAATGAATGAAATGAATTAAATGAATGAAAAGAAAAAATCGCCTGCGGCCCACCGCAAGCACTAGCTGAGTAGCTGTAGCTACGCCACTGTACAGCAATAATAAATATTGTTCCATTCTATAAGAGAATAGGAACTAATAAACATTATGAAATCTAAAAATGTAATTGTGAATATCTTTTTAAAATTATTAAGATAATTTATCTGCGGCCCACCGCAAGCACTAGCTGTAGCTACGCCACTGTACAGCAATAATAAATATTGTTCCATTCTATAAGAGAATAGGAACTAATAAACATTATGAAATCTAAAAATGTAATTGTGAATATCTTTTTAAAATTATTAAGATAAATTATCTTAATAATTATAACATAATTTAATTTTTATTGAAAAAGTTTAAACCTTGACAAAAAAACAAAAAAACTAAATCATGATATTTGTTTTGGAAATTACCTACTTAGTTTAGTTTCTTTTGGTTTGAAAATAAATAATAATAAACTTATAAACCACGAAAATCTATATACCTAGGTTTATTGGTACCTATATATCTTAATTATTTATTAACTAAAATATTTCTTTTAAAATAAGTTGCTGTAAGTACAATAAATCTCAAATCTTAATTTGATCAGATTTTTTTTACTTTTACTTTATTTTATTACTTTATTATATTACTAAATACTACCTATTTCAAGAAAAGATAATGTAAAATTAATGAAAGTATAAATTATGCCAGCAATAATATCTTTATAATAGATTAGATCGTTTTCTTATTGTACCTGGGAGTAATATTTGTCCAAAGTAAATCTGATTAAAAAATACCCCAATCTTCTTTCTCAAATAGCTCCGTTCTTGGTTCTTACAACCTTACGGCAACAAATTTCCCCCTCCGCTCGCTTTGCGCGTGCTAAACGCTCAGTCGATTTGGAAAATCAGGGACCATTTTCTGGTAATTTTTCCTATGCGCTATAAAACACCCGAGCGAGAGAGCGCGATGCGCAGGACGTGCGCGCGCCCAACAGAGACAGACGAGGTTTAGGGGTGTTTCTGTCGCCAGATGGGTGGATCCATGTATCTTACCGCCCTACAGAAGCGCACCCTACGATCTTTCTTCAGTTTGTAAACTGTACAGGCTAAACCACAATATAAAATAAACTGTTTAGTTTGTTACCGTGCGCCGACGAATAACCACGTGTTTAAACAATAAGTGATGGTGCTTTAAATAAACAAACATGAGTTCTCAATCTGATCTAGTCGAAGTGAACGTGGTTTCAAGTCCCGAGTCCTCCAACTCACCGGAACCTTACCACATGACCCCCACGAACTCTATCACTTGTTTTCCGGTTATTAAAACAAGTGAGGACAACGACAAATCGGGTAGTGATGATGTGAAGGCGACGCCAACGTCGAAAACCGCTGGTACTTCAACGAACTTTTCTATTTCAAGTATCTTGAGCAGGACTGAGCCGACGGTTAAAAAAAATGGATACTTTGGGGCGCAATCCGGATCGCCCCAGAATATACTGGAGAGTGCCATGGGGGCTAATTGTCCGGATAGTGCCATGTTATCGAGGTAAGATGCTTAAACATTAAGAATCATTTTTAAATTTTGTAAATGTATTTATTTGACGATTTATTCTTGAAATTTTCATGTTTTTAATAGTCTCAGATATTTTTGTGTTAGTTAACATTTGATAATTTGTTCTGAAGAAGTTAAGATTAGCTTTCGGGACGTCCATAACCTACAAAGATTGATAATGGCCAGTTGTACTTTAAAATTTTTATTCATATCGGGAACAGAGTTTGCAAAAACAATTTACTTAACCTTAAAGAATTCTAATTAAATAATTTCTATTTCAACTCTGAGCTAAAATAAATAAAAGTATATCGAACTAAAATGTATTTTATATTGCTATTGCTGTCAAATATTTGTTCTACTAAGCTTAATAAAGATAAGTTTTGTTTTGTAATCTACAAGAAGTTTTACTATATAAAAATCTATTCATATAAAACAATCACAATAATTCTTGTTGACAAAAAATGATGTTGCAATTATATCAAATTTTCTATTTATGCTGCTGCTACAGATTTAATTAAGTAGATAGGTATCTATATCCGAAATTTCTATAAAATCTGTTATCTAATTTTATATTTTTTCAACAAAAATTGATATAATTTATTTATTAACAAATCTATAAAACAAACAAATCGGTCTAATATTTTGCTTTATAAATTGCAACTTTATTTGCGAAAGTTCTTAAATTGATGTATACATTTATGATATATGGATAAATAATGTTAGAATGATTTTGAAAAATATTGCACTAGGTAACATTAGAAATGATTATTCATTAATCCTAAATTTATATAAGATTTAATGGATATTTTTTTAAAATTGTACGAGCTCCTAATTTGATTTAGATGTTTACATAAACATAGTGTATTTGTAGGTATTGAATTATATGTCAAAAAATATATGTACTACTATATTAATTGCTGTAGCTACATAAACAATATAAATCGCATGTCAAATAAATGTTCAACATTATTGTTAAAACAATAGCTACCTGAAAATAGTTCCGGATAATCAATTAAATTCATCAGATGACACATCGTTTATTCGTATCATATTTCATTTATTTTCCATAGCTAATTAAACATCCATCTAAAATTATCTTTCAAAACACATCCATCTAAGTATATGTGAAGTGAAAATTAATCGGTTTAATACTGAACAAGGTTCGGGCAAGTCGGAAGTGGGTAGTGTGTTTCTTCACGTCGGACGGAAGTTGTTAATTCAGTAGCGTGTTGTATTAAACGATATCTGATTAAACACAACAAGCAGTGAAGCACTTCGGCTTATAAGATATAATAGTTTGTTCTTGATTGCTGGAGGAGATAATAGTGTCAAACAAATATTAAAGTTAATTAAAAAGGCACGTGTGCGTTACGGCGGTGCCTTTTTACGCGCACTGGAATTATTATAATACGTTTTGTTACGAATTACATACATAAAATGAGGCTCTAAGTACTGTTTTATTAAATGCAAATCAGTAAAAGTGCGAGTGCAAGCTGATAACGATCATTTCAAGTTGATATTTTAAGTTATGACAGATTCCCAAGTGCATGTATACAGGGTGTAAACCACCCTGTGTAACAAAATTTGCGGGTGTAGTATTCTAGTATTGTCATGAATCAAAAAGAATTTTGTTGAAAATGGGTCCAAGCGCAAATGAGACATTCTAAGTATACCTATATACAAATTACATTTTTTCCTGTTTGTAAAATTATTATTACATTAATGTAATTATGATTAATTACGGTGCATAACTATTGTCAAGCTTTTTTGTATTTAAACGTGACAACCAGTGGTACCCAAAATGATATTGTTTTGCAAACTATACTGTTCATTTTACGAATTTCAACAAAATAAAAATTTTGATTACACAGGTTGGGTTACACCATTTTGTATCTAAAACAGGGCATGAAACCGGGAAAAAATCTGTTAAGTTAACAGATATCGAGAACGTTTTTTTTTTAAATCGGTTTTAGCATTTAAACTGGTTTACTCTTTACGAAACCGATTTTTAAATCGATTAAATGAACTTGTTTAAGTTAATATAAGATTATCAACTAAAGAAAACTAATATTTTATTAAAGATTCATCCGGCCAAAAATGCTGAACTAAATTTTACATGTTGAAGCATGAAAGATGTACCTAAATTTACGAATTAAATAGTATTTCTTATTTCAATGAAGCAGTTATTTTGCTCTCTTTAGAAACGGTTTGAATACCGGTTTAAATTGGTTTTGGTTAATTTTAGTAAATTTAAATAACGGTTTTGGTTAAAACTCACCTTCTGGTACCAAAAATTTCGGTTAACCGAATTTTTAACTGGTTAAACAAACCGGTTTCTTGCCCTAATCTGGAACAAACAATAATAACAATTTCTGAACTTTTGCTATTACTCATGCATGGGTGACAAATTGATATACTCTGGTGTCGGTATTTAAATCAATATTTATAACAAATAAAATACTGAATTACATTTTAATAGCTTGGTTAGGTTAATTAATAGCATTATTATGATCCTTAATGCTACTTAAATGACAACTGTAAATTTTTTATTTTTTATTAATTATTATAATAAATTATAGTTATTTAGCAATAGCAACGGAACTATTTGTTTTGATTTAATTGCATGTTGCTAATTATTACAATAAGTAAAAATCAAATTGTTTACTCAAAGGAATACGAGCTAAGTGAAAATCGAGGTGAAAATGAATGTCTTTATTATTATATCTAATTGCCAGTTTATAAAACGACTAAGTAGGTATGTACTCGTAGGTATATAATATAATAATTCATTTATTTACTATTTTATGTAAATTACAGTTGTCAAAAATATTGTATTTTTTATGTTTATAACTTAACAAATTAAAGCACATATTTTCAGTAGGTACCTGTACAAAAAAACCGAAATATAAATAATATGTAGAATAGAATAAACATTTTATTTTGATTTACGTTCTACGCTATAATTTTTGTGATATTTTTTAATTTTTTATTTAGAAATCTGGTAAACCATTATATTAAACTACTACTAGGTGGTCAGACAGCTTAAATCCCACAGTACTTATTTCAGCATTTCTGATACACAATTAGGTACATACAATTCGCGTTTTAAAAGTAGATTAGTTCTATTTAATTTTAAATGCGTACAGTACCGGTAAATGAAACTCAAACGCACCCAAGCACTGTGCTATAAAATGCGACACTCATTACACTCATTTGTAAAAAATACCCAACAAACACAAACAAACGAATGTGGAATTTCCACCGTTTTATCAAATTTACCTGAAGTCTGGCGCCACTGTTTGTTCGTTTCTGTACCGGCGCGGCGTTCGGATTTCATTTCCCAACAGAAGATGAACCGATTAAGGATGTCTAGTGTTTGGTTGTGAAGGATGGAGAGGATCAAGCCGGCTCTGTCGACTGTCGTCTTACGTTTTTAAGTTTCGTGTCAGTGTCGTCACTCTGTCGTTAAGCTTTTATCAACCGAGTGAAGATAGGTAGAAGATTTGGATCATCGCTGAATATTCACACCAAAATAGAACATGGGAAATTTTATAAATAATAAATCTTATTTATTTAATAATAATTACCTATGTATTATTTGTTTAATAGAGTAAAATCACTTCCGGACATATTGTTCAGACGTATAATAGTCATAGTCTGGAACTTCGTAATAAAATAGTTATTTTTGTAACAAGTGTTGTAAATGGGTGATTCTGAAACGAATGCAAGTTTTCCGGAATGAGCGCAACGAGTTTCGGAATATGCATGCAGTTTCAGAATCACGTTTTCCGCATGTTGTGTTGGAATAAGATTTTTTCTGCAATTGTCACATGAAACAATAATAAGTAAAACATAAATTTTAATTTTTCACACTAGAGCTAGAATTTTTTCCGCACTCGTTTTGAGTTACAGAATGTATATTTCCCGCACTTATATACTCTCCCTTAGATGGACGCGGGTGAGGATTTAATACAAATAGCAATGAAAGTTTCCCATATAAACGGACATATTTAAATTTAAACGCAACATTAAGTGTGCGCGTGTGCGTTTTGCACCTAACTGATTTTTTTTTTGTTATTTTTTCCTTAGTTTGCATTCGGTGTTCGTTTTTGAAGTTTAAGTTTACTTCGTAGGTACACATTAGCTCTAGCTAAACATGTCACGACAGTACGAAAAAATATATGGAATGAGATCCTTCAAAACAGATCGAATGGTAGGTATATCCATAACTGACCGACCTTCATGCCACCGAACCATTTTCCAACTTGCTACGAAACAATTGATAAAGACTTTTCCAACCACCATGGCGAAAACCAGTCGTATGATTTTAATGCATGATCGCTCACAAGCTGATGATGGGTGGTACCTATTCCTTCCCAAACGCGTCCTTAAAATAAATCTGTATCTCTATGATTAAAACACGATCCTGAAGCCTTTTTATTTTATATTTAAAAATGAGTTGTGCTTGTTAGCAATAAAAAACGTTCTAAAAACGTTAGAATAATGATGTCTTGAATTTAAAAAAAAACCTGCATCTAAAACAAAGGTTACAGAATTTTTGCCATGCCTGAAACGACCATAAACATAAAATTTTCTGTAATATCCTAGGATGTACCATAACTTAAGGTAGGTTAGAATAGCACTATAAAACTTTGACATACTTATAACGGAACAAAAATATTTTTTTCAATTTTAGTTTTAATATGAAATATTACGTTGTTACTAATTAATAAACTGTTTGCATAATACTATAATTGAAATTAGTTTCATAAGTACCTAAACCGGTCATAACTGTCTTTATTCAAAATAAATAGTATTCAGTGGGTACTAAAAATGTTCTCCTGAAGTTAACTACCCTTATAAGAATTTTTGTTCCAGAATCAGTAAGTTAAATACTATATTTCTTTACAATATGTACCTCAATTTATGATACAGCCTATAAATAATATCAAAACATAATATGATGAAGTTGAAAAGATTTAGTATGTTGATGTGGCAAAGTATCCGTAGACTAATCAGAAAAAATAAAAATGTATTCGTTATTTACCTGTTTCTATTATAAAATTTACAAATTTTAAAGAAACTTACTGTTAGTTATAGATAATTAAAGTACCAATTCTAATTCAGTTTAATATAAGTACATTAATAATATTCATTCGAATGACGAAAATATTCGTATTTAGTAAGGAATCTGTTATTATATGAATAATTCCCACCACTCACTGAATTTTTAGGTTTTAACCTTTTTATAATAACTTGCACTAACTTTAATTTAGGATGTAACCAACTAAACTATGAAATGATGAAGCACGTAGCCAAAAGAAAGGTTTTATATTGTTTTTTGTGTATGTGTGTAACAGTACCGATGTAGGCACAATTACTTAATTTATCGTTTGGGTAACATATTTCGATTAAAACGTAGTTTTTTTTATACTCGTAGTTATTTATATTCTATTTTGAATTAAAAGTATAGGTTATGTTTTATATGTTTATTTACATCGTACAGTCAATTTGAAAATACGGTTCCATCTAAGGCTGTTGAATGTTGTCATTTCAATTTCGAATCAAATTGAGTGCAGAACTTACAATAAAATATTCTAAAAGCAAAATATAAAAGCACTGACTCGAATCTACGCATCAACTTCTACACTACTTCAGCATCAGCTTTGCATCAGACAGTTTGCATACAGAGCAGTTTATACTTCATAGTGTTATCGATCAAACGACTCCAATATCACAAGCACTTAAAGCTTCTTAGTAGGGTTTCCCGAAGAAGCAAAGTCCCTAGCACCCCACACAGGAAGCGCCTGAGAAGCCGCCGCCGAATGATCCAGGTCTTTAACGATCTTCAAGCAAAGAACGGAACACTTAACTTGATGCAAATTTAATGGCTCGAAAGCTTGACTTGAAGAGCAGTCGCTTGGGACACTTGTGAAATATTGATTCGCGCAACTATACACACCTGTATTACGATTAATTTTTAACGTGGGGCTTACGAAGACGCCATCGATTAGCAAACTTGCGAAGTTGCTTTTTAAAAATAGCGAATTACTGCCAACAATTTCAAATTAGAAGTTGGATCCTCAACCATTTGCAAACTTTAACTTATTATTATTGGAAAATACCGTCGAATATAATGAATATAATGCTTATGGCATGAAACACGTTTCGCGATTAAATTTTTTTTAAATTACATATGCATCATTATCGATGTTTAAAACACGCAAATGCGTGCAAAATCATAAGACAAAAACGCACTGTGTTAATGATAAGCAACAACAATGAAAATTATAATCACACAGACTATACTTTATAAAATGAATCAAAATTAAAATGCTGTTTTCCAGCTCTAATTTTCAAATTAGGATGTAGGTGTAATAAAAAAAATCTGACGTGGACACCACATGACTTCCTTGTACGCCTTGTGTGTTCATACTTTTCTTAATAACTAAAATGTAAAATAATATTAAAAATTCTTTTAACTTATTATACTAATACTCACAAATATATTTTAGTCATTTGATTTAAACTGCAGAAGAAGATATAAAGCATATTTTACTATTGTCACTGTCATGTCATAATCATTTAAATTTTACGTAGTAACAAATGTTAATCGATCATGGACTACAAGATACCGAAATACTATAAATTATAAATATATACTTTAATTATTTTTAAATGATAGCAGATACAAAAATATTTATAAAATACCGATTGTAGGTAATAATCACATAATCTTTCATTTAAAATAAAAAAAATTGTCTAAAATTAAATATTTATCGAAATATTTTTAAAAAGTACTACTTCCGGTTTGTAGACTGAAACCAAAAATAGGAGGTGCACAACTAGATGCTATAACAGTCCTAAATACAAAATTTCAACTTTCTACGTCTAACCGTATTTGAGTTATGCGACACACATACGTCCGTACGTACGTACGTACGTACGTACGTACGTACGTACGTACGTACGTACAGACGTCACGTCGAAACTAGTCATAATGGATTCAGAAAAGGTCAAAACGGATATTTCCGTCAAAATCTGAGAACCGAAATTTTTCGCGATTACAATACTTCCTTACTTCGTACAAGGAAGTAAAAATAGTGTATGAGACAGGAAAACTAAGTGCTTTTAAAGCACTATAGTGACGTTAAAATCTCTTTTAAACCCATCGTACGTGCTTTAAAAGTTTACGTATACACTTATATCATAATATACTTATTATTTTTATATTTTTATATTTCATGTGCATGGTGTTTAATTTTTTTACAATAATCTTTAACTCAAATACTACCATTTTTTCTAAATTTTACTATGAAATTAGTAGCAGATTTTCACCAATCAAATAAATTGCCATATGCTTCATACCATATCGCTGTGACATTAGGCATAAAAAAAGTTAAGTTAAGTTAAAACTTAAGTGTAACAACCTCACATATTTATCATGTGTGCGGTTTCTTAACCGTCAACTCTTGAATACTCATCACTCATGGTTGTTTGTGGAAAGTACATCAAAAAAAGATTTTTTTGGTGCAATTTAACTGAAATTTGAACCTGAATTCGCCTACGTTGACTTTTATTTATAGTTTTAGATAAATTATAGCATGCTACTCGAGTTTATTGAGGCAATTTTTCATTCGAAATAACTCGAAACTCACCTGCAGCTCGTATTAAAAGCTGGGCAATACTGAAGTACTGAGGTACTTAAGTATCAATTTGTAATAACTAATAATACTTACCTAATACTTGTTCTTATATTAAATATTTTTTTGGTTTGTATTTTGTAATTTAATGTTGAAAATAAAAACTTGTACTTAAGACTTATTTTTCAATTTATAATTGTAAATAATATGAAAGTACCTACTTTTTAAATAATTAAGTATTTTGAAAATACTGAAATCAAGTTCCAGTAATTCTACGGTTCAACCTGCGACCACTGCAACAGAATAAGACTTTCTTACTGCGCATTCAATAAATTTCTTCCGCGAAAAAAAGAACTAAGTAATAATAACAACCACACAATAAATAATAATTAAAAAATACTGGTACTTGAAAAGCACTTAGTTTCAAGTACTTTTGACAAGATAAACTTATACTTTAAAAACTTATATACTTTAGTAACTTAGTCTATGCTTTACAAGTACTGACCATAGCTAGTAATGTTTCTTATATTTAAGTATTTTGGTTTCGACACTACTTGCCAAGCTCTACTTGTATTGTCGGATAACTTTTAAAAGTGTTGTATATTAAAATCATTCATAGGGAAAAATAGAACAAAAACAATATTCGTCAATTGCCCGTTTGTCATTTACCTACCCTTAGTATGAACAGTGAAACCAGCCATAGATTTTGAAATAAAATTGCCCTTGTAAATTTCTTTGGTAAGTAACAAAATTCCAGCACAAATAATGTCGATTGAAATTTCAATGAATATGGACGTTTGGAAGTTTTTCGTCAAATAACCAAACAAAAAACATTCAAAGTTCAATTTGTTTATTGTTTTGTTTAAAATCAATCATCAATTCGCACTGCTGACCAGCTGGGCTATTACAAAATAAATTGCAACATTTATAAACAGCGTACACATTTTATTTGTTTATTGAAATCGAGATGAAGTGAATAACTTTAGTTATAAAAGGCATAAATCGGTAGAATACAAATTAAAATATTTTTAATTTTATCTTTTAATACTAAAGCCGGGTTTATGCAGCCTTGTCATAAGACAGTCATAATCATAAGCATATCCGTAAGAATGTTACCGTTTATGCACGATTTATATTCGTCTGTTTAACCTTAATTTCTTTTGCGTCACTTTATATACATTGTTCAAAAAGAAGAAAGAAAATAGTTCTTGCTAGTCCTGCTGTTTTCTTACAAATTAGTACTTTA
The DNA here is from genome assembly GCA_947534325.1 of Agonum fuliginosum. Lineage (NCBI taxonomy): Eukaryota > Metazoa > Arthropoda > Insecta > Coleoptera > Carabidae > Agonum > Agonum fuliginosum. Next base: position 9,978,072 of record OX384029.1, on the reverse strand, counting down.
TTAAATTTATTTATTTCTTATATCAGTTATCTTCTGACAGTCTCGAGTCTCGAGGCATGTACAGATTGAAAATCAGCATAGTCATAGTCACAAAATTAAAATTAAACCAATTCGTTATGATAACGACTATGACTGTGATTATGACAGCGCTGCATAAACAGATGTGTTAAACAAACAAGTTTTAATTCTTAAGACTAAGACTGTGACCTGTGCTATGATAGTGACTAAGATGATGCTGCATAAACCCGGCTTAAAAAAGTTGATATCAATAAGGCAGTGGATATGTTGTATGAATATTTCTAAACAATTGTTTAAATATTATTTTTTCACATATGTCTAAGAATAGTTATTTATATCTAGGCTGAAAAGAAGGAGTTTGGAAAATTATTTTTGTCATATCTGCACGATAAGTAACTCTTTTCATGGCTGTTTTTCGTGCGCAAAGTGGCTCATTTCTTAACTAAGTGCGTGCGCAAAGTAGAAACATGTCAGCATAGGCGTGCGACAAAGTTCACTTTGCGCACACAAACTGTATAAAGTACAATTTGCGTTCGCAAAGGAAACTTTCCCGCACGATTTTTTCCCACACGCTTCCGTATAGTTACAAAATTAAGCCACTTTGCGCACACGAAAACAGCCACTCAAAAGATTACTTTTTGTGCAGGTATGACAAAAAATATCTTGTGCAACTTTGCGCATAGGTAACTAACGCCCGACTCGCCGTGAGCGACACTAACCTAACCTATTTTGCGCTAGATATACACAATTATACTATTTCGAGGCGCTAGATGAGAAAAATTACCACGTACCTAATAATAAAAAATATTTTTACAGCCGAGATAATATATTATAATTTTTTAGCACTTGCTCTCTAAAATCGTTACTTTGCGAACTGTTTTGAGTCTGCAAAATAATATTTTAGGTTATCCAGCCCTTTAAAATAACGTGACCTAAGGCCATGAGTTGTTATTTACATTTTAAAGGATTATTTTCACTGATTTTCAGTGTTTCGTCGCTTACGTTTTCTAAAATTTTATTTAGTTATATTTCAGAAAAATTTCGAATAGTTACTAAACAAATTTGGAGAGTATATACTAAAAAATTTTATAGCACATACACAAACTGAGTTTTAGAGGACGAATCTAATTTATAGACTCGGCTTACACCTCGCCCGTAAATAGATTCGCCCTCTAAAACTCAATTTTGCGTACTTGTTACATAAATATCTATTATGAAATCGCAAAATTATTTTAAATTTGTAACATTAAAATAAAATACACAAAACAAATGGTGATCACAAGTTGCAACAACAATAATAGCCGACGTTCTGCCCAATGTACTACTTTCATGGTACTGAAAATGAGATTTTTAACACCCTGAACCTAATGTTTTAGGTCTAAAACATTGGCAAAATACACATTTTATTTAAAAAAAACTATATATTTATTATTAAATTGAGATTACAATTTCGAGATTCTCGAATCTCGACATTTTCGTCGAGATTTCTCGAATTTTTAAAATTATTTATACTTTATTCAACAATTTTTAATTTTTTTTCCACCAATTTGTTATTGTCATAGTCAAACTCAACTAAATTGTCAATTCAACCTGTCAACATAGATCTATTATTTTACTGACATTAACCATGTTAAATTATTAGATTAAATTTTTTATTATTAGGGATGAATGTGAGATATTTCCGACCGGTTAGTACTTTTACTCCCTAGGGAAGAAAATAAAATTGGAATCCCACATAAAGCGGGAGGAAAAGTACTTTTTCTTTCTAGGTGGAAAATGTACTGACCGGTCAGAGCTACCTCACCTTCGTCTCTAGTAGTAGTAATAGAGACAAAAGGTGGCGTTTTCGGTGGAGGTATTGAAAAAAATAATTTAGTGACATTTCACAGACTGTCACCTGTCAAAAATAGCACTTTTAATATCAATCGGCAAAAAAATTTGTTAGTAAAAATGGTCGAGAAATCGAGACGAGATCGAGATCGAGACGAGATAACAATAATCGAGACGAGAAATAATCGAGACGAGATCAAAAATTTTAAATTCGAGACGAGAAGTGAAAAATCTCGTCTCGTCTCGTCTCGACGCATCACTAGTCATTATTTTGTATTAGACATTTTATAGCAGATTTCTACGTCACACCACATATTATTATTCAATTTTCATTAATTTATTTTTGGGGGGACTTGTTAATAAAATCTTTGTAAAAATAAAAAAAATTTATATAACGTTATAACCTAGATTTGTTCAGATTAGATTTTGGTGTTAATCGAGAAACCGTAAGTAGTAATTTCTTGAAGATCTGATGAGTTTTTTCGAAAAATTCTCAAAAATTTTTGATTAATACATTAATAGGAATTTTTTAAATAACAATATATACTAACTAAATGTTATACTATCTACAATTTGTATTAAAAACGTTGTTTCTATCTAACACAATTTTCCAATTAATTACAGGAAATAATAAAGTTGAAAATCCAGGGAAGTTGATTATGAGTTATCCAGGAAGGAATAAATAAGGGAATGATCCGTCTTAAACTCCACTCTCTTTATTTCATTTATTGAAACATGGTTATGCTTTATGCTACCGGATTCGACAATTTAATTGTCAACATCAGGCACGCAGAGACTAAAATACAAACAATCAGTTGTTACAAGAAGTTAAAAATTCTACAAATTTGTTACAATTTTGATTTATCTGCTTACCAATGAAATCAAAAAATAAAATATTTCAGTGTTATGACAAATAATTTTAAAAATATGAAATGCCAGGTATTATTTAATAATATTATAAAAACTACAATTACCGAATTCCTTTCTACAATGGTATATACTTTATTAGTAAAATAAGATCAGATTTTTTCTTTCGCATGATTCGGATTACCTTCGACTATAGTGAAGTAAATTTGTATTCTTTTGTATAATTGCATTTATTAAACACTCGTTAAATAATCTTTTTTAATTTGAAGATTGCAAATACCATATGTTAGACTCATAATGCAACACACACTCCTCCGTAAATACGTAATTGAAATAAATTTTGTTTAGGTACCATAATAAAATTATAAAATAATAAAGAAAAAAGCACGTTTCAATTTTAATTGAAAATATCAAACCTCATAAAATAGTTACATTTAAAAGTAATTTAATTTTATATTGGAACTATTTATTTCTTTTACACATAAAAGTTTTATTGGCGACCATGTTGTAATGCAGTATGATACATCCCTCTGGTCATCATAGTGATTCAGCATTAATATTAGACACGGAAGCCCCACAACTTTAAACTATACAAATAGTAATCCTATTAAAGAATTCCAATTAACGTAAATCCCTTACAGATTCATTAATTCATATGATGTCATGTGTTTTGCATGTTCAATTATTTAAAATGATAGAAGTAGGTAATAATTTAATCATATCTATATGCTATACATATTTAGAGGTGTATCATAACTTCGAGTACATATGTTAAGGGTAGGTTTAAGGTATAGATTAAGGGTCAAACAAATTTTTAAAGACATTTGCAAAACTAAGGAAATTTTAGAAACAAAGTTCATTTTTCTACCACCGGATTCACATAATACACGTAAAAATAAATAAAGATTTTTTTTTATTTACTCATTATACCTAATATATACAGTAGGCGCTCGGTTATATGAACTAATAAAAACCAGGGCAATTCATAAAATCGAATTGTTCATTTAATCGAAAATGTATTTCAAATACACCATTTAGTATTATTCAAAGCATATTCATGTTTATATTATAATATATGTTGCACTGTCTTAGCACACAAGCATTTTAGTAATGTCATATTGGCCATTCTCTACATTCGTAATACAAGTAAATAATCAAGATCAAAAATGTTACTTTCGCATAGGCTTATAAATCGAAAATGGAGCTCTAAACCTAATAAATGTTTTAAAACTTCGTATTTAGGTGAAGTCCCAGTTTATCTAGCAAGGTACTAAGTAGATCTGTACATTGCACCTAGCACTGTTGAGCTGTTCACATAATCGAAATTGACCGTGTTCACTCTATAGAACCTCATGTGTTAAATTTTGACTGTTCACTATAATAGTGGATGTAAAAAATAGTTATTAATTCAGTGACAGCAGAAATGTTCTCTTAAGATACGTTAACAATTATTATTTTATTTTTTGACAAATGCTTTAATTAGCACATCAAATTAATGATTATATAAGTAGCCTTAACGGATGTAGATAATCGAATTAATGATACCTCCCGCATACAGGGTTGTTATGTTTAAAACAATTTGTTTTAAACAAACTGTTTTAAACATGTTTTAAACACGGCCTAATGTTTTAATGCATGTTTTAAACTGTGTTTTAAATCAGGTGTTTAAAAATGATATCGAAATCCATTCACGACGCATAACACAAACAAAACAAATTCAACTACCGACCATCGGTGACTCCTAGCTACGCAGCTAGAGCGATGTAAATCCCCGTCCTCGCACAAAAAGTAGCATTGGCGACATATTTCGATGGAAATAATATTTATATCCTGTTTAAAACATGTTTTAAACATGCTTTTTTGTTGTTTAAAACATGTTTTTTTGTGCAGAGTTAAAAACATGTTTTAAACCAAAAAAACAGTTTTAAACAGTAAAAAACGAATGTTTTGTTTAAAATTGAAAAAAACATGTTTTTTTTCAACCCTGCCCGCATATCACGGCTTTTAATCCAGCTACGGTTCTGTGAGACTCATCTGATCTGACATATTTTATCGTATGTGCGGTTACCTTCCGTCAACTCACGGATTCTCATAGTTTAGTAAAGAGTTTTTGTACAGTTAAATAGAATTTTGTACCCTGAGTTGTCAGACCACAGTAGATCACATAACTCACTCATCTGTTATTCACCCGATCTAATGTTTGGTTGTTTGGTTTCAGGTTAGGATTAATGACGCATTTTGGGGCCCTCGCGGCGGCTAGTTCGAGGTACGCAGCCCTATATGGGCCTAGTCCGGACCACAAGAATTTACCATGGTACTGGGGGAGAATGCACACGAGTCCTGTTGCCCAGGATCGACCGAGCCCCAACGGTAGGTTATATTTAAAGTACATTTAAAATATGTCGCTGCCTAGTTATAAAATCGTTTTATAAAACCCTTAGTCGTTTTCTAAATGACTCGGCATATAATGTCATATAATTTTATTACACAATATGCCGAGGCTTTCGGCAGAAACTCTGAACTGAACTAAATAAACAAACCAATACTCTTCTTGAATTCCACAGACTCGGTTTTGATCTTTTGGTACACTTGGATTGCACTGAATTATAAATAATAAACCCAATACCCTACTTGAGTCTTAAATACTAGGTTTTGGTACAAACTCTGATTAAACTGAATTCAATCAATATGCAACCCAATACCCGTTGTGAGTTCCACGTACTCAGTTTTAGTAGGAACTAAAAACTAAACAAAGAATCTAATTCCTACCCTTCTTGAGTGAATTAAAATGATATGACATTGTGTATTATATTATGCTTTTATGCCTTGGCCTTTTTTAAATATAAGTACATAAAAATCACGAAATATCCCCAAATAGGGTTACTACGAACGCCTGAACACACTATTTATTCTTTCCATACATTTAAATAGAATTCCTAGTTCTCGTTACCACCATAAGTGGTGGTAATTTTTTGAATTTTTTTTATACTTAGCGACAAATTTTCAATCGATTTCACGACACAAAACATAATTTGAAAATTTATCAAGACGAAGACGAATTTTCACTTTCACTTTCACAGAATACATATGATTTTCAATACAGCAAGTAGGTACCTACTACGTTAATTTTAATTTTAATGGAAGAATGCAATTTATCAAGAAATGGCAGGAAAAAATTATCAAATGTCAGAAAGATAACAAATGCCTACTAAAAGGTGAAACAAAAATGGAAACTGTTCGATATGACCTGTACGATAACATATCGAACGGGTTGAACGGATGTGTGATATTGTTTATTTTCGTAGCTAGGCAACTGTATGGAAACTGTTAGTTTTGTATATGGCCGTGGGAAAAATATATAACAACAGGGAAGATATTGTTTTAAGGGTAGTTTAAAAATTGAATTCTCCTGACCTAAAAAGAATTACTAGATCACGCTTTCACTAATGTTTTTCTATGAGCTTTGTGGTAAAACGATGAATATATTTAATGAAGATAAACCTCTTTTGATCACCAGAATTTGTGATATGCTTGCTGGTGAACGGCTTTTGTTCTGACAAGATTCAAATTCCATTTAAACTGCATAAAATATTATTTTATGTGTACTCTACAATCGTACAGTCTACTCTAACACGAATGAATAGAGGTAGAGTAACATAGTAAAAGGCATGATATATTATGTATGTGATGGACTATTTGATAAAGAAATCAAAACAAGTTAATAGTATGATAATTGATAATTGTACGATGTAAAACTAACGAGAATTACACTTTGAAATAAAAGTACGTAGAATTTTCTGCAAGAATGTCGCCGTGAAATTGTCCCTATTCGATTTATCATCCATCTGAGCTCTTTGGCCAAACTCCACAAAATCTGAAATTCTCTCTGAAAAGCAACATCGCGTTGCAACATAGCGTCTCCGTACATCGGTTGTTCACTTCTGAGATGAAAACACTTGAGGTGAGTGTTTGGTTGAAAGGGCTTCCTGCATTCACGTCGTACGTCGCTTGAACATCCACCAACACTTTGTGTACTATGTTACGTCGCTTGCTACTTGCTACGTCACTCGCTGGCTTGTTACACGACACTCACGCGGAATTCTTTCACGGATAAACTCAGAACTACTACTTTTCTATGGCTGCGGCGATCACGAAGAGATATTGAGGTGGAAGATTGCGCTTTCAGTTGGTTCAGTTCATTATAAATGGGAGTATATACAGGGTATTCAATACACAGCGTGTCGTAGATATCACAAAAAGGAATTAAGTTCATTTAAAATTGTCTTATTGTTAAAATCGATGTATTATAGTTGGTAGATAAGAATAGAGACAATATTACAGTGTTTAAACCTATAGTTAGTTACATAGGTTAAAGACACATTATGCCCTAGTTCACACGATGACGTTTCTTAAATGTAAAACAAGTGCTAAGGACCTGTCATAAAATAATTAGTTCTATAATAGTTATTTATGTAACAAGTACGCAAAATATAGTTTTAGAGGACGAAATTGTTTAATGATGCGGCGCAAGTCGAGTCCTCAAATCAGATGAATCCTCTAAAACTCAGTTTGTGTACGTGTTGTATATTAACAATTAAAACCAGTAAAAATAATAAAATGTAAATATCAGTTCATTGCCTAGGTTACATTATTTTAAGAGATCCAGTCTTTAAAATAACGTAACCTATAAGGAATGAGCTGTTATTTATATTTTATAGGATTATTTCACTGATTGTCATTATTTTATCGCCTACGTTTTTCAAAATTTTATTTTACAGTTATATTTTAGAATAATTTCGAATTGTTTCTAGCATATACTAAATTTTTTTGTATGTAACACGTACACAAACTAAGTGTTAGACGACTCACCTAATTTAAAGACTCGACTTACGCCTCGTCCGTACTTGTTAAATAACTATAAGATCACTAGCTTCAATAAATTTAAAAAATAAGAAACAAATAAATCAAAAAGCTTGTAATATTAAAAATATGAATCGGAAATTTTAGCATGGCTGAACCTGATAAAACATAATATTTACTTTTGATTCTGCATTTTTAACCGAAACATTAAATATGAATTCCGTACAATCTGCACAATTTGTGTTACAATATTAAAATCTCTTCCTTGTTGTTATTTAAGTTGTTTTTAAACTCGTTGATAAATAATATAGAAGCCGTTGTCTTATAAATCTGAGAATATAAAAACAAAGAGCTTAGAATGGTGAAAATCGTAAGTCTAAAGAAGATTAAAACGTCCTGTGAATTTATATTGTTTCGCTCATTGATTTCTGTTGTGGATGTCACCGCGATGTCTGTAATCCTCACTTGAGGGGCTTACATCGATTAGATCAAAACTTAAAGAGACCCTAGTAAGGTTTCGTGCGAGAAACCCGTCAACTGTTACTTTAAATGTTCTTCTACGTACAGTAGTCGTGCGAGTGCCAACGTTTTATCAGAAAACAATTTGTTTAACAACATCGTAATAGACACAGTACTTTTCCTTTACCTACTTTTAAAATAACATTAACATATTTATCTATTAACATATGTTTCCCAATGATCATAAACGAAACTAAGAGCTTCCATAAAGTTACCTAGCTTAGCTACGAAAATATACAATATCACATATCCGTTTAATCCGTTGATATGTTATTGACCAGGTCATATCGAACAGTTTCAATTTTTGTTTCACCATTTAGCCGGTGTGCGTTGTTTTTCTGACATTTGATAATTTTTCTTGTCATTAACTATTTCGTGATAAATTACATTATTTCATTAAAATAGGCAAACAAGACATTAAAACTGATTTATCCACATAAATTAAAATATTACTTTTGCTGTATCTGGTATAATTTAAAAATTTAAATAGAATTTATATTCTTGTTATTGAAAATTCCATATGTATACAAATGTATTCCATGATCGTGATATATTTGCTTCTTCGTAAAATTAAAATTATGACTATAACAGTTGACATCATAATAATAATTAAATTCATGAATAAAATATTTAATATTTATGGCCGTGGGAAAAATAGTGTACACTTGGAAAAGAAGAATTTTTAATTTATTGATTGCTTCAAAATCATGATTTTTTTCCAGGATTTTTCCAGGATTCAGAATCTTGGTAGAATCCTCGTGAGAACAAGGCTTTAATCAGTTAAGTCGAGTAAAATGAATAATTTAGAAATATTGTTCTAAACCAAAACCAGTAACCAGTTCAGAGTGCGAGAAATCGTTTCAACTCGGCATTAGATTGAAATTGAATTAAAATCAACTGTAAAACTCCTTACAGACTGTGAGTTGATCGGTTCATTCAATGCAAATTAAATTTTCCATAAAACGGAAGAAATACCCAGAAAGCAAGAAAAATTATTTTATTAACATAACGGTAACGATCGATACAGTATGCCAAAGAAAGAATCTAACGCAGTCTATATAATGTTGAGGGCCTAAATCCAATACAGAATCCAATGAAATTTATCAATATTCGAATACCCTGAATGACAACAAGTGAACCGGAAAGGATTGATATTTTGACATGAAATTTGAATCAACTATAAGATTTTAGGAGACATAATATCTATATTAGAAGACGACCATTTACAGTATTAAAACGTATTATGGTTAATTAGACTCAGTATATCTTTATGTAAACTGAATGGATACTAAATTCCTTTTTTGTTTTCAGGTGGTTCAACAACAAACGACGACCAATCACCGCCCACCTCCCCTCGGGACTGCCACCCAGTTTCCGAGCCCCGGATCTCGCGGCCGTCATCTCCAGACCACCCACGAAGTTCCCCACCCCCGGGGAGTCCGCACCACCCAAGCATCCTCCCATCGAACCACCCAGCCTTCATGGACCAGAGCTACCTCAACATCCCACGCTCCAAGAGCCCCTTCCGAGACGAGAACATGGTCATCGATGAAGACATCGAGGAAGAAGAAAGTGACTACGATAACGACAAAGACAAAAACAAACAAAACCCGAATATGAGCCCGGGAAACTCACTAGCCAATAAGAGAAAGAAAAAAACTAGAACGGTGTTCTCTAGAAGCCAAGTTTTTCAACTAGAAAGTACCTTTGATATGAAGCGATATTTGTCGTCATCAGAACGAGCTGGTCTGGCTGCTAGTTTACATTTGACAGAAACTCAAGTGAAAATATGGTTTCAAAATCGAAGAAATAAATGGAAACGGCAGCTAGCAGCTGAATTGGAAGCAGCTAATATGGCGCATGCAGCTCAGAGATTAGTTCGAGTTCCGATTTTGTACCATGAAGCGTCTGCTAATTCAACATCTGGATTACGACATCCGTTTGAACAGAATCATGCGTTAGGGTTGCACCACCATCTTGATTCGAGAGACAACGCGCCTAGTGCAACAGTGGTGACGTCACCGACTGGCTACCCGAGTTCGCTTTCGTACTATCACCACCAGGCGGCAGTCGCGGCGGCGGTGCAACACAGTCTGCCGTCTAGTCCCGTCCCCAGGCCTCCTATGTCCAGTCTAGTATAAAATGTACATGTGATGTGTGAACTGATTAATCTAAGTGCTTAGCTTTGTACATATCGTTGTATTTATCAAGAATTATTTATTTAATTTATGCAAATAATCTGTACATATTTATGTAAAATTTTTATCACCTTAATTAGTAGTTATGAGAAAAGTTACCATGCAAAATTAGACAAATTTAGCTAAATTTATATACGGCCTTTATTCATGATATTGGCAATTGACTAAATAATATTCAAATTACTAAATTATTATACTGAGGACGTAAAAATGTGAATTGTGAATGTGAATAAGGCCGGGGATACTTTCAATGTAATAACTGTGTAGTTACGCTGTTATTGTGAAATAAATAGATGGGAATTACTTATTCTTCTTTTTCAACCCTTAAGCTAGATTCAGACCTACCCAATTATTAGTATAAGATATTAGTGCTAAACTAACCAACCAATCCTTCCACAAAAACTCAATTTCAATTATAAGTGCGAACGTTCAGCGCTGGTTGGTTAAATTAGCCACTTATACTTATAATTGAGTAGATTTCTGTTAAGCATTAAAATTTATATTCTTACAGCTTGGTGCAGTAACTTCTAACAAAAAAACAGGTATATATGACCGACCATGATATTAAATTTATTATAATTTATTGTAAGAAACTCTCGTGCGACAACACCAGATATACTGACTACTCAACATTACAACCTGAGTTAAAATAGTAGTTCTAACAACAACATTAGTCCAGTAACCTAGTACATCGTAAGTTGCATCAAGTGGTGGTAGTAGGTTTCTATTTTTTTTCTTGTATAGGATGTGACTGAGATGCAAAATCCAAGTTTTCGACCTCGGCAACCCTCCGGAACACTTTTGAATATCTCAAAAACTGCTAAGTTTTTGCACTTTTTTCGGATTCTTACCATTTTGACTATGAAGGAGCACGATTTCGACAAAAACCATTCTATACATTTTTAAACTAGATTAAATTGTCTACAATCTAAGACTAGAATGGACTCAGTAGCCCTAATAGTTTCCGAGATACAGCTTTTCAAAGTTTGGCAAAATATACAGATTTGAAACACCAACCGTTTCTCTTCTACAAAAATTTTACTATATTCTCTCGCGAAAGAACTTTAAATTTCAGCTCAAGGAAGACCACTGAAAATTTTTGACAGAATGTATCTTATAGAAAAAAGTACGAGGAATTCAGTGCTGCAAACCGGAAGTAAATATCATTATTCGTTCGTGTTAATTAAACACAATAAACAAAAGAATAAACAAAAATTTTACTATATTCTCTCGCGGAAAAACTTTAAATTTCAGCTCAAGGAAGACCACTAAAAATTTTTGCCAGAATGTATCTTATAGAAAAAAATACGAGGAATTTAGTGCTTCAAACCGGAAGTCAATATCATGATTCGTTCAGATATTATAGTTAATTAAACACAATATACAAAAGAATAAACACAAATTTTACTATATTCTCTCGGGGAAAAACTAACTATAATATCTGAACGAATAATGATATTGACTTCCGGTTTGCAGCACTGAATTCCTCGTACTTTTTTCTATAAGATATATTCTGTCAAAAATTTTCAGTGGTCTTCCTTGAGCTGAAATTTAAAGTTTTTCCGCGAGAGAATATAGTAAAATTTTTGTTTACTCTTTTGTTCATTGTTTTTAATCAACTATAATATCTGAACTAATAATGATAGAAACTTCCGGTTTGTAGGATTGAATTCCTCGGACTTTTTTCTATAAGATACATTGTGCCAAAAAATTTCAGTGGCCTTGGTTGAGCTGAAATTTAAAGTTTTTCCCCGAGAGAAAATAGTAAAAATTTTGTTTATTATTTTGTTTATTGTGTTTAATTAACTATAATATCTGAACGAATAATGATAGAAACTTCCGGTTTGCAGGATTGAATTCCTCGTACTTTTTTCTATAAGATACATTCTGTCAAAAAATTTCAATGGTCTTTCTTGAGCTGAAATTTTAAGTACTTCCGCGAGAGAATATAGTAAAATTTTTGTAGAGAGAAACGGTTGGTGTTTCAAATCTGTATATTTTGCCAAACTTTTAAAAGCTGTATCTCGAAAACTATTAGGGCTACCGAGCCCATTCTGGTCTTAGACAATTTAATCTAGTTTAAAAATGTATAGAATGGTTTTTGTCGAAATCGTGCTCCTTCATAGTCAAAATGGTAAGAAACCGAAAAAAGTGCAAAAATTTAGCAGTTTTTGAGATATTCAAAAGTGTTCCGGAGGATTGCCGAGGTCGAAAACTTGGATTTTGCATCTCAGTCACATCCTATACAAGAAAAAAAATAGAAACCTACTACCACCACTTGATGCAACTTAGGCCCATTATAACCATGACAAGGCTACTGGACTACATGTTATATAAACATAATTTATTCATAATTCATTCTTTAAATATCTTACATTAGTAATTTTTTTAATTCCACATGCATCATAACCGATTTTTAAATAATGAAAATTGGGCAAGAGGGGCGATGATACTCATATACTGAATCTGATTGGTCGAGATGAGAGGTCTACTAATGTCAGCAAACATTGACATTTCCGTTAACATTACTACCTTCTTATTTTGAATTTCATGTAATTACAACAATGTAGTACATAATTCTATGTAGATGAAAGCTTTATTCACAAAACATAACTTTTTTAAGTTCGCGCAAAATTTTTAACTAATAAAATATATGAGTGTTGAACGGACTGCATTCGCAGTGCCATCTACTTTTTTCTTATGTGAAATGAGCTATAGATAACGATATTTTGACAAATCACACAACCTACTAGTGAATCAAAATTAAAATGCTGAGAATGCAGGTGTATGGTATAGTAGAGGCACAAAATCAGATGAGGTACGTCATCAAAAGAAATGGCCTATAAATGGCTATGACGCTATGACTATGATCTATGTCGTCATTAACAAATATTTTTACAGGTAAAAAAATATGGATCATAATTATAGCGTCATAGTCATTGATATTGATGACGTACCTCGTCTGATTTCGTTTCTTTACTTTATAATAAAAAATAGCATATGACACAACATGACACATGTGTATAAGTGCTTTTAAAGCATTAGCGACGTTGAAATCACTGCGCTTCGCGTCATGCTCTTAAAACCGCAGTATGTGCTTTAAAAGCTTACTTATATTATTGTATCATAATACCTACTATACTATTTTACCGAAAATTGGTCAGTCTTTCCCATAAAACAGTTAAGTACATATATTTCTATCCTCACAGAAGAATATATAGCCGAGGGAATAAAGCACAAAAAGAGCCGAAATCGCCGAAATTTAAACACTAGGACGGATTGAGATTTACAATCAGCGACCCACAAAAAACCCCGGGTGAGAAGTCTCGTTTCATTTGAGAGTGAATTTCAGGAGAAGCCTCAGAGATGACGTTCATCAGCAATACTAAGTTGCAGGTCGGCGATGGGTCAATTTTGAGGTTATATTCGGGTTTAGCGACCTCGAAAACCCCCGGGTACCTGATGTGAGTCCATTCCAGTGATTTTAACCTAGTTATTAATTTTTTCTTGTTTCTTAAGAAAATTCATTTTGCACTGCACAAATGCAATTTCGAACACAAACATGGTATAAAGTAGATAGGTACTATTTTTCAGATGATTTTAAGAAACGAATGCAAAAAAACCCATCTCAATCCGTCCCACTGTTCAAATTTCGGAGGTTGAGTGCTTTATTTTCCTCGCCTAATAGTATAACTACGAGTATATTCCTTCCTTATTTCAGATTATGTCCTAGGAAGCAATAGCCCAAATTTGTGTAATTTTTATTTAAATATCAGAGAATTTACGATTGCAAACAAAAATGCCGTATAGGTACATATCAGATAACATTCGTGTAAAATGCCATATACTTATAATATATATGGCTTATTGCCTACAGTTGACGTCACTGACGGGAAAAATAATACATTTTTCTCTCTCGTTATGCAAATACGAATTTAAAATATAACTCGAGATACAATAATTTTATTATGTTACCGTCATTGTATTCAAAAATTATAAAAAATTCTTAGGTATTCAACGAGCATTCGATTGTCTATCGCATGAAATACTAACGAGCAAGCTTGAATGTTGCGGAATTCGTGCAATTGCTATTTCATTTAAATTAAACATTAAAATAAAATTTTATTCTATTCATAATATCATAGTTAATTAGATATCTATTATACAGTCAATAATCCAGTGGTTTCAAAGATGTGCTTATTGCAAAAACTGCGCTTAAAATATGTTTATTCCATGAACAGTAAGTTGAGTACTACATACCATTAAATATATGCATGAAATTGTGAATCACCCTGTATATAGTAACTATAACGTTATGACATTTCCTTAAAACTATAAATATAACAAGTACGATTATTTTTAGAAGAATCATGTACTGAAAATCAAATCGTTTACATACTCATAGAATAAAGAATAAACGCTTATTTAAGAACTTTCTATAGAAATTGCTGTATCTTTTTGTAAAGTATCTTCAATCTTCAATTACTCAACCATGAATGACCAAACCTTCAGTAGTAGCAGATAATCAATGAATTTATCAGTTACGGGCTAAGTTCTCTCTTCGTCATTATTAAAAGTGGTGACTTCAAATGTAGAATTTAACTTTTAATCATGGGCCGTCTAGGGAACATCTGTTAGGCTCACAAAAGCGAGCGAACGTCGAACGGCACTGCAGGCGGACTTAAAAAAGAAAAAACGGGTTTCGCGAGGGCATTTTAATGGGGCTTGATTCGAATTACATCCCTTTTAAAAGGCAGACTGGCCGACGAACACATTCAACGAGCGAGTCGCTGTCATTGGGAGGGCAGCGGAGATTATCCGCAGTATGTACTTGGTCCAATGCACGCACTCAAAATTCAATCTGCTATATTATATAGTTGTTGACTGCGGAACGTCTAACAGAGATTCTCAAACTTTGTTATGTTAAAAAATGTCCAAAGTGATATACCTACTCGTATTATTTATAATAAATTGAATATGTACCTATATTATAAAATAATACCAAACGACCTAATCGCACTCTCAGTACATTACTGTGTTAACTCAAAATCAAGGATTTAAGAGAAAATTATGTTGAATGTTATGTAGGCTCACATAAATCATTAGTTTGTCTTATTTAGTTAGTGTTTATTATAATACAGGGCTTTAAAAAATATATTAAGCAAACCATACTAGTGATATACATATATTTCTAATTTTAATAATTTATTTATTAAAGCAAATATTAATTTATTTTTTTTTACTTACTACTATAATGTTCTGAGAGTGCATAATGTCAACCGTTCCTTCATTATTTATCAGTCAGCAAGTTTATCTCTCTTTCTCACATCGGCCAGAATGTCTTGTATATTATTCTCCACCATCCTTCACTAATACACGATAAATTTAAAAAATAGTTATTTATCCAACTAGAGAGGTAAGCGCTTCTTTTTCCCACTCGTAAGCGAGATTTGTGTCACGAGTCACGAGCGAAGCGACTGCGGCAATCGAGCGAGAGTCAAAAAAAACATTGTTAATGTAAAAGGAACACAGAACTTATAACTGACACAATATAAGGACCACCATCGGTCCTTATGGACCTTTGGAGTTACACTACACTGATGAGTGCCAATAAGCACGAAACATGTCTGTAGTTACTGGTTGACTGTAATGGCTAACCTTTGTTTGAACAATACGATTGTTGTTGTTCAAAGGTTTTAATTTCCTTGCATTTTGACCAAAACCAGGTCTTTGCATTGTACGTCTTTTTATAAAAAAGACTTTTCCTAATTAAAGCCTTGATCCAATAAACTTTTCCAACTATATGTACTATATGTTGCCATAATTTTTCTTAACGGATGTTTGAAACATATAATTGTAATTTTTAAAAGTTACAATACAATTTTACATTTAAACCATGATTTGACTAGTCTGAACCGCTCGAACCACCTAAACTATTCGAAAATGTAACAATATCAAATAATATATCTAAAAATTATTTAGAATTGTTTGAGAGTCCCTGTCGTTATCGAGGGCGACACGTGAATCTTTTTCCTCCACATCAGAGTTGTTTTCTTTTTTATTGTTAGTAAGTTTGGTCTCTTTAGGGGTAAACACCCTGTCGCCCCACATCGCACAGTATAATTGTATTATGTTATTTGTATTATTATGTTTGTGTTTGTACGACAGTCTCCCACCCCGTAACTCAGCATAAACCCGCTATTTTCTTCGCAGCGTTCATTTGACTTACTATGTTCTTACACCACCCGCGGTCATACAAATGTAGGCCGGTAATTAACTCACTTTGAAACCTGAAAATTACACGGCAGAGATTTTTTCAACGCCAACTTCTATGTAAAGATGTAATTGTCGTGAAATGAGAACCATGAGGTATATTGTGTGTATAGCCGAGGTGTTGAATAAAGGCGTCTATTATTATTTAGAACACGGTTATTTCCGGATTATTGCAATTGTTAGTTGCGCTATTGAAATATCGTGCGATGATGAAATGAATGAAACTATAAGCAGACAATAAGGATTTGTAAAAGCCAATGAATTTTTATATTAGGTGTTCACGATGGGTTGCCATTCTTTTACTTTTGAAAATTTTATTCTCCTCAGTAGTGCATACAGATACCGCAAACTGTAATAATTATGTACACTTAATTTTAATAGGTAATCGAGAGTATTTGCACGAAAATAAAAAAAATGGCTTTCATTTGTTAGTCGTTAGTTCAATATAGCGTAAAGGTTTTTGTAAATTTTGTAGTGATTTATGTAGATTTGCAGACCCTGAAGGTTTAAGTGAACACCGAAACGTTGGTTACGTTCGAAACATCGGTATAGTATTTGAGATGATAGAAGTCATTTGCGTATCATGAACTAATAAACAAACGGCGTATATTTATGTTTGTCGTACTTGCATTGTCCAATGGTATGCAATAAATATGGATTGAACACGTTTGTCTTTCAAAAAATTCCACTCAACACTGTTATTGTAACGTAAGTTCAGTTATTATTACTGAATATGACAATATGGGCGGATCTTAAATCTTACTTCGTACTGTTTCGCGATGACCTTTTTCAAACTTCTGAACTGAAAATGCATGACTGAGATTTGGGTTTAATTGCCTTATGGCCTTTTGCACAGCTTTAGCATTTAATTCTAAGGTTTACATTTATGTTTACGTTTAAGAATGTTTAAATTCATGTAACTATACGAGCATCCGTACTTTCCACTTTTTAGCACTAAAGATCGAAAACTCTAAACTAAAATATAAATGTAAACATCCAAACTAAATGCTTATGCGAATGAGGCTTAAGTAAGAGTACAAACAAAAAGTCCAAAATAATAGGTAGGTACTCACTAAACATGTTACTTCCATGCGATGTTACAGTATATCTTATAGAGATCGCATTTGTGACACCACATGATTACATACCACACACATCACAGAGATGTTATATTTGAATTATAAATTTCGTGAGGTCGCAGAGGATCACAAAAGTTATATCGCAGAGAGATAAATTTCATGAGGTCGCATAGAGATCCTAAAAGTGATATCGTCAAGACATCAATTTCGCAAGGTCGCAGAGGATATTATCAATAAGCACATCAAATATTATGTCTAATAACATAACTACATACTTAAATTATTGTTGTCCAACTGTGATGAAACTTGTAAAAATGTTTAATAAGTCTAAGTAAAATATGTATCAACAAATTAATGAGAATCAACAATAATGTATTTTTGCGTTGATTTATTACAACAAATTGTAAAAAAAATAATCAAACGCAAATCATTATACTTATTTCCAGCACGAAGCCGTAAACGTAGGAATACAGCGTGATCCAGTGGGTAACGTGTCGGAGTATGGTTCTTGATTCATTGTTCGAATCCAGCTCATGGTGGCAGTTAAATTTCAGCATTGTTTTGTGAAATTGACGTATCATAAACTCGATCGCATATAATAGTGCAAATAACACTGTACAAACTGTACTGTTGAAAACCTGACCTAATTAATCTGTTGTTTTAAGTGAAGTCGCTACAATTGATCTGCCATGTTTTTGGGACATTTTAATGAAAATCCTATAAACGAACTTATTTTAGTTTGGTCGACGTTGCAGATCACAAGTCACTGCGATGTTTCGACCAAGACCGGACATTAGCAGTCACTAAGAGATACGAATTCGGGCTCGTAATGAAATAGCATTTGTGAAAATTAAGTGTGGAAAATCACATCAGTTATGTGGTGCCCGTTTTTTGACGATGCATTGGTGAAGGCGTTCTTGGAAGTTAGCGTAGACTATCTCCAACATCGCTTCCTCAACTTGGGCGACTTCCACGCAAATTGCCTCCTTCAACTCGTCCAGGGTTCGGGGCTTGTGGAAGACGGATATAGAGAGATTTTGTTAAACAGTCAACCCATTGACTGATAATTTATGTAAAACTCGCAGTTTTATTAATTTTTAGAAATTATTTAACAAAATATGGCAAGGTTTTTTTGTAAATTTCATTCTATAGCCATGTAAGCACAACCTATAAATACATCATTATAAAATATGAGGTCATCGATTTCAAAACAGTCACAAAATAATTTATTGTAACAAGCTTTTTTGCTTTACATTTGATAGCAAGAGAAGGGCCTTAATATCAAATATTTTAAAATTGAACTTTTAAGAGATGAATAACATGTGCACAAGCCACAAGCACAACTAAAACAAGACCCGAACTCTGGACGAGTTGAAGGAGGCAATTCGCGTGGAAGTCGCCCAAGTTGAAGAAGCAATGTTGGAGAGAGTCTACGCTAACTTCCAATAACGCCTCCAGCAATGCATCGTCAAAAACGGTCGCCACATAACTGATGTGATTTTCTACACTTAATTGTCACAAATGCTATTTCATTGCGAACCCGAATTCGTAAATAAATTTGTTTTTATTCGATTATGTCAAAAAGTGACGTTTTTTGGTTAAGATATTCGAACGAAAAGCTAACCTTTTAGGTAGAGTATTAATATTTGTGCCGTTGCTAGGTGACCCACTTTTCGTCTTAGGCCGAGAAGTACTTTTCGTACGCAAACGCGTTTTTTTAAGCAAACTGACACAGTCGAATAATTTTTTGTTCTTTTTTGTTTCATTTGTCTGTTTCGCAGATAACTACAATTAGCAAACTAAACAAAAATTTAGAATAATTTATAATAAAATATTAATATTCTAGTTATTTTAAGTTCTCACTTACAATCGAATAAAAATAGTGTATGATACACGGACGAAAAAGCTCTCGTACTCCTAAGGCAAAGCCTCGTTCGGCAATTTTCCATAGTCGTACGAGAACTTGCATTTTTCGTCCTTGTAACATAAATAACTATTTTGAGTAAAAATTACTGATTTTATGATTTTTTAAAAACCATCCGTCCTTTATGCCGCATCCTGTATAAATCATTTTGTTATGTCTGTGATGTTAACATTACTGAGACATATATGCGATGAAAATTTGTTTAGTGAGTAGTTTTTGTTTTCTTCTTCCTGGTTTCACATATATGTTACTGTTATTTTCGACAAGATTTCCTTCTAGTTACATTGAAAAATATTATATTACAAAATATTTTTTTTTAAAGATGGTTAAGTTAATCAGTACCTTGTCCGTATAATAAATTTATGAAAGTAGTATTATTCTCAACAAGATTTATTGTCTTAAAAGCAAAAGGCATTGTCAAAACTAATCATTATATTATTATGAAAATGTCATTGAGTTCAGTTCTGCTCGTACGCATTATCCACGCTATCTTGCTTTAGAGAGGGGCTGCGCTGCGCTCTGTGCTGTTGCAGATAAAATCAGAGATGGTATCGGACGAGTCAACCGCGGTTCAAACTACCCCGAGGCTGTTAGCTAATACAAGGGGGTCTATTAAATGATTATCTAAGCAAACAAAAATCATCTATTTAATTAGGCGAGGCTTGCACCAGGCACACACCGGAAGTTAATGGTTACAAGTCGCGTGCCCAACTGAGGGCATGTCCGGTTCAGAAATTATAACACACGGAAAATGGCAATGAAGATAAAATAGTAAATACACTAGTGTCAAATAAAGTTCGTGATCTCAGGTTGTCATGTTCAATTTGGGTAATACAAGTGATGGGATGTAACTTAAAAGTAGTAACATCCCATACAATGTCGATCGTGTAAGAAGCACATCTTATAGACGTCATATACGGAGACTAGTATTGGTCGAATTTTAGACGTCTTATGCGGTAGTCTTTAAGTCGTCATTATGTTGTCCAGTTTTAAATCTCCCGCTTACAATATATAATAGGAGTCCTATATTTGTCTCAAAATTCATTTTGGCTACATACATTAATCTTATGTTGATAAAAATTAAGTCGTATATTGGTCATAATTTTATTAAATGGACATCATTTGACTGTCGAAAAGGTATTAAATAGACGTCATTTGCATGGAAGAAAAAAACATCTTTTAAACATCCAGAATGGAGAACATAAGACACGTTTGGGACGTCTTTGTGATTACATTTGGATCAGACTTTTTAAAGACATGGGCATTATAAAGACGTCTTAACGACGTATTGGTGTTGTATTGGATATTAGCTGAAACCATATCAAAACGATGATATAACAATAACTTGATTTCTTTGAAACAAATATCAGTTAGTTTTGAAGTATTTATTTCAACCCCTCTAGCAGACCCATATTATGTGCAGAAGAAACCGTTTGGGAGTTGAAATAAATACTTACTTGAAAAAGTGACTGATTTCCAGAGATGAGCAAAAGTTACTAAAAATTTTTTTTTTGTAATTACAGTCTTAATGTTAATTAAATTACATTACTTTAGGGCAAGATGTAACTAATTAATTTATGAAATTACATGAAAAAATTGTAATTAAATTACAAGAACTAATTAAAAATTACAATTACAATTTATCATTCATAGAAATAAAATTCAGGATACTTTTAATATTCTTATTTTATTTTGAAAAATTTTTTTGTATACGCGTACGATTTATAATAATTCTATTTTAAATTAGCTTGTAAACGAATTGTCAATTAAAAGCACATGAATATTATTAAGTACTTATTATTATTATTCTTATTATTATTTTGTTTATATCATTATATTATATATAATATTATATTTATATTATTATTATTATTAAAATTTCATAGTATTGCAATAAATGCTTCTTTTTATGAATGAATATTGAAGATTTTAACTTTCTGGTGTTACATCGTGTAAAAGCCATTTCCATAAAAATGTAAATTAATGAAAAAGGAGAAACAAAAAAACGAAAAATAAAT
This sequence comes from Agonum fuliginosum, assembly GCA_947534325.1. Lineage (NCBI taxonomy): Eukaryota > Metazoa > Arthropoda > Insecta > Coleoptera > Carabidae > Agonum > Agonum fuliginosum. The sequence continues at coordinate 9,956,486 of OX384029.1, read as the reverse complement.
GAAAATAACGAAAAGAAATTATTATTTGTTAATATAATTGTAATTTCATGAGAAAAAGGCTATAATTACTAGTTACACTTACAAATATTTCAATTAATTACAAACATTGAAATTACACGATGAATGTAATTGAAATTCAAATTAACAACATTGGAAAATTATAATTAATGACATAATTTAATTACATGTAATTAATTAATGCCCATCTCTGCTGATTTCTAATAATTTTCCGTTTTTTCATCATTGTACATTCACTCAAGAAGTTTTTATTTTCTTATCTATATTATAAATAAAACTTTCTTTGTAGGTAAGGTACCGAACACAATTTTGAATAAAACAGTTTAAAATGTTGTAATATACCTTCCATTAAAAAAATATTTGGGTACCTATGCTAAAAAATCAGATGAGACAAATTTTGAGAAAATTGTAAGGTTATAATACCTTTACTTTTTAAAATGAAATAAATTGTTGGCAGATTCACTGTCTCACTTTGTTTTGTTTTGTTCAGAATTATGCACAATACAAGTAAGTTTCATGTCGCAAAATGTGTTTAAAAATAAAATAAATCTTTCGAAATTTGACACTTATTGCACAATCCACTAATGTAACATGGTGTTAGAATAATCGAATAATAATTTCTTTCCATTTCAGAAAACCGCAATCTACACAAAGGTTGCAAACCTAAAAAGGTGTCAAAATACTAAAATTCGACACTTTTATTTGTCACAAACAAAAATAAACTTCAATCATAAAGCGTCTTTTAGTAATTGTCACCCTGAATAACATCTTGAAATATAAGTAATTTCTATTTAGCTCAAAAAATAGGATTAGTAAAAATTGAGAAAAACTTCAAAGCTAAAGAATTCTCCCCCTTAACAAAGGCTTCCATAAGGCGTAAAATGGTGGCAAACTGTGTGTGATGTCCCCTACTGTACTGTAACCTAATGATGAGATATTCTATAATGTAATATTACACTTAGATGTATAAAAGCCCTTAAAATGAGCCCGAGTCGTAGAGCCCCTTTGTGCCACCACCCCAGAGGCGCTCGGATTTCAAGGCCTTAATAGTTCAGATTCGGTCCAATAAAAAACACATTAAAAAGGAATAGAATAACAAATGAACTGCGATAAACGGATTCGCCTATCGGCCTGCTGGATCTTAATCTATACTGTGCTGGGTATTGGGTTCCACTTATAATAAATATTTGTTCATTGTGGTTTAATCTTTTTTAAGAATATCATTCTAATTTAAACGGACTGACTACTGTTGGTCTAAACTTTATCTCACAATCTATAATTTTGAAAGGTGTAGACTTTTCAGATATTTCAAATTCATAGATTTAACTTTAAAGTTACTGAACAACATTTTGGTACATCCGATTTAGTTTAATATTTTTGCAGCTTTATTTGAAACTATTTTAAAATTTGGACCAGGCATTAACAAAGAATAATTTTGTTCCATGTAAAATTTGAAAAATGAAACGAAGGTACGAGAGTAGGTAGGTACTATTAAAATATGAAAATGGAAAGTACAATAATTTCTTCATTGAATTTTTAATAAAACGTATATTCATTTTCATTTGTTATAAATTAATTAATGTAGAAAATTACTCTTTAATGATAATAATAAATAAACATTTTTGCTTCCAATATTTTTCTGTTGCTTAAGCAAGTATTTTTTCTTCAAAAGTCAATAAAGTGACACATTTTATTACTAGATTCATGATGTTAAAGTATTTCTTTTTGCCGCCGGCAGCAAAAGTAAATATGTTATCCATAGCAAGCAACTAGACCAATGAACAAAACTTTTTGTACCATCGATGTGACAAATTTTTAAATTCCATTGTTGAATACTATTTTCACCTTTCTTTTGCTATTAAGATACATAATATATTTGAAGAAAAAATAGTAATATGTGCCATTGGAGAAAAATTGACTTTGTGTGCCTCGGTTCACTCATCGATCATATTTCCATACTCGTCACATGAAGATACACTTTTTCTCCTAGTACCACAATATACTACAGAGTGATCATAAATGATTGTCCGTCACGTGACTTGGAGAAACCTTTTTTTTTAAATCAATACTATGTTCTGCAGAAAAAAGTTAGTATCTACTCAGTTCTTGTCAAACCTGTCAAACGAACGCTATTATGATATTTGGGAGTTCATTCTGTCTCGTCATGGTTTCAAGCAATACGTCTCATATAATCGAGAATTTTCTATAGTCTAGTGCTCTAGTGATGATAATATAATTTTTTTTCAAACTTCGCAGTAATTAATAAGGATAGTGAACATTTTTGTGTCACTAGTTTGAAACTACATTTAACTGTTTATTAATTATGTTAGCAATAAAATAATACCTACAAATAATAAAGAACAAAATGTTTTATCAAACTAGTGATACTAAAAATTTTCACGTCATGTATGTCATAGGCACACAATACTTATTTTTACGACTTTAAAAAAAATAATTTGTTTTATGATCAGCAGTAGGTACCTATTCAATTATATCTTATTAAAGTTTTATACAGAGGTAAAGAAATAGTCTGGAGATGCATGTTGTGAATGTGAATTTTTTTCCGGGGTTTATGTCAACCCTTTTTAGAGATATATCGTGAATATTATTTGTACTGTACTTTAGGCTACTGATGTAGGTAGGTATGTGAATTTATATTATTACGATACGAATTTCCAAGAACAAAATGTCGTCATGAACATGTGCCGAAAACATCAGCAAGTTTAAGCTTAATGACCACACCTCATGCTCCTAAAATATGCTAAATAGCGCCGTATCAGTGGCTATTAATTAAAAGTCTTAGTCCTACCATCCGTTGCTCAATTAATAGTTCTTTTTACGCCTCAGAGACCGCACGATTAATTAGAATCTATTAACACTGCACCTCTAACCAATTACTCTGTTAAAAATTCCAGAGTTTGCTGCGTTTTTGGAATGTTGGGATTACATTTAAATTTGTACAAATGTGATAAATGTCCACGTAATGTATGCAGAGTGTAAACGACATTAAACGCGACAGATTTTATTGCAACTGGTAATTTATTTAATTTGTTCGATATTAATATTATATGTGCAATAATTATAGCGATAATTTATGTTAAATTTTAAATGCTTTGAATTAATTGTTATATTGCTATTTAATAATTAAATCAAAGAGTGAGTGCCCGGAATTGAGATATAAATTACAAGTGGGATCATCAACCACTCAACTACTGTAAATATTACACTATTTAACGAATAGTTGTTGTGTAGTAACGGACAATCGAGTGTCAAAATTGACATATTTAAATCACGACAGCGAAACTGGAGTGAGTCAATTTTGACCCGAGTTATGAAGACCGTTTTAGCATGCTAGACGAACATTCTACAATTGAACTAAGAACTAACCAGTAGGTGTGGGCGATATATCGATATATTTCGATATTTTTTATATATCGAAATATAAATACATCGATATTTTTGATATATCGATATTTATAATATATCGATACTGTCGATATTTCGATATTTTAATATAATCTATTATACAGGGTACATTACAGATAATGTAAAATACAAACGATCATGTCAATGTCTGCTACACCTCACACGTAAGGCAAGAAAATCAGCAATTCTGACAGATTAGGTGGGTACACCAGAAAAAAAAGTTCATTGTTAATCAAAAAGTAATAGACATTGAAGACTGACTAATTTAAATGGATCCATTTATTAAAATTTGAAAAAGTTGTTAAAATGTTCAAAACGCTTGCTGTAAATTTTTACCCCGTATACTGTCAAATTTTTAAAAACAACAATTTTCATCTACTTATCATTACATTAGCCTTCAAATAAATATCATATTTTATAGCCAACAAGCTACTTATTAAATCCCAACAATTTAATTTTAGTCGCTTTACCCAATAAAACGTTAGGATAAATTTTCTAAAAAATGTCACAACCAACCTCGGTCTCCTCTATGTCAATATTGTTGATATTTGGATTTTATAAATATTTGATATTATGTTCTCTAAAGTTAATATTATGAATAGCAGTAGATGCATATTCTGTATGTATAAACAAAGAAAATATTTTAAAAAGTCACTATTATCATAGATTAAATTTCAATATAACGATATATTGAAACTTTTGATAAGTATATCGATATATCGAAAATATCAAAATAACGACATAATTGCGAATTATAACCAGCTATAGTTGGTCCGCGATGTGGTGATCGCTACGTCCATCAAACATATTCGTCTGGGTTAAATTTGTAGGTGGCGGAAAATTAATTGACGTCATAGAGGTTCTCAACCAGTCACTCATGATGAACAAGAACTATAAGTAAATATCAAATTTAAATTAAGAATTATGTAATATAAAAATTAAATAGTAATAATCTTTCATGCTATTATCATTATGAATTACCTAAAAATTGAATTCTGATGGCAATGGGTTTGTTTCATAATTAATAACGAGATAACGAGAACCATTGTTTTAGATTCACTGGTATGTTTTGACATTAGTAATTTTCTTTTCGAGGTTATTAGTATTTAGTAGTTTACGGCTGTGTTATGCTTTCTGCTGTGAGTATAGTTATATTATTATTATTTGTAGTTTCTGTTCCTTATACAACATTGCGAATATTCTTAAATTTCCTACAAAACAAAACCTGAAATGATAAGCAGTGTTTGACATTTCTCTTGACGTAAATGTATCGTTCTCTTTTTAAGTACACTAGTGGAAAAGAGATAAACATATTAGACAGACGTAACACGCAACATTTACCAAAGAATGAACAAGCATGCATGTGACAAAGAGAGATATACATAATGCCTGTTTATTATAAGTTTAGAAACTAATGACGTACCGATCACCACATCGCGGACCAACTATAACGTCTTTAAAATATGTTGTTTTTTTTTTCATTTCATCATTCAAATCAAAATATTAATAGGTCCTATCTATTAATTTATTTTAAAAAAATATCATTGATTTCAGTGAAATATTTACAAATTTTCTTATAAGAAAAAATTGTGATTATGTTAATTTGACGTTTATTGAAAAAGAAAGAATATATGATATTTTAAGTGAATAATAAATGGATGTTTTATGTTTTAATTGCGCAATTATTTTTATGATTTTTCTAACAACTTTTCTGTGAACAAAATTGTATAATCCTCGAATAAAAATTATTCAAAAAGTGTGCAAACACCGTAGTCGCAAAAACAGCGATGCTTAACAAATAATTAATAACTTCCCCCGAAACCGTAATTTCGCACATTTTAATCTCATTATGATAATTATAATCGCTCGTGATATACAACAAAATTCACGACCACCAAGTTTCTGAAGATGCCACAGGGTTGATAAGAAATAACGGGTTCTATGCTCACCGCGCACGTGTATGTCGCACGACCCAGTATTTATAAACATACAAATTGAATAATTAACATTTTTTCGGGTACTCGTTTACATATCAGCAGCGGCAGATGTTTGGAGGTTCCGTTACGAACAGATATGTAAAATGCGTTGTAAATCAACGATTAATATGAATTAAATGTTTTAACATTAACATGGTTGCATGATAATTGCTGTATATTTTTTAATGTATGAAGATAGATTCTTATCGTTCATAAATTCTTGTCATTTTATTATATTATCTGGTGCATGCCAACTTATTTTTAATTATATAAATTAAGGAAATTTTTAGCTTTTCAAGATTTTTCGGCCACTAGATTTGAGACAATAAAATGCGTTTTAATTTCGTAAGAAATTTTCTTATTTTTAATTATATAAATTAAGGAAATTTTTAGCTTCTCAAGATTTTTTGGGCACTAGATTTGATACAATGGAATGCGTTTCAATTTCTTTGACATTTACAGGCTAAACACATATTATTCATTAATAAATTAATATTGTGTCGTGCTGAATATTTGTAATGCAACGGATATACGGTTATTATCCAGTAACCGACTTTCCGGTCACATTTTTCAATCTGACCGAATACCGGATAGTGAAATGATATACGGACATTTACCGGATAATTTAGAAAATATAAAATAAGTATGAAGTTACATGAAATTTGAATATAAAAACTGTAGACCTAAAGACGCCAAACCGTATAGGTTGTCATCAGATATCCGGCTATCCGGTCGAAGAATATACCGTATATGCGATGTTCGGTGTTCGTTCAATTTACTATCCGTTGCATCAGTATATAGGTACCTACTGAATATAACATATGTATAATAAAATATATGAACAATAATGTCATTTTTGCATAAAAACACATATTTATTGACTCTCTGTATAATGTTGTCAAATCAGTGTTTCTATAGTTTAGAAGAGGACACAAAAACTTATCATCTTATCAATCTTCATTTTACATTTATATTAATTGTTTGATTTTAAGTACATCAATATAGTAAAAAAGTAGTTACCTACAGGTACTTAATTTTTAATTATTATATTATTAGGAAAGTTAGAAAATGACAAGAGAAAATCACAGTTGTGTTTATAATAAAACATAACATATTAGATAAGTACTCTGATTTATATGATTTATACAAAAATCTACCCAACAGGCTTAAGCCTGTTATAATAGGATAGGTAACACATAGCTTAAACACAAAATAAAATAAACACAGTAAAGAAAAACAAAAACAAGCATGAGAAGATACTACTATTGTAAATTACAAATATGAGTATAGAATTTCTTAGGATCTACCTGAAAAATATCCACCGACGAAAATTTGAAATCGTACAAGGAGCACATCCGATGAATAGGGGAAGCAAAAAAAAGATTTGTGCATGGAATAGGGAGGTAAAAAGTAAATGAATTTCTGGTGATTGTAGGCGTACGGAAGTTAAGAAAAGTTAAGAAAAACATCGGGGATCATCAACTGAGCCGTGTATTAGCTTGGATAGATAAAAACAGACGTTCAAGCAAGTTTTGTATCTTGAAAAGGTTAAGCAAGGTCCCATAGGTGATTGATCTATCAGGATATTTCTTGTAAATTTTAAAGTAAACATATTTTAAGAACTTCTTCTGTACCGACTCAATAAAATCCTGATGAACTTCATAATAAAGAAAGAAATGTATTTGTGATAAAAGCACTCTAAATAAATAATTAAATAATTATAACACTTAAAATGTAATAAAATTGTGTAAATTTTAACACGAAAAATATGCTCAGTGCGATTAATGTAACTAACAATTATTATTAATAATACCTACATGATTAATTCATATAAAAAAACATATAATTCCATATGACATTAGTGTATTGTTATTACAATAATACTTTATTAAATTAATATTTTTAATCTAGCAATAAAACAATTGATTCTATATTCATATCCCTTTTTTAAACCTATGATATATTTTGCCATAATACCACTAAATCTGAATGGTTGGATTTTTACTTCAACAAGATCCATCATTCTGTTGTGAATAAAAATTACATATTTTAAAATATAGTATAACACTTAAAACTGCATAACGATCTAAACCTAAAAAAATCTATATAAATTACTTCAAATAAAATATATCCAATACTATATCTAATAATAGCTGCAAATATTTATTATATACTTTGTGAAAAATGCAAAATGTAACGCACATTATTATGAGCTTTAATAAAATATTTAAATACACATTGTCCGCGTGTTTATGAAGTTAATAATTTTCAAAGTGATTAATTAATATTATGTTAAATATTAATTAGAATAACATAGTAAATTTAAATATGAGTTATAATTGTATAATACAAGTTGTTATTCAACATCACCATAAATCATTATATTACTATTATGTGTCTAGTCTATAATACAAAATATAAATATACTTTGCGTAATCATAATCATATATGTAGGTAGATACAGCAAATATATTTGTATGGACGTTTTACATATTATGAGTTATTATTTGACTCAAATCCGACAGTCAAGTCAAGTAGGTAGTTACATTTTAAGTAACTTGAAAATCAAGTAGTAAAGTCTCAAATACTTAATACTTGATGATATTAAAACAGTTAAACTTCAAGAAGGAGAAAAATTAAGTAATTCTTCAAAACTGTATCATATAAGTATTAGTTATCAATATATTACAATGGGCCTAGCAATATAAATTATTATTCACAAATTAAAATCTAACATTTTTTACAAAAAATAATACCTATCAGGTAGCTTGAAATTACTTAATATCAAGTCAAGAAGTAACGAGATAAAGTCAAGTCAAGTCAAGTAATGAATTTTTAAAAGCTCGATTTTCAAATCAAGTCAAGTAACTCACAAAAACGACAAGCTACTTGACTTGGTGAATCTCTATCAGGTTCACAAAAACGACACTAAAAGCATCAGTTCGTTCCGGTTTTCGTTCCTGCTTTGGCTCGGTTTGAATCTCTGATCTAGACTCAAAATTTATTTCTATTCGATTATGTCAAACAGTGACGTTTTTTGGTTAAGATATTCGGACGAAAAGCTAACCTTTTAGATAGAGTATTAATATTTGTGCCGTTGCTAGGTGACCCACTTTTCGTCTTAGGCCGAGAAGTACTTTTCGTACGTAAACGCGTTTTTTTAAGCAAACTGACACAGTCGAATAATTTTTTGTTCTTTTTTGTTTCATTTGTCTGTTTCGCAGATAACTACAATTAGCAAACTAAACAAAAATTTAGAATAATTTATAATAAAATATTAATATTCTAGTTATTTTAAGTTCTCACTTACAATCGAATAAAAAATAGTGTATGATACACGGACGAAAAAGCTCTCGTACTCCTAAGGTTGCCGAACTCGGCTTTGCCTCGTTCGGCAATTTTCCATAGTCGTACGAGAACTTCGTCCTTGTAACATAAATAACTATTTCGCTTCCGGCACATATTTTTGCCACATTTATTTATCTTTTTATATTACGAGTATTATGCTTCTGCTGCCCTACGTACTTGGCCTTATAAATTTGTCCTCCTTGAGATGGCAAAACATCTTCATAATGCCCTTGATATCCATACATAAATTAACTATCAGTTTTTTTTATCTTTCATTATGCTTATAATCCAGTAAATTTCGGATTCTGCCTGGAAAGTTTTGCAGAAGTATTTTTTTCTTTCTTCCATTATGTTTTTTGAGGTGCTGAACACAAATTTCAGGTTTACCAACTCGTAACTTTCTGCTTAAAAATTTATAAGTGAAAAGCCATGAAAAAATCGGGTTTTCTCGATTTTTCCCTTGTATTTGGTAGAAGGTTAAACTTTTTTGAAAAAATTATTACCTACACCAAATTAAACTAAAGATATTTTCCTACATTATTCATAAAAATAATTTTTTCTAAGATGAATAGTTTTCTAGAAAATCGTGAAAATATAAATGAGCAATTTCTAGTCAATAAAAATAAAACCGCAATTTTTTTTTTTTAAACATCTAAAAAACATATCGATTTACCCCTCTACCAAAGGAATATCTTAATCTAAACAATTATTTTATTTTCAAATCGCCGGGATAGTTCACTTCACAATAACAACGTCATAGTTTATATCATAAACTCCGTGATATTGTTATGATTATAACTGCGTTCGGGTGGAGTTGACCCACCCTACAGTTCCCCATCTCCCACCCCAAGCTGTAGCAATGCTGGCGAGTGAAGTAATTTGTGTTATTCTACCGCTGGCTCATATACCGGACCTAATGATTATACATTAGTCTGAATAACGGCTGATAATCTGATAGAAGCGGAAACCGAAGAGAATTCGATCAGAAAAGGGGGATATGCGGAAACATCAAGGATAGAAAAGTAAGATAAAAAGTGGTTAAATTTGTAAATTGAAGACTGAAAAAAAGAAATTATGAATAAAGCTAAAAATAGGTAGTTCCCAGAGTAAAATAATTACTTTCGTATCTGAGGTATCTAGAATAATAACTAAAGGTCTTATTTTTGGAAGCAAGAACAAGAATGTAGTTTAGAAATACGAAACGGAATTTATTTTTCAAGTCCTTTATTATTAACTTCGATTGTCTTGAGCCTGGCTCAATCTTTGAAGTAGCCTATTTTTTGTCCTTTTCTTAATATCTTAACAAAAAATATAAGCAGTTCTGTTTTCTCTATACGGCACTTTAAGGTAGTATGGCCGACCAGGCGCTAGTCAAACATTCAATTTTTAATGACAATGATGAAAAATCTGATGTGGACACCACATGACTTCCTTGTACGCCTATTAAACTATTCATACTTTTCTTAATTACTAAAAGGTAGAATAATAATTTTTTACTTATACAAAATAACGTAAATAGCTATGTTTATTTTTTATTTGTTCAAACTTATAGATTTGTATTATTATTATAAAATAAATTATTTATGATTGTTTTCGTCGATTTTCCATTTGTACTGACCTAATTTAATTCACGAGTTTAAATAGTTATTTACAATACAAGTATGTAAAGCAAATATTTAGTCACGAACGGGTTCGAATTGAAACACGAGCGCAGCGAGTGTTTTAAGACCCGTGAGTGACTAAATATGCTTTACGTATGTGTGTATCGTATAAGATTTTATCTACGATAGAATTTAAAAAACTCGAAAAATATAAAAAAATCCTTTTAAATTTGAATTAGGATCAAAACAAGTTTGCTTTGACAAGAAAATTTTCACGTTAGTTACCGATTGTTGTGCGGATGTTTAATTAAAAATTTTGCGTGTTTTAAAACTTTCACCACTCGTTGCTGCGCAACCCGTGACTAATGAAATCTTGCTATTAAACAATTGTTTTACAAACTAAAAACTGACAACTAATTGTCAATTTTACACACTATCGTAGATAAAATTTATTATTACATATTATTGCATTTTAATTTTTTCCTGGATATGTTTCTAAATTTGTGATTCAAAATTTGTAGGTTGTGACGTTCAGTGTTACCTTTAATATAAGTTTAATTAATAATCCGGTTCGAACAACGAAAATATATATTTTATTTTCGTAAAACGAGTACATTGACAAGGTTAAAATTCAAAATTAACAATGGATTAAGTTTTAACAATTGGTTACTATGTTAATTACAAAAAAAACAATTAATCAAATTATATATTATAACAAGCAATATGTCAAATGTATGGTTTGTCAGTGTCAATGTCAAAATGACAATGTACGTTTTCTCGATGTAACATTCTTTTGACAATTCAATTTAAGGAGTTTCGATACCGATTATTATCTATCTAGGGGATCTAAAGAAAAATCTATTGTATTTCTGCAGAGTGACAACTTCTACCCACTAAATTTTGTTGTAAAAAAAACCCAAAATATATAAAATTTTATAGCGAAATATATTTGTTTATAAATATTTTATTACTATCTTTCAATTAAATTATATTTTTGGTGTGGACGATTGATCTGAAATTTTAACAGTGGACGATAAATACATCCATCTTCAACTTGTAAAAATTTCAGATGAATGGTAATATTTTCAAAAACAGTATCGAACCTCCTTAATACAATAAGTACCTAATTCGTTTGATTTTTTGCTAGTCTAACTTGATAAAGGTTGAACGATTCGGCTATCTACGGCTCTCCGTACATTCACGATGTAAAGCCGCGTACTGACTTGAGCACTTTTGCGCGCACGTACGATTTGCGCGCACGAACGTTTGCGCGTACAGACTTATGGCTTTTAATAAAAAATCTTTATGTGCGCGCAAATTAGTGCTCCAGCCATTCGTCCAAAAATGTCTGAGACGGCAATAGCATGCATTGCATAATAGAAAAAAATCTGACGTGGACACCACATGACTTCCTTGTACGCCTTGTGCATGTGTTCATACTTTTCTTAATAACTAAAATGTAAAATAATATTAAAAATTCTTTTAACTTATTATACTAGTATACTCACAAATATATTTTAGTCATTTTATTTAAACTGCAGAAGAAGATATAAAGCATATTTTACTATTGTCACTGTCATGTCATAATCATTTTTTCAAAATCGGCATGAAAATCGTTATTTCCAGACTAATTTGCGGCATGAAAGTAAGATTTTCATGACTAGGCATGAAAATTTTATTTTCATGCCTAGTCATTTTTACTTTCAACTTTGTTTACTTGTCATGACAACTTTTTCTAAAATTTGTGACAGCTCTGATGATTTGTCACAGCTCTGATGATTTATGCAAACCTAATTTTTTTTATAATTTTAAGCTTAATTGCCGATTTAAAAAATAGAATACATCACGCGTCATAAAAATGTCTTTGCTTGACTCGGAGGCTTTGAAGAAATGCTCGGACGCTGCGCATCCTCGCATTCTTCAAACGCCTCCTCGTCTGCAATGAAACATTTTCATGACTTGTAATGTAATATACTATTAAATTTTACGTAGTAACAAATGTTAATCGATCATGGACTACAAAATACCGAAATACTATAAATTATAAATATATACTTTAATTATTTTTAAATGATAGCAGATACAAAAATATTTATAAAATACCGATTGTAGGTAATAATCACATAATCTTTCATTTAAAATAAAAAAAATTGTCTAAAATTAAATATTTATCGAAATATTTTTAAAAAGTACTACTTCCGGTTTGTAGACTAAAACCAAAAATAGGAGGTGCACAACTAGATGCTATAACAGTCCTAAATACAAAATTTCAACTTTCTACGTCTAACCGTATTTGAGTTATGCGACACACATACGTCCGTCCGTACGTACGTACATACGTACGTACGTACGTACGTACGTACAGACGTCACGTCGAAACTAGTCATAATGGGTTCAGAAAAGGTCAAAACGGATATTTCCGTCAAAATCTGAGAACCGAAAATTTTCGCGATTACAATACTTCCTTACTTCGTACAAGGAAGTAAAAAGAAGTAAAAACCAAAACGATGGTGGGTTACTCAACTATATAGAAGCAGAGAAAATTATGGCGGTAACAACTTATTATGTGACTTAAAATTTCAAGAAAACAGTGGATGTAAATGTTTAGAATCCCATAATATTGGGAATTTTTCATAATCGTCAATTAACTGCAGAGCCACACCATTTGACCACTTCATTGCAATTTCTTGTAACTTAATCTTTTCCCTCTGCTGTCAGTTGCTACGTACGTGCGCGTAAACTCTTAGCTGCCAAATACACGTCCACACTGAGCATGCATACGCGCAAAAATTCTTTGATGTACCGACAAGCGACGGATAGCGTTCGTGCGTGCTTAGACTCTGCGCGCACAGACAGAACCTACGTACTGACTAGAGCATTCTTGCGCGCAAACCGTTCGTGCGCGCAAAAGTGCTCAAGTCAGTACGCGGCTTAAACAGTGGCTAACCGTGATGTTTTTGGTTTTTCAATTTTCACTGTCAAAAGTAACGTTACATTAGTACATTTTATTTAATTATTCAATTAAGATAAAATATTACAATAATTTTCGCGCAACAAATTCACTAGGTGCTTTATTGCATGAACTTGAATTCGGGCGTTTTCCAATCACAACCGAAGAGAATCGTGCTCAACTAATGGCTGCCGTTTTCGAAATGCGTTTGCTTTTATCAGTTTTTACTTGATTATTCTTTTAAATGCCCGTAAGGCAGGTTAACGAAAATAAAATCGGATTCTTTATTAAATTCTGGACCTTTTTAAATCACTTTATTTAAAAATTAATACCGTAAGGATATAATTTCATCTAACTAATTTGAAGAAAAGTACTATTAATTTAACCAGTTTTGAAGAACATTTCATTACTTTTATCTGACGACTATACTATCTTAAGACGATCCTCTACCGTGCCAGAAAACAGCCAAAAATATGGACTCCACAGCGTTTATTGTTTTGTTAAATATAATAATCGAAAGATATTGTTGAAGATAAAAGTACAATCTACAAAATGGACGATACATAATTTTAAAATTTTTCTTTCAAATCGAAATAATGTTAATTTGAATTTTGACAATTATTGTTACATTTGACCACAAATATATTATATTTTTAAACGAATTTTAAAAAATCTATCGGTTATTTTGCAGATCCAAGCTTTGTTGACCAATATATTAAAATTTGAAGTTAATTCACTTATAAATAAAAGCTGTACAGTGGCGCGCGAAAACCCTTTATTTTTCTAATACTGCAGTTTTTCACAAATTTAGGTGCCAAAATTATGTTTTCCCCTCAAACATAAATTATTTGTTATTTTTATGTTTAACAAATAAATAAACGCTATGGAATAAATGTTTTTGACTGTTTTCTGCCATGGGTAGAGTACCTTAATATCTAAACAATATTGCACTGCAATTTTTGTTTGTGTCATAAAATAAACAAGACAGCAAGAAATGTCGCATACAATATACAGCTAATATCACATGCAAAAAATGTGGGTACAATTTATAATATGAATATCTTTTAACTATATCGATGTCTCAGACTATGGAAGACTGCCAAGTTGGCTCGCATGCAAAGAGTCTTTCCAGCGCACCAGTAAAGATTAATTTACTACGCTCGCCACGTAAATAACTATTACATACTTTCAAATGAAATAACCTTTACAAGTCTTGCCTTTTGTATGTTCATAAATAGTATGATTTAATCTCGCCAGTCAATTATCTATCTTCTTACAGTGCAGTAAATAGATGTGCCGCTTCTGTTTGATAGTAGCCCAAACTACAGTCATATGACACTAACATGCACCGGTGCGCCATTTAGAGCTTAGCGACGGGTACGCGAACTAATGAGTGTGTTAAAATCACATCAATCAATGGTCACATGGCAACGGACCAAACCAGACGCTGCTTATGTGTCTTGTAGCTCGTCCTTCTCCCCAGACGTCCCGACGGCGGGGAGGCGGAAGCGTCAACGTATACCCCCACCCCCACCTCCCACCCCGATATCACATGATGGTAGGGTTTTATAGGAAAATATGGTTTCACATTCAATTTTTTATAACTGACGTAGATATAAACATTTTTGTATTAGTATTATTTGCATTTAAACTGTAATAACTAACTACTAATATAAAAAGCACTTGTAAATCTACTTTTTTGTCAAAATTTTAAAGAAATTTTGTGACTTTATTGTTTTTAACATGTTTATTGTATCATAAAAATTATATAAACAATTTTTACTGTTCATCAATGCAAACTTTAATTGACAATTGAATTAATAGTAACATTGACCTACTAAAAAGACTACCGTAAGTATTTATATTATACAATATTGTGCTGAGTTGTAACAATGTGTTGCAGAATATAGGTACTTTCTTTACGACTATGAATTTAATTGAAATTATAAAACATAACCATAAAAAAATTGTAAAACAATATTATTTATACGAGTGCATAAAATAAATGATTTATTAAATTTAAACATATTTTACACTACTCCACTACTAATCTAATAAATAGTTTTACATACATTTTAATAGTTTCATGTTCATGTAATATGTAAACGATAATGTAAACCAAGATGCAAGCAAAAGATGTCAACTGTACTGTCACTGTCATAATAATTCAAATTTTGAGTAGAAACAAATTTCATATCATGGACAACAATATACTGGTACTTAGTTGCAGTTTATTTTATTGCTAAATACTACCAGATTCAGCAAATTGTGTTTAAAATTAACTGTACCCATAGATAATTATATTGTTTTATTTTTATTTGCAAAAATTGTCATAAATAAATAATGTACTAATTTATTTAAGAAAAACATACATACATACGCACACACACACACACAGAGAGAGACATCATCGGAAAAATATTATATTCGTATTCTAGAGACCCTGAAACGTGCTTATCTACTAAAAACTCATACTCGAAAATAATGACCCATTACAATACCTCTCTTATATAATATGAGGTAATCAAGTTAAATTATTCTTCCTCGCAACATTCCATTTGATTGAAACCATTTCATCACAAGTGATAGTATGTTACCATTCTATAATTAAAAATCATGTAAGAATTATTACCTACACACTACAATAATTATTAAGGTTAGAGACGGACCATTGTACTCAATCAACAAATAAATATTACATGATTATAGAAGATCTAAAATATTAATTATACAGCAAAATGTATTGTAAATTATATTTTCTTTTACCTACTTTCAAAAAAAAAATCTTTTTGATTTGAGATTAGTACTGTTAGCCATTTAATTTTTTACTAGAATTTGTGAAACAGCCTATACCTATAAGCCATTCAGCTTTTGTTGTGCTACTACAACACAACGTAAATTATCGTTTTAGAAATTATTGTAATTATTTATTCAGTATTGATTTATCTCATTTCAATGACGATTTCAGAAGAAAAAATCTGACGTGGCCGTTACAATACCTCTCGCCTTGACATTGAAGTATTATTATTTAACCTCGTATTTAACCAAATATTAAGCTTTAATTTAAATAAAATACACCGTATAACATTTGATATAATAATATAAAATAATCATACTTTATATTATTTTAAAATGCATTATTCTATACATAATATCAGTAATATCCTTGTTCTAGTGAATCAGCGTAAGTTCCTTATATTACATTTCAAAATTCTACACCACACTCTACACATGCCCTACACCACAAAGAAACCTCCTTACCACAGACATCTGTTTATCTGTCACATTGACAATTTTATTTTTGTTTTAAATTTTATTTCTATTTCGGGATTCACAAATCGTGGTAGGTAAAATTATATATTTAAAAAAATTATATTTCTTTATTGGTTAAAGATATAGAAACAAGTAAGATTAAATATTGTACAATGTAATTTCTTCTTTCATGTATGGTATGTCAAATTGTAACAATCGCATTATTTTATACAATTTTTGCAAAAAATGTTATAGTGCTACAAGAAAAGTACCATTTCCGGTTGGTGGATTTTTACCAAAATCTTTTCAGCTCTTCATTAACATATATAAATGTGTAATGCAAAATATTAGAATTTTATGTTGAGAAGAATTTGAGATAATGAACCGGGACGAAAGGCTATAGTAGGCGTACATACAGACTTTCATACACACACACACACACACACACACACACACACACACACACACACACACACACACACACACACACACACACACACACACACACACACACACACACACACACACACACACACACACACACACACACACACACACACACACACACACACACACACACACACACACACACACACACACACACACACACACACACACACACACACACACACACACACACACACACACACACACACACACACACACACACACACACACACACACACACACACACACACACACACACACACACACACACACACACACACACACACACACACACACACACACACACACACACACACACACACACACACACACACACACACACACACACACACACACACACACACACACACACACACACACACACACACACACACACACACACACACACACAGACATCATCGTGAAAATAGTCAAAATAGGTTCTAAAGGTGCTAAAACGTGCTAATTGACAAAAATCTCGACATTGAATTTTTTCACGATCCCTATACCTCTCTAGGCGAGAGGTAAAAATTTAAAAATATTACATATTTAATATAGTTCAACTATTCAGGTTTAAAATATTGACAACAAATACGTATAGTTTTGTGATTTTCTGATTTATATATTTTAAGAGTCATGAATAAACGATATAATAGTTTTTTCGTTGTTTAAACTTTAATTGACATATTATAAAAAAAAGCTTTTAATAATTTACCATTTACAGAATTAATTGTTAAAACGAAGTACTAATTGTTTCCCATTTCGGCAATAAATGAATTATGACATTTTGTTTTATTTGTGTTAAAATAAAAAACGTGTAACTAATTGACGAGAATAGTATTGGCCAGGTTTATTTAAAAAATACAATAGGTATATTGTACAATTGATTTTTTTTGTAATAATTTTTATTTTAACACTTTTTTGTTGGCTGCCTCGTTCACTAAATAATTATTTGTATTTTAATTAATTATTTTGATTTATAATTTCAATAATTGCGTGTTTGATTGAACGAGTCAGGGATTATATTTCATATTTTATTTGTTTGTAACGTTGTCTGTTTTTCTTTTCATTAAATTATTTCATTTATATATTATTTTCATTATGTTATGTTAATTTTATTTAAAATAATGATATTTATTTTAACATTTATGTTACAGGCGAGGCGTATAATCATTTTGAAATGAAATATTGACAATAGGTTCGTTTTTAAAATTATTTAATTACACACATTAATTAAGGTACTGAGGATTTAAAATTCTATTGTCATACTCATAATAAATTGAAACATTACAATCACTAAAGTAGGTAGTAGTGGCATCGATATATTTCTATACTTTTGCTATATCTAAAAATCGATATTCTGATTTTCACGATATCAATAATATATCGAAATACCCACATTGAAATATAAATACATCCATATTTATTATATCGACATTTGTTATATATTTGTTAGGTAATATATTGAGTATTTATATATCAGATTTTTCAAAATAATCGATTCAATATTATCGATATTCAAAAATCATTAAATGTTATAATTTGGCTTTGATTTTAATTCCATAAATAATTTGTTGATTTGAATTTTTACTTCCACTTTTCATACTATAAATATATTTAAAAACTTTACAAACCACTATAAAATAAATTTTATTTAATTAAACTATTTATCAAAACTGGAACAATGAAAAATTTCCTGAACTTATAGCTTTTGTTAGTCTACAAATTTCAATAGAATATAATTTCTATGAACATGAACGTGTTATGTAGTACGTATGTATGTACTACCTGTACATTATACACACACAACATACATCTTTAAATTATTATGAAACGTTGAAGCTTATATTCGGAATTTCTCATATAGAACATTCTACTGCACGATCTACGTGATACATTTTAATTTGTATATACTGTTATGAAGTGGAACATTGTATAAAATCCAGTGGTTGCTCGTGAACAAAGGGCAACTATGAGCATAATAGTTTAGTTTGTATCAAGCTGCAAAAGACGAACCATGTAGTAAACAATATTCAATTCTAAACTGGAAGATGGATTTAGATTACCTATATATATTGAAGAAAGTAATAATAACAACAAATTAAATTCCATGACAAAATTTATAAATACCTTTTTGTTTACTCAGTAAACTTGCTTTTCAATTTTGTTACAGTGTTTATAATATAATTATTTAAAAGAACACATGTAATAAATTTTGAGGTTATTTTAATTTATCTTATGTAAAAGTATAGGTAGATATACTTTAACTGTTTAAGCATAAAATTTCATGATTTTATTTTTATGACAATAAGTAAATTGCATGTAAATCAATGAAAAGAAAATACAGACAAATTTTTGATACAGATATAAAAAATTTAGATTACCTATTTATAAAATTATTCATAGAATTCTTAGAAGTTAAGCCTCATTCACATAAGCATTTAGTTTTTTAGTTTGAAGGTTTACATTTATATGTATTTAGGTTCAAGAATAAACTTAAAATAGCTTTAGTAAGTGATACACATAAACTTAAAGTTTGGAGGATTCAAACCGTAGTGCTAGAAAGTGAAAAGTGCTGATGCTCCTATAGTTATATGAATTTAAACATTCTTTAACGTAAACATAAATGTAAACCTAAAAACTAAATGCTTATGTCAATGAGACTTTATGTTAAAATAATAATTACAAATCCAGTGGCAAATTTTCTTTGATCCGTAATCAGCATAATCAAACTGTATAATACCCTTGCCCTTAACGTAGATATACTCGAACTTATGATACAATATGTATGTTTTTTAACCGCTTAGCGTATACCATCTGCTTCAAAGTTCTATGTTCTATAAAACAATAAATTTCGTTTATAATAAAAGAACGCTTTGTCATTTTGAAAAAAAAATTAATACTCTTTATAACTAAAGGCTCATTCCCACTGCTATCATAAACATAGTTTTTGTAAGTTGTCATAGTCTTACACAGTTTGGTATACCGAATTACATGTAAACATTCGCAGAAATTAGAAACTTGCACTTAAGAACCACTGGTCTAAAAGAATTATTGTTTCGTTCATTAAAGTAATCTTATAAAATAGAAATTGTTTGCTAATTTAACAAACTTCGTAGCTCTTATACTCCTCGAGATAGCATACTATGGTGCGCCACTTGAAATAAACATATATATATATATATATATATATATATATAGTAAGTTGATTAAAATGTTTGGTATATTCTTTGGACGGTTAACTTCCTGTTTCTTGGGCCGCCATCTTGAATATTACATTTGAATGTCAAAACTGTGTGATTCAATGAAATCAGAGACACCGAAAACCTAGAAAAAGACTCATCATTCTCAAAAATACAACAATATTTACTTGTTTCTCGTAAAGATTCAAAAACGGGCGCCATCTTGGATTCCGGATGTTGCATGCAAAATTCAGCTTGGTAACGGGCAGATTCGAATTCAGCGGGGTCAAATTAGTCTAGAAACTCATGTTACCAAAATGTTACATAAAATGCACCTAGGCGTTTTTCCCAACTAATCTATACCCCTATTTCAGTGTTTCTAACCCCACATGTGACGCTCAGACCGCCTCGTTTCAGTTTCAAACGCGAAGTATAAAACACGATAGCGCGTTTTAATTACTCCCCATTAAAATTGTAATTAATATGGTTCATATATGAGAATTAAATATCGTCGAATTTTATACGAGCTCTCGTGAACGGCAGAACGGCTAAAACCGGAATAAAACTCTGTTAATTATAATTACAAGAGCGGGAACCAAGTATTGCCTTTGTTCCGCTTATACGAAAAGTTGCGACATTCGCTAAATTTCATTCGTGTAGGAAATAGAAATCACAATTCAGTGTAATAGTTGTAGCTAATTCCCTTTTATTCCCTAATTATTCGGTCCCACCATATAGTTATTTACGAACTAAATGCGGGAAGATTTTTATCCCACATGAGCACATGAGCAGTCTTTTGAAACACGAGCGAAGCGAGGTTTTCATTTACGGCAATGCTGGGGGATGGTGTTTTCCCACAAGAGGTTTGTACAATGTTTTTTGTAACGAATAAAACTATAATCAAATTCATTCAAGTTACGAATACATAATAAATTTTATAAAAAGTGGTACTACACATGTCACACCAGTCACCAGTTGCTAAGCAATTCGTTGATTTGTACAATTGTTTAGTAAGAAATAGTAATTTTCGTTTTCATTGTAGTTGTATAGTCTGATCATTAAATTTGAGGTTAAGATTTTTTTCTTCTTCTCAGTACTACCGATAGATAGCGCGCAACGCGCACATATTTATTTCAAAATTATTATTATATCGATGGTGTTTGTGGGAGTAATACATGAAAATCGAGGGAAGTAACATACAAAATTTTAATTAAATTTTGACAAAATTATTTCAAATATATATGAATTATAAATTTATTTTGACATAACAAAAAAAACTAATTAACGTAGTCGTCAGTGGAAAGTTGTCATTGATTTTATACATTTTTAAGAAATAATGACAGTTTAAAACGTTAGAGTGATTTAAAAATGTGCTGCGTGATTTAAAAAAAAAATGCACTTGCGTACAAACAGTTGTTTAATTGACAATACTTGAGGTCATATGTTGGCCACATCAGATTTTGTATGTATCGGGATTACTTTCGCAAGTTTGATAGAATCAAGATAGATGCCTTTCATAAGGCATTTATATCTCCATATTTTAAAATAGTGCGGAAAATATTTTTTTGTACTCATAAACCTAGGAAATGACATATTAAGCACGCAATGGATAATCCATATAGTTCGTTGTGTGTGCTGACGTACAATATCTGCTTCGATTTTAATTTTAAACAATCATATTTATTTATTTATATGTTCTATTTTCTGACAAAGATATTTATTTATATTTTATTAATGTATAATTATTATTTAAAACTAATTTCCACATCCTGAGGATGATCCCGGATCGGATCGAAACGTCGATGCTGTAATAAAAATTATTTATGACTGAAACCCACTAATTTTCCTGCTTCATAATAATGTACGTTTGAAAAAAGCAATTAGAATTTTCTATAATTTCGTTAAATGCTTTTTACGTTGATTTAAAAGAAATTCCATAAGAGACTATGTAAAATGTAGTTTTTTAGTATTTATTTTTGGATAATCTACGTGGTGAAAAATTCTGAAAAAATTCTGAAAAAATTCTGGTAACATTCTTACAATGTTTTGATTAAATTTCATTATTCATTATTTCAAATGTCGAGTGTACCTTCTTATGGTAATGTATATTTTAAGTTAAATGTCAGAGCAATAAAACTAATTTTATACCCAATTCCTCAATTTCAAAAACTACAAGTTAATCATTTAATAGCACTACTTAATTAAAAACTTCCCTGTTAAATTATTCTTCACAGCAGTGAAATTAATTATCCGACCATTTTCTAACCCAAATTTCAATTTCACCTCATTTACAAAGCGCAGTTATTTGAATAATTCGAAACAGATTTCACCTGGTGATAAACACCCTAAACGCGAAGACTGGCCCCATAAAATACTAATAAAATAATTAAACGGAGGGTGACGCTCTAGCGGTGAACAGTGATGGCCTGAACCACATGTCGTCGTAGTAAATATATTTGAGGGTGTCTAGCTAAGCCACCCTGGGGTTGGAATGGCCGCCCCCGCTGGAAAACACAGAGGTGGAATCGGAAAATTGTGACTGTATTTCTTGGTGTTAATTTTGAAGTGAAACAGCAAAGGGGTACACACTTTTTGATATTGTGAACCAAAATAAAGTTGAATAGTTATTATTTTTTATCACATACATATGCCTACATACCGGATGTCCAAAAAACTTTTTTATTAATAAAGCAATCGCAATAAAATTTTACATGGGAAAACTAGCCATAAGGAGATATCAAAATGTATATTATTTACAAAAATCTGACTTTTGGTTAAACCGGAAATGATATCAAACTTTCTTATTTCAAATGAAACGGTCTATATATTTTTTCATACCTATATCAATTCTGCATATAATATTCTTAATCCAATGATGTATCACAAGTCTAGATTTCATGCAGAATATCTAACAAAAATAAATAAACTTTTAAAGGTTTAAATATTATTTAATGAAATACAAACAAAAGATAACATTAAATTATAGAAGACCACCACTTTCGTTTACACACATTCTAGACCTTTGAATGATTGTGAATAATTATTTTCACCAATCGCAATTATTTTTACAAATAATGTCAAATATAACCTATATATATATATATATATATATATATATATATATATATATATATATATATATATACGGGTGTATATTGAAAAGTGAAACATAGGCGTTTAATATGGTAAATCAGTTTTTCCGTTTGCATTGCTTCCCTAATTATTTTAGACAAAAATGCTTCAAATAAATGTTGTTGAGCATAAAATTCTACATCCGGATCAGTAAACAAAATTTATTTTGGTTGCTTTATAACTGCAGAAATCAAATTTGAAAATACACGGAATAGCGAATTAAGTAACAGCCATGGAATTAAAAACAGGAGATGAACAAATGCGTAACGTTTTAAACGTCAAATTATTAGTACCTACGTATAAATGATTTTGACAATCTTTTATTCTGACATTGACGTTAAAAGTGTTACGCATTTGTTCATCTCCTGTTTTTAATTCCATGGCTGTTACTATTAATTCGCTATTCCGTGTATTTTCAAATTTGATTTCGGCAGTTATAAAGCAACCAAAATAAATTTTGTTTAGTGATCCGGATGTAGAATTTTATGCTCAACAACATTTATTTGAAACATTTGTGTCTAAAATAATTAGGGAAGCAATACGAACGGAAAAACTTATTTACCATGTTAAACGCCTATGTTTCACTTTTCAATATACACCCTATATGTATGTATGAAACAAGGTATGAAACAAAGTTATTATGTTGGTTTTTTTTATTATTTAAGATGAAAATGTTTAAATAATGTCAATTGCACATGTTATAATAATTTATGCAAGTGTTTAAACTATATATTTCAGATCAGGATATACCAGTATTTGAATCAAAATAAAAGATCATATTATAACGAGTTTATGTGAATGTAATAATTTCCTACCTTATATAACGTTTGAAGATCATCCTCGAACCTGAAACAAAATTAAAACAATATTATTATAAATAATATACCTATATTGTATCGATGACTCACAGCATGTGAGACAATTATACCCAAATTGGGTAAAACCGGAATAGATAACAAATATGTTCGTATATTTGGATTATGTTATATTGAAAATAATATTGTCCAAAATTCAACGCACTTCTATAATAATGAGCCAAAAGTATTTAACAAAAAATATTGTGTTAAAATGAACATTTTTAATACCTTCTAACGTTTTTACTGAGACCTGTCCTGGTTTCGTAGTCCACAATCATCGTCACTCGACACTCGACAGTCTTTTTCTTTTTACAAAACCACAAACTTTAAAATTGAAAGTCACATATCACAAATTATAAATATATTAAACAATAATATAAACGCAGTGTTCACTTCAACAAACCGATCACTACTAACTTACTAACAACGATCGATGTTTCAATTGGCACGAGCAGGTTTGTTCTTATTGATTATGCGAGCATCTGCTTCGATTGTATGATATTTTGTTTTTTCACAGATAGATAAAATATAAGATTCAGCTTACATTGAGTGTAGGTACTCGTAAATATTGAATTTTCAGTAAATTTATAATACTCAGAAAAATATTCACTTATTTTATTATTACAAAATTACGAAAAAAATCTGAAATTTAATTTTATCATAAAATTAAAATTATATGTCATAAACTATTATTTTTATGGCTATTTTTATCCTACTAATATAAATATTACATATTTTTTATGTTTAAGCTGTGAAATACTTTGCTTTGTAAAATTACATTACGGTTACGTTTACTATACGTTACGTTTTACGAAAACTCTGAATCCAGCTTAACGTGGTAGCGGTAATAACTTGATCCCAGCAACCGGCAATAATGCCATTGGTCCGAGTGGTTGGATTCCACTTAAAAACATCTTCCATAACGTAACTGAAAGTTATCCGGTTAAATGGGTTCTACAAAAAAATAATAAAAATATAATAATATAATAATAAGTTGAAGCAAAAATAACAAAATATTAGCATGACCTACAGGATGGAATTAAAAATTGGAAACAGCGTTTTTCTTGGACGTTATAATAGATGTTTTAGTACTTTACTTCTTTTTTCATTAATATCTCAAAAACTATAACGGTTAGGAGGGAAATCTCTTGTACTGTTATATAGCAAAAATTATTTTCTATCAATTAGTGTAAAAATATATAGTCTGTACCATTTACGAAAAATACAAAATTAGTTAGGTACCTATATCTACAAAAATTGCATTTTTTACCAGATTTATACATATTCTGTTAGCTTATTAGAAGTACTAAAAACACATGGTTTCTTTATACCATGCTAAAAACATACTTGAACATTTTCTGTATCTATTATAACTTCCACTCTGTATGGTATCTGAAATCATTTTTCTCCGAATTAATAGCAGAAATATTTATAATTAATTCTACATTTGGTAATAATTTATATAAGAAATATGCAAAACTACTGAGCAAATATCAATGCGGCCACACCAAAAATCAGTTTTTTAAATGATTAGCTATTCCACAAAAGTCATGCCTACTCATAATGTTCATATTCAAGCACAAGCACAAGGAACATGCGTAATATACCAGAAAATTAATCATAACTATGATTACTTATGGTTTTATAAGTTAGAATTTTTTGCACTATTGGTATTTTTATCCATACGCAAATATTAATTTCTTCGTAATTAATATTAAAACTTACCGTTCTGTTAATTTACTTACCGTTTGTTTAGCCAAGCAACAGGCATGGTAAGTTTTAAAAGACCAATTGTGCAAAAAAATGTGTTTTTTGTGTTTCTTTATAAATAAAATAGTGAAATTCAAGTGAAAAATATTCTAGAACCTTAAAGAAAAACCAGAGATAGAAATTGTGCATTAAAAAATGGAAATAAATATTATAATAAAAACATTAATTTGTTAAATAGTCACTTGACAGATGACAGATGATGTGAAGTCATAAATTACTTTTGTAAATTACTCATAATAATTCGAAAAGACAATCAGATCAAAACTGTCCGATACTACGTAACAATTATTCGTAATAGTACCAATATTACTCATGAAAAACAGCATTTTTGTGTAAAACTCTCCAATTTTAAAACCACTATATCCATCTCGTGACGTTATTTGCTGCACGCGTCCACATTTAACACGCATTTATACTATCTGATGCGTTAATTATCGTCCCCTAGATTTGACAGAGATAGCGATAGAGCGAACGAGGGGACAACCGATGCTTACACACAATTTATTTGATTAAAAGTGCGATACGCCCTCGAACCAGACCACTCAAAAAACACTCTGTAATGATGAGTGGTCACGTGGAACCGTCATTTGTATTATTGCCATTTTACGATCTACATTGTAATTGTAAAGTTCAACTTATCATTAAATTATAGATGCAAATGCAGAGATGAATTGCGATACAATAATGTAAAATTTTGATAAGTTCATTAGATGTTGATTTAAAAAATAATGAAAAAAAGTCTTAGAGAATACAAAGATTGCAATGAAGAAGTAGTTATACTTTCTTCTCTCCCATGGGAGAAAATGTCTCATGATTTTGATAATCATATAGAAACCTAATTATTTCTCTTCCGGTTATAAAAAAGATAATATTGCATACATTTCATTTAGGAAAGACCAACGTTTAAATTATATATTGATTAGTTAATAAATTTGTATGTATCAATATTTATATGTATGAATGTTATTTAAGACTATTGTACCTACCCTTTTAAATATTCTAAATGTACATATGGTGGAACAAAAGTAATCACTCGATATCCTGAGGTAGTAACTTTGTTTGTAAATATATAAAATTGGTTCTGTTGCTGATCTTGTTTTAAACGTAGGTATAAATTTTTTTGTCGTACCTGCACAAAAAGTAACCTTTTTCGTGCCTGTTTTACGTGCGCAAAGTGGCTTATTTTTTAACTAGACAAAAATGCGTGCGCAAAGTACAAGCGTGCGGGAATAGCGTGCGCAAAATTTCACTTTGCGCACGCAAATTTAACACTCACACAGTTTTCTGTAGTTACCGACACGAAATGTGCGCGTAGCACTAGCGCCACACACGTGATAATCTAATACTACAAGCACGTGAACAGCTGTAGTACCTACTTCTCTATGCATAGCTTCTACATAGTTTCTACTGTCGACTATTGTGCAGATTGTGCATTGGATATTGGATCTAATAGACAATAATATTTTATTCTTATATTTTAATGTTCTTTTCTTTACTGTTAATAATTAGTTTCTTATGCTTTTACATGTAGGTAAATATTAGTTACTTTTTTATTTTATACATATTAATTTTAAAAGTATTCATTTTATCTTTTGATAACTAAGGTCACTCAAAAGGTTACTTTTTGTGCAGTAATGACAAAAAATAACGTGTGCATCTCGTGAGCAAAGGCGCAATTGCGCTTGTCTTCGTTGCAGCCCTCGCCGTAGCGAACCTCGGCCTCCTCGGCTCGCCTCGGTAGGCCTCGAGCAATTGCTTACTTTGCGCACTAGATACACAATATACTATTTCCCATTAAGTCGAGAGGATAATATCGGTTAAGTGTTAAGTGTTCGCCGCCACAATTGATGCACATTCAAGCTCGTTTCACAATATTTTCCATGACTTGTGTCAAAACTTCTGACAATACATACTTTACTTCTTGTCGGATGGTCTCGTTTAGAGACGTCAAGGTATGTGGCTTGTTCCTAGAGACCCGTGACTTCAATAAACTCCACAGAAAGAAGTCTGGAACGGTCAAATTGGGCGATCTCGCGGGTCAGTGCAAATCGCCAACGCCGGGAACTCTTGCTTCAGATTGTCCACTGACTACTCGTGCTGTGTGTGTGGTTATACCGACCTACTGGAACTACATGTTCTCCAAATTCAAATCATCAATTTGCGGCAGTCGTTGATTATGGTTCTGTAGCAATCGCCAATCCTTTATTTTATCTGTGCACCAGTCACAGTAACAGTGTTGCTGCAGCAGCGATATTTTCGACCAAACGGCTGCTCCGGGGCCAGCCACGTCTGCTGCTGTCCCATGTTGAGCCAGTCTCCTCGGAGCGAGCGTCTATATTTCGCAGTGCTTATGCAGTTAATATCACACGACCAGGGAATCGACAATGAAATTTACGTTACGTGAAATTCACCAACAACATTTTGATACAATTAGTGTATTTTAAACTTGTTTACTTCACTAATGGCAAAGTCGCGATGACATGAGACGCCTGCTGCAAAAATAAAAGCATCATCCGATAGAATGATTACTTTTGCGCCACCTAATATTAATTCAAATTTAACTTATCATAAAATATGAATGTAAGATTGTAGCATTGAAATGATCAA
Organism: Agonum fuliginosum; assembly: GCA_947534325.1. Classification (NCBI taxonomy): domain Eukaryota; kingdom Metazoa; phylum Arthropoda; class Insecta; order Coleoptera; family Carabidae; genus Agonum; species Agonum fuliginosum. Next base: position 9,927,920 of record OX384029.1, on the reverse strand, counting down.
ATCGAAAATCGTATTACTGTATAAAATATAAGGTAAAAATTAGAGTTAGTCCCATCTGACAAAAGGCGAAAGAAATTAGGTTTCCGTTAATCCAGAGCTTTGCTCCCCACACAGTCGTCACCCGCGGCCTTTCGTCTTTCATAAAAGCGTCTGCGTCGTCGCCTACGTCGCGGTGCCGGCGAACAATGCCACACAATCTGTTACCGACGTCGCGCTTCGCTCCTGGAGCCGATTGCAAGAAGTGGCATCGAAAAATTCGATTAAAGAAAGTTGAATTGAATCGTGCTGAAAAGAGCACGATTGGAGCATTTTGCTAAAATATATTTGATCTTCGTTCTATATCAGAAACGAAAACGAATTCGAACTTCTTCACAAGGAAGAGAGTTTTGATGCTTAGAAGCTAGAAGACGATAAATTGCGTAGATAAATGTGCTAACAAAAAATAAATATATTATATAGCTATCAGCCTATATTTAATTTCTTTCATAAGATTATTATCTAAGATATGTTCCAAATGGTCAATTCGTTGTTTTTCATCAAAATTTCAATTTTTATATCAAATTCACATACGGTAAAATATACCTATATCCATACCGATGACTACAAGTATGTGAGGGAACAACAGCCAAGTTGACTAAAATGAGAAAGATTTATCACAAAAAATATAAGTGTGCAAGCCATGTGGATATGCTCTTACATGCGCTTATTATTTTAGATGAAACATTTACATACGAGTATAAGAAATTATTTTTGACGCTTGTTATAAATTAGTACATTAAAGAACAAGTTTTTTCGCACCCGTTCAAATTTAATGGACAAGTGCAAAATTATATATATTTTGAATATTTGAATCAAGTGTCGAAAAAAGCTTCTGCCTTGAGAGTTTCATATGCGGCACCACCAGATAAGTGTTGCACACTATACCTATGTCTTCTACAACTCAATATTTACTTTAATTAATTAACATGCACTATATTTACATTTCACTTTGATACATTGACATTATTTATTTTTTATGAATAATGTGGTATCATAGCAACAGATAGAAAACATGCATTTTAGAATCATTACGATAAGGTCATATGCTGCATTTCCACACGGCCGTTCTACAGTTTTTAAATCGACATTTTAGAAGAGTGCAGTGAATGTCAGAAGTGCGAATTTTGGTGACTTATCCAATATCTTGTCTAAATAAAGTCATTAGTATTTAATGATTTAAAAGAAAAATATCTGAAAAAATTATACCAGGGCAATTCATCGAATTGTTCATTTAATCGAAAATATATTTTACTTTACTTTAACTCAGCTAAATCGTAGTGAAAAGTACAACTTTAGCTCCGTATTTTTCGACGAATCAGGGCCAGAACGTCGGCTATTGTTTTTGCAACCCGTGAACACATTTTGCTTAAATGTTACAAATTTAAAATTATTTTGCTATTTCATATCAAATATAATATATCTCGGCTGTAAAGATATTTTTTTATTACTCACGTGGTTATTTTTTTCGTCTAGCGACTCGAGCTATTGCTGTGTGTCCAATAAGACCTATGATTATAAGATTTTATATAAGTGTCCCATAGTGCACATTTTAGAATGATCCGTTTGTAATTTCATGGCCCATTGCAGAACATACCCTAATTGGTCAATACGGTTACCAGTGATGGTTTTGTCATAAGTAATATAATAAGAGCCATAAATTTATCGGTAAAATTTACGAATAGTTGTTGCGTAGAAACGGACAAACGAGTGTCAAAATTGACATATTTAAATCACGACAGCGAAGCTGGAGTGATTTTAGAGTCAATTTTGAACCGAGTTGTCGTTTCTACTCAGGAATTATGAGTAAATTTTACCAATTAAATTTATGACTCGGATTATATTTGCTTGATTATTTCACGAACGATAATTATAATTAAATTGATTCCAAATGGACATTCTTGTTCTCTTAGTATTCTCCGGAATACTTTTATTAATATTGATATTTCTTCAATAGAAATATCTCCAAATCTCATTTTTACCTCTCGCCTCATATTCTATAAGAGAGGTATTGTAATGGGTCAAAATTTTCGAGTATGAGTTTTTGGTGGATAAGCACGTTTCAGGGTCTCTAGAATACGAATTTACTATTTTCACGATGATGTCTGTGTGTGTGTGTGTGTGTGCGTTTGTATGAACCGACGATTTTTCGTCCACGATAACTTAAAAAGTATCAAACCGTTTATAACCAAATTTCATATTTACGGTTTTAATAAGTATCTTAACACCGGATAAGATTTTGGTAGAAATCCGCAAACCGGAAGTAGTACTTTTAGAAGTTTGGAAAAGTTTTCCTTAAATATATTGGTACATTATTTATTTATGACAATTTTTGCAATTAAAAATAAAAGAAATTGTGATTATCTATGTGTACAGTTAATTATAAATACAAATTGCTGAATCTGGAAGTATATAACAATAAAATAAAGTACAATTAATATTCTATTTTTTTGAAATTCCAGTATCTTGTTGTCCATGATATGAAATTTGTTTCTACATAAAATTTGAATGATTATGACAGTGACAGTACAGTTGACATCTTTTGCTTGCATATTGGTTTACATTATCGTTTACATATTACATGAACATGAAACTATTAAAATGTAAGTAAAACTATTTATTAGATTAGTAGAATAAGCAGAATTAGGCGAGAGGTCGTGTGGTGGCCACAGCAGATTTTTAATGAATATCTTCTCTGTATATTATTTTATTTTTTTTACGTTTGCAACATTAAAAACATTTAATAAACAAAATGTAACCATGGTTACCCTACTGTGGTTTTATCAAATTTTATCGCTGAAAAACTGCCCTCTTCGAAAAAGTTATGCATTCTTATTGGCCAGAAATGACATGTGTAAAATAATCATATATAATACCACTAGTGTTCCGCAAGTTATGTCGACAATTTTTGTTGCTGCATCACGAATGGTTATTACGCTTGATTGAAAATTGCACGAGTGCGTAGCACGAGTGCTATTTTCTTAAGCGTAATAATCATGAATGATGCAGCCCCAAAAATTGTCTACATAACTTGGAACACGAATGGTATTCGGAGGACAATTCACCGAATAAAAATGTATTCTTTCTTTATGAAAATGATATATAAATAGCTTCACTTCCATTACAACAGTTATAACAATAGGATTTTGATTAATAACGATATATTCAATTGTTTAAAATTGTCGATTGGATCACTAGTGAAAATTGTCGAAAAATTATGTCGCTGCGAGCACTAGTGATAAATTGTCGAAAAAATTCGTTTCAATTGGTGGAAAATTTATAAATCCTCAAAATTGATTGGTCCATTTTTGACAGATGACACATGAGTTGAATTGTCAAAATTAAATTCACTTGAGGGGTTAAAATCACGCTCAATGCATAATTTATGTTTATTTATAATACTGAAAAGAAATAGGTACTTATTAACTACGTATACCTACATTTTGTTAATTTTGAATGTTAATATTTAATATTTTTTGTGCATAAAATACCCGCAATATTCATATTATTTCATGATAAGTATACATTTGACTTGGTAATATATTTCTGTTAAAGTTAAACCCATTATTTATATTTATATGAATATTGACAAAAATATTGTACTATCCAAACCTTTCATGTTGTATTTTTAACACCAGATATCTTCTAAATTAATTAATTCTTCCGTATTGTCGAAATCAACATTAGAATTTTTTGGCATTTGTTCAGAAGTCTCACAAAAATCTAACAAATTTCTTCTTGTTGGATTCACAGCAGCATTTTAATTATTTGCTTATGGTTATTGGTATTTTTTTAACCAAAGAAGTTTTCTTTCTTTCATAAGCTTTCTTAGTACGTTTTTTTGTTTTAGGCCAATTTTTTCTTGAATTCTTACCCATTTTTTATGTAAAAAGTATTCAGTGCAATAATATTATTAAAATAAAATTTACCCTGCATAAAATTGCAAATCAAAAGCAAAAGTCGTACATTGAGCGTATACATGAGAGAAAAAGAGTGTAGGTATGACCTGAAGAGAGGTGGTGGCGAGCGCGGTGCAGCGAGAGCGACGGTAGAGTACCAGAATCTCGCTCCGGCAAAACGCTGAACTAAATTAACATTACAGCATAGGGAAATATTGTACTTCCATTATTTCGCAACAATTACTAATTGTATTAAAATTCTGTTTTCATAATCAAATATCAAATATATTTCTAGGGAGAGTCTATTCGTACGCTACCGGTCCACCGGTGCACCGGTGCACCGGTGACTCGGGTAACATCGGCTACCAATGCGCACTGATGGCACCGGTCGTCGGCACCGGCGTGCCGGTAGCACCGGGGCACCGGTGGCACCGTCGCACGAGCAGCACCGGGGCACCGGTCATCGGTACCGGCGCACCGGTGGCACCGTCGCACGGGCAGCACCGATCATCAGCACCGGCGCACCGGTGGCACCGGTAGCACCGGGGCACCGGTCATCGGCACCGGCGCACCGGTGGCATCGGTCATCAGCACCGGCGCACCTGTAGCACCGGCATACCGGTGGCACCGGCGTACCGATAGCACCGGCGCACCGGTGGCACCGGCGCACCGGTAGTACTGGTGGCACCGGCGCACCGGTAATACCGGTAGCACCGGTGGCACCGGTAGCACCGACGTACCGTTGGCACCGGTAGATAGCACCGATACACCGGTGCTACCATTTTTCAACATCTAACAAATTGCAAAAGTTATAAACAAATAAAGATGAAGAAAAAAGGTATTTCGTTTTTCGCTAATATTTCAAAAACTATTAATAATTCAGAAATTTAAAAAAAAAGATTCTTAAAGATGAGGAAATTTCCAATAAAAAAGTCCTAACTCCCGGAACTCTACTTTCATTATATATGATAGTAATTTAACGCTGAAAATAGAGCTCCAAGCGGCCGGTGAGGTGTGCGTGCGCCGTCTCTAAAGCGAGTACATCATGTAAAATAATTTTTTTACAGTATCAAATATCAATTTAAAAATTTGAAAAAAATTATGGTGTATTGTCAACACTTCAAAGAATTTAGTCCCGTTGGAGAAAATTTATTTAGTTAATTTTTCGAAAAGTTATACAATTGTTAATTAACAATATTTTGTCGGACCTTCGTTGTCATTGAAGACAACAAAAAATGTTTAAATAATCGGATTAAAATTTTTCGCTTCTTGGAGCCCTTCTTTTATATATACTTACAAATATCACGTCATGAAAGTTTTTAAAATTTCAATATTTTGTTTATTATAATTTTTGTAAGTCAACAAAAAATTAAATATTGAAAAAATCTTTTTCTTAAACTAACGTTAGATTATTACTGTTTTCGCAACTAACAATGACGTTAAATAACGTAACTAAGGATTTTTTTATCTCATTTGTTTACAAATTGTTTATAAACAAATGGACTAGTTTCATACTAATGAAAATTTTTTTTTACCATTTTGTTGTCTTGATAAAATAATGAATAATAAGTTAAGAAATTACTTTATCTTTAAAAATCATAATTGGCACTTTTCAATAGAACAACAAAAAAAAAATTTGTTGATAATTTCATTGTTTATTAAGTTAACAATTTGTTATAAACAAATTTCAAATCTCATTATATTTTTTCCCTGAAACTAATAAAAATTACAAAAACAAACATCTATTGCAAAGTATCGAAAAAAGTTTATTTTAATTTTATATTGTACTTTAAAAAATTACGTGCTATAAAAGAAGCACTTGATTTTTCAAGAAAACTGCTATAACTTTTAAACTATTCGAGATACGAAAATGAACATTTAAGTCGTTTTTATATAGGATTGATTAGACTTTTAAATGAGTTATTAACCAAGTTTGTTACTATTGTTGATCAGCTATTATATGCATTTGTTTATAAAATATAAAGGTTTTTTGACATTTTCAAATCTTCTTATGGCTTAATAAGTTAAAAAATGCAAATACTGTGTTCTTTTGTTCAGTGATAAAATATCTTCCAAAAAAGTTTTTGATGATATTGTTTAAAAGTAAATAGATTTTCCGATCAAATTTATAAATTTTACTCGAATTTTTTCAAATTTTCTCTGCTGTGTCTTTAAAATTTTTATAGATTAATAGTTTATACTCACTGTCAAAAACATTGATTCCGCACGATATTCTATAGCGTTTATTGTTTTGTTAAACATAAAAATAAAAATTAATTTATATTTAAGTGGAAAAATAATTTTGGCATCCATAATTGTAAAAAAACTGCAATATTTGTAAAAAATAAATTTTAATATGTTGTCAACAAAGTTTGGATCTACGAAATAAACGATCGAATTTTTTAAATTCGTTTCAAAAAATAACAAAAATTGTCAAAATTCAAATTAGCATATTTCGCTTTTAAAGCTTTTAAACTTTTAAATTTTGCATCGACCATTTTGTAGATTGTACTTTTATCTGCAACAATATCTTTAGATTATTATATTTAACAAAAAACAATAAACGCTGGACTGGCGCGCGAAATCCATGTTTTAGGCTGTTTTCTGGCGCGGTAGAGGATCGTCTTAAGGTTGCAATACTATTCTTATAGTTTTTGAAATATTAGAGAAAAAATAAATACCTTTTTTTCTTCATCTTCATTTGTTTATAACTTTTGCAATTTGTTAGATGCTGAAAAATGGTAACACCGGCGTACCGGTGCTACCGGTACGTCGGTGCCACCGATGCACCGGTGCCTATGACCGGTGCCCCGGTGCTACCTGTGCGCCGGTGCCATCGGTACTACCGGTGCGCCGGTGCCACCGATGCTACCGGTACCACCGGTGCGCCGGTGCCACCGATGCTACCGGTACCACCTGTGCGCCTGTGCCACCAATGCTACCGGTACCACCGGTGCGCCGGTGCCACCGATGCTACCGGTACCACCGGTGCGCCGGTGCCACCGATGCTACCGGTACCACCGGTGCGCCGGTGCCACCAATGCTACCGGTGCGCCGGTGCCACTGATGCTACCGGTACCACCGGTGCGCCTGTGCCACCGATGCTACCGGTGTCCCGGTGCTACCGGTACGCCGGTGCCGACGACCGGTGCCATCAGTGCGCATTGGTAGCCGATGTTACCCGAGTCACCGGTGCACCGGTGCACCGGTGGACCGGTAGCGTACGAATAGACACTCCCATATTTCTACACGCAATTAGTATACTTTCAACTCATTTTTATCGTTTATTGCATGATTTATTATTGTAAACAATATTATAATTGTTGATACAAAATCGTATGTATACTTATTGCATAGATCATTAATTCCCAAAATCAATATACAAAACCACATTTGATTTGATCAACTCCTTCTTTCACAATAATGGAAATACGTTTGGACTGTATTCGACGGCATCCTTAAAGAACAAGTTTTATAAGACATGATTTTTTCGCATGAGTCCAAATTTAGTAAAATGAGCTCTCGGGCGAGTTTACTAAAGGACAAGTGCGAAAAAGTCTTATAAAATGAGTTCTTTATAGGTACAACTTTTTCTATTTGGTGTATTTTTAATATTCAAATTATAATGCCACAATTTGGCCACAATAAACAGAAGTCGTTTTAGGGAAATTTATATGAGTAGCGTTTTAGTTGGTGACATTAATATTGCCATTTATTTAACTGTCAATGTCAGTGTAAAAGTATATAATCTTGGAACTATACTAGGTGTTAAGTACAGACATTATAAAAATATTGAACTTATATATTTTCTATTAGTAGATTCATTAATTTTATTGAATAAAAACTAATTAATTAAGCAAAACCGATTTAGAGGTTATATACTGAAATTTGTCAGTTCTGAGGTTTGACGTTTGACAATATTATTGAAGTAAATGTCATGTGAAACTGCCGATACCAACCTTCTAAAAAATATGAAGCGTGTCACAAAGTGAACCTTGGCAACAATAGTTATTTACGATACAAGTACGCTGCGCTCGTGTTTTAATTCGAACCCGTTCGTGACTAAATATGCTTTACGTAAGTGTATCGTATAAGATTTTATCTACAATAGAATTTTAAAAACTCGAAAAATATAAAAAAATCCTTTTAAATTTGAATTAGGATCAAAACAAGTTTGCTTTGACAAGAAAATTTTCACTTAGTTACCGATTGTTGTGCGGATGTTTTTGCGTGTTTTAAAACTTTAACCACTCGTTGCTGCGCAACCCGTGACTAATGAAATCTTGCTATTAAACAATTGTTTTACAAACTAAAAACTTACAACTAATTGTCAATTTTACACACTATCGTAGATAAAATAATTTTAAAATATCATATATTTATTATTCTATTTTTGTGTAGTTTGTTCCAAAACTACACTCATTTTTATGCGTTTCTTAATAACACTACACCCTACACTGTACATTGAACTTCCAAATTCAATTTAATAATTTTAATAACTGTGAAATATTACTGCAAAAAATAGCATAACAAGATCAGATAGGTAGTCCCCGAAATTTAATGTCTTAACGGTTGTCAAATTCAAATGCAATCCTTAAATAATTCAGACTGCACTTCTCTCTATCTAAATTAATATCTTGAAATTTTGCGACATGCACTTCTCGTCCATTTCTCACTAATATGAGCACAGCACACGTTTGCCGACATATGGCCGCACGAGTCACGTGTAATAGATGATACGGCCCTTGGACCGGGTTGCAGAACATTTGGTAGCTATCTGATACAGATAATTAGAACTAGGAAGTCGAACATTAATTATTTGGCCCTTGTGAATTTTGGTGGCTCTGGACGTTAATGTCACACGACACGAGCTGACAGCGACAAATAAAAATGACAAAAAACGGATTAATTTGGAACAGAAAATACTAAATTCATAATTACATATTTTAAGATTATCTAAGAATGCAATTAATACAGAGTAGCAGAATTTAAAGAAGAATCTTCAGATATTTATTATGATTACTTACATATTTTATACATCCAGAATTTTACTATAAAGAGAGGTACCTATGGTAAATACGGTGACCATTTGTACTGTATTATACAGTACTGTACAATATTTGAAGATATTGTATTGTATTTGTACTGTATTTTATTTTTGTACTATATTTTAAATATTATGAAAATTGTATATTTTTTAATTACCGAATGTTAGCAAATGTGCGATTTTGCGCATAAGCCTTTAGTACGTATTAAAGGTTTCACAAAGACGCTTTTATGAACGCCAAATATAAATAATAATATTGTTACTACATTTCCATGAAGATTATTGTACAAGTTTTTTCTTAAGTTTAAAATATCATATATTTATTATTCTATTCTTATGTAGTTTGTTCCAAAACTACACACATTCTTCTGCGATTCTTAATAAATGTTAGCAAATGTGCGATTTTGCGGATGAGCTTTTAGTACCTATATGTATTAAAGGTTAAAGGTTCGTTCGCAGAAGCACACATATAAATGCAACCTAATTTAATGGTAGACCGCGCTGTCAAATGAAGAAAACCACAGAGTAAAACATCATAACATATAAATACCTACTCATACTCTGGACTCGGTACCTTACTCTTTAAAGATACTTATTTAATTTTATGCTTTATTTTATGTAATTCAATCTTTAAAAGAACAGTACGTATTTACAAACGTTTTAGTTCAATCAAATTTTTTTAAGTTTAAGTTCAATTTACAATTATTTTTTACTAGTTATCTCCGTCTTAAATAATAATAATGCATAAAAGAAGAAAATGTCAATTTTTTAACGATGAATATTTTTATTTAACTTATCATGTGTACTGCCAGAACATTTTCCATTTAATTTTTAAATTTTTACATTAAAAAATGCTTTAAAATAACGGTTAAGGTGGATTTATAACTGCGCACAGCGCATAGTACATAATTTAGCACAACATAGCGCAGCATAGCGCATAGCATTTTCGTTACGGAGGTTTTATAAGCCGCACACAAACACAGATTGCTATACGAAGTAAAAGAAGAAGTCCTTGTCTTACAGTGTTGTCTTATGACGTTATGACAGCTGTTTTGTTGGTTATGCTAGATTTGATTTGGTATTATTTGACTTTGTGATTTTGTTATTATGTTTTGACTATTTTACAAAAATTATTAATATAATGAACAATGAATGCACGTGCGTGTAAAAAGTTAACTAAAACGAACTGTCACGAATGCAACGAATAAACCCGAAGCACAGAACTGCACAGCACAGCGCATAGGAAAATGAACATTGGTCAATTCGTGTACTATGCTAAATTATTTCCACATGACCAATTCATTTGCTATGTTATGCTAAATTATTTTCTATGTTCTGTGCGTGTTATAAATCCAGCTTTAGAAGTGTGTTTTTAGTATAATAAATGAAAATTATGAATGAAAAATATACCTAATTGAGTTAATTTATTAACAAAAAATCATTATTTGTTAAGTTAAGTTTCAGCAAAAGATCTGTAATTCAATCAATAAACAATTATTATATAGAATAATCCATCACAACATCGACTTGTAAACCGTTATTCGTTTTCCACATTTTATATAGAACAAAAATCCCACCCTCCCTTCGGCGGTTCTTATTATTATTGAAGAACACATAAGCGAGCGCATCAGTGTTTTCCCTTACAGAAAATCAACCTTTCTGCCTGTGTAGTTCCCTCCAGAAACCATACATTGAAAAAATCCGCTAAAATTTCCCTGAAAATTAAACCTCCTTTTAATCTCTAATCGAGCTCAGGGGACTCTCGCCCTTATCACTTCCATGCATAACGTCACAGCACACTCAAAGAACGCGCGCGCAGAAATGAATATGACTTTGCATGCATAAGTGATTACAGGAAGAAGGTTTTGATATTTGAAGCGTGCACGAGTGCAACAAGACGCGAGATTTTTTTGATTAATCGGCGGACGACGCAAAGATATTAATCTACGTGGAGACCCTGATGAACTTTTTTAACGCGAACTCGCACATAAAGACAAGGAAAGCGGGAAGGCTCTGTGTCTACCAGGACAGATAAAAACAATGTAATTTTTGTAAATTTTCCACAAAGCTTAGGACTTGATGTCGCCATATTACAAGCTAAGCTAAAACCTACACTAACTTTAGATTGAAACAAATTTTCAAAACTCATGATATTAATTAGTTCCGTGGTTCAAATCTCTCGGCCGACAGTTATCGCAGTCGAACGCTTCGAGCTGACCACTTAATCGTCATAAATGTAATCCTGGTTGCATAAGAATTTCCTCAATGCCGCTTTGATATACAAAGGTTGTTGCACGGATTGGTATTCTGACTGTCTAGAAGGCGACAGTTTTCATAAAATTTTGTGTAAACATTACATTTTTTTCAAAAAAGAAACGTATTAACGGAATAAAATTATTATTTTATTTAACAACACTTTTATAATCTCTTTTAAACAAACTTTTTCCTTTCAAACAAACAGATTAAACAAATTTATTTAATTTAATAAAATTACCGGGTGGGTACTTACCCACCGTTACATTTTTCAGGTGGGTAGTACTACCCATAGTACCCACCTGTTCCTCCGGCCCTGATCTCTTGCTTAATTCAGCTTATTCTACTAATCTAATTTACTTATATTTTAATAGTTTAATGTTCATGTGGATAATATGTAAACGATAATGCAAATCAACATACAAGCAAATATATTTACTGTCATAATAATTCAAATTTTGTGTAAGAACAAATTTCATATGATCATGGGCAACAAGGTAGTGGAGTATCAAAAAAGTAGAATATTAGTTGCTCTTTATTTTATTGTTAAATACTACCAGATTCAGCAAATTGTATTTAAAATTAATTGTATCTATAGATAATTTTTTTTATTACAAAAATAAAAGTAAATAATGTACCAATTTATTTAAGGAAAACTATATCAAGCTTCAAAAAGTACAACTACCAAAGATCCTTATTAAAACCTTATATTATGAAATTTGGTTATTAAAGGTTAGATACTTTTTAAGTTATCGTGAACGAAAAATCGTCACATAAGTCCATACATCCATACGCAAACACAGACATCATCGTGAAAATAGTAATTCGTATTCTAGAGACCCTGAAACGTGCTATCCACCAAAAACTCACACTCGAAAATTTTGACCCATTACAATACCTCTTTATAGAATATGAGGGAGTTTAGAAAACCACAAAAACATCAAATTTTGAGCTATAGGTAACTCTTCCTAAGAGATCTCCATCTGGTGCCAGTTATTGGATGCTGTCAAATAAACATTAAATCTTGAAGAACTACGCTTCGTGTATGATTATATTTAGGCAATATTATCTAAGTATTAAAAAATACAAAAAAATAGTCAAATACTACAGTCTGTCACATTGTACGTATTGCAATGCAAAGTTTCCTTTGTATGTCTATCTGAAAGCTCCTGAAGTCACCGCTATAGCGCTGCAATCTTAATCGAGATCGCCTATTACTTTTGAATACTACTTATTTACCAGTTACCTGTCCAATACAAATCTATAAAAGAAAAGAAATATCTAATTTAAACTTAGCTGTCAGATGAATTGTTCAGATAATGTGGACTTATTATTCTTACAAAGCATTTTGCTTTATTTTTAGTACTTATAAGTAAATATAGTACACATTTTGATATGACTATAACGCCATACGCTATGGTATAGTAGTATACTGTGATATAAATGGTGCTCTCCGCTCATACAATAGTTCTCAGGGCATTTGGGAATTGGGCCGAGTCCCTTGATCATTTTCAGTGCGACATACTCTATTCTTTAGCTTTTGTCCCTGATCTGTATTTAGAGAGCATTTAATCTGACGGACGTCGTTCAGTGGTGCATTGTGATTGCATATGGTTCTGTTCTGTTCTGTACGCCGCCCTCGGAAGCTCCGGTCATAGGGCGCTTGATTAAAGTCATAGACAGTCTATTAAAGTCGTGGTGGCCACATGCGCCACGGGAACACGTGATCGCAGAGGAAATCACTGCGGATTACAAGTGTTTAGCTTATGTAATCGTAAAGATGCAGAGGAAACCTTTTAGTGAGGTTATAAAGCGCATATGGCCGCAGATTGTATTGCCGAATTATAATCAAAAAACTATTGAGGCTTTGCCTGATTGCTTGTGATGTAATACAACTGATGCTGATTAAAATGATTTACGTATTGGTATTTAGAACTTTCACTTGAAAGTTTGTAAGCATATTTTATTTTATTTATACAGGTTGGTGGAGGTGAAATGCGAACATAGGGAACATACATGACAATCGAACTTTCATGCCAGGTATCTTGATATATTTTGTAGTAGTGTCACAAAACGAAGTAATGTAAATTTTTGTGGCAAAAGAGTAATCAATAACAGAAATAATAATAAAATCTAAAACAACATGTAAACTTTCTCGTTCTGCTCGTACACATACATTATTATGCAAAAAAATATTTTAATGAAAATAAAAATTTCAATAATATGACAGCTACTTTGACATTGACAGTACTTATTCCACGTATATCAAGATGCCTAGCATGATAACTCCATTGTCATATATTTCCCTATGTTCGCATTTCACCTCCACCAACCTGTATAATTCGGCACGTGGAAATATGACAAAATCAAATCTGTATGTTTTACTGTTTTCAAGAAATTATTAAGAAGGCCGTGCCGATAGACGAGGCGATGACGTATTTTCTTGATGTATAATATATTAATAAAAGCATTTTACACAAGTACAATACCATCGCTTGAACTTGGTTAATAAATATTAACGATTCCCGAGTAAATATTTTTGTTATTGATTTGCATTTAAAATCAAATTATACGTCCGATGAATAAATGAATTATCTTTATCCAACACCTGTTAAAATAACATCATTACTGGTAATTTTAAACAAGCAAAGTAAAAGATTGCCATAACAATGTTTTTTGTTAAAACATAATATTTTAAAATATTTAAGCAGTTATTAACTTTGCCCACTAGTAAAGTAAATAACTATTAATAACAAAAAAAAATACAAATATGGTTCTATTTTTTCCATTGAATAAATGAAGCGATGCTGGTATTGCAGTTGTGTAACATGCTTTCATGCGCTTCACTTGTAAATCCAGAAGATTAACAATTTGAACGATTCTGGCTTTATTATAAAAAATTTCAAATTGAAATTTAACATGAAGGATCATGACTCATTAATGAATCAATAAATGCAAATTATTAATTGCTGTGATATAAATTAGCAAAACTTGAAGCTAATTTTTATCATTTAATAATCCATATTATACATTGATTAATGCACAAATATAAAAAATTTATTTTGAAATAGATAATATACATTAGTCGGAAGACGAGTATAGAGAGATTTTTTTAAACAGTTAACCCATTGACTGTAATAATTTATGTAAAACTCGCATTTTTAGTAATTTTTAGAAATTATTTAACAAAATACGGCAAGGTTTTATGTAAATTTCATTCTATAGTCATGTAAGCACAACCTATAAGTTCATCATTGTTAAATATGCAATCATCGATTTCAAAACCAAAGTCACAAAATAATTTATTATAACATGCTTTTTTGTTTTGCATTTGTTGGCAAGAGATGAGCCTTAACATTATTAAATCAAGAAAAATCCTACTGAACTGACTATATAGTGCTAGTAAAATATAGTCAGTTGCGTATATAATATGTAGTAATTCGAAATTCGACAAATCTTATTTCTCAAACAACGTATCGAGTAGTTTTCAAATTTTCCTAATTTTTAATATTTTTGTATACCAAACGTTGAGGGTTTACTAATATGTTATTTCAATATTTAATTTATAGAATTTAGAATTTTTTTGTTTTGAAAAATAAACGGCCCTTATCAACAGGGCCGTGCCGAATAAATTTGGCGCCTAAGACAGACCACACTAACGGCGTCTCTTTATTGAGTAATAACAACATTAATAAAAATCAAACTAGTGCGTTACAGCTTGGATCATATTAAATTAAGAATTTATTTCTTTTCTTATTTGCATGTATAATAATTATCCGATTACAAAATAATTGGAACCTGACACCCAGCGACGGTGTTACCCAACGGATGTTTTTTTATTTATTTTACAGTACCTACCTACCTCCAAATATACCCATACATACAAAATTTCAGGACTACCTATACAAGTTATGACTGGAATACGTACATTTTCGAAAAGCGTTATCGATATAGTGGTAGTAAAATATTTCTATAGACCAGCCAGTTGCTGTTTTAAGAGTTTTATTTGACCCACTGTGTACGAGTATATAACATCCACATGTTTTTTTGTATATTTACCTTTTTTAGTATTTGCATCTATGCGGCGGCCTTGACTTTGCATTATTAATATCGAGAATAATATAAAACATTGTATACTACAATGAACATAGGATCATTTGAAATGCAATTCGAATTTCACGGTTTTGCAAAAAATAAATCCACGAAACAACTAATATACATTTACGTAGAAAATAATACTGATTTACGAAAAAACTGATTAAAATTCATGTATATTAAGGAACGCAAAAAACGTAGTACATGATAGTGATAAATGATAATGATAAAAAAGCAATGTTGAATGACCTTAGCGACTTTAATAAACACCATTACGTCAAATTAATAGAACTATACAATTACACATATGAAACGTATGTGAATATCGCAGGCGCAGTATGTGTTTAACATTCAGTAGAGTTAGTTCGCGACATTGCGAGAGAGATATAAACATTAAAAAACTGTTTGTTTAGTGAATAATATTTACCGACATTAAAATAAAAATTGAATACAGAATAATGAAAATATTGAAAGGTAAGATATTTAATTTGTTATTTGTTTGTCAATAAGACACAATTGTATCTAGGGGCATATTTAAAAGTAATAGATATTTATTTTACAAGTGGGCATAGTAAGGAATTACACACGAAGAAAATCTTAATAATTTTTTTTAGATAATTTTCTCGAGTGCGGGTCATTCATTTTGCCTACGTGTGAAATATAACGTTTTATCCAACACCTCTTAATTACTGCTTAAATATTTAACAGGATATTTATACACCAAGTGAGATACATAAATGTTTATTCAAATAGGTATATAATAGATATTTATACACCAAGTGAGATACATGAATGTTTATTCAAGAGTAGAAAGTTTAGCCCCGGAGCCCGAAGGGCGAGTGGGATAATTTCTTCGAGTGAATAAACATTCGTATCTCACGGGTTTATACAATATTTTATTAAATTTTGACGAAATTATTTCAAATATATGAATTATAAATTTATTTTGACATAACAAAAAAACTAATCAAAGTAGTCGATAGTGGCAAGTTGTCATTGTTTTTATGCATTTTTTGACGTAATAATAACAATTTAAAACGTCAGAGTGATTTAAAAATGTGTTGAGTGATTTAAAAAAAATCTAATTCACTTGTGAATAAACATTTATTTAAAGTTGTTGCTATGGAGTTAATAATAGCAGTTTAAAACGTCAAAATTGAATAAATAATATAATAATATATAAATAATAAATTTATTTTGACATAACAAAAAAAACTAATCACAGTAGTCGTTAGTGGGAAGTTGTCATTGTTTTTATGCATTTTTGATTAATAATGACAGTTTAAAACGTCAGAGTGATTTAAAAATATGTTGAGTGATTTAAAAATAATTTACCTAATTCACTTGCGAATAAACAGTTGTAAAAAGTTGTTGCTGAACGCTGGAGTTGATAATAGCAGTTTAAAACGTCAAAATTGAATAAAAAATATTACGTTCCAACCTAAAACATGACTTCCAACAAGCAAAGTAACAATTTACCCACAAGTGCATAAAATTTTGATCAAAGCCACTAGTGGACAATCTTTTACTTGTTTAAAATCACCACAGATAATAGTTATTTACTTTACAAGTGGGAAAAGTAAGGAATTACCCACGAGGGAAATCTTAACTCACGAGGCCGAAGGCTGAGTGAGATAATTTTCTCGAGTGACCATTCCTTTTTTTATCCAACACCTCTTAATAACTGCTTAAATATTTTAAAAATATTAAGTTTCAACGTAAACCATTGTTTCTATGGTGACTTCCAACAAGAAAAGTAACAATTTACCCACAAGTGGGTATAATTTTGATCAAATCTTTTACTTTGTTTGTTTAAAATCACCATGCTTTTATTAAGAGGTGTTGGATAAACATATATATGTTTTATTAGCATTACATTTATTTAACAAGGTCAGTGTTAATCGATGTATTAATTATTAATGGCCATTTGCACCACTTTGGTTTAGCGCTAACCTGTAGTTAAAGTGTTGGTTATATAGTAAACTTCGTTGCACAGGTTCTTAACCAGAGGTTAAACAGTCTAATTTTTAGTTAATTTTAACTAGTGGATTCTGTAGGGTTTAAGAGAATAACTAGAAGTTAACCAACAAATTTCGAGGATAATGTCGAGATTTTTGAAATTTTTACTTATATTGCGCAGATTACCAGGACAGGACGAATAGATATAATGAGTTAATCATATTTATGATTTTATTTACTAGATTACGTTTAACAAATTAGTTTTAGACTGAACTGAAAATACTTATACATTGGTACACACAATAATGATACGAAAATAATGTTATACATATTATGGCCATTTGCACGAGTTCGGGTTAAAACTGATGGTTAGCTGACAATAGGTTAACCTTAACTACTGGTTAAATTTTATTTGCATTGCACAGCATAATTTTAGGTCATAGTTAAGTAAATCTATAAATATTAGAACTATTTATTTTAGATCAAAAAATGAATGATATGCTAGTGATGTTTTAAAGAAATATAGTGAATTTTGCAATATTTTTTATGTGCAGCTGTTAGAATCGTTTTATTCTGTCGGAATTCTGTATACAAATACAAAAAGTTATCAATTTTAAATATAAATCAGTTTGGTTTGACATATAATAAATTATTGACAGGTGAAAATGACATTTCTATAACCAAGTGAGTTTGTGAGTTTATATAATTGCAATAATTTATCTTCAGTGTTATATGATGTTATATAAATATTCTATAATTGATTATGGTGCTACTTTAGAGGAAAAAAAGTTATAAAGAAATAGTGTAAACTTTGGCATAAAATTCGTATAAAGTGACATTTGATTTCATCGACGAGCAAAAAGGACAAACAATAATAGCGATGGACATTTAATTTGAACATATTTAATGTGTATAACATTATTTTGTCATCACTTATCATTATTGTGCGTGTATCAATATATAAGATACTTCAGTTCAGTCTAAAACTAATTTGTTAAACGTAATCTAGCAAATAAAATCATAAATATGATTAGCTCATTTTATCTATTCGTCCTGGTCCTGGTAATCTGCGCAATATAAGTAAAAAATATCAAATATCTCGACATTATCGTCGAAATTTGTAGGTTAACTTCTAGTTATTCACTTAAACCCTACAGAATCCACTAGTTAAAATTAACTAAAAATTAGACTGTTTAACCACTAGTTAAGAACCTGTGCAACGAAGTTTACAACATAACCAATACTTTAACTACAGGTTAGCGCTAAACCGAAGTGGTGCAAATGGCCATTAAATATGTTCAAATTATATGTCCATCGCTATTATTGTTTGTCCTTTTTGCTCGTCGATGAAATAAAATGTCACATTATACGAATTTTATGCCAACTTTTACACTATTCCTTTATAACTTTTTTTTCTCTAAAGTAGCGCCATAATCAATTATAGAATATTTCTATAACATTGAAGATAAATTATTGCAATTATATAAACTCACAAACTCACTTGGTTATTGAAATGTCATTTTCACCTGTCAATAATTATTATGTCAAACCAAACTGATTTATATTTAAAATTGATAACATTTTGTATATTTGTATACAGAATTCCGACAGAATAAAACGATTCTAACAGCTACACATAAAAATCATTGCAAAATTCACTAGATTTCTTTAAAACATCACTAGAATATCATTCATTTTTTGATCTAAAATTAATAGTTCTAATATTTACAGATTAACTTAACTATGACCTAAAATTATGCTGTGCAATGCAAATAAAATTTAACCAGTAGTTAAGGTTAACCTATTGTCAGCTAACTATCAGTTTTAACTCGAACTCGTGCAAATGGCCATAAGAGCTATAGTTATGAACTTCAAGAATTGTATATACAAAGACACAAGAATTGAACAAATTATCTGAAGCTAACTGGCATTA
Source organism: Agonum fuliginosum (assembly GCA_947534325.1). NCBI lineage: Eukaryota > Metazoa > Arthropoda > Insecta > Coleoptera > Carabidae > Agonum > Agonum fuliginosum. The sequence goes on along the minus strand of OX384029.1, from coordinate 9,908,698 downwards.
TTGTACAAAATTTTAGTTTGATTTTTATTATTTTTAATTTCACACTTTATAAATTATTTAAAAATTACATCTAATTCAACCAAAATTTAAAATTATACGTAGGTATCCTACATATATATCGGCTTCTGGACTGATATTTTCATAATGTTTTGAAAAATGGAAAAATTGTTGAATTTTAATTGCACTATTAACAACATATTATTTATTTAATGAAAGAACTTAACTTTTTAATTCTATTAATAGTTGTTATATCTTGATTTTGATTTTTGATTAATCAGCAAACAGTCGAACGAAATAATTCGAGAAAAAAATTAAATTTACAAATGCTCAGTTGCATAAACGTTTGGATTTTGGATACAGTTTTCACAAAAAGAAGAATTTCGGTTTTTTTTCTGTGCTACCTACATTGTTCAGTGTTACCTAACTTTTGTTCAGTGCTACCTCTTTTCCTTAATAGGAAGCTGGTAAAATTTTCAGCAAACATAAATGTCTATCTATGTCTAATCTATGGAAAAAATTAAACTATTTTGTATAAGATTTTCATTTATAAAGTTATTAATTTTAAGGTTCTCTTACTTACTAAAAAGTGACGCGAATTTAACATTATCTTTTGTTTCAGAAATCGAAAACCAAGCCGGACACAGCTTATCACAATCTTATCTAAACAAAATGTAGTTCCTTTTACAATAAAATGTGTCGCATTAATTCTGAACCCACAACTCACGAGCCGCCTATGGTTCACGTGACCTCGGAAAAACCAGCAAATTCTGAGAAGCCAACAAACTTTAAAAAACAAGGACTGATTTGGGCAGGTATAGCTGCAGTAGTTTTGCTTATAATATGCTCAATAGTCCTTATTACACTGGATTACGTAAAAGAAGAACAAAACGAAAATATAAACAAGACAAATGAAACAACAGAAGAAATAGTTGCGCTACCAATCACAAGCAAAGAAAATTCAACAAGTAGGGTTAGGATCGTAACAAAAAATGAATGGACAGCATTGCCAACAAATGGAAACCTGCCAAAATTAGAATCCCCCATAAAATATGTGATATTGTGCCATACGGCTGGAAGATTTTGTGACACCACAGAAAAATGTAGCGCTGTAATAAAATGGATCCAAAATAACAACATTTCAAAGCAAAAACTTCCGGATATTGTTTATAATTTCATCTTAGGTGGAGATGAACAAATCTACGAAGGAAGGGGTTGGAAAAAACAAAATAACCTGAAGAGTGACAGCATAACAATTGGTGTTATTGGGAACTATGTGTTTGATACACTAACCGAAGAAATGCTTCAAAATTTAAAAGACTTTTTACAAGATGGCGTCGACAATGGTAGACTGGATAAAAGTTATTTTGTTGTGGCTCATAATCAGACTAAAAATACTTTGAGTCCGGGACAGAATATTGTAAGAGAAATTAAAACTTGGAAACATTACAAGCCTGGACTAGTTGATTAAATTATTGTTGAATTTTGTCAAATCAGTTTTCTACAACAAATTTTTTATCTTTTGATTGACGTTTAAGTTCTACACTTGTTTCTAATAATAGTAAAAGAATTTCAACGATATAAACTGAAAATTATATAATATATGGTAGGTACCTATTCAAAATCTTGAACTTATTTTTTCTGCAATCGTCCTTAAAAATAAAAACAAATTAAATTTTTTTTACATAACGATACCTAATTAATTAAATAAAACATAAATTTTAGTTTCCCGCACTAGGGCTAGAATTGACTATTTCCTACACTTATTTTGGGTGTCAATGTCAACAGAATGTCTATTTCCCGCACGATTGCGGAAAAAACATTTTATATATTTTCTTCGAAGTCATACTCGTATTTGCTCTTACATTTCCCTCCTTTTGTTGAACTTATGTGTAGGTATAATAGAACTAATTTCTTGAATTAGTTTGCAATAAGAAAAAGAAAAAGACATTTTTGTAAAAAATATGTTAATAGACTGTTGATTTTTCCTCGCCCCCCTTAGAATATATAATGAATCCGCCTATGTTTATTATATGAAATAAGTAGCATAATATAAAGCTATGCAGCAAGTAATATATAAATATTTATGTATACCTACTATCTTTAGGTATATTAATTTCAACACTAACATGTAATAAATAACTAAAATGTGATATACTCGTATTTTAACAACGTAGTAATTTTTTTATAAGTAATGTTGTTTTCTATGAAAATGATTATATAAATAAATAATGTAATAACATGTTTATTTTTGTAATGTAAAGTATAATAAAATTTACTACGCCTATGCATATTTTAATATTAAACAAATATGTTATTCATTAATCAGTTTATGACCTTGCTTAACTCTATCACTCAATATAAGGAAAAAATTTCAAAAAATATAAAATGTTTAGACACAAAATTAAGCAGATAATTTTTGTTCTAATAATAAGTAAAAATTTATACCCAAAAGCAAGACGTTATTTATTTTTATTTGGTAATATTTTAAGGAATGATAAAGGCATCAGGAATCCATGTAAAATTAGTTAATTTTTGATTTATTGGACGTTTCGGGAAGAATACTCTTCCCATCTTCAGCTATAATATTTTGTAGGTTAACACACACAATCAAGAAATAATTTAAAAATGTACAGCGTAAGTACTAGAGGTGGAAAAACTATCGATAGTACTATCAATAGATCGATAGTTTCATAAAAAAATAACTATCGATATATCGATAGTTATACGATAGTTAAACGATAGGAAACAATTGTTAAACGATAGTTTATCGATATTTAAACGATTGTTAAACGATAGTTTATCGATAGTTAAACGATAGTTTATCGATATTTAAATTATATTTTTTATCGATAGTTAAACGATATTTTATTGATTGATAAACAATAGTTTATCGATTGTTAAACGATAGTTTATCTATAAACGATATTCCAGAATTGAATATTCCTTTACATGCGTTTTCTGTAACATTAAAAGACACAGTTTAAACAGGGAATATCGCCATCCAGAGTTGAAAGCCCTGTTCGCACGAAGATTCTTTGAAGATTCTAGAGAGAACTATCAGTTAAATTGCGGTGTCACTAAATTGAATCTTCAATGAGTCTTGGCAAAGAAGAATTTATAATTTATGGTTGCTTAAAAACCATGTAATTATCACTAGAAAGAAGAAAACTTCTTCTTTTTCAGGATTTAGAATCTTGGTAGAATCTTCAAAGAATCCTCGAGCGAGCAGGGCTTTACTCTTCCCGAAACGTCCAATAAATCAAGAATTAACTAATTTGACATGGATTCCTAAAGCCTTCAACATTCCTTCAAAAATTATTAAGTATCGTTGGATCCTTCAATTTCACTTTTGTATTTATTTATTATTAAGCCGTTTCTATCCATTAAATTAATATAGGTGAAAGACGATTACCTCGCTCGGATCTGGATGCAAACATTTTAAGAGTAAGAGCGACCCACAATAATAAGTACAAATTTATACTAAAAAGCCAGACATTATTTAGTTTTATTTGGTAATGTCAAGTCCGCTTTATCCATTAGACTAATAGACAAAAGGCGATTACCTAGCTCGTATGTAAACATTTTAAGTGCGTCCACAATTAATTTAAAATTTACAGGTTTTTAAAATTATTTTTAAGCATAATGTACAATGAAAAAGGTTATTACAATTTTGTCTCACTTCTACCCTAAAAACACTCCTTTTTGACATTTTTTGTTTTGTCTTGTGAAGTTGTTTTTCATTCTCTTGCTTAGTAACGGTATAATTTAAATTATTATCGATAGATAAATAAAGCAAATTGTCACTAAGTCACTATTTATAAAAACATAAGCTTCCCAAGTTATTTACCCAAGAAATAATGTATCATATTATTACACATCATTTGCTTTTTCTTTTAATACTGGAGGAGTAGAATGTAAAGCACTTTTACTCGTCAATATTATATAATTACAAATTGTTCCAATAAGAAATGAAACGGCAAGTTCGTTAAATAGAAACATTTAAACAAAACACAACTTCAAAGTTAGCTTACTGAATATAATGTTAAAAATGTTTATTATAATCAAAATTAAAATCTTTAATTTAAATTTAAATGCTAGTACACGGCGGGATAGCATAGTGGTAAAATGCTAGGCTCTGGTTACAGAGGTCGTGGGTACAAATCCCGGTCAGGTCAGGAAATTTTCACGGCCAGATTTGGATCGGTACCTACTCCCGTTACCATTCTAAGTTGGGATCTAATTAACTTGGCAACCTCTAGCTAACGGGCACCGGCTAAAGGCTGTAACAAGGGCTTGCGCCGGGTTAACTGGCAACACACATGATAGGATAGTAAAAAAAAAACGCCGTGGCAAAAGTATAAGTAAACAATTAATACTATGTGTGTGCCATCAAGTCACCCTAGGGATACAAACCCGTGGTTGTTTCACACCTCGAGCTACAATCTTAACAATGTTCTTAACCATGGCGTAAAATATACTATTTTAATAACATCCAATTTGTTTGAATATTTTACAAAATTGTAAATGTACGATAACAGTTAATAAAGCACCAGAAATGAACTGACCTATTATTGGATGATAATTTTAAATGAAAATGAATACCTTGTATAAGTTTTATAAGGAATTTTCAAACCACGGTTTTACTTTTGAATAACACTATAAATAATAAAATTAAAGTTATTGTTAGACATAGGTAATTAAAGGATAGTCGTCTTACAAATAGCGAGACGTGTCATTTTATTGTTAATATCAGACAAAACAAAATAAATTTATTTATTCATTTTCTATAGAATGATTCACAACTTTACTGTAGACAGAACTGTAAGGATTTTTACAAATTTAACAATTTTAATTTTCAATAAAACAATTTTGGGTAACTTTTCATTTGGAATTTCTTAAATTTTTAACTAAACTATTGCATAATTAATAAAATTTAATGTTATCCATAATCTTCAATTAAGAGGTAGGTACGTACTTCTTGCGAAAACTGAAAAATGCAAATTAACGAATTTAAAAAAATTATTTTTGTTCCATTTAAGGCGAATACAATAGGTAGGTATACTATTGAATGTGCAATGCGCAAGAAGTTGTGTATCACTCTTTATAGTTTGCATAATAATACCTAACAATTATTGTGAATACTAACATTTTTATAATCATCACCCTAACCCTGAATAAATCAAAAGTATTGACGAAACGTTGGCTTTTTCTCTAAATAAATCTAGACTGCAGTCCTGAGTAATTTCTACCCTTTACTATAAATAATGTTAGTGACAAATTTTCCGGGAACCAGTTGTAACAAGAGCTGTATTATTTTACTCGAGTCCAAATGTTTGACTCAACTCCCTACTCCCTCATGCAAACCATAAGTCCGGGTGCAAATTCTAAACAAAAGAGCACGGACTGCGAAGCCAGAAGAAGTGTTTCGCGGTTGTAAATTCACATACGTCTAATGGCGAACACACATTTTTACTTTGAGCATATTAAAGAGGGATGATCCGACAGATGGCTCCACCGTCCATCATAATAAAATATAAAAACAGAAAAATGCGCTGGCGTCGTGGAAGTACAAGTAACAAACGCACTTCTCTAGCGCGGCGGGCTGGCTTCTATTTGCAAATTACACCATCGTATATTTATTAATTTTCATTTGCTTGCCACCGCCACTGAGCTTAGGTTGTGGTGCTTGCTCGTATGTTATAATGGAGATTAGGGTAAGTATGCTTGTCCAGGGTACTCTCTAAATATTGAGTTGAACTATAATTGCAACAGTATTGAAATAATTATTTTTTGAATAAGCTAAAATGTATTATATAATTTATGGAACATTACTATATTATTGGTACATATAAATTGGTCTCTGATGGTGTAGGCACTTAAAAATAAAAATAATAATGATCAATCAGTAATAAAATTTAATTGACCACTGTTCTAAAAAGATTATAAGTAGATAGGCAATTTCTTCTTAAACCACGAAACGATAACAAAACCAGCAGCAAGAACCTTAAATATTAATATTACAAAAGGAAATTAATATCTTCGAACTTTTACTGTCTAGAGATCGCATGACCGTTCATAGCATTGTTGTAAAGTGATCGCAACATATATAAGAGTGTAAGTGTATTACGGGTTGCATTCTTCTGTAACGTCGTAATAACAGTTCGTGCACTCAAAATACATTATTTTGTTTGTTTTAATTAGTCAAACATCAAAACTTAAAGTCTAATCACAAAATAATTGTTATTTACTAAACGTCAGAGAAGCACTGGCATTAGGTTAACGAAATGTCGATGTATGTCAAAGCCACTGGTCAAAGCTGTAAAAGCGTCTCCATGGTTATTAACTAAATACACCTCAAGATCCGACCTCGCATGTCTTCTTTCTTGGATATGTTGCAAACACAAACAAATGCCACATGCGGTATCTAAACTGTACAAGATCAATGATTAATATAAATTTAGCCGAATTTTAATATATTATTTATAGTCACAGGAACAGATTTTTATTAGCAGCAATCTGAAATTATTTTCAGACCGTCACCATAAGCGACCAATATATTATTATAGATTTCTTCATTTTGTAACACAAATAATAGTAAAATGAATGTATTATTCAATAGTCGTAGATAAATTAATACTTATCTATCTATCTATAATAAATATAAAAACAACTGTCAAATAATGTTAACATTTTTGCAACATTAACAAAGGGAGAAGATAAGTGAGTGTTTTTTCAGAAATCTTGATCCTATCTTATGTATTACTGATAACCATTAAAAAAATTGCACGGTTTTGATAAACATTTTTAACGATTTTAGAAAATGATTTTAATAAAAATAAGTTTAATACATTTTAACTAGAATTTAGAATTAACATTCATTAGCGCATCAAAATTCACAATAGCAGAAATAGTATCTTTACTTACCTTACATAAAAGCGCACATTACTATAATACGGAGTTTTGTAGACCTGCAATTTCAGGCGCGTCTGAACGCAAATTATCGGAAAATCAAACAACTCTTTCCTATTAAACATAAACAATAGAAGTAGGTAATAATAGTAAAATAAACAAACAAAATTAAATTATTTGGAAACAATAATTACAATTTATTATGTTTTCAAAATAGTTGACATGTAAAAATAAGTGGAATATACAATTCGGATTGATGATAATTATTACAAAAATTGCTGAAAATTGTTACCATTATCTGCCATACATAATGCAGCACGGTGAATTAAAAACACGCTGCAAGCTTGATTGAACGAATTATGCTGTCTCATAAAATTAGCAGCGTTTTCAACCCGTTCCCTCAGTTGTTCCAGAGTTTCAGGAGCTTCCTGATTATCATAATTTAAAATAGCCCCAAAAATAAAAATCTAATGGATTTAGATCCGGAGATCTAGGAGAACATTGTACAGGTCCACCACATCATATCCACCTATTCTCAAAATTATGTGTCAAGTATTGCCGCAAATTTCGTGTAAAGTGAGATGGTGCACCGTCATGCTGGAACCATGCATACTGCCGTACATTTAAGGAAATATCTTCCATTAACAACAGCAAATAATTTTGCAAGAAATATAAATAATTTGCATCATTAATTCTATTAGATAGAACATAGGGACCAAGTAACGTTCCATTTATAATTCCAGCCCAAATATTGATTCTTACAGTAACATGCAAATTTTCAATCGTCCAGTGTTGGAGTTATGAAAATTATGAACTCCGTCTCTCATGAAAATTGTCTCATCAAAGAAGATTATGTGCGAGATGAAATTTGGATTAAAGGCATGTTGTTGTAGAAGCCACTCGCAAAAATTCACTCGAACTGGATGGTCAGCTTGTAGTAGTCCATGTACTCTCTGAAAATGATATGGATGATATATGTGAAACATGTAAAAGTCGTTATATTCTTCTAGTGCTAACTGTAGCAGGGTTAATATGTACGGCGTTTAAAATAACATTGTCAATAATGTGGCGATTTCTTAGTTTTACCCGAAGTTATGAAATACCCTGTACATAAGTACCAGTGTTGGAGATCCACATCTACATATAAAAACATAAGGACCGCATGACCTTATTTTGAGACCCGCATGATCTCCGTCCCTAAAGACGATATCGTGCTCGCGACACGGTAGCACGGCACAACACAGATCGCAATATCCACAACATAAGGTACCTATACGAATGATAGCGGCAAATATTAGGTGAAAGTAAATAGGTTAAAAATCTTACTTTGATCACTAATAATCCATACACTAGCTTGTTAGCATACTCCAGAGCTCCAGACTACTCTATGACCTTTACACTTCTAGTGCCAATGAATAACTGCCCAAGAAATACACGTCGATCTTCTTAAATGGGATGTGTAATCGTCCAGATAGAAATTAGTAAATAATACCATTGAACTTTATTAAAAATAATTGATTACAAATAACGTTTGATAACAAATTTCTTTCGTGCTGTTAGCGACATTTTTATAAATCACGTAATATTCATTTGATTAATTTCTTACTAATTGCTGGGGGTGAATATTATTGAATTAGGTAATATAATTGTTTATTTAAAATCATTTCACGAATTCTTTAGAGCCAGTTTTGAGTCACTTGTTAGCGAGATTTCAAAGTATTGAGAAAGATCTATTAGTGGTATCGTTAAATATAATTATTGTGCGAGTGTGACCGATAGTAGGTAGTATGCGTTTTGTATCTGTTTTTGCGTGTTCCAAGAATTGTACATTGTACATGTGTATTTGTGTACACTATTACTCGTCTCGTGACGTGCCAGAGTCTGATATAGATAGACCTTCGAGCATATAGTACTATAAACTATTACTCGTCTTGATGACGTGGCATAGCTCACCTTATGATGGTTGATGCTTACTTACCTTATAATGGTTGAGGGCAGAGACTATTACGTGCTATTACTCGTCTTGATGACGTGGCAGAGCTCACCTTATGATGGTTGATGCTTACTTACCTTATGATGGTTGAAGGCAGAGATTATTACGTGCTATTACTCGTCTTGATGACGTGGCAGAGCATACCTTATGATGGTTGATGCTTACTTACCTTATGATGGTTGAGGGCAGAGACTATTACGTGCTATTACTCGTCTTGATGACGTGGCAGAGCTCACCTTATGATGGTTGATGCTTACTTATCTTATGATGGTTGAGGGCAGAGACTATTACGTGCTATTACTCGTCTTGATGACGTGGCAGAGCATACCTTATGATGGTTGATGCTTACTTACCTTATGATGGTTGAGGGCAGAGACTATTACGTGCTATTACTCGTCTTGATGACGTGGCAGAGCTCACCTTATGATGGTTGATGCTTACTTACCTTATGATGGTTGAGGGCAGAGATTATTACGTGCTATTACTAGTCTTGATGACGTGGCAGAGCTTACCTCATGATGGTTGATGCTTACTTACCTTATGATGGTTGAGGGCAGAGACTATTACGTGCTATTACTCGTCTTGATGACGTGGCAGAGCTCACCTTATGATGGTTGATGCTTACTTACCTTGTGATGGTTGAGGGCAGAGACTATTACGTGCTATTACTCGTCTTGATGACGTGGAAGAGCTTACCTTAATGGTTGATGCTCTATTACTTACCTTAATGGTTGAGGGCAGAGTCTTGTATAGACTATTACTCGTCTTGGTGACGTGGCAGATCCCACCTTATGATGGTTGATGCTATTAGAGTCTGGTGTAAACGTCAACTCTAGACTATCGTATCATATCACTGAGTAATTTTACTCAAGGTTTGTAATCTGTTCAGGCTAAATCTGCGACGTAAAGCCCTGTTCACTTATGGGTACACAGCGGACACATAGAAGACACACATGCGCCACGCAGGCAAGAAAAGCAAAATTTGTTTGTGACTTCAAAATTTATTTTTGCTTTCCTTTTCTTTCTAGAAACCACAAAGTAACTGCGCCTCTATTTCACAAGCAACACACACAGTGTATTTCTTATTGTTGCGTGTGTGTCTTCTATATGTCCATGTGTGAACAGGGCTTAAGGAACGCGAGAGAATGATGAATGAGTGGGTGGATGACGAGATTCGCAATTTAAAACGCTAAATAAGTGTTTTATAATTATTACTGTTTATATTTAATTAATTATGAGTGAGGGCTAAACGGAAATTTTGGTGACGTTGCAAAAATGTTAACATTGATTTATTTAAATTCTAACTTAGATACACCTTCATTATAAATTATATTATTAATATAGCGTTAATTTTTACATAATTCTACCCAATACCGCTAACATTCAGGTGTATACGAAACACAACAATAAAATCTAATAATTTGAATTCTGAATTTTAATAAGTTTAAAAGTCTATGAGTGTAAAATTTTTATTCTCAAATAATATGCACCATAAAATATGTCAAGCCGGTCCTGTACGTTGGAGACGCACCTTTAAATCCGGCTCCAGATCGACGACGTGTCAGCCATCCGCGTTTTCCGCGCTCGGTAGGGCGATAATAAAAAAATGCTATATAAGAAAAATGCATTACGATTTCTTTCCGGAAATGGGCCCCGCGAGACCGCCGGATAAGTTGAAGCATATTATTACTCGCTTCACTTTCACAGGGGCGAAGCGCGCTTAATAACTTTTCTTTGAACGTACACAACAACGTATAAAATTTCCGTCAAGGCTCAACGTGAAAAAATATACTCATAACCTTGCTCGCATTTCAGAAAAGCTTCTTAAGAACAACAGAGAAGGGAAAATGAGCTTGAAATAAAAATATAAATGACGTGGAGTGAAATGATATCGTTAATTTTGTCTTAAAAGCAGAAAGAAGTCTATTACCTAGTGCTTGCGTATGAATGAATATGGATTATACTGACACAGTCTAATTTACCAATATTACCAACTTTAACAGCTTATTGCTGAGGTTATTTTAAGCAAAAAATGTCATTGAACATAGATCCAATACCTTCTGGGCTTCTGGTTAACTAACAAAATACAAAAGGTTGAAGTTTTATGAATAACACGAATTTTTTAAATTATTGTAATCAAGACACTTTTGAAAAGCAAATCATTTATAGAAAAACTAGAAAAATTAATTAGTTTGACAGCTGTCATTTAGTGACGTTTACAATTCGAGATTACAAATGCATTTATTATAAGTTTAAGAAATAGTACTTATTATAAATGCTTAATATTGCTCTCATACTCATATTATAACTTATAAAAAATGCTTTTTAATCTCGAATTTTGAATGTCACTGAAACTTCCTGTATTATGCTAGAACAGTAATTCTACAGTGAGTTTATTTTAACGTAAAACATGGGATTATTCATATCCATGGTTTTACGACTTTGCCAGCAATATAAGAGCGTTCTTTTTAAAATGAAACATAGGGAATCAATTTAACTATTTTATTCATAAACAATATAATATACCTATGGAATCTGGAACAGTTCCAAGGGACTCTTTCAACATAAACCTATAATTGTTCAGTTTATATCATAAATCGTATTTCCAGGTAGCAGCAGTGTGACACCTGACACCAATTAACAAATTCAAATGTATCCCATATGTTTCATTTTAAAAAGAACGCTCTAATACATTGCTGTCAAATTCGTAATCGTAACCATGGACAGGGATATGATAAATTCCATGTTTCACGTTAAAATAAATTCAATGAATGTTTAATCATGGCAATTACTCACGAGAATGAAAGTTAACTTCACAAAACTTATCAAGTAAGTTATTACTTATTAGTTATTACCATGTTTAACTCGAGTAAAATACTATATTTTATCTACGACTATATTGAATATTTAATTCATTAAGATTAATTTAAAATGACAACCTACTATGGCATGCATATTATAAGTAAGACAGAATTCCGCAAAAAATATATTAGCATGTAAGAACATTTTCGCACGATTAACACAACATAACACATTTTTTCTACGGCTCTTTATTTACTTACTGTTTCATTATTAAACATGCAACGATAAATACCTAGTGCGATATTAGAGACACAAATAATAATAATAATACAGAGAGTTCCGCAAATAGTAAGTAAGTGTGGGATATGAGTCATTCTGAAACGCATGTAAGTTCTTATTTTTATTTTGATAAATAGTGCGATATTAGAGCAACAATTTTTTTTTAATTAGTAGTATTTATTTGATAAAAACATTCATGCAAATAAGCACTTTTGTAACGATACATTTTCGAAAGTAAGCAGTGAATCCCGGAAATGCGATTTTTTTAGTGGTAAGGAGAAAATTAAAGCAATCACGCCCAATTTTGAAATTATGAAATTATCGGAAATTATATCAAAAGAAACTACGTATCTCTATAAACTTTTCGATTTAGGATATAATTATTTATCTTGATAATTAAAACGACACAACATATTTACTATTATTACCACAACTAATGATTTGAAAGTATTTAACTGATTTTGTTAAGTAACAAAAAATGGAATGCATTATGCTTCATGTTCATGCATCTATTTGTAGACATAGACGTTAGTGCTCAATGTAATGTAAGAATCGTGAAAGATTGTCTAACGTCGTATTTGAGAGTTATATGCGTACCCTGAAGGACAAACTCGATCGATCTCACACGTACCTATCTCATATTTTCTGATACGTAACAGAGTTAATCCCTTGATATACGAGCACTAGAAAAGTGTGTGCAGCGACTTAGCGCGAACAGAACTATATATTTGATTTGGAAGAAGTAGAAGAAGCACGAAGAAGGAAGCGTAGAATACTATACGCTTCTTGTGGCACGTGTTGAAATATATATCCAGTTTAGGAAGTTGCCACAGCAGCACGGATCCATTTCCATTCATTCTCGTTTTCTATTACCAGAAATCCGGTGCGCGCGGCTGTAAAAACCTCGGCTAGTCTTTTATTTGACATTTAGTGGCGATTTGCAGCGCTGCGCAGCGCCATGGGCCTCAACAGGACTAATGGTATCGCTTTTTCCCAGCTTCACTTGTATTCTATCTGCACACTTCTGTTTTTCACCTTTTTCTCTTTTGTTTCACGATTCCGTGTCTTAGTTTTTGTTTTACTTTTCCATTGTTTTGTTTCTTTGTTTCCAAGGTTTGAGTGCCGCAATGCGGTAAACTTTTGATTACATTTATTTGTAAATATTATTTTGGTAACACCGCTATCTTCAATCCGAGATATATTACAATTTTTAATGCTTTGTATTAACTTTGGTTGTCTTGTGGCTGACTGGCTGGCACGGCCTTAGGAGGGCTAATTATCCCACTTGCTACAATCTAATCGAGCTGAAACTTGGCATATAGACCATATAGATTTGTCGCCGATGACAACGCATTCTATCCAATCAACGGCCAACACAAAGTAATATATTCCTCTTGTAGATAGATCTTTACCTCTATTCATTCTTTCATTTTCAGATCAACACATAAATGCTGATGCACATAATATGCTGATATACAGATATAATAAATGGATTTGTACGAAAAACAAAGTTTTTAGGGGATTACTTTTTTTTCTTCAAAATTACATTTTGTAAATTGAAAATTGTACAGAAAAATTCATATTTAGGTATTTTTACCTAATCAATTATACGTGTACAGTTAGGAACCATGAAAACTGGCCACCCAATTTTAATTTTTTTAATAACACCATTATTTTAAAATTATCAGTATATAGAAAAAATAGAATTTTTTGTTATAAGTGTACCTATTTAATGAACAATAACAATCAAAAACAAAATTTAGGGATAATAACTATATCTCTTATGCCTATGGCACACCGGTCGAGGAGCATCGAGGGCCATCAAGTAACTCCTCGATGAAACGATAGAACGCATTCCGTCCTCGGCGAAAAATAGGGGCGCCGCTATTTTCATCGAGTTGTTCCTCGATGAAACGAATGTATCTCATTTCAGACGTATTTTTTGTATTTGATTTCGCGCAAAACTTTGATGTATTTGTCATCGATGAAATAGAAATCCATCGCGGACGGAGTGCGTTATTTCGTTTCATCGAGGAGTTACTCGATGCTCCTCGACCGGTGTGCCATAGGCATTAGATTAGATACACTGCTCTAAAATTATTCAAATTCTATTAAATGGTTTGTATAGTACTATTGGATTTGACCCAATTTTGTTTGGTCTGTAAGAGTTTTATTTTTCACTTACAGAGTGAATCACAACTTCGGGCACATATTTTAATGGCATAAATCACAAAAATTACCATTAACACATTAACTGGAAGTCGCATGGCGAGATTTTACTCTATGCTATGCTAGAAGTGAAGCGATTTGAAGGATGTTTGTGGATGACTCGAGAAACTTCGTACGCTATCGAAGATAACCGAGCAATAATTTTCTTGGTTGGTATGGCAATTCACTTCGCTTTCGTCAAGTTGGTTGCTGCTTGCTTGGTTGCTTGGCACTACTCCGAAATTTCACGAACGTAAACGAAAGCGATCCGAGTCATCCAAATTCTCCGTTCAAATTGCTTCACTGAACACAGTTCCAGTTCGTATACTATATTTCAGTGGCATAAATTGTAGTCAATTTACTGATCATTAGGGATAGTTTTCGCAAGAAGCATATTTTTGATAATTGTAAAATGGATATCTGACGAACTATGAAAGGAAGAAAATAAAATTTTAATTATTTGTGCAATGGAAAAATTGTAAATTTATGAAATTCCATATGAAAACATTGACCCAAAACTGTTTAATTTAAAAAATCCGATGTGGCCAACACATAACCTCTCGCCATACCCTACTATTTTTATTTTTCTAATATAAGTATATATTATGTAATACTTACTCACAAATATACCATTGTACTAGAAGGGAATTCGGGAATTGTAGTTTTTATAATATTATTAAAGTTTATTATGACCTTATAAATACTAAATGACATTTCATATTTTCCATTTCAATTTGCCAAAAAGTCAAAAATTCATATGACATTAACACTCAAATATTTTATTTTTTGTTTCCATAGGTAGGCAGATAAATCAAAAGTGTAACAAATTTGTAGAATTTTTAACTTCTTGTAATTGGAAAATGGAGCTAGATAGAAACAACGTTTTGAATACATATTGTAGATAGTAACATTTAGTATACAATGTTATTTAAAAAATTCCTATTAATTCATAAATTTTGAGAATATTCCAGAAAAACTCTTCAGATCTTCAAGAAACTACCACTTCCGGTTGCACGATCAACACCAAAATCTAATCAGATCTAATTTTGGGTGTCAGAATATTGTATACCAAATTTCAAATTTTTTTATTCAGTGGTATTTGAGTTATCGTACCTCCAACATCCATCCTGACACACACACTGATACACAGACACACACACACACAGACATCATCGCGAAATTATCAAAATCGTGTTCTAGGGACCTCAAAACGTGCTTATCCATTGAAAACTCACTATCGAAATTTTAGCATGATTACAATACCTCTCTTACAGATATGAGTGGCGAGAGGTAAAAACCTGGAAACTAAAATTGCGAATTTTAAAAAAATTCTTTCAGCTCCGTTATATTAAGTAAGTAAGTTGAACACTATTATGCTTTAAAATTAAAACATAACCTATATGCACGAAGAATATATTTAACCCCATTTAAGATAATGGTAAAGAGTACCTATGTTATATAAAAGTAAAAGTTTCAGTTTTCACGTTTACAATAAATTTCTGCCTACTTCTTTACTCTCTATAGTTTGATTTACAGCTGAGAGTGAAGTTCTTTGCATTGGCAATGTGGGTATTTTGAAAGGTTCTCGGTTCTGTGCGGTGTTATTCCGTGTTGTTTTACGTTCAGTATATATCTGTTTGGTGCCGGCGGGACTTGTGCCTGACACCCGGATAATCCATCTCGATTTACGAGCACATTGTTGGATTTATAACGCTGATGTCGCGACACTTCGACGGTGGTGCGGGTGGTGTCATTTGTAGATTTGTTCACCGTTGTTTTCAATGCATTGCTCGATTTACAATATTATTAGTATCGACCTTTAGAATCACGCTTTTTCCAATTTTCATCCTTCAACTTCAACAGTATCTACCATAGGCCTAGCCAGGGGGGTGGGGGTTAACCCTCCCTCCCACTGCAGTTATCTAATTCTAAAATAAAACATTTATTTTATAATTTTTTAAATTTATTATATTTATTTTAATTTTTATACGTGAAATAGGGTAAAATATGATGTAATTTCCGGTGTATGAAAAAAACTTAACTTTTAATGAAACAAGCTTTCACCTTGAAACCAAACAAATTTTGATTGTACGGAGTAAAAAGGAAGTATTGTAATCGCGATAAATTTAGGTTGTCAGATTTTGACGGAAATATCTGTTTTGACATTTCCTGAATCCATTATGACTAGTTTCGTCGTGACGTCTGGATGTACGGACGGACCTTCGGACGTACGAACGTTCGGATATAATATGATATATGTGTGTCGCATGACTTAAATACGGTTAGACGTAGAAAGTTGAAATTTTGTATTTATAGGACTGTTATAACATCTTAGTTGTGCACCTCCAATTTTTGGTTGCGATCGTCCGTGCCAAAGGGGCACTTTTTGGCATTTTTCGCATTAATCAAAATCGTTATGTCGTAGAAAGTTGAAATTTTGTATTTGAGACTTATGTTGCATCTAGTTGATCACCTCATATTTTTGGTTGCGATCGTCCGTGCCAAAATGGCACTTTACTCTAGGTATTTTTTGGTATTTTCCGCATAAATCAAATGCGGTTATTATATTATTCTACATTTTAGTTATTAAAAAAAGTATGAACAGTTTAATAGGTGTCCACATCAGATTTTTTCTTTTTCGCTACGGAACTATTTTTAAGACTACACCACATTTATAATACTGTATTACTTATTTGCAAAAAAATTACATCTTCGATTCAGAAACCATGGTTCAACAACTGGCATTAAGTATCACCGTCATAATCTGGATGTTACTGTCGCGCTAGGATTCGCGAGTCGGCGTTCCATTTGATTTGGTAAAAAGAAAGACAAAACTTGAAAAAATAAATATTGTTTTCTAAAAGATTATCTGCTGCTGTTATCCGACAACTATTTATATTTGCACATGAAGTATGTGAAAAACATGCAGCTTCACATCCCATGAAAAAATGCAGGTATAACTTTCAGTAATTATATATTATTATTAATTATATATTAGACCTTGAGTAAAAAAATTTTCGCGTTAGGTATATCAAACAAAATTTAATTTTATGCATTACCGGATGATGCACAGATTGGTTCATGCGAAGCGTTTTCGATTTTTGCGCTTTCGGTCAATTCATTTTCGGAAAATGTATTTTCGGGTTTTACATTTTCAGTCGAAAATTTTTGGAATTTGCATCATTTGGATCTTGCACTTTCGGTCAATGCATTTTCGGGAAATGCATTTTCGCGTTTTGCATTTTCGGTCGAAATATTATCGGAAATTGCTACATTCGGTTTTTGCACTTTCGATCAATGCATTTTCGGGGTTTGCATATGTGTAGCATGTGACATTTTCCATATTTGTAGGATTAACCATAATTCATCCACTTTTTTCAGTCGGGGTCACCAATTGTAGAAGTTAGCACTTGCCAGTTTTTTTTTATATATTTTACTCCTCATGCCTTTTCTGGGAGGGGAGTAAAGTTAGCATATGCACCCATTATCTTTTTAGTTTGTCCAAATTGCATGAATAAATATTTTTATAGTAGATGCTTCCAACTTGCAACAGTTCGGTTAGGTAATGTTTTTCAGAATTTTCAACATTTTGTTTATGATTTTTCGGTCGATGCAATTTCGGCTAATGTATAATTATATTCGAATTCGGTCGAAGTATTTTTGGAATTTTCATTATATTGTTTTTACAATTTCGATCGATTAATTTTCGGCTAATGCATACTTCTGTTTATACATTTTTTGCGGAAGCATTTTCAGAATTTTCATCGTTCGGATCATGCATTTTCGAGAAATTAACTTTCGGGTTTCGCATCCATTCCGTCTTCATAGCCTCTTTTGATTTATTCCATCTGCTCAAACGTGGAAAGAATTGAACTTTAAAGAACTTTCTCATACTAATACTGCGTTGATTTGTCGGCCATTACTCGCACTCTAGCGCAGTTTAGGGTGTCGAACCGAGTGCAAAACCGCAGGCTTTCCACGTCGGCCACCTCGGTCCCCAGTGCCCAATAAATTAATCAGTCGCTCTGCCACTAGCCAGAGGAGTTCCACAACGAGGGTGCCCGGTTTTAAACCTCGTTTATATAGAGATACACACACTACACTTCACTTGTTCTCCATCAAATACAACGGATGATCAATGTTTATTTACAAAATGGTGGTTTTGGTTCTGAAACTGATATAATAGATAAATTAATGTATGAGTGAGATTATTCTAGGAAAGGATTATAGTTTTACAATCTTTATTGTACTAACTTTTAATGTACTCTACGAAAACATAAATATATTACACAAAAGATTGTTCGAAGAACTCCCGCTGCCATCTAGTGACAGTGACGGTAGTTACCAGTAGTTCATGGCGCTATTATCCAATTCAAATTTAATGTCATCCAAGGTTTCTTCGATTACTCTTTCATGCTTCTGAATTTTGAGAAAAATAATCTTGGAAAATTAACTGTTAAATAGCGGCGCTGCTAAATTGAATCTTCAGTGAGTGTTTTGATAGCTTTAAAATATCCAGTAAATTTCTTTTTCTCCAAGATTCGAAAGCATGAAAGTAGAATCCTTGTGCGAACAGGGCTTAATGCAGTAGCGCATGCAGACGGGGTACCTACTTTAACTTTGTAAGAAAAAACTATCAAGCTCTTAATAATAGTAAATTTCTTATATATTATAATCATTACTAGAGAGTACGAAAATTTAAATTCTATGTAGTGTATACTCTGTTTATTTTTATTCTAGTCGATTTTATTCTTAAGTGGGTATACCAACTCAAGGCAACAGCATATCGAACGAGAGGAGGGAGATGATTCATTTTTCCCTTTAGAGATATTATTATTATTATTATCTTACAGAAAGTTTTACTTTCTGACAGAGTAGGAACAAAATTTTCATTTTTGCTGCACATGAAAAATATTAAGTTACTCATCCCTGAAACAGAGTATTTGATTTAAAGATTTTTTACCGCGTCGTAATTCTTATATAAAATATTATCTATACTAATATAATAAAGAGGAAAGATTTGTTTGTTTGTTTGAATTGAACAGGCTCCGAAACTACTGGACCGATTTGAAAAATTCTTTCACCGTTGGGAAGCTACACTATCCCCGGGTGACATAGGCTATATTATATTTTCAAAAAAAAATCAAAATTGTTTCTTATGACGAAAATGTACAGTGATTGTCACTGACAAGCGCGTTCAAATTTGGTATAGTAATCTGTCTTGCAACATAGGTATATTAAAATGTTAGCCGCCATCTAGAAACAAAATGGTGGATAGCTAACTCAAAATGTACTGCACCGATTGGGTTCAAATTTGTAATGTGTTATAACTTATGATCTAACTTATAACATAAGCATTAGACTGTGTCAAAAAAAAAATTCGCTGCTCTCCTAGAATATTGTAACCCGTTTAAAATCATTCGGGTTCCCCAAATATGAGCGAAATCGAACAACATTTAGAGGTCGCGACAGTCGAAAACGTGTTTTTTGTTAAAAAGCAACGGGTTTTACTTACCTACATACTCGGAAGTCACTGTTTTGGGCTTTTAGCGCATGGGTATTACAAATCATGTTTTAAAATAATCATATGCCTCATTGCTTTGAACGTAGGTGCCATATATTGAACATAGAACAACATTTGGTACTACCAATTGCTGGAAAAAAGGCGTTTTTCGCTACATATGTCGAAGAAATCAGCCATAAAAATGAACGCACATGTCTGATAATCATTCATGATAATTTCCAATGCTTATTGCAACTACAAATGCATTGGTGCATTCGCAAAATGCATAATTTTGAAAATCACGTAAAATGCATTTTTACGAATTTTTCGTTTTTTGTAAATTCTCACTCTAATTAGCAAAATTGAACAGTTATTGGCATTATTTATGAAACATTATTTATGTAAAGTAAGTGAAGTCATATGTATTCGAAAACAAGCAACAATTTCAAATAACATTAAAGGCCCGGAGAAGAAAAAAAATTGTTCAGTTTAGAATAACGTAGTTTTATTTGTATCAGGGTAGACTTCATATGCATATGACTTCACTTACTTTACATAAATAATGCCAATAACCAGTGGCGGACTGGACAGGTCGGCGGGTCGGCATATGCCGACGCAAGCCGGGTTCGCTAGTTATGAATAAAATCTTTTAAGTAGGTATTTATTTTATTTTTGTTGGAAACAATTCAACTGGATTTATTCCCAATTATTATAGAAAATAGAACATGTACGTGCGACGATCTTTGAAAGCCAAAGCGGCAACGGAGAGATTATTATGAAACCAGGAACCAGATCTACATTTAAGACAATCAAGTGGTCATCTTGAAGCGCACGCGAGTGAGTTTTAATTTCAAGATATTTTTGCAATTTAACGACAATCATGCTGGTGGCCGAGAGACTTTGAACCATGTAGCTACTGCCTCGACACCCAAAATTTTTAGCTAACAAAGTTATGCGTGTTTGAATAAAAAATGGTGCAAATTGGGTAACGTTAATGTCGGTGGTGAAAAGCCAAAATGCATGGATCACTTCAACCTTGCATAATTTTGCTCCAAATCATTGTAGGAACTTCGTTACAGTTAAATGAATGAAATTTATTGTTACGATGTTTCATCGGGCCCACGATTTTTTTCCAACCCTACTGTCAAAGTTGGACTGTGAGAGGAATAGAAGGATTAAAAATGTGATATTTCTAATTTCGCTTACACCCCTTTGAGGATAAGAAGGAGATTTTTGTCCTAAAAAAATCGTTCAATTTCGTTGAAAAGGTTATGAGCCAAAAACCCCAAATGCACTTTTTATTCAAACACGCATAACTTTGATTCTACACATCGTAGACACTTCGTTTTTCATGGAATTTACAAGAAGTTGATTGAACTTTATTGCTCAAATGGTGAATCGATTTGAAAAAAAAATCCAGCTCCGTACAGATCGCCAAAGTTGGAGGTTTTTTTCACATAAAGAAACTTATTTTTCATAGGGGAGGTTGAAAGGGGTTACACCTAAGATCGCATGCATGCAAGTTAACACTTGAAATTTTCTTTTCGTCACAGACTCGTCCAAATTGGTCAAAAACACGCCGAGTTATGACGGTTTGAAAATTGACAAAATTGCAAGTGTTTCGTTTTTTTGCCGCCAGCTTAAATCTTCAATATCAAATATCTTTATTTTAGAGAATAAATTTTTATTTTTTATTGATCCGAAGTGGGTACAAACTCTCGGTATTTACCCAAAAAAAATATACCTGGTATTTTACATTACTTGGGTACAATATGAAATATGATTTCTCTCAGTAAATGGCTTCCATCAAAAATACTCATATTCCAAGTCATTTCGTATGTCCAATAATCAGTGATGAAATAGATTCTTCTAATATGACTTTATTGTATTGGATTTAACATACCAAATTAAACCAGCTCGTTCGTATTTATGCTTTACATTACAAACTAACCAAACTTCACCCTCTAATAACGGTGCACCATCGACCGTAGAAACTAATTAAATTTAGGTAATAGTAATTGATGAATAACTACCATTTTCAGCGATCAAATAATGTAATTATAAATCATGCAGGAAAACAAGATCTATTGCAAACATGAAATACCTACTAATGTATGAATCAGAACTTTCAGCATTATGTTTTCTGAAATCTCGTTGTGAGTTTGCTATTGTGCATTTGCTAGTTTACAACGAAATTATTAATACATAGTACTAGTACTGCATTGATGCTAAAACACTCATTTCATTTAGATTCTAACAAAGTGATTAATTATACGAATTTTCTATGTTGGGCGCAGTGCAGAAATACATGTCAGCTATTAAGGATAATGTTAACGAATAGGTATTAATTTTGTGTGCACCTTTGAAACATACGCCAAATTAAAAATTCATACCTAATTCATAATAATACCTAATAAACTGTGATAAATTCAAACAAACTTTATGATTTTTACTTCCTTGTACGGAGTAATAAGGAAGTATTGTAATCGCGAAAAATTTCGGTTTTCAGATTTTGATGGAAATATCCGTTTTGACCTTTTCTGAATCCATTATGACTAGTTTCGTTGTGACGTCTGTACGTACGTACGTATGTGTGTCGCATAACTCAAATACGGTTATACGTAGAAAGTTGAAATTTTGTATTTAGGACTGTTATAGCATCTAGTTGTGCACCTCCTATTTTTGGTTTCAATCTACAAACCGGAAGTAGTACTTTTTTCAAATATTTCGATAAATATTTAATTTAAGACAATTTTGTTTATATTAAATGAAAGATTATGGGATTATTACCTAAAATCGGTATTTTATAAATAATTTTGTATCTGGTATCAATTAAGAATATTTAAAGTATATATTTATAATTTAGTATTTCGGTATCTTGTTGTCCATGATCGATTAACATTTATTACTACGTAAAATTTAAATGATTATGACATGACAGTGACAATAGTAAATTTTGCTTTATATCTTCTTCTGCAGTTTAAATAAAATGATATTTGTGAGTATAGTAGCAGTAGTAGTAGTACTTATATATTAATATATTTGTATAATAAGTTAAAAGAATAAAGTCAAATTTTTTTATATTATTCTACATTTTAGTTTTTAAGAAAAGTATGAACAGTTTCATAGGCGTACAAGGAAGTCATGTGGTGTCCACGTCAGATTTTTTAGGATCGTAGTGCGATATAAATTGAATTTTCCTTTTGTAGTAATCTGTGCAATTTGTTTTTATTTGTTTTAACGTCATTGAGAAATGTTTATGGAATTTATATTTGTATCAGCATTTTATATTTTTTCGTGCTCTTATTCAGACTATTTCGTATCATTCCCATATCTACATAAACCAATATTTTAAAATGGTTTTCCCTCACAGTTTTCGTAGCGAACATACAGAAACGAAAACAACCTCGTCATCTTATGGCGATTTCTACGAGGCGAGAAAAATGGCCCATGTGTCTATGGAAT
This sequence comes from Agonum fuliginosum, assembly GCA_947534325.1. NCBI lineage: Eukaryota > Metazoa > Arthropoda > Insecta > Coleoptera > Carabidae > Agonum > Agonum fuliginosum. The sequence continues at coordinate 9,885,539 of OX384029.1, read as the reverse complement.
CAGATGTTATGGAACTTCTCAAGTACGTAGACGAAGTCAGGAGTACGTATATTGATGATTTGAGGAAAGCAGTGGCAATACCTTCCGTCTCAGGGGTATTCAAATATCGGGATGATGTCACTAAAATGATCAGTTTCGTTGAAGATTGGTTCAAGAAGTTAAAAGTGAAGTATGAATGCTTCGATATCGGCTGGCAGAAGATTGATGGATTGTGTTGTAAATTGCCTGTTGTTCTACTCGGGTCGCTTGGAAGAGGGGGCGGCAAGAAAACGGTAAGAATCAACTCAATATAACAGTAAACACACATTTTTTTTGTCTCTAAACCACTGCAAATATAATTGTTTTTTTAATCAATAGATTAATCAAATTTAAACATTTTATACTATAACTGGAAGTGTTAAATTCAATAATTAATAATTACAATCTTTAAGCTATAACGTTTTTACTTTTAAGCCCTGTTCGCACGGTGGGGGGGGGGCCTAAGGAGATTCTACGAAGATTCAGAATCCTGGAAAAGAAGAAGTTTTTTTCTTTCTAGTGAGAATTATCTGTTAAATTGCGATGTCGCTAAATTGAATCTTGAATGAGTCTTGGAAAAGAAGAATTTAATTTATTGATTGCTTCAAAACCACGTAATTATCACTAGAAAGAAAAAACTTCTTCTTTTCCAGGATTCTGAATCTCCGTAGAATCTCCAAAGATCCCCGTGCGAACAGGGCTTTAGCTTATTTAAATTTTGCAACTACTCGTGTTTTAAATACAAATTATTAAGGTGCTAGTATAGTTAGCGTGTAGTAGTTCCTTATTAAATTAATTACTCGTGCATTTCGAGTGCTTTATGAACCAAATTTTAGTTACAGTATACTAAATATATGTATTGTCTTTTCTGACTTTTCGCACTTGTTTTGAATAATGGAAAGTCTAGAAAAATATCAAAAATCGTACTTTACTAATAACTCATGCTACGATTGAAATATCTTTTCAAAAAAATTACACATAATCTACATTAGTATCTTAACATCAGATTGTCAATATTTTTTCAAAAACTATTCCCAATTTCTAATTTTTAAAAATATCAAATTTTGAAATTTGTTTTTTTGAGAATTTTGAAATTTTTGAATCAATCCGATATTAACCATAAAATTATAGACATTTTTTGTAAATAAATTTTTTCTCTAAAGTGCACCTGAATTAAGTTATTAGTAAAGTACGAACGACACTTTTATAGTAGCTATACCCGAGCCTTAACTTAAAAGAACACTTCATTGATTGGTCAATCACAATCGAGTGTGAAGTTTGTTACCAGAAAAGCTATTACAATAATTTAGTAAAATTCGCAGTTATTCACTATGTGGTCAAATTATAATATAATATAATATAAATTTGACGAAAATAATCGATTGCCTCTCAATTAATAATTTATTTTACCTATTCACTTTCGCTTTCTTAGTTACAAGCAGGGACCTGGAGCTGAATCCGAACCTGAACTATAAAACCGAAAAAACCTTTATTTTCTCCGAACCTGAACCTAAACCGAAACGTTATATTTGAAGGTTAACGAACCGGAATCGTAACCGAACCGTTTAGTTGTAACCGGTAACCCATTACCACAATATCGGGTTTCTGTTCATTTTAAAATTATCATTGTCATGCCATTTTTCGGCACAAGATTGCTGTTACTCAGGTATCTGTAGAGTCTGTTTTACTTTAAAATTTGTCTTTACTCATTATAGAAGTAATTTTTAAAAAACCTAGAAAATATTTTTTGATAAGAGCGAATAAAATTTTCGGTATGTAGCTTGGCTAACTACTGAAACTGAAACGTGCCTGTTTATTTTTGAATTCAAACTATTTGTATTTATTAATGTAAGTAAACTAAATCTGTGGTATCTGCCAAGTTTGCAGAACTTTTGGAGTTTTTTTCGTCCAGTTTATTAAGGAAAAACCTTATTTTTTATTTAAAAAAATGTTCCGTACCCTTAAATTGGTTGCAAATTTGATACGGTATAAGAAATAATATATTTAATACTACTCTAAGTTTGCAAAACTTTTGGAATTTTTTTCACGAGCATAGAGCAAAATTAAACATAATTGCAATTTTAACAATGTTCCGGACTTCGGAAAAGGTTGCAAACTTTTATAGTTTGTTTTTATAACTATCCCGACCTTAGATTAAATTTTAAAAACTATTGGAATTATTGTGAATTGATTGTCTATTTTGACTGGCCTAAATGGTAAGCACGTTAACTTGGACAGCATGTAGTTTTAGCTCTGTGGCTCCTGACGTGGGCGGCCAAAATTTGGAGCGACAAAAACTCTACTTAGTAGTATAGTATTTATACTATATAAAATTCTTACAGAAAACTAATTTAAATTATACTTATAATTTTCTTTTATTTAATGCGGTGTCTTTCGTTAATTTCATGAAATATTTCATACAATTTAAAGGTACTTATTTGACCTTTAGTTTAAAAACAAAATTGTCTGCGATGCAATAAATCATATTTTTTGTACTTCTACGCTATTTCAAATGATTGCACTTTTTTCCCAATAACATTGTCGGGCGGCAATTTTTAAACCCGCGCCTGGGCGGCCGATAGTACCTAAATAATCGTTTTTTTTTATATTTCTAGCTTTGCATCTACAGCAATCTGGACGTGTCAGCTCCCGAAAACGAAACCTGGGACTCGGACCCATTCACATTAACAGAAAAGAATAAAGCCTTATATGGAAAGGGAGTTGCTTTCGGCAAAGGCCCACTTATCTGTTGGTTTCACGCAATTCAAGCTTATCAGACACATAAAATGCCTTTACCAGTCAACCTTAAGTTCATCATCGAATCTATGAATGAACATTCCAGCGAAGGACTTGAAGATCTGTTGAAAACTGTCAAACCAAAGTTTTTACACAATATTGACATTGTTACGATGTGCGGATCCGAATGGCTTGGAAAGAAATATCCTTGCATAGTGTATGGAACGGCAGGTATGATCTATAATCATATTATTAGTAAATAAAAACTTGATTAAAATAGTTGGAAAAAAATTAATAACAACTAACAACAGATCCAAGCTTATGAACGAAACATGCACGCGATAATAGATGGCAGCAGGGTCTACAGGCTCATTTTCTGACCTGACCGAGATTCGAAACGACGACCTCTGTGCCCAGTCCAGCTCTCTTACCACCTAAGCTCTCAGAGTAGGGCAAATATCGAAATGAAAATACTTAAGTATAAGTAGTCCAGTCAATAAAGGGGTTGTAGAGTGCGTGAGTTCCTATCCAAGGTTTCACTTCAGAAACTTGTTCAGGGTGGTAAAAGTCCTGACGTTAATGAGGAGATGGAAGGGAGGGGGAACAAAAAAGGTCCCGTTTTTACCTCTCTTCTCATATTCTATAAGAGAGGTATTGTGATGGGTCAAAATTTTCGAGTACCTATGAGTTTTTGGCAGATAAGCACGTTTTAGGGTCTCTAGAATACGAATCGGCGCCGAGGGCCGAGCGCGCTTAGTACATCTCCTAGCTCGCTATGACGTCACGCGAACCACATCAGTGGTTCGAGTCCCAGCGCTGCCGATCGACAATGTGTGATTTGTCGTTAAATAAAAAGAATACGGCTACATGTATTCATCTCACTCGGATTCCACAAGCCAGCCACTTGTGCATCTTAAATATGTAGCAAATGGCTACGAAACCCCGCTCCGGCAGTACGGTAGTGTTAAAGCTGCGGCTCGGTGATACCGGTGCATTAAGGGGAGGCGAGGGCCCGATTTGGGCTGTAGAGCCATTGGAAGAAGAAGAAGAATACGAATTACACATTTTTGAGATTATGTCTGTGTGTGTGTGTGCGTATGTTACAATTTTTCCGGACACGATAACTCCAAAAATATCAAACATTTAAATACCAAATTTTTGTATTTAAGGTTTCAATACGATTCTTAAAAGCCCAATATAGGTAATTTTGGTTTCAATCTACAAACCGGAAGTAGTACTTTTTAAGAATATTTCGACAAATAATTAATTTAAGCTAATTTTTTTTATTTTAAATGAAAGATTATGTGATTATTACCTACAATCGGTATTTTATAAATTTTTCTGTATCTGATATCATTTAAGAATAATTAAAGTATTATACTTATAAATTTATGTATCTAATTGGTGCAACTTTGTTATGCACTTCTCTTAACAATATCTAAAGTTCATCTACTGTAAGTAACTTATTATTTAAAATGTACTTCTGTATAACATCTCGATGTTTTTGTGTGTAGAGCCTTTGAAGAAGACACAAGTGTTGTCGAAACGTTGGCAGTGTAGAAAATAAAGAAAATTGACTGCATTCCCGACTATTTACTTCCCACATTACTTATAATGTAGTATTTCGGTATCTTGTAGTCCATGATCGTATCATTTGTTACTACGTAAAATTTAAATGATTATGACATGACAGTCATAGTGACAATAGTAAAATATCGTTTATATCTTCTTTTGCAGTGTAAATAAAATGACTAAAATATATTTGTGAGTAGTAGCAGTAGTAATAGTTCTTATATATTAATATATTTGTATAGTTAATAAGTAAAAAGTATAAAGTAGGTATGGCGAGAGGTCTTGTGGTGGCCATGTCAGATTTTTTTATCATGTGCGTGTTACACCACTTTATAGTCAGCAGACTTTTTTATCTTTAAGATATTGGATTAGCTATAATTTGATAAATTTTCAATCGGGAGGAAATGATTAAATTTTTTTTCAACATGCGTGGGAGGCTACAGCTGCTTAACCCACTCACCGAACCGCAGCTGACGTTCACAGCTTCATGATACAACTCTCTGAAGCAGTTTACAAGTTATCGCCCGAGAGGAAATGATTGACCAAATTTGTACCCTGGCTCGCGGACTACAACTAATTCAGAAAAAATAAAATAGAATACCTATATAATTTCAAACAATTCATTATTTTTAGGAACCTGTCGGTTTGAAGTAACTGTGGAACAAAATAAAAACTCGAAGCCTAAAGAAGATATGGAGAAAATATTTTCAGCATTAGTAAACAAAAATCATCAAATAACAGTCCCACATTTTCATGATATTGTTGAACCTATCACTCCTGCTGAAGAACGATTGTATGATCAAATTGATTTCAATTTTGAAGAGATACGGTATGTTTTCATAAATCTATGGTAGGATTCTGTGCAAATCTGTAAGTTTTACAAATTTGTAAATCATTAAATATTGAACAAAATCACATCAATATTATTTATTGACAAATATAAAAATGTTCATATGCTTATAAATTTCATTGCGATTTTGTACAGATTTTCACAGAATCCTAATACTAAGTTCATACAGAGTAAAATTTTGATAATTATTAGACTACTAACTTACTCAACTTACTCTTCAACTGTAAACAATTTTTTGAAATTTTGCTTAAATTTGAAAAATATACTCAAATAATTTAGAAATTATAGATAGCTTTTATGCACATATTTTTAACGAATTTTGGATAATGTCTGTACTTTCTTGATAATTATTAATGAACTAAATCACTAAATGGTAGAGGGCAATCCGAAGATTCCGGATTCAAGTTCAAATCCCGACTCAGATATTTGTCAATTAATTTCTAAATCACAGGGACTAAAAACGGAACAAAAACAAAATAACGAAATTAACCGAAATTTATAGAAGAACGAAAACGGAATAAACCTATATTATATGGGATATGATTGTATAATTTAAACTAAAATAAAAATGCATCGTATATAAATAATTTTTGTATTTGGATATATTTCTGTATGTTTTTATTTATTTGTACAAAGTTTCGAGAAACTTTGCGTACCTTTCGTCAGGTAATAAATAATTTATCATTATGAGTTCTGAAAACTTCTAGCAACCTATATAACTTATGTAAACACGAAAACGAAATATTCCGTTTTCGTTCCGATAGAAAACGAACGAAACTTTTTTCGCATAAGGTACTTTATAAGCATTGAATTTTGTAAATTAAGAGGTTATATACTCACTTTTTCCATCATCTTCTTCATAGACCAACCCTCCCCAAAGACAAGCAACACTGGGACAAGGTCCAGATGTTGATGAGTTTCTGGCGTCTTCCGGACATCACCGTCGGCGAGAACGAGGAATGCAACTGCGAGAAGAATGACACTACCATCTTGAAGAGGTGCTTCACTCTCAAGATCGTACCTAAACAGACCCCTGAGACCGTCTCCGAACTGGTGACGTCACACGTGTACGACACCTGTGAAGCTCTGAAGTGCGGGAGCAAAGTCACTTGCGATATGGTCTATGCAGCTAGACCCTGGATCGTGGACTTCAGGAAGCCGACCTATGAGGCGCTTAGGAGGGCGACGGTGCAGGTGCTGAAATCATGATACCTAATATAATTAATGACAAACAAGTATATTCGATTTTTAAGATTCATACCTACCTGAAGTCGTTGCGACAAGATTGTTTAGGTTCTTCATAGATGTCAAAAAAGCTAGTACCCCCACTTTACCCAAAACAAATTTTTTTAGGTCGATAATTTTGTACTAATTTTGGACATTTTTGAACCATAAAAATCTAATTTTGATCCATCGTCATTTCAGAGATTGGACAACTCGATATCAGAGCAATAAAGCTGGTACCCCCACTTTGACCAAAAAAAAATTTTTTAGGCCGATAATTTTGTACTAATTTTGGACATTTTTGAACCATAAAAATCAAATTTTGACCCATCGTCATTTCAGAGATTGGACAACTCGATATTCATAGCAATAAAGCTGGTACCCCCACTTTGACCAAAACAAATTTTTTTAGACCGATAATTTTTTACTAATTTTGGACATTTTTGAACCATAAAAATCAAAATTTCTGTTGGACCCCAGAAGGGTTTTGTTAGCATAGATTAGTTTATGTCAAAAAAACGGATTTCTGTTGGACTCAAGAAGGGTTTAGTTAGCATAGATTAGTTTAGGTAAAAAAAACGGTTCACGCTAGGTTCGCGCTAGCGTGAACCTAGCGTTTTTTGTACATAAACTAATCTATGCTAACAAAACCCTTCTTGAGTCCAACAGAAATCCGTTTTTTGACATAAACTAATCTATGCTAACAAAACCCTTCTTGAGTCCAACAGAAATCCGTTTTTTTACATAAACTAATCAATACTAACAAAACCGTAATTGAGTCCAACAGAAATCCGTTTTTTTGACAAACTAATCAATGCTAACAAAACCCTTCTTGAGTCAAACAGAAATTTTGATGGTTCAAAAATGTCCAAAATTAGTAAAAAATGATCGGCCTAAAAATTATTTTTTTTGTCAAAGTGGGGGTACCAGCTTTATTGCTCTGAATATCGAGTTGTCCAATCTCTGAAATGACGATGGGTCAAAATTTGATTTTTATTGTTCCAAAAGTGTCCAAAATTAGTACAAAATTATCGGCATAAAATTTTTTTTTTGTCAAAGTCCCGCACTTTATTGCTTACCAGCTTTATTGCTCTGATATCGAGTTGTCCAATCTCTGAAATGACGATGGGTCAAAATTTGATTTTTATGGTTCAAAAATGTCCAAAATTAGTACAAAATTATAGGACTAAAAAAAATTGTTTTGGGTAAAGTGGGGGTACTAGCTTTTTTGACATTCTTCATAGGGAATGCATTACCGATCAAAAATATGCAATACCGGTTTTTCGGTATTTTCGTTTCAAAAACCGGTAAAAATAAAAACAGAAATTTTTTTGGAATAATGGGCTCATTGCATGATTTTTACCTCTCGCCCAGAGAGGTATAGGGATCGTGAAAAAATTCGATGTCGAGATTTTTGTCAATAAGCACGTTTTAGCACCTTTAGAACCTATTTTGACTATTTTCACGATGATGTCTGTGTGTGTGTGTGTGTCTGTATGTGCGCCTACTATAGTCTTTCGTTCTGATTCATTATCTCAAATTCTACTGAACATAAAATTCTAATATTTTGCAATATACATTTATATATGTTAATGAAGAGCTGATAAGATTTTGGTAAAAATCTGTCAACCGGAAATGGTATTTTCTTGAAGAATTTTAATATTTTTTGCAAAAAATATAGGAAATACTGCGATAGTTACAATTTGTCATTCGACATTTGAAAGAACAAATTATCTCTTACAATATTTATTTAACATCGTTTCTATATCTCTTACCAATAAAGGAAAATTAATTTTCAAAAATTTGTAATTTTACCTACCACGATTTGTAAAACATAATATAGGAAAAAAAATTGAAAACAAAAATGAATATGTCAATGTGACAGATGAACAGACGTATACACAATTTCTGAAATGTTTGTGGCACCATTTTAAAAGAAATGTAAATATTATTAACAACTGAACATAATGTAATAAGGTAATAATAAAGTTAAATTTTTATCTATAAAGAGCTAATTAAAGAACTAAGAACTATAAAATTATTTTCAAAAAGTTTGTAAATTTATTGCAAAATTATAATTTAAGAAAGCCTAACTAAAATCAAATTCACATAAATTACAGTGTTAAAGCGAGAGGTCGTGTGCTGGCCACAACAGATTTTTTATTAAATATTTTTAAAGAAGAGATACTAACTTGGAATCCGTATTTTTTATTTTCAGAAAATTTTTATCAACAAGCCAAAAAATAACTAATGAAAATTCAATAATAAGAGATATATGTGACGTATACTCCCGTATACCTCTAAAGCTTCCATATTTGGTATACAATATAATGATTTCACAGCAAAGTTTCTTTTTCAAATTACTAAAAAACATAATTTTTACTTCCTTGTACGGAGTAAAAAGGAAGTATTGTAATCGCGAAAAACTTCGGTTTTCAGATTTTGATGGAAATATCCGTTTTGACCTTTTCTGAATCCATTATGACTAGTTTCGTCGTGACGTCTGTACGTATGTACGTACGTACGGGCGTACGTATGTATGTCGCATAACTCAAATTCGGTTAGACGTAGAAAATTGAAATTTTGTATTTAGGACTAGGACTGTTATAGCATCTAGTTGTGCACCTCCTATTTTTTGTTTCAATCTACAAACCGGAAGTAGTAAATTTTAAAAAATTTTCGATAAATATTTAATTTAAGACAAATTTTTTTATTTTAAATGAAAGATTATGTGATTATTACCTACAGTCGGTATTTTATAAATATTTTTGTATCTGGTATCATTTAAGAATAATTAAAGTATATATTTATAATTTAGTATTTCGGTATCTTGTAGTCCATGATCGATTAACATTTGTTACTACGTAAAATTTAAATGTTTATGACATGACAGTGACAATAGTAAAATATGCTTTATATCTTCTTCTGCAGTTTAAATAAAATGACTAAAATATATTTGTGAGTATACTAGTATAATAAGTTAAAAGAATTTTTTATATTATTCTACATTTTAGTTATTAAGAAAAGTATGAACAAACAAGGCGTACAAGGAAGTCATGTGGTGTCCACGTCAGATTTTTTGAAATTAAATTTATATTTTTACCAATGTTTAAAATTTAACATTAGGTTCATAGTGATACAAATCTCATTTTTAGTACCATGCAAGAAGCCTTTAGCGAATTATTCATTTTATTTATTACTTAAATATGTTTTTAGAACACTATTCAATAAACACATTTTAGATACAAGTTAAACCGAATTTTCCTTTTCCTAAAATTCCTCCACTGAAACCTTTTGACTGCGAAAATTTATTAATTCAAAATTCTGAAAGCTTCCATTAAATCTGGAAAATAATTCATTTTTAAAGTTTTGGGAAAGGAGCCAATGATACCTATAATATTAATATTGTTTATTTTGTAGGTGTATCACGAGGAACCGAACCTAATCCGCGAAGACCACGAGCTCCCCGTTCTTATGTTGCTCCTTCGTGCGATCGAACGCGACACAGTGTTGATTGCGATATCTGACGGCAACAGCAGCGCCGGTGGAGCTAATGAGAACATCGCGGTACGCAATTACATCGAAGGCACTAAGCTCCTGATCGCTTTTCTCAAACAAATATCATACGCCTAATTACCTACTTGTCTCTCCCAGTCTGCTCTACTTTATTGTTTACTTAGTTGTTCTCTTTTTGTAACTAAGGAGAACAGTAAATGTTTTGCAATTCATTCTGTGTTGTTATTTCTGTTTTTAGATATAAGATTTCACGAATTTTGGAAACATCACAAAACAATTAGAAATTAACTAATTCACAATAAATTAAATAAACTTTTAAATCGTTGATAATAAAAATTGGAACATACATAAAAAGTCCTGATTAACTCTATTCAAGACTAGACAATTAGTTTTATTTGAAACGAATTTTCAGTCTTTTTGTAAATAGGGTTGGCACGTGTATAAATAAAATACTGCGATATTTATCTTTTATTGCAAGCTATATCGCTTAATTAACTCTCTTGTATACTTTGGTAAAGTTTAAGGCCCTGTTCATGCACACGAGGACTCTATGAAGATTCTTTCAGGATTCTGAATTTTTGATAAAAAAATAATTTCATGATTTTGAAGCAATCAATAAATTATAAATTATTCTTTTCGAAGACTCATTGATGATTCAATTTAATGGCACCGCAATTTAACGGGTAATCCACACTAAAATTATGTTTTCCAAGATTCAGAATCTTGAAAGAATCTTCATAGAATCCTCGTATAAACAGAGCCTAATGATTTCTAATTTTTAATTTACTACAAATATTTAATGCCAGCTTGGCTATTAGTATTTTGTTATTTTCGAGAATAGTGAAACTTATATTAAGGCGGTTCACTTGTACCAAAAATATAGCGGAAAAGTGACCTCGGCATATTATAAACTGAGCCCTTGCTTTTAAACCTACACTATTTATTTTTTATATATGGCTAGATAGTAGATGTCTCTAGAGTGCTATGAAGTCGAAATCTTCTTATTGCTTAGAGTTTTATTATTAAAAATTAAGGAACATGACCAATTTCACTCATATTTATTCTTATTTTTTCTTTATTTCTGTTTTTAAGCACCAATAGTCCAGTCAGGAGAGGTTTTGACTGAAGACTAATACATAACCAAATGAAATTTGACATGTGAGTAGTTAAGAACATACAGAAACAAAAAAAAAATTCGCTCCACCTCGGTATGCTCCGCTTCCCACAAAAATTTTCAGTTGAAACTCAAAATTTTCTTGTAACGCATTTTCCTCGAAAACTATCAAAGATTTTGGAAAACTGTTTTGACAGGATGAAAGCTGAGGAAATTTTCTATCAAAATGGTCTTTGAAAATTTTTCATAAGTAGCACCGTGTAGGCACCAGCCATTTAATATTCGAATGACTTGAGAATTTTCTGTATAGTAGGCGCTACATTGCGAATGACGTAATAAATTCGCCGCTACAGAATGAATGTGTTATAACTTCGTTAAAGAACATCATTTTTTAAATATAAAAATTGCATTTTATTCGTCGAGGCTTCCACTTTCAATTGCACTAATAACATTTGAATTTCCGACCCCGTTTATACCGAGAAACTTGCTTTTAAAAAAATCATAACTCAGTATTAGAAGACGTTCAAAGAATTCTCAATATTTTCAATATCTATGAATGAAATTGTAAACTCGTAGAGGATTATCTTCATCAAATCATCCCCAATCACATGCAACTATTTGGAGGGTTGTGTGTTGTACGTCCGAAAAAATAACTGGTTTTTGCTATCTCATAGATTTCTTTATTTATCTCGGGCACGAGCATTTTTGAAAATAGACCACTTTTTGGCCCCGTAAATTGATTTTTAATGAGCTTATCGTTAAGTACAAATCCTAATCAACAAGATTCTGTAATTTGTTTCATCAATTGTACTACTACGTACATGTAACAAATGTTTTCCTAAAAAAAGATCATAACCTATAAATAAAGAAGGTAGCGAAAACCAGTTTCCTTTTCGGACGTACAACACACAACCCTCCAAATATTTGCATGTGATTGGGGATGATTTGGTGAAGATAATCCTCAACGAGTTTACAATTTCATTCATAGATATTGAAAATATTGAGAATTCTTTAATACTGAGTTATGATTCTTTAAAAAGCAAGTTTCTCGGTATAAACGTGGTCGGAAATTCAAATGTTATTAGTGCAATTGAAAGTGGAAGCCTCGACGAATAAAATGCAATTTTTATCTTTACAAAATGATGTTCTTTAACGAAGTTATACCACATTCATTCTGTAGCGGCGAATTTATTACGTCATTCGCAATGTAGCGCCTACTATACAGAAAATTCTCAAGTCACTCGAATATTAAACGGCTGGTGCCTACACGGTGCTACTTATGAAAAATTTTCAAAGATCATTTTGATAGCTAATTTCCTCAGCTTTCATCCTGTCAAAACAGTTTTCCAAAATCTTTGATAGTTTTCGAGGAAAATGCGGTACAAGAAAATTTTGAGTTTCAACTGAAAATTTTTGTGGGAAGCGGAGCATACCGAGGTGGAGCGAATTTTTTTTTTGTTTCTGTATGTTCTTAACTACTCACATGCCAAATTTCATTTGGTTATGTATTAGTCTTGGGTTTCAGTTAATTTTTGACTCTCCTGACTGGACTACAAGGGTAATTAATGTAAAAAAATGACAAAAATCAGAAGTGCCTCCCGCCTAATTCTACCCTTTTTACTAATCTAATAAATAATAGCTACTTAAACTTACATACCAAAATCACCTGACCTGCAATCTTGATCTTATATTAAGATTCTTATAATATTTACCATGTAAAATACACTACTGAATCAGTCGCCAATCTTGTTAGATTTCAACAGTGCAGGAGGACCAAGTCAAAGATATAGGTAAATAGGTACTACATCACATGTTTTGAATTGTTGAGATCTGTGTAATATTTAACCCGGGATTCGGGATAAATGATCTCAAGTAAGTAGGTAGCATTTTTGAGTAATGCATCCAGAGTCATCTACCGGAATTCAAAGCCAAATAGACTTCACACTTTAAATATAGTGAAAAACAATAATGAAATTATTATATAACATTTATTTTATTTAGTCAATTCTAATAAGTTTTATAACAATTTAATTATTGTTTCTCGATCTATTATCTGTATAAAATTTTAATATTACAAAATCAATTATTTACACTCATTTTTATGGAACTCAATGGTAGTGTAGCTTTGTTTGCGCTTAAAAATAAACCGTAGCGCCTAGGCCTTTGAATTCACGCCAAACAAACTTAAGCCGTTATACTCGGTTTAAGTGGAATTCAGTTTAAGGCCGACCCACTTTGCTCGCACCTTTTACAAACAAATTCCAACTCATAGTAGGGGTAGGCGGGCAGAATGGGGTAGCGGGGTTGAATGGGAAAATGCTGTTAGCGCGTGCGCATGAGTGTAGGAATCCATTAAATGATATTTTGACGTTTAGTCAGAGGCAGTCAGAGGTCAAGTTTTATCATAATGATGGTTATCCAGTACATTTGTTATTTAGTCTTTTTACAATTTTGCTGTATATTACGGTAAAATTACTGACTATAATTAAATTATTTTTTGCAATGTTATGTAGTGGGGCGGAATGGGATGTTCTGCTCCACATGTTTTATTATAAAGTTATGTAGGTATGTCAATTATTTTGTTTTATATAATATATTCAGATGGTGTGTAATTACAAAAAAAATTGAGAGGCAAAGCTGGTCTTTAGACAACTTGCAACGTGCTGTAGAAGCTGTCATGGCCTTTATAGTGATCAACTTTATTCAAAGTCAAGTGAGGGTTGGTGCTCTTGTGCGAAGTGTCACAAATGGCCACATATGTCGTGCGCGGGTTTTGACAGCAATGACGATAAGTCTGTATTGATTTGATAATTAATTATTTATTAATTCCGTGATTTATTTTCTTTGCGTTTTTCAAGTATAATTTATTGATTTTTCATAATGGTTTTACTATAAAAATGTTCTACATTGTCTTTTTTTTTTAAATTTCTAATAAATTCGTCATAAATAAGACGATATTCCGCCCACCTTCCCCTACTCATATTAAACAAACTTAGGCTGTTATATTTGGTTTTGGAGCCTATAGGCTCGCTTTGTTCACGCATCTTTTATACAAACCCAAATCCTAAACCTACTGAATTTGAACTAAATTATGCTTAACATACCTACTCAAGATGTTATAGTTTTACCTTTATGCAACATTTTACAGACAAGGGTACTATTTGAATTTTACGTAACATATACATGTTTTATTCTATGATTAAATATTGCATGTATCTTATACACGGTTTTCCAAAAGTTCAGGGACGGAACTTATAAGTTTTGAACGAGTGAAGAAAAAAATTGAAAATTTGGGGATCACTCGTTTGGGTCATTGCAAGACCGAATAAGGTCGACATTTTGAACATTTGTTATAAAAATCGTAATAAACGTGCAAAAAACGTTAAAATTAATTAAAATTAAATTCTTCAAAGAATATAAGATACCTATCGGGTTTTGGTTTATGGTGATGTGTTTCTTTTTTCATTACCTTTAAACTAATTACAGGGGTTGCTATTTAAAAATGTATGGAAGTTCTAAACTATCTAAGAATGTAGTTTTTATGACTCTTCAGTGATTCCCAAATTTTCAATTTTTTTCTTCACACGTTCAAAACGTATAGCTCCGTCCCGGAACTTTTGGGAAACTGTGCATAAGATACATGCAATATTTACTCATAGAATAAAACATGTATATGTTACGTAAAATTAAAATAGTACCATTAAGTAACTTCGAAATATCTGTGAGCTTTTTTTGCTATGTATCATTGCATGTGTGTTTGCTTTTGCTAGGTTCTAGGCGGCGTTGACTACTGATACTGATGCAGATAGCAGGCGGCTGTGAAGTAGGTAATTCATTTGTTTTTGATTGTCAGAACCTGTGCTCAGTATTGTTAATTCTAATTATTAGACATAAAGTTAAAAAATATTAAATTAAGACTGATAAATATTGTTTAAAATATTTATGAATCAGTGTAAATTAGTGTAGAAAAATATGACAGTAGCAGCAGAGATCTTCAAAAAGGTAATTAATTACAAACATTTAAAATTGAATTTCAGTGCTTTTTGTTTATAAACTTCTCTAATGTAGGTACCCAATAATAAAATTTGAATTATTTGACCACAAAAAAGGTTCATCTAAACGAAGTACCTATTTAATTAATTAATATTGGTTATATTTGTTATTTTAACGGTTTTAACTAGGTAACCTCAAACACAAATTATAATAATAGAAAAATTCATACTACATAAATACATACTTCAAAAAATATTTAAGAAATTTTACAAATACATTGGTACAACGCGATTTTTAATTTAGAATTATTATCTGTAATTTCCGAGGTAATTTCTATGCACAAGAATTTTAAGAATATTTTGAATTGAAACCAAAATAACTGCTAGCAATTTTTGCAGCAGCTTCTAATTGACGGGAAATATAGGTACTTTCCTTCATAATAAAATTAAATGATGAAGAAATATTATATAATATTATTATATCAAGTGAAAAAAATTTCTATGTGAGCCAAAGGGCGAACGAACCCGAGCCGAGCGCTGGAAAAAAAGGAAATTTAAAACCTTACCTACTTGACATTGATATTTGATAATTTTAAAATTGTTAATAGTTTTTGAAAACAATAACATCATAAATAAAACTCCGTAGTTGATTAATGTACATATTATTCCCCTAGAGAGAAAATGTGACATTTCTATACTTTTTTATGTCATAGAAATTGACTTCTACTCCCGGTCTCGAAGAACCAAGTGTCTTGAGCATTACTCTTAAAATTAGACTACTATAATATTTATAATTTTAGACATCGAAGACATTTTTATAAACATAAAATTATAATACAAAATACCATTCCATGTACCTAACTATTTTTATTTAAAAAAAACATCTACAATACCATTATAGTTGCACACACTTATACATTATTTACATTAATAAAATTTAATTTACACTTTTGAAATATTCCTTGGAACCTTCTGGATTAGGCTTAATAGTCTTAGAATTCGGTGTCCAGTTTGCAGGACAAACTTCTCCGTGTTCCTCAACAAACTGCAAAGCTTTAATCGTGCGGAGAGTTTCATCAACTGATCGTCCAATTGGCAAATCGTTAATAGACATGATTCTCAAAATGCCTTTGGGATCAATGATGAACAAACCACGTAACGCAATGCCTTCGTTCTTAAGAAGGACATCGTAGTTTGTAGAAATTGTTTTATTTATGTCAGAGAGCAATGGGAACCGCAATTTGCCGAGTCCTCCTTCGTTTCTTTTAGTATTTTGCCAAGCGAGATGTGAGAAATGTGAATCAATAGAAATTCCAATCACTTCTGTGTTTATACTGTTAAATTCTTCGATTTTGTTGTCAAATGCCACCAATTCCGTTGGACATACAAAGGTACTAAAAATTATGAATTATAAAATAATTATTTGTATACCAAGGGCTGAAAGTAGCCTTTTGCAGACGGGGTTAGATATTGTTTGTAGCACTGCAACTAATGGAAGTCTGCAAAGATACTTTCAGCTAGCAGTATACACAACATGTTTTCTATGATTAAAAGAAAATAAATTGATAAAACAAAATCAATGTAAACATTTAAAAAAAAATTTAACCAAATCTTAATACATTTTTATGAATTCTGGAAAACATTAGCAGCGATCTGAAAATATTTTCAAACTCACCATTAGCAAGCATTAGTCTGTAATTCATTTTCAAGTAATCAAGTAATGTTTAAAATAGTTATTTATGTAACAAGTATGCAAAATAGAGTTTTAGAGGACGAATCTATTTACGGACGAGGTGTAAGCCGAGTCTTTAAATTAATACAAAAAATTTAGTATATGCTCTACAAAGTTAAGTATTCCAGATTATAAATTTTAAATAAAATTTTGAAAAACGTAGACGATGAAACAATGAAAATCAGTGAAAATAATCATATAAATAAGGTAAATAACACCTCATTGTCTAGGTTACGTTATTTTAAAGGGCTATATTATTTTGCGGACTCAAAACATTTCGCAAAGTAACAATTTTAGACAGCATGTACTAAAAACCATTTTATAGTATTTTGCGTGTGAGAAGTATACTTACAAATCTAATGGATAGAATACTAGCACAACATATTTTCCTTTATAATCAGACAATTTAATTTCTTTAAATTGCTCGTTAACAACAGCAATACCTCTAAAATCTGGAGCCGGCTTTTGAACTTGAGGTCTGATTACTGTAACAATTAACTATAAATAAAAATTACATAAACTTGTTATAACAATTACCTGCTGGTGTGCAATAGTAACGTAATTCAGGTGCATTAACTAGATTTGGAACAGAAAGTTTAGCATATTGTGGAACCTAAAAATATTACACTTGAAATAACCTCAAAATATAAAAATTTACAAGATCTCATTGTTACCTTCCTAATTAAAGATGTAAATAAACGAGACATGATAGTAAATTTATGTGTTGCGTTTTTTATATTAAAAGATATTTTTCATAAATAGAAGTCAAGTACGACCTTTCACCTCAAAATAATAATGTTAAATAAGCAGAAATAAGAATTGTGGGTATGACGACCAATCGCCGCAAAACTTAAAATTCAAATACGCTGTGGAAAATGCTTCATCATCTAATTCTAAATGCAATAGTTTATTATAAACATTTAATTACATTAAACACATTTCAACAACAAAAAATATGCCAGAATATTATTTTTATCATTCATTTATTTTGAATTTTCCGTTAAAATAACTAAACAGCGACTGAATAGATTGTGTTTTGTTAACTAAGCCCTGTTCGCACGGGAATTCTTTGAAGATTCTACAGAGATTCAGAATCCTGGAAAAGAAGAAGTTTTGTTCTTTCTAGTGGTTTTGAAGCAATCTATAAATTAAAATTGTTCTTTTCCAAGGCTCATTGAAGATTCGATTTAGCGACAAAGCAATTTAACAGATAATTCTCACTAGAAAGAAAAAAACTTCTTTCCAGGATTCAGAATCTTGGTAGAATCTTCAAAGAGTCCTCGTACGAATAGGACTATTTTCTACTTAAATTTTAAGTGTACTTCAATAAAAAATATCGAATCAAACTCATGACAGCAATGTTATGTTTTCTACGCTTGACAACTGATTCCTATTCGATATTGTTAACTTAAAATTTAAAATGGAAGCAGTGCAAGATGTTTTAAATTTATTAAATTATTGTTTTAATCATGTATAGTGTAGTTTGCATTATATTAAATCGGAAAATCACGAAGAATATTCGATTGTACAGTATGATAATGTAAAGTGAAATCATTTTTGATAATATGTGTATACCTGCTTAGTATTATTATTTCTAATTATTATCCGACTTGGATATGGCATTCTCACATATTGTGAATTATCTTGATATAATGTATTATATGGTGTGTGCAGTTATCAGCCGTCAACTCACGGGTGCTCACTGATTATAAGTAGAGATTTTTTCAGTTAAACTGGAACAGCTATCCGCCCCATAATAAAAAATAATTATTTTAATAATATTCAAACAATTTTATATTACAAATTATTTACAAAATAATATGGTACAAAACATTGGCTACATTAAATAATAAAATCACAGATAATCAATCAAATTTCTTACAAATTAAACAATTCTTTGACCAGTAGGATTATAAATCCTATCATGTGTATTAGAAGTAGATCTACTTAACATAAGCTGATATTTATAAATTTCTGTTTTCTTGTTATTTTCCAATTGTAACTTCCGCAGTTTCTTCTTTCGATAATAGTAAACACATAACCAACCGGATATCGGAATCAAGGCAAATCCCAATGGTATTAAAAATAGAATTGAAAATGAAGTGGTACCTTGCCAATCTTTTTCTAGAGCAATTACGTCTATATACACATCTTTACTACTTTTACCATTGTTATTAACAGCAACGCAAGTGTATATTCCTGTATCATTTTCGTTAGATTTCTCAATAATTAGCTTACTAACATAAATATAATTTCCTAAAGCCATTTGACTACTGTTTTGTTTCAAATAAGTTTTGTTGTTAGGTTTGTCATGAATTACTGATGGTCCAGTATTCAATGGAGCGGAATCTACGTGTTTTAGCCACCAAATTGCTGGCGGAATAATAGAATCGCTGTATGCTTTACACTGGATGACAATTCTTAAATTTTCTAATATTGTTGTGTTGAGTGGTTCGATTCCTAGTAGTGTTGGTTTTGTTCCGTTTTTCACCTGGTGCCAATATGGTTCTGAAATTATAAATATAAAAATTTATAAGTTTTATTAAGTGAGCTGTTAATTAAAATACAGTTTGCAAGCAAATTTTTTGATTAAACAGCAAACTTTTGACATTAAAGTCAAAAAGCTTAAATCTCAATGGTAATAATTTTTATCCTTCAAAAAAATTCATATTTTCATATTTTGTAATAAGTAGTTTTTGAATCCATTTATCAACACAATACTTCTACAGATTTTTATATTTTAATTAATGAAAATGCAAGAACTTTCGTCACCAGTATTCTTATTAATTATTATTCTTAATCATAAAAAAAATGTTAAATTATTTTTGTGTAAAACTAAATGTTTGAATATTAATCATTTATTTTCTGAAAAATGCACCACGAAAATTATACTTAATTCATTGTAACAACACCATCAACAAGAATGTGAATTTAATAAGATTACCGATAACCAAATTTTAGGTCAATAAATGGTATAAAAAACCTCAGACTACAAAATATTAAAATTTGAATTGTTTAATTTTTACCTCCCGACTTATATTCTATAAAGGGAATTATTGTGACGGGTCAAAATTTTCGAGTACGAGTTTTTAGTGAATAAGCACGTTTTGGGTCCCTAGAATACGAATTTACTGTGGGTGTGTGTATGAACGTGTGTCCGTATGTTACAATTTTTTCGTTGACGATAACTCAAAAATATCGAACATTTAACAACAAAATTTTTTATTTAAGGTTTTAATACGAATCTTAGAACCCAGTTATTTTTTTAAGCAATTCCCAAACCGGAAGTAGTACTTTTCTTAAATATTTCGATAAATAATTAATTTATCGTAATATTTTCCACTTTAAATGAAAGATTATATTTTTGTCATCTATAAAAATTTTCTGTACATGGTACTATTTAGAAATTAAATTATTGTTTATAATTTAGAATATGAAACTTCAGTAGGTATTCAGTATCTTGTATTTGTAGTCCATGATTGTTTAACATTTGTTATTACGAAAAATTTAATCAATTATGCCAGTTTCAGTGACAATTGTGACATACCGTTTATATTCTTCTGCTCTGCTGTTTACATAAAATGACCAAAATATGTGTATAGTATACAGTTAATAAAGAGTAGGTAAAGTATGATGGGAGGTCTTGTGCTGGCCACATCAGATTTTTTAATAATTATATTTGACGTCATTATAAAGTTAATATCTAAAGATATAATAATTATTGTGTTAAAATATATATTAGCTCATTTTTGCTATAAATTGTTATTTATACTATGTAGTTAAGTTAAAAGAAAATGTTATAGTTACATTTTCAGAAAGCCCATAATAGAACTCCAACTTGATTTTATTCATTTAAGAATTTCAGATTTATACTGTAAAAATAATACCTAGTTTTACACATTTTATTATTTTATTGATTTTCAAAATTGCTTATAAATTTTTACCAAAGACTTCGAATGTTTTATTTAGTTTATTAAAATGTCTATTTTACCTACGACATGAACCTGGAACTTTTTAACTATTTTCGATTCTTCATAATCTTGTAGTTTATATGAGCATCTGTATAATCCACTATTATCTCCTGACGATTTTTCGATGACGAAGCTTGGTACACAATGATGAACATTACGATTTATATGCACTGGAATCCAAGGATTTATTTCACTATTTTCACATTTTGGTTTATGCGGAAAATCAGGACCACAAGCCTGAAATATAATTAATAAATTATTCAAACGGTAATATCTGAAATAAACTATACTCGGTTTCAGCTTAGAACGTAGTAGGTGGCACTGTGAATGCAGTCCGTTCTACACCCAAACATTTTATTAGTTTAAACTTTGGCGCGAACTTAAAGAAGGTATTTTTTGTGAATGTAAGTTGTCATCTATAGAATAATGGATGAATAAAAATTGTCAAAATAACAAGGAAGTAAAAAAGAAACACACGTTGTTTTACTGTTTTCAGGTTATAAACTTGAAATGTGAAACGGAAATGAAATCGCGAATGTTCGCTGGTGTAAATCCACCTCTCGTCTCGACCAATCAGAATCAAGCATATCATCGTCCTATCTTACTCAACGCTACGTTCTAAGCTGACATCAAGTATAGGTAATCATTTTTTTTAATGAAAACATAGCAGTGTATATTAGTGCATCTAACTATTTAGTATTTAGAAGACGTAATTATAACACAGACTGTTTGACTGCACTTTATATTATTAAAATAAGGTATTATAAGTATTCATTCTTGTTAAATTACTTTTGATAGTAATTTAGATTTTAACTTTAAATATTTTTACATAAAAACCTTATTAAATGAGATCTTTAATTTTTAATTTTTGCGTTTTTAAAGTTACTCATTAGGTATGTGTTCAATCTCCATAATATAAATAATTTCAGGATGCGAATATAGTTTATGATACCAATGATACTAATGTACAAGTTTTTAAAGCACCTACGACGGGTTTAAGAGCACGACGCGAAGCTTTAAAAAAACTTATACACGTGTGTCATACGCTTATTACACCTGCATCCTAATTTGAAAAATAGAGCTGGAAAACAGAATTTTAATTTTGATTCATTTTATAAAGTAGTCAATTGTTGTTGCTTAGTAACTTTTAAAACACAGAGCGTGTTTTAGTCTTGTTGCACGCATTGCGTGTTTTAAACATTGATTATGATGCATAATGTGTAATAATAAGTTGATTATTTATCACAAAACTTTTGTTTATAATATTTTATTTTAACTTTGTTTGGAATCAGTATGATTTTTATGTGCCTAAATTTTAAGTATACAAATCTAAACATCATCAGTTAATACAATTTTTATTAAGGTATTTTTGAGGTATGAGGTAATAATCGCAATATAATTTATTTTTTATTAATTATAAATGCACAAGACAAGAGAAGGAAATTAAAAAATGATTTTTAAACGATAAAATATCAATTAATTTATATTTGTAGCATATTATATAAAATATAGTAATTGTGTAGGTACACTTATCATACTTTAACACCTGATGTTATTGAAAACATTATTGCAAATATTATTTCATAAATATTTACATTATTGTATGAGTAAGAAATCGAAAATATCAAAATATTTACATACTACAATACAATGTAGTCGCTAGCATGAAATTTCAATATTTTAAATTCTGCGAATTTGCATGGCTAGTGAGCCGTTTCTCGGAAAATATTATAAAACAAATTAAACTAAATCCAGATTGTTTTTACTCCATGATTCCGGCTAAATCCTAAGTTTTTAACAAAAATACATACCTTAAATTCCCATTTGATGATGACATTTTTAATGCAAGGTGTTAATTCACATTTTAATTTGATAAAAGCTCCAGCGGGTTCATGTATCATTTCCGTTGTAGGAAAAACAGCTCCTGGGTAATCTGTACAAGATTTGATAACAGACGATATAATAAGAATGTTGATAAACTTTATTCATTAATGCATTGTTATAAAAACATGCAAACGTGTTGTAAAATAACATGCTTTATCAATTAGAAGTGATAAAGAAAACTTTCAGCAGCATTGTTGCAAATACTTCAACAATGAATACTAATTTGAAATATATAAATAAATATTTGAAACGTTTCTATTTATTTAAGCTTCTAACAAGTTTAATTTTAATCTAACATGCGTCATGATATTCAAAATATACAATTCAAAGTAAACAGTTTAAATCTATGACCACGCGTAACTAATATTAAATTTACTGTTTATTAATAATAAAAACTCACCATTTAAAATTTGAGCATAAGCACAGTTTGCAATTAAAACTATTAAAAACGTGAAAGCCACTATAAAGTTTATACGACCGGAAACAGTCCCGATTTTATTGCTCCTACTTATGCAGTCCATGTTCTAGGAGTCAGAAAGAATACTAAGGATTCTGTAAGGTGAATAAAAGTAACCCACTCACTGTTTACACATACACCACTTTAGTTTTATGTCTGGTTTGGATCAGGTTGTATAAACATTTATATTACACAAACGCCAAAACATTTATACAAGACCGGTCGACCACCGATTCACCCTTAAGCAAGAGATATTTAAAGGTTACAGTTAGTATGGAGTGCTGAATTTAAACGAGCCACCGATAGAGTGTGTATTTTCTCTGTCGAGTTTGTAACAAAATAATCAAACAATATTTTAGACACGCTCCATACCGAAGTATTGTTACATACTGAAGTAGGTACTTACTTTATAATCTTATTTTTGATAACGCTATCAAACATCCACGCAGATATTGCAATGTTGTATGGACAGCTTGTGATTTTAAACCTTACCTGATCGTCAGCAAGCGATAGTTTACCTTATTGCGTATATATTTAAATTCCCCCCTTATCAGTAAACCAACTATTGATAGTATTAGTTTTATTTGTTTTGATATCAGGGTAAATGAAACAAAAATTGATTAATGGTAATATTATATTTTAAATAGTACGAAAGCATAGTTATTAAACTGACGTATAATAAATATTTGAGTTGGTCTTTAATGTAAACAATATAAAGCTGCAGAAAAATATAATAAACTTAATTCCGTAACCAAATATTTACAAATCAGAATATTAATGCAAACAAATAAATTAGAAATAATTTAATCAACAAATTGTAAAAGTACTTTCTGCAAATCAGGATAACTAAGTTCAATTTCATGTTTTTCAGGTTTTTCGGACTTGAAATGCTTCAACGGAATTTTGATTTCACCAATTGTTACCGGTTCAGTTTTAAGCATCACCTAAAACATATTTAATAAAAACAAGACTAATAATAGAAATATGAATTACTTACTTTAGTCATTTCTCTAGTAGGAAAAGTAGCAAAATCAGCTTTAATTTTTCCTCCAAATTTTCGATTTACTGTTTCGGCGACTACTTTATTCTGCAAATCATCAAATCGTTTTTTCAAAGTTTGAAGACGATTTAATTCATTCAACATATGATTTTTAGGAGCTGCTCTATCTAACCAAGCCTTTGTACCTGGTTTTCTATTTGATATATCGACAACTTTTGGCGTAGCCAAAGTCATAAGAATATCCTACAAAAATAAAATGAGATTTTACAAGTTTTACAAAAAATTATCTTACTCCTTTCAAAACTGTAGCTTCCTTAAACAATTCGTTTATCTTGTCATCGGCTTCTTTCTTGAAATTTGGCAACGGTTTTAGTTTGGACAATTTTTTTTTTAAGTCAGCACACTGAATTCGCAATTTTTCATTGCGCTCATTTTCTAAGCTGGCTTTCAAATTGTTTATTTCTTGTAAAAGCAATGGTGAATCTCTGACCATTGCTGGAAGACTAGGTCCATTGTTCGACGAAGTCATTTGAGACAACTGAGTTCCTGATGTGCTCTTAGACATTCCTTCAATGATAGCTTTCTTCGAATACATTTTTAGTTTCTCTCTCATTTCACCTCGTTCATTTTCTAATGAATCGATATCGGTTTGGAGATGATCTAAGGTTTCTTCAAATTCTTTTTCTTTTTTCTTGAAATTATTTTGTGCTTCTTCAAGTTTTCTTTGTAATTTTTCGATTGTTAACTCATAGTCTTTATTAACGTTGCCTAATTTCTTTTCGGCCAACTCTTTTCTGATTGTCATTTCAGATAATTCTTCTGCTTTTGATTTAAGAACTTTACGGAGTTCTTTAATATCAGCTTCTTTAGTTTCCAATTTGTTCGTTAAGTTTTTAGTTTCTTCCAATTCTTTTTTGACAATTTGAGAGCGTAGAACAATTGGTTGAATGGGCTAAAATTTATTGAATTAGATACAATTAAAATGAATAAATAGTCGTACCTTTTCTTCATTTCTGTTGGACACATTAATATCGTACTCATTATCTTGCAAAAATTGTGCAACTTGAGAAACTTGAGTTAAAATAAAAGTAAGAGAATTTTTAATACTTTGAACAGGACCCAAATCGTCTTGTTCGTAAATTTTGTCACTTGCAGTCATGGCAAATTCTTTGAATTTATCAGCAGATAATCCTTTATCGAGTTCTAAAATAAAATATTTCAACTCCACATAAAAAAAAGTTTTGAAACATACCTCCGCTGATAGTAATAGTCTGAGTAGCAGTCTTCACTACATCTTGTAAAGTTTTTACAATTTTGCATGCGTGCAAATAACATTGATACAAATTTTCATATATTTCTTTGTTCAATCCCAAGTTAGTAATACTGGTATCTGTCGGAATTCTTCGTTTAACTAATCTTAATTGTTGTTGAATATTTTCAACTGTTGTTATTGCATGTTGCGCCAATAGGCCGGCGTCACCTATATCTGCACCCTAATAAAAACAACATGTAATAATAACAAGAACAATAAGATCATTATTATACCTCAATTAAAGATCGGATCGCAACAGAATCGGTGTTGATACTTTCGCAAGCAGAATTTAAAGCTCTAACATGATCGCTCAATAAAGTATTATGATTTAAAAGACCGTTAGAACCCAAAATAATTGGATACATCGTGTTGAAATATCCAACACACCGTTCCATTGCTTCATATGGAACATTTTCATCTAATTGATCGCGTTTTAGAAGTTCGATGTAACTATCGATGATTTTTTCTTGTGCAGACATTTCTGGTAAAGTGCCTCCAACTTTTAATAAACATTCAGAAGAACAAGTATTTAAAGAATAAAGATATTGATGGAGTACCGCCTAAAAGAAAAGAACCATGACGATACGAAAAAGATTATTGAATTAAACATACTTGTAATGCGTAAATGTAATGGGACAATCTGGCTCTAAAAGCGAATTGTTCGACGGCATGTCCTTTTAAAATACCTGCGCGATCAACCTTTTCAACAGTTGGAAATTTGTCTCGAATTTGAGCTAATAATATTTCGCTCTTACATAACATACGAGGAATTAACAACAATACCAAAATTGCGTCGTGATCACCTGAAAATTTTCTTTTTTATAAAAACCGTACTTAATAATATTTAAATAGCAAAACAATGAGTAAAGAATCTCAAAAAATACATAGGTAGGTACCTAAATAAATAGTTATATTCATACTTGATTAATTTTCAACTAAAAAATGAAACAATGTAAAAAATTTTATGAAATACCTAGATTAGTTCAGGAAATGTAATATTTATAATACGAGCGTTATAAAATTTCCTGCCAAAATATTTCACAATCACTTCCGCATAGCTAAATTAGCTGTCTAGCATCTAAAATTCACTTTAAATATTATTAACTATTTTAGTCATAAAGGGGACTGACTGTGTATATTTTAGTTTCGAAAAGAATGTGAAAGGTATTTTTTACATTCAGAAATGTAAGATTACTTTACATACAGGAATTTAAACTTATTGAAGTGCGTTTGTTTAAAAAAAAGCACATTATAAAGGAAAGTAATAAATTTTGGGTGCCCATTCAACACCAGAAATCTAGAAAATTTATAAGTCATCAAAAGATTCATTCGCAGAAATATTCAATTCTAGAATTTAAGATTCGACATAAATGCAAATTCAGAAAAATGCAAATCTAGAAAATTAATTTGTCTCTTCAGCACAGGAGGATACACAAATTAGGTTGAATCAGTACCATTTCTTGAGTCCCACATACTACTCGGTTTTGACAATAATTTTTGTACAGGGTGTTCCAGAGTTAAGTATTATAACTTTATATATGAATGTAGGACCTCAAAACAAGAAAAAAAATTGATTTGGAGATTTTCTAGCAAACGCTTCGTTTAGGAGATATTAGCTGTTAAAGTTACGTTTTCATGAAATTGAACGTTACTTGATTGTGGGGATGAATTAGCAAAAAACGCTAGTGGAATACAGCCAGATAAATTTATCTGACTGCATATTCCAGTACCATTTTATATTAATTACGTTTTCATGCTTTAATTTTATTGAAATTCCCTCAAGATATCAGTATGTAGCTAAGTCACAGTATAATAGGAGCTTCGAGCTTATACTGTGGCTAAGTAGCTATAAATGTTTCAGCCAAGTGCAAATACAAGGGGGGCAATGAGGGGATCTCTTATGTTTATCGCTTTTATACTAAAACTATCTCATGGATCCGCCACAGGTTCCAGTCAAATTTTAACATAAGATTTTTATTATTTTTGATACTACATTATTAATTGAATAATAGGATTAACATGTCCACATAGGGCACTGAACTCCTTTTATTAATATTAAATAAATTTAGTTTGTTTAAATATTTTGTAAAGTAAGCTGCAATCATGCAAAATTAACAAAAATAGTGAGTATGTTGACATGGTGATCGTTTACGAATGTTGCAACGCGAAGAAATAACACAGGACACAGGACCAATGTCGAGCAGTTACTCGTTCTGTCATCGACAGATGGAATAACAATAAATTGCCTTCTAGCTGGAGGTTAACATTTTTTTACGAATTTTGTAAATTATTATTGTTTTTTGAAATAAAGTTGCTAATAAGCAATATTTATTTATTATTATTCCTAAAATTGTTCAAATTCCTATTTGTAACTTCAGTTGCATTTTTACCGAATCTAAAATTTTGACTTTAATTTTCTTGTAAGTAATGACTCTTTTGATGCAGATAAATTTGAATGTTCAGGTGTTGCATTTTCCAGTGTATGAATATTCTAGATTTTTACTTTCTTGTGTTGAAGGCATTTCCTAATTTCGGTAACAAATTAACTTAAAATGACTTTTCAAAAAGTCAATTCAATGTTTCTATTTTTAAAGATAACTACATAAAGAAGAAAATTATTGTGTTGAGGTTCTTTATTCATAATTTTATTTTGTCCATTTATCATTTTATTCTCACCTCCGCGGTTCATAAAAGTATCTGGCATAAAAGCAGCCAAATATTTAACATGCTGAAGAGACTGCTGAACTTCGATTCTACGTAATTCTAAATCAATAGCTTTAGTATGCGCCTTAGTTTCGGTAAACATTTTCTTGAAGTCCAGAATTTCTGGCAAAGCAGAAACAGGTTTGGATGATTCTTGTTCCAAACGTCGCTGTAATTCTTGACATTGCTCTTGTAGTTTTTGTACGAGTTCTCGGAATTTATTTATAGTCTGTTCTCTATCTGCGATTGTTTCAAACGCAGCTTCTTTTTCCCGCTGAGCTTCTCTTGTAGCTGCATTAGCCATATCTAATTCTTCACGGAGTTCCATTTCAAGTTCTGCGTTGCTTTCAACTAGTTGGTCGTTCATATCTTGCAGTGCTTCTAATTCAGCAACTTCTTCTTCCAATCTTTTTACTTTATCTTCTAGTTCCATCTTCTTTTCGCCGAGATTTACCACCATTTCTTCGGCACCCAATGCCGCATCAACTTGTTCTTGTAAATCGACGATTTGATGTTCTAGTTCTTCTACTCGGGCGCTTAGTTTTTCTTTGGTTCGACCAAGTTCGGTTATTTCTGATTTTTTTTGGTCTAAATCTTTGCACAGTTTTTGATATTCATGTTTTTCGTGAGCTGATATGTCTCGCAAACGAACTAAAGTTTCTCGAAGTCGTGCGTTATGTTGTTGAAGTTGTTTAAGTTCGTAAGCACTAACATCTGAAGTGCCGTCACCTGTTGTTTTATCTTGCATTTCTGCTTTTAGGATCTCTAGGTCAAGTTGCATTTCTTCTATTTTTTCTTTAGCGGCATCTAGCTCCATTTGGAGTGTTTCAGCTTTTTCTTCAGCCATTTCTTTGTCTAAAGTTGCCATTTCGACAGTTTCAGACAAATCAGCCATTTCGTCAGCATGTATCTCTTTGGCTTCTATTGCTTCTCTCATGTCTTGTTTGGCTTTTTGCAATTCTCGTTGCAAACTAATCTGAGATTCCATTATTTTGGTTTTGAATTCTATTAGCTGTTCCAACTGTAGTTTAGTTTTGTCATATTCTTTAAGTTTTTCCCGATCTTCAGAACGTTTCAGTTTAAGTGTTTCTAGTTTTTCGTTCAAGTCGCGAATTTGCGCTCGCATGTTATCAATTTCTTGTTGGAGCTGCATGTTGGTAATTTTTTCTTCGACAGATGTTGTTTGAGTAACATTAGGAGATGTTAGGCTTTGCCCCGGAATAAATTGAGGCTTTAATGTTTCCACGAAACCGGTCTAAGCATAAATTTTTTTAGTATCATTGTGAATCATTTAAGTTATATTAAATACCTCAACAAATGATGCTCGTTTGGGTATTTGGCTAATATGTTCTACAATTTGTTGTTCTGGAGCCTTTTCAACAGATGGAGAAGCTAAATGACTTCGACTTCCAGATAAAGATTGCCTACTGCCAGCTAAAGATTGGCGACTACTTGCTAGAGATATGCGCGAACTAAAATCGATACATTTTGTTTAAAAATAGTAAAAACAAACTATGAAAAACAAAAAACAATAATACAATGATCCTACAATTCTTACAACTACCCTAATATTACCTCGAAGCAGATAAAGTCATTTGTTTCTGCGGAGAAGATTTTCTTCTGACACTATCCAAGCAGCAAATACAGATTTTATGTTACACTAGCGCATTATTAAATTTTGATAGCTTACTTACGTTGTTGGTTTAGACCTTACACCAACGCTAGCAAGCATGTAATACGTTAAAAAACGAAATTAGCTATTTAATAATAGTTACAGACTAGAACAGTACCTGGAAAGGCGACTACGCGTTTTTGCATCATCGGGAGTAGTTGCTGGCGAAGATCTTTTCGAAAGTATAGGATTACCTGCCTCATCTACTGCCGTCAGCTGGGATGGGCGCACAAACACTCCGCAATTTTCATCGCACTATAAAGGAGAGTGTAAAAAAATTGATGTCATGTTTATATTTGTTTAATTACCTGAAAATAAGTCTGCCCTCGAACTGAGCCATTGTTCTTTCCTTTCGGCTCATCCAGAATAACACCGATCCATTTGCCAGTAGCAAATGAAGTATGACCTATGTAAGCTACTACACCATAAGAATTTTTACCACTAACTTCTACACGCTGGCCGACTTTTAAATTTGGTTCACTCATATCTGTAAATAATTAGGTAAATAAAATACATGCCCACATGACGAATATTATGATGATTTTATGAATCATACCTTATATCTATTTTAGGTAAAATTCTCTTCTTAAAACTAATAAATCAGTAATTTAGGTTAGATAGAAGTCACTGCAGTATTATTATCAATAATATGCCACGAATAATTATTATAAAAGATTTTCATACATGACAGTGACAGTTGACATAACTGTCAAGCCGACATATAAATTGCGTGTACACAGTTCTACTGTGTGATTATCTAAAAAAGAAATTCTTAAATTTTACAGTGGTAATATTATATTTATCTTATTTGTAATATATTTGTGTTAATATTTTGTACAGAATTGCACGGTTGGTTCTGTGTATAAATGTAATCTCTGTTTGGAGATCTAAAATTATCGGCTCTAATAAATATTAATATGTCAGAATCTTACCTATGCGTTCACTTTTGTACTTTTCTGGTTGCACTGTTTTATACAGTTATAAAATGAAATTTATGTATTACCAGTATTACTTATAACTAATTATTATTGTGATATTATACGTTACTCAAATAATGAATTCAAATTCAGACGATATGGCAACTTTACATGTTTCATCAATTTTAAAGAAAGCTATCAACACATTTTCAAGTAAACCAGAATTTTTTAAAAAGAATTTAGATCAATTAGCTACTTTATTTAATAATACAAGATCATCGCATGTAAATTTACATCCAATGTTTATGAAAGATACTACATGGGCCCCAAGAACCAAAGCTCCAATGTCATACATTCACGTATTTAGCGACGAATTAATAAATGTAGGCATATTTATTTTGAAATCAAATATGAAACTACCGCTGCACAACCATCCAGAAATGTTTGGACTGCTAAAGGTTATTGCTGGTACTGTAAACGTTAAAAGTTATTCATTAAATACTGAAAAAACCGTGAAGTACAACAAAATATCAAGCCATGAAGAATCTAATCGAGTTATAGCTGAAAGAATGGATGATATTATAGCTAATGATGAATCAAATTGTTGCATTTTAAACCCAGATATAGGAAATATACACGAAATAGAAAGTATAGATGGACCAGCTGCATTTATAGATATATTATCACCACCTTATGATGTAGATATACCTGGTGTAGGAGAAAGAAAATGCAGTTATTATAATGTAGAAAACGAATTAGAACCTGGAGTATATGAACTGAAAGAAATTAACACACCTAGTTGGTTTTGGAGTGATTCATTTCCGTATACTGGACCGCTTTTTAAAGATGTTTAATTTTTCTGGTAAATTGAAAATTATTTGTGTGAAAGCTTCTAAAAATAAAAATATAAAATTGTTGTAACAATAAGTGTTAAAAACCATATATTCAATAAACCGAAAACATTACATTGCAAAAATAAATTATTTCTTTTATTAATATTTAATTAACAGTGTCTTAATATACAATCATTCACTTTGATTTTGTCTACTAGAGCCATGTTGCAAATAAGTTGCTATGTTTGCGTCAGTATAGTCTAATATCTTTCGTTGACATTGTCTTATATATTTTTGTTGTTTATGATAGATTCGCAGTGCTCCCTTCACCGCTATAAAAGTAATTCCTCCCAGCACAGTTTTATGAAAATTAGATTTTACTGAATCAAAAAATATTCTTCCGAATATGTTCGCAAGAGTGGGCAGCAGAAGGGCCCCGCAGAGGACTCGGGTGGCGGAAACGGGGTCGGTGAATGGAGGTAAGTCATTTTCTGCTGTACTTTGCATCGCGGGGTTTACATCAATCCTGTAACAATATTTAGTCAATAATGATATTTAGTGCTTAGTAATATATCTTACCTAAATGGTAATATGTACTTAATTAAAGGTATATTGATCAAATGTTGTCTAATAAATGTTAAAACAGTATCTTCCCACCTAACCATTTTTCCTACTATTAATGCTACAGGTATCGCCGGTAAACCTATTAATAAAATTAAAGGATCTGCTTGTTCCATCACAGCCAGACCTTCTTTATGACCTACAACCTATAATTTAATTATATTTTATGTTATAATAGATTATTTTATAATATAGACTCGACCTGCATCACAGTTATTGCGCCATATGTAACTGCAGTCCAATAAACTGCGCCTACAACAATCCCAGCAGCCAAAAAGGGACAGCTTTTATATACAAAATTGTCAACCGTATCCAATATTAAAACTACAGTACCCATATCAGGAAAAACAATAATATATTCTGTTTGGCACTGTGGACACAACACTTTCCCAACTGTGCCACCTTTTTGTTTTTCGTCTACCCATCGTTGTAAACAAGCTTGGTGCACCTAAAAGGTAGAAATTGTAATATTTTAAGCAAGTAATAAATCAGATTGTGTACCCATTTTGAAGTCCCTCTACATTTGCAAGGCTGTACCCACTGGGCCTCTCTGTCATCCTCGTCTGTAGCGAAACACACCCAACAATATTTTTGCGATTCTCGATTTTCTAAGGGAATATCATCTGTTTCTATTCTTTGTTCGTGTTCCATATCTCGTAATTTTTTTAATCACAGAATTTTAAGGTTAAAATACTTTCTAACATTTGTGGAATGAGAACACGGATATTAAAATAGGTAAAAACAAAAATAACACCGGTTATGTTCTATATAAGGTAGCATTATTAATTGCAATTTAAATTACAACATTTTTTCACCAGAATTTTCGTCAAAACACCGAAATTTTTTATGATCTAATTTTATTTTGGTAGTATTTTTTACATTTCACTGTTGGATTGGCAGACTTGTGAGCAAAAAAACAAAAATACTGACAGGCGCAGTATTCAAAGTTCAATACCTAAATAGACGCAATAATTACATTTTACGCGTAATCATAAGCATTATGGACTAATCCTTTTCGATAGCTTTATTTAAATAAACAATTTTTTATAAATATTGTAAATATGCAACGACCAAAAATTAAGATAAATGTTAAGCGCAAAGGTAGAAATATTGTCCTACCTCCTTATTTACATAAAATAAAAATTGATAACATAAGGAAAAAGATTATTTTACGGAAATATGGATATTTATATTTACAAAAAACACATGGAAAATTATTGCCATCGTTTGTAATAAAATGGTATGAAAAATACATCTTAAAAAAGTATTTTCGACTTTGGATATTATATTGTTACGAAGAAAAAGTTTATTGGCGATTGATAATGCGAGCTAAAATTCATCACGTTTTTAAAACTAAAAAGAAATATTTTAATAAATGGAAGAAATATATAAGGCATAAAAAATCTCGGGCAGTAAAACTTTTATTTATTAAATCTTATTATAATAAGAAACTGAAATATAATTATTTTAATAAGTTAAAATATCTAATTTTAATTAATAAGCAGGAATTACTTTTAAGAAAAGAAGTAGAAAATCATTATCATTTGATTTATCAGGCTTTATACGTTCAAGAATTATTATTATGGATTTCTCAATTAAATGAAGAACTAATTGGCAATATTATCGCAACTAAATATGAGAAAAAATATATTTTAACAAAACATTTTAAGTTATATCAATTATTTCACTGTATCGAACAACATAAACTAAATCAACATAAGAAAGCCACACTTTTTTTCAAAACGAAGCACAAAATTGAAAACTATCGTTACATAGTTAATTCTTGGAAATCATCTTATTTGGAAAGAAAAGAAACACGATCAAAAATACTTAAAGCAGACAATTGGTATAAACAAAAACTGCAAAAAACTGCTTTAAGTTTATTATTGAATTATACAAAATACAAAATTAAAATAAGAGAACAATTTCTAACTGCTGAAAAACATTACAAATTTACAATCTTGAAAAGGTTCATTATTCTATGGATACAATTTAAGAAAGAACACCAAATAAAATACAACTTAAATAAAATTTCAGAGCTGCATTATGAACAAAAATTAAAAAAGAAAATATTTCTGTTATGGTTGTCTATTCATAGAAGAATAATGAAATTAAATAAAATAACAAATTTATTTATTAGTAAAAGAAATAAAAATATAAAACAAGGAATTTTTGATAACTGGATAATTTTTACCATAGACCAAAAGCAAAAATGGTTTGCTATAAATTTTGCTAATAATAAAATAATGAATAAATATTTTACATGTATAAAAAATTATAAAGATATTAGTCAAATAAAACAACAAGAAAATTTAATTAAAGCTGAAACATTTCTTAGAGAAAAATTGTTTAATTTAATGGGTCTATGTTTTCTTAAATTGAAAGAATATCGCAATATGCAACTTCAAAGGAAGATAAGACTCGAAACTTTTGAACTAAAACAAGATTTAAAAATTGTAAAATTTTATTTTAATCATTGGAAAATTTGGATGAAACATGAAATAACTAATTGGAATAAATATATTATGGCAGTATCATTTTCTGATAAATTGATATTAAGAATTTATTTACAACAATGGAAAAAATACATTGAAAATGAAAAATTATTAAAACTTGAAATAAACAAAGCTAAGGAAATGTTCAACAAATGTACTATTGATTTTACCCTAGATCATTTGATTAATTCTGCAAATAAGAAATCAGCTTTTAAATATAAAAATTTGCTAGAAACTCAAAAAGAAATATTTTACGTGAAATTATTTTACTTTAAAAAATGGAAACAAATAATATGGAATAAAGAAAATCATCGAAATGGAATGAAAAATAACAATGTCCTAGTAAATACTGAAATGAATACACGAATGTTAAAACCAAAAATTCCTGTTTATTTTAAAATATAAAATACAATATAAAATATTTATTTAGTTTTCTTTTTTCTGTCAAGAGCATTTAATTCACTTTGTTGTACAGAAGCTTCAGCATAAATTCTTTTAACTTTTTCTCGTCTTTCATAGTCACTCTGTACTTGCTGCCTAATTTTAACCCTTCCTAAGAAGGACTTATCTCTTCGAATTTCTCTTACAGCCCCCTTCATTTCTTTCTTATATTTGTGCAATAATTTTTCTCTTTCCGCACGCTCTCGCGACATTGGTTTCGTTTTTCTATATTCAAATACTGGTTGAATATTTGGTTCGTATAATCTAAGAGCTTTAGGTTTCTTTTTGTCCATGATTATGTAATGTAATTTTTTATTTTTTTGTGTTTCTAAATTAATATTTATCATTTCTTCTATTTTATTTCGTACATTTTTAGGATAATTTGTTTTTGGAACTTTGGCTAATAAATCGTAAAATAAATGAAAGATATTTAAACTAGATGGCAGATCTTTCCAATTTTCTTCTAATTCTTGACAGAATTTTAGTGTTATGTGTAAGACTTTAACTTTAAAATAATTATCGAATTCTGTTGCTACAAAATCTTCTGCTGTCATTATAAGATCAAATTTATTTTTACAAGTTTCTGGTAAAACTAATATTGTTGAATTTGATTTAAATGGCGGCTGAATTTTAATAACCCGTACACCGATTTTTGGAACTGCCATATGTACAATACCAGTTAAATATGTAATAACTGTAGGTAAATATCTTTTAGACAATGTCGTATATTCTAAAAATAATGTGACTAAAAACAATCCATAAACAATATCATATCGATTTTTAATTCTACAAGTTGTTAACATTTGACTAATGAAAACGAATGACGGTGTGACAACTTGATGACGAAAATCCGACGTAGAAAACAAACAACTGATTAATTTTAAAAACACGAGAACATCTATTCCTGGATATTGTTTCGGTTTTTTCCGATAGTCAATATGCTTCTCTTTAATTACTTCGATTAATGAATTTAGAGCATTTACTGGATTTTGTTGTGTTAGTGTGTATAAGTGTGGAGTTAGGCTATTTAAAACTGCAAAACACGATTTTATACTGTCGGTATTATCGATTTGATTATCTGGAGACATGTCGTTTAAGTGTTGTAATAAGTATATAAAAAGTTTATCTAAATTATCTTTGTTTTCTTCAGCTAAACTCGGATGATTGCATTTGATCATTCTTTCAATAATTACATTTTGATATTCTGGTGGTTGATTACTTAATAAAGACTGTAATTCTTCATACGATTCCGGTATTTTGTATGTAAAAGGCAGTTCTTTTTTTGCCTTTTCCATCATTTCATTTTGAGCTTCAGGACTAATTTCAGAGTTTACTTCTTTGATAGGAAGCATTCTCACAGGCAGCATTCTTACAGTTTTTTGAATTTTTACATCTGTCGTTTCTATAGGAGTTTCTGATAATTTCCGTTTTCTTTCTTTGATGGTATTTTTTGCTTCTTCCTGTTTATTATTTGCTGTTTCCTCATTTTCGTCAGAATCTGATTCGCTTTCTTTCAAGTCTGACAAATCATCGTCAGTTTCAGCTTCAGAGCTGTCTTCTTCTTCGTCAACATTTTGATCTTTCTGTTCCGGTTCTTCATCTTTGTCATTATCTTCAATTATTTCAGTTTCAGCCGGATTATTTCTCAGTTTTCCTTCTTCATCATAAGCAAGCGCATCTTCTGGGTCAGAATCGTAATTAAAATTGTCGTCTAAGTCATCCGCACTTCGATGTTGTTTTTTATCAGATGGTTTTTCAACAATTCCCATCATCCTGTTCAGCCTGTCTTGTTCTAATTTTTCAAGACGTTCTTTTTCCTCTTTAGCAATTTCGTCTTGGCTTTTTAGCCGGTCTGTTGGGTTACCCCTTGCTTCGAATTTAAGTTCCCGCATGACTTTATCATAATCGTCAGGTTTTTGGTGAACTTCTGGTTCGGTGTTATCTTTTTTGCTTTTACTGACAAGTGGAAGTAAATCTTTCCATTCACTATCTAATTTTTCTGTTAGTTCTAAAGTTTCTTCTTTAGTTTTTTGTTTTTCTGCTTTGCGTTTTTTAGATTCAGCGATTAACTGATCTATAAGATCTTTATGTGATTTTGCACCTTCTTTTCCGGTTTTTGTTAAGACACCACCGCCGAAATGAGCATCGCCGACAAAACTATCTTCTAATTTTCCTGAACGTTTTCTGCCTTCCTCATCTTCGTCATCATCATCATCAGAGCGAGGATCATCAAACTTTTCAATTTCACTTAAAGTTTGACCGCGATGAGTTAAAATTTCGTCGTCCGCTAAATTGTAGATAGATTTTCTGTTGTGGTGCTTCATTTTTTCAGCAGTATATCGAGCCATTGTTCGGTCTTCTTCAGTCATAGAAAAATTTCTTTCGCCAATACGTCTATCAACAAATTTGTTGGATTTGTGTTTAACATTGTATTCTGGCAAAAGGGTATGCTTTCGCTAAAAATAAATCATATTTTAAA
This sequence comes from Agonum fuliginosum, assembly GCA_947534325.1. NCBI lineage: Eukaryota > Metazoa > Arthropoda > Insecta > Coleoptera > Carabidae > Agonum > Agonum fuliginosum. The sequence continues at coordinate 9,848,000 of OX384029.1, read as the reverse complement.
AATTGGTATAAATGACAAAATATAAAACTCACTTTTCTAATAGCTTTTGCTCTAGAAACACCCGGTAATCCACGATCATTTTTTAATTTTTGGCCAAGAACTTCGTATTTTTGTTTATTAATGTGAACTTCGAAAGGATTTAACGATTTCTTTGCATTTTCGGTTTTTTTATGGAATATTTTTTCTGCTATTTTCTTTTTCATTTTGCCCATAATGTATCATATATAGTTTATAACAATATAACAGAATCAGCAGGTGTAGTGTAACCAAAATATTTTAAGGTTATAATAATTTTGCTTGCTTGATCAAACACGTGCGCAGTTTTGTTCAAATGTCACACCAAGTAGTTTGATTCGGGACGCGCGAAATATTTGAATAATTCTGTTATTTGCATCGTATGACATAATATGAGTATAATGCCAAGAAAAGACTTTAAATAATAATACACAAAATGGAACAAACGGATCGCAAATTTACGAAAAATTTTAAAGCATACATTCAAATAAAACCTAATATGAAAGAATCTTGGGAATATATCAAAATTTTAAAGGACAACAAAACCATATTTGTGCGATCTGTGCAGGACTTCGGCAAAGGAAAAAATACTGTCATACCAAATTTTTGGGTGTATAAAACCGATGGCATTCTGTTAAACATAGATCTTGCACGATTTTTTGAATTACATATTAAAAATTCGTTAAAGAAGTAAGAATATAATACAAATTTATGAGCTTAACAATAAATTCGTATATTTTAGAGCAATAGATGGTACTGACGCACTAATATTTGCATATGGACAAACTGGTACTGGTAAATCATCTACAACAAATGGTGTTCAAGAGAGTTTTGACGTAAAATTATATTAAAAATTTAAAAATAAATAATATTTCCTTTTTTTTATATTCAGAGCCGTGGTTTGATACCAAGAATAATAACAGAATTGATAAATTTAAAAGAGGCTTTAAAATATGAATCATATATTCAGTTTCACATTTCATATGTGGAAATAACGAAAACACATGTACTAGATTTACTTCAAAAAAATAAAATAATACATAATCCATACAAAAATATAAAAACACTGAAAATGAACACGGAAATAGATGGTTTAAAACGTTTATTCCGAGGTATTTAATTTTTTTTAAAAATGGAAAACAAAATATTAAAGCATATTTTTTAGGTGAAGTACAACGAAATATATGTTTTGATGAGCATGTGTCAAATATAAACACTTCTGTTTTTACCATACATATTAGCAATCTTTCCCGTTTAAAATCAAATCCAGTCGTAGCGCAATCAAAGGTTGTTAAAGTAGATTAAATACAGATAGATTAACCATTAAAATTAGATTCATATTATAGATATGGCTGGAATAGACACAGGTGGAAATGCAAGCTGCCAAATGAAAAATGCAAGTGAAGTTGGATTGGGCAATTTAAATAAATCACAATTAGAACAATGTCTTATGGCTATAAAAATGGATGTAATACATAATAAATCTAATGCTGTAGATGCTGGAACTTTAGTAGATTATTTAGGAAAGAGTTTAAGAGCCCACAGTATTATCAAGTAATTATTATACTGTACACTCCAGATGCAAAGAAAATAGGTCACCTTTTTTTGTTTTTAATGCAAAATAATTAATTATAAAAAGCACTGCAAGTAGTAGCAAAATAGTGGTAATATTATTAAAAAAAAAATTGGGCGACCCATTTCTATTGTACGTATATAAATTTTAATACAAATTTCCTAAAAAAATAAATTAAGTTTTATAGGGCATATTAGAACAAGTCGCGAAGATCTTCCAGTAACATTATCAACTTTAAGACTAGCAAATATTGCTCGCAATATAAAATCAGCAAAACTAAAACAAATCAAAGAAGACATTCCCTCTTTAACGTTAGAAAATTTGCAGTGTGAAATAGAACACTTAAAACAACAAATAGACTTAAATTCAATGCTAATGAACGATGATTTATCGTACAATATCACTGAAACAAGAATACATCAAATGGAAAACGCAGTTGAAGATTACATGAAGAACAAATCGAACAATTTAGTTTTGCTTAACGTTACCGATGCAAAAATTGCTGTTAGTATTTTTAAAGAAGTTTGCACAAAATTAGCGGAGGAAATTATTGAAGTTCGAAAGCAAATTCCTTCTGAAACGAAGATATCAGCAAAAAGTAATTATAGTAAAGGCAGCGTTCCGTCCGACCAACATATAGAACATAAAGTATTAAAGTTTCAATTTGATTACTAAATACTAAAAATAAAATAATTTGTAGGCTTTAAAAACAAATAAGAAAACAAGTCGAGAATCACAAACATCTGGTAAAAAACGTAGATCTACCGACAAATCATCTAAAATTAGTAAATTGAGCATTCAAAGCAAAAGTAAAATCAATGGAAGTGGCAGTTTAACTAAATCAGGTATTTCAATAGTTTATTATCTATAGTCGATCTATAGCAAGTAAGTGTCGAAAATAACTCTGCGAAACACTCCTTTGCGCCTTACTGCAAATGAAACACCCGCATGTAAGAGTATTTTTACATGTAATGTACATTATACTTTTTCTACAACTTTACATTTATTTACATTACATTTACAGTGAGTTGGCCGTAAGCATAGAAAAATATATTTTAACACCATATTTACATTCTAGGATTAACAGTTGGACAACTAATGTCATATGACTACGAAGGAGATGTAACTAAGACACTTAAATTAAAGTCAAAAAATATTCCAAAACAATCAGTAGATGTGATCAGTGAAGAAATCAGCAATTTAACACAATCTCTTTCAAATAAAAGTGCACGACTGAGCGAAGTAAATCTACAAACAGAACTGGGAGATGATTTTCAGGGAGCATGGGATGATTATAGGGCAAATGGGAATTATACATTCCAAAAACTAAATAATGATCTTAGAAATCTTGAACAAACAACTAAAAGCATATTAAGAGAATTTAATGTTCTACTGGAGAAGTTGCAAGGGAAAGTGCAGCAAATTGATACAAAGAAATCTGATTTATTACAAGTATTATTTCTTATAGTATTACAATTTATCGGTTAAAAACTCATTTTTCTTATAGATTCAGGTATTTAAATCATCAAATCAACAGTGTGGCTCGTTTGACACGTTAAAATTAAAAGATTCTGAAGAACAAATAGCTACGCGAGTTGTTGAATTAATAAATGATACAATTATACTAAAAGAACAATTACTGAAAATGCAATCAGAAATGAAAATTAATATCGACGAATATCACAGAATAAAAGATAATATAATGAAAGAGTTTACAGAGTTTTGCAGTGCAACTTATAAAATTAACTTGCCACCTACTGAACAACAAATTATTGAGGTAATAATAATTATTAATAGGAAATTTAAGCAAATTCATAATTATTTTTTAGTGTATTGAAGACAAAATAACTTCCACAGATGAAGTTACAATAAATGAAAGTATATTTTCTTTCGAAGAAAATTATAAAACTGCATATTATAAATATCAACTAGAAATGAAGCGGTTAATAGAAAAACGGCGGTTTGAAGTAAAAAAAAGTTAAATCTGCTGTTACAAATGATAAGATAGTATATGTTTGATATAAATATAAATATATTGTGTTTATTTTTAAGTTTTATTTCTTTTTTAGTAATTTGACATTAGCGCTAATTTTTGACCAATAATAGACATTTGAATTCCGGGGAAGGATAAATAACACGTACACATGATACAAATTTACTTTGACTCAAATAAGAAATAATTACTATAATATATTTAAAATTGTAGATTATTTTTTTAAAATCAAAATAATGCTCCGTGTTGCCTTGCGTTAAAAAGTAATAAATATATTAAGAAATTTATGACAAAATTTAAAATGCATTGTTGTGAATTTATTTCCGAATGGCTGTGTAAATCGGTCTTATTTGTGACTTGCGCAATGATTTTGAATGTGCGAAAGGAAGTCAACCATCTTCTCTTTGTCGTGACCGGTGCGAGACCACATGTGCTTTGTGAATCTCGCATGAAAGTAATATAAATACATTAAGTTCAGTGTGTTATAGTATTTATTTGAATATATAAATAACTATTAAAATGAATACCGAAAAACTGAAGAAAATGCAAGCTCAAGTACGGATCGGTGGAAAAGGCACCCCCCGTCGTAAAAAGAAGGTTGTACATTCAACACAAGCGACTGATGACAAAAAGTTACAGTCATCTCTGAAGAAACTCTCTGTAAATACAATTCCTGGTATCGAAGAGGTAAATATGATCAAAGATGACGGCACGGTAATTCATTTCAACAACCCCAAAGCTCAAGCGTCCTTGGCAGCAAATACTTTTGCCATTACCGGGCATGGGGAAAATAAACAAATCACAGAAATGTTACCAGGAATTTTAAGCCAATTAGGTCCTGAAGGATTAAACCAGTTAAAAAGACTCGCCAGCAGCGTAGCTAACTCTGGCGTTGGTGGTAAACTTGTAGCCGAAGAAGATGATGAAGTGCCCGATCTTGTTGAGAACTTTGACGAAGCCTCCAAAGAGGAAGTAGCGAAGAAAACTGAAGAAGAAAAACCGAAAGAGAACTGAATATAGCTGATAAGTCTCGTTTTGACCGATTATGCTAATTTTTCATTTGTCTCGACAAACCACATTGAACTTATTTTTAACAACACAAGTTTCTCAATAATGTATATTTTCTCTATTTTGAAATGTACAAAGATATTGTACTATCCAAAGTTTTTGTTAAGAAAATGTAGTCAGCTGTATAGAATATTTGATAGAAAATACAAAATATTCTATTACTACTTTAATGTTTTTAATTATTGCATGTATGTAATATAGTGATTATGGGATTATTTCAAAGAAACATCATGACTATGTATTTCCAAATAGATATATTTCATTTTTTAAGAAAATATAAAGTATGTACCTTTCCCAGTTAAATATACATGTAAATAATTATGGAATATATGTGTATAAATTTATATTTCTTTAATTTTATCACTATTATCTCTCTTGATACAGTACGATAAATTTGTGGCTACAGATAGCCACAAACAATACGGAATAAACAACAGTCCAGCAGTCTTGTTTACTTGGTAAAACATCACACCGCACGTCACAACAGCAGCATCCAAAGCAAGTATTTCATAAAATGCCTATAATTTATTAAATAAATATACACATCTCTGAGCGTAAGTATTTGTTCTATTTACCAATTTGATATTGTGATATCCAAAGAAAATTGGTGTCCATGCCCAATTCAAAGCAAGTTGAGTTCCATACACAATTAAAGGTAATTGTGCTGGCCCTAAAAATATTAATTTCAATTAACAAAATAGATGAATAATATTATGCCGAATTCTTCCCTCTTTTGTAAGTCTAAAATTAACAAACGCATGTATTAATCTAGAAATAAAAACTTAAAGAAGAGTGCTGAATTCGGCTTTGTTTTTTTGCAAAGTTTTATTTTTTGTTTTACCATTAAATCCACCGCCTTCTTTGTAGACCAAATAGGAAGCGTATCCCATTCCTGAATACAAAGTGGTCCAAACGGGCCCAAATGCCCAATTTGGGGGCCTCCATTCTGGTTTTTTAAGTGTCTCATACCACACTTTAATACTTTTTCGTGTAAAGTAACCCCCAGCCAAACCTCCCAAGTTAGGCAGGATTGTTAAAGCAACGCCCGGCAGACAGGAACACATTTTTACGCAATATCTAAAAAATATGCTGTATCATCAATTTTTACGTTTATTTATAATTTCCGTAAGAGGCGTGGTTTACTGCTTTATCTGATGTAATGTAAATATTTATGTCAATTTGCGACCCTGAGGATCTCAAATTTAATGAAAACTACTCTGTTTTATGTTAGTGATAGCTTTTGATGCTAGATGTCACTACTTGTGCAATTTCTGTGCTAGATCTACAGAGCCGGACTTACTACGAAGTCTAGATTCTTTTTTATTTACTTCCTTGGGCGTCGGCACGATTTTTTTATAGGAGAGACATCAATAAAAAAAATTAAGGCCTTTGAAATTATTATAATTTTATAAGTTATTCTAAAAGATAACAAAATGTAGCGATTATAATAGATTCCAGGTGCTTGGAGGGGGGTGGGGCAGGCAACCAAATATTTAACATTATTCAAAAAAATTATTTTTATTGTATTGATCTTCCAAAAATATTATAATCATCACGGGCTTTAAGTGCATTTTGTACCGGTTTCGGATAATATTGGAAACCTTGACTACACCTCGGTCTCCAAATATTATCCTCAATCGGTAAACTACACTTACCGCTCTTGATACTTAATTATGAAGAGTGGTAAGAAAAATAAAAAAGGCGATTTTTCGCGATAAATACTACAATAAACTAGGTTTGGTAGCGTTTAAAGCCCTGTTCGCACAATGCATCTAGCATGCGCCAAAGAAGAGTCTTTCCATGCATCAAACATGTAGTTGTTGCATGGCCGTTCACACATGAGATGTGTTTGATGCACGTTTGATGCGTGTTTGTAGCATCAAAATAGACTTCTTCTTCCAAGTTTCAAATTAAGTCTCATTGTTAGGTTGGCATTACTGTGGCTACGTCCACTTCAAAATTCTTTTGTATTTACCACAAATAAAGAATTTAATTTTTTAAACACTGATTAAAAACACAATGTAATAAATAAATAGGAAAGAACATAAAAGGAAAAAGGACTGAGGGAAATAGTCTTTAAAATACTGGTTTTTATTTAATTAGTATAATAATTAATAATACTAAATAAATTAAGAAAGAAAGGAAATGAATAGATAAATTATACTATGTAGGTTGTGGTTGTTCTAATGACAGTATGACAGCACTCAAATGTCAACGCAATCAATCTGAATTTAGCAACGACTCAACGATTCAGTACTTCTTCTTTCCCAAGAGTCTTTTGATGCACCAAAATAGCGGCGCCTGTAAAAATATTTTGACGCATGGAAAGACTCTTTTTTGGCGCATGCTAGATGCATGCTAGATGCATTGTGCGAACAGGGCTTAAAGAGGATTGTGACGATGACGTCATAAACTTGTAATAGTTAAGCCTCATTCCCACCTCTATCATAGTCGTAGTCGTAAGTCGTAGTCGTAGTCGTAAGGAAAACCGACCGTTCCCAGCTCTTATCATAAGGGTAATGTCTTGTTCACAACTAAACTAATAAATGAGTCAAATACATTTCAAATAATTGATAATTAAATATTACTGTTATATTGGAAACAATACTAATTTGCCCAGGAAGAAAATTATAGTATTAGGACAAATAATAAAAAATAAATGTATACATAAAATGTATTCAATTGCATGTGAACATACCATGATTTTTAAAAATGTGTAATAAGAAATATGAAATAAATCATAGTAATATTGAATTACCTTAAAAGCTATAAAACATTCAGAAATATATAAAACAATATTATTTTTATTCATATTTATATTTCTATAACCTTTCTTTCGACGAGTAGTGCAGTGACAGTAGTGAAACCAGCAGCACTACATATCTCCATCTCTTTCTATTTATGATTACGACAAAAAGTTTGGCAGAGCCAAATCCTTACTACTACGACTAACGACTAACGACTAACGACTTGCGACTACGACAAGAGGTGGAAACGCTGTAACGTTGTTTCGTATGTCAAACTCTCAAGGTTACGACTAACGACTTACGACTACGACTATGATAGAGGTGGGAATGTGGCTTAGCCTCATTCCCACCTCTATCATAGTCGTAGTCGTAAGTCGTAGTCGTAGTCGTAAGGAAAACCGACCGTTCCCAGCTCTTATCATAAGGGTAATGTTTTGTTCACAACTAAACTAATAAATGAGTCAAATACATTTCAAATAATTGATAATTAAATTTTACTGTTATATCGGAAACAATACTAATTTGCCCATGAAGAAAATTATAGTATTAGGACAAATAATAAAAAATAAATGTATACATAAAATGTATTCAATTGCATGTGAACATACCATGATTTTTAAAAATGTGTAATAAGATATATGAAATAAATCATAGTAATATTGAATTACCTTAAAAGCTATAAAACATTCAGAAATATTTAAAATAATATTATTTTTATTCATATTTATATTTCTATAACCATTCTTTCGACGAGTAGTGCAGTGACAGTAGTGAAACCAGCAGCACTACATATCTCCATCTCTTTCTATTTATGATTACGACAAAATGTTTGGCAGAGCCAAATCCTTACGACTACGACTAACGACTAACGACTAACGACTTGCGACTACGACAAGAGGTGGAAACGCTGTAACGTTGTTTCGTATGTCAAACTCTCAAGGTTACGACTAAAGACTTATGACTACGACTATGATAGAGGTGGGAATGTGGCTTAACTTTCGCAAGAAAATTTGTTTGGTTTGATGTAGTTAGTTTGACAGAAAGTTTTGTTGGAAACATGAATATAAGGAAAAATGTAAAAATTTTCTATTTCATTTTTCATAAAATGAATAGGATAATACTTTATCAAACTCAACAATTAATATGATACTAAACTGGTTTGTAAAAAAATATCAGCATGAAAATAGGTACCTTATTTTTATGAAAGATGAATTTCAAAATACCTATTTAGAATACTATTTTTATTTTCATTTTCGAATGTGCAGAAAGCAGAAACAAATTTATCCTCAGAATTTAGAGAGAGATAGAAATATTAACGCGCCTTTACCTACGTTGACTACTGCTGATACCGCTACCAACCACAGATCAAACAAGCGTGCAACCTGCTAACTGATACACCGTAAACGCAACGCGTGACACTAAATAATGGAACTATGGCTAGAGTCAGAGTTATAGCATTACCATATAACATTATTTGTCAAATTGAATGATCTCTTTGTCAGTTTCTTTTCAATATCGGTCTTTAAATTTTAGTCGATGTATCGACGTTTGTACATTGTTAATTGGACGTCGCTAAATCGGCGTCGAAATATCGACGTTTGTATAACGTTACCTTGACGTCGCCACATCGACGTCGAAATAATGACGTTGCTACAACGTTTACATGACGTCGCCATGTCAACGTCGAATGATCGACGTCGTATTGACCTAATGGTGCGACGTTGCCTCGACGTCGTTTACTCGACGCGTCGATGTTGTGTTGCTTGGGATACGTGCTACTGTAGCATGAAAAGAAGAAGTTTTTGAAGACGCAAATAATAAAAAATATTCAAATCGAAACAATAACCCTCAAAAAATCGCTATCTACACATACAACGATCAACGATGTGAAATTATCAACGAGTAGTTCTTGATACTTTGATGCTACAAATTAGCAGCGCTGCTATTTGACAAGCGACTCAGAGTTTTTCTTGCTACAGTAGCACGAATGTGTCTTCAAAGTAGCAACGTGTGAACAGGGCAGTGTAGAACTACTTCTTAAAAGATACAAATAATATTCTTAATAGATGGCCTTACATTCGAATACCGCATGACAGATAAGGGTATAGTCCGTGAGCCAGCTGCAAAAACCCTGACCCATTTGACCAAAATTTTCAGTATGTTCTATTGACTCTACCCATTTGGTTAAACCAAAAAGTGTAGGTCTGCAATTTAGATCTGGGTGGAATTGAAAATGGCGTACATTAAAAAAGAAAAGTAAATGACGGAATTCTGACTCATGTGACCAAAATTTTGTTTACACATTATACTAGACGGGAATACAAATCAAAATATACCAGTCTTCCACTCGTACGTGGTCGGGTTGTCCCGGCAGATGAATTTTAAAATTAAAAATTAGCAGCCCGAAATTTGACTCATGTGACCAAAATTGTATTTAATCATGTTAATTTTTAATAAATTATAATAGATTTTCTTTTGTGTAAGTACATATTTTTATTTATTTATTTCATGTTTTATTTGGTCTCTATTAGTGCAGTCTGCAATAAAATATAATTCATTTTGTTAAATAGATATTACTTATATTTATAATTTAAGTAAACTAATTTTTAATTAATTTTTGTCGCATTGCTAGTTTGACCCTTTGACAAATCAAGATTAACTCATCCTATTTGTTCATGATTACGAACTTGATCATGTATGATTCCTAAATCTATATTCTTTATATCTTCTTTCTCTTTATTTGTTCATTTTATATATTAACACAATATGAAATCGCAAAATAATAACCTATAAAGCAACTGACATTTGCAGTTTCGCATACGAATGTTTATTTTCGAGTGGTTACTACCCATGCCACCCCATGCGATGTAGTTGCGCACGAGATTTGCGTACACGATCACTTCTTTTAGCTTCAAGAATACCATTGTGCAGTTCGTATACGCATCTCGCTCACTTTCGCATACGAATAATTTCAAGAATCGGGCCCCTGGGGTTTTCGTGTACGTAGATATTCGAGCGGTGACTTTCGTATACGACTAGTCGAATGCGCATGAGAGGTATTCTTGACTGGTGATAGAAACTTGCCTCACAGTTTCGTATGCGAATTAACGAAAACGACAGAAGCAAACGAACGCACCTTCTTGCAACCAATGAAATCGTTTCATTTATTCACATGGTTTTTGTTTTGACATTGAGTTTGAACTTTGAAGTTAGGTTAATTCTAATTTTAGTTAGTTTCGTTTTCGTATCTTTTGTACTTAATGATGTTAATTTTTAATAAATTATAATAGATTTTCTTTTGTGTAAGTACATATTTTTATTTATTTATTTCATGTTTTATTTGGTCTCTATTAGTGCAGTCTGCAATAAAATATAATTCATTTTGATAAATAGATATTACTTATATTTATAATTTAGGTAAACTAATTTTTAAATAATTTTTGCCACATTGCTAGTTTAACCCTTTGACAAATCTAGTTTAACTCGACCTATTTGTTCATCATTACGAACTTGATCATGTATGATTCCTAAATCTACATTCTTTATATCTTCTTTCTCTTCATTTGTTCATTTTTTATATTAACACATGTGAATATTGCAATATGTAATCGCAAAATAATAACCTATAAAGCAACTAACATTTGCAGTTTCGCATACGAATCTTTACTTTCGAGTGGTTACTACCCATGCGATGTAGTTGCGCACGAGATTTGCGTACACGACCACTACTTTTAGGTTCAAGAATACCATTGTGCAGTTCGTATACGCATCTCGCTCACTTTCGCATACGAAACATTTCAAGAATCGGGCCCCTGGCACTATTCTTGTCGCTACTGCGGTTTATGATAATAAGAACTCTGTGTCTATCATTACATTACCCTTTTATGTAGGTACATTTAAAAATTTCGATTTTGTACAATAAATTATTATTGTAAAAAATAGGTATATTATATTATTAAAATATACTTAGTTGATTTTTATGTTTACAACATGTTGTGTTACTGTAGGTACTTAAGCGCAACCCCTTCGGCCCCCTCTAGCAGCCACGTGAAAAAAAATTAATTTTAAAAATGTCCAACTTTGACGATGTGTACGGAGTTTAAATTTTTTAAAACTCTTTTTCGTACTCTTCAAAACCCGACCAAAAAAACACGTTTATGGGCAAAAAAGTCCAACTTTGGCGATGTGTACCGAGTTGGAAAAAATTGAAATTTGTTCAATTTGGCACTAAGTTATGGGCGTTTGAAAATAGTGCATTTTGTGGTTTTTTGACTCATGTCGGAAGTTTTTCGACGAAATTGTTTATTTTTCACGAATGAAATTTTCTTTTAAAATTTCTAATATTTTAGGCAATTTGAGTTTTTCACACGAAATATCCAATTTCATTTTTAAAGAAGTAAACAAATCTCACGAGTTTAAGTTTACAGACCTGTAAGCAGACCTTCAATATCGAGAAAATTTAAAAATTATATTTACATGTCATATTATGTGAAAATTTAGCAACATAAATAATTTCAATTGTAATATTTGTGATCCAAGTTGGATTTAATAATGGTAAATCATAATTACCTTAACGAAAGAATAAATAACTTAAATACGAGTACCTATATAATATGGACATTAATATTTTCATTTATTAATATTTTCTATCAATAAATCAAATGACATTAAATTTATTTTTATCACGAATTTTTTTTGTTAAAAGTATAAGCTGCTTTATTGAATAATAAATTATTAATAGTTTTTTGTCAAAATATAGGAATCCTATAATAGGAAATTATTTATTTATTAGATTTATTCCTTTAATTTCATATGTTTTCGGTAAATGCTTGAGTACATCATTATTTGAAACATTAAAATGGTCTGAAAAATTGATATCTTTCAAACGGTACATCAATTAGTAGTCCGGTAGTATTAGGTGTGGTCGTAATTGCTAGTAAAAATTTTGGAATTAGATTCAAATTTAGTTTTTGATCAGTTGGTACTTTAACATTGTCTCCTTTCGCTAATCGTATGGCGATTTGCATCAGTACTGTTGCAAACTGGTCACCAAGACCGTATCCTCTGTATTCCGATAAAACTGACAATAAAAAGCCTTCTAAACCACAGTCCGCATTATAGTGTTTAAAAGGATCGAATTGGTTTCCAGATTCACACATAAATTTAAAGTATGATTTAGATTCTTCTTCTTTTCTTTGCATAGTTTGGAATATTTTTCGCTGATAGATTCTTCATTTTGTACCTACAAATTGTATTTTACACTTTTATTGTATAGGTAAATGGTATATTAAGAAAAAACTATTTAGATACGAAATATATTATATATACCTACTCAAAAAAATTTCCGGAAAGAATTAATGCACATGTGATTTTATAAGTGATAATATTTTTTTATTATCTTTCAAGTCAAACAATTTTAAAATTTATGTACAGTACAAATACAATGTCAACAAAATATTAATAATTTAATCAGATTTGACGAGGCAGTAGTTGTGCGTGTTTAGGCACAGCGCTCCAGCTCTCTGCATGTGATTTGTGATGACGTATGAAAGCGGAGTTTCGTGGTCCGAATCTTCCGGCCGTGTGTGATTGTCGTTAAATAGGTAGTAAAAACATCTTACAATTAAATCGCATTCGGACAGTCAAGCTGACCACTTGATCGTCTTAAATGTAATCCTGGTTGAAAAAATGATTTCTCCGTTGCCGCTTTGAATTTCAAAGGTCGTCGCATGGATTGAGATTCTGACTGCACCAAGATGAATCGGTCGAAGTGGTTGGATTCTACTATATTAACATCTACCATTCTGTAATTAGGAGTAAGGCTAGGCGCGCACTAGCAATTTTCGGTCGTTGTGATCGAAAAATCGCAATCGCAAGAAAATGTTATTATACACGCACTTGCGATTAAACTATTGCAACTTTGTCAGTTTTTAAATGGATTTTCAAAAAACATGTGTTGTAGCTCTGTTGTTGTGTTTAAAAAATAACAAATACGTTGACAATATTGAGTACATTCCATTAATAGCCAAAGAGGAAATTTTATAACCTTCATTTCATAAATTACGTCAAGATATTTATTCAATTCTAGACAGAGGCGCATTCAGAATTTTTTTTTTGGGAGGGGGAAATTTTAAAATTCATGGAGGAAGATTATTGATAATTTCGACAATTTGGCGGATCCAGAAAATCTGTAAGGAAGCAAGGAAGGAGTTAATTATTATAAAAAACATTACCGAAGTTCTGTTTTTTAAAGGAAACGAGAAATTTTTGGCGAAATTACGTATATTTTACCCTCTTTCACGAGTAGAAATTAAAATAAATAACAAATTTCAAAAATAAATGAAATGAAAATTGGGAAATGTTGTTATCTAATTTTAGTCCATTTGCTGAGCATACTTCTGTGTGTCATACATTTACCAGAGAAGCACCCATGGGGAAGTTATTACTAATGGTCTAGTGGTTAAAAAAAATTTGGGTGCTTACCCGTATGAGTGGCAATTTTGGCAATATTTTTGAAAAATGCCCTACTTTTTTAGTTTTTTGCGATTAACTCGTAAACGGTTAATATTACGACAAAAAGTCAAATTACAAAATTGAAGAGCATAAAATTCTCTACAACATAATACATAATACAGTTTTGGAGAAAATCTACAAAATATGTTTTTAAAAAGCACTCTTTTTAATTTCAGTTTTAATTTTGTTTCTTTTCACACAAAAACAGCTGCCATTTGTTAACGGGTTGAGATATTGACTTCCGGTTTTTTGCATTCTATTCCTGAAATGTTTCTCTATAAGAAACAAATTAACAAAATTTTTGGGACTCTTACTTATCTGCCGTGTAAACTTATTCTACGAGAAAAAATAAGAAATTTTTTAAAATTTCTATTAAACGTTGGGTTATATCCACTATAACTTCTGATCGATTAGTAATATCGACACCCGGTTTTCGGCATTGGATTTGTCAATCATTTTTCTATAAGGTACAGTATTTTTTGTTTTTTAAGGCTATAGGAGAGGGTTTATTTTGAGATTTTCTCTGAGAGGGAAAAACATTTTTGTAATTTCTTGAAATTTTTGTGTTTAATCTGCTCTAATATCTAGACGGATTGAAATATGGGTTACCGGTGTCCAGAATCGGATTTTTAAAACATTTCTTTATTGGGGAGATTATATTGAAAATCTTGGGGCAAATCTTAGCAAATTTTACTGAAACAAATTTTACTGAAACATTGTTGTGTGGTGATCAATTGTTAAAAATATTTTCAATAGGAATTATTTTTGTTAGATTTGATTGCAATATCAGATGTTTCTAAATTCTAAGAAAATTGAAATTGAATTATCATTAGCAGATGTAAGAAAAATGAAATATTTTAGTCCCTCCTTCGTTTTAGTTATAGAGTAGTTATTGTTAATTTAGTGTAAAACTAGCATCAAGACCCGTTACGCGGCTCTAACACTAGGTCCCGCTACCGCGGGACAAAGGAAATGCGCCCCGCTTCGCGAGGCTCAAACTCCGCGCACCCTAAATTTGGGAGGATTCGGCACTTCATGCATCAATAATTGTAACATTTAGACTCTACTGAAATAAATTGTAATCTTTTCGTATGATGAAATTATAATTATTTAATTACAACTTCAAATTATTCATCTTTCTTCTTCAATATAAATTTTAGTTAAGCCATTACAATTTTAGAATAGAATAAGATAATATGTGTAATAAAATAAATATCCTGGTTTAATTTGATATTAAACTTGATATGATTTTATAATTTTTTTATTAAAAACAAATGCCAATCGTCGAACACCACTTTAAATCATTTTATTTTAATTAGCCCTCATTTGGCTCATTAATTTGATGTCAAACTCGATATCATTTTATCATTTTTTCGATAAAAACAAATATAAATCATCGGCCATTATTTTAAATAATATGATTTATCTAGCCCTTTAACTTCATATCAAACCAGTGTTGTGACAAATCATTTTAAAATTGATCTAGATCAAGATCTTCTAGTTTAATATGATCTAGATCAGATCTTAGATCAATTTTTACGATAGTATCTTTTTTTTTGATCAGATCAGAAATTAGTGATCTTTTTTTCTTTAGATCGTAAAAAGATCAATATTAGACAACATATTTAGGTAATTGTTGTATTACATTAGGTACATAAAAAAGAAGAAAATACGTAGTATTCAAGCGATTTAATCTACAGTTTAAAATTAAAACTCGTACTGTTGCTAAATATTCAATTTCATGCTTTAACTTGCATATAGCGTAGAAAAATCTAAAAATATAATCTTATTTTAAGATCGTAGATCATATTTATTTGATCTAGATCAAACTCAAGATCCTTAAATATAAGATGATTCTAGATCAGACCAAAGATCACGTAAATTGAGCTAGATCGGTGATCTAGATCAGTCACAACACTGTATCAAACACGATATGATTCTATAATTTTTTCGATAAAAACAAATTCGGAACGCGTGCCGCAATTTTTAACAACTTTCTAGCCCTTAAATTTACTTTTAAAAAACAAAAGCCTGAATAGCCGACCTCTATTTTGAACAATTTTGTACATCAGTCCTAATCAAGACCTTTGATTTCTTTTCTTAGAATAAATATAAGATTTCGTGAAAATAAAGTATAACTAATGTAGAAAATATAGTAGTTATCGGTTATCCAGTTCGGTTCAAATCAAATGTGTCATTGTCACTGTCTGTTGGGTAGAAAGTCGAAAACTATATTACCGATATTTAGTGACAATTAAGTTATTTCGACTGAGCTGCCATCTCTATGGTAAAGGATGAACTATTTTCGACTACTTTGCTACTCAAATCTACTCAATTTGAATAGCCATTTTTGAGAAAACTACTGTAACAATTAAGATAAACATTGCAGATGTGTGAATATTAGAGCAAATATTGTTTCCTGAGAGTAATTTTGTATTGATATAGGGCATAATATTGAATAAAAATATTGTTTTAATGTTTATAGTAAACAATATTGGAACAAAAAATATTTCAGGAAACAGAAAAAAAAAAATTCAATAATGTTTTGTTTGCCTAGATATTTTGACCAGGAGCGGAGAAATGGCTATTAAAAATTGATATATTTTTATGCAACCTGCAAAACATCTGTAACGCACCCTTAAGAAAAAAGTTTGAAAATATAAATAAAACCTGCAAGAGATAATACAAATTGATTTATTTTAATATACATTGTAAGATGTAATTGGATTACAATTGGATTATAAAAAATCTGACGTGGACACCACATGACTTCCTTGTACGCCTATTAAACTGTTCATACTTTTCTTAATAACTAAAATGTAGAATAGAAATATAATATTATACAAATATATTAATATATAAGTACTGCTACTATACTCACAAATCTATTTTAGTCATTTTATTTAAACTGCAGAAGAAGATATAAAGCACATTTTACTATTGTCACTGTACTGTCATAATCATTTAAATTTTACGTAGTAACAAATGTTAATCGATCATGGACTACAAGATACCGAAATACTATAAATTATAAATATATACTTTAATCATTTTTAAATGATAGCAGATACAAAAATATTTATAAAATACCGATTGTAGGTAATAATCACATAATCTTTCATTTAAAATAAAAAAAATTGTCTTAAATTAAATATTTATCGAAATATTTTTAAAAAGTACTACTTCCGGTTTGTAGACTGAAACCAAAAATAGGAGGTGCACAACTAGATGCTATAACAGTCCTAAATACAAAATTTCAACTTTCTACGTCTAACCGTATTTGAGTTATGCGACACACATACGTCCGTCTGTCCGTACGTATGTACGTACGTACAGACGTCACGTCGAAACTAGTCATAATGGATTCAGAAAAGGTCAAAACGGATATTTCCGTCAAAATCTGAGAACCGAAATTTTTCGCGATTACAATACTTCCTTACTTCGTACAAGGAAGTAAAAAACAAACTCTCTCAAGGGGTGCGAGTGCCATCGCCCCATCGTCCTCCCCTGATACTAGTATGTGAATATTGTAATCATTATGCGACACATTAATTAATTTCGGGGCGAGGGAAGTTAAACTCCGCCCCCGTGGATCCTTTATACTCGTACATGAGACTCGATCGATATTTATTTAAATTTTTGTTCTTGAACCAGATCGGTGCAGTACATTTTGAGATAGCTATCTGCCATTTTGTTTTAAGATGGCGGACTAACATTTTAATATACCTATGTTTTAAGACAGAATCTTAGCTATTACGTACGTACAGACGTCACGTCGAAACTAGTGATAATGGATTCAGAAAAGGTCAAAACGGATATTTCCGTCAAAATTTTTCGCGATTACAATACTTCCTTACTTCGTACAAGGAAGTAAAAAACAAACTCTCTCAAGGGGTGCGAGTGCCATCGCCCCATCGTCCTCCCCTGATACTAGTATGTGAATATTGTAATCATTATGCGATACATTAATTAATTTCGGGGCGAGGGAAGTTAAACTCCGCCCCCGTGGATCCTTTATACTCGTACATGAGACTCGATCGATATTTATTTAAATTTTTGTTCTTGAACCAGATCGGTGCAGTACATTTTGAGATAGCTATCTGCCATTTTGTTTTAAGATGGCGGACTAACATTTTAATATACCTATGTTTTAAGACAGAATCTTAGCTATTACGTACGTACAGACGTCACGTCGAAACTAGTCATAATGGATTCAGAAAAGGTCAAAACGGATATTTCCGTCAAAATTTTTCGCGATTACAATACTTCCTTACTTCGTACAAGGAAGTAAAAAACAAACTCTCTCAAGGGGTGCGAGTGCCATCGCCCCATCGTCCTCCCCTGATACTCGTATGTGAATATTGTAATCATTATGCGACACATTAATTAATTTCGGGGCGAGGGAAGTTAAACTCCTCCCCGTGGATCCTTTATACTCGTACATGAGACTCGATCGATATTTATTTAAATTTTTGATCTTGAACCAGATCGGTGCAGTACATTTTGAGATAGCTATCTGCCATTTTGTTTTAAGATGGCGGACTAACATTTTAATATACCTATGTTTTAAGACAGAATCTTAGCTATTACTGTACCAAATTTGAACGCAATAGTTGCAGTACATTTTGAGATATCTGTCCGCCATTTTGTTTTAAGATGGCGGATAGATATTTTAATATATCTATATCATAAGTTTGATCCTTGGCTATTACTGTACCAAATTTGACCGCAGTCGGTGCAGTACATTTTGAGATAGCTAGACGCCATTTATTCTCAAGATGGCGGAGAATCTGAAAATTTGCCAAAGTGCCAAAAGTCTATTTGCAAAATTTCAGCTCGATAGGATCACGGGAAGTGGGTCATTATGACTTTTGTTTTTTTGTCGTACGTAGACAGACAGATAGAGAGACAGAGAGGCAGACAAGCAAGACGATGAAGTTAATATAAAGGATTTAAAAATATATTCAAATCGGTCGCTTTCTCACCTAATATAGAATGCGACAACACAGCAGCAGAAGCAAGTGTGCGTAGATTCATTTGTGTCGCTCGAAAAATAATCGCTGCTGTGTGTTCTATTTGTGCGACTATAAATAGTCGCGCGATAGAAAATCGCAAGTGCGCGCCTAGCCTAAATCCTGTTGAATGCTTACTTGCATAATTAATTAAATGTATGGTAGCATAGTAGGAATAAGGGACATAAATATACATACATACAACATTATTGACGAACTAATACGCAGATAATATAAATAATTAATCTAAACATAAATATAGAAACATTTTGAACAAAAAATAAAGTTTTCAATTTCATCTAATTAAAACAAACTTTCAAATTAATCCAGAAAACTTCTCCCATTAATTTTTAATCAACTTAATGGTAAAGTTAGTTGCATCGTCCATTACTGTGTCATTTACTTCGCAGTATAAACACAATGTGGCTGCAACGTTTTGCAAAGAATCTAAAACGTGATTGTCGAAACATCACTCTGCATGGCTTCATTAACATTTCTCAATCGACGTCAGTTTTGGAGACGTTGTTTTGGCTGTGTGTGGACGCTTTGTGCTTTGGTCTTTGTCTGTGGCTGATGACCATCCATTGGCTTCGGTATCAGTCCAGACCAACAGTCACCACAATCAAGTCCACAGCTTTTCCGATATCGCAAATACCGTTTCCTGCGGTCACCATCTGCAATAGCAATGTCGTGCATAAGACGCAAGTTGAGTATTATGAACAACTGTTGTAAGTGAATTTGTAGTTTGAAACTGCAACCAAGTGTGCATGAGTGGAAATTTGTATTTTCATAGCAAAATTAAAAGTAAACAATCAATAACTTTTGTTTATTAAAGTAAATTTTTAAATACATATTATGTAAATTTGTTAAATATTGACTATAAAGTTAAATATCTGTGTTTTATTCAAATTGCATTTTTGTGCTGCAACCAAGTATACACAAGTGGAAATGTCTAACTTTTCATGGCTTAACAGTTTGTTACGGTCTATTGCCTATTGGAACATAACATTAAAGCATGAGTTTTTTCTAAATCTATGGGAAATTTCAAGTAAAACTGCACCTATTGTTTATAAGAATCAAATGATTTAAATATTATGAAAATTTATAATATAAATCTAAGTTTTCGTTTTTTATTTAACTGCAACTAGTACTGCATGGATGAAAATATTACTCTGCCTTTTATTTTCAAAGGCAAAATTGGCTAAATGATTTATCGATTGCATTTGTTTAATTTTTATTTATAAAATTTTTAATAAAACATTTAGCTAAATAATATATACTATTGTTTTGTGTTTTATCCAAATTGTAAAGTGTGCATACGTGTGGAAATATTAGATTTGCCTTTTATTTCAATGGACAAAATAGTTGTTGTATATTTTTAATTTAAATTGTGAAATTGCACTTACCTATATATTAATAAATTTTATAGTAGAACATAAAATAAAAAATAATAAAATCTATATTTAAGACATTTCTAATTATACAAATAGATAGGTACATACATACATATCTTTCACGCCTATTGCTCATTTTTGGATGTGGCAGACGCACATTTTGAGTTTTCGGTGTAGATAGATATTTATTTTAATATCAAAATAAAATTAAAGAATGATACAATAGGCAATTAATTTCTTTTGCAAAATATTTTTGAAAAAAAAAAGATAAATACTGGGGAGACATAAATAATTAATGATAATTGAGTATTTTATATGTGACGTAGAATGCTCCTATTTCTCCTATAACAAAATAATGACGTCACCGGCAAAATTCCTTCTCAATTTACTAAAAAATAGTTATTTGTTTAACTAGGCAAAAAAATATTAAATTTGCTGCCGCGGCTAGAGTTTCATAGACGAGGCACAGCCGAGGCTATGAATCTAGCTTAGGCAGCAAATCTGTATTTTTGCCATGTTAAACAAATTATTTTTTCGATGATTGTTATTAATTAATATTAATTTAGTGATTATTTTAAATATATTGATAGGTATCGCAATCAAATTATGTTGCTATGTTGACAGTTGCTATGAAAAAACAAAATAGCTTAGGTACGTTGATGAATTTTATAAATGTCAAATTTGTTGATTCACCATAGTAACAATTTCTTTTACTGCCTAGGCTTTTTTTTATTATTTTTGCTGCCTAGGTAGCAAAAGTGACACTTTGATGACTGTCAGCTGCCAAAAAACAGCACTTTTAATGTCAATCGCCGAAAAATATAATTTCGTTTAAATAAAATTATATTTTTACCTATGTTTCCATTAGGTTAACGTTAGTTACATTGTGATAGAACTCTCATTTTCAAAGGGTTTCACGAAATTCTTGTTATTGTCTTGTCTTTTGCAAAAAAGACAAGATAAGAGTGCTCATTGAAAAAACAAGACAAGACAAGAAGTTAGTTAGGCAAGAACAAGAATTCTTGCTATTTATTTCCAAGAATTCTTGCCATAAACATTTTTTCAGAGAATAAAAGTAATGATTTTTAATTAAAAATGGTAGTAAAAAATTTAACTAAGGAAATGTAAATATTTATAAAGGTTTTTGTTAACATGAGTAGAATGAGTTGAAATTCTTTTATATAGTTTAAACTTCGTTTATTGTTAGGAAAAACAACTAATTGGTAATTCAGCCAAAAAATTTAAAAAAAATACTGCATTTTTGATTTATTTAACATGACGTTTCGACTGCACAGCAGTCATCCTCAGATGCACAAATCTTTGTAAAATAATAAATTGTCATTAAACACAATATAATTACTACCTATTAAAAATAATCAATATTATTTGTTGTTATTATATTACTATCTTGAACATTTTTACTTCCTTAATGAAAAGTTTTATAAAATCAAATCATACTACATATATAACTAATATAAAATATGCTCAATACCTTCACTATATAATCTGAAAGAAATAACCATAATATGTTATTTTTATACTCGTATACACATTACACAGTCAACATTTTAAAATTGGGTAGTAGGTACAATTTCTACTACTGGGCTGATTTTTTTTTCTCTAAGCACACGGACTCTAGCCATTATAGTGCAAAAAAATAATTAAAAAGAGAGCTTTCGATTTGTGCTGCAACCAGTAATGTATAAATGAATATGAAGAGTATTAAGGAGGTTCCCTACACATGCAGTGGCGTACTCAGATATCAGCCTTGGGGGCGGATATGAAAATAAAAATATTTTTATTAATGTAAAACAAAATTCGGCCAACGGGTGTTAGTTGTTATTGCAATTCATTCAGTTGCGGTGATATATTTTTACAATAATTTATAATTCACTAATCAAAAAATGCTTGAATATTTTTTTTCAATCGAAAATATTGTTACAACTATGTGGTCAACCTTCTTCAAATTTTGGGAAATTGATGTCCGTGCTTGCATACGTTTATATACCAAAAATTAAGTAAATAGAACATTTCTAACATCTTTTTTTTAAATCAAAAGCCATAAGAGCCCATGTAAAATATTAAAATTTAACAATTAATTTCGTTCAAACTACGTGGTCAAAAATTTCCAAAAAATTCAGGTATCATTTTTATGACACAGACAACATAAATTCAAAATTGGGTTGCATTAGAACATTTTTTAAAATGTCTAGGGAACCTCCTTAATTTGAGAAATTCGAATGAATTAAGCTCTTTCAAAAATAGTGAATTAACTTCTATGTTATGAAAATGTATAACAATATTACATTAAATTGCAGAATAAAAGAAGGAGTAAATGAAACACAAGTATTGGAATTTATCAAAAGTTTGAAATCCTTATTACACATGGGAGCAGCTCAAGAAACAAATGTTTCACAATTTGAAGAAATTGAAAATATTTTGAAAAAATATAAAATTTACAGCGAAACTTTAATGCGAAACGTAAGTTAAAATCAATAACAATAACTGCCATACCTATACCGAGTGTCCCAAAATAATGGTACGCTCGATATAACTTTTTTATTAATACAGAGATCGTTTTGAAATTTTATATGAGTAAATTAGGTATAAGGAGACATCCAGTTAAACCGGAAATGACATTAACTTTCTTATATCAAATCGAACACCTTAATATTTTTACATATTTGAATTCTACGTACGATTCTGAATACAATTATCTATCACAAGTCCAGATTTCATGCAAAATATCTCAAAAAATAATCTAAATAAATAAAATCAAGAAAGGTTAAAAAGTTTGACATTTGTAAAAATAATTGACATGCGATAGGAGAAAATAATTATTTTGCACTTTCGGGACTAAAACTCTTCTTTAGTTTTTAATTTTAGGGACTAAAGTTCTTTATTTGATTCTAAGGGTTTTTTTATATTTAATCCCGTCGTCAAGGAATTAAATTAATTAATCCCGTTGTCAAGTAAATATGTGCTATTTATTACAGAGTATCTATGGTAACAATATAAATATTTGTCATAAAGTTTACTGTCAAAATTACAAAATGTATGTATTCTTTTAAACTATTTTGCATTCGTTTGAGGATAAAGTGAAAAAATAGCGTATATAGGTACCACAGGACTAAAGTATATTTAATTTCTCAGGTGGTTATTTCCGTCACCTTCGGCTCGTGAAATAAACTTCATCCTCAGGATTAAATAATGCACTTTAGTCCTATATTATAAAATAATACTATTTATGTACGAATTCATTATAATCAATTGTTTATGACATTGTTTAGCGTGCATAAAGTAACAGTTTATGCACTAGTGCATAATGATAAAGTAAAACAACAATTAAAATTAATTCAAATTTTTTTTATTTATGAACAAGAATTGAATAATATAAAATTTTACAAATTATTCTTTAACCGTGGCTTGTACACTTCATAACTACGCAATATGATTGGTAAACTACACAGGTATAAAATATGGCTCAAAAGTAATCACCCGATTTCCTAAGACAGTAACTTTGAAAATTAAAAAATGGATCTGTTTCTGATTATGTTTACTTAAACATGTACATTTTTTCTATTAAGTCGCGAACATCATATCGGTCAAGTGTCCGCCGTCACAGTTGATGCACATCGGGCTCGTTTCACAGTATTTTCAATGATTTGTGTCTGTGGCTTGTTCGTATAGACCCGTGACTTCAAAAAACCTCTGAGAAAGAAGTCTGAAAAATCAAATAGGGTGATTTCGCGGGTCAGTGCAAATCGCCAAAACGAGAGATCAAGTGGCCGGGAAACGCTTGCATCAGAATATCCACTGTCGCTCATGCTGTTTATGCGGTTGCATCATCCGGCTGGAATAACATGTTCTTCAAACTCAATTCGCCAAAGAAGTCGTTGATCATGGTTCTGTAGCGCTGTAGCGATATTCTCGGTCAAACGACTGCTTCGGAGCCGGCTACGTCTGCTACTGTCCCGTGTTGAGCCACTCTTCTCGGGGCGAGCGTCTAAACGCCGCAGTGTTTATTCAGTTAAAGCTACTCGGCTAGGAAATCGACGACGAAATTTACGTTGAGCCAAAACCATCGACCGATTATTTGTCAAAAATACCGCGTTCTTGAGAAGTATAGCGATTTATGATTCGACTACGTGTATTTTACATCTATTTACTTCAATAATCTCAAAGTTGCGATGAAATGAGACCCCAACTGCAAAAATGACAGCATCATCCGATAGGATGATTATTTTTGCGCCACCTAGTATATGATGAAAAATAATCTCCTCAATTTATTTTAGATATTTTGATAATAATTTTAGGTAATGCATCCCTGTGACGAAATGCTGGTCAACTGCACCTGGTCGAGTAAACCATACAACTGTTCAGACCTATTTAGGCCTATAAAAACTGGCTTAGGATTTTGTTGTTCGTTTAATTACTTTAATGACATCGCTTTTCAGTAAGAGCAATGTAATATGTGATCATGTAATGCATTTTTGTGAAATGTTTTGTTACAATAATAGGGAAGTTCCCCCTGGAGTTTTTAAGAAACCTGTAGAAGCTGATGGTGCAGGGATTGCCCATGGACTTTATGTTACTATGAACATAGAACCGGGAGAATATGTGTCACCTATTTTGCCGTTTTTCGCTTGCTTTGTAAGTTGAGAAACCATTTTGTTCTTTAGTTAGTCCAGGGAATTTACTTAAAAATGCCTCAAACCTCAAAAAACTGCAACAAAAGCTTTCTCGACGCAATCCAATACAGAAAAATGCGCCTTTGAAATTTTGAAAAAATGACCGTTGTTTTTAGTATTTTAAGTTTAACCGGTTTAACTCATAAGTGCTTATCGTTACGAAAGAAACATTTTTATATGACGTTATAGAGCACAAAATTATCTACTAAAAAGATGCCTGGGATTTTTATGCGTTTTAGAAATTTTGAATTATTTAAATTAAATGGTAGCAAAATTTTCTCATAACACAATAATGACTGCCATATTTTAACAGACAAAAATATCGACTTCCGGTTTACAAAATATGATTTCTATAACTATTTTCTATAAGACCCATCATTTTTAAAATTTTTGAGGCTCTGAATTCGTCACAAGTTTCGCTATACATTGAAAAACCGACCCTAAGTTAATTGGAAAATTTATAATGAGGGTTTCCATGCCTACGGTTTTTAAAGAAATACTTATTGGATATCAATTTTCAGCATATACGAGTATAAGTTAAAGGAAAGTGATGATAATTGTTAATTTAGATTTATTACCATTTTATTTAAATGAAAATGTAACTCATCTTTTGAAACGTGCATTAAAATGCGCCATGTGTGACGCAAACGGCACTAAGAGCAAACCGTGAGTAGATTTGTTCGTGTAAGTTCGTTTTTTGTCGTTTTGACTACGGAATAGACGACGGACCTGTGTCGAAATAAGATAAGACCTAGGTACGTATCGTATTCGGTCATTGTCAGCACTGTAAATGTATGTTCTCAGTGCCGGTGGCAAAAAGAAAAAATACGGGTCTAATATTTTAAGGGTATCGTCTCCAAGTAGCTCAACAACGCGTTTGTCCTATGTTAATGCATAGAAACGCTCGCTAAAAATACGTAAAAGCAGTCTAGCAATTTCTAAAATACTCACGGAGTTTTATAGATAAATCTAAATTTTACAAATTTATTTACAGATGAAGAATGCAACTAGGATTATGCCGAGTTACATTTTTAAATAAATCTCTTAATAATAAGATAAAGCGTGTAAGAAATTGCTGAAAACGCACTTTTTCATTAATTTTTTATATGGATTCCAAAGATTTTTTCAGAATTCTAACTCGGCATAATCCTAGATTAATTCTTTAACAAACATTTAGTACCTGTTTTTCCTTCAAATTTTTAATATGCAATGAGTAAAGCAGAAACTGCTATACCTCTAAACACGCTATATTTTGTTACGGAGACGAGACCCTTAATTTATAGATTAACATATAACAAAATCAGAAATCGTGGAAATCACGCAAATTTTGGGTCGTTATGCCCTTATGAAAAACATGTTATAAGAAAGCATAAATTGTACTCCATTCAATAATGCTAAAATGAATAGGTAGTAGTTGAATATAAACTGTAATGAAACGTTAAAACAAATAAAAAGATTTCAAACGAATTACAAAAATAAGTCAATCACTTTAATGAGATAAATAAACTGTACACTGTACCTAATTCATATAAAAAATTTTGCAATTTCAGGAAAATTTAATGAGTAGATACCTATTTCAGCAATTTCAATAATTATAATTGATATAGCTCGGTGCTTTAATTTAACTTGAAAATATAATTGATATAAAAACCAATCATTTTAATCAATTTAATGGAATGGAAATAATTGTTATATTTGTAAAAAATTCTCGACTGAAACTCTGAAAGTAAATCGCCTGATAAAATGTCATAAACCTTTAAAATATTGCAGCAATTAAATACTATCAGAATGATCCATTTGGGATTACTATAAAACAAATAAAAAAGCACTTATATTTAAAAATTAGTTTAGCAACACAAAAACAAAAATAAGTTTCTACTATTTGGACAGTGCTCAATTTTTTTATAAAGTCAATTTTCAAATTTATTTTGGTAAGAATTTTAAATGGCGTTTTTCTTAATTTTGACGACAAGTAAGCAATTCTTAAATTTTAGTTAATTTGATAAAAAGTTAGTTATTTGATTTAGGAATAACATAAAATATTTTAAATATTTGTCATTTTAATCATTTACGAAACGTATTATAAATATAAATAGTCGATATTCCAATTTGAATATCGATGTACGATGTAAAATAAATATGGATTTTATCGATGTTTCAGTGTATTTGATATTGATATATTGATGTATCGATAACCGATGTACCTATTGATAAAACTAGATTAGTATAGATATTCACTGTAACTGCTGTAACTTAACGCACAAGCGCATATTATTTGCAATATGTCTAAAGAAACGAGACGTGATCGAAAAATATGACAACATAATAATTAAAATTGCTAATTCATCGATACATCAATGTATCATACATCGATATATCGATAAATTAATCGATGTTTCTTTCGAAATATAGTTATTCGATATAATATCGATACATCGATTTAAAAGAATAGCCCTATTAATTATAAATATAAATATACAATACTTATTTTCAAATAAATAAATAATTTAATAATTTTATTCTTTATTTATGTCGAAAAGCCTTAACTGAAAACTGAAATCCCAAATGACCTAGGATGGACCGCCATAAACGTCAACCTAAAATCTTTACCTACAAAGTGGTTTGATTTATAGTAATACTCTTTTTCGCGAATTTTTTTTTTTTTAAATAGGATCATAGTTCAATATCAAAATACTAATTGAATTAAATTATATAAGAAAGTACCTAGTTTGTAAAAATGTATCTTCTTTTCTCTTTTTAAATTTCTATTCACATAAAACTTGATACTTAATTTTGTTATTTTAAATTGTAGCTCTTATCTAAAGAAATAAAATTTTATATATTTTTGAATTCAAAAGAATACTTATGTGCTTTTCAAAACTGTAATAATAAATGTTTCCATTTAAAAAAATATTTAAAACAATTTGCGCAATAACAGTGCGGTACAAGAAACATGCTAAATTTAGAGTACACATAGGGGGGCCATTTTAAGTTGCGTTTAGGAATATCTCGAAAACGAAGCATCGGATGAAAAATCCAAAAAACACGACTAAAATATTTTCGAGGGGGCCATCCAATGACACCAAATTCAACCCCCCACCCCACCCCCTCAGGGTAAGTTTGAAATCTTAAATGGGAACCCCAAATTGTTTTTGCAGATTCGCATTCTTCTACGTGAAAAACGGAATTCAGTGACATCAAAATCGTCGAGAAAAAGTGGGTGTTGCCGTTTCCTATTTCAAATTTTCCCGCCGCCCCACTGGCACGGGGGAGGGGGGCAGGGGTGCAAATTTTGATGTTACTGAATTTAGTTCTTCACGCAGAATGCGATTTAAGATTTCATACTCATCCCCATCCCACCCCCCATGGTCGGGGTGGGGGCAGGGGTGAAAATTTAGTGTCATTGGAAGGCCCGCTCGAAAATATTTTAGTCGTGTTTTTTGGATTTTTCATCCGATGTTTCGTTTTCGAGATATTCCTAAACGCAACTTAAAATTTTGTGGGTTCAAGGCCATATCATGTTCTTAAACCCGTCGTACGTGCTTTAAAAGCTTACTTATAAACTTGTATCATAATATAGATATTTACAATTTTATTTTACTGAGTGCGCCTTTTAATTATTAAATAAAATATCTAAGTTAAAAAATTACTGTATTCCGTATTTAATCATTTTGGTTTAAGGCATTTTTTTGTCTGTAAGTACTCGAATGACCCAATATTAATGTTCCCGGGCCGCTCATCTGCAACTTATTCTGGCTTATTTTTTCACAGGTTATGATTCACCCGATCTGGGATTTCAGCGACCTAGCCGGTTTCTCCGTAACAATGCAACCTGGAGATTTGGGATTAATGCAATTGATTCCAACCGTTTTTACCGCTGATGTCAATCTTCGTGATGTAACAGTTGACACACGAAATTGTTGGTTTGAAAATGAGGGCAACTTGGAGTCGTCTAAAAACTATAGTTTCACAAATTGTGTGGCGGAATGCAAAAAGAGGGCCGTTTATGAGTATTGTAAATGTGTGCCGTATTTTTATCCTCGAGGTAGGTCAATAATACAAGTTTATTAGTGATTTTTCAAATTGATTAATAAAATCAAATCC
Organism: Agonum fuliginosum; assembly: GCA_947534325.1. Taxonomy (NCBI): domain Eukaryota; kingdom Metazoa; phylum Arthropoda; class Insecta; order Coleoptera; family Carabidae; genus Agonum; species Agonum fuliginosum. Next base: position 9,818,890 of record OX384029.1, on the reverse strand, counting down.
GTTTTCTTAAAATAAGTATAGAAAATTTGTAGCTGATCTAAAAATAATAATCCGTTTAATTTATAGTTGCTTTTATTTAAAATTTACCTTTTCACTTGGTTAGGTACCTACTTGAAAATTAACAATTATTGCAGACCAATGCTTCTTTGTGGACCGTTGCCAATAGTGACGGTCTGAAAATATATTTTCAGACCGTTGCTTATAAAAATCAGTTCCATTAATCATAAATAATTTATTAAGACATGGTTGTTAAATGTATGCTTAGTACAATTTTCAATCAATAAAGTTTTAATTTTACACTATGTGTTCATGTGATGTGCATGCATTTTGCATACCTTCTTAGGGTACGGAGAAAAAGTATATATACCAATATACCTACTTACAATGGTTATTTTAAGGCTCGGGTATAGCTACTATAAAAGTGCCGTTCGTAATTTACTAATAAATTAATTCAGGTGCACTTTAGAGAAAAAAATTATTTACAAAAAATGTCTATAATTTTATGCTTAACATCGGATTGATTCAAAAAATTTTAAAATTCTCAAAAAAACAAATTTCAAAATTTGATATTTTTTTAAATTAGAAATTGGGAATAGTTTTTGAAAAAATATTGACAATCCGATGTTAAGATACTAATGTAGATTATGTGTAATTTTTTTGAAAAAGATATTTCAATCGTAGCATGAGTTATTAGTAAAGTACGATTTTTGATATTTTTCTAGACTTTCCATTATTCAAAACAAGTGCGAAAAGTCAGAAAAGACAATACATATATTTAGTATACTGTAACCAAAATTTGGTTCATAAAGCACTCGAAATGCACGAGTAATTAATTTAATAAGGAACTACTACACGCTACCTATACTAGCACCTTAATTTATAACAAATAAATGATAAACATTAAAACTTGCCTTCTCCTTAATATAGCAATAAATTTACAGTATCTGCATATAAGGTATGCATTAGAAGCCCGAGAAAAAGCATATACAACAGCTAGTTTAATTTATAACAAACAAATGAGAATATATAGCAATAAATAGCAAAAAATTAGCAAAATATTTTAGCATTAAGTTTTGATTTTACACTATGTATACGCAAAGTGAAGTTAGGATATACAATAGTTATTTGTTTCATTAATACAAAAAATGCATGATTTTGGGACGAGTAAAGCGTTGCCGGACGTTATTTATAACACAAAAAAATGTCATCAATACGGCAATAAATAGCAAAAAATGAGCAAAAAATTATAGTGTTAAAAAATTTGAAATTTCACCCCATGTATAGGTACGCCACGTGAAGTTAGCGTATATAGTTTAAGACGATCCTATACCCTGCCTGGAAACAGCCAAAAACATGGATTTCGCGCGCCACTCCACTGCGTTTATTGTTTTGTTAAATATAATAATCTAAAGATATTGTTGAAGGTAAAAGTACAATCTGCAAAATGGTTGATGCCGAATTTAAAAATTTTGCTTTAAAATCGAAATATATGTTAAATTGAATTTTGACAAGTTCTGTTATTTTTTTGAACACAAATATCTTCTATTTTAAAACGAATTTCAAAAATTCGATCGGTTATTTCGCAGACCCAAACTTTGTTGACAACATATTAAAATTTGAAGTTAATTCACTTATAAATTAAAGCGAAAACCCTCTTTTTTTACAAATATTGCAGTTTTATTTTACAAATATGGGCGCCAAAATTATTTTTATTTTAACAAAACAATAAACGCAACAATGTTTTTAAGTTTTCTGCCATGGGTAGAGGATCACCTTAAATGTAGGAAAAATAACTTCAAAACAGGTATAACAAAAAATATGAGCAATTTTTAGCAAAAAATGAGCAAATTTAATATAACTATTCGTTTATCAAATGTCTATCCATGTATGCCTACGCCAACTTCACGGACGTTAATAACTTATTATTATTTTATTGCAGATAATCGTAAACAATGTACTCTCCTGGATATACCTTGCCTGAAAAAATATGAGTGTAAGTATAAATGATTTCTTATGAAATTGTACAACAATGAATTACTTTAGCTCCGCAAAGTCATAGTGAAAACTGAAAAGTACAACTTTAGCTCTGTATTTTTCGACCAATTAGAGCGCTGCCTGTGCACTCGATCGCTGACAAGAATTGGCCAGAACGTCGGCTATTACTGTTGCAATTATTTGTAACAGACCAGAAAAATTTTTCAAATATCTAAACAAATAGTGAAATAACGCGGTTTACCTGACGTACCTAAAAAAGACAGCTTATCAATTCATAGAACGAGATCGATTATTAAACAAGGCGTGTGATTGGGTTCTAAAGACATGCAATTTTATGTTTGAAATTAGAAACAAGTTATGAGATATTATATGCCATTTTAAAATAGCACCTAACCTTTCACATTAAAATTTTGTATTTCTTTCAGTGCAGTATAATAGTATCAAATTTGGAGGTAATTTTATGATTATTTCATTGTATACTATAACATAATAATTTGTAAAATGTTTTAGTTGAAAATGTTACAAATTCCACAATTTGTGACTGTCTTCCAAAATGTGAAGATATATCATATGATGGATATGTCAATATTATCAAATCTAGTATTTCAACGTAGGTCTTTTATAATTTTACGTATATTTATTGATTCACAAGACAGGGCAACGGTGACATCAAAGTTTAAAAACAATTCAACTTTGTTGTTTATTAAATTTAAAGTAGAAACGAAATTCAGTGTACCTACTGTTTGTAGTCCGCAAAATATTGTTTTAGCGGATCCTGTCTTTTAATATCACGCAACCTAGCTAATGAGCTGTTACGAGTATTTACATTTTATAGGATTAGTTTAATTGGTTTTGATTGTTTCATAGTCTACGCTTTTTATAATTTTATTTTAAAGTTGTTATATTTTAGAATAATTTCGTAAAGTTACGAAATAAATTTGGAACGCAAATACTCGTACTATTTTTTTTTTGTATTTGACACGTCACAAACTAAGATTTAGGAGGCTCGTCTATTTTAAGGACTCGGCTTGCGCCTCCTCTTTAACCAGTTGAATAAATGACTACTTTTGCAAATCTTTTATGTTAGAGAAAAGAAAATTATAATAGAAAATAATATACACTTTCTATAAATAAGTAACAGTAGTACGGAAAACCCCTCTATAAAACACACTATTGTATTATGAATTCATAATTCAACATTAGTGTATTATACAACACTATTGTAGAATGATGAATTGTCATCACACCAAAATGTGACGGTAGGTTAATATGTATTTTAATGAATTTGTAAAGAAATGTTTTATTTTAAAAGTCGTAGATAAAGCATCGAAAATTTGACTAGCACATAATGATGATTTACACTCGCCTTCAGATCGTGCATAAACTGTCATACTTTTGAATTATAGCCTACATTATGTGTTCGTAAAATAATATACTATTATTTTTAGTAACAACTCAGAGATGTATATCTACTTCGACCACTCGTGGTGTGTGGAATACAATAAGAGCTTAAATTTAACTTGGGATATGTTATTAGGTAAGTAAATATTATACAGGGTGTTTCAGGGTTATGCATCCTAACTTAAAATATGGATGTAGGACCGCAAAAAAAAATAATGTAGAGATTTTCTCGATTGTGTTACCTAGTATTTTTAGTTATTGTAATGAGAATTAGTAGAAGTAGAGCTTCTTATTGACTTTAGCAAGGGCGGATCCCAGAACATATTCTTAATTCTTAAGGGGAACGAAAAAACAAATTTTACAATAGTATATTGTGCAACTAGTGCAGAAAAGCACCTATTGCCCACGAGGTGTGAGAGTTCCAGCACGAGACAAAATCGAGGGCTGGAATCACACAAGTGGGCAATAGGTGTTTCTGCACGAGTGGCACACTATACTTTTTCTACGACCACACTCTTTGGTAAGATAAATAAATCATTTTTTTTAAAAGAACAATCTTGCCAACAGTTAAATTATAAAATGTAAAAGTGAAAATTAGATTTTAATATTTTGAAATATTATTATAGTTTATTTATAATATTCGTATGAAATATTGAGATTATATTATATTATATAAACATTTAAGTAATTAGCAAATAATATTATGTAATTTATAAAACTAAAAATACATATACAAAAATTAACATTAATATTAGGTACAGTTGGCAACTTGTGTTAGAAATAATTTCTCACACTTTATCCCACGACTGTGAGAAATGAATAACTTTCGAGCTATGTAAAGCATGGGAAAAGTGCAATTTTCCGTAGTGGTCATAGAAAAAAGATTTTTTCTTTGCATTTTGTGAACTCTTTTGAAATTTTGTAATATATTGCAGAACTGTTTAAAAGGCATAAGCTCTTTTACTTATTTAACATAAGTAGCAAGCTTTTATACTCAAAAATCTGATGTGGCCATGCTAGGTACCTACTCACAAATATATTTTAGTCATTTTATGTAAACTGCAGAAGAAGATTTATAAACTATGTGTCACTATTGTCACTGTCACTGATATAATAAATTAAATTTTACGTAGTAACAAAAAATGTTAAACGATCATGGACTACAAGATACTGAATATTGAAGTTTCATACTCTAAATTTTAAACAATAATTTAATTCCTAAATAGTACAACATACAGAAAAATTTATTAAATGCTAATAATTGTAGATAAAATTATATTAGTCCCGCTAGGAGTGGTTTTGACTGAAGACTAATACATAACCAAGTGAAATTTGGCATGCGGGTAGTTAAAAATATACAGAAACAAAAACAAAATACGCTCCACCTCGGTATGCTCCACTTCCCAATTTTTTTTTTCAGTTGAAACTCTAAATTTTCTTGTAACGCATTTTCCTAAAAATTATCACAGATTTTGGAAAATGGTTTTGACAGGATGAAAGCTGAGGAAATTTGCAATCAAAATGGTCTTTGAAATTTTTTCATAAGTGCACCGTAACCAGCCTATCTCAAGTCATTCGATTATTAAACGCCTGGTAAATGGCTAGCAAATATCCTCAGATTTCATTCTGTCATAACCGTTTTCCAAAATCTTTGATAGTTTTTGAAGAAAATGCGTTATAAGAAAATTTTTAGTTTCTATTAAAATTTTTTTTGGGAAGTGGAGCATATCGAGGTGGAGCGAATTTATTTTTTGTTTCAGTTTGTTCTTAACTACTCACACGCCAAATTTCACTTGGTTATGTATTAGTCTTGGGTTTCAATCAATTTTTGACTTTCCTGAATAGACTTAATAATAATCTTTCATTTAAAATAGAAAATATTGTGATAAATTAATTATTTACCGAAATATTTATGCAATGTACTAATTCCGGTTTAAGATTTGTATTAAAACCTTAAATATAAAATTTGCATGTTAAATGTTTGATATTTTTTTAAATATCGCCAACGAAAAAATGTAAACATACGGACACACGAACAGCCACACGCATACACGCACAGACTTCATCTCGAAAATACTTTATTCGTATTCTATGGATCATAAAACGTGTTTATTAACTTAAAACTCATATTCGAAAATTTTGACCCGTCACAATACTTCCTCTTATAGCAAGAGTGGATCTAGGTGAACTTTTTATAAGAAAAGTAACTTTAAAACGCGCCGTAGGCGAATTTTTTTTTTGTTCAAGGTCAAATACTTTTAAATTAAATTTTCAGAGATAATGAACACCTTTATATGTGCAAAAATAAATAAAAATATAAATTTTACTTTTGCGTTATAAAAAATAGTCTGTATAATAATTATAGAATAAATTGGAATACTTGTCCATTTTAGAAAAAAAAAGAATCTTAAGGGGGTAATCACTAGAGACCGGATAAAAAAGCATGAAAAATACGAAAAAAAGCGCTTAAAAAGTGCGAAAATGTATCCAAAAAAGCATTAAAAATACGAAAAAAAGTGCTTAAAAAGCACGAAAATGTATCCAAAAATGCATTTAAAATACGAAAAAAGTGCCTAAACAGCACGAAAATGTATTCAAAAAAGCATTAAAACAAAAAAAAAGTAAAAAAATACTAAAAAAGCATGAAAGTTTCTACGAAAACTAAAAAAATAATCGCTAACAATAGCTCAAAATATACACAAAACCTAAAAATAAGCTTAAAATAAGTACAATAGCTGAAAATAAGCTTGAAATTTTAAAATAAGCACAAAAATCGGAAAAAAGCAAAATAAGCATAAAAAACTTTGTGCCAAATTTTCACATTTTAGACAATTCGTGGACATTTCACAAATTTATCTTGATGCTTTTAATATTAATCGTAAGCAAAATTCTTACAAATCCGGTCTCTAGTAATCACCCCCTTTACCCTTATTTAAACTGATTTCTGACTTAAAAAATAAATGTTAAAATACTACGTATATAAACGTCAAACGTATTAATTATTATACGTCGATGAGGTGTATTATAAAAATAAATATACCTAATATTATTTGATGTTTATTGAAATAATTTTTAAAGCGCTATTTTGAAATTCCATACATACCATACTGCAAACAAATTATACAATTTTTAATGTTTTTATGTTATTAAATAAATATTATTTTAAAAACGTGCAAATATCAGTAGTACCATTGGTAAAACGTGTTGAACAAATTAAAACCTACTTGTTTTTAATTGTTTTTAATTATATATTTTTTCTTTCAGCGTCTCTGGGTGGAATCTTTGGTCTATGCTTAGGAGGATCATTAATTAGTTTAATCGAATGTGTTTACTATCTCGTGAAGAGCATCTGTCTGGCTTTTCTGCAGGGAAAGCGCGTTTCCTACACTGGAAAGGCAGTCAGTAAAAAGGAATTAGCGGGAGTGGTTCACGTTAAACCTAGATATTAATCAGGAATGAAATATGCACTGAAAATAATACTATGTTACTAAGATAATGTATTTTTAATTAGTTCCAGATAAGAGATAAATTAATATTAGATACTTTATTTTTAATTCGATTTATTTTTATTGCGTTAAAAATGAACAGAGTAAGTATTATATATTTACGATGTTTTACAAATGGAAACTGTACATGAGACTGCAAATATTTTAAATAAGTCGCAGGCGATTGTCGTAAACATTCGAAGAAGTAATAGCAAATAGCATGGGTATCCACAGAAATGTCATAATAAAGAGAAGTTTTCAAATTATCAATATATTCAGTTCTCACAAATAAAATAACGCCGCAGTTGAGAATCTTTTATAGTTTAAGGTCAAAGACCATTAAATTGAATTTTCAGAAATGAACAATTATATGTCTGACGCTCTTTTCTTATGTGAAAGTATGTAGAATATAAATAAAAAATAATAAAAAGAAAATAGATCGCTGGCAATTTTGTTTCTTCAGTCACGTTAAAAAGACTCCCTACCAAACTACCTAAAACATTGTTACACGTTTCAAATAACTCTATTATATACAGGTTACGATTATATACCTATTTTATTTTTGTTTTAAGCTCTGTTTGCACGGGGATCTTTGGAGATTCTACGGAGATTCAGAATCTTGGAAACGAAGAAGTTTTTTTCTTTCTAGTAATAATTACGTCGTTTTGAAGCAATCAATAAATTACAAATTCTTCTTTTCCAAGACTCATTGAAGATTCAATTTAGCGACATCGCAATTTAACAGATAATTTTCACTAGAAAGAAAAAAACTTCATCTTTTCCAGGATTCTGAATCTCTGTAGAATTTCCAAAGATCCCCGTGCGAACAGGGATTTATATAGTGTGGGAACAAGAAGTTCTATTTGCTAAAAACAGGAAACTTTATTGATCATTAATAATAATAAAAGTAGTTTTTGATTTAAAATTTTGTGCTACTTTTGCCAATATAGCACAAAAACTATGTGACCGATTTCCATAAAAATATAGGGCTTTGCTTATATTATTACACGGTGTCATTATTTGGCTTATAATTTAAGTTAAATAAAATTAAGAGTATCAAACGAACAAAAAAAATTCAAGGTAGGTACCTACCGAATTTGGTCCTCCAATTTCTATCCTAATTTTTTAAAACTATTTGTTTAGGACAGAAGCCGAGCAAATAAATGAATCCGTTAAAATAAAATCTTCCTTATCAACTTATCGTTTCGGGAATCTAATTTCGAGGGTAGAATAAAACTTTTCTTGTGTTCATAAAAAAGACGGCAGTAAAAGACAGAGGTTCTTCCACGATTATATTCTGAACTGAGCATTGAGCAACTGAGCGAAATGAAAAAGAACAGACGTGATCGGATTGAAAACAGGCAGTCGGAACTTTAATGAAGTCTTGTGGGCAGCGGAGTGGTTACATATGTCCGAGGATTTAAACTGTCCTCAGAGTTTAAACTCTGCTTGGTTTTTGCGATTGTTTTTACTGAAATTTAGAGCTTTACTAATATTACACTGAGCCGCAAAAACCGTTTAATTACTGGCACTGGACAGAGTTGTAGAACGGAAACAGAGAATATGAGTAGTAGGATTTCACAACTCCTAGCTCAGCAGCAATTGCTGCTGCAGTCGGTGACCGCTAATTGCGAGGTGTTGGCCTTGATACTCATAAGGTTGAATAAAATTTATGCTAATTAATTAATTTGAGTTTCGTTTATGCAAATAACACATGAGGTGCAGGACGAGGAGGCGGAGGAATAAAAATAATTGAAATATATTGTACATAAGAATTTATTTATAAATATTTACAAAATAAAATGTTACAACCTGCAGTACGTAAACAGGCACAACAGCGATTTACCACTGCATTCGTTGCTGCGTGACCGCATGCTCGGTAAATATTGTTTGAATAATTTTTCTGCGTAGTGGGACTAAATTGGATTTATAAAATAACAAAAATGGAGGTAAATATAAATATTTAATTATTGACATACCTATACTTAACTAAAATATGACTGAAGTGTCACCATCTACAAAAAAAATTCTACTAGAAAACAAAAAAAAGAAAAACCAATAAACCAATATAATATGCAGAAAAATATATTACTAAGAAAATTACTAAAAATAACTAGAAATAACTGTGAATTGTCTGCAAGCCTTACAAAAATTAGAACATGCAACCGTTGCCTCAAGATTGCTTCTGCCTGTTGAGCGTGCAATTTCTGTATTACACTCATGCAATATTGAAGCAACTTGTCAAAATTTACACTTGCATCTGCAATATTTCTCAATGTAAAGGCATTAAGTAGCAATAAGTGGCTATACTTCTTGAGTGCAATAAGAATCAGAATTCACGATTCTGGCTATATTGCTCAAAATAAAAATCTGAAATTTTACATTAGTGACGACAAAGCATTGTTGAATTGAAAAATTCAAACTATATATTGTTCCGACAACAATTAGAGATAAAAAGAAACTAAACACTAAAATTTCGTGAGGATCTCATGAATGAACTATAAAAGTTATCATTGAGTTTCAAGATAAAATGAATAGAACATAAATATGTAGAAAGGGCCGAAAATCAATAAAACTATAATTTTATCAACAGAATTGCCATAAATTATATCTAAACTTGTACAATTTTTGCCGAATTTCGGATAATTATTAAAGCCAAACTAATTACATTAATTAAATATTTTGAAGATTCCGCACTTTTAGTATTCTTCCTTAATAATCTACATACAAAAATTCAACATCATACGTATAACAGTATTAAATTGAGATCCTCACAAAAATTACTCGTTTTTCAATGCGTATTATTGCCATGCAATAGGCTCTTAAGCCAGTAAACAAATTAAATCTTACCTGTAAGCTGTTGTCTGAAATGTTGAAAAACTAAAATATATACAGGGTGTCAAGAAAAAGTATAAAAATATGATTCACAGGATTTAAAATTGATTAATAAAATATGTAATATTATAGTTTGTGTATTTATTTATCGTATTATAACATATACAATATATTACACAAAACAAATACTAATATAGGTGATAGAGGTACCTTATCTCATTTTGTTAGAAAACAGATTTTTACAGAAAAGTCTTCGATTTTACATAAATTAAAAAAATATATTAATTTAATAGTAATAATAATAATTTCTATTTTTATTTCTCCTACAAAAATGTTGTCATTAAGAATTCATAAGGACATAACTGCCATTAAAAATTCATTATGACACGCAAATCAGTATAAATAAACAAAAGAACCAAATGTGCAAATAGAGCATACCAAAATGGCGGATTGCTTTATCCAAAGCTGTTCATAAACTCCTATCTTCTAAGATACACATTTATGATAATGGACATATACAGGTTGGTGGAGGTGAAATGCGAACATAGGGAAATATGACGATGGAGTTATCATGCCAGGCATCTTGATATACGTGGAATAAGTACTGTCAATGTCAAAGTACCTGTCATATTATTGAAAATTTTTCATTAAAATATTTTCTTTGCATAATAATGTATGTGTACGAGCAGAACGAAAAAGTTTACATGCACTTTTAGATTTTATTATTATTTCTGTTATTGATTACTCTTTTTGTCACACAAATTCACATTACTTCGTTTTGTGACACTGCTACAAAATATATCAAGATACCTGACATGAAAGTTCCCTATGTTCGCATTTCGCCTCCACCAACCTGTATATTTTAACTTTAAACTATTTCGGAATAATGACACAAAACAAAAGATACTAGTTTATCTACTGGTTAACATCTTCGACAAAATTATTTGTGTAAAACCGAGACAAACTGGCCAATATGGCCGAAGCTTTCAACAAAGATCATCTTATGATAGTATTCCCATCTGTTGAAGTCAATATCATAGTGATAAGGACATATATCACAGTCTCGCAGCGTTATCAACAAAAATAAAACTATCAATGCCGCTGGCTACAATCTGCGCAAAAATGTTACAAAATATATTAAATTGTACTCCGTGTATACAAAAAAACTACGAATAAGCCTCATTTCCACCGACTGTTTTCATTAAGAACTATATTTAAGGCTCTACACTTGTTGAACGCAATATTGCTGCAATAGAATCAAAATTCACGATTCTGGCTATATTGCTCAAAATAAAAATCTGAAATTTACCATAAGTAATTACGAAGCATTATTTGATCGAAAAATTCATACAATACATTATTGCGACAACAATTAGAGAAAATGAGAATTAATTTATGCATTTTAATATTACAAACTATGGCCTTATTATTGCATATTTATTAATTTTGTTTTAAATAGTCGGTTCCTTGCATTGTTCGTGAGAGTGCTAAGAAAATATTTTTTGTCAAAAAAATTACACATCTGAGGAAAAAATAGTAAAAAATCGTCCAAATTGACTATTTTTACTAATTTATTACTAAAATACCATTAAGTATTTCAAAAATATTATTTCTTAGCACTCTAGAGTCATCTTTTAACTATGTATATATAAAATATGAACAGTGTAGGTGTACTAACAAGTGCTCAGTTTGTAATATAGCCAGCTCCCTTTTTCACTATATTTTTGACACAAGTGTAGCGCCTTAATGCATAAGAGTAACGCATAAGAACAAAACTTTGCAAACTCCAAACATAAGGCGTAATGCGCTAAATGATTGACATGTGTCAAATTTATTATTTGTTTCGAGTTTTCAATTTCTGTCTGTTTCCAAATATGGATTTTACGAAATTAACAGTTCTTCCATTTCTGAATATCGCAAAAATGCCGGTAATGATTAAATTACAAAACTTCGACAACAAATGTCATCTCTGTCCTTAAACAAAATAGGTGGAAATGGCCATGTAATAAATAATCATTATGCATTACGCCTTACGCACAAATCATTATGCATTAAGCACTAAAACAGTCGGTGGAAGTGAGGCTTAAGCCTTGAAGTCGAAGGAAAACAGCCAAAAAAGATTTCGTCAGTCCACAGCGTTTATTGTTTTGCTAAAAAATCTAAAGATTTGCTGAAGATAAAAACCTACAAAATGCAAAATGCATAATTTTTCATTCAAATCGAAATGTTGAATTTTGACAATTATTATTTGAACACAAATTAAAAATTATTTCGCAAGTTTGACAATAGGGTACTTTACCACAGTAGCAAATTAGCAATCCAGTCAATTATATTGAAACCTCAAAAATGAGTTATTGCCATGAAAAAAGTTTTCAAAAAGTTCTTTAAATATTTGAGATTTTACGTATTGATACATCTACGGTCACAGTGATGCGTTTCACGTGTATTCTTACTTACAGTAATAAACTACCAAATTGTATTTTATTGTAACATTTAGAAACAGTTGATTACATGAGTACATTTTAATTCCGGTTTGAGAAGATTTTCAGCTATACATCTACGTCACACAAACTTTAAAAATTAATTACAGCTTTATTAAGAACAATTAAGGCTTATCAGTACTATCAATCGCTTTCAAATAACATAAAGGTTCAATCAAACAAAATTTTAAATGGTAAACTACCCTATTATAAATAAAAACTGTACAGTGGCGCGCAAAAACCTTTTTTCTTGCAAACAGTGCAGTTTTTTATTTCTGCCAAAATTATTTTCCCCTCAAACATAAATTATTAGTTATTATTATGATTAACAAAAGGCAATGAAACTAATGCCGGCGGAAAAATTTGTTTGCGGGGTTAGAATTTTTTTAAACGGGAGTAGAAATATATTGTAGGCGTTCTGGGCTGTAATTGATTGAAGCAAAGTCGGGTTTACACTATGCTAAATTGTGAATTTTATTAAATAATGAATCATAATTATTGAAATTAAATCAAAAATTGCATAGTACAAATAACAACTAATGCAAGAATTTATTATTGTAATAGTAACTTATAAGTGTAGGACACTTGAATTAAAAATTGGTTCAACTGCCATTTGAGTGTAATTAAGCAATTAATAAATTAAATAATAATCAATTATTAATTCAGGTTTCTATTGTAAAAAATTCAAAAATGTGGCGGCGGTGTCATTACGATTTTGTTATTTCGTGCATTAATACATGTGCACGAAATTTTTATCGTGCTTTGCAACAGTTTCGAGTGGTACACGAGAGCTGATTAAGGCTCAAAAAATTTCCGGGGAGAATTAATACACACGTTAATTTTTGAGAAAACTTTTAAGAAGAAATTTGCTCCTGTCACTGGTTTAAATTGGTAAAATATTTTAAATTTTGAACACAAATAATTGCATGGTACGAAAATGAACCTAATTAGGCAGAAGACATTGGTAATAATACAAATTTTATTTTAAAAAATATATGTTTTTTAGTAATTTGAGAAAGAGAATCACATATTAATCAATTTTCATAATTTATTTTTGGGCTTGTTAATAAAATTTTGCAAAAATAAAAATACGTGTACCAAATTTTTATCTTATCTTCAAAACTATTCAATAAAAAATCATTAAATTGATTACATTTCTACACTTTAGCCCAAAGTTTGGAATTGTTACGTGTGAAACTGGCTGCGCTGCAGCCAACCACACAACCAAGTCAGATTTACACTACAACAATCCAAACAGCCGCTACGATATTGTTTTCGTTCCTTAAATCAACTCACAAATTATTTAAATACTCGCATTGCATAATAATGGTCATTTGCACCGCTTCCACTTAAATTTTAAGTGTCACTTAAATGAACAATATCGAATCAAAATCAAATTGTCAAACGTAGAAATAACATTGCTGTCATAAGTTCGATTGGATATTTTTCATTTAAGTGACACTTAAAATTTAAGTGGAAGCGGTGCAAATGGCCATTAATGTTTTAAAACATTTTGACGTAAAGCAAACAAAAAATTGGACGCGTTGGGTGTAATACCGGCTTCGGTCTGGCCAATCACAGCATAGAAACACCCAGAATATTTTTTTTAGGCTATAGGAGTACATTTTATATATTTATGTTTTAAAAGTGTAGATTTTTACGCAAATTGTTTCTATTTACAATTACATAACCTTACTTCTTATTGACTTGTAGTCACGTGTCAGCCACAGCTAATAACAAGTGAACTATAAAATGGCGGACAATCCGCTACTATATAACTATTTTATTTACATAATAAGCAAGAACTTTTGTTTTGAATGTACATTTCTAAATTGTAGTATTTACAGAAATTGAATGTGTTTGATAAAATAAAAGTACATTTCTATACATAATGTAGGCTATAATACAACAAGATGACGGTTTATGACGAACGCGCTCTAAAAGTGGCATCGTATTTGTATTATTGCATTTATAAGACAAAAGAAATAATCAAACGCATTATTTATACACTGTATAACATGTTACCTACAGTGAGACGCATGAATTTTAATACATTCCTAAATAAAACATGTAAAAGTAGTATTTTTCTCTTTATTCAGCATTTTTTTAAACAATACTATGGCAAAATTTGGTAAAATCGATGCGTCGCACTGTAGAATATTAAGTATTGTCGTAAAAAATTCCAATGTTCTTACGTTAGTATTAGATTCAATATTTTACAAACCGTAGAGCACTGTTTTTCCTTTTTATGTACAGCTACATTCCCGCCTTAAAAAACTTTTTATTTAAAAAATTGATTTGAACATAATGGCTATAATAATTCGCCTGCGGCTCGAGCATAAACCGTCATCATGTTGTATAATAATTATTTAAGAGCACATAATGTAGGCTATAATACAACAGTATAATAATTATTTACGAGCACATAATGTAGGCTATAATACAACAAGATGACGGTTTAACTTTTTATTTAAAAATTTTTTTATTTAAAATATTGATTTGAACATAATGGCTATAATAATTCGCCTGCGGCTCGAGCATAAACCGTCATCTTGTTGTATTATAGCCTACATTATGTATAGAAATGTACTTTTATTTTATCAAACACATTCAATTTCTGTAAATACTACAATTTAGAAATGTACATTCAAAACAAAAGTTCTTGCTTATTATGTAAATAAAATAGTTATATAGTAGCGGATTGTCCGCCATTTTATAGTTCACTTGTTATTAGCTGTGGCTGACACGTGACTACAAGTCAATAAGAAGTAAGGTTATGTAATTGTAAATAGAAACAATTTGCGTAAAAATCTACACTTTTAAAACATAAATATATAAAATGTACTCCTATAGCCTAAAAAAAATATTCTGGGTGTTTCTATGCTGTGATTGGCCAGACCGAAGCCGGTATTACACCCAACGCGTCCAATTTTTTGTTTGCTTTACGTCAAAATGTTTTAAAACATTAATGGCCATTTGCACCGCTTCCACTTAAATTTTAAGTGTCACTTAAATGAAAAATATCCAATCGAACTTATGACAGCAATGTTATTTCTACGTTTGACAATTTGATTTTGATTCGATATTGTTCATTTAAGTGACACTTAAAATTTAAGTGGAAGCGGTGCAAATGACCATTATTATGCAATGCGAGTATTTAAATAATTTGTGAGTTGATTTAAGGAACGAAAACAATATCGTAGCGGCTGTTTGGATTGTTGTAGTGTAAATCTGACTTGGTTGTGTGGTTGGCTGCAGCGCAGCCAGTTTCACACGTAACAATTCCAAACTTTGGGCTAAAGTGTAGAAATGTAATCAATTTAATGATTTTTTATTGAATAGTTTTGAAGATAAGATAAAAATTTGGTACACGTATTTTTATTTTTGCAAAATTTTATTAACAAGCCCAAAAATAAATTATGAAAATTGATTAATATGTGATTCTCTTTCTCAAATTACTAAAAAACATATATTTTTTAAAATAAAATTTGTATTATTACCAATGTCTTCTGCCTAATTAGGTTCATTTTCGTACCATGCAATTATTTGTGTTCAAAATTTAAAATATTTTACCAATTTAAACCAGTGACAGGAGCAAATTTCTTCTTAAAAGTTTTCTCAAAAATTAACGTGTGTATTAATTCTCCCCGGAAATTTTTTGAGCCTTAATCAGCTCTCGTGTACCACTCGAAACTGTTGCAAAGCACGATAAAAATTTCGTGCACATGTATTAATGCACGAAATAACAAAATCGTAATGACACCGCCGCCACATTTTTGAATTTTTTACAATAGAAACCTGAATTAATAATTGATTATTATTTAATTTATTAATTGCTTAATTACACTCAAATGGCAGTTGAACCAATTTTTAATTCAAGTGTCCTACACTTATAAGTTACTATTACAATAATAAATTCTTGCATTAGTTGTTATTTGTACTATGCAATTTTTGATTTAATTTCAATAATTATGATTCATTATTTAATAAAATTCACAATTTAGCATAGTGTAAACCCGACTTTGCTTCAATCAATTACAGCCCAGAACGCCTACAATATATTTCTACTCCCGTTTAAAAAAATTCTAACCCCGCAAACAAATTTTTCCGCCGGCATTAGTTTCATTGCCTTTTGTTAATCATAATAATAACTAATAATTTATGTTTGAGGGGAAAATAATTTTGGCAGAAATAAAAAACTGCACTGTTTGCAAGAAAAAAGGTTTTTGCGCGCCACTGTACAGTTTTTATTTATAATAGGGTAGTTTACCATTTAAAATTTTGTTTGATTGAACCTTTATGTTATTTGAAAGCGATTGATAGTACTGATAAGCCTTAATTGTTCTTAATAAAGCTGTAATTAATTTTTAAAGTTTGTGTGACGTAGATGTATAGCTGAAAATCTTCTCAAACCGGAATTAAAATGTACTCATGTAATCAACTGTTTCTAAATGTTACAATAAAATACAATTTGGTAGTTTATTACTGTAAGTAAGAATACACGTGAAACGCATCACTGTGACCGTAGATGTATCAATACGTAAAATCTCAAATATTTAAAGAACTTTTTGAAAACTTTTTTCATGGCAATAACTCATTTTTGAGGTTTCAATATAATTGACTGGATTGCTAATTTGCTACTGTGGTAAAGTACCCTATTGTCAAACTTGCGAAATAATTTTTAATTTGTGTTCAAATAATAATTGTCAAAATTCAACATTTCGATTTGAATGAAAAATTATGCATTTTGCATTTTGTAGGTTTTTATCTTCAGCAAATCTTTAGATTTTTTAGCAAAACAATAAACGCTGTGGACTGACGAAATCTTTTTTGGCTGTTTTCCTTCGACTTCAAGGCTTAAGCCTCACTTCCACCGACTGTTTTAGTGCTTAATGCATAATGATTTGTGCGTAAGGCGTAATGCATAATGATTATTTATTACATGGCCATTTCCACCTATTTTGTTTAAGGACAGAGATGACATTTGTTGTCGAAGTTTTGTAATTTAATCATTACCGGCATTTTTGCGATATTCAGAAATGGAAGAACTGTTAATTTCGTAAAATCCATATTTGGAAACAGACAGAAATTGAAAACTCGAAACAAATAATAAATTTGACACATGTCAATCATTTAGCGCATTACGCCTTATGTTTGGAGTTTGCAAAGTTTTGTTCTTATGCGTTACTCTTATGCATTAAGGCGCTACACTTGTGTCAAAAATATAGTGAAAAAGGGAGCTGGCTATATTACAAACTGAGCACTTGTTAGTACACCTACACTGTTCATATTTTATATATACATAGTTAAAAGATGACTCTAGAGTGCTAAGAAATAATATTTTTGAAATACTTAATGGTATTTTAGTAATAAATTAGTAAAAATAGTCAATTTGGACGATTTTTTACTATTTTTTCCTCAGATGTGTAATTTTTTTGACAAAAAATATTTTCTTAGCACTCTCACGAACAATGCAAGGAACCGACTATTTAAAACAAAATTAATAAATATGCAATAATAAGGCCATAGTTTGTAATATTAAAATGCATAAATTAATTCTCATTTTCTCTAATTGTTGTCGCAATAATGTATTGTATGAATTTTTCGATCAAATAATGCTTCGTAATTACTTATGGTAAATTTCAGATTTTTATTTTGAGCAATATAGCCAGAATCGTGAATTTTGATTCTATTGCAGCAATATTGCGTTCAACAAGTGTAGAGCCTTAAATATAGTTCTTAATGAAAACAGTCGGTGGAAATGAGGCTTATTCGTAGTTTTTTTGTATACACGGAGTACAATTTAATATATTTTGTAACATTTTTGCGCAGATTGTAGCCAGCGGCATTGATAGTTTTATTTTTGTTGATAACGCTGCGAGACTGTGATATATGTCCTTATCACTATGATATTGACTTCAACAGATGGGAATACTATCATAAGATGATCTTTGTTGAAAGCTTCGGCCATATTGGCCAGTTTGTCTCGGTTTTACACAAATAATTTTGTCGAAGATGTTAACCAGTAGATAAACTAGTATCTTTTGTTTTGTGTCATTATTCCGAAATAGTTTAAAGTTAAAATATACAGGTTGGTGGAGGCGAAATGCGAACATAGGGAACTTTCATGTCAGGTATCTTGATATATTTTGTAG
The DNA here is from genome assembly GCA_947534325.1 of Agonum fuliginosum. Taxonomy (NCBI): domain Eukaryota; kingdom Metazoa; phylum Arthropoda; class Insecta; order Coleoptera; family Carabidae; genus Agonum; species Agonum fuliginosum. Next base: position 9,800,539 of record OX384029.1, on the reverse strand, counting down.
CAGTGTCACAAAACGAAGTAATGTGAATTTGTGTGACAAAAAGAGTAATCAATAACAGAAATAATAATAAAATCTAAAAGTGCATGTAAACTTTTTCGTTCTGCTCGTACACATACATTATTATGCAAAGAAAATATTTTAATGAAAAATTTTCAATAATATGACAGGTACTTTGACATTGACAGTACTTATTCCACGTATATCAAGATGCCTGGCATGATAACTCCATCGTCATATTTCCCTATGTTCGCATTTCACCTCCACCAACCTGTATATGTCCATTATCATAAATGTGTATCTTAGAAGATAGGAGTTTATGAACAGCTTTGGATAAAGCAATCCGCCATTTTGGTATGCTCTATTTGCACATTTGGTTCTTTTGTTTATTTATACTGATTTGCGTGTCATAATGAATTTTTAATGGCAGTTATGTCCTTATGAATTCTTAATGACAACATTTTTGTAGGAGAAATAAAAATAGAAATTATTATTATTACTATTAAATTAATATATTTTTTTAATTTATGTAAAATCGAAGACTTTTCTGTAAAAATCTGTTTTCTAACAAAATGAGATAAGGTACCTCTATCACCTATATTAGTATTTGTTTTGTGTAATATATTGTATATGTTATAATACGATAAATAAATACACAAACTATAATATTACATATTTTATTAATCAATTTTAAATCCTGTGAATCATATTTTTATACTTTTTCTTGACACCCTGTATATATTTTAGTTTTTCAACATTTCAGACAACAGCTTACAGGTAAGATTTAATTTGTTTACTGGCTTAAGAGCCTATTGCATGGCAATAATACGCATTGAAAAACGAGTAATTTTTGTGAGGATCTCAATTTAATACTGTTATACGTATGATGTTGAATTTTTGTATGTAGATTATTAAGGAAGAATACTAAAAGTGCGGAATCTTCAAAATATTTAATTAATGTAATTAGTTTGGCTTTAATAATTATCCGAAATTCGGCAAAAATTGTACAAGTTTAGATATAATTTATGGCAATTCTGTTGATAAAATTATAGTTTTATTGATTTTCGGCCCTTTCTACATATTTATGTTCTATTCATTTTATCTTGAAACTCAATGATAACTTTTATAGTTCATTCATGAGATCCTCACGAAATTTTAGTGTTTAGTTTCTTTTTATCTCTAATTGTTGTCGGAACAATATATAGTTTGAATTTTTCAATTCAACAATGCTTTGTCGTCACTAATGTAAAATTTCAGATTTTTATTTTGAGCAATATAGCCAGAATCGTGAATTCTGATTCTTATTGCACTCAAGAAGTATAGCCACTTATTGCTACTTAATGCCTTTACATTGAGAAATATTGCAGATGCAAGTGTAAATTTTGACAAGTTGCTTCAATATTGCATGAGTGTAATACAGAAATTGCACGCTCAACAGGCAGAAGCAATCTTGAGGCAACGGTTGCATGTTCTAATTTTTGTAAGGCTTGCAGACAATTCACAGTTATTTCTAGTTATTTTTAGTAATTTTCTTAGTAATATATTTTTCTGCATATTATATTGGTTTATTGGTTTTTCTTTTTTTTGTTTTCTAGTAGAATTTTTTTTGTAGATGGTGACACTTCAGTCATATTTTAGTTAAGTATAGGTATGTCAATAATTAAATATTTATATTTACCTCCATTTTTGTTATTTTATAAATCCAATTTAGTCCCACTACGCAGAAAAATTATTCAAACAATATTTACCGAGCATGCGGTCACGCAGCAACGAATGCAGTGGTAAATCGCTGTTGTGCCTGTTTACGTACTGCAGGTTGTAACATTTTATTTTGTAAATATTTATAAATAAATTCTTATGTACAATATATTTCAATTATTTTTATTCCTCCGCCTCCTCGTCCTGCACCTCATGTGTTATTTGCATAAACGAAACTCAAATTAATTAATTAGCATAAATTTTATTCAACCTTATGAGTATCAAGGCCAACACCTCGCAATTAGCGGTCACCGACTGCAGCAGCAATTGCTGCTGAGCTAGGAGTTGTGAAATCCTACTACTAATATGTTTTAAACATTACTAAAAAGTGCTCGTTATTTTTAACTACTATATTTACAGAACAGATTATAGAATTGCGCTGTCATAGTTTTAATTCTTTCTTGTTATGATCTTAAGCTATATCGTTACATGTTCACATCAAACGTAAATTTAACAGAGGATGTTTACAGACAGTAACTACAAATTGTGTAACAAAACAATAATAATTTAAAAGACACAAAACAGTAATCGGATTAATTTTGATTAACTTTTTTTATGATGTCTGCTGGGAAAACGAAAAACATGACATAGTTCCGGGTAAACTAAATTGTTGTAAATAATAGTAGTTACTGCAAAATATTACCAAATTAGTTAACTCTAAAGCTGGATTTATAACACGCACAGCGCATAGAAAATAATTTAGCATAACATAGCATATGAATTGGTCATATGGAAATTAGTATAATATGCACAGCGCATAGAAAATAATTTAGCATAGCACACGAATTGACCAATGTTCAGCTGGATTTATAAGACGCACGGCGCATAGAAAATAATTTTGCACAGCATAGCATATGGATTGGTCATATGGATATTAGTACATCCATTTATAAGACGCACAGCGCATAGAAAATAATTTAGCATAGCACAAGAATTGACCAATGTTCATTTTCCTATGCGCTGTGCTGTGCAGTTCTGTGCTTCGGGTTTATTCGTTGCATTCGTGAGAGTTCGTTTTAGTTAACTTCTTACACGCACGCGCATTCGTTGTTCATTTATTAATAATTTTTGTAAAATAGTCAAAACATAATAACAAAATCACAAAGTCAAAAAATACCAAATCAAATCTAGCATAACCAACAAAACAGCTGTCATAACGTCATAAGACAACACTGTAAGACAAGGACTTCTTTTTATACTTTGTATAGCAATCTGTATTTGTGTGCGGCTTATAAAACCTTCGTAACGAAAATGCTATGCGCTGTGCTGTGCTATGTTGTGCTATTTTATGTGCTATGCGCTGTGCGCAGTTATAAATCCACCTTAATTGAAGATTTCATAAAACTCTAGAAGTTGACATTTTCTTCACATTTTATTGACAACTATAAAAAGTCAACTGGTTTCTGTTTTTTAAAAAACATCTTCAGAACTGGAGAAAAATATCTCCAAGAGTTTTATTTCTGGTTATTTATTTATAGTGATGGTGGACGTTATTATAATGGAATCAAACCACTTCTAGACCACTTCGCCTTGGTGCAGTCAGAATCTCATTCCGTACGACAATCTTAAAGGGTACCTATCACTACCGGCGTAAAAATGGTGAAAAGTATGTTCAGTTGTTCCTTAAAATTGAAGTAAAAATTCCCATTTTCAGGATAACTAATACAGTTTTGAATAGCTAAAGGTTGTCTCCAAATGCGTCTAATGCCACTTTTTACCTCTCGCCTTCTATAATGGGAGGTATGTGACGGGTTAAAATTTTCGAGTGTAACTTTTTAATGAATTAGCACCTTTTAGAGTCCCTTAGAATACGAATTTAACTCTTTCTAAATGATATTTGTATGTGTGTGCGTGCGCACGCACGCGCGTGTGTGTGTATGTTTGTTTGACGATAACTCAAAAAATTACAATCATTTAACAACCAAATTTTATATTTAAGAACCCAGTTATTTTTTTGAAGCAATTCCCAAACCGGAAGTAATACTTTGCCGCAATATTATATTTTCTATTTTAAATGAAAGAAAAATTTTGTATGCACATCGTACTGTTTAGAGAGAAAATTGTCGTTTATAATTTTGAGTATGAAACTTCAGTATTCAGTATCTTGTAGTTTATGAATGTTTAACATTTTTTGTTACTACGTAAAATTTAATTAATTATGACAGTGGCACATTGTTTATATCTTCTTCTGCAGTTTACATAAAATGACTAAAATATAATTGTGAGTACCTAGTAAAAAGTAGGTAGAGTATATTTTGTGCGTTTTTTACACATTTTATCTTTTTATCACATATTTTAAAAAGTGGCATTAAAGCATACGCACTTGGAGACAACCTTTAGCTATGAAAAAATATTTAAAAAAAATAATCTTAATATTGAAGCCAGTTTTAATGTGAAAACTGAATATCGTTTTTTGCCATTTTAACGACTTGTATTGAAAATTTAATTTTCTGTTTTAAAAAGTGCATACAGAGTATAATTTACTTATTAAAATTAATAATTTTATTCTTCGTTTATGTGTACGGCTTGTTGCACAGTCGTACTCCGAAATCCAGCACAAAGATATTTACCCGCCTTAACTATAAAATAGTTTAGTAGGTATCCAATGAGAGTTTCATGATGGAAATTAACCTACTCATAAAAAATGAAAGTTTACTACAAAACTTGGTATTCGAAATATCATAACTTAAATTAATCCTTATTATAAATGGATTCAGGCAAATAAGATAATAAACCACTTGACATCAAACTTCTACTGCTTCTATTTCTCCAACTAAACAAACTAGAAAACGACGAAAGGAATGAAGAATATGTGTATTTGTGTTTTCTCTGCCTCGTCATTTGCCGCGAACGTGACGTCGGCAAACCGCGTATCCTTTCTGGTTCAAAAGCCTTGTTCGCGACATACATTCGCACGTCCCATAGGGGCACTTTAGTTCCCGAATTTACAACGCAACCAAGAAAATGTAAATGTGAAATGATGTTACACAGGTAAAGATACACGCGCTTTATTTCGCACAACCAATTTCTGCTTAACATGATTTTGTGACCGGGGAATATGGGAATTTGTTTTTGAAATATGCAGATACGTGACAGTATTATCTTTGTAAAATAACAATATTTTTACAGCAGTTGAAAGGATTTTTTTGGAGGAAGTGAAAAATTTGGGTTGGAAGTGATACTGACAGGTTGTATTCTATATTCCAAGCTAAAATCCTATGGATCAAAGATCTATGGTATTTTCTTTGATTATTATTCTGTTTACAATTCGTTGAAGTATACTTTACGCTACAGTATTGTATTTCTAGCATTTCAATTGACGTGGCAGTAAACTATTAAATTCCTTACATCGAATCATATAGATTATACGTTATAGTGAAAAATTCATATTAATACAACTTAAAAATGTTTTTCAAAGACTGCAAAACGTATGTAGTTTGTTGGAAATTGTAAAAATTGTTCTTCTTTATATAAATCAAGATTGATTAAATTTTTGCCGATATCATGCAGAAAATAGCCATTATGACACTCAAAATAAGTGCGGGAAATTCTAGAACTAGTGTTGTATTTTTAATTATTGCTATGAAAGCAACCGCCACGATGCTTACAAATTAAAGATAAACTATGCCGCTCAACTACTTAGTTAGATACCTATTACAAACTGTCAAAAATTTGAATTTATTTTAAATGTTATGTTATCAAGTATGATAAAAAAAGTTTTCTGTAACAAATGCGGAAAACGTGGTTTTGATGCTCCATACAAATTCCGAAACTCGTATCTGAGAACATGTATTCATTTCAGAATCACTCATTTCCCACACTGGGTACAAACTTGTATAGAATCTATATTATAGTTACTTATTTTGATCAATATTAATGCTGTTCTGGAAACTCAGGTTCGAATCCAATAAGACAGACACGTTTCAGTGTAACTGTACTACATTCTCCTTTGTGATGTATTTTCCACTGACAATCATGATTACCCGTGAATTGACGGCTAGTTACCGCAATCACGATACATTATACATTCTACAAATTGGGTATACTTCGAGAAATAAATTTAAAGGTATAGTATATTATATGACGTGCTGAGCGTGGAACGAAAATAATTTTTCAAAAATTAATAAGGAATACCACAAGTAGCATATTTTGTTAAAACAACGTAATTCAAATAAATTATCAACAACAGATATACAGGGTGTCTATTTAACTCGGGCCACTATTGGTAATTCCTAAACTAGAACAAATACGACTTCGGTTAAATTAGACAAAAGTTACCTTATCAGAAGGCCATACCAGTGATGTATTTGTTTATCCAAAAATATGCACATAGGTAACTAGATAGAGCAAAAACTTTTATTTTTTTAAATGGCAATCACAGTTAGCTGTGGCATCATTAAAAGGAGTATTTTTTTCTCTTTTCAACTGTATGTAATTTTTTAAATTACCTAATGTTTTATTTACACAAAACCTAATACACTTAATTCTAATGGCACTTATTACAGTAGGCTTTGATAAAAACAATTTAATATGACAACAGTACTAAAAATCACTTTTAACAATATAAAAACTGACAGCAATACGAGAAAAATGTTTAAAACAATATAAATAGTTTTAAATTGTTTTTATCAAAGCCTACTTTAATCAGTGCCATTAGAATTAAGTGTATTAGGTTTTGTGTAAATAAAACATTAATTTAAAAAATAAATGATGAAAATTACATACAGTTGAAAAGAGAACAAAATACTCCTTTTAATGATGCCATAGCTAACTGTGATTGCAATTTAAAAAAATAAAAGTTTTTGCTCTATCTAGTTACCTGTGCATATGTTTGGATAAACAAATACATCACTGGAATGGCCATCTGATAAGGTAACTTTTGTCTAATTTAACCGAAGTCGTATCTGTTCTAGTTTAGGAACTACCAATAGTGGCTCGAGTTAAATAGACACCCTGTATATTAGAAAATTAGAACTTAACTTTTCTTCACAATATTTATAAATTATACAAGATGTACATTTCGATTGCAATGCAATCATCATCAGTTGTAGAATACATCAAATATTGTGAAGAAAAGTTTTCTAATTTTCTACATTTATTCCAATCTTCACGTAACTCAATCCACGTTCATTGTATAGTAGATTCAAATAAAATATATTCAGAAAAACTATGTAGTACCTACTCGTGGCAATAAAAGTGTTCTCTTTTCTTTAAATAAAAAATGAGTTAGCCTTATTATTAGCCTTATTATTAGCTTGTAATATGTACCCTTAAGATTTTCGCCGAAGTATAGAGCCAACACACTACTATTAAATAATTGATTATTTATTCAATCGAAGTGAAACTTAGGGAATGTTCCAAAATTGAACCACATGTATCATGGTAATTTTTTTCGCATGTCGGTACTCATATGAAACACGGTAACCGGAAACGGCGGTAAATATTCGTTACCACGATCACCGTGCTGGAGTGCGCGATATTTGTGTTAAATTTGTATTTTTTGTGTATCGCGATCTCACAGCTTTAACCTATAAACGTTGTTTTGTTTTGATTTTGACGTTAGTCCATGTTGTTTTGATGTTGAATGGCTGATTTTTCTCTGTTGGAAATGATTAGATACAAACGGAAAACGATTTATTTATTCGAAATAATTGCGAAATTGTATGTAGACATGTTTCATTTGTGTAATATTAGATTATAATTTTATTTAAGGCTGAAATAGTTATTTACGTATGGAGGGCCGAAAGAAAAAGATTACACCTGCGAACGAAATTTGTGGCCCGACGCTTGCGTGGGCCATTATTCGTCCAAGGGTGTAATCTGACTTTCGGCCAGAGGTACGTACAACGCTTTACGCACGACTGCGTATTTAAATATTCTTGTGAATTATTCGTAATTAGTTTTTAAAAACACGCAAAAATACTTATTTTTGAAAATTACAAGGTGGCGTATGGTAACAAAACAACATTTCATGTGTCAGTCAATTAATTTTGATTGAACGAATTCCTTATTTTACCGTCCATGGGCGCGATTTTTCTTCTTTACCGCCAAGGGCGTAAAACAAATACTTCTGCCACGGTACCAAGTTGTAAACAAACAATTTTGATTCAGTTGTGCGTAATTCAAAATTTTACCGAAGCGTTTCACAGTTATACTAAAGAAATACCGTAACATGACAGCACGGTAAACCTGGTTTAATTTTGGAACATCCTTAGTTGTATTATTTTTAAATTATTTTAAGTTTTGCAATATTATAAACTACTAGGTATATGAAAAATGATTATGTTCCTTATGCCCATGTCACACCGGCGTGGCACGAAGCACGGTGCTCGATGTGGCATTTTGCTTCGTTCAAAGCTGTCAAAAGGGTGTCACACCGGAGTGCGTTCCAAAACCTTACCATGGAGCACAGAGTAAAGTATTGGAGTAAGAGTAGGTTACTCCAGGGTTTTGTGGGGTTTCGGAACGACGTAGAGTAGGAAATATTTTATGGTGATATAACCTATAACCACATTTATTTGATATACAAAATTGATCTTGCATCATGGATAATAGAAGGGTGTTAAGAGTTATAACTGCGAATATCATTGTAAATACAGCAAAAATGTGGTGCTGTTCAAATGTCACAAAGACAATATGTCAACATAACCTTCAAACTGGCCATTTTACAAGTGTTTATAGGAATATAAATACTTACGAGATGAAATAAAATGGTGCAATACAATTATTATTCTGTAACTAATGTACATTAAAACCTCTGAATGCTTATTCTTCAAAGATAAATAAGTAACATGAAGAAATATAATCGCTTATGGAAGAATAACATGTATTCTGAATTTGTTTGGAAAGGTTGAAAACTGTTTCCCGCTACCCGCGAAACATGTGACGTCAGACTTACCCAGTCTATTCGTTGTCCATTATAAATTAATAATAATAAGATATTATGGAACAGACAATTTAGGTTAGCACTATTTGGCGCCAAAGTCACCAGAGTACGTTTGTACCCTCCTATTTTACAGGGTACGAAGAGTATGCTCTTCGAGTAAACTCGAACAGTTTTGGAACACTTCAGAGTTTCCACTGGAGATATACTCAAACCTTTTGGAACGACTTTGAGCATACTCTATACTCTGGAGTATGGTTTTGGAACGCACCCCTGGTATAGCAAAATGCCATACGAAAATTTGTATATTGCTATGTTCACATCGTACTTTGAAGGTTTTGAAAATTATTTTTGACAGCTGAGAATTAAAATTCATAAATTTTTTGTTTTAATTAAATCAATAATTAGTTCATATATTGACAAAAGCTTAAAGTGTTATATTCTTATTATCTAATTACTTACTGTTACTATTTTGACATCAATTATTCACCAAATGTCAAAAATTATATTGACGACTCACTGTGAAATCAGCAACAAATTTCCATATGTCAAAATGCTCGACGGAATAGCGGCGATAAATTTTTACGTTATTCATTTTTTTCCATCGAGCACCGTGCTTCGTGCCACGCCGGTATGACATGGGCATTAGGCTCTGTTCACATGAGGATTCTATGAAGATTCTCTCAAGATTCTGAATTTGGGAAAAAATAATTCTAGTGAGAATTACGGTGCCGCTAAATTAAATCTTCAGTGAGTCTTGTAAAAGAATAATTTGTATGATATTGATTGCTTCAAAAAATTAATTTTTTTCCAAGATTCTGAATCTTGAAAGAATCTGCATAGAATCCTCGTGTGAACAGGGCATTACACTCTTCTTGGAGAAATTTCATCAACATTAAACTCATTGACATTGTAATAATTATAATAGTAATAAGATGAGTTACGATATAGATGATTAGGAGGTCTGAAAACTGAAAGAAACACTGGTTTTCTCAAGTCGCATTGTTGGCATAGCTATAATTACTTTCTGGTATAACAGAAGCATATGAGCGGCAAATAACAGAGATTATGTGCAAAGGTATTCTTGGTCTTGTGTGTAGATTTCTTCTACAGTACAGCCAGGCAGACGACACAAGAGATGCGCAGACTGTTATTAGTGGGCATTATTAGAGGCACAATGCAGGGCTAACGAGATGACAACTAAGGAGATGTACAATCCACAGTTTCTAATTACAGCACAGTTTGCCATCCACATTCAATTCTGTGCCGTATCACACATACAAGACCAATTTTCCACTCACGAGGAAATTATATGTTCATAGAACTGATCGGAGAAAGAAAAACAGGAAAATGAAGAGAATTAAAAAAGAAAAATAATTATTTGTATAGGCTGCGAAATGTCTGTTTCGTGTTCGACAGAATTTTTGACCGAGGTGAAGGCCGAGGCTAAAAAATACTCGAGGACACTGAACACATTTCGTAGACGAGTTATACACAAAATTTTGTATGCAACTGCAATGTACCTATATAAGTAAAAACATATTTTATTTTTGTAACAACTCTGTCAAAAATATCTACTACTAATAGTAACATGGCAGCGAAATGTATCGTATAAAATGTTTTACTTCGCAGCCTGAATTGCGGACGCCAATGTCAACCTTTTTTGACAGTTGCGCAATAGTATATTACATTACAAGTCATGAAAATGTTTCATTGCAGACGAGGAGGCGTTTGAAGAATGCGAGGATGCGCAGCGTCCGAGCATTTCTTCAAAGCATCCGAGTCAAGCAAAGACATTTTTATGACGCGTGATGTATTCTATTTTTTTTAAATCGGCAATTAAGCTTAAAATTATAAAAAAAAATTAGGTTTGCATAAATCATCAGAGCTGTGACAAATCATCAGAGCTGTCACAAATTTTAGAAAAAGTTGTCATGACAAGTAAACAAAGTTGAAAGTAAAAATAAAAATAAAATAATAATAAAATTTTCATGCCTAGTCATAAAAATCTTACTTTCATGCCGCAAATTAGTCTGGAAATGACGATTTTCATGCCGATTTTGAAAAAAAATATTTTTTCTACAAAAGTCAAAAAATGTTGACATTTGCACGCAATATTGCTGCAATAGAATCAGAATTCACGTTTCTGGCTATATTGCTCAAAATAAAAATCTGAAATTTACCATAAGTAATTAGGAAGCATTATTTGATTGAAAAATTCATACAATAGGTACATTGTTGCGAGAATATAAGAATTAATTTATGCATTTTAATTACAAATTATGGCCTTATTATTGCATATTTATTAATTTTTAAATAGTCGATTCCTTGCATTGTTCGTGAGAGGGCTACGAAAATATTATTTGTCATAAGTAATATAATAAGAGCCATAAATTTATCGGTAAAATTTACGAATAGTTGTTGCGTAGAAACGGACAAACGAGTGTCAAAATTGACATATTTAAATCACGACAGCGAAGCTGGAGTGATTTAAGAGTCAATTTTGACCCGAGTTGTCATTTCTACGCAGGAATTATGAGTAAATTTTACCAATTAAATTTATGACTCGAATTATATTTGCTTGATTATTTCACGAACGATAATTATTATTTTATTTTTGACGTTTGCAACATTAATAGTATATTATTTACCGAGTAAATAATGTAGGCTATAATTAATGAGGATGAAAGTTTGTTCACGAGCCGAAGGCGAGTGTATAAATCATCCGAGTTAATTATAGCCATTATTTTCGAGTCAAATACGACGTTTTATCTACAACTTTTTAAATAAAGCAACATTTTCTTTCTACAAATTTGTATTGATATTAACTTAACCTCAAACTTTGGTGTGATGACAATTTATCCGAGTAATTTAGAACTATTGTGGGGTAGTCATATACAGCGTTTTACAAATTTTTATTATTTTTACTGTTTCTGCTTACAACGTCATAAAATGATAACTTGATGTAACACTAATATTAAAACAGATGTGATGGCAGTTTGACAGTTCGAGAGAATAAAGTACTCATTATTTAACAATGTGAAATAATGAATTCATTATTTCATAATGTGTCCTTATGGAGGGGTTTATTACACTACTTTCACGTATATAATGAATACATTATTCTATTGTTGTAGATAAAAACATTTAATACACAAAATGTAACCATGGTTACCCTACTGTGGTTTTATCAAATTTTATCGCTGAAAAACTGCCCTCTTCGAAAAAGTTATGCATTCTTATTGGCCAGAAATGACGTATGTAAAATAATCAAGACAATTCCACTCATAGTTTTTCAGTCAATCAAAACACAGTATTTTGCTGAATCACAGACGAATTATACTGACAATTTTCACTCCACGAAGCGTTGCTATAGATATTATGTCAGTTGACTTTATTTTGACATTTCAGTAATAATTTATAAACTAATATTTCTGGAAGAAAACGTACTAAATTCCAATTCGAGAAATTGTCAAGCCGAATACCATACGTGACTATGATTTTTTGGTAATTTTTGCCGTCTGGTCACTCCTGCTTGTTGCTTTAGAAAATAAACACTCGTGCTACGCACTCGTGTTTATTTTCGACGCAACAAGCAGTCGTGACCAGACGGCAAAAATTGCCGGCAAAATCATAGTCACTAATGGTATTATATATGAAAATTACATAGGTATCTGACGAAAAAAATAGTAAAAAATCGGCAAATTGACTATTTTTACTAATTTATTACTAAAATATTATTAAGTATTTCAAAAATATAATTTCGTTGCCCTCTAGAGTCATATTTTAACTATCTATATATAAAATATGAACTGTGTAGGTGTACTAACAAGAGCTCAGTTTGTAATATAGCAAGCTCCCTTTTTCACTATATTTTTGGCACCAGTGTAGCGCCTTAACAAAGCGCGAAGTTGGTATTTTTTCATGTTCTTTTTGGTATGTTACCTTGAGATTTTAAAACTGTCAAGAGCACATAAAGCTATTGTTTTTTGTAAACTGTTCAAAAATGAATTTTTTATTTTATATTTTGCGGTTATTATTTTAATTACCAAAATTTACAACTAGAAATTAAAATGTTATTAAAAGAAGTACCAAGAATAATGTCGAATGACATTATTTTTATGACATTTAAAAATATTCATTAGCTAGAGGTACATAGGTACGAGTATCTGCCTATTGGTCATCAAAATATAAAATTTCTTATGATATTAAAGTTAAATGTAATTATATAAACATTTAACATTAAATAGATATCTTCTAGATCTACAGGGTCATACATTATGTCATCGATATAGATATTATACCGCGTATGTGCGGTTACCAGCTTCAGTCTTGGGTACTGGTTGTTGTTAGTGGATATTTTATGTAGTAAAACTGAAATGTGTACTTTACTGAAATCACTTTTGTAAATTTCAAAAAAATAAGTCAAATCATTTTTGTATTACCATATTCAACAAACAGGTATAAATACTGCATTATTTTCAGACCATGTAAATTAACCATTTCAGTCTTACAGATTCTCACCGATTATTTGATTTTAAAAATAGTAACCTAGTACACAATCGAAATAACAGTATTAGCGGAGATAAGTCCTCTCGTCTTTACAATGTCACTCAAGCTTAATTTCGAGTTTTGAATTTCAAGTTCAATTTGAGCCTGTGTAATACATTTCAGTGCGGACGGATTAAAAGCTTAAAGGACTCAGAGACAGGAATCGCCTCTGTCAGAGAACAGGATTGGCGTAGACAAAATTTCGACCGAGAGCATTAGAAACATTAAGCGGCCCGTCTACTTTTTTTCGAATACCTAGAATACTACGACTACGACTGCCTGAAACCAGCCCGAAACTCGTACTTAACCGCATCCTAGCTATGCAATGTCATTTCATTTTGAAGTTGAAAAATACTGTAAAAATGTTTTCGTTCGTATCAGATTATTATTGACTTCCGGATAATGTTTTTATAAACATTGAATAGAGAAAGAATGAATCTACAGATGTACGTTTTTAAAATTTTAAAAATTAACTTCTGTCATGAGATATAACCGTGTAAATTTTGCTTATTTTTTTTTTAATTTTTCGGAGTTTTTATAATCATGTACAATTTTTTAATCAAAATTTTAAAAAGGCACATCTGTAGATCCATTCTTTCTCTATGAAATCCTTGTTGATATAAATTTTTACTATCCTTATATTGACCACAAAGCACTCGCTACGTTAGTATATTTATACTGAATTTTAAGAGGTAAACGGGCCTCTTAAGCCAGGACCAGACATGCGGCATTCGGCGAATCCCGTATACCTGTTCGCCGAACTACGCTCAGTGTGTACGGGAAGTTCGTGATTTGGCGAATCGTTCGGCGAACGGTTCGCCTCATCCCGCCCAGAGTCGGTAAACTAGCACACATTAAAGTGAGCGAACGATCTTCTAGAGGAGGTTCACACCGATCACACATTCAGGATTCGGCAAACAGCGAACTGTTGAATCACTTACTTCAGTTCCTGGTCAGTAGCGAGTAACTAAGTTATTAGGTAAACTTATTCGAAGTTAGCAATTTTTCTTATTATAAATATAAATTATTTCCATAAACAATTACTGGTCTCGACTCCCACGTCCCACAATCGATTATCTATTATTGTTATTGTTAATTTGATTGATTACAATAGGTTTATTATTTCGTTAAGTTCTTATAGTCCTCTATATTGTATAAATAAATGAAAGAAATAAAGCCAAAGACTTCGGAAAAATGTAGAAATGTTTTTTTTGCAACTAAATGTTCAACTAGGCGAACGTTCGAACTTTTCCCATATTTTTGCTCGTTATTCGCCAAATGCACCGTTCGGCAAATCACGAACTTTCGGGATTCGCCGAATGGCGCATGTCTGACCCCATTTAGAAATAGCTACATAGGTCTATTAAAAAGCTTATTCGAATCAGTAGTATCTATCATTAATTATTGTTATGAAAGCTAGTCAGTTATATATTTTGTTCATATTTTAAACAATGTTGCGTTAGTCCTACCCTGAAAATTATTTACATGTACACTAAAAATCCCTTAAGGAAAGCCTTTCAATCTGAAAAATTAAAATTTTAGCTGTCGGAGCTGATGTTTGTTGTCGAATATATTTTAACTTTTGTTATTGAATTTTGTAAAATAATAATTTTTTCGGTAATTGACATTAAAAGTGCTATTACTTTACCAGCTGACATGACAGTCTGTGAAGTGTCACTTTTAGTGCTTAGGCAATAGAATTATTTTAGTTATATGCTCTCCGAAATCATTACTTTGCGAATTGTTTATAGTCCGCAAAAAATTGTTCGAAATGACACTAGAAATGTTATTTGAAAGTATTTATGCAAGTATGTAAAAGTGCAAAATTATGCATAATTTGTTGTGATATACTAAAAATAGCGTTCATGAGTCGTGTGGTGTGAAAGAAAATGTCGAATTGCTCGTGTGTTGCCTCACTCGGTTGCACCTCGTTCATCAAACTTTACTCGCACGATATTTCTCACTTTCGACACTCGTTATAAAATATTGCGGATCTTGTCGTTGAATAAGACGCTACCTAAGCAATGAGCTGTTATTTACATTTTATAGGATTATTTTCACTGATTTCACTGTTTTATCACCTACGGTTTTCAAAATTTTATTTAAAAAATATATCTACGAGTACTTATCTTAAAAAAAATTCAAATTGGTATACGTACTTACTTAACAAATTTGGCTTACGCCTCGTACCTACTTAAGGAGGTTCCCTAGACATTTTTAAAAATGTTCTAATGCAACCAAACTTTGAATTTATGTTGTCTGTGTCATAAAAATGATACCTGAATTTTTTGGAAATTTTTGACCACGTAGTTTGAACGAAATTAATTGTTCAATTTTAATATTTTACATGGGCTCTTATGGCTTTCCATTAATTAATTAAATAAAAAGATGTTAGAAATGTTCTATTTACTTAATTTTTGGTATATAAACGTATGCAAGCACGGACATCAATTTCCCAAAATTTGAAGAAGGTTGACCACATAGTTGTAACAATATTGTTTTTCTTGTAAAAAAATCTTCAAGCATTTTTTGATTAGTGAATTAGAAATTATTGTAAAAATATATCACCGCAACTGAATGAATTGCAATATCAATTAACACCCGTTGACCGAATTTTGTTTTACATTAATAAAAATATTTTTATTAATTAAAGGCTGATATCTGAGTACGCCACTGCATGTGTAGGGAACCTCCTTAAAAAGATTCGTCCTTTAAAACTCTTTTTTGCGTACCTACTTGTTACAAAATATTTACAAACCAAATGCGGGAAGATTTTGATCCCACATGAGCGGTTTTTTGAAACACGAGCGAAGCGAGGGTTTCATTTACGCGAATGCTGGAATGGTATCTTCCCGCAAGAGGTCTGTACAATGTTTTTTGTAACGAATAAAACTATAATCAAATACATTCAAGTTGTGGTTGTAGTCTGATCATTTAATTTGAGGTTACGATGCTTTTTGTACTTACTACTACCGACAGATGGCACGCTGCACACAAGTTTTATTTTTAAATATTGGCGGTTTTCGGTGGTCTTCACTAATTATAATTCCCGGAAGTAACACTTTATAAACTAAATTTTATTGTTTTTAAGATAATTTTACTCTGAAATGTCTAGAAAGGCCAGTGTTCTTTGCATTTTTCCTGATTGAATGCACTGGGAAATTGACATTTCCGATTGTCAATTGCGTGTTTCATATGTCACTTCCTAGGTGATGAGTACAAAAATAATTTTTTCTGATTGGTGCAGAGGAGGGAATACTGACTATTATTCCTTGGTATTATTCCCTGCGGGATTATTATTATGACATTATGTAGCAAACATCACACTACACATTTAATGTTCATGTTATACATTAGTAAAAGTAATTTATTGTTGCTAGGGTGAATCAATAAAATTCCATCAAAATATAAATAACAAATTTCAGGTAGGTATAAAAAGAATTTGTTATTCAAAACTTGCAATTTTGAAAAATATACAATTTTCGTACAAAACTTCAGGGGACTAAACATTGAAATTCTTTAAAAACACTTCGAATGCTTGGATCAAACGTGCAAGATTCTGATAATTCATTAGACGAACCAGATACTACGTTCAAGCTCCTAGCATTCAGTAACGGGTGGAATATTGATATGTACAGGTTAAAATGGTGTTAGTGTGTAATTATAATATAATAGTAGGTATAACATTATATTTATTGTGTTTGAAGTGTAAAAATAATATAAAACTATAACAGAGGTGATTTGTGTAGTGCCATGCAGGTGATTTAGAATTAAATTTTCTAAAATTATGAAGTATGAAATTTTTGCTGTTCAAATTAAGATTTGCAGCAGATTTAAGGTTAGTTATTTTGATATTTACAATTTTTTGTTATTTATCATAAGCATAGTTGAAATGTCTTAAAATTTAAACTCTACTTAACCACAAGCCCTGTTCACACATGGACACACAGAAGACACACAGGCAACAAAAGCAAAATGAAGAACGTGTGGAACGTTTGTGGCCTCAAAATTGATTTTTTTTACTTAGATAGAAGCCACAAAATAGCGGCGCCTCTATTTCATAAGCAACACACACACAGTATTTATTACTGTTGCGTCTTTTATGTGTCTATGTGTGAACAGGGCTTTAGGAAGGCTGCTTAAATTTATAAGGTTTTGTAAGTGTAAGGGATGAGTCACGAATAGATTATATTGATCACGGTATGTAAAACCGGTGCCTAGTATGTTTTTTGGTCATAAGATGTCGCTAGCTATATTATTTGTATATTAATAGATTCCAATACATTACTTATAAGTAATCATATATACGGTGACTAGCAGCTGACTGGATATACAGTCAATCATTAGTAATGTTAAGCGCAGTAATTCTCGAACATTTTTCACCGAAAGAAAATCTGATCCCTGATAAAAACAAATTTGTTTTGTTGCAAATTTTTTCAAAATTATGTATCAATTATTTTTAGTTAGAGGTGAAATATTTTTAAATTAAATTTTTGGAGATAATGAACATCTTTATATGTGCAAAAATATATATATATATATAAAAATATAAGTTTTGCTTCTGCTTTATAAAAATAGTACCTACTTATAATAACTAAAGAATAAATTGGAATTGTTACACCCTTTACACCTATTTTACAGTTTATTTAAGTGTAAGTCAACTATATGCTAAATATTTTTTCTAAAAAGCTTCTATGGTTCTTTGATCTGTCAATTTTTTGCACGTGAAATAAGCGAAAAACATGCAGCTTTATATTCTTTTAAAAAAATGAAACTTTCAATTATATGGCACTTAACTACGTATGCAAAAAAATAGCTTTCGGCGCATTCCTGCTTTGTTTTATGTTATGGTTGAATCCGAATTGAACCTCTTATACTATTATATTTGTTTCGTTTGACAATAATTTTATACGCAAAGAAATGCTGTGCCTTTGTATTTCTTAAATTTTAACCTTCCTCAAATTTTTTTGAACCTGTTCTAAATGTACATTCTGACGTTTATGTCAAAAACAAATAATGTATAATTTTCAAATTCTGATACTACTGTGCATAAATATAAATTTAAATTCATGGTTTGTTAATATATCATATAGAACAAAATAAAAATTTACTTATTTGTTTATAAGTAATAAAAATAACTTTCAGATATAATGTAAAAAACACAAAATTTTGCCCATATTACAAATAAATTTCCGTAAGTGAAAGATTAAAGACATACATTTTGAAACTTAAGGTAGAAAATCCGTCGGTCATAAGTGTGCGTGATTTCGGTGTGAGGTGAGGCCGAAGCAGTCAAATAATCAGAAATAAATCATTAAAAATCGTAGATTTGGATGTAAATTACAAATCATAGATATCCAATTAAATAAAAAATATAATTGAAATTTAAGTTTACACTGATATGCAGTAGTAGTACGTCAAAAACATAATTTTTCTTGAGACTGGAACCTTTTGCATGCAATTTCTCAACCATTATTGCGGTGACTCATATTTTTTATTTTTCTAATAAATACCTCAAATATCAAAGAATAACATATTCGTTTTCCAAATATGTGTTGGGTTGTTATGATATAAAATTTTCTAATCGTTTAGTAAATCTACTGGTAACCTCTATATACGCAATGTATTTTAGCGCGTTTTTGTGTCAACTTTAAATTCAATTATCTTCGTTATTTCAACGGTTACCTATAAATTTTAATTTTTATTCAAATTCTACGACTTGTAATGAATGCTGTATATTAATTTAAGTCATATTTTGGGTTGTCACTACCCATGGATTTACTACCTTAAGAAATTTAAATTATTGATCTTATGCAAGGAAATAGTTTTATAGGTCAATTTTATTTACAATGAACCAAATTGATTTTCGTTTAAAAGTCTGTGTCACTCTGTCACTAGTGCATCAGTAGATAGCGTAGCGGTTTTCTTTTCAACGCATTCGGAGTAAGCTTGAACTACCAAGTTGAAAATAAATGAAAGTTCCATTGCATTTATGTTGGATGAAGGGTGGTTGCATGCGGTGCGCTATTTGCTATATTGGATATTAATAAAATATGATATCATCTTCCGACAACCCATCAGGCAATCCACGTACGTGCCATTAACAGAGGTCAGGCTCTTAAAGTTACAGCAACCTGGTACCCGCGGCTGCTGTTGCTTCTATCCTGTTAGCTGCTATCCTGAGTGTCCTAATGAGTTTATTCTGTTCCAATATTTACCAAGCAGTTACCTTCTAGTTTATCCGCACACAATATATTACAAGTTGCCTGGGAAAGAGTCACACGGCCAAAGGCAACGACCTAATTACTGCAACGAGTCTTTTCAATTGCAGCTTAATGTTTACAAGTTTAAATTTAAATTGGCTTGCAACGTTTTATAATTGCTTTTACTAAAAATAACTCAATGGTGAGGAGGAAGTCATATTTAATTATAATAAATGTTATTTTATATGTTTGTCAAATGAACACTTTAGGATCAATTATATAACTTTACTGCTTGGCCCACTATTATTACCTCCCAGACTTATATAATACAGGAAGTATAGTAATCGTAATTTTTATGACAGCTCGAGATTTTGATGAATCTTCATGTTTAAATCCTACTGAACCAAAAAATCATGTTTTTAGAAAAAATCGGTCTGTCAGTCTGTCTGTAAGCACGATAACTTGAGAACGCGTACGAATTTTCGACTGAAATTTTATATTTAAGCTTTTTACAAAAAAGTTAGTTTTAAGTTCATTAATGAGCTTTATACAATCAGTGGTACCAAACTTTATGAATTTTTTAAATATTAGTACTTGAATTGATGAAGATAATTTCGCCGCAGGCAATTTCTTAAAATTTTAATATTGACAGTAATATGTCATGAAATTTACGAAAAATGTCGTATTAAATACAGCAAAATTGAAAGTATAATTTAAATTAATTTTTCTTGTGACAATTCAGATTCGTAAATAATTTTTAAGTGGCGTTTCGGCCGCCCCAAATTTTGTATATTTTAATGAAGATTTTGGAAAAATGTGCCAACTGGAAATGGTACTTTTCTTGAAGCACTGTAACATTATATATATATATATATATACATATATAATGGGGGGAGTATCTTTTTTTTAAAAGTTTTTGTATATTTTTTATTTACTTATTAGAATTAATCAGTTTATAAAATTTTATTTTTAGTTTTTTAAAAAAAATTTTTTGTCTATTTTTTATTTACTTAATAGAATTAATCAGTTTATAAAATTTTATTTTTAGTTTTTTTTTAAATTTTTTTTAAATTTGTAATATTTTTGTATTATGAAAACTAAAATGAAATTGTCAATGTGACAGATTGTGATAGATAAACAGATGTCTGTGGGAAGGAGGATTGTCTGTGGTGTAAAGTTTGTGTAGAGTGTGGTGTAGAGATTTTGAAATGTTAATGACACCATAATATTTAAAGATAGGTAATATTAATTGGACATAATAATAATAATAATAATAATAATAATAATAATAATAATAACTTTTATTAATTGGACGTAGTTTTATGTAAATATGGTATTTATAAAATAAAATAATCTATTATACAAATAGCTGATTATATTTATGAAATATAAAATTTATTACCTACATAATTATAATAAAAGTCCATTACTAAGTTTAAATATAACAATGTGCATGCAGGAGGTTATGTGTTGACCACATCAGATTTTTATTTGTGTGATCGTCCTTCACCACAGTGTTATAATGGCAACACAATGGCATATCGATTAACTGGACATTGGTTCATTGCTTCGCGCCGCTGACCACAACCAACACGTACGCAATTATCTGTTGCTGAAGATCCATTCAACGCAATTAACGCTAATCAAGTTTCACTCTAATAATTACATGCACTAACCCAAAAATGTCTACCGCTGATTATTGCTGTTGATTGTCAATTCACCCCACTTCAAATCAGCGGAATTGGGAATAATCAAATCGATATAATATTCCCCCCAGATAAATCAATCTTTATAATATAAAGCAAGTTAAAAATTAAAATTTGATTTTTGTCTCGCGAGTCGCGACAACCTAAAATATTATTTAAAAAATAAAAACACATGTTTTATTATAATTTTGTTATTTGTATATCTTGACTGTAAATAATATGGATTTTTTGTTACGAATGTGGAATATTATTTTTCATGGCCCTAAGTAGTAAAAACGTAAGAAGTAAAAAGCATTTTCACAGCCGAGATTATATATTTTTTTGAAATTGCAGAGTCATGCATAATTTATATGTTCTGAAAAATACAGTAAGTGCTCGGTGAATTCACAGAAATCAAGGCAATTCATAAAATTGAATTGTTAAATATTTATATTTAATATTTTTCGGAGCATAAACATGTATGTAACATGTTTAAAATACATTAAAATAATTACTTACATATTTATTTGTTTATGCACTGTTAAATATTTTAACCAATAACACAATGAGCATATAAATCAACCTAGAAATTTGTTTTTACTTCTCCTAGTTTAAAAACAGACTATAGTATGGTCGGACTGGCATCTTTTGGTCCTGTAGGGATCAATTATTGTAATTTGACCCTTCAAATTCCCTTCTCAAAATATATAATAAATTGCATTGTGTCAAGAAATCATTGGCCCATCTTAAAACAGATACGTATATACTGCTTGGAATTACGGTATAGGGATAATTTATCGTAAAATTATAAATGTTAAATTGAAAAAAAAATTCTCATTCAAGATCAAATGCCTTATAATTGGAAGTCCCCTCTGTATACCTTATTGTATACGTGTCTGCCGTAAAATATAGAAACACAATTTTGTAAATAATTTAGTAAAAATACCAAAAAAAGTTTCAGCTTGCAATTTGGCTCCCAAAAGGTCTTTGACCCCGTCGGCAATTGCCGACTTTGCCGACCTGACTAGTCCGACCCTGGACTATAGCATATTCAAACTTAATAGTCTGTTGCTTATCTACATAATAAACCTCAAAAATAAAATATTCGTAACTTCGTTAATTTCCATCGCTTCCTGTTTAAAATTCAGTTTTTAAAATTCATGTATCATTTTTTGCAACAAAGTTACCTACTACCCAAAACATAAACGTATGTTTTTGAATCGAAAAAAGTCAAACTTTGAATGAGCCCACGTAACTTATGGGGTTAGATATCGCAATTTGAGTAACGGGATATTTAGATTTGATCCTTTCCAAGCAAAATGAAACATTAAAACCCGATTATTTTTCAAGTTATGGCCATTTTATTTTAATGGTCCATTTTGGCATTTTTCTGCATAGCAATGCGATTTACATTGGCTAGTACAGGTCGTATTGTCGGCGATGATTTTTTTTCTACCAGATAAGTAGGTATATAGCATTCTCCTGGAGTTTTACTTGGCAATTACTCATACTTGCTTGAGGCTTGTGTAATAAATTTTCATATTCACGACCACGAGTTATTTCCATAGTTAAACTCTTGTTGAAATTATAAACTGTGGTATATTGTTTTAAAACCCATCCTTACTTTTAGTTTAGTGGAAATCTTACAAAAGGACTAGTTAGAGAGCCGTAATATAAAATCGTGCCAGATTTTACCCCTTGCCAGAAATAACTTTTTGAATTAATTCAAGTCTTGCCTTCAAGAAAATGTAAATATAAAATTTGCTTCCGGGCTATTTTAATACAAGGCTCTATTTTCAAGAAGTGTTTTAACATGAAGTTAAGTGACATATTTAACTACTTCTGGTACTTGATGTACATAATAAGGGGCATACAAAGAAATTATTAAGCACCACGCCAGAAAAATTTACCGGTCGTAGGAACATGCTTCAATGTGCTTCGAAGTGCACAAATTGAGGGGCTTCGGTGACATTAATGTGTCAAAAAATTAAACGTCACATGACGTTTCCCGGTATAATGCGCACTTCGAGTAACTTTAATGCTTCTGGCAGACAAGTACAACTGTTAAATGTTTCTATTATAATATTATTATGTACATTAAGTACCAGAAGTAGTAAAATAAATCAATTAGTACATATTAAAAGACTTGTTTAAAATAGTGCCCTGTTTACAATACCCGAGATGCAAATTTTATATTTACATTTTCTTGCAGGCAAGACTTGAATAAAAAAAGTCATTTCTGGCATGGGGTAAAATCGGGCACGATTTTATATTACGACTCTGTACCTAGACTTGTAACGTCATGCCACGAGATATATTTGAAATTATAACGCAATAATTATGTGGATTAGTACGATTTTGTTCACAAACAATGTTTAATTAAATATTTCTACTGGCATTAATATTTTATCCCAATACAAATTTAACCAGTGGCTGCGCTAGACTTTTAAATTTCGGTGGAAGGGATGCAGAGACCAGGAAAAAATGTAGGGGAGCACACATCTTTTAATTAATTTTGGTACCTATTGTTTTTAATATTTTTTCAAAATAATTTATAATGGAAAGTGGATGTTGATCGAAATGCAGTCAAAAATAATTTTTATTTACAAAGCCGACGTTTCGGCACACAACTGTACCATCATCAGGGACTGAAAGTACAAATAGCCAATAGTAGGTACATATCAAAAACATAAAAAACAATTATTACAACAGTCGATAAATTGATTTTTCTCATTATAATTTATAATATTTGCCAGGCGCTTATTGAACATAAATATAACATATTTCTGCGCTTTTCAAACGTTTTGATGACCAAAAATGCGCTTTTACAACTCTCCGTTGGCCGCAGCTCATTTAGGGAGGGGGAGGTGTGGCGCGCCCGCTGGTGCCGCCACTGAATTTAACAATTGATTCGAAATTTTAAGCAGGATTTGCAGTACCTATTACAATAATTCAGTGGTCGTGCTCAATAATAATAATGAACAAGTTATTATTTGCCATATCAAAATTTCATGATTTTATGCATAAATGTATATGTTTCAAATATCCAATACCTACATAAAATAGGTAGGTACCTAATGCATTCACATAATAATAATTAATATCGACTCATTTGTTATTAATTTCCACAATCGACGAACTAGTTCATTTTGACGACGAAACAATCCGAAATATTGACAATTGCATTAAATGAATGGTTGCACATTTAACAAATAATGTCATAACTGAACTAATTATTCATTTAAACATGTTTATTTTCTGAAATTGAACAGCAAATGTTTGTAAATAAATTAGATATAAATAATTTTTGAAATAATGATATCAATTTTCTGAAATTGTCAGTAAACTACCTACCAAATATTCATGATTGAAATGAAGAAATGATTGAAATTTGCTATTTAATATAGGTAATACTAAAATTTTGAAATAAATAAATTATTAAATTACATATAGTCCAGGCAATCTATAGAAAAAATCTGACGTGGCCATCACACAACCTTCCGCCATATCTAGACTTTAAACAGAAATGTATACGTACAATCTGGTGCCTATTTAAAATATACAAATAAAAATCTAAAATATTCAAACACAGAAATTAGTATCACCTGAATCAAAAGATTCATTCACACGAAAACTCTTCTGTGTTGAAGCAATCCTACGTTCAGTTAGGAACTACATTTAATAGCTTAATTATGACTTATATAGCGCTAGTATGCCAACTTGTCACCCGTCTCATCTGTCAATATTTTTTATACAAAAACAAAAATCAACCGAACATGGATTACAAGATTTCAATGTTTTATTTGATAAATTTATTTTTTAAATTTTACTGCAGTTCTTTAATGCTACCAGATAAAAACAATTTTTTTATAACGTGGATTGCAAATAACATTTCCTCTTATTCTTATTACAAATAAATACTATATTTATCAAAATTTATAGAAATTTTTTACACCTAATCTTTTCAATCTTCAAAAAATATCACTTCCGGTGAAGATATTTGTACCAAAATCTAATGAGCTCTTCCTATTCGTATACAATTGTAAAATACCAAATATCAAAATTTTTGGGTAATTCGTATTTGAGTTATCCAACAGACGGCATCGGCCCGGACCACACACATACACACACACACACACACACACGCACACACACACATACATACAGACATCATCGGGAAACTATCAAAAATGAGTTGTAAGGACCCTAATTCGTGCTCATCCACTAAAAACTCACTACCCGATTTTTTGCATGATTCCAATACCTTCCTTTACAGGTAAGCGGAAGGTAAAAAACCCTCTAACCTGGGCAAAATTGCTTCAGAAGATTTCTAAACGGTTTTCGGCTCAGAAAATGTCACAGAATAACATATCCAAAATCTGCCAAAATCGGATCACGGGAACACCCCCAAAAATGGGTTCGAAAATTAAAAATGGCCGCCATTTTTTTTTTTTAGCTTTATCTTGTATGTCGATAATACTACGAGAAAACTGTTACCTACTAAATTGTAGAGCATAAAATTCTCTACAAAAAGATGCCAACAATTCTTTTTGTAACTATTACAGTTTATGAGAAAATCGTGAAAATAAATTTTGGATAATTTCCAATCAATTTTAATAATTTGTATTATCACACAAATATCGATCTAATTTTTTAACGGTTCAAAACATAATTTCGCGGTTTACTGCAATCGATTTTTGAAACTTTTCTCTATTAGAGACATAATTTTTGAAAATTTTAAAAGTGCAGTTAAGGCACAGCTGCAATTTATTATCCGAGGTGAAAAAAACAAATACTTATATTTTTTTAATTTAATTAACTGTCGTTTCTAAACGGGTTAAGATTTACGGCATGCGATTTTTTATTAATTTATGTATTAGACGCTGAAATCCGCAAATCAAAATTTTTTCCCTTTCGAAATGACAGTGCTGGAAAATGCAAACCAAAAAGAATTTTAAAATGATGGAATTAGTGGCGAAATACAAAATACTAATAATTATTACTTTTTTTTAAGAAATAAAATTTAAATACAACATAACCATAGGCGCCCGCAGAATTTTTCCAGGGGTGCAAAACATAATAATTATTTTATTAATTTTACAAATTAACAACTAAGAAGATATACCTACTTGTATGAATTATTTTAAAAATAGAAAATCTACGGTGGGAGGCAAAATGCTCTTTAACATGCTTTTAGTGACCTGTTGAGAATAAATTGTCGTGTTAATAATAATAATAATAATTAAACATAATAATTCGCATGGTTGATGGTAACCCAAAAGGGGGACATTTGTCCCCTCCTTTCGACTTTTTATTTTAAAGTATTTTATACAAGTACAGATAGGTACCTACCTTCTAAGTTATTAATTTGTTATAGGTATTAATGAAATGGTTTTGTACTGCACCCCTGAAAAAAAATTTAAGGCCGCCTCTGGTCATATTGGATATTTGTTGTAAATCAGATTTTAATAAAAGTAATTTATTTGTTTAGAGAAAGTATTATATCTCTTTATGAAGAGTATTTTTTAATTTTTGTAAACTATCAATTCTGTCATTTTGAAATTAATTTTCAATTCCGCTTATTAGCACTGTAATTTCTCAATGGAATAAAATTTCGATTTGCGGTTTTCAGCGTTTAGTACAAAAAGGATCAGGGAATTAAATGCTGGAAACTAGAAGTCAATATTGTATTCCGTTCACAAATGAACGAAAATGAAACACAAGCATACTGTATCACTCATTGGACATATAATGTAAATGTATAATGTAATGTAAACAAATGACATATGAAGTAACTTTAAAAAAATCTGAGATGGACACCACATGACTTCCTTGCACGCCTATTAAACTGTACATAATTTTCTTAATAAATAAGATGTAGAATAATTAATAATAATCGATCGCAACCAAAAATATGAGGTGATCAAGTAGATGCAACATGAGTCTCAAATACTAAATTTCAACTTTCTATACAAAATACCGTTTTTGATTAACGCGAAAAATATCAAAAAGTGTTACCTATAACAGTCCTAAATACAAAATTTCAACTTTGTACGTTTAACCGTATTTGAGTTATGCGACATACATACGACCGTACGTACAGACGTCACGTTGTTAATAAAACTGAAATAATAAATAATACTAATTTTCCGGTTAAAATCACTAAGTACCTTCATGTTATAGCACTGTTTTTGTAGAAACAGTTGTTTGTTTTTGCAATCAAATATTGTTTGTTAAACAACTTCAATAAATTTGCTGTCGTTTTTATTGTTTCAAATCCAATTAACTACCCGTTCAGTTCAGACAAAATTTTCATTAACGCTATTTTAAGCACATTTCATGTATATTTTTTACAAGAATTGTAAACAGACCACCGTTATCGTCGTCAGAAAAATTAAATTATCTTCTCGTGACGAAAAATCAATTGGACGGTCCTGACAAAACTTCCACTACGACCTGTCATTCAGGATAGAGATTTTATGAAAATATCTTGTTTAAAATAGGGCAAATGACAGGAACGTAGATTCGGATATGCAGGGTTGAAATAGTCAGTTTATCGATGTTAATTTAGTAAATGTGGGAAATTCAATACAAACAGAAACCAATTTTGCCGGTTGCACAAATGAAACAATTGTAAATTAAACGGTTTTGTGTTTTCCATTTGTTGGAATAGCGGAATGATAGAATTTACTAATGATACACAACAGAGAGCTGATTCATCTCATGCGATGTCTACCTTTTATTTTATAATTAACAATTCATAATTAGGTCACAGCAAATTTCATTTCAATTTAAAAATATAATAAATCCTTTGAGCTGCTGGATTTGAATTGCGCACCATTTTTATTCTATAGTAAAAGTTTAGAATTTTGTATTGTTTACAGTTGTGTAAACAATTGGCAAATTAATAATGGCACGATTTACAATGCAGGAACGCATAAGCATCAAAAATTGATTATGAAAACTAATAAATGTTCAGTTGCGATTGTGAAAACAAAACATCGCACACTTCTTGCGCGCAATAGAGTACAAAGTAAGCGGAAAAGTCGTACCTTGTGCAAAAAATTTAAGAAACTGGCAGGCGGCCAATAATTTTTCGTAATCGCAATTCATCCTAACCGTAGTTTCCTAAAAATAACATTTCAAACCGCAGTTATACACGTAGGTACCTAGTTGTTGTCAAAAAAACGTTTTCCTTGGGGGCACGAGTCCCGATGCCCCCATGTAGTCGGCGACCATGGTTATTATTATGCGTTCATGAAATAAATCCTGTAGTAATTGGATGGACCACCTAGTCTGTAACGTCAGAATATTAAGGTGGGCCACTCCTAGCCGTAAATTAGCGAAAATACTGCCCCGTAGTACCCTTACAACTGAACTGAATATAAAAATTTTGATAACAAATAATACATTTTTAAGAAGTCCGAAAATACATGAACCGAACTATGCATCAGCCGAAAATGCATCAACCGAAAGTGCAAAATTCGAATGCAACAAATTCCGAAAATATTTTAACCGAAAATGTATTGACCAAAAACGCAAAAACCGAATGATGCAAATTCCAAAAATGCAAAAATTGAAAGTGCAAAAACCGAAAATGCATTGGCCGAAAGTGTAAAAATCCTATTAAAATGAATAAGCTGCCATCATATTAGTACCGAATTTTCGATTAAAATATTTTAGGAATTTGTTGCATTCGGTTTTTGCACTTTCGGTCGATGCATTTTCGGATTTTGCATTTTCGGTTAAAATATTTTCGGTAATTGTTGCATTAGGTTTTTGCACTTTCGGTCGATGCATTTTCGGATGATACACAGTTCGGTTCATGCATTTTCGGACAAGGCATTTTCGGAATTTGCATCATTCGGATTTTGTACTTTCGGTTGATGCATTTTCGGCTGATGCATAGTTCGGTTCATGCATTTTCTTATGAAGCATTTTCGGATTTTGCACTTTCGGTTGATGCATTTTCGGTTTTTGCACTTTCGGTCAATGCATTTTCGGGAAATGCATTTTCGGTTTAAATATTTTCGGCATTTGTTACATTCGGTTTTTGCACTTTCGGTCTATGCATTTTCGGAAAATACATTTTCGGTTTTCCTATATGTACCCCTTTAATTTGATAATACACTTTTGAACAAATTTGAATAATTTTTTGAGAAACAATTGATTATCGCATAAATGTCATTTTTTACATTTTTACTAAACTTATCTCCCCGAGAGCTTTAAATTGACACCAAACTAGGTATAATTTGAATAATGTGTAATAAAAAAATTGACGATCAGTTAAATGTTATTTTTATTTTTCTACTAGAATATTTCCCCCGAAAGCTTTAATTTGATACCACTGACGATAGTATTTTAATAAAAATAAAATAAGTTATGTTTATAAAGTTGGTACCACTGATTGAATAAAAAAATTAGAATAATTTTTTGAGAAACAATTGAAAATCGCATTGATGTCATTTTTTACATTTTTACTAAACTTATCTCCCCGAGCGATTTAAATTTAAACTATTCGGCAGTCTATTATGTTTGCCGAAAAAGTCAATTTTCAAATTAATTTTAATAGATATACTGAATATCGTTTTCTTTTTGAGTCTTTGTTTATTTATGATGATATGAATATTAACAGAAATCCCGCATGACCCGGGATAGACACAGGTTGAACTTGAAAACATTGACAGTTTGGCGAACAAACAACAAACAGATCATTTGTCGTCTACTTCAGGTTTTTCTAACCTATGTATGGGGTTATTATAATAATTAAAATTAAAGATAAACTAAAACGATTGTCGTCAATATCCAAAAGACCACCTTCAAAGTATGAAACTTTCTAAGTTCAGTGGTGAACAGAGCACTAAGTATAAAGTTATTTCTGAACATTGTACGTAGGCTAATCCCTTTGGAATTTGATCTCATGCAACGAAACCTGGGCCGTGGGCGCTTTGTAATTTACCCGCAGATCTAGTGCACACTCTATTGTTTAACGCTATGCGCGAGGTGCGCAAAAATAAACAAAACATCGCTCATCAAAACGATACCGCGATACCGTCATACCGCCATACCGCCGCTTCTGTGTTGTGCTACTTTGATTACAGAAATTTTAATTAATATTTGTGCAGATACGTTGCAGAATTAAATCACCCTGTGAAAATTTTCGACTACAACATGACAAAGACATGACAGTAACAGTACAGAAGCAAGCAATTAGAATTGGATATTCATTAGTGCCATGGACTGCATTCTATATTTTCGGTGGCATAATGACAGTGTCATTTTGAACTATATAGAACCTCAGACTGAAAATTACCTATATCCTAAAAGATCTGGACGACGGATTGGTCTATGCAGAATTATACAGAGTGGATTATAACTTCAAGAACTTACGTACGTTAAGGGGGTTTTATCACTCAGTGCTGCTAGCTCACAAATCCCTACCATTTTAGGTAACCGCACTGACAGCCTATATATGTGCTATGAGTACATGTTGACTCTATTTATCTAATTGCAATGTTTAGCTCCGTTCTTGTTTAGAAAATACTCATTTTGATTTTTGATTGGCTAGCGTACATGCAATTTTTAAATTTATTTAACAAATTACTCGACTACTATTTGAAAATTTTATATAATAATGTCATACAAACATTTTAATTTGCAATGCAATTTGAGTTACAAAGAGTTTTTCTCAGAATTATTAATTTTTAGTTGTTTATAAATAAAAATAATAGCAATTTAAAAAATTCGACATTGTAGTTAGTTTTTTACTGTCTTTGTCTTTATATGGTATTGTTATTTAAATTTATAGGTTTAATAGAGGTTGGCAGTAATTTGTTAAATATTTTTTTACTGCGAGAGAAGCCCCTTCAGGTAATTATCCTATGGAATGATTTTATCTAGAATAAATTGAAATTTAATAATTTAAACTACATCTCAATTGAAGTAATCTACCTGCTGTAGTAGGTACTCATTTTAAATGATATTCGAATATTCGATTAGTGTACTAAATTTGCGATGTCAACTTGAAATTTAAATATGACTGTGAAATTTATAATAATTATAACTTATTAATGTTTGAGCTATAAAATAAAAACTGTCTAGTACAGGGCTTGGGTAGTGATGCCGATGTCGTGAGATGAAACGAGACGAGAATTAATTAATTCTCGAAATTTAAATATTTTGATTTGGATATTTCTCGGTTGTTTAATTCTCGTCTCAAAGATCTCGATTCTTGCCTAGTCTCAATTTTTCGAAAATTTGTTGTTGCCATGTGAAAAGCTAGAAGTGAATTTTAAATTTGCACACAATTATTGTTTTAGAACTTTAATTTTTTTATCAAAACAAAAAAATGCTACGAAAAAAGTAAAATAAAACAAAATATTCTGACATTTTCTAAGAGAATAATATCAAATTTCTCGTCTCGGCGGTGTCACCTAGAACTTATTAGTGTAGGTAGGTGATAACGATGAGTATAGGTCGGTGTAGAAATTCTGTCTAGAAAGTTATAAATTTTAACAAAGTTTATATTTTATAATCCATTATATTTTTATCACATAATTTATAGATGCGAATATAGAATAAATCTAAAGATGCTTTTAAAACTTTTCAATTAAACCATAAAGTTTCCTCACTTTCCTCATTGTAAAAACTTTCCCTAAAGTTTACTAAAGCGTCATAGCTATCATTAATTAATTAATTACATCAATTCTTTCCATTTGATTATACCGAAATCGCTTCACTTAACAACGCCAATTCTCCTCAATTCAGTCGTCGCGGATTCATTTCAGCTTCAGTTTCTTTGCTGATGAAACTCAAGCGTAATTCTTGCCATTGCTGTGCAATCAAGTGTTCGAAAATTCACGTTTATAAAGTTGCCAGGATTTGTTTAGGTCTTTGTTCTTCAAGATCTTAAGATTCATTATACAGTATTTCTGATTATGTTATTAAATATGCGCATAACTTTTTGTTTTTTGTATTGTTTATAATTTGTAGTAACTTTGAGCTCATAATGATTATAGGTACTCGCCTTCAGCTCGTGCATAAACTACTCTTGGATTATAGCCATTATGTGCAAGTCAAATATGATGTTTTATCTACGCCTTTTTAAAAATTTATTTTTAAAAATTTTTTATTCACAAAAATATTATCCTAACCTCATTTTTTGTCAAATACAATTGTTTATTTCTTATTTATAAATTTGTATTTATTATTAATTTATTTATTCATCAATCCAATCAATAGTATTGAATAATGAGTTCACAATACAATTTGTGCCTTATGGAAGAGGTTATGATTTAAGTGGGAATAATTTATTAAATAGATATGATGTGCATTAAAATTAATACTTTGTGCATTAAAATAAAAAATATTTAGCATTAAATAAATATATCTATTTAAAATAAAGAATTTAAAATTGAGCAATATTTTATTTATAGTGTACTTTAAAACGATTTTTTGTGCATTAAAATATTAAAACATGTACATTAAATAAATATTTTTACTTTATATAAAAAATACTGTAATGAAATAATTATTATCTTAATGAGAAATTAATACTGATTTCAATATAGTATGATGGCTTGAAACATTTTACCCTCCTTCTTAAATCCCACATTCTCCAATTTTTGGTAAAAACACAAATTTAAACTAAACTATATGAAAAAACCCTTTTACCCTTCTTGAGTCCCATATACTCCATACTTGATAAAAACTCTTCTTAAACTAGACAAACTAAAGACACCTTTTTCCCTTCTTCAATCCCACATACTCTGTTTTTGGTAAAAGCTCTTAAAGCACACTATAAATAAAATATTACTCAATTTTAAATTCTTTATTTTTATTTATTTAATGCTAAATATTAATTTTAATGCACATTATCTATTTCTATAATTCCCAGTTAAATTGTTGTCTTACTACAGTTACCGAGGTACATAATTAATGTATTATGCAATGATCGTAAATTAGTAATTATTATAAAAATTGCCGTTTTTGATGATTGAACTTATTTACTCAGCCGTGTGTAATAACCTGTTATGCACGAGTTTAAGCCCATAATCAAATACAAATTTGTATATCTAAAAAAGTAAAATTGATTTTAAATTAAACTAGAATCGTTAACCGTGTGTGACACATTGAATCAGTGGTGTGGTAGGTACCTAAAGATAATATTTTTGTACTGTGTGCTCGATTACTAGGCGTCAATTTACTGGTACGGATACTGATGATGAGTTCTATTATTTACATAAAAATTAAAGACATAAATCAGTGCCATTTTGTAATGCAGTTATAAAATTTGTACATCTTGTGTCTTCTGAAATCAGTAATGAAGGAATACAACATGTCTACATGTCACAAGAAAATTTGTTGATACTCAAACATTTAAAAATTGAGTAAATTGTAAAAAACACGAAAAAATATAATAACACAAATTTGAGTTCCACAAATTGAATAATTGCAAATAATGTATCACGACACAAACTCTCTTATGCCGGCACTGCTAATAAATATTTTAACGTGCACAGAATGCTAACAAGGACTATACACCAGCGCCAAGTTCCTGGAGATGTTTGATAAAGTCCTTCGCATTTTCAAATTATGTCGTTAAAGAACAGAACTCAATTAACTTTAAATTTAAATCAATATACTCTTACTGTGTTGCCAGACGCTCTTAACGAACCTAAATTTACTTAATGAAGTCGTTTCGTTTCAAATTACTTAAAGAGTTGCCCGACATTTTTAAATAAGAGAGAGGAAATATAACATTAACAATTACGTGAAAATGAAACATCAACAGTAATTAACATTTACTCTGGCTGTTTTTATCCCTTGGGAAAACCACTTTGCTACATTTTTGTTTGTTTAAATACCTATTATTGATATACCGAGTGTCTGTTTGAAATCTGTTATATAGAAAAAACAATTCTATTTTTTAAATTATGCTGTAGTTAAAAACTAAAAAACTCTATTATTATACTTCGTGTACATATTTTAAATTTTAGTGGCATAAGTACAAACTGAACTTACTAATCATAACAACAATAATTTATTTAATTCATAAATTTAAGGGAAGTTGTAATGAGTACATATTTGATAACCACTGGATTGAAGATTGAATAACGGATAGGCATATCTGACTAACTATGGATGGAATAAAATAAAATTTTAATTTATAATGCAATGGTAAGAATTAGTTCTACAGTTTAAAATTAAACAGCCCGTCTACGTTTTTTTCGAATTCCTAGAAAACTGTCATTTTACTTTTCTCCTGCTTTAAAACTGCATTTTTCAGAATGCATTTTGCAGTGCAAAAATGCAATTTGCAAACCGAAGTGGATCACAAGTAGTCACAAAGTTTCTATTGAATTTTAGGAAGCGAATGCAAAACCCCCCGTTTCGATCCATCTTACTGCGCAACAAACGGAAAGTGGATTAGTAATATTTCGTCGCCTAAGTTCATTCAGCTGTTCGTAACCCGAGATATGAATATTTATTTAAATATTGGCGCGATGTTCTACAATGAGACAATAAAATATTTCCACAATGAGACATTGTTGTTCTTATGACGTTTGAAATATTTTTTTTACGTCGGTAAAGTTGTGTAAAGATCTGATAAATGTGCGATTTAAGATATATCCGTAGTAAACGACAAAGACATAAAAATTATTTTAACAAAACATCTGTTAGGTACTTAAAGAACTAAAAGACAACAAAATTGTTTAGTTTCGAAGTAGATTTTTGTAGTCTTGATGTTCGCAAAATCTTTAACTGTTATTTTTAGTTTTTAAGAAATTTCAATTAACGTTTAAAATAAATATTAAAAAATCTGACGTGGACACCACATGACTTCCTTGTACGCCTTGTTTGTTCATACTTTTCTTAATAACTAAAATGTAGAATAATATAAAAAATTCTTTTAACTAGTATACTCACAAATATATTTTAGTCATTTTATTTAAACTGCAGAAGAATATAGAAAGCATATTTTACTATTGTCACTGTCATGTCATAAACATTTAAATTTTACGTAGTAACAAATGTTAATCGATCATGGACTACAAGATACCGAAATACTAAATTATAAATATATACTTTAATTATTCTTAAATGATACCAGATACAAAAATATTTATAAAATACCGATTGTAGGTAATAATCACATAATCTTTCATTTAAAATAAAAAAATTTGTCTTAAATTAAATATTTATCGAAATTTTTTTAAAATTTACTACTTCCGGTTTGTAGATTGAAACAAAAAATAGGAGGTGCACAACTAGATGCTATAACAGTCCTAAATACAAAATTTCAACTTTCTACGTCTAACCTAACTATTTGAGTTATGCGACACACATACGTCCATACATACGTACATACGTACATACGTACAGACGTCACGACGAAACTAGTCATAATGGATTCAGAAAAGGTCAAAACGGATATTTCCATCAAAATCTGAAAACCGAAATTTTTCGAGATTACAATACTTCCTTATAGTCCGGCGGTTATAGGAAAGAACTATGCATTTTGTGATTAAAGCATGAAAATTTGCACACATATCAATGAAACCATTCTCTTTCATATAAGAAGTGGTGCCAAAGTGGTGCGTGCTGCAGACGGCCGTCATTTTGAAAAAATGGTTGCCATTTTTAGTTTTTTGCATTTATCTCATGAACGATCAATTTTACGAGAAATCTTATTTAATGAAAATTGTAGAGCACAAAATTCTCTATAAAACGGTATATCTATTTTTATGTAGGTGGTACAGCTTTCGAGAAAATCGTAAAAATATATATGAGCAATTTCTATCCATTTCAGGTTAGACCGCAATTTTGCCTTTTCAAACAAAAACAGCTGTTATTTTTGAATGAATCAAGATATCGGCTTCCGGTCTTCAACAATCGATTACTTGTATAAATTTTTATTATATATATAATTTTCAACTCTTCGGGAGCACTAGTTCGGCCGCAATACAAACATAACCTTTTAGAGACAATAGTGAAATTTTTGTATTTTTTGTGTTTATTGAACTGTCATTTCTGAACGAATTAAAATATTGACTTGCGGTTTGCTGCACTAGATTCTTCAAATCATTCTGTACAAGATACTTTGTATTAATTTTTTATTGAAGTCTTTGTTAAAACGATATTTAAAGACTTTTTCCTCGAGAAAATAGAAAAATGTTAGTGTTATTATTATTTATTATCTTTGATCAGATGTAGTACCTGAACGGATCTAAATACTGACTTTAAACTTACAGCATTCGATTCCTTAAAGATTTTTGTATTAGAAGCACGCTTATATTAAAAAAAAATTTCTTATGTTTACTCGCAATTAAAAGATATTCTTTCTAAGAAATCGACGAAATTTTACTGTTATTTTTCTATAGTAAATTTATTTAACTGTAATTTCATTTAAAATGAAAATATCGACTTACGGACTCCAGATTCGGAATCCGGGTACATTTTTCTATAAAATGCATTGTTTTAGAATTTTTTACGGACTTTGGTTTGGCTGCAATTAAATGATTTTGTAAGAGAGAACAAAACAAAAGTTCAGTGTTATTATTGTTTTTTGAATTTAAGCAATTGTCATTTGTGCACAAATTAAAATATCGTCTTCTGGTTTCCATCATTCAATTCTTGGAACATTTCGTTATTAAATTACATTATTTAAAAAACTTTTTGAAACTTTGGTTTAGCCGCAAGTAACTGATTTTGTCTGAGGGAAAATTTGACGCATCATTTAAAAACATAAGTTTTTGGTTCAGTACATACTGCTAGAGGATTTAGAAAAAATGAAAATCATTTAAGTTGATTTACTGTCAGCACACATGTTATGTAAACCTTACTGCAACTTTCGAGATACCAAAACCGGGTCTCGAAAATCACATTTTTGTGTAGCTGTCCAGTAATTTTTTTATAGCTGTATGGCCCGAGGTATGGCCTTAAATATGCTCTTATGAATGTATAATGTATGCATGCTTCTAATACAAAAATCTTTAAGGAATCGAATGCTGCAAGTTTCAAGTCAGTATTTAGAACCGTTCAGGTACTACAGCTGATCAAAGATAATAAATAATAATAACACTAAAATTTTTCTATTTTCTCGAGGAAAAAGTCTTTAAATATCGTTTTAACAAAGACTTCAATAAAAAATTAATACAAAGTATCTTGTACAGAATGATTTGAAGAATCTAGTGCAGCAAACCGCAAGTCAATATTTTAATTCGTTCAGAAATGACAGTTCAATAAACACAAAAAATACAAAAATTTCACTATTGTCTCTAAAAGGTTATGTTTGAATTGTGGCTGAACTAGTGCTCCCGAAGAGTTGAAAATTATATATATAATAAAAATTTATATCAGTAATCGATTGTTGAAGACCGGAAGCCGATATCTTGATTCATTGAAAAATAACAGCTGTTTTTGTTTGAAAAGGCAAAATTGCGGTCTAACCTGAAATGGATAGAAATTGCTCATATATATTTTCACGATTTTCTCGAAAGCTGTACCACCTACATAAAAAATAGATATACCGTTTTATAGATAATTTTGTTCTCTACAATTTTCATTAAATAAGATATCTCGTAAAATTTATCGTTTATGAGATAAATGCAAAAAACTAAAAATGTTTATATTTTGAAAAATTATATTTTTGTTAATAAACAAAAGTTCTAGAAAAACAAAATCATTGTGGAACACTCTCCCCTACAATTTTTTTTATAAAAATTTAAAGGCACAAATTTATCAAATTCTATAAGGAAATAGCGGCCCAAAACTGGTTGATTAAA
The DNA here is from genome assembly GCA_947534325.1 of Agonum fuliginosum. Taxonomy (NCBI): domain Eukaryota; kingdom Metazoa; phylum Arthropoda; class Insecta; order Coleoptera; family Carabidae; genus Agonum; species Agonum fuliginosum. The sequence continues at coordinate 9,762,675 of OX384029.1, read as the reverse complement.
AAATATGGAAACAGTAATTGGTGTACTAAAAAAATAATTATCCAGTTCCGTGAACAGTAAATTAGTAATATAAGCTTAAAAAATACTATAATGCACAAAGTTGGGCATACCCTGAATTGAGTGGATAGCCGAATGCGTTATGTGACTGACTTGTGTAATTTTTATCTATCCGTGAGGTGATGGCTGGTACACACGGTTAATCTGCCACACTCAAGTTGGAAAAAGGGCTTGATAAATGTTATGTATGTATCCAATAATTTAGTCTAGTATTTAATCTGTGTCGGATTTAGAAAATCTTAACAGAGGGAGCACAGATCTATATTCAAAATGGCAAAAATGTAATGTAGATTAGAAAAATTATTAACTTTATTCTATTCTAGCGCAATATAATTTCTACTACGTTTGCACAAGTTAATATGACTGGAAAAAGGGTGGTAATAGAAATGTAATTGGAAAATGCGCCGTGGGCGAATTTTTTTTAGTTGAAAGTCAGACACATTTAAATAATGTTGTAATTTATTGTAAAATGTCTGTTTTACTGTATTGTTTTTAAAAACAAACAAAGCAAGTTTAAATTACGGGTGGGAGTCATGGGCGTAGGTAGGCAAATAAAAAGAAATTTTTCATCACCAAAAATTACATTTAAAGGTATTTAAATTTGAATCCAAAAATATGCCCGCAAATACCCCCCACTGAGGGTTGCATGCGGCATATTTTTTACTTATCTTTGATTTCATAAACGGTCCGCCTCCCTGGGAAAATATTCTAGTTACGCCCATGGAGAGAGGGGGCAAATGCCCGGGAGCCCTCTTTAAATCCGCCACTGTATATATTCAGGCATGTTTGTTTATTAATTAACGTAACATCAAAATTTTCTAATTTATGGAACGTGTCAAATTAAGAAAAATTGTACCTACCCTCTTTCCTTTTGGTTTTCAATTTTTAATAATGTCTTACCTATTTAAATTATGTATGAGATAAGTGAAAAATATTGTAAAAAAATCGTATAACAAATAAAATTATCTGTCTGGGTTAGGCAAAACTTATTATAAAATTGCAACTGCTAAAGATTGTATAATGTATTAACAGTACTTTGTTCTGCCGTTATTGATTGATTTTTAATAAGAGCATTATATAATAAATTATTAATAATACGTCTCATGTCTCAAAATTGTAAGAAGAACAGCTCATCAAAACACAATTAAAAGTATTGATTTTTACCTTCCAAGTTTGCAGGGCAAGAGGTATAATTATAAAATTATGACATGACGCTGAAAAGTGGGCTGAAAATTTGATATTTAATAAGTAACAGATCTGATGTTATCTTTAATAAAAATTCAACGAAGTGTTGCCTTCTGAGAAATCAAAATGTTTTATTTATTTTCGTATGAATTCTGAGTTTGTGCTTTTTACATTAACTGAGAAATTTCTCAATGGACTCTAGTTTTCGGACTCTAGAAGAGTCGTTTTACAGGTCAAGTTACAATTAATTATTTACGACTATTAAATCATCGTGATGAAGTTACTATAATTTGTTTATTTTATTTTAAGTTAAGTTATGCTATAAAATATTTACCAACGGGTATTATTAAGTATCGCAGTTTTATTTTTGACCAATTGAAATATAACTCTCTTTGTTGGTACGAATATTATAATTTTAGGCAAATATAAATGCATACTATATCATAATATTATATTCTAAAATAGTCTGTTTCTGCTGATAAGTAATGCATATATTTCTCGAAATTAAAATATTTCTTCCTGCTGTCATTTCAAATTAACTTTATACTATAATATATTGATTATTTAATGTAGTGCTAAAAGCTATTTATTTAACGACTAGGACTCTATTGAACGAGCAGTAGTTCAATTCTTATTTCTTAATACCTACAATGCTATGCATAACTTTCCCAAGAAGATTTTCTCTTTATACCTATGTCACACCGGTATGGCACGAAGCACGGTGCGTTATGAAAAAGTTTTCCATTTGAAAATCTGTTACTAATGGGCTATTCTTGTACATCTGAAAAATAAATTCATTGACAGAAGTTCAAACATTTATCCAAATTTTTGTGAAAAAGTAGGTATTAAGTGAGATATAAAATTGACAAATATTTATAAAAATTCAAACATATAATTGTAACATCATCTTGCCTTTTGACGTTTAACAGACAACAGCGCCAACTATCGGCAAATGATGTGTCTATTAATTCCATAAAAGTATTTATTTTAACTATATATATCTACTTAAAACGTCAAAAGTCAAAATCTGTTGTATTATGTTATTATTTTACAAAAATAAATTATGCAGGAATACCTACCCCATTGTTTAGTAAAATTTCCAAGAAATTGTAGAACTTCTTGTGTTAGAGATTATTTTACGAGCCTCGTTCTCGTAATTACAACATTAACAATGTAGTAACATCTAATCGCTTATGTCACCATCTTCCAATATACTAGGTAGTTCATTTATAACTGTTCATTATGCCCATTATGCTTTATTGTGCGGTGACTGTTACATCAATCTAATAGTACTACGTAGTGCTAGAGTCAGTGTATTTAGTTTTTAGTTTTTCTTTTTCTTCCTTCATAATGGGTAAAATAAGGAAATTGGAAAGAAAAATAGTGTAGGCAGCTTTCGACTCTGATACATCTTCTATCGATAAAAAATTGAAACAAGGTAACGTAAATTTTTTTAAAGGTTTTTTTGCATTCTTCTACGCCAGGGATGTGCATGTGGTGGCCTAGGCCAACTTGTACCCATTTTTATGTTTGTTTGATGCCCCTATATTAAATAAATTTAAAAAAAAAAAAAACTAAATTTAAGGATGTACATATAGTATTGAACGATTATGAATCAAAAATAATTTTGTTGAAATTCGCAAATTAAAAAATGGAGACAAGCAAATGAGACATTCTGGAAATACCTACAAATTTCATTTTTTCCTGTTTGTAAAATTGTTATTACATTAATGCATTAAAAAATTTATTAATGTTTACTTGTTATTGAACGTAACTGAATTGAATTTTTTGTGCGCTAACCTTATTCGCTGCATTTACTTGGAAAATATTTATTTAGTTATTTAGAAAATATTGAAATGAGTGCAAAAAGAAAGACTAATGATAAAATTGTCAATTACATGATTTTTTCTATGTTACCTAGGCGGCAATGTAATTCTGGTGGTATAATGAATTACTTAATGGGTAACCAATGCGCAGCTAGAATTCACACGAGAGGTGAAGCAGTCTGCACGTAATTCTTGTAGTAGAATGAAGATTTCACACGAGAGGTGAAGTCTGCACGTAATTCTTGTAGTATAATGAATTACATAAATACTTACCCTAGCAGCTAGAATTCACACGAGTGAATCAGTCTGTACGAAAGTCTTAATCTAATTTGGTTTAATTCAATTTTGATTCTTGTTTGCATTGTATTAATTTAATCGTTAATTGATTATCGCTGTAAAGAGAAATTAAATAAAAAGTATTAAATTTTCGATTAATATAGTCTTACAATATAATATAATATAAAAATTTACAATAATATAACTACAATAACAGCGTGAACATTTTGTTTATATTGGATCACAGTATTTTTAGTTTTATTTAAACTTTTGTACAAAAAAAACAACAAATATTTAATGAACGGGTGAACTCATGTGAGTTTGGGCTCGTAAGTAAGTAAGTATATAAGTTATATACGACCCACTTCAACATAGGAATTTTCAGAAATAAATGTCCAATAATATATAATATTTGGTACTTCATTTTGGACACTTGAACATATTTTATTATTACGTCACTCTTTGATTGCTTGTGTAATAAATTTTCATTCTAATAAGAAATTCTTATCGTTAAATTATTCTCAGTATTGCGCAGAAAAATGAAACGTTAAAGTGAAGTTCGTACGAAACTGTTTACACGATTGCTATTATATTCTGATACATTTTTATTGTTGATAGAAGTTTTATTTACAACGAAAAGAAGTTCTCGTTCTACGTGGCTTGTTCAACTTTAATATCTTTTTTCAATAAAGCTCGTATGGTAAATTCATTGAAATATCGTGCTCATGTTTGTGTGTTTTGTATAAGTTATGAAGTTTTCCTTTTGAGTTACTATTATGATTTGTTTGTTGCGCATGATAGAAATTCAGATGAGAGATTTTTTTTCGGCAAAATTGGCTAACATCAGGAAGATACACCTTTTGAGCTTAAATTTTTTTTTTATAGTTTGTTTTTAGTATTTATGGCTAGTTCTAGTAATACCTACATTTAGGAAATGTTTTAATTTACCTTGAATTTATAATTTATTTAGGCAATTTGTAAGTTAGGTACCTATACTATTTACTATTTTTCTGGATAATTTTAGTTTTTAATAGACGGAATTTAATAGAATTTTGTGTTCCTATATTAAAGCTTGTGGCTAAGTCAAAATGTAGTCGTAGTTGTAACAGAACTATAATATTTTATGGAAAGCACCTATATGAAAATATAAGCATGCTATACAAGCCGCAGTCATGTATGTTGCAATAGCTATATTTATTTATTTTATTTCATATTATTCGTAACAATTCATATGGAATTGTGAAATATATAAAATTTTGAATTCTATTCTATTGGAATTTAACCACTAAAATATTCTGACCTATTTAAATTAATTGAGCTAAATAATTTGGTTCTCACAAATTTACATACAAACTATCGGAAAGGTTGTGATAATATCAAATACAGTAAGATGTCAAATACCAATTTATTTTTATTCTTCAAATGTGATTTAGTTTTGCATGAAGAAGACGATATATAAGGTGATTAAAGTTAGGCTTCCTGGTGAAAATATTAACCGAAAACTGGAAAAATAAAAATCATATCAACTATGCATTTTGTGATTAAAGTATGAAAATTGGCATACATATCAATTTAACTATTCTCTTTCATATAAGAAGTGGTGCCAAAGTGTTTAGTACCACAGACGGCCGCCATTTTTAGTTTTCTTGATTTATCTCGTATGGTTTATATTACGAGAAAAATTGATATATAAAAAATTGTAGAGCATAAAATTTGCTATAAAATGGTATATTTATTATTTACAGTTCTCGAGAAAATCGTGAAAATATATTTGAGCAATTTCTAGTCATTATCAACAATAGCGTTATTTTGTCTTTTCAAATAAAAACAGCTTTTATTTTCGAATGAATCAAGATATCGACTTCCGGTCGTCAGCATTCAATTTCTTAGATAATTTTTTGTTACATACATAATTTTCATCATTTCGGGTCGGGAGTACTAGTTCGGGCACAATTTAAACATAACCTCTTAGAGACAATAGTGAAATTTTAGTATTTTTTGTGTTTTTTGAGCTGTCACTTCTGAACGAATTAAAATATTGACTTGCGGTTACCTGCATTAAATTCTTCAAAAAATTCTCTATAAGACACATTATATTGAAAAGATTTAATGCCTTAGTTAAACCGATACTTAATGAGTTTTTTCTGGAGAAAATATGAAAATTTTAGTATTAATTTTATTTTTTTAGTTTGATTAGCTGTAGTTTCTGAACGGATCAAAATATTGAGTTGAAACTTCCAGCATTCGGTAGCTTGAAAGTTTTTCTGTAAAATGCTTCATATTTCAAGTCTATACTTTGATCCGTTCGGAAACTATACAGATGATCAAACACAAAAAATAAAATAAATACTAATATTTGCATATTTTCGCCAGCAAAAACTCATTAAGTATCGGTTTAAGTAAGAAATTAAAACGTTTTCAATATAATGTATCTTATGGAGAATTTAAAAAAAAATTTAATGCAGGAAATCGCAAATCAATATTTTAATTCGTTCAGAAAGGACAGATTAATAAACACAAATAATATTAATATTTCACTATTGTCTCTAAGGAGGTTATGTTGAATTGTGGCCGAACTAGAGCTCCGGAAATGTTGAAAAATTAGGTAGTAGGTAAGTCAAAAAAAATTATCTAACAAATCGAATGCTGAAGACCGGAAGTCGATATCTTGATTCATTTGAAAATAAAAGCTGTTTTTATTTGAAAAGGCAAAATAACGCTATTTTTGAAAATGACTAGAAATTGCTCAAATATATTTTCACGATTTTCTCGAGAACTGTACTACTTACAGAAAAATTGGATATACCATTTTATAGCAAATTTTATGCTCTACAATTTTCTGAGTAACAATTTTTTTCGTAATATTAACCATACCAGATAAATAAAGAAAACTAAAAATGGAGGGCATTTGTTCAAAATGGCGGCCGTCTCTGGTACTTAACACCTTGGCACCACTTCTTATATGAAAGAGAATAGTTTAATTGCCATGTGTGCCAATTTTCACACTTTAATCACAAAATGCATAGTTTTGTCCTATAACCGCCGGACTATAAATTTATACGTATAATCCTGTGCCCACTTGACACATACAAATACAAATTTCAAATATTCAAACAAAGAAACCTGAATCAAAATATTTATTCACAGGAAAATTCAAAACAAGAACTAAATGAACAACCCAGAACCTTTCTTGACTCTCACATACGCGTTGTCGGTGAATGATTTTCTAGGGTTTTTTATTTTCTTGTTTGAATAGTCTAGATTTGTAAGTACTCTTCTGTGTTGAAGCCATTCTCCGTTCAATTACCACAACATGTAATATCTTACTCAAGAATCTTACTTATGACTTATATGGCGTTAGTGTCAACGTGTCACTCGTCTGACCTGTCAATATTTTTTTACGCAGAAACAAAAATCAGCCGACCATGGATTACAAGATTTTAACGTTTTATCTGATAAATTTAATTTTTAAATTTTACTACAGTTCTTTAATGCTACCATATAAAGACAATTTTTATAACGTAAGTTGCAAATAACTTTTCCTCTTATTTTCAGTACAATTAAATACTATATTTATCCACATTTTTAAATAAAAATTTACAAATAGTTTCTTTACTTTTTAAAAAATATCACTTCCGGTGAAGATATTTGTACCAAAATCTAATGAACTCTTTCAATTTGTATACAAATGTAAAATACCAAATATCAACATTTTTGGGTAATTCGTATTTGAGTTGTCCGACCCCCAGAAATCATCGCGAAACTATAAAAATGAGTTGTAAGTTGTAAGGACGCTAATTCGTGCTCATCAACTAAAAACTCACTATCCGATTTTTAGCATGATTCCAATACCTACCTTCCTTCTCAGGTATGGCGAAAGGTAAAAAGGACATGTAATTTTTTATTTGATGTTTAACTGCAATTTAATACAATTTCTAAGGATAGATTATTCACTTAAATGGCCGCCGCGGCTCCTGTGGCATGACGTAATGCGATTATCATAATTTTCGATAATTTCGCCACACAATACAGGCTCCATGTCGTCTGTTTTAGTTCAGCAATCGTATTCGGTTTGCTCGCGTAGCCTCTACTCAAATAAACCTAGAGAAAGATGAGTTATTCACATGATCTTTTGCGGTCAATTAATGTCAATGTTTTGTGAGATGATACGGTCATCAAAATTTATGCGCAGTAGCGTGATTCTTTCTGCTACTGTGTGACTAGTGACATCATCTTATTATAACCAGAGATCCTTGATATCCATATATTCCAATTGGTCTCAGAAATTTTTCGCTCAGAAGGTTGATTTGGATACCAAAATATTCAAGTATAGCACGCGGTATGCAAATCTCCGTTTTCATAATAAGCTTAATTTAATTTTAATAATTTTGTACAAGATTCTAATCTACAAAAGTCATTTTAACACTGAAAAATACCGTAGCGATTGAGAAATATTCGCTACAACCATGAGGAATGAATTTTAATTTTCTTCTTTTCAATAAAAATTATTGATTCCTTTCAATAATGAACGTTTATTTTTTTCTGTTATTTATCTGCGGTATTAACGTCTTACAATTTATCAACGTCTTGGGTGAAAAATGAATTTTCTTTTAATTTGCAGTAAACAAGAATTCGATTTTAATTTTAAACTGGGCCAACAATATTGATTGGACATTTTATGCATTTTTATTAGGCATTTTAAATCTGTTAAGTAGTAAGTATTTACGTATTTATGTCGCGTGGCTCAAGCGTTTTAAAAAAATTCTAGCTGCCTTCTTTCTTTTTCTTCTTTTGTGCTATATTTTTCATTCATTTCAAGAATAATTCATTCCGTATTTTGATTTGAGGTTGCAATTATTGACCGATAAAATTTGAAATGGCAGCTGACATAGGTACCAGTTTATGTGAATAACCACGAATAACGTTATTAACGAACTGTTTGGTTGATAGATGATAGGTTTTTATTTTCTGATTCTATTGTTCAAAATAATATGTAAATGTGAGTTTATGCTCAAAAATTGTACGCCTAATTCTTATTTCTGACAGACATGTCAAATGTTTTTGTATGACATTAACCTAAAAAGTAGTCTGAAATCTTATCGATTTTTGCGGGTAGCACTCTGTATTTATATACCTAGGTATATTTAACATTACATAGAACAAGCATTTGACGTAGAATATGTGGTTGATTTCAATAAAATGTACACAGGGGCGGACAGGCCGCCAGGATACCGGGAAATTTCCCGGTGGGCCGGCTGGATTTGGGCCGGTATGCAATTGACTGATGAGTGATGGTCAATTTATTAAATTTTATAAATATTAAAAACCAAAAAACTTACTTTTCAAATTGCTCAAATTGTTAACGTTGTTAATAGATAAGTATTGCAATTATTTTAATGTAGTTTTTCAAAATAACTCCTTTCTTTTTTGTACTGTTCTAAAAGTAATCTAATATTTTTAATCGTATCATCAACTGTTATTACCTTTTTATATGCAACATTTATTGATTCTTATCAACAACATAATATGTTAGTTACTTATAATACGTTAGATACCTACTTATAATTCATTAGTTACGGCCTTAATACTTTAGATACAACCATAATAACATCAAAACCTTCCATAATATGCGAACTGTAACTAATTGACAGATAAAATTGTTGATTTGTTTTAACATCGTTGTCGTTGATGATACGATTAAGCTTTGAATATAACGAGAATATATGTGATTTAAACCTCCTTGGATGTTCAAAGAGACTCGGTTCTATATCGTCGCTTAGCAGTTAGCAACATCCTCGGTATTATAATATTCTTGTTATGTTTATCCTCGTAGTTATACATTTATTGTTGCTTATAACAAAGAAGATTGAATAATAATATTGATAGGTATTCTTACGCTTGAAGTTTAAATACTTAAAAATTTGTCAATATTGCATGTTACCTATGATGTTACAATGATTTTAGTTCGTCTGGATAGTACACGTGTAATGTTAATGGTGGAGGGGAATATTACCCTCCTTATGATCTTGAACTTAAAATCTCGCCTATGGCGTGTTACTTTTTTTCAAATTTGTAAAATTGTGCTACGACCCGCGCTTCTATTTCAAATTTTCCAATTGGCCCGCCAACGAAACAAGTTTCCCACCTCAGCTCCGAAGTCAATTTGTTTTGTAATTTCATAATAAATACTTAACTAATGTATTTTCTTTTTGTTTTTCAGTTAATTAAATATGTTTGTTTTTTGAGGTTTATATTGTTATACACATCGAACTGAGACATGCAGCCTTATTATTTTTCTTTCATATAATTTAAGATCTACAAATAAGTCTTGGGCCGCAAAATTATTTTCCGGGTCAGATGGCATCAGTAGCCCATATCCACCCCTGAATGTATGTAATTCGTTCATCTTTCTAGGAAGCAATTAATTGCAGTTGTGCTGAATTAGTATATCGTACTAAATTGAATTTATCGGGTGAGTTTTTAGTTCAAAAGATAATAGATATTTATACACCAAGTGAGATACATGAATGTTTATTCAAGAGAAGAAAATTTAGCCCCCGAGCCCGAAGGGCGAGTGGGATAATTTCTTCGAGTGAATAAACATTCGTATCTCACGTGGTTTATACAATATTTTATTCAGTTTTGACGAAATTATTTCAAATATATGAATTATAAATTTATTTTGACATAACAAAAAAATCAAAGTAGTCGTCAGTGACGTCAGTTTTCATTGTTTTTATGCATTTTTGACGAAATAATGACATCAGAGTGATTTATAAAGTTTTAATTCAAATAAACAGTTGTTTAAGGTTGTTGCTATGGAATTAATAATAGCAGTTTAAAACGCCAAAATTGAATAAAAGATATTAAAGACTTTAATTTACTCACATATTTAAGTAAGTTAAAGTCATGCATGAAACGAATTACAGCACAACTTCCGAAAGAACAAAAACCTTATTCGTACATACACCCAGACCTTTTTAAAACTGTTTTTATTCGAAACTATTCTATAAAAAATTCTTACAGCAAACTTAAGATGGCCCATATCAAGTTTTAAAACGTAACAACAAATTGTTTACACATTTACATCGTGTCTGCACGACACGGCACATCACAATAAATTTCTCACGATTTCTATACCTACCATCCTTCTGACAAAACGTAAAAATACGATTCTAACTTCTTACACAATATATTTATATTTACCGCAAACATCTCACGGGTTAAAGTTAACTGTGATATATAAAAAAACAAAACCTGATGTGTTTTATCTCCGGGAAGATTTATACAGTGTAATCCAAGATCTGTCGAATGTGTGTGCTGAACGGGGTCAGGTTTCATGACGCACGTCGAACATTGGCACGTCCACGGCCGCGTCGCGACGGCCGGCGTCTGTTTGTGTAAAGATGCCTCGTGGCCAAGGCGAATGTCAGATGCCCGCGCCAAATCCAAAGAAAGCTAAGGTTTCGAGGTTATACACTTCGCTTCTGTTTTCCATTATTGAGAAATTTACTGCGAGATTTACTGCCCATATGTGTCGATATTGATTCACGGAGAAAATGTCCCCAGCAAAACGTTCCCGTCAAAATGTCCCCTCGCAATTGGTCCCCAGCAAATCGTCCTCAGCAAAACGCCCCCGGCAATATGTCCCCACGAAGAAGGTTCCGAAATAAAAATGTCCCAATACAAAAGGTCCCTATGCAATTCATTTCAATTATGTTCTTTTAATATAATATGCTACTTTAGTGTGATTTAACTGAACTAAATAAAGAACCTAATACCCTTTTTGAATCCCACATAGGTACTCGATTTTGATAGAAACTCATCTGATTTAACTGAAATAAATAATGAACCGTACACCCTTCTCGAGTCCCACATGCATAATTTTGGTAGAAATTCTAATTGAATTGAAATAAATAAAGAAACTAATATCCTTTATATGAGTCCCATATACACGGTTTTTCTTGCGATAAATTTTCTTTGCGATGAATTTGCAGAATACCAAAAATATGTCCTGTTCGAAACTGTAGAAATAAATTGCATGGGAACCTTTTGTATGGAGATATTTTTGCATGGGTACCTTTTCCGTGGGGACATTTTTCCGGGGACGTTTTGCTGGGAACATTTTTCCGGGAACCAATTGCGAGAGAACCTTTTGCGTGGAAACATTCGTGTTTGGGGACGTTTTACTGAGGACATTTTGCCGGGGACGTTTTGCTAGGGACGCTTTGCTGGGGACGTTTTGCCGAGGACCAATTGCGAAGGGATCTTTTGAGTGGGAACATTCGTGTTTGGGGACGTTTTACTGGGGACATTTTTCTGATGACGCTTTGCTGGGTACGTTTTACTGAGGACGTTTTGCTGGAAACTTTTTGGTGGGGACGTTTTTCTGGGGACGTTTTGACGAGGACCAATTGAGAGGGGTTCTTTTGCATGGGGACATTCGTGATTGGGTCATTTTGCCTGGGACGTTTTGCTGAGGTCCTTTTCTCCCGATACCGTCGAGATTTTATATGAAAAGAATTTTTATTTTTTGTATTCTTGGTTAAATAACTAAAACACTACTGGATTAACTACATCACATATCGGCTACTGAAAGATACATGTCGGTGAGCTATAGGGTACTGGCAAGAGGCGTAGTCAATGTAGCTATGTATATAAGAAAGGTAAGTTAAGTATTTTGTGCACCTAGAAAGGGAAGCGTGCTATTACTCCCGCGGGCAAATTGGCGGCCCGAGTCGAAGCCTTCGCGAGGGCGCCGGCTTCGTCCAAGGGAGTAATAACCTACCATCCCGTAGGTTACACATTATTTTACGTCACGAGGGTCATTTCTAATTGATAATCAAATAGGAAGAATAACACTATTGCCATATATGTAGGCGGTACACATCTTTTTGATTTATTTTGATACTATATTTTAATATTTTTTCAATATACGAGCGAAGCGAGTGTAAAAAAGACACTTAAGTTTATTAAAAATTATTCGGACGATATTTGTGTTTTAATTAAAATAATCGCAATACATGCGTTCACTTTTTCTATGACAAAACTAAAATATCGAAAGATTTCCTAACCCTGTTTGTCAAAATCCTCAAAAAATTTGAGATTGAATAATTTTTTAAAGAAAATATAAGCAATACAAACGAGTGTGAAGGCAATGATGTACCTACCTAAGTGTACTCCGTTACTAGAAAAATAATATAATACTACACTTCTTCTAAACTGTGCAAACTAATTTTTTTTTGCACAGTTCTTGTAAACTGACAATAATACCCGAGGTCAACAGGATATTTGCCGAGGGCTGGAGTTGTGTAAACGTTGACTTTAGGCATTATTGTTCGTTTAAGACGGTCCAACATGCGTCCAGCCCGGGTAATTTGGGATTTCTGTTAATAGGCATAATAATAATTCTTTATTCCATCTTTTGTAAATATACAATTATGGTTCGTTAATAAATATAATACTAGATCATGGATATTTGACACTAGTAATACAAAAACATAATAGAAAAACATGAAAAATAGCTTAATAATAGTAATAGGTAATAATAATATCGTTATATATAAACAGGGTCTCAAATTATATAACTTAATCAATAAATCCATTTATTCAGAACGTTTGAACCCAATAAATCAAATTAAAATTGTAACATTTTTAACCGTCAAAACAAAGAAAAATGATACTCAGTATTCCTACTAAAATTAATTTGAAAATTGTTTTTTTCGGTAAACATAATAGACTGCAGAATAGTTATTTAAGCTAATATCCGTGCTCCTCTAATGCTATTATTTAAATTTTGATTTTTAATTTGTGGTAAAAAATTCAACAAAATTGCAAGAATAGGTCATGTTTATTCAGGCACATAAAAAATTGGATTTAAAAAAAATGGCATTAGAGAAGCAAAGTGACATTCAGACTTTTTAAAAATGTATTATTTGTTATCAAAATTTACTAGATTTATCCCTTTAATTACATAAGTTTTCGGTAAATGTATATTTTTAACAATAAAATGGTCTGAAAAATTTACTTTTTTCAATACTTTAAACGGTACATCAATTAGAGGTCCTGCAGTTTTTGGTGTGGTTGCAATTGCTAGTAAAAATTTTGGAATTGGATTCAAATTTAGTTTTTCATCAGTTGGTACTTTAACATTCTCTCCTTTCGCTAATCTTATGGCGATTTGCATCAGAACTGTTGCCAACTGGTCACCAAGACCGTATCCTCTGTATTCCGGTAAAACTGACAATAAAAAGCCTTCTAAACCACAGCCCGCATTATAGTGTTTGAAAAGATCAAATTGATTTTCAGATTCACACATAAATTTAAAGTATGATTTAGATTCTTCTTCTATGCAGAGTTTGGAATATTTTTCGCTGATAGATTCTTCATTTTGTACCTACAAATTGTATTTTACACTATAGGTCAATGGTATATTAAGAAAAAACTATTTTGATTAGAAATATATTAAATATTTCACTGTAAAACTTATAAAGAATGATATCACTTTCGCACCATGTTTTGTAGTGCAGTTATATTATGTTATAGCAGTTTGATCATTGTTTTTGTACGAAAATTTGAATTTTCCGCCGCGCATGCGCCACAAAGAATTTAAGTAGTGAACAGACCTATTTATTAAATATAGATCATTATCATTTCCTTGGGAACATAAACATAGCGAATAGGTACAAACAAACGCTTAAAATGCCGATTACTGCAAATTCTCCCCGACGTTTTGCAAGGTAAAACTTTTTGTATTGTTGAAGTTTAAACAGACTGACTAAATTGAATTCATCACCCAATAAATAATGTTGAAACTTTAAACAACAAAATGTAAATGAACTATATTTATTGTTACATCCTTACGTAAGTACCTGCTGTAACATTTTGTATAATTTTTCTTACCATGAATTTGCTAATGTAAACTCCAGCAATCACATTTCTGACATTATCCACAACAATTGTTGAAACTCCATCTCGCGTTGCTTCTTTTGCAAAACCCACAAGTTCTTCTATTGCTTTATGACTTTTATAAACATCACAAATTTTACATATTGTTTCTTCTTTGAAAAAGGATGTCCGCATTATATTTAAACTTTCATTTAAAGTATCTTTTGTCATAGACATAATTTTGAATCTCCCTAAAATCAAATATTTATTAAAATAATATACCGTGAGTTTTATTTAACGTGAAACATGGGATCTTTCATATCTATGGTTACGAATTTGACAGGAATGTATTTAGACCGTTTCATTTAAAATGCAGTGTAAATAAAATGACTAAAATATATTTGTGAGTAGTAGCAGTAGTAATAGTACCTGCTACTTATATATTAATTTATTTGTATAGGTAATAAGTAAAAAGAATAAAGTAGGTATGGCGGGAGGTCTTGTGGTGGCCACGTCAGATTTTTTTGGTATTGCTAGTAAAAGTTTTGTCAAAAATATTTAATAAAAGAGTCATGCAAATAGCCCATTATAACCATCTTTGTCATAAGTTCAAGTCCTGTGCTAGGACTCGTTCTCGTATTAAGTTTTCTTACCATTTTGTGAGATATACCAAATTCTAGGCATCATTTTCATCAAAAATCAGAGCAGGACTTAGTTTCATTAAAAAATCTGAAAATAAAATTAACGATTTTTGTAAAGTGATAATTACCGGCGACTGTGTGGTTTAAATTTAAAATACTGAAATTGCGGTCAACATTATTATTAAATAATGCGTGAATAAAGGACTACAGATAGTATTTTTTTATCATTCAATCTTAATCTCCAACTTAACATTTTTGGTAAATTTCACTCCTTCAATTGTTACGCTTTATACCCTCTGCCACTAGTGAGGTCGCCGACAAGAGACGATAACTCAAAACTAAAAGACGAGAAATAGTTCTCGAGAAATCGAGAATTCTCGAAACTAAAACTTATAAAAAAATTTGATAAGTAGGTACGATGGTCGTTCAAGTCCTTTTTTTAAGCCGTCCAAAAAGTAGGACTTCGGAAGCTCCTCAAAATAGGCATTTCACCGTTTGCCTTCAAAAATCCACTGTTTTGACTGTTGTTTTGTCTCTGGTCTGGAGTGTAGTAGTGTATTCATGTTTCATCCACTGTTATGTATCGACGCAGAAAATCCTCCTACGTGAAGGATACTGCTAAAACATTTAACAGCTGACTAGTTCGGAGTGCTGCATACTGACTGGGAAAAATTCATTTTCGAATGTACGAGCGCCATCTCTTGGATTTTCTAAGAACTTATTGAACGACCATTGTATTATTTTTCTCTTCGAAAATGTCAATATATATATATATATATATTACTATGTTCGTAGCATTTTCTGTTTAACTATAAATATTTTTATTTATAAAACAAGAATTGAATGTAAATTGAATAGAAATGTACAAAAAAGTTCGTTAATTCAGAAATTTTTTCCAGACATTAAGACGAGACGATAATCTAGTTCTTTGAGAGGAGAAATGACCGAAGCGAGAATACTAAAATTTCTCGTCTAGAAAATTTGAGACGAGACGAGAATTGACTATTTCTCGTCTCATTTCACTGCGTCACTATCTGCCACTGAATTTGAAAACAATAAAATTAGGTCTTTACTCGACTGAGAGTAGAAATCGACTGATTTGTCAATCACGTATGTTTTTCTCTAAGTTAACTATAGTAAAATAGTAAATAATTCTCACTATGATGAAATAAATGCGAAACTTAATGTTACATTATGAGTTAAATTTAAATAAATAATAAAAGAACATTTAATTAATCTCATATTATGTAAGGAAATAAACAAAGATAATATCTATTGTTGTAACACGAATATTATGTCAATAATCATGTCAAATTAAATGTTATAATTTAATGCATTTAATTTTATTAAATTATATACCTAATATAATTTCTTTTACTTTGTTTGAATCTTGTTTCATTTTTTGGATTGCATATCTTTAAATTGACCTAATTGCGAAGAACGAAGGACTTGAACATATTTTTTACAAATTTGACAATTTGAAAATTATTAAAATATTATTAAACAAAACAACCACACGGTACACTATGAGAATTTTCATATAGATATATTAACATAATTATAAAAGAAAATCTCATTTTCGCAGTCAGACATAAAGCTTTGTATTCAACTCGTGCATAATCGAACTTACAAAATAGGTAGCTATTACTTATTTCAAAAACCTACCTGAAAATGTTTATTACTTTGCCGTATGTTTGCTACGTATTTGAAATACTCTATTACGGTAACGCCTAATTTTTTGTTTAGAATAGTTCTAGACAAATCATCTTTTTGTAAATAACTCACCTGCCCAGTGTCACTGACAAATTTGAATGAAGTACAATGCAAGTGTTGATGGTTTCGTTTTTTTATAAGTGGCCTTATTTAATTTTTATCTCTAACTAGGAAAAATAGTACCATTAGTTATTAATTATCAAGTTATTATGTATAAATTGTTTGCATATTAGTTATTATCAGCAAGGTTCAATGATAAAGAACACTGTATAATTTCTTTTTTATCTTACACAAACAGAAAGTACGATTTTACTGCGTCTAATGACGCAAGAAAATAAATATTTGTCGGTCAGACCTACAAAAAACAAGAAAATGCCTAGGCTGGAAAATAATTTCGTGCGTGAACCAACAGATGGCGCCAAGTGTATTATAAATACACGTTCTGCTGTCAAAATAAATATTTGAAAGGTGTGAATTAAATATTATAAGCAGTTTTCAAGTTTATTCAGTGTATTTATCATTACTGCGAAGTGCGAATTAAAATGAACAATATTGTTGGTAATTAAATTAAAAATGCCACCTGGAAAATAATTTCGTTGCAAACCAACAGATGGCGCCAAGTGTATTATAAATACACGATCTGCTCTGCTGTGAAAATAAGTATTTGAAAGGTGTGAATTATAAGCAGTTTTCAAGTTTATAAAAAGTGTATTTATTATTACTAAATTATTACATGAACAATATTGTTGGTATGGATAATGATGATGACTCTTCTAATTCTAATGAAGTTTTACTTTGCACACCAGAAGAAATTAAAAATGCTGCCAAGGAAATAACCTTTGATTTTATTGTGTTGGTTTTTTGTGTAAGATAAAAAATATTATGTGCTACATGCCAGTAAAGTGCTTTTCTGGTCCTCGGCTGCGCCTCGGCTGTCTATTTCATCTTTCGGACCAGAAATAAGCTACTTTACTGCCTAGCAGCACAAATAACTATTTATCACGACATGCGGAGAAAACACAATTTTCTTCTCGCGAAATAGTGAGTTTTCCCTCTCTAGAGAGTAAAGTAAGCAGTGTTACCACCAGTGTTATTTTACGATGAAACATTTCAAAAATTGTAAGTAAATGTATTATTTTATTGAAAATTCACGATTTTAAACTTTAATTTAATTTGGCATATTGGCCGCAGTGAAACATTTCGTTGTTTTTAAACGTCATTCTGACAGATAGCAGTTGTAACCTAACTTCTAATGTGTTTCTTCTACATTTACAATGTTTTTAAATATGTCGTGAACATTTTTTTTGTGTCTAACACGAGAGGAAAGCCCTTTTCTACTCTCGCTCGATTGCCTGACTCACTTCGCTCGTGACACAAACTTCGACCTCGAGTGGGAAAAATAAGCACTTTGCCCTCTAGTTGGACAAATAACTATTATTTTATTTGATCAGTCTTGATCATATTCGGTGTTTTTAATTTAATTTTTAATATAATCTTTAACACAAACTGGAAACTGTGTTGTATTAAATTGAAAATACTGAAACCGGTCGACATTTACTAAATGAAACGTAAAGGACTATACTTTTTTATCATTCAACCTCAATCTCCAACTTAACATTTTTGGTAAATTTTTTTCCTTCAATTTTTACGAGACGTTATTTTAATGAGAGTATGAAGAACAAATTGGATCATATTTTTGCCTCCGTAGATTCAGTCAGTGTTCGGGAAGAACATATTCTAAATCAGTAAAGTGAACAGTTGACTGAAATATAAATCTGATGAGATTGCTGGAATTGAGCTGGAGTTGAGCTCGTGTGTGTAAAGTGTGGCGAGAGTTGAGACGTTGTGTATGTGGCCGCCCACGATGCAGCGAGCAGCTCTGGGCTGTAGGACTTCTAGTCAGATTGCCAACGATGCAGCGAGCAGCTCTGGGCTGTAGCAATCTTAGTCAGATAGCCAACGATGCAGCTAGTAGCTTTGGGCTGTAGTGGACCTCCAATGATTAGTCAAGGTCGCTTAGGACTGAATTTCAAGATTGCTGTTACCTGGCGGATAAAAGCACCTTTGGTATGAATATATGATACCTTAGGGTATACTAAAAAAATTTGATGTGGCCAGCACACAACCTCCCGCCATATCTAGACTTATAAACATAAATGTATACGTACAATCCGGTACCTATTTAAAATATACAAATACAAATCTAAAATATTCAAACACAGAAATTTGCAACACCTGAATCAAAAGATTCATTCACAGGAAAACTCTTCTGTGTTCCGTTCAATTTACTGTCAACGTGTCACTCGTCTCACCTGTCAATATTTTTTACGCAAAAACAAAATTCAACCGACCACGGATTACAAATTTTCAACGTTTCATTTGATAAATTTATTTTTTGAGTTTTACTACAGTTCTTTAATTCTATTAGATAAAGACCTTTTTTATAACGTAAGTTGCAAATAACTTATCCCCTTATTATAATTAGAGTAGTCGCAAAATAAGATGAAACCCCACGTGACCTGCGCGAAAGTCGTGTTTTGGTTTGGACGAGTTCATTCGTAAACATTAGGGGTGTATTATGATCGTGTAAAAAGTGAGATTTCTGCTGTGATCACATGTTATGTCATTCTTGGTGTAAAGTGTCTTAACAATTTTCCTGTGTAATATTATAATTTATAATAGGTACTTAATAATAATTTATAATTTGCAACTTATAAAACTGTTTCGCAGTATATCGTACTAATGTTTTTGACTCAGACAATACAACAATACAAGTCAATATTTTCAGGTCGGGTAATATAGATCAGCTGAGTACAGTTCGCGCATATCCGGTTCCATCTTATTTTGCGACTACTATACAAATAAATACTACCTATATTTATTCAAATTTATAAAAAAAATTGACAATTAATCTTTTAAGTCTTCAAACAAAAAATCACTTCCGGAGAAGATATTTGTACCAAAATCTAATGAGCTCTTCCAATTTATATACAAATGTTAAATACCAAATATCAAAATTTTAAGGTAATTCGTATTTGAGTTATCCGACTGACAGAAATCCGGCCCTGACCACATACCTACACACATACATACAGATATCATCGTGGAACTATCAAAAATGAGTTGTAAGGACCCTAATTCATGCTCATCCACTTAAAACTCACAACCCGATTTTTAATATGATTCCAATACCTCCCTTTCATGTAAGCGGAAGGTAAAAAAGTTAGCCTAGCAGCGTAAATTCTGCTGAAATTTCTACAAATTTTCATTTTATAGCACTATCCAAAATTGCTGATAAATACGACAAAATATCGCTTTTAAGACAATGTGTTACGTATACCCTTAATTTTTGATTACAGCTTTAACCCATTTTTTCCCAGTGTTCCAATATTGGAACAACGAACTTAAACAAGCGTTTTTATATGCCTGAATATCAAAAAGTCATAATATCTATATTTATTTGTTAAGTAATGTTAAAACTATTAAGTGAAATATTCAAATATGCTATTTTTAACTTTTCTATAAAATTATTTAATTTTAAAAATGTGTGTTTTCTACATGTGAATTGGCCGCAAACAAGTAAATATATTTATTAAAAACTACTAATGTTAAAAACAAATATTTTGCATAAAAATGTTCTGTAGTACCTGAAGTGTGCATATGTGATGCAAATTTTCAAACTATATTTGTTGATAACTTATTACATACCTTATAATAAAATTGTTCCAATATTGGAACACTGGGCACAAACTGGTACAGGATTTATTTACGCGTAATTTCAAAAAAATTCAACTTAAGGGCTAATTAAAGTTTAGAGTAAAAATTCTTTTAAAATACATAAATTTACAAAATATAGAGTGGACAGAGTCAAAGAATGGACAAGATAATAATCTGATTATTGAATTTTTATGCGTTATGAAAATATTTGGTTTGGCCATTATTTGCATTTTATATTGTTACTAGTATTCACGTCGCTTGACAAACAAGCCTCAAGTAATACATTGTTAAAAAGTGTATGAGCTATAACTTTGAAGCAAATAAAGTATAAATATAATAGCGAAAATATGGAAAATCGGTAGGTAAGAAGAATTTAACGATAATTTGTGAAAAGTGTAAAGATAAATTTCCATGAAATATGTTTCAATCATTTTATATTTGTTATTAATTGTATTTATATGCTCATAATTTATTGAATTTTAAATAAATATATTTTCTTTTGTAAAAATATGGACATATAAATATATACCATCAAATAAAACCTTGCTCCCGTTCATGCCCAGTGTTCCAATAATGGAACAAGCTCTAACTTTTTAAAATAAATATTAAAATTTAAAAAAATATTTTTATTATAGATTTATACACTAAATTAATATTTTAAAATAAAAAAAAATAATATTTTAAGAAATTTAATAATTCGGGCAAAAATGGGTTAAACCAATTAAGTACACTACACACAGGTGCGGATCCAGGGGAGGTTATGCTCATGATGTGGCCAACACATATCCTCTCGCCACAACTCTCCTGTCTCGTATCGCTATGTAGTACCTACTTATAAATGGTTTTATAAAAATTCTGTGTTGACATTTTGCAAATTAGGTATTGCGATTATGCCGTGACTCGTGATTTTTACTCACTCCTGAAAAAATTCACTCACGCCCGATAACCCACGATACATTGCATGCCACTTTGACGCTCATGCCTGATCACGACGATTCACGGTCACGCCGTTGTCTATCGTGACCCGACAATATTGACTACCCGAGCCCAGCTATATATGTCTTCTGTATTACATATTAGCATATTAGGTACATATGCATGATGAGGTATTGTAAGAATGCAATGTTTTCCAATCGAAATAATTTTCAATTGTCGTAATACCTATAAAAGGTTAATAAAAGAAATTACTTTGAAACATTACAAAACTTCTTGAGGTAGGTAGTTCATTTAAAAATAAATAGTAGTTTATATACGACGATTTTACTTTTTTTCTATTCCACTCTGTTCCCCAGTACTACGGCTACCTGAAACCAGCCCGAAACTCGTACTTTACCGCCTCTTAGCAATGCAATGTCATTTTGAAGTTGAAAAATACTGTAAAAGTCAACTATTAGTTTATTATTGACTTCAAGATAATGTTTTAATAAACATTTAATAGAGAAAGAATGGGTCTACAATGTACCTTATTAAAATTCAGGAGATGTAACCGTGTAAGTTTGCATAAATTGGATATTTTTCGGAATTTTTATAATCATGTAAAATTTTTAAATTAGAACTGTTTATTGATCGTTTAAGTATGTAATCCTTGTTGAAATGAAATTTTACCATTATTGTACTGGCCACGAAACAAGTACATTTTATGCTGGATTTTAGAAGGTAGACGGGCCTCTTAAGTAGTAAAAAATAAACATTTAAATTTAATATTTCAGTAATTTTCTGTAGAATATAAATACATATCTATATTTAGTTTTCGGTAATGGTTTTTCAATGCAATTAAAATTATAGTCGTAGAGAAATTATTGTCTGCAACATTTTGAAGTCGTGAAATTCCCCTACGGCTCGTCTCCCAAACTTTCCACTCGACTTAAATATTCTTCATTCCACACTTCTTGTTACGGAATATACATATTATTTTGTAATAAGTGTGAGAAATGGGTAATTTTGAAATTATGGCAAGTTAGCATAGAGTTTCAGGATCACGTTTTCACATGTGTTACAAGATTTTTCCTGAAATCGCAGAATGTTACAAATTCAAGATTTTGACAGTTTATTTGCAACTACTTTGGCGGCATAGTTTATCTCTAATAAAAATTTTAATCAGCATGACGGTTGCTTACATACAAATAATAAAACAAAATAATTTTTTTTCATTTCCCGCACTAGTGTTAGAAATGACTATTTCTCGCATTCATTTTGAGTGTCAGAATGTTAATTTCCCGCACAATTGCGGCAAAATACTTTTTTTATATTTGCCTAGTTTTCTATAAATTATGAATTTGTAATTAATGTAGATAGGTATTTATTTATGCGGATTGACAAACGCTTCTATTTTACGACATTGAAAAATAATATATTAAAATGATTGAAAAATATTATATTCAATACAAGCATTCTCGAATTTTTCAGAATTCTAAATAATACGACGATGGGTATGTTAACAATAGGATAATTGAAAAATCGATTACCACAGACAACACATTACTTCTCCGTTTTATCCGATTTAAATTTGTGTTTTCTATTTTAATCTAAACAGTGGTGTATCCCGAGGAACCTTGGAGAAGAAGAATATAATTAAATATTTTCTTCAATGAAACTAATTTTTTTATAATATTATAGAATACTGTTCTATAGTCTTTTTTCTACACCTACGTTAAGAAGTAGTGTTGTTTTTTATTCGTTATTTTAACTTGATTTTAAAAAAGGTAACGTATCACCCATATTACCCTTGTAGACATTCTGCACTTGTTGCGAATAATAGGAAGTCTAAGAAGACCATAGAAAATCGTACTTTACAAATAATAAAAGAGTTATACATAATCTGATAAAAAACCTTAACATTGGTGACATTTTTGAACATCAAGTTTCATTTTTTAACAAAAATATATTATTTCGATATTTAAAATTTAATGGGTTGAGTTAACACTAAGAATTTTGCTTGGTTTCTATTGCAAATTCAATTATATTTAACCAGACAGTTGAATTATAACCAGTGTTGCATGTCCGACAACTTAATTTTAAGTATTACTAATATGAGAATATGGGATATAAATAATCACACAAATGTTTGTGTGTCACGCCACACTTTGATTCAATATAAATCTATAAAGAATATTTAGCTGACATGTAATGTACAATATGTATATTGTATATATGCATTTTAAGTAAAGATAATTATTTGAAATGTAACTTTTTTTCGATATTAACAGGAACGACATTCCCTTTCTAAAGTCCGTTTTCCTTTTAAATCTATATTGTTCTTCCGAAAATAATTAATAATGTCCAAAAATATAACCGACTGACACAAAATCTATACACATCATGATGACTTTTTATCTTCGAGAATTGAGAATGTTGAATTCTCTACGGATCTTATTTCGTTGAAGAAGATTGATGCAACTTTAATATAGGGTTTTTATTTTAAAAGAAAAACAGGATGTTGTCACACAACAATTTTAATTAAATACTGTTAACCGTGGGTGACTTTAATTTATTTTTTGATTGACGAAAGTCTCAAGTTAACTTTTTAGATAATTGTTTCGCATGCTGTTCCTCTTTACTGTAAGCTGTTCTAAGTTTGCAACAAATTTTTGGCAAATATAAATAAGTGTTTCTGTGTGACAACTGACAACAGAAAACACAAGCTATTTTCATTGGATTATTCCATTAAAGTAATTTTGAACCAATAATCTCAATGCTCCAACGCGATATAAAATTATAGAGTGGCGGATGAGCGCTCCTAGGCGTTATCAGGTGATCAGTGAACGGCAGCCATATTTGATCTAACCTATTATGTTGGTTGCTGCCTAGCGGTAATATTATATTCTTCCATGCTTCAATTTTAACGAAAACATGAAATATTTAATAAAAAATATGTACATTAATGTCTGTTTATGTTTAAGGGCAAATTAGTACACATTTAAATTTGGTATATGTATTGTAATATTATTTAATTTGCAATAAAAATATGAATGTAATGCTACACAATTACACTTATACTGTGAATAATAATACCACATTAATATTCGTTATCAGAGAAAGGCCTGGAAAATATAGATAATCCATGCAAACAAATTAAAATAATTTGTTTTTACTTTACTTTACTTCGAGTATATTGCATTTTAATTATTAGTACGTTTATTGTACAATTATAACAATTATGAACAAAATTATAAAGAAAACAAAAACAATAAAAAAATGAACCCTTAAAAACAAAGTTTTTCACTACTTATAAATCCTTTATATATGATACTCGATCGATATTTATTTAAAATTTTGTTTTTGAACCAGATTGGTGCAGTACATTTTGAGATAGCTAGCTGCCATTTTGTTTCAAGATGGCGGACTAACATTTTAATATACCTACCTATGTTTCAAACCAGATTCTTAGCTATTACTGTACCAAATTTGTACGCAATAGTTACAGTACATTTTGAGATATCTGTCCGCCATTTTGTTTCAAGATGGCGGATTGCCATTTTAATATATCTATATCATAAGTTAGATCCATGTCTATTATTGAACCAAATTTGACCGCAATCGCTGCAGTACATTTTGAGATAGCTAGCCGCCATTTTGGTTCAAGATGGCGGATAATCTGTTAATTTTGCAAAAGTGCATTGCTAGGTGACAAAAGTCTATTTGCAAAATTTCAGCTCGATAGGATCCCTGGAAGTGGGCCATTTTTTACTTTTGTTTTTTTGCCGTACGTACGCAACGACGACAAGACGATGAAGTTAATATAAAGGATTTAAAAATGAAAATGGACATAAAACAGAGAATTTAGTTGTTGAGCTTTAAAAATAATTATTTCTGGACGTTATTGCCCACTGTCAAACAAATATAATAAAACTGAAGGTATCAAAATTCTGCATTTTTTTGACAGATGACAAATGATGTGAATACTCAAGCAAACATAACAACGATCAAGTTTTATTTTTAAATCACTCCAAGTAGCAAGTTTTTTCAAGTTCACAAACAGTTAGATTTTTCATTTATCTATATTACAAAAATACATCTAGTATTTTTACTTCCCCGACCTATGTAATA
Organism: Agonum fuliginosum; assembly: GCA_947534325.1. Classification (NCBI taxonomy): domain Eukaryota; kingdom Metazoa; phylum Arthropoda; class Insecta; order Coleoptera; family Carabidae; genus Agonum; species Agonum fuliginosum. The sequence continues at coordinate 9,737,327 of OX384029.1, read as the reverse complement.
GGGAGAAGGATTGTAACCGTGATTTTTTGACAGTTCCAGATTCTCTTGAATCATCATTAAAAAAAAAATCGGTCTGTCACTCTGTCGGTCTATCTGGATGTTGAAATTGAATTTAAAAACGCGTTCGAATTTTGGACTGAAATTTTATATGTAAGATCTTAAGCCTAAAACTGACTTCAAGTTCGTTAATGAGCTTTATTCAACCAGTGGTACCAACTTCATAAACTGAACTTTTTTATATTTTTGTTAAAATACTATCTTGTGTATCAAATTAAAGCTCTCGGAAAAAGAATTCTAGTAGAAAAATAAAAATAACATTTAAACGATCGTCAATTTTTTTCCCTATAAATTATTCAAACTATTTCGAGTTTCGTGTCAATTTAAAGATATCGGGGAGATAAGTTTAGTAAAAATGTAAAAAATGACATATATGCGATATTCAATAGTTTCTCCAAAAATTATTTAAATTTTTTCAAGTGTATTATTAAATTAAAGCTCTCTGGGTTTAGTCGAAGAATAAAAAACAACATAACGAGGATTAGTTGTTATTTTACATGTTATTCAAATTATGTCGAAATTGGTATCAACTTAAATAGTTCGAAAAAAGATAAGTTTATTTAAATTTTGCTGAATGAAGCATAAAATTATAGCCTTTAGGAAAGCAAGTTATTAAAACTTATAGTTAGGGAAGTACTGTGGTGGCAACAGCAGATTTAAAAAAAAAGGATGTTGTGTCTAAATTGAACGTAGTAAAATCCTGAATTTTGATTGGTTTATAAATTTCTGGCAGAAATAGTAAGGCAAAATAATTAGAATGAATATATTGTGTCAAATAAATGTCTGCATAGCGTTTAATAAATTTTGATTCCGGTATGCAATAATAGCGTCGTGGTATTGATTGATTTAATTGGCAATAAATTTCGAATGTCAGTTTCAATGTAGGTCGCTCTACAGAATTTTCAATAGTCGGTGCAAAATTTAATGAGCATATTAAAGTATTTCAAGCATGAATGAGTACGTACACTGAAATGCTGATATTCCTTATAAAATATTCAATATTAAAGATTCCCAGCTTTTGAAATATCGGTTTTAAAATTAAATTTCAACAGTGTATTAAAACACATTGTCAACTTAAGGAGCTTATTAAACTGAAAAACTGACACAAAAAAACGATGAATACGTAATTACAAATTATAGGAATATGTTTTTAGATGAACATAATTTCATGATTCGTAGATTGAAAAATATAATTTCTTTTCAAATAAGAATTGTGACGTTTTGTATGACCAGTTAGTAGCTATGATTAATGATTATAAATGGCTAAATTTAACTATTAATAATACAATTTCAATAAAATGATAGTGTACTGTCTAATTATTAATAATTCTCCGGCCTATATAGGGAAAGTATTGTGCACGTTTTAGACCCTACTGAACCCAAAAACATAATTTTAAAAAAGTCAGTCGGTCTGTCTGTCCGGAAGCACAATCAGTGGTACCAACTTATTTATTGATTAATGTTTTAATAATTAGTAGGTAGGTCTAGACTGTAGAGGTACTTGAATTGATGAAAATATTGTAAACATTTGCGCTTTCAATATTATTACTAAATTTAATTTACATATTGCTCGTTTTATGCCTATAACTTATTATAAATGCAATAGAGGATATTCAACTAAAAATCGATGCTGGCGGCAACAGTTATTTGGTGAACTGTTCTAAGAAAAAAATCTGTTTGATACATAGTATAAAGGCGCATAGCGTTAAATAAAATGCAGAATTAATTCAATACAATACCAGCTCACAAACTTACAGTTTTAAAATAATGCATTGTGCAACCTGTAAATGTATCAGTAATTTGCAGTTTAAGCACAAAGATCATAAGAAAAATGTGAATTTTATACCATTTATAAAACCTAAACACGTTTCACAGTTACAAGTAAATTTTGCCCCAGGGACATCTTTTTCTGTCAATTTCGTATTAAAACGCATATTTTTACACTTTATTTTCATATACACAATGCAATATTTGTTAGAATACTTCCAAAACTTGCCACAACGCTGCAATCGCTGACGTCACCACGAATATCGTCTATTAAAATCTCGAATTTTAAACGTCTCTCAATGGCTACTGTCACTTTGACATTGATGGATTGACATTTGACAGCAAAGTATTAGAGCGTTTTTTTTAAATGAAACAGGGAATTTTGAATTTGTTAATTGTTGTTACACTGCTGCTACCTGGAAATACTATTTATACTTTGAACAAAGAAAAGAATAGTTATTTGTTTAACTAGACAAAAAAATATTAGATTTGCTGCCGCGGCTAGAGTTTCATGGACGAGGCGCAGCCGAGGCTATGAATCTAGCTTAGGCAGCAAATCTGTATTTTTTTATGTGTTAAACACATTATTTTTTCGGCGATTGTTATTAATTAATATTAATTTAGCGATTATTTTAAATATATTGATAGGTATCGCAATCAAATTATGTTGCCATGCGTATGTTGACAGTTGCTATGAAAAAACAAAATAGGTTAGGTTATGTTGATGAATTTTATAAATGTCAAATTTGTTGATTCACCATAGTAACAATTACTTTTGCTGCCTAGGCTTTTTTACTATTTTTGATGCCTAGGCAGCAAAAGTGACAATTTGCTGACTGTCAGCTGTCAAAAAAACAGCACTTTTAATGTCAATCGCCAAAAAACGTACCTAGGTATTTTAAAACTAACTTTTTATAACTACTGAAAGATTTATTCCGAGTAATTTTGTAGAATGCAATCATCCCATAATTGAAATAAGAATATTTTATTATTCCATAATAGTTGTAAAGAAAATTGTTTACATCAACTTTGGTTTACAAGAAATACTTAGTTCTATCTATATATTTTCAATTATGTGCTTTCACAGAAACCAATCATCATCTTTTATGATATAAATTCAAACATGAAACATTCAATTCAATAGTCTATTCTGTAACAAACACAGCATTCAAGCCTAGTACAAGTGTGGTATTCACATACACGCATGTCGCATGCTTCTATTATCATTTAAAACGTGAACCCCTATGAATAGGAATATATTATCAAACTAAATTGAAGCACGTAACATTGCTGTGTTGCTGAATTCTAATGTTAATGTTACAAATCGACTTTAGGTTGATTTCAGAGATAAGAATATATAGCCATGTTTGTGATGGCACAGTTAAAATGACGATAAAACAATTTTAATATTTGTGTTATAAATTACACTTAATAATTGTTTCATATTTCCTATATAATATAAATTTGTTCACAGTATAATTAATAAATATATTATCAATTTTGTAATTTTGCATTCATGGTGTGATTTATGATAAAAATAATAACATTTTTTCATGCAGAATGTTGTAGTGATATTGAAAGTGAGTTTATTTGTACCCCTTTGGACATTTTACGGCAATTGTAAATCTAAACTTTTGTCTCTGAAGTCAAAAATATCCTGAAAGGTTTGACCTTCCAGTAACTGCACAATTTCTATTTCAGCAAAATGATTTATGTCTCAAATTAAGTGAAAATCGTCCATTTGAACATTTATTACAGAGATTAGAACAAATAAAGTGTTTTAGATATGAAAAATGTATTTTTTGAAAAACTCGCACTCAATGTACAAAATGAGCGTTGAAATTATTTTCACCACTCAATGTTTCAAAAGCCTACCTTCACCATCAATTTTAATATCTGAAAACATGTGAATTCGCACTTTCGTAGAAGAAAATTATTTCCACACTCATTGTGCGAATTTTTCAAAAAGTACATTTTTCATACCTAAAACACTTTTTTGTTGTGATCTTTGTAATAAGTACTCAAATGGACGATTTATACTGAATTTTGCTGAACTAGAAATTGTGCAGTTACTGAAGAAGGGAGCAAGTACAGAGAAATGTGACGAAATTAACAGTAAATTTGGGGGAAATTCAACGTCCGTGGAAACATGTTTTACTCAAGGGACATATATTATATATTTTATCACCTACTTAACTCGTACAACGGGTTCTATTTTAATTTGCTTGAAATTAAATAGTTCTTGTTTCTTTGCAGTAGGTAGAGCTCGCGCACTGAGAGAAGATGCCATTTGCGTCATCAATACTTGCGCGAACTTGATGACGTAAGCATCGAATCTCTCTCCTAACCTGTGACCAGTGGCGTACCACATTATTTTATAATGAATTCATGTAATATTTACAATTTAAAAATGTATGATTACACCCTGTACACCCACTTTTTTGACATCGTACCAAAATATAAACAAAAATAAACTAAACCAAACAACTGCGAACCGCACAAATGCCATAAAGAAAAAATTACACTCTAGCACGAACTACACTGACTTCGGCGTACAAGGTCGGAGAGGTTGCTATGGCAACGACAAAAATGTGTTTCTGCGCATATGACGTCGGTGGCATCTTCTCTCAGTGCGCGATTATTCATAAACTATATAAGAATAATAATTATTGTCAGTTATAATTTAAAATCTAACAAAGCAGTATGAATTTATTGTTTGTTTTTGATTTTTTTGTGTGCTTTCCAACAACGTGCTTCGAGTAGAACACGAGAATCCGAGTAAGTTATCGGAATGTACATACAAAAAAAAATTCTACGACAATGAATTAATGTACGAGTGTAGAAGTTTCAGATCACACCGCTTTGGATACGTCGTTATAATAGTTATTTACTTTACGTAAAAATAATAATAATTATAATTTTCTTGACTGGGTCATTCCTTTTTGTCCATGTGTGAAGTAGGGAGATGTGTCTAAAATGACATACTGGCCATTTCTCGAATTTGACCAAATGTGCGATTCTAATTTCTATTGTACGGTATCGGCTATCACAAAAAAAGTATTTACTATCAACTAGAAACTCATAGGTCAGCTTGTTCATGTACAATGTGAAAATAACGTGTTAGTTTAGTATGGAAATATTTCTCAAGTCAGTACTTATATAAATTTATTTTCAATAAGCACTATAGACTTACATTTTATTTTTGTCAATATCGTGCATGATTGTTTCTTGGGTTGTAAAAAAACCATAGAATATCTAGCTTAAAGTTTATCTTTAGTTTTGGTTTGCTCACTATTTTGAATTTGAATATTACTGTAGGGTAAAATAATAGATTCTTAAACAAAATTACATATGCCATTTTACCCGTATGTTGTTAAATGTTTTCGTTTTTCGTTTCTTTTAGAATTTGTTTGTGCCAAATCTATATAAAACAATGTATATGTGACATATAGAAGCTTTTAAAAAACTATAAAACTTTACCCAAGAATTACAAAAACAGATAATGTCATTTTAACCAAGATACTTGATACTTGGGTAAAATGACATACTTAGCAGGAATATTTTTAAAAATAAAAAATTAGCACTGTTTTATAAAATATGATACTGTTTTGTTGTTTTTATATTAGATTTATCTATTCTTGTACAGATGGTTTAAAAGTAACTTATATTTTCTGATAAATAAAACCGCAATCATGATTTGAAAAAGTGGATGTCATTTTAGGCACAAATTACCCTTTAACTTTTTATCCAACACGCAACACTCTTAATAACTACTTAAATATTTTGAAAACATTATGTTGCAATCAAACACATTGTTACTATGGCGACTTCCAACAAGGAAAGTATCAATTTACCCACACGTGGGTATAATTTTGAGCAAAACCACTAGTGGGCAATCTTGTACTTTGCTTGTTTAAAATCACCATAGTAATGATGTTTTTATTAAGAGGTGTTGGATAGAAAAATTAAATATGTTTACAAAGAATTCACTAAATTAATATAACATTGATTAAGTTTTTGTTATTTCTATTTTCCGATTTCAGATAATACGAGTATACTTTTACGGCACCATGGTACTAATATAATTTTTACACTATAAACTATATACCAGAAATGTGGGTGGGGAGTAAATTTGTTACCGGGCATAGGTAAGTGACAGGCCAGTTTTGCCAAAATTTTCTGTGAGATATTTAAAGTATGTATTATGAATAAGTGATGTTTATGTAAGATGTTGTTGTTAGAACTACTATATTAACTGGAGTTGACTTCTAGCCGTTAAAATGGTGAAATGTATATTTAGTTTTCCCATTAAAATTGAAGTAAGAATTGAAATTTTCGAATTCACTAAGATATTTTTGAAAAGTTTAAGTTTTACTCTTTGCTCTAATGTCAGTTTTTTTTATTATTTTTTATTCAATTTTTTTATGTGCATGGCTAAACATGTCCAATTTTGTGAATATTTCATGTGTATTTTAATACAATTCTACATAAAAAATTTAAAAAGTGGCATTAGAGCAAAAAGAGCGGAGCATCCCGCACCGTCGAAACTCCACACCGTCGAATCACCACTGTGTCGAATACGTAGTGCATTAAATGTCCACTGCGTCGAATTTACCCCCTCTCTTTAACAGAACACTAAATATCCGCTCCGTCGAATCACCACTGTGTCGAATGCTGAGTACATGACATGTCCACTGTGTCGAATTTACCCCCTCTCTTTTACAGTACACTAGAAACCCGCACCGTCGAATCACCACTGTGTCGAATGCACAACATGAAATGTCCACTGTGTCGAATTTACCTCCTCTCTTTCGAAGTGTTTCACACCACCGAAAACCACAGCGTATAAAAACCATACCACCTAATAACCACACGTCCGAAAAACCACAGCGTATAAAAGTTCCCCCACCACAATGTCCACAGCGTATAATTTATGGGTTTTGTTAGTATTGATTAGTTTATGTCAAAAAAACGGAGTTCTGTTGGACTCAATTAGGGTTTTGTTAGTATTGATTAGTTTATTTTAAAAAACGGAGTTCTGTTGGACTCAATTAGGGTTTTGTTAGTATTGATTAGTTTATTTTAAAAAAACGGAGTTCTGTTGGACTCAATTAGGGTTTTGTTAGTATTGATTAGTTTATTTTAAAAAAACGGAGTTCTGTTGGACTCAATTAGGGTTTTGTTAGTATTGATTAGTTTATTTTAAAAAACGGAGTTCTGTTGGACTCAATTAGGGTTTTGTTAGTATTGATTAGTTTATTTTAAAAAAACGGAGTTCTGTTGGACTCAATTAGGGTTTTGTTAGTATTGATTAGTTTATTTTTAAAAAACGGAGTTCTGTTGGACTCAATTAGGGTATTGTTAGTATTGATTAGTTTATTTAAAAAAAACGGAGTTCTGTTGGACTTAATTAGTTTATTTTAAAAAAACGGAGTTCTGTTGGACTCAATTAGGGTTTTGTTAGTATTGAATGGTTTATTTTAAAAAAACGGAGTTCTGTTGGACTCAATTAGGGTTTTGTTAGTATTGATTAGTTTATTTTAAAAAACGGAGTTCTGTTTGACTCAATTAGGATTTGTTAGTATTGATTAGTTTATTTTAAAAAAACGGAGTTCTGTTGGACTCAATTATGGTTTTGTTAGTATTGATTAGTTTATTTTAAAAAAACGGAGATCTGTTGGAGTCAATTAGGGTTTTGTTAGTATTGATTAGTTTGGGTACAAATGTGCAAATCGAAGTGTGAAAATTGGTATATGGGTAGCTGGACATTGTGGTGGGGGAACTTTTATACGCTGTGGTTTTTCGGACGTGTGGTTATTAGGTGGTATGGTTTTTATACGCTGTGGTTTTCGGTGGTGTGAAACACTTCGAAAGAGAGGAGGTAAATTCGACACAGTGGATATTTCATGTTGTGCATTCGACACAGTGGTGATTCGACGGTGCGGGTTTCTAGTGTACTGTAAAAGAGAGGGGGTAAATTCGACACAGTGGACATGTCATGTACTCAGCATTCGACACAGTGGTGATTCGACGGAGCGGGTATTTAGTGTTCTGTTAAAGAGAGGGGGTAAATTCGACGCAGTGGACATTTAATGCACTACGTATTCGACACACTGGTGATTCGACGGTGTGGAGTTTCGACGGTGCGGTACGCACTCAAAAAGAGGGCAACTTCAAGCTTTTCGAAAACGACTTATTTGTTAATTTTTTTTTATTGTTTAAACCTATTTTATGGGGCAACCTGCATATTGTTTTTCGCTATTTTGACGACTGGGGTTGATCAATTTTAAATTTAATTTTCTTGTATACAAAATTCAAAACGTGTTCAATTTATTTATTCAGATATATAAGTTAAATCCTTGTTTATTAAAGTTATACAGAGCGTTCAGTAAAACCTATAATGTGACTGTGCAACCGCCTTAAGGCTCCTTTGGAATGAGCGTAGTGTAGTTACTTATTAAATTCATAACTCGCCCATTTCGATTACTTTATGAACCAAATTTTGGTAACAGTATACTAGCTGTATGTATTGTCTTTTTCGATTTTCCGAACTTGTTTTGAATAATGGAAAGTCTAGAAAACCATCAAAATTCGTAGTTTACCAATAACTTTTTTGTCGATTGGCATATTTTTTTCAAAAAAATTACACATGTATCTGCTATAGTGTGTCAACAGCGGTACATCGCTATTTTTCAAGAAACGTCCCTCATTTTAAATATAAAAAAATCTGACGTGGCCATCACACAACCTTCCGCCATATCTAGACTTTAAACAGAAATGTATACGTACAATCCGGTGCCCATTTAAAATATACAAATAAAAATCTAAAATATTCAAACACAGAAATTTGCATCACCTGAATAAAAAGATTCATTCACAGGAAAACTCTGCTGTGTTGAAGCCATCCTCCGTTCAATTACTACATTTAATATCTTACTTAGGACTTATAAATAGCGCTAGTATGCCAACTTGTCACCCGTCTCACCTGTCAATATTTTTTACGCAGAAACAAAAATCAACCGATCATGGATTACAAGATATCAACGTTTTATTTGATAAATTTATTTTTTAAATTTTACTGCAGTTCTTTAATGCTATCAGATAAAGACAATTTTTTTATAACGTAAGTTGCAAATAACTTTTCCTCTTATTCTTATTACAAATAAATACTATATTTTTCCAAATTTATATACAATTTTGACAATTAACCTTTTCAATCTTCAAAAAATATCACTTCCGATGAAGATATTTGTACCAAAATCTAAGGAGCTCTTCCAATTTATATACAAATGTTAAATACCAAATATCAAAATTTTCGGGTAATTCGTATTTGAGTTATGCGACTAACACCCCTTGACCACACACACACACACACACACATACACACAGACATCATCGTGAAACTATCAAAAATGAGTTGTTAGGACCCTAATTCGTGCTCATCCACTAAAAATTCACCACCCGATTTTTTGCATGATTCCAATACCTTCCTTTACAGGTAAGCGGAAGGTAAAAATAATCAAATTTTGGATTTTAATTTTTTTCGAAAATTTTTATAATTTAAAAATGTACCGCTGTTAAGCACAATATTTTAAAGAATTTTTGTAAATAATTTTGTTCTCGAAAATTTAACTAAATAAAGTTATTAGTAAACTACGAACGCCTATCTATGCGAAGGTGAAGTATAGCCTTAAGTAGTCAGTATTTGATGTTATCTGTGATCATATGCATGAGTTTCGTTTTATTGATTGAAGGTCAAAGTCCAATACCTTTAAATTCATACATATTTTTAAAATATACCTAAGCAAGCTTAACGTCACATTTAGTACCTATAATCATTGGCGGCCGGTGACTTTTTAAAGGTAAGGGCTGCAATTTAAATGAAAATGCGCTGCAGGCCAAATTTTTTTTGTTCCAGGTTAAATACCTTTATATTTAAAGTTAATTTTTATTAGGGAAGAGAAACTTCACAGTTTATCCCAGTTTTTGTACAAAAATAAATACAAATTTAATTATAAACATAATTATATCAAATATCACAATAAATTTTAATAAAATAACAATATACCTTTACAAATATACAGTTGTACGCCTTATAATTTCAACGCAAACTATTTTGTACCTTTAAACTACACGCATTTATGTTCACCGTCAGCGACAGAGCTGCGTCCGTAGCAGCCCCGTTGCTCACTGTGTAACCCACAAATTGGCTATCATTCCCCTCACCGCGCACACCTACTTCTGCCTAAGTTCGAGGGCTGTTGCGACAACAGCCCATAGAACGAAAATGGGTATAGCGTTGACTCACGCCGCGATATATTTGATGGATAGATAGATATTGTTGTTTATTGATATTATTTAAATAATGTATCAGAACAGTTTCATTTCCTACTAGGGGCTGCAGCCCCGCAGCCCTTACCTACGCTTTTTAACTCTGAAATTTGGTGCATAGACTCGTTGTAACCAAACATTTACTTTGGCACAAGAAAAATCTGATTTGGCCGGCAAAAGACTTCCCGCCATGCCCTACTCTTTTTAACTATTTCTTGAAACACACTATCTAAGAAAGAGTTACAATGAAATCAAAAATATAAATAAATATCGATCGAGTCTCATATATAAAGGAGTTATAGTCAAAAACTTTGTTTTTACGGGTTCATTTTTAAACTACAAATAAAACAACATTCGATAAAATTGTATAACAACTTTGTAAATTAAAATGTATTACCTCATTAGTTGGAAGTACCCAAAACTAACCCGCTAGCTAATAAATGTCGATTTAGCGCTGTTGCCATTTGTTTTTACTACCTAAAACAATTCGAACCTCGGGGGTTTCAAAATTATGAAGTGTATTATGATGATAAGCCGCTAATGGATGAAGTGACAGTATCTAACGACCTCACAGCTGAAAATTACGAAAATGAAACCAAATTACGGCAATTATTTTGAATTAGCAAATGAAACGGAATGAAAAAAAGGTGTTTGGAATTATTAATTGCAATAAGAGATGGTTTTAATTTTGTAATAAGAATTAATATTCGGAAAGCGGTACAAAAATACTTTTAAATAATTAAATAGAATTGAAAGCGGGAATATCATGACAGTCTTCTGAAGCAAAAGCTACTACGATATTGTATACTTATTCAGGGTCGGCTCAAGGGTTCTCGGCGTCCTGATAAAAAATTCATTTATAGCGTACCCTCCCCTCTTTCTTATTATTAATTTGTCTCTGCGATTTATTTTTATTTGTATTCGATTTTTCATTATAAAATTATGATTAAATGCCATGATTATATGACGAAGGACGTAGATAATTAAAAAAACACCTATACAGAGGGTGTCCTATGAAACTGTTCAAGCATGGGGATCTCGAGAACCATAAGAGATACGAAGTTGGTTAAATTTGACGAAAGTTGCCCCTTTAGGGAGCCAATTTAGAAATGTTTTTATTTTCCCACGACTAGATATACGCAAAAATGTAAATTTTGCCAATATCGTTTTTTACCTAGGTATATCTTTTTTGTTTAAATTAGTACAAGTTTCTAATTTCCACGTTCTATAGGCAGTTTTTAACGAGGAATTCGCAGCAGTCCTCAAATTTTTTTTATCTCCTACAGATTTCGAGAAATTCAAACCAAATTCAAATTTTCTTATGGAGCTTACCTATAGTTGGCTAATAATAATAAATTTTTAAAATCTTGAATTAAATTAGGTACAAATGTAAAATCGACGAAAACAGTGCGATAAATACATTATTTTATAATAATAATACAAATGTATAAGTTTGAACAAATAAAAAATAAACATAGCTATTTACGTTATTTTGTATAACATGAGTTAAAAATTATTATGGAACTTTTAGATTCAGGGTTTTATCGCAATAAATTTCACACTTTATTTTATTTACCTAGCTAGCTTCTAATTTTTATTCTAGATTAAATTTTAATTTATTTAAATAATTTTACAATAAAGAAGTATGACTATGATCAATATAAGTAAATTGTTTAGATGGTGCAAGTTTAGACACCGGTGAAAATAAAATGAGGCTTAAATTCAGATAAAATAAATAAACTCTTTGCTATAATTTCTGATTTACATTAATATAAAGTAATGTATAAAGTAATATAACTCGGTTTTTAAAATAAGAAGTAATTTAATCTGGCATGAAATAATATTTTAAAAATAAGGAAGTGAACAATAATTGTTATTATTGTGTTTCTTTTCTTGAAAATAAATTCAATTTATGAAAGTAAAGATTTTCTGAATTATATTAAGGTCAAATAATACAATCAGGTAGCAAAAATAAGCTTTCTTTTATACTTCCCTTTCAATTTCTTTTTCTTTGTGCTCATTTAATTCAATTTATTCAGTTTTTTATTCCAACTTCAAAATCAAAATTTGTAAAAAAAATAAAAAAATTGTGCCCAACAAATACGCTAAATAAATAAAATAAAAATGGAGTTTTTGGAATTCACTTCGGTAAAAATGCGGTCCGGAAAAACCGATACGAATCCATTGGCTGTGAATTCTGAAAATGGCGACGCAATTACTATAATGGCCTTACGATAGATTTTCCTTCCGAGTTCCAAGTGGTGGTCTTGCATAAAATCAACTTAAAGACGCAGGCACATTGGCGTGCCATTTTGCGGACTACATTTTTCAACATCGTCGAAATAGACTGGAACATTTTGCTTTGAATGAACGCCAGTCTATTTGTGGATTTTTCCTTGATAACTTTATCTTAAAGCCTGCTTTACATTATACTTTTTTCGGCTAGAAACTGGAACTAGATTTTAGAATATTATTCTCTGACTTCACATTCAAGTTAGGTACTAGTTTCTTGATCAACCGATAATCTATTTTACTTAAAGCAAGTTTTTAAACCGTAATTTTGAAGTTTTATTATATGAATGGGAAACGTAAATAACAAAAAAAAAGATTCAAGAACTCGGAGTCGCGATTCACCAAGCCAAGTAGCTTGGCTTGAAAATGAAAAGCTTGGCTTGGCTTGTTTTTTCAAGCCTTTTAAAATTTACTACTTAACTTGGGCTTGGGTTTGAAAAGAAAAAGCTTGGCTTGATTTCAAGCTTTTCCAAGCTACTTGTTATAATTTCAAGCTACTTAAAGCTTGATTAGTACATTTTTGCGCATGCGTGTTGCATTGAAAGATATTTTTCCCGAGCAGCTTTAACAATAACGAAATTAAGAAACCGTCTCAATGATGATGAATCCGTTAGATCATTAATGTGTCTTAATTCATGGATGTGAATATAATGATTATATTTAACTTATTAAAAACTTTATTTTTAATTCTTTTATTTATATAATATAGAATATATATATATATATATATATATATATATATATATATATATATATATATATATATATATATATATATATATATATATATATATATATTATTTTATTTTTTCTACATAATTATTAGATATTTATACACCAAGTGAGATACATGAATGTTTATTCAAGAGAAGAAAGTAAATATTTTCATATTTTATTCAATTTTTTTGTCGAAACACAACAACCATACCCTAAGTGGGATTCGAACCAACGACTTCGCTAGCAAGAAGATCGGAATACCAAAAGTTTCGGCACGTTAGTTAACGGTCGTAATAGTTAATTAAAGTAAGCTATTTAGCTTGGTTTTTTTCAAGATGTGTATTGAATTTTGATTATTATTATTTTTGTTGTATTTTCCTTAAGAATTTTTTTCTTAATTTGCCAATTTGCGTAATTGTTAGCAAAAAGGCGTTTTGCATATTAGTAACCCTAGTCAATTCATTCTTCCTTCTTGCTTTGCTTGTCGATAAACAAACAGGAATTTCAAATATTTTTAATTACGGTTTGAGCCTTGCGGCTGATTGAAAATTGTTACCCATGCTCGCAGATAATTGGGAATCGTGCAATATGTGGAGAATATTATTAAAAACGGTTTAATATTAATAGCAATTATATATTTTTAATATAGTTATTTTGTTCACTCTTAATAACTACTATTATTACTAATTAAATATACATGAAAACAATTTATAGCGAATATTTTAATATACCAAATAAAAATAATTAAAAAGTTATTTTTTTCACACACCATCGAAATTTACATTTTCAACATCTCTAGCGTATGCACTGCACTCTTAGAAAATGTGAAAACAGTAGAACGGTCGTGTGGGAATGTTAATCGAAAACTACAGCATGAGAGCGTATTGTAATGATTTTAAAATGCATGTTTCTTATCTGTTATAATACCATGTAATTCATCAAAAATATTGTCAATGTGTCAAAGTAAAATGTAATACAGTGCGTATAATAAAAATGTAAGTAAATATATGAGTAGAGTTGAAGAAGTTATAGCAATAAAATCACGAAACAATTATAAATAATAAATATGAATATGTAAATAGGCAGTATGAAATATAAGATAGCTTTACGTGTTTTATATCGAAAGCATAACATAGGTAGATAGTTAAAAGTTCAAGTAAAAGAAAACATTCTAAGAAATTAATGAATGTAGAATAATTTCCGACTGATTCTTGTGTAATAAAAAAATATAAACAATGTTTTAAGAGATCAGTCTATTTAATTTTACCTTTAAACCGACGTTTCGTCTGTACGATTTTGTATAATAATATTGAAAACCACTAAGAATTTAATATTTTCAAGATCATAAACGTAACTTTATAAAATATTTAAAATGAAAATGTCAACTGTTAAATAATATGATGAAAATAAATTACTTTGTAAATTATTTAAAAAATATAAATGTTTATAAAAATACACGTAAAACAAAATGACAACACTTTTCTGATTGATTAACAATAGATATTGCTTGATTTTATCAATTAAGTAATGTTTAATATTCATGTGAAAATTTAGTTCATAATTATTTCAAAAAATATAAATTTACAATAATTGAAAATCTGTTTATTTTTTTTATTTATTTATTTGTGTTCTATAAAGTTGAACTATAAGCATTTTTATATAACGTTTCATAATGGCACGGAGCAGTAACATAGGAATTCTATTGTTCAACTATACAGAATACAGAATAAGTAACCGGTTACATCCAGTATAAGCCAGCTTAAGTTAAGCCTGATTAACATTGTACTTTTTTCGACTAGAAACATTGACAAGTTTCATACTAGATTTTAGAATGCAAAATATGATAATGTTAAACACAAAAATCTCCTTCCAAGTTTCATACTAGAAAAACGACTTTTTCCGACTTAGAAAAATAGCTCCGATTCTATTTTTCATTCAAGTTTATTACTTAACTAAACCTGCGCAGTAAACGCATATTTTGCGTTGCCAACCTTCTGTACATACATCGATATCGACATCAACAATCAACAACCAGAAGCAGAGATGCACCAGGCTTGGCTTGATGCTTGAAAGCTTGGCTTGGCTTGGCTTGAATTTCAAGCCAAGCTTTTATAACACCAAGCCAAGCATTAATTTTTTTAAAGCTTGACATTTCAAGCCAAGCCAAGCTTTTAATTTCAAGAAGCTTGGTGAAATAAAGCTGAAATGTAAACCTACTTTATTCATTCTCGTTTTATATTTGTTATATAAATATTACTCGAAGAAATTATATATATATATATATATATATATATATATATATATATATATATATATATATATATATATATATATATATATATATATATATATATATATATATCTATATATATATATATATATATATATATATATATATATATATATTATTTTATTTTTTCTACATAATTATTAGATATTTATACACCAAGTGAGATACATGAATGTTTATTCAAGAGAAGAAAGTTTAGCCCCCCGAGCCCGAAGGGCGAGTGGGATAATTTCTTCGAGTAATATTTATATAACAAATATAAAACGAGAATGAATAAAGTAGGTTTACATTTCAGCTTTATTTCACCAAGCTTCTTGAAATTAAAAGCTTGGCTTGGCTTGAAATGTCAAGCTTTAAAAAAATTAATGCTTGGCTTGGTGTTATAAAAGCTTGGCTTGAAATTCAAGCCAAGCCAAGCCAAGCTTTCAAGCATCAAGCCAAGCCTGGTGCATCTCTGCTTCTGGTTGTTGATTGTTGATGTCGATATCGATGTATGTACAGAAGGTTGGCAACGCAAAATATGCGTTTACTGCGCAGGTTTAGTTAAGTAATAAACTTGAATGAAAAATAGAATCGGAGCTATTTTTCTAAGTCGGAAAAAGTCGTTTTTCTAGTATGAAACTTGGAAGGAGATTTTTGTGTTTAACATTATCATATTTTGCATTCTAAAATCTAGTATGAAACTTGTCAATGTTTCTAGTCGAAAAAAGTACAATGTTAATCAGGCTTAACTTAAGCTGGCTTATACTGGATGTAACCGGTTACTTATTCTGTATTCTGTATAGTTGAACAATAGAATTCCTATGTTACTGCTCCGTGCCATTATGAAACGTTATATAAAAATGCTTATAGTTCAACTTTATAGAACACAAATAAATAAATAAAAAAAATAAACAGATTTTCAATTATTGTAAATTTATATTTTTTGAAATAATTATGAACTAAATTTTCACATGAATATTAAACATTACTTAATTGATAAAATCAAGCAATATCTATTGTTAATCAATCAGAAAAGTGTTGTCATTTTGTTTTACGTGTATTTTTATAAACATTTATATTTTTTAAATAATTTACAAAGTAATTTATTTTCATCATATTATTTAACAGTTGACATTTTCATTTTAAATATTTTATAAAGTTACGTTTATGATCTTGAAAATATTAAATTCTTAGTGGTTTTCAATATTATTATACAAAATCGTACAGACGAAACGTCGGTTTAAAGGTAAAATTAAATAGACTGATCTCTTAAAACATTGTTTATATTTTTTTATTACACAAGAATCAGTCGGAAATTATTCTACATTCATTAATTTCTTAGAATGTTTTCTTTTACTTGAACTTTTAACTATCTACCTATGTTATGCTTTCGATATAAAACACGTAAAGCTATCTTATATTTCATACTGCCTATTTACATATTCATATTTATTATTTATAATTGTTTCGTGATTTTATTGCTATAACTTCTTCAACTCTACTCATATATTTACTTACATTTTTATTATACGCACTGTATTACATTTTACTTTGACACATTGACAATATTTTTGATGAATTACATGGTATTATAACAGATAAGAAACATGCATTTTAAAATCATTACAATACGCTCTCATGCTGTAGTTTTCGATTAACATTCCCACACGACCGTTCTACTGTTTTCACATTTTCTAAGAGTGCAGTGCATACGCTAGAGATGTTGAAAATGTAAATTTCGATGGTGTGTGAAAAAAATAACTTTTTAATTATTTTTATTTGGTATATTAAAATATTCGCTATAAATTGTTTTCATGTATATTTAATTAGTAATAATAGTAGTTATTAAGAGTGAACAAAATAACTATATTAAAAATATATAATTGCTATTAATATTAAACCGTTTTTAATAATATTCTCCACATATTGCACGATTCCCAATTATCTGCGAGCATGGGTAACAATTTTCAATCAGCCGCAAGGCTCAAACCGTAATTAAAAATATTTGAAATTCCTGTTTGTTTATCGACAAGAAAAGCAAGAAGGAAGAATGAATTGACTAGGGTTACTAATATGCAAAACGCCTTTTTGCTAACAATTACGCAAATTGGCAAATTAAGAAAAAAATTCTTAAGGAAAATACAACAAAAATAATAATAATCAAAATTCAATACACATCTTGAAAAAAACCAAGCTAAATAGCTTACTTTAATTAACTATTACGACCGTTAACTAACGTGCCGAAACTTTTGGTATTCCGATCTTCTTGCTAGCGAAGTCGTTGGTTCGAATCCCACTTAGGGTATGGTTGTTGTGTTTCGACAAAAAAATTGAATAAAATATGAAAATATTTACTGGTTAAAATCTGAATCAAAAGCTTTGTAGAAGGTACCTAAAACGATGGGGGTTTCCTCTTCAAAATTATAACTATTGCTACGAACACGAACAAACAAAATTTTTTCGAGTGAGGTAAACCATAAATGGGAAATTGGCACCACCATTTATAACAGTATTAAAATAGTGAAATATTTTAATGTACGATACTTTTCATCCGCAGATATACTTAATTTTAGCAATTTAAAATACTTTTTAAAAGAGGAAAAAACCTCCCGCCATAATTTATAACACGTTATATTCTTTTTTAAATTATTATACCAATATATTAATATAGGTACCTACTACTACACTACTACTCAGAAATATATTTTTTAAATTTAAACTGCAGTAGAAGATATAAACGATATTTCACTATTGTCACTGTCATCATCATATTATAATCATTTAGATTTTACGTAGTAACAAAAAAATGTTAAACAATAATGGATACCGAAATACTAAATTATAAGTATATACCTACTTTAATTATTCATAAATGATACCAGATACAGAAAAATTTATAAAATATCTACCGATTGTAGGTAATAAACACAAAATCTTTCATTTAAAATAAAAAAAATTATCTTAAATTAATTATTTATCGAAATATTTTAATAAAATACTACTTCCGGTTTATAGATTGAAACTAAAATTATATTGGGTTATTATGAATCGTATTAAAACCTTAAATACAAAATTTGAAATTTTAATGTTTGATATTTTTTGAGTTATCGCGAACGAAAGAATTGTAACATACCTACGAACGAAGGAACGAACGCACACATACAGACATCATCTCGAAAATGTTAAATTCTTACTCTGGAGATCCTTATACGTGTCTATTCACCAAAAACTCACACTCGAAATTTTTGACCCATCACAATACCTCCATTATAGAATATGAGGCGGGAGGTTAAAAAAGGACATGCCCGGGAATAAGAAAACGTCCTGGTAACTAGGGAGTCGAACCTTATTGTATCTATACGGTTCGTGCAGCCTGGTGGACCAACAAACCATTATTTATACTAGCTAGGTTTCCATTGTGTGGCAAGCGCTTTTTCTGATAATTTCTGTTTTATTTTTATAAAATTTTCAGTTATTTTTGCAGTAAAACTAATTTATTTTTATTTATTTATTTCGTCTTTCGCCTGCTATTGAAATTTTTCTATTCCTGTAATGGTTTTCCGAGGGAAACCGATAAAATAAAATATTTTGACTTTGTGGAGTTCCACTTTTCTTGGCACAGCACATTATGCTACTACTTAAATGAACTGTCAAGTTTGATGGTCCAGCAGGCTGACGTCACGTGCACGAAGCCTATTGTGGTTCGGGTTAGGTTTCAGTTCCATGTAAAATAAAGATTTTTCAAAACCCTAATAATTTTACTCCGATTAACTAAATACGACTTCAGTTTCCAAAATACTTTTTTGTAGAAAAATCATTGATTTATTCAATAAATAAATAATACCTACACTAATTTTATTCATTTAACGAAAATATTTTTAATCACACGCATAGGGATGCTTGTCACTTGAAATCAGAATTTTGCGGTAAAGTAATTGTGGTTAAAATTTGGTCTGAGCTCTTAAAATTAAAAATAAAGGTACGGGTCCAGATTCGGGTTCTTAAATTTTTTCGGTTAATTTGGGTTTTCGGGTTCGGATTCAGCTCCGGTTCGACTTTCTACTGGTAACTTTAACTATGACCCCTACGGTTACGTACGCCCATGTGTTGAACTACGTCACTCAACAAGGCAGGGCTGGTCTGAAGTCTGATTCATTTTGAGGTTAGGGGTTGACTCTGGCTCCTTTGATACGATCACTTTTACCCTGTGAAAGAAATCGCGCGGTGAAGCTGGAGGTGTATTTTTGATTTTGCGGTAGACGTACGATTATGTGAATAAACAGAAAAGTTTGTGCAAATATCCTTCAGACGTTAGATGGGGGAAATGTAATAGGGAGTAGATTGATCAAAAGGTATTGATTATTCAAGTTTTTTAAGATTTCAGTCATTTCCAATTTAGCAATTTTCTGTTACCCATTCGTTATTTGTACAGGTTTATATGGCACGCCATTTTACTTTTAAAATGTATATTGAAAATTAGGTCTAATATAAAATAGTCAAATAATAATCATATTGACCAGAAAATAGAATACAAAATAATGATATATTATTATGTTACAACATAATAAAATTTAGACGAATTAATTTTATAACACAACAAAAATATTATATTTCTTTTTTCATTTGATTTCTATTTACTCTATGCTGGTATATAAAAATTATGTTAAAGTATAATTTTAATTTAAATAATTATTATTGTATTTCACCATAATCGTATTTCAATACATTAAAATTATACTTCAACATAAAAATAAATGTACATTTTTATTATTATAACATAATAAGAATAATCTTAGGAATTAGAATTGTCTTTAAATAATAATAATTGGTAATTTTTTTTATGTACATAATTTTAATTCGTATAATTTTTATTACTGGTGCAGATAACTTTAATTCATTGTATTTTTATTATGATAAACATAATTTTTAAGTTTTTAATTTTTATTATGTACATAATTTTAATTCCGCCAATTTTTATGTAAGTACATAATTTTAAGTTTACCAATTTTTATTATGATAACATCATAATTTTAATTATATAAATTTTTATTATGATAGAACATAATTTTTATTCTATCAATTTTTAAGTATTGAATTTTTATTATGTACATAATTTTAATTCAATCAATTTTTAAGTATTGAATTTTTATTATGTACATAATTTTAATTCTATCAATTTTTAAGTATGGATTTTTTATTATGGCCATAATTTTAATTCTATCAATTATTATTATGTTTCTACATAATTTTAATTCTATTAATTTTTATTATGATTCTACATAATTTTAAATCGATCAATTTTTATTATGTTAAGCCTCATTCCCACCTCTATCATAGTCGTAGTCGTAAGTCGTAGTCGTAGTCGTAAGGAAAACCGACCGTTCCCAGCTCTTATCATAAGGGTAATGTTTTGTTCACAACTAAACTAATAAATGAGTCAAATACATTTCAAATAATTGATAATTAAATTTTACTGTTATATTGGAAACAATACTAATTTGCCCAGGAAGAAAATTATAGTATTAGGACAAATAATAAAAAATAAATGTGTACATAAAATGTATTCAATTGCATGTGAACATACCATGATTTTTAAAAATGTGAAATAAGATATATGAAATAAATCATAGTAATATTGAATTACCTTAAAAGCTATAAAACATTCAGAAATATTTAAAACAATATTATTTTTATTTATATTTATATTTCTATAACCTTTCTTTCGACGAGTAGTGCAGTGACAGTAGTGAAACCAGCAGCACTACATATCTCCATCTCTTTCTATTTATGACTACGACAAAAAGTTTGGCAGCGCCAAATCCTTACGACTACGACTAACGACTAACGACTAACGACTTGCGACTACGACAAGAGGTGGAAACGCTGTAACGTTGTTTCGTATGTCAAACTCTCAAGGTTACGACTAACGACTTACGACTACGACTATGATAGAGGTGGGAATGTGGCTTTACTACATAATTTTAATTCTATCAATTTTTATTATCATTCATCATAATATTAATTCTGTACTGCAGTTCTGCAGGTTTGCCAACGGCAGGTTAACAACGAATTAATTTTATGATGAATGATAATAAAAATTGGTAGAATTAAAATTATGTAGTAACATAATAAAAATTGATAGATTTAAAATTATGTAGTATCATAATAAAAATTAATAGAATTAATTTTATTTCTATTAATTTTTATTATGATACTACATAATTTTAAATCTATCAATTTTTATTATGTTACTACATAATTTTAATTCTATCAATTCTTATTATCATTCATCATAATATTAATTCTGTACTGCAGTTCTGCAGGTTTGCCAACGGCAGGTTAACAAGGAATTAATATTATGATGAATGATAATAAAAATTGGTAGAATTAAAATTATGTACTAACATAATAAAAATTGATAGATTTAAAATTATGTAGTATCATAATAAAAATTAATAGAAATAATTTTAATTCTATTAATTTTTATTATGATGCTACATAATTTTAAATCTATCAATTTTTATTATGTTACTACATAATTTTAATTCTATCAATTTTTATTATCATTCATCATAATATTAATTCAGTACTGCAGTTCTGCAGAATTGCCACCGGCATGTTAACAAGGAATTAATATTATGATGAATGATAATAAAAATTGGTAGAATTAAAATTATGTACTAACATAATAAAAATTGATAGATTTAAAATTATGTAGTATCATAATAAAAATTAATAGAATTAAAATTATGTAGTAACATAATAATAATTGATAGAAATAAAATTATGGCCATAATAAAAATTCCTACTTAAAAATTGATATAATTAAAATTATGTACATAATAAAAATTCAATACTTAAAAATTGATAGAATTAAAATTATGTACATAATAAAAATTCAATACTTAAACATTGATAGAATTAAAATTATGTAATATCATAATAAAAAGTTATATAATTAAAATTATGATGTTATCATAATAAAAATTGGTAAAATTAAAATTATATTATAAATAATAAAAATTGGCTGAATTAAAATTATGGCCATAATAAAAATTCATCACTAGAAACTTACTTTTAACATAAATAAAACTACAATGCATTAAAATTATGTTGTTACATAAAAATAATTTGATGTATTATAATGATATCTACTAATAATTTTAATATATCGCATTTTAATGGTCTGTATAAAAGTTTAATTCGTAAAATTATTATTGTTTATAAAATTCATATTCACTATAATATTTTAATGTACAATCATTTGACGATTTCAAATTATCGACTACCGTATTTTTAATCATTCTGGTTTTTGTATGTTCATAATTAAAATGTATATATTGAAATTCTATTATGTACATAATTTTAATTCCGTAAATTTTTAACTATAAGTTAAAATAACATTATAAAATAAGGTGCTTCATAAGAATAAAACGGTACTATTTATACTGACAGAATAAGGTTTGGAGAAAATAAAACTAACGTATGATTTACATGTTTTAGCACACTACAATTTTTATTTGTTACAAAAAAATAGAGAGTATTGTAAATGTTTCTCAAGAAAAATGAAATAAAATTATGTTATGACATAATAAAAATTAATTTAATTTATGTCGTAACATAAAATTAAATCATCATAAATGAGCTGAATCGTCTATGATTTCTATACTTTGAGAGTAAACTTTATCATGATACATAATTTTAATTAATTATTTTTATGTTGTATCATAATATTAATGCTCTTAGAAATAAATTTTTCAAATTTTAAATAATACAATTAGTTTAATTTTTATATTTAAAAAGCTTGCTATTAAAAAGTAAAACGGCTTGCCATAGGTTTATCAGAAAACGACGTTGCTTTTAATGTCTTTATTTTGTTCTACTATTTTAAGTGTACTATTTTACAATACAAATAAATATGTTTTACTTGCTGATGTACTAATATTGTTGATATATTCTTTGTACTACATTAAGAAGTTATAATATGATAATTGATAATATTGACACATCATTATTATTATCATATTTAGATAACAAAAATATATAGTAAAATATCCGTTTGGATGTTATTCACGTTAAACTGTAAGTAAATACTGGTTTATGCAAACTTTACTGTAAGTTTATGCATGTCTCATTAAAATTATAATTTTCATTCAACTTACATCAGTGTTATACTACGGGCATTACGTAATAGTGTGTGTAACTCACAAGCCCTCGCGCTATATCCTTCGCCCAAATATTTTCATAATGTCCCTGATGTATAAAAAATAATTGTTGTAAGATTTGATTTTGCTATTGTAATATATCTGCCATTTTGTATTTAAGATACAATTATGGGTATAATGATTTAAGTAAAGTTTGAAATATTGTTTTCTTTAATTATTTATACTTTAACATAAATACTTAAATCATTATACGAGTAAACCAGGAACTCAAACCGAAACGAAACAGAAACGAAAACCGGAACAAACAGCAGCTATTTTAGTAAACTTGAAACCAAACCTGAACTGATTAAAAAACCGGTTGAACCCATAACCGGGGCCGTACCGATGGTTTATAACTGGTTCAAAACGGTTTAAAGCAGAAATAATTTGAAAAAAATATGATACGAATTCGACTACCTACTTATATAAGACACAGTGAACTGCGAACCGAATCTGAACCGTTATTTCGTGCGATTCGAGTCCTTACGTAATATACTGGATTTCCGAAAAGTCCCGGGACGGAGCTGTAAGTTTTGAACGAGTGAAGAAATATTGAAGAAAAATTGGGGATACCTACTAAAGAGTCATAAAAACTACATTTTTTGATAGTTTAGAACTTCCATGCAACATGGAGTTTTTTTAGAGGATGACCACCTCAACATTTTTAAATAACAACCCCTGTCGAGTTTCACCTTATTTTAAAGGTAATGTAAAAAGAAACAAATTCCCATAAATCAAAATCCGATATAATAATTATTTCAAGAATTTATTTTGAATAAATTTAATTTTTTTTGCACATTTATTACGATTTTTGTAACAAATGTTCGACTTTCTTCGGTCTCGCAATAACACAAATTTTCAATTTTTTTTCTTCACTCGTTCAAACCTTATAGTTCCGTCTCGGGACTTTTGGGAAACCGTATATATTTATTTACAAGTAGGTAGTACGATTGTTGGTCAGGCGATAAGAGAAATCCGTCTGTTGTTTATACAAATAACTATTTTACTGCTGTATTCGTATTTGAATGATGAAAGAAGTACTCAAAGAGGTAATTTTTCACTTATATTGGTTAATATATAAAAGGACATAAAAACTTAGAGACTTAGACGAATCTCATTGTCCAAGGCTTTGACAGACCGTGGAAAAATCTGCAATCTCTCATATCCATCATATTTATTTGAACAGTTTTTCATTGAGAATCGAGTTCTTTCAAGTTTTTCCATTTCTCTTACAATTCGATATTGATCATCAATATGCTCTCAGTCGTCTTGCAAATTAGATCAGCTTTGTAGTTTTTCTGAAATGCCGATCATCCGGAAAAAGATGCAGGAACCGGAGGAAAACAAAGATTTTAAAAGTTACATAAGACTTCGAACAACCTGCTGAAGATATCGCGAACAATTTCACCTTTATCAACATTAACTCGCGTTAAACTCGAGCATTTCACGGTCTAAATATTCATGAATTCTTCTCACAGTTCTATTCAACTATTCGGTTCGCTCGCAGTCGGGTTAAAATTCCACCACGTAAAGATTTTGTCTTTCAACTCCGCTAATCAATCTGCTTTCCCAACTAAGACCCTAGGATTAAATGGTACAGATCAGGGGCGGACTGGCCATGTGACAAATGCGAAAATTTTCGCTTTGGCCAAACTTATTAAAGACTAATCCGAATATAAAGATGCAATTCACTGATTGTTTTAGGGTTATGGGTTGAACGTTGGCTATACATTACAATTCTAAATAGGTAGGTATTTTTATTTACCAATAGTAATAGTAACCAATAGTAATAGTTTACAAAAAACATGAAGAAATTATTATTTTATTATACAATATTGCTACTATAAACTAATAGTATATTATTTAACGAGCACATAACGTAGGTAATAATTCAAAAGGATGAAAGTTTATGCACGAGCTGAAAGCGTATGTATAACCTTCCTAGTGAATTATAGCCATTATGTGATAGTCAAATACGACGTTTTATGTACGACTTTTTAAATAAATCATTTCTTTACAAATTTGTAGGTAGAGCTCGCGCACTTAGAGATGATGCCACCGACGTCACATGCGCAGAAACACATTTTTGTCGTTGTCATAGCAACCTCTCCGACCTTGTACGCCGAAGTCAGTGTAGTTCGTGCTAGAGTGTAATTTTTTCTTTATGGCATTTGTGCGGTTCGCAGTTGTTTGGTTTAGTTTATTTTTGTTTATATTTTTATATCATACTTACATTTTGTAATTGTAAATACTGCATGAATTCATTATAAAATAATGTGGTACGCCACTGGTCACAGGTTAGGAGAGAGATTCGATGCTTACGTCATCTAGTTCTCGCATGTATTGATGACGCAAATGGCATCTTCTGTCAGGGCGCGAGCTATATTCATTAAAATATTAACCTAACCTCACATTTTGGTGAGATGACAGATGATCATGGTCGAAAGAATACGTAAGATCGAACACTCCGGCTTCATAAACACGTCCAAACCGCGCATGACGTCACTTAGAGCTCACAGTTCTGTACAATAAATTCAAGTGTGCACTCGCTGGCTAGGCTCTAAGTATTCTTTCGGTCATGACAGATGATAGTGCTGTATGTTGAATAATGAACTCTGAACTCATAATACAATAGTGTTGAATTATGAATTTATAATACAATATTGTGTCTTATGGACGAGTTTATCTTACTGAAGTTACCGTCATAATGAATGTATCAATCAATGGTCGTAGATAAAAATACAATAAATTTTATAGTGGGATTCTGTGAAATTCTGTGTTGTACAGATCTATAAAACTGTAAATATTAAAGAAAATCGCAATGAAATTTATAAGCATATGAACATTTTTATTTTTGTCAACAAACATTGATGTGATTTTGTTCAATATTTAAATATTTACAAATTTGTAAAACTTATAGATTTGCACAGAATGCCACTATAAGTTTATCTAAGCAAGGTACCTAACCTTTAATTTAATTTTTAATATTGTCGTATAATGGGCTACTTGCATGATTTATTTTAATTAAATATTTTTAAAAAAGAGATAAAAATTTGGGGCCCGTATTTTTTATTTTCACAAAATCTTGACCAACAAGCCCAAAAATTGAATAATACGTGATGTGACGTAGAAAGCAACCATATCTCCCATACAAAATAATGACGTCACAGCAAAATTTCTTTCTCAATTTACTAAAAAACATAGATTTTACAATAAATTTTATATTTTTACCAATGTTTTAGACCTAACATTAGGTTCATAGTGCTAAAAATCTCATTTTCAGTACCATGCAAGTAGCCCATTCAGTATTACACTCTAGTTTAATAGAAATTAATAATTCGAATGATAAAGGCAATCAACTAAAGCTAGTGTAGCAAATATTCTTATGAGAAATTCGCATTGTTAAATATAATTTTTATTTCTCACTTCGATTCAAATATATCTAATTGTATCCTTAGAAATTATTGGTACCTAAATACTTTTTCCTGCTTATTATAAATTTTTAAATTTTTTATATTTGAGTCTCAACGATTTAACAAACTGATTTTTAAGTTTCTTCAAGTAGAAAGTTGGCAGATTGATTTAAGAATGAGTTCTGATAATTCATGTGTAAAACGAGCAATTCTAGCAATAAAATAAAATATTATTTCTGCAGGTGACAGAAAAAAATATACGCGCAACTCTTCAGCTGTTCTTTATTGTAAACTTTAAATTTACCAGTATTACAATAATTTTATTTCGTCAAAATTCATATTGAACATAAATTTCCGAGCCAGTCTGCCTCTGCACAAACCCAGAGATCAGAGATCGCTGATCCTGCTGCTTGTGACGTCAAGGAACATCCAAAATGGCGCAGTTTGGAAATCTAAACGCGATTATTTGCCACTGCTTTTGTATCTTCTTGCCATTGTTGCTTCATTAGGATCGTTTGTACTGCAAACGACTTCATTGGGATGTTGATTTCGACAAGAATACAAATTATGTGACGTTTTTAAGTGACACTAGAATTTTCTTCAAACCAGCTGGAATAACATTTCTTTGTCGTCGGTCTCTATAGTTACCGTACCGCATTCCAAGAGGGTTCATTACTAACTTCTAGAAAAATGAAATAATAATAATAATGAAATTAAACGTTGTATGCGAAAAATAATGACGAGTAAAAGTTTTAATGAAACTATACTAATGATGGAACCAAAGAAAACATTCTGTCGTATATTTAATAATTATTATCAAATGTTAGAGATTATTTTTCAAGGTAGTAGCTACTTTGAAATAAAAAAGTGTTGTTAAAATTGAAATGCACAACAATTCAACAATTAACAAAATATTTGCAAACTGTAAAGATAATATTAGAATATGAATGCAGGACCTCAAAACAAGAAGAAATTTTCATTTGAAGATTTTCTCTAAAAAGCTTCGTTTAGGATATTAGCTTTTAAAGTTAAAAGCTAATATAATAAAATAAAATTTTGAAATTCACTCATATAAGATATCAATGTGTAGCTAAGTAGTAGTTTCAGCCAAGCGCTAATATCTACCTACAAGGGGAGTAATGGGAAAATGTCTCGTGTTTGTCGCTTTTATACTGAAACTATGTCCTGTCACGTTTTATCATAAAATTTTTATTATGTTTAATACTACATCATTAATTGAATAATAGGATTTATCTGTCTGTCCACATAGGGCACTGAACTCCTTTTGTTCATACAAAATAAATTTAGTTCGTTTGAATCTTTTGTGAAGTAAACTGCTATCATGCAACGTACATTTACAAAAAATAGTGAGTATGCAGACATGGTGATCGTTTACGAATTTCGTTCTGTCATCGACAGATTGTCTTCGAGCTGAATGTTAACATTTTTTTCTTTACAAATTGTATAAATGCATATTATTTTTAGCAATATAGTTAATAATAAGCAATATATCGTTATTATTATAATTACTTTATTTTTACAAAATTGCTCAAATTCCTATTTAAACTTTAGAATCTCCTGAACGAAGCGTTTACGAGAAAATCTCCAAATGAAATTTTTGTTTTGTTTTGACGTTCTACATTCATATTTAAAGTTAAGATACTTTACCCTGAATCACCCTGTATAATAAACATACAAAGCACGTTTTAAAAACTATTATCAAATATAATCATTCCTTTTTCGATGTTTCAATTACGTCAATCTGCAAATAATTTTACAACTCTAATACACTTGTAGTAGCAGTTCATTTAGTTAATACGTAAATGTTAGTATTTCAGTGTAAATGCGTATGAAATATAACATTTCCTGCTTTCAGGGAATACAAACGAACTTATCATGTGTAGGAATATATGAGAGAATACTGATTTGTACCAGTGTGGGTTGCAATGCCCGGTTGTTCGGCTCGTGAGTTACCTATACATTTACATCGCTTCAGGCTTGGGATCATTGGAGCGTGATACGATAATGACCTGAAATGTTGAAAATAGCATCAGTTTTCACGTAAATACATTAATGCACAGCACAAGATTAGCTACAAACAATCACATATTGATTTTATTCGATTACAAACATTTACCACATTTTGGCGCACTGATCATTAATGCATTGATTTGAATATTTTTAAATAATTGTAATAAGTGAATTCAAGGGGGTTTATCGCTCAGCGCTGCTGGATCACAAATCTCTGTTATTTTAGGTACCCGCGCTGACAGCCTATGTTTTATGAGCACATGATGTCTCTATTTATCTAATTGCTATGTTTCGCTCCATTCTTGTTTAGAAAATACTCAATTTGATTGTCTACACATTTAAATCAATGCAATCATAGTTACGAAGAGTGTTTCTCAGAATTATTATTATTTAATTGTTTATAAATAATAACAATAACAATTTGAAATAATTTTTTTTAGATTTATAGGATTAATAGGTTGGGAGTAATTTGTTAAATACTTTTTATCCAACACCTCTTAATAAAAGCTTCATAACTATGGTGATTTTAAACAAGCAAAGTAAAAAATTACCCACAAGTGGGTATAATTTTGATCAAAGCCACTTGTGGGTAAATTGTTATTTTGCTTGTTGGAAGTCACCATAGAAACGATGTTTTAGGTTGAAACTTAATATTTTTAAAATATTTAAGCAGTTATTAAGAGGTGTTGGATAAAACGTTATACTCAGCCTTCGGCCTCGTGAGTTAAGATTTCCCTCGTGGGTAATTCCTTACTTTGCCCACTAGTAAAGAAAATAAATATTACTGTGATAAAAGCCCCTTAAGAAAATCCTTTAAGAAAATGCTACATTCGTCTAAAAATGGCTTTTTAAAATTTGATAAAATTTGTCTATTGAAAAATATTGTCCAATTTTGTCAAAATCAAAAATAAATTGAAGCAATTCACGTAATTAAAAAATAAAAGTCTAAAACTAGGGGTTGAAATTTATATCCGTTTGGATACTACAGTTACAGTTAATTGTTACATTATACACAGTAGCGTAACTCGGCAAATCCACAGGCGGGTATTAGTCACTAAAAAGACGCCATAATGAATTCAAAATTTATTTAATATAAAGTATAGAAATAAAGTTCTAACAAAAAAAAATAGTACCTAGTCGATATATTTGTTTGTTTGTTCCTGATGGAAAAAATAATTGATACAGGCTCGTTTAGCCAGATCTAAAATTTAGAGTGGACATCTCCAATTTTAGAGTGGGAAATTCAATTTTTTCCCCAGTTGCGTACCTATACGTATTTACAGTCCAATGCAGTCATGTATACAGATTGGAGTTACGAGGTAGGGTAATTTGTGCACATGGAAAAGAAAATGCGCCGTAGGATAAACAATATTGCATTTTTTTGTAAAGGTAAATAAAAACTATTGTGTATGACAAATCACTCTATGGTCCTAACCATAGTTGGTTAAAATTCCGAAACAAATTTTGCACTCTAGGTTCTGTGTGGGCTCTTATGAAGAACAGGGATCTAATATCTCACTACTTTGAATCTGCAAGAGAAAGAGCAAACTAGATGCCTAAAGAGAGATAATTGACAATAATGGTACACTGGTACACAAATACACCACTGAACCTAGACATACACCGTCAGTCTTTCCATTAAACTATAATAATTATTGTTTTGAACATCAAACTTACTAAAGTGGCGTCATTGTTCATTTAATCAAAAATATTGTTTTTCTACATCCATCCTTTAATTTACATATTAAATATGCATTGTCTATACGTGACATAATGACATTCATTTCAATACAGATTTGGATAATGGATAATTTTTTTATTACGACACTCATCTTGGCTCGTATCGTAAATTTCACACACGCGTATTAATATATGTATCATTATAAACTGATTGCACAATAAACTATAACATTAAAATAATTAGTTATTAGTTTTTGCACTGTCTTAGCACTTAATAATTTTAGTAATACCATATCGTCCTATCGTCCCATATCTCAAATTTTTCGCAATACAACAATACATGTAAATAATCAAGATAAAAAATACTACTTTCGCAAAAAATAGAAAATCGAGTTTTAAAGCTAATAAATGTTTTAAAACTTCGTATTTGGGGGAAGTTTCAGTTTATCTACCAAGGTACCTACCAAGTAGATCTGTACTTTGTATTGTTGAGCTGTTCACATAATCGAAATTAAACGTGTTCACTCTATAGAACCTCATGTGTTAAATTTTGACTGTTCAATATAGTGGATGAGTCATATAATGGAGTATTCACATAATCGAATGCACACTGTAATTATTTTTCCAATATTTTTGGTTAAAGTGAGGGACAAAATTCTCACATTTATGTCTGTTAACGTCTGTGTTGGAATAAAGCATTTTTAGAAGAAAACTTATTAGAAATAAAGTATTTTTTGTTTAACCGAAGAAAAAAGTGCATTTATCGCATTCTTAACTACCCAACTAAGTTTTATCAAGTTATTGCTCAGTTCAAGTTTTGAATTCTCTCGAGAAAATCTCCATAAATATGAACGACGAGTCGAGGAAAGTAGTTAAATAATTCATGCAATGATAATTATTATCATCGGATCTAATGAAATGACCGCGAAGTGATGCTGAATAAGCGTCATTCGGAGTGTAGAAAATTTCCGTTCTAAATTCAAAGCAAATGTAAATGAATGCACAACAGAATCAAGTTTATGTTGAAGTTTGTAAGAGCTGTGAAGAGCAGAAGGGACACTCGCGGAGAGCATTCAGTGGGTAACAACCCGAATAACACCGCTTGAAAACCAGGTTAAGTGATGGAAGAATGCGATGCGCAGTGAACCGCCCTGCTTAAATATTCAAATGTTGGTACACATCCTTAACATCAAATTATTACGCTTTTTTCGTTGGAAATGGAAGACGGGTAGAAGCCAGACGAGCTTACTGTTATTTTGTTAACCATAAATTTAAAAATATCTTCGTAAATCAAAAGTCAAAACCAAAAATATTTCATATCTTCTCAAGTAACATCAAATAACAGAAAAAAATGTTGTATCGACGTCATAAAGTTCGTCTCTGACAGTCTTGACGACGTCTCAGCGAGTAGCTATTTAATTTCTTTAATCGACGTCGAGATGACATATGAAGATGACGTCTTAATCTAATGAAAATATGACGATTTTTGCAATTTAATTTAAAAATATATGATACTGATTTATTTGTTAATTTTATTCGATTTTTAATTTAACTTTCTTCGTTTGTATTAGAAGTAGAATCTTTAGAACTTGACAAATTTTTATTTTATCTGGACCTTGTTGGATTGGAAAATGGATCTTCGGGACGGTATCCTACGTTGCTAATCGCTCGGCGCCTGTCGGCCAATCTGACATTATAGTTTGATGTTATAAAATATCAATATAAAGTAAATAATACCAGTATTAATTTATCAGTAATAAAAAATACTATAGATTGTATAAGATTCGGTTTATTAGATAAATGGAGTGCATTAAAATATGAACCTTAATTTAGACAAAATTTAAAATATGCTTTGATAGGGATTTTTACCTTACAACAAATTGTAAAGAGATTTCAAGAGAGTCAATAGGTATATTAAGAAAAGCGATGAAAATTTATCTGGTAGAAAAAAATTGAAAGTAAATGCGCATATTATTTCAGATCATTATCCAAATAATTTTGTATTAATTTCGGATCCGACAATTTGCAAAATAGTTGCTCTTAACGATATATTGTTATCTGTAGTACAACTTGGCACTATTAACTCAGTTTATAAAATTACGTCCATAAAAGAAGTGTATATAAACATAGATTCTTCATCTATACAACGGCAAAATACTACGTAAGATTATGACTTATTATTATGATTTAATTACGACGTCCAAGCGTAATGATAAAATTACGTCTATGGTAGACGTCTATATAAACATAAATTCTACGTCTGCACGACGTCAAAATATAACGTTAAAATATGAATAAAATAAAACGTCGATATTTGGTTGACGGTCAGTCTATGTTACTTGTGTTACGTCTGTGTGATGTCAAACTATAACATTAAATTATGACTAAAATACAATGTTTACTTTTAGCTTACGGTCAGTCATTGTTACTTGGGTATTTCTATATTTTCTTTAAATCCGTCAACTGGGGATACTATTTTAAAATATTTTCCTCAATAACTTTAAAACTAGGTATTCGATTAAAAAAAATTAAAGTAAAATTAACGCAGTCCGGTTTAAGAAATATTGTTTTACAATAAAAATCTTTAAAAAACAGATTATTCACGGCCTGATTTGGATCGGTATCTACTCACGTTATCATTCCAAGTTGGGATCTAATTAACTTGGCAACCTCTAGCTATCAGGTACTGGCTAGAGGATGTAACAAGGGCTTGCGCCGGGTTGACTGGCAGCACACATGGTAGTAAAGTAAACTCCGTGACAAAGTATAAAATAAAAAGTAGATAGCAAAATACATAAAAATATAATTAATTCTTTCTCTTGCAGAGGCGTCAAAAAATAACAATTTCCGAATACACGTCAAAGTTACAACCATATCAAGGGACAGTATTTTACTAGATGCGTTCGGTTATAGTTAGTATTGTAAACGTAGTTACTGGGGTTGACACCTTTCCATAATAAATAACTCCTAATAATTTTGACATAATATTTTGTATGATTGTTTTTCATGAATCATACTCAAATGAGGTTTTTGGAAATTTCTTTTCGCAAAAAAACATTTACTTAAAATTTTATATGCACGCTTAAATAAGATGAAAATTATTAACGATAAAAAACACACAATTTGCAATTTTATGAAAAGTCAATGACTTATCAAAATGCCCTGGTAATTAAAAAAGTGTCGTTTTATGATTAGTGCAATTATTTGTTGAAGAATAATTAGATACCTATGTGCTAAACGTTTTATCGCCATCCATATTTGATATCCTGTTCGCACAACTGTTGCCCGTTGTGCGAATTATGAAAATTAATGGTTGAATTTAAACCACAAGAGTATAGGGTATTATGTTACTCAAACTGTGTACCCTTGTAATTTATTGAGAAACTGGAACTTTTACTCATAGTTTGTTATTAATTACATTTTCAAAATTACTCTAACGAGCATTATTAACATGTGTGAAGTGTGATCTTAAATCTTAATTACCTACGTAACTAAATAGAGAAAGGGACAGAGTTAATTTTGTGAACATATATAGTTGTTGTGTTCGAATTTTATAAGGAATTATTAATAAGTAATATAAAATAAACAATGCACAATAAATATTAATAGGTAGGTACCTCGTATTTACATTTTTCCTTATTGAGTTACTTGTCATCACTTATGCACTTATGCACTTATATGTGTATTCTATCTTAAATGTAAATAGTTTAAAGACGCGAAAAACCTAATTAATATTACATAACTTTATCACCTACGTTTTTCAAATTTTAGTTATTATATACCATACAAATTTGATAAGCATTAAACAATTATTGTTATAACACATGCACAAACTAATGGTGGGATTCTGTTCAAATCTGTAAGTTTTACAAATTTGTAAATCTTTAAATATTGAACAAAATCACATCAATATTTGTTGACAAATGTAAAAAGTTGATATGATTATAAATTTCATTGCGATATTGTTTAATATTTACAGTTGTATAGATCTGTAGCAACTACAGATTTGAACAGAATCCCACCATTAGTTGCAGAGAATCTATCGTATTTTAAAGAATTGGATTCTACTTGCATTTCGTCCGGTAATATGTAGCTTTGTTCTGTGAAATTCTATATTGTATCTTTGTTACATATACAACGATTAGGTACTTTGAATTCTTTAAATGAATTTTAAAATCTGTGTTTCTATTTT
Source organism: Agonum fuliginosum (assembly GCA_947534325.1). Taxonomy (NCBI): domain Eukaryota; kingdom Metazoa; phylum Arthropoda; class Insecta; order Coleoptera; family Carabidae; genus Agonum; species Agonum fuliginosum. Next base: position 9,702,371 of record OX384029.1, on the reverse strand, counting down.
TACTAGGTTCGTATATTTCAGCTATTATAAAATAAGAAAAAACTCGACAATTTATGGAAAACAATAATGTTTCTAAACTGCGCATATTAACCCGATTAATTTCTGCGACGTAGTATAATCTCCTCATAGGCATCGGATATGGGAAGCTGTGGTTTTAGAGTCTCGTATAGAATGTTTTTAATGATATTAACTTTGGAAAAGTTTATACTATGCGTTCTAAAAAAAATTCTTTTAAATTTATTTCGTTTAGTTTTCTTTTAATTATAACATCATTATCATAATCATAATATTTGCGGAATGCTATCTATAAATAAAATGCCTAAACCAAATCTAAAATATAACAAAAATTTTTTGTCCGTCTGTCTTTTTGTCTGTACGAAATGATTTAATTCAAAAACTGCTAAAGCTATTGATTTAAAATTTTCACAGGTTTTAGATAGTAACCCCAGCATTAATTTAGTGTACCGTTGGCATCGCCAGGTTTTTTCAGTAACCTGACTTACATCATTGAGCAGGGAGCGGTCGCATGGCGTAACACAAGGACATTTTCACCTATCGCATTTTGAACGTAACAGCAACACACCCAATACTAAAAACAGTTAATTACAGCAGCCTCTTCGCGGGACAGGGGAATTGTGATATTACACATTTAGTAACATGTGCTTTCTCTTTTCTTTTCTATTTAATCAGATGAGCTACAGCAACGCGTGGCCGGGTACAGCTAGTTTTAAATAAAGATGAAAGCTTCGAGTAAAAAATGTAGCTCATAATATTATGTATGTAGAAACATTATGCATATATTTATCTACTTAAAAACAAAAATTGCAATTAATCCATATTTTATTAAAATATTTATGACAAGAGAAACATTCTGAATCTTCAAGTAAACTACCACTTCTGGTAGTATCCGATTTATTGTAGACTGTATAAAAATATGACATACAAAATTTTAAAAATCTTTGTTCAGTAGTACCTATTTAGGTACCTAACCGTACCTCCAATAACATATACCTGCATCCATTCAGTGTGATTCTCAATCTCAACTTCGTGGTTCGTGCATATATTTTAATTTTTTAATGGCATATTAGTATTCAAGTTACTGATCATGAAACAAAAAGAATTTTTTTAAAATTCATAAATTTAAGGATAGTTTTCACAAGAAGTACCTATATATTTAGTAGATACCACTGGATGGAATTGAATAAGTAAAATAATTTCTTATACATCGCCACGGATTTCTTGTGTAGTTAAAAATTAAGCAAATTAATGAAACTGCTTTTGAAAACAGTGACCCAAAACTGTTTGATTTAGAAACCTTGCGAGTTTTGAAAAAATCTTCCAATTCCGTGTAGATAAGTTGAGTACTAGCATAATGCACGAAATTGTAAATCATTCTGTTTAGACATTATTGTTATACTATCAAAATTAGTGTTTCGCAGGAGCATGAAAACATGTTTATCCATAAAACACTCATTGTTTATGAGTTCAAGGAGCCCTTAATTTTCTTATAGTATTTTGAAGATCTCCTCATCCCCATAAGAATTATAAACTCAGCGTTTATGTGTTTATTGAATTAATTATATATCTCGTAAATTGGAAAACAACTCATGAAATTCGCTTGATGATTAACAAGATAGCATTCCGCAAATAATTGCAATTCCCGCCGTATTGTGCCAGAAACAGATAACTAAGAATAATTAGTTGACAAGTAATCATAACACAAGACTAGCGTAAAGTGCGTCTAATAAACATCGCATGATGTTCGTAGTTACACTTCCTCACCAGCGCGGAGAAATGTAATATAGTGTAATCCCTAATGGCAAAGCATCAGAACTTCCGTTGACTTCCGTTGCCACTGTGAAGGCGCTTCAAACGCTATTGTTCGAAGTTTCATTAAAACATCACCCCTCCATATTCAAGATTGTCTACCGTACCTGCAGCCAGTATTTAATTAATCGTTAGCTTATCTTTCATCATTTTATATTAAACTTTACTAATTTTTATTAATAGACTGCGTTGGCCGCTCTGTAATCAGTAGATTAGTTTGAGAGCTTTAGGGATTTCCAAAATTTTAGACAGTAGGGAATTTTCAAATTGACTACCTTCCATTTTTCCTGTAGGAACCACATTGGGCTTGTTTTATAATTTTGCATGGAACAAGTAAGTTTAAGAATTAATATACATAATAATGTACTTGCGTTTCTCCCCGAATTAATTTTAAATGAAGCTATAAAAATATTAAATACGAAATAAGCTCAAATATAGATTATTATTGTATCTCTTGGATTAGTTTACTGTTATGATGAGTACCTATATGCTCAATATATGCACAAAATTAAACAAATATGCAATTACAAATATATGTAAATATGTGAATTTAAATTTTATACATTTAAATTTTTTTAATTTGAAATTTTGGGTTAAAAGGTACAAAATTTTGAGTTATGTGCATTTATAATGAGTATATGCACAAAATTTGAAAATATCTAAAAATATGAAAATATGCAAAATATATATTTTGATATATTTTTGTATGAAATGCAAACTTTTTGAAAAATACCAATATGCATTATAATGATGAGTAATATCAAGTAGTACCACCTACCAGATGAACTAGGAACGATGGTTTTTCAGTTGTACCTAGTAATTTGTTTTCTGTTTTTATGTAATACTTTACTCAAGCACATTTTGTAGATTTTCATTGAAATATACATATTATAGTACCTATATTACATAATGAGCGAAGAAAGTGATTGATATCGTGTGGGTGAGAATGTTGACGCCAGTAAGGGTAAGATAAGATTAAGATAAAAATAATCTTAGATGAAATTAATCTAGATAAGAAAATAGATAATTAGTTTTATATGTGGATGAATCACTTTTAATGTCGTATTTGTCCATTTAAATGGAATAATGCAATTAATCACAAAATTTTAATGACAGGAAAAAATTTTCAAATGTCAGAAAGACAACACTCAACACACGCCTACTTACAGGCGAAACAGAAATTTAAACAGTGGCGATAAGACCTGTTCGATAATATATCGAAAGGATTGAACGGATATGTGGTATTGTTTATTTTCGTAGCTGGGTAATTGTATGCAAACTGTTAGTTTCAAGAAATATAATTAACAATATTAGAAAAAAATTATTAAATCATTTTACAACAAACGTAGAATATTCGTCAAAGTATTTTGAATTATGACACGCCGTTGGTTTATATCGCGAACTTCATATTTGTGTTTTAATGGCCAGCATTATAAATATGTTGCGTCTTTTACTACCTATTTTTTGTAAAATATTAATTCTGTAAATTCTATTTATATAGGTATCATGTTGGGCAGAGAATAATCTGAATATTTCATTTCTGTTGCTAATGATTAAATTTTATGTTCTAAATATCATAAATTATTTTATTTGGTGGAATAACGAAATATAAATGTAGCGAGCAATTAGTTTAACCTTTCTGTTTATTGTTCAAAAGGGGCATTCCAGTCAGACCATGTGCATTTTAATTGTATTCCTGATTAACTTTGTTTTCTGGCAAAAATCTAACCGTATACTTGTTCTTTATAAGAAACGAGATTATTTCTTTGTCCAAAGCGTATAATAACGACAATACAACCAATTTTAAGATACACAATATTCAGTAAGAACATAAAAACTAGAGAAATATGCCTGGTAATTTTGAAATAGGAAAATTTTCCGCACAATATTACCGAAAAATTTCGGAAACTTTTCCGTACAAGTTTTATTTTTACATTTTTATGTTGCTTGTGCTCTGTGGTTTCATTTGATACCAAATACGTACCCATTTGACAAAAGATATATGATTTAGAAAACGGATGTTGTTGCGTTCAGTAGGTACATTTTTTGCAGTAAATGCATAACTAATGACAGATTTTACCTTCGTTGTTAATTTTCTTAGAATATATCCGTATGCTTCACGGCTATCTAGGCATTATTAATGTTAAGAGACCGCAATTTATATTGGCGAATGCAGTAAAAATAATAGTAAACAAATCAGACAAAAAATGTGTGTTCAAGTAGGGTTAAATTGAAAATATAAGCCGCGAAATATGGAAATAAACGGAAAATTACCAGGGAAATTTTCATAATATTTCCAATATAATGTTTCATGGGAAAATTGTGAATATTACTTTAACGGTAAATTACTTTTTGGAAATTTTCCAAATTCCAACTCTAATAAAAACCATCAAACGTAACGATGGTACTTACTTCCAGGGTTCGGTACAGTATTTCTCTTTGACGCTGGGTAAACAAACATATACTCGACTTTTTACATAAAGATTAAAGAGGATTCCAATGTAGGTACAAGTATTCAAAGCATCAATTCAGTGCAGTTGTATTAAGACTTATTTTTTAACGATACAGATTAAAACCAAATAGAATATAGAGACGTATGTGAATTATTTATAGTTTTCATAGCTTTGGAATCCTGTTTGTATAAAAATCCGAGTATAATATGCGTTCGGCAAATAAGTTTTTTTTTACTGTTTTAATCTGCCCACTCCAACATCGTTCGGATATTTCATAGAGTAAAAAGCATTTCGGAGTTCTACGTATACAGAAAAAGAAATACAAAATTTATTCTCAATTTAATTTATTTCACATTTCAAAGTTATTGTAGTTGACAGCAGAATTTTCTTCAGTATTGTCATTGTCAAAGAATAATCATTTAGCATGTTTAATAACACTGACAGTTTCATTATTATTTTCACAGCATTTTAGATGCTTCTACCTTCTACTTCCATCTAAGATTCTTTATTCTCGTGTGGCCAACTGTCAATCAAAAATTCGGAATGCGACTTCTCACACAATTTAATCCAAATTCGACACCTCTGTATCATTTCCAGGGTTGTTCACGTAGTCTACGCGACGTAGATTACGTGTAATTTTACTCGTAGACAAACACGTAATCTATGCATGCAGTATATCCACCGAAAACGAATAAAATTATGCCCCGTAAACATGTTTCATCTGTGCGATGTTACAATTAAACGAGATCTCATTTGTAATATCAAATTATTATATCATATATCATTATTACATCACAGGGACGTCACATTTTTATCATTGCTTAAACCATATCGCACAAAGAGGTTAAATAAAGAATATCCCTGCGATTTGCGTGCGATGTGATATCGAAAAAGTGATGTCGCTGAGAGATCAATGTCGCGAGGTCGCATAGATATCATAATAGTAATATCGCGGGAATATCGATTTTGCAAGATCGCAAAGGACCATTTATGTGATATCACTGAGAGATCAATTTTGTGAGGTCGCAGAGGATTATAAAAGTAATATTATCGAGATATCAATTACGTGAGGTCGCAGAATATCACAAAAGTGATATCGTTGAAAGATCGCAATAGACATTAGTAACATAATAAATATAAATCTAGTCTATAAAGAATACTTAATAAGTGAGTTCTATAGTAAAGTAATTTTGGAGTATGGACCAACAAATCTACAAGAATCAATAATAATGTATTTTTACTTAGAGTTGCATTATAATTATAACAACAATTAGTAGAAAAATAATAATCAAACTCGTATTATTGTACATATTTCCAGTACGAAGATATAAAAGTACGTACGTACAGCGTGATCTAGTGATTATGGGTTAGGTTAGGTTACGCAGTCTACATTGTCTACATTTTACATTATAGTTTACGCAAACTTTACGTGTAGACGTATAAAATAATACTTTACGCTTAGACGAACAATCCTGATCATTTCTCCATCTTATCCCATTTATCGAACGAACCAATTTAATGGGTACAGAACCTATTATTTATAGTAAAATCGATCTATATATTAGTTCCACAAACATTTTTCTTACTAAAGACCATAATTTACTCATTGATCTCCGTACTCATCATTCTCAACTTCAGAGTAAAATTCCCTTCACATCTGTGAAATAATCCACGAAACTTCTCTGATATCCCGGGACGAGTCCTGAAGAATCCTTGGAACATATTCCACGCTTCTTATCGTATTACTTGGCGCGCGAACCGACAACCGATATTCGGTACTTCGCCGTTTTCAATCAGATATCGGCGCAGATACGTGTCGGGCGTTCTGATTCTGATTCCATAGGTGTGTGAGCAGAGCTAAGCATAGGTGAGGTGAAGAACCGTATAAAGTACATACGGGAGCGGGGGAAATACTGATCTTACACTCTGTTTGCTGCATATTGATTTGTTTTTGTAGGAACTGGGGAAATGAAATGGAAGAATGCAAGTTTTTGTTACTTTAAGCGGTGGATTACCACATTTAACGACGTGGAAATAAAGAAATACATGCCAATGTATCAATCCTAATAGTATATTGTACAACAAGAGTGGATATGATGCTGATATCTTGGGTTAACATATTTGTTAACCTCGAAAAGTGGACGCCGAGCGAAGCGAGGTCTAATACACCTCGGCCAATTTTTTTTTTTAGAACGACTTTGCGAGAAATTTTTAACAGAATTTGAACAACAAAAATTTAAAGAAAACACAATCATAATAAAAATAATCAAAATTGAAAACATTTATGTAGAAACAAAAACAATTAGCTTACTTAGCCGACCGGCCTAACCTACGATCTACTAGCGAAGTCATGGGTTAGAATCCCACTAAGGGCATGGATGTTGTAATTGTATCAAAATTTGATTTGAACATAGAAACTGTCACTGGCTATAATCGGAATCAGCATATTTTTCGTGTGAGGTAAACAAAACTAAATGTGAATTTGGCGCCACCACTTATAAGTAGTAGGTATTAAAATAGTAAAATATTTTAATTTACTTTTCATCCTCGAGATATCATTAATTTTAACAATTTAAAATAATCATTATTTTTTCGTATAACGGCCAATAACTACCAAAAAGTTATCAATTTAAGTATCAGAATTTCGAAAAAGAGAACAATTATATTAACAATTAAAAAAGATACCGGACCTGGACATCTACTCTAAGAAAGAGGATATCGGTAACCCTACCGATATCGCACGAGATCAAGTTTGCAGTCACGACTCTATAGTAGTACGGGCGATTCGAGGCAAAATGTACTTACTGGAAATTGTGGTAAGAAGGTGCCACTTTGCATCATGTTAAGGATACCTTAATTAGTGATTTAAGATCAGGAGACACGCTAACAGACCTGACAGGACGCCATTTTTCTGGATGGCGGATACAAATAAAATACACTTATATCTCGGCTTCTGGTTGTCAGATTTTCAAAAACATTTTTTATTTGATAGTTCTTAACGAGTACTTCATTTTATCTCTAACCATTTTGTCATTAGTCTCACGGTCTTGCTATAAATTATTTATTTTTTATTTATTTATTTATTAATATTAGGGAAGCCAACAGTTACCCAATAAAAGGCTTCCACGGATTATAAAAAGAAATTTACAAACAACAGTCAGTTATCATACAGAACAGTAAATTAATAATTACAATAGATATTTAAACGTTTATAATGCAGTTTTAAATTGTTGTAGTGTGAGAGAGAAAAAGTCTAATAAATAAATGTACAAATTACAGTCAGTTAAACATACAGAACAGTAAATTAATAATAATAATAATAGATATTTAAACATTTTTTAAAGCAGTTTTAAATTGTTGTAGTGTGAGAGAAAAAAGGTCTAAATGCTGGAAATTCTTGTTATAAGATGACATTATAATCTATTCAGAGGTGAGTTATTAAGAATGTTAGAGTTGTTTTTGTCAGTATAGAATAAACTTTTATTACGTGTTCTCATAGAAGGGACATGAAAATTTATTAAATAATTTTATAGCGAAAAATTTAAATAATTACTAGAAGTGCAGAAAATAGCAATAGGTACATAATATAAAACTCTGCACATTTCGTCTTTATTTGTGCGTTAGGAAAAAGACTGATTCTGATAACTTAGATTAGCATCCCTATTTAACTGCTCAAAAATCTCTCCTGTGATGTATTTTCTACTACTAACCATGGAATTCCAGTGAGTTGGTGGCTAATAACCGTACACACGCTATATAATATTTTATATCTACTGATGACTTGTGATCAATCAAAGCAGACACAAGTACTCCATAGCATAAACGTCGCCTGAAATTTAAATATTTATCTTTCGCCAGTCAAAAAGGAAAAATCGTATATTGAATCCTGAGGGTGTATGTGTATTTGTCACCATAGATACTCAGTAACTTGTAACAAATAATAACATATATTTACTTCACAAAGGGATTGAACAATTCATACAACGGGGTTAAATATGAAAAATAATTCCTTGGGATCAAATTAGCCCCTAAAAATGAAAACTAAAGAAGAGTTTTTCTCCTAGAATTGCAAAAAATATTTGTATACCTAGGTACCTCCAGTTTTCCTCGAAAACTGAATGAGTGTGTTTAGGGGTTCGTGTTCACCCAATTTAGGGTAAGAATATAGCGTGCGTTATTGATTACTGCGTATAGGTACTAAAATAATATCGTATGTTCTCTATTAAATTATACGGTATACAATATTCTGTTTGTTATCGAGAATATTATATTAACTAAAAATGGAAGAAGACATCCTCTAAAAATAGTCAATGTTTAATATCCTTGGAGAAACAAGTAAACAGCAAGCGTAGGAAAATAGAAATCATCTCCGCGCCTCGCCAGATCGTCTCCAATGAATCGTGGATAAACAGAAACAGGGAGGAAAAATTTCATCCCACGCTCAGACATGCGCATGCGAAATACTAGTTTTCAGGAAAATTGAAGAGTGCATCCCAAACAATTTTTAAAATTAAAAGTATAAAACTGAAACACATTATCTCTGACTCATGAATCACGAAGGAATCCCTGTTACGTGTACCTTTATTTAAATTTTTGTTTATTTACATGTCTGGATTATTGGGTATACCTACGTAGATTAGAATACTGATTTATTAAGAATATTTATACTAGGTGACGCAAAAGTAATCATCCTATCGGATGATGCTTTCATTTTTGCTGCTAGCGTCTCATGTCATCGTGACTTTGACATTAGTGAAGTAAACAGATGTCAAATACACGTAGACGAACCATGAAACGCTATATTTCTCAAGAACGCGGAATAATTGTGTTCAAATATTATTGACAAATAATCGGTCGGTGATTTTTGCTCAACGTAAATTTGGCCGTCGATTCCCTTGTCGTTTGGCATTAACCTGACAAACACTGCGGCGTTTAGACCGTCGCCCCGAGGAGACTGGTTCAATACGAGACAGTAGCAGACGTAACAACACTGTTACTGCTACTGGTGCATAGATAAAATAAAGGACTAGTGAGCGATGCAGAACCATGATCAACGACTTCATGCTGCCGAAAATTGACGAATTGGGTTTGGAGGACATGTGGTGCCAGCAAGACGGTACAAGCGCACACATAGCACAAGCGATAGTGGACAATCTGCAAACGTTTCCCGGCCGCTTGATCATATGTTTTCTACTGACCCGCCAGATTATCCAATTTAACTGTTCCAGACTTCTTTCTTTCTATATCGACAAATCACAGATCTTGGTGTTCCTAAAGGAGACCATCCGACAAGAAGTGAAGAATTGATCGCTAGTTTTGACACAAGTCATGGAAAATGCCCGAATGTGTATCAACTGTGGCGGCGAACACTTGAACGATATGATCTTTGCGACTTTATGGGAAAAATTTACATATTTAAGTAAACATAATCAGCAATGAATAAATTTACAAATAAAGTTACTGTATTATGAAATCGGGTGATTACTTTTGCGCCATCTTGTACAAAGTTCACATTTTGACCACTTCTTTTATAATATATTAAGATCTCTCATTTATGTACCATATAGGTTGTAATTGTATTGTAAGAAATACAGTTGTATGCATTGACGTACCGTGATATCAGCCTTGGGAGGAGGGGAGTGTGGTTGTGGTGGAGGTTTGATATGAAAATAAAAATGTTTTTCATAGTGTTAAAAAACTTCGCTCATGTGCAATAATAACAATTGGTTCACTGGTGGTAATATATTTTTCCAATAATAATTATGAATTGTAGGTACTATAAAAACAGGTCAGAAAAGGTCAAATATCTTGAATGATTTAAAAAAAAAATGTGCAAAATAAATTAAAACTATATGCGAATTTATGTATTTCCTACTCACCGTCACCATTAACAAATTAGGTACCTTTCCATGATGAATTTGTATAATAACAATATGAAAAAGTTTTTCTTATTGCTTGCGGGGAGGAGGAGGATATATTCTTCTTACATTCACGTCCCCTTAAGGTTGGATGTCATTTTGCGTAATAATTTCAAAATAATTTATTGTAATTATTTGTATCACTATATACCTACTTATGATGAAACTTATGGATTTGATTATTTGGTTTTATCTGATTATTATATTTAGTTGGAAATATATAATCAATTAAATGATCTGGTTACAGAAGTAATTTTTTATAAAACTTTTGTTCTAGTAGTTATTTGTGTATTAAGAGCAGAAGCAGTCAGGGACGCTTATTTGAAATTCTGCTTAAAGAGATAGTGGTGTCTCATGTTCCCTTTAATGAGACATTATTTCTTGCAAAAATTACATGGTACGGTACATATTATTTTAACAGAAAAGAACTATAATAGCACTGTACTTTTCATGTGAAAAACACTACGTCTGGTGGAGTGTGACATATCCCAAGGCACTTTAAACCGTCTTACTCCTTGCGTAGTTCAATAAGTACTGAATTGAGACGTTATCAATGTAGTCTGATATTATTTGGGAGACTATATAGGTGGTCATAACCAAAAAATATCTTTTAGGTATATTATCAGGTAAAACAAAAGAGTTTGGGTTTGTTACACCCCAATTGACTAACTCCGGTTTAACAATAATACTTACCAAACTGTTATAGTAGAGTAAAAACTTTTTAAAGTTATCGTTTATTAGTCTGCTGTTAGATTGGTAAGTTTTCTACTGTGTATCCATAAAGAAAGTAAAATTTCACTTTTCAAACGAACATTTTTTTGACTATTCGTTACAATCGTTATTTCAGTTATTGATTCACCTAATAATAATTTAATAAATAATAAACTTTTAGGATAGGAATTTTATTAAATCCATTCTGTTTCATTTTGACTTCTCTTCTAACATTATGATACATCTATCACACCTTTCTTTCAGTTTTGGGTGTGTGGAACCAGCCGTAAACTTACGGGTACTTTTGGTTTATATTGTGAATTGTGGTTTATTTCTTTATTGTAACCAGTACCCATAGAAATCTTGTGACATTTCTCATTTTTACAATACGTTTCTCCTTTACACCAGTAACTACATAACTTAGTTTAATAAGTCAGCAAGTTTATTAAAACAGATAGATGTTGACATGATTTAAACGTGTCAAATCCATTATGTGTAAAATGTTTGGAAGCACTGGCGTGGTGGATTCTACTAGCGACAGGCGACACCTTTGATTTTCATTATAGCGTTCACTCAACCAGACACGCCGTCATCAGTAATTAAAAATTAACAGAAAAGAGAAAATACCGTCCACCATATGTGCGAGGCGGGAAATTTAATTTTCCTGCTGATTGGAAAGTTCATAGCTGGGAGCTTTAAGCTCTTCGTTGTTTTTCACTACACAAACGATTTATGCTGCTGTTTAGCTGGATACGCGAAAGCTATTTTTAATTATTCTTTAATTATAACAACAAAGTAAAACATTCTATAAATGTAAGTTCAATTAAAAAATAAATTATGGAATCATAATGTCATTGTTTTATTTCTTTCGTTACAGGCATTTAGTAAAGAATTTGATTTACTATTTCAAGTGTTTCTTATCTAGATAAAGATAAAGATAACTTACTTTTTATTTATCTATACAAAACAATGGATAACCAATAAAGAAAGTATCTATATAATAGACTAAAGATAAATTATTATTATCTAGATAATTTATAGATAATATAAAAAATATACACGTAACGCAGAATTTGATTCACTTGAGAATAAAAATTGGTGAGAAACCACAATTGAAAATCAGTGTAGCTCAGTTGGGAGAGCATTACACCGGCATTAGTAAAGGCGAGTAAAGATCCCGGGTTCAATCCCCGGTGGTAGTCAGGATTTTCAAATAATTCTAATTTTGCATTATTCATCATTAGATTACTTTAATTGACATTATACATTACATGTTAAAAGTAGTAAGTGGTACCAGCTGGCGAGCTGGCAGTGTTGCGAGCTTGTGTATTGTACGCTTGTACAGTTGGATAACTACATTTGACTTGATTAAAATTATAAATACAAATTTTGTTATAATTTCACTAAAATTGCCATCTAAATGGTATTTAAAAAATAGATAATATTTTTATCTAGATAAGATAATAGATAAATAAGAAAAAATGTATCTAGATAAGATAATAGATAAATGATGATTTATTTAGATAAAATTATCTAGATAAGTTGCAACACTGTTTTTCTAAAGGTTGGTAAATTAGAAAACTAGGATAAATTGGGAATTTGCCAAATAAAAGTGTAAAATATGTATTACTTTTTAATTAAAATTAGTCGAACATGTATTATGTCATCTTGAAAACCAATGATATGTATTTATAATTCTAAATTCTTAAAGTTAATAAGCTTCAAGTTCTTCCTAATAGTAGCCGGGATAAAATGCAAAATCTGAAATGTGAAAACCTATACATCGATATTATACATATCATGATGTCACAATAATTGTTTTTTAATCAGGCACAAAACATGGGATAAAAAATGTATTCTACGCTTATTTAAAAATATATATCTCTATAAAATATGCATTGCCTGTACTTGAATGACATTCATTTCGATACAGATTTTCTGTACGAAACACCCAGGTAAATTTCATGCAAATAAATTTTTAAATGAAAGCATGGGACTAGAGAAAATAGTGTACCAATGCAACTCGTGTATAATGGCTATTAGTAATTAATATGATTCATTAATAGCTATCATTGTAGACTCATTGCATAATATACTTACTATTATTAGTGTTTGTTTCTAGTTTAGTAATGCTATAATAATAATAATGTTCATAAATCTCAAATATAAAATCATTTTGACTATCACCTTTAATTATAAATTTACAGTTTAAAAGTACCTACATATTCAATATATTTGTTGATGAAGTAATAAATTAATAGAAGTATACCTATGGTTAATCTTTAATACAATTACCAAAATTGTTTTTACCTTCATATTTTTTATTAACATTGTAGATTTCCGTGATACTGAAATAAAACTAACTAACCCTAATTTTAATGTCTTTACAAATTTTCCATTTCTGCAAATGTAATATGGAAACAGCACGCGATATTTCAATAAGAGACGAGATTGTCAATGAAAACATTTGATTGCGGGCAAACAAACGGTACGTGTATCCAGTGTAAACAGTGCTTAATGTTTTTTCAGCAGATACAAAATTGTTTAAAAATACAAACAAAAAACTCCAAGAAATGTTCTCAATCTATTGCGTTATGCTATTTTTGTTTTTATGCTCACCTAAAGTATCGTCTAAAATGTTAAATTTGCAACGCCAACCAAATAACAGCTGTAAGAATTCCCAGCCTTCCATTAAAATTGCTAAAGTTTCGAATTTGCTACACTGTGCCAGCATAAAGTGCAAATTATGTTTTATTCTTTGCATACCTTCACAATAAATAAGAATGGCTATACGGGAAGATAAATAAGAGGACAGGGCGGAATAACATGCAAATCGAGAAAATGTATAGTTCGGCGCCGGCAGCATAATAAAATAAAAAATAATAATTACCGTAAAACCGGCTTACTTTGCACCAGTAAAGTAAAATTTGACTCAAATTTTGTTATGAAATGTAAAAATTTTTTTAAAGCAATTAGAGTGTTTTTTGAGTATTGGTTGCCATTTTATAGGTGAGTGAAAAGTTTTAAATGTATTTTGAAACTTATTTATTGGGCCATTTTTTTAAAAAACTAGTTTAAATTATGGTGCAAAGTATACCTTAGAAGTGGTATACTTTGCACCGTTTTATAAATTATTTTTTTAGGCAGTAAACTGCTGCTGGGCTCATAAAACACTACACGAATATAATCTTTACATCACTACGAATATTTTAGTATTTTTTTTTTAGTTTCGTTGAACAGGTGGTCCAAAATACACGTTGTTACGTTGTTACACTTTTTTGCTCGTAAATCACAGCTAAATAGCTCCAATCTGAACTTTAAACATTTTAAAAACAAATAACATATTCTATCAAGGGATTATTTATGTTTCTTAATGAACTAAAAGTAAATGATCAAAAAAGTTTAAAAAAATTGACAAAATGACGATAATTTACATTATAAATGACTGGTGCAAAGTTTCTCCAATTTTGAAGAAAATGTGCAACTGTAAACATAAAATTATTTTCAGGCTTTTCTTATTATCCCATCATCATTTCAAAGTATACATACATAGAACAATAATGGTACTTGTCATTGAACGTGTTCTCACCAGTTTATATTAGCTAGAGCTTTCTTGGCAATATAATTTTACGGGGCTTCAAAACGTCGAATTTTTAAAGTTAGATTTTAACCACCTACTGTTTGACGATTAATGCTTAAATAAATACTTGGTACAACATGTTGCTATGACATATTAAAGAGTCCTCTATCAGTACAAGACGTTATGAGCTGAATAAAAAAAATTAAGTCTACACTGATCAAATATACTTTTACTTTTACAGCAGTGGTGCAAAGTTACCCGCACTGGTGCATTTTTTGAACAATAAAAAGTTGGTACTTACCTAGTAAGTAATAAAAATGTAAAAAATATCAGCTATAAATACAACAAACTCATAAATTTAATATTTTAAATTTTTTAGAATAATGCTCTCTAAAATCGTTACTTTACGAATTGTTTCGAGTCCGCAAAATAGCATTTTAGGGACTCGTCTAATTTAAGGACTTGGCTCGCACCTCATCCTTAAGCAAATTCGTCCTCTAAAACTCTATTTTGCGTACTTGTTGTCATGCGTAACTATTTGTCATGCATTATCTGTCAATAAAAGTTGCAACCTTCTCGGCTTCTCAGTAAATTTGACATTTAATAATATTATTATCGTATTATCAACTGTTATTACCTTGTAATATGAAACATTTATTGATAATTATAAACAACATAATACGTTAGTTACTTATAATTCATTAGTTAAGAACTTAATACGTTATAGATACAACCATAATAATATCAAAATCTTCCATAATAATGCAATTTGTCAATATAAAATTGTTGATTCATCACCGTCGTCGATGATACGATAAAGCTATATAATTCGAAAATATATGCGATTTAATTAATTTTATCGACAAATTAAGTTACGCATATCAACTAATGATGACTGTATAAGTTCAGATATTCATATTACGTGACATTATTTAAACTTAAATTAGATGTAATGAACCAGGAATCATGTATGGAGACTGCTTTTGGATAAAAAATATTTTTTCTAAAGATTTTATAATTTACTACGCAATATTTCAGGCTTTTATTTCAAGTTCAAAATATTGATCCAGAAAGTTCTCCATTGTTCTGTGTCTTTGCAAAGTACTAAAATAAGTTACTGCAGATGAAAGTATTGTGTCTTGATTTAGAGTTGCTTCTGCCCTTGCCATGTGGCACATTTCCTTGTTGATTAAAAAAAGAATTAAAAAAGAAAATGAAATGAAAACGATAAGATCTGTTCCTTACAATTTTTGCCTCTCTTTGTGGAAGACAGCAGCACATACCCGCATTACAATGGATCCGAATTCAAAGGGATTTAGATTTACAAATTAAAATTAAACTTCTGTAGTTTGAGCAGGTTGATTGAATTCAACATTCAACTAATCTAATGTATGTGTAGGTTTTTATTTTATTTGTTGTTGATCACAAAAGGGAACAAGAATTTTACTCTTTGTGTAAAAATGTAAAAAAGATATCATGAATGCGAGACTGTAAGAAATCTTAGTATTGTTGCTGTTAAATGCAGATATTTGAAATATCTTATTTAATTCTTGAATTAATGGAATTATCTAGAGAAATACAGACAAACAATTACATAGGACAATTTTCTACGTTGCTTCTTACATTTCAGAAATATTTCTGTAATCAGTTTCGTTATTTTATTTAGAACTTAGAAGTGATGCATATACAGGTTAGTGGAGGTGAAATGCGAACATAGGGAACATACATGACAATCGAACTTTCATGCCAGGTATCTTGATATATTTTGTAGTAGTGTCACAAAACGAAGTAATGTGAATTTGTGTGGCAAAAAGAGTAATCAATAACAGAAATATTAATAAAATCTAAAAGGGCATTTAAACTTTCTTGTTCTGCTCGTACACATACATTGTTATGCAAAGAAAATATTTTAATGAAAATAAAAATTTCAATAATATGACAGCTACTTTGACATTGACAGTACTTATTCCACGTATATCAAGATGCCTAGCATGATAATTTCATTGTCATTATATTTCCCTATGTTCGAACTTTCACCAACCTGTATACGGATATTATACGATTTAATTATTATTTTGATGAATGTAATAAAATTTTACTTGTACCGTTATTATTTTAAATTTGATACTAAATACAGTGATTTTATTTTAACGTGAAATATGGGATGTATCATATCCATGGTTACCAATTTGACAGCAATGTATTAGAGCGTTCTTTTTAAAATGAAACATAGAGAATAAATCTGCTGCTGCTACCTGGAAATACGATTTATAATTTGAACAATAATTAAAAATTTATGTTGCAAGTGCCTTTTGGAACTATTGCAGCTGCTAAATATACACAATGAAATCTTTAATATTTAAAGATATTCACTTCCGGTGTCAAGCGTTCGATTCTCCGTGTTTTTAAAATATAAGATTCATTATTTTTAAAACTTGAAAACGCCTAAGTAGAGTCAAAATTAAAAGACATTTTATCAAGGAGTACAAAATGTATTTGTAATAATAAAAATTTATGGTGTTTACCTCCCTGCAATTTCTGAACGACTAAAAATATCGACTTCCGGTTTCCAGCGTTCGATTACTTGGTCGTTTTTTGATAAGAAACATAATTAAAATAACACAAGTGCGCTTTCGCATAGACAAAATATAAAGATTTCTTACAAAAGAACTTAAATATTGGTTTTCTTGTTCTGTGTTCAATCAATTGTCAATTCTTAACCAATCTTGGTATCGATTTCTGGTTTCAACTGTCTTATAAAAAGTGTTTTGAGAGTCTAATGCTTTAAGCCGCAAGTCGATATTTTTACCCGTTCAAAAATGGCAACCATTTTCATAATATGGAAATAAAAATAATGACTTGATTTAAAAATTTGGAATTTAAAATTTTATTTTGAGTACTGTAACTCTTTTAAAAAAATGTTAATAGCCTTATTTATAGAGAATTTCATGCTCTGCAATGTTATCAAAGAATTTCCATCGATTTAAAAACCATTTACGAGATAAACGGAAAAAACAACAAATGGCTGCCATGTTTTCAATATGGCGCCTCCCCACCACTCCGCAACATATGCAACACCAAAAATTCTAAATCAGCATACAAAAATCTATATATTTCCAAATTTTCAGCAATATAGTTTGTTTTTTAGTAAAAAAGGCTAAATACCCTGGACTATTATTATTTCCAACCGGTCTAGAGACGTCAAACTCTGCATCATGAAACTGCACACTATACTAAATCATTTGACACCTAGAAGTAAATAAAATATATATCAGAAACCGAGAAATCTTCATTGAAAAAACTATCACTCCTATTGAAAGATCCTATAGTACCAACGTATTAAAAGTTGAACCAGAGCTTTCTTTTTCATGCATGGTCAAATGCCTTATAATTTATTGAAAATTATATTATATGAGGGATGTGAAGCTATGTTTGTGCATTGCTGATGATTTGTATTTTTTAAACATCTGACAATGGAAAATATTTAGTACCATTGTTCTTTAACATAAAAAACAGAAAGAGTAAACCCTGATTTTAAAATAAATAAAATAAAGTCCATTCAGATGACGTATTTAAATTAAGTAATATATTATACCTGATTATTTTTGTCGTACGATGATACGCGATCTCTTTAGCTTTAACTAGTGATATACATACAGGCTGATTCACAACTTTGTGCATATTTTAATGGCATATAGTACTCAACTTACTGTGATCATGGAATAATTTTTTTTATATATTCTTAAATTTAAGGACAGTTTTTGAAAAACTTTTTTTGAAACCACTATATTGTTCATTGTATAATTAATATCTGATCTGATTAGCTATGAATGGAATAAAATTAAAATTGAAATAATTGTGCAATGCCACGAATAGTACATTTATTAAATTGAAAACATAGTAACCCAAAACTGTTTGACTTAAAAACCTGGAAACTAAAATTGCGAACTTTGTAAAAATTTTCAGTTTCGTGATAAATAAGTTGCACACTATACAGGCTGTAACCTAACCTGTAACATTTAAATTCAAAAAAGTTAAACAATAGTATTTATTAGTGTAGTTTTACAAACAGAATGTCTCATTTTCTTGGGCCCATTTTTAAATTTGCGAATTTCAACAAAATTCTTTTTAACTTTTGTTACACAGGTTGGATTACACCCTGTATGTCATTAAAATATATGCATGAAGTCGTGAATCACCGTGTAATTTAAAGCGAGAAAATATTGCTTTTTTAAAAAACAACGGTTTATTTGACATCAGTATCATGTCACAGGTCACAGAATAGCCTTCCGAAATACCGGTTACCTGTAATTATAATAAATTTATAAATATTGTTTGCTTTTTCAAATTTCAGATATGGGCAATTATAGCGATTAATCAATCGAGCTCTAAAATTAAAATTACAAAAATTCGCGACGAGCAAAACAAGGAATCATCTCTAACTAAGCGATAAAACGGCTTAACAAGAATCAATACCCGACCCGCACAATCTGTCGGGCTAGATCGCTACCCTGAAAAGCTTGTGGATAAAACCATTATTTGTTTTATGACAAAATGACGAATCAGCTTGCAGCGGAGGATTTTAAAGATTTTAAATCTTATTTAATAACCGGTACCGAATTGAAGAACTCTGTGCGGAGAAAATTTATATCAATTTGTTTTACGAAAATATATGACATGCAGCATGCTCGAGGTTATGTTTGAATATGAACAGAGCAGATACTGTATTGAATATCAAAACGACATATCGTCATTCAAAATAAAATAAGTAGGTTGGTATTATTTATCATTTGAATTAAATTAGCGCGAATATATCAAGAGACACTATAATAGTATAATTTTAAAACGAGAATCGAAAGTGAAAAATATCGTGAGAGTGTAAAGTTTGACGAACTAGGTGCAACCGAGTGAGGCAACGCAGGAGCAATGTGATATTTACTTTTAAATGAATCATGAACGTTATTTTTAGACAACCACAAAAAAACACGTAATTTATAACTTTTTAATAGACACATTCACATTTCAAACAATCAATAAACAAAGCAAAAGCTGTCTGGCTATATTGATTTGGTCTCATAATTACGATATTATAACCATACCGTGCTAGCACGATATTCAAATCATGCTATAGTTTATCAAACACTTTCGTCTGAAGTAAATTTTTTAGGTGGAGGAAAATTAATTGACGTCATACAGGTTCTCAACCAGTCATTCATGATGAATAAGATCTATAAGTAAATTTAAACTTTAAATTAAGAATTATGTAATAAGTTAATTAGTAGTATTAGTTTACGGTTGTGTTTTGCTTTCTGCTGTGAGTACCGTTATATATTTTTTTTGTAGTTTCTGTTCCTTGTACAACGTTGTGAATATTCTTAAATTTCCTACAAAACATTACCTGAAATGATAATAATCAGTGTTTGACATTTCTCTTGACGTAAATGTATCGTTCTCTTTTTAAGTATAGGTACTAGTGGAATAGAGATAAACATATTAGACAGACGTTACATTATCTAATGCATGTGACAAAGAGAGATATACATAACGCCTATTTATTATTTGTTCAGAAACTAATGACATACCGGTCAACCACAACCATAAGCTCATAAAATTTTCAGATTTCATTGCAATGCTTAATAATGTAACTATGGTGATAAAGAATTTATTTTTGAAAATGTTTGCGTATTGGTATTTATTTTAATAAAATCGTAATACACATAGTGATCATAAAAAAAGAATATGTCTGGAATAAAGCTCTTATACGGACATTTGTACAAATGAACTTGTATAGGTACTTGTACTTTTAGGTGTTCTATAAAATTAGGCCGTTTAAATCTCGAACGGCCAGTATAATCCTCGTTGGAATGAAATTTTTCTATTCTTGTACTGGCCACAAAACACTCGCCACGTTACTACATTTTATGCTAGATTTTAGGTGGTGGACGGGTCTCTTAATATAAGAATTATTTATTCAAATGATTGCTACTCGCCTGTGGCTCGTGTAGAAAACTCTCATACTTATATCTCATTTTTATCGAAAATTTACCGTTTAGATACCTATTAATAAACTTTCAGAAATACTGAAAATATCATAACCATCACGGAAAATATTTTTAAATTTTTATATATAAATAATAATAAACAAAAACGTAAGTGTAAACTTTTGTTGGACTGAAAATTTTATGTAATATTTCGATTATTTTAAAATTTATAGTTTCATAAATTTACAATGCGCCTCTATTTGCAATTCTACCGTAAATTGAACGCTGTAGGTATCAATAACCACAGTGTTTCTGTTTCTAATTAAACTATTCAACAATCGATATTCGGTAAATTTGTTGTAGGCGAGTCGGAAAATCGTGCTTATTAGAATGAATCCAAGCGCTTTACATAACAAGCCGGGCAAATTGGAAACTTAACCATTGTTTTCTAATTAGACGGAACTCATTATTAGATAAGGCTGATTTAAATAAATAATTTATAACAAGAGATAATTAGTTTTTGTAATTATGGATATTTTTTAGTTAATTATACTAAGTAGGAGGAACAAGGTTTTATAGTAATTCGGTAGCAACTTGTGAATTTCAGGCCCGCGCCCAGGGGGGGGGGGGGTTGCTGCCGGGCTGTAGACCTCTCCAGAAGCCCAAAAAATAACAATTACTTATCTATTAAAAATTTAAAGTATCATAACATTAATTTTTTAAAAACTAAACTTGAAACATTCAATTATGGTTTGGAAAAAATATAAGTATCCATTATTATTTTAATTCTTATTATCATAATAGCAATATACATATACTTAGGACAAAATATTAAAGGGTATATACTGTACGGCGTGCTGACCATTGAAACAAAAAGAATTTTTTTAAAATTCGTAAAGTTAAGGGTAGTTTACTTGACGTGTACATTTTAATAATCACACTGTTAGGATGGTATATTTTATAATTTGACATTTATTAGTATTAGATATTTTGTAAACAATTACTTTAATTGTAGAAGATTTGAAAAAAATTATTAAAAATAACTACCGACCAGTGGCAAAAATGCATTTTTTGCGAATTAAAAAAAAATCTTTTTGTTTCATGATCAGCATGTCGTACAGTATATACCCTTTAATTTTTTGTCCCAAGTTGTGGAATATCCTGTATATAATAAAGTTCATATTATTATTGAACTTAACACTCGCCTTCGGCTTGAGTATTTGTATTATCTTGAGATATTACTTTCGTTAATCTCTCATTGAATTCTTATTAATAACATTTCTAAAAATTGTTGTTTCTGATTAATTAAATAAAGTTTGTTTTGCTTTTTCTAATAATTTCATAATTTAATTGATAGAACTGATATTATTATATTTTGTGTCCTAGCAAGTATTATTCTTCTTTTTAGAATATTATTCCTAAATTATTAATTAAATAGTAAAATCGTATTGCTCCACAATCCATTAAAACAATGTATGCTACTGGGGATGTAGATAAACATAAACAATTATTTCTATTAATTATTTATATACCAAAAGTTAAATCAATACCTCGTATAATAAAAAACAAACATTATAACACATCACAAATATAAATAATGTATCATACCTCTGACATTTAAAACAATACAAAACATAAATCAAGAATAATTTTCCTGCTTAATCGCGGGAGACAATGCGGAAGAATATGAATTGGAAACGCTGCATGAGTGCGTAACATCGTAATATAATATCATACCGGTATTGATCAACCTAAGTGATCTATTTGTCTTTTGATTAATGGATGTTATGACATTGTAGCTCGTAATGGCCTGTTTGTGAAGATAGGCAGATACGATGATAGTAGCTATCGTGTAGCATGGTTGATAGTTAACAACGATCGGAAAATCATCATACCTAGGTACTTGAAAGTTATGAAATGTACAATTCCAAATATTGAAGGGTAGTAATAAGTAATGAATTTGCCAACGACGTATCCAGGATTTTGTTATATAATGTAGATATAAAAAATGATTTCTATTGGAATATTAGTGCGAACCTAGTGGTGAAATTTTGTACTCAAACAACGGTGCACTTGTGAGTGATTTGCACGTTGTTGTATGGACACTAAGTGATAAAGAGTGATTTTGTTCAATATTTGAAAATATTTCGAAAAGCATTGAGTTTAAAATTTGTTCATTTTAGTTCATTGGTTGTGTAAATATAAATTAACTTACTATTTATTGCATAATTTATATGATAAGATAATAATTGTAGGTATTTTGAACACAACTAAACTAGAAAGATAGAATTAATACAATAAATTGAATATAAATGTTAGTGGAATTAATATTGACGTTTACATACAACTATTATTTAATACTACACTAAGAAAGATCTAAACTCTGTAGATAATCTAACAACCACTTGCTGAATAATGTACTTAAAATGCTAAATTAAAACAAATTTACTATCAAAATAATAACAATAAAAAAATCACACAATAGTCTATCAAAATTACTAGCATATACTTAATAATACCCCATACAGAAGAAAAACAACAAAATAATACACTCTGCAATGTTATGCTTATGGAAGTCAAAGTAAAGTGTACCATTGTTCAGAATTTCACAAAGGTGAACAGTGCCATCTCTTAGTAGTGTAATATCCCAATAAATAAATAATTTGATTACTTCTTGTAAATAAAAATCTTTGGCACAGAAAAAAAAACTATTGTAATATTTACATTTTACAAAACAAAATCAAGTTTTCTAGATTTTTGTTTGCAAATGTAAGTATAATATCTGAAACATTTATTTCGATGTGTCTGTGTATATTTAGCAACGCTAATCTTACCAATCTTTCTTCAGTCATCGTTGATCTAAGCCAGGACTTTCATCGTTTTAATGAGGAGAAACTTCTCTCTGCTGATGCTACAGATATTGGCAGAGTTTGCAAATTTGCAAGCATTTTTAATTGTGGGAAACATCGCAATAGAGCATCTGTTGAAACTAGAGGTGGGCATGGGTGGCGAAATTTTCGCCGTGGAGCGACGTGACCCGCGAGAGCGTGAGTACTTTTGAAAATTTGGATCGTAAACGGGCGTGAGCGTGAGTGACATGTAATATATTTAACTAACCACGATAATAGTCCAGTCGGCAGGCACTTTTACCTGGAAAGTATTCCGAACTTAATGAAATTTTAACACGTCATTTAGGGGTACTCTGGGATGTCGAATCTGAGTTTTCGACTTCGAGGGCCCTGTGCTAACTTGGGGAGGGGGGAAAAACCACGATTTTTATTACCTTTTTTCGGTTTTTTGCCTATAACTCAAAAACTATGGGCCTTACAAACTTTTTGTTTTCATTTTTGGAAAGAACGTTAAATTTCCTTCAAATTCCACTGGTCAAACGTATTTTACCCAATAGGTACCGAGAGACAGGCGTTCAAAATTAGGAAATGTTTCTCAAAATGACATTTTCAGTCACACCTTGACATTGCAAGTTTTTGGCTCATAACTTTAGTTTTTCAACATACATTATATTAAGAACTTTTTAGGGCGTTCATTAAACCAAAAAATCAATTTTTTTTCGAGAAGTATTAAAATTTTTTGTATTTATTATAAAAACATTTGATATTTTGGCATAATGAACACCCTAAAATTTTTCGAAGATAATGTATTTTATAGAGAAATGTTCGTAAAATTTAATAAAAAAAACCGGAAGTCGATAAGTTTATCCATTCAGAAGTTATAGCTCATTAAACACAATAAATATTAGAAATTTAAAAATTTCTTAACTTTCTATCGGAAAAACATTTCATATTTTGGCTTAATGAACACCCTAAAACGTTTTTAAAATAATGTTTCTTATGGAAAAATGTTCGTAAAATTTAATAAAAGCAACCGGAAGTCGAAATTTTTATCAGTTTAGAAGTTATAGCTCATTAAACACGATAAATAATAAAAATTTAAAAATTTCTCAATTTTCTTTCGGAAAAACATTTGATATTTTGGCTTTATGAACACCCTAAAACGTTTTAAAAATAACGTATTCTATAGAGAAATGTTCGTAGAAGAAACCGGAAGTCGATAACTTTATCCGTTCAGAAGTTACAACTCATTAAACACAATAAAAACAAAATATTTGAAAACTACTCAAAAAAACAAAATTCATATTTTGGCTTAATGAACGCCCTAAAAAGTTTTTAAGATAACGTATTCTATAGAGAAATGTTCGTAAAATTTAATAAAATAAACCGGAATTCGATAAGTTTATCCGATCAGAAGTTATAGCCAAAAACTTGCAATATCCTGCTAAATGTCAATGTGTGGCTGAAAACGTCATTTTGAGAAACATTTCCTAATTTTGAACACCTGTCTCTCGGTACCTACATCCCAGAGTACCCCTAAATGACTACGTGTCAAAATTTCATTAAGTTCGGAATACTTTCCAGGTAGACGCCTTTTTTTCGTTCTGCCGACTGGACTATAACTGCAATTGGTTTGAATTTTAAATGGTAGGTACATTTTGATTGTGCCTTCAACTGATAAAACTCTCAATTAGTAATAATTATTCCAGCGCAAATTTTAAAATCTGTATCAATCTGCCCGTGTCCGTGTATCAATATGTATACCTCTCTCTCCCCCCTACTGCCTAAACCATCTTACTCTAACGCTCTACTATATGTTTGAAATGTGCAAAATATTATAATTGACTGGCAAAATCGGTCCCTTACAAGACAATAGAATACCGACAACTGGAAGTTGTTATTTTAATCCGGTCAGAAATGACACAATAATTTTTCAATGACGGTTTAACCAAAACATTGAAATTGCGTCACTTAAAAAAATACTGTACCTACCTTACTTATACGAGGGATATCCAGAAAGTAAGATCACAAGTGCTCTAAAGGAAGCAGGGAATTTTTTTCTAAAAGTTGACACACCTGCGTGGAGGGGGTTTCGTAACGGTCAAACCGAGCCCTGACCCAATTCAGTCCGTTGAGAAATGTCGTCACAGGAGGAGCTTCCGTCAACTTCCGCAGGGGCCGTTCGCTCCACCTCATTTTGCGTCAAAAGTCCGCGGCCGACGGCCTCACTCCTTCCTTCGTCATGAGTGTTAGTGGGACCTAACCCACTTGTAAACGTGCTGACGTGACATTACCTCAGACTCATAGGTTTCCACTTTCCACAAGTTGACGATGGATTTCGGCCGCGGACTCTTGACACAAAGTGCGGAGGTTGACGGAAGCTCCTCCTGTGACGACATTTCTCAACGGACTGAATTGGGAAATTGGGATAGGGCTCGGTTTGACCGTTACGAAGCCCCTTCCACGCAGATGTGCCAACCTTTGAAAAAAAAATCCCTGCACTCTTCAGAGCACTTGTGACATTACTTTCTGGACATCCCTCGTATGAAAGTTGATTACAGGATTTGTACTGTAGAAATATATAGACACCCCACCCAATAATACATATATACCGATATTAATTAAATTGGATAAACAAAAATTGATAACTAAGATATTTTTCAGACAGTTCCTCATCAATTTTAATTGTGATTTGTTATGTTTCTAAATATTGTATTCTATAAAATACACCTTCATCGTTTATTAGAAAAACAGGAAAATCTACTTGTGTTCAATTTTTTAATAAAGGAAGAATAGAAATTTCAAACAATGGGAAATTCTCATTAAAATAACATTTTTACAAACAACAATGAAATAATAAAAAAGTATACCTATAAGAGAAGCTATATGGTTTTGTTATTTGTAAGGAAACATCTTGCGTCACAAATTATAAACTGCATTTTAAATAATTTCTGTTCCTTTCAATGCTAATTAAATTATGGAAACATTTTACGTACTTATAAATGAACTTAAAATTTTCAAATATTTCTAGTAAGTTTTAACGTTAAACTTTTCTGTAAATTGCAGGTTTTATATTTTTTCTGATTACCATTTTCGTACTGATTAATTAATGTAATGTTGTTTCCAAAAGTGAAGCCAACCTATCAACTTAATGAAATGTTGTTTTTTTCTATGATTTCAGTAAAGCTTTTGATTGCGTTAACGGTTAACCATACGTAGCATTTTCAAAAATAGATTACAATCAATGGGCATTGGAGGAGTAACCTTAAACTAGTTAAAAAGCTTTTTAATCTAAATCTAACAAAATAACTTTAGAAAGAACGCCAAATAACAAGTGTGATTATATAAATTAAAACAAAGATCTACTGCTTGTTTTGCATCGAATTGTGTAGAAGAAAGTCGTGTATTAACCTCATCAGATGTTTATAAATGCAATAAAAATATAATCCTTCTTCATTTTTATATTCGCAAGTTGAACAATGAATCAGTTACATCCTTAAACGATCCGTGTTTCTTAGGGACAAACAATAATATTCTCTCCTTCAGGAGTTTTGATTCATCCCTGCTTACTTTTGATTTATTCGCCTTCGTCATAACTTTTGAGTCCAACTGGCGCGTGTTTTAATAGAAAAGTTGTGCGATATTGCAGGAACGTGCTACAATAACAAACGTCATCATTTCGCCTGACTATAAGAGGATTCAGTTTTTACCTCGTGCCCAGGGCCGGCCCGAGACTTTTGAGAGCCCCAGGAGAAAATTTTATATTGCGCCCAGCATTTTTATCCATATTATTATTGCTTTTACATTTATATTTTGAAAAATAATTATTAATTTATACCTACATAATGTTTTTAATCTTCGAATTTTTAAAGGGTTATATTACATGCCGTACTGAGTTTGAAACAGAAAGAATTTGTGAAAGAAACTAGCTACGCTACTTCAGTGGTATTCCTAAAACATATATATGTTTCACCCTTAGCATGTCATGAAATATATTATATCCCTTCTATTATTGTAAACGCAACGTATAAATACACCCTGTCATATGTAGAATAATACAGTACAATAATAATTACTTTGCAGACTAATTATTGAAATAGGTATAATGAGAATTTATAATTTTTTTTTGCGGTATTATTAGAATAATTCGAGTGATCATAGAAGGATCGTGATGTTAAACTATTTTTTTAAATCATTAAGTCAACTGTAAATAAGATATAAATGATATGTCACTATATTGTCACTGTCATAATCAAATATTTTTCTCGTAGTAACAAAAAATGTTAAACAATCATGGACAAGAAGATACTGAAGATTCATACTCTAAATTAGAAACAATACTTTAATTCCTAAAGTACTATGACAGAACAATTTATAAAATGTTAAAATTGTAGATAATAATGATAGTTATAATCTTTCATTTGAAATAAAAAAATTACGATAAATTATTTACCAAAATATTTAAGAAAAGTACCTACTACTTCCGGTTTGGTGATTGCTTCAAAAAAATAACTGGGTTCTTAAGTTTTGTACTAAAACGTTAAGTATATAAAATTTGGTTGTTAATTGTTTGTGACTTTTAGAGTTAGAGCCCAAAAAAAAATGTTACATACGACCTAACAAACATACATACATACATACACACACGCACACACAATTACAATTTAGGCGAAAGATAAAAAAAATCAAGAAATAATGCATCCTAACGACAATTACGGCTGTAGCTTAGGCCGGCCCTACTCGTGCCACTATAGTTCGCTGTAGGATGGCACGAAAAATTTACACTTTTTGACAATTGTCTTATAAAAAAATATAAATATGTGAGGCTACCACACCCAAGTTGGATAAAAGGCGTGATAGATAATATGTACCTAATGTACTGTAATGGATGAATAAAAAAAATTGACTAAAATATAGTATCCTTCAGGAATTTAGGATAATCTACATAATTTGTTATTTAAATGTTTATTGTTGATGTTTCAGGTTGAATCCAAACCTAGTTTTTAACATTTAAGACCTACCTACCATCAATTTACCTTAAATTTCTTAATGAATTACTAATTGCAAAGAGTTATCTGGTTATTTTATAATGTTGTTAAAACAAATTATAAACAAATTGATAATTCGAATTTGGTCATTATGTTTTTGACAAAATATACATTATGAAGAATAATTCTTTAATATTTATGGACGCAATTTTGAAATAAAAATTGGTTCTGTCTTCTGATTATAAACGTATAAATTTTTCATATTAAGGGGGTTTTATCGCTCAGCGCTGCTAGATCACAAATCCTCGTTATTTCAGGTACCCGCGCTGAAAGCCTATGTTTTATGAGCACATGTTGTCTCTATTTATCTAATTGCTATGTTTCGCTCCATTCTTGTTTAGAAAATACTCAATTTGATTGTCTAGCGCGCATGCAATTTTTAAATTTATTTAACAAATTACTTGACTACTATTTGAAAATTTTATATAATAATGTGATACAAACATTTAAATTTATAATGCAATCATAGTTACGAAGAGTTTTTCTCAGAATTATTATTATTTAATTGTTTATAAATAATAATAATAATAACAATTTGAAAAATTCGACAACGTAGCTAGTTTTTTACTGCCTTTGTCTTTATACGGTATTTTTAAATTTATAGAATTAATAAGTTGGGAGTAATTTGTTAAATACTTTTTTTCTGTGATAAAAGCCCCTTAAGTCGCAAAGATCATATATCATATCGGTCAAGTGTCCGCCTCCACAATTGATGCACATTCAGTAATACATTCTTCACTTCTTGTCGGATGCCAAGTTCTGTGCTTTCAAAATATCCTGAAGAAAGAAGTCTAGAATGCGGTCAAATTGGGCGATCCAGCGGGTCAGTGTAAATTGCCAAAACGAGAGATTGAACGGCCGGGAAACACTTGCTTCTGAATGTCCACTGTCGCTCGTACTGTGTGTGCGGTTGCACTGTCCTGCTAGAACCACATGTTCTCCAAAAAGTCGTCAATTTGCGGCAGCAAGAGATCGTTGATCATGGTTTTGTAGCGCTCACCAGTCCTTTATTTTATCTGTGAACCAGTCACAGTAACAGTGTGGCTACAAGTGATATATTCTACCAAACGGTTGTTACGGAGCCGGGTACGTCTGCTATTGTCCGGTTTTGAGCCAGTCTCCTCGAGACGAGCGTCTAAACGCAGCAGTGTTTGTCTAGTTATTACTTCACGACCAGGGAATCGACGACGAAATTTACGTTGAACAAAACCACCGACCGATTTATTTGTCAAAAACATTTTAACACAATAGAGAAATCCAGCCAGGGGACAACCTATTATTCCAACCTCACTTTTACATATTTTTGAACCTATAAAACTGCATATAAAATAGTATTATATTGACAGTTACATTTAAAGTTAATATACAAGATCATTTTGACAGCTGCCTCCCTGACAAATTCATTTGTTATGGATTCGTCTATTATTTCACGTTCTTGAGGAGTATAGCGATGATTCGTCTACGTGTATTTTATATCTGTTTACTTCACAAATGACAAAGTCCCGAGGACATGAGACGCCCGTTGGTTTCAAAAATGAAAGAGTGATTACTTTTGCACTACCTAGTAAAACTATATAATTCAGGTTACGTGGCATTACATCAGTTTTAAAAGGAAAACTATTAAATTAAAAAAGTCGATAATAGTGTATTTTGGGTAACAAATTCACAAAGAGAACAAAACAGCAAAATGGTTACATTTAAAATGAACTGTTTAATCTCACGGGTATTGCGCTGAAATTACCTGTCCTATTTTGGTACCATTTCAACGAATAATGTATAGTAAAATAATCAATAAAGTTTGAAATACTAGGTCAAATCATGCACAATGCTACACTGTTTATGTTTTAACGCCGCTTTAGTTGAAACTAGCGTATTGTAAAACCGCTAAAATTCAACATTTTATACAGACTGTAGCCTGCCAAATCGAGCGATGTATGGTTTTATAAGTAGTTAAATAATGAATGTGAAATAAATAGTATTCAGTGCTACTAAAAATGTTGTCCTGAAGTTAACTATTCTTATTTATAGGAATTTCAAAAAAATATTTTTGTTGTAGAATCAGTACGTTAAATACTATTTACCATCATAATAATGTAAGTTTATAATGTAAATTATGATAATTTATAAATGAATGTCTATGTTTGTACAGAAGTTGTTATTAAGCTTCTGTATTGTTGTTATTAAGGATTGTATAAACGGGAATGCAGTCTGGTTGATTATTGTTTATTACATTAATTCAATTCAAAAGCCAACGTTTCGTCTGTTTGTGCTCTATGCGTTTCCATAAATGTAATATATTCGTACATTACATTCTCTTATCAAGTCTACTAACCTTTTATTTTTTATTTTTTGGGTGGGTAATGCAATGTATTCGAAACTTTGGAGAGTTACTGTGTGCACGCCCGCGAAATTATAAAAATATAAAGTCAGTCCGCCATTTTGAAACAAAATGATGGCTAGCTATCTCAAAATATACTGCACCGATTTCTTTAAAATTTAGTACAGTAATAGCTATGAATCTGACTTAAAACATAGGTCTATTAAAAAACAGTCGGCCATCTAAACGTACTGCATCAATTGGGTTCAAATTTGGTACAATTAAAGTCTAACCTAAAATATAGGCATATTAAATTGTTAGTCCGCCATATTGAAACATAACGACTACTAGCTATCTCAAAATATACTGCACCGATTGGGTTCAAATTTAAGGATCTAACTTAAGATATTGGCATATATAGCAATGCCAGTCCTCCATCTTGAAACAGAATGGCGACCAGATATCTTTCTTTCTTACCAATTCAGATGGATTTTGCGTAGCCTGTCGGTTTACCATTTCGAGCAGCCGAGAAAAAACATAGGGGACAAATACCTGCCGAAAATACAAAATATTAATCTACTGTGTACTGCAATTATTGAAGTTCAACTCGGGCAAAGCCGGATACTTCAGCTAGTTTGATATAAATTTCACATTCCAGGGTTTATTCTAAGCGTTTTTCTCACTGCACAATGCACATATATACCACAAAATGTATACACTCTGCCTTTTTAAAACTTTTTATCTGGCAAACAAATTTTATTACATACATAGTGCTATTATTTTCAATTTTCTTTCGGGGGCGGGGTTATTATCAAGAGAAAGCAGTTGTACATAATACCATAAGAAAAGAAAAAGCGCCGCATGTGAAATTTTTTTGATCAAAATCAAATACCAATAATTTGAATTTTTATAGATAAATTACAGCACGGTTTCTCTCTTTCATATACAAAATTAAATAAAAACTAAGCTAATTTACGCATTTCAGAATCATCATTCACAAATTATTATTGTATATTTTTATGATAAATTTGTATAATAACAATTAACAATAAAGTTTACTATATTTATCTTTTGCACAAATTTAAAATTCCCACTGCACTTTTTATTTTTCACTTTACATTTTGTGTCCAACTGCACGTTAGAATAATCCCTGTCACATTCATATTATCAATAGCAACACAATTTTCATAAAAAACAGTTTGGGTATCACTGATTCACTGACTAAAATCAAATAATATTTTGAGCACAATATTGTTAGGAATAAACTGAACCTGTTGAATCCTTGTTTGCGCTGAACTCGGAACTGATATTATCAGTTCACCGTGGATTGTCGTAGTGTATGTATCAATTTTTATGAGATAAAATTAATAATTTTGTGTGTATATTTTGATGTATTCAAATGTAGAAATGTCTATAAATTGCGTGTATTTGAACATTTTTATGCGTGAAGGTGAAATGATAACAAATTAATACTATAGTAAATTATAAAGTGTAGTGCCATAAGCAATTTAAAGACTTTCTGGGACACCTGTATAGGATACACCATCGTCAGAGTACACCAAAAGTTAGCATGTTTATTTATATTATAAAATATTAACGTACCTTAAGCCTCTTTTATATTACCTATTTTTTTCAGCTAGAAACTGGAACTAGATTTTTGAAACTTTTTCTGTTTTGTACTAGTTTCTTGATCAGTCGGCAAATTTTTAAACCGTAATATAGGCATTTGATATTAAGGCCTGAATGTAGCTGTCTACGATTTTCTCGAGAAAAAGGATAGATGTGTACAGATTTAGTGTGTCGAACAAAGGCAGCAATATCGAACGTGTTCTGAAAGTGGCATCGTATTTGTAAAATATTGTATTTATAAGACAAAAGAAATAATCAAACATATTATTTGTATACTGTATAACATTTTACCTACAGTGCGACGAATGTATTTTATTTCATTTTGTTCTTTTAAGTGTCCTAAATTAAACATGTAAAATTAGTATTTTTCTCGATTTTTCCCTTTATTCGGCATTTGTTTTTAACAATACTATGGCAACATTTGAAAATATCGATTCGTCGCACTGTAGAATAAATATTAATTAATTAATTAGCATTAGATTCAATATTTTACAAATTGTATAGCACTGTTTTCCTATTTTTATACCGCTACATTACGACCATAATTTGAAATATGAATGGAAAATGTAAATTACAAAAAAAAATTAAATGTTATGAAAAGCTATAGGTGCATTACGAAAAAGTCAAGAACCCGAAATTGCTTCTGGGTGTTGGTTGTTGAGGTCATTGTATGTACAGAAGGTTGGCAATGCAAAATGTGCGTTTACTGCGCAGGTCTAGTATAAAACTTGGATGGAAATAGGACCGGTGCTATTTTTTAAGTCGGAAAAAGACGTTTCTAGTATGAAACATGGATGGAGATTTTCGTGTTTTACAAAGAAAAATAATTTACAAAATTTAGTTTTTATTTTGAAATATACTTTTAATGGGGACGCCATGGAGGCCACCTTTTTAAATGTTAATTTTTTCTCTACATAATAATAATTTAAAAAAAATTTGTATAAAATAATGAACTACAAACGTTTAATATTTTTTTTATATTGAGCCTGCATGCTGTAATAATTAATCCTTCTCAGGGATTTGTTGTTACAACAGTGGAGTAAATTGTTACAGAAAATAAAGTTATATTATATATTTACTTATAGTCATCATAGTCGCAGTTCTGTTATACGAAGTAATGGTAAATTATTGGTACCGAAAATAAAATTATGTATAGTATTTACATCGTCGTTAGAATCACAGTTCTGATATAGATAATAATAATAATTATTTGTGCAGTCTTCATGTTCCTAGTATTTACATTTAATCTAGTTTTCTCCAGGCATGGAGTTTGAAAATGGCTCTTCGCAAACTAAACACATGCTCTAATCTTCAGAACTAGATTCATCAATTAAACTTATTGCTTCACTGTGTTTTTACATTGTAACAACATGTCCAGTTTATCGTGTAACAATAACGTACCCGAAACGTATTATTTGACATTAAATATTTATTACAGCAAAACCAAACATTTTAACATTAACGATAATGCAATATAGTTGTTTAAAAGCATTTAGCATTAAGTTTCCTAATATTGCTAGCAAAATCCTGGGCATACTATAAAAGAAAATCTTATGGTAGAATTTTTTACTCAGCAGCATTAAAAATAAAAAAAGTTAAATTACCAACGTAATTTGCTTCCGATCAGAACAAAACTTCATCAGATGCACACGAATACGTATGTAGTGTTGTTAGCATGGTACTGCTATCTACGGTCTATTGTTAAACTACAATGCCCCTGTAACATCCAATCCCGGTCTCCCCTACGTCACGTTAGGTCGTCGACAGCCGTTTTTATTTTGTATTTGCGTTTTGTTTTATTCTTTTTTGCTTTACCGCGCTATATTTCAGTGTTTTTCTTTTACTTAACAACTTTTACAACCGTTAAAATAAAAAAAACATCACTATCGGATTCAGATTTAGTCAGTTGGGTTTAAAGATGAATAAATTCGAACTAAACTTTATACTAAAGTATGTACATTTCTACGTTATTATACAGGTTGTTTATATACCTCTGTACGCTACTTAAATAGATTATATAATTTGATATATTGCACTGAAATATAATAATACTGGAACGTGCACTCGCGACGCCAGCCCGAGTCGACAGAGACAGCGACTCGCTGGTTATTGCGTCTTTGTCGTACAGTCCTGATTGGTGCCCGAGCCGACAGAGACCGTGTCCAGACAATTCATCGCAGGAAAATTCATCGCGGAAAGTTCATCGCGGAAAGTTAATCGCAGGAAAATTCATCGCGGGGAAAATTCATCGCGAGGTAAATTAATCGCAGGAAAGTTCATCGCGGTAAAATTCATCGCGGGGTAAATTCATCGCGAGATAAATTCATCGCGGGCAAGTTAATCGCGGGAAAGTTCATCGCGGGGAAAATTCATCGCGAGGTAAATTAATCGCGAGAAAGTTCATCGCGGGAATGTTCATCGCGGGGAAAATTCATCGCGGGGAAAATTCATCGCAAGGTAAATTAATCGCGAGAAAGTTCATCGCGGAGAAAATTCATCGCAAGGTAAATTAATCGCGAGAAAGTTCATCGCGGAGAAAATTCATCGCGAATATATTTATTGTAGTAATGTGGAATGGTATGTTGTGTTATGTTAATCCTTATTGATCACGAATTATTTTATAATATGAAATTTAATATTTTCCCTTACAAACTGCACTTGAAGAAAGTTCATAAAATTCTAACGTTTGCAGGTGTTCTTTGACTTACAATTTCTATAATAGGATTAAAAAGTCATTTACCATTCGTTCACAACATCAATAGCTAAGAAACAAAAGTGTAATACTGCAAATTTCGAAGAAAGATATAGAAACTCAATAACACTTGAATATATTTAATACCTCAGGCCTCAGGTATACCCAACTGGTGTAACAAAGTTCTGTTGGACTCAATTAGGGTTTTGTTAGTATTGATTAGTTTATGTCAAAAAAACGGAGTTCTGTTGGACTCAATTAGGGTTTTGATAGTATTGATTAGTTTATGTCAAAAAACGGAGTTCTGTTGGACTCAATTAGGGTTTTGTTAGTATTGATAAGTTTATGTCAAAAAAACGGAGTTCTGTTGGACTCAATTAGGGTTTTGTTAGTATTGATTAGTTTATGTCAAAAAAACGGAGTTCTGTTGGACTCAATTAGGGTTTTGTTAGTATTGATTAGTTTATGTCAAAAAAACGGAGTACTGTTGGACTCAATTAGGGTTTTGTTAGTATTGATTAGTTTATGTCAAAAAAACGGAGTTCTGTTGGACTTAATTAGGGTTTTGTTAGTATTGATTAGTTTATGTCAAAAAAACGGAGTTCTGTTGGACTCAATTAGGGTTTTGTTAGTATTGATTAGTTTATTTTTAAAAAAACGGAGTTCTGTTGAACTCAATTAGGGTTTTGTTAGTATTGATTAGTTTATTTTTAAAAAAAACGGAGTTCTGTTGGACTCAATTAGGGTTTTGTTAGTATTGATTAGTTTATTTTTAAAAAACGGAGATCTGTTGGACTCAATTAGGGTTTTGTTAGTATTTATACGCTGTGGTTTTTCGGACGTGTGGTTATGGTTTTTATACGCTGTGGTTTTCGGTGGTGTGGCATTTACTCTTCGAGTAAGTTAAGTTCAGAAAAATGTTAGGCAAAAATATTTTCTAGTTTTAAAAAATTCAAAAAATCTTGTTAAAAATACCTACTCTTCGAGTATGTTGGGGTTATGTTCAGAAAAATGTTAGGCAAGAATATTTTCTAGTTTTGAAAAATTCAAAAAACCTTGATAAAAATACTCCTCGAGTATGATGTTAGACAAGAATATTTTCTAGTTTTAAAAAATTCAAAAAATCTTGTTAAAAATACTCTTCGAGTATGATGGGGTTAAGTTCAGAAAAATGTTAGGCAAGAATATTTTCTAGTTTTAAAAAATGCAAAAAATATTGTTAAAAATACTCTTAGAGTATGATGGGGTTAAGTTCAGAAAAATGTTAGGCAGAAATATTTTCTAGTTTTAAAAATTCAAAAAATATTGTAGAAAAACTGTCGTACCTACAATCCCTAAAACCATCGTGCTTTTCAAATGTGCACTTCTGCGCTTATGCAACTGTTGTTAATAACACGCAACATTGTGATTTATTTGTCTGCAAAGAAGAATTTACAGATCATGAAATTAATTTTTTGGCGATTAATTATCATCGCGATGAACATTTACGTAATTAAGTTACCTCGCGATGAATTTATTTCGCGATGATCTTTCCCGCGATTAATTTACCTCGCGATGAATTTTCTCCGCGATGAACTTGTCCGCGATTAACTTTCCCGCGATTAATTTACCTCGCGATGAATTTTCCCCGCGATGAACTTTCCCGCGATGAACTTGCCCGCGATGAATTTACCTCGCGATGAATTTACCCCGCGATGAACTTTCCCGCGATGAACTTTCCTGCGATTAATTTACCTCGCGATGAATTTTCCCCGCGATGAATTTTCCTGCGATTAACTTTCCGCGATGAACTTTCCGCGATGAATTTTCCCGCGATGAAATTTCCGGGAATCGACAGAGACAGCGATTCGCAGCTGATGGCGTCTTTGTCGTACAGTCCTAATTGGTTTGTGGTCCTGATGGCCGCGTGACTCCGCATGCGCAGGAGTGTAAGACAATGATAGAATCACCTGTGAGTAGCTGTCTCTCTCGGCTCGCTTTTCGTACGCAGCGAGCATAGGGAGTGCACGTTCCAGTATTACTATATTTCAGTGATATTGATTACAGAAAAGATTTTTTTTTTCAATATTCGCAAAAATAAGGGTTGTGAAAATATTAGTTCCATTGGTTTGAACGTCCATTTAACTGTATATTTACGAGTATTATATTATTTATAAAATAAAATAATAAATAGTATTAGACTATCTACAAATAGTCACTTTTTGTATAATAATTAATAAATAAACAGTTAAATTGATTTGCAAACCAGTGGCACAAAAATTTTCACTGCCGTTATTTTGCGTATTTTGAAAAAAATCTGTCTTTTCTGTAATCAGTATAACAAATTATATAACCTAATAAAGTTGCGTGCAGAGGTATAGAAACAAAACAACCTGTATAAAGTTTCAAATGTTTACATCTATATTTGTGTAAGTAGAAATAATAATATAAGAATACAGCAAAAATGAGCTATGATTTTGAGACATTTTTAGAAACTGTTAACTTCAATGACGTCTACTGTCAATATACATCATCCAAAAATTCATATTTTAGTATAGAGTAGTTATAAGGTTTGTTAAGTTATTTGTTAACGTAATTTGTTTTAAATGTTTATATTTATAATAATTTAAATAAGTAAACATAATAAGATCTTGGTTACCTAAAAAAGAATTTTTATTTTAAACGTTGGTATTTTTTCTGAAACAGTGATATCTGGAGCATCCATAAATTTCAGAAAAAAATGTACCTCCATTACTGTGGTGATAGTCCTTTCCGTTATTTTATATTCACTATTCACTTTTCTACAATGTAATCTGTCTAAAAGATTTTAGCGAAGCCAATATTTGTGATTATAATAAAATTCTTGGTTTTTTACCAATGTTATGATGTTGTGATCATCTTTTGAAGCATTATTTAAATACTGTTGTATCTTTTATAGCTGATGATGAGAACAGTTTGTTCCCGAAACGTTCTCAAAAATAAATAAATATGTTTTAATATAACAAATTCATATGAATTCTGAAGACCTTCCTCCCAATTATTTCTCTAGTTATTTTATATATTCACCCACCTCGCCACCTCATCTCTATGTATCTCTTATTAGCTGCCAATCCTCATAATGTCATAATGCTGAACGATTTGAATAATAATTTTGTTTATTACGTTTTAATATACCAACTTACTCTGAATATAATATTATTAATTTTGCACAAATTTAAAATTCCCACTGCACTTTTTTGTCCAGCTGCACGTTAGAATTATCTCTCCCTAATTCATAATCTTTTAACACTTCATAAAAATACAGACAACAAACAGCAACAGCATTAACAGCAACTTGTATGTATATCAGTTTAAATCAGCTTGTATAAAGACTAAAGAGTTTATAATTTGAAAGAAATCTTTTAAAAGCATAAAAATAAATTTAAGCGTTTTCATTTCCAGTAATATCTTAATTTCAAAAAGGCAAAATTGATGTTATGAATTTAACTCCTGCTTCGAAAACTTGAAATCTCGGTAATTAAAAAAGAAAAAGAAAAATCAGTTAAAAGAATTTCATTTTACTTTTGAAAGAAAGAATTTCAGTGACATTTTTAAATTGAATTAAAATTTAATCTAGATAAATTTGAAACGAAATTTTTTGTTATTATCACGATAAATAAAGGTAAAAACTGGTCCGTACTAATTAATTAATTCTTCTTTAACAATTTCCTTTTACTTTATTTACAATTGCATTATGATCTCCAACTTCTAAAAATCAGTTATCAATCCGTTGATTATATGGATATTTTTACATGTTTACTTTAAATTTGGAATATGCAATGTACGTACCTATAGTTTAGTTAGATACCTTTTGTCTTTTCTCCGGTTCAAGGTCGAGAGGGTAATTACTTCCCCATTACAATTACAAGTGTACACTTTACTGGGTGTCTTGTGTCTACTTTATACCGTCAATTTATTTTAACGTGAAACATGAGATTTATCATATCCACGGTTATTTGACAGTAATATATTATAGTAGAAGAGCTGGAGCCGAGATTTTAACGTCACTCAGAATATGGATAAACTTTCCGGTAATATGTTCCGATACTGAGGCTGGTTACTTTCCCGCGCAGGCGTACAGCCCATTTAATACAGAGGGTAGGTAATATAAGGGGTACAAATAATAATAATTTTTTTTGAAATTAACGTTCTCGAGTTAGAGCACGAAAATTTGCAGAATTATAGATCCAAATATACTTAATCGAATTCCCAATGGGCGGACACGTAGGTGGATACAAAATGGGTGGCGGACGGAAGTAAGTAAAGTAAATATTTAACAGTCTACATTTGAGAAATCATATGCCAAAAGGGCGGACAGCAAATTGGAGCAATATAGCTATCAAATTGACAGTTTGAAAATGAAATGTGTGTATGGGCTTTAAAACAGAGAACAGAGTGACCGTACCAAAAATTGGTCCTTCCTTTTAGGATTAGATTACAATATCTGTTTGATTGAAATACAGATAAAAAATATTTTTGTTTGGTTGAATATCATAGATACATGTTATAATGAAATCAAATCTATGGCATTCAACCAAAGAAAAGAACTTTCTTTCCTGTATGCCTGTTTCCAATCAAACAGACGTAACCTAACCCTCTGAAGAAGGACCAAATTTTGGTCCGAAATATTCGATTTATACTTATGTCAAACATAATTATGAATTTATTTTTTCTCTAGCCTGACCTAAAATCTCTGTTATTTTATTTACTTCTAATATAACCTGTAGTCTAGTAATTCAAACAAATGAAAGAGCAACATGCGAGAACCACGGCTAAAGAATGTGCAGATCTACTACACATTCTCTGTCTCTGGTTGTATCAGTTCATACTAGACACTGATTTAAATGTAAAAATACACTTTAATACTATAAATTGTATCTATAATTGTAATTAAAACATGTTTGAAATTCCTTCATTTTTTACCAGGGAGATCGTCGTTATAAAAAATAATTTCACAATATGAACACAGGCGCGTAGTGCATCTATTTATCTTCATTATTCAGTTTATAAAACATGCCGATTTTTACTCAGTTCTCCAAAAATAAAAATAATCTAATCTACTTTGACAGTTTTTCTGAAACACTTAATTTTTTCACAATAATATTTACCTGTTACTTTATAATTTAATTATAAGCTTACGCGTTCTTTATATTTTACATATAATTCTATATTACTATATAACGCACAAATTGTTACATTTCAAAAATACTATTCAGGGACAGCAAATGACAGAATGAATTTGTACAAGCAACTAGTGACCAGCAGAGACACCTAGAATCCCCTATGATCTAATTACAACTTTGACCAGGATTGTCAATGAAAAATGTGACCAGTCGGGAACCTAAATATTCTTTAACCGTGATGAGATCCAAACTGATTGAAATTGTAGATATGTGTAAGATGTGATCCATGTATATCAAATGGATAATCTCTCCGACGCTATTTTGCTGTGCAATTTTAATTTGGCAATCAACGGAGATCCATGTTTGCCTATTATGGGATATGATCCTTTAATTCGGTGAAGTAGGTACGCATGTGTGGTAGAGTGGTAGATAACTGCTGTTCAGCACGCTAACACGTTGACCATTATGTTGTGTCGAATGGCGGATAATTTTGTGGTTTTGACATAATGTTCAACCAGAGGCGGGTTGGTCTAATACAGCAGCGAAAATTATTATTTACATGTCTAAAATTAATATTTTTATCCAATCAGCAACTGTTATTAACACTTATTATATAAAACATTTGTAGATATAACAATATAAATTTTTGTACTCATCACCTAGGAAGTGACATATGAAACACGCAATTGACAATCGGAAATGTCAATTTCCCAGTGCAGTCAATCAGGAAAAATACAAATAACACTGGCCTTTCTAGACATTTCGGAGTAATAATAAAAATTAATAAAATTTAGTTTATAAAGTGTTACTTCCGGGAATTATAATTAGTGAAGACCACCGAAAACCGCCAATATTTAAAAATAAAACTTGTGTCAGTAGTAGTCAGTACAAAAAGCATCGTAACCTCAAATATAACTATCAGACTACAACTACAACTTGAATGTATTTGATTATAGTTTTATTCGTTACAAAAAACATTGTACAAACCTCTTGCGGGAAGAGACCATCCCAGCATTCGCGTAAATGAAACCCTCGTTCCGCTCGTGTTTCAAAAAATCCGCTCATGTGGGATCCAAATCTTCCCGCATTTGGTTCGTAAATAACTAATGTAATACGTTAGTTACTTTTCCCACGAGCCACGACCATACGAAACAAACAGTTTCCGTACTAAAAATAAACAATATCAAACATTCATTCTATCCGTACGATATGTTATCGA
The DNA here is from genome assembly GCA_947534325.1 of Agonum fuliginosum. NCBI lineage: Eukaryota > Metazoa > Arthropoda > Insecta > Coleoptera > Carabidae > Agonum > Agonum fuliginosum. Next base: position 9,661,006 of record OX384029.1, on the reverse strand, counting down.
ACAGCTCATATCACCTTTTAGAAGGCGTGTGTTGTGTTTCTGACATTTGATAATTTTTTCCATTCATTTAATATTTCGTGATAAATTGCATTATTCCCTTAAAATGGACAAACACGACATTAAAAGTGATTTATTCACATATTAGTCCAGTCATTAGAGACATTAAAAAGGTGTTTTCGTGCAAAAGGTTGAGGAGTTTTGAAACTTGGTAGGATTGTAGACTAGGTAGCCCTAAGTATGCCCCTAAGTTTGCGACCTCGAGCGACCGCCGCTCCCGCCGCCATCTTGGAAAAATGGCGCCCAAATTCAGTTTTTGGTATATAGCTCCGTTCCTGTAGAGGACTAAATTTGCTACAAAACTGTTTGTATACTTTTCTTGTCAGGCTAATACTTTAGGAGTTACAGGACCGAATAATAGACTGGATTTTTAAAAATCACAGAAAAGCAGTATTTGCATGCAATTTTTTTCCAATTATGTGCCAATTAGTGTACCTAAAGTTGTATCATGAAATTAAGTAATGAAAATTCTTGCTTTTGTCAACTCGTTATCACACCACTCCTGATGATTAAGCCTACTAGATCGAACGCTAAGACACAAAAAGATGGGGTACTTTGCATTTCATGCTTAAAGCATACCGTTTAGCATAATATGTGTTCTTTAGATCATTCTCTACCAAACCGAAATTCTAGCAACCCCCGGAGTCCTACAGAAGATGTGTATTGCGAGTTGCATATCCATTTCTTAAATTTTTCACGTTTGTCTCGTACATGGTTATAATTAATTTGTTCAGGTAAAAATATTGACTTTTGATTTCTAGCTTCGATTCCAAAGACATTTTTCTATCAACATTATTATTATCAACATTTTTCGGACCCTGGTTTCAGCACAATTTTTTAAAGAAAGAAAAAAAATTTGTGTTTTTAAAATTTCTTGTATTTAATTAACTCTAATTTATAAACGATATAAGATAGTAACCTCCGGGTTCCGGAGTTGGATTTCCCAGACATTTTTCTATTTTTTTTTTTTGATGGTAACCAACCTACAGGATTAACTCCCAATTACAGGACGGTAGATGTTATTATAGTGGAATCCAACCACTCGGACCCAGTGGTATTATTGTCGGTTGTGCTGGGAATCGAACTGGGGACCGCTAGCATGCTAGGCGGACCCCTTACCGCTGAGCTAACCACTGGCCGTTATTAGATACATTATTTGAAAAACTTCTGAAGGCATTACTAAGTTCGAAATTTAAGGTTTTTTTCCGAGAGAAAATACTAAAATTCTGGTAATATTTTTATTTTTTGTGTTTAATGAACTCTAATTTCTAAACGAATTTAAATGTCGAATTTCGGTTTCCGGCATTGGATTCCTTGAAAATTTCTCTGTCAGATACATTACCTTCATTTTTGTTAAAAGTCCTTGATTAAGCCAAAATTGAGACTTTTTCTTAGAGAGAAAATAGTAGAATTTTATTATTTTTTCTATTTACTGTTTTCAATCAACTATAATTTCTTAACGGGTTATGATATTGAATTTCGGTTTCCGGCATTGGATTCCTTGAAAATTTATCTTTCAGATACATTATCTTAAATTTTTTTGGAGTTCTTGATTAAGCCAAAATGGAGACTTTTTCTTTGAGAGAAAATAGTAGAATTTTATTATTTTTTCTTTTAGCTGTTTTTAATCAACTACAATTTCTTAACGGGTTATGATATCGACTTCCCGGATTCGGCATTGGATTTCTTAGACATTTTTCTATTGGAAACATTATTTTAAATATTTTTGTAGATCATAGTAAGGTTGATTAAACACAAGAAATTTAAAAAACACCAATTTTTTTGGACGCCATTTTTCCAAGATGGCGGCGGGAGCGGCGGTCGCTCGAGGTCGCAAACTTAGGGGCATACTTAGGGCTACCTAGTCTACAATCCTACCAAGTTTCAAAACTCCTCAACCTTTTGCATGCAAAAAGTCTCTAATGACTGGACTATATAAATGAAAGTAGTACTTTTGCTGTATAATTTAAAAATTTAAATCGAATTTATATTCTTGTTATTGTAAATCTTGTATCATGTATTCCATGATAGTAATAGGTATATTGGTTTCTACGTAAAATTAAAATTAAAACAGTTACAGTTGACATAAATAGTTATTTAATTATATAGTGTGTTAATGAGGGCGATTGATCATAATTGAGACATTTTAACGTGTGAGAGTGAGAGAAACGAACGCGTAAATTGTCCAGATTATTAATCGCCCATTAATACATGAGTTAGTTACAATATTTTTCCGTTGATCATAACTTTTTAATTTAGAGAAAAACTAATTTTATTTCATGACAAATATGTAATACCTATATATTAGCATAAATATTACGTGAATATTATCAGCTAGAACTATCAAAATCATATCGTTTTATTCAATTTACCATTTTTACAACTTATTGCTAGATAATATTATTGTATTGTACGTGTATTGAACGCATTCAACAAAAAATCGTTGATTAATAAAAATCATGCATTAATATAATAATTATGTATTAAGGCGCTACGCTTGCCACGGTAGTAGTATCAGAATTTCATCAATTCTGGCTTTATTGTTAAAAAAAAAACCTTATTTAATCGAAAAAATCATACAATAGGTACACTTAGTCCAGTCAAATTAGCATTTTTAAAATTAAAGATCTTTAACCTCAATTAGTGTGATAAGATTAATTATAAAACAATCTTTTAGCAAAAATAGCCCGTATGCTATAAAACTTCGCGAGTGCACATGTATTATAGAATACTATATTTACATACAAACATGCCTCTATTAGACATATAACTTGTTAAATTGTGTAAATTTAATTTTTGTGTTATTGACGTTTATACGAAAATCATTCGAAAACAGTACAATAAGAAAACACGATTAGCATGTAATGATAGAGAATTTCTTGCTCTATTTTCATGTAGGTACCTACATTTATGAGGTAACCCTTGTTGTTCGTGAGGAATTTACAAAATTCAAACGCGAGAAACAAATTTTTCGTCGCGCGCTACGACCTCCCCTTTTCTTCCGACTGCTCTAGCGCGTGAACTACAATAGATGCAGTAACGACTCAGATCATCCCATGTTGAGAATTTATTTCTCTACAATTCGCTAATTATAAAATATCCTGTGTGATTAACCGTTTACGAGATAATTGCGAAAAACTAGTGCAATGTACACGTTTGGGGAAGTTTTTCAGGATTTTGGGGGGACGCGACACCCTGCGCCGGAGTAACCCGATGGATATTTGATTCTACAGTACTCCCAAGTATATATGCAAAATTTCAGGACTATATAAATTTTTTCCGCCAAATGGCGTTTTACGAGCTAATTTGACTGGACTAACTGTTGCGACAACAATTAGAGAAAATAAGAATTAATTTTTGCATTTTAATATTCAAGATATTTACTTTATTAATGCATAGGCATAATTGAATTTTGTTTGATATAACATATAACCCATTCCTTACGATGTTCTGAAGAGTTCCACAAGAAGTTTTTTTTTAAACTTCAAACACTAAGTTAAAAAATATTTTAAAATTGACGAAATTGATTGATTTCACCGGTTTTCACTAATTAATTACCAGCAGACTATTAGGTATTGCAAGAAAATCGTCATGTAGCACCCTAGGGACAGTCTTTATAAACTTACATTTCAAAAATATGAGTTCATAGATTTCAAAAACAAAGTCACAATCTTGAATAATGTAGCATCCTATTTTGCTCTGAATTTCATAGCAACTGTATAGCCTTTATCTATGCTTTTTCACATTAATGATATCTACTCATTAATAAACGATCAACGGAAAAATATATTAATAAATAAAATGTTTAATATTTATAACGACCGGCCCGACACTTAATTTAGTTTTTCACAAAGAAAACGGTAATAAATATTGTATAGCGTCTTTCATTAAGAGTGATAGGATTTTAATTTTAAATAAAACGCCAACGGTTTGACATATCAATTTAGTTTTTGCATTATTTGGAAGTTTGGACAATGCAGTTATGTTCGGAACAAGATATCGTTCAAATGTCCACCACGGCTTTGTTGACACTGATCACAAGATCGCTCCAATTTAGCAAAATTTGAACACTGGCCGCTACAGCTGTGATTTTCTCCTCACTTCGAACATTTCGTTGTCTTCTTGGTGGCTTATTGTCTTAGTAATGTAACTCAAATTTTATCACAGTGCGTCTTATAGTCTGCGCAGAGTAACAATGAGGGCGACCCAATTCTGGGATGAATAAATTTTGAGCACCCACAACTGAGTTCGAACTTTGATAATATTTTTTTATTATTTCCAACCGGTCTAGAGGCGTCAAACGCTGCATCATAAAACTGTACACTATACTAAATAATTTGACACCTAGAAGTAAATAAAATATATATATATATATATATATATATATATATATATATATATATATATATATATATATATATATATATATATATATATATATATATCAGAAACCGATAAATCTTTATTGAAAAAACTATCACTTCTATTGAAAGACCCTATATTTTATACATTGTAAGTCAGGCCGCCGGGCCGCGCTTTAAAATTGGCCGGGTCGGGCAGGGCCAGGCCTAAAAACAGTCGGGCTCCGGACGGGCCGGGCTTTTGCTTTATGTTTAAATTTCGGGCCGAGACGGGCCTCGGACGGACCGAGCTCCAAAATGCCGGTCCGTGCAGTGCTCTACAGTGGTGGCTACAGCAGATTTTTAAATTTGTATGGAATGGTTATACGTCATGTTATGAAATTGTGGCAAAGTATCGTAATTTGTATGTAAATATGTATCAAATTTGTATTTGAAGTACTTTACTTAAATGCTAATGAAACGATCTTAAGTAGAGATAGATCGCAACTAAAACTATAAATTATTACGGGTGTTGATTGCTGCTTCTGAACTTTATTATCTGCATTATCTGCCGAGTAGATCCGGCACTGATGATTAGTGATCAATAATGTAGGTGGAACATAGTACCCGCCGTCAGTGTCGGCGCGTTACCAGCTGCATTATCCGGGTGTTGATAACTCGAGCCGCTACGTCGATGTGGAGGTTTCACATTCAACTTGCTGCCCTAGTTTGGAAATAACACCTACTCTTTCACGATTATCTAGAATACACAGAAACATAAATATAGATTTGTTCAAGTTATGTGTGATTGTAGTAAGAGCAGGGTATAAAATGGGAACAATTTTGCCAACAAAGAATACTCAAGTGCTAGTGTCGAACTCAGCTGAATAGGCACCTCCACCATAATCGAAATAAGGATTATTAACGATAATTCCACTACAGTATGCCATAAACAAAACACAAAAGGAAGGTAACTTTTTGCAAGTGATAAAACCTTATTTACCGTTTTTTGTGAAATGTGAACGAAGTCGTCAACAAAGAAAACTGAGGCACTAGTGAATAATTAGCATAATAATGACGATTCCATTACGATTGGTGGAATATACTCGTACAGAAACATAAATACCTATATAGATTTGCACAATTTGTTGACTGTGAGTTTTATTTATTTTTATTGCTAAGAGTTGTAAAAAATATAAGAACAATTATTTGGTCCACGGAGAATATTGAAGCACTATTTCAGATCCAAATTAGCTTAATGGCGACACAACTTGGCTTTTAGTGTTTTAGAAGTATCATATTGTTACTGTGCAACTGTGTTATGATTTAAATAAAACTTTGATGTATATTTCAGAACTAAATTTTTATAACAATGACCATTGTTTATCTACTTTAGCGAAATGTATTGAAAATATACAACAAATATCAATAAACAACTTCAGGCACATGAGACAAAAACGTAAAACAATGTAACAATTAATTATTTATAAATTTATAGGGTGATTCACAACTTCGTGCATGTATTTAAATATAAAACCTATAAATCTAAAAAATACCATACAAAGACAAAGGCAGTAGGAAAACTAACTACAATGTCGAATTTTTTAAATTGTTATTATTTTTATTTATAAACAATTAAAAATTAATAATCCTGAGAAAAACTCTTCATAACTCTGATTGCATTGTAAATTAAAATGTTTATATCACATTGTTATATAAAATATTCAAATTAATATGGTAAAAGTCACCCCACATATTTAGCGCATATAATGTCTAAATTCCAAATTAATTTTGTTAAAATTAGCAACTCACACATTTTCATGTAGGTAATGATTCACATGATACCTTTTTAAAAGACATAAATTTATGGGTATTATTTTACTGGGAATTATTTAAATAGATATGTGCATTAAAATTAATACTTTGTGCATTAAAATAAAAAATATTTTGCATTAAATATATATATATATATATATATATATATATATATAGGTAAGTAGCTTTTAAAAATAAAAATTTAAAATGATGGCTTTTTAATATAAGAGCTAATTTCCAGGATGTCCGGAAAAATAAAATGCTTCTAAAAATTCTAATGGGGGCCAGCACATAACCTTCCGTCATCAGCCATAACCATTTGTTTCGTGTTGAAAGTTACAAATTTGATATAATTTTGCAATTTCATAAAAAATATAAAATAATACCTCGGCTGTAAAAATATGTTTTTTGGTCTTCATTATAAAAATCCTTCTTTACAGCCTAGATATATAAATACCTATTATTTTAATGTATTAATTTTAATTATTCACATATCTATTTAAATAATGGCCAGTTAAATTATTGTAGTCTAAATTTATTAAAAAAGAAACTTATAATTTAATTAAATAATACAAGAATGAAGCCATTTATATTTTGTTTGTAAAAATACATCAGTGCAACTGACAAAAATATAATTGAATAGAATGGTTGAATTTCCATTGTAAAAAAGCATCCCTTTTCTTTAATGCGAATAATTGTTAATCTTGTTAATGTAAAAATGTAATTATTTTCTTTTATACTTTGTATTAGAGTTCTTTGTCTCGTGTTCAACGGCCTCTAATAGTGTAATAGTAAGGTTAACAATGCCGTTTTGTGTAACTTCTTCTAACAAACTCCTCAACTACAAGTTCATGAATCATCAGAAGTTATTCGCAGCATCGGATAAACAAAACGTTCGAGTTTGAGTTTGAAAAACACGGTCGCATATCTGCAGCTGCTTACTATGTTGGTTCACTGAATATTAACTGAGATTTAGGTTCAAAATAAACCACTAAGTATTCATTCAAAACTTCTGCTGGTGGATTTATAATTAAACTAGTTTCAACTTCAAGTTATCTGTGTATTTGTGTTTGAAGATTAGGAGGGACTTATTACATAGTTACAATAAGTAGATATTTAAAGTTTTTGTTCAATTTAAAAGTCGAATTGACTCAACGATAATATAGTTCAAAACGTTACAGAATAACCAGTTAGGCAAAATTTTGATTATTTTATGTGTATAGGAAAGAATCCATTACAATACTGTAATTTAGGTATATTTTAATTTAGTTACTGTACTTTATTTTTATCAACAATGCCGTTTTGTAAACCAATTTTGCAGACAACATGACAAAAAAATATGCACAAAATTATATAAATTTCGTTACCTAGGTAACAAGATGGCCTTAGCATCTGTTATGCTTTGAATTATTGTTATCTTAAGTTATTTTTAGAAACAATAGTTCAAAGGTCATCTGCATCCCTCCGTACCCCTAAGCCAGACGATCCCTCGATTTTTGGGCGTCTGCGACAGTTCTTCGACAGCCGAGCTTCAGATAAGTCCAAATATGTAGCCCGTTGCTACGGACATTACGCTTTTGAGCGTAATTTAATAGTATATTAAAACATAAGTTAGGGAAGGCGACTTTTTCTAGCAAGAGTTCGAAATTCGCACACGAGCGCGTAGGCGCGAGTGCTTGAACGAACGAGTGCTAGAGAAGCCTTCCGTAACGAATGTTTTATACTATTTTCTCTGTTGAGGCAATTTTTGATTCAATTAAAATTATTTATTTATTTGACAGTTTGCATTAGGGAAATTTTTTGGTAGAATAATTATGTTGGTGACAGTAATTTGTGCTCGACAATTGATGAGTTTTGTTTGTTGCCTAGGTGCTTTGTATATTATTTAAATTTGTTTTATATTAATCAAATAAATTAAAATGTCAGATATAAAAATTTATGAATGAAGCACCTGACAGAGACTATTTTTCAATAAAAGTAAGCTAAGTACCTATATTAGTAATTATATCTAAATTATAATTTTAGAACAATATTTTGAAGTTCTGCCAATAACGGGTTATTCCGTTATAATGTTAATAGATGAAATTGAGTACAAAATTATTTCAATTTTTGTAACAATATCAAAAACTCAAACGAATGGTCCAAGATGATTTGCAAACGAATGAAGTATGGATTAATTTGATCAAAAATTATATTAATTTCAAAACCGGCTGTAGTAAAAACAAGATTAATATTATGTTTATATTATTTAGTTTATCTTTGTATGAAATATTAATATTAATTCAGTTTGTATGTTTCATTTGATTCAAATTAATAAAATTAACGTCAAAAGTGAATCCCGTTCTGTCAAAATTGTTCGTTGCCCGTTGCCTAGATATTTTGTTTATTTAATGCAGTGCTACCAGTCGCTGATAACAAAATTTCACCAAAAATCGTAGGTAATGAAGCTCATACCAGCATCAAAATTAGAACTGGAATGAACTCATTCTAGTTCCGAAACAGAGAAACATATTTTTAGTTATAAATCCGTATTATAAGTTTAGTGGAAACGTATAAGTTTTAGTTTTTATCAGTTCATTAATCAATTTCTCGCGTTATTCGCTATTTTATGTGTTTTATTAAAGTTTTATATATTAATATTCAGTGTGTTAAAGTATCATGACGCAACACTTCCAAATCATCGTTTCCTAATTCGACCACGACTGGTTACCCCTAACTTAAATAAAAGTCCTTCTTTGTTTCCCCTACCCCCATAGATTACCCCTGATTTGCTACACCTTTATACTTCCCTGTCATAATAGGGGAAGTATTATAATCGTGATTTTTTGACAGTTCAAGATTTTGATGAATCTTCACGGTTTAGACCCTATTGATACTGATCTACAAAAAAAAGTCAATCTGTCGGTCTATCTATCTGTAAGAAGGATAACTTAAGACCGCGTACGAATTTTCGACTTATATTATATTTCAGCTTTTTACAAAAAAAAAGTTAGTTTTAATTTCGTTAATGAGCTTTATACAATCAGTGGTACCAATTTTATGAATTTATTTAAGCTAGTGCTTGAATTGATGAAAATATTTGAAACATTTGCGCTTTCACTAATGAATTTAATTTACATATTTCTCGTATTATCTGGAACTTATAATAAATGCAATTAAAAACTCGAATTTGAACGTCACTAAATGATTGCTGTCACTTTGACATTGACAACTGTCACCTTCACAATGCCTTTGTTTTGCTAAATGAAGTTTGTTTTAAATTGACCACTCAAAGGGTAGAAACTTTAAAAAAAAAAATACTCGGTTTTTTGTTTGTTTGCATAAAATATAACCATGGCTTCGAATCCAGGTCAGGTATGAAAATTTGCATGTTTTAACTCGAATCGGTATCTATCGGCTATCGGACACCGGCTAGTTGTTGCACCTGAGTGAGAGAGAGGAATGGATGGAAAAACAGCCTTGGTTGAATCTCGTCCTTTGTCAGAAGGCAATTTTAAGCATAAGCATATTTTATATTATATTTTATTTTTGACCAATGCTATAGTAATTTAAAAATTATTGACATATTTGATTCCACTCGGTATGTTCGCATTCTGATCCTGCTGCTACGGTTTTTTATTGTTTTTTGTTGTTATTTAAAAAATAATCGCCTTTTGATCGGTATATAAATCACTCACGGTCAATTTATAAACAAAAATACAACCTTTAGCTTTCAAAACAGAGCCAATTAACGCTAAAATGTCTGATCGTACAAAAAAGTTCAATATTGACAGTTATTGCATTATAGTATATTGGTATGTGCAGTACCGGTTGAGGATAATGTTTGAAGACCGAGACGTTGTCGAGCTTTCCAATATTATCCGAAACCGATAGAATAAAAATTAATTTAAAAATAATGTTTATTTTTGGTTATGTAGGTTTGGTTTTCATTTTGATGCGGTTGCCTTGATTTCTGTTGTTGTTTAGTGCTTATCACCTTCTTTATGAGTTCTTCTCGCCTTCTAATTTGTAAACAAACCTACTACCTTGGAAACAGTGCCAGTAAACGCTAAAAAATGATCGATCGTGCAAAAAAATTTGTACGGCTCTTTTTTCTTCAATATACTAAAATTATAAATGTCAAATTGCATTTTACTGTTGCTGAAAGTATCAATTATAATTTTTCCCATTGACTTATCTCGCCATGATTTTATTACGAAACTCTGCTCTCCTCTGAAACAATAATGCAATAATGAGATTGAACCGCTTACGAAGTTCGCAATCATTTCGCATATTAAGTCTTTATGCTTCGGAGGAAACAACAGTCAGTTCAACGACGACAACTGAGCGAGGAACGAGGAAGTTAGCAATTAAAACGAAAGACGAAAGAAAGGACAAATAACAGGACATTATAAATATTGATTTCAAGAAGCGAACTTGAATTTCTGCATTGTACCTACTTTAGCGCGCTGAATTACGGGGAAATTGAAAATGTTGTCAGAAAAATTATGGGTTGTAATGAATTATTAATTTATTATTGTTTTATATTATTTGTAAGTTCTTCTGCGAACTGTTTGCCAAACTGGTTTTTACAAGTCTCTCAGTTCTCAATTAGTTTTTTAAAATATACCCGAATCTATTACGTTTCTTTACCCAACTTGGGTGTGGGTATTGTGAATCATCGGTATAAATATGTGTTTTGACTGAATTTAAACTATAATTGTCAGAAACATATTGTGGTAACATAACACATCACACAAGGTACACCTACCTACTCGAGTATCCGATAATAAAAATATATTTTTTTAAAGTAAGAAATAATAAATACACTGAGTTTATTTTAACGTGAAACATGAGATTTATCATTTCCATGGTTACGAATTTGACAGCAATGTATTAGAGCGTTCTTTTTAAAATGAAACAGGGAATAAATTTGAATTTGTTAATTTGTGTCACACTGCTGGTACCTGGAAATGCGATTTATACTTTGAACAATTAAAAGGTTACCTATGTTGAAAGCGTACCTTGAACTATTGCAGCTGCCCAAAATATCTTATATTGTTCAAGAATAAAATAAATAATGTTTCATTTTAAAAAGAACGCTCTAATACATTGCTGTCAAAGTCGTAATCATATAGATATGAAAAGTTTCACGTTAAATAAACTTACTGTATTATAAGTATATTTGTTTACCTCTCGCCTCATATAGAGGTATTGTGACGGATCAAAATTTTCGAGTGTGAGCATGTTTTAGGGTCCCTAGAGTAAGAATTTAACATTTTCGAGATGCCTGTGTGTGTGCGCATTCGTTTGTTCGTTACTCCGTGTGTTAAAATGATATCTCAAACAATATCAAACGTTAATATTCCAAATTTTATATTTAAAGTTTTAAAATCTTGATAATTCAACATAATTTTGGTAACCTTGAAAATGTTACATTTGTATTCCAGAGAGTAGGGCTGTTCGTTTATATCGATATAGGTAATATCGATACATCGAATAAAGATATTTCGATATATCGATGCATGATATATCGATCTATCGATTTTTGATATATCGATGTTGTCTATTTGTGATTCTTCGCCCCCAGAATGTTAAAATGTTAATACTGAAGTAAAGCTGTTTGGTATTTTACGATATGTAGTGTGTAGGATTTATCGATCTATCGATAAAATCGATATTAATTTTACATCGAATACGATGACTACGATGCGTCGTGGAATAAGTTTTGTATAACTAGAAACACCCAAGCTCCTCTATTTCCATTCCACAGAAACATATAAAACGTATGCAACTCATTTTACGACGATGTATTTGAAAAACTGTTCAAACTATCTTTTCATTATTATTATGAAGTAGGTACTTACTTTTTGTGACAAGAAAATATATAATAATATTTGACAATTTATTGTACCTTGTTATTGTTTACGCGATATTTAAATTTAACTAAATAAAAGAAGAAGTTGCCCTTCTCGGAATTGAATTCGGTTTATCAAAATGAAATTTAGACACCTAACCTCTTCTGCCATATATCATCCAACATTATTATACTTCAGTCTATCAATTTGTACTAGTATATTATTTAATCTGTGCTATTTGAATAATTTCTGTAAGAGCCGCAGGCGTGGTATTATTTATAACAACAAAAATGTCCCTACAGAAATAGCAGCTCTTTTCATGTGAACTTTATGAGCGTTTCAAAACTTTTAATCAACAGAACAAGAGCACAATATATTATAGTAAACAAAACTGGAATTACGATATATTATGTGATTTCAGCTTCGTTACAGAAAACGATACCCAAGATCAATAATATAAAACTAGATGGCGTGTGTATTTTTCTATTTTTGCTGATTCCACACAATATGTGCACTACTAAAATATAGAGTTAATAAAAGCTAACAAATGATAAACGAGTTTAGCAGTAGCAGTATGAAGTTCCTCGGCATTGTGTTGTAGGTAATTTACTGGCTAACGATTTGTTTTGGCTGCCAACTCTATATACAAATGTGTGTTAATTACTCAACATGTTCCGTGTTGGTTCTTTCGCCTTTAAAATAGCCTCCACCGCTGCTTATGATCGTTTATTATAATCTGACGGTTTTATGCTATGAGAATATTTATTTTTTACTCAAAACTTTATACCTGTTTTACGTTTATGAATCATGAAAATTTAAATTGGTGTTGTGATTGAAGTTAATATTGTGTACTTTATGTGTGGGGGACTCTCGTTACTAACTTTTAAAAGGAAGATAAAACGCCAGAATTTCAAATCAAATTAAACTTGTCAAACATTTTTACTTTGATGCGTTCAGCTCAGCCGTCGTTTATGATATTTTATCAGTGTATTTTTTACGACAGTTTAAAAATGGAATTATCCACTCATGAAAATAAAATTAACAAAATTAACTGCAGGTGAGTATTGTAAAATCTATATTTCATTCAGATATAATGAAATATTTTTATCTACGACTTATAGTTATTTATGTCTAGAACAAAGAGTGAAACTTTAAGGTACAGGCAAGTTTGAGTTTCTTGAAATATGATCTAATACAAAACTTTGAATAGAGTTGTAGGTTGACTCCAGAAAAGTGAAAAGAAGACTTCAAATAATCATTTTATTAAATAAATAGATGTTCCGGGCCCAAAATGTTTCCCTTCTTCAGCGTTTATAATACAAAGTTAAAATTTCATTACAACACTTAAACAAAAAAAAATTGTTGTGGCCAGCATAAGACCTCGCGCCATACCCTAATCTTTTTACTACTATACAAATCAAGATACAAATATATAGGTACTTACAAAAAATATATTTTAGTCATTTAGTCAACTGTAGAAATGTAGAAGAAGATAGGTATATATGAAGATATGTCACTATTGGCACTGTCACTCGGTCATTGTTATAATCATATAAATTTTTCGTAGTAACAATTGTTAAACAATCATTATTCATGGACAACAAGATACTCAAGTTTCGTACTATAAGTTATAAATAATATTTTTATTCCTAAAGTACTATGACAAAATAATTTATAAAATACTAAAAACTGTAGATAAGAATATATAATCTTTCATTTGAAATAAAAAATATTGAGATAAATTAATTATTTATTAAAATATTTAAGAAAAGTACTACTTTTGGTTTGGGGATTGCTTCAAGAAAATAACTGGGTTCTTAAGAATTGTATTAAAATGTTATATATATATATATATATATATATATATATATATATATATATATATATATATATATATATATATATATATATATATTAAATTTGGTTGTTAAATGTTCGTAACTTTTTGAGTTATAGAACTCAGAAAAAGTGTTACATACAACCTAACATACATACACACATACATACACAGACGCACCATCATCAAAATACTTTGTTCGTATTCTATGGATCCTAAAACGTGCTTACCCACTAAAAAACTCGAAAATTTTAACCCATCACAATTAATACCTACATTTCTTATAAGGCGGGAGGTAACAATACAACATTACATTTTAACTTATGTAATCCAGCCGTAACCAGCGTTACGGTATGAGAAATTTTAAATTATTCTCAAAAAGTAATGTAAAACATTACACATTACCAAAAATATAACGTAATTACAATACCATTACAAAATTAATTTAACTTTACCTACGTTATGTTATTACTTGTAATGCATTACTGCCAAAGCTGTTCTGCTATCCACCCCTATGTATAATAGCAGTGAATAAATTATAGTACCTTATTATAATATTTATAATCAAGGCCCAGTGTCATAAATTATTAACCACATGACAAGTAATAGTTATCTATTTATCCGTTTGTTAAGCAAAATGCGATTTTAATATTATAATGCATACCTACGTAGTGTCTAGATAGTAGATACGTATACATGTAATACGAGTATAATTACACTGATAAATATCGTTAGACCATTACAAGCTTAGTAAATTATGCAGATAACGCTCATAAATAGTTTAAATAAAGAATGACACATTAAAGTAAATTTGTTTTATTAATTTATAGTAGTTTATCTCATTAACATTCATATCATTGCATTTGCTATTTCAATTGTTATTTGTAACACGTTTTACTCTAATCTTTGGCTAAGACTGATAAAGTTTTATGCATCCCCTGAATTTCCCTTGTATCGTGGTAAAACTGACGTTAGAGAAATTAATAATAAAACTGGTGGTTGCATCTACCATCTACCGCATCTACGTCGTGGAAAACTTCATTATTTTTGTATTACGGTCTTTGTCATCTTAAGAAAGAAGTTTTGTTGTAGTTGAAACATTGAAAGAGTAAATTTTACGGGCAACCTGAAATCTTACAACTAGTTATAATGCCAGCGGAGATTTTTTTACGAGTATAAGCGAAACATTACAATAAATAATATACCTTCGTTGCTCTAGAAAATTCTATTCATTAAAACAAGAGAATTACATAAATGATTCTGATACCTATATACATACAAAGTTATATTACAGAATAACAAGAATATAAAATTAAAATTAAATATATAGGTTAGGTTAAAAAACGCTGATACTCGATTTTGGTAGAAATTCTGATTGAAATGAACTAAATAAAAACCTTATACCCTTCTCGAGTCCCACATATTCGGTTTAGATTGATTTTATTAGCTTTTACGTGTATCTGTGCATTTCTTTGCACATCATCGTTTTATTCTTAGGTACCTGCGATTTATGTTTTACCATCTTACTTTTGAAAATATGTTATTGTGCCTGCACCGATTTATGAATTTAGTAATGCATTATTAGGTTTTAGTGTAAAAAAGTGCCAAAATATATAGAATGAATATTCGATAGATAATCAAATGTGGCATTATGGCTTTTAAAAGTTCGAGTTTTCGTGGTTGCATTGTTTCATGATTTTTTTTGAAGAAGCTTCCGGTTTATCACATGACATTGATCAAAGTTCAACAATCAATCACTTGCCAGAGCGTTAATTTTTGACAATGTCATTGGATTTACTTCTGGGCAATAACTGCTGTAATAATTCGACAACGACTGAGTGTGATAACTTATAAGTTACAGTTTTGTTGCTTGTATGGCAACTGCTTATTATAATGATATTACACAACCTTCTATAAAAATATGTTGCGTGTCACAAAGTGAGCTCTAGCGACATTCAGTTGCGTTTCACAAAGTTAACTTTATGAACGCTAAATAGAAAAAAAAAGATAGAGGAGCCCAAGCTTAAATTTTATTTATGTATTCATCATTAGCGTCACGCCATTTGTTATAATATATGTATTATTACATGAATTATATTGTATTTTATATAGTTTTGCAGCATCTTAATAAATAACTCATTTATTTTAATGTATTTCCATGCCTTCGAGAGTAGGTCCCATACAAGAGAGATTGGCATCGCCATTACATAAAGTTATTATATAAAGATTGAACAATAATTCTATAATATCTACACAATCCCAGTAATAATTTCCAAATTACAAATTCTTAACAAACAAATAGTTACAGTAAAAATATGAAAGGCTCATATTGATTTTCATTCAGAATATAACTTTAAAGCTATGGTCTATCTATTGCGTTTGTCGCAGCGAATAAACTATACTTACGTTTAATTATTGCATTGATGAGGTGGTCTATCTTTCAAGTTTTAGAGTAGGTACGCGATTAAGGTGATCTCTACTCATGGAAGAAAACAGTCAAAAACATTGATTTCGCACGCTATTCTATAGCATTTATTGTTTTGTTAAACATAATAATAACAAATAATTTGTGTTTGAGGGGAAAATATAATTTTGGCACCCATATTTGTAAAAAAAACTGAAATATTTATAAAAGAGAGGGTTTTCGCTAGCCATACTGTACTGCTTTTATTTATAAGTGAATTAACTTCAAATTTTAATATGTTGTCAACAAAACTTGGATCTGAGAAATAACCGATCACATTTTTAAAATTAGTTTTTAAATAGAATAGAATAGAAGTTTTGTGTTGTGTTTAAAAATAACAAAAATTGCCAAAGTTCAAATTAACATATTTCGATTTTAAAGCAAAATTTTCAAATTCTGCATCGACCATTTTGTAGAATGTACTCTTATCTTCAATAATATTTTTAGATTATTATTTTTAGCAAAACAATGAACGCTGTGGAGTTGCGCTTTTCACTATTGTCTGGCACGGTAGAGGATCGTCCTAAGTACTGTTTTCATTACAACTTCTATGTATATATATATATACTATACTTACTTGGATTTTGGATGAAAGATGAAGAAAATTATAATTTTATTATCATCAAAATACACGTAAACGAAATATGCGTTTAGTCGCGTCGTTTTATCGCTTCGACTTCAAAAAGTCTGATTGAAAAATACATTAGAACTGATGCTGTGACTAGATACCTGCTTCGATATCTGCATTTAATATTTCAAAATGTAAATGATACGATTCATATTAATATCTGCTCAAACCTCGACGCGATGTCACTTCTAAATGGCATTTTAGTAAAAAATTTAAAATGTGTCAACAGTCGCCATTATCATGTTGAAGGGTGTCGAAGCTTGTCGCCACCGCAGGAGTTAATTGCTTCTTGTGGGGTAACTACGTAGCCCTGACCTTAGCGGGCAGAGGGCACAAGTCACAAGCACAGGTCACAAGTCACAGACGACATTGCGAAACGTTACGGTGAATTCTTTCCATTTGAGATAAAACATCTGCTGAAGCTCTCATGTTTCTATGTATTTTTACACCTTTTGCTGCATAAATTGGAAATTTAAGAACTGAATTTTTAATTATTTGTATCTGTATATTTATAAGATGATTATTATTATCGTGTCGTCTAAATTAGGATTTGTGATAGTTTTACGAATAAAAAGTAAAACTGTCTAATTTTAAATAAAAATCAGCTATTTTATTTTTAATTCAAGAACAAACTGAATTATATTTTTTATATGTGTACTAAACAAAAGTATTATAGATATTTGATTACAATAATTGTTTTCTTTTTCAGGTAAGGCACCCATCCTTTCAAAAGAATCAAACAAGAATTAAGGTAGGAAAAAACTAGAAACATAGTTGATTCATTAATTTATAATATTTTGTAGTTTCTGAATCGTCACTAAAAATATATTTCTACGAAAATGCGAATTCACATGTTTTCAGATATTAAAATTGATGGTGAAAGTAGGCTTTTGAAACATTGTATGGTGAAAATAATTTCCACACTCATTTTGTGCACTGAGTTTGAATTTTTCAAAAAGTACATTTTTCATACCTATAAAACACTTTATTTGTTGTAATCTCTATAATAAATATTCAAATGGACGATTTTCACTAAAGAAACATAAATCATTTTGCTGAACTAGAAATTGTGCAGTTATTGGAAAGTCAAAGCTGTCAGGATATTTTTGTGACTTTAGAGACAAAAGTTTAGATTCCCAATTACCGTAAAATGTCCGAAAGGGTTCAAATAAACTCACTTTCACTATCACTACAACATTCTGCATAAAATGTCATTTTTATATCATTTAATAATGTAACTAACTCATGTGTAAATATGCGATTAACAATCTATATGTACAATTAACGCGTGAGAGAAGCGAACGTGTTAAAATATTTCAATTATTAATCGCCCACATTAACACACTACTATTGTAGAGTGACCATTTATTATTTTGATGAAACCAGTACTAAACTTAGCTTAATTATATTCACCTATATTTATACCTATATTTATTGAGTATCTGCTATTATTGAAAAAAGACAAGAACTAAAGTAATTATAAGAAAAAATGTCAAAAGAAAATGCGCCGCAGGCGAATATTTTTATAGAAACATTTCACATGATGAATTTGAATAATATTAATTGAAAAACAAGTAGTTATACTTAAAGCTTTATAGAGGTCCGGAAAAAGAAACCAGTACATCAGTACAGTAGGTATGTAAAAAATAAGTACAAAATATCTTTCAAATTATTTTAAGTACAAGGGTCTGAAAATCAGTACTGTATTGACAGAATCAGTGCGAATGGTCACTATATACTATTAAAACTTATATTAACTTATAGTACTTCTATAAAGTATAGAACTTCTATTGATCAACAACCACAATAAGTATAATTAGTTAAAGAATAGGTTTAGTAATATTTAAACATTATCCTAAAATTGAAATATTTTGTGTGTGTGTTATGTTTAATAATTAATTAAAGAAGTGGTAAATTGTCGGAAAGTGGACTAAGGTTTCTACACTATTCACTTGTATTAATAGGTAATTAATATCTTGAAAAAGATAGAGATGATCTTAGACGTCAGTATTTTTATTTATATTTTTGAATGGCTCGTGCTTAAAATGCATGTTACATTTCTGTGCAAAAATACATGCTTTAGAAATAACAACGTGGACAATTACAGCACAAAATTTTTCAAGAGCAGCCTAATTCAGCCGCAATTATCCCACGCGTTCACAGTTATTTGTAATTCAAGCTAGTGTGCGATGTGCGAATCTTACTTAAGGAGGAATTTCTCGCGAAATAACAAAAATAGCAATGACAGAACGTTAATGTTTTAAGTCGTTTATATCTATAATTAGATAGTGCGTTAAGCAACGCTGTCAATCAGTGGAGGAACGTAAATAAGTCGGAGGTTAAATTCATGGCGGATTGGCGGACACCCGCAATATGGTGACATTGACGTTAGACCACAGGATTTCTGCCAAATTTACGTCTTACTTGAGCGTGTCTTTCACCATTTCCGCTTGGAGGGAACGGCGCCACGATGAATTGCAATGAGAAAACTGCCTGAAATCTGCAATGAAGTATGGCGAAATCTTCAATAAAGTGTGAGAAATTATAACGGAAGTACTCCATTAAATTACTATTTAGAAGAGAAAGATATTTATACCGGGTGTCCCATTTTAATCCGCCACTAGCGATAACTTTGAAATAGTGCGGTGAAACAAAAATGTTCCAAATAAATAGTTAATGGTTATGAGGGGGACATCTGATGCCGTCGACCATTTTTCCCCCAGACCCCCTGGGGGGCGAGAACGGGGGACAACTTTAAAATTTTAAATGGAAACCCCTAGTTTTTATTGCAGATTCGGATAAAGCGTTAAAAAGTAGGTGTATTTTATTCGGGTTTTTTTTTGAATTTGTGGATAGATGGCACTGCAAAAGTCAAAATTTGAATTTTTGATTTGATTACTGCGTTACATAAAAATACTTTTTTTCACTTGGTTTGCTAGTAAAGATAACCTTCATGTTAAAATAAGAGTAACCACTTTTTCCAGGCATTTTTATCTTTGTGGAAAAGTTTTTGTTCCAGGTGGTAGTTTTTAGGGTGGGATACGAGAAAGGAAACAAACGTGTCATGTTGTGAGTGAGTTTCAAGTAATTATAACAATTTATTATGTGATGATTTTTGCAATTTAATTTGAAAAAAAAATCAAAAAAATTTGGAATTTGCCAAAAAAAAACGAAAAAAAAATCAAAATTTAAAAAAAAACTCAATAAAATTCACCTGCTTTTTAACGCTTAATCCGAATCTACAATAAAAAATCTGACGTGGACACCACATGACTTCCTTGTACGCCTTGTTTGTTCATACTTTTCTTAATAACTAAAATGTAGAATAATATAAAATAGTATATTACATTACAAGTCATGAAAATGTTTCATTGCAGACGAGGAGGCGTTTGAAGAATGCGAGGATGCGCAGCGTCCGAGTATTTCTTCAAAGCCTCCGAGTCAAGCAAAGACATTTTTATGACGCGTGATGTATTCTATTTTTTTTTAAATCGGCAATTAAGCTTAAAATTATAAAAAAATTAGGTTTGCATAAATCATCAGAGCTGTGACAAATCATCAGAGCTGTGACAAATTTTAGAAAAAGTTGTCATGACAAGTAAACAAAGTTGAAAGTAAAAATGACTAGGCATGAAAATCTTACTTTCATGACGCAAATTAGTCTGGAAATGACGATTTTCATGCCGATTTTGAAAAAAATTCTTTTAACTTATTATACTAGTATACTCACAAATATATTTTAGTCATTTTATTTAAACTGCAGAAGAAGATATAAAGCATATTGCATATTTTACTATTGTCACTGTCATGTCATAATCATTTAAATTTTACATAGTAACAAATGTTAATCGATCATGGACTACAAGATACCGAAATACTAAATTATAAATATATACTTTAATTATTCTTAAATGATACCAGATACAAAAATATTTATAAAATACCGATTGTAGGTAATAATCACATAATCTTTCATTTAAAATAAAAAAATTTGTCTTAAATTAAATATTTATCGAAATTTTTTTTAAATTTACTACTTCCGGTTTGTAGATTGAAACCAAAAATAGGAAGTGCACAACTAGATGCTATAACAGTCCTAAATACAAAATTTCAACTTTCTACGTCTAACCTAATTTGAGTTATGCGACACACATACGTACAGACGTACGTACGTACATACGTACATGCGTACTAGTCATAATGGATTCAGAAAAGGTCAAAACGGATATTTCCATCAAAATCTGAAAACCGAAATTTTTCGCGATTACAATACTTCCTTATTACTCCGTACAAGGAAGTAAAAATAGGGGTTTCCATTTAAAATTTTAAAGCCCCCCGGTCCCGCCCCCCAGGGGGTCTGGGGGGAAAAGGTCGACGGCATCAGATGTCCCCCTCATAACCATTAACTATTTATATGGAACATTTTTGTTTCACCGCACTATTTCAAAGTTATCGCTAGTGGCGGATTAAAATGGGACACCGTGTAGAATTGGTATTTGGAATTGAAAGATT
The DNA here is from genome assembly GCA_947534325.1 of Agonum fuliginosum. Classification (NCBI taxonomy): domain Eukaryota; kingdom Metazoa; phylum Arthropoda; class Insecta; order Coleoptera; family Carabidae; genus Agonum; species Agonum fuliginosum. Next base: position 9,639,516 of record OX384029.1, on the reverse strand, counting down.
AATAACTTTGACTAAACCATAAAGCATCGGTTCTGAAACAAGAGTCCATGGATCCAGGGTTGCCATATTTGTTTATCTCGAAAAGAGAACGCCGAGCGAAGCGAGGAATATAGCGCCGCAAGCGAAATTTTTTTAGAGAAAAGCGTGGCGAGCAATTTTAACAGAATTTAAATAAACAAAAATCTTAAAAGAAAATCATACACAATCATAATAATAATAATCCAAATTCAAACACATTTAAAAAAAAAATACTAACAAAGCTAAATAACTTACCTACCTCAATAAAAAAAAAACTATTGCAGCAGACGACATGAAGCCAGGATAGCCAACTAGACTAACGTACCGAAATTATGCATGGTGGTTCGATCTGCTAGCGAGGTCGTGGTTTCGAATCACTCGAATCCCATTAAGGACATGAATGATGTGATTGTCTAAAAATTTGATTTGAATATAAAAATTGTCACTGTCTAAAGTTAGAATCAACGGCGAATAAATGTGATATTGCACTACCAATATGTAGTATTAAAATAGCGAAATATTTTATTATACTTTTCATCCGTGTGATATCCTTAATTTTAACAATTTAAAATAATTTTGTTTTTCGTATTACTGCAAATACCGAAAAATTATCAATTTAAGTATAAGAATTTCTAAAAAGAGGACAATTGTATTAAAAAAGAAAAAAGATTCCGGACCCGGACATGTTCTTTAAAAAAGAGGACATATCCGGGCAAAACAGGACGTCTGGTAACCCTAAATGGACCCCAAAGGAGTACCTACTTGAAGCTACGTAAATTATTTTCATAATACTCGTGCAATTTAAACAAAAAATAAATCATATACTGTGAGTAATCATAAAAATTTTCCATTTAAGACAATTTTTACTATTTGCTTTAAATTTTCGCACTTCCTGTTTCTGTTTTGTTTATTCATCTTTTGCTGTCGTCTAGTAGCAGTAGCAGGTAGTCATTGTTGCGTAGGTTAGAATTGCCAAGACGTGCTTACTTGCTTTTTTGTAATGACCGACCTATTAGCGTATTTTTGTATCACTTTTGTTGACATTTTGTGCAATTTCCATTGAAAACAAACAGTTGACTAATGAGATTAGAATAAGTTCGCAGTTCTACCCGACGTAACCAACTTGAAGATAAGTACAATGTTGCTACGTCATACGACGATTGAAAAATAATTGAAATAAGCATTTAAATTATTATAAAATAAATATCGAAGTGCCATCCTCGCACCTTTTACATTTAGTCCGGCGGCTTAGTGAAATTATTGTGCACTTCGAGCCAAAAGCAATTTTAATTTTGTTTCTTATTTACCATACCTTATTGAGTATTTTAAGGCGTGGAGGCATCACCGGAAGTGTCCGTGTCAGCCGCCATTTTAAAAAAATTGTCCCCGTTTTTTGTTTTTCGCGTTTATCTTGCAAATGGTTTACATTACGAAGAAAACTGTTAAACGGAATTGTAGAGCACAAAATTCTCTACAAGATAGATTTATATAGATTTTTTTTGTAAATGGCACTGTTTGCTAGAAAATCAAGAAAATAAATTTTGTATATTTTCAAATTATTTATAAAGTCGTTTTTTTGTCATAACACAGTATAGTGGCTGTAATATTTTATCTGATAAAGATATCGACTTCTGGTTTTAAACATTCGATTTCTGAAATATTTTTCAATAAAAAACATAATTTTCAAAATTTTGGAGACTCTGGTGTAGCCACAATTTAATTATATTCTACGAGAAAACAAAATAAATATTAGTCATTTTTGTGTTTATTCATCTGTCATTTCTAAACGGATAATAATACCGACTTCCGGGTTTCAGCATTGGATTTGTCAAACTTTTTCTTTTAGATGCATTATTTCAAAAATTTAAGAGGGCCTTGTTGAGCCTAAATTTAAAGAATGTAGATATATTTATTCATATTTTGAGTTTAATTAGCTGTGGTTTTCGAATGGATTAAAAAATTTCCTTCTGGCTTTCAGTTCTGAATAGAAACATATATGTAAACACTAAAACCGGAATCCGGAAGTGATATTTCACAGATTTACTGCAAGATAATTTTAGTGTTTCTTATTTATTTTATATAATTAACTGTAATTTCAGAGCATACTAAAATATCACTTCCGGTTTCCAGTATAAGTTTTCACAAACATGTTTCTATTCAGAACTGAAAGCCAGAAGCCAATATTTTAATCCATTTGAAATCTACGGCTAATTAAACTCAAAATATGAATAAATATATCTAAATTGTTTAAATTTCGGCTCAACATAGACCCTCTTAAATGTTTTAAATAATGCATCTAAAAGAAAAAAGTTCGACAAATCGAATGCTGGAAACCGGAAGTCGGTATTATTATCTGTTCAGAAATGGCAGATGAATAAACACAAAAATGACTAATATTTATTTTGTTTTCTTGTAGAATATAATTAAATTGCGGCTACACCAGAATCTCCAAAATTTTGAAAATTATGCTTTTTATAGAAAAATTTTTCAGAAATCGAATGCTTAAAACCGGAAGTCGATATCTTTATCCGATAAAATATTACAGCCATTTTCCTGTGATATGACAAAATAACGATTTTATAAAAAATTCGAAAATATGCAAAATTCATTTTCTTGATTTTCTAGCAAACAGTGCCATTTATAAAAAAATCTATATAAATCTATCTTGTAGAGAATTTTGTGCTCTACAATTCCGTTTAAGAGTTTTCTTCGTAATGTAAACCATTTGCAAGATAAACGCGAAAAACCAAAAACGGGGACAATTTTTTCAAAACGGCAGCTGACACGGACACTTTCGGTGATGCCTCCACCCCGTAAAATACTCAATAAGGTGTGTTAAATAAGAAAAAAAATTAAAATTGCTTTTGGCTCGAAGTGCACAATTCACATTATATATCACTGTAAGCCGCTGGACTAGAATTCCCCTTGCCTCGCACCACAGTAGGAAACCTCTTTAAGGGGCTCGTCTACCTTTTTTCGAATTCCTTAAATACTCTAGATATTACTTTTTTTCTATTTGACTCTGATCCCCACTACTACGGCTGCCCGAAACCAGCCCAAAACTCGTAGGTACTTTGCCGCATCCTAGCTATGCAATGTCATTTTGAAGTTGAAAAATACTGTAAACATGGCTCCAGTATTTCCATAATAACTTCTGTATTTTTTAAATAAATTAAATAAAACAAAAATTATTCGAAAAAGAAAGGTTAGCTGCAAGCTGCTTGCTTTTTAATTTTTTCTTTCCATAATGACCGAAAAAAATCATATCAAATAATGACAAAAAACGTAATTTTTAAATATTTTTTACTTCAAATTCCTGGGCCAAAGAAAAAAAATAGAGGCATTAAGACATCCTTTGTTAATATACTCATATTATGTAAAAGCATCATAATATTACAATTATAATTAAAGTAAACGTGAAAGACGTACACCTCTGTAACGAGCTGTAAAATTTTAGGGCAGACGAATACCTTTTGTGGAAAAACTGTAAAATATAATATAAATTCTTTTTCACAGTTTTCTAATTTTGTTTAAAACCATTTTCTGATGTCAAGACTTTTTTAAAAGGTATGCTAAGTATGATCTCTTAGTTAACACTGCCAATATTATTTTTATTCCCCCCCTGTATTGGTTGGCGCTAAGCACATCGTCTCAAATTTCTTGGCGAAAAATTTTCTGTCGAATACTCCATCTTGTTTGTGTTTGAAGTTGTGAGCCCTGTATTGCTCCGATAAGGGACTATGGAACTGAATTTTATATATAGGTGTTTGTTATCGCGGAAAAGGATTTTCCTCACTGCACATGAAGTTGTTACGGTCGTTAAAATGTATTTAACGAGCTGTTGCTGTTCAGATTTGAGGTTGGAAAACAGCAACTTCATAAATTAACAAACTTATTTTACATGTTTTTGCCGGCATAAATGAGAACTGAACATTCGTTAAACCACTATTCGTATTTATGTTTATTATTTATTTTATTGACAAGCTGTTTTACACGCAGTTCTCTGGGAAATGTATTTTAAATTTAATACCACATTTTGGACGTATATAGTTTTTAATATTTGATAGATGTGCTGAATATAATATGATAATTAAATTAGTTAGGTACCAATTAATCTCAATTAAATGTGTACACTTTTGCTCATATATTTTATAGCAATTGGAAACAACACTAAATCGTGAGAATTTTACATACCTAATTGAAATTAAATTTAACGGTAACTGTGTGTCTCATAATTTCAGATTTCGAAGAGCCTTATTTACGAAGGCGGTACCTACACTTGTGACACAAATATAGTGAAAAAGTGACCTCGCTATATTACAAATTTTGCCCCTAACACCTACATTGTTCATATTTTATATTTATGGTTAGTTAAAAGATGACTCTAGAATGCTATAAAGCTATATTTTTGAAATACTTAATAGTCATTTGGTAATAAATTAGTAAAAACAGTCTATTTTGCTAATTTTTCATTATTTTTTGAACCAGTGTTGTTTAATTTTTTTGCCAATTCTTTTTTCCATTGCACTTTCACCACAAATCAAAGTAATCTGTTATTTAAAATAAAACTAATAAATATGCATTAATAAAGCCAATATTTGTATTTTATTATTATTATTTCCTCTAATTTTTGTTGCAACATTATTATATTGTATGAATTTTTCAATTAAATAATGCTTTGTTATTATTCGTGTAAAATTACAGATTTTTATTTTGGACAATAACAGAATCGTAATTTCTAATTCTATTGCAGCAATATTGCAGGCAACAAGTGTAGCGCCGTAAGCCGAATTTAAATTTCATATTTATTTATGTATCACGGAAATTATGATGATGAAGATGTTCAAGGCGGCAAGTTCTGATAACGGAGGATCTTTGGCAAATGGTTCAAGAACTATAAATATCAACAACATAGTGCTCATTTTACGTACGTACAATAGTACAATAGTACCTACAATAATTCTTTAACTCCAACTCTATTTAGGTACTTAACTTAATATATAAAATATAGTATGTATAATACTTCATTTGAAATATTCTGATATTTTTGGTAACTTATAGAAACGGACAGAAAATTCACTAATATTTATGTACCATAGTAGCATTTTTATAATATAATAAGCCCTATGTAATAATTAAAAAAAGTAAAATACTTTCAACCATTAGAACTAAGAGAGATGAAAATAGTTTGGAACTTAAGTCACTGCACCAATTACTGTCGCTAAATGAATAAATTTTATTTTGATTTGATGTATGTAATTTTGACAATCCAGACATTTATGATTAAAAGTTTCGCCATTTTTATTACTGAACAGACACTTGTTTTGGCAGACAACGTATGCTTGTAATTAGGTATATAGATTTTCTTTTATCTAGTATGTACGCTAATATGATCTAAGAAAACAACTATGTTCTAATAAGACATGCATTAAATATTTCTTATAATTTTTCAAAAAAAAAAGGTATTGGAATCATGCAAAAAATCGGGTAGTGAGTTTTTAGTGGATGAGTACGAATTGGGGTCCTTACAACTCATTTTTGATAGTTTCCCGATGATGTCTGTATGTATTTGTGTGTGTGTGTGTGTGTGTGTGTGTGTGTGTGTGTGTGTGTGTGTGTGTGTGTGTGTGTGTGTGTGTGTGTGTGTGTGTGTGTGTGTGTGTGTGTGTGTGTGTGTGTGTGTGTGTGTGTGTGTGTGTGTGTGTGTGTGTGTGTGTGTGTGTGTGTGTGTGTGTGTGTGTGTGTGTGTGTGTGTGTGTGTGTGTGTGTGTGTGTGTGTGTGTGTGTGTGTGTGTGTGTGTGTGTGTGTGTGTGTGTGTGTGTGTGTGTGTGTGTGTGTGTGTGTGTGTGTGTGTGTGTGTGTGTGTGTGTGTGTGTGTGTGTGTGTGTGTGTGTGTGTGTGTGTGTGTGTGTGTGTGTGTGTGTGTGTGTGTGTGTGTGTGTGTGTGTGTGTGTGTGTGTGTGTGTGCGTGTGCGTGTGTTAGTCGCATAACTCAAATACGAATTACCCAAAAATTTTGATATTTGGTATTTTACAATTGTATACGAATAGGAAGAGCTCATTAGATTTTGGTACAAATATCTTCACCGGAAGTGATGTTTTTTGAAGATTGAAAAGATTAAATGTCGAAAATTTCTATAAATTTAGATAAATATAGTATTTATTTGTAATAAGAATAAGAGGAAAAGTTATTTGCAAAAAATTATCTTTATCTGGTAACATTAAAGAACTGCAGTAAAATTTTAAAAATAAATTTATCAAATAAAACGTTGAAATCTTGTAATCCATGTACGGTTGATTTTTGTTTCTGCATAAAAAATATTGACAGATGAGACGGGTGACAAGTTGGCATACTAGCGCTATAAGTCATAAGTAAGCTATTAAATATAGTAACTGAACGGAGGATTGCTTCAACACAGAAGAATTTTCGTGTGAATGAATCTTTTGATTCAGGTGATACTAATTTCTGTATTTGAATATTTTAGATTTTTATTTGTATATTTTAAAAGGGTACCGGATTGTACGTATACATTTCTGTTTAAAGTCTAGATATGGCGGAAGGTTGTGTGATGGCCACGTCAGATTTTTTTTTAATGTATTTAGTAAAGCTTGATATATATATATATATATATATATATATATATATATATATATATATATATATATATATATATATCTAAAATAAAATATAAATTATTTGATAAGCTACTGGGAATACAAGTAAAATTGGGATTAACTATTAATATGAAAAAAGCATAAAATGCTAAATAATTTGAATAAAAATTAGTAAATTAAACAGTTTATAAAGATGAAACAAATAATATCAGATAAAAGCTTTCAAATTATGTACTATAGCATTAATTTTAAAAAGTGCCTATGCCAACATAATGTTTGGTTATTATCGTGTTTTATTTAAACAGGTGCATGTTTATATATTTTCCTACTTTTGTTTTATAGCAACAAAATAACAATCCCTAATTATTATCCAATCTAAAATTCATTTTAAATTTTATATTATAACGATATTTATACATTACATTTTACTGCAAGGATTAAATGATTAAATATTCCATAAACTAAAAATGTGTTTTCATTTACCAAAATTGACTTGTTCAAAACAATGTAGCTGCCTATAGGCTAAAATGGTGCGACTTAATTTATGTGAAGTTGCATTATTGTACTGCGTAGTGAATTATTTTAGTTGGTATTACCAACTAAAATTCATTATATACGTAGTAGGTAGGTATACAGTTATTAGAAATATCAGTGAAATATTCAGAAGTTATATTTCAAGTGCTATGAATTTAATTTATTCTTGTATCTTATAGTATTCAAATTTCAAGAACAAGAACACACCGTTCAAAATAAGTCTTAATTAATTTCCATAATTTTTCGGGCAAGTAAAAGATTTCAACGAAACTTTGTCAAATTAATACAAAATCGTAATTCTGTTCTAAATTCTGAGTGGTTCAGGTGTTTTAGAATAATCTATAAACTAAAGCAACATGTTAATACATCATTAAATCCGTACAAATTGAACATTATAATCTCAATAAATATAAAATGACGTGAAACAATGCCACTTAGAAATGTTTTGTTCTCTTTATGTGAAAACTGAATAATACAGTTAAATAAAGTAGCAGTAAACTAAAACTCTAAACCAGGAGCCCACACATAACACATTCATTTTTAACAACGGGTTTGCATATTATAACACGGATGGAGGAGCTTCTTCATTCACGAATTTATAATTGAAAAGCAACGTTCATCACAATGAAAATTTATGCAACAGTGCAGGAAGGCACTATATAGCGTAAGGGCCAATTCACAAAACCTAATTTTTATAATGTATTATTCAATAAGAGTTCAACAAATTCAATAAGAGTTTTACTTGTTCCACAATTTTACTCCGAAACAAGCATGCGAGGCAGAAGGGGATCGCAGTGAAGTGGCGAGCGGTCAGTATAAAATTAATTGATATTAAATGCATTATTATCATTGGTATTTGTAAACTTTATTTGCGTGGTTTATATTATGTTTTATTTATAATTTTGACATAACAATAACAAATGTTATGAATTTATTTTTGCGGGTCTGAAACGTAAAAATAATTTTAAAACTATATTGCCTACAAGTGCGAATAACTCTTTATTTAAAATTGATGTTAGTGTTAAAAATAATAGTTTGAAACGTCAATACTGAATAAATAAACATATTACAAAATACAAATTTAATTTAATTTTCATTCATATGCTTCTAACTTCAGACTATGTGTCCCTCCCCCCCCACCAATTTAGTTGCTCGTGGAATAAATATATGTGACATGGTCTAGAGTGCCTATAACGGAGAGTAGACAAACGGATCTTGCCGCCATATTTGTTTCAAATGCAGATTACTGGATTGGCTATTCAAATCATGATGTCATAAGTAGTAAGTGAGAACTGCCATTTTGGAAACATTAAATTTAACCCTGATACTGTGCTAAATGAAGATTGAAACAGCGATTAAATAGTAAATTATAAACCGAATTAAAATAACAAAAACAAATAATTGAGGTAATAGTAAATAAACTCTGTGTGTAGTTAAATCAAACGTTGAATAGTTTGAGATTGGAATAAATATGGCGCACTTTATTATAGCCAATCAAAAGAAAGACCACTATTGCCAACAGTCCGTCTGATAGGCACTCTAACATGATCAACAATCGAGTGTCATCTCCTGACTTCGTGCTTCTTACTCATTTGTAAACGTCATTTAATCAATCCCTACATTACCTTTGAAAATGTATCTTTCTTTACTAGCTAGTTAAATGTTGATAATGAACGGTTGACGTTGTAATACTTTCAAGGCTTATGAGAAATCATATAAGACAATTTTTGACAGAAAAGTTGTGTGTGAATGACAGAATTTGGTTATAATTATTAAATTTTGATCTTGATTTACAAATACACACAAGGTAACAGTTTCTGCTTCAAGGAGGTGACAGCGCCTAATCGGCTCGCCGGTGATTTTTCCTCCTTTCAGCAGTAAAACCTGTTTTACCTTGCTAATAATATACTATAAAAAATTACTCACGAAAATAACTTGCTAATAATATACTATAAAAAATTATTCACGAAAATAAATATTTACTACTTACACGAATTTTAAACCGTAGGTAATCGAGTGTCGCAATAAAATAAAGTTAATATTTTTATTCATTTGACATATTTTTATGTAGGTACCATTTTTCAATGTTTTAGATTATTTGTGCCCCCCTACTCTCTGTAAAAATTTACTAAATCCCGCACTGATAACTTGTCATTCACTCTCACGCCTAATAACGATTCAAAATTAAAAAAAATATCTAAATTAAAAATTCTGGACACGCGCTCAGCTCTAAGTGTAATAATAGGGTACTGGAGATTATCGAATACAAATGTCAAAAGATACGTTCTTTGCTTAAAGCGGGTTAGACTTTCTTTTGGCCTATATAGGAAATACAATGTTAAATTTTTTATTTCGCTCTAAGTTTTTACCCATTGATTGTGAATACAAAAGATGTTCAGAATAAAAACTGCACCGAATAAGCTTTTTGTTGTTCAAATAAGTTTCTTTCACGAAATTAACATAAAATAAAAATTAATACTTTAGGCTAATTTCAGACTGCCATGTAAAGTTACACAAAACAAAACAAAAATTCCTTCACTCTGACGAATTAATCGGAAAAGAAATTAATAATCTTATTCTTATTCTCCCTAAGGTACATTTCAACATAATTAATTGAAGTATTTTTTTTTGATCTAACTATAATTCGTTTTATTTCTCATGGCACTCTGAAACAGCTCAAATATGGAAAATTTAATTTACGTTTATCTCGTTACAGACACGTTTCGTATCAATAAATATATGCTCGTTGGATGAAATTTTTTATTTTGAACATCTTCGTATTTACAGGCTCTTATATCAATAGGTAAAAACTTAGAGCGAAATTAAAATTTTAACATTGTATTTCCTAGGTCGAAATAGTAGTCTACACCGGATATAAGTTGAAGCCAATTTCCTTAATTATTATAAAATGTTTGATACATTTTCAAGAGTTTTCATGTTTAAAGACGAAAAACAAATCAACAAGAGGATAAAACAAAATGCAAATATGATGGGAAGATTAACTGTGATGGCTATTGATTGAATTTAAAATAGCTCATCAGAAGAATAAAAGCAGTATGTGTAGGTAGTACGCTTATAAAAGCTTATTTTTAAGATTGATTGATAGAAAACCGAATGTATAATTCAATAACACGATGCCGTTAAATCGTTTTGGCTTATTGCAATGCTGGGCTACCTTATAAAAAATATGTGGTACAAATTTTCGGTATTCACCTATTTAAACCCGAAATAAATCTTAAATAAAACTAACCAAACTTACATGACATACTAAAATGTATAAATAGGGTGGTACAGGGTCGTGACCAGGTTTTTTTTCATTTAAGCTCAAATGTCTTATAATTGAAAGTAAAGTTTTTTAAGAGATGTAAAGCTGCATGTTTTCATCCATTTCATGATCAAAACAAAATTGTGGGATCACAGAAGCAAAGAAAATTTTAGCGAAAGAAGAGTATTAAGCAAAAGTAGGATTAGATTCGTATTACATCAATATTATTTTGCAAATAAATGATATAGTAATAGAGTGACTGTGTAATCGACTGTGGTGATATGTAAGGTTGAATTTTTTTTCGAAATATCAGTCATACAACTATATTATTTTCCTTAGATAACCGACGTTTCGGTTTACACTTAAACCTTCTTCAGTGTTAGTAAGATCTTCGTTAAGAAACATTCAGTTGGCAAACTTCGTACCTACATAAGTATATAAAACATACACATCCAATTACTCTCAAAATTAATTCCGTAGTTAATTTTGCTTAAAACCGGAAGTTGCTATCTTTATCTGATAAAATATTACAGCCATTTTCCTGTGATGTGAGGAAAAAACTACTTTATAAATAGTTTGAAAATGTGTGAAATACATTATCTCGATTTTATAGCAAACAGTGCCATTTACAAAAACAAATCTATATAACTCCATTTTGTAGTGAATTTTGAGGGCCTACATTTCAGTGTAACAGTTTTTTTTTCTCGTAAATTAAACAGTTTGCAAGATAGACGAGAAAAACAATGGCGACCATCAATTACGGTGATGCCTCTCCCTAAAAATACTCTATAAGGTGTCTTAAATGAGAACAAAAATTGAAATTGCTTTTGGCGTGAAGTGCATAATAATTTCACTTAGCCGCCGAACTATTCTTAACTAACGTAAAAAAGAAAAATTTTATTTAAAAAATCGTCTATACCTGAGCAAAAGTGCTAAGAACCTATTGAATACAAAGTTCTGAAATATTTTCACGGGGATACAACTGCCCCCCTTGTTCCCCTGTGGATGCCATTGGTTGTAAAATGCAAATAACATCCACTATGGATATGCTGTTCGCTAGTTTATCCGTTTGATTGAAATAGTTTTTCTCTAATTAAGCAAAATTCTCTCGAATGGCAGTGTCGCCCGCAGGGTTTGTACAGTTCTGATTGATCCACTGTTCACTGCTCCGTTCCAACTTTGAGATTCATGTTTCATGTTTAAAATGCACGTTTTCAACCAGACTCCAGACCTAGATTGGAATATTGATTTCTACGACTCTTTGCTATAGCTAGTGATGAGTTATTTTGAATAAAGAACTAAATTAAATTAGCAGATGACTGATGATATTTAATAGTGATTGATTTTCTGCAAAGGACGGGGAAGAAGTAATTAAGAAAATTATTACCGTAAAAAGAAACAAAATCAGTAATCTAGTTATCACTGTCAGGATATTCGAGTATCACCGTACTACAGATTATATACCTAGATAGATTGGTTGAGGTAAAATGCGAACATAAGGAACATACATGGAAATCGAACTTTCATGCCAGGTATTTTGATATATTTTGTAGTAGTGTCACAAAACGAAGTATTGTGAATTTGCCGACAAAAAAAGTAATGAAAAACAGAAATAACAATAAAATCTAAAATTGTATGTTGAATGTTAGTATAGTAAAAGTTATTATTATGAAAAGAAAGCGGGAACATATTTAATTTAATTGTTAAATAAATTATAAAGCTAGAAATTACAATAAATTTTCAAACAAATTTCCTCCCTCTGCCAAATAGTAGCCTAAACGATTGCAAAAATCCAGTTCTAACATTAACATTTGTGGCGTTATTGTTGCAAATGCATCTAAATATTTAATTTGCAGTTTATCCAGGGTTGTCGCTCTTTCTTCTTGACCTCTATACATTTTAGATTTAATATAACACCACAAGAAAAAATATTCGGGAGTTAAGTCCGGAGACCTATCTGGCCAAGGAATTATTCCACGGATAAAATAAAAATTTCCATAATATGACAGCTACTTTGATATTGACAGTATTCCACGTATATCAAGATGCCTAGCATGATAACTCAATTGTCATATATTTCTCTATGTTCACATTTCACCTCTACCAACCTGTATACTTCGTAAACAAACAAAAAAGAATCATTCGTTGTATGGCTGGTGTCGCAAACCGTACACCTTGCAAAGAGCTGTTTAAGACTATGAAAATACCCAGTGATATGCTTCTATATTCTAGAAATGGCTACGTACATTTATATGAATAAAGATAAATATATTATTAATACTGAAATTCATGATTACAATACAAGACCGAAATCTGAATTCAAGGTTCCCATTTCAAAAATGAACATCGTTAAACACTCGCCAAACAGAATGGGCTTACATATCTTTAACAAAGTACCAAGTGAAATAAAACAGAAATCAACTCCTGCTAGTTTTAAAAAGTGTCTAAAGGAGTTACTTGTAGATAAAGGTTATTATACCTTGGATGAATTTTTCAATAGTTGTTGACTTCATATCTATTTTTTCTTTCATGTATAACTTTTAAAATGTGTATTATGTTTTATGTACTACGTAGGTACCTATTTATTTATATGTTCTTTCGACTTGTTTCATACAAATGTATTTTTGTCAACGGAAATAAAAATTATTATTATTATTATTAAACAGATGCGACACACTCAGTTGGCACCTTTGATGTTGGTGTCTCCAAAAAAAATTGAGTAGCCATGCTTTAAGTGAAATAATTATACTAGTGCAAATTGATAGAATGAATAAGTATACAATGTTGGATATTATGTGGCAGAAGAGGTTAAGTGCCTGAATTTTTTTATAAAAGGAGTTCGATTTCGATAAATAATAATACAATAACTTATTTTTTGTCAAATATTATTGTATATTTTCTTAACATAAAATCTCAATCATAATAATTAGGATACAAAATAATTATTATTAATCTGTGTTCTTATGAATCTGATTGTATTACAATACAATCGACTATTACACTATACAGTAAAAGAATTGTCCAAAATAAAATAATTTCAGTCTTAGGTAGTACCTACTATTTGCAAATTGCATCTGAAAAGATTTCATGATTATAAGTATTTACTTACTGTAATTTTTTTTATTAACTTACGTGTCTGAATTTGAAGGAAAAGTAAAGAAGTGCACATTCTTATTTCTATATCGTGAACTAATATACAATATCACTGCACAATGACTTTTACACTTTTTATTCATTATGAAAATAAGTTTAAAATCTCTGAGATCTGAAATGTGATTGATAGTAATACATACGGCGAGCCATTCAGAATTTACCCCGGCAAAATCGACATGTCGCATCTGATTACGAAGTATACCTATAGGTAATCTGTGTCGTACTATTACGGTCTCTGCACGTTATTTTTAGTTATGAGATAAAATACTTATCGCTATGGTCTAATTTAAGCCCTGTCTTTTTTTTTCTAATTTAGTTACACATAATTCTATAAAGTTAAATAAATAATCTAGGAAATTATTTTGCGAATTTTTAAATAATTTCAAATAAATTGCGCAATAAAGTAAACATAGTCAGTTAATGCAGTTTTAATAGTTTTAAGCTCCTAAAAAAGATTAAATAAAATTTCAAAAGGTACACGCTCATAATTGATATATTATGAATCTTTTAAACTACTATTACAAATGAATCAATAAATGCAATAAATTGTAGTATATCTAAGATAATAATATGATTAATATCAGAGGCGGACTGGACCGGAAGAATAGTGAGATGTTTTCCACTGGGCCGCGATGAATTTGGACCGACTGCCGACACGATAAGGCCGATTATTGATACCGTTAATAATATTTTTTATAAATAACGCAAACAATCCAATTCTGAGTTTTTCTTTATTAAAATTTACAATTATTTTCAACATTGTAAACAAACTAAGTTTTGTATTTATTGTTTGTATTGGTCAGTCATTTATAATTGGCTGTTCGGCTCAGTTTTGTTCTGTAAAATTTTTGAAATTGCTAAACTAATTACAAATAAATTTCCCAATTTTCATTACATTTATTTTTAAATTTGTTATTAATTTTAATTTCTACACGTAAAGAGGGTAAAATGTGTGTAATTTCCCGTCTATGAAAAAACTAAACTTTTAATGAAACAACCATCGCCCTTGAACCCAAAAAACTACTTTTTTTTCGAAAAGCAGCACCTTGATATTTTTTTTATAGAAATTCGACTGGGCCGGCGATATAATATTTCCTACTGGGCCGAAACGTTACCAGTCCGCCACTGATTAATATTAATACAGCAATAAGATGGAAAGTACGAGAGAAACTTTGTAATGTTACAATGAATTGTAATAAAATGTTGATGCGCAACTTTACCCAACAGAAATGCTGCAAACAGTACTTAAAAGTGTAAGTAGTAAGTTGTGTAAATTGAAACTAATGCTTTGATTTTGAAGATTCTTTCATGCTTCTGAATTTTTAGAAAAAATATTCTGGTGAGAATTGCCTGTCAATGAGTCTTGGAAAAGAAGAATTTCTAATTCAGTGATAGCTTTAAACCAAATAATTTCTTTTTTTCCAAGATTTAGAATTATACAAAAATTTTCAAAGAATCCTTGTGTGATCACAATAGTGAAAATTGTGTTATACCTTTTTTCATTAATTAAAATTTTTATATTATATTTGTGAAGGGTTAAGTGCTATTACTCACTATATTTATTTATTTTTTTAAAATGAGTCATAGGGACTTTTTTGTAATGAAGAAGAGAAACTGCATATTTCGTAGTACTAATAGGATATTTATTAACGATCAAATAATGAATGTAGACTATAATTCAAGAGGATGAAAGTGCACGAGCTGTAGGCGAGTGTATAATCATACGAGCTAAATATAAACATTATGCGAGTCATTAAATATTAACCTAACCTCACAATTTGATGTGATGACAGATAACAGTTGTATTGAATAATGGATTCATAATACAATAGTGTTATTGAATTATGAATTCATAATATATTAGTGTGTCTTATAGAGGGGTTTACTTACTAAAGTTACGTACATAATGAATGCATTATTCAATGGTCGTAGAAAAGTAATGCATTCATATTTTTTACATATTTGGAGTTTTGAGATTATGTTAAGGCCTCCAGAAATTTGGAGGTTTACATTATTCTTTAAACACACTTTAAATTCCAAATGTAATTTCGAAATAAGTCTGTGCTTGCTTCTATTGTAGGTAGTCTTCGTGCTTGTGCAATAAATATTCTAAAACAGTGTCAAAAGCAATGTTCTTTTTGTAAACAATAAATTGTGCAGAGTGTATAAATGTCACTGCCAAGGTCACCATTAAGAACGTTTTGCATGCAGTGGAACAACATTGTAAAGTGGTATATAGGATCAGATACTTGGTTTCCGTGATTTATTAGCGAGTTAGAAGCTAAACATAGTTTATAGAGATAATGCATGTATGATAAAAGTTATTTTTAAACTCAAGAGACTATAAATGTTTCCCAGTGCTCCTATATTTAATTTTATGTGGAACATTTAGATGAAATTGTTACTATAAATTGTTTACTTGACTTATATTACTGTTCTATATTCATTGTTCAATGTTGAAAGTTATACATATGGAGTAGGGCATATTCTAAAATTATAAAAAGTATGTCCTTATATGAGTTTGTTATAAAAGTTTATGAATTATTGGTGCAATTCTGTAACTGCTACAAACTTCGGAACGCATCTTTAAACCAAAATATATACATAATAATTTATCTTTACTTTGAATCAACTTGAATGTGGCAGCCTCATATAGTTTTGTTCATTAGATAGGTACCTACCTACAAATTTACGAATCTGTGTAGTTTATTGATTTCGATCTACTTTAAACTGCTGATGATATTTTACAAACATAAATGAGAAATCTTCGTGTAATTAGAAAAGACAAACATAAATATTTGGAATAACTTGGTAGTTTTAATGCAGCAGTTCTGTTTACCTCGGCATACCTTCTTAACTTAAGAACTATAAAAATTATTTTTTATTTTAGAATGAATTTTAGCAGGTAATGCGGTGCTGATTAGAATTATGTTTAAAAATAGTTGTCTTATATTTAAATTGGAATTTAAAAGCAAACTGATATTCTTTACAAAGCCGGGTACTTCAGCTTGTGTTACATAAAATAATCGTTCCAAATTAGTTAATAGATGGTATCTTTTTAGGTATGATTGCTTAATTTTTAAAATCATTTCAGCTTTGGTTCCGTGTAAAAGTGGTACCTACGTTCCGGTTTTCGTTCCGGTATCGGTTCGATTCGAGTTATTGTATATCAGTATCAGCTATACAGTATACAGGGTTATTCTTTAAAGTTACTTAAATTGTATGCTTTATTTTAATCTTCAAATGAACAGAATATATTTATAAACGTTTTAGTTCAATCAAAGTTTTAAAGTTATAATTATTTTTTATTAGTTATCTCCTCGTTTAATGCAAAAAAGAAGAAAATGTACATTTAACGATTAATTACAAAAATAATTTTTTATAAAGAAACCTTATACTCAATCTTGTAATAGATAGTAATATTTTTCATCTAGATAAAGATTAAGATAGCTTACTTTTTATTTATCTAGATAAGATAATAGATAATCATTGAAGTAATTATTTAGATAACCTAAAAACAAATAATTATTATCTAGAAAATTATTAGATAATTCATAGGTAATACAAAAAATATAAATGACATGTTCTACAGTATAAACGGTACCAGCTAGCGGAGCTGGCAGCGTTGAAAGCTTGTGCGTTGTATGCTCGCACAGTTTTATTACATTTGATTTGGATTAAACGAAAAAAATTGGTTCTAATATTACAAAAATTATTATCTATAGATGATATTTAAAAATAGATAAAGATAATTTGGAATTTTATATTATCTAGATCCTACGAACAAAACAAGCAATTAAATCAATTATTGTTTGTTTGCGCGGTTACTGAAATTGATTGTGCGCTAAAAATTTGAACATAGATTCATTTCATTCCATTATCTAGATAAGATAATAGATAAAAATATATTATCTAGATGATTTAAAAGCAATTAAAAAAGCATGTAAATTCAATTTCAATCTCATTTTATTGATATATTAAATTTTGTAACTTATGCGAGTGATGTACGGCTTATGTATGTTAAGTATGTACATCAGAGGTCCCAGGAGTCTGACATTAGGACTTACATGTGATTAAAATAGAAATTATACAGAGTACATCGCACAGTATGTAGTTATATGTTTATTACATACATATAATGTAACAGTGTTTGCTGGGAAGCAACTCTCAGCGGAATCAGGTCAATCAGAACTGAACGACACGCGGTGGAATTTCCCCATCTCCCACCTTTCCTCGACAAAAACGTACAACTTCCGAGTTTCCACTTTGTTGCAACGCAACGCAATCGTTGATCGTTGCACCACATGTTTCCAGGATAAAGGATAATGGGTTCAACAGTGAAGCGAACGTGTTAGACTTTACAGTTCTGTGATATAGGGTTATTGAAAATGACGGCAACGGCAACTGAGACGGAAATGTATTTTAACTGTCACACTACTTGACAATCGGTTTGTTTAATTCAGTATAGTTTGGAACTGCTGCGAGTAAGATGCATGACCTTAACCCTTAACTGCTACGGTACTTTGACAAACGTAACTGGTATAGTGGAATCACTCAAAGACTCCAACTTTAAATGTGCTCTCATTCTTGTAATACCTACTTAAGGTACTACTTATTTCTAAATTTCTTGGTTTAACATTTTTTAAACAATAATATCTCCCCCGTTGTATTCGTTTGGTTTGACCGTTATTCTTTTCTATGAGACGTGAAAAATTTTATTATTATATTTTCACCTATCTACACATTTATCTGTAGATTTATTTCATTATTGTTTAACATTATTATGTAAAATTGATTTAAAACTTCATCTAACTACTAATTTACTCTGATGAAGACACAAGGTGTGTCGAAACGTCGGTCTTTTAGTAATAAAAAATTGTTTCAATAATAATAAGGAAAAATACACACAATAATCGAAACATCTCTTTTTCTGAATTATTTGTTTTATCGTTTCATCAACTATTATATAACCTATAACCTTTTAACATTTAATATGTATTGATCATTATTGGAGATGGGATTTTAGGTTGTAAAATGTTCAAAAATAGGCACCAAAATTGGTGAAAAATTGCATTGTTTTAGGTACTAAATACCTACTAAAAAGTACATTTTATCTCTTACGGTTCTCGAGATCCCAATGGTGGGGCTCGAAAAACGGACAGCCTGTATATGTATATTCATTTAAAAAATTTAGATTGGCCAAAATATTATTCTTAAATAAAAACAATTTACAAAATTTAGTTTCTAATTCGGTATAATAATCTACCCAGCAAAATTTTAATTCAAATTATACTTCTCAGTTCATAATAATTGAGGTGCTCGTATAATTTCCATTCTCAAATAATGAATATTAAGTGTTTCTACAAACAAACTAAAAAATCCGAAACTGGTATTGGTTAACCGTAGTTCCTGAAATTAATTATGAATTTGTGGAATAAAATGAATCTATGTTCAAAGTTTTAGCGCACAATAAATTTCAGCAACTGCGCAAACAAACAATTGTTTTAATTGCTTGGTTTGTTCGTAGGATGGTGTGACCATAAGTTATTTTTCAGTACCTAACCAAAATAAAAGTATTCAATAGTGTTGTTTTTGCTTATTTGGAAATTTATTTACTTTTCAAACGTAGGTAACTAAGAAAAAAACTTGAAAATCCTGCAAAAAAGCCTTGCGGAGAAATGTAACGCAAAAGTAAATAAAAACAGCATCACAATGGATAGAAACTAACGAGATATATCCATTTTTTTTATATTTTTATTCACTCGTGTTGATTAAACAAAAATAATACATTTCAAAAATTCCTTTCAACATTATTGATAATGTTATTTCTTTTACAGTTTGAGTTACGTTTATCGTAAAATATATTTTAATCAAGTAGGTATTATTTCAAATTTAATACTTTATATGGTCCATTGTGAATATTAAAATTTTTAAAATTAATATCTCCTTTATTAATAGGAATTTTTCGTTCGACTCTTGAAGTGTTGTCTTCAAGGGACTCCAAATTTCAAGTGATTTGGACGAAATGTCTGAAAGTTACAGCGGTTTGAAATATCACGTTTCTTTAGCGTGGGCGTTTTTTGTTTCGTTGCGGTATACTTTGCGTGTAAGATTTATTTTGGTGAGATATTTTTCTTCTTAGGATAAGTCATTTATCAGATAAATAATAAATAAAAATATCACATTACAGGATCAGACCTGTAGCCAAGGGACGAAGAGTATGCCTTGCCTATAAAAACTCTTGCACTATCTGGAGCTGAAAAATTGATTTTTACTTAGTTCCATCATTTTACAAATAAAAATCTTCAAAATTTATATTATAATATTTATTTGCATTATCAAAAAAATTAATTACATTTTCGATGCAGGAACCAATAGCACCGTCACGCCATAATCCGTGCATCGGCGTTTGAATTTATTTTAGTAAAAAGAAAACAAAATTAAAAATAAATTCATTTTGTTTTCTAAAAGTTTCTGTGCTTCTGTTATCCGACAATTATGCATTTTTGTCCCATGAAGTAGGTGAACTGAAAAACATGCAATTTTTATCCATTGAAAAAATGTAACTTTCAATTATAAGACATTTGACCTTGAATAGGAAAAAAATTTGCCTACGGCACATTTTCTTTCCTCAACCACCCGACTCCCTTTAAATATGTATACCTTGCTCTTTCTACAAAATATTAGGCCCTTTTTATAAACATAACCTGGCTACGGCCCTGTGCAGGGTTCATTCTCGTTGCAATATTTCTCTATCGTGTTGTGGAGGTTTATTCGAGAAGGTATAAATTTCTGTAAAGCAAAAAATATCAGTTAAATATTCAACAATTTATATCCGTCTCTGCAGTCTGCAGGATTAGTTTGATTCCTTTTAAATCGCGCGTTCCGAGGAAATAATTCCTCGTTCAGGTCTTAAGTCAGCTACATTTATCCCCATTATGAAATTCTCCGTGGGTTGGTGTCACTTTTCTTTATTACCACGTGCAGAATTCCAAACGTTCGAGGCGACCGTCGGTCGCATTGTTTCCCATAAGTAAAAGCTCCCAATATTTCATACACAACAGTAGCAGAACCGGAGAACAGAGGGAGACCGTAGAACCACCGGAGACAAAAAACCATGGATTCGTGAACACGGAACCGCTATTACCTGCACCTGTTGGCTGGTGACGATGTTGTTCTTCAATCTCGCCTGACAAAAATCAATGGAGGAGAGAATCTACATGGTAGAACAAAGATTTAAATTTCAAACAAGAGATAGTTAGTAATCAGCAGCGGAGCTTATTTCTAGACAATATTTTGGTTTCTACACTGATAAACGAAAATAGAACATAAAATTATATACCTACATACTGTGTAAATTCTTGTCGTACGTTTTGATTTATTAGTTTATGGTTTATTAAAATAAGTAAATATGATAATATGAATGTGAAAATCTGCTGAAGTCAACATAGGGTTTTTCCAATCTCAGACTATTTTATCTAATGCGCCGTTTTCACATTATTTACTGTTTGAAAGATAGCCGTAATTGTCTGCACTAGAGGTGGGAAAACTATCGATAGATCGATAGAAAAAAATTACTATCAATATGTCAATAGTTGCGATGTAACGATAGTTCTCTGAAGGAAAGTTTATCGATAGTTAAATGACAGTTTGTCGATAGATAAACAATATTTTATCGATAGTTAACCGATAATTAAACGCTAGTTTATCGATAGTTAAACGATAGTTTATCGATAATTAAACGATAGTTTATCGATAGTTAAATGATAGTTTATCGATATTTTATTGACACGTAAACAATAGAGATAGTTTTAGTTTATCGGTTAGCAAAACGACTGTTTTCGGTAATAAAAGGACGGTTTGATTTATATTTCATACAATTTTATAATTTCGAGATATTGTATTTGGTGTTTTTTTAAATATTACGAGTACATGTCAATGTTAATATTGGTTTGATAATAAGTATCAATAAACAAAAATTAAAGGATGAGAAACAATTTTCGTTTAACAAAAACTATCGTTTAACCAAAGCTATCGATTAACTATCAATAGTATCTATTCATTATTACTATCGATATATCGATAGTTTGTACGTGCTATTATTGGACTATCGATAGTTTTTTATACGATAGTTTTCCCATCTATAGTTCGGACGTTAAGAGACATAACCTAGCATTTTTTAATAGTACGAAATTTGGTACATATGTAAAAGAGACTTCGCTCTACAAAACCAGAGGTGGCGTCATGCTCTATACCCGCTATTTCCCCCCTAGACGTGAAATAATAGCAGCGTTTTTTGTTTTTACACGGTTTTATTTAACTGGATCTCTCTGTTATTATATTCCGTCCATCGATCCGTCAGTCAATCTATCAGTCATGGGTTAAATCATAAAATCAATATTTGACTCACTTTTATTTATCCGAGTTACTTTTATACATATACGTATTTGCAATGATAATTTCATATTTTGTTCTATTTTATAAATTTGGGGGTCCACAAATGGAGCCTATTTTTCTAACGCGGAAACGGTGAGGCATACGAGATTGGTCGTTTCACACTTGAACTCCTGGTACAGGGTGATTCATCGTAACTTACTTATTTCAAAACGCAATAACGCCCATTTCATGAATCAGAAACTTAAAAAAAAAAATTATAATGTAGGTACATATCTAAAGTTTTGTTTCACCCAGTTTTCAAAATCATATCAGGGAGGTGACGCCCCCCATTGTCTATACACTAAATATGCCGGTTTCTGGTGTTTGTCATAACCCTTTCCAGCATGGTAGCGGGTATGTTGGCAATTGCGGCCCGGATATTGGCCTTCAGATCTTCTAGGGTCCTTGGACGGTTGACGTAAACGTGGGATTTCAAAAAACCCACAAAAACTCACATGGAGCCAAATCGGGCGAGCGGGCTGGCCACTCCTTCGAAAGTCACACTGGGGTGCAATCACAGAACATCCATTGGAAAAGTACAACTCAAATGAAAACACACGCTGCTCCAAGCTCCAACGCATGATGGCGACTGACCGGGTGGAGAACAAAACTTTAAAAGTGCACCTGTCGAATGAGATCACTCTCTCGCCACTACGATCCCTACAGCCTGAATGGCACGCATATTAAAAAAGCAAGTTACGATGAATCACCCTGTATTTAGTAACTTAGTGCACAAAGTGTCAAAAATTTTGGTGGCACACAAATAAAGCCTATTTTTTAACGCAGAAATGGTAAGACATACGGGATTGTTTTTTTACATTTAGTAACTCAACTTAAGTGCACAAAGTGTCAAAAATTTTGGGTACCTAGGGTCCTATTTTCCTGACGCGGAAACGCTAAGACTTACGTGATTGGTCTTTTTCACATTTAAACTGGTATTGTAATTTTCACATTTAAACTCTTTGTAATTAGTAACTTAAGAGTACAAAGTGCGAAAATTTTTATGGCCCTACAAATGGGGCCTATTTTTCTAACGTGGCAACGGTGAGCCATACGGTATTGGTCTTTTCATATTTTAACTCCTTGTATTTAGTGGTATTTAAGGTGTAGAAAGTGTAAAATTTTGTGGGGACCCAAAAATGGGGTCCCATTTTCCCAACGCGGAAACGGTAAGTCATACGGGATAGATCTTTTCACATTTAAACTTGTTGTATTTAACATAAGTGTACAAAGTGTCAAAAGCTTTGGAAGGCCACAAATGAGGCCCGTTTTTTCCAACGTGGAAACGGTAAAACATACGGTAGCTATTGGACTTTTCACATTTGAACTACTTGTATTTAGTAACCATAACCAAAGTGCAAAAAGTGTCAAAATTTTTGGTTAATAATAGCGAAAGATTAAAATGTATAAAATAAAATACTACACAGTAAAAAATTTATGATATCTGTGTTAAAGTATTATGTGATAATGAAATTTTTAAAATAACACAATTTTTCTAGTTAATATAACAAATACATAAATTATTGTTGAAAACCATTTTAATATATTAATATCTTATATTTTTATACCTAGAAAGAATTATTATAAAATTGTTTCTAAAACGTACTTTATGATGTTTGAAAACATCACTCTTTCAGATTAACGACTAATAGTCTTTTATCTAGACAGGCAGAGAGGTAAAAACTTTGTTCCCGTCAGTCTACGGAAAATTATTGCTTAATATATCTTTTTTATTAACTGTTCGTAATTTCTCGGTTAATATTTTAACTTGAATTTCATACACAAGGTTCTTTTTATTTATAGGTATGAAAAAATGTTTTGATATTGAGAAATTAAATAAATAATCTATTTTTGGACTTTTATAATTAGGTTAGCGTAGCGATTTGAAATCCGTAAATAAACAAATATTATTAATGGTGTTTTTCAAGATTTAAATTTTGTTTTCTCGAATAATACCTCTCTTAGTACTCCACCGGATCAAAGAAGAAAATAAAATTGGTTTAAACAGTTGCGAGCTGAAGTATAAAAAAAATTAAAGTTGTGGTTGGGCAAGTGTTGATCGAAGTTGATTTTTACTTTTTTGTTTTTAACTTTAATGTGATGGATGGATGATATTCTAGCCTGTAAGAACGAAAAATGAACTTCGAGAGAATGGCAAAAAACGGTTCGTTGTTTTAAAACATACTTAAGTAATAATAATAGGTTAAAACTGTTAAAAGACACCATTATTTCCAGTGGCGTAGGTAGCGTTTGATGAGCTTTGTATTGAGGCGGTACACTTGTGACAAAAATATAGTGAAAAAGTGATCTGCGCTATTATAATTACAAATTGTGCCCCTGTTATAAAACCTACCTACTGTTCATATTTTTTATGGTATGGTTAGTTAATAGATGAAGTGCAATATATAGCTATATTTTTGAAATTCTTAAGGCGGATTCATGCAGCCATTTACATTTACATTTAATTTAATTTAAAAGATAACTATGGTAACAATGTCGCATTTGAAAACATCAATGAGAATGGTGCATGAATGCCTCCATTGAGTTACACACATTTATCTTTTAAATTAAATTAAATTAAAATTAAATGAAAATTAAATGTAAATGTAAATGGCTGCATGAATCCACCTTTAATAGTATTTTGGTAATAAATTAGTAAACAGTCTATTTTGCCAATTTTTAAACTTTTTTCATATAGTTTTTCATAGCACTTTTACGACCAATGCAACGAATCGACTATTTGAAACAAAACACAAAACTAAGTAGCATTAATATAGCCACGATTCGTAACAATAAAAAGCAAAAAATAATTCTTATTTTCTCTAATTGTTGTTGCAACAGTAAACAATAAAATTTCAGATTTTTGTTTTGAGCAATATAACCAGAATCGTAAATTCTTATTCTATTGCAGCAATATTGCAGTCAACAAAATGAATTTCTTTAAACATTACCTACTTTATTAACTATCATCTTTAAAAACCGTGGAATACTGAAGGATGAATGTTCGTCGAAGTGGAGTAAAAAAGTATTACATGTGTCATGACAATGCTTTACTGAAACTAAATAAAAATTATTAGATCGTTATTAGATTGTTATCATTAAACTGACAATAATAATAGGTACTTGTTTATATTATATTAACATTCAATATCAATAAAATTGGCAAATAACCTAAGTAGTTATTTTTTTAAATCAAAATAGGGAGGTGTTTTTGTCTTAACCTGTGGCTTATATTATTATACTGATACCTATTTAATATTAGAGCTCTTTGAAGTCAAACACGGTGATTAGGAATTTATGTGAGACACCGCAGGTTCAGAATTCGTTCTATTTCTTTATTGAGTAATTTGAAATTACGAATTTATAAATAAAAACATATTTCGTACACAGATAATATCTATCATTAATAATTTATCAAGTTCAATTAATTTGCCAAAAAAAGAAAATATAAATAAATAGTATCTATTATTGAATATTACATCTGATAGGTATATTTAAATTTGATATTTACCTACGTAAATATTATGATATTTTCGAATCCTGCCCTGTCTTAATGTTCGTTAGCAAGTCTACGTTATTTTGCAGGAAATAACATGTTATAAGTCGATTTATGAAATGCCTAGTCGTTTTCTAAATGACTCGGCATATAATGT
Organism: Agonum fuliginosum; assembly: GCA_947534325.1. Taxonomy (NCBI): domain Eukaryota; kingdom Metazoa; phylum Arthropoda; class Insecta; order Coleoptera; family Carabidae; genus Agonum; species Agonum fuliginosum. The sequence continues at coordinate 9,613,841 of OX384029.1, read as the reverse complement.
CACAATTATGGCGAGGCTTTTGATAGAAACTCTAAACTGAACTAAATAAACAACCCAATATATAGGTACCCCTCTTAAATCCCATATACTCCGTTTTGGTAGAGACTCGGATTGAAGATTGAACTATGAATAAAATAAACAACCCAAAAAACTCTTTTTGAGTCTTAAATACTCAGTTTTGGTGGAAACAGTGCTTGAACTGAATTAAATAAAGAATTAAGTACCCTTCTTGAGTGTATTTCATGAAATGATTCTTTTAGTAGGTACATGCTCCTAGTGTTGCCGCAAGAGTCGAGAGTAGTCTCGGTCTCGTCTCGTCTTGTCGAGAAAATCGAGACGAGACCATAAGGCAACTCTCGACTACAAATTCGAACCGAGACGAGACCGGATATCAAGTCTCGCCGAGAGTCTCGTCGAGACTCTCGAGTCTCGTCTTATATAATTGATTAGTAATTATTTGCTTAAAATTAAAATTAACAGAAAAATATGCATTTGTGAATATGATAGGATTAAACAATTACTCTAAAAAAAAATTAACTTCTTGTCCGTGACGCATTTTTAGATGCTAATGATGCTGGAATATCAGGACCAGATCATAAATGGGATCTTTCACAAAAAAGTTGTAGGTATTTTAAGTAATATTCCCAAGATCAACAAACAATAAATGAGGTATACAAACTTACATGTTTAAAAATAAAATCTTATTTTGATCTACATAAATCAATTAGATATTTAATAAAAAATAACACCTATTCCTAAAATTATGTAACAGTTATTAACAAAATATTATGTTTAGTAAAGATATAGGTATACGAAACATTTTTATTAATTAACAAAAATTAATTTTAATTATAAAAATTATAAATTTAGGTACCTAACTAGTCAAGTATAGATGAAGTACCGTGGAATAAAATAAACATGTATTAGTTAGAGTTAAATATATCACAAAAGAGTTATTTCGTACAAAATACGTATAAGTAAGCCCATAAGACTGGACCTAGGCCGCACTAACACTCCGGAAAAAAAAAAAAAAAAAAAACTGAGGCCTTAATCCTCGCAGGAAGAAGAAAGGCACGGGAAGTATCATTCAGGGTTAAAGATGTCGACATTAAACCATCCCCGACGGTGAGGTACCTGGGAGTGACCTTGGGCGAAGGAGGATCACTCTCCAGGCACGTCCAAGCAGTGGCTAATAGGGCAGCGACAGTCACAGCTGCACTGAGCAGGCTAATGCCGAACGTGGGAGGGCCTAGCCCCTCCAAAAGGAGGATCCTTGCGGGGGTAGCTGAATCCGTGATGCTGTACGCAGCCCCAATCTGGGTTGAGAGCCTTCAGGCGCAGAGAACCAGAGGGTACATGGCAGCGGTACAAAGAAAAGCAGCATTAAGAGTGGCAAGTGCCTACCGCACAGTATCAGAAGATGCAGCCCTCGTTATTGCAGGTATTATCCCAATAGACTTGAAGGCAAAGGAGAGGACCAGGATATGGGAAGGCAAGATAGCGAGAGATGACACGGTAGCTAGAAAAAGAGAGAGAACCAGGACCATGGAGTACTGGCAGGAAAGATGGGAAAACGGTAGCGGGAAAGGTGATTGGACCAGGAAGCTAATACCCAGGATAGACCCATGGGTGAACAGGGAACATGGAGACACCAACTACTATCTGGTCCAGGCACTGACGGGCCATGGCAGCTTCGGAACCTATCTCAAGAGGATACGAAAGAGGGAAGATGAAAGATGCAAGTACTGTGCACTGCAGGACACGGTGGAACACACGATTTTTCAATGCACGAGATGGAACATTGAAAGAGAAGAGGCGATCAAAATTGTAGGGAACATATCCCCTGATAACCTCATTGGAAAGATGCTAGAGAACGAGGGGAAGTGGAAAGTACTGAACGACCTCATAAGCGGTATCATGAAGATGAAGTGCGAAGCAGAATAGTAGAGAAGACAGACAAGCCGCTACCCTGAAGTAATGCGAAAGTAGTCCCGGGGTAGCGGTTCAAGGGAGGGGGTTTTTAGCTGGTCTCCAGGCGGACCAGACGAAATATCGGAAACCCAGCACTCCCCTGCGTTCGGATTGCGCAGGGGGTCTGTTAGCAGATTTTCCCCCTACCCTCGTAAAAAAAAAAAAAAAAAAAAAAAAAAAAAGGCCGCACTAACACTAACAAACTATACTGACTTGTTTTGCATGTCAAATAAATAAATACCACACAAACCAAGTTGATTCGAGATTTTCGAGACTCTCGACTCTATGTCGAGATTAGTCGAGAAATTTCGAGACGAGACGAGAGTGACTTTTATTAGTTTTGGAAATTCCGAGTCGAGACGAGAGTCGGGTGCACTCTCGACTACTCTCGACAAACGGCATCACTACATGCTCCCTAAAATCATTACTGTGCGAACTGTTTTGAGTTCGCAAAATAATATTTTAGGGTATCCCGAGGGTATCCACTCTTTTAAAATAACATAACCTAGGCAATGAGCTGATATTTACATTCAAAGGATATTATTTTTACTGATTTTCATTGTTTCATCGCTTACGTTTTTAAAATTTTATTTTAAAGTTAGATACAATTTAGAATAATTTTAAATAGTTGCTAAACAAATTTGGAGAACATAATACTAAAGAATTTTGTATGTAACACATACACAAACTGAGTTTTAGAGGACGAACTTATTTAAGGACGAGGCGCAAGCCGAGTCTTTAAATTAGGTGAATACTATTTTGCGTACTTGTTACATAAATAACTTTAAACTAACGTAACCTAGGCTAGCTGTTATTTACATTTTAAATAAATAGGTAGGAATAATTTCATTGTTTCATCGCCCACGTTTTTCATAATTTTATTTTAAAGTTATATTTTTAAATAATGTCGAATAGTTGCTTACTAAACAAATTTGGAGAGAATATACTAAAGAACGTACGTTTTAGAGGACTCATCTAATTTAATGACTCGGCTTGCGCCTCGTTCGTAAATAGATTCGTCCTCTAAAACTCTGTTTTGCGTACTTGTTACATACATAACTATTATAAAATTACTAATTTTAATTTTACAATCAGTCCAGAACTTCATATAATAATTGTACTTCGTTATAACTTATAACCATAACAAGCTTTTTAATTACGCCAAAATTTCAAATTATCTACAAAAATAATCAAACTTATAAAAAACCTCTTGTTGCAACTAAAACATAAACAAATGATCGGTTCCTGCGCGGTGCGCCATTATAACATCGCTTCGAATTCGCGTCGTTTCGTCTCGCAGCCAGTCCGCGCTCGCCAGTTCAGCGCAGACCCGCGGCTTGATAACATCCGCTGTGTAGGTGTCGCATCAGAAACACAACATTGCTTCACCCGCGCCGCCACCATCAACCCCCGCGGACAAAATGGACGAATTACCCCGCGGAAGTTCCCAAATTGGACGGAAATAGAACAGTGTTGTGCAGTGACGACCAATCTAATTCCAAGTGTCAAATAAATAAACAAATTACTATTTTACTTATTTAAATGAAACTGTTACTGTGTTTGGTTAGTGATTAGGGAGTCAGTTTGAACAGCCGAGCAAATATTACTTCAGCGAAGAGGTTCACACTGTAAGTAAACTTTATTTCATCTCGTTATCAAATTTGTAGCGATTGTTATAACATTCTGAGTTGAGTAATTAGGTGCTTCATTTATCATTCAAATAATGTTTATTTATTAATGTTGCCAAGTGTCTTCAAAGTCGTTTAAATCTAAACTTGACATGCTTATAATTAATTTAGTTTTGTTTTCAAAGTTGATAAAGAAAACATTTAATATTATTGTAGACAATTGTATTACATAGAAAACTTAAATTAAGCTGAAAGAACAAGAACTAGAGAATGAAAAAACATTACATATTATTGTAGAAAATTTTAATTCTAATTTTTTATTGTCTTTAAAACCGAATTTTCTTATAACAAACTTAAACTCAAACAGATAAAACAGTAGTACCTACTATAGACAATTATTGTATTACATGCCATCTTAATACAAATTTAGTTAAAACAAGATTTCACCAGAAAATGTATAAGGAAAACATTTCGTATTATTGCTGAAAATTTGAATTATAATTGTGCATAGTACTTTATTATTAAGGCCTTTAAAAAGAATTTAGTTAAAACTTGTCTAAACTGTGGAGATTAGAAAAAAAAGCATTTTATATTGATTATATTGTTCAAAATTTAAATTTTATTTGTTCAAGTTTTAAATTGTTTTCAAAATCTTTAAACCAAAACCAACAATTAGAATGAGTAAAAACCGAGGGAAAAACATAATTATTTTGTATAAAGTATGTAATTTTCACTCATTTTAAAATTGTCGTTATTATTTTCCTAGTTACATTAATTTAGGTAGATGTACTTAAAAAATATTTGCTTTAAATGTAAGGTAAGATAAAACTAGTATTAATTAAGGAAATACTAGTTTTTAACATTTTCAAATCTCATAAAATGACACTGAAAAGGTACTCTAGTTTGATTATTTCGGATTATTATTACCGCGCATACCGCACTAAAACAATTTCAAATAATAAACGATATGTGTTTATTGTTCGGTTTATTGTTTACCTATTCAATTTATAAATAATGAATATTTTGTACCTCGTTTGGTACTAATTATTGTATCTATAATACTACATATAATATAAAATCCGTATTACCTCTGTATTTATTATCAATTAAAGATTTAACCTTATAAGTTATAAGACACTTATATCCCTTGCTTACCTTTTTATATCGTATAAATAAATTGTATAAAAACTTTATAATTTATATTACAATTCAGACGTACTTAGCAAATTCGACAAATGACAACCTGTATCTAATAATTATCATAAGTATACTTGGTGTCTGTTTGAAATCTGTTATACTTATGGGAAAAACAAAAAGTTGTTTAGAATAAAAAATTACACAATATGAGACATCATTCCATCATATTGGTTTGTTAGTTCTCGAGAAAACCGCAAAAGAAAATATGCATTTATATAGCATAATTTCTGAGTGCCATGGAACTAGCGTATTTTTTTTTTTACAAATATTAACATTTGATTTTTTTGAATTTAACAATTTGTCATCATTATTGCAAGTGTAACTAAATGCAGAAAGGAAAGTATTAAAAAACAAAAAATGACATCACAGCTCTGAAATAATCGAAAATAATGCTTGCTAAATAATGCAAAATATGGCTATTTTCTGTTGCTTTTTTCTCGAGAACAAAGCAATATGATCGAGCGTAATCTCATATTGTGTAGTCTAAAACGAATAGGTCACTAACTACAGCAAAATTTAAAACATTGTTTTTCTTATACCTATTAGAGATTTCAGACACCCGGTATATTAAATTATTTGTTTCTTATTTGACGGAATTTTTTCTTGTAGTTAAAATTAGTAAGGTTAAATACAATGTTAAATACAACAATTAATCACAATGATTACTTGCAAGAAATCAAAAGAGTTAAAACTAATGATTAATTCTTCAGAAAAACTATCTAAAGTGATAATTGAGGAAATACGCTATTTTCAAACAAAAAAATATATTTTTATCTTGAAGATTTATTTAAAAAAACTTATAGGTATTTACTTACACGTCATATTTAATATATGTAAATATAATAACCGATAATAACCTTGGTTTATTATACAAAAAAGCTATTTATGATATAAAAAGAGTTAAAAATATTATGCTGTAAATATTGAAGTTTATTTATTGTAAATAAAATAAATAAACCGTAGTGATAGAAGCATTCAAACCTCATATAATTTGGAATATAATTATAATAAAATAAACATTTTTTATACTTCTAATTGAACATATTGATTGTGAAATAAATTCTGTTTGATGTCTATTTTAAATATCCTTTAATCTCTATCAATTTAGCTGCAAATTTACATATACATACATTGATGTTTTATTTTATTTTATTGTACAAATTTTCTCTCAGATAATTATTCAAAATATGTAGGTGTATACGAATTAAACTAATCCAGAGAATTTAAAAACGAAAATAAATGTAGAAATAAATATGTATGTATAGTATAGAAAATCAAATATAATTTCGTTGAGTTGACTTGAATTTAAAATTTTCCCTTAAGATTTAAAAGACTGAAAATGGATTTATATAAACCAATTTTGGAAAATATAAAAGTCTACAAGGTGAACTGCCAGATTTAAATTTATATTTGTCTTATACTACAGTCTCTGTTTTTAAACTATGAGAATTTTTTCTAATATTTTAATGCAGCAGATATTTGATAATTAGAGTGCGGATTATATGCAGGAAAATGTGATTAAAATATGCATGCAATATGCATTGATATAAGGCCAAAATATGCACAAAATTAAACAAATATGCAATATTTTACAAATACATTTTTACTAATAATTTATTTATATAAATCAGAAAAAAAAACTACATTTTGTCAACAATGCGCAAGGATATCATATAAAATTAACAAAACAAAACCTTTAGAATCAATGTAAAAATTACTACAGATGGTATCAAATTTGAAAAAAATTATTGAAATTTTAGGTTAGGTACAAAATATGCAGTTATACGCATTTATAATAAATATTTATGTAAAAAATTTGAAAATATATAAAAAATATTAAAATATGCAAAATATGCTAAAATTTTATACCATAATCTTGGTCTATTTTTGTTGGAAATGCCAACTTTTGTAAAAAATGCCAATATGCACAATAATGCAATATATGCAAAATGCATACAATCCGCACTGTATTAATAATAATATAGAACACCTTGTGTGTCATTATATTATAATTAATAAACATGCATAAGAAGTTATACTATAGCTTAATGAAATAAGTCACCTTTAAAAGTTTGATATTGTTCTTTACAATGTTAATTTAATTAATGTTCATTATGATAGCTTAAGGAAAAATAAAATTAATTAGTAAATTAAATGTTAAAAACAAAACGTGTTAAAGGTCAGCTAAAAAAGTTTTAAAATTATTTAACGGTTTTTTGCTATTTCTCATATTAAATTAAAGTAAACGTTTTAAAAAAAATGTATATGTACATAGGGTAATAATATACATTTACAAATATGAATTTTTATCATCAAAGTCACTTTTAGCGCGCAGTATGTCAGAAACTGTTGATATAAAGAATTATTTATTTATTTTTAAAAATATAGGTACTGATATTTATACCTTTCAGGTTAAAACATAATTTATTTGATATGATATCAGTGTTTATATCGATAACATAATAAATAATACAACATGCATTACAAATCATTTAATCATACAATGTAAATTTAAAATTTTAAAAATGTTTAATTTGCATTTTTGATGTTCGAGGTACATTGTTGATTACGCGTGTAATTTCGTTAATTTTGTCGAGTGGGTATCAAATCATCAAAATGAAGTCAGGTAATGTTCAGTGAATTTCTACGTGTATTATGGAATGTTAAACTTTTGCTGAATAAGCAGGAATTAATTGAGAATTTGTTTAAAATGCTTTTAAATTCGGAATAATTTATATCGTTTCTGCCATTATAATGTTGATTTATTTCTTTTTTCAGAATATTTATAGAATTATTAATAGTAGTACCTACTACGTATTTTGTGGGTTTGTGTTTATTATTAAGAGACCAGTTTCTATAATTTTTAAGATATTAACTTGAAATGTTAATAAAGTTTAATTATGAGAAACATATAACATCAGTCCTACTCTTCTTTAAGGCTATACTTCACCTTCGCATAGACAGGCGTTCGTAGTTTACTAATAACTTTATTTAGGGAAATTTTCGAGAACAAAATTATTTACAAAAATTCTTAAAAATATTGTGCTTAACAGCGGTACATTTTTAAATTTTAAAAATTTTCGAAAAAAATTAAAATCCAAAATTTGATTATTTTTTAATTTAAAATGAGGGACGTTTCTTGAAAAATAGCGATGTACCGCTGTTGAGACACTATAACATATACATGTGTAATTTTTTTGAAAAAAATATGAAAATCGACAAAAAAGTTATTGGTAAACTACGAATTTTGATGGTTTTCTAGACTTTCCATTATTCAAAACAAGTTCGGAAAATCGAAAAAGACAATACATACAGCTAGTATACTGTTACCAAAATTCGGTTCATAAAGTAATCGAAATGGGCGAGTTATGAATTTAATAAGTAACTACACTACGCTCATTCGAAAGGAGCCTTAAGTCGTTAAAGAAATTTAGAGATAAATAGGTATAACAAAATTTATTATTTTGCAATGATTGGAGGAGGCTGAAACGAATTTACAGGGATGGGCATTTACGCGTTTACCTATACGTAAAGAACGTAAATAATTTTAAGTTTTAGCTATCAAACTATCAAAACCGACACAACACAAAACTTATGCATATTTGCTTCGTTGCTAATGGTAATTCTAATTATAATTAAAAGTGAATTATGGTGGGAAATGATTCTTTCAAATAACAAATCGAAGCTTAAATATAATAATTTCAACTTTGTTTTTGACTTAACTTTAACAGCTCAAAAAATCGACTGTAATTGTCTGTTTTACATAATTTAAACATTATATATTATTTACGGTAAATAGTCGTAAATTTGATCAATATTAAAACGAATTTTTCACGCATAAAAAATATCGTATCACCTTAATCCGAGTACCTATATTAACTAGATATTCTTTAAGAGTTAGTATTTTATACTTTTTTTTATTTAAACCAATTATTTTTATAAAAAAAATAACTTGATTTAAATTATATGATTTAAAGCATGAGCAGAAATGCGTTCAAACATCAAAGAAAAGCAGACCTAATAATTAGGATGTTCAACAGCGCTAACAAATAATTGCAACAATGAAGAGTGGTTCAAATTCCACTATAATTTATAACCAACCTACACAAACACATAAAATAGCTGAAATTCCGATCACGGGCAACGGACAAAGGCTCGGGCTAAAGGAAATAGTGTCGACCAGCCCCAAAATTTCGAGATACGCATATTCAATCGCAATTTCTACGCGATAATATAATGATAGCACAACTCCATTATATATTGAAGAAGGTATATTTTCCTTCCGTTCCAGTCCTGTTATTATTTGATTAAATATTCAACAGTTAGATAATGATGTATAGTTTTAGGAAGTGTCAAAAATAGATAAATTGTTTTGGTTTTTTTTGTGGTTTAATGTTTTGGTGATAAGGATGCCATAAGTTTCAAGGCGAAACATAAAACCACAAAATATGAAAGTAAGATGTCAAAGAAGTAACTATAAATATTAACCTTTGAATGACTAGGTATTGAATTATTGAATATTATATTTGTTGCTTGACAATGCTATAGAATTCTAATGGCAAAAACTAATAATTCTTTACATATAGATTTTGATCAATACCTATAGTACAATTACAATTTCGTTTTGTTAGTATTACACAATATTATCCAAAATCCAAATTATATTTTGTTGCAAAATAAAAAATAAATAAAAATCATTGTCATTGTTATTATCTTACATAATTATTAATATTTGCTTGATTTTTTTGCGTGCTATCTAACTACGTATTAATCGACTTTTATGGAACACGAAAGGCCGATTACGGTGTTGAAATGCATAACAAAAATATCCTGAACATGAATGTACGAGTGAAGATTCGATTTAAAAAATTGTAGTGAAACCACAGTTCCATTTTTACCTCTCGCCACTCATATCTGTAAGAGAGGTATTGTAATCATGCTAAAATTTCGATAGTGAGTTTTCAATGGATAAGCACGTTTTGAGGTCCCTAGAACACGATTTTGATAATTTCGTGTCAGTGTGTCAGGATAGATGTTGGAGGTACGATAACTCAAATACCACTGAATAAAAAAATTTGAAATTTTGTATACAATATTCTGACACCCTAGATTAGATCTGATTAGATTTTGGTGTTGATCGTGCAACCGGAAGTGGTAGTTTCTTGAAGATCTGAAGAGTTTTTCTGGAATATTCTCAAAATTTATGAATTAATAGGAATTTTTTAATATCATTGTATACTAAATGTTACTATCTTACAATATGTATTCAAAACATTGTTTCTATCTAGCACCATTTTTCAATTACAAGAAGTTAAAAATTCTACAAATTTGTTACAATTTTGATTTATCTGCCTGCCTACCTATGGAAACAAAAAATAAAATATTTGAGTGTTAATGTCATATGAATTTTTGACTTTTTGGCAAATTGCAATGGAAAATAGAAAATATGAAATGTCATTTAGTATTTATAAGGTCATAATAAACTTTAATAATATTATAAAAACTACAATTCTCGAATTCCCTTCTAGTACAATGGTATATTTGTGAGTAAGTACTTTCATACACACTTAGTAAAATAGTAGAGTATATGGCGAGAGGTCATGTGTTGGCCACATCGGATTTTTCTTTATACAATATAAACCTGGTAAAGTAGTTAATTATATTAATTTATATGTATTTTTTGTCTTACTGATTACACATTTAACTCATAATCAGTAAAAAAATTATTATGTCATACGATTACCATTTTAAATTTTAATTAGTAGGTAACTGCATAATAATATTAATTATTAATCGAAAAATGTAGTAGAAAATAATTCTATTTGAATGTATTGTTGGTTTACTCAACCTAACTTATATACCTCTACTACTAGTACGTTCAAATGTTATCATCTTGATTTGCTTTTCTTTTATTAGATGCTATCACTTGAAACACAATTAAATTAACATTCAATTAAGCACTTTTTTGATGTTTCATTGTTTTTAATTTTCAATAAAAAACACATTAAAAATTAAATTAGTATTTTGCATGTTTGTTTATGTATTTCATTTTAAATGCAGAGAATATTTTTTATTACATACAGTTATCTAAAATTGATCTTGCTCTTTGATCTTTTCTAATCGAGCACTTAATGTTTTGCCTAAAAAAATGTGTTCATAAAAATATGATAAATTTTGGTTGTATTCTTTGTGTTTAATATTTATTATGTACTACAAGCACAAGCTATGAAATGTGGTAGATAGTATTGCGCTATTTGCAGAATGCTTGGGCAAAATTTGTCATAATGTCGTATGTAATAACTGTCACACTGTCACGCCTATTTATCCAACTTGGCAGCTGTACTTTAGAAAATAGTGACTCTCAGCGACTCAGTGCAAAATAAAGATAGAAACTTATTTCAACAGTTTCAAGAAGCGATTCACAAAGTAAATTTTTACACATGGCAAGAAAAGTGATTCTACATTTTAACTAAGTGACTGTTTCATTTTATGCAAGCAATGATGGTGGCTTAAACTTGAAGATTTTTAAGAAAACTTCGTTTGCGAAAGACGAAGTTCTGCAGAAGTATAAAATAAAACTAACCTAGAGTTGCTGACCGATTTCAAAAGATGTCACTTGAACTATCTAAACCAATATTCAACTCCAATCCAAAAAAAACCTGTCAATATGTATTTCGAAATAAATTTGACATTTTTGTGAAATATTCCAGTGGATTTTCTGTGATGCATTGTGACACTATTTGCATTTTCACATTACGCACGAATGTATAAAAATCAGGGTTGTTATGTTTAAAACAATTTGTTTTAAACAAACTGTTTTAAACATGTTTTAAACACGGCCTAATGTTTTAATGCATGTTTTAAACTGTGTTTTAAATCAGGTGTTTAAAAATGATCGAAATCCATTCACGACGCATAACACAAACAAAACAAATTCAACTACCGACCATCGGTGACTCCTAGCTACGCAGCTACAGCGATGTAAATCCCCGTCCTCGCACAAAAAGTAGCATTGGCGACATATTTCGATGGAAATAATATTTATTTAAAACAGATATCCTATTTAAAACATGTTTTAAACATGTTTTTTGTTGTTTAAAACATGTTTTTTTGTGCAAAGTTAAAAACATGTTTTAAACCAAAAAAAAAACAGTTTTAAACAGTAAAAAACAAATGTTTTGTTTAAAATTGAAAAAAACATGTTTTTTTTCAACCCTGATAAAAATCAAGTAGGGAGGGCGAGGCATAGTGGACATTTGACTATAATAGATTTTGAACTAAGCGCGTTAAAAATATGAAACAATTATTGATAAGAAAGCATATACTAGTGAACATTAGTTATGTTTGATGTTTATCGATAAGGTAGTGTGCTGATGAGAAAAACGTTTGGAGACATGTGCGAGAAAATTTTCTGTTCTTTTTCAAAACTGTATAATGGTCAGTAAATAACTTTAAATAAAGAATGTGTTGTCATGTATGATTCAAATACATGTCTATTACAATTTAGTATACCAAAATTAAATTTTATGTTTCATTATCTCTTTGAATTTAGTATAATTTTTTGGTTAGCTTGGGGGTACAGTAGACACATAACTAATTTAGAACAATGGACACAGTTTAACATCAGAAAAGTGGTGACCACTGAGCACCATGCCCCATCTCAAGTTCCAATTATATATACATTAGTTGTGTGTTAATGTGTCTATAGTAGGTACAATAGAAAATTTCTTACTACCGTTGAATATTATCTACTTCTTATTTAAGACATAATCAATAAGTGAGACACGATGGTGTATTAATTATAATAAATGAAGTTTCTATGTTCAGGATCTTATTTTGAGATCGCGACGTAGTTAAGGTTTGCATATTATCCAACTTAATTTGCGTGATATTTACGACAAACAATTTTGCACGAAAGATACTTTCAAATTGTTTGCATTTCAATTAGAATGGTCATTTATTTTTTTGATTAAATCAGTACAAAACTTATGTTTTAGTATTATTGACATGTTGTTGTGAAAGGAAATAATGAAAAAATATAGCAATATATTTCTTAAGTAGGCATCTTGAAAAATTATTGAAAAATGGAAACAAGAACTAAAGTAATTATAAGAAAATGTTTTAAGTACATTTAATAATATATTGTATTACATTTTAATGATGAATTTATTCGTAAATAAAAATAATTGAAAAACAAGTTTTTCTTAAAGCTTTAGAGGAGTCTAGAAAAGGAAATCAGTACATTCAGTACAGTATGTAAGAAATCAGGACAAAATGTCTTTCAAATTGTTTATCAGTACATGGGCCTGAAAATCAGTACTTACTGCACTAACAAAATCAGAACGAATGGTCACTTTAATTTCGATGTTTTTGTTTCGATTTTTGATCGTGTTTTGTTGTTTTTTACTTCCTTGTACGGAGTAATAAGGAAGTATTGTAATCGCGAAAAATTTCGGTTTTCAGATTTTGATGGAAATATCCGTTTTGACCTTTTCTGAATCCATTATGACTAGTTTCGTCGTGACGTCTGTACGTATGTACGTACGTACGGGCGTACGTATGTGTGTCGCATAACTCAAATTCGGTTAGACGTAGAAAGTTGAAATTTTGTATTTAGGACTGTTATAGCATCTAGTTGTGCACCTCCTATTTTTGGTTTCAATCTACAAACCGGAAGTAGTAAATTTTAAAAAAATTTCGATAAATATTTAATTTAAGACAAATTTTTTAATTTTAAATGAAAGATTATGTGATTATCACCTACAATCGGTATTTTATAAATATTTTTGTATCTGGTATCATTTAATAATAATTAAAGTATATATTTATAATTTAGTATTTCGGTATCTTGTAGTCCATGATCGATTAACATTTTTTGTTACTATGTAAAATTTAAATGATTATGACATGACAGTGACAATAGTAAAATATGCTTTATATCTTCTTCTGCAGTTTAAATAAAATGACTAAAATATATTTGTGAGTATACTAGTATAATAAGTTAAAAGAATTTTTATATTATTCTACATTTTAGTTATTAAGAAAAGTATGAACAAACAAGGCGTACAAGGAAGTCATGTGGTGTCCACGTCAGATTTTTATTATATGATATAGCGCGCACAGGCAACTAAAAAATTAATAATTAGTGCACAAAGACATACCTACTAGTGCAAGTACAAGATCACGGCAACACTACTATAGTCGATTGTGCGCGGAGCTCAAAGCCAGTAGCACTTTTTTAGTTGAGCAACTTTTAAATTGATGAACTTTAAAATTGCTAGTGCGCGGTAGGCCTAATACTTACCGGTTACCGCCTTCTGATCGGTACGTATAAATAATCGTGTAAATCACTTTTAGATTATAAATTTGTAAACAAAACTTACTATTGCCTATACTGCCGTCCTTAGGAAAAATTTCCTATCTGAAAAAATTTTGTTTTGGCTATTGTTTCATATAAAATTTTTGTGGAAACGTCTATGAGGCTTTTTACTATTAAAATTGCTTTATATAAATACATATAATAATAATAATAAATTCTACCTTTTCTTAGGGCAGCTGGACATTTTATTTTGGTATATTTGTAATAAGTAATTTATACAGATTACAAAAATCTCAAAATTTGCAGATAGGACCTTCTTCCTAAGAAGGGCAGTATAGAAAATAAAACCAAGAAATACTAAAAAATATCCTAGTGCAAAAAATTTGTATGCTTTGAGCTCAAGTTTTTTTTTATTTACTCATAAAATAAATTGTATTTTTTCAATTTCATGTTATAAACAAAAATGGACAACTTAAATAAACAGGAAAATAGTGATAGTGTATTATTCTGTTAAATTTGTAAAGTGATTTACTTTTTTCTACCCGGTTATTACAGTAGGGCCGTAATAACCAGGGAAGGGCCAGAGTGGACATTGGATTGCCCACTCTGGAAGAAAAGTTGTCCACTCTAAAATCGGAGTGGTCTTTCCTTATTTTTGAACAACCCCTTAACACAACAGTTACTTACCTAATTTAAAAAATTGTATTAAATAATTTGTATCAGAAAAATGCAATATAGCAATCTTATTTGAAGTCGGCCAAATAAGCACTGTGCTATAAAGAATATACCACAACTGGGAAAAAAATTAGGTTACTTACTCCAAAATTTGGGTTTCCCACTCTATATTTTTAAGACCTGTATTATAGTGAAAAAAGTTTTAAAATATGAAGATTATGGCACACGTATGACCATATGAAGTATGACATCCGCATAACCAGCTCTTATGTGGGTTCCGTCTCCGTAACAAAATATTACATATTTAGAGGTGTAGTAGTTTCTGCTCTATTCATTTATATATAAAATTTCGTGAATATTTTAGAAATGGACTACTTGCATGAATGAGATTTCTTTTACTATGTACTCAGTGTTAGGTCGAAAACATAATGTAAAAATATAAATTTTATTATACCCTTATTTTATGGGTACCCGGTTTCTTTTTTGACTTTAGCAGAACGTATCTCTCTTTGTGTATTTTTTACAGACCTGCGCCTCCTTGAGAGCTCCTAAAATTTATTTCTCATCATAATTAAATAACATTTATTGTAATTAGAATTATAGAAAATATGTTTTTTTTTAAATTATTAAAACTATAGATACTTCTATTTTCCCAAGTGAGATACCGGGTATCCATCTATAAAAGTATATATTTAAAAAAAGTTAGCTTTTTAAATTTATAAATTAATTATTTATTATATCATTTGTTAAAAAATATAAATTATTTGCACTCAGCACTCGCTTGTTTATGCTTCTTTTCCTTAACAGTATAATTAATACCTTTAGTAGAATTATTATCTTCAGTAGCCATTATAAATACGGACAATTAAGCGTACCTACGTCCACTTGCGAGCAAGCTCAAAATTTAAAAAATCTAATTTGCGCTTGGAAACATATACCAATGCATCTGGGTACCGGGTACCTACCATATTCGGGAGATGGAAGGTTAAATTGTTCCTGGGAAAATAAGGGTTAAAAATAATATGTTTTTTATGAAATTGAATAAGAACATTTTCTGTGACGTCATTATCTTGAACAGCAGGAGGAAAGCATATTAACAATGTAACCCGTGGTGCCGTGGTTGGCCAATCATTGGTTTTGGGTTACCTACTCTACGTATTAAAGTTACTTTATTTTGTTTTTTGAGCTTGTTAATAAAAAATTTTGTAATAAGAAAAAATACTTACGTGTTTCCAATTTCGATCTATTCTTTAAAAATATTTAATGAAAAAATCATGCAAGCAGCACATTGCTAGATTTTTTAAGTATTTTAGCGAGCATTTATTAACATGCATTAACATCATGGCCGAAAGAATACGTAAGGCCATGCATTAACATGTTGAGTGCCAAGGCAAATTTTGAAATTTTCATCTCAGGCCCATTACCAGATCCGTATCATACCTTCTAAATTACAGCTTTTTCTATAACCAATTTTTACTAATAACATCCCTAAGCTGATTTAAAAATATAATACAGACACCAGTGTCTGCGCTGACGCAGCGTGAGCTGTCACAGGGCCAAAACAGACACTTTTAGCAGACACGTAATTTGTTTGCAGACATGTCTGAACGTGGATTTTCGCACGTGCATTTTAGTAGTGAATTGTAAAGAAAACGCCAAGATGAATTTTGCATAATTGTATATTTATTTTTTATTAATATAACGTCACCGTGTCTGCTTTGGCCCTGTCGTAGAATATGAAAAAAGCATTTCATCAGTGGGCCAAAGCAGACGCAAAAGCAGTCACACATTATAAAATCATAACACGACGCGCTCAGGCCTGTCCATGTGTCCATGTCTAGGGGTTTTTGCGGACGGGCTGGAACAGACACTCACCGTTGGAAATCCGTCTAAAATGTACTAATTTAGTACATTTGGACAAATACAGAAGAAGACACCGGTGTCTGCGTTGTCCCTGTGATTAATACAACGAACCGGTGTCTGCAATGGCACTCAACGTGTTCATAGGACACGCGGAGTTGAACTAGGTACATGGAGACAGTATCCTTAATGCAGTAATCTCATAAAACCGACAACGGAATAGAAAATAACAAACTCGAAATCTTTTATCCTGTCAAATTCGAAAACCGATTTGGCTTTAAATACAAACGCCTGTCATTTACCCATACCGCATCCATTTATTATTCTTTTGACAAGCGGTTTCTGCATATTAATATCCACAAAAAGGACGAAGAATATACAACAAAAATATTTCTAATAATACGTTTGCCTCGGTATGAATAGCGGATGAAAGATTCGCATCCCCTCGCTCGACAGACCTCAGAATTTTCTTTTTATCGATCGTGAAGACTGATTACTTTTTCAGTGATTGATCGCCGGTAGAAGATGCCTATGTGAATGAGTCAGAGTCGTCTGGGCTTGAGGGATTTAAGCTGTGACTTGCTTGATTGAATTTGCTAAGTTCTGCGATTGTCAACATTATTGTTTGCCATTTTCAAATGAAAAATTGGTGAAGAATAGGTTAATCAACATATTATACATCACGTTTCGTCAAGGGCGGATCTATAGGATGTTCTTAGTAGGGAGGAGATGGGTAATTATATGAAAAGCAATAAGAATAATTAAAGTATATACTTATAATTTAGTATTTCGGTATCTTGTAGTCCATGATCGTTTAACATTTTTGTTACTACGTAAAATTTAAATGATTTTGTCGTGATAGTGACAGTGACAATAGTACCATATCGTTTATATCTTCTTATGCAGTTTAAATAAAATGACTGAAATATATTTGTGAGTCGTAGTATGTATATATTAATATATTTGTATAATAAATAAAAAGAACAAAGTAAGGTCTTGTGCTGGCCACATCGGATTTTTTTATAATAGTCATATCATAATAAATAAACAACTACCTACTTACATAGCCTACTTTTTAACATAATATGTAGCTCGGTGTTTTGTATTCGAACGTAGACACTAACGTAAATGTAAACGATAAATAAATAGATAGGTACGCTTGGTACAATTATTCAAAGGTTTATTTAATTGTAAATACAGTGTTCATTTGATATACTATACACTTGATGCACGAACACTTTTATTGTAGTACAGTAGTCAATTAAAAACCATTAGTTTGTTATTAATTAACTGCTTTCCTTTGAAATTTAAACAAGACAATTGAGTCAGAAAACAAATTAGTAACAAATATTTAAATAGACAATTTATTATTGGCTCACCTTTTTACCTTCCGCTTACCTGTAAAGGAAGGTATTGGAATCATGCAAAAAATCGGGTTGTGAGTTTTAAGTGGATGAGCACGAATTATGGTCCTTACAACTCATTTTTGATAGTTTCTCGATGATGTCTGTATGTATGTGTGCGTGTGCATGTGTGTGTGTGTGTGTGTGTGTGTGTGTGTGTGTGGTCCGGGCCGATGCCGGATGTCGCATAACTCAAATACGAATTACCCAAAAATTTTGATATTTGGTATTTTACAATTGTATACGAATAAGAAGAGCTCATCAGATTTTGGTACAAATATCTTCACCGGAAGTTATATTTTTTGAAGATTGAAAAAGATAATTGTCAAAAATTTATATAAATAAATATAGTATTTATTTGTAATAAGAATAAGAGGCAAAGTAATTTGCAACTTACGTTATAAAAAAATTGTCTTTATCTGGTAGCATTAAAAAACTGCAGTAAAATATAAAAAATAAATTTATCAGATAAAACGTTGAAATCTTGTAATCCATGTTCGGTTGATTTTTGTTTCTGCATAAAAAATAGTGACAGGTGAGACGGGTGACAAGTTGACATACTAGCGTCATATAAGTCATAAGTAAGATATTAAATGTATTAATTGAACGGAGGATGGCTTCAACACAGAAGAGTTTGCCTGTAAACGAATCTTTTGATTCAGGTGATGTAAATTTCTGTGTATAAATATTTTAGATTTTTATTTGTATATTTTAGAAACACCGGATTTTATACGTATATATTTATGTTTATAAGTCTAGATATGGCGGAAGGTTGTGTGTAGGCCACTTCAGATTTTTTGATATTCATAAGATTATAGATTTATTGTGGCCTTGCAATTTTTTTTAGGAATGCGTTATGTGTGTTTGAATGTGATTCTAACAACTTAAGTTCGGATTCAGTCAGGCACACATTACAGTTTAACTGCACAAACATCTCACTTTTGGTGTACTTCCCACTAACAACCAAGAGTGAGTTAATGACTGGTAACCGCACACAAGATGTCCGGTCAACCAACACAAAATTGTGACAAATATTGTATTATAAAACTATGTTTAAATGTTTATTCAATTTGACATTCCAATATAAAGAAATTAAATAAAACTCTCATATATAATGAAATATTCAATCTAAATTGATAATTATTTTAAAGGGGGAATCCCCCCGAGCATCCCCCATGACTTCAGTAACATAGCCTATTAGCCATTATATATTGTAATCATAATCATATAATTCAAATTTTTAGACAATCACAATGTCCATCCTCTTCAGTGGGATTCGAACCCACGACCTCGCTGGCCGCTCGGAACAGAGTGAATCTATAGACACGTTAGTCCGCGCGGCCATCCTGGCCGGAAAATTGATAATTAGTTGCATTTTTTGGAGTTCGGAATTACTGTTGTGCTTATTTACATTTTTACTCCTAAGAAATATATATTTTTTAAAACCAGAAATACACGTGTTCATTAAATTTTAATTACAAATTGACTGTACGTAGGTATTATTTGTACGTATGTTCTAATGCAATATGCAATATATTATCTTCTCTAAAGTTAAGTAATTCCAGACTAACTTTTAATTATGCGCAACTAATTGATAATGATAATGATTGTACTGTAATTCAAGGATAATTTATTTAAAATTGTTGATACTATTCCTCGAATGTAGAACGACGCATATGCATGTTTTCTGTACATCAGCGAGCGCATTTTTTTATTATTTTTATATTTTCTCGCCTCGTTTGTCTGTCAACGTTGTAATATTTTTAGAATTGTCAGTAGAAATAATAGATGAATAATGTATTATGTTTTGTATTTAGTGAACATTCATCGGGCTATTAATATTTGAAAGATGAAACGAATAATATGCGTCATAAAAAATATTATGCAGAATTAACCGCTAGTGATATAGTATAATAATTATTATACAGGGTGTCTCTAAAATGAGTGTACATGGCTTAACCACAGCTTCCTGGGCCCAAAATAAGACGATTTAACCACACTAACCTATATCCAAAAGTGTACCGTTAAGTCGGAATTCTGCTTCAAAGTTCTTTCGAAAATAACGAATTTTGCTTATAACTAAAAATTGCTTAGGCAGATTTAGATGAAATTTTGTATGACATGAAACATGGCTATATAAGTCATCTTTTGAAATTATATTTGTTATTTTTAGTGCACTGCTAGTGCGTAAAACTGTAGTGCTAGTCCCTTAATTAGGCTCTAACTTTTTAATGACCAGGCTGAGAACTTTTTAAAAAAATTTTAGAAAGAGACTTGCATAAGTAAACTTTAATTTCTTCGTTCAATTTTTAATATCTCCTACGGTTTAGACAGATAAAACTCAAATCCGTGTGCTTGCATCGTGTATTTCTCAAAACTACAATTTTATCTAGTAGTGTAACAAACAATAATTTATAAGAAAAAAATAAGATTATTGTTAAAATTACAATAAATGCTCAATGCGACCACAATGTGAATGCAAAGGTCAATTCTTCGCAAAAAATTGTATTGTGCCCTTTGCAACATTGTACATTATTCTTTATTGATAGAGAAAAATTTTGAATTCTTGCTAAAAGTTCATTTTCAGTGTTGGGCTGACTGTAAACTTTACTTTTCAATGTTCCTCAGAAAAAAAAAACGCTAGACAAAATTGTATTTTATAACAAATATCATTTCAAAAGATGACTTATAGCCATGTTTCATGACATACAAAATTTAATCTAAATCTGCCTAAGCAATTTTTCGTTATTTTTGCAAGAACTTTGAAACAGAATTCCGGCTTAACGGTACACTTTTGGATATAGGTAAGTTTGGTTAAATCGTCTTTTTTGGGCCCAGGAAGCTGTGGTTAAGCCATGTACACTCATTTTAGAGACATCCTGTATAGGGTGTTTCAGGGTTAAGTATCTTAACTTAAAATATGAATGTAGGACCTCAAAACAAGAAAAAATTTTCGTTTGGAGATTTTCCCGCAAGCGCTTCGTTTAGGAGATATTAGCTTTTAAAGTTACAGATGATTTCATGTTTCAATTTTATTGAAACTCACTCATGTAAGATATCAATATGTAGCTAAGTAGCTATAAATGTTTCAGCCAAGCGCGAATACAAGGGGGTAATGGAGGATCTTTTGTGTTTGTCACTTTCATACTGAAACAATCTCCTGGGTCCGTCACAGCCAAGTTTAACATAAGATTTTTATTATTTTTGATCCTACATCATTAATTGAATAATAGGATTAACATGATCACTGAACTCCTTTTATTCATACAAAATAAATTTAGTTCGTTTAAATCTTTTGTGAAGTAAACTGCTATCATGCAACATACATTTACAAAAATAGTGAGTAGACATGGTGATCGTTTATGAATTTAGCAACGGAAACATCAACGCGAAGAAATAACCAAATAACACAGGATCAATGTCGAGCAGTTACTCGATCTGTCATCGACAGATGGGATAATAATTAACTTCGAGCTAAGGTTAACATTTTTTTTTACATATTTTGTAAATTCATATTGGTTTTAGCAATAAAGTTGATAACAAGCAATATTTATTTATTATTATTTCTTTATTTTTACAAAAATTTCAAATTCCTACTTGTAACTTCAGAAGCCAATATCTTTTAAATGAAGCATTTGCGAGAAAATCTCCACATGAATTTTTTTCTTGTTTTGAGGTCTTATATTCATTTTTTAAGATAGGATACTTAACCCTGAAACAACCTGTAAGAACAGAAAGTTCTGTTAGAGAAAACATCATTAAGAAGTTTCATTGGTCAAAACGCATTATTACTGAATAATGAGTAATTTATCGGTAATTTATTAGATACCTACTGAACTGAAAACAAACACAAAAAGAACGTAACATTCAAAAAACAAATCCATATCTTGTAGTTTTAAAAGCATGATTTTAAACATTGTTGTTAGATTTATAAGCAAAGATTTATAAATAAATCCAATTTAATGTTAAATGATCACCCGGTTTGTTTTATATTTTAATAGGAATATATGCTGCAAGTTTCATAGATACCTACGTACCTACCTATTAAATAATATAAAATAAGTTCTTCATAGAATGAAAGTTAGGTAGTTAGCAAAAGTTTATTTTTAGAATAATTGCTCAGTAATTACTTTGAACTCATTGTTTTGATTAGTCATATTGTCTTTAACAGTGAAATAATCTAATTTAAAATTGATTTACAATTCAGAAAAGCGCGCTTATTTATAATGTTTGTATACAGAATCACACTCATTTTTTAAAATTCTTATATTTTGTATTTCTTTGTAAAGTGTCTTTCTTTTATATTCCTTTCAAAAGCACGGATAACGTAAAGGTTTCTTTTATCATAAGAATCTTAACTTGACAAGAAAATATGAACAGAATTTAAATTACACGGAGGCAAAAAGTAGGGAGACAAGAAAATCACAAGCTAAGCGTTGGATGACATACAATTATTCCACTTTTAGTTGGTTTCTTTTCAAAAATTATTTACATTTTCTGTAGCCACATTTTACTTTGTTGTATTCTCAGAATTGAGGTTTATATCAACAGCAAAGTTAAATTTTTATCCTTCAATAATAAAATTATACCATTATAATGCATGATAATTGGAGATAATTTATTGCATCCACAATTACTTATATATTTTTGTTATTATTTGATAGTTTACTTTACTTTTTTAAACAGAATATTGAAACTCAATAGTAAAGCTAAAGAAAGTAACGTAGGTACATAAACGTATTTCTTACTTTATAAAAAATGAAATATTTTAGAATGCTATCATCTCAAATTATAACATGAATCAATTATTATTCAATACACGTAACTAAATAGTATTTTACTCTACTCGTAGTTTAATATGGTAAAGCAATTACCGGCAATTACCTTCTTACTTATTCGGCAATATTTATATACTATATACTATTATTCACCTTTGAATTAAAAATAAAAGATAAATTATTATTTTGTTTTAATTCTGTCATGTTTTTATTTAAAATACGACGTCTCGTAAACGATGTGTTCTGAAAATTTATTTGAATAAAAAAATAAAATAGTTATAAGCCAGATTTTTTTAAATAAGTAGGTACCTACTGTACTATCTTGTTAGGTATAAATAAAATATGTATGAGCCAGTTCTGTAACTCTGTAATTTTGTTGGATTATTTAATTGCAAATTAAGAATTATAACTTTACCTCATACAAAATATTTTTAATAAATAGGTGTCTCGACTAAAAAAATTAATAGATAATGTGTGCGTTAGGTATTTGTACATCTCTCGGAGATATTAAAGCATTCCGCTTCGCGCCGCAATTTAGTATAGAACCTCGCGTTGTAAAATAAAATCGATAAAACCTACCCACTTATAATGTAAATAATTTTTTGTCCATCAAACTTCCTGACAATTTTTAGTGAATTTGACATTCTTAGCATTGACAGTTGGCCGTAAGCTTTAAAATAGGATAACCTTAAATTAATTTTATTGAACATAATGTCATTATGAACTCATTTGAACTGAAAATATTTAAACTCTGTCAATAATTATTTCGAATGTCTAACCTCTACTTCATTAGCGTGAAATGAGCTCGAGAATCGCATTATTATTCCATTCTGCCTGGTTGTTTACGTTAGTTTCCCCTTTTGGTTCTAATACTGGCTGTCATGTTAGTTAAGAGAACGGGAACGGACACCAACATTACGTTAAAACAACTCCGGGCAAAAGCGTCTCTCGACGAGCCAAACCAATACTCACGTACATACAAAGGACTTATAGGATTACCGCCTTCAAATCGGAACTTTGTGCAAGAGAAATGTAAATAAAGATCTGAAAAACATCCGCTTTTCCGCGACAGTTCATTTGATTAGAAAGATTAAAAGGCTGCATAGCTAAAGAGTTAAATAAGTAGCGAGGTGTTAAATTTCAAATGAGATAACGGAGAAAAGGACTTTGCATTTAATTATATCATTCAAGCTTTCAATTTGAATTAAATGAAAAAAAAACGAGAAAACTTCATTCTTTAGTATTTGACATGTTTAACATTTTTTCCTTGCTGGTGGAACACAATAAAAATGGCTAATTATAATTACCTACACATGACTGATATAATGTGTAGAAAAAATATATTGTGTAGGTACAAAACAAGTTTCTGTACAACAAAAAGGTTGTTGTTTTTTACCACTGCATTTGTTAGACAAAATTATTTTTTCATATACCTATAAGATTCTACTTATTGTATGCAATCGTGCAATAGTCTTTTTTGCATGATCGATCATTTTGTAGCGTTTATTGGCTCTGTTCCCAAGATAGTAGGTTTTGTTTACAAATTACAAGGTGGTAAGTAATTTAGAAGGCGGTAAGCACAGATAACCAAGGCATCAAAATGCCAATATAACCAAATATTTAACATAATTTTGAAGTTTATTTTATTGTATGGATCATGCAAAAATTTTAAGCATTATGGACTATAGTGCATTTTGTACCGGTTTCATATAATATTGGAATCGGACTCCAAATACAGGGTTCGCCAGTCAAATGGAAAGATTTGATGTGGGGCTTAGAGCTCGTGGTGGGGAGGAAGATCGCCGACTCAACATTATCAGCGTGGTCTACCATTTAGTTTACAATGTATCGTTGGACGGGTAAACAGTGTGCCTACGCAGTTAAAGCGTAGCCACGCTGTCCACCCGTAAAATAAAACCGATAGTTATTTGTTTAACTAGGCAAAAAAATATTAGATTTGCTACCGCGGCTAGAGTTTCGTAGACGAGGCACAGCCGAGGCTATGAATCTATCGTAGCTTAGTCAGCAAATCTGTTTTTTGCCATGTTAAACACATTATTTTTTCGGCGATTGTTATTAATTAATATTAATTTAGTGATTATTTTAAATATTTTGATAGGTATCGCAATCAAATTATGTTGCTATGTGTAGGTACCTATATGTTGACAGTTGCTATGAAAAAATAAAATAGGTTAGGTATGTTGATGAATTTTATAAATGTCAAATTTATTGATTCACCATAGTAACAATTACTTTTGCTGCCTAGGCTTTTTTTACTATTTTTGCTGTCAACTGTCAAAAAAACAGCACTTTTAATGTCAATCGCCGAAAAATAACTATTTATTTATTTTATAGCATGTTTGATATTTGTTTCATTTTAATTTTGTACCAGTAATATAGTTAATAATTATATTACTTGGCCCATTTTACCAAAGTTGATAGCACTATAGCTATGCACATTGATATAAATCGAAGTTCTTTAGAAATAAAATAATATACGTAACCTAATTATATTATTTAGAAATATAGGTACTAAACTCATTTTTTTAAAAAACAAATACCTACCAAATTAATTATTGTGTTGTCTCGAATTTCGGTTCATAAAAAACAAACTCGATATTGAAAAAATCATATGAAATCGGTGTTTTGACACCTTTTGTGAGCTATGAGGTTAGGTGTAAGATATTTCACTTGGCAATAATCGTTTTCAATGGTTTTCTAGATTTTCATCTTTTGAAACAACTGCAGAAAATCGCATGGAATGATACATACACAATGCTTGTAATTTATGATTCATCAAGTTGGAACTAATGAAAATTGACGAGTAATAAAATCTAAGTTTTACAAATTTATGAATAACAAATAATAATATATTTATTTAAGTAGCTTTAAGCTAATAAAGATTACACTACAGATGTTTATGAAAAGCAATACAATATTATATAAGTATAGGTAAATAAATACAGTACCTAAATACAAGTTTACAAAATTTCTCTTAATCTAGTTTTAAATTCCTTAACAGTGGTAGGATTTTTGATACTTGGTGGTAAGTTATTATAGTTATAGATAATACCACCTTTGTTGAAAATACTCAAACATGTTTTACTTTTTGGAACATACAGATGATTTATTTGTCTAACTGTGGATATCTTGAACATATTTAATATTAGCTGATAGATAGTTTGGCAATTTATTATATATAATTTTATAGATAAAAACTAAAACATTATATTCTACAAATTTTTTTATATTCAACCATCCTAACATATTTAACATGTTGTGTATATTTGTACGTCTACCACATTTTAAAATGATTCTCATAGCCCTATTTTGCAGTTTTTAGAGCTTATCTATTTATTTTTATAAATCTTTAAATATTGAACAAAATCACATCAAAGTTTGTTGACAAATATAAAAATGTTCACATGATTTGCAATTTCAATAATTCCATTGCGATTTTGTTTAATATTACAATTTTATAGATCTGTAGCAACTACAGATTTTCACAGAATCCCACTATTATAAGTATATATACACACGGGAGGTGCGGTGTTAACTTTTAAATGTGAAATTTAATTCGAAAAAATTGCCTTTGCTTAAATTTTTATTTAGATTTATAATGTTAATTTTTTTCTATATATTTTTATTATCTTTGTGCGTTAATTCTGCGATGTTCCATTTAATCCAATTCTATGAATTCGTTTAAAAAAAATTATTTTCTCTATATCTAAGCGGTTACAAAATAAAAAATAGTTTATGTTTTCATTATAAAGAACGATATTCTCAATTTTAATTAAATTCTTTTTATTTTTGATGTGACGAGAGAATATCCTTAATGAACTATAAAAGTAGACGGTTTTCCTAAACAACTATAATTTGTTTCAAAATGTATAATTTGATATTTATGATATTGTAATTAACAACCGTTTTCAGTGCCGGCGACGGCACTCATGTATGTGCTTTTTTGCTCTGGATTTAAGCTTCGCCAATTAATTCCATAATTCCAACAGCCGTAGACTAACAAAAGCTATTATTTATTCGTTTTGTTTCTATATTTACTCAGTAAAATTAAATAAAGCAATCACTTTTAAATATTCTTTCGTTCTTTGTATGCAATATATGTAGGTAGCTATACGTTTGTATGTACCAATGTCATGTAAAGAATTTTGTTCTTTACCAAGGTTTTTATTAATGTATTTCAGTGGTTTTTATTAATGTATTTCTGAAATATTGATTTCCCATACTAAACGCTTGTGTCAACCTTTGGACATTAAAAAAGAAGTCCAATCATTTATCATTTCGAACATTTCCAACAAAATTTAACTTTTTCACGAATGAAATTTTCCATATATCATCAAAGATATCGCAAAATTCACACGCTGTTAAAAAGTTCGCTGTAAAATTTATTAATAATAAACACAATAGCACAAAAGAATGTGTCTACTGTATATGCTAATACGAAAGAATAAATTTGCAATTTTACTTTTACATTTGATTAAATGTAATTATGTATTCAAATTAGTGCTTGGTATTTCGAGTAAGGAAATAAAGTGTTTTATGCTATTTTCGTAGGTGTTTTATTAGTTTATTTCTAAAAGAGTATGTTAATATTGTTTATGTTCTAGAATTTATACACCGTACACGTACACGATTTATTATTTGTAATTAATTTACATCAACATATATTATTTAACTAAGTCACGCATTTCAGTTTAGTATAAGTTACTATTTCTACGTTCGTTACTGGACCAGTTTTATGTACAGATTTATTCTCTTGGGAGCAAAGTAATAATTTCCTGCCTCATAGCTAAGCAACCATTAATAAAATGTTATTATGTTTATTAATTTATATTATACGATAATTAAATCATACATAGGTACATTAAATTTTTGATTTATTTAGTTGTACCAAATGGTCATTCTTTCTTAGTGAGTAACAACTAACTACTCTCAACTTTATGACCAGTAAAATTTATGGTTTCGACCAATAATATTATGTATTAGGTACTGTGGTAGCGTTAAACAAAAAGAATTTTTGGAAAATTTGCAAAATTAAGAAAGGATACTCAAAGAGAACATTTTAAATACCATTGGAGTAGCGAATTTTCTTCAAAGCAATATAATTAAAATTATTACAAGATCAAACATTTTTTATTAGATATTAGTATACAATTTTTTGTAAATTGTAGAAGTTTTGAATAAAATATTATAAATAACTATCAACCAGTGGTACCTACAAAAAATATTCACTTTCTGAATTTTTTATACTACTGTTCCTCGCTCGGAACATTTTTTTTCGTAAGTTTAAAATTCTACTGTGATTAAATTTTTTGGAGTACCTACTTGTCGCCTAGTAAAAATGTTTAATTATGAAAACAATCATAGGTATGAAAATATATAATTATATTTGTTTAGTACAACATTTTAACACATTTTCAGTAATTTAAAATTTATTAAATTTAAAGGTATTTATATTTTAATGAATTTATAATAGAAATACTAATTAAAATTCAGTATTTATTGATTTTGTTATAAATTCGGATATGTCAAATGAGTCACATAAACAAATATTTTAAGACATGATTTGATTCATTTAATAAAAAATATCTTTAAATAAAAGAGTAAATGATAGCAGGGAGACACTCAAAAATGTTATGGTTTGTCCGAGGCTTTGTCCTTCGTTTTATTTAAAATTTTGTGAATCTATCAGCTTAGATAAATAATGCCAAATTTTCTTCTAAGCGTAAAATCTTTGTGATTATGCAAAACAATTCAAAAATTCTGTATCTGAGTGAATTTGTGGACAACAGTTTAACTGTTTCGTAACTATTTTCTATTTTAAGACCTTGACTGTGTCAGCATAGGCAAGGTGAGTGACTGTCTAAATTTTAAAATTATCTACTGACTATCCATTTTTTGTTGGTAAAGTTAAAATAATTATGATCAATTTTGATAATAATATTAATGTTTTGTTACCTACTATATTTATTTGTTTACGAGACAGGTTCGTACTTTTATAACACGGTGCTATTGAAAATAAATAAATTAAATAATAACTTTTTGTACATGAACATACATTTATGTTTTGTAATTTATTATTTTCACATAAATTATCATTGTATATTAAATTATTATTTTACTATTCTCAAATGGTTTTTATTTTTATTATCTAGTTCCTAGTTGTTTAATATGAGTTTTCAAATAAATGTCATTATTTATTAACATGATAACGCGAATACAGCAATAATAATTTAATAATAATAATAACTACAATAAACTGATGTTAATTATTCTGAACAGGGCCGCAGACAGGGGGATAAAATTGTAGGTATCAAATAATTTTTATCAGAAGTGCAGTATAAAACAATACTTATTTAAAGTCGGCCAAACAAGCATACTGTGCCAGGCACGTATACAAGGGGATGTTAAAGGGGTATAAAAACCCTTCCATGAGCCTTAACTTTTATTTAATTCTAATTCTGTGATTTGAAAATTTATTTTTGCACAGAAAATGGGTAAATTGAAAACATGCAGTAGGTATCACATGTTTTGAAAACAATATCTTTCAATTATAAAGGAATAAATTGACCTTGAATGAAAAAAAAATTTGCCCGCGGCACATTTTTATTTACCTGCAAATACATAATACGTACCTACCTACTTAGAAAAAAATTAAGCTGCCAACTCCTAAGACCAAATATTAACTGGACGAGTAAAGGGCCATTTTTACGTGATTCAAAGATTTTTGACATTTCCATAACGTGACATAATATAGTACATAATTTTTTTTAAATTTTAAAAACTGTTTCCTTCAAAAATGTTTTAAATATATTTGCTCCGCTTAGACAAATACAATAAAATATTCGATACCTACTGCTCAATGTTTTCTATTATTTACGTATGTAAAGTTTCGAATTGAATTGTTATTTCATATTTTCAGTACGTCATTAATAGCCAATAAGATTAAAGTAATCTTCACGTGATCCAAAACTATATCTATCTCATTGGACAATCTTTGAGTCAAGTTCTATAAATGGAATTGTATTGGGCATTATCAGTCTAGTTAATATTTGCTTTCTGGCCCACTCCTAAATTCGAGTTGCCCATTTTAAATTTTGGACCTGGCTACGATCCTGATTCTGATGGTTAAAATATTGGAATATGCATTATTTATCAATAAATACGTATTCTGTTGTACTGTAACATAAATACCAACAGTACTATTGTAGGTACTACTGTTGGCATTTATTATTTTTAGCTCAACAAATAATCCAAATTATAGTAATAATAAAATCGAACTACATATATTGACAAACACATTCAAATATAAATATAAATAGTTAATTTTGCCAAGATGAATAGTAGATTTTTATTATATTATTCAATGAGAGATTAACCAAATCAATTGCCCCAAAACACTATAAATTATTGCCAAATTGAACTCGAGTAAAATACTTAACTTACCATCTGTAAAATACTGAAAGATAAATTACAACAATTATGTGAGTCTGTCCACCCATCCAAAATTTTCAGAAATATATTATACACCGATGTACATACACATTACTTTAAAAATTCACTTATGTTTAGATATGTTATATTACAGGAAGATATTGGCTAATTACCATAACACAAAGAGTCACTCCTTGTGAAACTATGGGCCCTAATTAATGCTTAGTTTCTTTTACGAGTGGAAATGCGCTCGTATAAAGGACAGAAAAAGGTAAAATGGTAAAAGTAAAAGAGATCAAACAACTAAAGAACTTCACATAAAAGTAGTAAGCCCTTTAGAGCTGAGGACTTTCATTGTAAGTGGTAAATTTGGTATCAAGACACACGCAAATCAAGTTAGCGTATATCGCGTAGGAGAGGGTGACGGTAATTGCGAATTCCCAAGATTTAATTTGCAACAAGATCAGAATAATATGGAAATTTATGATAGGTGATACGGTGGTACATACACGATTTTGGTGGAAATTCACTAGAAATTCAATGGAAACCAAATTGAAATTTAGTTTTCCCTAACCGTCTGGAATGTTTCACAGAGAAATCCGCGCTCTTATAATGTTATATATTAGATCCATATAGACAGAATCTATTGATTTAGTTAGTTGCCATTTAAGAAAACTTAAATCTGTTGTGATTTAGTATATTTTTAATTTTATTTATGTACAGCTGTTCAATAAATACGTTTTGTGACATTGTTTACAGTCCATAAAGTTACACTTTATTGGACTCAGTAACCTAAAACAGAAAAAATTATCAACTGTTGTGTTAAGGAATATAATGCTAAAACTAATTTTGTGGAATATTATACCTACCTATGTGATTTTTTTTACTATTTTTGGATCTTCACCTGATTCTCACCCTTCTCTCGTTTCTTAAAAAGAAGAATATAATGAACTGTCAAAATTATAGCAAAACTAAAGTCAAGATAAATTGAAAGATTTATTTAATTTTTTTAATGATTTCTTTAATATTTTCTTTTTACACCTTCTGTGCAAATGACACTTTACATGTATTATGGTAACTAAGTAAATTACAATGCTCATAGATTGATTACAAAATGTAACGTATCTTAACGTAACGTAGTTAATTTGTTAAAAAAACGTTGTGAAGGTGGAAATAAAATTTTGTACACGGCTTGCTTGCAAATAATCTTTATTGGGCTCACTGTATTAAGGAGTCTCGCTCTTTTGTCGCTCGCCCTCAAACTTTCCAGCTCACCCGTAAAAATTAATTTACTACGCTCGCCACGTAACTATTGACCATCCCTCATTTCTTTCAAAGAATATTTGACTCAGACTTTAATAACAACATAGGAACTCTTCAATCACAAATCTGACACTTTGAAATTATTAAGCTCAAACAAAGACCCAAAAAAGCAATCTGTGACGTGAGATAGGTTCATAATATTACATATTTGAAGAAAAAGTTTCCTCCGGGCAGTCGAACATAAAACATTGAATGTATCTCGTTATATAAACTCGCTTATATTTAGTAACCTCGCTATCATCTAAGTTATGTATTATTTATTATTATTTTGACGATAACTATTCTTCACGATTAACTCCCAATTACAGAAAGGTAGATGTTATTTGGAATCCAACCACTCAGACACAGTGGTAGTATTATTATCGGTTGCGCTGAGAATCGAAATTTATTTTGAAAAACTATACATTAAAATAACTGCATTACTTTTATCTATTATGTCAACATTAACAATTTAAGTAATTTGAAAACTAAGTTTTTTGGTTTTTAATATTTATAAAATTTAATAAATTGACCATCAGTCTTTAGACAATCGCTTTTACCGGCCCAAATCCAGCCGGCCTACCGGGAAATTTCCTCCATCCACCCCTGCTAGCTATTATATAAATATTTATCTTGTAATTTTGAAAGATATGGGGATTCCCATAACATAACTGTTGTTATTGTTTACATTTACCTTTTTTGTATCATCTGATTGGATCGAATTATGTAACTGTTAAAACAACTTATGATTGATTGATTATGTGCATACTGAAGTAATTCACATGACGTGAGTCAGGACTACTTCGAACAAAAAATCTGACGTGGGCACCACATGACTTCCTTGTACGCCTTGTGTGTTCATACTTTTCTTAATAACTAAAATGTAGAATAATATAAAAAATTCTTTTAAACTATTATACTAGTATACTCACAAATATATTTTAGTCATTTTATTTAAACTGCAGAAGAAGATATAAAGCATATTTTACTATTGTCACTGTCATGTCATAATCATTTAAATTTTACGTAGTAACAAATGTTAAACGATCATGGAGTACAAGATACCGAAATAATAAATTATAAGTATATACTTTAATTATTCTTAAATGATAGAAGATACAGAAAAATTTATAAAATACCGATTGTAGATAATAATCACATAATCTTTCATTTAAAATAAAAAAAATTTGTGTTAAATTATATATTTATCGAAATATTTTTAAAAAGTACTACTTCCGGTTTATAGATTGAAACCAAAAATAGGAGGTGCACAACTAGATGCTATAACAGTCCTAAATACAAAATTTCAACTTTCTACGTCTAACCGTATTTGAGTTATGCGACACACATACGTACTTACGTACGTACAGACGTCACGACGAAACTAGTCATAATGGATTCAGAAAAGGTCAAAACGGATATTTCCGTCAAAATCTGAGAACCTAAATTTTTCGCGATTACAATACTTCCTTACTTCGTACAAGGAAGTAAAAAGAAATACACGTCATAATGATAGTAGTGTTGTTTCAAGAAATCTTAAAAAATCTACTGATTGAAATGTAATTAGGACAAAACGTATTTTTCGTAATCTTAAAGGAACGATTGACTATGGTATTTCGCATAAAAAATAATAAACCTACTGGAATTTCAGAGGAATTTAGTGATGCAGATCGTGGAGGTGACCTGGATAATGGGCGAACTTCAGGTGTGCTCTACATCTACTCGGGAGGTCTAATATCTTGGATAATGCTTGTTTTACACGATCCAATTTATTCATAAATTTAATTAGATATATAAAGTTGATATTTACATCGTCACTATGGTTTCGAAATGACATACTTTTAGGCACTGAGTGCCTTAAAGTAATGTTCATTTGTTCTTTAAGGCACTACGTGCCTTAAATAAATGCCATTTTATATTTCTTAAGAATTCAAACAAATAACGTCAAAAAATACATAAATTAACAATATTGATTGCACAATAATTTGCAATAAAGTATTAGTAAATTCGCCCATATCAATTTGAACAAATTGATATACAGTCTTAATATTTTCGTTTATGTGGTTAGATTATTTATTTTTATAAAACATGAAGCATCCACAATAGATTCAAACTGTACTACCTAAATTAATTCCTCCCTTCCATATTTTCCTTTTATTATAAAAATTTGGCGATTGTAGAAAAATATCTTGTATGTTATACGTGCTGAATTTGTTTTTTAAACTCAGGACGTGTTGCCCAGCCTCGACCTTCGTCTCGGTGGACAATATTTACGTCTATACTTCAAAAACAACCATTCAACAATCAACACTTATTACATAAATAGCTATTAAAAAGGTTGTTCGTTAAAGTGATTAAGGAATAATATGACACCAATTATTAATGTTGGTCTAATCAACAAGAAATCTGAATTTAGTTTTCTCTGTAAGGTGCACGGAACTAAAAATAGTACTACCTATGTAGGTATTTTAAAATATTGACAACAAAGTAAATTAAATAATAGTAAACAATGTTTTTCATCTCAGGTTTGTTTCAAGTAGGTATGTATAAAATACACATCTACTCAAAATATAAAAACTAGCATGTTAAATTGTATTATAAATATAACTAAAGCTTATTGAATAACATTTATAAATAGAAATTTAATAACTATTTCGTTCAATTCAACATTTTCAATATTCTCCAATTTACTACCTATTTAAATATTCGTTTTTCTTACTTTGTAATTTTGATAGAAAAGTTTTGCACGATAATATAATATAAAAAGCTGAAATAAAACAGTACCTATTTGAACTTGGTCTATTTTTACTTTGTGCCTTAAATAAAATATCTGAACTAGAATCAATACTAATTTAATTTTAATGACACGCAGCCATGCAAATAAGAAGTTCGAGAAAACTGTTGATGTTATGTCAAAACTAGGAAATATTAATGGATTGATTGATATTTTTATAAAAACTTTTTGCTTCAGTCAATATTAAGTTAATTATTTAGTGATGAAATTACGTATAAGATTAACCACAGCTTTTGAAGCTCTGAAAAGTTATATTATTTTTTAATATATAAAATAATTGAAAATGCATGTCATGTAATTTGTTAAATTATAACTGTAAAATAATCAATTCCAATATGTATCCTGTAACCAAAATATTAATGGATTGATTGATATTTTTATAAAAACTTTTTGCTTCAGTCAATATTAAGTTAATTATTTAGTGATGAAATTACGTATAAGATTAACCACAGCTTTTGAAGCTCTGAAAAGTTATATTATTTTTTAATATATAAAATAATTGAAAATGCATGTCATGTAATTTGTTAAATTATAACTGTAAAATAATCAATTCCAATATGTATCCTGTAACCAAAATACAAA
Organism: Agonum fuliginosum; assembly: GCA_947534325.1. Taxonomy (NCBI): domain Eukaryota; kingdom Metazoa; phylum Arthropoda; class Insecta; order Coleoptera; family Carabidae; genus Agonum; species Agonum fuliginosum. Next base: position 9,578,880 of record OX384029.1, on the reverse strand, counting down.
TTTAAATTGCGTTGGTGCAACCGTTCATTATTATTCTAAATTTGAAGTATTATTATTGCAATTCAAAATGGATTTTCAACTAATATACCTAATTAAATTAATTTACACGAGGACTGCAAAATGCAAGTCTGCTGAACATTGTCAAATATCAAACATATCAATATCATCTCGAATATCATGATCTCTATTATTTAAAATATCCCATTCACAATGGTGTTATATTTGTATGATCTGTGTGCCCGATTAGCAAATGTATGTATGTTTATCCAAGTCGTTAATTGAGGTTTAAATATTTACTTAAACTTGATTTTATAGCGGTCTAATTTGTATGTTTAACAAGGCTTATGTTCGGATAAATCTCAAATGAGTTGAAAGCATTTATATAGTCGCGCTTATTTGTGAATGTGAATTATATTATTTGATTATGTGATTGGAATGCGGTACGATTGTTTAGGATTAACTTCGCGGTATTAACCGAATACACATCGGATTAGACGACGAAGATTATACGAGTAGAATTTCACACTATTAGATTTGGACTTACGTACAATATATTGTTGTATACCTACATGTTTATGTTTATTTTATTACTTATCCAAAAGTTTAAACGAAACAAAATAATCGAAAGAATTCATACATTATTTATTTTGGTTTAGTACCTATATTTATTTTATTTCAAATACGAGGTTTTGAAAACAATTTTTTCTACGGAAGTGCGAATTCACATTTTTCAGACATTAAAATTGATGGTGAAAGTATGCTTTTGAAACATTGAGTGTTGAAAATAATTTCCACATTTCATTTTGTGCACTGAGTGCGAATTTTTCAATAAGTACATTTTTCATACCACATATCTTTTGTTGTAATAAGTATTAAAATGGACGATTTTCACTGAATTTGAGACATACACAATTTTGCTGAACTAGAAATTGAGCAATTACTGGAAGGTCAAAGCTGTCAGAATATTTTTGACTTCAGAGACAAAACTTTAGATTCATAATTGCCGTAAAATGTCCTACGGGGTACAAATAAACTCACTTTCAAATCAATACTATTTTCTACATGAAACATTATTTTTTTAATCACACCATAAATGCAAAATTCCAAAAATATACTGTCAGTGTTTAGATAGTGTTATTGTTTTCAGCTATGACAGCAAAGCCTATGATTTGTGTCTCTTAAATATGTTATTATATTTCAAATTTTTTTAAAAATTACCTAAATATTTCTTACTTTGCACATGCGGAAAGGGTCATTAAAAACTATGATAGTAGAACTCGCTGACGCTCGTGCTACAACTACCATCCTAGTTTTTCAATGAAGCTCTTTCCACACTTGTATTATAATATACTATTTTTACGTCTTTTGATGTTGATTGTATTGTTTAAAATAAAAATCACTGAACTATATAAAATAACGGGAAGGACGATATGTAGGTACATAAAAATTGCTTCCAGCATGGAGTTCTCCGTTTTTGATGTATTGGCAGCACTGCCAACCCCATAATTAGTGTCTTTTATTTTTTATGTTGCCTAAAGTTGGTAACATCTATAACGATACGTCACGTCGAATCGTCGACAGCCGTTTTGATTTTGTATTTGTGTTTTTCGGTTTGTTCGTTTGTTTTATCCTATTTTTGGTTTACTGTGTTTTATTTCAGTATTTTATATTTAAAACGTCCGCCAGTATATCAAAAATACAGGCAACCGCTAAAATGAAAGACACTAGATACGGGGTTAGCAAAAATGGAGGGCTCCGCTGGATGTACATTTCTGTAGTGGTCGTTCTTCCCGTTATTTTATATAGTTCAGTGAAAAAGAAACAACAAAATGATGCTGCAGTACGTACCTACATATTTTCTTTTAACAGTTTTTATGGAAACATTCAGAGCAAAATGTGTAAAAGTTACAAAACTCGATATTGGGATTTTACTTTCGAAGTCACCAAGCCTGGCATAAACAGTTTTGAGTGTTGATTTACTTAACGTAATACCAACTCTCCAACCTAATTTACAAAAATGAGCAAACTATAGTTAGTTGTCGATGGTTCAATAAAAGTACTAAGTGTTGTAAATTATTTACCAAGTTATTTACCTGTTACATATTACATTCTTAACCACGTATTTATAAGTTATCTGTTTCTGTATTTCATATAATTATTGAAGTAATGAAATAAGTTTTTGTTTTGTTTATGTTAATGCTTCACCAAATTCTAGATGTAAGTAACACTTTGTGAACCTAGAAGCTTCACAATTTCAATGATTCTGGCTATATTATTAAAAAATTTAAACTGAAATTTAACATGAAGAACATTCAAACATTTTGTCGGTATCATTCAGAAAAAAAATTTCAGGAATCGATTATGTAAAAAAAAATTATGCATTAATATTACAATGCTTCAATTAAGTCTTTAACTTTAATAATAAGGTCAGAATAAATGTAGTATTATTCTGTTACTGTTATAGGTAGCTAAAATGTGTGTAAATATTAATATTTTGGTAGGTATATAGTAGGTATTCGAAAAAAATTTATCATTTGGAAATAGCAAGTTTATGCTTAAAATTTTAGCAATGCACTTCCGAAATATTTATTTAGTGATTTGTAGAGGTTTTCAGTTTGTTTCAACTAGGTAACATTAAATATGCAAACTTTTTCATTCTTTTCAAACGTACTTTTGTGTGTGTTTATCAAAATTTCATATGCATTCATGATACAACAAAATCATAAAGTATAACGTCCTTTACTGCAGTAAATAAAATATCCATGGTTGAAAGAATTCTATTTCCATGTCATCATTTTAAATGTGAAACCCAGCACTTGATTCAAATACATGAAAATGTAACCGTCATCTAACTAAGCCAATCAAAATTTAATTTCGCGCCAAGTGCTTTTGGCTGTTGGTACATGGATGGCAGTGGCAAATGGCGACTGGTGATTGACGTTTAATTAAAAAATAAACACAGAGAATTAAAATAGGTTATTCTGTGGAATGTAGGAAAACAAGGCATGCGTTTAATTGTATTATTGTCAAATGGACAACAAAAAACCAACGCTAGGTGCGTTCATCCAACCCCTTTTGAGCGACATAAATGCTGTGTTTCTGAAAAAAAAACTAAGTTTTATGCGACACCAAGGAAATACAAATTACCCTAGACTATAAGTACAGCCTTTTCCATAGCTATGCAATAATACAAATTTTCGCCGATTGCTATTCAGGGTGTCAAAAGAACTGCATGGTTAGCTCAGCGGTAGAGGGTCCGCCTAGCATGCTAGCATTCCCCAGTTTGATTCCCAGCTCAACCGACAATAATGCCACTGAGTTCGAGTGGTTGGATTCCACTATAATAACATCTACCATTCTATAATTGGGAGTTAATCCTGTAGGATGGTTACCAGCAAAAAAATAAAAAAAGTATGAAAAACTTTGAGGTTATACTACACATGTTTTGAATTAAGGATACGACTTTTTAAGTGAACATGATGTATAGTGTAATTGGCGACAAGAAATAAAAATTAAAGTAGGTAATTTACGGTAATTTATTAGTTATTCAAGGTTAGTTTACATGATTTAAATAGTTCATTAGTTCTTAAATATTTCTTATGGATAAGTGGAAATTATTAACATGTTTTCACTTGAAAAACCTTCTTCTTTTTAATTGAGAATCAGGACATAAAAATGGATATACCGGGATATACGTACCTATACGTACCTATTCTAAATCTTGTTTTAACACACAGTAAGTGTGCTGTTGGTGTAACTTATAGTTTGTTAACATTACTATTTCTTGGCAGCAAAACACAAAATAAAAATCTATTTTATTAGCCTAGTTAAACACATCAAATAAGAAATTAATTAACAAGATATTATTCTTGAATTAAGTCAAATTGAACGAAATAATGTGCCAAATGTACCATGAAGGAAAAGTGTACAGTCTATTTTTCGGTGGTTTCAAGTTGATGACAACCCTCGTTTGGTAATTACTTGTTTCACAATGTAGTAGTATCTATTTATTTATTTGTATGTCATTGGCTTATTGCTAAAAATATAATTATAATAAACAAAACATTAATATGATTATAGAGAAACTTTAAGTGAATGTTCTACCTTCGTCCATTCTTAGAGTCAAAATGTCTTACCGTTGTAGCTTTTTGAGACTAGCGCACTTTATTATTTATTAATACTATTGTTGTTGGCATACAGCACAAAAAAAGCAATTTAAATGTTGACCTTAGTTACTTATTTATATTTAGATCTATTCAACACTTGATTATAAGTAAGTAGTGGAATCTAAATACACGCTACACAGTACATTATTTTTGTCGATTACTGAAATACAGAATGTTCCAAAACTGAGGACAAAAAATTAAACGTGCTGATCATGAAACAAACAGAAATATTTTTTGCCACTGGTCTGTAGTTATTTTTAATATTTTTTTTTTCAAATCTTCTACAATGAAAGTAATTGTTTACATAATATCTAATACTAAACCGTACTAAACTAATAACTGTCAAATTAACAAATATACCATCAAAACAGTGATATGTACTTAAAATGTACACACGTCAAGTAAACTACCCGTACTTTGCGTATTTACAAAAATCATGATCAACACGTCGTACAATACATCCATGAATTTTTTGTCCTAAGTTGTGACAACTAACGGACTAGCAAGTATCACATTTTCTGTCATCATTTAACAAACAATAAAAGAGTATATTGAAAGTTTTTAAATAAAAAGTAAGAGTAAAGAGGATATTACTTAGAAAAGAGTACAATACTCTAAAAAAGGTTTCGTCTGGTCAGCCTAAGTTGTGGAACACATGTATAATCACTGACCACCTCAAAACTGCAGTTTAAAAATTGTAGTATGCCTGAACAGCTAATTAAATAAAATATTATTATGTACAAAATGGTGATCCCCCAAATAAAATTATAAAGGGATAAAATAAAATTTATAAAAGGAATTGCAGTCTAGATTTAAAAAAATATATCAAAGTATTGTCCTACTTTTTCCAGCTAAAATCTTTTGATCTTTGTATAAGAAGATAGGAGACTCCGCATTTCTATATGAAAGAAAGAAGGAAATAAAATGTAGTACCTCTTTCAAATAAATTTTCCATTTGCTCTATCAACATCGTAGGTATTACATTGCATGCTGGAATAAACTCCACTACACATAATTACACAAAAAATCAATGTCACGTCAGTCACTCTACTCAACTACGATAAAAACACTCTGTCAATGTGTCAAACATCTTTTACAGCAACTAGTTGCGAAGCCTGGCAACATGGGTTCCTACTAAAAAATTTAATCGCTTGTGAGGCAATATGGCAACCGTGTAAGCCTGTGTTTATGTGGGTCCTATCCCAACTTTTTCAATTAATCACGCTGGCCTAATGGCTGCTTTCCATTACTGCGACATGGGAACGCAGCGCTGATGAAATTGTTCCCGACTCTCCAGAAACAGGACACGGGATAGTGCAGTTGCCTTGGAAAAATGTTAGTGTCACCTAGAAACAAGGGATCATTAGATTATACGGGATGTTATGGTGGCAGTAAAGGTCTTCCTTCATTTGGGAAATCTATTATATGTGTGCTTAATTATTACTATGGTCAGGGATATTGTTGATTTGAGTGTTGTTTAATCAAGTGCTGCCCGGAAAATAGCGTATGAGCTACCGATATCTATACTAAAGAAGATTATACCTACCATAAAATCTCTTGTTTTATTAACAAATGGCTTTTTGCTCAAACAAGTCAAACATTTGACGGTTATTTGTCTTAAAAATAGACTAACGGATATAGATAATTGAAGAATGCAAAAAAGTCATTTCGGTATTTGTATTCCTTTGGTTATTAGTACTATATTGTTAGTAGTATCAATTTTAATACGTTGCAGTTTCTAGAAATTTCCGAGAGAGCTACTTTCAAGCCTTAATAACTATTTTGTATTTTCTATCCCTTTATGTCTTCTATCTTGTGTTCGAAATTGGTGTATAATATAATAGCATTGAAAAGGATCTAATCAATATCTAAATACATTATTGAATTATTAAAATGTAGGTATGTAACAAAATACGATTAAAACACTAAAATTAATAAAACCAGTATATTGTATTTCTTGCTGAAAGTGTAATGTGTAGTAATAACCATGAACGACCGGTTTCATATATTAAATATTCATTGTCAAGACCGGTACTTATTTGCAATAAAAAATATATAAATAAATATAATACCTATCAAATTACAAAATAAAAATTAAATTTACAGACATTTGTATGTTTGTACTATATTTTATAAGGCTGGTTTGGTTTTCAGTGTCCAACTGATTGAGAAAAATTTTTCATGTGAACTTATTCAGTATTGTATTCTATATTATAGCAAGAAAAACAAATTCATAATGCACGTAAAATAAAAACATAGAATTCAAAAAATTTCTCACCAAAAAATCAATTAAAAAATAATAAAATATCGAAATGATAATTAAACTAAATTCTAAAAGAAATTAGGTAGTTTGTGAAAATTTGTTTTCATTTTCTCTTTTTATTTTTAATTCTATTCAAATATAACTTGAATTATTTTGTTGTTTTGTACTTACTTTGTAAAATCATATTTTTTTGACATTTTCAAATTTGTAATTTTTTTTTTACAAAAAAATATGTTCTTTTCAAAAAAAATAAAAATAAATAGTATATGTTCCCATTTAGGAAAAAAAAATTGTGCAACAAAGGTACGTTTTTAAAATATTTTGAAGAACCAGTCTAAATTATATTAGCTTCAGAGGAATTTAATCACTTTTGTTTTTCTTTCGATTTTTATCACAACGTAGTAAAAGTGAAATTTAGGTGATTGCAAAAATATAGTACCTACCTATATTACATTCCACTGCTTTTTTTCTAAAAGATTTAACTTATGTTTTTTTTTACAGTTTCGTATTTTATACAAGTCGATAAATGAACACCACTTTACAAGGTATGACATGGGCATCACTATTTAAGTAGTAAATATACACTAACTTTACGATTCTTGCAAAATGATTTTAACAAAAGTAGGTACATAAGATTTTTTTTAAATAAAAATAAAAGTTACTTAATTTATGACTTTTTCCAGTATTTAAAGTTATATTTAGTGTTTGTCAACGCCAACTTCTAGACAGCTCAGAAATTCATACAGAAATAGTAATCCTTTTTCAAACACGGACAAAATAGAACAAACCACCGATATATCCCTGTGTACAGCAGCTGTCACTTCATACCGGTAATAGTCGATTGTCGTTCTACGTAAACAATATCACACCTCCCTTGTTTCGTTGTTCCCCGGTAGAATAAAGCTCACAAGCACACTAGATACAAACATACGCCAATGGACGTATTCCGGAAGATACAACAATGGAGCAGTGCAAACTGCATGGAAAATTGTACCATTTTATAAATAATATATCCTTTTGTTCAGGATATATTGAAAAGGATCCACAAAGAATGACAAGAATATTTGATAAAAGGAACCGGGGAATTGTCGTATCGTCAAAATCTTTTTCGTTGGAATCGGAGACGCGGATGACAGCTTGTCATTAGATAAACAATTGATGTTGTAATTAAAGCTGGGACATTGATTTTAAATGAAGATAATTTAACTGGGAATTATTTAAATAGATATGTGCATTGAAATGAATACTTTGTGCATTAAAATAAAAAATCGTAAAAAATATTTAGCATTAAATGACTATCTATTTAAAATAAAGAATTTAAAATTGAGCAATATTTTATTTAGAGTGTGCTTTAAAACGATTTTTTGTGCATTAAAATATTAAAAATGTAGGTACATTAAACAAATATTTTTAATTTAAATAAAAAAATACTTTCATGGAATAATAATTATTATCATAGTGAGAAATAAATACCGATTTCAATATATGATGGCTTGAGACCTTGAGACATTTTACCCTCCTTCCGTAAATCCTACATACTTCAATATTTAGTAAAAACACAAATTTAAACTAAACTAAATGAAAAAACCATTTTACCCTTCTTGAGTCCCACGTACTTCATTTTTGGTTAAATCTAAACTAAACTAAACTAAATGAAAAAAACCCTTTATCCTTCTTGACTTCTACATCTTCTGTTTTTGTTAAAAACTTTTCTTGAATTAAACTAAATAAAAATACCTTTTACCCTTCTTGAGTCCCATGTACTCCATTTTTGATATTAAACTAAACAAAATAAAGACACCTTCTACCCTTCTTGAATCCCACACATACTCTGTTTTTGGTCAAAGCTCTTAAGCAAACTATAAATAAAATATTTCTCAATTTTAAAAAATCTGATTTTGGACTTTTTTTTCAAAAAAATCGATTTTTTTCACACCCTGGTTTCTATGTATGAACAGAACATACATAGTTGGTGTTTCTATTTGTTCGTTTGTAAACAATTTTTTATGTTTGTGAAAATGTGCCGATTATTTCAAATAATTATTATTATATGAATTTGAGGTTACACAAGGCAAATTGGTTTCATATAAGTAAAAGAAGTTATACCTACTAGAAAAATTACGAAAAATTTACGAATGGCGGCGTTCGAAAAATGCCAGTAGTAGCAATTAAAAATGTTTATGAGTTCAAAATAAAATATTTATAAGGTGTATAAATCCATGGTAAAATGTCTCACTTTGGTTTAAACAGAACATGGGCCAATTTTTACTTCCCCGATCTATGTAATAGAGGGAAGTATTGTAATCGTGATTTTTTGACAGTTCGAGATTTTGGTGAATCTTCACGTTTTAGACCCTACTGAACCCAAAAAACATAATTTTAAAAAAAGTCGGTCTGTCGGTCTGTCGGTCTGTGGGTCTGTCGGTCTGGATGTTGCATAACTTAAAAACGCGTTGGAATTTTGGACTGAAATTTTATATTTAAGATCTTGACCCAAATTCTGACTTCAAGTTCGTTAATGAGCTTTATTCAACCAGTGGTACCAACTTTATAAACATACCTTTTTTAATTTTATCAAAATACTATCGTGTGTGGTATCAAATTAAAGCTCTCGAGAAAAGAATTCTAGTAGAAAAACAAAAATAACATATAAACGATCGTCAATTTTTTTTAAAAATAAATTATTCAAATTATACCGAGTTTGGTGTCAATTTAAAGCTCTCGGGGAGATAAGTTTAGTAAAAATGTAAAAAATGATATTTATGTGATTTTCAATTGTTTCTCAAAAAATTATTCAATTTTTTTTATTTAACCAGTGGTACCTACCAACTTTATAAACATAACTTTTTTAATTTTTATCAAAATACTATCGTGTGTGGTATCAAATTAAAGCTATCGGGAAAATAATTCTAGTAGAAAAATAAAAATAACATTTAACCGATCATCAATTGTTTTTTTTTTATAAATTATTCAAATTATACCGAGTTTGGTGTCAATTTAAAGCGCTCGGGGAGATAAGTTTAGTAAAAATGACATTTATGTGATTTTCAATTGTTTCTCAAACAATTATTCAATTTTTTTTATTCGACCAGTGGTACCAACTTTATAAACATAACTTATTTTATTTTTATTAAAATACTATCGTGTGTGATATCAAATTAAAGCTTTCGGGAAAATAATTCTAGTACAAAAATAAAAATAACATTTAACCGATCGTCAATTTTTATATTATACATCATTCAATTTATACCGAGTTTGGTGTCAATTTAAAGCTCTATGTAGGGGAGATAAGTTTAGTAAAAATGTAAAAAATGACATTTATGCGATATTCAATTTTTTCTCAAACAATTATTCAAATTTCTTCAAGTGTATTATCAAAAGTTCTCTGAAGAAAAAATTTAGTTGGAGAATTAATAACAACATTTAAACTGTGGTCAGTTCTTTTTACCTCCCGCATTATATTTTATATAAGGGGAAGTTTAGTGAGGAGTTTTTCGAGTGTGAGTTTTTAGTGAATAAGTACGTTTTACAATCCATAATACGAATAAAGTATTTTCGAGATGAAGTCTGTGCGCGGTTGTGTGTGTGTGTTACAATATTTTGTGGACGATAACTCAAATAATATCAAACATTTAACAACCAAATTTTAATACAAATCTTAAGAATCCAGTTATTTTTGTAGCAACCCCCAAACCGGACGTAGTACTTTGCGTAAATATTTCGATAAATAATTAATTTATCACAATATTTTCTATTTCAAATAATGGATTATATTTTTGTCATCTACAAATCGTATTCAAAATTTTTTTCTGTACATGATACTATTTAGAAAATAAATTATTGTTAATAATTCAGAGTATGAAACATAAAAAAAGGCGTTACGAAAGTAAGTTATTAAAAGTTATAGTCGGGGAAGTACTGTGCTGGCCACAGCAGATTTTTTAATTCAAAATATGCAGGGTGTTCTATTCAAGATCAAATTGGGTTATACAAATAAAACAGCACTAATGCGTTGCAAGACATCAATACTATTTTTTGTTTATTTACAGATTTTTAAATAGTAATTTAAATAACACTGTTAAGAAAATAATCAGCGCTCTAAAAATACCAGATGTTTTTAAATAAATTTCCACATTTTTTGTTTTTGTATTAGCTCATAGAACATATAAAATAAAATCTTGTAGAATATACATTATAGTTTGACATTTGTTATTAATATAATAATCAATAACAGCGTTAGCGTGTAGCACTGTTTGACGAAGAAATCATTTGTGTATTGCAGAGTATTCTAGTATCCAGTGGCGTACCACCTTGATATTAGCCTTTGAGGGAAATAATAATGACTTATCCAATAAAACAAAATTTCATTAAAATTAGATTAACATTTCTTTTTCAGATATGACGATGAGAAATAGATACCGCTTTGAAATACTACGACTAGAATAAAAATATTGACTTCTTTATTTAGACACTGTAAAAGTGCTAGAAACTGTCACCAAAAAACGTGCATACGGGAAAACTAATTCTTTCTAAAAATATATTTTTCCCACAACCATATACGTAACTAACAGTTTCCATGCAGTTACCTGGCTACGAAAATAAACAATATCACACATCCGTTTGACCCGTTTAAATTTTTGTTTTAATAGTAGGTGTGTGTTGTCTTTTTGACATTATGATATTTTTTTCCTGCCACTAAGTATTTCGTGATAAATTGAATTATTCCATTAAAATGGACAAACACAACATATTGACAGTGATTTATTCACGTAAATTAAAAATAGTTATTTGTCCAACTAGAGAGGAAAGCGCTTCTTTTTCCCACTCGAGCTCGAAGTTTGTGTCACGAGCGCAGCGAGTGAGGCAATCGAGCAAGAGTGGAAAAAGAGCTTTCCTCTCGTGTTAGACACAACATTTTTTTCACGACATATTTAAAAACAATGTAAATGTAGAAGAAACACATAACTAGAAGTTAGGTTATGACTGCCATCTGTCAGAATGACGTTTGAAAACAACGAAATGCAGCCAATATGCCAAATTAAATTTAAGTTGTAAAATCGTGAAATAGTAGAAAAAGAAAGTATAAAACATAATAATTGTAAAATAATAGTTTACAGTATATCACTATAAAATCAGAATTTTCAATAAAATAATAAATTTACTTACAATTTTTCAAATATTTCATCGTAAAATAACACTGGTGGTAACACTGCTTACTTTCCTCTCTAGAGAGGGAAAACCTACTTTCCTCACTATTTCGCGAGAAGAAAATTGTGTTTTCTCCGCATGTCGTGAAAAAAATAATTTTGCTGTATCTGGTATAATTTAAAAATTTAAAAAAAATTATATTATTGTTATTGAAAATCTTGTATCATGTATTGCATGATCGTGCTCGTGGTACCTATATTTGTTATTTCGTAAAATTAAAATTATGACAGTGATACCTGATAGTTGACATCAAAATACATTCATGAAAATGTTGAATATTTATGGTCGTGGGAAAAATAGTGTACACAAAACACAACTCAGCAAGGCTCGTACGTCAACATTCTCTCACTCACACGATAAGCTCTGTAATACATTTTATAGAAATAAATCATATCCCCGTTGAATGGCATTTAAAGATTTGTATTTTTATTCTGAAGAAAACTTTTCATGCAAATCTTTCCTCCTGAAACTGAATTCTAGGTTTTCTTTCTATTAAAATTATCGTATCATTTATTTTGGCCTATAATAGTACTTAGTGTTCTAATTTTAAAGCATAATCTTAGCAGAAAAATATTCATAATTCCCAAAATTATATATTTCTAAAATCTTGTTAAAATAAACTGAGTATTTAATCTAGAAGAAGAAAACATTTAAAAATAATTATTATTAACTAATATTATTTTCAGAATTATGGTGTTATAATTTCTTAAATTTTTTTTACCTCTAATTTGATGCGATAATATATTCGCTAATTTTATCTGTGTTAACGTAGGTAATTATTTCGAATTCTATTCTGGGAATAATATATCATTTTATCCTTCCACTGCAGTATTCTAGAAAGTATTTATCCTCCTTAAAACCCTTTCTCGGTATTCTAAGCAATTTGCTTAAAATTTTATGAGTAGTAAATATACTTTTTATTTATTTTGAAATATAAAGCAGCGTTAAAAGTTTTTAATGGCGCTGAAACAAACATAAACTTGGTGAAGTTTCCATTTGGCGGAGAAGGTATAGTGCTACAATGTAGCGATTGCTGCCTTGCTGCGCTATGTTCCAGGGGTGGATTGAGAGTAAATTGTTACCGGATATGGTACGGGATAATTTTGCTTACATACGTATCTTATGACGATATTTACCCAACTTGGTGAGGCAGCCTCACAAATAGTAATTAATCGATTTAGTTGTTCGATCATATAGGTACAGACAAATGATGCAAGTGTTTGTTCTTTGTTGTGAAGCCAAGAACTAGCGTAGTTGCGTTTGTTTGTTTGTTTACTCACAATCATTACAAATATTTTAAAAAACTATCTCAAAATACTCACAATCACTAAAGAAACCTTCGGATTAATAAAACCAGGCACGGCAATACAAATCGGCTGTCACAACAAACACACTAATAACAGAAATCAGCAAAGTGCAACACTCCACACAGTTATTCATCTCCTTTCCCCGCCTACAGCTGTTACTCACCGCTGCCGTATTTCTTGCCTTCACAACATTGTATAGTAGGTACAGCATTGAGTGTTTATCTGTCTATCCTTTTAATGATCGAAGGTTTAGATACATAATTTAATTTTTATAACTGCCGCCATCTCACGGGCACAAAAGGTTGATCTGAAATATATATTGGAACCTGAGTTGTCAGACTATGCGCCCTACGATTTTATGTTAAGGTTAATTGCTTATAAATTAAAAGTAATACTTTTCTATGAACAAGCATGCTTTAGGCTAGCTACATCTCGTTTCGTGTGCTAGAATAAATAAAAATTAGTTATATGGTGGGTTTATACAGCAACTTAATTATAAAATTAAATTAGAGAAACTATATAATATTGAATTAGGTACAGTGTTTCTCTCAAAATTTAACTGAAGAATATACACCAAACGGCACGCTTCACAGGTTATTGGAGGTTAATTGGAGGTTATGTTTGCATTGCGCATGTACAAACATGGTAAAAGTTAACCAAGAAGTTGAAAATAGTTTAAGGTAGTATAGTCGTCAGATGAAAGTAATGAAATTTTCTTTAAAACTGATAAAAATGGCAGTAAAAGTAGTTTTCTTTAAATTCATGTGAAAAAATGTGTTTATTGAAACAAGAAATTTCAAAACTAGTGAATGACCAATGGTATCTTGTACATTTTGTTTCACAAAGCATACTCTTCGATAAATCAGACATGAAAAAATGGAATATACATCACGAATTTTTGATTATTACATTTGTTTGTTGTTAAATAAATCACAAACTTGTGTGAAGCATGCTTTGGTCATTTAGGTAAACGACATTCTTAAGTGGAATATGATTTTTTCTGAATTAATTATGAATTGTTAAAATCAAAATTTTATAAGGGCCAGGGTCGCGGAAATTTCCCTAATTACCAACAGGGCTTACTCGGCCCTGTATACAGTACGGTGTGCTCCACTATTCCGGTATCAGACCGGACTTCACCGGAGCGAAGCGTCGCGCACGGAGTTGAGCCGTCGAGCGGTCGATCCGGGTCAGAGAGGGGGGAGATTAACCTAAATCTAACTATATAATGACACATTCATTTCTACTACCGGACGTGGATTTTTCTGCACGGAAGCTATTTTTATAAGATGGAAATTTTAGGTTGATGTTGACAGTAATTTTGTTTGAATTGTTGCTTTCGTCGGAGATGGTTATCAATTGGTTTTAGTAGATGTGAAACTAGCACGGTGTTATATTATTCTATTTACGTCTATTTAATACTACATTCATTATTATATTTAGTATACTTGAGTGTGTACTTACGAGTACGTGAGATTACGGCTGCTAACCGCACATACGTGTACAATATGTGTGTGAGATACCCACACTCAAATTGCGTAAAAGGAGGAATGGATGTATGTATTATGTAAATTAGCATTTTTAACAATACATTTTTTTGTAATATTAAAAGTTTGATGTGATAAGTATAACAATCCGCTTTTTTAAATTACTAAAATATGTAGGTACCTACTTAAAAAAATCTGACGTGGACACCACATGACTTCCTTGTACGCCTTGTTTGTTCATACTTTTCTTAATAACTAAAATGTAGAATAATATAAAAAATTCTTTTAACTTATTATACTAGTATACTCACAAATATATTTTAGTCATTTTATTTAAACTGCAGAAGAAGATATAAACGATATTTTACTATTGTCACTGCTACTGTCACTGTCATGTCATAATCATTTAAATTTTACGTAGTAACAAATGTTAATCGATCATGGACTACAAGATACAGAAATACTAAATTATAAGTATATACTTTAATTATTCTTAAATGATAGAAGATACAGAAAAATTTATAAAATACCGATTGTAGATAATAATCACATAATCTTTCATTTAAAATTAAAAAAATTGTCTAAAATTAATTATTTATCAAAATATTTTTAAAAAGTACTACTTCCGGTTTATAGATTGAAACCAAAAATAGGAGGTGCACAACTAGATGCTATAACAGTCCTAAATACAAAATTTCAACTTTCTACGTCTAACCGTATTTGAGTTATGCGACACACATACGTCCGTACGTACGTACGCACGTACGTACGCACGTACGCACGTACGTACAGACGTCACGACGAAACTAGTCATAATGGATTCAGAAAAGGTCAAAACGGATATTTCCATCAAAATCTGAAAACCGAAATTTTTCGCGATTACAATACTTCCTTATTACTCCGTACAAGGAAGTAAAAATGATACCTACCTACTATTTATCAAAATTTACCGAAATTTTGACAAATAAACCTTTTTTCTTTTGCCTGCACCGAAAACGCCACCTTTCGTCCCAATTATTAAGGACGGAAGTGACGTAATTTCTGACCGGTCAGTACATTTTTTCCCTAGGGAGGAAAAGTACCTTTCCGTCCGCTTTATACGGGATTCCAAAATTGATTATTTAGATTATTTTTATTTATTTTATGGAGTTATACATTTCCCAATGTTATCATCATACGGTTCATCCGTTTCTTCAACTTCTAATTATTGCTTTTCGGTGCAGATATTGAAAAAAATATCGTGTGCATCTCGGGACAAAAGTGTTTTCTCGTCTCGTGCGGTGGCAGTCCTCGATTCGCTCGTGATGCCAACTCTGCGCTCGTCGGAAAAACGCTACTTTTGTCTCTAGTTGCACAATACACTATTTATTATTACATAAATATTTTGTAATGAATTTTGGTTGTTGTCGACAAAATTAGAAAATTTATTGTGAATAATATGACTGGATCTCGGTCCAGATAGTGCAAGGAAACGTATGAGAAGTTGACCCACCCATACTAGCCTACCCTGTTAAAATCTATCGCAATCGTTAGTTTTACGTTAGTTGAGTTTAGTTTTGTAGAAAATTGCGTTAGTTTTGAATGTTTATACGTATTTTTTAAAAATAATATTTGGGTGGGCTAACTTCACAACAGCCCAACCCTTAATTCGAAAGTGCGAGGAAAACACATTAATACCTTTTAATTGATTAGTTGATGTTAGTTGTTCTACATATTACGTTTGTTTTGTTATTCTAAGCTGTCAAATTTGAGCCGAGTGGGTGGGCCAAAATCACGGTTCCCCAGCCCATTGCAGAATTTCACGCGTAGATTTTACATACGTTGTCACCGTGGTTAGTTGAGAATAGTTTTGACGAAAAATACGTTAGTTGTGCCATAATTTGCCCGCCTTAAGGGGGATATAAAGTGAACTGAGAAAAGTTGCGAAATGACCTATCCTGCTGTCACAATATCTCAGAAACTATATGAGATAATGCAAAAATTTCTTCAATAGCATAAATATTAAACCTTGTACTTTCAAATAAGGTTAAAACATTATGAAAAAAGTTATTATTTATAATAAATTTTTAAGTTTAAACTTTACCAATTTTTGATCTCAATTTACACCAATTAGGAATCAATATTTTAATGAAATTTTAACCTTATATGAAACTATGAACCTTTATTTATTAGTATTTTAAAAGAAATTGCCAAAATTGTACTTAGTTTTTGAGAAAACGTGACATTAGAAAACATCAAAAATAGTAAATTTCGCTTCACATACTAAGAAAATCACAGCAAACACAGGTTCGCCTGTAGCAGCTTTAGTTCTTGAAGTTCCCGCTACGTATTCCAACGCATCCAAGTCGTTCTGAGTTTTGTTACCATCTGAAGGGGCGAGGGGTGTGAATTATTCCAGGAAGTGTTATTTGTTAGATTTGGCCGAGGATTTAGCTTTGGCTTTCAAGCAAGAAGTATAATATTTTGCTTTCAAGAAGTATATTTTGCATGAATATTCTTATTGTCAATTGACAAAAATAGTTAAATTGAGTAATACATTTTTAGAACCGATCATATATTAATTAGTATTGCAATTTTAGGAAAAACTAAAAAAAAAATACGGAATTCATAACTGCATAGGAACTAAAATACATAGTAAATAATATCACATCAAAACACAATTCTGTGCGACTTTATTTTTTCTTTATACGAGAATTTTATTTACTCTATTTCTTGTAAAGTGATATCAAAAAATATGCAAAATAGCCTATCCTGCTGTCACAATATCTCAAAGACTATTATAATATAAGATATTACAAAAATTCTTTCAGAATCATAAATAGTAGACTATTTAGTTTGTAATAAGGTTAAAATATTACGAAAAAAACCATTGTTTATAATTAAATTTCTAGTTTTAATAACACCCATTTTTGAACTCAATTTACTTTTGTTTATAGGTAATTCATTTTTCAAAGATATTTAACCTTATTACAAAGTAAAATTATTATTATGAACTTTAGTCACGGGTACTCATTCATTAGGTACTAGAGCTGACACTTTTATTCACTTAAAAATGGCAAAATATGCGCAAAAAATGTATAGATAAATTTTTCGAAAATATGCATTAAAAATATCATTTTATGCATAATAAAAAAAAATTCTTTTCAAACAAAAAAGGAATTATTTAGGTACTATTTCTTCTTATGTCATCATACAAAAATATTACAATACTAATTCATTTTTTATTTATAGTATTACAATAAATAAAGGAGCATAAAACATAAATAAATTTGAATTCATAAAAAATATAAACAAAGAAAGGAAAGGAGAAAGAGAATAATTATTACTTATAGACTGCGGATAATATGCAACTCTTTTATACTATGCAGAAAGAAGTACAAATAGTGAAATAGTATCTGAAACTTGTTTTGTCAACTGTAGATTTTATTTCTAATACCATATCAAAATATGCAAAAATTTTCTTTTTAATTTCTTTTTTTTCGACATGGTCGACGGTTTAGAGAGCACTGAATACAACACTTATTTTACGTTCCTCTATTTATTATTTTGTGTACATAATTATCAAAACGAAGAGATGTAAATAGCTCCTATTACGTAAGTCAGATTTTATCGTATGCAGCCAAACTTGAGTTGTCAGAACCATAGTCGGTGAAATTTCAAAATAACTATTGTATTGTAAAATTAAATACGAGTTAAAAATCTATTTGATAAGACATACAAGTTGGGAAGATTACGATTTGAGTAAAAATGCGTTTGGCAAGATTACGGTTATGCATAATTGCGATTTGACAAAAATACGTTTTGGATAAATTCCGTGCTGGATTATTCCAGTTAGATATAGTTGCGTTTTGGCTAAATTACGGTTTACCTGAGAACGATTTGACAATATAATATTAGTCGAAGTTGCGGTTTGGTTAAATTACGGAATGTGAAATTACAGTTTGTCTAGAATACAGTTTGGCTAAATTACCGGTTGGCATATTTACGGTTTGACAAAATTCCAGTTTGGCTTAATTATTTTTGGTCAAACTACACTTTGACAAAACAAATTGTGTGCTCCCCATTTTTAATTATTTTTTCCGCACCTCTAAATTATTATGTATACAGATCTTTGTGTAGGTATCATTTATGTTGCAATTTCAATTCTCGTTCACAAAACCATTCCAAAATAGACTTTTTATTTTAATTATTGAAAAATAAATAACTATTTGAGAAAACAAAATTTTTTCAAAATCGGCATGAAAATCGTCATTTCCAGACTAATTTGCGGCATGAAAGTAAGATTTTCATGACTAGGCATGAAAATTTTATTTTCATGCCTAGTCATTTTTACTTTCAACTTTGTTTACTTGTCATGACAACTTTTTCTAAAATTTGTGACAGTTCTGATGATTTGTCACAGCTCTGATGATTTATGCAAACCTAATTTTTTTTATAATTTTAAGCTTAATTGCCGATTTAAAAAAAATAGAATACATCACGCGTCATAAAAATGTCTTTGCTTGACTCGGGGGCTTTGAAGAAATGCTCGGACGCTGCGCATCCTCGCATTCTTCAAACGCCTCCTCGTCTGCAATGAAACATTTTCATGACTTGTAATGTAATATACTATTTTGAAATTTTTGTATGTACTCGTATCTACTTCTTGTCGACTCCGGCATTTCTTTGTAAAAGTTTGTAGTATTTGGATTTATGTACTAATTTCAAGATTTCTTCTTGACACATTTTCAACAGATCTAGTTTATTTGAATAAGAGAATACAATGCTAAAGTAGTACATAAAAGTATTGTTAACAATTCATCAACAAAACTAACACAACTTATATTGTTCCACTATAACCAACCAATTCGCAGAATTTGACCACTTTAGCTAGGGTAGATAACTGGGGTACAATATTTACAGTCAGCCTAATAATTCTTTAAAACTTCTGAGGTTATTGATGAGCATAACTTGACAGTCTATCTGGATTATGTGACAGAGATAAAATATGTATATCTGACATTATATAAAATGAAATAGATAGATTCGATACAGGTCCGTCTGTGATTCGTAAATATTGGTTGACTTTACATTCCCCTTAACCAAAATAACCATTTTCGCTAACCGTCCGGACTTGATGCTATACTATATATCATTGTTTTCTGTAAAAATAGGAGACCATTCAGGAATTGTTTATGATTATTATAGCAATTGTACAAAAAGTAAATCATTTTTTAAACTAATACAAGAAATTATTGTTGTCATGGTAGAAACAAATATGTGGTTATGTATGGATGAATTTTTGCGCACTTTATTTGTCCTTATAATTTTATTATTATAATCTCAATTTCTACACCAACATTATATTATAATAATTTGCATAATACATTTGTACGTCTTAAAGAAGAACTGATAAGATTTTTGTAAAATTCTGTTACCGGAAATAATACTTTACTTGAATACTTGTTGCAAAAATCTTTTTAAAAAAATCTGATCTCAAAATGACAATTTAGCCAATTTTTAATTTAAATATCAAACTGGAATGTGACAGAAAAGTTATCCATTAATTAATTATTATAGTTAGGTTCCTCAAGCTAATTGTAAAAAATTTCCGCTAAATTTTTATATAATCCTTGTTACTATTTTATAATCAATTCTTCTAATTGGATGTTATTTGTGTCATGCGATTTTTATTTTATTAATTCAATATTTTATTTTTAGGAACTAATTTAATTGTTTTCGGATAATTACATAGTTTTAGAGTTTTAAGAATATCTCTCAATTTGATTTGCTAATACCAAATTTTTTTCTTGTTTTCAACAAATATACCTAAATATAAATTGTAAAATTGCAATTTTTTTATTTTGCAATAATTTATTTTAATAAATTGCTTCTTTGTTTTTATTCAGTACCGTTTGGCTTACTGCATGCACACTGAAAAAGAAAAGGTAAATTAGATTTTGGTAAATACGTCCAACTATTGCATTCTGAATTCCTCACTTTGAAAACTATTGTACCATATTATTTGTCAATCATAAACTAAATTTTAAAAAATCTGGTAAATGTCCAACACTGCTGTTGGTTGTTGCCGGTTGTTGCCTTCTATTTTATTTCCAATTTTATATTGTAAAATTACAGAAATCAATGACATAATAGCATCAAGTCCGTACGGTTAGCGAAAATGGTTATTTTGGTTAAGGCGGGCAAATTATGGCACAACTAACGTATTTTTCGTCAAAACTATTCTCAACTAACCACGGTGACAACGTATGTAAAATCTACGCGTGAAATTCTGCAATGGGCTGGAGAACCGTGATTTTGGCCCACCCACTCGGCTCAAATTTGACAGCTTAGAATAACAAAACAAACGTAATATGTAGCACAACTAACATCAACTAATCAATTAAAAGGTATTAATGTGTTTTCCTCGCACTTTCGAATTAAGGGTTGGGCTGTTGTGAAGTTAGCCCACCCAAATATTATTTTTTAAAAATACGTATAAACATTCAAAACTAACGCAATTTTCTACAAAACTAAACTCAACTAACGTAAAACTAACGATTGCGATAGATTTTAACAGGGTGGGCTAGTATGGGTGGGTCAACTTCTCATACGTTGCAAGGAAAACCACGAATATTGGCATAAACTTGGTCTGGAAGTTTTAAATAGTGCACGCGATATTAATTTTTAAACTTTTTAAATTGGGTAACATATATGACGCAAAGAAACTTTTTTAAAATTAATATCTGGCTTGCTATTACAAATTTTGCACTACAATTTCGTCGATACTTAAAAGTCTGTTTACACGGTTAAATAATTTTAAAAAGCAAATAAGTTATGATCAAATTTACAACGAGATAATACAGACGTCGTTAAAAATATTAAACCGTAAATATCTCTTAAAAGAAAAATTCGAGAAATTGGCTTTTCACACATCTATAGCCTCGTTTATAGCATTAATTTATCTCGAGTATCTTGAGTAGAGTCTGTGGCTATCTGTCACATTTTAATTTATTTTTATCAAGTTTACTATTATATTTTATATTTGTTTTTATTATATATTGTTTTATTTATATTATTATACATAAGTACCAAATAAATATACACCAAATTTTATCCTTTGAATTATTTTACCAGTTAATTTTATATTAAAGTACAAGTCATAACTTTTACAGGTCTATCAATTATTGTTTACTAAATGGCATTAATTTTATGAATCTAAACAAATTGTCAATAAAAAGTTTACGACAAAAGTTACCGCTAACTGCAACGAATTGCCGTCGTGGGATCCAGACTTAAAATCATACCGAAACTATGAGTTATATTCTAGCAACCCTCAAACTGCTTAACCATTGAAATTTTTATCTCTATTACAAACAGAACTGGCGAAAGATAAAAATATACTGTGCGTATATTTTATATTTAAAGTTTTTGTAGGATGTAGGTACATAGGTAATGCTTCAAAATATAATTTATTAGTATCTCAAAATATACAATAATTTATTGTTTATGACTGTGGCTGACTACTTTTAAATAACTTTTGCGGTTTTAGCAGTAGAAATTGCATTAAAAAATAATTTAATTTTAGCTATTTTCACACAAAAAGCTGTTGAGCTTTTATTACTACGTTTGTAAAATAGCAGAGTAAAGCGCCAGGTATTTGTGTTATATTAAAATTATTGATTTATCGTAGGTATGTACAACTACACACGAACAAATTTTAATAACAATAAAACAGGTAGGTATGTAAAATAAAAAAATATGCTCCAAGGACATTTTATAAAATAAATACCATATTATATTACGGCAGCGAGGCTCGAAATATAATTATTACTTTTTCTTAGGTTCATAATTTAATCGTATTATAAATACTAATTAAAACACTGGTTATAAAAATGTCTCTTCTCTTAGAGTGCAATTCATTTTTCGCATTAAATTCCTTTTTTGTTCGTGATACGAGGTAAGGTACCTACCGAGGTATCTACTTTGCATGAAAAATATAGTCGGAATTTTCTTCTAGCACGAGAAACAATTTGTATGAGAATAATTAATCCTGATAAATATTTTTAAGTACCTAGATATTGATTCTTCAATAATTAGGTACATATTCAATGGTTGTCAAAAAAAAGTTTCAAAAGTTTTAATAATGCGAAATGAACTTCATCCAAAATTTGTTTAAACCCTATCGAGTGGGAATTAAACTCGAATTAAACTAAATATCTCTGCAAGTGCAATAGTTCCTCAGAAGTATTAAAGAGGACGTTTAAGGAAATTGAAACTTGTGACAAAAATATAAAGAAAACTGACCTCGTTATATTACAAATATTGCCCCTGTTATAACACCTACACTGTTCATATTTTATATATGGTTAGATAAAAGATGACTCTAGAGTGCTATGAAGCTATATTTTTGAAATTCTTCATAGTCTTTTGGTAATAAATTAGTAAAACAATCTATTTTGCCAATTTTTAAATATTTTTTTGACAAAAATTCTTTTCATAGCAGTTTTACGACCAATGCAAGGAATCGACTATTTAATACCAAACTAATTAATATACATGAATAAAGTCACGATTTGTAACATTAACAAACAAAAATGATTGCAGCAATATTGCAGTCAGCAAGTGTAGCGACAACAATTAGGGGAAATAATTAATTTTTTATTATTAATATTACAAATCCTGGCTTTATTAATTTATTACCAAAAGACTATTAAGTACTTATTTCAAAAACATAGCTTCATAGCACTCGAGTCATCTTTTAACTAACCATAATAAAATCATTACTCGTGTAAAATTTAAGATTTTTATTTTGAGTAATATAGCCAGAATAGTAAATTCTTATTCTATTGCAGCAATATTGCATTCAAGTGTAGCGCCTCAGAATATAGGTTTCTTGCGGTTGATGAAGTTATGTGTTGACCACAATTAGATTTTTTTAAACATGTTAGTTGTCACATTCTTGCATTTTTATAACTCAGAACCTGGGATGTCTAAGTAAGGCTTTCTACTAAATATTTTCTATCACCACAAAAGCACAAAACTAAAGCTTCTTCAATGCAAGACTCGATTTTGGCACAAAAACATAAACTGTTTGTACTGCGGAAAAAATTAATGAACTAATAATTATTTTTAATAAACACATTGAATTACATTTAAATACAATATTACTTATTATAATAGCGACAAAAATGAATAAAGTAATTTGTGATTACTACTCTGTAGAAAAGAAACGTCCGTTGACAATTTTTCGCGTTGTGTATCGTGATTCGCTATCGCATATCAGCATATCACTCACTTAGTATATAATGGAGTGCTTGAAATATGGTAATGAATACGTTTAGGGAATGTGGTAGACGCATAAACGATGTGTGACTGCTTTCGAAATGAGATTTTTACGCCCTCTCTAAGGATATACACGAAATCGAGTAGGGAATAAATTGGACTGTGATGAATATAGAATTGAGAAAGCATGAAAGAAACGGAGACCGATGGCGAAGAAATGTTATTCTATAAATTGTAAATCTTAACTTCATAACAACTGTGAATGTTTATTTTGCTCATAATATTTGACACTGTTTTGTACGTCATTTCCGCTGCAATTTCGTGGAATGAATTACTTATAGTTTAAATTATTGTGCAGCTGATTACTACAAGCAGGAATTTGCTAATTTATTTATTATTTATACAAGCAGTATATAGGTACCTTGAGATTATTTAGATCGTCAAAATTTATTTTGAAAATACGTAGGTATTTATTTTAATCAAGTAGTGTTTGTATTGCTTCATCATGAAAAAAGGCTGTCATTTTATAATGATTAAAAATATCGACTTCCGGTTTTCACCAATAAATGTTTAGAACACAATAAATTAACAAAGATTATTCACATTTCTTTGTGTTTTATGGAAAATAATGTTTAAATTTTGACTTAATTAATGGTTTTCGAAATTTTAAAGCAATCGTATTACCTACCTAATTCAGAAATTTGATCCTAGAAACAAAAAATGATTTTTAGTCCATAGAAAATCCAGTTAATTATTAATTAATTAATTAATATCATTTTTTTAAAAGTTTGAAGCAATACAAAAATATTTGAGAAATCATATTCTAAAAAGGCTCTCAAAATATTTTAAAATAATGCGAGAGAAAATACAATAATTAATGTGTTATTTAAAAAAATTGTGTAAATTGTAGATAAACTCGAACCTTCTTAATTTCGAAAGTAAAAAGTTGATAAAGAGAAAATTTAACGGTGAAAACCGTAAGTGGATATTTTTGTTCTTTATAAAATGTCAAAAAGCAATATAAAAACTTGATTAAAACAAATACAGTGGGCGCTCCGTTATGTGAATACTCCATTATATGAACCATTCACAATAGTGAACAGTCAAAATTTAACACATAAGGTCCTATAGAGTGAACACGGTCAATTTCGATTATGTGAACAGCTCAACAGTGCTTGGTACAAAGTACAGATCTACTTGGTATCTTGGTAGATAACTAGGACTTCCCCCAAATACGAAGTATTAAAACATTTATTAGTGTTTAGAGCTCCGTTTTCTATTTTTAACCGAAATATTATTGATCTTGATTATTTACTTGTATTGCAAAAAAATAGAGATATGGCATTACTAAAATGCTTGAGTGCTAATACAGTGCAAAAACAAATAAGTAATTATCTTGATGTATTAATTATTATAAACATGAATAATTGAATATGCTTCGAATAGGTAATATAAAATGGTGTATTAATAAATGTGGAAGCTCGTGTGTAAGTAATTAATAAATTTTCGATTAAATGAACAATTCGAATTTATGAATTGCTCTGATTTTTATTAGTTCATTATAACCGAGGCGCCTACTATACCTATTTTCAAAATACATTTTGATGATTTTCTAGAAAATTGTAGGCACCACTTTCATGAAAATTGAGTAAAAAATCTTGTGCTCTACAATTTGTACAATGACAATTTTTATCTTAATGTTTTACACATTTAGGAGATAAACAAGATAAACTTTTCGCGACCCCTAAAATTAAGGATCGCGGACGGGGAAGCGTCATTATTCGGAACATCAAATAAAAAAAGTTTGCAAATTTTTAGTTTCACACAACGACCTTACAAAGTCTAGGCACAGTATGCAGGCCAAAGTGTAGGCATGGTGATGAAGCCAACATCATATAGACAAGAAGTGCGCGAGAGGGGTTGAGTTTCCCCCATTAATATTATTACGGGTTGCATAAAATATGTTTTGATAAATGGCTTTTAAATAATACCTATTAAAATTGTTGAAAATGTTACATACATACGTGCTCCTTCTGTTATTACTTAATATAATATTTACAAATTGTTTCTATTATTTATATTTAGTGATGTTGAAATGACCGGTAATTTATTTTTGGTTATATAACCGGTAATATTACCGGTAATGTATGGTCATTTAAAAAAATAACAATCATATTTTTTTTCAACTTCTGCAGATTAAGATCTTTCTTTTGATACCAAAAACATAGTATGAAATCATCCGTTATCAAAAAGTAGCAAGTTCTGATTCAGTAAAATAATATCAAATTAAAAGGAAGAAAAAATTAACGAAAAATGATATAAGAAATTAGAAATATTTGATTCTGTATCTATATTAATTATTATTGCTAACGCACTTAAATACAAGACTTGTATTCCGTAGAAAAAAATTTCCATACAAATTCCGGACGTTTTGGCATTTTTAACAACTCTAGTCTAACACTATTATTCTACGCAGTTACATTCGTTGTTGGTCACGGTGCTGTTAGATGTTAAAATAAATAAATACAGCGCGAAATTTAAAAGCGGTCATTTATGCGGTCACAAACGTGCGTCATATTACCGGTAACTTACCGGTAACTTACAAATTACCGCGGTAATTTATTAAGCCAACATCACTATTTATATTTCTTAAGATAAATGCATCTAAAATCTAGAATTGTAAACGTCAGTTTGACAGATGTAGCGTATTCAACAGTCATTTGTTGAACGTTTATTGTTGTATAATTTGCTAAGAAGTGTGTAAAGTAGGCAACGTGCAATGACCCATGGGGGAAGCTTTTCCCTCCCGCGCCGGCATATGATGGCTTCAAGAAATTTCGAGTATACTTTGTCTAGATTATAATATGGTCGAAGGTTTAACACAATTATATGCAAAGTTAAATCTAAAATATTAATGGGCTATAAACGCACATGCCTAATAGTCCATAGTCTTTGTATTTATATAAACATAATGCCACTATGCCTCGTTAATTATCTATTCAAACCTTAGTTCTTGAACCGACCTTAGGTTATGATTATCATCACTGTAGTTTTGGTCATCTTTCCTGCTATCTTAGTGTTTGTTAGAGCATAATAACTATAGCAATATGCTTAGGGGAATGAACGTCGACAGCGGCTTGCTTCTCATTATTCGTGTCTCGGTGGAACAGACCCGCCGTTATTGTACACTGGATTTGGTTGTCCCTCAGGGCACAAACTGAGCTACTTTCTGCCAACTAAATTGTACCGCCACTGGGAGTGTACGACTCCGGGATACAAACTTACCGGGGTGTTTTGTTTTATTCTAATTACGTATACCCTCAAGATGATAAACATATTTTAAACCATACTGTCAGCCTCTTAGCGAAATGAATATCTTTGGAAATCTCACAGCCTAAGTTCTTTCAATTATTGATTTTACGTTCTACAAAATAGTTATTTACATACCAAATTCGTAAACTTAAGGTTCCCGGATGAGTGTTTGGGGGCGCGAGCTTGCGAGCGCTGCCATTGAACGATTCCGGGAACCAAGTTTACGAAAGTGGTATGCACAATATTTTTTGTACGAAAAGTATAAAACGCCAGCATAATTAACATAGTCCATACAAATAAATGAAGTTGTTTTGTAACTGTTAAATATAAACATAATATGTACATAATAATTCGTCTAATACTTCAGCAAAAAATCAGCTTACTTTTAAAACTTACCAATTTCACTTGTAATGTAGCATATTTGAATTAAATATACTTTTTATTTTATCTTAGAATATGTTTGTTGATTATGTATTTCACTGTTGCACACGAGTGCTGTCAAACTGTTGCCAACCTTCCGCCATATTTACTTTATTCTTTTTATTTATTATACAAATATATTAAATATATAGGTACTATTACTCACAAATATATTTTAGTCATTTTATTTAAACTCTAGAAGATATAAACGATATTTTACTATTGTCACGATTGTCACTGTCATTTCATAATCATTTATATTTTACGTAATAACAAAAATGTTAAACGATCGTGGACTACAAGATACAGAAATACTAAATTATAAGTATATACTTTAATTATTCTTAAATGATAGCAGATACAGAAAAATTTATAAAATACCAATTGTAGATAATCTTTCATTTAAAAAAAAATTGTTTATCGAAATATTTTAAAAAAGTACTACTTCCGTTTTGAATCTCAATTGTAAGTGAATACTCGTCCTATCGGATGTAAAGTGTAAACTTTGATTTAGAGATAAGATGTGACCTATGTATGAACAATACATAGGTCACATATATGAATATGACAAATTTTCAAAAATCATGACCACCACCGGGAATTGAACCCGAGACCTTTATCTTGCCGGGATAACGCTCTAACCGAGGCTCTAACCATTTTTGAACAGGACCACTACCATGTATGCCACAAAGGGTATATTGCCATTTAAGATTTAAAAATTGAGAGTGGTGGGGGTGAGATGAGTGATTTAAAAAAAATATTAATAAATTGTGTCCCCCCTAGATGTTAAAACATATAGCGCAAACCGGGTATACCTATCACAATCCGTTTTCAAGTTATTAAAGTCGGATCTCCTTAAGCACGCCATTCTGTAAAAGTTCACGTTCGTATTTACTGTATATGTTAGGCTCAATTGCCGAATTCGACCATTGGGCGAAATAAAAGGCCACAACGCTATCTGGCAAGCGCAAAACAGCCATTTTTCGGAAATACTTTGTCTAGGAGAATACCATTATTCTTCATAAGCTTTAGAAGATTTATAGGAGAATGTCGTAATTCTTCAGAGACATTAGAATATATTTTATAGGAGAATGTTGAAATTCTTCAGATCTGTGCCTAGTAGCTCTTTGTCTAGGAGAATGCTGTAATTCTTCAGCTGTCTGCAACTGTCTGTCTGATGGTTTATTGAGGTGAACTGTGAAATACGTAACTAGTCTTTGATTGGTAGTATTTACCTTACATACGAGAGGGGCAGCCCTCGTGTCGCCGCAGACGAACCCCAGTGTCTAGCTATTCTAATGGTCCTATCTGGGAACGATGCTGCTTTTAGACAAATACTTTGCACGATTTCTTTTTGAAATTGTTGCATCTTCGTCGTTCTTCAGAAGTTCTTTGCTTAGGTAAATGCTGTAACACTTTATCAGTAAGACATCCTACGTTACAATACTTTTGTTCTTCACATTGCAAGTGAATGTTTCTATCTGCGTATATATTTCAAGTAAACGTAAACAGAATTGTTGGCGTACCTATAGCCGCAGCAGCTTCTGCATCAGAACCCGGACTACCAAGAACGTGCTCACCATTGGGATCTCGAGAACCATGAGAGATGCGAAGTTGGTTAAATTAGACAAAAGTTGGCCCTTTAGCGGCCAATAATTCTTCAGCAGCCCTTTAGAGGCCAATTTAGAAATGTTTTTGTTTTCCCACAAAAATGCATAGGTAACTGGATATACGCAAAAATGTAAATTTTGACAATTTCGTTTTTCACCCATCACTTTTTTGTTTGAATTAGTACAAGTTTATAATTTGCATATTCTATGAGCAGCTTTTAGCGAGGAATTCACAGCAGTCCTCAAATTTTTTTATCTACTAGAGAGAAATTCAAATTTTCATATGTAGCTCATAGTTGGCTATGACCTATGACCCGTCTTATTAGTGATTTTTCTCTTTCAACGATATAAAACACAAGTACATTGAAATAAAAATAAAGGCAGAAATTATATAATCATTATGTCTTTAATTGTATTTATTTATTTATCAAGAAAGACAACGAATATCGATAAAATAAATATAATAATTATTATACATTGGATTCCTCGAAATGTAATTACATTACATAATTTTCACCCAAACAAATGGCAAGTGAATAACAATTTTTTCGATTTTGGACCTACTTTTTGAACTCTCATAACTCGGACACTGAAAAAGATTTTTAAGTGCGGTTTGCGCCATTTCTCGCAGTTTAGTTAGCATAATTTGTTTTTTTTTATAAAAACGAAATGGAGGCTTGCATTAGTGGTAGGTACAATTATGTGGGCTTAGAAATAAAAATAATCCTATCCAAATAAGACAAACTAAACTCTAAAATAAAGTGGACATATTTTTGTAAATAAAATCCGCCTCTGGTCTAAGCTATATATAACTAGACCAACTTTACTAATTTGGTTTAACTCTTTCGACAACAGTCTCGCTGTATAAAAATATTTAAATAATTACATGATGGAAGATCCGTTTCCGTGGTACTAGTCGTAGTAAATTCGAAATATGAACATTTGTTACTTGCTCGGGGTTCAGTAAGAGTTTGAGTAGGCTGTATCTTGTACTCACAGCAAGAACATTGAACAAAAGCCGCCGTTGGGAAATTTTGCTTCTTTTTCCAGTCGGGAATCGGTTCCCGAAGAGCACAAATACATTCATCTATGGACTTTAAATCTTGATTGAGAGAAATGCTAGCATTGCCCGTAAAAATTAACATTCTTACCACAGTCACATTGTACTCCTGCATTTTTGTTGGATTTTAAATTGCAAATGTTGCAACATGTGTAACTAGTTGATGTCGATTTGCTTGAAGTATTGGGTCGAGAAGAATAACCACTTGTTCCCAAACCTATAGTCAATTCTTATTAAATGTGGTGGGCATTGCTTTGTAAGGAATAGACCAAATTCTTCACTTTTCTTTTAGCTAAAGAAGCTTTTAGATTTAAATTCATGGCTCTAGTTTTTAGTTATAATGAAGATGTATGTAGGTACTATTAACTTTAAATTTAATCTGATTATTTCGCTAGAATGGCGCCACTTTTAGGCGTTGTGATTGTGTCGCTGCCAATCCAGTGCAAGCCGTTTTTACATCTACTTGCCGGTACCTTGTATCGTTGTGATTGTCAAGTTTAATTGTACCTCAATTTATAATGGATTCGATCCAAATTATAAATAAGATATAATATGTTTTTACATATTAGTACAATGATTACTATCATTTGTATTGCCAACTTAGTGCAAACCCGTCACTACTGTCACTATCCGATGCCTGAATGTAACTTGAATTGAAAGCTATAGCTACAGAAGCTTCATTAGCTTAAAGAATAGTGTTGATTTCAGTTAAATGTTTTTAGCCAAATTACCAGCGTAAGGAGTTGGTACGACGTCTTCACCTGGTTTAGTTTCGATCGTAAAATACGCAGCTATAGTTTCTTTGTTTGGTGTTATAGCTCTAAACGCTGAAGTTCCTTTATCTGACTCAGATAACTCTAAATTGTGAAGATGGTTAATAATTGCACAACTTATCAACTAAGTAATATACATTACCAATATATTTTTTTAATGTTGCTGATTCTTTTCGTGAATACCTCGGTGAATACTTAGTACAAAAATTTACTTCCTCACCAGATTTTGACTTCTTGGCATGGTTGAGGAAATCTTTGTCTATGGATGATTCAGTTGTTGAACTTTTGCTTTTATTTAAAGCTTTGTTTGCGTATATTACCTTAAAATCTAAAAATTGTTTAATAGATAAATAAGCCTACATAACGATTAAGTTTAAAACCTGCGGCAGACTCATATCGCATTTTATTGCGTGATTTAGGATAAAGATTTTGACTAGGCAATTGTTTAGCACTCGTTATATCTCGAGTGTCTTCACCTTGCTTACTTGGTGAACCGATACTAATACTACTTCTTCTACTTCTTGGCCTTTCTGGCGAGATAGTTCCGATGCTTTCGCCCATCTCTGGGCGAAGCTCGTATGAAGTATCTTGTTCGAGTTCATCTTCAGGAACATCTATATAAACAAATATATTAAAATGCGAAATACCTTATAAGTAATACGAAATAAATTACTGCTATTTTGTTTTATTTTTATGTAATTAGATTTAAAAATTAATTTAAAAAATAAGAATAATAATCAAACAAAAAATAGTATTAGTTCTAAACGCTAAATTTCCTTTATCTGACTCAGATAACTCTAAATTGTGAAGATGGTTAATAATTGCACAACGTATCAACTAAGAAATATACATTACCAATATATTTTTTAAACATTGCTAATTCCGAGGCTAATTCTTTTCGTGAATACTTTACTTCCTCGCCAGATTTTGACTTCTTGGCATAGTTGAGTAAATCTTTGTCTATGGATGATTCAGTTGTTGAACTTTTGCTTTTATTTAAAGCTTTGTTTGCGTATATTACCTTAAAATCTAAAAATTGTTTAATAGATAAATAAGCCTACATAACGATTAAGTTTAAAACCTGCGGCAGACTCATATCGCATTTTATTGCGTGATGTAGGATAAATATTTTGACTAGCCAATTGTTTAGCACCCGTTATATCTCGAGTGTCTTCAATTTGTTTACTTGGTGAACCGATACTACTTCTTCTACTTCTTGTCCTTTCTGGCGAGATAGTTCTGATGCTTTCGCCCATCTCTGGGTGAAGCTCGTATGAAGTATCTTGTTCGAGTTCATCTTCAGGAACATCTATATAAACAAATATATTAAAATACCTTATAAGTAATACGAAATGAAATACTGCTATTTTGTTTTATTTTTATGTAGTTAGATTTAAAAATTAATCAAAAAAATAAGAATAATAATCAAACAAATAGTATTTAGCTCTGAACGCTAAATTTCCTTTATCTGACTCAGATAACTCTAAATTGTGAAGATGGATAATAATTGCACAACTTATCTACTAAAAAATATACATTACCAATATATTTTTTAAATATTGCTAATTCTTTTCGTGAATACTTTACTTCCTCGCCAGATTTTGACTTCTTGGCATGGTTGAGGAAATATTTGTCTATTGATGATTCAGTTGTTGAACTTTTGCTTTTATTTAAAGCTTTGTTTGCGTATATTACCTTAAAATCTAAAAATTGTTTAATAGATAAATAAGCCTACATAACGATTAAGTTTAAAACCTGCGGCAGTTTCATATCGCATTTTATTGCGTGATTTAGGATAAAGGTTTTGACCAGTCAATTGTTTAGCACTCGTTATATCTCGAGTGTCTTCACTTTGCTTACTTGGTGAACCGATACTAATACTACTTCTTCTACTTGTTGGCCTTTCTGGCGAGATAGTTCCGATGCTGTCGCCCATCCCTGGGTGAAGCTCGTATGAAGTATCTTGTTCGAGTTCATCTTCAGGAACATCTATATAAACAAATATATTAAAATACCTTATAAGTAATACGAAATAAAATACTGCTATTTTGTTTTATTTTTATGTAGTTAAGATTTAAAAATTAATCAAAAAAATAAGAATAATACCTAATCAAACAAATAATATTCGAATTGGGAATGGATTATTCAACATTTTTATTTACGATAAAATTGATGACAATAATAGGATACTTGCCGGTTTTTTTAAAAATTTTTTTGTAAAAGTTTATTGATAAATATAACAATTGATGAAAACGCGATGCAAAAATTACGTATATTAAGAGATATGATTTTTTAAAGTTGTGGAATGCGCGTGTGACGTCATCTGTACTTTTTTAGTGGTTCTCGAACTGTATTTCAAATAAACACATACCTGAATATTTAAATAATTGAATAATATTCTTTTAAAGATTAAAAGTTTAATTTTATTATAGTTATAGTCGTTAAACTTATTAAAACAAATAAAATATATTTTTGAAAGGCATATACAATGTAGACGTACAGTTTGACATTACATGGGTACTGATGTAAACATAAGGTCCATTTGAACTCTCTTGTGTCGCTGTTCCTCGTAGCGCTAAAATATCCTCGACCAATAAGAGTCCTTGTTTTGAACGAAGGGCAGATAACGTAACAAAATATTTAATAACAAAGTAATACTGCTGTTTGGAAATAAATATTTACAATAATGTTTGTACCAATGCTTCTGATTGCACGCGTTGTTTCTAATTTTAATATAAATTATGTATATTTCAACTATTGGAAAGTACCCTATTGTGGTCCAATTTTAATAATTTTCTTTTTAAAATGTACACTAGTTGCATGTCGATTGAAAATATGTTACTAGAATGACATCCTATAAATAATTTGGTGTCAATATTATTCCAAATGCAAAAGTATTTATGATACTATTTATATAAAAACGATTTGTCTATTTAATGATTCTTTATAAATAATTTGAAAATGTTTATTCTGAAATATGATCCACATTAGCACAAGAATTAACTTCAGTTTAAAAATTTTAAATGAAAAAACCAGTTTAAATAAGAATGTATTTTTGTGTTAATTTTTCATTACATTGCTTTGCTATACTGCCCTCCTTAGGAAGAAGGTCCTATCTGCAAATTTTTAGATTTTGTAATCTGCGTAAATTATTACAAATATATACCAAAATAGAATGTCCAGCTGCCCTAAGAAAAGGTAGAATTGATTATTTTTAGTATTATATTTATATAAAGCAATTTTAATAGTAAAAATCCGCATAGTTGTTTCCACAAAAAAATTTATATAAAATAATAGCTAAAACAAAATTTTTGCAGATAGGACCTTTTTCCTAAGTACGGCAGTATAGTGGCATAGCCAGACATCAGCTTGGGACGACGACTATGTATATGAAAATAAAAATGTTTTGTATAATAACTGAAACAAGCGTTGGAGGATATCTGGAGTTTTTTTTTGTTCAAGGTCAAATACCTTAAAAGTCAATTTTCAGAAATAAAAACAGAACGATTTCCCTTGTTTATGGTGCGAAATAAATAAACACTGTGCGATTTTACGTATCTTATATTAACTATTTACAATTTGTATATTCTTATGATGAATTTGAATAATAATTACCTACTGAAAAAAGCATTTCTTAGATCTTTGAGGGGTGGAGGGACGACGACGATATATCCCCCTTAGCCCCAGCCTCACCGTAACTATGCCCCTGCATTGCTAATTGAACGAATCAGTTGGTATAATTCCCCTTATTGATAATAACGACGACTTCGGAGCCTACCTTCTGGGTCATATTCTGCTTCAGATCGGTACATACGAGGATTTCCATATGGTGAGTATGAGTAGTGTCGCTTAGATTGTCGTGCCGGTTCAAATATAGATATAGACGCTCGAGGTGATTCACGAGTTTGGTAACCATATTGTTCTCTAGGTGGTTCACGAGTTTGGTAACCATATTGTTCTCTAGGTGATTCACGAGCTAGGTAACTATATTGTTCTCTAGATGATGCACGAGGGTAAATAGATTCGTACCGGTAAATAGGTGTACTAGCTCGCATAGAAGATCGTGTTTCCCAAGGATTGTCTGATACATAGTATGGTAATTCTCGACCAGCAGCAGCTCGCACAACAGGAGCCACGGAATAGTCTTCATTTTCGTCTTCAGTATCTCTATCTTCTGTAATTTCTGTGTCAGATCCTCTTAAGGCCAGTACACTTTCACAATCTTTAGAACATAGGTTGTATAGTGTTTCAAATCCAACTAGAAACGTTTCGTCGATTGTTGGACCGAATACTGTTCGGTAGAAATTACAGCAATCATCGTTCGTGTTTACTTTACTTCTTCCTACAAAATTATTAGCATGGTTTACTTACTTAAAAGTTGAATGCTTTGCATTTACTTTTTAGAGAAATTTTGCTGTTGCAAGAACAAGTGTTGCCTCCAGCAGATTGACGTTTTGTTTTATTTTTTTCAGCTCGACGACTCTTTCTCTTGTTTGGAAATAATTGTATGATAACATTTTCATCATTTTCATTGGCAATTTTTATAGATAATGTTGAGGATTGTGTTTTCAAACCACTTTCAAACGACTCTACAATAAATATGAAGTTTAACAATTTGTTTGTAATTTTATACTTATTATATTACTATGGTTAGATAATGTACTGTATGAATTCATTAAAAATTTGAGTAAAAAGTGTTAAATGCATGAAGTGAATGACAATATATTATTTCAATGCCATTTTGACAATTTTGTTTTTATAAACTGTCACACTGAAAAACATATGAAAATTTAATAATTATTATAATTACCTGGGCAGTAGTCCAGTCAGTGGAGATTAAAAAAGGTCGTTGCCTTACAAAAGGTGGGGTATTAGGTAATGATTTTTTAATATGTTGTTTGAGTATTGACTCTTGATGAAAAATACAAGTTTTCGACCTTGGGGAGGGTAAGCGCGAGCCGCCATCTTGAATGGAAGGTGCAAAATACACATTTTGACAGAATAACTCGGTAACGGTTCGTTATATGAGAATAATGTTCAAATAAAGTGGTAAAGGATAAAACTTTTTTGTATTTATACTTTTTTGTAAGTTTAACAGGGACAGAGATACAGTCGAGGAAAGATGAAATTTAGCGAAATTTTGACTCCAAAAAACGTCAAACTTTATTTTGTGATAGAATCATAAAGTTAGCACTTATGTTCTAGGTACATGTGCCCTCACCTCTCAAAAAAGTGAAGCCACCCTCGGAGGCCGCACATGGGCTGTGTATTGCGAGTTGCATAACCAATTTTTCAGTTTTTTTTATTTATCTCGAAAATAGTTAATAATACTGGGAAATCTAAAGCCCTCGTTAGTTATCAAAATATTGTACCTAATAGAAAAATGTTCGTAGAATTTAATGCAGAAAACCGGAATTCGATACATTTAACCGTTCAGAAGTTACAGTTCATCAACACAATAAATTATGAAAATTTGAAAATTTCTAAATTTTCTCTTGAAGAAAATCTTAAAATTTTGGCTTAACTAAGGCATTCA
Organism: Agonum fuliginosum; assembly: GCA_947534325.1. Classification (NCBI taxonomy): domain Eukaryota; kingdom Metazoa; phylum Arthropoda; class Insecta; order Coleoptera; family Carabidae; genus Agonum; species Agonum fuliginosum. Next base: position 9,542,474 of record OX384029.1, on the reverse strand, counting down.
AAAAATTTATAAAAAATCTGTCTTATAGAAAATTGTTCGTAGAATTTAATAAAACAAACCGGAAGTGAAAATTTTTATTCTTTCAGAAATTACAAGTCATTAAACACAAAAAATATTTAAAAAGCTAAAGTTTCTATATTTTCTCTTGAAGAAAATCTTAAAATTCTGGTTTAACCAAGGTCCTCAAAAAAAATTTAAATTAATCTATCTTATAGAGAATAGTTCGCAAAATTCAATTTAAAAAACCGGAAGTCTTAATTTTCATTTGTTCAGAAGTTACAGATCATTTAATCACAAAAAATATGAAAAAAGTTAAAATTTCCCAATTTTGTCTCGAACAAACTCTTAAAATTTTACGTTAACTAAGGCCTTTCAAAAATATTACAGCAATACGTCTTATAGAGAATTGTTCGTAGAATTTTATAAAAGAAACCAGAAGTCAATATTCTTATTCGTTCAGAAGTTATAGGTCGTTAAACACAAAAAATACGAAATAAGCTAAAATTACTTAATTTTCTCTCTCTTTACATCTTTCCTCAACTGTATCTCAGTCCCTGTTAAACTTACAAGAAAAGTTTAAATACAAGCAAGTTTCGAAATTGTACTCTATATTAGAACAGATTTTTCATATAACGAACCGTTACTGAGTTATTCTGTGAAAACGTGTTTTTTGCACCTTTCATTCAAGATGGCGGCTCGCGCTTATCCTTTCCAAGGTCGAAAACTTGTATTTTTCATCAGAATCACTACTCAAACAACATATTAAAAAATCATTACTACCCCACCTTTTGTAAGGCAAAATTCTCCACTGACTGGACTACAGCTGCTGGTTACATTTTTTGTGTACCTACTCGCTGGGAGTTATGACAGATGCACTGTATTTATCAGTTCGAAAAAGATATTTAATGTGTTACTATTACTATTGTAGACGTTATTGTTATTTGCAATTATTGAATGTGTAAAAAGGGTGGCACTGACAGAGAAGATATAAACGATATTTTACTATTGTCACTGCCACTGTCACTGTCATGTCATACTTATTTAAATTGTACGTAGTAACAAATGTTAAACGATCATGGAGTACAAGATACCGAAATACTAAATTATAAGTATATAGGTACTTAAATTATAGCAGATACAGAAAAATTTATAAAATACCGATTGTAGATAATAATCACATAATCTTTCATATAAAATAAAAAATTTGGTCTTAAATTAATTATTTATCGAAATATTTAAAAAAAATACTACTTCCGGTTTATGAATTGGTACCAAAAACTGGGCTCTTAACCCGTAACCACTGTGACCCTATTTTAGTTACATAGTTACTGTTAGTGGGTCAATTTGACCATATCTAAATATCTTCGTTTAATTACAATTGTTGTTGGTATAATGAAACACAACAACGCATATTACAAGAGAATACGTTTATTTAATTTAAAATTACAATTTTTTGTTGGTATAGTGAAAAAAAACAAGGCATATTACAAGAACATAAGTTTATTTGAAAAATTACTCTAATTCACAATTTTTGCAAATTAATTGCGAGCATTGTGAACATACAGGATTTTTGCAAGCATGAGATGCTTTTCTTTTGATATGGGCAAATATAAAAATTTTTTCGCTTTTCAAGTTTTAATGTAGGATTAACTTCAACTTCTACTTACTGTATATGGTCAAATTGACCAGAAAAAGAATAATATATTTATAAATTTGTCAAACTTACAGCTACGCTCCAGCTGCTTTAACTCTCGACTAACCTATAAGTACTTGACAAACTGCTAAACGATGCTAGCGCTGATTTAACAGATACGGGTGTAATTTAAATATTAATAATGTATATGGTCAAATTGACCCATCAACAGTGGTTACGGGTTAAGATTCATATTAAAATCTTAAATATAAAATTTGGTTGTTAAATTTTTTTGGCTAGTACTTCCATATTTTAAATAAATTGAATTTAATGTTATGTTTTAAGAAAACTTCCTCTTCCGGTTTTCGAAATGTGACCAAAATCTTTTCAGCGCATTATACTAAACTTTATAAATACCAAGTTTCATAATAATATCTTTTCTCATTCATTTGTTATTGAACATACGGATATACACACACGCACATCCATCCATCAAGTTACACAGACATCATTGAGAAAATGGTCAAAACGAATTCAGCGAACTTCAACCCATGTATTTCCGCGAAAATCCCGACATCGATTTTTTTCGTGATACCTAGACTTACTTATAAGAGTACTGTGTATAAGAAAGTAAAAATCTGATGTGACCAACACACAACCTTCCGCCATATCTAGACTTATAAATATAAATGTATACGTACAATCCGGTGCCCATTTAAAGTATACAAATAAAAATCTAAAATATTCAAACACAGAAATTTGCATCACCTGAATCAAAAGATTCATTCACAGGAAAACTCTTCTGTGTTGAAGCCATCCTCCGTTCAATTACTACATATAATATCTTACTTATGACTTATTCGTATCAAAATATGTGTTGGGTTGTTGTGATATAATATTTTCTAATCGGTTAGTTAAACTATACTGATAACGGCCATATACGCATTATATTTTAGGGTCAACTTTAAAATCAATTAGCTTCGTAAGATCAATGGTTAGTATCTATGATTCTTAATTTATATCCAAATGGATATCATATATGGATCAATGTATTTTCTACCTTAAACGTCAGACAATAATGTCAGAGGATTTAATTTATTGTACATAATTGTAAAGAGTTGTTAAATAATTACGAAGCGCATCTAAGTTAGATTTTAATGACATAGACAAATAAACTAGATTACCTATTTTTCCCGTACTTATGATGCCTACTGTTAACACGCTGGTGTAACACTTCCACCTCAGACTCTCACATCACACATCAATCTCAACATTATACCACATTCAAACATTCGTATCTCGTTGGCGACCTGGTTAGGGCCACTCCAGCCTAAAGCTGCTCGCTACACCGTTGGCAATCTGACTAGGATTACTACAGCCTAGCTGCTTGCTGTACCGTTGGCGGCCAGTTACGGTCCACTACAGTCCAAGCTGCTTGCTGCACCGTTGGCGGTCAACCACGTTCCGCTTACAGCCCGAAGCTGTCGCCGTTACTAACACACATTTCATCTCTCATCACGCTCTATACATCATAGACACATACGACTCAACTCACCAGGCCAGATCAACACGGATCTATTTCACATAACCATATACACTTTACTGATTTATGATCCATTCTTCTTGAACATCTAAGAGGCTAGCTAATTAGATTTATTGTCTCAAGAGTTATCTAATTTGTTTGTATACTCTTATTAAAATAATATCTCGTAACATATTTTTAGATTTAGTAGCAATTTTATATTATAGAAGATTTGCTTTTTGGTTTTCGTACACTATGATTTATTTCCTGAGATTGGTCATACGATGTGTGATTTTCTATTGGTGCCGTCATGTTGTAAAAATTGCAACCAAAACGCGGTCATGTGTTTGTTGTACCTGTCTTGGATATCGGTATATTATAAATTAATAAAACATTGGACATGATCTGTCAAAACCTAACCTATCTATCAAATTAAAATCAATTAAAAATACCTAGTTGTTCTGTCGTTGCATGTACTAACCGTTTACAACATGTATTTTTATTAAAACGTTAATCCCGAGATGGATTGAAACTAATATTGGAGTGCACAGATTAATAAGAGTGAATAGAACTGACAGAAACATTGAAACACATCTTTTTAAATAATAGTATATTATACAACGACGCTATAATGGATACTCTTATTCTCGACGAAGTTTATAACATGAGCGAGCAAAGCGAGCTAGGGTTTTAATCATCGAAGGTAATAATAGTCATTATATCGAGTTGAATACTGTACTTTATCTACGACTAATTTATTACGTACAAGATTTTAATACAATAAATTCCAATACCTACTCACAAATTTTGACATTTCTAAATGTCAATTCTCTATCACCATAGTTAATAGAGCGAAGGCTGGTGTATACCCACCATAACCCCCCCCCCCCCCGTGGGAATTTTCGACACATACATTTTTGTGTTTGTATTGACATGTACTTTAAGGTTTTAGGTGTTTGCCACTTGCGAATTACAGCATATCCCGGAAAAAACACAAAAATATAATGAAAACTACTATAATGATACGAGTATATACAGTGGCCCCCGCTTTCTGGGATCACTGGTTAATTGAATCAACTGCTTAATTGAAATAAATTACGTAGAGCAGAACTGAATAACTTTTTACATTTACCGCCGTTTTAATGGTCCTACTTGAGCCACAGTTAAAAAAAAACAAAGAAATTTTTGTATTATTAAATTTTTGTGTTTAATCAACTCTAATTTCTATACGGATAAAGATATCGACTTGCGGTTTGCGGCGTTGGATTCCTTATTAAATTTTACGTAAAATACATTATATTAAATTTTTTGTACGGCTCTTGATAACCCAAAATTTAATTATTATCGTCTAGTGAAAATAGCAAAATTTCAAAATTTTAAATATTTTTTGTGTTTAATCAATTCTAGTTTCTGAACGGATAAAGATATTGACTTCCAGTTTGCGGCATTGGATTTCTCAGGTATTTTTATGTAAGATACATTGTACTATTTTTTTTTGAAAAGCCTTTGATAAGCCGAAATTTAATGATTTTCTCCAAGAGAAAAATATAAAATTTTAGAATTCTTATAGTTCCTTGTGTCTAATCAATTCTAGTTTCTGAACGAATTAAGATATCGACTTCCGGTTTGCGGCACTGGATTCCTCAGGTATTTTTATGTAAGATACATTGTACTATTTTTTTGAAATAGTACAAGATAAGCCGAAATTTAATGATTTTCTCCAAGGGAAAAATATAAAATTTTAGAATTCTTATAGTTCCTTGTGTTTAATCAATTCTAGTTTCTGAACGGATAAAGATATTGACTTCCGGTTTGCGGCATTGTATTCCTCAGGCATTTTTATGTTAGGTAAATTGTACTATTTTTTTTGAAGGGCCTTTCATAAGCCGAAATTTAATGATTTTCTCCAAGGGAAAAATATAAAATTTTAGAATTCTTATAGTTCCTTGTGTTTAATCAATTCTAGTTTCTGAACGGATAAAGATATTGACTTCCGGTTTGCGGCATTGTATTCCTCAGGCATTTTTATGTAAGATAAATTGTACTATTTTTTTTGAAGGGCCTTTCATAAGCCGAAATTTAATGATTTTCTCCAAAAGAAAATTATAAAATTTTAGAATTCTTATTTTTATTTATTTTAGAATTTTTCTTGAGTTTAATCAATTATAGTTTCTGAACGGATAAAGATATCGACTTCCGGTTTGCGGCATTGGATTCCTCAGACATTTTTATGTTAGATACATTGTACTGTTTTTTTAAAAGAGTTTTTTATAAGCCGAAATACACAAACAAATATTTAAAATTCTAAAATTTTGCAATTTTCATTTGTTTTTCTTTAATTTCCGGAATATGCTGTAATTTAAAAAAGGCAAACAACTGAATTCTTAATCTGGTAGGTAATACCAACAAAAAAAGTATAAGTCATAAATTCCCACGGGGGGGGAGGGTTTCATATTGGTGGCCCATGGTCTATAAATCATTACCTGAACATTGCATTGTTTTCTAAATAAAATTTGCACAGAGAAATTGATTCAGGCAAAGTATTTTTTTGATTGGTGCAGAGGAGGGAATACTGACTATTACTGCCTAGTATTATTCCATGCGGGATTAATATATGGCATTATGTAGGAAACATCACACAGTTAATGTTCATGTTATAAATTAGTCGTAGATAAAATAACTTAATAATTAATTTATTACTTATAAGAGTACTGAAAATTTTGTTTCAATCTGTGAAATAATTTGATTAGACTCTGAAATCGTCAGTGTTCCAAGAAGAAACGTACAATCAATACCAATTATTTAATGTAAACTGAAAAGCTTTCGAATTCTTGAATACAAATACAAGTACCATCAATTCACAGATTATTCCTCTCCTGCCAAAATTAAATCAAGTGAGGCGTGACGCCATAAGGTACACAAATCTAAATTACAAAAAGCTGTCTACATTTGAATAATTTGTATTCTACATTTAAAAACACACAAAAACTGCGATTTTATACATTCACTAGAGAACGCTGAAGCCCGATTTATTTGAATATTGTTGGGTTTGAAGCCTACAGAACAACATTGAATACATTTGAACCAATAACGATCGTTGATGGTGTGCTGATAGTACTGGTACGATAACATCAAGTTAATTGTGCATTTGTCGACATTTACAAGTAATGTAACTATACGTAAATTTCGTGTTACCTAGTTAATACATTATTTATACTGGAAAAAGGGAAATGTATTTCTTAAGCCAGAACACTTCAGGATCGTACTCAAGGAAATGTGTTAAATAGTTTTTCCGCAATAGTGCGCGAAATAGACATTCTGTCACTCAGCATGAGTGCGGGCAATAGCCAATTCTAGCACTAGTGCGAGATGTGAATTTTTTGTTTTATTTAATTATTGTGTCATGTGAACAACCGTCATGATGCTTAAAAATTAAAGATAAACTATGCAAAACCGCACCCAAGTAGTTACATATAAACTGTGAAAAACTTGAATTTAATTTTAATATAATGTTTTTGTTGAAAATGTTTTTTCAGTTGAAGTATTTAAACAAATCTCTTTTCATTTGTAACGTTTTACATAGGTAGGTACTAGAATCAAAATGAAACGGTGCAATCCACAAAATTGTACCATTTTATAAAGGAAAAACTAAAATTTTTGAAAATTTCTGAATAGCGATAAGAATTTTTATCTAGAACAAAAAATTATAGTCTACCTGAACTCTAAAATTTTTGTTAAAAATTAATTTTTATTTTATTATGAATCAAAAAAAATTATACTGATTAAAAACTGTGCGCAGTATACCTACCTATACTAGAGCTGGGCGCGTGAGTAACTTTTTATGTACGACCACGTACGCTCACGAAATTAAAATCGAAATCACGCCCAATCACGCATGTCATTTTGACTCACGCTCAAATATTTCTATGAAATTTTACAATGATAATTTACTTTAGCTCCGCAAAATCGTAAATAGATTTACAACTTTTTCTCCAATTTTTTCGACAAATCTGTGCGCTATTGTGTACTGGAGCACTAAGGAGTATAAGTAGCAATAACCCATGTAATTTGTTTTCTGTTGATATTTTGCAAATTATAAAAAATTATGTCGTGACTTGTGATTTTTACTCACGCTCGAAAAAATTTTGCTCACGCCCGATCAAACACGATACATTACATGTCACTCACGCTCACGCCCGTTCACGATCCAAATTTTTAAAATCCCTCACGGTCACGCCGAAAATTTCACGATCCGTGCCCATCTCTGGTACCTACCTATACCTAATCTAAATTTAAACGCAAAATATTATCTTTAATGCTTATGTTATATTCCAGTTGAATACTTCAAAACATCAGACTTTTTGTTTGTATATCTCATTAATAATATAAATATGTATATGTCTAATATAATACCTCTCCTATCTTTTAATCCATTTTTCCTAAACTTTTTCAAGAAGATAAATGTGACAAAAACATATCATAATATGCACATATTTTATTTGTCACGGCTTACTTTGTTCCATGAAAACCAAAAAGTGGAAACACGATCTTGCTTTTGTGGGGCGAACATTTGGTTACCTCAGCGAACAAAAAACTGCGCTGTCGTGTTGCGGAATAACTTGACGTGCTGGCTCACATTAAAGTTTTTAATGTTTTAATATAGAATGCGTTTAATTAAAAACATGGTTTCAGAACAGTAGCATAAAACGATGCCAAAAATAGCATTGCTACTGTATACGGTGCCCAGCAAACGAGGATGACCAAATATAATTTTGGTAGATGTTATTAGGTACTAAAACGTCAGTTTAAACTGGAGAGTTATTACGCTAGATGAAATTCATAACAGCAAATATGTTTGTGAAGTAAGCATACGTTATTCGTTAAAATATTATACGGCTTTATTATAAAATTAGCTAAGTAATAAAAATTGTTTTATTTGTAGCCTCTATTATTTTATAATTTATACAATTTTTGTCAGTTAGTATACATGGAAGATTACTATTATTAACCGAACGGTAAACACAAACCATTTTTATATTAGACCTATATAACTATAAGTCAAAAAAAATATTTAAAAAAAAATTAAAGTAGGTGGGTATACAAAAACATGATGATAAGGTTTTTACTGCACATCTTTTGCTGGAAAATTCCAAGCAAAAATCATATTACAATAATGTCACTTTGTGAATAATATTTTACAGTCACTGAGGTCTTGCACGATTTTTTTTTCTTTACTGAAATCGATAGAAAACTAAAAAAATATTTACCCCGTATTTTTTCTATTTTCTTAAATTTATTTCAAGAATGAGAAAATAATTACCTTGTCCACTGACGTCACCGGGTACGGATTCATAGCGAATTAGATTATGATTTCCACATTATTAATATTTATTGCTAGTTGCTATATTATGTTATAAAACATGAATCAGAAACGTCTAAAAACTTGTTTCGTATCTACCTATATGAAATGAATACAAAAGAAAATAGCAAATGAACAACAAAAATTGAATCTTAGATATGTGGATTGCTTCTGAACAGAAAATAAAATTATTTATATAAAATAAAATGAGTAACTTCGTTCTTTGAGTCTTGCACAGGGAATTGAACAGGGGTTGCGCTTAAGTTCGCATGCATGACTTTAAAGTAAACACAAGTTTTTCGCCCGCAAAGATTCATCAAAATCGATTGAAAATACGCCGAGTTAAGGCGGTTTGAAAATGGTCGAAATTTCACGAATTTCAAGTGTTTCATTTTTTTTCTACTATATTTTTGTTACAAGTAGCACCTTAAGTTGCAATATGTAGCTTTAAAGTTTAGTGATAATACATTGTTTTTGTTTGATGAGCTTGGTTTTCTCTTATATTAAAAAGTTTGTAACTTATTAGTTAAAGAGATTATAAATAAAACTAAACAGCTACAAAAAGATTTTATCTTACAATACAGTTCAGCTTGCCTTGATTTGTACGCAAACCATTAGTTGAATACACACTTCCCCCATTTTTCGGAAAAAATGTGTAATATGGACATTGTTACAAAATGAATACATGCTAATAAATCATCAAGTTGCGTACATAAAGGCAAGAGCAATAATGTATATACTGCCATACTGCCGAAGTTTATGAAATCCACATTTAAAAATACTTTATGGGACATGAATCAACTATTGATATTTTGCTACACATTTACCCCGCCTTACCTTATTATAGGTATACTAGTGTTGAGGTAAAAAAGTAATCATACAAGTAAACACGAACTACAAGTAGATAATATAATTTATTGACATTTCGTCGGAAATTATGCATAAAAAATTACACCGTCTCCCTTTGTGTACAAGCAATCAAGCAAATATAATTTGTATCCGAAATGTCAGACACTCTTGCTTGATATAATTACCACTTACCACATATTTGACAAACAGGCAGGTGTAAATTAGTTGGTGAAACTAATAAATCACAGTCGATCGGCACCGGAACACAAACATATATATCCAACTTCGGCAGTTTACCATGAACTTTGTACTTCAAAACTGAATACAAACAAAGCGAATCTCGTAACACCCAAATGCTCCAAATGAGTATTTAAAACGAGTTTGATTTGTGTGCAAATCTCTAAATAATTACTGTTTATTTTTATTCCAGAACGCAATAGAGGTCTGGAATTACAGCCTTTAGCTGTGGAATTATTGTTTGTTTTAATGGTGCATGCTTGATGATGAATAAAGTCGATTGATTCTGTAAAATGCGATTTTATTGCAATTGCATTTTGTGATTTTACGTAAATGTACAAATGCGATGTAGTTAGCTGTATCTTTCTAAAAGGCTCATCAATTATTATTTTACTTACGAAATTATTAAGTGATACTGCAATATGATTATACTGATCACTAATCCAAAATATTTTTTAAATTTTCAAAATAAAGTAGGCAGTTTCAATTACATAGCATTTTAAATGTGGGAAATAGTTATTTAACTATCTATGAGCGCGATTAATATAATTGAGACACATGAGTTATTTTTACCTTCCGCTTACCTGTAAAGGAAGGTATTGGAATCATGCAAAAAATCGGGTAGTGAGTTTTTAGTGGATGAGCACGAATTAGGGTCCTTACAACTCATTTTTGATAGTTTCCCGATGATGTCTGTATGTATGTGTGTGTGTGTGCGTGTGTGTGTGTATGTGTGTGGTCCGGGCCGATGCCGTCTGTTGGATAACTCAAATACGAATTACCCAAAAATTTTGATATTTGGTATTTTACAATTGTATACGAATAGGAAGAGCTCATTAGATTTTGGTACAAATATCTTCACCGGAAGTGATATTTTTTGAAGATTGAAAAGATTAAGTGTAAAAAATTTCTATAAATTTTGATAAATATAGTATTTATTTGTAATAAGAATAAGAGGAAAAGTTATTTGCAATCCACGTTATAAAAAAATTGTCTTTATCTGGTAGCATTAAAGAACTGCAGTAAAATTTAAAAAATAAATTTATCAAATAAAACATTGAAATCTTGTAATCCATGTTCGGTTGATTTTTGTTTTTGTATAAAAAATATTGACAGATGAGACGGGTGACAAGTTGGCATACTAGCGCTATATAAGTCATAATTAAGCTATTAAATGTAGTTCCTAACTGAACGTAGGATTGCTTCAACACAGAAGAGTTTTCGTGTGAATGAATCTTTTGATTCAGGTGATACTAATTTCTGTGTTTGAATATTTTAGATTTTTATTTGTATATTTTAAATAGGCAACAGATTGTACGTATACATTTCTGTTTAAAGTCTAGATATGGCGGAAGGTTGTGTGATGGCCACGTCAGATTTTTTACTTTGTTATACACAGTATAGGTATCATGAAAAAAATCGATGTCGGGTTTTTCGCGGAAACACATGTTTTGAGGTCCTCTGAATCCGTTTTGACCATTTTCTCAACGATGTCTGTGTGTGTGCATGGATGGATGAATGGATGGATGGATGTGTGTGCTTCCGGATGTTCAATAACTTATGAACGAGAAAAGAGTAATGAAACTTGGTATTAATAAAATTTTTAATAATGCGCAGAAATGAAAAGATTTTGGTCATATGTCGAAAACCTGAAGCGGAAGTTAACTCAAAACACAATAATAAATTTATTTATTTTCAAATATGGAATTAGCCACAAAAATTGTTTCAATTATGAGATTTTAACAATAATATAAGGAATTAATGTGTATAAGAAAGTCGTGTGAACATGAACTTCACAGGTTATTAGTATCTTCATATCTTGTATACCTAGGTACCTTTTTTGTTTAAAATCATGATAGATACATTCACATCTAGGATATTAGTTGATCATACCTTTTTTATTTGGAGAAAATATTATTTTATTCCATGTCAAAATGTTTAGCTGGTAACGTTTGATACTGTCAAAATCATTTAGTTTTTAGCATTTTTATACAACTTAGCGCTAGCTAATATCGGAGCCTTTTTATAAAATTTTCGGCTACTAGGCCAACAGTAGTTTTCTTTTGATCCAACATTTTGTATCTACTATTTAAATTTTTTCTGAAATATTGAACCTGCTCTGCATTTGAAATTTACGTTACAAAATGAATAAATTATTTAATAAAGTCGTATTTAAAAACGTAAGTATCTAGTCTACTCCGAGTATATCATGATGATTACTCGTTCGAATAGTCACTAATATTGACACTCGCCAGCGGCTCGCGTAATAATCATTGGGCCGGCATTGCCCTATAAAAGTTCTTTGACGAGAAATTTTATAATGTAAAAGCTCTTCTTTTATAAAAGTTGAGCTAACTTTTACAAAAGAAAAGTTATTATACTTTTATAATAATAGATCTTTGTCAAAGATCATTTATAGAATAATGCCGACTTTATTCATACTAGAAATTCCTTGAATTAAATTTATTGATTAATGCACAGTGTAACAGGTGGGAATATACCGCAGGTGAACTTTAACTTGACAGGTAAATTTGACCTATGTTTAATTACTAAAACCACAATATATCGCCCAGCGTACACGGCTAAAACCGCTTTTCAATAATATTTGGTAACCGCAATAAATGCGCAAGTGGCAAATTGTTTAAAATACCTTTTAGATCTTTTAACCAAAACAAAAATATAGTATCATGAATAAGGTCATAAATAGTCTGTGTGCTGTAGTTACATTCCACATAATCAATCATATAAGATAGTTTTTATAAAATTATAACAATTTTTAAAAATTATTTAATAACTTAAAAAGGTTTCACTAATCTTTTGAATTTTGGTACAACATGGACTATTTGCATGATTTTTTTATTAAATATTTTTGAAGAAGAGATAAAAACTAGAGACCTTTATTTTTTTACAAAATAATTAATTAAAATTAAATAACATGTGGGGTGACCTACAAATCTGCCATATGCCCAATATAAAATAAAATTTGTATTTTTACCAATGTTTTAGACCTTACATATTAGATTCATAGTGATAAAAATATCATTTTCAGTACCATGCAAGTACCCCATTACACAAAAATATGCCCTGTGGTATAGGTACTCTCCACCAACAACTATAAGTTCCCGTGAGTTGACAGCAGATAACCACACACACATACAGAATGTTCCACAACTTAGAACAAAAAATTAAAGGATATTATACTCTGTACGTAAGGGTAGTTTACTTGATGAGTGTACATTTTAAGTATCACTGTTTTGATAGTAGGTAGGTATATCTGATAATTTGACATTTATTAGTATTAGATATTATGTAAACAATTAGTATCATTGTAGAAGATTTGAAAAAAAATATTAAAAATAAGTACCGACCTCTGGCAAAAAAATGTTTGCTTGAAATACGATGCAATTTGTTTGCGAATTTCATGATCAGTAGCCAGTAGGTACCTACGTCGTACATTATATACCCTTTAATTTTTTGTTCTAAGATACGTATACCTATGCCATTTTTAGGGGTAATATCATAAGAGATGATAAGTTTTGAGAATTGTTTTGTCGTTTCCACGGCAACTTATTTCTAACAATTGCACGACACAAAACATCATGTGACAATTTCCCGAAACGTAGTTGTGGGAAAATTTTCCGTGATGTTTTGTGGAGTGAAATTGCAATAGATGCCGTGGAATAGACAAAAATTATCTCAAAAAATTATTATCTCTAATAGTATTTAGGCAAAATCGAGGGCAAAATATAATATTCTTCTTGTTAAAAAACTCTACTAAAACGACTCATTTTGCAAAACATTTTTGACGTTTAAATTGACAAATTTATTTATTTATTGCAACCTCGATTGCAACTAATGTAACTAAATAAAATCTAATCTACCTATATGTTGTCAGATGCGTCATTTTACATTTTCAATTACATTACATCACATCATCATTACGCAATATGATTGGTTAAACCATCTGTCAAAAAATATTCAGTGCAATTTATTATTTACGGATTTTGAAACTATTCTTCGTGATCACTGCTCAATATGTGTTATGTAGTAGATATCTACCATTCATTTTTGTACTGAATTTTTGAAACCAAACACCTGTATAGTATACCGACAATACAACCACTGGCTCGAGTTGTTGGAATCCACTATAATAACATCTACCATTCTATAATTCGGAGTTAATCCTGTAGAATGGTTACCATCAAAATAAATTATGTATGTAAGTAGATACTTATGTAGGTACAGAAACTGATTAAACGACTTAGGGCAACAAATTGGGCTGTACTGTTTTATTTGCTTTGGAAAATGTAGGTATGCCAGATAAATTGCAATACTATTTTCATTCTTAAAAATATATTTTTATTCAAGAAGTAAACCGCAAACAAAATGATATTCAAAACCTGATTTAAAGGTCCAAAGAAAGGCATTCGAATAAAAGTAAGGTTTACAATAACATATCTCTTTCTCCAATAAATGACAGATGATTTTCGTACGACCGTTAAACAAATACTTGTCTAGCACAGCTGAGTTTAAATTAATATTTATTTGAACTCAACGTTTAGAATACAAATGTGAAATTACTTGCTAACACGTTGTTTGTTATTCTTGCATATTATTTCTTATTCAAATTCTGTCGTATGTTGATTAGCAACTACCGGCAACTACTGAAGGTTATCAGCTAATAAAAATTATTCCAACAGACAATATATTTAATTCATTATATTTATTATTATTTGAATAGTTCCACTGCAATACATTTGTGTGTTTAAATAACGAATGTTGACCTAAACGTTAATAAATTAAATCCATTACGTAATTGATACAATTTCATACGCGTGGTAATTTAACAGTAATACGGTGAGCTTTTCAGCGAAGAGGAAACCCTTCCAGAACTTTCTAACCTAATCATTATATGTTGTTAATTCTGTCTAGACGCTGTAATAAGCATTCTATGTAAATAAATGCATACAAAACTACACAACAAAGTTGCATTAGGTACTACCTACTCGTTACCGTATAGGTATGTTTTGTTCATGCATACAGTAGAGTTTAGACTCAGGAATTTTCCAAACGGACCCAATTTCTTTAAAGTGACATTCACCTTGATTACTTACACTTTTTATTTTTGTAAGTACGTTAACAAAGTGGTGCGATTAGCATTTTGATTTAGTAGTTTAATTATGCTAAAAGTGAAAATGTTTTGTTACTTAGAGCGAAGATTACTGTACAAAAATGCTTATAACTATATTTTTATTTAATTTTTATCATATTTTTCTCTCGGTATTACCACTAGTAATTTTAATTTAATCGTTTTCTTGGATATCTATTTACTACACAGTTTTCTGATAGTTGTTTTAAATTTTATTATGGCTTATGATAGGCAAAAAATTAAACCATACTTATACAGAAAGATTCAATCTTCATGCATATAATATCTTAATGGTACTTATAATATAATATTATTTGACTTATTGATCATGGATTAAAAAGATTTTTTTCAAATTCGTAAATTTAAAGGTATTTTTACAAGGAGTAGGTACATTTTGGTACCACTGGATTAAAAATTGCATAAATGATATCTGAATAAAATATACAATTTGTTAATATTTGTGGCATGGCCGATTGATAAGGTTTTTGGTTGGTTTTCAGTCGCAGGCGTTAGTTACTTGTGAACTTATAATACACATACACTTGCGTTCGGTTATCAAAAAACTGTCATTTTTATTTTGTTGATACCTACCTAAATTCTAAATACATAAAAGCCCATGACTGGTCTTTTATGTAAGCTAACTGTTGTTAATAATTGAGAAATTGAGATTAATTTGTAATTAAATTGAACTTTATATAACATAAACGAAGGCTTGCCTTCATACATTAAATATTTAAAGGAAATAATGAGGAAAATGTGGTTTTATTTTCGATAAAACTGCTGTGGAAATAGGAATATTATCTCATTTTTACGAGGGAGTGTGAATATTTGATAGTTAAGCATATTTCAGTATCTTTATAGTATATCATGTATCATGTTTTATAAACGTCAATTTAGCCATGAGTTTTTAAGGAACGAGCGCAGCGAGTGTATAAAAAACGAGTATCTACTATCTAGAGAGTTTATAAACGAGTCACATACCTACTATACTTTTTCTACGACCACAAATTCAACATAAAATCCTAAATATGTAGTATCTTTCATTTATAATAATTTTAGGTTAAATCATAACGATATTATACATAACTACAAAATTCTACTTAGGCAAGTATATTTAACTATTATTATGGGAAAAAATTGACAATGATTGTAAGAAATTAATAATTACCCTCAGTTTTTCACAAACATTAAATGTCAAAGGAACCAACTTCACCCCGTGTTTAATAAATGTCAATTGCTATGATCAGCCCATAACTTTTTTTTTGTTGGGTAGGAGAGAATGCTCTTGCCCATAACTACATGACTAAAAACGGCCAAAGCTACGACTTGTATAGATTTCGCTATGGAAACTAGTTTTTGGTAGGGATTTTGGTATAATTTGTAATAAATATATTGTATTTTTAGCTAGTACTAGTACCTCAAAATTGCAGTATATTAGAATATAAACGTTTTACAATTATTGCTATATGTAAATTTTAAATTTTAAAAAACAATTTAAAAATATAATTAATATAAAATTCTTTTTAAAATAATTAATCTTTTGGATAAGCTAATTGAAAATTGAATTAAATTTTTAGAGCTCTTAATAATATCGCAATAATAAATTATTTATTTATTAGAGAAATAGTTCAGTAGGTATTTAATTTACGACATTATTACGACATTTTGGAAATTGAAACTAATAGCGATAATAGTTTACAAACAAGAACAAGCAACAACTTTGGTTATTGCGGTAATAAATATTTTAGCCGTATACATTATTTAATATGTGGTATAACATAAACTTCAACAAATTGTTCAAAGAAAAATTATTGCGGTTCAACTAACTTCTTCGTCTTCAAAAAAGGAATACACTTCTCCAAAATTCATGTTTGAGATTTGATTATGGATGGTGTTTGTAAATACGACCACATTTCGGAGTAGGTATCTCTTTCTCTGAACGCATTTATGTATAATATCAAACACTCAGTTAATATAGACAATGTATCGCTCTGAAATAATTGTATTTTGACATTTCTTGTATGTATAGGGTCTTTCATTAAGAGTGATAGGATTTTAATTTTAAATAAAACGTCAACGGTTTGACATATCAATTTAGTTTTTGCTTTATTTGGAAGCATGGACAATGCAGTTATGTTCGGAACAAGATATCGTTCAAATGTCCACCACGGCTTTGTTGACACTGATCACAATATCGCTCCAATTTGGCTCATCCGCAACACTGGCCGCTACAGCTGTGATATTCTCCTCGCTTCGAACATTTCGTTGTCTTCTTGGTGACTTATTGTCTTAGTAATGTTAACTCAAACTTTATCACAGTGCGTCTTATAGCCTGCGCAGAGTAACGGTGACGGCGACCCAATTCTGGGGTGAATAAACGTTAAGCACCCACAACTGAACTCGAACTTTGGTAATATTTTTTTATTATTTCCAACCGGTCTAGAGGCGTCAAACGCTGCATCATGAAACTGCACACTATTCTAAATAATTTGACACAGAAGTAAATAAAATATATATCAGAAACCGATAAATCATTATTGAAAAAACTATCACTCCTATTGAAAGACCCCATATTTTGTTTTGTGTAAATATGATTTTTGTTTATACGTGGTCATACGTGTATGGCAGTAATTTAATGACTTATAAATTTATTGTACCTCACAATTGTATCGGTTAGGTGGAAGATCAGCCTCTGGCTGAACCTCGCCGTTGACATAATGTCAATAAAGTTTATTATTATTTACATATATCGTTACTACCGTACTACAATTTACCCTAAGCACACTAATAGAAACTCCAACATGTACCCACATTGTAACTAGCTTCCTGCAAACGTGGCAAGATCAGAGGATCCTCTGTTGTCAGGTTTACAATACAACGTCGATTGCGGAGTAAGCGATAGGCAACGTAGAGAAAACATTCTAATCAGAATTGATCGGAATACCAAACACCATTCGCAGTCGCAGCTACTGGGTTATATATAGAGCAGGGAGAAACATGCGAGTGGGTTGGTAGCAATGATATTGCTTTACAGTACACAATAGTATTGTGACAAAATGAGGGAATTTAGAATGATTTAGGTGATGATTTTGGTATTTGTTATTTTAGGGTGGAATGAGATTCATAAATCTGAATGTTTTGTAAATTGACTTTTTGTCCTCCTGAAGTGTACAATAATCTGAAATAAATATAACAGATTAATTTTAAATGTGACATTTGCTTGCGCTATCTCTTATCAGTTGTTTAATGGCAAATTGACACAAAGAATTTTAGTGCAAATATCAAATAAATCTCACTTAACCTCATAGAAAATATTTGTTTTTAATATATAGGTCTGTCGGCCCAAAATATTAATGAATGCGTTAGATAAGTATCACTCGGTTTTGTTAAAGAACTCCGCTACGTGTCGTACTTTAATAGTAATATATATCCTCTCGTAAAATAAATCCTACCGCACTTGTATGGAAAATAACGATGTTTGTCTCGTCACTCGGAAGATACTAAAAACGTAGGTAAGTATCAGTTTTTTTTCCATTAAAATTAAAATCGTTGGTTGGAAGGTTAACTTATTCGAGTTTTGTTGCAGTTAAAGTAAACTTAAGGAGGTTCCCTAGACATTTTAAAAAATGTTCTAATGCAACCAAACTTTAAATTTATGTTGTCTGTGTCATAAAAATGATACCTGAATTTTTTGGAAATTTTTTACCACGTAGTTTGAACGAAATTAATTGTTAAATTTTAATATTTTACATGGGCTCTTATGGCTTTCCATTAATTGATTAAATAAAAAGATGTTAGAAATGTTCTATTTACTTAATTTTTGTTATATGAACGTATGCAAGCACGGACATCAATTTCCCAAAATTTGAAGAAGGTTGACCACATAGTTGTAACAATATTGTTGTTGTTGTAAAAAAATCTTCAAGAATTTTTTGATTAGTGAATTAGAAATTATTGTAAAAATATATCACCGCAACTGAACGAATTGCAATATCAACTAACACCCGTTGACCGAATTTTGTTTTACATTAATAAAAATATTTTTATTAATTAAAGGCTGATATCTGAGTACGCTACTGCATGTGTAGGGAACCTCCTTAAGAAAAAAAATATATTATCATAAATTTTTGTCTAATACCACCGTCATTAAATCGAACCCAACACAAGACTTTTAATATAGTTAATTTTAGAGTAAATGCGACATGGTTTTCAGGATTACAACAGTGTGACGCATTAAATTATGTTGTAATTCTGTTTCGTCTTTCAATAATGGATTGTATTATTAAATAAAATAACCTATTATTATTATATGTATTGTTGGCGGACAATTATTTTGCTGATGATGGCGGTTTTGACTGCCGAAACGTTAATTTAAAATAAAATAAAGCTAACATAAGTCCGAAAGTCGTTATCGATTGGTTTGGAGTGAACCATATTGAAAAATAGTCGTCATTTTCAGTTAACTATTAAGTAACTTTAAGTCAAGACGTCGTAGACACTTCGTTCTTTGCGCGCTTGACAGAAAATTGATTGAACTTTATTGTTCTGATGGTTAATCGAGTAGACAATTTTTTTACAGCACCGTATAGATCGCCAAAGTTGCAAGTTTTTTCCCACTAAAAACCTTTTTTTTTTCAAATGGGGATTGAGAGGGCGGAAGGGATTGCATTTTATTTAACAAATCATCGATTGTACAAATAACGTTTAAATACCTACGTAAATCTACCTACTCTATTACTCATAATAATTTTTTTTTGTAAATAAATTATATTCACAATTTCTGTAAGAATAATACGACATTTTCATTTCAATGTTTCTTGACAAACTTAAATTATCGACAGTTAAACCTAAAGTAACTGCCAGAAGTAAATAAGACCTTAAGGCAATTATTAATAAGTTTAGGCCAATCAATAGCTATGTTACCAGCCTGCAAAAAGAGTGTACGTCAGCAATATTATTAACTTATTTTAATGAAAATAATTTATTCTGCAAAGAGCAATCTGGTTTCTGAATGCATGCGAAATAGCTATTAAATTACATCCTTCTTAATTGGAAATAAAATAAAACTGCATGCGCCGTTTTCTTTTGATTTGAAAAGAGCTTGCGAAACAATGGGCTCTTGCATGATTTTTTGTATTAAATATTGTTGAAAAACAGATGAAAAGTATCTAATTAATAAAAATTGAATAATATGTGATGTGACGTAGAATGCTGCCATATCTCCTATACAAAATAATAACGTCACAGCAAATTTTTTTCTTCGGCGATTGACATTAAAAGTGCTGTTTTTTGACAGCTGACAGTCAGCTGACAGTCACTTTTGCTGCCTAAGCAGCAAAAATAGTAAAAAGAGCCTAGACAGCAAAAGTAATTGTTACTATGGTGAATCAACAAATATGACATTTATAAAATTCATCAACATACCTAACCTATTTTGTTTTTTCATTGCAACTGTCAACATACCCATACAAAAACATAATTTGATTGCGATACCTATCAATATATTTAAAATAATTACTAAATTAATACTAATTAATAACAATCGAGAAAAAAATGTGTTTAACATGGCAAAAAATACAGATTTGCTGCCTAAGCTAGATTCATAGCCTCGCCTGCGCCTCGTCTATGAAACTCTAGCCGCGGCAGCAAATCTACCTAATATTTTTTTGCCTAGTTAAACAAATAACTATTCTCAATTTACAAATGATGTTTTAAAATAAAATTTGTATTTTTACCAAAGTTTTAGAACTAACATTAGGTTCATGTTCATAGTGATAAAAATAGGTATAATTTTTAGTACCATGCAAGTACCCCATTACACAAATATATCCCCTGTGGTTTAGGTACCCTCCACTAACAACTATAAGTTCCCTTGAGGCAGATAACCACACACATCACATATATTTAAACCTATACAGACATTGTAAAATTTTGTTAAGTGGTATGTACACGTATTAGCAAAGCTTTTTAAAATAAACATTGTTATTATTATACAATGGCAAGGCAAGTGTAAACATGTAAAGCACCAAAAAATCAAAACATAAGTTGAATTCAGGCACCCCCTGATCATATTTAAAAAAGTTTGTAACTCGCTAGAAGGCCACAGTGTTAAAATTAATTTTCTTCCAAGTATACACAAAAAGGATGGTGAAGTTTAGCGAACACTGAGACACAACTTCTTACTTTTTCCTAATTTATATTAAATTTTCCAGCTTTTAGCTTTGCCGTACTTCT
This sequence comes from Agonum fuliginosum, assembly GCA_947534325.1. NCBI lineage: Eukaryota > Metazoa > Arthropoda > Insecta > Coleoptera > Carabidae > Agonum > Agonum fuliginosum. The sequence continues at coordinate 9,521,491 of OX384029.1, read as the reverse complement.
TAACTTTCCAGAATATAAGGAGAGTCTTTTATAGACTGCATTAACAAAAGTTTAATTTAATCTCCCCTGTTAGTCATTTACAGTTGTACAAAAAATTCATTTCGTTTAAATGAATTTCGTTATGAAATACAATGGAAAACGTTGCCGGGACGGTTTAATTATAAACGGGATTTTAACACCATTAAAAAAATATTGTTACTATAATAATATAGTTAATAAGTTGTAAACGTGACTTTTTACATGAATAAAATAACAAACTGTGATGTTGTAATAGTTATTTACATTATAAGTGCGGTTGGTTTTATTTTACAACGTGAGGTTCTATATTCAAAATTCATGAATCAAATACATTCGTTAACAAACATGATACATAAATTTTTGTGAGATCTTACTAACCCTGAAGAAGGTAAACCGAAACGTAGGTTATGTAAGAAGAAGAATATTATGTTGTATGACTGATATTTCAAGTAATTTTTCAACCTTACATTATATCACCACAGTCGATTACACAGTCACTTTATTACAAACTAGTGTTCAGTTATTTGTAAAGGTTTGCATTTTGTTCGTACTTGAATTTTTGACATTTAAAAATCAATCTAACAATAGAAAAATGACATTTACATATTTACCTACTAGGTACCTATTTTCATAGGATTGGAACGTGACTGTTCTTTTATCATATTATTTGTTTTCAGAAAAATAAATTACCTACTAGTAAATATTTTAAAATACGGCAATATCATTATGACCAATAAATTTCTTAATATGATTTTTGCCAATCGAACTTCCAATCATCCAAAATTCAAACAATCAAGACATGATTATACTATATTGTTTGTTTCTATACTAATTATCGTACATAATTCTAAAATATAAAATTTTCTGACACCTGTTATTTCAAATTTACCTAATAATTAATAAAAATAATTATTCAATATAGTCGTAGATAAAGATCAGGACAATATTATCTTATCAAACCATTGTTTCTCAATATTTTTGTATTGCCGCCTCCCTTTTCTTTGTAAATTTTTACACCCCCTCCCTTATTACTTCTTGATATTTCACGTGCAATTTTGTATATTTCATTAAGAATGCGAATCTAGGAGCGATATCAAACAAGGGAGCGATTTGAATAGGTACTGCTAAATAAACGCCAAGCGCTTATTTTGTGATTTTGCTTCAAGTTTACAAGATAACAAATTAAAAATCTAATAAACCTATTATTTTATAATATTGCACTAAAATTACTAAGAAATAAGTAAGAACCAAACAAAAGTGCACCTTTCTTAAGTGAATTACAGCGCCATCTCTTAGTAGTGCAATATCCCAATTTAATATCATCCTTTGAAACACTTTGCTCCATGAGACCAGGCAGACGGAAGTCATTAGTGTTAAGATTAACTTACAGGTACTATAATTTGTAATAAAAAGACACTTTACTTTTACATTTATTGTTTTAAGAATATTTTTTGTTTTTGTTTTTCTGTTCATTCAATAAAAAGTTTTTCTATCAATTTATGAATTTTTCCACGCCTTCCTTTCAGATAGTCCGTGCTCCCCTGAGGGGGGAGGGCGTCCACTGATTTAGAAACGCTGTAATAAAAAATAAATAATTAAAATGAAATGGGAATGCATCTATAAAGTATACAGATTTATTTCAAAACGCGTTAAACGAAAAAAAAACAAATACAAACGTTGAAAAAATAATAATGTGTTTTAAGCTTAAATTAAATTGTAAATTCAACTCGCGAGTATTACTCGTACTTGTTTTGTTCTTTGTTTCATTTTAATTTTCAAAGTTGAGACGGAATCCAATATTCAAATTTTTCGTATCTTTGCAAGCGTGTTGCTCGAATATCATTTCTGTTCCTTGTTCTTCCAAGGGAGCATAAAATGTATAATTAAAACAGGGGATGAAAATAATTACATTTCGGAATTGTGAAATTATTTATTGAAATATCTCGAGTGCAATGTAATTTTCGAAGTTTCAAGTAGCTATTAAAAAGTTTTCGAACTAAATTGATCTTTTATGAGCGTTCATTTTCCATAATGTATCAATTTTATTTTTTCATATTTGTATTTATTCTTCTATTCTAAGAAAGTGAGTACCTACTTTGGTACTTTGAATTAGTTAACTCTATTCTAATTTTATATTTAAAATTCTCAAATATTTTATTTTTATATAAAAAATAGTTGATTATCTGCGAATATAATTACCTAAGTAAGTTATTGTCTTGTCGCCACTATTTGTTCTTTCGAGTTTTCTAGTCCACAAACCGCCTTTTTCGTCAACCGCAGTGATTTATAAACACAGAGTAAAATAATTCAATGCTATAAAGAGTGGATTCTTTTTATTTCAGAAAATAGTATATTATAGAACAAGTTTTATAAGACATGATTTTATCGCACGCATCCAAATTTAGTAAAACGAGTCTGAGGGCGATTCTACTAGAGGACACCTTTGAAAAAAAGTCTTATAAAATCAGTTCTTTATAGGTAAGGTCGATTTAGGAAAATTTATGTGCACCGTTTTGGTTGGTGACATTAATATTGTTACTGTAAAAGTATGTCCCTGGGGAAAAATTTAATTATAGAACAGTAGTGTTTAGGTTTTATAAATGGTATAAAATTCACACTCTTCATAAATCTTTGTGCTTAAAATGAAAATCACTGTTACATGTACGGAATGTACGAGTAAGTACATACAATACATAATTTCAAAACTGTATGTTTGTAAATTGGTATTGTATTATATTAATTCTATATATATTATTTAACGGTATGCTCGTTTATATTATGTACCTTTCAAACATAATTTTTTGTTAGAACAGTTCCACAAATAACCGTTGACATAATCATCTATTTCTAGTTGAACATCCTCTATTGAATAAAAAATATCATCTACTTGTACCAATACCAACTTTCTAAAAATAATGTTGCGTCTCATAAAGTGAGGCCTATGACATTCAGTCGCGTTTCACATAGTTTACTTTGTGAACGCCAAATGGAAAACATAATATTACGTTATCAGAATCTTTGAATTTAATTATTGATGAGCAATGGTACGCAGTCTGTCCAAGTGCGGACTACATTATCACCCATCTAAGATTTTTAAATTTGTATATCAAACATTGTATATTTATAAAATCTATTTTTTGTTGCAAAATGACACACGATTCAAGAGAAAATATAGTAGTATAGTTTGTTGTAAACAAATTCGCACTACTAAAGCTTCGCACTATATTAGCGTACGTGCGTACAGCAATACGGCTTCTTGTTTCGTTCACACCGAAAATTTATCTTATTCTATTTTATCTACTTGTGTTGTAAACAGAAACATAATAAAATGAATCTTGTTGATTTGGGAAATGGCAACATGCATCATTGATTTTGGACGTGTCACATAAATAACACTGCTAAATAAATAAATATGTGATTGTAAGAAATATTACTCTACCGGGAAATGTGGTTAAATGCGGTTTATGGTTTTACCCATGTTTATTTTATGATGTATTATTAGCGAAGTGTATAATAAATAAATTATTAGAATGAATAAACGTAGTTTAAATTTGATAGTCGTATTCAACAAGAGGTTCGCCAGAATTAAAATTAAATGAATAAATTGCTTAAATGAACAATAATTGATGTACCTACCTATTTTATTTTGTTACAAATCAAAAGCAAAAAATTAATTTACCGTACTTCATTTCAGTTAGTAATGTATTATTTAAATCATTATTATCATTTCTGGAATGTGATTGGTCAATTGTAAACCAAATTTACATTGCAAAAACAAATGCACTTCTCAGTTATCGGATATTTGAGTGAAGGACTCAATAAATAATTATTAACCTCTCTAATTAAGCACTAAATAATTATGTTTGTTTTAGATAATTGAATATTTTTTTATAATAAGGCATTCAAATATTAATTTCTTAACTAAAATAAAGCATCTAATAAGTAATAATTTAAATAGTTAAACTAAAAACAAATATTTAAATATTTAATATCTAGTAATAAAAATCAAATTCAATTTTGTGTAAAAATGACAATTTTCAACAGAGTAAATTTAACTTTAAATAGTTCAGCAGGTTGTCAACGGAAATAAATCCACGTCGTGTCGAATTGAAAAAGAATTTCATTCTCCACTTTATCAAATTGAAATGAAACTTTTATTATCCAGTGCAAATGTTGACATAAAACATAATACATGTAGCGAAAATTGAAAAATGCTGGCGAAAGAGCAGAAAAATTCAATATTTTTAATATTGGTGAGATTTGACGTATGACACTTGATGGATTTATGAAAACCGTCCTTCTTGTAATCCCAAATACTTTTATTGTGTTATTTATTGATTATTCAAGACATTTATTGATAATTTAATTTACTATTGTCAGAGCGGTGGTAGATATTGAACTATTGGACGTGAATTAGTCAGCTTACTGTTTTAAAAATTTAACAATATTGATTTAAAAAATTTAATAATAAAGCAATAATTTATTTTACAATTCTATTTGAAGTTGGAAATATTTTCCCAAACACGTTTATCTCATTGTAGTTTGAAAGGCCTTTAATATAAACCTGTTATTGCATTATAATAATTAATTTATATAGAAAAATTGCTGCCATTTAAAATTTGTTACGTAATACAAAAGCTGTAAAATATAATAAATAATGCAGATATTAAAAACTGAAATAAATGCTTATACACATTTGTATTTTTCAAAGTGAACTCCTTACTTCTTTCTTACATAAACATTATTAAATAACCTGTTGTCATGTTTGTTTTGTAAATTGTATATTGCTATTATTAGCAGGAAAAGCTGTTATTTTGGTGTTATCTACCCATTAATGTTCAAGAAATAGGTACCTACACATGGAATGTATTAAATCTATTAGAAAATATAGACGTTATATTTTTTCGGTCGATATTTCATTTAACGAAAAATAAATTTCATTATTATTATGGCGTTAGCTACTCGTAAGTGCGTAACGTGACAGAAGAAAGATTTCGCGTACCGTTAATTAATTATTTTTAAAATAAACTGGATTTAAAATTTTCAATCTTTTACCAGATCATATAATGACCTGTAATACGAGGGGTTGTTTTTATATTCCCGGACTGGGCTGTTTAGAATTTTGATGCAATTTTTCATTATGCTGTTTCTTAATCACATATGCCTTGGTAACTTGTGTGGCAATTTACAAAACAATTGCAACATTATTAATTTTATTATCTGTCAGTTTGGGGTCTCGCGCGTTGTATATCTATCGAAATGAATAAAATCGAATACCGGGCTGTTATAAAATTCCTTATAAAACAAGGAAAACCTCCAAAAATTATTCTTGAAGAAATGTTGGCTGTATACGGGGATGATTGCCCTTCTAAGTCAACTATTTGCGAGTGGTCAAAATTGTTTAAACATGGTCGAGAATCACTAGATGATGACTTATTATACAAATATATTAATATATAAGTACTACTACTACTGCTACTATACTCACAAATATATTTTAGTCATTTTATTTAAACTGCAGAAGAAGATATAAAGCATATTTTACTATTGTCACTGTCATGTCATAATCATTTAAATTTTACGTAGTAACGGTAGTAACAAATGTTAATCGATCATGGACTACAAGATACCGAATTACTTAATTATAAATATATACTTTAATTATTCTTAAATGATACCAGATACAAAAATATTTATAAAATACCGATTGTAGGTAATAATCACATAATCTTTCATTTAAAATAAAAAAAATTGTCTCAAATTAAATATTTATCGAAATATTTGAAAAAAGTACTACTTCCGGTTTATAGATTGAAACCAAAAATAGGATGTGCACAACTAGATGCTATAACAGTCCTAAATACAAAATTTCAACATTCTACGTCTAACCGTATTTGAGTTATGCGACATACATACGTCCGTACGTACATACGTACGTACATAGTTCACGACGGAACTAGTCATAATGGATTCAGAAAAGGTCAAAACGGATATTTCCATCAAAATCTGAAAACCGAAATTTTTCGCGATTACAATACTTCCTTATTACTCCGTACAAGGAAGTAAAAATTGATGACGTTGTATCTTTTTGACTGGAAAAATTGTACAGAAGAAAAGATATACTTTAGAATCACTTAATTTATTAAAAATTAATCCACTCTACCGGTATCGGCTCCACTTAAAAGCCCTCTTCAGAGGTTCTACAATACAGAATTAAAACAATAAATGATAAATAAATAAATAATGTGTAAAAAAAACTTACGGAGAATAGTTTTAGAAAGCCAAACATGTTGAATAAAATAATAAAGTAAATAGTTGACAAAACATGAAATAAGTTGGTAAATAAAAACGTTACAAAAATCAATGTACACTTATGGTGGCTGAGTCAGAAATGTAAAATATTAAAATGAATAAGACACAAGTACTGTCAAGTATAAAATAGTAACAATACAGATACCATAAAACAAAAACAGGAACTAAAAATTAATATATTGTTAACAGCAAATAACTTTTATTTATTGTAGTCATAAAAATAAAATATTATTGTTTAGTAAGTTGTTGTAGATATTACTTAAAATTGATTATTTATTTATTTGTATTTTGTACTTATTTATGTATTTTTTATACCCGACGTTTCATATAAGTACATGTACCGTATCATATCCTCTGAACAAAATTATGATTATTATTATTCAGTCAAAACACTGCCCATAAATACTACACAAGTGTTGTTGTTTTGTTAGACCTCTGGTAAAAGCCATGAAATGAAACCTTTATATAAGTAGGTAAAGTGGTACATATCGTTGTGTTCTCTATCTACAATCATAATCTTGTGTGCGTTATAATTCCGTGGAATGATTCCGCTGCACAACATAGCGCACAGATCGCTCTGGTCATTTGGATTATTAATCGTTTAGTGTTCTTGCCATATTACAAGCGCTCCAGTCTGCCTCACATACCATCCGAATACAAATTGAGTTAATGTAAGTTGTTATCCAATTATCTACTTCACCGACATGTGCTACTGTTAGGTTAGGTAAAAACACTGCTACGCTACAACTGCTGCTGGTGTTGAACTGTTGAAATGTAACTACTGTGCTCGCGAAATTAAAATTAATGTAATTTTGTAATTGCCCTAAAACGTGAAGCAAAAAAATGTATATTCGGTAGTTTTGTTAGGTTTTACGTATTTGAATATCCAGGAAAATTGAATGGCAGGATTACACAACCTTTCAGCTTGTGTTTCTTGTTTTGACAGTTATTTACTATTTATCAGGAAAGTTAATATATTTTTATCCTGAAAGCTGTACTCTCTGTTAAAGAATTTTTGGACTATTTTATGCATAATAAAAATAATTGTATGGCAAAAATGTTTGTTTCTACTCCCTACTGGATATTTACAACATATTATGCGTGGATAGGGATGTCATATCCATACCAGATGCGGATATGAAATTCAAGACCAAATAAGTACGTCAAAAAATTATTAATGCGTGCAAATTATGTTTTTTATCATGACAAATAATTATTAAAAACATTAAATCAACGGTTATTTAATAATTATACATTCTTACATTAATGAAACAAATGCTAAAACCAGAAAGATAATATCACTCGCTATTTCTTTGCAATTCAGACATAATAAGGTGTCGCGTATAACTTTGAGGTATTGTTTTATAAAAAAATTGTTTTGGTTTCTACATGTATACATAAATTATACATTCTTACATTAATGAAACAAATGCTAAAACCAGAAAGATAATATCACTCGCTATTTCTTTGCAATTCAGACATAATAAGGTGTCGCGTATAACTTTGAGGTATTGTTTTATAAACATTAAATAAAAACAAAACAAAAACAGTTTCAAGATTTCAATCAAGGTGAAATAATAAACTATGTTGTTAAGTACTGCCAATATTTTCAGAACATTTATATTTTTAACTTATTTTTTGGCTTCAAACCTGACTGTAACAAAAAATGTGGTAGAACAAAAGTTTAAGGTAATAATATAATGCTCATTAAGTTTTGCTTAAAAAAATGTTATACGACAATAAAATTATATTCAGGAAAAACTAGATTTAGTTCGCCATTTTTGAATATAATTCAATAATAAAATTTTATTTTATCGGAAAAAATAATATTAAAACCATGGTATATTTTCATATTGCTTGGACAAACACTGACATACTTAACCAACCAATCTTTAGCTTTTTATCAACTGATTATAATTACTCTTTATCTGCGTATTGCTTTGATTCTGTTCAAAACGACTAAATGAAAAAAAAATTTGTCTCCAAGATATTAATTTCCTCACCCATCTATAGAGCAAGAACTCCTCTGAAAAAATCAGAATCTTCTCGTATTCATATAAGGTCCTGAGTCCCCCAGAAACATATTTCAAAGCTTTTGCGCTTTGAACTGAGAGAAAAATCTCTCCTGAGAAATTAAAATGCCATTTCTCATTTCCTTGTTTTCAATCTTGAATTTTTTTCGTCATAACCTTAGAAAGAATGATAGATTCCCAGGCTAAGTGAAATATGTGAAACTGCAGCTGTTGAAAGTTCAGAACTAGAAAACTTTGTTTGTAATAAAATGAAATTGATTATGTTATGTTGATAGTGTTAACAGCGGAAGACTTTGATGGCATTAAATTGTGTTTATTCACTAGCGTAATAGGCTGTAGGCTCATATTAAGTTTAGTGTTGTTTGCTTTATTCCGGAAGTCATTAAATGTGATCGAAATTGTAACATGGAGAACATTTGTTTGCACAATGGTGAGCAAGAAATTAAAAATATGACGGAGGCATTTTTTATTAGTGTATTACCATCTTTGATGAAGTTTATTAACAAATAATTGATTAAAAGTTTTGTTTTGTATGTCCTATAGTTTTAGAGAAATGTTTCAAATAAAAGCAGATATTTAATTTTGTATTCTTGGTGTAGAGAAGACAATGTCATCTTCCTCACAAACTAGATATTTTCTTAAAAAATAAATTTAAATTTGTCCCAAGTTAAAATGGTAACAATAAAAAAATTACATTTTCAAGAAAAGCTTCACAAGTAAAGTGTAAGTTTTTTTTGTCAAAAATAAAGTACCTATTCGTTTTCCTAGTCAGACAGAAAGTACCTATCTGTTCAAAGTACGTATGTTATATTAGCAATTATAAATTGAGTATTTAAAAAGATAAAATATACTCTTAGGTACATGACAATAAATAAACATGAGTTTTTTAACTAAGTAGTAAAAATCAAATTTATAATAACTAAATGTTACTATTATCTTTGTTCTTTCAATACATCAATATATTGGTACTGGTAAATGGTAATCCTTTTTACTAATATAATAATACATATATAATTATTAATATAATATTTAATAATGTAGGTACTCAACTGCTCGCTAATTGATTGTTTAAACAACGATTTATGATTATTACAATATTGAAATACTACTATATTTATATTTTATATGTATTCATAATCGATGAATTATGTTTTAATAGTAACGCGTATGCGGACATTCTGTATAAATAAATGCCACAATTATTTAACAAACTATGTATGCATACTAATATTAATTATTATTTTTTGTTGCAGATCGTGTGGCCATCATCAAAATAGAATGCGAAGCTTTCATCACGAAGTTAACCTAAAAAAAGTTTTAGTAATTTATTTTGGTGAAACTCGTTACAACACTTGATTAAAAACGCAACATTTTAAATGTGCAAAAATAACCTAATAAAAATGTGTACTCTGCAAAGATCTTATACATGAATAAAACATTCAGAAGATTTGTGTATCTAAAATTTAAAAGTCTAATATGGTAACAAAACCAGATTATGTCTAAATCTTATACATATTTATTGTATTTAAAACTTAATTTCAAAGTGCGCAGCTTATCATGGCTGCCGAAACTGATACATTTCTCCACGACTAAGTAAAAAGGTTTTCGTATGGCGCCGAACAGCACAATCAACTTGACGACTCAACTTCCGTCCAGCGAACTTCCCCCGACCGACTCTTCGTACCTTGGAGCTCACTCCCCCTACACAGACGTGGAGGCCGTCGTCATCATCATCGTGTTGGTGATGGTCATTCTCGGCACCATCATCGGCAACATCCTGGTGTGCGTAGCTGTCTGTTTAGTTAGGAAACTCCGGCGACCTTGTAACTATCTTCTAGTGAGTCTAGCTGTCAGTGACTTATGTGTGGCTATCCTGGTGATGCCGATGGCGATGTTGTACGAAATATTCGGCTGGTGGAAGTTCGGAGACTTAATTTGTGACTTGTGGGTTAGCTTCGATGTTCTGAGTTGTACCGCATCGATTTTGAACTTATGCATGATTAGTGTTGATCGCTATTACGCTATAACTAAGCCGTTAGAGTATGGTGTGAAACGGACTCCTAAACGGATGATATTCTGTGTGTTTCTTGTGTGGTTCCTGGCAGCTTGCATCTCTCTTCCGCCGCTGTTGATTCTTGGGAATGACCACGAAAGGAACGATGGTTCCAAGATTAAAGAGTGCATAGTGTGCCAGAATTTTGGCTATCAGATCTACGCGACTCTGGGGAGTTTTTATATTCCATTAACTGTGATGATGGTCGTGTATTATAAGATTTTTCGAGCAGCGCGGAAGATTGTAATGGACGAAAAGCGCGCGCAGAGCCATCTGGAAAGCCATTGTTATCTGGAGATTAGTGTAAAGAATGGCGGTGGACCTCCTGAAAATAAAATTAGCAGTCAGAGCCCGTCGCCCGCCAACCCCAGCAAGGCCAACCACCGGTCGAGTTGCGGCAGCACGAATACCACTGTAAGTTATGACGACATTCTATTTAACCTCTTCTATTTAATACGCAACACTTTTGTCTTTATTCATTCCCTGGATATTTACATTTTGCGACTTTTATTACACAATCCGCATGGTTTTATGCGTCAATTTATTTCATATGAATGTATTTAATTTTCTCTTTAAATTATAATTCGTGCTCATAATTGTATATTATTGAGCACATAATGTAGGTTATAATTCAAGGGGATGAAAGTTTATGCACGGGTTGAAGGCGAATGTGTATATAATAATCCGAGTGAATTGTAGCCATTGTGTGCAAATCAAATACGACGTTCTATCAACGACTATTAAATAAAACAACTTTTATTTACAAATTTATATACCATATTAAAATATTAACATAACCTCACATTTAGGTAAAATAACAGTTCATCATCATACAATAGTGTTGAATAATGAAAATAAGTATAATAGGTACAATAGTATGTCTTATGAAGGAGTTTATCTTACTACAGTTATCTACATAATGCCCTGTTCACACGAGGAAAGTTTTTACTAAAAAGTTTCTTGAAAGTAAAACAACTGCTAGGAGCTGTCATAAAAAATACCGGTCATACGTGGAAACCGTGGGAGAAACTAATTATTTCTTTAAAATATATTAAAGCTAGTGATCTTCGTACGAATACATACATTTCCCGTAAGTACGGCATTGACAATTTTTTTTATGACAGCTCCTAGCATTTGTTTTACTTTAAAGAATCTTTTTTATATAATACAATGAGAACAAAGATCTATTATAGTCCATGATGAGTTTATGACTATGCGTCATCTAGTAATGCAATATATAAACAGAGAGAATTTATTGCAAATTACATCCGGATTAAGTACTTCTCCTTGTAATTATATATCAATTAACAAGAATTGCTATTACATTTTAAAAATAGATTTAGTTTTCTGCACAAAGATAATTTATAAGCTAGGAAAATTATTTTTTAATTACTACAAAACACGCATATTTAGTTATTAATTTGGCAGTAATGGTATACAGTAAAAAAGCGTTCATAAAATGGAGTAGGTATAGTATATTTTCCTTAAAAACTGATTCGTAACGAAAATACGATGCCTCTACTTAATTTTTGTGTATTTAAATTAATTTCTCGTAAGTATAACTAGGTATATCCTATATAATTTTTGCTGAGTAGAACTTCTTATTCCATAGTTTCGCATATAAAATATAATATGTAGGTACGTTTCTAATTAAGATATTTTAACTAAAAGTTACAAAAATAAGTTGCTTTTTGATAAACATAAAATTTATTGTATTTTCATTTTTGGTTAAAATAATTTCCTGCAATATAGCATCAGCAGCGTAGGTACTGATTTGAGCATTTTTACGAACGGTTTGCGCGCAAAAATGCTCAAGTCAGTCAGGAGTCAGGACATACACATGATGAACGCTGTCCGTCGCTTGTCGGTACATTTATTATTCAATTATCCAAGTGGTACCTAGATGATATTACAATGGAGTGGTCAAACAATATGGCTCTGCTCTATAGCTATAGTTGATTGTAGAAAAAGGAACAAAAAATCTAAATATTTCAGGAAAATAAACACTTCGATTGTTTTGGTTTTGTATAGAAATAAAATATTAGATGCTTAAGAAACAATTATTTACTCACAATGGGTTTAGTAGTATAGTATACGTTCCCAACCTTCTAGATCTAGACAGTTGGGAAGCGGGTCATTTGTAGCTATACTTCTTAGTTCCGAGCTAGATTATCACTTTTTACTTATAATATCACATGTGCAATAATTCTTTCCGGACATTTTTTGAGTGCTTTTCAACGTTAAAAAATTTCCTCGATATGAATTAATGCACGAGTGCATATTCGGTAAGAAAATCGCAATATGATACCGCCGCTCTATTTTTGAATTCTTTTTACAATAGAAACTTGAAATATTTTTTACTATATTTGTATTTAACAAAATATGTGTTATTTACCTTGTTAATTGCTTATTTACAATCAAAATGACAATTTTACCAATTTTTAATTTAATGTCATAAATGACATAAATTTCCGCTTATTAATTTCAGTTAAATTCCTCAAGCTAGTAAAAAATTTCCGCTAAATTTTTATATAACCATGATTACTATTATTGTAATCAAATCGTCCATTGGCTGTTATTTGTGTCATGTGATTTTCAATAAAATTAAAATTAATTTACTTAGTAACTCTGTAATTCCACTTTCAAGTAAGGCTAAACAAATTGAACAAGTTATAATGAAACTGTCAAAAATATTAATAAAATTAATGTTTACCGTTCTGGAGTGACTGGAGCACTAATTTGCGCTCACGAACAACAATTTAAGCGCTAAGTCTATATTATCTATACCGAATATTCGAGCGCGCAAACCGTTCGTCCGCGTAAAATGCTCAAATCGCAGTACGCAGATTATCATATCTCAACATAGGTAATAGTCTATAACGTGGTCTATAACAAAATAATGTCCATAAATACCAAAAATAAAATTGTGACAGTTATTTCAATTTATATTATAAAATGCATTAAGAATACAACTTTCTGCATCATATTCAAACATAGCAAAAAACGTACAAGTAAAGCAAAAAAATTAAATATATGTGATGGTACCTACCTATCTATTATAAATCTACTTTCTAAAATAAATTAATTATTTTTAATATCGTCGTATATAAAGAAATATTCGAGGAAAAATCAGTTTCAGTAGGTACCTATATTTTACCCAAAAATAAAAGCAATTAACAATAACTTATTTTATATTTTTTTATAATTACCTACTACCGTCTTATATAATTATGATAATAATATATTTTTGTATATTATTTGGTAAAATTATAATAACATGCTTCATTTTCATGACATTTTCTTTCCTACACGAGTCATTCCCCTCTGAAAATTTTAATTTACCAAAAGTGATTTCCCATGTTACATGTCTCTGTCAACTTTGGGTACAAACACACAGATATTCTTTTTCTAGAATTTTAATTTAAAATACCTCAAAATTTCATTTTTTCTTATTTAATAATAATAACCCGGGGAAGTTTTCATTTTTGTTTAACGCAGATGAAAGGAAAGAGAATACATTACACCCGCTGGGTAAATTTAAACATGGGTGTATTTTTAATTTGTTATTTCTGCATGGAAAATGATTCAACGCTTTTGAAAAGATAATAACTATTTACTGATGTAATGATCAAGCGTAAACAGACAACAAGTAAAATTACTTTGAACGTGACATATTCTTTGATTGCTATTTCTAATAAATGCATATGCTTGCAATGTTTTACAATGTATTATTATTTTCTTTACGTGCAATTAAATTTGTAATTGCCTAGTAAACAAATCGTAAAACTTGTTTCATTGCTGGAAAATTTCATTTTATATTTTGAGATTATTAATAAAACCATGTTATAGCATTATTATTGTCTACTTTAGTTTAGTTTTTATTTAGTTTTTAAATACATTTTTTTCCTTTATAGCTATTAATATTACAAGAATATTATGCGATTTATAATACCGAGGATGTTGCTAAGCGATGAGGTGAAACCTAGTCTCTTTGAACACCCGAGGGGGCTTAAATCGCATATATTCGCGTTATATTCAAAGCTTAATCGTATCATCAACGACAGCGGTGTTAAAATAAATCAACAGTTTTATCTATCAATTAGTTGACAGTTCGCATATTATGGAATGTTTTGATGTTATTATGACTGTATCTAACGTATTAAGTCCGTAACTAATGAATTATAAGTATCTAATGTATTATAAAGTAACTAACGTATTGTGTTGTTGATAATTATTATCAATAAATGTTGCATATTGAAAGGTACTAACAGTTGGTGATACGATTAAATAATTAATAATGGGCTACTTGCAAGACTTTCTTTAATTAAATATTTTTAAAGAAGAGATCCTAACTTGGAACAAATATTTTTTATTTTGACAAAAAAATTTATTAGCAAGCCCAAAAAAATAATGAAAATTGAATATTTCTGTGTGACGTAGAGCAAGCTGGAACCAATGACTCGTAGTAAACCATAGCAACGACTCAATTAGTGAACGCTTCGCTTGTGCGGGAAGCTAAAACGGCCAACCACAGGTTACATTCTTACTAATATGCGTCCCTCCTCCTGCTCAAGATAATGACGTCACAGAAAATTTTATTTCTCAATTTACTAATGCCCTGTTCACATGAGGAAAGTTTCTCGAAAGTAAAACATGTGCTAGGAGCTGTCGTAGAAAAAAATTGTCAATACCGTTCATCCGGGTATAATATATATTTTAAAGAGATAATTAGTTTCTCCCACGGTTTTCCCGCAGGACCAGTATTGACAGTTTTTTTTTATGACACCTCCTAGCACTTGTTTCATTTTCAAAAAAATTTTTGGAAAACTTTCCTCGTGTGAACAGAGCATAATAAACATTTTTTTAAAATAAAATTTATATTTTTACATAATGTTTTCGACCTAACATTACGTACTTAGTAAAAGAAATCTCATGTTCAATACCATGCAGGTAGCCCATCATAAAATATAAATCAATCTAAATTTTTGATAAAAATACTAGGTAGGTATCTACGAGGTATCTATATCTACATAAAAGTTTTGTATTTTAGGAACAAAAAGTTTTATATTTTATGAACAAAAAGTTTTATATTTTATTAACAAAAAGTTTTAATCCTTTTTATTCGTAAATCAATTTTTTGTAGATGCTTTTAGATTATCATTGAACAAGAATTCTATTTTATTGTTTTGTAAAACGTGTCTATTCGGTGTCCATTGTCCAAGTCTATACATTTATCTTGACATTTATATAAAAATATAACTTAAAGTTAACATTTATCTTCTTGTTTTGTAGAATTTACATGTATTGATACTATTGCAACATAAATCTGTTTTTTATTTTATTTTATTCGTATTTAATAATTTATTTCTACGTCTGGTATTAAAACATCATTTAACGAACTGGTTTCCATGGCGCTATATAAGAAAATATCATTTTAAAATCATCTTGACAAGCCGTGGCTTTTTGGCCGTTTTTAGTCACGGGCTGAACATAGCAACAAACTGATATTTATTAAGCATGGGGTTAAATTGGCTTCTATATTTAACATTTAATTTTTGTGAAAAATTGAGTGAAATTAATTATTTGTTGCAATCATTGTCAATTTTTTTCCAATATAAGTAACAGTTAAATACACTTGCCTTTGCCTAAGTTAAATTCTGTACCTATGTAGGTATAATTATTATGATTTAACCTAAATATTCAAATTATTTTACCTGAAATTTTACATATTTATGTTGTTTAATCTGTGGTTGTAAAAATAGTAGACTATGTGACTCATTTATAAACTCTCTATAGATACTCGTTTTTTATACACTCGCTGCGCTCGTTCCTAAAAAATTCGGGACTAAAATGACGTTATTAAAACTTGTTGATACATATTATACTATTTACATACACGACACACGCATAACACTATTCTGAAACTGTATTTCAAATTTCTAGGTTAAACATTAACATTTTATTTGAAATATGTAAACGGAACAAACATAGATTTTTCCATAACTTTGTTTCAATGTAAATTATATTTTTAATAAAACGTGTGCTATTGGATAAAAATTTCTTATGGAAACCGACGGTAACACTGTATCTGCTTAAACATGACATTAAATTAATATTTATTAATCTACGGACTACGGCCAACATTCCTATTTGGACACCTATTTTTGCTTCGTCTATATTCATAATGTTTTTCAGACATAAGTTCTTTTATTCTTCCGTCCGATCTGGGAATAATTCAATTATAATATAAGACCGTTATATTAAATTACTGTCAAGCGACAGACGTGTTTTTTCGACTTATTTTCGCAAAAATTAATAGTGAATAGCATAATTTGATATTTCATTTAAATTTACATTTTTTACGTTTTACAGTTGGCATTTCTGAAACTAGAGAACGCGTCAACACGTTAATTGAGTGATTCAATCTTCAGTCAGTTTAATTTTAAATGTATTTTGTTCGTCGTAAAACTATTTTAATTGCAAAATTATAGTAATTAACATTGTGGTTCAGGTGAAATGTTGATTTGAAGTTTATACTAATTTGCAAGCTAAATATGAATTAGAATTAGTTAGTTCTGCAGTTATTGAAGTAATCCAATTCGCAGGGAGACCTCAAGTAAGTTAGGTTAGATTTCCTTCACGTAGCAAATATAATACAGAACAGTATTTTGTAGTTTGTGTACTTAGATATAATTTGTAGACCATCTGTTATTGATATAATCTTGATATTGCGTAGGTATTGTGCTAATACTGTCGGCTAAAATCTGTGACCAAATATTAACTAATTTGCATCAGCATATTGATGCTCATCTCAATGCTCATAGAATTCATATATGCAATTCTATATTTATTTTGAGTGATAAATTCATTTTGGTTTGTTTGATGGATAAACAAATATTTCACAAGCGGGAAATTGTGGTCTAATAAGGATACAATATATTGGAAACAATGTTGTGGATAAAATAAAACCGTTTTTACCTCTCGCCTAGAGAGGTATAGGGATCGTGAAAAAATTCGATGTCGAGATTTTTGTCAATAAGCACGTTTTAGCACCTTTAGAATCTATTTTGACTATTTTCACGATGATGTCTGTGTGTCTGTGTGTCTGTGTGTGTGTGTGTGTGTGTGTGTGTGTGTGTGTGTGTGTGTGTGTGTGTGTGTGTGTGTGTGTGTGTGTGTGTGTGTGTGTGTGTGTGTGTGTGTGTGTGTGTGTGTGTGTGTGTGTGTGTGTGTGTGTGTGTGTGTGTGTGTGTGTGTGTGTGTGTGTGTGTGTGTGTGTGTGTGTGTGTGTGTGTGTGTGTGTGTGTGTGTGTGTGTGTGTGTGTGTGTGTGTGTGTGTGTGTGTGTGTGTGTGTGTGTGTGTGTGTGTGTGTGTGTGTGTGTGTGTGTGTGTGTGTGTGTGTGTGTGTGTGTGTGTGTGTGTGTGTGTGTGTGTGTGTGTGTGTGTGTGTGTGTGTGTGTGTGTGTGTGTGTGTGTGTGTGTGTGTGTGTGTGTGTGTGTGTGTGTGTGTGTGTGTGTGTGTGTGTGTGTGTGTGTGTGTGTGTGTGTGTGTGTGTGTGTGTGTGTGTGTGTGTGTGTGTGTGTGTGTGTGTGTGTGTGTGTGTGTGTGTGTGTGTGTGTGTGTGTGTGTGTGTGTGTGTGTGTGTGTGTGTGTGTGTGTGTGTGTGTGTGTGTGTGTGTGTGTGTGTGTGTGTGTGTGTGTGTGTGTGTGTGTGTGTGTGTGTGTGTGTGTGTGTGTGTGTGTGTGTGTGTGTGTGTGTGTGTGTGTGTGTGTGTGTGTGTGTGTGTGTGTGTGTGTGTGTGTGTGTGTGTGTGTGTGTGTGTGTGTGTGTGTGTGTGTGTGTGTGTGTGTGTGTGTGTGTGTGTGTGTGTGTGTGTGTGTGTGTGTGTGTGTGTGTGTGTGTGTGTGTGTGTGTGTGTGTGTGTGTGTGTGTGTGTGTGTGTGTATGTGTGTGTGTGTGTGTGTGTGTGTGTGTGTGTATGTATGGAAGTCTGTATGTGCGCCTACTATAGTCTTTCGTTCTGATTCATTATCTCAAACATAAAATTCTAATATTTTGCAATATACATTTGTATATGTTAATGAAGAGCTGATTAGATTTTGGTAAAAATCTGCCAACCGGAAATGGTATCTTCTTGAAGCATTTTAACATTTTTTGCAAAAAATATAGAAAATTCTGCGATAGTTACAACTTGTCATACGACATTTCAAAGAACAAATTATATCTTACAATATTTATGTAACATCTTGTCTATATCTCTTACCAATAAAGGAAAATTATTTTTCAAAGATATATAATTTTACCTACCACGATTTGTAAATTACAATATAGGAAAAAATTAAAAACAAAAATGAATATGTCAATGTGACAGATGAACAGACGTATGCACAATTTCTAAAATGTTTGTGGCACCATTTTAAAAGAAATGTAAATATTATTAACTGAACATAATGTAATAAGGTAATAATAAAGTTAAATTTTTATCTATAAAGAGCTAATTAAGAACTAAGAACTATAAAATTATTTGCAAAAAGTTTGTAAATTTATTGCAAAATTATAATTTAAGAAAGCCTAACTAAAACCAAATTCACATAAATTACAGTGTTAATGCGAGAGGTCGTGTGCTGGCCACAACAGATTTTTTATTTTCACATCGGTTGGAAAGTATAACATTTGGAAGTTAAATTTGTATATTTCTTGTACCCAACATGGGTTAAGTTTTTAGACTTGTATATTTGTTTTTTTACGTAATAATAAAATCTAAATACAATTTAGTAAGCAATAATTGGCGTACGAATAGTTTAAAAATATCTCCAAAACACTCCAAAAAAATCTGACGTGGACACCACATGACTTCCTTGTACGCCTATTAAACTGTTAATACTTTTCTTAATAACTAAAATGTAGAATAATATAAAAAATCTGACTTTATTCTTTTAACTATTGTCACTGTCATGTCATAATCATTTAAATTTTACGTAGTAACAAATGTTAATCGATCATGGACTACAAGATACCGAAATACTAAATTATAAATATATACTTTAATTATTCTTAAGTACATGATACCAGATACAAAAATATATATAAAATATCGATTGTAGATAATAATCACATAATCTTTCATTTAAAATAAAAAATTTGTCTTAAATTAAATATTTATCGAATTTTTTTTTTAAATTACTACTTCCGGTTTGTAGATTGAAACCAAAAATAGGAGGTGCATAACTAGATGCTATAACAGTCCTAAATACAAAATTTCAACTTTGTACGTCTAACTGTATTTGAGTTATGCGACACACATACGTCCGTCCGTACGTACGTACGTACAGACGTCACGACGATACTAGTCATAATGGATTCAGAAAGGGTTAAAACGGATATTTCCATCAAAATCTGAAAACCGAAATTTTTCGCGATTACAATACTTCCTTATTACTCCGTACAAGGTTGTAAAAATCTGATGTGGCCAGCACAAGACCTCCCGCCATACCTACTTACTTTATTCTTTTTATTTATTATACAAATATATTAATATATAGATACTACTGCTCACAAATATATTTTAGTCATTTTATTTAAACTGCAGAGGAAGATATTTTACTATTGTCACTGTCATATCATATCATTTAAATTTTACGTAGTATTATAACAAAAATATGTTAAACGATCATGGACTACAAGATACCGAAATACTAAATTATAAGTATATACTTTAATTATTCTTAAATGATAGCAGATACAGAAAAGTTTATAAAATACCGATTGTAGATAATCACATAATCTTTCATTTTAAAAAAATTGTCTTTAATTTATTATTTATCGAAATATTTTTTAAAATTACTACTTCCGGTTTATGTATTGGTACCAAAATTTACTTGACTCTTAAGGTTCGTATTAAAATCTTAAATATAAAATTTGGTTGTTAAATTTTTGTAACTTTTTGAGTTATAGAAAACGAAAAAAAATGTTACATACAACCTAACATATACAAACACACAGACATCATCTCGAAAATACTTTATTCGTATTATATGGATCCTAAAACGTGCTTATCTCTTAAAATCTCACACTCGAAAATTTTGACCTATCACAATATCTCCCTTTATAGTAGTTAAAAAGAAAAATAATTTTAGTAGCAGTTTTCTTGACAAAAATGTCAATTAATATTTATATTTGGGCATGAATATAATATCAAGTCGCAAAATGTTAATATTAAAGAATAATTAGCGTAAATAAAACCAATTTTTCTTCTTCTTATAATACAAAGGTGTTTTTTTGAGTTAATATGAACATTTTAGTAATAAA
Source organism: Agonum fuliginosum (assembly GCA_947534325.1). Taxonomy (NCBI): domain Eukaryota; kingdom Metazoa; phylum Arthropoda; class Insecta; order Coleoptera; family Carabidae; genus Agonum; species Agonum fuliginosum. The sequence goes on along the minus strand of OX384029.1, from coordinate 9,500,764 downwards.
AAATATGTAATTCCCTAGTTTATAACGTAGGTTAGGTATTTTTGAAATATGAAAAGAAAATTTTCTTATTAATCTTAGTTTTTTTCGGTTTTTTAGAAAACTGCTATTAAGATTTTTTACATACTAAGTTCTGAAATTGAAAGAAATTTAATCGCTTTTTTCTGAAAACTGTTTACCACTTTTTTATGAAAAATGTTTTAAGCAGCAAAAATTCATGTGCCCAACAGACAGCGTACTTCGATTGTTTGAAAAGTTCATATTTCAAAGTCATTCGCACGCACCCTTAAGGCAAATTAAACATAATTATACCTAGCTATCTTTATCTGTTAATATTTATATAAATTTTATTTTTAGATGAAAATATCTGGAGAAACTGAAATAATCATTTTTATAAGTTGCGTTTATTCGGTTTATACAATTCGGTTTACATTTACAACCATAACACAACGAGACATTTTTGACCACTTATTCTATTCTATTTCCAGAAAAATCGGTGGTCAAACGTATTACTCTGTTATGTTACATGAGCTTACTAATGTGCTACTATCCCAACAAAGAACCCGAGAAACTTACATTGATTATCGTTAATTTATGTATAATTTTTCTTTTAAATTCATTGCTTACTAAAATCGACTATTGATTTAGCTTATTTCAGACAGTTATTCTTTTTATCACTCTGTCAATGTTTTGAATGCCAAACTTTGTAATACTAGTTCACATTAGATACTTTTCTAAATAGAAAGTGGAGCAAAACTGAGTGCATTATGTGCCCGTCATTGATTCTGACAACTCGGCTTCGAATCCATGCAGTCAAGTTCAAATAAGTTTAACTGCACAAACAATCTCTTCTGTGGTGAATTCTTCACTAAAATACCAACCAAATGCTATGGCACTGTTACAGTGCTGGGCAAGTATCTAAATGAAAATACCTAAGAATAAGTACTAGTACTACCTATCGTCAGTACATGTTACCAAGTACATTATTTTCAATAAAGCTTCACAGTACCTACTTACTTAAGTAAAGAGTATAAAGTATAAGTTTTTCTTGTCAAATGTACTTAAAAATAAGTATTTTTCAAAATATTTATACTTAAGTACAAGTATTAAGTAGGTACTATAGTTGTTATTGAAAATTGATTCTTAAAGTAGGTACCTAAATACTTAAGTAATGCTCAGCTCTGACTGTGTATGTATATATCTACCTACCTGCTTATGTAAAACTAAGCATCATTCAAAACTTGAATGATATTCATGTTGAAATATATCCAGTTGATAATGAATGTACCTTATGTCGTGACAGTTTGGTTTTTGGTTTAAAAAATAAAACAAAGTCGCTGAATTTTCAGTCAGAATTTAAAAATTTATTAATTTTCCACCTTGCCAGTTACTCTGAGGAAAACGTCATTAATGTAGAAACGTTGGTAAAGTAATAAATTTTTAAATTCTTACTGAAAATCCAGCGATTTTATTTTATTTCTATCATTCAAAACCTCGTTCAAAAATTGATAGTTTTATGAAAAAACTAAACGTCTAGCACAGGGATTATAATCTTATTATTTCCAAACTAATCGATGCTTGTATTTTATGATTGCAGTACAGTCTGGACAAATCAACCCTCGGCCAGTGCTTCACGTCCCGCCGTAGCAACGAGTCCCAATGTCCAATGCTGGTCCCAAAGCAAGTCACAATGGCTCCAACAGTAGCCAAACAAAAACCCCAGAAAATAAACCCACTGATTCCAAACCGCGCATCGCCTAGCACCAACTCGCATCACAAAAAGTTGCGGTTCCAGTTGGCCAAAGAGCGCAAAGCCAGCACCACACTAGGGATAATAATGAGCGCTTTTACAGTTTGCTGGTTGCCCTTCTTTGTCCTTGCCCTAATTAGGCCCTTCTTGACAGAAGGATCGCTGCTTCCGCCATGGCTGAGTAGCCTATTTCTGTGGTTAGGTTACGCGAACAGCCTCCTGAATCCTATCATCTACGCCACGTTGAACCGAGATTTCAGAAAACCGTTTCAACAGATCTTATACTTCCGATGTGGAAGTCTCAACCACATGATGAGGGAAGAATTCTACCATAGCCAATATGGAGACCCTGACCAGAACCACTCCACCAGGGTAATACCCGACTATGACGAGGGTGTCGAGTACATCGAAGCCGATGGTGAAGAACTCAAACATCGAGAAGTGGAGAGCCATGCCGATGCGCACGAATCTTTCCTGTGATCCGGACAATAACTTCTCGATGATTAGTTTCTTTGTGTTGAATGTGCGACTCGACTTGAACCCAGGACTTTGTGATACGCACGTTTATCGACTGTGTGATATATGTCAATGATCGACGATGCAATATGATTAAGTATTAGATGAATTGGTTTTCCAGAAGTATAGGTACGTGGAGATTTTTTATTTTGAAAGACGGTGAAACTGCCGCTTCCAACGGGACACGTTGTATTTTATTCTATAATTGTTATGATTGAAGTTTAAATAAATACAAGATATCGTTTTTATATTCAAATATTTGATTTTAATTTTTGTACAAATATAATACAGAAATTTCGCGTAAAAACAAATGAATAAATGTTTGAATTCAGCAAATATACGCCATCGAATGAGTAAATTACGGTATATCTACGACTATATAAATGTTTTAGTAATTCAATGCTATTGATTTTGTGCAATGGACGATTTGCAGTGTTGATTATGCTTGTTGAATCAGAGTGAGACATTTACTATGTTTATCGTGAAGTTGAAGTTGTGAGTAATCCATCAGATCTAACTTCATAGCTGTGAATGTTGTTAGCTGTTATTTATTGTCTTGGATTTTCATTATGTAAAAAGACGTAGTTAAACTTTTTAGAATTCATATTTATAAACATATAACACAATCACAGTTTTTAAAATACCTTCTACTAACTCTCACCAGTTCAGCTGACAGACTGACAACTATGAACTTAGCTGAAAGACGAAACATAATTTTTACTTCAAAAAAATTCAATAGATGGCTCATTTTTCCTGATAATAGTCCATTGTCCAAAATTTTTTGTCTCTACTCTTGCATATCCAAACATAATATTTTCGTAGTACTGTATATACATGAATAAGTAAATTATGCAATATAGTCGTAGATAAGGTATAGTATTCTTCTTGAGTTTAATACTATAATTACTCATTCAAATAATTATGATTTTCGCATGCGGGTCGTAATAGTAAGCTCAGTAATGCTTATTTATATTATTTTTGAAAAAAATTGTACTGTATCTTAAAACCATTGATGTGAAAAATGAAACCAGAATTTTGTGTCTACCTTTAATTAAAAATACAAACGAAAACTTATCACTATACCTACATGAATTATATAGTAAAATACAACATGGCTCTTCTATTTATATTAAACAAATTCCATTGTTTGAAAAATTAATAAAATAACCCACAATGGGTTGGCACAAACCTGCCCCAGACATTCCTAACCTATTTTTCCGTATTCTATTTTTCAGTTAATTGAATTTGTTTAAATAATATTGGATTCTAAAATTATAGATAAAATATTTTATGTTTGTTCTCTTTACTTATTACTCGTAGTACGTGTTCCTTCAGTAGACGGTATTAAATATTAGTTTAATTAATTTCCGCACTTAATAAAAGTGATTAATTAATAGAATAAACGTTGGAAAGACTTAACTAGATCGCATAGACTTTAAAATATGGTGTTCAGCATCGTTAAATGTTGAATCTCGGTCGGCAGCAATCATGATCTATCAAATTTATAGCGGAAGTTACTTTATAAGTTGCACTCGTTTAAATGCAGCTCTAAAACTGTCTTGCAAACACATCATTTCGCTTTGGCTCGGTTTTTTCATTTACGAATAAATAATTCATCGTATAAATGCAAAATTGCAAACTTATTTCTGAATAATGTGAATTTGTCACGAGGCTGTCAATGTTTTTAAATAATTTACACTTTAGAACAAAATTTTATCAATTTTGACAGAGTTTGGCTTTCTTGCTAATAGATTGTACTAAAAATTTGAAATTTTTCTCAAAGATGGATAAAATAAGGTCAATTATAGTATACAAAATTATACCTTTATAAAAGGATTAAACCAGGTCTCAATTTACATTTGATTTCATATAATTTTGTAAATGGGACGATAAGTTTTTATATTGTAGAAAATAAAACAGCAAGTTAGAAAATAATAAAACTTGATCAAACTGCCCTTTTTAAATTGTTAATTATCAAATTATCAGAAGACTAGAGAGTAGATGTCAAGAATATCATCTTGTGGTCCCCAAAAGGTAACTTATTTATATAGTATGATTTAGAGATAAAACTGAATATTGTATTACCTATTTTGCTATAAATTTTGTAGTAAGTGTAGAGCTATAAATGATAAATAAGATAATTTCAGTGATATTTTGCATATTAAAGCTAAATTATATCGTACTTTTACAGAAATTGGTTATTACGTCTGTCTGGATTATATACTTACAATTTACAATATCATTAGAAAAATGGGCTACATACATGGTAGGTATTGAGAATGAGATTTTGATCACAATGAACCTAATGTTAGGTCTAAAAAAATTAAACTGAGAAACAAATTTTGCTGTGGCGTCATTATTTTGTAAAGGAGATATGGCAGCATTCTACGTCACATCACTTTCAATTTTCATTAATTATTTTTGGGCTTGTTGATAAAAATATTGTGAAAATAAAAAATACGGGTCCCAAGTTTTTGTCTCTTCAAAAATATTTAATAAAAAAAATCATTCTAGTAGCCCATTGAATACTTTTTTCGTGATGAATTTTACTTGTTTAGAATTTATTTGTAAATGGAAATACCGGCCTTTAGTGTGCGTGTATCTTATTTCTGGAAAATCTTGAAAGAATGTCTTATAAAAAACCTATATAATTTTGTAAGGTTCTGTGTACCAAAAATTATCCAAATGTTACTAGTCAAAGTAAATAGTGATAAAGCTCTTCTATTTTTTCTAACGTAGATTGTTTTTTATGTTTTTCTTTATATTTTCCATAACTAACTGGGTGTAAAATAAAAATATATTAGGAAATTTCATGTTTTATGTAGCCGTCATATCATAATGGGACACTTTCATCTGGAAAATGAAAACAAAGAATAATGTGCCATGATTTTAAATTAAAGTATTTCACCAGACAGCAGCACTGTATTTCATGTGTAACTGCTGAAAATCACTTCACTACATTCAATTGAACGAACTGATCCTAGTTAGATTCAGAATATATTATCAATACAATACATTGTAAATTAAATCAGTATGTTCTGTTTGTCGTAGTGATCTGATAAAACATGTATGTTATCTGATCTAAATCAGGTTAAACATTAAATAAAGCAATTATAAAGAGGCGGAAAATAAATTTATAACGGTGTTTCTGTAACAATTTGTAATACAAGTGCTGAAAGTTTTTCACATAAAATATCGTTTGCACTGCAACTCGAACGATAGTGCAATCATTTATGTGTGTAGCAAAAAAGTTTCAATTTTTCAACAACCATGAAAAAGGAAACAAAATATTTCTCGATATTCTATAAATTGTAAAGTGTCAGTACGATACAATTATTGTCAGTTATTTCTTGTAAGCTCAGTTACTTTATATAAAATGTCGTTTTAAACAATCAAATATTAATTTACAGGTGCTTACTATTTTATTGTACTGCGTAGTTTTTAATTAGTTTCCTGAAAATCTTTTCCATGGAGACGTTTTTATTTGCATGCAACGACTTGAAATGGTTATTGTGAAATATTAGTAATTTTACCTACGTATTAAATTTCAGGTATAAAAATATAGTTAAACGGATTTAAGACTAACAAACTGTTTGTAATTAACATTCTCGATATTATCCAATATCGTACTTTGAATGATACGAATGTAAATTTTTATTTACCTACCTAATTTTCATTTCATATGTATTTAAAATTAAAATACTACAATACACCAACAAATGGTCAATTTATACAGGAAGTACCACAACTTAAAATACATATTGAAATGGCATTTTTTCGAAATTTCTATTAATAATAGTTTACTTAAGGAGAACATTTTAAGTGCCACTGGATACTATTTATATTGAATAAAGAGTTTTGTGGGCGGCTACTTCTATTATTGTATTATGCTAACATTAGTTATTAATTAGTTACAACGTAATATTAATATCAAAACTTTCTATACAACCAGTGGTCCAAAACTGTTTCCTTCACAAACCTCAAAAACTAATATACAAATTTTGAAATCAGTAGGTACGTGAAGTATGTACTATATGCCATTCTAATAAGTACCTCAAGTTATGGTACCCTGTTTAGGGAAAACTCACATTTTATTTATAAGTATATATTATTATTTCATCGTAGGTATAAATAATCAAAATAAAATTTGAACAACAATGGATAATATTTTGAATACATTATTCAAGTCGTTGTACTATTTTTACATAAAGTATCTTAAAATTGTAAATCTATGATGTTGTCATATTCTGATTTCATTTTTTGTTTCTAAACTTATTCTGCAAGCTTGAAAATATGTGTACAATTAGAATTTTCATGTTTTCCTCTTGATGAAAGTGTTCCCCCACCTACCATAGCATGACACGTGTCTTCTCATAGCTCAGAATTGAAATTTCAAGGTTAAATAACATAAAATTATGAGAATATTCTTTGCTATAACATGTACAATAAATATACTCGCAATACTTTTTATACTATCGATATTTTTCTACTAAATTCCGCGTGAGGTTCCAGCTCCCGCGTGCATCAATGGACTAATGTGCTACTTATAAGCCAATCTTTTTCCCCTTGACACATATATGTAATCAGAAATAGTTGCTCTTGTTATTCATTTGACCTTGCAATTTGAATTCACCTTTCTTTATGACTTCTTGTTCCTTATAGAGGTAAAGGGATTCTGAATATGACGCTGCCACTCATACAATAGATAATTAGTTAGATGTTACTCGATGATGTCTCAATATTCGGTACTCATTACTATTTTTGTGCACGAGGCGGTGAAATTGCAGAGAAATTATCAGAGAATGTCGTTTCTAACAAATTTGTTGTCACTTTAACGCATAAGCGTCCACACTAGCTCCTCTTGAAGTTTAGCTGATTTACAGCGGCACAAAAGGCGTAGGTAGGTATACATAAAAAGAAAAAATATCACAGAAAAACATTTATAAAGCAGAAAGTAAAGCAGTTATTTTCTTTATTTTTGCTTATTTCTACAATAAAAACAAGTTAAAATGCAGTTACGTACTCCGCCCTTTACTTGTTTTGTTGTTTTAATAGTATTAAAGAAAAAAACTGCTTTATGTACATTTTATAATTGTGTTATCATATTCTTGACTGCTATTAAAAAAGTATGTTAAAGTGAGATGTGAATAACGATAAACAATAGCAAATTTTACAATGGGTTTGCTTCGCTCGCCATCTTTACTTTATGCTAGTTTATTTCTGCATGATTAAGTTAAAAGTATTTTTTTGCATTTTGTTTAGTAATGAACTATGTTACTAAACACAAAGAAGTAGTACTTTACAGCATAGCAACCATTATTGCATACCTATGAAAAATTTTCTTCTTGAAGTTAACGTAATAAATGATATACTATGAGAAAGAAAATTGAAAATGAAAATGTCGTAACAATTATTTATCCATGTCTTAATTATTTATAAGTTATTAATGAAAAACTTATTATATTTGACACATTACTAAAAATTTCCACTATAGAAATGACTAAATTTCTAGGTTGTTGCTAAGATTCAATAAATATTTTACTGACAAAGTTGTCAATGTTAAATTTGACGTAACTGTCAAGTTCATTTTTAAAAAATTCTTAGCAAAATGCGAAAAAATATACGTTTATAAAAGTGGTTTACTTCATTTGTATGGCTTTAAGTACACACTCGGTACGCTCGTTACTCAAACAGCCATACTCATTCAGCAAAACATCACTTTTCTAAATTAAACAAAATTTTGATTATCTGCTTTCGTTAAAGTTATTTACTTTGAATGGATAATAAATTGCTTGCATTGTTAAGGATCTTTTTTGACCCCTTTATTTAATTCTGTGGACGCCTATGGTAAAGTACTAATTAAACATATCAAATGCGATATACCTACTTTGTAGAAAAATAGTTCAAAAGTAAATAATTTATATATGTACATAACATACTATATTATATATTATGTAAAGTTTAATACCGTTAATACTCACAGCGTTAAATTACTGAATTTTGAAATTCAATTTACTGATTGATTCCTATCAAATGTGCACCTAATTTAATTTGGAAATTCTAATAATTACGATAACTTTAATAAATTAAAATATGCAGTAAGTACCTACTAACTAGCTACACCTCTCAAAATATTATATGATAAATCGGAGAGATTTCCATAGTCAAATGAGAATCAATTCGTAAACAGGAAATATGTGGATATATTCTAGTTTCTCATCTGTTTGTTTGTTCTGCAGAAGTGTTTGCATGTTTTGCTCGATTATCGTTCAAAATTTCAGATTAAAAATAGTGTGCACTATGGTTCATTTGATTTCACAAGCGCGTCCGTGTAAAATGCATTTTATGAAGCTGCTTGTTTAACAGTATCAATAATACAACGATCATTCAAACGGATGTTTTGAAAAATAAGGCATATCTGTATTTTATTTCGTGTAGGGATTATTTTTGTTTTCGTATAGGTACTATTTTTGTTTATTTATTTTATAACTATGATCTTTATCACGAGGGATGTAGGACAAAATTTCTCTGAACAATATGTTTCGGACAGTAACCCTTGGACCTTAGACGGAGTATCATCATGATCGTTTGTGTCTTTATAGCACATCTCTTAGTTATTGCATTATCTGTAATGTGCCCTGTAACAACTTACCCCCGTGACAACCAGCCTCGGTCTTCCCTACCTATACCTAATGATTTTTTCGACAATGTTTCAATATTTTCTTTCGAACAGTAAAAGTTACAACACATGTCTCAAAATACTTAATTTTCCTCAATTTTTTGCACAAGTTCAACATAATTATTATATATTTATCGCTTAATATGAGATCATAGCTGCGTATTAATTTTTTAAATAGCCTTATTTAGTATTTTTCATCAGAAAATCGACAAGTTGCAAATCAATATTTTCGTTTTAAATTCTTTGTTTCACTGCATTCTCAAATCCAAATAAATATTTTTACAAACATTCAATAACATAATACGAATTAAACTTTTACCCTTTTGCATTATGTAGGTATAAGTAATCAATACCTATAAAAACCTATAATTTCAGAATTGTGAGTTACGCTCGTTAAATCTGGTAATTTTTTTGATGAACCATCGCGACGTCGGTTTTGTGAACGAATATGACCGCAACCCGGAGTTCCGTTCCGCTTTGCTCCATTTCATTTTAAGCCAAGCTTTAGTTATCGATCTTATATTAATGATGATGAATTACGGTGCTAAGCACTAATCTGTTTTCTGCTATTTGGCAGGGATGCTACGTACGCAACATATGATGGCTCGTCTCAGATTGAAATTCGAATCATTGCTGAAATCAAGAGATGAAACTTGTTAGTGCATAAATTGTTTAGGAGGATCACTGGTAGTATATTAATATCGTTAAATTACCTACTTGTTGAACTGCAAACATCCTTATTCTTGTACTATATACATAATAGACGAATATTATTTTTATATATAATCCGATGTCTAAATATAATTAGTGACCATATTTTTGTTTGCTACAATGTAAGTAATGTAATAACTAAACAAGTTTAGTAAAAATGAATGAAAAAAATATTCAAAGTGAAAATGAAGTTATATAGTAGAAACTTTTAAAATTATTTAAAAAATAAATTATATATTTACAGTTGAAGAAAAGTATAAATGTCTTTTATTCCTTTATATCAACAATACAAGGCATTGAATATTGAATGATTTTATCGAGTAAAGTATTGATACATTTTTGGATTGTTGTTTTCAATAACAAATTTAAAATGCAATATACTTAGTAACAAACATATCACAATTTATAAACACTATATATATTTCTTTCAAACGATACAAGCCTTTTTTGTTAATTTTTTAAAAGATTTTTATGCAGAATGTATTGGTTAAACTATAAACGGATAAAATTTATCAGTAAGTAGGTACCTAAATAATTTATTTGATTCTGGTTCAAGTTCTGATTTCCTCACTTATTATGAGTCTTGCTTATCATTATACGAAGTTTTACCATATGCTATTTAATATATTCGAAATTATATTTATAATAATATATCTGATATTCATATACACAACCAGGAAAAAATGTCAAAATACTTCGCAAAAGCAAATCATTGACAGTTTGATAAAATATTGACCGTCTGTTTCCGGCCTTAAGATAGACATAGACAATTATTATTCTTGTATATAGCACCTAAATTTATTAGAGCTTAATTATTGTGCTTTTAACTAAATTTTTATGATTTTAAATCCTATCCAGCATTTATAAAACGCGTTACCGCCGGTAGCATTTTCTATAAATAAATACAGAACATTGACATAATTAAAATGTAACATTTCTGCAGTAATATCTAATTTCCGTGATTTAATGATCTGTGAGTAACATACCTATCTGCGCACTATGTTTGATAATGACTAAACAATTTCACCGCCCTATTCTCTGGTCCTCTTCATGCTACATTACAGCCGCATATTCTGTATTGATGTAACATAATATGAAATATGAGTTACAACAGTGCAAGATGGCGGCCAACGTGTTCGTTCCTATGTTGTATGTTGTTTTACAACTGCCGTACGGTAATAATCATTACAATGTTTGTTGGAAATAAATCTTACTTTTCTCTGAAATTGTTTGTGCGTAATATTGGTCTTCATTCCCCTTTCTGATTTCAGCGGCGACTTTCAGTTGACGACAAGATAAATATTGAAAAGTTGACAAGCTGGGCAAAGTTGGTAAGTTAAGTTTTAGTTTTATTTGTATTTTCAGGATAGAAATTTACATTTTAATTTGTTTACCTTCGAGTATAAGTAGGTTGTTTGCATGTTTTAATTTGGCGAGAGGCAACTTTTCAAATTTATTAAAATTAATGCGCAAGGCACTAGAAACTTATCAATACGTCATATTTCTCTAAGTGCACGCATAAAGTTGTATACGCAAATTTAACTCATACATCAATGGAAGCAATCGCTTCATCTCTACGCGCAAGAAACTTTACGAGTTGAAATTTTATGGCCAATATTTCTATCACGAAAAATTCCACTACACCGCTCACATACCTTATTATATTAAAAGTTGGATCTACTTCTATAGGTATAGAGCATACCAGGCAAAGCTATTTTTGATATTTTTATTATATTATTAAAGATTTTATTTCAAAAGCCATAAAAATGTACCATTTTATAGTCGTTGCTTCGGGGAAACATATAGCAGCTAGCGAGATTATCAGAAAGAAAGAAAAACGCCTGATTGGCTAGAAAGTATAAGTTGGCATAACGTTTTCAGCTTTCAAGATCACGAGGTCACGTTTTTCGTTACTAATCAGAATCACTGATTTCTAAATTCGGAAATACCCAATCCAATCAAATGCTTGAAGGGGGTAGTTTTTAATACTGACAATAGCAATATGCAATCGGGGGCATATCTATGTCACCAACCAACAGTGTCAGATCTATGGGCAGGGTAAAAGGGGTAATAACCCTCTATAATATTTTTTTTTTCTAAAAAGGGACAGATATTCCAATTAAATCTTTAATTTTAACTATTTTGTACTAATGAAGAAGTAAAGCTTTTTAAAATTTATTTCTGCTCATATAAAAATGTAAAAGGGTAAAAGGGGTAATAACCCTCTCTAATATTTTTTTTCTGAAAAGGGACAGATATTCCAATTAAATCTTTTATTTTAACTATATTTTGTACTAACGAAGAAGTAAAACTTTTTAAAATTTATTTCTGCTCATATAAAGATGTTCAGTTAGTTTGGGTGTAACACTCCAATGGATTATATTCCTGTGGAGCAGTTACAACCATGACTACTATTTTAACACAGAAATATCTGTATTGGCGACTTCATAATATGTGCTGCTAGCTGCTGACACATTGAAATTATCAATAAAAGACGTGATATTTATTTAGTTCATTCAGAATTCATATTTAATTTGGATGTAACGCTGCACAGTTACCACTAAGTACCTACTGAATTATTTTAAAAATGTTGTATTCCCAAGTTTTTACTTCCTTGTACGAAGTAAGGAAGTATTGTAATCGCGAAAAATTTCGGTTCTCAGATTTTGACGGAAATATCCGTTTTGACCTTTTCTGAATCCATTATGACTAGTTTCGACGTGACGTCTGTACGTACGTACGTATGTACGTACGTACGTACGTACGTACGTACGTACGGACGTATGTGTGTCGCATAACTCAAATACGGTTAGACGTAGAAAGTTGAAATTTTGTATTTAGGACTGTTATAGCATCTAGTTGTGCACCTCCTATTTTTGGTTTCAGTCTACAAACCGGAAGTAGTACTTTTTAAAAATATTTCGATAAATATTTAATTTTAGACAATTTTTTTTATTTTAAATGAAAGATTATGTGATTATTACCTACAATCGGTATTTTATAAATATTTTTGTATCTGCTATCATTTAAAAATAATTAAAGTATATATTTATAATTTATAGTATTTCGGTATCTTGTAGTCCATGATCGATTAACATTTGTTACTACGTAAAATTTAAATGATTATGACATGACAGTGACAATAGTAAAATATGCTTTATATCTTCTTCTGCAGTTTAAATCAAATGACTAAAATATATTTGTGAGTATTAGTATAATAAGTTAAAAGAATTTTTAATATTATTTTACATTTTAGTTATTAAGAAAAGTATGAACAGACAAGGCGTACAAGGAAGTCATGTGGTGTCCACGTCAGATTTTTTTGTTCCAGATGTCAGCAAGCGATCATACGCTTGCTGAGGTTGCATTTATTGCCAAACTTGCTTGCTCATTTGAGGATTCTTTCATGTTTTAAAAAAATCTTGATTTTTATTTATAGTATGTGTAATTATTAACAACCGTGGCCGCGACATTTAATTTATATATATATTTGAAGAAATTATTAATACATAATATATGACCCATTAGTTCATTTTAAATTTATACAATAAATTTTATCTAAACTGTCCTCATTATCTTATAATAATAATAAAACTTAATTGAACAGTTCATTAAATAATATTACATAAATATAACTGATTAATGAAATAAAGACAAGATCGCTGGATTTTCAGTCAAAATCTTCATCAGGACTAATATAGTCAAAAACTTGAGCAACCATCAACAATAAAATAATATAATAAATATACAGTAGTAGATAAGCACATAGTAATATATATGATAAAACAACTAAGCCGTAAAATGTGGCTGGCATAGAGAGCAGAAAAGTCAGTGTAAATAAAATAAAATAAAGATTTTGACTCAAAATCTAGCGATCCTGTCTTTATTTCATCTTCCTGTACCAGTCACGAATACACCTTATCATAACTGATTAATATTATTGCCGTAATCAAAAATTGAACTCGATTGAACTCAAATGTGCAATTCACCTAATTTGAAATTAATTTTGCAAAATTTTAAAAATCCGTTTTGTTTCGCAAGTAGCATATTAGAGTATTTTTTTCTTATAGAGAAATGCAAGAATCAAGACACATGGTCAATAAAACCTCATGCTGTAGGATTGTTATGATACATTCTGCCAATTTGTCTTTCCAGATTTTGTTATCGTCTCACCAATATACCCCGGCAGACAATAATTATCAAACAATTCACTGATTGGTCAGAATCCAATTAAATTATTTGTAATTAATTTATTTTGACGTAGGCGTAGACATATTACGATTATATTTAGGTTTATGACATGTTGTTTCTGTAAACAAACTTTAGAGACTGCATGATGGTGATGATGATGATGATGATATAATGATTAAAAGTAAATTAATATAACACAGTATTTTTTATATAGGTCTGTTTTAAGATAACACAATATAATTTTATTATGTACTTACGCAGATGCAATATTTGTAATTCGTCTTTTCATTGAATAGTTTAACTGCACAAAAATCGACCCTGTGATTTTAATGTTCTTTTCTTGAAAACGACATGTCTAATTCTTTATAATGTTATTTTCTTATTGTGAAAAGCACCATTCAACGTAAGTGGATTAAGCCTTGTTCACACATGAATTCTCTGAGGATTCTTTTATGCTTCGTATTTGTGAATCCAGAAAAAAAGAAACTAACAGTTTTGAAGCCATCAATGGTTTACAAATTATTCTTTTCCAAGATTCGTTGAAGATACAATTTAGCGGCGCCGCTATTTGACAGGTAAGTCTCACAAGGAATTTTTTCTCTACCATACGGACTGCAAGATTCTTATAGATTTAATTGGATTGACCTTGAACTTAAAAGAAAATTTCACTTGCGGCTGATTTTTTAAATCACTTTTCAGATCTACCTCTCGTAAGAACATCATCTAGATGGTTTCCAAGCCTACGGGTTTTAAAGAAATACTTATTGGATATCAATTTTTAGCATTTTCAGTTATAGTAGTTATAATATTTGTTAATTTTGATAGATTTATAACCTTTTTATCGAAATGAAAATGTAACTCTTTTGAAACGTGCATAAAAATGCGCCATATGTGTAACGTGACAACATTGAAACCAAACCGTGAGTAGATTTTTTCGTGTAAAATAGTTTTTGTCGTTTTGACTACGGAATGGACAACGGACCTGTGTTGAAATATTGAGTATTCGGTCCTTGTCAACGCGCGGTGAACGTAATGTTCTCAGAGCCGGTGACGTCACACCGTCATACATGGCATCGTTTTTCGCGGCACCAATTTTTTAAAATTTTATTAATTTTTATCTGGCTTATTAGGAACTTTTTGACAAAAAGAAAAAATACGAATCTAATATTTTAATGTATAGATTAACATAATAAAAAAACAAAAAATTGTAGAAAGCTCCATTATTGCTTTTATTGAATGCAGTACTACATAATATAGTGAACTTCACTCAGCATTGCTTGACAACTTGTATCATCACCATCAGTATCGAATTAATTTTAGTGGCCATTGGCCATTATTTTTGGCTTTGGTTAATTATTATCAATAGACAATGAATCCGATTAATTGCCATGATTTGTTTATTTTTAATAAGTTTTATTTATTTAATCCTATAATTTTTGATACACACTTATTAGTACGCAGACGTTATTCGTAACAAGAAAATATCTATAATGTAGTGTATAGATGTAACTAAATAAGGATTTATGTTGAACAATAGAACAATATTTTATATTGATTTTAAAAAAAACTACTAACCGCATCAATAAAAATGGAATAAAAGAAAAGTTGACGAATTTTTTAGTTGAATGAGGTCAAAATAATAATATTTTGATTATATCTTAATAAGAATAATAATTATGTTTTCATTGCCCAACAACAACAATGCAAAAGAAATTCGAAAAAAATCAATAACATTTATAATAATACAACACAAAATATTTAAATATATATGGTACCTATATAAAATATTACGTTAATATAATTCAATTTAGAAATATTTGAAAATTAGAGTTTTACAACATGATAAAAAGATAATTATTTATTATTCACAAATTGTACAAGAAAATATAAGTTACCTATTTTAAATACTCAACATCAACCAAAAAATAGTAATTAAATACATTAATATTTGTACCTACTTCATCTTTGAAGTTTCTGCATATTATTGTGACTGGAGCTTTGTACAAGACATTACTTCTGCAAGGAGAACAGTAAAAAGTTTCGCCAGTGCGAGATGAAATTCTGGGTACCAAGAAGTTAATTTTACGCGAAGTATGGGACAGTCAATTAAATTAAAAATATTATTCTAGAATTGATTCTTTTATGCTTTAATAACGGAATTTCAAAACGAAGTAACAATCAATTTTGTTCAATGCCTCTATGAGGGTACACTCTATCGATCTTAAAGCTAATATATTTTAATAACCTTCTTTGAAAAGCTTCCGCAATAAATTTATCATATATTGGATACCAAATAAGGGACCCATATTCGAATTAAGAGCGAACATGCGTAAAATATAAAATCAGAATATTTTTTTATGTTGTTAAAAGTCTTTTGAACATCGAATGATAAATCCAAGAGACTTAGCCGCAGATTCTATTAAACTCTCTAGTTGAGGTCCAAACGTTAATTATTGTGGATTGTGGATATCTTATGATCTAAAGTTGTTTTATTAGACATCAACGGGAAAAATAGAAATTTATATTTGAATACTACTTATAAAATTAAGCTTTTAACTCCATTTAAAAACTATTACCAATGTGACGTAATAAAATTTTGATGATGTATTTAACCGGTTCAGTTGTTCATTGAACAAATTTAAAACTGGCGTGAAATGAATCCAAAGGTTTATTCAATAATGAAACAGACGCTGACAAAATTTCAAAACATGTCGAATTTCCACACAAATACTTCTCTTTTCTCTCTTTTGTGTCATGATGATGATCAAAGTTCAAAGATGGCTGCTGTCGACGGTTCATCAATCTTTATTGATTGCAGGCCCAGCTGGTATTGCCTTTCGTATTAGACCATTTGTTCAAATTTACTCGGGAGCTGATTGAAAGGGCGAACTGGTTAAAGAATTAGGCTTTTGTATTTATTACTGTATACCTGGGCAATGACCGGGAAATGCCGTGCTTAATGGCTTGAGGACGGGACGGTACAAATTAACTTACTTTTGCTGGTTTTACGAAAAAGCTTTTCTAAAAACTGTGACCGCCATGAACAAATTCAAGATTAATTCGGGACCATTTTTTGTCGAGAAGGGTTATTAAGACTTTATTATGTATATTTACGAAGTTGAAGTTTTTTACTTACAACTTACAAAAAAGTTCAATTACAAAGTAATGCAAACATCACTAAATACAACTTAGCATAAAGTATATGGTTAATTTCAATTTTAGTGTGGCAGGGAACACCAATACTTTTCTGTTAGATATATTTATAGGGGAGACTGGGGTTGGTTTTGTCATTTTTTAGAAAATTTATCTTAACGTTTAATTGGGTAAAATGATTAAAATGAAATAGTTTGGATTTAAAAAGTAGCTTGTTGGCTATACAAAATGATATTTATTTATAGGCTAATGTAATGGTAAGTAGATGAAAATTGGTGTTTTTCAAAATTTGGCAGGTGACACAACCTACCCCAGCCTTGGGATAAGTTGTTACAGCATACGGGGTAAAAAGTTACAGAAAGCGTTTTGAACATTTTAATCACTTATTTCTAATTTTTATCAATGAACCACTTTAATTAGTCAGTCTTCAATGTCTATTTCTTTTTCATTAATAATGAACATTTTTTCTGGCGTGTCTGTCAGAATTTCTGATTTTCTTGTCTTACGTGTGATATTTTATAGTCTATAATTATTTTCGGAAAAAAGTTGCTTTATCATTGTTAATGAAAATAAAATAAATAAAAAAAATCTGCTGTGGCCAGCACACGACCTCTCGCCTAATTCTGCTTATTCTACTAATCTCGAGACTAATCTAATAAATATTTTTACTTACATTTTAATAGTTTCATGTTCATGTAATATGTAAACGATAATGTAAACCAAGATGCAAGCAAAAGATGACAACTGTACTGTCACTGTCATAATAATTCAAATTTTATGTAGAAACAAATTTCATATCATGGACAACAAGATACTGGAATTTCAAAAAAATAGAATATTAATTGTACTTTATTTTATTTTAAATTCTTCCAGATTCAGCAATTTGTATTTATAATTAACTGTACACATAGATAATTACAATTTCTTTTATTTTTAATTTCAAAAATTGTCATAAATAAATAATGTACCAATATATTTAAGAAAATCTTTTTCAAACTTCAAAAAGTACTACTTCCGGTTTACGAATTTCTACCAAATTCTTATCCGGTGTTAAGATCCTTATTAAAACCTTAAATATGAAATTTGGTTATTAAAGGTTTGATACTTTTTAAGTTATCGTGGACGAAAAATCGTCACATAATTCATACATACATACATACATACGTCTATACGTCCATACATACACACACAGACATCATCGTGAAAATATTAAATTCGTATTCTAGAGACCCTGAAACGTGCTTATCTACCAAAAACTCATACTCGAAAATTTTGACCCATTACAATACCTCTCTTATAGAATATGAGGCGAGAGGTAATTACTCAAATCTGGAACGAGGCAGATTTTAACGCGAAACAACCTGTCCCGTTTGTATGTAACTTTTTGCCCTAGACCAAAATCAAACATTTGAGATGAAATAAATAAGAACTACGCAATTATTTTTAAATACACAATGTGATATCTTAAACAAAAAACTTAAAGTAACAAAAATAACGTAAATCCAAAAAATTATCTTAATTATCTGCGACATGACACCAAAATTACGAAAAAGAATAAAAGTTACAAACATGCTGTATTTTGTTACCGCGTACGCAGATGTAGTCAGTGACTAGGAAGACGCCACTAGAGTACATGAGGCGATAGCAGACGTTGCCAACATCGTTTGTGTCTTTATAGCAAGTATTTTGCATTATAATATATAATAATGTAATATGCCCTGTAACAAGTAACCTTCCGTAACAACTAGCTCCGGTCTCCCCTACCATTTAACCTTATGATGTTAATTAAATATTCAATTAATTATTATTTTCTACTGGTAGATTTACACAATTTCAGTTGTATTGTTCTCGTATTTACTAAAGTGCTTAATGCACTTAAAGTAAAGTTTGGTGGCAGTGCCAACAATGATTGAGTAGGTAGAATCCAAAATAAACTTAGATTGTTAACGGTTAAAAATAATCTTATAGGTAAAATTATTGTGAATCTATTCTGCTATACTTTTCAAATTTATTTAAATTTTTTAAACAGGTGATAGGAACATATTTATTTCAACCAGTAGGTACCTAGGTACTTAAATTTTTATGTTTAATCAATATTTTTTAAGTCAAATGTTCCATTAAATTATTTATAGTTATAAAACTAGCTAAACGAGTACAAATTATTGATTTTACAAAGAATAAAACAGTAAGCCATTTTATCCCTTATCCAGACATTTTACATATATTTGATGCCGCTTTTAGAATTCTCTTATTTATGTGCTATGTTGCATTTGATGATAAATAAATATATTTATTCCTTGTTAATTATTTATAAATAAACAATTTTAAAATTTTTAACGCAGACGGACCAGTGAGTCTATCGGACTCATATCGTGTTAAAGAGCTACTATAGATGTGTACTTAACTGACGTAAATTTAGGTCTGTATGCTTGTCTAGTTTTCGTTCAATTTTTTATTTTTCAATTTGGGACCATGTTTAAAATTCATCGTGTAAGACGAATTATAAGAGATGGCCTATAACAATATTTGTATTTATAACCTAAATTCATTAAAAATGTTTAATAGCTGCATTAAAACACAATAATAAATAATATGAGTCTGCCGGACTCACCGGTACGTCTGAGTTAGTAAAATAGCTTGCCCGGATAAGGGTTGACAGTGGCAGTAGTTAAGGGAGAGCGATACAACCTTCGACCATTTATAGGAATAGACAAACAACGCAAGCCTTTGTTGTGAAGCAAAGAACTAGCGTAGCGGTGTGAAGAGGAGTATGACCTGCAGACACCTTGAAGTGTTGCAGTTTGCCTATTTTCATTCTCTGTGCCATGATAACAAACCAGAAGTTAGCAATATGCAACACTCTAACGTGTCCTCACCTCCTTACCCCGCCTATAGCTGCTGCTCACCGCTACTGTACTTCTTGCTTTCACAACATTGTATACTACAGCATTGAGTGTTATCTGTCTATATATGGTCGAAGGATACAATACTGAGCTCTCCTGCGCGTTCTTTTTCCAATAGCAATTTTAAAATAAATCAGATTGATGTAAATTGCACATTTGACATTGCTATACTTACAAATAATAAATTAATCGTTCTACTGAAACAACGGCGATTTGCGATTACTGAGAGTTTGAGAGTAAAGGAAAGGAATGGGAATAGGAATTATACCTGGTACTCGACGAATAAAATTATCAAACGGATTTTAACAAACAAATATTATTTAATTAACATTTAAACACTACACTATAAACTAGAATAACCGAGAATTATGAAATAAAGCGCGAATTTGCCGAAGCGACTACATTTTGTCTTCTTCTTACGGTCCTTCAGCACAACTGATTGTTTCGGACACATCCGAGAAACAGGATTGCGGGGGTTTTGTCTCGACATCTGGTTTTGTATTTACCAGAAATACGAAAACCAGAGCATGGATTCTGCCATGTTAGTGACCGAAAAGTTCAAAAGTTTTTACTATTGCTTACGATTTATGTCAAAATCTTATAAGTGACAGAGTGACACCTAAGCTAAATGACAGTTACTAAGTTTATAACGTTTATAATATCATTAATATATAAATGATGTTGTGTAGTATGCTAAACTGTAAAACCAAAACATAAAACTAAATTTTATTTTGCGATTTGAGAATGAGACTTTAAATGATAAGATTTATTTTAATTACAGTATGTAATAATAAAATACAGAACAATTCATAAAATCTAAATGTTCATTTAATCGCAAATGTATTTTAAATAACCTATTTAATAAGATTCGAAGCATATTCATTATTATAATTAAATATTTGTTTTTGCACTATTTTAGCACTCAAGCATTTTAATAATGTCATATCGGACATATCTATACATTTTCGCAAAACAAGTAAATAATCAAGATTAAAATAATTACTTTCGCACGAGCTTAAAAATAAAACATCTGATGTAGCCAGCACACAACCTCTCGCCATATCTGGACTTATAATCATAAATGTATTCGTACATTTCAAATTATACAAATACAAATCTAAAATATTCAAACCACGAATTCAAACACAGAAATTAATATCACCTGTATCAAAGATTCATTCACAGGAAAACTCTTCTGTGTTGAAGTCATCCTCCGTTCAATTACTACATTTAATATCTTATTTATTATTATTACTTATGGCCACGGTACCAAGGTGTCATCCGTCTCACCTATCAATATTTTTTCAACGTTTTATTTGATAAATTCCTTGTACGGAGTAAAAAGGAAGTATTGTAATCCCGAGAAATTTCGGTTCTCAGATTTTTACGGAAATATCCGTTTTGACCTTTTCTGAATCCATTATGACTAATTTAGTCGTGACGTCTGTACGTACGGACGGACGTACGTACGGACGTATATATGTCGCAATACTCAAATACGGTTAGACGTAGAAAGTTGAAATTTTGTATTTAGGACTGTTATAGCATCTAGTTGTGCACCTCCTATTTTTGGTTTCAATCTACAAACCGGAAGTAGTACTTTTTTCAAATATTTCGATAAATATTTAATTTAAGACAAATTTTTTTATTTTAACTGAAAGATTATGTGATTATTACCTACAATCGGTATTTTATAAATATTTTTGTATCTGGTATCATTTAAGAATAATTAAAGTATATATTTATAATTTAGTATTTCGGTATCTTGTAGTCCATGATCGATTAACATTTGTTACTTACTACGTAAAATTTAAATGAGTATGACATGACAGTGACAATAGTAAAATATGCTTTATATCTTCTAATAAATAAAATGACTAAAATATATTTGTGAGTATAGTAGCAGTAGTAGTAGTACTTATATATTAATATATTTGTATAATAAGTTAAAAGAATAAAGTCAGATTTTTTTATATTATTCTACATTTTAGTTATTAAGAAAAGTATGAACAGTTTAATAGGCGTACAAGGAAGTCATGTGGTGTCCACGTCAGATTTTTTAAATTTTACTAAAAAATTTTAACGCTACAAGATAAAGACAATTTTGTTATGACGTAAGTTGCAAGTAACTTTTCATCTTATTCTTATTACAAATAAATTCTATATTTATACAAATTTATAGACATTTTTGACAATTAATCTTTTCAATCTTCAAAAAATATCACTTCCGGTAAAGATATTTGTTCCAAAATCTAATGAGCTCTTCCAATATGTATACAAATGTAAAATACCAAATATCAACATTTTTGGGTAATTCGTATTTGAGTTATCCGACCTCCAGAAATCCGGTCCTAACCACACACATACACATACATACAGACATCATCGTGCAATTATCAAATATGAGTTGTAAGGATATTAATTCGTGCTCATCCACTAAAAACTCATTATGCGATTTTTAGCATGATGCCAATACCTTCCTTTTGCAGGTATGGCGGAAGGTAAAAATGGAATTTTAAAGTTAATAAATGTTTTAAAATTTTGTATTTAGAGGAAGTCCCAGATTATCTACCGAGGTACCAAGTAGATCTGTACTTTGTACCAAGCACTGTTGAGGTGTTCATATAATCTAAAGTGACCGTGTTCCCTCTATAGAATCTCATGTGTTAAATTTTGACTGCTCTCTATAGTGGCTTGTTCATATAATAAAGTATTCACATAATCGAGCGCCCACTGTATGTCTTTTATGGATCTATTCACAATATTTCCCCAATATTAAACTTGGGTCGGGAAGTAAATATAAAAGATGTCTAATGACACTAATGATTTTCAACCTCTGTACAAATTATTTGTAGTCTAGCTCAATTTACCCATAAAAATGGAAGTAGACCAGTAGACGATAATCAATGCTGTAACAGATAACAATTTTTTTTTAAGATAAAGATAACTAACTTTTTATATATCTAGATACAATAATAGAAAACCACTTAAGAAATCATTTAGATAATAGATAAATAATTATTATCTAGATATTTATTAGATAATTTATAACATAAAAATATGCCTACAATACTTTTTATAAATAAAAGAATTACAGCCGAAGAGAAGGCAGTGTTGCGAGCTTGTGCGTTGTGTGATTCCGTATTTTGATGTCATTTCAATTACAAAATGAAAAATAAATGGTTATTATCTACGACTAATGTATAACATGAACATTAAATGTTATTTTTCCTACATAATGCAATATATTAATTCCGCAGGGAATAATACTAGGGAATAATAGTCACTATTCCCTCCTCTGCACCAATCAGAAAATTACTTTGCCTGAATCAATTTATCTGTGCAAATTATTTTTAGTAACCATTGCAATGATCAATGATGTAACTATGGTAATAGAGAACTGACATTTTGAAATGTTTAAATTTTTACGTATTGGTATTCTATTAAAATCTTGTAAGAAATTATTTAGTCGTAGATAAAGTACAATATACAACTCGCTATAATGGATTATTCCCTCAGATGATTAAATAACTCGCTCGCTTTTTTCGCTCGTGTTGTAAACTTCATCTTCGGAAAAATAGCATCCATTCTAGCGTCGTTGTATAATATACTATTATTTTACTGAAATAATCATCTTAGATGATATTTGAAAAATAGATAAAGATAACGTGGGCTTAATTCAAAAAACAATTAAGTCGTGATCAGGTAGTTTTGAGAAAAATGAATTATTGTTTTTTACTTTGTTCAGATATTAAATGTTTTAGTGTAAGTACACTAATATTAACTTCATTTCAATCTTCGTTATTAACATTGTTTCAATGAAATTACATTTAAATGTACAATATTGCACTATTATTATCTTTAATAATTAAAAACGTAAGTACCGGCATGACTTAATTGGTTCTTAGTGAAGGAAAAGCTTTTCAGTCAACAACAAAGTCACTCAATGTTTTCTTGCATAATATTGATCACTTCCATTCGACTACTCGACTTAGTGGCTTTTGGTAAACTATGTTTCTACGATATTGACTTAGTGGGATCGGTTTCTTTTAATTGTAGCAAATATGAAACAAGATACGACTTAATGGGTTCTTTCATTAAAAAGTGCGCAATTTTTCAAATAAGAATAGTTTTAAAAATAAAATTGAAAAACAGATGACTTAATTGGTTCTTGCATTAAGCGCACGATCATTTGTATTTTTATCTAGATAAAACTATATTATCTAGATGATTTATCCAGATAAAATTATTTAGATAATTTACAACACTGACGATAACCAACCATAAACACCTTTAATTATCCACTTTCCCCTGAATTCGGCGTGTTCATTAAAATCTCAAACACCTTTTAAGCCCCGTTTTTGTTTAAACCTCCTGATGAATCCTTCTTCCATTCCATTCCGATGTCGGTTGTGCGATGTGTCGGGGTGAAACCTTACACGTCAGCGGGTGTGATGGATGGCGTGCCACAGAACACTCCGAGCAGCGAGCAGGGGCAGAACCCGAGCACGGTGCAGTGCAGGAACGTCCTGTAACGATCCTGAACGACAACCACACACACGCACACACGTGGTGTCGTGGAGCCCTCATAAGAGGACGGTTGACGGTTGAAAAATAAGAATACTATTTTGTGATTTTTAATCCAAATGAAGTGTCGGAATGGCTCGGTTGGCAAAACGCCAATTTTCGATGGTCAAATTGCAAACTGAATCTTTTTTTGTGATTTTTGCAATAATTTAGAAAATTATGTTTTTTAAATTTTAAGGCAGACACGTATACAAGAGGGTGGGTAGCTTTCAATTATAAGGCATTTGACCTTGAATTAAAAAAATTCGTTTGCGTTGCATATTATGCACTTTTGTAATATAAAACATTACTCCAAGCAGGGCCAGATTTACGGGGAGAGCAGGCAGGGTGCTAGCCCCGGGGCCCCCACAAAATATTTCTTCGCTTAAATTTATAAAAATATCTTCATGTTACGATCTAAAAATCAAGAACTATTAGTAAAAATTATATTTTAATTTATTTCCACAAATAAAAAGAGTGTTATTCACTTTCGAAATTTAATTCCAGGCATTTGACCTTGAACTCCAAAAAAATTTCGCCTGCGGCGCTATTTTCTCATTACAGTCTCTAAAACAGGCAAATTTGATATTAATATTGATTTTACTTATAATTTTTTATTACATCAATATGGGCTCCAACACAATCTTAAATCCGGCCCTGACTCCAAGCAGTCAATGCGAATTTCTTTATATCTTGAAAATTATTGATATTTGGAGGTCCTACCCTGGCTTAAGGAGACGGATTATTTAGCGCATTGGCCTTACCTCACACCGAAATCACGCACGCCTATGATCGACGGATTTCCTACCTTATGTATGGGAAGAGTATGTCGTTCAAAATGTACGCGCCAATTTTTCGCATCTAATTTAAAAAACATTGACCAAACACAACATTCCTCCAACTCTTTCGACATGGTTTCTTGTGATTTTTTACCTTTTCTCATATTAAATTACACCTATTTTGAGACGCGAGAAAACATTATGCAAAACGCGACGGACTAGCTGTATGCTGTACATCATTCCTCTAAAAGCTTTCTAGAAATGTGGTGGGACCGTTACGATAAATATTATGTGCACTACCAAAGAGGATCAGGCTTCCAGACTTCTAAATAAATCATTGTATTTTTTTACGAACCAAAGTCCAATACTTTTTAACAGACCTCGTACATAATAAAGCCTTTTGTTGACATACCACTAATCATTATTACAGATACCTTCGACAATTAATAGGATAGACTCAAATAACACTTAATGCTGTACTAAGAAGATTAATAATAATTGTGTGGAGTGTTGCTCATTACTGGACTTCTGTTAATATTGTGTTTGTTGTGACGGTCGATTTCCTTTGATGTACTTGGCTTTATTAATTCGCAGATTACTTAACTGATTGTAAGTATTTTGAGATAGTTTAAAAAAAAATTGTATAGTGATTTTAAGTAAACAACCTTAAGCCTCTACACTTGTTGCGCGCAATATTGCTGCAATAGAATCAGAATTCACGTTTCTGGCTATATTGCTCAAAATAAAAATCTGAAATTTACCATAAGTAATTACGAAGCATTATTTGATCGAAAAATTGATACAATACATTGCTGCGACAACAATTAGAGAAAATAAGAATTAATTTATGCATTTTAATATTACAAATTATGGCCTTATTATTGCATATTTATTAATTTTGTTTTAAATAGTCGATTCCTTGCATTGTTCATGAGAGTGCTAAGAAAATATTTTTGTCAAAAAAATTACACATCTGACGAAAAAAATCGTCTAAATTGACTATTTTTTCTAATTTATTACTAAAATACCATAAAGTATTTCAAAAAAATATTTTCTTAGCACTCTAGAGCCATCTTTTAACTATCTATAAATAAAATATGAACAGTGTAGGTGTACTAACAAGAGCTCAGTTTGTAATATAACAAGGTCCCTTTTTCACTATATTTTTGGCACAAGTGTAGCGCCTTAAATACGCAAACAGCAACGCTACATACAGTGATATACCTCTTCTCTGCTTCACAACAAAAGCATGCGCCGTTTGTCTATATCTATATATGGTCGAAGAGAGTTACCCATATATTTTGGCAATGTAGGTTACTTATGTTATGGTTTTTCGTCTTGGGATATTAAAAATAGTGAATTTAATTTCTAGGATTTTAGTATTGTCATCAATTATCCATAATATTTGTTAAAAACATAGAATTTTTCATAAAGCTTATAATATATTTCTCCTTCCAATATTAATTGAGTTTTTAAAACGTGGTAAACACTCACCAGCATTCTTACATTTCTCGTGGTCGGAATTATTCAATCTTGATAACCAGTTAATTGGTTAAAGCTTAGAATGTAAAATACTGTGCTATATTTTATGGAAACTAAATTAAAATTTTGTAAAGCGTGTAACGATAATGGAACAAGCACAAGCTGTCAGACCTAATTCATATTCACGGCACACATTTCCTGTTTTTTCCAATAAAATTTTAAGATTTCCATTGGGGAATGCACTTACATTTTCTCGAGATATCCTTTAATACTTTTAAAGTGATTTACGTGTAGTGTAGCGTTCATGAATGTAGTATATTTATTTATTTTCACTTAAGTTTAAGTTTAGTAAGCATTCAAATAAGTTCTGCAAGTTAAATAAGTAAAAATAAAGTTTTGGATTCCATTAATTCTACGTTTCTACAACAGCGTGGGTCGTGTTACCTTCTTCGGAAATTAAAATATGAATTCTGCAAGTTTGTAATTTAAATTCATGAATAATAGTTTCTTCAAAATCCGGATGATCTTAAGGGGGTTGAATCAAAGAAACAGAAAGAATTTTTTTTTAATTCTCAAAAATATTGCATAGTATTTCAATAAACATTTTTTTACACTGGTTTTACACAATATTAGACATTTATTAGTATTAGATATTATGTAAACAATTACTTTCATTGTAGAAGATTTGAAAAAAAAACGAATTAAATAACAAATTGAAGAAATTCAACATATCCACCGATTAACATCCACAATTTACTATCACTGAACCACAAACAAACCTGGAAGGAATTGTTTAAATTTTTTCAAGACATCAAACTGAACATATAAGTCATATCCCAGGCCATAATAAATATTACACATATTATCGATATTTACTTTATTCATCCACGAACGCTACACAACAACTACTCTAGCCAACAAACTACTCTCCAATAAATATAAACAGTTACATAATACCAAAATACCAAATACATTCATCAATTAGCTAACATTCGGCCAGCCTGACATGCGTTCGTCCTCGAGCGCATCCTCAACATGATCCTTAACGCCTAACCGTCGTCGTTGGTCCTACTACCAGGAAATTATCAACCTGAAACAATATAATTGAAGCATCTGCGAACTATTTATTTGAGTACAGTATTCAATCATTGTTGGCAACCACGGCGTAACACAGCGGACTGGCCATTTCCGTTGTGAAAGCACTTGTTACCAACATCCGCATTTAAGCTATCCATTGCCGAGTTAGCCTTCCCTAACTCGACATCCGCATTTAAGCGATCCATTGCCGAGTTAGCCTTCCCTAACTCGACATCCGCATTTAAGCTATCCATTGCCGAGTTAGCCTTCCCTAACTCGACATCCGCATTTAAGCGATCCATTGCCGAGTTAGCCTTCCCTAACTCGACATCCGCATTTAAGCGATCCATTATTGCCGAGTTAGCCTTCCCTAACTCGACATCCGCATTTAAGCGATTCATCATCAAACTGAACCAAAATTGTTCTCTCGGTCTTACTTTATAACCTTCAACAACTAACATTCGGTTATCTTTGCTATACTTACATCATTATGTGTCAACCATTGCGTTAAACGGTTTCAGATGTTCCACACATATTACGCCTTCGTAAGGTATTTGTGATCTGTCCGAATACTTTTCCTCTTTAACCTTGTATCGATCATTTTCTAATATTTCAACAATTCGAAATGGGCCTTTATACTTTTCGACTAGTTTTTTGCTTAGTCCCTCACCTCCTGGATGACTTGATATTTTGCATAATACTTCATCGCCTATTTTAAATGTTGGCGCTTTGCATCTTTTTTTGTTGAATAATTCGTTTTGCTTTACTCTGTTTTCTTCTAGTTTCTCTTGTACTTGTTTCCTTAAAGCTGTTACGTCTACTACTGATTCTTCTTCTGAATCAGGTCTTAGCCGATCACCATCGACATTCAGTGCATAACCAAACATGATTTCTGCAGGAGTAACTTTCGTGGTTTTGTGGACAGTACTATTGATTCCTTTCTGAATGGCATCCATATTAGTATCCCATTCATCAGTGGGTATATGTGACCCCATAGTGGCCATCGCGTCAAGTACAGTACGATTAAATCGTTCGACTTGTCCATTTGCTCTGGGCATGCCCACTGCATTTATGAATAATCTAATTCCTTTTTGAGAACAAAATTCTTTAAATTTTTTTGATGTAAATGCTTTTCCTGCGTCGGATATTAATCGGCGCGGATTGCCAAATATTTCAGTGATTTTACTTAGTTCATTAATAACGTGTTTGCTTTTTGTGCTAGGTACGGCCTTTGTGAACGTGAATTTTGTGAATGCGTCTACAATGACTAATACGTAACTATTACCAGTTTTTGTTTTTAAAAAGGGGCCTAAATGATCCATGTGTAAGGTATGGAATGGTCTTGCATATTTTGGAATTGAGTGTAGCATTCCAGGTTTCTTTCCACCGGGAATTTTGTGGTAAAGACAACTTAAACAAGATTTTATATACTTTTTTATAATATGTCTCATGTGGGGGAACCAAAATCTTTGTTTGACTCGAGTTACAGTTTTATCTAATGAAAAATGACCTACATCATCATGATTAGCTTTAATTATTTGCCAATAACAATTTTTAGGGACAACCCAACGTCTACCATATTCTGTTATTCTAAATACTCGACCAGCGCGTAAGTCGTAGTTATGAAATATATCTTTGTGTGCCTCGGCCTCTCCTGACAGTAATATGTTTTTAATCTTTACGATTTCTGGATCTTGAGCTTGGATTGAAGCAATCCAATCACTTTCTTTTATCATCATAATTTGTTCTGTACAGGGAGTGCAGTTTGTTTCCTCTGCAATTGGGTTGCGACTTAGCGCATCAACATGTTGCATTTGTTTGCCAGCTCGATGTTGAATGTCGAAATTAAATTCTTGTAGGCTAAGAACCCATCTTGCGATTTTAGGTAGCACATTTTGTTTCTGTATCGCGCTGCGTACTGCGTTACAATCAGTAATAATAGTAAAATGCCTACCTAATAGATAGTACCTAAATTTGTCTAGAGTTTTGACAATGGCTAGCAATTCTAATTCGAATGAATGATAATTCTTTTCCGCGCTAGATGTTTGAACACTAAAATACGCTACGGGGTGTTCTTCTAAATTGGATTTTTGGGCTAAGATACCTCCAAGCCCTTCTCTACTTGCGTCGGTGTAAACAATTGTTTTTAAATTGTTATTGAATATTGCTAGCACGGGGTTAGATATTAACAAATATTTGAATTCATCAATGATTTTGGACAGGTTTTTATTCCACTCCCAAGGAGTATTCTTTTTCAATAAATTGGATAGAGCATGAGCTTTATTTGCAAACTTCGGGATAAATTTCCGAAAATACCCAATTAGGCCTAAGAATTGACGCAATTGGTGGACATTTTTGGGGTAAGGAAATTTTTGGACTGCCTCGATTTTGCTTGGACTCGGTTTAATTTTATTATGTGATATGTCGTATCCCAAATAATGTATTTGCGTTTGAAGGAAGTAACATTTAGATAAATTTAAAGTTAATCCGTTGTTTTTTAAAATTGTTAATACTTCGCTAAGTATGTCTAAGCCTTCTTGCACCGTTTTTGATGGAATTAAAATATCATCTAGGTAAACTATGACTTTTGTGAACCTGAGTGAACCCAAAATTGAATTTATCATTTCTTGGAAAACGGCAGGTGCGTTTGTAAGGCCAAAGGGCATACGGAGATATTCGTAATGCCCATCTGGGGTGACAAAGGCTGTTTTTTCGATTGAGTCTGGACTCATTGGTATCTGATGATAACCATTTGATAGATCTAAACTTGTGAAGTACTTGCAGCCGCTAAGTCTATCTATTTGCTCTTCGATAATAGGCAGGGGGTATTTATTTTTTACAGTTATTTTGTTCAGCGCCCTATAATCAACGCATAATCGTTTTTCGTTGTTTTTCTTGTTTATTAATAGGATAGGACTAGCATAGGGGGAGTGACTTGGTCTTATAATGTTTGCGTCTAATAATTTTTTTATCACTATTCTTAATGTTTCTTTGTCTTTATCACACAATCTATATGGTCTAAATGAAATGGGTTTTGGTGTTGTTAAATTTATTGTCATTGATATAGAGTAACTTTTACCCAAATGTTTAAAATTATTGTTATTAAAACAATCACTAAATTCATTTAACAAAATATTTAAGGAATTAGCCTCGGGTTGTTGTAGTTTATCTGAGTTGATTTTTGATTTGTCGATTAACGCAACTGTGTGATTTCTATAGCAAAACTTAAGGTCGTCGTCCATTCTAACGTACATGATACTTAAATTTTCTGTAAAGTTTCGACCAATTAATATCTTTGTATCGAAAAATATTTCGTCAAGAACGTATAAGGTGCAGGTAAGTTTGACTTCATCTATTGTCACGTTTGTTTCTACATAATCATGGACTTCAATACTTGTGCCCAAGAATCCAGTTAAATTAATTTGTTTCTGTAACTTACAGACCTGTAGATTTAATTCGTTTACTAAGGAGCGTTCGATAATGGAACAATCACTGCCGAAATCAACAAATGCAGTATGATTAATAGATTTTATAGTTATAGTTTTATAAAATTTATTTTTAGGGTTTGAAGTAATTAATTTTATCTCCTTAGTTTCGGTTCTTACGGCTTTTACTTTTTGCGCTTCTCTTTTAAAACGACATACTTTTTCTAGGTGACCGAATTTTTTACAATAGTTACAAGTTTTATCTTTATTTCTACAGTGTGCTTTTATATGTCCAGCTTTGCCGCAACCAAAACATTTAACAATGTTTGTTGGTCTTTGAACTTTGTTATTTTGTGAATTTGTTTTAGAACATTGTGGATCTTGATTTTTGGATTGCGCGGGGGATTTCGTATTATTTTTATAAACTTTGTTACGTAAATATCCGGCTAGTACATTAGGATCTGTTATATTAGCTGCTTCTACTGCGGCTGTGATAGTGTCATCACTAATGCCGCCAACTATAAGGGAAACTTTATCAGAGTCTGAAAAATTAGCTTTTAATTTTTCAATTTTGGCTAGGTGCTCAAAAATATATTCATATAATGATTCACCGTTTTGGGGTCTGTGGTTTGCTACATCTATAAATAATTCATATAAATTACTTCTACCTTGAAAAGTTGTACGTAGAATATCTTTCCATTTACCCCAAGACCAGTTTGTCCAATCGGCTTGGGTACGTGTGAGTGTTTCGTACCATTTAATTGCGGTACCTTTTAATTTTGCAAGAGCCTGAGCTTTTGTTTCGTTTTCGCTCCACTGGCGACAATTTGCATGTTTATCGATCAACTCTAACCAATCAACAATATTGTCGGTAACTGGGTTATATTCGGGAATTACGTTTGTTAAATTTATTGCACGTTCACGTATAGAATCAAAGGCCGTACTTACCCCTAGCTTAAATATTTCACTTTCAATACTCATACTAGATCGTTCAACATTATTTCCACTTTTTTGTGAACGGTTAGCACTTGCCGAACGATGGCTGTGATCGTCTTTTGGTGAAATTTTCTTCCGTATAGGTGGTGTATAGTTGCTTATTTCCGAACTAAGTGCCTCGTCTGAGCGACTACTATGTCTCTTTCTTGGATGTTTTGTACGACGTTTTGACGATTTCGAGCAACTTTTGCGACCGCGGTATGATGATCTAACAGAACTATCGGAACTAGAACTATCACTGTCACTACTAGTATATCTTTTTCGTTTATACGACCGTGATCGCGGTGAAGGCATGGTGAAGCCGTAGGTATATCCCACTTCTGATATTATCGATATTTACTTTATTCATCCACGAACGCTACACAACAACTACTCTAGCCAACAAACTACTCTCCAATAAATATAAACAGTTACATAATACCAAAATACCAAATACATTCATCAATTAGCTAACAACATAATACAAGACACAAGAGCTGGCTGATCGGCTTTGTACCGAAAGCCATAATTAATAAAATAAAAAAATTGAAAAAAATTATTAGAAATAACTACCGACCAGTGGAAAAACAAATGTTTGCTTGAAATACAATGAATTTTTTTACGAATTTTTAAAAAAATATTTTTGTTTTATGATCAACGTCGTCGTACAGTATATACCCTTCAATTTTTTGTCCTAAGTTGTGGAGTACCCTGTATATCAAATACATATGAAAAGATTTCATTAAAATGGAAAAATGCATAAGTAATACCTATAGATCTGTCTGTCTCTATCTCTATGAGCATGAGAATCATTAATAATTTATTGATTTTTGTTCCGATTTAAA
Organism: Agonum fuliginosum; assembly: GCA_947534325.1. Lineage (NCBI taxonomy): Eukaryota > Metazoa > Arthropoda > Insecta > Coleoptera > Carabidae > Agonum > Agonum fuliginosum. Next base: position 9,467,715 of record OX384029.1, on the reverse strand, counting down.
TTCGAATCAGTGTTGTAATTGTAATATATAACATTTTTCTCCTAGATAAAGATAACTTACTTTTTATTAATCTAGATAAGATACTAGATAACCATTGAAGAAATTATCTAAATAATAGATAAACTCGAGATAAACTATTATCACTTATAATTTCACATGAGCATTGATTCTTTCCAGAATTTTTTGAGTGCTTTCCAACAATGTCTTAATAACGTTGTTGGAATGCAGGATTAAAAATTTTTCGGAAAGAATTATGAAAATCGCAATGACACCGTCGCTCTATTTATGAATACTTTTTACAATAGAAACTTAAAATATTTATTAAATTTGTATATAACATTAATAAATATGTATTATTTATCTTCTTAATTGCTTATTTACACTCAAAATGATAATTTTAATGTCAAACTGACATGTGACAGTAGTTTCCGTTTATTAATTTCAGTCAAGTGCCTCAGGGGTGTATTCTAAACACATTCCGTTACTAGGAAATTATCAAACGGACTCCGTTTAAAAATATAATTTGAACGGATCTGTTAAAAATTTCTATTCTGAAGGCCACGTTTTTACGGACACGTTAAAATAAAAAATTGTAACGGACTCCGTTTAGGTCTACTATGAACAGAGATGCATATTTCTTTTTGTAAACAGTGTTCCCAATAATTGCATAATTATCGTTACATTAATTTTTAATTGTATTTCAAAATATTACAGGCAATTTGGAATAAATTATATTTTTACTGTTCTATAAATTCTCTTCTATATTATACAGTATTACTTTGACTTAAAATTCTATAATTTACTTATTTTATTTTGACATTATTTTACATCATATTTAAACACTGATTTCGGTTATTTGTGTTTATACGACATGACATGTGTCAAACTTTAAATCTACTGCATGCTGCATATTTTGTAGATATCATTTTTAATATATACCTACCTGCATATCTGCATTAGGCAATACGAAAATTTAATATTTAAAATAAATAAGTAAGTAGGTAGGTAGGTAAACATGAAATAATTATTGGAATAAAAATTATAAAGTAGGTACCAGTATTTTTTATTATTATATGTATTAGTATTACCTACTCTCCTATAATATTAGCGGATGCAACAACCTTTGCTAAACTGTTCCTGAATTACCAATCAAATTAATTGATTAATGAAAATCAGCAAAATAAAATAGATAAAATTTGAGGTTTTACATATCTCATAATAATTCAAATTACATGTTACAAATGAAAATATATTTTAGAAAAATAATAATTTTTTAGTAAAACATGTTTAAATAACTTGATTTTATTCATTATTTACGTATTTATTACATTATAAAACTTTGAGAAGAGCTAATAATGTGTTTTTCTTCAAAATTATTCCATCCGTTTGACATAACGGCATTACAACAGCATCCGTTCAGATATTCACTTTTAACGGAGATAGTTTACGGATCTCCGTTATAAAATATAACGGAGCACCCTTTTAGAATAGCAATTATCAGATAACGGTCCGTTTAAATTTAACGGTCCGTTCAAAGTTAACGGAGTGTGTTCAGAATACACCCCTCAGGGGTGTATTCTAAACACACTCCGTTACTAGGAAATTATCAAACGGACTCCGTTTAAAAATATAATTTTAACGGATCTGTTAAAAATTTCTATTCTGAAGGCCACGTTTTTACGGACCCGTTAAAATAAAAAATTGTAACGGACTCCGTTTACGTCTACTATGAACAGAGATGCATATTTCGTTTTGTAAACAGTGTTTCCAATAATTGCATAATTATCGTTTCATTAATTTTTAATTGTATTTCAAAATATTGCAGACAATTTGGAAGAAATTATATTTTTACTGTTCTATAAATTCTCTTGTGTATTATTCAGTATTACTTTGAATTAAAATTGTATAATTTACTTATTTTATTTTGACATTATTTTACATCATATTTAAACACTGATTTCGGTTACTTGTCTGTTTACATGCTATGACATGTGACATGTGTCAAACTTTAAATTTACATTTACTGCATGCTGCATATTGTGTAGATATCATTTGTAATATATAGGTATACCTACCTGAATTTCTGCATTAGGCAATACGAAAATTTAATATTTAAGGTAGCAACCATATTAAATAATTATTAGAATTAAAAGTATAAAATAGGTATTAGTATTTTTTTATTATTATAAATATTACTCTCCTTATATCAGCGGATGCAACAGCATTTCCTAAACTGTTCCTGAATCACCAATAAAATTAATTGATTAATGAAGGTCACCAAAATAAAAAAGATAAAATTTGAGGTTTTACATCTCGTAAGAATTCAAATTAGAGGTTATAGGTGAAAATTTATTTTAGAAAAATAATTATTTTTTAGTTAAACATATGTTTAAATACCTTGATTTTATTCATTATCTACGTATTTATTACATTATAAAACGTTGAGAAGAGCTAGTAATGTGTTTTTCTTCAAAATTATTCCATCCGTTTGACATAACGGCATTACAACAGCATCCGTTCAGATATTCACTTTTAACGGAGATAGTTTACGGATCTCCGTTATAAAATATAACGGAGCACCCTTTTAGAATAGCAATTATCAGATAACGGTCCGTTTAAATTTAACGGTCCGTTCAAAGTTAACGGAGTGTTCATAGTAGACCTAAACGGAGTTCGTTACAATTTTTTATTTTAACGGGTCCGTAAAAACTTGGCCTTCAGAATAGAAATTTTTAACAGATCCGTTAAAATTATATTTTTAAACGGAGTCCGTTTGAAAATTTCCTAGTAACGGAATGTGTTTAGAATACACCCCTCAGGGGTGTATTCTAAACACAGCTCTTCTCAACGTTTTATAATGTAATAAATTCGTAGATAATGAATAAAATCAAGTTATTTAAACATGTTTTACTAAAAAATTATTATTTTTCTAAAATATATTTTCATTTGAAACCTGTAATTTGAATTCTTATGAGATATGTAAAACCTCAAATTTTATCTATTTTATTTTGCTGATTTTCATTAATCAATTAATTTGATTGGTAATTCAGGAACAGTTTAGCAAAGGTTGTTGCATCCGCTAATATTATAGGAGAGTAGGTAATACTAATACATATAATAATAAAAAATACTGGTACCTACTTTATAATTTTTATTCCAATAATTATTTCATGTTTACCTACCTACCTACTTACTTATTTATTTTAAATATTAAATTTTCGTATTGCCTAATGCAGGTATGCAGGTAGGTATATATTAAAAATGATATCTACAAAATATGCAGCATGCAGTAGATTTAAAGTTTGACACATGTCATGTCATAAAAACAGACAAATAACCGAAATCAGTATTTAAATATGATGTAAAATAATGTCAAAATAAAATAAGTAAATTATAGAATTTTAAGTCAAAGTAATACTGTATAATATAGAAGAGAATATTTATAGAACAGTAAAAATATAATTTCTTCCAAATTGCCTGTAATATTTTGAAATAGGTACAATTAAAAATTAATGTAACGATAATTATGCAATTATTGGGAACACTGTTTACAAAACGAAATATGCATCTCTGTTCATAGTAGACCTAAACGGAGTCCGTTACAATTTTTAATTTTAACGGGTCCGTAAAAACGTGGCCTTCAGAATAGAAATTTTTAACAGATCCGTTAAAATTATATTTTTAAACGGAGTCCGTTTGATAATTTCCTAGTAACGGAATGTGTTTAGAATACACCCCTCAAGCTACTAAAAATTCCGCTAAATTTTTATATAACCATGGTTACTATTATTGTAATCAATTCTTCCGTTAGCTGTTATTTGTGTCATGCGATTTTCTAGATAATTATTAGATAATTTATAGATAATACAAAAGAATTCATTATAACATTAGGGGAGAACGGAGTAGGTTGGGACATTTTTTGAAAAATATATCCTAACTTATTATTAAAAGATTAAAATGAAATTGTTAGGATTTAAAAAGTAGTGTTGGCTATAATATTTATTTGGATGTTGATGTAATGGTTAGACGAAAATTGTTGTTTTTCAAAATTTGGTAGGTGTCACAACCTACTCAAGCCCTGGGAGAGCTTGTTACCTCATACGGGGTAAAAAGTTACAGAAGCGTTTTCAACATTTTAATTTCTAATTTAAATCAATGGAACCACTTTAACTAGGCAGTCTTCAATGTCTATTTCTTTTTTATTAACAAAGAACATTTTTTCTGGTATTCGTCAGAATTATTGATTTTCTTGTCTAAAATATGCTAAAAGGATTGTACTTAGGGAAGATTTTTAAAAATACCAAATATTAAGACCATTTTTCTTTTTAACCCGACAATGTAAAAAGTTGACGAAACTACCCTATTCTCCCCTACGCATATGTACTCAGTGACTACGTACACGCCAATAGAGTACAAGAGCCGATAGCAGACGTTGCCACGATCGTTGGTGTCTTTATAGCACATCTCTAAGTGTTTTGCATTATCTGTATTCTGTAATGTGCCCTGTAACAACTTACCCCCGTAACAACCAGCCCCGGTCTCCCCTACGTGTTATAAAGTAAAAGCGCTTCCAGCTGGCGAGCCGGCAGCGTTGCGAGTTGTGCGTTGTACGCTTGCACAGTTTTATTACATTTTGTAATTCAATTAAAATTACAAATGAAAAAAATTTGTTATTTTAGTAAAATTATCATCTTATAATATTAATATTTTAAAAATAGATAAAGATAATTTGAAACTATATTTAGACAAGATAAATAGATATACCTACCTAAATAAGAAAAAAATATATCTAGATATAATAGATAAAACTATATTATCTAGATGATTTATCTATATAAGTAACAACACTGATTCTAACCATACAGGGTGTTCCACAACTTAGGACAAAAAATTAAAGGGTATATTATAAATACTGTATGACGTGCTGATCATGAAACAAATAGATTTTTTTAAATTCGCAAAGTTAAGGGTAGTTTACTTGACGTGTGTACATTTTAAGTATCACTGTTTTGATGGTATATTTGATAATTTGTCATTTATTACTGTTAGATATTACAATTACTTTCATTGTAGAAGATTTGAAAAAAATGATTAAAAATAATTACCGACCAGCGGCAAAAAAATTTGAAGTAATTTAAAATCTTCGGTATGATGTTGTACCTATAATTAAAAGTTTTAAGTTTTTTTTTGTCAACGTCGTGTAAAATAATTATTTAACAGTAATCAGAAATATGACATTTAAGTTTTGTGTGCTTTAATTTATTTAAGCCGAGTTTATAATTAATATTTGATCTGGGAACGAAATAATTATAAGTACGCTTAATTACTTTATCGAAATAAAATGGTAGTTATTCTGATATTTTTCTCTGATTGTTATGAATTTATAAACGACCTAAAATACGCACAGTACCGTGTGAAACTGCTTTATTAAATTAATCCTGATTATATTTACAAAGGACTAAACATTAACAGCGCGTGCTGCTGAATTAAAACATAGATTTTGGAGATTTTGTTCTGTAGTATTTTTATAATTCGACAAAAAAATCATTACAGTCGCTTATTTTTCTACATACGGTCTCATCAACTACTCGTATAATACCTATTATGAAAATTTATCTATTTTTATTATTTTGTTGACTCCTTAACAATATTACTGTATTGTAATATCGCGATATTACAATATTATTTATTTATGCTTTATTAATACAAATGTACGTAGGTATACACTTAAAAATGTATGTATCGAAGATTATGAAGAAGGAATCGGAAACCGTCAAAAAATTCGTAATCTTACAAAAAATCTGATGTGACCAGCACATAACTCCCGCCTTGACATTGTAATACTTGAACTTGGTGGAAATAAGTTTTAATTATAATTACGTAGAGGTAAATTCATTTAAGCAGAACCCTGCCCGAAGTACGAATTCTCGTCTTAGAAAGAGAGGCATAGATGATAAACAAGAGGAAACTACGGTACTGTCTGTTCTACAGAACATCAGCTTCAATATCTCTTATTCTCATGTTGACGTTCGTAGAGTTTTGCTTTGTGTAACGCTGTGAATTTTGTAATAATTGATTGTGATTGAGTTTTATTTTAGTTGTCTTTGAAAATTAAGTGAAGTGCAGCGTAGCATAATACTCGCTAACTCTACTTTTGTAAAATGGACAGTACATGACAAGCTCTTCCTTCTCGCGCAGCTAAGGGTCCTAGTTATTTGAATTTTACTCTACTACGTAATAAATTGCATATTTCACAAGCTTTATGTAAAAAATGTTATAGTACTTCAAATAAAGTATCATTTTCTGTTGGCAGATTTTTTCAAAGTCAAATTAGTCTTTAGAATAGAAATTTTATTTTTTAAATACTGCATTAATGTCCATTTAATAATACAAGTGCCTATTTCTAAAACTGTAAACGTGCGTTCATTATTTGTCACATTAATATTTTTATTTTTGTTTTCAATTATTTTTTCTGTATTTGATTTACAAATTGAATTTTGTTTGTGGCTTATTAATTACTTTATACAGGATATGAATTATAGCTAAAAGACTGCTTCAATAAAAATAGAGCATTCTAATTGGTCAAAAATGACGTGGTGTGGAATAATTAACAATAAAATATAGATTTTAAATCAATAAATTTATTTGTCTGGTTTGGTAAATCAAATTTTGGTTCTAAATTTGATAGATTTTTAATCAACCCATGTTAACTCATTGCTCATCATTCGTATTTAAATTTAATTTTGTCAGTTTAAAATCTTTCCTTATATTGTAGCATAATTTTTAAAGGCCTTGACAAAATAAATCCTATATTTTATTTTAGATCTACGTATTTGAACATCGAGAGCTTAGTGGTAACAAGTTTTAACTGAACCGCTGTGAGTAGGTATATTGAGTGAAGTGCGGGGAACTGTTTAGTAGTTATTTGATATTTATAGTGAGTGTTTCGTGGTCGTGATAAACATTGGGTTCTTTATCTGAAATATTTCTACAAATAAGAAATCAGGTTAGATGTTTTATTTTGAATATTATCTCTGCAATTTCATGAATTTCTTCTCTGTATACTAAATTATTTATAGATTGAAAGAAATTTTCAGATCTCATAATAATAAACACTAATATAAAATTTAAACACTATCATTTGCTACTTGATGATAGGAACACATATTATCATTCTCGAAACGTCGTATTATAAATAAATAAATAATACATAACTATTTCCCAAATAAAACATTGAATTAGGTATTTATTTTATAGATATCTTCTACAATAAATAAATATAAGTAATTATGTATTATAGGCTTAGCATTAGCAAGCATTTCACATTGTGTACCCCATTTCCACCTAGAAATATGGTAAAGGTATCAATCAAAAGGTCTAATTATTTCACACCAAATGCAACTAATTAATTGGTTCTAAACTACTTTTATAGGATCATATTAGTTAAATTTCAATTCAATTTTATATGAAGAAAGCTGTCATCTATAGAATAATGTAGTACTTAAATGTATCTATGATGGTTTCTGGTCCGTGATTTTGGAGTCGTGAGTTGTTATTTTGCTCCCTCACGTTTTTATTTCCATAAGTGTGGTTGTTGCCTACCAAAATTAATGACGAAAGAATAAATACAAAATTTATAGGACATTTGTCTAATAATAATATACAATTTAAAATAAATTATTAAGACAATCGTCAGTTTCGTTTGTAAACTATGGAGCTTTAAAGTTGTCTTTTGCATTGCAAGCATAGGAAAGTGACTTGAAATCGTGCGTTATTAAATTCGGGTATTTAAAACAGACGACGGATATTTACGAAAAACTGACACAATATTAATTGAATATAGAAGAAGATTGTATTAAATTTTCAAGGAAATCGTCAGATTTATAAAAATGATATTTAATTTTAAAGTCAATTTATCGTAGAATTGAGGTGGTGAAGGATCAATAAGGCACGGATATTTCTATTTAACAGGCATTTCAAAAATAAAACATATTTCCTCACTAATACTATAATACATATGTGCCTCTGGTACGGCAATGCCAAATTTATTTCCTTTTTTACCCTGTCCGGAATAAGCTATACCTCATGAAGTCTACCATCCGATGTCGCTAGTTTCGGTAAGCAACAACCTTAAGTAGGTAAGTAATAATAATTGTGATTCTCGAATAAATTGTTATGTAGAAATTTGCAAATTATGTTCTTACTAATACTCTCCATGTATACTTAACAAAATAATTATGTTTATATATATTTTTTATTTTTAACAAAATTTTATCCACACTTGTTGGTCGCTCGTGATTAAACAGCAAATTTTTGATGAATTAGACCGGCAATTCCGGTATTACGTTACGACGAAGCGGGACACCTGCAATTAATATTAATCATGAAAGAACATTTATCTTTGCTAATTTATGACAAAGCTACTGCAAATTCTACTACGTTTACATAGTGAAATTTTTATCCTAGTAATTAAAGAAACGATCCATTTCTTTATTTTTTGTCAACGCTGTTCCATTCCTTGGTAATTATAAAATTTTAATAACAGAATTTTCAATGGAATAATTTCAATATAACGGACAGGATGTCCGGAGGAAAATTTCATATTCTTTTTGAGCAAATTTGTGTATGCATAAAATATTTACTTTCATGAAGGCAAAGTTAAAAGGGTAAACATTTATATTTACATTGTAAATAAATACATTATTTTAAACTGTGTACGGCAAAAAATTTATGTGGTCGCTGAAATTCTAAATTATGGAAGAGGATAAAATTGAATAACTGCCATTGATACACAAGAGGAAAATATTTTGAAAATAAATAAAATTTCAAGAATTCGAACGATTTCAAAAGGCACGTAGAAATATTTTGCAGTCTGATCGTTTTTAAATTGTAAAAGGAAAAAGGTATTTGAACTTGAACTATTGATCAAGTAGTGTAAAGACTTTCGACTTCAAATACAGTTCGGAGTAAAACTAACTGCCAGAGATAGGTAGGCAAATCTGAATTATTTTTACCTGTAATTTATTGCATTAAAATTTATCTTATCTAATGGCCGTTTTACACTACGCTTGATATTGAACAAGAAATTACGCAACAGATTGAACAATATCTTGAGCAATAAATTGCTTTGTTTTTAATGAACTCTGTTTTATACTGAGACAATTTTATATACCTACCTACAATATTTAGTTTGTAATTCTGCGCAGTTCGCATATAATAATAATTTGACAGACAATTTACGAAGCAATGCGATATTTCACACAATTTGCTGTATGATACTACACAATTTAGACTGTTTCAAAAATTGAACAATATCTTGTTCAAGATTTAGTGTAATGAAAAACGGACTTAAGATTAGTGCTATTATCGGTGCTATTGTTCTCAAATAATAGTATATTCCATACCGAGGAGGAAAGTGTTTCATTTCAGCCGAGGGCTAAGTAGAAAACGCCGAGGCGCAAAACGGCGAGGCTAGCCAAAGCCCAAGGCTGTAATGAAACTTTCCTCCGAGGGTTTGTATACGATTTTTTTCCAGTTATGATCTTAACAAAAACAAACACCAAGCGAATTACGTTTTCCAAATGTTGTTTCTATTTTGCTGTGCACATTTTATTTTTGTTTATAAAATTAAATGAATGAAAACACCTGACCTAGTACATTTAGTTTCTACTTCTACTTCGTTGGAGTGGTTGACGCATCTTTAGGTCGCATGTAATTTTAATATTGCATACGTATTCCTCGAGTCGTCGAAAGAAACGCATTTCAAATCAACATTATTTCTGCTCTTGTGAGTCCCCTTTCAAACTTAAACATACACAAGAACAGGTTTGTATTTAGGAAGAAAAGAAAACTACTGCTTGAAAAACCAACATACATTACTGTGTGAAGGAAAAAATAATGGATGCATACTCAAGTTCAAGTCACTGGAATAATTATATTTACAGTAATTGGAGTAGGTACCCATTATTTTTCTTCTCGAATTCCATCATCAGCCAAGAAATTATTCTTCAATAAATTATTGTAATTTTAATTTATGATTATCATCACCATAAGCATTATCAGACGGCCAAATGTTTAGATTTAGAATAACAAATAATGCACTAAATATCGTACGTTGTTTCAACGGTGCAATTTAGAAAATTCACTTTATGTGACGTTTAAATAATAATCACCGTTTGTATTTATTGAACATTAAATTTTACAAAATCGACTATGGTGTTATGGTGAAAAAATAATCGTAGCATATGTATATTCTCCTTACATGATCAACGTTGAGGTTTAATTATTTTTGTAAATGTTTTTGTCATGATTATTGGATGTATGTATACTCTGGTGTTAAGTTATGTTTATTTGTAAACCAAACCGTAACGTATAATATAACACGCTATGTATGACTGATTTTTCAAGTATTTTTTCACTCTTAGTATATTATATTGTGCGTGAATTTTTACGACGGATGACAATTTTTCTTTTAAAATGAAAGGAAAAAATATCTTTATTACCTACGTTCTACATAATGTATTGCGGTGATGTATGAAAAATTAACTCCGGTGCAAGAAAACCAAATTCTCTTGGCCCTCTTGGCTGCGTCTAACTGTAGTCATAGATATAAAAGATGTCAGTTGTTCTATCGGCTTTTAAAACTTCCACAATAAATTACTTTACTTTTTTAAATTTCTCTATTTATTATTATTATTTTAATTTCAGTTTACAAAAAATGTTCATTTTCTTATGAAATTCTGTCGGGACAGGACCAGGCATTGCAGAATCTTTTTTATGCGGTAAAACAATAATCAGTCCTCTTAGCTTAGTATAGATCCAAAACGGATTTTTATACCCTGTTAAACGTTAGTTAGTATTAAAAATTAATTGCAACTTACAAGAAAGCTTGGTAGTAATTTTTAAGTATTGTTATTTTATTTTTTAGCCCATATTTATTATTCTCTGCAAAGTATTTTTGTCTTGTAAGAATTAATGTCACACTGACATAAATAAAAAGATACAATTTAATGTCATATGTCATTGTAATTCTTAAGCTGGATTCAGAGATTGTGTAGTAAACACAGCATAGGAATACACAACACGGGAAAACATAGAACCAATAAATAAATATAAGTAATATTAATATAGCGTTACTATAGTAATGACAATTTATTTGTATTTACTTGTTATATTTAAATAAACAGTTCAATTTAATATCTATTGCGTTTCTGTAGTTAATCACAACCACAGCGCAGTCGCGGTAGATATGTGGTTTAACAAAGAGTACTCACAGCGTACATGTCCGAGCATAGTAAAACGTATGAAACACAGCTTCGAAATAAAATATGCCCAATTTCCATGTTGTGCTGTGCTATGTCTGTATTCTATAGTTGGATTCAGAGATTGCGTAGTAAACACAGCATAGGAATACACAACACAGGAAAACATAGAAACATAGAACCAATTCAGAGATAGCATAGCGTTACTATAATAATGACAATTTATTATTATGACAGTTGTAAAAATATTCATATTTGAAAACGAATTCATTTGTATTTACTCGTTATATTGAAATAAACAGTTCAATTTAATATCTATTGCGTTTCTGTAGTTAATCACAACCATAGCGCAGTCGCGGTAGGTATGGTTTAACAAAGGGTACTCACAGCGTACATGTCCGAGCATAGTAAAACGTAAGAAACACAGTTTCGAAATAAAATATGCCCAATTTCCATGTTGTGCTGTGCTATGCTGTGCTATGTCTCTGTTCTATGAATCAATGCATGCATTCCCGAATGTTCATTTTCTATGTTTCGCTGTGCTATGCTATGCTGTGTTCACTACGCAATCTTTTATTTAAGCACCATCTAGTATTGTCCTGACAAACTAAAGCTAAGGTGCCAAATACGCAATACTGCTTTCATCCCGTGATGTCTACTCTCTAGGTTACCTGGATACTTACAGTCTTGATCATGTAAAAGGCTGTTGCGCCAAAATAAATACAAACGATGAATATGTCATGAATTTTAAAACTTTTAAAATTATGTAAAAAGTTCCGTCTTAAGGCCGGCTCTGGGCGCAAACACAACACAAACCAAAGCGTGTACTCGCGTAGCACGTGTGTTCAAACTCATACTCTACGTGTACATGTTGTATATTAAAATATTAAATATTCATACACAGAATTGAAGAGGGAAGCAATTTTCGAAACGCGGCTATTTTTGTATGACCTCGGGGACATCACACATTTTCAACTTAATTTTTGTTAATGTTGAGTTTTAAAACATTTTTATGAGGGATTAATTTTCCAGCTTGTAATGATTTCATGATGTGGAAAATATTATCTGTTTGTACACATAAACTTCGTAGAGGAATATAAAACAGGAAAAACAGGGAGCTTCTAATTTTGAAGACATAAAGTTCTAATTTTAAAGACATCATACATATTTTAGTAGGTATCATGAAAATCTAACAGAATAATTATTTAACATCGGACGTACTTATGAACTTATGTTAATATACTGTACAAAGTTGACTATTTTAATCTCATTTATTTAACCAAAAGACAGCTTTTATAATAATAATAATAATTATTTCTTGATCGATCGCGGTAGAGCTAAACCGCTGTTGTCTATGTATTCAAGTTAAGGCTAAATTACATTATACTTTTTTCGTCTCGATTCATGCTAAATTTCTAATTCGATTTCCATGCGAGATTTGTTCTAGTTTTATACTTTATTTCCGAACTATTCGCATTCAATCGGAAATCCTTTTTTTGCCAAAACTTTTAAAGGTTGGTCAAACTGACTGCTCACTGAACTGAGCATGCCTAGACACATCTATTATCGGATTCATAATTATAGTCAGTTGAGTATAAAGATGAAGAAGTTGTTAAAAAATCTAAAAAATTTGAACCAAACTTTATACTAAAGTATGCATATTTTTTACGTTAAAAGTTTCAAATTTTTAAATTTATTTGTGTAGAAAAAATGAGCTATGATTTTGAAAGCGCAATTGGTGGTGTTCCCCAACAAGAAAACCACCAATTGCGCTTTTAAATTGTTAAAAATATAATATTGGGTATAGTCGAATACTCGACCGAATATTCGGTTTAAAATTCGTTTATAATATACTATTATGTTTTGCAAGAAGTCGTTAATGAAGCTGAACTCAAGTAATTTATAACTACAATAAATTCAAATATTACTGGTAAATATAAAAAGATATTGGTGTTAACATTTTTATCAGGAAAAATTCTACCGTTGATAAATGATCTATTCTCTTAGGATTCGCTTGATACTAACTGAATCTGATTAAGATAATCCATCACATTTCATATCAAGTTTTTCCGGAAGCTTTGCTAACAGCCATATCGCTTCAAAATCAGTATTTCTCACATCACCATCGGTTTTTGCGAATGTGATTTCAAGTGTCTAGCGGGAAAATGGAATGCATGGAGCGGCGATCAGCACGATTCCCACTTTACCCGGGAATTGACAATGATTTATGCTTAATGCTTTCCAAAATGTCACCCGCATACGCTCGGAGATCCTGAGTGACGCGAGGACAAGAAAAACGAACGAGGAAAGACAATACTACAATAGGATGGGCGATACAGTTCTTTGTTGTCGGGAAAAAGTAACCAATTGTATTACAAACCCGTATTTTCACCTGGAACGAAATCGTGGAAAAGAACTACTAATCTAATTCTAACCTTTCCCATTTCACTCAATTATTGGCCTTTCTGTGTAACTGTGACCACAAATAAGTATATAACACACATACACACTAACTAGTGTCGCAGTAGATTTACGGTATCTTAGTATTGAGATTTAAACTACTTTTAGTTGGTTTTTTGTTCTATATTATCCCAATTGTGCCCACGGTTTATTTGAAAATAGTTTTGGGAAAGAAACTTTTTCGAATTTGTTTATGCTTTAGATTTATAAATTAGGAGAATTTTGCCTAAATGACATACCACTATTTAAAATTATGATTACAGTTGTATTTTTCAGAAAAAATAAGTTATAATTTTATTAAAGCATTTGTACAAGAATACACAAATCTAATATAGAAACAACCGAGAAACAACAAAACAGTATCATATTTTATACAACAGTGCTAATTTTTTAATTTTCAATAGTAATATATTAGTCCAGTCAACGAAGGATCATTTTGGGCAAATGACGGTTCAAAATCCGAAAGTTTTGAAACTTTGTAGCATTGTTCGGGAAGGTAAAGTAATGAACATATCAAAAGTCCTGACCCGTAGGTGGTGAGCGGGGACGTGGGGACCACAAAATGGCTGCCAAAATCTGGTTTTTCTATAATATCTCGTTATCGCTGCATTGTAGAGTACAAGTACTTATTACAAAGTTGTAGAGAATAAAATTTGCTACAATTTTGATATAAAACAATTTTTCCCCAGATCAATGGTTCGCAAGTTATGATAAAGACAAGCGGAGAGTTTTGTTTGCTCTTTGCAAAAATGTTGAATTTTTCCTATTGCAACTGTAACTTTCAAACAGATGAACATATCGACTTCCGGTTTTAAATATTCAATTTAGCAGACATTTTTCTATCCAAATTAAAATTTTCAGATTTTGGGGACTCTTGTATAGCAACATTTTTAACAAAGAATGTAAATAATTTTTAATTTTTTTTCTTTAATTTTTGTGATTTTCTTACTATAATTTCTGAACTAATTGAGATATCGACTTCCGGGTTCCGGAATTGAATTTCTTAGACAATTTCCTATAATATACATTGTATTAAATTTTTTTATAGGCCTTGGTTAAGCTAAAATTTTAAGTATTTTTCGAAGAGAAAATGGTAAAATTTTGGCATTTTAAAAATTTCTTGTGTTTAATCAGCTCTGTATTATAAACGAATTGAGATATCGACTTCCGGATTCCGGAATTGAATTTCTTAAACAATTTCCTATAATATACATTATATTAAATTTTTTATAGGCCTTGGTTAAGCAAAAATTTAAAGTTTTTGTCGAAGAGAAAATGGTAAAATTTTGATATTTTTAGAATTTCTTGTTTTTAATCAGCTCTATATTATAGTCCAGTCAATAATAGTCTTGTAATATTGTTCAGTCCTACTCAGATTTTATTCATCAATAATATGAAATCTCAATCTCAATTCGTTTATAATACAGAGCTGATTAAACACAAGAAATTTTTAAAATGCCAAAATTTTACCATTTTCTCTTCGAAAAATACTTAAAATTTTAGCTTAACCAAGGCCTATAAAAAAGTTTAATACAATGTATATTGTAGGAAATTATCTAAGAAATTCAATTCCGGAACCCGGAAGTCGATATCTCAATTAGTTCAGAAATTATAGTAAGAAAATCACAAAAATTAAAGAAAAAAAATTATTTACATTCTTTGTTAAAAATGTTGCTATACAAGAGTCCCCAAAATCTGAAAATTTTAATTTGGATAGAAAAATGTCTGCTAAATTGAATATTTAAAACCGGAAGTCGATATGTTCATCTGTTTGAAAGTTACAGTTGCAATAGGAAAAATTCAACATTTTTGCAAGAGCAAACAAAACGCTCCGCTTGTTTTTATCATAACTTGCGAACCATTGATCTGGGGGAAAATTGTTTTATATCAAAATTGTAGCAAATTTTATTCTCTACAACTTTGTAATAAGTACTTGTACTCTACAATGCAGCGATAACGAGATATTATAGAAAAACCAGATTTTGGCAGCCATTTTGTGGTCCCCACGCCCCCGCTCACCACCTACGGGTCAGGACTTTTGATATGTTCATTACTAGACCTTCCCGAACAATGCTACCAAGTTTCAAAACTTTCGGATTTTGAACCGTCATTTTTCCTATTTTGACTGGACTATATCAAGGGATCATTATTTTGCTGGTAAAATTTATTTCAAAAGATTGTTGCTTGGTAACATTTCGAGACAAATGACATGATCAAAATACCGAGCTGAAGGCGAGGGATTTTATCATTCAATTTGTCGAGGAATGTTACCTATAAGCAACAATCTTAAGAAATAATTTTACCTGCAAAATAATGACACCCGAGATATATTTTGTTAGACTATTTCCCAAATAAACAGACATAAAATATGAACTAATAAATTTACGTTGGACTGTCCTAATATTTTTATTATTAAATGTTTTCTAATGCCGGAGTAAGCAAAATTTGACACTGCTGCAGAATAATTATTCGTGGTTTTTCGTGTTTTTAAATAAAGACTAATTTTTTGTGCCGAAACGGTTGTTTATTTTGACATTTAATTTTTTTACTAACCTTTGAGTGTCAAAATTTTCAATTTTAGTGTCTTTCGTTTCACAAGTTCATTAATAATTGGTTCCAATCTAAGATTTTTGACGTAACTATATTTTTTGGCGTTATATTTGATATATTTTTATTTCATCGTAAGAAGTTGTCGCAAAAAGGTTCATTTGACACTTTTAATTTCAATTAATAACAATACAAAATCAATAAAATTGTCATACATGGCCATGTAACGGGTAAATTGTCAATAGTAATATATCAAGGGATCATTATTTTGCTGGTAAAATTTATTTCAAAAGATTGTTGCTTGGTAACATTTCGAGACAAATGACATGATCAAAATCACGAGCTGAAGGCGAGGGATTTTATCATTCAATTTGTCGAGGAATGTTACCTATAAGCAACAATCTTAAGAAATAATTTTACCTGCAAAATAATGAGACCCGAGATATATTTTGTTAGACTATTTCCCAAATAAACATACATAAAAAATGAGCTAATAAATTTACGTTGGACTGTCCTAATATTTTTATTATTAAATGTTTTCTAATGCCGGAGTAAGCAAAATTTGACAATGCTGCAGACCGATTAGAATAAATTCGTGGTTTTTCGTGTTTTTAAATAAAGACTAATTTTTTGTGCCGAAACGGTTGTTTATTTTGACATTTAATTTTCTTACTAACCTTTGAGTGTAAAAATTATAAATTTTAGTTTCTTTCGTTTCACAAGTTCATTAATAATTGCTTCCAAACTAAGGTTTTTGACGTAACTGTATTTTTGGCGTTATATTTGATATATTTTTATTTCATCGTAAGAAGTTGTCGCAAAAAGGTTCATTTGACACTTTTAATTTCAATTAAAAACAATACTAAATCAATAAAATTGTCATACATGGCCATGTAACGGGTAAATTGTCACTTGAACAATCCCTAGGGAATTTTTTCAATTTTTGCCGATATATTTTGAACGTCATTGGTCAGAATTTAAAAAATTGAAGCAAATGATTGGTTTAATTAATATGTGGGCAATAGTCACTTGAACAATCCCTAGGGAATTTTTTCAATTTTTGCCGATATATTTTGTACGTCATTGGCCAGAATTTAAAAAATTGACGCAAATGATTGGTTTAATTAATATGTGGGAAATAGTCAAAAATATACCTGCTGCTGCTATGTCATTATTATCCAAGTATTATCCAAAATGACATATGTGTTTTAGTAATTAAGTAAGTAAATATTATAGTTTTTTAAAGACTTGCTCATTGTTTTCTAGATATCGCATAAACACATTCTAAAAGAAACAAAAACGAAAACATTTAACAATATACGGGTAAAATGACATATGCACATTTATACAAGTATCTAGGTACTATGTCTATCCTACATTATTCAAATTCAAATTTGTGAGCAAAACATAACTTAAGATAAACTTTAAGGTAGATAATAGGAAGGTAGTAGAAGAAGCAAAACTGAGAGTTTAAATAAATACCATTTAAACTCTCAGTTTTGCTTCTTCTACTACCTTCCTGTTCCTATTATTAAAAATGCAAACTGAATTGGAGAAATTCATCATCAAAATTTAAGGTAGATATTCTATGGTTTTTTTAATTTTTGCTACCCAAGAAACAAACAATAATGCACGATATTGACAAAATTAAAATGTTAGTTTATAGTTCTTATTGAAAATAAATTTGTACTGACTGAGAAATATTTTCATACTAAACATATAGGTATGCTATTTTCACATTGTACATTAACAAGCTGACCTATGCGTTTCTGGTTGTTATAGTCATCAATACATTTTCTTGAGATAGCCGATCCCGTACAATAGAAATTAGGACCGCACATTTCGCCAAACTCGACAAATGGCCAGTATGTCATTTTAGACACATCTCCCCTACACAAAATACAATATTCTGCTTTAGGTTAATATGGCAATTACTCTTTGGAATGATTACGACATTCGCCTCCGGATCGTTTGTACTTCCGATGTTCCGATATCATAAGTAGTTTCTTATCTTTGAACACAAACAATTATTGGTATTCAGAATCGAACCATTCCAAAATGGGATTCATCATTGACTTTGAATCATTACTATTTACTTAAGTATAGGTACTTATAAGTACTGCTATACTTTTTATATTAAAAAAATCTGATGTGGCCAGCACAAGACCGCCCGCCATTCCCTAATCTTTTTACTTACTATACAAATATATAGGTACTTACAATACAAATATATTTTAGTCATTTATTCAACTGTAGAAGAAGATATAAATGATGTATCACTCTGTCACTGTCATTATTAATTAAATTTTCGTAGTAATTGTTCATGGTTCATGGATAACAAGATAATGAAGTTTCATACTCTAAATTATAAATAATACTTCCTAAAATATTTATAAAGTACTAAATATTCCTTAAGTACTATTACAGAACAATTAACAAAATGCTAAAAATTGTAGATAATAATATATAATCTTTCATTTGAAATAAAAAATATTGCGATAAATTAATTATCAAAATATTTAAGAAAAGTACTACTTCCGGTTTGGGGATTGCATCCAAAAATAACTGGGTTCTTAAGACTTGTATTACGACGTTATATACAAAATTTGGTTGTTAAATGTTTGTAACTTTTTGAGTTACTGAAGCCGGAAAAAAATGTTACAAACTACCTAACACACATTTATTCTTATTCTATGGAACCTAAAACGTGCTTATCCACTAAAAACTTATGGTGGGATTCTGTGCAAATCTGTAAGTTTTATAAATTTGTAAATCTTTAAATATTGAACAAAATCACATCAAAGATTGTTGACAAATATACGGTTCATATGATTATAAATTTCATTGCGATTTTGTTTAATATTTACAATTTTATAGATTTGTAGCAACTACAGATTTTCACATAATTCCACTATAACACTATAAAATTTTGACCCATCACAATCCCTCCCTTATAGAATATGAGGCGGGAGATAAAAAACTGTGTAAGTATAAGTTGAGGTAAAAATAAAACCAATGTGGATTCCACTTTTTAGTCAATATCAATATTTTGAATCATTATTTCTCTCAACGTGTTTCTTTCCAAAGTTAATCAACTCCCTTAAATCCATTTTGAAATAGAGATGAGTCGGTTCCATGTAGACGAACAGAAAAATATTTTTTGAAATAACAGCGTGGTGTATAAAGCCCCGAAGTAAATCTACAGAGACAAGAAGTTTCAATTGGATTTCTGTAAGTTTCTAGCTTGAAACGCAACCGAACGTGTATAAGGATATTAAAGAATAAAATGTATTTTCTATTTTCCGCGGTATGGCTATTGGCTCATAATCAATTTTTTCCAGAAACAGAAAGTTTTCTCTTCGTTTTTGATCTACGGTACTACAGTTTAGTTTAGTAACAGTGAATCTATATGCGACCTGCGCCCATAAACCGCTTTCATAGATTTTGGTAATACACAGATTTTAGGATTTTGCTGGTATTAAGAAACTTAATTTTCAAGATTTTACAAAGACTATTTTAAAACATACCGGAAGCCCATGATTTGTTAATCGCGCGATGAATATAAACATCTTTGTTGCCATCAGTACTTATTATGTGTTACTATGTTTTCCGGTTTTACTTACATTATATTTATATTATTTAATATAAACTCGAACGTGATATTTCTTTTTAATAATCTAAAATTTGTTGACATTTTCATTTCAATTTTCAATATCTGACCATAATAAACATAAATTTTTTATCCTATTTGAGTATTGTAAAGGTGGACTCATAACTGCGCACAGCGCACAGAACATAATTTAGCACAACACAGCACACAGCGCATAGCATTTTTAGTCCGTCAGCCCGCTGCCAAAAAGTGTAATGATAGTATAACGTATGCTCTCCAGAGTTTTGGCAGTTATGTATATAATGATCAATGAACAAGCAAAATTAGCGGGTGAGCGTGGAACTTGCACTAGATACGTTGTTAGTTTATTGCTAAAAAAAATCACATTTTGCGATGATAGTATAATGTATGCCGAGCATACCAAACAATGTTTTATTAAAAAACATCCATCGGAATACGATCGGCATACGTGCAGCGTAGGTCCTAAGGGTCAACATGTGCCCTAAAAGTGTTAAGAAATACGTCATTTGTATATTACTATGTTCACTTCGTACTTTGAAGGTTTTTGAAAATTATTTTTGACAGCTGAGAAATAAAATTCATCAATTCTTTGTGTTATTTAAATCAATAATTAAAGTGTTATATTCTTATTATCTAATTTACCTACTGTTATTATTTTAACATCAATTATTCACCAAATGTCAAAAATTATATTAAGGACTCATTGTGAAATTAGGAACAAATTTTCATATGTATTTATTATTTATTTATGTATTAAGTATGTTTGACCCACCGGATTTGTATGCCGTTCGAAAATTTACATAATTATAGGTGATATCCAACTAAAACCACAATGGCATACGTTATACTGACATAGCAATTGTTAGAAAATTCGCGCAACTTTTTATCGGATTAAAACATTTATGTTCCAATCGATTCGTATGCCTTTCGACAAACTTGCATAATTAGATGCATATTTCATTTAATGGCATACGTTATACTATCATCGCAAAATGTGATTTTTTTTAACAATAAACAATCAACTTGTCCAGTGCAAGTTCCACGCTCACCCGCTAATTTTGCTTGTTCATTGATCATTTTATATATAACTGCCAAAACCCTAGAGAGCATACGTTATATTATCATTACACTTTTAAAGGTGGATTTATAACACGCACAGCGCATAGAAAATAATTTAGCACAGCATAGCATATGAATTGGTCATATGGAAATTAGTGCATCCATTTATAAGACGCACAGCGCATAGAAAATAATTTATCACAGCACACGAATTATTTATTTACCATTTATTCATTTATTATTTATGTCAAAGTCTCCTGTCAAGGTTATTTTTTGGTCAAACACGGTTTTATATTATCTTGTTGTCCATTATTTTAAAGAAATATTTGTAAAACGCAATAAAAATACACAAAGCCTCCAAATTAAATGTCAGAACAGCTGTAATAACCCGTCAATAAATCTGTGTTTCTGTGTGATTTATAAAACCCCCGTGAAGAAAATTCTGTGCGCTGTGCTGTGCTGTGTTGGGCTAAATTATGTTCAGTGCGCTGTGCGCAGTTATAAATCCACCTTAAGTCATCCTAATAGATTATCATGGTAGATATGTGGTTTGGTTAGGTTTATCAGTCGTTAATTATTCTTGGGTAGAGAGCTTTTATTAGGGTTGCCAACTCTGAATTTTCTCAAAAGCGTACATACCTACATCGAAGGATTCAAATGCGCAGCAGACGGTTTTTTTTGGAAATATTCAAGGTCAAACGTTTAAACAAATTGTTAAAAATTTTAAATCAACGCGTTAATTTGTTGAGCACATTAAAGCTAGATTCAGACATACCCAATTATAAGTATAAATATATAATTTAACCAGCCAGCGCTCAACGCTCTCAACTTATAATTGAAATTTTGTAAAAGCGCTGCTTAGTTAATTTAGCACTTATACTTATATTTAACTTACTGCTCCGTGGTCCGGCTTAAATGGTTCTCCCTATCACTTGGCGCTATGACTACGTATTACAAAGCAAGTTATAAAGCTCTCACGTTCTGTGAAATACTGCACAAATAAAAACTGAACAGTCATAGTGTCACAGTCCGACAATATCCGACGGAGATTGACGTTGACTCAAAGTCGCTAATAAGCAAGGTTCAGCACTCTTGAATTCTACTCTGAGAATTGGTCAAATACCTGATTACCAGAAAAGCTTATATTACTATAATTTCTTTAAAGGCGCGCGTATAGCGTACACATTACGAAAACGCTCCAAAAGCGTACAGTTGGCAACCGCATAGCTTTTATACTAAGAAAGTGGATATAATATCTATAATAATATATAATATTCTTGCAACCAGGTTTGCCTCGGTTTCATTCTGTCCAAAAATTTGAATTTAATTTATTTTTAACTGTCAAAATAAACCATTCAACAAATAATAACCACAAGGAAGGAATGTGTTTCTGACTGGAATCATTATTTAAAAATAATGTAGGTACTACTCGTATTACAGTAAGATACACATATTTCAATGAGACGATAATGATTCTGATTTAAGTGAAGTTTAAACACCTCTTAATAAACTATATACTATGGTGATTTTAAACAAGCAAAATTCCTAAACGATTGTGGGTTTGCTCAAAATTATACCCAATAGTGGGCAAATTGTTACTTTGCTTGTTGGAAGTCACCATAGTAACGTTGTTTTAGGTTATTATAGCAATTATTAAGAGTGTTGGATAATACGATATACTTCACAAGTGGGCTAAATGGAAGGACCCACTCGAGAAAATTATTATTAAGATTTCTCTCGTGGGTAATTCCTTACTTTGCCCACTAGTAAATTAAATATAAAATTATTAAAAAATTAAGTCTTATAGTTTCAAACAGTAATTGATATTTTTAATTGTATTTTCTTAACAGGAAAAAACAATAATTTATTCCTTCTCTCAGTTATTTCTACAACATTCTGACTTTGGTCAAATTTGTAAAGAACTGAGAGAAACCATATGTAGCGAAAATAACTTATATAAAACTAGGTTACAGATGTTGCTATACTTCGGTAACTATATACCAAAGAAATTGAAACTATCGTTAGTGTTGATGTTCAACAACAAAAACTTCCCAAGCTATCACCAACAAGAAACATCCTAATATTGTATTAGAAACCTTCAACAGTTTGTCGTTAAGACGTTGTTACTAAACGATAAAAATGTACTGCGCCAATTCCTTGACTCTTTCCAAAGTTTTTAGGAGCTTATTCCTGAAAAGCAAAACTTGCTTCCGATTAAATATATCAGTCATTTTTTAAATATTTATTTTAAGATTTTAAATGTGTTTGAAAACAATAATTGTATTGTTTAAATAAATTTGCATATTTTGATACGAAAAATTTGTATCTCATATCGTTAGAGTCTATTTTGAAAATAGTGAAAAATAGAAATGTTTTAAATTTTTCGATCCATCAATTAAATGCTGCAATCAGCTTACTACAGTTCAATATCGGTTTTTGTTGTACCCTCAAGATTGCAATTTGAAAAATCTGACGTGGCCATCACACAACCTTCCGCCATATCTAGACTTTAAACAGAAATGTATACGTACAATCCGGTGCCCATTTAAAATATACAAATAAAAATCTAAAATATTCAAACACAGAAATTAGTATCACCTGAATCAAAAGATTCATTCACACGAAAAATCTTCTGTGTTGAAGCAATCCTCCGTTCAGTTACTACATTTAATAGCTTACTTATGACTTATATAGCGCTAGTATGCCAACTTGTCACCCGTCTCATCTGTCAATATTTTTTATGTAGAAACAAAAATCAACCGATCATGGATTACAAGATTTCAACGTTTTATTTGATAAATTTATTTTTTAAATTTTACTGCAGTTCTTTAATGCTACCAGATAAAGACAATTTTTTTATAACGTGAGTTGCAAATAACTTTGCTTCTTACTCTTATTACAAATAAATAGGTACTATATTTATCCAAATTTATATAAATTTTTGACAATTTTCTTTTTCAATCTTCAAAAAATATCACTTCCGGTGAAGATATTTGTACCAAAATCTAATGAGCTCTTCCTATTCGTATACAATTGCAAAATGCCAAATATCAAAATTTTTGGGTAATTCGTATTTGAGTTATGCGACATCCGGCATCGACCCGGACCACACACATACACACACACGCACACACGCACACACACACACATACATACAGACATCATCGAGAAACTATCAAAAATGAGTTGTAAGGACCCTAATAAGTGCTCATCCACTTAAAACTCACAACCCGATTTTTTGCATGATTCCAATACCTTCCTTTACAGGTAAGCGGAAGGTAAAAATGGGAAAAATTTGAATAAATTTAAATCAAAGCGAAATTTTAAAATGCAGTTTGTGGCGTTGAAAGGTATTCAAGGTTTCTATTTTTATATATGTATTAATCCTCCCAGTTTTTAATTGAAACTATAAATCTGTATATTGATAGACGTTTTCAGAATTCATAATAATAAATGTATTATTTTATTTGGGAAAAGTTCTGTCATTTTAATTTTTATATACAAGGTTTCGGAAACTTTGAGTTCCCTTCATCAGGTTGACAAGTACCCGAAACGTCGTATATATATAAATAAAAATTACAGAACTTTAGCCAAATAAAATAATTAATTTATTAAAACTTTAATTTAGGATTTTTCGGAAATTCTGTTAAATTGCCCATAAAGAAATCTTTAATTTCATAGGTACCTACCTTTCTCGCAATCTGTATGAAATAGGTACTTAACATTTACATCGATCTTATACTGACTAGATATCGTATTTGCGCGTCGTCCGGCAACCGTCTTACTCGTCCCAACATCATGCATTTTTTTTGTATTAATGAAACAAATAACTATTTTAGTTTATAGTACAAATACATTTCATCTATCTAATAATCATTAGCGTTTATTAGGGGGTTATTGCAGTCACACAATGGTCAAAACCACAAGTCTGAGATGCGCCAGAGCATACAATACAACCCTGGTAATAAACTTCAAAAAACTCTTATTCTACCAGTGGAACACTGGGGGTAAAATATATACCTACTCAGGTTAATAAATATGGCAAATACTGAACTGTTCGACTATATTTCTTATCTGCGGGCTAATATTAAACGATTGCGGTTTTGGGCATTGTGTGACTGCAATAAGCATTTAACGATTATTAGGTACTTGATATGCGTGGACTATACCACTTGTTATTACGACGCTACATACGCGTCATCAGAATGCAACTATTTATGTTTCGATCACTTTGCAACAATGCTATTGTTCGGCTCGCCAGTTATTTCCTCCTTTCAGCAGTCAAAACTGTTTTACCTTGCTAGTAATATACTATTTTTTATTTGGTCCTCACTCCCCAGTAACAATAAACTTTACGTTGACATTTGAAAGCAAATGTATAAACTTTTCATAGTAGTCGTAGATAAAAAACTTTATGCATGTAGATGGTAAGCTTAAATTGACAAACGAATGTAAACATCAACTTCATAATAATTTAATTCGAATTACGTGCAACTTACAATCCCTATTTTGAATTCACGTCGCCAGCCGTCAAATTTTCTGCATGGACGACCCCGGATCCATCTATACATTTACCTTTAGTCCTTTAGGGGACCCTCATGGGAAATTTACGAGAAATGCGACATGTCCTACGTTAAACATGTACGTATCTTTTATTAAAATGTGCTCGCGAATATTGTGAGCACATTGGTATTATTTCCGCAGTTATCAGGTACCTAACTTTGTACTTCGTGATTCATGAATTATTCACTAATGCGCTAGTGCAGAAATGAAAGAAAAGTACTGTAATTGCTGTATGAGATACAAACAAGAAGAAATTTTTGTAAAATATTAATGCGGGGAACTTTTACTGGGTGCAAATTTATTTAACATTTCAATATTTAACGCTACGCCGACGGGTTGTTGCCATCTGCAAGAAATCAAATAATGAAGATAAATTCCACTCAGTTAGGTTTAATTTTAATTAACCGGTTAAATAAATAAAGATTAAACTAGTTTGCAACAAAAGTACTTTATTTATTATAATACAAGGTGGTTTGGTTTCCAGTGTCCAGCTGATATTTCGTAAATTAATGACAATTGAGAAAAAATTTTCATGTGAACTTATTCAGTAGACCTAGGTATTATGTATACTTATAAAATAATAGCAAGGAAAAATTTTTTTTCTTAACGCACTTTTGATATTAAATTTTTTTCTTTTTTTTAATGGGAACATTTATATTTATTTTTAAAGATTCGTAAAGAACATATTTTTCTGCATTAAAAAACGGATAAATTTTTTATGTTTGGATTTAATTTATCATCGAAAAATAAATTCAAAAATCTTAAAATATCGAAATAATAATTATATTCTAAAAGAAAGTAAGTAGTTTGTGAAAATTTGTTTTTATCTTCCTTGTACGGAGTAATAAGGAAGTATTGTAATCGCGAAAAATTTCGGTTTTCAGATTTTGATGGAAATATCCGTTTTGACCTTTTCTGAATCCATTATGACTAGTTTCGTCGTGACGTCTGTACGTATGTACGTATGTACGTCTGTACGTATGTATACGTACGTATGTATGTCGCATAACTCAAATTCGGTTAGACGTAGAAAGTTGAAATTTTGTATTTAGGACTGTTATAGCATCTAGTTGTGCACCTCCTATTTTTGGTTTCAATCTACAAACCGGAAGTAGTAAATTTTTAAAAAATTTCGATAAATATTTAATTTAAGACAATTTTTTTTATTTTAAATGAAAGATTATGTGATTATTACCTACAATCGGTATTTTATAAATATTTTTGTATCTGGTATCATTTAAGAATAATTAAAGTATATATTTATAATTTAGTATTTCGGTATCTTGTAGTCCATGATCGATTAACATTTGTTACTACGTAAAATTTAAATGTTTATGACATGACAGTGACAATAGTAAAATATGCTTTATATCTTCTTCTGCAGTTGAAATAAAATGACTAAAATATATTTGTGAGTACTAGTATAATAAGTTAAAAGAATTTTTTATATTATTCTACATTTTAGTTATTAAGAAAAGTATGAACAAATAAGGCGTACAAGGAAGTCATTTGGTGTCCACGTCAGATTTTTTAAGTTCTATTTACATAAAACTTTAATTTATATTGTTGTTTTAAATTTGTATATAATTTAATTTTTTAAATTTAATTGAAAAATAACAGAACTATAGATTTCTGAATTCAGAAAAATATGTTGTTTTCAAAACTGTAAAAATAAAAAAATAGAGAAAAAATGCACATCAAAAGAGTGTTACGAAAAAAATTTTGTTCTTACTTTATTCATATAGAATAAAATGTTATTAATTGTTATTAATTTACGAAATATCAGCTGGACACTGGATACCAAACCACCCTGTCTAGAGTGATTCAAATTAAGCTTCCTGATGAAAGTATTAAACGAAAACCGCAAAAATAAAAAGTGCATGTAATTTTTTATTTGATGTTTAACTACAACTACCAATTACTTAGGACATATTTTTTTCGTTTATTAAATTACCGCTGCGGCTCCATGGCGTAATGAGATTATCACTTATAGTATCACATGTGCATTAATTCTTTCCGGAAATTTTTTTGAGTGCTTTCCAACTACGTCGTGTTCCACTTGAGCTAATTACGTAGTTGGAATGCACGATAAAAAAATGCACGAGTGCATATTCGATAAGAAAATCGCAATGACAACGCCGCTCTATATTTTTGAATTCTTTCTACTATTGAAACTTGAAATATTTACTAACTTTGTATTTAACATTAATAAATATGTACGAGTATTATTTACCTTATTCATAGCTTATTTACAGGGCCGGATTTAGGGGGGTGGCAGGCGGGGCGCGAGCCCTCACAAAACATTTCTTCACTAAAATTTACAAAAATATCTTAATGTTACGATCTTAAAATCGAGAACTATTAGTAAAAATTACATTTTAATTTATTTTCACACACATCCGAAATTTGAATTCAAAGTATTTGATTTTGAACTCCAAAAAAATTTCGTCTGCGGCGCCAGTTTATTATTGCAGTCTCTAAAATTGACAAATCTCATATTGATATAAATTTTATTAGTATAAATTTTTAATTACATTAACATGAACCTCCACACAAAAATTGCCCCGAGGCCCCCACAACCTTATTTACACTCAAAATGACAATTTAACCAATTTTTAATTTAATGTCAAAGTGTCATATGGCAGTAAAGTTTCCGCTTATTAATTTCAGTTAAGTTCCTCAAGCTACTAGTAAAAATATTTCGGAAAATTTTTATATAACCATGGTTACTATTATTGTATCATTTCTTCCATTGGCTGTCATTTGTGACATGCGATTTTCATAATTATCGATTATTTCGCGACATAATGCAGACTGTCGTCTCTTTTGCGTCGTATTTCCTGTTCAGTTCTTCAAATAATAATAATAATAATAATAATAATACTGTGTGACTAGTGGCACCATCTTATTGAAACCAGAGATCCTCGATGTACCTATCTACCTTCCAATTAGTTTAGTCGCTTAGAGGGTCGATTTTATATACTTGCCAAAATTCTCACGTAGACCACGCGGTATGCACTTCTCCATTTTGTATTTTTATAATAACTTGTGATAATATTAATGCGATTTCCAGTCGTATATTGCTTCATAATTAATAAATACAAGATTCTAGTCTACAAAAGTCACTTTATAACCGTACCGTTTGAGAAATATGCGCTACTATCATGAGGAAGCTGATCTTGAATCACCAAACGTAAAGCATCATGTCATCGATTCTAATTTTGTAATTCTAATATTTATTGATATACTGGATGATTCAAAACTAGTGTAAAAATATATAAAACGTGTTGCTTGTCATTTTTATTAAAAACGATTTGTTTCGGACTTTTCTTCATAAGTTCTGAGTCACCTATGTATTGAAAAATTTATATTTTTACCGTCCGTCAGCTCTCGGGTAGTCATAATTGTTAGTGGAGAATATAAAACAGCGGAGATTTTTTTGGAATGTATAACCCTACCCACGGTGTATTGTACTGTGAGTTTATTTTAACGTGAAACATGAGATTTCACATATTCATGGTTCCGACTTTGACAGCAATGTATTTTTTATAAAATTAAACATAGGGAAACAATTTAACAATGTAAGTTGTTTGGGCAGCTGCAATAGTTCCAAGGGACACTTTCAACATAAACTTTTAATTGTTCAAAGAATAAATCGTGTGTTCAGGTAACAGCAGTGTGACACTAATTAACAATTTCAAATTTATTCCCTATGTTTCATTTTAAGAAGAACGCTCTAATATATTGCTGTCTAATTCATAACCTAGGATATGATAAATCCTATGCTTCACGTTAAAATAAACTCACTGTGTTGGTCACGATAAAAGCATTGCACGAAGTTGATGTCTTTCATAGAAATATTTTACCCGTCGTGCTTGATCGGGCGTGATTATAAAAAACAAATTCGTGAGCGTGAGTGATCGTGAGTCAAACGTAAGATGACGTGCGTGATTTGGCTTGATTCCGTTTTCAATTTCGTGAGCGTGAGTGATCGTAAAAAGATACTCACGCGCCTAGCTCTAGTAGGTAGAGCCCGGCCCGTGGGCCGGGCCCGGGCTTTATTTCTTATAAGTATAGTGGGCTTCGGGCCTAGCCGGGCCTAGCATATCACGGGCTTGGGCCTAACCGAGCTTACTATTTATTGTACTATGACGGAATTGGGCCGAGCCGGGCCTGTTATGCTACGGGCTTGAGCCGAGCCGGGCCTGTCATGATCCGGGCTTGGGCAGAGCCGGGCCTGTTATGGTACGGGCTTGGGCCGAGCCGGGCTTGTTATGCTACGGACTTGAGCCGAACCGGGCCCGATAGGCTACGGGCTTGAACCGATCTGGGTCTTTTATGCTGCGAGCATAGGCCGAGCCGAGCTTTTTAAATTAAAATCTTATTTCTAAGTTATATATTACAATAATTTCCTACAGTTACTAAACAAATTGTATGATATTATGTAACACGATAACACGTACACAAACTAAATTTTAGAGGTTTAGTTAGACTGAGCCAAGTCGGGCCGGGCTTCAAAAAATCATAGGCCGACAGGGCTGAGCCGAGCCGGGCCGGGCCGAGCTTCAAAAAATCATGGCCGGGCAGGGCCGGGCTTCGAAAAACCATGGGCCGGACAGGGCCGGGTCTTAAAAAATCTCGGGCCGGGTAGGGCCGGGCTTCGAAACATTATGGGTCGGGCAGGGCCGGGCTTTGTTTTTATTTTAAAATATCGGGCCGGGCCGAGCCGGGCCAAATAGCAGGTGGGCTTCGGGCTATCCGGGCTTTGGTAAAATTTGAAATTGTCGGGCCGAGTTGGGCCAGGCCTAATAATAGTCGGGCTTCGGGCGGGCCGGGCTCCAAAATTACGGCCCGTGCTCCAAAATTACGGCCCGTGCAGTGCTCTACTAGTAGGTAGTAGGTACACATTTCACTTTATCTGCACATCCCTGGTGCGGTTTAGGTATCCTACGGACACTAACAATCATGAGTATCCGTGAATGGACGGCTGATAACCGCACACACAATATAATTTACATCTATATCGATCGATGATACACAATATGCTGTTTAACCAATTTGGGTAAACACCTTGATAGATACGTAGGTATGTATGTCAGAAGCTCAGAATACAGCTTATAGACATTAGTGATTATTTTCGAATTAGTTTTGAAGCGAGACAGTCGTTACAAAATGTCGACGTGAAAAGTGTAAACTGAAAGTAGTTTCTGCGTCTATATGTGAATGTTTTTCAATCCTTTCTACGAAGTAATACTTAGTAGCAGTTGCCATTAGGAGGCAACTTAGTAGTAAGTATTTTTCAATGTTTTTCCGGTCGCGTACGGCAAATATTGGAGATCTGTGCTGCGCTGTAAACGAAAACGACGCGATTCGTTTACTTTCAGTCCCTCGGCCTCATCTTCTCCTGGATTTGATGGTTTGATGGATCTTGCGTCTCCTCGGGTCAGGTTTCAATTTACAGTCTTAATTCTTCCAGATATAAACGGCACTTTTCATTTATTTTTATAACTTCTGCAGTGGAAACTTGACACATTCACTTAAATGCTTCCAACAATAATACATTACGTTTTATATCTCTATTTAAAACTTTAACCTTTCTATTGTAGATGGGTCTAAATGGATCCAACGGCATATTTTATCCTGTAATATATTTGTTTATTCAATTTTTACAACATTTTTACTGTCATGTATTCCTCAAGCTTAGAAATGCGAACAAAACCAGTAAATTCTTTTATTAAAAATATAAGTAATATTTGTCAAACCGTGTTTAACACATATATAGCTTATGGGTCCAATGATACCCATAATGCCGTAAATTTGTAAATTGAACTTAAATATTTTATATTTCTGGAAATTATTGCAATATACTTATCCGTTATTATAGCCATATTCTATCAGTTAAGTGCATTTATCAACAATAATTTGATGTTTGAAAAATAAATAATCAGAACACAGAAACTTTGCAATATATTGCACGCAATGATCCTGTGTGGAACAAAGCTGCTGCGTTGTCGTTAATTTAATATGTTATATTTTTTGTTACAACAAATAAATTTATATTAATTGTATTGATAATACATTGCCATTAATACATAAATATATTACTTACATTTATGTTAATATTTTAGTATATAATTCTCTTTACTACACACTCTGAGTCCATTTGGACCCATATATCAAAAGTGTAAGCACGAAAAAAAATTGAAAGGTTATTAGCAAGGTTATTAGTATAAATAATAAAATAGGTTCAACAATATTTATTTTAAATTCTAATTTTTTTCATTTTTAACATGAATTACGTACTAGTTTCAAATTAAATACTTACTTGCAATCTTTTAGGATAAATTGTATGAAAATGTTACATTGCGAAAATAGTATATTGTGTGCCAAGTGTCGAAATAATCATCTTACTTGCGAGTGAGTGACAAGCTTTGCACACTATAATTTTTCTACAACTCTATATTTACTTACATTTTCATTAATTCACAAGTGCTTTGTTATGCCATTTCACTTTGACACATTGACATTATTTATTTACTATAATAAACGCGGTATCATGGGAAACATGAATTTTACAATAATTATACGATACGCTCAGGCTGAGTTTCCATCGACTGTTCTACTGTTTGTAAGTAAACATTTTTGTGCAGTGTTTGTCGGAAGTTCTAATTTCGGTGGTAAGCGTAGAACAATGATTTGTTATGATACCGCGTTATTCATAAAAACTAAATAATATAAACGTATCAAAGTGAAATCTGAAATGTCATAATAGTGCATAGGTATAAATTAATGAAAACGTAGTAAGTTATTATAGAGTTGTAGAAAAAGGATTGTATGTTTCTTACGGAACTTCCTTTCTGGTCGTGCCGCAAATAATACACTCGCAAGTAATTATATGCTTATTTCGACATTTAATTCAATATAGAATATACTATTTTAAATGTTTCAATTAAAACTCTTTGAGTCCACTTCATTAACCAATCTGATACCTGTTAAGTAGTTTTCATTTTAAAGATTGCAATTTCACTTCAAAGTTTAGTACACAAAGTATTTCACAACTTTTTACAAGAACTAAAAAAATCATTAATGCGAAGCATCGCTACTTCAAACTTCGGTAAAAAAAATATATGGACCGTTTTATTGGACATAAAATATAATAATAAAAAAATGATACATAGTGTATCATGTTGATGTAGATAATAAGTAGTTGAAATTTGATGTGTTACATATTATTATTTCGTAATTTTTATTCATTTATTCATTATTCATTATTTCATTTATTCATTACCCACGACCGTGATTAATAACAATGACCAGACAAAACAAAAGGATAGTGGCTTGAATCCTAATGATACCTAGTTATTATAATGGAATCCAACCACTTATGCAAACCTATTCGTCTTGGTACAGTCAGAATGTCAATCCGTGGAACGTCCTTTGAAATTCAAATTGGCAACGGAGAGATTCTCATGCAACCAGGACTACAATTAATACAATGAAGTGGTATGACCAGTATTTGAATAAAATATTTAATGTTTGAATGTGAAACTTACTAATACTAATATGTGACGTATGTATGTATAGTTTTGACATTATTATTATAATGATATAGAGGGTGTTGCAGGGTTAAGTATCTTAACTTAAAATTTGAATGTAGGACCTGAAAACAAGAAAAATAATTCATTTGGAGATTTTCTCGCAAACGCTTCGTATATGAGATATTAGATTCTAAAGTTACAGATGAGATAAGAATTTTTTTTTTAAATTTTATTGTTATTTTAAAACTATCTCCTGGGTCTGTCACAGATTCCAGCCAAGTTTTAACATAAGATTTTTAATATTTTTGAAACATTATTAATTAATTAGCATAGGATTATCTTGTCCACATATTAAAAAATTAAATCTCTTTTTATGCGTACATAATAAATTTGATGGAGTAATCAAATATTTGTTTATTATTATTTCTATATTTTTACAAAACTTCCCATTTCTTCTTTTAACTTCAGAAGCTAATATGTCCTAAACGAAGCGTTTACGAGATAATATCAAAATTAATTTGTTTTTATTGTTTTGAGGTCCTACATTCAAATTTTAAGTTAAGATACTTAGCCCTGAAACACCCTGTAGATTGGAATAAAAAAGTATATGAGGTCACATTAGTAGGTATGTCTGACATTTAAAATATTGACAGTTTAACCGTCTGGCTCGAGCTTTATGTAATAAATTTTAAGTTGAACTTTTTAATTTCCATTATTCGATAAATGCACAACTCTGGTACTCCATCAGCTACATAGTATTGATTGTTTATTTTATTTATTACATTTCTATACATAATTTATTACCATGGTTTCAGTGAACAATTTACACAGTAAAATAAAAATCATTAAAATGAAACTACACATAAATGTTTAATACTCGGTTTTATAAAATACGTGTTTATATTCTTGATGATATCAAGGCAACTATGATAAAGTTCATTAACTAAATATGAAAATTAGTGATCAGTAATTACCTTTAATAGGGTACCGTTTGAGATTACGGCTCTGCAATAAATTTATTATCCCTATTAATTGGAAAAGTGATTTACAAACAAATTAGTTTCTATCTGGAGGGTATCATATTATGAAGGATTTTATAATGTTGGAGAAAAATTCGAAATTAAACACGTTCCAATACCTACAGGATTATGCGCTTGAATTTTATTACTATAAAGTTTAAAAATCTAAATTATATCAAATTTATGGATTTGAAAAACTAGTATTTCGTGTATGTGTGTGTGTGAAAAGATAATTATTATAACCACAAAAGAAAATATCTGATGTGGCCAACACACAACCTTCCGCTTTTTCCAGGGTACTGAATTTTTAACATAAATATTGATACAATCACTACAATATTTAATTACTTACTTATCAGTTATGTATTTTAATGTCACCTGTCAATATTTTTTTACGCAGGAACGAATTTCAACCGATCATGGATTACAAAGTTTTAACGTTTTATCTGATAAATTTTATTTTGAAATTTTAATTAATTACCTACTAGTCCAGTCAAATTAGTTCGAAAAATGCTATTTGGCGGAAATAATTTATATAGTCCTAATATTTGGGAGTAGATACTGTAGAACAGAATATCCGTCGGGTTAATCTGCCGCAAGGTACCGCGTCTCCCCAAAATCCTGAAAAAAACTTCACCAAACGGGTACACTGCACTAGTTTTTCGCAATTATTTCGTAAAGGTTAATCACACAGAAATTTTATAGTAAGCGAATTGTAGAGAAATAAATTCTCAACATAGGATGATTCGAGTCGTCAATTATTGTAGTTCACGCGCTAGAGTAGTCGGAAATAAAGGGGAGATCGTGGCGCGCGACGCAAAATTTGTTTCTCGCGCTTGAATTTTGTGAATTCCTCACGAACAAGAAGGGTATGTAAACATACAAACATAGTATTCTATAATACACGCGTGTTTAGGCACGTAAAGTTTTATATCCATACAGAGTATTTTTGCTAAAAGATCGTTTTATAATTAATTTTATCAAACTAATAATATTAATTATTTTTTATTTTTAAACTGATAATTCCACTCCTGAATAAAGTAAGCCATAAACAAAATACAATTTTATAAAATAAAAAGGAAGGTAACTTTTTGCAAGTGATAAAACCTTATTTACCTTTTTCTTAGCGACCAAACAATTTAAAAACACAATAAAATGTCATTTGCTTCATGTTTCCAATATTTGTCAGTGAAATGATTAGATTTTGGGAATATTTGTGAAGAAGAACCGAAGGAGTCGTTAAATTATCTCATTGAATTACACTCGAGCATTTTATTTCCTCCGAATAAATTTCTGTTTGACATCATCTCAACCTTGTCACCAGACAGCAATTTGGCTCGAAAAATTGTTTTGAAAAAAAATCACTCCACCTAATTTTTCTTTTCAAATTTCTCTGCAACAAGGTTTTAATACAAACAGAAATTTATCCGACGAAATAAAAAGATCTTGTGTAATTACAATTGATACAAATACATTTTTTGTTTCAGAATTTGATTCCGGTTACAATATTTTGTCTAAGCCAGTCCTGCACATGTTTTTACATCGCGAGCCTATAAAATTTCAATTTCCCAAAGGACAGGTAAGATATATAAAAAAATTTGTATTCCAAATTATAAAAATAAGTATAGACGGGTTCCAAACCAAATCATTTTATTACACAAATAATAGCAAAAATTATATTTAATAACATAGAAATAGGCAACAAAAAATAATATAACAAATAATTTTCAAAATTAAATTTAACTTTACATTTTTATTAGAAGCTAAAGCCCTATTCACACATATGGGCACATACCGGATACATTGAAGTCACACACAAGCGACACGCACAGGCAAAAGAAGCACAATGAAGAACGTGTGGAACGTTTGTGGCCTCAAAATTAATTTCTTCTTTACTTACGTAGAAGTCACAAAATAGCGGCGCCTCTATTACACAAATAACACACAGTATTTCTTGTTTGTGTGTGGCTTCAATGAGTCCATGTGTAAATAGGGCTTAACTGATTAATATCAGGAGCAAAAGACTTTTTAAATTACCTTCGTGCCATGTTTTAATCAGGATCGTTTAATTTTTATTTTCATAGAAGAAAACGCCGGTACAGCTAATAAAGTTAGCACGCACTTACATACGCCGCAAGAATCGCAAAAAATAAATTCCATTTACGTTATTATTAATCAAAAGTAAATAAAAATAAATCCTCAACTTTTAACTATCTATATATAAAATATGAACAGTGTAGGTGTACTGACTTGAGCTCAGTTTATAATATAGCAAACCCTTCTTCACTATATTATTGGCACAAGTGTAGCGTCTTAAAACAAAGATCTACTGCTTGTTTTGCATCGAATTGTGTAGAAGAAAGTCTTGTATTAACCACATCAGATGTTGAAAATATAATCCTCCTTCAATTTTATATTCGCAAGTTGAACAATGAATCAGTTACATCCTTAAAGTGTCCATGTTTCTTAGGGACAAACAATAATATTCTCTCCTTCAGGAGTTTTGATTCATCCCTGCATGCTTACTTTTGATTTATTCGCTATTGTCATAACTTTTGAGTCCAACTGGCGCGTGCTTTAATAGAAAAATTGTGCGATATTGCAGGAACGTGCTACAATAACAAACGTCATCATATCGCCTTGACTTTAAGAGGATTCAGTTCAGCAGCATATAAAGCCATTTAAGAGCCTAATGTAGTGAAGTTGCGCGCAGCAAAAAAATTGAGACTAATTTTGGTCGGATCGATTTAATTTTTTTTTCATTTAAAGATAAAGATGAATTTCGCATCCGCTTAGTGTTGAAATTTTAGTTTTAGTTTTTGTTTCAATTGTACAATGCCATAAACTTGTCATAATTTACCTTACTTCACATAACTGTTATTCAGTATATCAACAAAAATTGCAAATTTCAACACTTGACGGATCTAGATTGAACTTTTATCTTTCAAATGAGCCCTTGTTTGTGATGATACGTTCAAATGTAGTATCAATTTTAATCCCCCTACGAGAGCGCGTTTCCTATTGTTGCCTTTGTTCGACACTCTAAGTCTGTATAAATCTATCCTTTTCTCGCAGCTACATTCGGGGCTTAATATCCAGAATTGAAATTAATTAAACTCTAATAAGTACTCAGCACAGTAGCAACTCCGTGCACCGAAGTGCAACATTCCTTCACAGTTGCATTGTAAGTTCGACGGCTCATGCTCACGCCACTTTGATTCTCCCTTTCTCCCAATCGATATTTGCACCTTGCGGTGTACGTTGCAGCAGGACCGCAAGACGCGAGCTATTTATGTGTTCTGCTAGCGAATTCGCGACATTGCAACCTTTAACGCCATTCACGTATAAGCTAATATGGCCTTTATGCAAACTACTATGAGATCGTAGATGTAGCTCGAGATCGAACGGCCAATCAGATAGACAGCTTTTGAAAAGAAGCGAGGAATATGCCAGAGATCGATGGTGACTTTAATTCATTAGGGTCTAGTTTTGTATTTTTTGTATTAAGTGCAGGCGGTATTGCTATTTATAGAATATGAGTTAGGTTAGGTTATATGGGTATATTAAGGAAGTTTGAAGTTTCAGACATGGACGTACCTATCTAGAAATTTGTTTGATTAAGTAATCAGTATTACAGTCAATATTCTAATCAGCAGTAGCAGATCATATGCTAATATTTTTTTGCATATCAATGAACTTTATTATTTATTTATTGATAACAACCATTCAACAAAATTTAAGAGGTCCGTCTACCTCCTAAAGTCCAGCACAAAACGTGGCCAGTTCAAGAATGGTAAAATTGTTTTGTATTTCAACAAGGATTGTATACATAAAGGATCAATAAATTAACAGTTGTTCCTTCTTAAAATTTTGAAAAGAGTGGAATAAAAAAAAGCAAAATCGAGAGTATTCAGAAATTCGAAAAAAAACGTGTCGCTTAAGTATCATTCGCATAGATCCAGGCACGGATCTAGACTTTCGTTTTGGGGAAGGGGCGGTCAAACTTAATAACAGTTGGGAAAATACGTCGCATACAAGAAAATTTTCTTTCAAGGTCAAATGCCTTATAATTAAAAGTTACACTTTATTAAGGGATGTGAAGTTTCATGTTTTTTTCTATTTCATGCGCAAAATGTTTTCTTCTGTCCATTAAAAGTAAAATTGTTATCTCAAATTTGACTTTCGGTTAAGATAAACTGCATGTTTTAGGTAGTTATAAATGTAATATAACCGGACAATAGTAGCAATTCGCTCCACTAACGGTTAAATTTAAACATTATACCCATTTAAATAAAATATTCAAGTCAATTCAATATTATTATTAAATCAATAATTTTTTACAATTAATAATTATAATAGACATATAATTTTGTATTTTGCGTTTCTATTCTTTTGTGAGTGAAATTTATTTTTTGTCAATATTCTTAGGGCTGTTATGACATGACCCCCGTGCCCCACTCCCCTTATCCCTGAATCAACGCCGTCATAGAACTTAGGGCAGTTGTAACTTAGTGCAGTTTGTATGGTAGTGTGAAACTATAATGAAAACCTGAAGTTTACGAAAGTTTAATAGAAACAAAAAAAATTCAAAATGTTATTAACGTTTATAAAAATGTTATCAGAAGTAAATAAAAACTCCTCTTCATAAATAAAAACCTCAAGTTTACAAAGTCTCTTGAAATGCGGACTATCAAGTTGTGCAACTGTAAATTGATGTTTATTGTGGACTTAACAACAAACCGCGACCTTCCATATTGACACTTGTGTGACAAAAGCGAACACAAGTATAAAACTTTGGAGAGCTTCTTTACAATTTCATGAGGATCACATTCACATGACTTTAAACTTTATACTCACAGGACTGCAGATGTTTTCGTATGGGTTCATTTTTCATTTACAACGTAGAATGTCATTGTTAATTGTTGTTTAGGGCTTTATTTTTGAAAAAAATACGACGTAGTATGTTCAAGTGTAGAATAGAATAATATCTGTATAGTATTTTCGTACGAAGTATAATAATTGGATGTTCCAATAGCATCAGATTTCCAACCATTCAAAATATATTGAAGAAAATAATGAAACTAAAATTTAAAAATATAATTCACTACTATTATAAGCCGGGGCCAGACATGCGGCATTCGGCGAATCCCGAGCACCTGTTCGCCGAACTTCGCTCAGTGTGTATGGAGAGTTCGTGAGTTGACGAATCGTTCGGCGAACTGCCCAAAGTCGGTAAACTAGCACACATCAAAGTGGGCGAACGTTCTTTTAGAGGGGGTTCGGACAACCGATCACACATTCAGGATTCGGCGAACAGCGAACTGTCGAATCACTCACTTCAGTTCCAGCTCAGTAGCGAGTAATTAAGTTATCAAACTTATTCGTATTTAGAAATTTTTATTATTGTATATACAAATTGTTTCTATAAACAATTATTTAGACTCCCAGACGGCCTCAATCTATTATCTTTGTTGTTGTTGTTGTTAATTTATTGATTGATTCATATTACAAAAGATTTATAATCTCGTTAAGTCCTCTATTTTGTATGAATAAATGAAAGAAATAAAGCCATTTTGTCGTCTGACAACTTAATGTTCAACTAGGCGAACGTTCGGCATTTTCCCATATTTTTGCTCGTTATTCGCCGAATGCCGCATGTGTGAACACAAAGGCGAATTCCGATCGGCAAATCACGAACATTCGGGATTCGCCGAATGCCGCATGTCTGGCCCCGGCTTTAAGCCAGATATGCGGCATTCGGCGAATCCTGAAAAATATGGGAAAAGATCGAACGTTCGCCTAGTTGAACATTCAGTATTCATTTACAAAAACAACATTTCTACATTTTTCCTAATTCTGGTCAGGGGTAAAATGACTTTCTTCTTTCATTTATTTATACAAAATAGAGGACTATAAGAACTTAACGAGATTATAAATCTTTTTATCAAACAATCAAATGAACAACAACAATAATATAGATAATCGATTGAGGCCGTGTGTGAGTCTGGACCAGTACTTTTAAAAATTGTTTATAGAAATAATTTGTATTTATATTAAGAAAAATTGCTAACTACGAATAAGTTTAATAATTTAGTTACTCGCTACTGAGCAGGAACTGAAGTAAGTTATTCGGCAGTTCGCTGTCCGCCGAATCCAATAGTAGTAGTAGTAAATAAGCGTGTTAAAGCACTGTAGGAACCTGAAGTTCCGTAGTTCAAGTCTTTTGGACTTGCAATATGTTACTTTCATTAAAATTGCAACAACGTTTTGTAAATTTAATCACAATCTAGACTCTAACGCTTCAAACAGACCACTTGATCGCCTTAAATGTAATTCTGGTTGCATTATAAACTCTCTCATCGGTACCGCTTTGGTTATCAAAGCTCGTCTGCTCGTCACACGGTTTAGGATTTTGACTGCACCAAGACGAAGATGAATCGTGCACGTAAGCTGTCGCCTATTTCTGTTTCAATTTACACTAGGTCTAAAGCCCCTTCCAATATTTTTAAAATAAATGTACAATAACTTGCATCAAATTTAAAATCATATATTCATTAATTTAATTTATTCAATAAATATTTAGTTCTTATGATATATTTTGGGCCATTTTGTAGTATTTTCTATGAAATACCGTATTCAATCATGCATGCAGCGTGTTTATACACGTTTACTGAACTGTGAATATGTGAATTTCGCTTGTGCATTCACAAACAGTTATGTGTGACTGTCGGACTGACCATTTGTACAGTGAACAGCAGTTTTAGGTTAGAAGTTGAAGATTGTTAATTTATATCTTAATAACAACTACTTCTACTACTCGTTCTACTATAATAAGCATTTGTGTGGATACAAAGGCGCAGTAATAAAGTGTTGTAGTTTATCATATGAATTTTTTTTTCTTCAATTTAAATGTACTTGGCCTTAACAAAAAATTCCCGCTGCGCATTTTTTTACAATTACTAATAATATTCAACATTTCCAAAATTTCAGGCCCCTCTAAAATAATACCCTGGGTGCGCTTGTGACAACAACTAACAATGTCATTCCTATTTTTTTCTTCAGATCTAGCTATTGGATTAAAATTTAATTAAACGTTTGTACAATAATTCTATATAAAAGTTGTAGAAAAAGTATTACTTAGTAGGTAGATAAGATACCTCTTACAATGCAAAAATGCTTTGACAATCCCAAGTTTATTGCGCAATGCGAAACTTCAGTTCAAGTCATGTTTTAAATTAAATATTTAATATTGCATTTTACACTTCTTATACAATATACCTGCATTCCATTTTTGCTTGAGTGTATCTTTAATAATTTAAAATGTTATTTATTCTTTATAATATCTACACGTGTCTGTATTCTTTTTCAATATTTTGTTAATTCATTTAAATTATTTGTTCAGTATTCTAAGAAGCATTATATTTACCTCTTTTCAATATTTTCACTTGTAATCTCAAGTGCTTGGCTTAAATCCGAACAATTTTTCGAGTGCATTGCTGTCAATATGTCAATTTCACGAGTCGAAGAGGAGTGAAATTGTATTGCAGCAATACACGACAACAAAATTTTCTGCATATTAATCTATGCCGAGGGGTATTCGGAAAGAAAATCGCAGTATGACTTATTTTTCTAAAATGACGTTTATAAATATCTACAGAAATATTTTCGGAAATATTAGAAACAAATACGATTTTCTATAAAATACTCTATAATTCAAATGTTAATTTTTAAATATCCATAAAGATTTTTGTTAAATAAGACTCTTATATACAATGTTTCATAAAAGTATAATCTTTGAAAAGATACTTGTTATTTTACGATAGATAAGAACAAGAATATCCCACCGGTGATACATCTTATATAGCACGAAGTTTGAGTCTTGCCAACTGTTCGTATTAGATTCCACTATAAAACATGTCCATCATTCTGTAATTGGGATGTTAAAATCTTGTTGAGTCGTTTAGTGGTAAAGAATAAAACTAAAATTTCAAGAACCAAGAATTGTTACGTTTGCTTTAATGAGTGTTCTAAATTTTATTGAGCTTGCAAATGTAATAAACAAATCCCATTCTGACGAATGACGTCGTTAACTTTAAAACGGGTCGATAAGTTTGCAGTAGGTAACTACATGGGAACGTAAACGAAGTTTTTCATATTTTATTAAGGATGCTTGTGCTTATATTGGCGATTTCAATTTACGTCTTACGACGTCACAACTTGCCCATTAGAATTGTTAATCTGACAATGGTTAACTGTCAAATGTATTTAAAGAGATTTAAAGAATTTCTAAAATTTTGGCGGATAAGAATCAATCTTACAGAGTTTTTCATTGGATTAAAATATTAAGCAAACTGTAACAATTTGAAGTTAACATTAATACTGGGAATTAGAGTCGTAGATTACGATATAAACACAATTGTAACAAGTTCTATAAGTACAGGGTGAATCAATACTTCTGATAATAATTTAAATATCCACATTATTATTTATGATTAAATTATGAAATACCTACACATTTGAGAGCCACTGTGTCAGTAAGAACTATTTCTAATATGACAAAATTATATTAACTTGTAAGAAAATAATTAACAGAATTACTTATCTAATGTTGTGTAATTGAACAAATTAATTCAATTAAATATTTTTGAAGAAGAGATAAAAACTTGGAACCCGTATTTTTTATTGTTATCAACGAGTCCAATAATAATTAATGAAAATTGAATAATATGTGATATGACGTAGAATGCTGCCATATCTCCTATACAAATAATGACGTCACAGCAAAATTTCTTTCTCAATTTCCTAAAACACGTAGGTATAATTTTAAAAAAATAAAATTTGTTTTTTTACCAATGTTTTAGATCTAACATGCGGCGATACCATGCAAGTAGATCATTATAATTATAAAACTAGCGGCATTTAAAATGTGGTATGTCGTTTACTGTGCAATTTATTTTTCGAATTTAGAAATTTATTTTTGATCGGGTAATTGCATATCATATAGTACCTATCCACCTTTTTTTCTGAATTATTGAATCATTCTGTAGGTAAGTATCTACCTAGTAGGTACTTGCTTCGTTTGTTTTTCTACTAAAAATAATCTCTTACTACTCTTTATAGGTGGAATATTATTTATATAAATGTTTATAGTAACTACATGCAATCGAATTTTACTGTAAACTTAAAATAACTTATTTATAATTTTAAGCGATTTATTTGGATATTTACAGAATCTGAAAACATCAACCAGTTGTACTGACTTCAAATCTTGAAATTTTTCGTTACGTATGACAAATTTTTATATCTCGATCCAGAACAGAAATATAGCATATTCTTGTTTTACTACTCTTTATATAGTTATTGAACATAACATACCGTAAAAACAATAACATACTAGGACATAAAACCAAAACAAAGAGTAAAAAGTACGATCTTAGAAGCGATGTTGGAATTTACGTACCTATCTCACTTTGTACTTATAATATTTTTATGCAGCAAAGTAACTTTTAAGTTTAAATATTTGAAATGTTGCAAAGTCTTCTCGCCCTGAATTATAATTTATGAAATCTGGATATCACCTTAATGTATTTTAATAATAAGTTCAAATATAGAACAGTTTTTCGACGAGTAATTAATCTGAAATAAATATTAGAGCGATAGCCTGCAGCAAGCTCTCAACGCACAAAAAGTAAATATTTTCTTTAAAGGACCAAAAAACTTCCTTAAAACGTGTTTAATTTGAGATTAATTTTCTTTATGAGATCGTTCTCTTAATTATAGAATAAATTAATTAAAAAAGATGTTGCGCTTTTATTGAAATTTATAAAAGAATATGATGCTTTGTACAAAATTAATGAAGATTTAATAATAATTTGCAGTATACTTAAGTACTTATTCATTATTCATTATATAGAAACGTATACATAATTATTACTGTATTATCCAATATGGTAGGTACCTACTAAATATTAAATTAATTGAAATAAATTCTGCCAAAAAGTTTAGTACACGAAGTTTACTTACCGAATGATCAAATTT
Organism: Agonum fuliginosum; assembly: GCA_947534325.1. Taxonomy (NCBI): domain Eukaryota; kingdom Metazoa; phylum Arthropoda; class Insecta; order Coleoptera; family Carabidae; genus Agonum; species Agonum fuliginosum. The sequence goes on along the minus strand of OX384029.1, from coordinate 9,423,599 downwards.
TCGCAAGTAAATTATTTCGTTATTCATGAGTGCTGTATATTTGTTTATTTTAATGTAAGTAACACCATGTATATTTGTTTAATCAAAGAGATTAATTTCAGATAAAAGCTGTTCGAAATATTTTAATTATTCGATTTACAATCGTTTACTTTGCAACAGCCTATAATGTTTAACCTTCCACTATTCTCGCGCGGAGTCTCACTCCGCACTGGAGAATTTTTGCTATTATTTTCAAAATTCCGAACCCTCCTGCACCGTGCGTCGCAGTATGTGCCTTATTTAGTGTGCTCTTCAGTTAGCATACAGTTACAGCTAAGTGGGTGCGCTGTGTTTTGTTTAATTTACAATGCGGACTGAGAGTCCGCGCGCCAGTACTTACGTTTGGAATTTTCTTGATAATTATTTTTTAAATTTTCTTTAAAAGGTGAGAATATAACATTACTTTTTAAGAAAAAAAATTTCATTTCATGTTTACTTTAGATGTGGTCTTATATGAAAAAGATCAAGAATGTTTAGAACAATTAATGCAAGAATTACTAGATGAAGGAAATGCCGTGCTCGGTGTGCTTTCTGTGATAGGAAAAAAATAGGCCTACACGATTTTCATGCGAAAATTGCAACAAGTTTCTGTGTCTTGAGCACTCATTGTTCATTTTTCAAGAATGTTTCACCAATGATAGCGAAGAAGAAGAAAACTGGATTTTCTTGTAAACCATAATTATAATTATGTATTGTCATATTATAATTTTGATTTATTAATAAATTTTTTAAAATAATAAACCATTGTTATAATTTTATCGATTTCTTCTTATTAACTGCTACTGTTCAGTAATTAGGTGGCTTAAAAGGCATAATTATAAATTATTATAAGTCCGCTGCGAGCAGACATGTTCTAAAACAAGTGCGAGCAGTGGAAGGTTAAACTAATGATGTATCATGTTATTTTTTCCACGACATGCGGAGAAAACACAATTTTCTTCTCGCGAAATAGTGAGGAAAGTAGGTTTTCCCTCTCTAGAGAGGAAAGTAAGCAGTGTTACCACCAGTGTTATTTTACGATGAAATATTTGAAAAATTGTAAGTAAATTTATGATTTTATTGAAAATTCTGATTTTATAGTGATATACTGTAAACTATTATTTTACAATTATTATGTTTTATACTTTCGTTTTCTACTATTTCACGATTTTACAACTTAAATTTAATTTGGCATATTGGCTGCATTTCGTTGTTTTCAAACGTCATTCTGGCAGATGGCAGTTATAACCTAACTTCTAGTTATGTGTTTCTTCTACATTTACATTGTTTTTAAATATGTCGTGATAAAAATGTTGTGTCTAACACGAAAGGAAAGCTCTTTTTCCACTCTTGCTCGATTGCCGCACTCGCTGCGCTCGTGACACAAACTTCGAGCTCGAGTGGGAAAAAGAAGCGCTTTCCTCTCTAGTTGGACAAATAACTATTACTTACTTAGAAAATGGTGTTGTTATATACTATTACTTGTTACTCACTTGTAAACGTCATTTAATCAATTCCTACATTACCTTTGAAAATGAATCTTTACAAGTTACTAACTTGTAAAATTGACAGGTAACTTGTAAGTTAGTAGCTAGTCGTATATTCATAATAAACGGTTCACGTTGCCACAGTAATACTTGCAAGGCTTATGAGAAATCATTTAAGGCAATTAAAGAATTTTGTTATAATAACTGCTTTATTTATATTTTGATTTTCAAATAAGTATAACAAGTAAAATGTTGTACAATGCACGCAAGGTAACTATATTACTGCTTCAAGGAGTTGAAATGATCACCTTATCGGCTCGCCTGTCATTTCCTTCTTTCAGCAGTAAAAACTGTTTTATCTTGCTAGTAATGTAATATACTATTATGGGATTATTAATATAGTTACTAAGCTAAAGTGAAGCATTATAAACATGAAATATTCGTAAGTTTGATTATACGTTATAGTGCGCATTTTAGTTAATAACTTGGATGTAATCGTGTTGTGTGTTTAAGTGCTTAGTGATAAGTCTTCAAGTCACCAACTTAATTACAGTCACATGGAGTTTATTTCACCCGCTTGCAAATTTGTTGCAGATTGTGGCAATATAATCTCTTCTCCTCGGATTTTGGATTTAGAAGTTTCTTGGTATTAAATAAGTTAATTAAATATACCCACTCGCAGAAATATCATTCAAAACATCATTGATATAAACGCAGAATAAAATTAGAACAGAAAAAGTACCTCCTGAATATTCTATTGCATTTTTATACGTTCAGTAAATAATAAAAATTCACTTCTTGTATTACTCAAAATATTATATGTAATAATTATTTCTGTAGCTAACATATTCTAAAGTTGTTAATTGTCTTTAATAAATAATAAAGTCCGAAATATAAATCTCAAAGGCCCGCATATTCAGTGTAATGTAATAACAAAACTCGTGATCAATATGTATAAATTATTTCACTAATTATTTATGTGAATTACATTTCGTCCTCAAAGATAAAATATGACACTGCAATATTTCATATTTTCTATTTAATTAAAAGTAGGTTCACATAATTAATTACATTTATTCGAAAATTATAGACTAAGTATATTAAAAGGAAATTTTAATATCAAACGGATTGTTAAACAACAAAATTCATTTCAGTAATTAATATAATTAAACTTGTGTATCAGTTTATAATCAATATTTATTTTCTATTTGCTATTGTAATGTTATCTTATTTTTATTAATAATGGACTACTTGCATGGCACTAAACATGAGATTTTTATCACTATGAGCCTCATGTAAGGTCTAAAACATTAATACTAATTTTATTTAAAAAAATATATGTATTTTAGTAAATTGAGAAAGAAATTTTGTATAGGAAATATGACAACATTCTACATTACAACACATTATTATTAGCTATTCAATTTTCATTAATTATTTTTTGGCTTGTTGATAATAATTTTGTGAAAATAAAAAATACCGTTCCCAAGTTTTTATCTCTTCTTCAAAAATATTTAATAAAAAATCTGATGTGGGCAGCACATAACCTCTCGCCTTGGCACTGTAATATGTGAATTTGGTTTTTGGTAGGCTACTTTTTGTAATTTTTTTTTGTTCTTCAAGCAAAGTACCAATTAGCTCTTTGTAGATACAATTTTTATTTTATTATTACCTTATTTCATTATATTTATCCAGTTAATAATGAAACGATGATGCTTCTTGACTGGATACGTTTAATGGAAGGATAAAAACTTAATGGCATTCAGTCAGTTTTTTATTCATTAAATTTCGGCTCCTAGGTATTAAGTTTCAAACCCAGTTAAAAATATATTTATACATTTAAAAATTTCAGAAACTATATACGTCTGTTCATCTGTCACATTGACACAAGGCCGCACAAGGCATTGATATTTTCATTTTTGTTTTTAATTTTTTTTCCCTATATTATGATTTACAAATCGTGGTATGTAAAATTATATATTTTTGAAAGATAATTTTTCTTTATTGGTAAGAAATATAGAAACGATGTTAAATAAATATTGTAAGAGGTAATTTGTTCTTTCAAATGTTGCATGATAAATTGTAAATATCGCAGTAGGTATTTCCTATATTTTTTGCAAAAAATGTTATAATTCTTCAAGAAAATACCATTTCCGGTTGGCAGATTTTTACCAAAATCTTTTCAGCTCTTCATTAACATGTACTTACAAATGTATAATGCAAAATATTATAATTTTATGTTCAGTAGATTTTGAGATAAATAATCACAAAAATCTCGACATCAATTTTTTTCACGATCCCTATAGGTACCTCTCTAGGCGAGAGGTAAAAATCATGCAAGAGATTGGTGAAATGTATGCATGTGCAATTATTTTTGCGAATTTCCAAAATATTATTTTGGCGCTGTAACCAGTGCATTATATAATATACATGAAATAACATAATAATGTTAACGGTACCTATCGTTTCCTTTGATATGCTATGTTTATTAGTGTTTTGGCGGTGTAAAATGTATGCATATTAATAGTAAAGTACAATATATAAATTTTATTAAATAATACGTTGTGCATACGGTTTTTCAAGCCTTCGTTTTAATTCTGGTACTGAATGTTGAGCTATTGTATTATATTTTAATTTAGCCCCAGGCACATCATCTTCATTTAAATCGTTAAATGTAATATATTTTTATCCATAATTATATTACAATTATATAAATATCAACAAACAATCATAAACAAAACCAAAGCTATTATAATTATTGAAGGATGTATATATTCGAGAATGCAGTCATAAAAAATAAAAAGATAAATTCCACCGTTGGTTTGGTTTGACCGTTATTTCTATAAGACGTGAAAAATTATTTTTATTTTTTGACCAATCTACACAGTTAACTGTAGAATTTATTAATTATTGTTTAATATTATTATGTAAAATTGATTTACAACTCAACTAACTAATAATTATTTACCCTGATGAAGATACAAGATGTGTCGAAATGTCGGTTTTTAGTAATATTTTTTTTATAGCTGCATACCCGAATATACCCAGTCGACTATTCCAATTCTCATTGTAATTATTGTTAGAATAATTTCCAACCCTGCCACATCGCTGGAGTATAATAAATATCATCTATTAACACTAAAATAAATGAATATAGGTATTCATTATACAATGTTAATTAAATTATCCGAAGTTCTGTTATATAAATATGTAAAAAATCATTATTATTAAACTAGTAGCAGAGAAATGTTCTCTGAAGATACCTACGTCGCAAATTGTTTATTATAAATTCTTTATGATCAGTAATCACCATATTAAATTTTATATACTTGAAATTTCAGATGAAAATTGTAATTACAAAAAGTAGCATAAAATAGAGTTTTAAATGACGAATCTATTTACCGGTGAGTCCTTTAAAATTCAGTTTGTGTACGTGTTACATACAAAAAAATTAATTTATATGCTCTCTAAATTTGTTTAGTAACTATTCGAAATTATTAAATTATTAAAATCAGTTAAAATCAGTGATCTGTAATACATAATGGACTGGTCACGAGAAACGTCATCATGGAAATCCCTATTCTTGTTTAATTTTAATTGTTGACTCTCTCTAATATAGTAACTATAAACAAGAAATTTGATATGCGATCTTCAGTGGCGTCGACAATAATATTTTTTTTACATATACTGGTATATCCGAGGGTACCTATATCATTATCTATAAAATAACGTTTGGTGAAAAATATATTTTTTAAATATTTGAACTTATTTAAAGAAAAAGAAAACAAAGAATTAAAGTTTTGTTCAATCGGTAAACATTTCATGTATCTGGTCAAATGTCAAAAATGAATGTTCACTAAATAGTTTGAGGACCACTGGACACTCGCATCGTTGTGCTAGTTGCATAAAAATTGCGTATGACACGAAAACATCGTTACTTTCCAGTCCATTGTATTGAGGTCACTGGTTAAAATAATCCTATAAAATGTAAATAACAGCTCATTGCCTAGGTTACGATATTTTAAAGGACTGGATATCCAAAATATTATTTTTTGCACTTTCGGGACTAAAACTCTTCTTTAGTCTTTATTTTTAGGGATTAAGGTTCAATTTGATCCCAAAAGGATTATTTTTCATATTTAATCCCGAGGTCAATGAATTGAATGAATTAATCCCGTTGTCAAGTAAATTCGTGGTATTCTATTTGTTACAAAGTATCTATGGTAACAATATAAATATTTGTCATAAAGTTTACTGTCAAAATTGCAAAATGTCGCAAAATGTGTATTATTTTAAACTATTTTGTATTCGTTTGAGGATGAAATGCAAAAAATAGCGTATATACTACAGGACTAAAGTTCCTTTAATCCCTCAGGTGCAATTTAGTCCTGTTATATATAATATATAATATACTATTGCGAACTCAAAGCAGTACGCAAAGTAACGATTTTAGAGAGCATTATACTAAAAAATATATAATATGTTTTTGATGTTATTGTATGGTGTACCGTCTGCTTCTTCTTCATTGTCAATTTCTGTGATAGATGAAATATCTCAGTGATGTTTTGAGCAACGCCAGGAAGAGATTGTAATGTCTGTTCGCTTCTAAGTATTGAATAAAAGCTGTGGGCGCGCGCAGCTCGCATTAATTTCTAAAGCGTGCACCGGAAGCTGCGGAATAATAAAAAATGAACAATCCTTATCCTAGTAAACTCTTGCAATATTCACGGCTTTGTTAGCGAGCTCAGTTTTTAGTTATTTATACTCGGACTCGTTAATGTACAATGTGCCTACATTATTGTATGCTAATTAAATTGTATACACTTTGGGAAACTAATATATTAAAGCTTATTAGTACCTTTATAATTACTTGTTGATTTTTTCTTTTATTCGCATTTTATAATAATTACGAAACTTATCTCGCATTATCTACTGCATGTCCTACTGTATGGATATGGATATATCTATTTAAATAATTCTTAGCCGATTATCATATTTTAAAATTGTTTTTTATTTATATACCAAATACTAAAGAGTTTAAAGTTGTCCTTCCTTAACATACCATATAGGCTAAAAGCTAAAACTAATAAATTAAAAATATACTTTCAACAAAGGAAACAGCAGGTATACAAATACGTTGGTGTTTTGTCTATTCATAGCTCACACTATAAAGGATATTGGGTATACAATCAAATCATATACAGAATGTTCCACAACTTAGGACATAAAATTAAAGGGTATATACTGTACGACGTGCTGATCATAAAACTTTTTTTTTAAAATTCGCAAAATTAAGGGTACCTATAGTTTACTTGACGTGTGTACATTTTAAGTATCACTGTTTTGATGGTATTTTTGATCATTTGACATTTATTAATATTAGATATTATGTAAACAATTAAGTACTTTCATTGTATAAGATTTGAAAAAAAAATTATTAAAAATAACTACCGACCAGTGTTTCATGATCAGCACGTCATACAATATATACCCTTTAATTTTTTGTCCTAAGTGAAACATTCTGTATTTGTCATCATACCACCATAATCGAAATAAGGAATATTAATGAAAAAAACAAAAATAACATTTCCAGTAATGAGTAATAGTGAAGTAAAAAAGTTTTTAAATAATTTTATTTAAGATTCCATGACGTACATAGTATGGGCCGTGGTTTGTTTCATATGGAACGTTGTTATTGGCCGTAAAAATTTTCACGCGATGAGAACAAAAGAAGAGACATGATGCGGCAGAGAATGTAACTACCATCTGTCAGAGAGTACTTTAGGTACATTATTTTGTGTTTGATTTTATTTTATACTTTTAACTGGTACAAAACATTTTTAGCATAACAAGGCGACTTTTTAATTTAAAATAAATAAATAATTTGCTTTTAAGGAAAATGTAAAAAAAAATAATTAAAAAACACAGTGGAGGAGCCTACTTTGAATTTAAATTTACTTTTCATAGTACCTATTAACTCGAATCCAGTGCACTTAAATTGAACCGTGTAATATACTGTACTTACCCTGAATTTTTTAATTTATAGAAATTTTTTAAATTCGTAATCAATATTACTCGAAGTTATAAAATACCTATATAAACACTTATTAGAATTAAAGTGGGTTTGGATTTGAAATGCAATAAATTCATAAAAATAAAAAGATAAGAACGATTCCGTAGACAGTGAAAAATCGGTGAAAAACTTTTAAATTAATTCTGAGAAATTAACTCGTACAAAAAGAAAATAAAAACAAAATCTTGAAACCCAGTTAAATCGATTAAGTGCACCAATATTAACAAACGTATTATTATTATTTTTATCTAACTTGGAAATGGCAAATTCCTGTAATCATTTTTAGAAATAAATATTATTCTACGATGTGTCTCTAACTAAATATTTAATTAATTAATTAATTCTATTTTCTTACATCATTTTCAATTATGGAATGCTTACATTCTATCACTTGTTACAGAATGGAGTCATTCCGTCACTAGTGATGGAATAAAATGTGCCGAGTTATAATAATTTAACAACTAATAAATTCAATGTTTTTGGTTGGTGGGTAGCTTTAAAATATGTTTAGATTTATTAGTTTAATAATTTTATATAGAATATTATTTTATAAATACCTACATATATTTTTATTTTAATAGTTTTAGGTTATGTTTTTTAATGCAATTATAAATTTATAGTCGTAGAGAAAGTATAGTCTGCAACACGTTTGGAATGGCTATTCTGCTCTTGTGGAACCGTGATATTCGCCTACGGCTCACAAACTTCCCACTCGAGCTGAATATGCTTCATTCCACACTTGTTGCAGAATATACTATTAAAGTTTTAAAAAGACACATCTGTATATCCTTTCTTTCTCTATTAAATGTTTACAAACACATTATCCTGAAGTCAATAATAAACTGACAGTTTACAAAAACACTTTTACAGTATTTTTCAACTTCAAAATGACATTGCATAGCTAGGATTAGGATGCGAAAAGTACGAGTTTTGGGCTGGTTTTAGGCAGCCGTAGTCCGTAGTAGTAGGGAAAAGAGTGAAATAGGAAAAAAGTAGGAATTCGGAAATAACGCTTAACCCAAATTACTATGATAATTGTCATTTGATATTTACTTTAAAGGGGGTCACTACAAGCGTAAAAATGATGAAAAGTATGTCTAGTTTTTTCCATAAAATTGAAGTAAAAATTCATATTTTTAGGAAAACAAATACATTTTTGAATAGCTAAAGGTTGTCTCCAAATGCTTCTAATGTTACATTTTTCATTTTTGTAGGTACTCTATTTTTTATATTCATGGCTAAACATAGCCAATTTTAGCTATTGTGAGTGTTGTATACGTATTTTATCACACATTTTAAACAAAAAATTTAAAAAAGTGACATTAGACGCACTTTAGGACAACCTTTAGCTATTTAAAAATATCTTATTTGTTTAAAAAATAATAATATTGGAACCAGTTTTAAAGGAAAAACTGAAAATCGTTTTTCGCTATTTTGGCGGCTTGTATTGAACCATTACTCCAGTCAAAACGCGCGGGGGGGTCTGATATCGACAACCGGTTTGAGAAAAGGTCACTATAGGTTTTTTGGGTCGCTGAATCCGAATCCGGGGTCCAAAGTGGCTGGAAAATAGAGGAACACCCTTAAATCAGCAAAAACTAACCCTTTTTAGGGTTTTTTCGCATTATTTTTGAAGTGGAACTATAATTACCAAAGAAATACCATTTTTAAAGAGTGATTGATAAAATATCGAGGTTACTTCATTATGTACCAAATTTGGGGTATTAGGGCTTATTATAGGGGGTGAAAAGTACCCCCAAAATTAGAAAAAACGATAAAAACTACCGGGGGTAGTTAATAAATGGTGTCTTGGTAAAAATGATATTAAGTATTTTGTTATACCTACTTAATTTACCAATAAAGTTAAAAAAAATATGCCTAAATCTTGTTTTTATCGTTTTTTCTAATTTTGGGGGTAGTTTTCATCCCAAATTTTGTACATAATGAAGTAACCCTGATATTTTATCAATCACTCTTTAAAAAATGGCATTTCTTTGGTAATTATTGTTCCACTTCAAAAATAATGCGAAAAAAAAACCTAAAAAGGGGTAGTTTTTGCTGATTTAAGGGTGTTCCCCTAGTTTCCAACCACTTTGGACCCCGGATTCGGATTCAGCGACCCAAAAAACCTATAGTAGACCTTTTCTCAAACCGGTTGTCGATATCAGACCAGTTACTGGAGTACATTTGTAATTTAATTTTGCTGAATTAAATAGTTAATAAAGAGTTGTATTTATTTATTTAAATTAATAATTTTATTCTTTGTTTCTTCATGTGTAACATGCCGCACAGTGAAATCCAGCATTTATGAATCGACCATCCTTAAACTTGAGTCAGTTAATGAATATAGTTGTGTAGAAAAGGTAGATATGAAGCTCTACTCGCGCGTTATTCACATTATTATTCACTCGAATAAATTCATCTTAATGAGTAAAATTTACTCATTTAATGAAGTATTTTCTGAGTCATGCCGTCATGCGCAAATTCTGATGAGAAATGTGTGTGATTTTACGATATTAAAGATGCAGTGGAGCTGATTTGCTGATTTAAAATTGGGTCTTTACTCTGGGATGATAATCCGAGCAATTTCTCAGGGAAATGTCATGAAATCAAATCGGATTCGGTAGATTTTAACACGCGAGTACAAAGAATCGCGACAAACCAACAGAAACTCCAAGACTTGAAGGGTGCTCCACAGTCTTTTATGCGAAACTAGACAAGATTTAGGGCTACACAATATCTCCTCTAGGGACGGTTTTATATGAAAAGCTTATTTCACACACTGAAAAGTGCTCGACACTTTCCCTCGATTGAAACAAGATCCTTTTGAGAAGAATCCCAGCTTCATGGAATCATATTTCATATTAAGGAGGGTGGGGCGGTATAGAATATGTAGATGATCTCAGGATCTCCAGAAGTTCAAGACTTTGATTATACTCAAAGACAGAAGCTCATAAAATGTCGAATTTCTAACTGAAGTATGATTATCGTAAGTTTAGTTCCACAAAGTCTATTCCACTCTAAAAGATCTTATGGTGGGTTTATGTAGGAACTAAAGTATAAAATTAAGAAACTAAACTAAACTAAGAAGTTGAACTATTGACGATAGTTTAGTTTGTTAATTGTTTGTTGCACAAGTTTAATAATAATAATAATAATCTTTATTACGTAACAGGTTTACACCCTAAACAAGTAAATGAATACAAAAAACAATAGATTTATACGCTAAAACAGAATAATACAACATTCTTATTAAAAAATCTGACGTGGACACCACATGACTTCCTTGTACGCCTATTAAACTGTTCATACTTTTTCTTAATAACTAAAATGTAGAATTATATTATACAAATATATTATTATATAAGTACTACTACTACTGCTACTATACTCACAAATATATTTTAGTCATTTTATTTAAACTGCAGAAGAAGATATAAACGATATTTTACTATTGTCACTGCCACTGTCACTGTCATGTCATAATCATTTAAATTTTACGTAGTAACAAATGTTAATCGATCATGGACTACAAGATACCGAAATACTAAATTATAAATATATACTTTAATTATTCTTATGCCCGCTTTACAGGATCATATTTTTACATACAATTTTACATGTATTTCTTGTCATATTTTACAATTTATATTAGCATTTTACACGATCAAATATTCTCAGAATATTTGATACTATGACAGCGACAACTAATATATTTGTGGTGGCAATACTTTCCAGGAAAAACAACCAACTTCATTTGTGTTTTTTTTTCTTTGCTCTTCGTACAAGAAAATTAGTTTGCTTGTATTTTCCTGATTCCACATTTTTTACCGTTGATATCTGTGCCGTTGATTCTATACCGGCTTTTAAGTAATACTGTCAGTTGTTCGAAATTCAACCATAATAAGGATGAAGTTAGATCCTAAACTAAACGTCAAACGCGTTTCACACAAGTTTGCAACTACGAATTCTAAAACCCCTAAATATTACCAAAATATGATGAAAATGACCTTGATAAATTAGAACATCCTCTATTCCAACTATTTTTACAACATCGTATTGAACAATGTCATTCTGTAAAATTCTGTCGTTTTACACGGTCAAATCTCATTGAACAAGAAGATTTTGTAAAATTACATGTATTTTTATGACGATTACAATACTTCCTTATTACTCCGTACAAGGAAGTAAAAATACTAAATAAGTCACAATTCTCATTATAAAGTGTACACATAACAAAAATAGTAGATTTACTTAACGCTACAGTTTTGAATAGTGGTAAATAAATCGTTTTACGTGAGCGTGAAGTAACCCTTTGGATGTAATATGGAATTTTATTTAATAACAGAGTGGCATCAATCTTATTTTTTAACAAATTATTTAAAGTGTTAAGTGCGATGTGATCATGTCTGCTACTTATGGACTCAATATTAAAATGAGTTAGTAGAATATGTTGATCAATACCTTTTTCGGGATAAGTACGACATTCCTTAAACCATAAGAAAATATTTTGGAGTATCAAATTAAAATGCAGTATTCTAACTTAGATCTAATGTAGGCAAAGAGCTAACTATTAAACTGTTCTACTGTTCCGAATTATGAAACCAAGCAATTTATTTGCTGACGATACTAGTTTGGTAATATGTAAACAAAATGTCAGGTGCGGATCAAATGTTATGCCTAAATCTTGCATGCGAGATGCGAGTACATCTGGACAAAAATTGAGATTGAACGTAGTAGTCATACGAGAATAGGACATAATTTTAGACTTTTATATGTTCAATAGTAAGAAGTTAGAGTATTATACCATTGTTGAAGAGAATTGATGTTTTCTTGAAGTGTATGGCAATCAGAGATGGAAATTATTTCATGAAATATTTTGATATCATCAGCATAAAGTAGTATGTCACAGTTTATTGATTCGCAAATGTCATTTATAAATAATGTAAATAACAAAGGGCCTAAATTAGATCCCTGAGGTACATCCGACTTGGCTACAAAGGGCTCACCTTGAAAACCATTGTATGTTACAATTTGCAAGCGATCGGACAAGTATGATTTAAACAAATTTAGTAAAACTTTGTTCAAACCGAAGTTCTCCAGTTTATGTAACAGAATTTCATGACTTAATTTGTCGAAAGCCTTGGAAAAATCAGTGTAAATAACATCAAGTTGGCCATTTTCATCTAAGATTTCAGCGGCATGCTGTGTAAATATACTCAAATTAGTGACAGTGGAACGCATTGGCATGAAACCATGTTGATGGTCAGAAATGTAATGTTGTATTTGGGGAAAGAACTGGTTATATAGAATTATCTCCAGAAGTTTTGCAAAATTTGAAATAATGGAAATCGGTCTGTAATTGACAATATTAACGATGGGTCGCCTGACTTAAGTACTGGACAAACAAACAAATTTAATTTCCTAATGTATTTTTTCACTTAGTTGCCTACTATTAAATATGGTGGCGTTGGAGCAAGTGATATGTTATTCTATACAATAGCTCCAAATAAGTAAATGATAATTTGCTCATTTTTATGGGTCAAAATTTTCGAGTATGAGTTTTTAGTGGATAAGCACGTTTTAGGAGCCATAGAATACGAACAAAGTATTTTCAAGATGATGTCTGTGCATGTGTGCGCGCGCGTGTGTATGTATGTCCGTTAGGTTTGTATGTAACATTTTTTTCGGACTCTACAGGGTGGTTGATTTTTCATTGTACAGCTTATATCTTCTGAAATGGTAAAGATGCAAGAAAAAGTTAAATACAAAAGTTGTTTAATACAACCTGATCTATAATTTAGCATAAACAATTTTTTTCCAAGGCTCAAGGCTCAAGGCATCATAATACAATTTAAGTTATCGCACGGAGGTATATTTTTTAAAAATTTATGTCTAATTAATATATTATTGTAATTTATACACAAGTATCATGAACTAGTAGTACATTAATAAATAATAATAAATAAATACCATCTGAAACATGAGTTATATCAGAAGTGTTATATTTTAGTGTTATTTCGTGCGATTCGCCATTTGTTAGGGTGTATAGTATCGTCTCACTTAATGATACGTATAGTGTATAGAATATGCACAGCTGACCCCGTCATGATTGAAAGGAAGCCAGTTCAACAACCAGCGCCTCACCTCGCCTCGCCTGTAACCTACCTTAGTAAAATAGCGAATATTTGGGCACGTAGCACTAGCACGTGACATCGCGTGCTGCATAGAATTAATTTCCCTCCATTGAAAAGAGTGTGCGGCTGGCAGAAAGAAAACTCTAAAGAAACGTTGGCTGCCATTAAGGCTAGGTTAGGCGGACAATGAACGACAAAACGAACGTAGAGTAGCTATAGAACCAGAGGTGAACTTGCAGTTTCGCTCTGGAAAGAAAGGGCCCGTGGAATTTGGCCCCGAATAAAAGATCTCAAGCTTACAAAATAATGTAGATTGCAGTTTACATAGGCATCATCTGAATTTAGTTAAAAAATACCTATACAAGGTGGCGCAAAAGTAATTTTCTAGGACAGTAGGAACTTTGTTTGTAAATAAAAAAAATCTGACGTGGACACCACATGACTTCCTTGTACGCCTTGTGTGTTCATACTTTTCTTAATAACTAAAATGTAAAATAATATTAAAAATTCTTTTAACTTATTATACTAATACTCACAAATATATTTGATTTAAACTGCAGAAGAAGATATAAAGCATATTTTACTATTGTCACTGTCATGTCATAATCATTTAAATTTTACGTAGTAACAAATGTTAATCGATCATGGACTACAAGATACCGAAATACTATAAATTATAAATATATACTTTAATTATTTTTAAATGATAGCAGATACAAAAATATTTATAAAATACCGATTGTAGGTAATAATCACATAATCTTTCATTTAAAATAAAAAAAATTGTCTAAAATTAAATATTTATCGAAATATTTTTAAAAAGTACTACTTCCGGTTTGTAGACTGCAACCAAAAATAGGAGGTGCACAACTAGATGCTATAACAGTCCTAAATACAAAATTTCAACTTTCTACGTCTAACCGTATTTGAGTTATGCGACACACATACGTCCGTACGTACGTACGTACGTACGTACGTACGTACGTACGTACAGACGTCACGTCGAAACTAGTCATAATGGATTCAGAAAAGGTCAAAACGGATATTTCCGTCAAAATCTGAGAACCGAAATTTTTCGCGATTACAATACTTCCTTACTTCGTACAAGGAAGTAAAAATTGGTTATGTTTGCTGATTATGTTTACTTAAACGTTAAACGTGTAATTTTTTTCCCATTAAGTGTCCCCGCCATATTTGATGCACATTCAGACTAATTTCACAGAATTTCCATGACTTGTATCAAAATTCTGGCGATAAATTATTCTATTCTTGTCTTATCTGTGGCTTGTTGGTATAGACCCCAAAGAATGAAGTCTGAAACGGTCCAATTGGGCGATCTCGCGGGTCAGTGCAAATCGCCAAAACGAGAGATCAAGCGGCCACAAACGATTGCTTCAGAATGTTCACTGTTTGTGCTGAAACTACATGTTCTCCAAATTCAATTCGTCAATTTGCGGCAGCAAGAAGTCGTTGATTATGGGTCTATAGCGCTCACCAATCCTTTATTTTATCTATGCACCAGTCACTGTAACGGCGCGTTTACATTGGAGGAGTAACTGAGACAGTTACTGGTACAAGTAGCGGGCTATACTAGTATACTCAACTAAACGCTAGGCTAGTAGGTGTTTACACCATAAATACAATTTAGACGATTAGCTATAGTTCTAGTACCAGTATGAGTTGTTATGTAGGTTACAAAATGAATTATTTTCATGGTTGTATATCATCTCGTACAAAATCTATTATTAAACGAAATAAAGTAAAGCTGTATTTACAATTTTCGGAATGCGTAATAAAAGAAATAAATAGGGAGATCGAGGAAGAAAAAATATAGTTCTACAAACTTTATTGTCTCCGATTCAGACCACTTCTTCATTTTAATAAAGTAAAAATACCTAATTTAACTATAAAACAATTCTCTTTAAAATGAGACGTCAAAACACACTAGTATATCCCTAATCACTAGTGACTGTTTACATTGGTATAGTGCAGAGATGAGTGTAGTGGATAGTGCAGAATGTATGTGGAAGGGGAAGGCTAGTAAGTGAGTAGCTAACCCGGGAGGTTAGTTACTTCACTACCCAAACTACTTATACTAGTACTAGTACTGGTACTAGCTTCTGTTGGCTACATTGGATGAGTAGCGGTCGGGCGAGCTAATAGTACTAGTAACTAACCCATTTACACGACCAATGTAAACCCGCCTTAACAGTGTTGCCACAGCAGCTTGACCAAACGGCTGCTCGGGAGCCGGCCACGTCTGCTACTGCCCTGTGTTAAGCCAGACTTAACGATAGGTGATTCATATTTTTGTCTATTTTGTCTCGTTTTTGATTAGAAATGAAGTACCTATATTAAATCTGTTTAAAGGGTGCACTTTTTCGTCCAAAGGAATATAACCATATCTAATAAAATGTTGTTTGAAGTTATTGGGCTTGTCATGAAAAAGTTAATACCTATTATCTGTTTTGTACACTAGCACATAAAATAGTTAAATAGATGGGGCAAAAACTTAATTTTTAATAGTATTTTAGGACACTAAACAGTAAAAATAGAGCAAATTTAACAGTAGCTAACGTCCTATCCCAGCAGGTGATTACTGATTAGATACATTTTACTGTGTGTAATACACTCTTAACAAATAGGTATTATTATTTATGTCCATGTTTAACGTAACCAAATTTTATTCAATTCGATCTAAGCTTTATTATGTTATAAGCAATAATAAATAATTATGTTAGCAAGAACTTTCAAGCAGAATACTAACTAAACGTTACACTTTTACGATTTACTTTACGAGTAAAAGAAAGTTTAGTTAAATTATCTTATTTTAGTTTCAAGAAACTTTGAAAAACTATGTCTATGTACTATGTGTTCATCTGTTCATATTCTACAGAAGCCCCAGCAAGAATGGCATTTCAGTGTGTTTAAATGAAACAAATGTGTTCTTAAATTTAATTATCTTTTTCAATTTTTTCAATTATTACTGAAGAATTCTTGTTAATACCCATGCGTATATCCTTACAATAGTTTACATGATTTATAAATGAGGCATCAAGATAGTAGGCGACCTATCCAGTGCGCCACTGAGTAGAGCTCTGCAGAAAGTGCGACAGGGCCTAAGTTCAATTATTGACAGGCATAAGGTGTTCAGTTTAGCGATAAAGCGTTATGTAGGGTACAAAAAGCTTTTAGCGTGTACAAACAGCGGCACAGGTACATGCAACTAACTTCCTTCACGCTTTTAAAACACGACCAACAGCAGCATAAAAGAGGCAAGAGCTTTTTGTTGTTCCTTGTTGTTGACACATTCATCAAATATTCTATATTAAATTTAATACCTTTTTACCATCACTAGATTTTACATCAATTTTCAATACATTGTTTGGAATACTGTCAGTATGTGAACCAATCGAACACGATTAGGGGCGACGATAAATAATCAGTAAAATGGGAACACACATCGAAGTAGAAACTCGAAAAAATTCAAGCACTTGGTGATATTACATGAATTTTACATGCATTATTTTAATATGATACAGATACATAATTTTACCATGTTGCTAAAGTAACGTACCTAAATAAATCACAAAAATAATAAAAATATCTTAAAAGTATACAAATGAGAACTGATCAACAAGGATTATTATACTTAAAAGATCAATAATTAACAGTTGTGCCTTTTTTAAATTTTAATAAAAAAATTATACATTATTATAAAAATTTCGAAATATTCATAAAATTTCCAATTTATGCAAACTTTCCTGGGTTATATCTCATGTGAACATGTGATAGAAATTTATTTTTAAAATTTTAAACAGGCACATTTGTACATCCACTCTTTCTCTATTAAATGTTTATAATAACATTATCTTGAAATTAATAACAAAGTAACAGTTTACTCGCAACGAAAGCACAGTTGGTATTTTTCAACTTCAAAATGACATTGCATTAGTGTTGCCACGAGACGAGACAAACGAGATGTCTCGTCTCGTCTCGTCTCGTCTCGCCTACTGTTTATCTCGTCTCGGCGATATTTTATCTCGATTTTCGAGACGAGACGAGACGAGATAAAAGAAGCCGAGATTGGGTCGAGACGAGACGAGACGAGAGGACGAGACGAGACGAGAAGACGAGACGTCTCGAATGTCTCGATTATGATAATAAATTAAGTAGATTAATTAGATGTCCATGTATTTGAATGTGCTAGATCCATAATGTGTGTATGTGCTATATTTGACATGTGCTTACGTACTGGAAGCAAAAGTATAGGATTTTGTTTCTGCAAATTATTTATTTTTTAATACAAAAATGTTGGAGAACTGAAGCAAATTTTGTTTGAAAGGTAAACACTAAAATAAAGTGCAGAATTATACCTATTTGTTTTAATTTGGATTATTATTATAAAAAAATAAACTTTCGCAGATTGACAAAGTGCTATCTTATTGACAGCTGGCAGTCTGTGAAGTGTAACTTTTGGTGCCTAGGCAATAAAATTATTGTAATGCCTAGGCTTACACAACAATTAGTGCGACAAATATAATATACCTAGGTACGTATTTTTTTCATATGCAAATTATAAATATTAAATGTTTATTTACGAGAAGTACAGTAGCAAATTGTTGTGAAGGTACTGTGGATCATAAAAGTATGAGTAACAGTAACAAACATTATGTAGTACCTACCTACACTTGTAACAACATAGACATGAAGGGGAAGCACAAAAATTTAATATGAGACACCGCGAACCAGTCCCAGAGAGTTATCTTTACGAGTTTAGATATTATTATATTGTTCAAATTGCATGAATTTATGTATGTATGAATGTATATTGTTCAACAAAATATTTAGATTTTTAAAAACGAGATAAAACGAGACGAAACGAGACAGAGAGTATCTCGTCTCGTCTCGGTCGTATCTCGTCTCGTCTCGGCAAGGTTTTATCTCGGTATTTCGAGACGAGACGAGACAGGTAATTATCTCGTCTCGTCTCGTCTCGTGGCAACACTACATTGCATAGCTAGGATCCGGCAAAGTACGACTTTCGGGCTGGTTTCAGGCTTCCGTAGTAGTGGAGAACAGAGTGGAATAGAAAAAAAGTAACATCGAGAGTATTCGGGAAAAACCTAGAAGATTTCATTGAATTTCTGCTGTTTGTGAAGTCTCAATCTCAAGATGAAGGTTCTAAAAAATGTAAAAAAAATTGAAAATTGTTCAAGAAATTACTTTTAAAAACCATTCCTTGAATCGTAACATACAGTCAAAGTGCTATAAGCATGGCATTCCAATCATTCAAATGTATAAATTAAGTTCGTTTGATGTACCTGTCATACCTTTTTAAATAAACTTTGTAACATACACAATATGTGACGTGTGTGAAATCTGTATTCAGTTATTTTGCCAACTATATTTATTCATACGATTTTCAATAATTGTGCGCATATTTCGTAAATGTCAAACCTGTCAAACTGAATTTGTTATTTTCACGGCATGTAATTTAAAAATTTACCTATATTTCTAATAAAGAATAAATCAAATGATATAACTTTGTGCTTTATTAGTATTAAACTAGTAATAAAGTAAATCCAATTCAAATTTGCACGTTTTGTTACCGACTCGATAATATTTTTAAAATACAATGTAAACGTAGAATGTGACATCATCAGATTGGAATGCTATTCTTTGAGCACTTTGACTGTATACTGGGTGTCCCATTGTCCCATTTTAATCCGCCACTAGCGATAACTTTGAAGTAGTGCAGTGAGGCAAAAAGTGTTCCAAAAAAATTGGTTATGAGGGGGACATATGTCGTCTACCTTTCCCCCCCTTAGATCCCCTGGGAGCCGGAACGGGGGGCAACTTTAAAATTTTAAATGGAAACCCCTATTTTTATTGCAGATTCGGATAAAACGTTAAAAACTAGGTGAATTTTATTCGGGGTGTTTTTTGAATTTGTTGATAGATGGCGCTGTAAACGTCATAATTAGAATTTTTGATTTGATGACTGTGTTTATTTTATTATTTATTATTATTATTTTAACCCTCCGCCCCCCCCCCCCCTAACCCAACTGACAGCTTGCAGCTTCATTTAGTGCGTAATTAATAAGTGGTGTATCCGTTGTGTACAGGCTCACGTCTTTAGTAGTAACCATCACTTCATAATAATAACGTGACACAAATTTCAATCCAATGTTCAATATATCAATATCTCGTATATCTATTGCGTATCGCTCCGTAATAATTGCCACTTACAGTAATCCCTGCTGCAGTACTTGATAAAATTTTATTTTCTATTAACCTACATACTTTAAAATTTGCATAGCTCAATATAATATGAAGTTTGATTTAATGAACTAAACCTATCGAGAATACAATACTGCGTTTATTTATTAATTTATCGGTCAAGCACCAACATATTGTAATTTCGAGAGCTGGTAGCATGATTATATTATATTTATTTATTGCAAAATCAATACCCACCTACTCCTAATCCGAATTGCATGTAGGTATGATTTCTGATATGATTATGTTATTATGTTAGTAAGTACTCAGAGATCAAGCCACGACTAAGGGAGTACAGACATATTAACCCTAGGATTCATGAGTGTATCGGTCGGTACCTATACATATTTACATGACGTGGATATAAAATACCCGTAACTAGAAATTATAAAACGCAATATTACTAAAAAAATTGCACTATTTGTTGATATATTTCATTGTTTGTAGCATTTTAACATTGTTACATTCGATGTTATGGTAGGGTATTTCGGTAATTTTTAATTTTTTAATATGCTATTCTGCATAAAAAATAAATAAATATGTATTTATACTTCCTTGTACGGAGTAGAAAGGAAGTATGGTAATCGCGAAAAATTTCGGTTCCCAGATTTTGACGGAAATATCCGTTTTGACCTTTTCTGAATCCATTATGACTAGTTTCGTCGTGACGTCTGTACGTACGGACGGACGGACGTATGTGTGTCGCATAACTCAAATACGGTTAGACGTAGAAAGTTGAAATTTTGTATTTAGGACTGTTATAGCATCTAGTTGTGCACCTCCTATTTTTGGTTTCAATCTATAAACCGGAAGTAGTACTTTTTTGAAATATTTCGATAAATATTTAATTTAAGACAAATAATGTTTTTATTTTAAATGAAAGATTATGTGATTATTACCTACAATCGGTATTTTATAAATATTTTTGTATCTGGTATCATTTAAGAATAATTAAAGTATATATTTTTTTATAATTTAGTATTTCGGTATTTTGTAGTCCATGATCGATTAACATTTGTTACTACGTAAAATTTAAATGATTATGACATGACAGTGACAATAGTAAAATGTGCTTTATATCTTCTTCTGCAGTTTAAATAAAATCATTAAAATATATTTGTGAGTATAGTAGCGGTAGTAGTAGTACTTATATATTAATATATTTGTATAATAAGTATAATAAAGTCAGATTTTTTTATATTTTTCTACATTTTAGTTATTAAGAAAAGTATGAACAGTTTAATAGGCGTAGAAGGAAGTCATGTGGTGTCCACGTCAGATTTTTTTGTTTTACCATACAATGCAATATTTAATGTTGAATTGCATGGCCTGATAACGTCCTAATAATATTTTCAAAGGAATGTACTGATACACATATATCCAAAATTTAGTGTCAACTCCAACTCAAACTCAAAAAGTTTTCCGATACTTTTCTATTTAGGTACTATTTCATCGACACAATAACATTTCATAACACTTCAAATGCAATGTCAATAATGATGTATTTTGACTTTACCACCGAAGTGGTTTTAATTGATGTTTGATGTAAATTTAAACCTAGCACAACATCCACTTCATGTTGAAATTATGTACGGTGTAAATAATTGTTTGTAAATGTAACTTAAATCCAATATTTCTATTTTTGCAAAACTTTAATTTTGATGGTTATATTATTATTTTGTTATGGTAAATAGCTGTCAGTTTGTTTTTTTCGTAAATAAAACTTACGTTTAATGAATTGAAACGTTGAATTTGAAATAGAGACAGTATGTGAGGCTGCTACACTCTGGTTTGATAAAAGATGTTAAAGTAAACGCATGTAAAATAGCATACGTACCTATATTATTAAGTAGTTATAAATTCTGAAAGTTGTTTCTATACGGTATTTTTTTTTAAAATATGTTTGTTTTAAAATATAATAATATTTGTTAGGTACCGTTAGTTAGTACCTATACAATAGTTATTCTTCTTCTTACCTAATCGACGTTTCTATTTAACCTTAAACCTTTACAGGGCCAGTAAGATCACAAAAATAATTTCACAGTTTTGAAACTCATGTTGTCATGTTAAGGCGCATCTCTTGCTAAAAAATTCAATGCAAAAAAGCATATTACAATAGGTCATTTTGTGACTTTGGCTTTGAAATCTCTGATTTACAAAAGGCCTTGCGGTATTTTGTGAAATGATTTCTAAAAATGACTAAAAAGCTAAAATTTGATTTTTTACAGTCAATTGGTTAACTGTTTGGAAAGAATCTCTCTGTGTCTATAGCCGACCAATGTAGGTACATTATTGATTTCATAAGAAAGACAAAAAAATTTGTATTATTAAACGTATAAATTGAATAATTAAATGATTAAAATTAGTTAATTGATGTCACTTGTTTTTATCGATTCACTAATGATTCATGATTCTTCGTGCTAAATTTCATTTCAAATTTTTTAATAATATAGCCAGAATCGTTGAAATTGTGAAGCTTCTGGATTCACAAGTGTTGCGCCATACTCAAAAACGACGTCAGCTTTAATGTAGTGAGTCAAATTGCTGACGTACTTCACTCTGTAGATTTTACCTTTTTTGAAGAAATCCCAATGAAATCTCCGCCTACTCCATACCGTGATATTCAAAGTAAACGCAGTCTGAACTTCTGACCCCTGTAAGCGAATGGCTTTCGCATATTGCGTGGGCGATCACGAGGGCTTAGGGCGCAAATGAGCCTACGTGAATTACAAGCATTAATCATAGCTGTCTAGATTTGATTGGACATTGGTCGTCCTCGGCTCGTCGACGTTATGGTTCAAAGAACGGATGACCCATCATTGCATCCGGCCCACAGCACGATTCCTAGATTGCAGGGTTGAGTAATGAAGTTTTACTGTTTTTACCTTCCGCTTACCTGTAAAGGAAGGTATTGGAATCATGCAAAAAATCGGGTTGTGAGTTTTAAGTGGATGAGCACGAATTAGGGTCCTTACAACTCATTTTTGATAGTTTCTCGATGATGTCTGTATGTATGTGTGTATGTGTGTGCGTGTGTGTGTGTGTGTGTGTGTATATGTGTGGTCCGGGCCGATGCCGGATGTCGCATAACTCAAATACGAATTACCCAAAAAATTTGATATTTGGTATTTTACAATTGTATACGAATAGGAAGAGCATATCAGATTTTGGTACAAAT
The DNA here is from genome assembly GCA_947534325.1 of Agonum fuliginosum. Lineage (NCBI taxonomy): Eukaryota > Metazoa > Arthropoda > Insecta > Coleoptera > Carabidae > Agonum > Agonum fuliginosum. The sequence goes on along the minus strand of OX384029.1, from coordinate 9,400,424 downwards.
ATCTTCACCGGAAGTGATATTTTTTGAAGATTGAACAAGATAATTGTCAAAAATTTATATAAATTTTGATAAATATAATATTTATTTGTAATAAGAATAAGAGGCAAAGTTATTTGCAACTTACGTTATAAAAAAATTGTCTTTATCTGGTAGCATTAAAGAACTGCAGTAAAATTTAAAAAATAAATTTATCAGATAAAACGTTGAAATCTTGTGATCCATGTTCGGTTGATTTTTGTTTCTGCGTAAAAAATATTGACAGGTGAGACGGGTGACAAGTTGACATACTAGCGCCATATAAGTCATAAGTAAGATATTAAATGTAGTAATTCAACGGAGGATGGCTTCAACACAGAAGAGTTTGCCTGTGAACGAATTTTTTGATTCAGGTGATGCAAATTTCTATGTTTGAATATTTTAGATTTTTATTTGTATATTTTAGGGACACCGGATTGTATACGTATACATTTATGTTTATAAGTCTAGATTTGGCGGAAGGTTGTGTGCAGGCCACTTCAGATTTTTTTATTCCGGGAATTTTAATATCAATCTGGTCTAGATTACAAACATGTTTAAATATCTATCAGCCATTTTTACTGCAATATTTAAAATAAAATGTATTTGTCGTGGGCAGATTGTAAAATTAGGCTTTTTATAAAAAGCCTAACCATGTAAACATATTATAAAACACAATGTCACATCATTTTATTTCTCTCAAGAAAGTATTACGTTCTTTATTTAGTTCAGTTCAATAATCAACCAAAACTGTGGGATTCAGTTCAGAGTTTCTAGCAAAAGCCTCGTGTTTCGTCTTATTGTTTAATAAAATCATATGCCTAATCATTAGAGTGCGAATTATAATGCAGGAAACTGTGATTAAAATATACATGCGCAATATGCATTGAAATAAGGCCAAGATATGCTCAATATATCCACAAAATTAAACAAAAAATATGCAATATTTTACAAATATGCAGATATGCAACATAATTTTATTCATTTTTACGAAAATTTATTTATATAAATCAGAAAAAAACTACATTTGGTCAATAATGCACAAGAATATCATATAAAATAAACAAAACAACATAAAACTTCTGGAATACGACTTGTGTGCCTACCTAATAATTGTAAAAATTACTGTAAGTGGTATCGAATTTGGGAGAATATAAATTTTATACATTTCAAATTTTTTTAAAATTGGACTTTTGGGTTAAAAGATACGAAATGTGCAGTTATAGTCGTATCCATTTATAATAAATATATTTTAAAAATTTAAAAATATGTAAAAAATATTGAAATATGCAAAAAAATTATTCCATACTTTGATTTATTTTTGTATGAAATGCAAACATTTGTAAAAAATACCAATATGCACAATAATACAATACATTATGCAAATACATATAATCCGCAGTCTACGAATCATTTAGAAAATGACTAGGTGTTTTATAAAACGACTACCCTGCGACGTACCGATATATCGCAATTTACCATTTAGTGTGACAACCTCACATATTGTGAGCCAGTACCTAAGTCAACCAACCAACCTGTATAGCTATAATATAATTATTGGAAAAGGGGTGATTTACCATTTAGTGTGACAACCTCACATATTGTGAGCCAGTACCTAAGTCAAGTCAAAAAAAGTATCTTAAATTTAGATTTCAACAAAAATTAGAAATAAATTGATGACACTAAAGTTTTAAATTTACTATAAAAGTTAATAATAATTTCTGATTGTTCATTAGAGAATGGCACCTTCACATATTACTTTAGGATGTAATGCAGTTGCCTAGTTGTCAACTCAGCTTTAAAAAGCTTATAATAAGTTATACTCGTATTCACTAAATTTTCTTTTTTTGTATTAGGACTTTTGACCAATTTAGTATTTTCAAACATAATAATCCGTTGTTAGAGGTATTGAATAAAAAATTTCAAAGATTTTTGACAGTTCTCATTGCAAATTAATCTTATAATGAATAAATTATTTAATTTGTCGTAATAGGTAAAGGATAGTACCTGCTTTCTACTCGTGTTTAACATGGAAATACTCACCCAAATGACTTGCATTCTTGTTAGTATACTTAGTAACTCGCACTTAATAATATGCCGTAAAACGGGGAACTTGAAATCGTGGGGACGACAGAATTTTTTCCCTGGTCTAAATTAAATAAATCAGAGACATCTTGTAGTTAGTAATGTAAGTGTTTAGAGATGCACAGTATAGGTTTCCAATCATACTTTTCAAATATCATCGGTGATTATAACCATCACCTGTTGCTGTGACAACAATCCAAAAAGATAAGAAAATGATGTTTTTTATAACTGTGACAATTCCACTCATAGTTTTTCATCAAATCAAAACACAGTATTTGCTGAATTGTACCAATCACAGACGAACTACAGTGACAATTTTCACTAGTGAAAATTGCCGCGAAGCGTTGCTTAGATATTACCTATGTCAGTTGATGATTGTTTTAAAAATACATTACTTTTTTTGGAATAAATAAAATAATTCGAGAAATTGTCAAGCCGAATACCATAATGGTATTATATATGAAAATTGTATGATACAAATAACAGCCAATAGAAGAATAGATTATAATAATAGTAACCATAGTTATATAAAAATTTGGCGGAAATTTTTTACTAATAGCTTGAGGAACTTAACTGAAATTAATATGCGGGAACTTTACCGTCGCATATGTCAGTTTGATATTAAATTAAAAAATGGTTAAATTGCCATTTTGAGAGTAAATAAGCTATTATTAAAGTAAATAATACATGTTAGGTATATAAGGTACATATTTAGTGAATATTTATAAGTTTCTATTGTAAAAAGAATTCAAAAATAGAGCGGCGGTGTCATTGCGATTTTCTTACCGAATATGCACTCGTGCATTAATTCATGCCCAGCAAATTTTTTATTGTGCATTCCAACAACGTCTTAATTCTCAAAAAATCCGAAAAGAATTAATGCACATCATGTAAATATCGATTGAAATTCTTTCATATCTGATCACGTGTGCGAAATTGACCAATGAGACCAACTGACAGCAACCCATGGGACATTTTCACTTATATAGGGTCTTTCAATAGGAGTGATAGTTTATTCAATAAAGATTTCTCGGTTTTATATATATATATATATATATATATATATATATATATGTATATATATTTTATTTACTTCTAGGTGTCACATTATTTAGTATAGTGTGCAGTTTCATGATGCAGCGTTTGACGCCTCTAGACCGGTTGGAAATAATAAAAATATAGCAAAGTTCGACTTCAGTTGTGGGTGCTCAACGTTTATTCACCCCAGAATTGGGTCTCCGTCACCGTTACTCTGCGCAGGCTATAAGACGCACTGTGATAAAGTTTGAGTTAACATTACTAAGACAATAAGCCACCAAGAAGACAACGAAATGTTCGAAGTGAGGAGAATATCACAGCTGTAGCGGCCAGTGCTGCGGATGAGACAAATTCGGCCAAATTGGAGCGATCTTGTGATCAGTGTCAACAAAGCCGTGGTGGACATTTGAACGATATCTTGATAAATTGATATGTCAAACCGTTGACGTTTTATTTAAAATTAAAATCCTATCACTCTTAATGAAAGACCCTATATATCAAAATGACAGAATGACATATGACAAAATTATTGACTGTTATGTACTTTAATAGTATGGTTTTAAAATGGCTTTCCTGTTTTCAATAAATAATTAAATTACAACTGCGAAAAAATTTCTAGCCAAATAACCCTCGGCCATTGATAAATAACTTATAATTTTGTCACAACTACCTCGAGCACGATGCTTTTAAGTTAACAGCCGTCCGCCCGCGCCGTCGAGCTTAATATTTTTTGATTTATTTTTGTATTTATATTATCACACGTTAAAGTTTACCAAATTTATTATCAGGTAGCTCGGAACTATGAACATATGATTTTGTATTAGTAGGTAGTATAACGTAAACAGAAAATAATAGATCTGGATGTTCAGTCAATGTCAATATATAAAATTTAATACTAAATCCGGCGTTTCAGCTTGATTCAAGCCGTCAATAAAACGTCGCATTGAAAAATACATAACATCCAACTATTTTATTTTCTTTCAGTAAAAGAAATAAACCTGAATCCGCAACACGACTCCACGACTGTGATATTAATTTATGTATAATCTATTCGTTTTCTACGATACAAAATACTCTCAACAGTGCATATAAGTGTTCTCCACCCATATCACTGTCACTGTCATTGATATAACATCCTGCTACATGCAATGGCGGATTTAGAAAATTTAGACAGGGGGGCACAAATCTAAACCATTGAAAATAGGCGTAGCCAGGATTTTTGTTTGGGTCAGTATTTTCTGAAATATGGTGTTATTCAAAAAATAAAAACTAGTCTCTAAATTAATTTAGTTCCCCGGGGAGAGATTAACCCCCAATCCTTCCACTGGCTACGCCTATAACATCGAAATATGTTCTAAAACTCGCTACTTGCATCCTATAAGTCATTTTACAGAAAACTCAAAAAACGTTTGGCGAGTTTTGAATTTGCCATTGTGGCAATTTATTTTTTTGTTTCATGCAACTGGCAAAATAAACATTTTAAAAGGATAATTTGTGTTTAATACGTCGGATACAACCATATAATAACATCAAAACCTTCCATAATATGCAAACTGTCAGCTAATTGACAGATAAAATTATTGAATTGTTTTAATATCGCTGACGTTGATGATACGATTAAGCTTTGCATATAACGTGAATTATATTAGGCCTCCTTAAATGTTAAAAGAGACTCGGTTTCACCTTGTCGCTTACCAACATCCTCGGTATTATAAATCGCATAATATTATTGTTATATTAATAGCTATATTATAAGTGGAAAAGGGGTGATTATAAATAATGCAATTGAAAAATGCGCCGCAGTCCAATTTTTTTTAGTTTAAGGCAAATACCTTTAAATTATGTTGTAATTTAATGTAAAATGTCTGTTTTAGAGTATTGTTTTTAAAAACAAAAATGTTCTAATCACAAGGGGAGAACGTGCCCGGGTGCCCTCTAGCCCTAGCCCTACAGCAGCCACTGGCCACTTGTGTGCATGTGTGTGTTCGTGTGTGCATGAGCATGTGTGTGTGTGTGTGTGTGGATGCGTGGTAGAGCTACCACAACCGCTCTACCATCTCGTCTCGCATCGCGACGGTGTCAAGTGCCTGGAAAACAAATGACTACACGCCGCCCTCCTGGGACAAAAACAATTGATTTACGTTCTTCCCGCTTGAATCCCGTCGCGATGTCTCACAGTCTCTCATCGCACTGACCCATGAGGATGCTGCGGTATGTTTTATTGATGTTTACGATACCAGGATATACGATCGAGTTTTAAAATGTTGGAGTGCTGATACATTTTAAAGTGGACAAACAAAAACAATTAACTTTACGACGAAGTTGGACTGTAAAAGAGGTTGACATACCTACTAAAACATGTTGATAATAATAGATAAATTAATGTTTAAATAGTAAAAATACAATTTTAAAATGGTTAAAATCATAAATAATTTTAACTACTCGTAGATTAAAGATATAATCAGGCGATGTACCCAGCGCTTTTATCGGATTTTTGTCTATTTTGTTTATGATGAATATTGAAGTAAATAAAATAGTATATTACATAATGAGCGAAAAAACTGATTGATATCGTATGAGTGAAAATGTTGATACACGAGGCTTGTCGAGTTCGGTAATCTCACGAACATTCGATAGACACTTTGCCGAGAGTTGTGTACACTATTTTTCCCACGACCATAAATATTAAACATTTTATTTAGGAATATATTTTGATGTGAACTGTCACTGTCATATTTTCCAAAACAAGAATATAAATTTTGCTTAAATTTTTAAATTATACCAGATACAGCAAATTAGTCCAGTAACCTTGTCATGGTTATAATGGGCCTAAGTTGCATCAAGTGGTGGTAGTAGGTTTCTATTTTTTTTCTTGTATAGGATGTGACTGAGATACAAAATCCAAGTTTTCGACCTCGGCAACCCTCCGGAACACTTTTGAATATCTCAAAAACTGCTAAATTTTTGCACTTTTTTCGGTTTCTTACCATTTTGACTATGAAGGAGCACGATTTCGACAAAAACCATTCTATACATTTTTAAACTAGATTAAATTGTCTACAATCTAAGACCAGAATGGGCTCGGTAGTCCTAATAGTTTTCGAGGTACAGCTTTTCAAAGTTTGGCAAAATATACAGATTTGAAACACCAACCGTTTCTCTCTACAAAAATTTTACTATATTCTCTTGCGGAAGAACTTTAAATTTCAGCTCAAGAAAGACCATTGAAAATTTTTTACAGAATGTATCTTATAGAAAAAAGTACGAGGAATACAGTGCTGCAAACCGGAAGTCAATATCATTATTCGGTCAGATATTATAGTTAATTAAACACAATAAACAAAAGAATAAACAAAAATTTTACTATATTCTCTCGGGGAAAAACTTTAAATTTCAGCTCAACCAAGACCACTGAAATTTTTTGGCACAATGTATCTTATAGAAAAAAGTCCGAGGAATTCAATCCTGCAAACCGGAAATTTCTATCATTATTCGTTCAGATAATATAGTTGATTAAAAACAATGAACAAAAGAGTAAACATAAATTTTACTAAATTCTCTCGCGGAAAAACTTTAAATTTCAGCTCAAGGAAGACCACTGAAAATTTTTGACAGAATGTATCTTATAGAAAAAAGTACGAGGAATTCAGTGCTTCAAACCGGAAGTCAATATCATTATTCGTTCAGATATTATAGTTAGTTTTTCCCCGAGAGAATATAGTAAAAAATTTGTTTATTCTTTTGTATATTGTGTTTAATTAACTATAATATCTGAACGAATAATGATATTGACTTCCGGTTTGCAGCACTGAATTCCTCGTACTTTTTTCTATAAGATACATTCTGTCAAAAAATTTCAGTGGCCTTGGTTGAGCTGAAATTTAAAGTTTTTCACCGAGAGAATTTAGTAAAAATTTTGTTTATTCTTTTGTTTATTGTGTTTAATTAACTATAATATCTGAACGAATAATGATATTGACTTCCGGTTTGCAGCACTGAATTCCTCGTACTTTTTACCTTCCGCTTACCTGTAAAGGAAGGTATTGGAATCATGCAAAAAATCGGGTGGTGAATTTTTAGTGGATGAGCACGAATTAGGGCCCTTACAACTCATTTTTGATAGTTTCACGATGATGTCTGTGTGTATGTGTGTGTGTATGTGTGTGTGTGTGTGTGTGTGTGTGGTCAAGGGGTGTTAGTCGCATAACTCAAATACGAATTACCCGAAAATTTTGATATTTGGTATTTAACATTTGTATACAAATTGGAAGAGCTCCCTAGATTTTGGTACAAATATCTTCCTCGGAAGTGATATTTTTGAAGATTGAAAAGGTTAATTGTCAAAATTGTATATAAATTTGGAAAAATATAGTATTTATTTGTAATGAGAATGAGAGGAAAAGTTATTTGCAACTTACGTTATAAAAAAATTGTCTTTATCTGGTAGCATTAAAGAACTGCAGTAAAATTTAAAAAATAAATTTATCAAATAAAACGTTGATATCTTGTAATCCATGATCGGTTGATTTTTGTTTCTGCGTAAAAAATAATGACAGGTGAGACGGGTGACAAGTTGGCATACTAGCGCTATATAAGTCCTAAGTAAGATATTAAATGTAGTAATTGACCGGAGGATGGCTTCAACACAGCAGAGTTTTCCTGTGAATTAATCTTTTTATTCAGGTGATGCAAATTTCTGTATTTGAATATTTTAGATTTTTATTTGTATATTTTAAATGGGCACCGGATTGTACGTATACATTTCTGTTTAAAGTCTAGATATGGCGGAAGGTTGTGTGATGGACACGTCAGATTTTTTCTATAAGTTACATTCTGTCAAAAATTTTCAATGGTCTTCCTTGAGCTGAAATTTAAAGTTCTTCCGCGAGAGAATATAGTAAAAATTTTGTAGAAGAGAAACGGTTGGTGTTTCAAATCTATATATTTTGCCAAACTTTGAAAAGCTGTATCTCGGAAACTATTAGGGCTACCGAGCCCATTCTGGTTTTAGATTGTAGACAATTTAATCTAGTTTAAAAATGTATAGAATGGTTTTTGTCGAAATCGTGCTCCTTCATAATCAAAATGGTAAGAATCCGAAAAAAGTGCAAAAATTTAGCAGTTTTTGAGATATTCAAAAGTGTTCCGGAGGGTTGCCGAGGTCGAAAACTTGGATTTTGCATCTCAGTCACATCCTATACAAGAAAAAAAATAGAAACCTACTACCACCACTTGATGCAACTTACGATGTACTAGTTTACTGGACTAAAATGTACTATTTTAATTTATATGGATAAATCACTTTTAATATCGTGTTTGTCTATTTTCATGTCAAAATGTAATTTATCACGAAATATTTAATCACAGGAAAAAATTATCAAATGTCGGATAGACAATACACGGCTATTAAAAGATGAAAAAAACTGTGGCGATTAAACCTGTTCGATAACATATCGAACGAGTTGAAAGGATGTGTGATATTGTTAATTTTCGTAGCTAGGTAACTGTATGGAGGCTGTTAGTTTCATATATTGTCGGGAGAAATATTTATTTGTTTGCCAAGGGCTGAAAGTAACCTTTTGCAGATTGAGGCTAGATATTGTAGCACGAGCGCAGTGAGGGCTGCAACTAATCGAAGTTTGCAAAAATACTTTCAATCAGAAATCAATCGACATTAATTGATTTTTATTAACAATCAACAGATATATTGTAATTGTAATTGTAAACGAAAGCTAAAGTTTTGAATGTAGAAAATAATGCAACAAAATATAAATGTAAACAAATTTGTCATTTAGAAAGAATGTTGATTGAAAATTATTGTAATATATATATATATATATATATATATATATATATATATATATATATATATATATATATATATATATATATATACCAAATCTTAATAAATAATTTATGATAACTGGAATAGATTTTTATAAGGAGCAGTCTGAAAATATTTTCAAACCGTCACAGCACAGCATCACTATTAGCATTAGCAAAGGTCTGCAAAGGAGGATTGGTCGACAATAAATTGTTAATTTTCAAGTAACCACATAAAGTATAAAAAACCTACTTTTATATACCTATAGATATGTGATTATATTGACTCTGATTTAATGGAGAATATTTTTATTGTCCGATTTTTAACGTGTTGTGGTATTTTATGTAACAGTTTATCAGGCATTAAAAGCATTATGAAGATATTTATGCCGTCTATCTAAGGATAATAAACGTCAAGTATTGCCCGCGAACAGTATTGCTTACAATTTCAATAGCTAAAGTTTTAATTCTCATTGAAATTCAGGAACCTTTAATGAATAAATGTATATCCGTGATAGGTAATTCTTTGTGCAATAAATAAATGATCTAAATTATAATGTAAATCTGTATAACGTGAAAGTGTTTAGTATTGTAATGTCAAATTAATTATTTTATTCGATTTTGACGTTTTTAACTGCCATTATTAACTCCATAGCAATAACTTCAAATAACTGTTTATACGCTAGTGAACTAATTTTTTTTAAATCACTCTGACGCTTGTTCTGACGTTTTATACTATCATTATTTCCTCAAAAATGTATATAAACAATGACAACTTGTCACTGACGACTACTTTGATTAGTTTTTTTGTTATGTCGAAATAAATCTATAATTCATATTTTTAAAATGATTTTGTCAAAATTGAATAAAATATTGTATAAACTACGTGAGATACGAATGTTTATTCACTCGAAGAAATTATCCCCTAAACTTTCTTCTCTTGAATAAACATTCTTGTATCTCACTTGGTGTATGAATATCTAATATCTTATAAATAATTTAAACCTTATATTTTATTCGATAACTCTCATATACACGGTTTCCCAAAATTCCCGGGACGGAGCTATAAGTTTTGAACGAGTGAAGAAAGAAAATTGAAAATTTGAGGATCACTAAAGCGTTTGGGTCATTGCGAGACCGAAGAAGGTGGAAAATTTGAACATTTGTTATAATAATCGTAATAAACGTGCAAAATTCTTGAAAGAATTAAGATAGGTATCGGGTTTTGGTTTATGGGGTTGTGTTTCTTTTTTCATTACCTTTAAAATAAGGTGAAACTCGACAGGGGTTGCTATTTAAAAATGTTGGAGCGGTTATCTCCACGTTGCATGGAAGTTCCAAACTATCTAAGAATGTAGTTTTTATGACTCTTTAGTGATCCCCAAATTTTCAATTTTGTTTCTTCACTCGTTCAAAACTTATAGCTCCGTCCATGAACTTTTGGGAAACCCTGTACATTAAATAAATATGCACCAAATATAGTATTTTCGAAATAACTGCGTAGAAAACTACCGCATCTTGACTCAAACATTCTGTTACGAAATTCATCTCGCACCTTTAGTCTCCAACAGTGTAGGTCACCTATCTTTATCATATTTAAAATATAAAACAAAAATACATAGATAAAAACATAAAGGCAGTTACCTTTTACGACTGTTGTAACAGAAACCAGTGTTATAAAATTGCCAGTTTGCTCTCCAGAGATTGCGAGTGATTTGTCTTTCCTTGCGGCTGTTTACTCTCCAGTATTTATCTGGCAGACTGGAAAGCTCTCTAGTTCAAACCGTAAACTGATACTGTTAAAATGGCGACGTCATGATGAGAGTTTATAGTCGATTTATGGATTAAATTGTGCTAACTGAAACGAAGAGACAGAAGTACTGGACAACTGACATTTTTCTGTACAAATGAGATTTAAAGGGGAAAATTATTATGATTGCTTTAATTATTTGTACTAAACACGCAATCTAGGCAAGTGCATAACATTTACTTTATTAGAAAAGTGAAGTTGTAGGATCCAACGTTAATAATTTTTGAAGGAATGTTGTAGGTTTCAGGAATCCATGTAAAATTATTAAATTCTTAATTTATTGGATGTTTCGGGAAGAGTATTCCTCCCATCCACAACGACATTCATCGACTCCAGTGAAACACGAAAGGTCAATTATTATGTTGAAATTTTTTATATTACCATGCTTAACAATGTTTCATTAGTATTGTCTTAAATCCTTATACTTTTTTAAGAATCACTTAAAAATCTATACAGTCTTGCATGTTTTGTTTAAGTTTTAACACTGGTTTTATGTAAAATTACAAAATTTTGTACACTTATTATATAAAATTATTTTATAGGTACTTCTTGCAAATAAGTACATTATAATTATTTGATGCTTACTTAAATTGTTGTGAACACGCAAGCAAGACTAGAATTTATGTTCGATAATAATAAGTTTTTATAGGTTATGTCCATAAAAAATATTATGCAATATGAACCTCAAGTGTATTAAAATTTTGTAACCGTATGCACATTTAATTATGCTTTATTATCAGTTTATCTGTTTATTATATATAGGTAACTAAATACACACATACATAAATATTCATAACATATATCAGATTTTAATTTATTGACTGTAATAAATTTTCCCTATTGCGTTTTACAACGTAGCTAATATTTTATTCATAATTCACTAATCCACTAATGATTAACGCATATTGCACTTAATTTTGATTCATTTATTATGTATTACTACGTAGATATTATAAAATAATTAAAATTTATGTAGAAACTAAACTTTTTCTCCTGCTTTCATACCTATTTGTTCATATAGATTTTATAAATAATGTAATTTAACAAGGAACTGTTTCTTTAGATATTGTTATCAACTCGTGAGTTATAGAGTAGGGATTAAGGAATTACGTACAACTTTGAGTAATAATTAATAACATTAATTTTATCAACATATGAAATACTTATTTATATTACAAGTGTGATAAGAGCATTATTATAGCAGTTGAATGTGAATAATTGCATGACGAGGTCGTAGACCGAGTTGTGTAATCACATGAGTGCTGTAATATGCTTTAGCCCGCATGTGATATACAAAATTTTATCCACGACTGCTCATAGATATTTACGTCACTCGGAGGAGGAAAGCAGTGTTTTCCTCTAATGGAAGGAGGGAAGCGAGTTTTCCCTCCCGCGCGGAAGGAAAGCAAGTACGGTTCTCCCGAGGGAGGAAAACACATTACATCAAATTATCATTTTATGACGTTGTAAGCAGAAACAGTAAAAATAATTAATTTAAAATATATTTTGAGATTTTACGTTTGTAAAACGTTGTAGGTATATGACTAATAGTTCTAAATTACTCGGATGAATTGTCATCATACCAAAGTTTGAGGTTAGGATAATAATATGAATACAAATTTGTAAATAAGAAATGTTGCTTTTTACTCGCAAGAGATGTTGCATTGACTCGCAAATAATAGCTATAATTCACTCGGATGATTTATAAAAGCTTGAATCCTCTTGAATTATAGCCTACATTATTTGCTCGTTAAATAATATAGGTACTTACTATTATGTACAGTAACAAAACTATCTATAGTTCATTTTATTTCTAATAGAACGCACGTCATTATCTTTCAAACTAACAAAATATAAATACTATCTCCGGTCTCTCCTACATTGTATTAGCATCGCTTACAAAAACGAACAAGTTTGTCAAATTAATGCATTTTTGAGTGATGGCGTGCATTCTATCAGAAATGAGATGAACTATACTTTATTGTGAGCAGTTTTTGTACAATTGAGAATGTGCGCTACTCCACATTCAAATTCAATAAAGTTACAATTCAAATAATCCTGCTTTGCTCCAACAAAATTTACATTTAAATTGTGTTTAAAGTCAGGTACGATATTTGTACGTGTTCGCATTGTATGTAACAAATCTAACGTACGAGTTCCACTGACGCGACGCTTCGTCGTTGCGACGTCAGTTTGACGCCTATTCTGCTGAACACGACAGCGAAATCCCTAACAAATATTTAGTAGCAACGAAGGAAAGTTTCTCGACTGAGTCTTAATGTGCGAGTTAATATGAATACATGATGTTTTCTTCTGTGGTCTTCCTTCGGTTCTACTTCCATCCTGTGTCGTGGAAATGTGACGTTTCAGCAGGATTTAGGATTTAGATGCTCTTAAGATGAAATTTATTTTCATTGCGCAGGAAAGTCGTTGGGCTTAGGTTGTTTGTGGACGGTACGAATTACTTTCATCTCAAAATGGAACAAAAATTCGTAGAAGATTGAAAAACTTTCAGAACTCATATTTATAAATATTTTTAAATAAAAAGGAAGCTTCCAGAACAAATTCTAAAGCAGTGAACGCTTATGTAATTTTAATTTTATATACAGGTGTTTAACAACATCAGGAAAAATTAAATGGCAGGTACTACATGACTGGTGATCATTAACCAAAAGGATTTTTTCAAAATTCACAGAATAAATAATTGCTCTCTAAAGGAAGAAGGTAGTACACATTTTTAAAGCAACTGTTTAGTATTAGTATTGTTCATATGATTAAATTAAATGAACCTAAAAGTATACAAATAACCAAACTACTTAGCTACCTAATGTTATATAAATTATTAACAAATTTATTATAGTATGTATTTCACTGATGTGGTAATTAAAGTCCATTTTTAGAGTGCGATTTATTTTTGCGAATTTTAAAATAAAAATTCTATTTGATTACTGATTAGTACATTATGTTCTTCCTGAAGTTGTGAAACACGTTGTATATTTAATATAATAATAATTTTTGTTGTAAAAACGGTGGGGTAGTAGGTTCTCAAGTTGTGAAATACGCTATATACCTATATAGTTAAGGCGGTACACTTGTGACAAAAATATAGTAAAAAATGCCTCTGTTATAAGTGTTGTAACTTATCTAGATAAATCATCTAAATAAATCATCTAGATAATTCATGTAGATAATTTTATCTAGATAAATAACTAGATAATATATTTTTATCTATTATCTTATCTAGATAATTTTTTTCTTACTTATCTATTATATTATGTAGAGAAAATTACAAATTATATCTCTCATCGTTGGAATTGACATTTGTGACATTTTCAAAATATTATCGACAGTAAGCTCACCACTTGTGATATTTGATATTATCCTTGACACAATTTTCACATTGTTAAACGATGCAACAACTCTCGATCATTCTATAAATTTTTCCGAACAAAATTTATATCCTTATCCTTATATGAATACTTAAAAGCAATCTGAATTTTAATTAATGTGATGTGATGTGATGAGAAATCATCCTGAAACAACATGTATTAGTTAACTACTCAGGATGCAGGTTGATACGTATCTAATTATAGTTCAAATTGTCAAAGTGAAATTAATTTCGCTATTGGAATTAATACTGATGTTTGTTTAGCTATTATATTAATTTTCGCTCATATTCATTAGTGCGGCTATGATTAAATATTAAATGTTGAACATGTATGATAAATATGAAACAATGAAATATGCATAATTTGCATAATTTATGTATTACCTTTATGAATCATTCATTTAATTTAATAATTTTAGTTCCATTAGATGTTCTAGATTCCACTGTTTAATGAAAAATAAAACCATCTAAATTGTTCCTTGCTGAACATTATTACCTCTTATCTGGTAATCTGTTGCGATGATATAGTTCGTTCCAAATAAAAGTGTCAACATCAACGTAAAGAATATAAAATAAAAGGTATTACAATCATATATGGTCAAATTAATCAGGTTATATTTTTTGCGATTTAGAGACACTTTTCGTCTGAGGACGGAAAAGGCCTTTGATGTATGATATATTTAATAAAATGTCAAATAACGCGAATATATTTTTATTAGTATATTGTATGTAACACGTACGCAAACTGAGTTTTAGAGGACTCATCTAACTATATTTTAGTATAATGCTTTTCAATTTCAATTATAGGAAATTATTTTATAATATGATATAGCTTTAAAATAAAATTTTAAAAAACGTAAGCAATGAAAATAATCCTATAAAATTTAAATACCTAACAGCTTATTGCTTAGGTAACGTCTTATACATATTATTTTACGGACTCCAAACAGTTTGCATATCAACGATTTTGGAGATCATACTAAAATTAATTTTGGTAAGATATTTTATTTGAAATCGAAACCAGTCATTCAGCTTGATTTCAAAATAGTTAATTTAGAGATTCGTGATCTACAATTGAGATAATTAAAGATATTTTTAGATAATAAAAGATACCACGGTTAAAATTAAACGTAAAATTTTTTTTTGCCGCATGCGAAATTTTTCACTCAAGGTCAAATACTTTATAAATTTAGGCACAGATATTTTTTCAAAGGATGTAAAACTGCATTGTTTTTCACCCATTTTATGTACAACGCGGCAAATTTTATAAGCTCCTCCGAATTTTGAGACAAAGTATCTATAGAGTGAGCAACTTTTTCTTCCAACTTCCAGAGTGGGCAATGCTCACCCTAGCTACGGCCCTGAGTAGATTAAAAGTAGGAAAAAAATTTATAGTTTCTTTTAGTAATCCGTAGTTTGAATGGAACGAACTATACAATACACTATTCAGACCACTAAAAGATGTCTTACCCACGTTGCGAAGCAAAGTAGAAATCCAACTCCTCCTTGAGCATTAACATAGGCGCCGACTTTTGAAAATCCGCGTGGGGGCTTTAGTAAGAATAAAAAAGATAAAATAGTATATTGTAATACGAGTGTGGAAATGACTTAATTGAAAAACTAGTATGACAGTTGGAGGACGACCGTTACAGAGTTTTCCTATCATACGAGTTGACCCTTTCCGCAAGTGTGTTACATAATATTTTTTCTACGAAAGTGGAAAATGTTCAAATTTAATAAACTGGAAATATAATATTAACAATTTGAAGCAAAATAAATCAGGTTGGCTTGCTGTCATAGTTGAAAACAATAACAATATTTAAAAACTGACAGTCAATTTTTGTAATATTGCATTTATGGTGTGATTTATGATAAAAATAATGAAATTTCATGCAGAAAGCAGTAGTTATAGTGAAAGTGAGTTTATTTGTACCCGTCGAACATTTTCCGGCAATTGTGAATCTAAACTTGTCTCTGAAGTCAAAAATATTGTGACAGCTTTGACCTTCCATTAACAGAACAATTTCTAGTTTCGCAAAAATTGTATGTCTCAAATTGAAAGAAAATCGTCGATTTGAATACTTATTACAGAGACTAGCGAACCCGGCTCGCGTTGCTACGCCTCCAACTCGAATTTAAAGGAATCTCGTTATAAGTTATTACCATATACATGGTTCATGGTAGCAATTCTAACTACGCCCATGATACCATACCAGAACCCAATCGGTTACCGACATTTAACCATTACAAATTTGAACACAATCGGTGCAGTACATTTTGAGTTAGCTAGCCACCATTTTATTTCAAGATGGCGGACTGACATTTTTGTTATAAGTTAGATCTTAAGCTATTACCATACCAAATTTGAACTCAATCGGTGCAGTAAACTCTGAATTAGATAGCCGCCGACAACAATGAAATTTAATAATTTATAAACATCAAATAAATAAAAAAAACTTAATACTAACCAATACTAACAATCCAGAACTGTCTGTTTCAAAACACCTAGACCAACTGAATTCGAAATTCCTATTTAACAACTAATACATAGTAGTTTAATTAAATGTCTGGTTATCTAATTTGTTTGTTATTTTGTTCAATTAAGTGACAAATCTCTGTACATTTTCATCATAAAAAGGAACAATTTTAATTTTTTTTTGAAAATATAATATAGCATATGTCACCCGGGGATAGTGTAGCTTCCCAACAGTGAAAGAATTTTTCAAATCGGTCGAGTAGTTTCGGAGCCTATTCAATTCAAACAAACAAACAAATCTTTCCTCTTTATTATATTAGTATAGATTACACGAAATAAAATGTTTTAGGTCTGAAAAATGTACTTTTACAAAAATTCGCACTCAATGGACAAAATGAGTGTAGAAATTATTTTCAACACTGAATTTTAATATCTGAAGTCATGTGAATTTGCACTTTCGTAAAAAAATATGTTTTTCGGTAATGTAGCAGGTGTGGATTTGGAGATGATATTATGAAAAAATATAATAAAAAATTTGATGTGGCCAGCACAAGACACAAGCACAAGAATTTTACGTAGTAACAAATTTTAAACGATCATGGACTACAAGATACCGAAATAGGTACTAAATTATAAGTAATATACTTTATTTATTCTTAAATGATACCAGATACAGAATAATTTATAAAATACCGATTGTAGATAACAATCACATAATCTTTCATTTAAAATAAAAACAATTGTCTTCAATTAATTTTTTATCGAAATATTTTTAAAAAGTAGGTACTACTTCAGGTGTGTAGATTGAAACCAAAACTATATTAGGTTATTAAGATTCATTTTAAAACATGAAATATAAAATTTGGAATTTTAATGTTTAATATTTTTTCAGTTATCGCGTCTGAAGAAATTGTAACATAACCTACGAACGAACGCACACACACGCACGCACACGCACACACAAACATCATCTCGAAAATGTTAAATTCTTACTCTAGGGACCCTAAAAAATTTTGACCCATCACAATATCTGCCTTGTAGAATATGAGGCGGGGAGTAATTTTGTTTAATTCAAGGTCAAATACCTTAAAATTGAATTTTTAGGTATAAATATCGGCATATTTTACCTTCTTATGTGTGGGGGCAGAGCCCCTGCGAATGTTTTCCTGTGGGGGCTCGAGCCCCGAAGCCCCCACGTAGTCGTCGCCTATGAGCATTAACCTGATGAGGAACAGGAGCTAGAGGGCTGAGTAAGGGCTAGAAATGTGAGGGTTGTGATATTACAGCGGTGGTCTGCACGGGATAGACACACTACACAGACACTCGCTGTGTCTTGTTTCGTGCGCTTGTGGTCGATCACGCTTCATGTAGCAATTTAATTTAAAACGGATGTACTTTAGAATGAAACAACATTTCAATTTTGTATGTGGCAAGGGTTGAAAAGATGCACGAGGGTAGTAATGAGTTTCTTACTGGATACTGGATGATTCTCTCATATGTTGAAAGATACTTATACGAACACACAATAGAATATTTGTGAGAAAGAGCTTCACTGAAAAACTAGTAAGACAGTTGGGGTAGAGGTGGGCACGGATCGTGAAATTTTCGGATTACGTCATGTAACCTGTAACGGCGTGACCCGCGTGAGTGTGTGATTTTGAAAATTTGGATCGTGAACGACCATGAGCGTGAGTGACATGTAAAGTATCGTGCGTGATCGGGCGTGAGTAAAAATCACAAGTCACGCGACATAATTAATGATTTCCAAAATATCAACACAAAACAAATGATAATTACGGGTTATTGCTACTTACTCCTTAGCGCTCTAGTACACATAGGCACTGCATGGATATTCGTCGAAAAAATTGAAGCAAAAGTTTATATATTTACAATTTTGCGGAGCTAAAATAAATCATAATTGTAAAATTTCATTGAAATATTTTGACGTGACCCGTCATGCGTGATCGGGCGTGATTATAAAAACAAATTCGTGAGCGTGACTGATCGTGAGTCAAACGTAAAATAACGTGCGTGATTGGTACGGCCAGTTTTCAATTTAGCGAGCGAGCGGTATTGGGCGTAATTCAGTTTTCAATTACGTGAGCGTGCTTGATCGTGCACAAAAAGTTACTCACGCGCCCAGCTCTAAGTTGGAGCACGAGCGATAGCGAGTTCTCCTATCATAGGTACGAGTTTTTCAATGACCCTTTCTGCAAATGTGTAAGAAATATTAAAAATATTTAAGAAAATCAAATCAGGTAAACTTGTTGCCATAGCTGAAAACAATACCAATACCATATAAAAACTGACAGTTTGTTTTTGTAATTTTGCATTTATGGTGTGATTTATGATAAAAATAATGGAATTACTTGCAGAAAGAATTAGTGATAGTGAAAGTGAGTTTATTTATATATTTGTGTCTCAAATTCAGTGAAAATCAACCATTTGAATGGTATTACCTACTGAGATTACTTAGTTATGAAAAATATTCTTTTTGAAAATTCGCACTCAGTGCACAAAATGAGCGTGGAAATTATTTTCAACACTCAAAGTTTCAAAACCTCAAATATGAATGTTACTATGTTAATAATCTAACCTAAAACATTAAATTTTCTTCAGAAATGTGTGTCAATAATTTATTGTTAATAACACTGACAAATAAATTATCTTTCGCGAGAAGCAATTGTGTGTAAATAATCTTATATGCTTCAGACAACTATTTATTAATTAAATTAATTAATTTAATTATATTCCAGACTCCATCATCTTCGTCTCCCGTGTTCGCCAATCCCTCAAGTGTCGCGCACTTCAGTCGATCGTCTACAGATGTTGCAACGTGAATTATCGTGTCATTGTTAATTTGTGACAATGTTAATTAAGCGTGAATTCTCAACCCTTGGGTATTTGTTGATTAGTTCAAGATTAGCTTACGTTTCTCAGTGGAACAAGGAACAAGAAACCGTCAGGCGCAAGCCGGAGGTTCTGGATAAGTCAAGTCGTCGAGTTGATGTAAGTACCTATTGACCAAAGTATTTCGAATACGATTCCACTTATGTTGTGGTGGTTAATTAGAACGCCAGGATTCTGTCGGGGCTGTATTATGCATAAGCAGTGAGCTCTATACTACGAACCTGGAACAAGGGAATGCAAACCGGTTTACCGGATTACCGGTTAACACCGTAATATTCCTTCGAAAAAATACCGGTAAATCGTAATTATTTACCGGTAATTTGACATTTTTAAGTAGCGTAGCGGCTCTGGTTTTTGTGGCAATTCGGTGTAGTAATAGCACTATTATAATATTAATTTATAAATAATGCATAAATTCCGCGGCTGGCAATTAGAGGATTACAGCCCCGATAAAATAATGTTTTCATGAATTGACACGTAGATTTTTTAAATTTAATGAATTAATTGGTTATAAATTATTTTAGTATTGATTATATTAGGAATAAATTGTATTTATTTTTTCATGACATACCTATGCGGAGAAAACACATTTTTTCCTTCTAGAAAAGAAAGTAAGCAGTGTTACCACTAGTGCTGTTGATAAAATTCGAATTTTCGAATTTCGAATTTTGAAAACTTTGAAATTCGAAAAATATGCTTTTCAAATTTTTGAATTTCGAATTTCAAAATTCGAATCTAAATTCGAATTTAAAATTCGAATTTCAAAATTCGTAATTCAACATTCGAATATTTGTAAACCCTGTTTTTTAACATTACATATTAATTCGATTATCGTCATGCTCTTATCAATACAGTGGCATGTTTTGGGGAAAGGGCGAAAACAGGTTAATTAGAACAAGAATGATGCACATGCACACTAGTTATTTAATATTTACACGCTTATGCCTGCAGTGTAGAGTGCAGACACGTTTTTGTTTGCCCTTACAATACAATATAGAAAAATAAAATACACCCATCTGTTAATTGAATTTCCGCGAAAATTCGAAATTCGAATTTGCATCAAAATTCGAAATTCGAACTTCGAATTGTCGTTAAAATTCGAAATTTTTTTCGAATGAATTTTCGAATTCAATTTTTTTGAAAATCAACAGCACTAGTTACCACCATATTCCCTACTTTATAAACTGTAAGTGGAATTTATTATTTTACTGAAAAGTCTGATTTAATAAATGTTATACCTACTCTGTATTATTTTACAATTATTATGTCTTATACTATTTTTATACAATATTTCAGTTAAACTTAAATTTAATTTGGCATATTGGCTGCAGTGAAACATTTCATTGTTTCTAAACGTCATTTTGACAGATGACAGTTCTATTCCTGTGTTTCTATTACATTAACAATGTGTTTACATCGTGAAAAAAATCTGACGTGGACACCACATGACTTCCTTGTACGCCTTGTGTGTTCATACTTTTCTTAATAACTAAAATGTAAAATAATATTAAAAATTCTTTTAACTTATTATACTAGTATACTCACAAATATATTTTAGTCATTTGATTTAAACTGCAGAAGAAGATATAAAGCATATTTTACTATTGTCACTGTCATGTCATAATCATTTAAATTTTACGTAGTAACAAATGTTAATCGATCATGGACTACAAGATACCGAAATACTATAAATTATAAATTTATACTTTAATTATTTTTAAATGATAGCAGATACAAAAATATTTATAAAATACCGATTGTAAGTAATAATAACATAATCTTTCATTTAAAATAAAAAAAATTGTCTAAAATTAAATATTTATCGAAATATTTTTAAAAAGTACTACTTCCGGTTTGTAGACTGAAACCAAAAATAGGAGGTGCACAACTAGATGCTATAACAGTCCTAAATACAAAATTTCAACTTTCTACGTCTAACCGTATTTGAGTTATGCGACACACATACGTCCGTCCGTCCGTACGTACGTACGTACAGACGTCACGTCGAAACTAGTCATAATGGATTCAGAAAAGGTCAAAACGGATATTTCCGTCAAAATCTGAGAACCGAAATTTTTCGCGATTACAATACTTCCTTACTTCGTACAAGGAAGTAAAAATGTTGTGTCTAACACGAGAAGAAAGCTCTTTTTCCACTCTCACTCGAGTGCCTCAAACTGCGCTTTGGCAGCACTGGTTTAAAATTTTAAAAGTGGAGGCGCAATTTTGGAATAGGTACCTACTTAAAAGCTGTCGGTCACCATATGCAATTTTGATACATATTTAATTTTGATATAATATGTTTGATTTTGATAATTTTGATATCCTTTTATAAAGCTATTGAATGTATTAAAATAAAGTAATAAACTGCAGGAAAAAATATACTGGCGGAAAATGTATTAGTGGAAAAAATGGGTCCCTACCGTGATTTACAAATCGTGGTAGGTAAAATTACATATTTTTGAAAAATAGTTTTTATTTATTGGTAAGAGATATAGAAAAGTTGTTAAATAAATATTGTAAGATGTAATTATTTGTTCTTTCAAATGTCGTATGACAAATTGTAGCTATCTCAGAATTTGCTATATTTTTTTGCAAAAAATCATCATGAAACTATCAAACATGAGTTGTAAGGACTCTATTTCGTGCTCATCTACACAAAACTCACAACTCGATTTTTTGCATAATTCCAATACCTTAGGTAAGCGGAAGGTAAAAATTCTCTTTCATTTTGGAAATGCATTACGGTTGGAGGCTAAAAAGGCCGTGAATAATTTGATTTGCAAAAATGCTAATGGATGGTATAAAATAATGATCTAAAATTATTAAGCGCTTAATTTTCTGCTAATCTTGGCATCAGAAATCTAATTAACGTTCCGTAATTTTCCAGTTAAACGAAATCTCTCTCCTCGTAATTTTAACTCTTTATTTTTACTGCATAGATACATAAATTACTTTCAGTTACCAAATAAATAAAAAAGAACCTAAAAATAAATCACGCCATTAAATACACAGTAATTTTTCGAGCAAACAGAAAGTTAGATTGGACTCCAGGGAAAGTTTTTAGAAAAATAGCAAGCGAAACAAATGAAAAAACCGAACTGTCAGTTTCGGAAATTGAGCGTAATAATCCGGCCGATTCGCTGACATTCGACAGCAATGTACACACAACGAAACACAGAAAATGTCCGGGCAAACTCAACCGCGGCGTCAACGGGAGAAAAAGCAGCAAATGAAGCGTTCGTGTACCTGTCAGAAGTCGCCCTCCAAGTGCCGTCGGTGCCTGAGTTCCTCCGCCCCACCGTGCCGCCCACAACTCCGGAGTCCTTCCAGTTCGAGTTGCAATTCCAGTCGATACCGCGGACAAATCGCAACTTGACCGAACTTCAAATACCGATAGTGAGGGAAAAAGGACTTAAGAAATGCATTGAGGAAATGAGTAAATTCTTTGGTTGCTCTGATTACGAATTCAATTTTTTGCAATATTGGTTCCTTGATGTGCTCACTGATTGCATCTGGCGCGCGCAGGATCAATACGAGTTTCCTGCTGAACAACAGAGGATCATTTTGGCATGGGTCATTTTTGTTATTGACATTATTGCAGGTTGTTGTTCAGAATCATAACGCTTAAATGCTTTATTGCAGTAGGTACTTATACTTGCTTAGGTATGTTACATTGTTATAAGCTGTAATAACTTTATCTACCTAATATCGTAACCCCAATATACAAGAGGATTTAATACTTTAGTAAAAAATTAAATGGCAGATAGGTACTACAGATGTATATTAATCAAAAACAATATTATTTAAATTCACAAAATTAAATTAAAGTAAGTATAACTAATAGGTACAAGTACTGTTATAATATACTAGTTAAAGTATTAAATTTGGTTATGGTGTTTATACAAATACGAGGTGATTCAGTACTTTATGAGAAAAATTAACTAACAAATTACAAAAATAAATTATATTCGATAATATAATTTTATTGTTGTGTACAAAATTCTATTTTTTTCTATAGCTGATGTTAAAGAAAAATATAATAAAACGTTTTTTAAATTAAATTATTATCAAAACGCAATTTCGGAGTTTGTTTGTAATGTTTTTCATCATCCTACAGAGGATGCAAAAATGTGTGAAAACGAATTTGAAGAAAAAATGTAAAAAATACTCAAATTTTACTTTATCTATATTTATAAATTTGACTTTATCTACTCTAATTTTTCTTTATCTATCCTTGCTGTTAAAGTGTTACTTTATCGACTCAAAATAGTCAAAATAGTATCACTTTAACATCAGCTACCTATAGAAAAAATCCTGATTCGTGATCAGCGTATATCTGCCATTTAACTTTTTTAAGTACTGGATCATTCTACTATATACCTACTGGTGATATCGATTGGGTTGAAATTAAGGTCCGTTCTACATTTAGCAGTTACATAACGTCGCAATGTTTTTTAACATATTATGACATTGCCTGCAATTTCTATATTAAACAAAGAGACTTGTTGCATGTGGTTGTTTCATGCAACAGTCCAACTGAATTGTGCCAAATTGTAAAATGGACTTGTAATAGTTTGACAAAAATGTAATATAAATAAGCTGCGACCGTAGTACGCATATTAGTAGATTTTCCGCTTTCCCACTAACTAATTACGAAACGAGTTTTTATTTATACACTACTTTGTAGGTACCTAGTTGGTTCATTATTTTTATAGTCAACTTTCATAAGTAGTTTTATTTGAAATATTATCAGGAACATTTTTAAAATGCTATTTCTTTTTAAACGTTTAATAAATTTTCATAAGTAAATAGCAAAATAGCTTAATTTGAAATATAATCAGGAACATTTTAAGAATGATATTTCTTCTAAAGCATTTAATAAATCTAGGAGATAATAATGACTTCATAGCTTGCGTATAATTTAACGGTAACCTAATGATGTTTTGCGCGGTTTTACTTAATTAAAATTAATGTGTATTTATGTTGTTGATTTGAATTATGTTTCAAAGTACGTTAGGTATGTGTTGTGTGTTATGTAATAGGTACTAATTTTAAGTACAATAATGATGGTTGGATATATTGATTTCAGCTATGATTAACAATGTCGTTTGAATTGAAATAGTTACGTTTGGCGCAGTCAGACTGAAAGGGCAAAATAATCGAATGCGTTATAAGGTCGACTGTGGTTCTAGAAATGTAAGTTCACAAATACAGTATAGCTGCGCAAAAAATTTCTCTGAAGTGTACCTATCTTCGCTCCACTGAGAACCATGAGTAAACGTAAGTTGTCGACTGATAACCACACATGATAAAATATATTGCACAGAATAACAGGATGTTCCACAACTTAGGACAACAAATTACACGGTACATACTGTACGACGTGCTGATCATGAAACAAATAGAATTTTTTTAAATTCGCAAAAAAATTCCATCGTATTTCAAGCAAACATTTTTTTGTCACTGGTCGGTAGATATTTTTAATAATTTATTTCAAATCTTCTACAATGACAGTAATATTGTTTAATATCTAATAGGTACTAATAAATGTCAAATTACCATATATACTATCAAAACAGTGCTGATACTTAAAATGTACACACGTCAAGTAAACTATCCTTATGTTTGCTTGAAATACGATGGAATTTTTTTGCGAATTTAAAAAAATTCTTTTTGTGTCATGATCAGCACGTCGTACAGATATACATAGGTACACTTTAATTTTTCGTCTTTAGTTGTGGTTTGTGGAACACTCTGTATACAACTATTAGAGTTCGTGATGCTGCCACAAACAAGTTCAATAATAGGCGTGATAAATAATGTATTTCATCTGATGGCGTGTCATAATGACAATATTATAAGCCTCCATTTGAGGACCGTAATAGCGTTCATTATAGGCCAGAACCATAATGAATCTAGTATGGTATCAACAAATAACAAACAACTCGTTACTAAGGAAGAGAGTAATGAAATTTCAAAAATATAATATAATAGCATACCTACACCTGATTATTAGGTATATATTTAATTTTTTGTTCAATACCAAATAATGTATTTTACTTTTTGACTAATTTACGCCAGCAGATAAAATTTTATATGCAATACGGATTGTAATGTAACTAATCATTATGGTATATACGTCTGATAATCTTCACAACTAATACCATATTAATTGACGTTTCGATTCTTAGCTAAGTAAATCAAATTGAACAAACCAATTTTTTACATACTTTATACGTCCAGTCAGTCTTCAGTTAACCTGTTATATTATATATTTATCTAGAATAATATTATAGATTACTAAAGCTTATAACTAGACAATTAAATTAGTTCTTAATACCTATTTTATTAGTATACTACATTTTGTGAAAAATGCCTTAACAATCAATTTAATATTTTGTTTTGGAACGACCTTCGATTTCCCATCGGTCATCATCAAAATCAAACTAGTACATATTAAATATAATCAAATCTGTTTCTAATGACCATCAGTCCAAAAACTGATTAATAATTCAGTAAGATCTAAAAGTGGACGTTCCCTAAAATAGTAGGATCGATGAAAGGCTTACATAATTAAAAAGAAAATCCGCAAATATTGCTAACACAAATTTTCATTTATTTTAAAGTAGATACATTTTCAATTACCTTAGCAGTTGATTAAATTTCTGTTATAAATTGAACAGCTACTATCTAATCTTTTATTCTACTTGGGTATGACACAGATTATAGTGAGAAGATTCTGGATATGTACCAACAAATAACCCACTTATTTGTAGGAGTACCGATATTTTTCACACAATGTAATTTATTACTACTTGAGAATGTACTAGATCGGTGAGTATGTGACCTAAAAATAACAAAAGTTGATTCATGGTGTCACTTCCGCTTTTCCAGCAGTGGTACAATGGTATAGTGGTCGCTTAACGTGCTATCTGTTCCGAGTTTGACCCTGGTCATCAACAATGAAACTGTTTAGTCCAGATTTGTTGAATAATTTACTTTGAAACCGAACCTAAACAATGTTTTGTTTAGTTTTATTATATTTTTGAAAAGTACATATTAATGATATTTTTTCTGGTATACAGAATAAATATTTACCAGACTTAAAATAATCTAACAATGGGATAAAATTAATCAGAACGATATCTAGTCAAATACAAAGCAAACTATGTTCTTTTGGAAGTGGGGAAACACCTTGTAGGATAGCTTACTTGCTACTTCCCCCTGTACACCTACAATCTACAAACAAACAAAAGAAATAATCAATCTGGTATTACTTTTCAAAAGTTGTTGTTGCTAAGTTTACTACGCTGTTGGTTGTTTGTTTTTGTTGTGTTTATTTTTCGTTTTAAAATTATTTATTTTCTTGTAACCATGGTTGTAACCTAACTTTATTTATACCATTGTATTTATTTTTTCCATTGTATGTTAACTACACTCGAGGAAAAAACCCACCACTCGAAAATGCACCAAAAATGGCAAAAATTTCAAAGTGCGATATCTCGGTTGCATTTAGACGAAATTGGATGAATCTTCGAGTTCTGAAAACGTTGAAATCTTATCTTTAATGTGATGATAGCCAATGTGACAAAAAATCCACTCCACTTCCTCCTACCCCCTAAGAAAAAAAATGTACCTGATGTCCAAAAAGGTCGGTAGCTCATACGCAGTGACAAAAAAATTGTCTACCTTATTGGCCAACAGGGTAATAAAGATCAGACTATTTCCTTCAAGGTCCGCAACATTTCAAGTACCTACGATGATTTGGCGCGAAGTTATGAATTTTTGAAAAAGAACTCGAAGATTCATCCAATTTCGTCGAAATATCGAGATATCGCACTTTGAAATTTTTGCCATTTATTGGTGAATTTCGAGTGGTGTGTTTTTTTCCTCGAGTTTATAAATTATAAAATTTATCATTGTTACAATCATCATAAAAGTCAACCGACGTTTTTCTAATGTTATACTATCTCTTTTTGAAATTTTGTATACTTGAATATTGTTTCTTCTGCATTGTATAGGTAGTTGTCCCGATGGAGGCTAAATTAGTAGTCGAAACGGCGACCGTATGAATAAATAACAAAATAACAACAATTGCGACTGTTGTACCCATTATTCGACCTTTCAACAGTCAAGATTCAATTTATAATACAATAACAATGTTCATTTCTTTCGTACTATTTATCTGGGATAAATCAAATTTAATATTCGAGACCCAGACCTAGGACCGGAGCAAAAAAAATTTGGATCTCCTTTTATTTGTATTATGAAATTAAGATATAGAATAAAACTATTTTAGTAAACATAGTAATTCAAATATAAAGAAGCAAAATAAAAAATTTTAAAAACATTCTGGATATAAAACTAAAAGCATATTAACAAAAAATGACAAAAAGCTTATTTTTTTAATAACACAATCTAAAAGAATATTTTTCGTTGTAAGACACTCTTCTAGCCTAATTTAAATCGGTACTGAGTAGTGAATAACGTCTGTAATGTACCAGTAATAATTCCTAATTAAAAGAATAGCAGAAGAAGAATTCTTAGAAATTGTAATGTTATCATTTTTTCGTATACAAGCTTTCAGTAGTGGGCCACCTCTTTAAGCTCATAATAAAAAATCATACAAAGTAAAAAATTATTCCAAAGCATAATAAAAGAAAAATACAATTTAAAAAATTAATTCACCCAGTTTCTGGGCCTCTTGGGTTCATGGGCCTCGAGAATTCTGATCCCCCTTACCTTCTCACTCTCATCGGGCCTGTGTATCTGCAAAATATATCTCTAAATCGTAGAACACGCTAGTCAGTATTCCTATTAAAATTGATTTGAAAATACAACTTAAAAAAAGTAGTAGCCAATAAACTATCGAATAATTTAAAATTTTCGCCGTGCTTCCAGTTATTAATTTTATTTTTTACATTTGTGATAGTTCTGTCACAAAATCAAACAGCATTTCCACCATTTTACGATTAATTTTGAAAATGTTACGAAACAAACAAAATTCCAATTTTCAGCTGTACCCGTATTTACATTTTTTTACAAAAGTGTGCATGAAATTTAGAAATTATTAGACCGCTTTTCGAATTTTTGCAAATACACTGATTTCTGCTCTAAAACACAAATAAATATCTCAATATTGTTTGCAGATCCTAAACAAAACTTCTCTCAGCAAGAATTCTTCAACGTGTTCAAAGATGCCATCCTAACAGCAGCAGTGGTCATGGAAGAAGGCAACGGCGAGGTTCTTCTTCCACTAAAACTAATAAAACTTCCAACCGAAGTTGCAGAAAAAAGCAACGATGCCACAATAACTTCTTCTACAACTACAACATCTACACCATACACAATATCAGGAGATCTACCTGGAACAAGCTCTGCAAGCACCATGGACTACAACAGCGTTCTGGAGTTCGAAGTTGGAAACGAATCTCACCGTTTGGTTCTGGATCATGAAAAGTGCAACTGCTCTGAGTTTGGTAAGAAATTGAGAAAGTCTAACTTGTTAGTGTACTCTTGAGAGGTATCAAAAAGTTTTGACATTTTATTAAGCGCTACACAATTTGCTTTGTTTTGAGTCTATATTTATTTACTGAATGATTGATGGAGCTGTTACAATGAAAGCAATATTATTCGCGATCAAAATGGCTGTTAGCGGCAATGATGTGCGAACAAATAGCAGTGTTACGTTTAATTTAGTGTCAAACATAAAATAGAATTGAGTGTTTGTGGAAAAATTGGCATTTTTATAGACGTAAAAATTTATCATTATAGTATTGCTTTGTCCGTTTCATCACTCGCATTATTAAAATCAGGACGAGAAATCGAAAAAAATACGGTTTTAAGTTAACCGAAATTGGGAACGAAATATGTTTATCGGTTTTTAATTAATAAACAGATAAACCGCGGTTTTTAAAACGGTTATATTATCCGGTTTAAATAATTTTGATAAAACTAGTTTAAATAACCTATTAATATCGTATTTAGAAAAAAAAAATATTATTTATATATTTTTTATTAAATAACCGGTTAAAATAATCTTTGTAGTTTTGTTTTGGTTAATGATAACAGTTTTTTTTTTACAAAATATAAATATCGGTTTGGGTAAATGTCAAGTCCTGATTAAAATAATTCAAAACTCAATAATTACTTAAAAGAGGATCGTCAACTTTTTATAGGCAAAATGACACCAATGTGGTTGATTCTACTCCAATTGCATTTGTTTTACTAATTTAATTTATAACGAATGGAACATATAATGGAACATATAATAATAAATCTGTTTTGCCATTTTCAAAATTCATAATAATTTAAACTCTAAAAGATGTTGAATAGTCATCTGTAAGACATAATTTTCAGAATCTATTTTAATCCTTTTGCAATATATTAAATCAATAAATAATGTAAATATTATGATTACATTTGTAAACAGCTAAATAATTGATTCGTACTATCATTTTGTACATGTACAAATAATCTACACCCTGGTTAGAATGCCGCATAGATACTATCTACATTAAATTGGATAATGAACTTTAATTTCCAACTAATAATTTACCATTCTTGATTTCGAATAATATAGTCAAGATTCGGAATTCAGATTCAGGAAGACCTTAAAAACTCTTTATCATAATAAATTATTATTAAATCATGGGACGTTTCTGATACATATTGCACCCAACATCAGCTACAAATAAAATACATTGTTGGCTACATTAAAGGAAGATGTTTATCATGTTTTGTCTTATTGTCTTCCTTTATGTAGTCAACAATGTATTTTATTTGTAGCTGATTATGGGTGCGGTGCAGTTTGTACCCGAAATGTTCCATGATTTAATAAAATTTAATTAATTTTAATAAAGGGTTCTTAAGACCTTCCTTCTCCGATTTGAAAGTACTAGTTTTTAAGATTGAAAATTTAAAAATAATATATATTTTTTATTTTTTGATGGTCACCATCCTACAGAATTACCAATTACATTATAGTAGATGTTATTATAAACGAAGAAATCGACTAAACTGAGAACTTATAAATAACTACTATAATGGCAGATTCCTTATTCCTAAGGTTCATCAATTGGCAAGAGGTCAGCCACTTTGAATTTTTTCGCCTATAGTGAAATCCAACTACTCAGGCCCAGTGTTTTGTGTTATTCTGGACACATATTTAAAAGTAATGCGAGTAGTCCAGTCAAACTCATAATTAGTAATTTGACATGATTACTATTTTGAATAATTAACTTCGTTATCCTCTGCTCTGGCTCTGTGGTTGATTATACGTTGTTAATGGTTGGCTAATTGTCGAGAAATGTGCATTGTGTATTCCGTTTCAACAAAATTGAAATTTAATTTTTACACATGAGCGCCGCTTAATGGAGCAAATACCGCTTTAGAATTTCAGATGTTTAGCGTTTGTGATGTCAATTTAACCAATGCGCTTGAGGTG
This sequence comes from Agonum fuliginosum, assembly GCA_947534325.1. Lineage (NCBI taxonomy): Eukaryota > Metazoa > Arthropoda > Insecta > Coleoptera > Carabidae > Agonum > Agonum fuliginosum. The sequence continues at coordinate 9,369,430 of OX384029.1, read as the reverse complement.
TCAAAGGTACTTTGTTATTTCTGCTATGTTAACTTCTGAATATGTAGAAGAGGCGGCATGAGAGTTTACGCATATATGTTATGTTACTTTCGAAAGATTTAACTCAATATAAATACCGATAAAACAAGATTTGAGGATTATTTTATTGTAATGTTTGTTTGGTTCGTAAAATTTTATATGTATAGCTCCAAACAACTCTAAATTGTTTTTGGATCACCTTTAAACACAACAAACTTGTTCCGATATCTCGAAATAAAATGTTACAATATCATATTTGCTACTTTGTTTTTTAAAACTTATGATTTTTTTTTAGATAATTCGATAATTGAAAAATTGTTTAGAATCATATAACATTCTATTTTAGACTATAACATAATTATGTTGTCTATTAACGTAAAATGAGAAAACATGAATTTTACCTTTAGAAGCTTACATGTTATTATCTAATGTGATATTTTATGGCAACTAACTTTTCAATAATTAATCAGCAAAACCGATTTATTTGGTCAATATAAAATCTTATTTTAAGCACACTGTACTTACATTTGCGATATCATTTAAAACATATTAAGGGATCGATTCTACATTATATCGTTGACTGAATAATTATATACCTACTTATACAACTTAATGCTATGTTATTAATCAATAATATAATGAATATTAATAGCGAAAATGAACTATATTTCCAACTGATGTCGTCGCAACAATTAATTTCCAGAGAGTATCGATTTTCATAACTGCAACTGGAAACTAAGATCATTCAGATTACATGTTTTAAAATTTTTTTCAAAAAATAAAATTATGTACATGTTCTCATAATAGTGCGTAGATATTATTATATTTTATATATTTATACACATATTGATTTTATATAGTAGTTTGATACTGTTCATACTTTTCTTAATAACTAAAATGTAGAATGATATAAAAAATCTGATCTAATATGTAAGTACTACTACTACTGCTACTATACTCACAAATATATTTTAGTCATTTTATTTAAACTGCAGAAGAAGATATAAAGCATATTTTACTATTGTCACTGTCATGTCATAATCATTTAAATTTTATGTAGTAACAAATGTTAATCGATCATGGACTACAAGATACCGAAATACTAAATTATAAATATATACTTTAATTATTCTTAAATGATACCAGATACAAAAATATTTATAAAATACCGATTGTAGGTAATAATCACATGATCTTTCATTTAAAATTAAAAAAATTTGTCTTAAATTAAATATTTGTCGAAATATTTGAAAAAAGTACTACTTCCGGTTTATAGATTGAAACCAAAAATAAGAGGTGCACAACTAGATGCTATAACAGTCCTAAATACAAAATTTCAACTTTCTACGTCTAACCGTATTTGAGTTATGCGCGACACACATACGTACGTCCGTCCGTACGTACAGACGTCACGACGAAACTAGTCATAATGGATTCAGAAAAGGTCAAAACGGATATTTCCATCAAAATCTGAAAACCGAAATTTTTCGCGATTACAATACTTCCTTTTTACTCTGTACAAGGAAGTAAAATATATAAAAAATTTAACAACATTTCATTTTTCGTCGAATATCAAATAAATTAATTTTCTATGGGCGTAAGCGATTGTGATGAATTTATTGTTTTGTAGCTCAAACTTTCTTAAATACAAAATTCCAATCGCATTGCTAAATTAATTATTTCTGTTAGTTTCGTACTTAACTAGATTTAAAGATATTTAGTAAAAACCGGTAAAAACACAATTCCCAAAACTACTTTCTCTTGAATACTAGTTCAACTTCAACAATCGTTAAAATCCTGATGCTATATTGTAGTAAGAAAATGTGTAGCGCCTTAAGATAAAGATACAAAATATTTCCACAGTTATTAAAGAAGCTTCTTTTCCTTGAGTACAAAATTTTGGATACGCAAGCTTACCTCTTACTTTAATTATAATTATTTATAATTACCGTGAATTTTCCTTTACACGGTATTACGTGTCAAATCTTCTTACGAAATATAATGAGAATATATTAAAATTACTCTGACACAGTATTATAATTACTTAGATGAATCTCTGCCTTCAACCATGGAAAGTCTCCTAGAAGAACAACCTTCTTGTGATTCGACACCAACGCTGTACGACAATGAACAAGAAGAAGAAGAGGACGACGACGCATGGGATATCAGCGATTTCTACAAACCTGATACCAAAGTTCCTTCGAGGTTCCTGCCGCTTTCTGTGTCTGAAGAATTAGCCGAATCGTTGTTAAAGAAAGGAGATGGGTCGGTGAAGGATATCGGACCGACGTCTAAATTAACTTTTCTGCCGATCGCCAAATCTGATTCCAAATCTGATTCCAATTCTGATTCCAAATCTGATCGCTCAAGTGACAAGTGTAAGTTTTAAACTCACATATTATTCTTTTTGACGTAATAGTAAATCAGAGTTTTATTTATAACTTCACAATTCATACCTGTACAATATTCAAAGACCGCAAAATAAATATTTAATAAATAACCTCAAATTATTAACATTTTAGTTTGGGAGATGTGCACCTAAAATAAATAAAATGACAGGAATGAATTATTAAGCACTAGTTATCTATACTGTTACTATTAATTACAAATATAATTTATAACAATAATATAATTGGACAGAATATTGGAAAATTAGTTTTTCACGGTTTTTAATAATTGGATAGGCCTTCGTAATGTTTAATATACTTTTAGACTAATAAAATGGTACAGTTCGTCTAGCGCATGAAAGTTGACTTTTAAACTACTATTATGGTTGTGGAACCACTTCTTTCCATAAGTTTGCGCTATAACTTAAATTACCTTCATTGCATAATTACATTTTATTACAATTATTCCGATCTAGAAGAGGAATAAAATTGTTAGAAACATTGTGATACGAAGGTTTTGTGCAGGTACCCATTCAAATAGTGGATTTGGAAATCTCAGAAAAACATTAATATTATATAGGGTGCTTCAGACCACCCGTACCGAATATCTCGCGAAAATCAAAATGGATTGAGAAACCAAAATATACATCCAAAATATTTTTGAAAGTTCTATTGAATGGCACCAAATGAAAGTTCTCCTCCTCAACCCCTGGGGGAGGGGGGGGAGGAGGGTCACTTCGTTATCTTAAATGGTAACTGGTAACTCCCAGTTTTTATTGCAGATTCGGATTCCGTAATATTAAAAATGAAGGTTTTGTTTGAAAAAACTTTTCGGTTCGCGAAAATTGACAATTCGCAAGAAAATTTTTTTTAGAATCGAACCCGAACCCCTAGTTTAAAACCATTATTCTCCTGTGCTCTTGTAAATATGGATTGAAAGAATGACATTCATTTTCATCTTATCACTAGAAACAACCGGACACAAAGTCGTCGCACATATACAAACAATCGTTCTGCCTGAAACTTTAGAAATGATGATCACGTATTTAGTACTTCAGCTTTTAAACTATTTTGATTGGAATTTCCATGAAATAAATAATAAATGATTATTTCTAAAAACATAACGGTAACTCCGACTCAAGGGTTAGCATTTGAGGGGATCCCGGAATTTTGATCGATGAAAATTGATCGCGGATAATTGATCGCGGATAATTGATCGCGGTAAATTGATCGCCGGGTGAATTGATCGCCGGACAATTGATCGCCGGAATATTGACCGTGTGGATAATTGATCGCCGGAATATTGATCGTGTGAACAATTGACCGCGGGGAAAATTGATTGTTGGAATAATGATCGCCGGATAATTGATCGCCGGAATTTTGACCGTGTGGAAAAATAATCGCGGGAAGAATTGAACGCCGGATAATTTATCGCCGGAATATTGATCGTGCGGGCAATTTATCGTAGGAAAATTAACCGCGGATATAATAATTGATCGCTGAATTATTATTATCTTTACCACCAATTATGTGTGTGTGTTAGTGTGTTAGTGAGTGTGATGTGTGGTTTAACAAAACCCTCCTTGCTGACATATTTCAACTCGTTTTTAAGTTAGCCTGCGGCGCACTTTAAAAATAACTCGAGGACTGCGCGCTGCGCGCAGCTTGTGGGACTGACAGAGAGTCATTATGGCGGGGACAAGGTCCAACTGGGATAGTAAGAGCCCCACAAACTCGGTTTTGGTATTTATTACACTAGCTAACAAAACCGTACTAGAGCCCCCACAAACTCAGTGTTGGTATTTACTACACTAACAAAGCTAACAAAACCGTACTAGAGCCCCACAAACTCAGTGTTGGTATTTACTACACTAACAAAACCGTACTAGAGCCCCACAAACTCAGTGTTGGTATTTACTACACTAACAAAGCTAACAAAACCGTACTAGAGCCCCACAAATTCGGTTTTCGTATAAAAAACGGTCAAAATTTCGGCGCGATCACTTATCCGGCGATCAATTCTCCCCGCGATCAATTGTCTACACGGTCAATATTCCGGCGATCAATTATCTGGCGATAAATTTTCCGCGCGATGAATTATCCACGATAAATTCTCCGCGATCAATATTCCGGACACGCATTTGAAGCGAACTAGCTATGAATAAAGGTAAAAGTATTACATTTTTGAATAAATCCCTGGCAATCTTTTCAACTACCTCTACAGTTTTCCAGTGGAATTAAGTGTAAACAAGCTAATGATTTTCTGGGATTTTCAAATCTCAATGTTTCTTACAATTTTGTTTCTCTAGATCACAATACATAAAGGTTAGATTCCTTTCAAATTTAAGTTATAACGCAAATTATGACAAGGAACCACAACTATAATAGTAGGTAATTTAAAAGCTAGACGAACTGTACTTAAATACAGCTGTCAACAGCAACATAGAAAAAGAAAAATATTGTACAAAGTTTCTTTAATTTCTTTGTACTAAAAATATAAAATTAAATCAGCAATATCGTCTTCGTGTAAATTTAACTCTCTACATCCTATCCTAAGGAAATGCCTCACAGCGTTCCTAAAAATTCGTAAAAGCGATGTGAGAGTTTTTATACTTTGTTTAGGCATTTTGTTATCATAAAGTTAAAAAAGCTTGCAAAGGTTAGAGCAAGGTTTCTACCATATTATATTTTCTAGTTAATATCATCTGTTTCATTATGTACTCGTATTCCTTGTGATGTGAAGAGAAAGAGCGTTATTTTTATTATTGATTGTAAACATTATTCTAAAATTTTAATTCGGTCTAATATACATCAAAATCAATTCTTATCTAGCGGCATCTATCCTATTTTTAAACCTTCAAACTAATTAGATCATAAATTCAACATCACGTTTATTGTTAAAATTCAGATACTCAGATACACGTAATACAGCTATAGTTGTAGTTAATTTATTAACCTAGCTGATTTATAACTAAACTACCGGATAAATAAATTCTCAAAGAAGATTAAACTTATCTAGATTTTGAATTAGTGAGTTGTCTTGAGACCAGGATTGGGACCCATCCAAAACTTAACTTAGTAATTTTTTTTGTAATATACTCAAGATTAAATTAAATATTGAATAGAACTTATTAATTCGAAATTATAAGTTAGCTAAAACTATATTAAATTTTACACGGCGGGATAACATAGTGGTTAGAATGCTAGGCTCTGGTTACAGAGGTCGTGGGTTCGAAACTCGGTCAGGTCAGGAAATTTTCACGTCCTGATTTGGATCGGTACCTACTCCCGTTACCATTCCAAGTTGGGATCTAATTAACTTGGCAACCTCTAGCTATCGGGCACCGGCTAAAGGCTGCAACAAGGGCTTGCGTCGGGTTGACTGGCAACACACGGTAGTAAAGTAAACAAGAAAATGGCGCAAAAAGTATAATACTGTGTGTGTGTGCCATCAAGTCACCCTAGGGATATAACCCAAATGAGGTTCAAATCCCGAAATCATAATACAATAAACTATATTACATTTTATATTATTATTATTATTATGTTCAAAATTATACAAAGATTTAAAAAATAGATTTTTGGATATAATAGCTATTTATGTAACAAGTATATAATATAGGGTTTTATTGGCGAGACAGTTTAGGGGACGAGCGAGCGCAGCGAAGCGAGGCACATAAATGGGCGAGTCAATAAAACCCTATTATATACGTGTTGCATACAAGATTTTATGTTTGACTGCCCTATACGCAAGATTTTCTATTATCTATAATGACATTTACAAAATGACACATTTGACAAATGACAAATTAAAATTTAATCTCTAGCGAAGTGTGCCTTTTCTATTATTATTTTATTATTTCTATTATTTTATTTTACTAGTAAAATAAAGAAACTTTATTTTACTAGTATTTTAAAGAGCTGCTTTATTGCCGCAAAATTATGTTATAAACAGTACTTTATAATGCAGTCGTACATAAATTATATTTATTATATCAGAAATTGCTATTTATAGTTACCTACCTATAACAAAATGAAACACAATGATCGGTTTCAAGTTTTGTTTTTAAATTTGAAATATGTATCTAAATCTCGTTAAAAATTGTGTTTCATTTTAAGAATGGGTTCTAAAAGATACTTCCAAATTTGAATTTTTGAGCAACAGTATACCTACTATCCTCTGTATTTGAAATGAATTCCAGTGACTGATTACGTAATATTCCGCAAAGAAAATTGGCAGAAATCAGAAGACAACGTCTGCTGTGGAGCTCCAAGTGAGGCAACCACAGATGATAGAACGACACCAGAAAAGCAAGAGAGTAAAACAGACAGCGAAAACACCCAACATGAAAAAATAATGAAAGGCTTAACAAAATTTAAACTCATGGAGCAAAGGGTCAGAGATTTCTCCGATTCTCAAGTGGGACTTGATGAGTGGCAAATGGAAACCTCAGATTCGTCACCGAGCAACAAATCGAAAATATCAGTGAGAAGTAAAGCGAAATGCTTTGTTGATGAAGAACTACAGAATTTAGTGGATAAAGAAACATTACAAAACCTTGACGAGCGCGAGTTCCTGAGTTTTGGCGTCCTTTGGGCCATAATCGATTTTGTTTACGAATAGTAATGCGCCGCAACTAAATTTAGAAACGTAATTTTCCTAATGCATATTTTTCTTTTAGTTTTAGTGACAGTTTCCAATACACCCTCATCAAAATGGCGCTGACGATCCAATCTACTGTAATTTTACAAAACTTAAATGAGGAATGGCGATCTCCAAAAGTTCTTTCAAATGATTTAACCCGTAGTGTAAAAGATATGAAAGATAAATACAAAGTAATACATAAAAAGGAAGAGAAAAAATCTAAAGAAATGGATACAAAAGGAAAAAAGAAGAAAGAGAAGGAAACAGATAAGAAAAAAGAAAAAGATTCTACCAAGTTAGATAAAAAGTTAGATAAAAAGTCAGATAAAAAGTCAGATAAAAAGTCAGATAAAAAGTCAGATAAAAAGTTAGATAAAAAGACGCGTAAAGAAGCGAAACTACCACCAACTGAAGAAGAATTACTCCTTCAAAAACAATTAGAAGAAGAAAAAGAAAAACGCTTTAGACAGGAAATGAATAAACGCTTCCTATTTCCTTTACAAGATGCTATAACCGACTCATTTTTCAAATCTCGTTTTCCAAACTGGGAAAGACTTGAAACAAAGGTCAAATAATCCCACTCGCGGCACCTGTTGAGAAGTGTATGAACTAGATTTTAAAAGCGCGCAGTTTCCATCTGTATCCCTGACCGTATTTCTGCAAACAACCAACAGATATCAGGATAATTTAAAAAAAAAACTATTGTATACATTCTTTATTTTATTGTGCATGTATACAACGTGTAATTATTTACAATTATTATCAAATTGATAAAAATAATTATCTTGATTTTTATAATTAATTACATGTAGGTACCTGCTTATGTAGGTAGGTTTGAAGTTAAACGCGCTAAACCTAAAACATACAGGAACTTATACTCTAATATTTAAATACCTATCATTTTTCAGGAATTTTACAGTCACTGTAGACAATTTTATAAGGTTTGCCTGGAATTGAAAATAATATGATCTTTTATCTCATATGTTTTAAATTAGGTAGGTACACTAATATTGCTTTTCTTCTCATAAAAATACATACGCAATGTAGCCCAGTGGTTTGGGAGGAAATAAAAGCCGAAGTCGGAATTAATTTGAGGAAAACTGCAAATTGTTTTAATCCCTTCAGTTTAGGTCTGGAATGAACTACCTATATTAATTCCTTATATTATTTTTAACATTTTATATTTGAAACATTTTTGTGTCTACTTCCATATTTGAAATAAATTGAATTTATTGTTATGTTTTAAGAAAACTTCATCTTCCGGTTTTCGAAATGTGACCAGGAGTTGAATTAACATTTTTGCAGCTCCTGGTTGTCTTCACCAGACGTTCAAAGAACTACTGCATCTTGAAATTGAAGGCAAGTGTTATTATTTATTTCGTTTTATACAATTTACATGAGTCTAAATGTGTTTTCTAATTGTTACAGATTATTTGGACATCAATAACAGCAAATTTAAAACTCTACAGCATGTTCTTCATCATCTTCAGCTGCAACTAAAAATAAGAGGTAAGTTTTTATAGATTGATGGAAATTTTAAGAACTCATAATTTAAATAAACGATTATATTTGGGTTTAGTTCTGTATTAGTTTATTTAATAGACGACGTTTCGAGAACGTTTTTTTTTAAATAAATTGTATAGGTATGTCTGCCTGACTTAATTTCTTGCTCATCTTGATTTAAAAAAAATAAATATCTACCACATACCATGACTTGTTGGTATACAGTGTGTGCGGTTAAAAGCCTTAAATGCACTATCTTAACACATTTTTTTATTGTTACAGATTAATTTAGACGCCAAGTACAAACTTTAATTCTTTGATGGTGGAATATTTTATTATCTTGTATGGTGCTGACGACATCTTCAAAATAGGAATTGAAGCATCTTCTACGTTCAGACATCTTCCACGGCCGTCTCTATTTATCAGGCCGGAGTCTTCACACTGGCAACAGCGCACCGAGTACCGGTAGTGGTCCTACGCGCGCTATCCGTTGTATGGGAAATTTCAAAAATATGCAGTAAAAACATGTTTTATTATAGAATTTTCAAGTGTATAATTGAACAATGTATAAAATAAAGTTTGCACACCATAATAACTTTTCATCTTTTGGAAATTTGAAATTTGTAACGTAACCATTCTTAATTTTGGAATCGTAATTACTTTTGCACACTCTGGCGCATAGCAACGACGTGGCATCTGATATAATTATACAAAAATTACAAATTAAATAGTACAATTTTCATGAACAGTTTTTTGTTCTTCTATTACACATAACATTATTTTAATTTTGATAGAAACATTTATTTTAAACGGTATGATGACAACAATCAACTTACTTTAAAATTTAGTTTTGTTTTCTTTGTGTTCACAAAAATGAAAAATAATATTACGATAATAGGACTAATAATAAGTTTTTATTAATATTTCTTACCTTCAATTTTAAATATGATTTAGTATTTTACTAAATTATAAACAAGAAGTGACGACGAACGCTGAATGTAGCTGAACCTAAACACGGCTACCGGAAACTCAGAAACAGTAACAGCGGTCTTGCGCGCTTATAATAATGGAGCGTAAACGCATTAAATTTTAGTTTCTAAGTTAAATATCTCACTATACAAATAAGATATCGTTATAATTCTTTTAACAGAATAAAATTTGAACATTTCTCAACACTTCGTACGCTTATACTATATGTCTATTTTAACAAATACAAAAGTTAGCTTAGTTAGCAGCATACTATGAGTTTTTGGTGGATAAGCACGTTTCAGGGTCTCTAGAATACGAATTTAATATTTTCACGATGATGTGTGTGTGTGTGTGTGTGTGTGTGTGTGTGTGTGTGTGTGTGTGTGTGTGTGTGTGTGTGTGTGTGTGTGTGTGCGTGTGCGTGTGCGTGTGCGCGTGTGCGTGCGTGTGTGCGTGTGTGTGTGCGTGCGTGTGTGCGTGCGTGTATGCGTGTGTGTGTGTGCGTGTGTGCGTGCGTGTGTGCGTGCGTGTGTGCGTGCGTGTATGCGTGCGTGTATGCGTGTGTGCGTGTGTATGCGTGTGTGCGTGTGTGTGTGTGTGCGTGTGTGCGTGTGTGCGTGTGTGTGTGTGTGCGTGCGTGGGTGCGTGGGTGCGTGCGTGTGTGCGTGTATGCGTGCGTGTATGCGTGTGTGTGCGTGCGTGTATGCGTGCGTGTGTGCGTGTGTATGCGTGTGTGCGTGTGTGTGTGTGTGTGTGCGCGCGCGCGCGTGTGTGTGTGTGACGTAGACGTGGACGTGGACGTATGTGACGATTTTTCGTCCACGATAACTTAAAAGATATCAAACCTTTAATAACCAAATTTCATATTTAAGGTTTTAATAAGGATCTTAACACCGGATAAGATTTTGGTAGAAATCCGCAAACCGGAAGTAGTACTTTTTGAAACTTTAAATAGTTTTCCTTAAATAAATTGGTACATTATTTATTTATGGCAATTTTTGCAATTAAAAATAAAAGAAAATATAATTATGTATGGGTACAGTTAATTTTAAATACAATTTGCTGAAGCTGGTAGTATTTAACAATAAAATAAAGTGCAACTAATATTCTACTTTTTTGAAATTTCAGTATCTTGTTGTCCATGAACATATGAATTTGTTTTTACATTTTGAATTATTATGACAGTGACATGTACTGTCACATCTTTTGCTTGCATCTTGGTTTACATTATCGTTTACATATTATAGGAACATGAAACTATTAAAATGTAAGTAAAACTATTCATTATAGATTAGTAAAATAAGCAGAATTAAGCGAGAGGTCGTGTACTGGCCACAGCAGATTTTTTACATTATTTATGAACATAGCATCTTTTAAATAATTATTACAATTTTATTATAAACAATTTCCAATTAAAAATTTATATTTGTTAAGAACATTGTTATGAAAATAACTGGTAAAAATTTCATTACGATATCTGCAGTAGTTTCTGAGTAATTTAAAAATAAGTTGAAAAAGTAATGTATGTATTTTCGTTCGTTTTGTGAAAATAGGACCGCTAGTCTCGTTGCCATAATGTGCACACTCCGGCCTGATAAATAGAGACGACTGTAAGCTGTAAGTTTGATTTTTATTTGCTGCAAAATCCAGACAAAAATATTAACCTGAAATCTCAGATTAAAAAATTAAAAATACGGTATATTTAAAAGTAAAACAATCCATCTCCTATTTTCATGGCAAAGGTAACTGTAACAAACTGAGGTTCAGACAGCTACGAGATCTGTTAAATAGGCAAATGTTGTGCAGTTTTTAGTGCGTATTTTAATTCCGTTTAGATAATTTAAAATTCCAAACAGTTTGAAATTTATTCAAAATAAAACTGAAAATCGCGATTTAAAAAAATGTTGAATTACTCCGATATTATAAAAGATATAAAAAAATGTTTCATATAAAAGTCACATGATATGATGTCAGAATAAAATTTAAGATGGCGGTGTCGGATATTGATATTCTAGTTCCCTGATAGCAACTTTCTTATTTTAAATGGACGCCATAGTGGATTTTCACATAGTTAAATTGAATTTTCTTTTCTCTTTTCAACGATGTGTATAAATAACAACATTGGGTTAAAATATATATTATTTTAATCCTAAAGTAAGTACATCAATGAATAACAATAGATACTTGCTCTAATATCATTTATGATTTTTCTATTTTTTCTTTCTACAAGAATGTAATCTATAAGTGATTTGTCATTTCCTTCTGGTCCTTGTCTTGAATACATATGTATTTGTTTGTGTTCGTAGAATGTGTTTGTTACTATAATATCATTTAGAGAGCAGTAATCAATCAACCTCAGTCCGTTATTGTTTATCCTATCTTCTCCAAATTTTCCTTTAACATCTGCTGACCCTTCTTGTTTTTTCCCTACTCGTGCGTTGAGGTCTCCTAATACGATAATATCTCCTCGACTGTTTTCAGTTTCTATGTGTAGTTGTTCCCAAAATTTATCTTTATTTTCTGCCGACTCATCTTCGTTTGGTCCGTAAACAACTATAAATGTTTTTTCATTGTTATTTCTTTCTTTCATTCTAATTTTTAGTATTCTTTCCGAGCAGGCTTCCCATTTATCTATTTGGTTTGCAAATTTCTCATGGATTAGGCATGCTACTTCTGCTGCTGCTCTTTTGTCTTGTGATACTCCGCTATATATCAGTAAATGCCCATCTTTGATCAATTTTTCTCCTATTACTTTTTTCTTTGTTTCTGTTATGGCTAACATATCCAGTTTTGCGTTATTAAATTCATATACAAGTTCTTGTTCTTTTCCATTTATACTTCTAATGTTCCATGTTGCTAATTTAAATATTTCTTTGTTTTCCGCTACGTTTTTCCGTTTCCTTTGCCTTGTCGTCTCCAATATTTCTATTTTGTGATTGTCTAATCGTTTTTTGGAACCTCTTCTTTTAGAATGACTCCATTTTCTTGTTTATCCCAGATGTAGTCTTTATCTCCTATTCTAATTTTTTGGTAACCTATTTTCACCCTTTTACCTTCGATCTTCTTTTCTCTTGCGATGCTTCTTATTTCCCATTGAATTCTTACTTCTTCTCGAGTTAGATCGTTGTTAATGTAGATGTCTGTGTTTCTCAATTTACTTTTTGCTGACATTAGTTTTTGTTTCTCTTCCCAACTTTTAATTTCTACAAGTAGTAGTTCATTGTCTGTGCCCTTCATCAGTGTTATTACCTTATTAAACTCTGCCTTTACTTGCAGTTTTTCCTCGAATAGTTGTTTTATAATTTATTCTTCCGATTTATTCATACATTTTAGTCCGTTTATTATTATATTGTTTCTCTTCTTATGTTTTTCTTCTGCTTCAGATTTCTTTTCAAGTTTCTCTATTCTGTCAAGAAGTACTTCTTTTTCTTTCTTCCACTCTTCTTCTTTCCTTTTCATTTCATCTTTCAAATCATTTATCTATTGTTTTATTTCCGTCATATTGTTATTTATCTCTTTTTTAGCTCTATTTTATTATCCTCCATGCTTCTCATCATTGTTTTCATCATTTCTTTTAGTTCGTTCATATTGTCTGCGTTTACGTCCTCCTCTGTGTTCTTGCTTTCCTCTTCTCTCTTCCTTTGTTCTGGTGAGCGAATAACCTTTTTGCTTTTGTTGAATGCCTTTTGTTCTTCTTTATCTTCTGCCTCCCTCAGCCTTTTATTCATAACTTATCTACGCCACTGGCAATTGTTAATTAGCACTCGCGCGTATTTCACTCAGTGCTGCGGCACAGCCTGTCACCTGTCTCACTCGCTACCTACTGTCAGGCTCCGACCTTGAGACAACTAAAGTGTTAAATAACTGTTTTGTTCTTTTAATTAACTGGGATCTGATAATGACTGATGCATATATGTATTTGTTTAGCTAGCTCAATTAGTAAGCAATTTTAATGTTTCTAATAATGAAAATCGTATTCAGGGGGTTGAAATGATACTAATATATAATATTTAAAAAATTAAAAGTCGTTATTTCAAAAGATCTGGAAATGGTTTATGCAAATGTATTTGTTTAGCTAGCTCAATTAATATACAATGTTATTGTTTCTAATAATTAAAATTGTATTCAGAGGGTTGAAATTATGTTAATATGTTATATTTAAAAAATTAAAAGTCGTTCTTTCAAAAGATCTGAAAATGATTTATGCAAAATGTATTTGTTTTTAACAATGAAAATCGTATTCAGGATTTTAATTTGCATTTGTTGAATAAATGCTATTATTATATTTTAAAAAGTAAAATCTTTCATTTTAGCACATCTGGAAATGACATTTGCAAATGTATTTATACAGGTACCTAGCTCAATAAATATTCAATTTTAAATTCTGAATCTTCAGTAAAAACTAATATTTTTGAATATTATATACTACTTGTGTGTATTTATTTATTATTAAATTGCATATTTATTAGTGCTGGCTAAAACTATAAAATGAATAACAAAAGTAGTGTACACCAACACATAGACTAGTTTTTTTTAAGTTGGTTTAATTAGCTCTTGTAAGATTGAGTTTGTCGCTTCATTCTTAGAAAAGACGCCATTTGAAGCAGTTCTTTGTTAAAAGTTTAAACTGTGGTCTCTAGTGCTGTTTTTAAATAATATATACAGAGATCTACCTGATTTTACTATTACATAAATGTTTATGTACATTTATGTCGAGTTGTTTATCAAAATTTTTAATCTTGTTAAACTGTTTTGTAATTAATATTTATTTTGTTACAGATTTGCAGCCTGGTACCACTTCATCATCCTGGAACATCACTTGAGGTCCTCTGATCCAAAAACGAACGGTAAGAATCTTTAAATAATAAATAAATGTTATTTAATATTTTAACAAATAGAACATTTCAATATGTTACAATCTATAAGTCATTGTTATAGAAATATAATTATTCCATGTGTGCGATTATCAGCCGTACAGTAAGAATTGATTATTAGCATACGTCTAATGGTATTTTTCTTGCATTTTTCAGACTTGTTCGCTTCCTGGTCCACGGTTCATCTTGCTGTCGGCTGTGTCCAGAGATAAGGCTGAGAAGATCAACGATGATATTCTATTTCCTGAGACGAGACTGAGAATTGTAAGTATATCTTTAAATATTTTTTTATTAATGTTTGGCGGCCAATTTATTGACTACTTTATAATAGATTATCTATCACACTTTACCAAACTTGGGAAAATGGCAGCCGCACATCTTGTGAGTCATTTTTATAGATATAAATTATACTGTGTGTGCGGTTATCAACCATCAACTCACGAGTATTCATGAGTCATGAATGTTTATTTTAATTTTACGTTTAACGTTTATGGGCAGTTTTAAAATACGTCTATCACGCCTTACATTATACTCTTTTCGTCTAGGTTCATTCTAGATTTCTAGTTCAATTTCATCCCAGATTCATTCGAGTTTCATACTTTATTTCCTATTGTAGAAAACTTGGAAGGATCCAAAAATTATATTTTATGAAATAAGTGGTAGGAAGGTCTTCAGAATCCAATTAAATTTGTTTTATTGAAACATATTTATTTATTTATTAGAACGTTTCGAGAACAAACTGTTCTCATCATCAGCTTTAAAAACATTGGTAAAAAACCAAGAATATAGTATACAATCAAAAATATAAGAATCGCTAAAACTTTTAGACAGATTACATTGTAGAATCACGAAGCTAATAGTTTCGTGGTTGAGGAAATACTGGAAACTATTAGCTTCGTGATTCTACAATGTAATCTGTCTAAAAGTTTTAGCGATGCTTATATTTTTGATTGTATACTATATTCTTGGTTTTTTACCAATGTTTTTGAAGCTGATGATGAGAACAGTTTGTTCTCGAAACGTTCTAATAAATAAATAAATATGTTTTAATAAAACAAATTTAATTTGATTCTGAAGACCTTCCTACCACTTATTTCATAAAATTTATTTCCTATTCATATTCAATCGGAAATCTTCGATTTTTTCCGAGCCAAAACTTTAAAGATTGGTCAAACTGCACACTGAACTGAGCATGCGTAGACAAAGTAGTACGAATCTCGAATAGAAAAATAGAGCCAGGCCTATATTTCTATAGAGAAAAGTATGGAAATCGAACGGAACTCTGATGGGAATTTCTGATTTACATTATACTAGAAATGGCTACGAACTTCTCGAATGAATCTCGAACTAGAATCTTATGTGAGTCATCGGTGTAGATATAAATTGATACCGTGTGTGCGGTTATCAGCTGTTAACTTAAGGTGGATTTATGCTCACAAAACTTAAGAATAACAACTAAGAATAAGAATAGTCTTAAAGTTAAAACAGTTATAACATATGAGTCAGTTTGTGCTGCAGAAGTAAGACTAAGGAATACGGTTTAAGAATTATTTCTTCAGCATAAACAGACTCATATGTGACAGCTGTTTTAACTTTAAAACTATTCTTAATTCTTATTCTTAAATTTTAGAGAATAAATCCACCTTTAGTTGTTATTGGAGAGTTGTCACACCACATGATAGATTTTGGTGCAGATATTTCTGTATAAAATATTTTCGGGACAAACAAAACAAACAAAATAGTATTTATCACATGTAAATAAATGATTTGTGGTTCCTAGGTATTCGAGCTTTCGGATGTGGAAGAATCTTCTGCACATGTCATCAACCACGAGTGTCGTCGAGGGATTACACTGCATTCATCGATGGACTTGAAGGAGTGACATCAACTCCAGCAGCCTTCCTGGGACTTAGTGATAAGTGAATTATCAAAGATAGTTTTGCCAGTCTTTTCCCTTTGCGTGAATCATTCTTTAACTTGAAATAATTCTTTACATAAATAATAAAGATTGAATCTTCTATCTTTGATAATAATGTTGAGATTGGTATTAAATGAATACAGGCGGCACAGTCTTGGGTTAAATTCCCAATGACCATGTGAACATGATCTCAACAATTAATTTTAACTTGAATAATAATTTGCAACGAGTAAACCACATCGTCTTTACATTACTAGTTCTTTAGTAGTACATATTAAGAGATCAACTGAATTTTGTTGAAACTAGTGACATTATTTTTATTTTAAAATATTTTTAATTGGGGAGGGTGATAACAACACCCGCAGGTTAGGACAGTATGTTGAGTGAAATATGTATATCAATTTAATTATTACATTTTCTTTCATAATCGTTAAAAATGAATCATAGCATTTTAACTCGTGGTTTACTCCTTGTTTAATGGTACCTACTTTTAAAAAATAAATAAAGAGATGCATTTGAAACTGCAAACAAAATTGAAGATATTAATGTGACAAATAAAATAAATGCATAAAAAAAGAACAACAAGAAGTGATGAATAAATTCGTTGTTGCTTGATATTTAACTTGCTAGATATTTAACAATTTTAGCAGAATTAATTTTTTATTATGATAATAATATAGAATGAACTTGAAGTAAATGGCAGCTTCGAAAAAGCAGACAGTATGTATTTCTTTCTTTAATGAATTATGTACAGGACCATTTAGACTTAGGAAATTTTGGTAGGTGAAATAACTTACAGTTACGTTAAATATGTCGGTTCCGCGAATTATACTTTTGCAATTAGGTGTGGCATTGATTTGAATTGAAATTGAATTTGGGATTAGTATAGTTAGGGGCTTGTTATCTTATATAGCTTGCTTTTAACTTCCGGGGATCGGCAAGAAGTCCCACGAAATTTGCACAAGAACAACAAGCATCGGTTATTCTTGGGGTTAGAATCAAAAAGCGCGCGCGGTAAATGTTAAATATTGGGTGGAAATGGATTAGAGCAATGTATTTCACCTATCATATATTTCAAACTTATATAATATAAAATATCAAAGGTACTTCAGTATATCTTCGGCAAAGGTTTTTATGAGCAGAAAAATCAGTCATTGCCGTTAATAAAACTGATTATTCATTTATAACTTTTATCTTTTGCCCTGTTCACACGTTGCTACTTTGAAGACGCATACGTGCTACTGTAGCATGAAAAGAAATTCAAATCGAAACCATTACCGCAAAAATTCGCTATCTACACACACAACGATCAACGATGTGAAATTATCAACGAGTAGTTCTTGATACTTTGATGCTACAAATTAGCAGCGCTGCTATTTGACAAGCGACTCAAATTTTTTCTTGCTACAGTAGCACGAATGTGTCTTCAAAGTAGCAACGTGTGAACAGGGCATTTGATACAAAATATACAAAACATGAGTTAAGTATCTTATACGGGTGCAGTTACAAGCCATCGAATCATCTTGTAATAACATTTGGAAATAAAATTCTAACTAATAATTAATTGTATTTCTTACAGGACAAGTCATTTCATTATTTTATATTGTAATAAAATTACAAAAACTTGTATTGTATTTGAATATTTTATTTGTAAATGTGTTGATGTTTGAGAGAAATGATTCTGTGAGCGAATGAGTTTGTGAAATAGTTAGTGTGCGTTTATTGCGTAAACGTTCTACGAATTAGTGGATTAAAATGATTTATGGTTAATTGCGAGTGCAAATGATTTTGAGTGAACGAAGCGATTGAAGTGTGTCAACCCAACTTGGGAAATGGCACATTTCTGTGTGTTTTAAAGAGAATGTGTGCGGTTGAGATGAGCTTTTGTTTGGACGTCCAGTGAATATGTTGATTGAAATATGACTGATGATGTATTAGAAATGCAAATGATTTGAGTGGAAAGAATAAAAGAGCTTGAATGAAAAGGATAATAAATGTGGATGACGCGAAAGAAGTTTGTCAGGATAGGAATGTTTGACTGTTTGTTGAGTTTATATGTGTGACAAGGTTCGTGCCACCCCCAACTTGGTAAATGGCGTGATTTTATTGTATGTAGTATGTATAAAAGTATATTATATTTATCTTATGTGTTTGTGTTGTATATAAAAAGAAAGAAAAATGAACAATTTTTATTTATTTTCCTCATGTATCCTTTTAAAATTAGTAAATATGCAGTATTGTTGCATGAATTATTTGAATGAAATGTAATTTTTTTTAAATAAATAAATAATTTAGTTAGAATCATAAATTTGCTTTATTATATTTATTAAACAAACCTATCGATGTCCTACGTCCCGTTATATGGCGTTTAATTTAATTTTTTAGGGGTGAAATTGGTCAAAACGACACTGGTGCTGCCATCTCTTGGCGTGACGTCACAGAATATTTTTGAGCAGTGGCCTAGAAAATGAAGCTGTTAATTAAAAATTTTCCATCACAATATTTCTAATGATTTACTATGAAAATTTTAAAGTGCTTATTTCTCGTAAACTATGGGTAGTATGATAAAGAGGGGTAGTTTACCCCCTCAATTTGGACCTACTGAATCCAAATATGCCCCCGGTTTTGTCGTGCAACCCTTAGTTTTCGAGTTATAAGTGCAGCTACGCTAGGAAATTGTAGTGATTTTAAAATACTTCTATCTCGTAAACTAAAGGACTTAAAACAAAAAGTTATTAATAAAAGGGGTATAATTTTTCATCCCCTATACTATGGGGATGCTAATAAGCCAATTAGAGCGGTTTTTGATTAATTTTTTGATCTCCCACATGTCATGTTATCCTGATACCAAATCGGGTGTTTTTGATCGTTCAAAAACTCAAAATCGAATCAAATTAATTAGTGAAATTTTAAAAACGCGATTACGTAAAAACTAAGGGTCGGAGGGTGGTTTACGGGTCATATTCGTACTCTACGCGTTTAAATACACCAATATACAGGTTGCAACCCCTAAAATGTTTCATAGGGAAGAAAATATTCAACCCTTATTTATATCTCCGGAACTATGAGTCCTTTGGAAAAACCCTTATATAGGATCGATAGGGGGTGTAAATACAAGCATCTTTTACATTTAACTTTTTCTTCTACAACCCCTAGTTTTCTAGATAATAATTATGAAAGTAGTGAAAATGCAGTTTACCCCCTTCATTTACTCGTAAACTAAGGGTTGTAGAAGAAAAAGTTAAATACAAAAGATGCTTGTATTTACATCCCCTATCGATTATATATAAGGGTTTTTTAAAAGGACTCACAGTTCCGGAGATACAAATAAGGGTTGAATAATTCCTACCCTAATAAACATTTTAGGGGTTGCAACATGTATACTGGTGTATTTTAACGCGTAGAGTACGAAAATGACCTTTAAATTACTCTCGGGCCCTTAGTTTTTACGTAATCGCCCTTTTAAAATTTCACTGATAGTTGGGTTTAGTTTTTGAACGATCAAAAACGCCCGATTTGGTATCAGGATAACATGACATGTGGGAGATCAAGAAATTAATTAAAAATCGCTCTAATTGGGCTTATATGATGCCCACAGCATAGGGGATGAAGAATTATGCAACTTTTATTAATAATTTTTCGTTCTAAACCTTTTAGTTTACGAGATAAAAATTATTAAACAAACGCTTTTTAACTCATTATTTCTTGAATAATTGTAAGATTTTTTGTACTATTCCGGTCCATTTCAATGCGTAGATTACGAATATGTCCTCCAAATTACTCTCAGGACTTTAATTAAGCGAATATCCATAATTAAAAGTCTTGTATGTTGTTATATTATATCCTACGGTTTAATTAATTAGCAGCTCTATTTTTTGACCAGTCGGATGGAAACTCAGGAGAATTTGCCAACAGATGGCAGCACATAGCTCGTTTTGAACTAAATTACGTATTGTATAAAGGTATTTAGAGCAAAACAACAACAATTTATTAACTATAAATTATTTTATTGATTATTTAAATAATACAGACATTTTAAATAATAATAATGCACAGTACAGTAATGTATATGAATAAAATAAAAATATATTTCGTTTACAATAAATAGTAACTGATATAAAACACTATAATAATAAAATTGTAACAATACATGCTTTAAACAAAGCTTTACAACAATGTACAGTAACATCACGCAGTTTATAATTAAATAACAACAATATCAAGTATCAACAACAACAATAATAGAATTGTAACAATAAATGCCATAAACAATGCTTTATAACAATGTACAATAACATGACGCAGTTTAAAATTAAATAACAACAATATACCAAGTGTCAACAATGCACTGCAATCATAAAATTGTAACAATACATGCTATAAACAATGATTTATAACAATGTACAATAGCATGATGCAGTTTACAATTAAATAACAACAATATCAAAGATCAACAATGCACTGCAATCAGAAAATTGTAACAATACATGTTATAAACAATGCTTTACAACAATATACAATAACGTGACGTAATTTGTAATAAAATGACAACAATACCAAGTATAAACAATACACTGCAATCATAATTAATCTTTTTTTTATTGTATAACAACAAAAATTCATGTTTCTGAAGACAGCTGAAGATGTTGTAGTATCTGAAGGGACCTGAAGAACTCCAGAAGATGCTTCTATACGTTATCTGGAAGCTGTGATTGTTGTATCCGGTCCACGGCAGATGACGTAAGGCTCCTTTACTCCCGACTTTAAAGCACAAATAAAAATTAGCTTTCTGGTTAATAATAAAACAAATAAAATCTCCAGCTATTTTAAACTGTTTCAAAACACTAAAGCATTATAGGTACAATGAGACTTACAGTTTTTATGACAAGTGAAGTTCTTGAAGCTTTTCAGCTCTCTGAAGGTGAGGAAGTGTTGTAGCTGTGTGGACGAGCAGTCAGGACCTCTCTACGTCCGGTGGAAGCTGCGAGCAGCGCTGTCAGGTTCCACTATCTGGAAAATACAAAACTAAATTAGTAAACAAATGTATAATTCATAATAAAAAAACTATACTAAGTAAATTACGAGGAATCCAATGCCGCAAACCGCGCTTTGATAAGTCTTTTAGTTATAGCGTCTCAAAGTTTAGATCCAAAATCGAAAAAAAAACAATGGTTAACCACTTAGTACTTTTTTGGTCAGAATTAAAATTTCTCTAAAAAGTAGCGGATTATACTAAGTAAATTACGAGGAATCCAATTTTATCTTGTTCGCGGCAGCAGGATCTAGTGTCAGACCTGCGTAGCGGATCCTGACGTTAGTGTAATACTATTTGTGCATAAAATGACCATTAACGCTAATTTAAACTAGTCCAGTCAGGAGAGGTTTTGACTGAAGACTAATACATAACCAAATGAAATTTAGCATGTGAGTAGTTAAGAACATACAGAAACAAAAAAAAATATTCGCTCCATCTCTGTATGCTTCGCTTCCCACAAAAATTTTCAGTTGAAACTCAAAATTTTCTTGTAACGCATTTTCCTCGAAAACTATCCAAGATTTTGGAAAACTGTTGTCACAGGATGAAAGCTGAGGAAATTTGCTACCAAAATGGTCTTTGAAAATTTTTCATAAGTAGCACCGTGTAGGCTTCAGCCGTTTAATATTCTAATGACTATTGAAAATATTGAGAATTCTTTGAACGTCTGCTAATACTGAGTTATGATTCTTTAAAAAGCAAGTTTCTCGGTATAAACGGGGTCGGTAATTCAAATGTTATTAGTGCAATTGAAAGTGGAAGCCTCGACGAATAAAATGCAATTTTTATCTTTACAAAATGATGTTCTTTAACGAAGTTATACCACATTCATTCTGTAGCGGCGAATGTTTTACGTCATTCTCAATGTAGCGCCTACTATACAGAAAATTCTCAAGTCATTCGAATATTAATCGGCTGAAGCCTACACGGTGCTACTTATGAAAAATTTTCAAAGACCATTTTGATAGCAAATTTCCTCAGCTTTCATCCTGTCAAAACAGTTTTCCAAAATCTTTGATAGTTTTCGAGGAAAATGCGGTACAAGAAAATTTTGAGTTTCAACTGAAAATTTTTGTGGGAAGCGGAGCATACCGAGGTGGAGCGAATTTTTTTTTTGTTTCTGTATGTTCTTAACTACTCACATGCCAAATTTCATTTGGTTATATATTAGTCTTGGGTTTCAGTTAATTTTTGACTCTCCTGACTGGACTAAACATAATTCAAAGACACTTACAGTTGAGTCACCATCTCGTATCAGAAACTAGAAGATCGGGGTGCCATCAGTCAGAATTTGAGACTGTACGACTGGAAACAGCAGCCAGCAAGATGAACCGTTGAAGAGAATTGAACAAATCTGAAAATGCAAGAAAAATTACATAAAATACAATTTTTTTAAAAATCCATGTAATACTAATAGTATAAATAATAATTTATTGTTTATAAAACATAACATTACAGCTAAATCAGTGACTACGCAACTTTGGTAATGTAGTATCTAACCCAGAAAAGTACGAGGAATCTAAAAATGTCACGCTCAGACCGCTATCTTTAACCATTAAGAAGATAGAGCCCCCAGAAATCACAAATCACATTTAAAATTGTTTTTATTACAAAAATAATTAAATTACTACTAAACCAGTAACTAATGAAGCCTACAAAATATTTTCAATACGAGTGAATCAAGAACATAACAAAATTCATTTTTATTATCGTTATTCATTGTTGTACTACCTTTAGGATTAAAATAATTTCTATTTTAGTATATTTTTAAGCCAATGTTGTTATACATCGTTGAAAAGAGAAAAGAAAATCCGATTTAACTATTAATTATACTATTCAGGAAAATGTAATAACGGAATCAGTTCAGTACATAATATGAAATGTTTAATATAATAATAATACTATATTATACAACGAAGCTATAATGGATGCTTTTATTCCTGAATATGAAATTTACAACACGAGCGAGCAATGCGATTACGATCTACGACTAAATTATTACTTACAAGATTTTAATAAAATAAATACCAAGGCCCTGTTTCATAAAAAAAGTTACATTCTTACAATTTTACAATTAAGTACATGTACTTGTAATGTAATGCACTATATACAAGTACAAGTGTTTCAAATAATATTTGTTTTCATTTGAATCCACCACAACATTTTAAAGTTTAAATACAAATTTTCAATATCCTTTTTAAATAACTTAACAGTCCAAATAAAAATGACGTTTGAATAGTTTGACACTTGAAATTAACCAAATTTAAAAACTGGGTAATAAAGTACCTATTCTTGTTTTTTATCTTAAACTTGAACTTCTAGATGGCGTGAACAAGTACCTATATCCCACCTATATCTGACCTGTGTAGGCTCTTTTGATATGCGATGTAAACAACCCGGGTCTTGACCTAGAATAGGTCAGATATGGGTCTGGCCTATGTCAGGTCTCCCGGTGTAAACTAGGCCATTGGCAGCATTGTGGAGAACCCAGTTGAGCCAGATTTTGAAGGTTTCTATCGAAACAAAATAGGTAATATTAGAAAAGGTACACTTTTATGAATCATATTTATTTGAATATTTTATATTATTTGTTGCAGTAATTCGAACAGCTCAGGTTCAACTCCATGCAGAGATCCAATGTCAGTATTCTGAGGGTCCCAGTTGAGCCACAATTTGAAGGTTTGTACTGGAAAGAAATAGGTAAATTTATAACCTGTTAATTATGATGAATAAGTAACTTTTTTTTGTATAATTTGTTGATTGTTGCAGAATAACTTCAACATTTCAGAAGAGGCGCACTGCATGCAAGAACCAAAGTCTAAGGGGCCCGACAAGTCCAGTTTTTTATTACAATAACTCAGGTAAAATAATGTTTATTTTGTTTCTGCAAATACACATCTAATTACATTTTTCCTGCATTTTTCAGATTCTTGTTTCTTGGACACTGATTCCTGCTCAGATTACCTTGCTGCTAGCTGTTTCCGACAGTGACGTCTTCACTTCCGGTTCTTGGACTCACTTCCTGTGGTACCACTGCCCTCCTGAGACCGGAGGCCCACAAAGTCGTGTTATCAAACTCGGCTTCGCCTCGTCTGATAATTTTCACGTCTAGTACCATAATGATTGACGTTACGATACTTATAACATAAATAACTATTATTATGAATGTAATTATTAAAAAATTGTAAAAATCTTAATAAAAAGAGTATATTTTTATATTATTTATTAATTAAACTCACCATTTTTAATATACATTCACTTAGAACAACCAATGAAAATGAAATAAGTAACTAGTACATTAAGGGGAATGTAAAGTCAACCAATATTTACGTATCATAGACGGACCTGTATTTGAATCTATCTATTTCATTTTATATAATATACATATTTTTACCTTCCGCTTACCTGTAAAGGAAGGTATTGGAATCATGCAAAAAATCGGGTGGTGAATTTTTAGTGGATGAGCACGAATTAGGGTCCTTACAACTCATTTTTGATAGTTTCACGATGATGTCTGTGTGTATGTGTGTGTGTATGTGTGTGTGTGTGTGTGTGGTCAAGGGGTGTTAGTCGCATAACTCAAATACGAATTACCCGAAAATTTTGATATTTGGTATTTAACATTTGTATATAAATTGGAAGAGCTCCGTAGATTTTGGTACAAATATCTTCACCGGAAGTGATATTTTTTGAAGATTGAAAAGGTTAATTGTCAAAATTGTATATAAATTTGGAAAAATATAGTATTTATTTGTAATAAGAATAAGAGGAAAAGTTATTTGCAACTTACGTTATAAAAAATTGTCTTTATCTGGTAGCATTAAAGAACTGCAGTAAAATTTAAAAAATAAATTTATCAAATAAAACGTTGATATCTTGTAATCCATGATCGGTTGATTTTTGTTTCTGCGTAAAAAATATTGACAGGTGAGACAGGTGACAAGTTGGCATACTAGCGCTATACCGGGAGTTTTTTTTATTAGTAAACATAGGGCATGTCTCATTACCATAGTTACAGTGTTACAGAATGACAGCAATGTATTGGAGCGTCTTTTTTATCAGTAAACATAGGGATAATTACATACTAAAATAAATATGAAATATACATTAAAGAAATGATAAATTATTTATTTATATTTTCTACACTTAAGAACTAGGTAGATACCTACATTAAACTAATGAGAATTTTTTAAATCAAATTAAATGCTCAAAATTGGTACCATTAACTTCTAAACAATATCCTAAGCGAATATAAAAATAATTTATTGCATTTGCTGGGGAGTAATATTTTGGGAAGCAGCACTAATTCGATTTTTTAATTGTTCAACATTCATTCTGTCACCATTGTACACATTATTTTTTAAGTGTCTACCTAGTTCTTAAATTCTCATTAGTTTAATGTATCTACCTTGTTCTTAAGTGTAGAAAACATAAATAAATAATTTATCATTTCTTCAATTTATATTTCATATTTATTTTCGTATGTTAATTATCCCTATGTTTACTGATAAAAAAAACGCTCTAATGCATTGCTGTCATCCTGTAACACTGTAACTATGGTAATGACATGCCCTATGTTTACTTATAAAAAAAACTCTCTGTATAAGTCCTAAGTAAGATATTAAATGTAGTAATTGAACGGAGGATGGCTTCAACACAGCAGAGTTTTCCTGTGAATGAATCTTTTTATTCAGGTGATGCAAATTTCTGTGTTTGAATATTTTAGATTTTTATTTGTATATTTTAAATGGGCACCGGATTGTACGTATACATTTCTGTTTAAAGTCTAGATAAGGCGGAAGGTTGTGTGATGGCCACGTCAGATTTTTTACTCTGTCATATAATCCAGATAGACTGCCAGTGTGCCAAGTTATGCTCATCAATAACCTCAGAAGTTTTAAAGAATGATTTGGCTGAACGGAAACAGTTTCCGTTCATGGGGCTAACACATGTGGGTGGTTTGTTCTCTGTGTTAAGAAGGTTTTTAAACTTGTGTTATTATTTTGTGCATCTGAGGATGACTGCTGTACAGTCGAAACGTCATGTTAAATAAATCGAAAATGCAGTAATTTATTTTTTATTTTTTGGCTGAATTAGCAATTAGTTGTTTTTCTTATTTATATTTTACAGCCGATTACTTTGTTCCAACAAGTATTATTTATTATAGCCAGTATTATTAATTTGGTAGTGCATAAAACTGCATAATTTACGATTTCGTGCATATTTTATACTTTTATGCATATTTTCAGTTTATGTGCATATTTTCCGCATATATTAGCAACTTCTTAAAAATATTTCTAAAATTTAACGTATTTTACGTAAAGCTATATTATACCAAAGAACTCTGGTTATTCTACCACGAAAAATATAAGTACATATTTTTTTAATAATAAGCGTCATGTTTTACCAATATTTAGAGCAATATTAAGTTTGTATAACTCCGATAAAAAAGTAAATAGTAGATAGATATGTAAAAATTTCGTACAGGTCCCAAATTATTTTTATTACATTACCTATACTCGTAAAGACGGTAATATATTTATTCTCCTTCTCCTCTCCTTTCTTTGTTTATATTTTTATGAATTCAAATTTATTTATGTTCTTAGCTTTATGCTCCTTTATTTATTGTAATACTATAAATAAAAAATGAATTGGTACTGTAATATTTTTGTATGGTATAAGAAGAAATAGTAAATAATTCATTTTTTTGTTTGAAAAGAATTATTTCTTATCATGCATAAAATGATATTTTTAATGAATATTTTCGAAAAATTTACCTACATTCTATGCGCATATTTTGCCATTTTTATGTAATGCTCTAGTAATGAATGAAGAATGAGTAGGTACCCGGGAGCCGTAACTAAAGGTTCATAGTTTGTATTTGTAATACGGTTAAAATATCTTTGAAAAATGAATTATAAATAAAAGTAAATTGAGTTCAAAAATTGATGTTGTTAAAACTCGAAAATTAATTATAAACAATGGGTTTTTTTTCGTAATATTTTAACCTTATTACAAACTAAATAGTCTACTATTTATGATTCTGAAAGACTTTTTGTAATACTTATCTTGTATAATAGTCTTTCAGATATTGTGATAGCAGAATAGGCTATTTCGCATATTTTCTGTTATCACTTTACATTAAATAGAGTAAATAAATTCTCGTATATAGAAAAAAATAAACTCGCACAGAATTGTGTTTTGATGTGATATATTATTTATTATGTATTCTAGTTCCTATGCAGTTATTAATTTCGTAATTTTTTTAGTTTTTCTTAAAATTGCAATACTAATTAATAAATGATCGGTTCTAAAAATGTATTAGGTACTTAATGTAACTATTTTTGTCATTTGAAGATAAGAATATCATGCAAAATTTACTTCTTGAAAGCCAAAGATAACTCCTCGGCCAAATCTAACAAATGACACTTCCTGGAATAATTCACACCCCTCGCCCCTCCAGATGGTAGCGAAATTTACTATTTATGATGTTTTCTAATGTCACGTTTTCTCAAAAACTAAGAACAATTTTGACTATTTCTTTTAAAATACTAATAAATAAAGGTTCATAGTTTGACATAAGGTTAAAATTTCATTAAAATATTGATTCTAATTGATGCAAATTGAGGAAAGAATTTAAGAATTTTTAATTCAAGTTTTCGAATAACATGGCTCTAGTTTTATTAATTGATATTCAGTTATGACAACGTTTCGGTAATGATTATGACCATCTTCAGGTCTGGTCAACTAAATAGATATTGATATATAAAATAGATTAGGTACATATTTGTAGAAGTAATCACTTCTACGAACCAATACTGATCAATTATAATTGAAGCAGAATTACTCGAAGTAATTCTTCTTCAACCAAAACTTGAATTAAAAATTCTTTAATTATTTCCTTAAAATCCATTTCGGCTCAACAATAACCAATTCTAAAATGATGTAAATTGATATAAAAAATTGGTAATGTTTAAACTTAAAAATTTATTGTAAACAATAACTTTTTTCATAATATTTTAACCTTATTTCAAAGTAGAAGGTTTAATATTTATATACTATTGAAGAAATTTTTGCATTATCTCATACAGTTTCTGAAATATTGTGACAGCAGGATAGGCCATTTCGCAACTTTTCTCAGTTCACTTTATATCCCCCTCCAACAGTTATTCTGCACTAGGTCTCATTCTCATGTCTCAGAAACTGGATGGGCGGCACCACAGGCCGTGCGGGTCTTAGAGCCAGATATAAAGATGCTACAACCGGAACAAATCTGAAAAATATACAACAAAAATCAATTAGATGTGTATTTGTATAAATTAATTAATAAACAATTTTGTTCAAAATTTAAACAAAATATTAACATTATGGTAACCAAGACATCAACAGAAAATCAATCTTTTCGGTACTAGTACTGAAAAGTAATTACTTTTCGGTACTAGTACTAAAAAGTATCTTCTCTCGCGATTTTGAAGGCAGTAAATTTAAAGTTGCTGCGTTAGCAGTCTCTGCAATTTCAGGTGGAATACCTTGATCTTCAAAATCACTTTCATCACTGTTTTCGTCCATAATTTTATCAATAAAATTCTTAGTTAAATAACAATTTTTACACTATTACATAAAGCGCCTGTCATAAAAATTATTTTTGTTGTTGTCAATAAACATTTTCAATTGTCGTCCCCTTAGAAACGATAGATTGATTTTATTTAAATTACGTCATTTAAAAACTGCATAATATGTAAATTTTTTTGAGTAACGCAATTTAAAAAAAAATTGTATGCATCTTGTACAGAAAGTGCGTTGCCTCGGGCTGCAATTATCCATGCTTGTACTGAAAAATGAACTTTCGGTACTTGATACATAAATAACTATTACCTTGATTTCGTTGTACAAAATTTGACTCAGGACTTTTTAAATTTATGCCTCTGCTGAAGTGTTGAAATATCTGCAAAGAAATAAATGATATATTAATGATTCATACAAATTTTAAAGTCATAAACCTAACTATCTTTGGCTCAATTTAGGTCCTCAATATGTTGACAATGGATCTCTGCGTGGGTTCAGTCTGGAATAAATAATAAAATAAATAAATAAACCATGTTTCATAATGAAATATAATAAAACTTACACTTTTCTTATTACTGGGCCCCCTCATGGTCCTTAAAATTATGTAATAACAACGGACCGCAAATCTGTAACATAAATATAATTTTAAACAACTCAAAATACTTTTAAAATATAAATAAACCTTTAAACAATAGTAGAAGCATGTAGATTTCGGTAGATTTTAAATAAAACTGCACTAAATATTCATATTTATAACACAAAACCTCATTGCAAAACGTTTGTACTACGAATGCTACGAATCTTGCTACGAATAAATAAAATATGACGAAACATAACCGACTAATTTAATTAACAAACTTTGAATCATGTTGTTTATTTCACAGATCGGAAGGTTATTGAATGTATAGTCTACCAGCGCTATGCTAGCTGTTTCTATGTATAGTCTGATCACATCAAGTTCGTATAAATTACGTTTCATATTGAAGTTAAAAACCAACAAATAAATAATAATAATAAAATGAATATTATATATTACTTACTCATTTAAGCATTCCTGAGTCGATGACTGATAACGCAGTTGTGAATAATTCAAGTAGCTGAAAATAACTTGTTCCTGACGTAAATATATTTTTTAGTACATGCTCTCTAAAATCTTTACTTTGCGAACTGTTTCGAGTTCGCAAAATAATATTTTATAGGTGGTATCAATCGGCGAAAAATTATTTTTGTTCTAGTAAATTTAGATACATAATAATAATATATAATACCGTTAAAATATTTGCGAGAAGTTGTGAATCAGCCTGTATATAGATACATATTTGACTGTGTGTGCAGTTAATAATAATAATCTTTGCGTGTGTGTGTGTGCAGTTACGAGTTACCAACCGTTAATTCAATTCACTCATGGTTGTTAGTGAAAAGAATACAACAGGAAAGATTTTTGTGCAGTTAAACTAGTACCTGACTGGATTCGAACCAAAGCTGCCAGAACCATAGTTAAAGTTTCCTTTGTCCTGAAAATGTGAAGTAAACTTTTTTTTTTAATTTTCTTTTTTTTTTCTTAATTTTCATAATAATCTCAGACGTCGTATTGTTAATATTTATGTCGTATATTGTGCAGTGAATAACAACAAATTAAACTTACGTCTTATGAAGTCCAGCAGCATATGAAGTCCATCAGAAGAAGCCTGAAGAACATTGAAGATGCTATACTCGGTTTCAGCTTAGAACGTAGTAGGTGGCACTGTGAATGCAGTCCGTTCTACACCCAAACATTTTATTAGTTTAAACTTTGGCGCGAACTTAAAGAAGGTATTTTTTGTGAATGTAAGTTGTCATCTATAGAATAATGGATGAATAAAAATTGTCAAAATAACAAGGAAGTAAAAAAGAAACACACGTTGTTTTACTGTTTTCAGGTTATAAACTTGAAATGTGAAACGGAAATGAAATCGCGAATGTTCGCTGGTGTAAATCCACCTCTCGTCTCGACCAATCAGAATCAAGCATATCATCGTCCTATCTTACTCAACGCTACGTTCTAAGCTGACATCAAGTATAGATGCTTCAAATCCTCTGTTGGTGTCCAAATCAATCTGTAGTAATAATAATAAAACGTGTTAAGATAGTGCTTTGAAGGCTGGTAACCGCACAAACAGTAAAATGTATCAGTCGTTTTATAAAACGCCTACCTAGTCTTTTTTTGCTAGAAACTCTGAACTGAAATAAATAAACAACTTAATACACCCTACTTGAATCCCACAGACTCGGTTTTGGTAGACAGTCTGATTGAACTGATTGAATTAAAATTTAAAAAACAATACCCTTCTTAAGTCTAAAATATTCGGTTTTGGTACAAACTCAAACTGTGATTAAACTGAACTAAATATACAATGCAATACCCTACTTGAGTCCCATATACTCTGTTTTGGTTGATTGATCTGAACTAAATAAATAACCTAATACCCTAATTGAGTAAAATAAAATAATGTGACAGTGTGTTTTCTAATATGCCTACATGCCTAGGCTTTTTATGAAAAGCCAAATATTACAATCTGCCTACGAAATATCTATATCAACGACTCGTACACTCGAAGTTTGTGAGGTTGCCATACCCAAAGTTGGATAACAGGCGTAATAGATATTTAAAATCAAGATGAATCAAAAATTAATCCAGGTAGACATTCAATAAGGTAAATAACAACCAAAAACTTACTTTTTATCATTAGTTGCAGCTGAAGATGATAAAGAACATGAGAGTCGCATCAAAAGCTTCTCAAGCTAAAGAACCATTAAAATTCGTTCTTATGGTGTTCGAAATATCTGTAACAATTAGAAAAATTGTACTAAACTACAAACAACTTATAACATAAACAAATCACAAACGATAGTATTTTAATAAAAATAAAAAAAGTTCAGTTTATAAAGTTGATACCACTGGTTGAACAAAGCTCATTAACAAACTTGAAGACAGCTATTGACTCAAGATCTTAAATATAAAATTTCAGTCCAAAATTCCAACGCGTTTTTAAGTTATTCAATATGCAGGCAGGTGAGGTTAAAAAAACTTTTAAGCCGAGGTGCACACAACATTGTGACTATCACAAAAAAATATAATTTTATGTCAAAAAACTTTCATATCACAAATAATTTTTTTAATATACCTATTTTAGGTTAGTTAATTTGTAGGTAATTACTTCCAATTATTTTAACCAATTAAAATGTAATAAATTGGTTATTTAAAGAAACTAGAGCGGCCGTAAAGTAGTCATTTTGACAGATGACAGATGCGTCTAAAAATTGATACTTTACGGCTGTCAAAGGATACATAATAGAATTATTTATGCAATAGCAACCTAAAATAGTATATTACATTATGAAAATGTTTAATTGCAGACGACGCTGCGCATCCTCGCATTCTTCAAACGCCTCCGAGTCAAGCAAAAACATTTTTATGACGCGTGATGTATTCTATTTTTTTTTTAAATCGGCAATTAAACTTAAAATTATAAAAAAAATTAGGTTTGCATAAATCATCAGAGCTGTGACAAATTTTAGAAAAAGTTGTCATGACAAGTAAACAAAGTTGAAAGTAAAAATTTTATTTTCATGCCTAGTCATGAAAATCTTACTTTCATGACGCAAATTAGTCTGGAAATGACGATTTTCATGCCGATTTTGAAAAAAGACATTTTTATGATGCGTGATGTATTTTTTTTTTAAATCGGCAATTATAGAAGCTTAAAATTATAGACAAAATTAGGTTTGCATAAATCATCAGAGCTGTGACAAATTTTAGAAAACGTTGTCATGACAAGTGTTTGTACCTACAGACAGTGGAAAGTAAAAATGACTAGGCATGAAAATAAAATTTTTACTTATTTATTTTCATGCCTAGTAATGGAAATCTTACTTTCAAGTCTCAAATTAGTCACGAAATGAAGATTTTCATGCCGATTTTGAAAAAATATATTTTTATCAATTTTACATTAATTTAAAATTAAAATTTATTTGTTTACATTATAAGTATACTTTATACACATGTGAACATGTGTCTTTTACCCTAATTGGGTGTGGCAGCCTCATTAACTGAGAGTCATCGGTATAAAAAAAATACTTTTATCGTATATGCCGTAATAACTTTTCATTAAATAAAGTCATTCGGGACAACAGGAATATAAATAATACTAAAGTAAGAAATAAAGAAAGAGATGAAAATACTTACGTCTTATAAAAGATCCCGGACGATAATTTAGTGCGACGTGGTATTCTCCAAATTTTCGGTTTCGGTCATAAAGGAACGCAGGAACGATTTGTAGAGTTTAATCTGCGACCAATATAGTAGCGAATAGGAATTGATGGGCTTCGGTATTAAACCCTGCTTGTCTTCTTTCTTCCCGGATGCTGTACTCCAAACCATAGATGCATCTAGACGCATTCATATCATTATTAAAATAAAATTATTTTTATCCTTTAATTCTAGCAATTATTATAATTTTTAGTAGGTATGTAATTTTATATTTCAGCCTGAATATTAGGTAGGTACCTACTATTATATTTTATTTAACACATTTATTAATATGTTCACTTTTAATTTAGTTATGCGCTATAAATTATTTTATAGTGAGTAATAATTAATTACTCAACATCCTTTTTGACCAATATTAGCTTTAGCTTTTTGCTAATACTTTGAACTGTTGAACTCTAGTACTATTATGTAGTACCATCAACCGATACTATTTTGTCATCTCGGGGTATAACTTTGTCACTTCGGTCGCCATAATTTTACTTAAGTTTTAGCTATTTTAACTTTGCCAGTCGATTCAAAATAGTCCATCTGATTTAACAAAATTATTTTGAAGTGATTATTTTCATGACGAGATATTGTAGAAAATGTTCCAAAAACATGTCAAAGTAGCCTCGGTTGACGGTATATTAGATCACAATTTTAACTAAATAATTTTGATTATACCGTGTTTTTTGTATGCTTATGATTCAATATAATTAAATAAATTTTGAATTGCAGTATAGTACCTAATTGATTATAATATGTATAAATTAATAATAATGTAGAAATTAAAATTGATCAGGACTCTTATAGTTATGAAAATCATGACTTTTGGTTTTACTTCTCCTAATTTAAAAACAGATTTATATTCAGTACTGGAAGAATTAAAGATATTGCATCAAATTTCTAAACTGTATTGAGTGTCACTGAAATAAAAATTACAATTAATAATAATTAGTTGGAATATAAAAGAGAATAAGTAGTTACGATGGGCGAAGATCATATTTGAGCAGTAGGTACAAATATATTTCAAATTAACAAACGTTCTAAATTATCATGTTTTTAACAATGCATCTCATAAACTTTAAAAATATTGTCGTTTTGCATAAATGATTATGATACGGTCGAATACAACATAAACAGCCACGTTTCTGATTCACAATTTTAAATTGAGAAAGAGTTTAGAATCGCAAATAGAAAAATAAAATACTACCTTAGAATGCAGAAAAGTGTCGATAGGTATCTCGAAAAGGACACCGTACACCGAACAGCACAAATAGGAAACGTCTTCTTTCTTACCCCGTCGCTTAACAAGATATATGCGTACATTTGTGAAATTTCACAAGTCGCACTCCTCGATTTAATGGCATCGGGACACAGCTCTCTGTTCCGAACATTTCAAACTGGAGATGTGAAATATTGCTGTAAGTAGAAGTAAAATTTATAGCCTATGACTACAAGGATGATATAGTGAACAAGGTTCCAACATAAATTTCAAATGTGGACTACGGAATAATATGAAACTTTATGCAGTGTTGGTAAGTGCGGTTTTACATTTTCTGGGCGGTTGCTGAGGATGTTTCATAAATTAATACAACACTTTGTTACATTGCTGCGTTTGGATAGAAGTTTATAGTGAATGAAAAATTATTGCACAAAAAGAGAATCCTTATTATTTGTTTTAATAATAAAAATATTACTTAACTTCCGTTTTCATGGGTAAAATAAAATGAAATATACCTCTATAGTTGTCAATTTAATTCCAAATTGCATAAATATGTTTTATTAGTGTTATAAAAATATGGTACAAATTATTTAAAAAAAAATCTGACGTGGACACCACATGACTTCCTTGTACGCCTTGTGTGTTCATACTTTTCTTAATAACTACAAAAATTATTGAATTTAATCATTTAAAATGCAGTTTTAAAATATTACGTCTAGTGATGGCACGGATCGCTGTTTGGCCGGATTCCAGATTTCCGGCCTCTTATTTAGCCGGATCGCCGGAATTCCGGCGGCCGGATTGTTCGTTATACCTATTTCTGTAAAAATCATAACTATTTCGGCCTGAGTCTGTTTACTGCTATATTGTACACTGTAAACCCCCCGCGAGCGCGACCTAGTTGACAAAATTATTTATTTATCCACCATAATGTAATGTAATAAAATGTAATTTTGAATATTAATTAGTTGCATGATTCTAACATGTTCCATTATTATGTTTACCTTTAATTTGTTTGAATAACTGTTTATTTTGTATCTTTTACCTATTTTAATTAATAAATTTGTGTTTCTTACCTATATCTAATAAAATAATTTAAAAATAATAATAATAAAACATCCGGCCGTATTTTATACACGATCCGGCCGGAATCGGAATTCCGGCCAAGAAGCCAGAACGGCCGAATTCGGTATCAAAGCCGGATCTTCGTGCCATCACTAATTAGGTACGTCCGTAAAATATAACTAAATGTGTTTTAAAAAGTACTAACTGAAGTTTATGTAAGAATCATTGTTTAGAATTTTTTAATATTTTACAATTTATGCAAATACTAGTGCATTAGAAAACTAAGAATGTTCCAATATGATTTTTAAATTGTACCTACATGAATTGTCTATTAAATGGATCAATCTGACCCAATAAAAATGAAAATCAAATTGTGAACAATTATTTATTAGTAAATATTATTTTAAAAAATTGTATTGTGTTATAATTGCAAAGTTGCAAAATGCCCAGTTTACACAAGGATTCTTTGAAGATTCTTCCATGCTTCTGATTTCTGAACCTTGGAGAAAATAAATTATCGGTTTTGAACTTAAATTTCTGTTATTTGACAAGCAATTCTCACAAAAATCTTTCTTTTTTAAATTCAAAAGTATGAAAGAATCTTCAAAGAATCCGTGTGTGAACAGGGCTTAAGATACCACTGGGTATGGATAGATGGATGATCCACTATAATTAAAACTTAAAATTTAAAATAATAATAAAAGAAAGATTCGTAAGATTCACAAATAATAAACAAGGTCCTTAATTATTATGTAGTAAAATTGTTACATTAATAAATTTTTCAAGATTGTATTAATAATATTTCTACTCCGTATCACTATTTCCAGCATAATGCGATATTTCAATATTGCATAATTTTAAACTTCAAACGGGAATTATAATGTATCCCTGTGGTCCTGCACTGTATAATATTATGTATGTACTACGTAAATCTCATATACCTACACATATAATCGTCCTCGGTCCTTGGAAACTAGAAATGCACTTGGCCACCTGGGCTTATATGCATCTACGATATAAGTTAGAGTAAAGCGTAATGTAATGCTGGCTTTTATGAATATTCAAAACACATAGGTAGGTAATAATAATTTATGTAAATTTGATAGGGAAGCTTAAATGTACAACGAAGCAAAAACAACAAAATCCAGCATGAACACACTTATGTTTTTCATGCACCAAGAGACACATCGTGTTAAAGTATAATTTTATGTCTGTATAAAAATGTATTTTTAATCGCTAAAAATTTACTATTTGTACATATATCGTCACAAAATTATCTAAAAGTTATCTACTATATCACATTGACGATATCGTATTTTACTAAGATAAGTACCAACTGATATATCAAGTAGAGTGTAATATAACTGTTTATGCCAGTGATTAATTATCATATTATTTTCATCATTTGGGTGAGGTAATTTGTTATATTACCTCACTAGTGAAGTAATATGATGTGCTTTTGTCACTCTACTCCACTCGATCGTAGCCATGGGTAATACTGCTAATAAAAATAATATTTTTGTCAATATTTGACAACAATGTTAAGGTTATAATATAATACTTTTCTACCTATTTTATTTATTCCTTAATATTTTTGGAATAAATCAATTTTGAAATACTGTTCCATAATAAATACATATCACGTGTAAACTTACTCTGTTGCTTTGATTTTAAATCAAAATTATAGAAACTGACATCTATCAATAAATTGTCAAAATTTATATAATTTTTAAAATTTCAAATCTGACATTGAAACAAAAATATAAATTTTCATTAATTTTGAGCAGTCGCGGATAAATTTTTGTATATTAGGTATCATATGTGGGCTAAAAGCATACTCACATTCTACTGCTATAATAATACTCTTATCCCACTAGTAACATAAATAACTATTATAAATTTAAAGTAAGTAATATTATACAAATTTTCTTAATTTGATAAATTACTACGGTCTACACTATATTTGGCTTGTATTGGAAAGAATGATGGCATTTGTAATACTTAAAAAGAACATAAAAAAATAAACTATTTGTGTTAAATATTACATTACATATTTCTTATGCTCATTACTCTCGTGTTATGAGAATGAATGAATATAGAATATTTTATAATATTCTAATAATGCTATTAATACAATGGTTTAGTTGATAAAAATATATTCTTCCACTAATTTATTAAAATCACAGGAAGATGAAATTGCATTAAAGCAAAATATTTGCTTTTAATTTGTCGATACTTTAAAAGCAAATAAGGTGTTAAAACTTTTTCCAGACTAATTTGAAATTATAATACGGGAATTTGAATCTCCTGGGAAATTAGAGCCACCCACCACGGCTTTTTGTGCGGAATTCAATTTCAACTCAGTTAAAATATGCAAGAATAAAATGAATTTCATACAAATTTGTAACGTAACACTACCGCGAAAAACGAAAAACCAACACTGAAATATAATATTTTCCGATTTTCTCAGGTTTTCCATTAAAAGTTCTTTCATTGTTTTATGCTAATCTGCTTGTATTTTATTTGTTGGTTAATATTTCAACATTCAGAACACGTTTTACAGGATATATAAATAAAACAATGTTCCTTCTATATTTCAGGAGATAAATAAATAGTTTCATTATTATTTGGAACCTTGCCTATCTTACTTTTTGTTTAATTTTAAGTTGTATTAAATATCAAATTAAAACTACAGTTAGTCACACAATATAATACTCACCAACACATCCTAAAGACAACTAAAAAGGAAAGATTTTCAACACGTTACGTATACCTACCTACCTACTTTACACACTTAACACAATATCCAAAATAACTAGTACAAAGACGACATGAACATATACAAAACCCAGACAACAAACAAACATTATAGAAACAGAAAACGAAATAAATATCTAACATAAATGAACCACAACAAATTGAAATTATACATAATGTACCGGAACTTGTGGTACAAGTACACATTGCAATGGCATTATAGTATTGTTCTGAGTCCGAAACAAACAGATTATTTCGAAAATCCTACAAATAAGGGTATGGTTTAATAAAGAAAAACATTTTAGTTTAGTTTATTTATTTTATATAAAGATGAGAGGGTTATGTGGTCGACTACTTGAAACTATATTCAATTATCGTATAAAGTCCATTTTACATTGAGCAAGAGTTGCGTTCAACTGCATTGAACAATTCTCATTTTTAATGAGTTACGTCAGAAAATTGCAGGAAACATTATTTTCATTTTACGCTGAGCAACATCAGCAACATGCAATTGTTAATTAATGTATGAATTTATCAACAAATTTGCCAATATTTTATTACTATATTATGTCAACTTAACCTCTTATTGGATTTGTTGTATTGTTTATTGTTGGAGTCGTAGATCAGAGTTTTGATAAAAAAGTTTATCCAACACCTCTTAATAAAAGCATCATAACTATGGTGATTTTAAACAAGCAAAGTAAAAAATTACCCACAAGTGGGTATAATTTTGAGCAAAGCCACAAGTGAGTATTTTTTTATTTTCGAATAATTGTTTAGTAATAAAAGTACCTACCTAAAAATGTAAAACATTCGTTATCTTGAGAACTAATGTATTATTCTCGAACAAAAGGTATTATATAGGTAGTACTTATGATAAATTAATAGTATTGCTACTTTGTAACTAAATTAACACTATATAATATCTAGGTAAGAAAGGAAAGTCAGTATCAAAATGAAAATTTAAACTATTCGCAGTTATTCGATTTTGTGTAAATATTAATAGCGTTTATTGTTCCATGAAAATAAAGTCCTCCAGATTGTTGAACACTGAAGGTGTCATTCATAGTAGAATTTTGTTTTGATGAGGATATTGCTTCCATTGTAAAATTCACAGTTGAGATCGGCTTATGAGTTGTCTTACTTCCAGTTACTTCCTATTATTTTTTTTCAATGTCAATTTTACTATTGACAGAATTTTCCACGTAGCCTTCCGCAAAGGTGGAAGATTTCCAACCGCCGTGACGTTTCAATGTCATTATATCACCTCCACCATTCGCGAGAAAGGTGGCAGATGTACGGCGAAAACTATGCCCAGTATATATTTCCGGATTGGGTAAATTTAAAAATATAGCAATTTCTTTAGGTACTTTAGAAAGCGTGTTTATCCCAGCATATACAGGTGAGTCATCGAAATGCCCGTCGTCGATATCTCCCTTGTCGTTAAAAATACAGCACAAATTTATTAACGGAATTTTTCGTCTACTCAACTTAAACTAAATAACTTAAAATTATTTTCACATATACAGGGTGTTGCATAACGACTTGGCAATAATTGTTCGTCTTTTTTAAATGAAACACCCTATATATTTTTATATATTTTGAATTGTATTTTATTTACCTATACGAACATATAAATTTCATTTTAGTTTTCCGCGGCGTTGCCAAGTTATTCAATTTTTTCTCTAAAAAAAGCCGAATACACGTATTGTTTTATAAAGGCGTACTGACGTTATTTTAATAGTAAAAATTGTGAATTTATTTTTCTGTACAACTGTAACTATACTCTTTGTTCTGACATAACTTTTTTTAAATGTTATTATACAGGGTGTTCAGTACAGAGAATTAAATTTACTCAATTTCAAATGCCTATAACTCGTCATTTTCAAATGGAACACCCCATATTTTATTATTCTGTTGTGTGTATTTTTGCATTTTTTTGTAAAATACAATTCAAAATATATAGGGTGTTTCATTTAAAAAAGACGAACAATTAATGCCAAGTCGTTATGCAACACCCTGTATATGTGAAAATAATTTTAAGTTATGCTCCTTGAGTAGACGAAAAATTCTGTTAAAAAATTGATGCTGTATTTTTAACGACAAGGCATTTCGATGACTCACCTGTATATACACTCGAGGAAAATAAAAACGCACCTAAAATGACAACAATTCAAAGTGTGATATCTCGGCTGCATTTCGACGAAATTGGATGAATCTTCGAGTTTTGAAACCGTTGAAGTCTTATCTTTAATGTGATGATAGCCAATGAGACAAAAAATCCACACCACCCTCTCCCACCCCCCTAAGAAAAACAAATGTACCTGATGTCCAAAAAGGTCCAACTTTGGCAACTCATACGCAGTGCCAAAAAAATCGTGGACCTTATTGGCCAACAGGGAAATAAAGATCAGACTTTTTCCTTCAAGGTCCGCAATATTTCAAGTACCTACGATGATTTGGCGCGAAGTTATGAATTTTTGAAAAAAGTGCGTTTTTCTGGTTTTTGGCCATTTTGTACGAAAATCAATAAATTTTGGATTTTCGAAAACGTTGAAGGTTTCTCTATTCGGCCCTGTAAGTTTATCTGCCACCAAACCCGATCCACCCCCTGCCACCTCCGGATAAAAAAACATGTTTTTGACTGAAAAATTTTCAATTGTAGCAACTTGTAGCGTGAGTAAAAAAAATCGTGGATCTTATTGCCCAACAGGACAATAAAGTTCAATCTTTTTCCTTCAATTTTTTCAAAATTTCAAGTACGGTGCGATAATTTGGCACGAAGTTATGAATTTTTGAAAAAAAATGATATTTTTGTGCTTTTTGCCCGTAACTTGTCCGATTTCGCACCAAATTCGTTTATTTCTTAAAACATTTAAAAAAATAAAGGCTTTTAAAGAAATCAAGGTTTTAGAGTCACTTTTAGATAATTCTTAATGAAATTCAGAAACCTGAAAAACGCACTTTTTTTCAAAAATTCATAACTTCGCGCCAAATCATCGTAGGTACTTGAAATTTTGCGGACCTTGAAGGAAAAAGTCTGATCTTTATTGCCAATAAGGTCCACGATTTTTTTGGCACTGCATATGAGCTGCCAAATTTGGACCTTTTTGGACATCCGGTACATTTTTTTCTAAGGGGGATAGGAGGGGGTGGAGTGGATTTTTCGTCATATTGGCTATCATCACATTAAAGAATAATAAAGAATAATAACTAACGTACGATTAATATTAATTAATATTTTTGACGTTTATGTTCAGTTGGTAACATCATAACAAACTAAAAATAACTAGAAATAACTGAATTGCCAGCAAGCCTTACAAAAATTAGAACATGTTCTATTCCATGCAACCGTTGTCTCAAGATTGCTTCTACCTGTTGAACGTGCAATTTCTATATTACACTCATGCAATATTGAAGCAACTTGTCAAAAATTGCACTTGCATCTGCTATAATCCTCAATGTAATATGGCCTTTATTACTAGTTACAATGCAATATTAAATTATTAAAACTATTTTTTCAACCAGTGTAGACCAAAACTGTTTTCGTTAGAAAAATTATTTTTGTTACGTGATTAGAACGGTAATGCCATTCTATAGTCTGTCCCAAATAAGAATATAGTATGGGGCAAGATAGGGCTTACGATTTGAGCGTTCTGATTGGTCTAGCCGGAAACCAAGTTTACATCAGCGAAAAATTTGTGATATGCGCGCATCATTTAGCTGTCGAACGCCGTAGTAGTAACAGCTAGTATTGTTGAAAAAGTGAGTCGTTGATTAGCGTCAGTAGCGCGTGACGAGCGGAAGAAAATACTATTGGGTGTAAACCGGGCTGGCTCCGCAGCGTCATCTACTATACTCTTATTTGGAACAGGGTATAGTATGTACTGTGCACGCGAGGCAACGTAACTTGCGCAGCGCCCTCATGACAGGTGCGGCCAAGCCTCCAAGTTTTCAAATCTGTATTACCGCCAGTGTTGCCAATATTAGTTTACAAAAATTTGTTCCTTTATCATAAAAAATCTGTAGATAATAGCTAACATGACTTATATAATGGAAAAGAATAAATAATACTTTATTGTATGTAAAGATGTATTATTTTCACTAATTAACAGAACAAACAACACTTTCTATAAAATAATTATACAGTTACAGCCTGTACTATAAAATATCGGTATACTTTTTCGAGAAAAAAGAATAACATTAAACTAATATCTGAGGATAGCTGAAATCTACATTGGCAACACTGATTACCGATCTTTACAATCTCGGTACAGCAGATTTCAGAACTTGAAGACTTCACCGCAGCGTCACGAGGGCGCTGACATCATACTTCAAATTTAAAAATTCAAAATAATAAAGTGTAAATATATATTTATTGTATGTAAATTACACAATATCCAACAAAAAAGAAAATTTGTCGGTATAAATACTTTTTCCTTCATGATTCTTTTTGGCAAATATTTCTTCTTTTTTCAAATTGAAATCATAAGGATACTGTCCAAATTTAAAGTGTCCCAAAACACAATCAGCTAATAAACTTTGCATAGTTTTCGCCAAAAACACGCTAGGAATTTTATTAATAACAAGATCAAGTTGTGATACTTCTTCCTCCGGAGTTAAATATTCAGTTTTCATTTCAGAATACGAACGTAGATTTTGTTCACTCGTTTCATTTTGAATTTGAACGTTTCGTTTGAATTTTTCACTGCTGATAAAATCATGCAACAGACAACTGAGCACTGTGTGGACTGCGACATATTCTTGGTTTGTAAATGTGGTGCAACACTTATGGACACAGTTTTTTAAAAACGCTTTTTTTCGTTTTAGTTTGTCTCTTTGTTTTTGTAATAATCGAGGTGATAATTTAATAGGATGAATCGGTTTCTCTGCTCGTTTAGGTTTACGCGGGATTAAATATTTATGTACTCTACTAGGATTGTACAATAACATTGTTTGAAATGGTGTTTGTTGTAGCTGAGTATGTATAGATATTTTTGTGTCTATAT
Organism: Agonum fuliginosum; assembly: GCA_947534325.1. Taxonomy (NCBI): domain Eukaryota; kingdom Metazoa; phylum Arthropoda; class Insecta; order Coleoptera; family Carabidae; genus Agonum; species Agonum fuliginosum. The sequence goes on along the minus strand of OX384029.1, from coordinate 9,326,171 downwards.
CTGTATGGTTCACAATATTGCACGTGAAGCTAATGGTGCGATGAAACACACGTGGGGCGCGCGATACTTTAACCGTAGGTAGTTCCTATAACAATTATCATTAACTATAATTCATTTCTAAAGCATAACTACTAACTGGATATGAAACGATTCCGCCTGATCCAATGCAAAAGAAGTCGCCTCTCTGGTCCGTTTGATTGTGGTACTCAGCCATTGAATCAAGATAACTATGTAGCATATTGTAATCTACCAAGTGACAGGCTAAACATAGTCGGATGGTAGTAGCCACGCCTCCACTACGTATATGTAAAATGATGGCACAACATTCGCCCGATTTTAATAGACCACGACTAGGAACTACATAAGCTGTAACTATTTTTTCCTGTTGATAGCTTTAATAAAATGAATTAGAACGAAATTGTCTAAAGTGTTGTGGAGTTTACCAGTCAAAGTTAAAAGCGACTGTAGCTTTACTTGCGTTTACATTTTTTATAATGAATATTCGTCTAGCTGAACAATGTGTCGGCAGTGCTCTTATAACAATGTGCTCCATTGACATGTTGACGTATAAATCATGAAGTTTGACAGTTTCTCTACCGATTTCACTGAAATAAATGTGATCCAAAGGGGAAGCGTAAAACGGTAGAGCCATGCCTAGAACTAAGGAACACTTTCAGTAAATATTTTCACTATTTCATGCACTTACTCGTCAAAGTTTCATCGCTCTTTCCGAAAGTGAACGGTAATTCTATTTTCAAACGATCAACTGCTATTGGCGCGTAAAGAAATTGTATACAATAATAACTTTTTGCGGGAACAATAGCGCAAGAGTTTAAACAAGTCAACACGTTGTGTCCCCAATATTCGTTATACTTATGTAAAGGCTCCAAATCCAAACGATAAAATGATTCTGTGCGCGTGTTATTTAAAAACCAGTAAGTCTACACAAAATACAATAAAACACACACTGAACTGCACAAGAACATAATGACAATAGTTGACGGCTGGTTGCCGTTACTTAAAAAAAATCTGACCTCTCATTTGATGAGCTCTTAAGATTCGTATTAAAATCTTAAATATAAAATTTGGTTGTAAAATGATTGATATTTTTTGACTAATCGTCAACGAAAAAATAATTGTAATATACGGACATCATTTAGAAAAAGGTAAATTCATATTCTAAAACGTGCTTATTAATCAAAAACTTTAAAATTTTGACACATCTTATACATAGAATATAAGGCGAGAGGTAAAAATATTGTATTGGTGTGTGCGGTTACCAGCTGTCATCTCACGGATACTTCTACCTGTAAATCAGGGTGACGTTCGCCAATGAATACACTTTTCATCGTCAAAGTAAATCCGCGGGCATAAGTTGATAATTGTCTAGGTTTAAGTCCTATTATTGTAAAATATAACTCCACTGATCTATTATGTGACAGCTGCATCACATAACATGCTTCACTCTCACCGAAATCCAAATAATTAATTTCTATCTTGAACAGCATTGTTTGGTAAGCCTAAAATAATATAATTAATAGGAATTTATGTTTGGTTATTGAATAATCACCTTAATAATTTCGCTATTTGTCGTTATTGTTAATATTCGTCGGTGCGGACAGTTTTCGTAAGAATATTTCCGGAAACTGCTTTTGCTTGGAATTTCCTTCCACTCACAAGAGCAAATTTTCTTGCGCACAACGCTAAATGTGACAATAATTAATCGAATTGTTAAATAATTAATTGATTTTTAGTTAAAGCCGTAATATGAAATTACCACTTGCCAGAAATGACTATTTATAAATCAAAGTCAAATTCGTGTTTTATTGATTGATTAACCTTCCGCCATATCTAGAATTTAAACAGAAATGTATACGTACAATCCGGTGCCCATTTAAAATATACAAATAAAAATCTAAAATATCCAAACACAGAAATTAGTATATCACCTGAATCAAAAGATTCATTCACACGAAAACTCTTCTGTGTTGAAGCCATCCTCCGTTCAGTTACTACATTTAATAGCTTACTTATGACTTATATAGCGCTAGTATGCCTACTTGTCACCCGTCTCACTTGTCAATATTTTTTATGCAGAAACCAAAATCAACCGAACATGGAATACAAGATTTCAACGTTTTATTTGATAAATTTATTTTTTAAATTTTACTGCAGTTCTTTAATGCTACCAGATAAAGACAATTTTTTTATAACGTAAATTGCAAATAACTTTTCCTCTTATTCTTATTACAAATAAATACTATATTTATCCAAATTTATAGAAATTTTTGACACTTAATCTTTTCAATCTTCAAAAAATATCACTTTCGGTGAAGATATTTGTACCAAAATCTAATGAGCTCTTGCTATTCGTATAAAATTGTAAAATACCAAATATCAACATTTTTGGGTAATTCGTATTTGAGTTATCCGACTGAGAAAAATCCGGCCCTGACCACGTAACTACACACATACACACACATACATACAGACATCATCGTGAAACTATCAAAAATGAGTTGTAAGGACCCTAATTCGTGCTCATCCACTAAAAACTCACTACCCGATTTTTTGCATGATTCCAATACCTTCCTTTACAGGTAAGCGGAAGTTAAAAATCACGGTTTAAATTGTATTTTAATAATAATTTAATTTAAAATTGGTATTTTTTTCAAAATCGGCATGAAAATCGTCATTTCCAGACTAATTTGCGGCATGAAAGTAAGATTTTCATGACTAGGCATGAAAATTTTATTTTCATGCCTAGTCATTTTTACTTTCAACTTTGTTTACTTGTCATGACAACTTTTTCTAAATTTTGTGACAGCTCTGATGATTTGTCACAGCTCTGATGATTTATGCAAACCTAATTTTTTTTATAATTTTAAGCTTAATTGCCGATTTAAAAAAAATAGAATACATCACGCGTCATAAAAATGTCTTTGCTTGACTCGGAGGCTTTGAAGAAATGCTCGGACGCTGCGCATCCTCGCATTCTTCAAACGCCTCCTCGTCTGCAATGAAACATTTTCATGACTTGTAATGTAATATACTATTTCTTTAAGGGCACGCTTAAAAGTGAAAAAACCGTAACACGAAGTCTTGTAAAGCCCGGTTCGCAAGAGGATTCTTTGAAGATTCTACCAAGATTCTGAATCCTGAAAAAGAAGATTTCTTCTTTCTAGAGAGGATACCTCTTAAATTGCGGTGCCGCTAAATTGAATCTTCAATAATTTATTGATTGCTCCAAAACCAAGAATTATTTTTTTCAAGATTCAGAATCTTGAAACTTCTTCTTTTCCAGGATTCAGAATCTTGATCAAATTTTCAAAGAATCCTTGTGCGAACAGGGCTTAAATCTTCTGGCAGACATGTTTTTAATAATTTCTTTGATGCTCCTTATTATGTACATCAAGTACCAGAAGTAGTAAAGTCACTTAGTTAGTTACGTTAAAACACTTATTTAAAATAGCATCCTATTTGAAATGCAACATTTTCTTGAAGGCAAGATTTGAATTAATACAAAAAGTCATTTCTGGCCAGTGAAATTTTCTATTACGGCTCTCTAGCTATTTTATTACTGGCAAGTTGCGTCTGCTCTAGAAACGTTTTTAACTATTAATGTTATACTTTTTGATATATTCAGATTTGCTTCTGCGTCTGGTGTACGTATTCTGTACTTTGCTGTTTCGTTTATTTTTAAATTGCGCAATAAATCATTTAATCTAAAACAAAATAAGTCATTCTACGGAAATTATTAATAAATGATTTTTTTACTCGTTCATATTGAAGTATTCCCAAACGTTTAGTTTGCCGAACAGTGGACCACTGACATTTCTTCCTATTTCTATAAACTACAACAGATATTAATAATTATACAATTAAATTAATTTAAATAACTGTAGTACGATAAACCTCTCCATAAGACACACTATTGTATTAGAATTCATTATTCAACAATACTGTCACTGTCATCATATGGAAATGTAATTTTAATGACTAAAAAAAATCCATGGCTGGCAACAACCCAAAAATAACTCAAATTAATATACAACATTCATTACAAGTCGTAGAATTTGAATAAAATTAAAATATAAGATAATTGAATTTTAAGTTGACACTAAAACGCAATGTTAGCAATAGTTTGACTAAATGATTAGAAATATTATAACAACCCAACACATGTTTGGAAAACGAATATGTTATTGTTTAATATCTGAGGTATTCATTAAAAAAATAAAAACTATGTATCACCGCAATAATTGTTGAGAAATCGCACGTAAAAGTTCCAATCTCAAGAAAAATTATATTTTTGACGTCGTACTACTGCATTTCAGTGAAAATGAACTCGGATGATTATACACTCGCCTTCAGTTCGTGCATAAACTTTCATCCCTTGAATTATAGCCTAGATTATGTGCTCGTTAAATAATCAATCATTTGTAGCAATTACCTTTAAAGTAGGATAAAAACTGTAATAATCAATTCTGAAAATCACTCCACTGGTAGTAAACGTCGAATTTACTACAATAAACAAATAATACAAATTCGTCCAACAAAACAACAATAAAATACCTTTCTTTTCCACCAAAACATCGCTGTTTTCACTTTCTCGGAGTTGGTATTCAACACAATAAGTAGAAAGACCCGTAGTGTACGTCAAGACAACAACTTCAACAATGACGTGTTCGCCGGGGGCCACCGATCCTTGCCGCGGGGTCAGGAACACCGTCTCGCGCTCCGAGGTTCCGTAGTGCTCGTGGCACCGCAACACGAAGTGAAGTGTCACTTCGGACAAGTTGTACAGCGTAAAATTAGTCGTTGTCCGCGAGCCGCACATTACCGTCTCAAAATTGTGTTTTGTTGGGGTAGACTGATGAAAATATTAGTTGTTAATTGCAGTTTTAACTGACTGTTACGTGAAGTTACGCAAAATCGGCCGTAGGCATGTTTGGCAAACAGTTTTACTCTTCCTGTGTACGGCGTGCCTGATAGAAGTCTTTTTCCTTGGACGATTCGCATTTCGTACTCTAAAGTGCTTTCTTCTTCGACGTCAAAATCTGCTGTGTAGATCCAAGTTAAATAAACTACTCCGTAATTGTCTACTGTTCCCTCCGGTGGTTGCACAGAAAACCATTTATTTTTCGGGAACAGAAACCTATAAACAATAAATATATAAAATAGAAGCTACGTGTCTTAAATTCAGTAGAAAAAAGTATGCATGTAAGATTTTTCAAACGGATAACGAATATTCGGCCAGATACCAGATTAAGATTAACTTAAGTCCTGTTCGCAGAAGGATTCTTTGAAGAATCTACCAAGATTCTGAATCCTGGAAAAGAAGATTTCTTCTTTCTAGTGAGAATTACATGTTAAATTGTGGTGCCGCTAAATCTTAATTTATGGTGTTAGAAACGTATGAGATAATAAGTTGTTTTCTTTAATTTATTACTTGAAGTTATATGTAATCATGTTCATTATTGAAGCATTTCTGAAATCCGGAACTTTATGTAAGTTGTTTTTGGTTATAATTAATTGATGTTATGTTGTGGCAAATATGAACCGCTGGCAGTCGGGATGGTGTGACGGTGTGACTGAGTGTCAGTATCCATCGCGCTTGCGAACGAAACAGCCGTTCATTGTCTTAGATTTCTTTAAATAAAGCGTGTGTAACGATTATTCCGGTTTCCTTATTTCTGGTTCCTTTTTCCTAGTTGTAAATACCAGAAGTGAAGTTTTGTTGTTGTGGTTTTCCATTTTAGTTTCCAACATCAGAAGTGGGATTACAATCCATAACCACAGAAGCGGTTTTACTGACGACTCCATGATGGATGCTGTAGATACAGAGTTAAACAACTTCTTTAAGTAAATCACTGAAGACGATATCCGAGTAAGTATGTAGTTCTGCCTGTTTTCCGATCAGATGTCATTGCAGTTAGGTAATGGTAATGGCTTGCTTTAGTAAGTAATAATGCTGAATTTGAGTGGACAGCCCGTCAGATCTGACAAGATAAGGTTGCTTTTAATTCGAGTTTCAAAAGTATGAATTTATACGTAATCAGTAACGTCAGAAATTAGGAGACCTTTTAACGTAAATTTGTAGAGGTTTGTCACAAATGAAATTTTGAGCGGTTATTCTCAAAGCCCAGAGGCTGCTGTTAAAAAACGCGACGTTGGTACAGACTACCTCTAGCGATCTTCACTAAAAAAGGCATGCCCGGTTTAATTTGTTTTTTTTTTTGTTCAATTACGGAATGTCAACACGATGGAAGCAATCGTGCAAACATTCCCAAACTTAATGAATCCGTAACAACAATTATTATGAAAACAATAATGTTAGGAGTGTCAAACTAGGTCGTATTATAACTATAAGTTTCTGCCGAATGCAATTTACGCGAAACAATCGTAATTCGAAAAAGTGCCGCAAAGAATGTTAACTATTATTGTCAAACAGGAAAATCTTTAAAAATTGAATAATGTAGTAATTATTGATGATGATTCAAATTATCTTTAATCATTAATACAGGACCTGTCGTCTCTAATGTGTAATTGTTATTTCGTTAGGCTTCAACATAAAATTAAACCGTTCTTTGCAATATTAACGGAAATCTTTCCAGGAAGTTATTCAGTACACCAGCGTTAAAGCAGTCGATTATATTTTTGATGAAGTTACCAACCTCATTTTTGTTATTGTCCAAAATGCTTTTCTTGATTGCGATGTAATAATTTGATGCAATCTATGTGCCGACCCCGAGCTTAGATCAATCACTGATCACTCAGGTACCCATGTTGTACGTAATAATATTGCAGAATTTCTTGATTTGGTGAAGAATTAATTGATGTATTTGACCAATATCTCTCTGTATTGATAGCTTTTATTCCGTCTTTCCGATACAAAAGCAGCAGTGGTTTACTCACAGTAAATAACAATTCTACCTCCCCTTCATATCTGTTACACTAACGATTTGATTGTTACCTCCGTACCATCTATCAAACCATGACCGCGAGGCAGTCCGCAGTATTATAAAATACTTTTTTATGGTACTATTCGTGGAATGTACTTTGACTACCAGAAGACCAACACGTTAGTAAAGATTGTTATACGCTTTCACATACAGAAACCAACTATATCTTTTAAGCCAAACCGCCTTTTCACTTACGAGATATATATGTTTTAGTTTTAACCAGATATGTCTCACCAAGAATCAACCTACAAAAACGTTTTACCTTATTACTTATTACAAAAGAAAAAGTATTGAAGAAAATACCATTAAAATAAATTCTTGCAGTTGTGAACTATTTCAAAAAGATTTTTACGAATATTTACTTTAATGTTACAATCCACAGTCACTAAGAAAGATATCCTGCCTCGTATAGCACGTTAGTGGACATTATGGAAGATTTCAATATCACCATCGTTTATATCACAGGCAGCCCACTGCCAAATGTTGATTTTCTTATTCGCAACCAAGTTGTTGTACGACATGTTACTGCTAATAAGATACAAAAAGGGTCGACTACACTTGTCGCGTTATATTGTCCAAAACGGTATTTTACATTAGGTACGCTAAAATAACCCCCGAGAGCAGTTTCCTAAACCCCTTTGTGCCTTGTCAAAGTCGACTAGAATTATTACAGATATTTCATAATGAACAATGTTATAACGAGTTCGCGAAGATAATTTATTTAACTCAGAAACATTTTTGTTCCCCGTTTATGCAATTTTGTTGAAAAGTTATATTAAATACTGTATTATTTGTGCTATTAAGCAGATGTCTGCTGCCACGGAGTTAGGGTGTTTTCAATAAATTATTGTCAACATAAGATTAATCAATCCAGATTGATTCATTAGATTCTTTAGTCATGGGAGAATGTATTGCAATAAACAAAAATTATTTTTATAACCAATTGTGGACGTAGCGAGGGAACTCGCATTTTCGCCACTTCGCAAACACGTTCCCTAACAGTGCCCACAATACTTTACAAATTTTAACCTGCCCAAGTTCAAAAGATGTTTTGAAAGTGAGAACAGTTATAAATGAGTTGCAGCAGGTGATTTAGCTTTCCAACCGAAATATTTGCAAAACTGCAAATGTCGGTAATCACGCCGCCGACTTCACTGTAGGGAGATACGTACTGGCCAGCTACAAGTTTAACTTACGTACGTGCTGCCGCTGATTATTTAAATCCACTAACCCCGGTTCCTGAACGGTATAACACATTCTTATTTTTAATCGATGCATATACGAAATATTGTTACTCACTTGGTGTATCATATCACCATAAGACACCTGATGTGTATCGTTCGAATAGAATGCAAACGATGTGCACGATCATAAACCTAATTAGAACCGATAATTCAGTCAGACTGGTCGAGCGGTTTGTGGAAAACTGTGTTATTGTTGGAACCCCGCTTACTCAATCTTTGCTGAAGAATTTAAGCTCAGACTTTAAGCTTTGACGTTGTTAAGAACTTGATCATGAAATAGTAAACAAACTACTCGCGGTACAATAAACCCTCACAATTGAATCAGAAATAACGCGATAAGATGCAATTTTTAAATAATGACTTTATTTTGTAGAACAGATATAAAACGATGCAAAATACGAACTTCGACATGAACTGCAAGGTCTATTTGAAGTAATGGAAATTTTACCAAAACAATGTTATGAACCCAGACGAATTGGCGGAGAAAACCAAACACCAAAGCTACCAAAGGACAATTGCCAGTTTGGTCAACTCAGCTAGTCGCTTTCACTGTACGTGATTGAACTACCAAACCAATAATACGAGTAAAAATCTAAGCAACTCTCACCCTTTAGTGGAGGAGTTTGCGAACGCTTTGCGTTCAACATTGAAAACTGTGTGTGACGCTTTGTGTTGAAGTTGAAAGCTGTAAAAGTTGGTGCAACTGTCGCCCTTCAGTGGTACAGTTTGTGGAGTGTTGAAAGCTTAGCGCTTTACAGAGTTATTGCAACGGTCGCCCTTCAGTGGTACAGTTTGTGGAGTGTTGAAAGCTTAGCGCTTTACAGAGTTATTGCAACTGTTGCCCTTCAGTGGTACAGTTTGTGGAGTGTTGAAAGCTTAGCGCTTTACAGAGTTATTGCAACGGTCGCCCTTCAGTGGTACAGTTTGTGGAGTGTTGAAAGCTTAGCGCTTTACAGAGTTATTGCAACTGTTGCCCTTCAGTGGTACAGTTTGTGGAGTGTTGAAAGCTTAGCGCTTTACAGAGTTATTGCAACTGTCGCCCTTCAGTGGTACAGTTTGTGGAGTGTTGAAAGCTTAGCGCTTTACAGAGTTATTGCAACGGTCGCCCTTCAGTGGTATAGTTTGCAGAGTGTTGAAAGCTTAGCGCTTTACAGAGTTATTGTAACTGTTGCCCTTCAGTGGTACAGTTTGTGGAGTGTTGAAAGCTTAGCGCTTTACAGAGTTATTGCAACTGTCGCCATTCAGTGGTACAGTTTGTGGAGTGTTGAAAGCTTAGCGCTTTACAGAGTTATTGCAACGGTCGCCCTTCAGTGGTACAGTTTGTGGAGTGTTGAAAGCTTAGCGCTTTACAGAGTTATTGCAACTGTCGCCCTTCAGTGGTACAGTTTGTGGAGTGTTGAAAGCTTAGCGCTTTACAGAGTTATTGCAACGGTCGCCCTTCAGTGGTATAGTTTGTGGAGTGTTGAAAACTTAGCGCTTTACAAAGTTATTGTAACTGTTGTCCTTCAGTGGTACAGTTTGTGGAGTGTTGAAAGCTTAGCGCTTTACAGAGTTATTGCAACTGTTGCCCTTCAGTGGTACAGTTTGTGGAGTGTTGAAAGCTTAGCGCTTTACAGAGTTATTGCAACTGTTGCCCTTCAGTGTTACAGTTTGTGGAGTGTTGAAAGCTTAGCGCTTTACAGAGTTATTGCAACTGTTGCCCTTCAGTGGTACAGTTTGTGGAGTGTTGAAAGCTTAGCGCTTTACAGAGTTATTGCAACTGTTGCCCTTCAGTGTTACAGTTTGTGGAGTGTTGAAAGCTTAGCGCTTTACAGAGTTATTGCAACTGTTGCCCTTCAGTGGTACAGTTTGTGGAGTGTTGAAAGCTTAGCGCTTTACAGAGTTATTGCAACTGTTGCCCTTCAGTGTTACAGTTTGTGGAGTGTTGAAAGCTTAGCGCTTTACAGAGTTATTGCAACTGTTGCCCTTCAGTGGTACAGTTTGTGGAGTGTTGAAAGCTTAGCGCTTTACAGAGTTATTGCAACTGTTACCCTTCAGTGTTACAGTTTGTGGGGTGTTGAAAGCTTACCGCTTTACAGAGTTATTGTAACTGTCGCCCTTCAGTGGTACAGTTGTGGACTGTTGAAAGCTTAGCGCTTTGCAGTGTTTAACTTATTTGCTCCTTTTTTATGTTATTAGGAACGACTCGGAGAGGTGTGAGAATACATGCAATGGTACGCTCCTCTAAAGGTATGCAGTGGTGTATCCGCTAGCGAAATAAATAATGGAAGTTGACACAGATGGTTCAAAGCAGAGTCCAAGGAACGATGAAAATATTTGACACTTGGTGTTCTGCGATGTGGAGGACCGTAGTTTCGCCTTGCATTGAAGCAGTGTTGAAGAAATGTTATGATGACGACGAATCTACTCGGTCCTTAGCAATCACTTGTTCCTTTTCCGAATTAGAAGAATCGCTTCGAGAGTGAATGTCAGAATTGGCCGTGTTAGAAACGTATGAGATAATAAGTTGTTTTGTTTAATTTATTACTTGAAGTTGTATGTAATCATGTTAATTATTGAGGCATTTCTGAAATCCCGAACTTTATGTAAGTTGTTTTTGGTATAATTAATTGATGTTATGTTGTGGCAAATACGAACCGCTGGCAGTCGGGATGGTGTGACCGAGTGTCAGTATCCATCGCGCTTGCGAACGAAACAGCCGTTCATTGTCTCAGATTTCTTTAAATACGAGTAAAGCGTGTGTAACGATTATTCCGGTTTCCTTATTTCTGGTTCCTTTTTCCTCGTTGTAAATACCAGAAGTGTAGTTTGTGTGTTTTTTTGTGGTTTTCCATTTTAGTTTCTAACAATAGTCATGAATAAACAACATGTTGTGTGAAATTTAATAATTTTTTGAGAAACAATTGAAAATCGCATAAATGTCATTGTTTACATTTTTACTAAACTTGTCTCCCCGAACGCTTTAAATTGACACCAAACTCTACCTTGACGGTATTTTTAGTTTTTTGCTCATAATTTTTTATTATTGATCTTATGCGAAAAAGTTATTAACAAAAGTTATAGATAATTGTATAAGCTACAAAAATGCTCTTTACAACATTTTTGTCAGCCTCACGGTTACGGAGATAAATTAAAAAATAAATTACACCCTTAATTTCAAGATGGCGGCTGAATAACAACACCCCCCGTCCCGAAAACTCGGTTTTACAATCACGGCCTACGATACAAAAAAATAAAATCGCTGCCTACCCAAAATGCACGGTTATCCCCTTTTTAGCACGCTTTGCTTGGACTATTAATGATCTAACTATGATGATAGAGAATTGACATTTGGAAATGTCAAAATTTTTGCGTATTGCTATTTATTTTATTAAAATATATAAGTCGTAGATAGAGTACAGTATACAACTCGCTATATTGGCTATTATTCCCTCAGATGTTTAAAACCCTCGCTCGCTTTGCTGGCTCGTGTTATGAACTTCATCTTTGGAAATAATAGCATCCATTATAGCGTCGTTGTATAATATACTATTATTTAAGTTTATAACATAATATAGGTACATACTAAATTCAAATTTTGTCAATGATCTATCTATAATTGTCATTATCCGGCAAAAACGAATATTCGACGGATTATCCGTTGCATCTATACTAAAAATATTCTTACTCGATTTTATTTTGTGTCTCGTTGATGAGTGGAACGGATATAATTTTTTTACAACCAGGAAAAATTGTCCCAAAGTCAATTTGATTGTTTTCTCCGATTAAAACCTTTGGATTCTGCACAAAAGCTATGAAAGTTATGTTCATCTCAACGTTGGGATTGTGATTCAAACGAATCGTCCAAGTTTCTGCGAATCTCACTTCATTTAAATTGCCAGGATTTAATTTTACTACAAATATCCTGAAATCGCCACGGATTATCCCATTGAGAGGTTTGACAAAAAAGTGGCTAAAATATTGAATTTAGTGATTAATAATACAAGACGATAAAATTATATTTTATCGCTTCGCTGCTTGTGAATTATTTTTCTCGAATCGATAATATAATTTTATCGTCGTGTATAAAATTATGTTTTTTACTATAGCTGATGTTAAGAAAAAATATAAGAAAACAAATTTTAAATTCAATTATTATCAAAACGCAATTTCTGAATTTGAAACAAAAGTACTTTATCTACCCTTGCCGTTAAAGTTTTACTTTATCTACTCTAATTTCACTTTATCTACCCTTGTGGTTAGTTCACAAAAGTGTTACTTTATCGACTCAATCAGCTATGGAAAAAAAATTATAAAAATGAAATAAGGAATTTTTCGACTGTTGTAAAGTAAGGAATTTATTAATCAGGACTGCAGTCAATAGATTTTTATTATTCTAATAAACCGACGTTTCGGCACACTCTAGTGCCTTCCTCAGGGGTTACTGAAAGGACAACAATAATTATAAGTACACGTGCAACATGGTACACAGCAAAATACAGCAAAAACGTACTTAAGGTATGTACCGTAAATATCAAATTTCAACCAAGAACCTGGTTTAGCGTTCCGAAAATATAAAATTCCTGAAAAATTTATAATTACGGAACGCGGTTACTGAAAGATGGTTACAAATTTTACTAACCAAAGCAACCGAGCTCGAAGCACGGTTGTTCGTTGGTTTTTACCCCCACTACTGCATCTTGGCGGGAATCGGTGAGTGATTCAGTGTTTGTTATGACAGCGAGAGCTGTCAAAAACTCAAAATGGTACCTATGTATTTTAAAAATTATTTTGTATGCATTATTTGATTTGATTTTTTTAGGAAGATTTGTCTTGTGCCTATTGTGATGTAAATGTCGGAACCGTTGAAGAATAATAATAATAATAATCACAATAACCTGTCAGTTTAGTCAAAACACACAACCAAACCGTTCCGCAAATACTACTCAAATTTCAGTAACCAATGGTTAACCGTGAATAAACGTAAACAAATTCTTGGTTAAAATTTTATATTTACGGTACATACCTTAAGGAGGTACACTCGGGCGGTGAGGGGTTAGGGGAATCTCCTATGCTCGCAATGCATTTCATATCAGGGTTCCAACTTATAAAAAATAATAATAAACATTTTTATTGTATATAAACGCAGTCTATTCGCATTTTTATCTAATAAAATGAGATTTAAATCAATTAATTAAGAATATTATTAATTTTTATTATGTAAAACTTGTTTAGTTTATAATATTTTATTCGGTCAAATACCAGTGGAAAACTACGGCAACGCTGTGCTGTTTTATGTCAATCTGACAGATACTAAACATGAAGGTGAAGAGAATTTTTCACTTGAAATTTCATACAAATCGTTAGGTATAAATTATTTATCATTTGTACACAATATACCCTTCATTTTTGCGAAAAACTTGTGATTATAGATATATAAGGTTTTTTTCTGGTTAAAATTCAAATTTCGCGCTTTTCAACGTTGCCGTGTCTATATTATGTTTTCGCCTATATTCTCCAGTAGGCATAAACGTCAGTCTTTCGATTAAGAATTCTTGTTAATTACGTGGTAAGTGATGCTTATATTACTTTTATCCGGTCTTTGAGATAGTAATGCACGTTTTAAAGAAGCAATTGGAATTTTCTTTCATTTCGCTGAATGCTTTTTACGTTGATTTAAAAGTAGTCCCATAAGAGGCCATGTAAAATGTAGTTTTTTAACATTTATTTTTGGATAAACTACGTGGTGAAAAATTATGAAAAAATTCAGGTAACATTTTTACAATGTTTTGATTAATTTTGCAAAGTTTCATTAAACTCTCTCATTATTTCAAGTGTCGAGTGTACCTCCTTAACATTAGACAAAGTTGGTAAATAATAATAATACATGTAAAAAAATATTTTTAAATCTACAAATTAAAAATTGTTGTAAAAATTGTAGATTAGTCAAAAGGCCACGTAAAACACGTATACTGTTGGAGGACATCAGGACAACTGCGAGATGGATGAGGGCGATTGGTAGTACAACCCTGTTTCAGCACTGCAACAACTAACCAGGACATGCAGAAATTGGAAACATGAGATCCTGAGAAAAAAATGAATTAAATCATTGTTTAAATCTCCTAATTATATTAGTGTAGCATGTGTTGAGATCTTCGACATCGCTTCTAAAGTTGACGCAGTTGTTATTGGCATTTATATGAAGCATTTCTAGTATTAATCTTTTTTTGAGATGTTGTTCCGTGTCGATAATGCTACCGTTATCAAAATCAAATTTATGTTGGTATGTTTTCGCATGATAAGTTAGTGCACAAGTGTTAGTGGTAGAATTGTTGATTTTGCTCTCATTTCTTTTATGCTCAGATATGCGTGTTTGGAGAAAACGCTTCGTTTGACCTATACACATTTTTTCGCAATTACAACAATTTATTTTATACACGACACATGATTTTTTTATTATCCTCTATCCAGAAGTCTGTTTACCAATTTAAAGGATAGGAAAACATACCAACATAAATTTGATTTTGATAACGCGAGCATTATCGACACGGAACAACATCTCAAAAAAGATTAATACTAGAAATGCTTCATATAAATGCCAATAACAACTGCGTCAACTTTAGAAGCGATGTCTAAGATCTCAACACATGCTACACTAATATAATTAGGAGATTTAAACAATGATTTAATTCATTTTTTTCTCAGGATCTCATGTTTCCAATTTCTGCATGTCCTGGTTAGTTGTTGCAGTGCTGAAACAGGGTTGTACTACCAATCGCCCTCATACATCTCGCAGTTGTCCTGATGTCCTACAACAATATACGTGTTTTACGTGGCCTTTTCACTAATCTACAATTTTTTCAACAATTTTTAATTTGTAGATTTAAAAATATTTTTTTACATGTATTATTATTATTTACCAACTTTGTCTAATGTAAGTACGTTTTTGCTGTATTTTGCTGTGTACCATGTTGCACGTGTACTTATAATTATTGTTGTCCTTCCAGTAACCCCTGAGGAAGGCACTAGAGTGTGCCGAAACTTCGGTTTATTAGAATAATAAAAATCTATTGACTGCAGTCCTGATTAATAAATTCCTTAATTGTTGTGCATTTTACGGTTGTTTCGATGGCGGCGAGAGTTCAAAAGTAACCGGGTAACTTCCCAATCTTTGTATATAAAACGTCGAATAAACAAAATCATTTTGCAGACAAGGCGGCATCACAACAACATGAGGGTGCAGTTCAACCGTAGGCGTCCAATGCTTCGTTTTGCAGAACGTGGAGCCGACATATCTGACCAAAATCGGTAAGGTCGTCGTCGTAGGAGACTCCTGGTCTTTAATGCCCCCGTTTATAAACGCTCGGCCGTGCACACAGTCCCCGTAAAGATGTTCTTTAATCTTTGCTTTAAACTCGACATCAAAATAACATCTGTCGTTCGGTCTGACGTGGAATCTAGCCGGTTTTATTGACACGAACTCGTCATTTTCCCACTCAACTTCGATGCATTTGTCTGTGTAGTTTATCAATTGTGGGGTGACCTTTGGTTTACTCAATGAAAATGATAAATAGCTAGGAGATATGTTGCAGACAGGTGTGATTGATCCAAAAGCATCGTTACAATATGTCTCGAAACCACCTTCCAGACTTGCTTCTGAACACTGGCCACGCAACACTTTCAGTTGGGGGTTACTTGATTTTGGGGAGTTTACCCCCATTATTTCAATATAAATTGGTTTCTAAGTGGAAAAACAGACTTGGTGTAATAATATTCATAGTTATTTGATTTGATCTTACGTGGAAATTGATTAGAATGGCTTGAGGTATGAAAAATACACCAACTTTTTCTGTTGTGAACTCAACAGTAATGTAAACATACTTCCCAGCTGGGATATTCCCCAAAGCTGGTGTAATATTAAATAAATTGTTGGTGCAGAATTGGAACTTGGCTGTGGTGATTGATTTATTGTGCAATTCAAATACTGCTTTTGTCTTTCTACAGTTTTGTAAGCGATAAAAGTTTAGATATTTTGTTGTAGCCACTACTGAAATTCCTGTCAAATATATTCGTTAAATGATATAACTGTTGATGTTGTAGATTCATACCCTCAGAAAAGCCTTTTACTTTAAGTATAATGTCTTTTTCGCATGCATTTTTAATTATATAATAGTTTACTTCCAATACATACGGCCGGTACGGCTTGAAGTAAAACTCAATTTCGTGTTTTTCACCATCGCGGCTTTTTGTCACCTTTTTTCTCAGGGAAAAAGTGTTTATCGTATGTATGAAGTCTTCTTGTATCACTATGGAGCAGTTTGGGTGCTGAAAATATCAAATATTATATACATATATTCTAACAATTATTACTTTATATACCTTGGCTGCATTTTTTATTTCAAAATGTAGTATAGATTCTGTACCTACAGCCACAACACCAAAATCAAGTTCATGATCGTAATTACGGTTCATAATATGTAAATTATAATCAAATGACAAATAAATAATAAATGTTTATATTGTTATTTATATAACCTCAAAATAACGTCAGGGGTCAACCGTTGACCCAATTGACATTGAAGCATTTCTGGTTGCTGACCTATCAATCATTTAATTTAAATTATTATATTTATAAGATAAATAAACACATTTCTTTATAATAAATTAAATAAGCATATTCGATTTATAAATAATTATTCAAGGATATTAAACCAATAATAAATGTATAAATAAATATTTATTTTAACCAGTTTTCCTTATGACATTGGCAACATTTTCCAAGATGTGGATGACACATCACATAACTGGCAGAGTTGTCATCACTGTCAGTTTTTAATGATATCCGTATCAGATTGCTATACAACAAAACAACAAATACAAAAAATGTAAGTTTTGATAAGTTATTTTTTCCTGGTCTGAATAAAAATGTTTCAGACACAATTCAGGATTATAAAGTGTGTTCCGCCATCCGCCGCGAGGCTGAGGAATTTAATGCTCTCCAGTATGCCTCCGTTGTGTTTTATGTCAAATTTCAACTCTTGCTAAGATGCCGCAGTGCAACGCACTGCGTGAAATTAGTCCAGTCGAGATAGACATTCAAATAGAAAAAATTAGGGGGAGCGATTTTTTTTTAATCGTCGGGGGGATGGTTGGAAGTCTAAATCTTGATTTTCGAACTAATCCCGCCATTGCGTTCGCCGCCATCTTGATTTAAAGTTCAATTTTTTCGTTTTTCTGAAATAACTCATTAATTTACAACTTTAGAGCAAAAATGGTAGAATCCAAAATTGTTGGGAATTTAATTTCCCACAAGTTAAATAAACGAGATATATATATATATATATATATATATATATATATATATATATATATATATATATATATATATATATATATATATATATATATATATATATATATATATATATTTATATACAGGGTCTTCATTTTAAGTGGCGCACCATTGCTATCTCGAGAAGTATAAGAGCTACGAAGTTGGTTAAATTAGCAAACAATTTCTATTTTATATGACCACTTTAATGAACGAAACAATTATTTTTTTAGACCAGTGGTTCTCAAACTACGGGGTGCAACTTTCTTATTTTAAATGGGGACCTATTATTTTTATTCGCTTATTCGATTCAGTATTGTTTTCTGAATTCAACGAGATATTTAGTTTCATACCCTGGTATGACAAAAACATGAGAAAAACGCTATTGAAAATTTTGATAATTTAATTAAAATTGTTACAAGAGTGCTATGGAAGAAAACAATTGAATATTTGTTTCATATTAATTGTTATTTGTTAATGAAAAAGATTCTTTGATTTTAATCAGGAGATCAAGGCCGCTACAGAGTGTATGAATTCAGGGTACAAAGTACTCAGTAGGGTGTAAGGTGGCGGTAACTACGGACACGTGTTTCGACCTTATTTGGTCTGATCAGTGAATATATTAGAATCTTTTGCACTAACAATTAATATGAAACAAAATATTCACTTGTTTTCTTCCATAACACTAACTAACAATCAGATTTTAATTAAATTATCATATTTTTCAATAGCGTTTTTCTCATGTTTTTGTTACGCAAGGGTATGAAACTAATATCTCGCTGAATTCAGAAAAAGATACTGAATCGAATAAGCAAATAAAAAAATCAGTCCCCATTTGAAATAAGAAAGTTGCAATCCGTAGTTTGACAACCACTGGTCTAATTATTTTTTTATTTCGTTAATTAAAGTAGTCATATAAAATAGAAATTGTTTGCTAATTTAACCAACTTCGTAGCTCTTATACTTCTCGAGATAGCAATGGTGCGCCACTTAAAATGAACACCCTGTATATAAATATATATATATATATATATATATATATATATATATATATATATATATATATATATATACAGGGTGTTTTAGACCCGTACCACCCAAATATCTCGCGTAAAACGGAACGAATCAAAAAAAGAAAAAATACGTCCAAAAAGATTTCAAAAATTCTATTAATTGACACCAAATGCAAATTTTTCCCCCACCCCCTGGGGGGTGGAGGGGGGGTAGCTTTGTAAATTTAAATGGGGACCCCCATTTTTTATTGCAGATTCGGATTCCTAGATTTAAATAAAGAAGGTTTTGTCCGAAAAAATTTTTTTGATTCTTGATTTTGATTTGATTTTTCACCACCCTCAAATGAAGTTAAAAGGCAAATTAAATTTTGGTTTTAAACAGAAATTGATTCATTCAAATTTGACAAAAAGAAAAAAGCGCAGTAACTGAAACAAGAAATAAAAATCATTTAAAAAATTATAACTGTGTAAGGTACTTACCGTAATGTCAGTCCTATCCCACCCTTGCGTAGACGATAAATTACGTTGTTTTCGAAAAATCTTAAAAATTTTTCGGACAAAACCTTCTTTATTTAAATCTAGGAATCCGAATCTGCAATAAAAAATGGGGGTCCCCATTTAAATTTACAAAGCTACCCCCCCCTCCACCCCCCCAGGGGGTGGGGGAAAAATTTGCATTTGGTGTCAATTAATAGAATTTTTGAAATCTTTTTGGACGTATTTTTTCTTTTTTTGATTCGTTCCGTTTTACGCGAGATATTTGGGTGGTACGGGTGGTCTAAAACACCCCGTATATATATATCGTTTATTAAACTTGTGGGAAATTAAATTTCCAACAACTTTGGATTCTACCATTTTTGCTCTAAAGTTGTAAATTAACGAGTTCAGAAAAACGAAAAAATTGAACTTTAAATCAAGATGGCGGCGAACGCAATGGCGGGATTAGTTCGAAAATCGAGATTTAGACTTCCAACCATCCCCCCCCCCAGTTTAAAAAAAAAATCGCTCCCCCTAATTTTTTCTATTTAAGGCTATTTTTATGTCTATCTCGACTGGACTAAATGGTGAGTACAAGTTTTACAACAATTTAGAGCTAAAATTGACGGTTAGTATCGATGGTGCGGTAGAATGGTAGAGGAAATGTAGCACAAAATATCATAGGGATGCATTTAAATTTCTGTTCATTAGCGTAGACAACGTAAAATTTTAAAATGCAATACAATTATTAATATCTTTGTTTATGGTACATAGATTTTATCAAGATTTTTTTTGATAATAAATAAATTCTCAAAATTCATAAAATTATTTTATTATGTGTAGGTAAGGTTTGTACTAGAGGTGACACGGGCCGTGACACGCGTGAGCGATTTTGAAACTTTAAATTGTGAACGAGCGTGAGTGACATGTAATGAGTGATCGGGCGTGAGCGAATGTTTTTCGGGCGTGGGCAAAAATCGCAAGTCACCACATAATACATAATAACATAATTTGCAAAATATCAACACAAAACAAATGATAATTACGAGTTATTGCCATTAATACATTCTACATTGTTAGCGATCGAGTAGGTACACAAGCAGCGCACTGATTGGTCGAAAAAAATTGAGCAAAAGTTTTTCATTTCACTATGATTTTGCGGAGCTAAAATAACTTATTATTGTACAATTTCATAAAAATATTGTTACGTGAACTGTCGTCGGTGATTGGGCGTGACTATAAAAATAAATTCGTGAGCGTGAGTGATCGTGAGTCAAACGTAAAATGTCGTGCGTGATTGGGCGTGATTTCATTTTAATTTCGAGAGAGCGCGTGATCGTGCACTAAAAGTCACTCACGCGCCCAGCTCAAGTTTGTACATTTATTAAAATGAACGTTTTATATGGTTTTTGTTAATTTTACTTCTATAATCCCTAACTTACAACCCTGCCTCGCCAAGTTTTCTTGCGCAGACAGTACCTCAAGTTATGGTACATTCTGTATTTATATAGATATACAGAATGTGAAATACGAGTAAAAGATAAAAATGTATGGAAGCATAAAGTAAAATAAAATAGTTTGAAATTTTTAATTTAGGTTCGACTTTTTTTGTTGCACTATTTTCCCATTACGATAATATTACATCTTTTCAATCACTTGCCGCTTAGGCTTTAATCAAATTATTTTTGAACATGTTTACTAATAATATAATAATTAAGTTACCTATTTAATTTGACAGATCACTGATTCCGGTTCTAAACAAATAAGTTTATGATTTGACATAAAAAGCATTTGGTAAGGTCACAAAAATACTAAACTTCATTATTTGATGTTAATAAAATAGATGATCCAGCACCAGCAGCAACCAATACTTACTTGAATTACCTTACGATATGGTTTAAGTGACAAACATTTCATTGAATTACATACTGTTTTCTGTTTGACCAGTTATTGTATCTAACTTAGGTGAAATAATTTGCCTTATTTAAGTGAAGTAGTGTTGTGGCAAATATATTCATATTTTTGTGTTAGTGACTTTTTTTGATGTCTTCAATAAATCAATTAAAAAATTAGCAAGAATTATTCGTTTATTTTACACCATATTCTTGTAGAAAATACTACATTAGATTTAGCTAAACAATGATTCCATTTAGTAGAAACTATATAATCTTGAAAGCAATAGTGTTTCTTTTTACATTTTTGTCGTTTACGAAATTGAACACAGACCTATCAACACTCTAGCCTTATGTTAACATTTATACAATTGCTATTTACTGTTTTTTTTATTTTGGCAGCAACATTTACATTTAATGAGTATACTATTTATTATATGACAAAGGTACATTTACAAAATGACGTTATAAAATACTTGCTGCCTTAAATAAAAATTTGAAGTTATAAAAATATTGTCAAATATTTAAATTAAAGATTATGCTACTAGCTAGTTGGTTAATAAAATATATCGTTTCTTATAAAATACAAGTATTTCTAAATGCTATGGTAAATGCTTTGTTTATAAGGAAAAATTTGCACTTTAACTACAGGTTTGTGTAAAATAAGAATTGCTAATTCTTTCAAGAATTAAACATTTCTTACGCCTGTTTCAGACAACCTAAATTTTTCATCAAACTGTCAATGCTTTGAATTACAAATTATCTAATGTGACGTAAGCGTAGGTGTTAAATTTTTTTTTCTTAAACGTGACATATTAGTTAGTTACATACTAAAAACATTAACAGTAAACTGATACAAACTTTGAAACTTACGGTAAAACGGCCAAAACCTGTAATTAAGGTACAAATGGAAGCAAATATTTTTCAAGGAATATGATTTTACTTCTCAGACTACTATAATGTTAGGTTCTGAAAAATATATCATTTAAAAGCACGTACATTTTTGTTATGAAATATATACTTACATAATAATAAATGCATTACATTAATTAATTAATTAAAATAATTGGATATTAAATATTTGCTTCCAAAATATAATTACGTAGATGTGTCGCAGGATATTAGAAAAAATTATTTTACAATGAAAATGCGCAAGTAAGTAATTATAAAATTAGTTGACTTGATTTTGTGGAACTGATTATCTTAGAATCAAATTGGAACTTTACGTTTTGTAAATGACTTTGAGTTTTGAAATATAAACTGTTTGAAGAAAAAACTGACCGTATGATTGTCTTTATAGTTCACCCAATATTTTTTATTTTAAATGAAAAGAAAAATTTAACGATCTGTATTATAATTCTGGAACATAAATATTGGTTTTTTTATCACTCACATTTGAATTAAGTGAACTAATTTCTGATTTACTTTAGTTTCGGACAAAATATTAGTAATTTATCTAATTTTCATTGTAAAATTTAAATCTATTCTCCTGCAACTGTCCAATAACTGTCAAGTATAAAAATAAAAAATGTCTTTTAATGACGCATGCGTGGAACAACAACAATGTATGATTATCGTGTCTTATACCGACTCGTGTAATAGAAGCACTACCACATGGATTGTTTTAGAAGGTGTAAATAATAAATTGCTAAGGCCCCACAGAATTCAACATTTACATTTACAATAGCTGTACACACGATGATTTCGAGATGAACGACCAAAAGAAGAACAAAGTCAGTATCAGACAGTCAGTTTTTATGTTCCCTCAACTATCAATGTTTTGAATGACCAAACGTTTGTTATTCAAAACATTGGCATTTCCGTGAAAAAACTGCTTGTCTATTAAGGGCTTTACATAATGTACAGTAATATAAAAATAATTTATAAGAAATGAAGGTCTTATCAATATTACTATTGTCTGGTTCGCTAAATATTATTATTATTATTACGTCCAGAGGAATTTATATGTAAATTATAAACTAAATTTAAAAGTTTAATGCTTGAATGGCAGTGCCTAATTCTCTGTTTAAAATGCAAATTCAATTTTTTGAATGTGAATAAAAATGCTTCGTTGGGCCGGAATGTAATATTTTTGACCGATAATGGTAATGAAGACTTAGGAATATTCCATGGTAGACATGATGAATATGTTGTAACTCGATCATTTTGACACAGCACTCTTATTTAGAACATTATATAACATATATTCTTGATTCTTTTGTAAATAATATTAATATGACACCGTAGTATAAAAATTTGTAAATATAATAGGTTTTCCGAAAGTATAAGTCAAATATAAAATGCTGATATTATACATAATTTTAAATAATTTTTTTTTAAATTGGCACTTTAAATAATTTTATTTAGTTTAAATGATTTCAGAGCAATGGAACAACAAATAAAACATTAAAATTTATTGTATTCATCGTAATTTGCAAAGGTTATTTAAAAATTGCAACTTAGAACTTAATTTTCTATCGCATTTTAACTTTTAGTAAATAGTAGGTACTGCGATCAACAACCAATTTGAGCAATTGATAAAATATTTCAAATATAATTGTAGAAAAAAGTAGATGCCCACAAACGTTAAGTGTAATTTATATTAAGGGATGAAATCCAAGTGAAGAAAGACGCTTTTACTTGAAAACCTTCCTTGGATTTCATCCCTTAATATTTCAAATATAATTTTTAAGATATAAAAGAATATACATACATTTATATATTTTATTAAAATACATATAGAATCTTTAGCCAATTGACATCTAACTTTGTTAGAATTAAACTTACATTGAGACTAGGCAACTTTTTATGACGTCACAACCAGGATGTTAAAATGAGCACTTACTAGGATGAACTAACATTGATCATTGATCACTTGTAATGTTGTAATACATTGATTTACCTCCTGAAGAAGACGCATGTAGCGTCGAAACCGGTCGAGGTAGTAAATAAATTAAACTGACTGATATCGAGTAGTTTTTCTTTCTCTTCAATTTACCGTCCAACATATGTATACATATACATTTTGTTTAAAAATTATAGTATAAAAGTATTTAGGAATGTAGTATTAGCCGAACTGTGACGTCATCTATATAATTTATAATTCAGTCACCAGATAGAGTTTGTTTGTATCACTCGAATCACTTGAACCAAGAAAAATGCTATCAGTGCGTTGTCAAAAATATCTTACTCAAAATAACAAATTGATCATATCTATACTTTGTCTTAAAAATCGGAGGAACACCTGCAGAATATTAAGTGAAGTTAAGTATATATGAATATATAAGAATTCAAACTCAGAAATTCTAACCTAACTGATCTAAAATTACTGGTTCAAAAACAGAGACTAAAAACGAAACGAAAACGGAATAAAACGAAATTAAATGAAATTTGAAAAAGGTCGAAAACAGAAACGAAAACGAAATGGTAATTTTTCGTTCAAGAACGAAAACGAAATTAATATTATCGGTTACCGGTTTTAACCGTTCTTAACTTTTAACACTTTCATAATAATAAGAAATTTTATTTGATCTATTAATATAAAGCGAATATAAAGAAAAAATTATAACGTTAGAGTATGGAATGAGTACATCGAAGTTTTTTTATATGTTTAATTATATATTAGCTACTACCTTTTATGATTATATCTGCATAATTTGGATTATAGCCTATCAATAAAACGTAAAAATGTAATTACGGGTTAGGAAAACGAAATTTTTAGGTTAGAACGTTATACACGAAAACGTAATAATCCGTCTTCGTTGCAATAGAAAACGAAAGAAATTTTTTTCGTTTTTAGTCCCTGCTCATATATGATTAGTCACTGAACGTGGCAAAAATAAGCTCCCTCGAATTTTGGGACAAAGTATACCACGGAACAACTCTTCCCAAACTACCTACAGATGAACACCACCCTACCCTACCCTACGTAAAAAAATACTCTTACGTCTGGCTCTCCTTACAGGAACAACCACACGGGTCACGTGTGTCAGTCATCCCACAGGCACATCTGTTTCTGGCCGACGTAGTAGGAGAACAAGTAGTTCTTCTTGCAGGTCTTGATGCCGCAGCGGTACGTCATGGCCTTGTCGCCGTTGCCGCCTCGGCCCTTGCAGTACTTCAGGCCGCAGGGGTACCACCCGATGCAGAGTTCCAGGTGACACCTGCAGGGCGTCAACATCGACGGCACGTCTGCGCACGATGGGAACGACTCGCTGTCGCTGTCGGAGTCTTCGCCGACGATTACACCCCCGGGGATGGCGTTGCTGATTGAAGGGAATTTGCGGACTGCGCGCAGGATGTTCGATTCTGATGCACCTGGAAAATATCAAGAATTGTACGAATATTCACTTATAATATCACATGTGCTTTCCAAAAACGACTAAATTAGCTCAAGTGATACACGAGAGCTAATTACGTTATTGGAACTACTAATTTTCCTTTTAACCACAGTTATATGTGAGTATAAGGATGACTAAAAACCAGCGTAGGAACAGAAATTGTAACTGAAACCGAAATGTTTTAACATGTCAGGATCAAAATCTAATGCAAAACTTTTATTTATTTATTGGTAATAGTTATTTTTTGTTTTTTTATTAATTTAATAGACGAAATTATATATCATTTTAAATATTTTGTTGCTATTAATATAACAAGAATATTATGCGATACATAATACGGAGGATGTTGCCAAGCGACGAGGTGAAACCGAGTCTCTTTGAACATCCAAGGGGGCTTAAATCGCATATATTCGCGTTATATTCAAAGCTTAATCGGATCATCAACGACAGCGATGTTAAAACAAATCAACAATTTTATTTGGCAATTAGTTGACAGCTCACATATTATGGAAGGTTTTGATGTTATTATGGTTGTATCTAACGTATTAAATCTGTAACTAATGAATTATAAGTATCTAATGTATTATAAGTAACCTTCGAGCATATACTGACTAGAGGCCGCCTTACGGCGTTTGTTGTGATCGGAAGATATGCGGGAGGGGAGATTAGCGGGGTCGGAAGCCGTGATGTATTGAGGGATGCGTAATTTCTTAGTATTATTCCACAAAGTAAAATAATACTCACACAACCTCATTAAACTTTTCACAAAGTAAACGCAGAATTTAGGGTTATAGTAAAATGACATGTGTGACAAGAAGTAACAAAGAATAACAGCAAAACGCTGCCCGCAATACACCATGACTTCCAGCCCCGCAAGTCCCCCCTACTGCATATCTTCCGATCACAACAAGCTATGCATTGGTATAGGGAATTACTTCTCTAGTCAGTATATGCTCGAAGTAAGTAACTACTAACTAACGTATTATGTTGTTGATAATTATCAATCAATGTTGCATATTAAATGGTAATAACAGTGACGATACGATTAATCCCTTAATGCTTGATATTGTCAATTTGCCTAGAAGGTAAACCGACATGTCTTTGTTGATTTTCTCAAATTTAAATTTGTAATTTTGTGAATTTGGTTTATTTTATACGATTTTGTAAAATTAAATTATCTTTATGTTTATTAGCACATTTTTGATGTTAAATGTATATATATATATATATATATATATATATATATATATATATATATATATATATATATATATATATATATATATATATCTAAGTAAAAAATAATAATAATTACTTACACTTGTTTGGAGTTGTTTATTACTTTTCTAAAACCGAAATCCTTTTTGTATTTTGTATTATTATTTCAAAAAGGTGCCAAAACATCGGGACGAAAAACCGAGTTAATAGAAAGGTTACTTAAAATTTAATTTGTATATTAGGGGCCGTTCACATAATACGTCACACGATTTTTGGCCATTTTTGACCCCTCCCACCCCCCTTGTCACACTACGTCACAATTCGATAACCACCCCCCTCCCCCCATGTGATGTCACAAAAATTTAAATTTTGAAAGAAGTGAAAATAATATAAATACATAAGAATTAATTATATTAGTTTATTTAATCACATATGCTTTACAAGCTTTATAATACGATATAGATATGAGATCGTTACCCCTTTTTTCAACACGATGTTACAATTTGTTACAAATTAATTCTTTCATAATTTAAGTCCCTAACTCCGTTGCAGCAAACATTCGACAGCATCACCGTAAAGTGTTCGTAAAGACATGTTTGTATTATACTAATTCGTAAGTTGTCACAACAAACTGATCAACGCAGTTTAAATTATCCGCCAATACACCAGAAAAAACATGTTAACAAAAATTGTTTTATTTCATATTACCTGAAAATTCATAAGGAAAATTTTTGTGACGTCACATCATGATGAATCCCCTCCCCCATGTCCCATTTCGTCACAAATCCTGGACATCCCCCCCACCCCCAAAGTGCGTGACGTATTATGTGAACGGCCCCTTAGTTATTTGAGTACATAATTCAATTATTGTAGACTAGAAGTTTATGACAGAAATAATAATTTCGGAAACATTGTTATTACGCATTCGCGCATTTTGACATTTGTTTCATACACATGTATGACGGTTTGACGTTTCTAAGTCATTTGATGGGAACTTGCTGACTAGCGCACCTATCGTAAGAAATATTGCGCCAAGGGTCTCATTAACAAAAAACATTTTAAAATATAATATGATTATTATTATTTTAGCAAATACTTAAAATGTATATTAAAATATAAATAATTGAAATTGCTTTTACCCGAAATGGGAACTAAGTCAGAAAAGTAAAGTTGAAATATAGCTTCACATTATACTTTGGCAAAATGGCCACCGTTTTGTAATAGGGTGGCTTTTTGCAGTAACGGTTAGCGAGAAAAATGTAATAATGAAACTGAAAACATAAAACACTCGAGAAAAACATATTCACAAAAATATGTGGTACATTATAACGATTAAGAATTTGTGGTGGTCATCAATAGGACACAAATGATGTTCAAATTGCTTACATTTTTTTTACTGTGTTGTATAGATTTTATTTCTGCCAACAATCACAACAAATTAATGTTGTTAATACAAATTTTAAATAATTTATCAATCCATAATGCTCCATATTTTGGAATGATATATTTATGTCCAATTAATATTTAATATCTCATTAGTCAGTATAATTAAAATTAATTTGTATAGGACGCACA
Organism: Agonum fuliginosum; assembly: GCA_947534325.1. Taxonomy (NCBI): domain Eukaryota; kingdom Metazoa; phylum Arthropoda; class Insecta; order Coleoptera; family Carabidae; genus Agonum; species Agonum fuliginosum. Next base: position 9,298,137 of record OX384029.1, on the reverse strand, counting down.
AATCATTAAGAGTATTATTATTCAACAATTAGCTAAACAAACAATACAATGAATTTAATTTTCATTTTAATAATTACCTTCGATGGATGTCCTAAATACCATTTTATTTTTCGCAACACAATTTCACAAAAAGCTAAACTGTATAAGTACCTAATAACGTTACTATTTCTGACAATATTTGTTATTTTAGGTTGAAATTAAATTAATTAATGCCAGTAATTAATATTCCTACATATAAAGTTAGAAATCGTATTCAGATGTGGCATAATATGTACTATTTATTATGTTTATTTATCATATTCATAACTAAAAATAAAATAATTTATTTTTGATGCTAATTAAAATTGTAGCTAGAGCAAAGAACTGTGTACATTATATTTTAATTAGTCATAATAAAGTATTCTCCAAATAAAGCTTTTGTATTTACCTAAATTTGTTGCACTTTAATAATTAATTAAATTATATTTGAACAGCTTTCGAAGAGTTTATAAATAGCAAATAAATAGGTATTCAATTTTATAATAGAATACATACATTTTTATTTAACGCTACATGTGTACAATTTATGAATAAACGAACGCGTCATCAATAAAACTAAAGCAAAATAATAAAATATTGTTTTACAGTGGTAAAATAAGTTATTATGTAGAAATTAATATTTATTTTCAATACAAAAAGTGTTTTATTGGCTTAAAGCACTCTCTTTAATAAAAACGTGTAATAAAAGTCAAATAAATAGTTCATATACTAGGTTACGGTAAAAAATATTGTTAGATCCAGGAGGTAAACGAACAAATAATGATAATGAATCACAATTTACCAGATAGAGCACAGCTTTGTAAAAACAATAGTAAACTATTAAACTAAGCGTCACAGCAAACATTATTCTGAACGATTCGAGTATTCGCATCTTATTCAGTGGCGCACTCAGGATTTTGTGAACTTCAGTATAAAAATTAAATGGCGATATTATCTATAGGATATAGTAGAATCAAAATCAATATTTTAAAATTCGCAAAATAAATTATTGCACTCTACGTAAATGACGTATACATTTCTTGGGCCGCTGGTTTCATGGACTTTGAATGCCACACTGCCACACAGCAAAAATTTAATTAATTAGTTTATGAATACAATATTAGGTTAATTTAATAATTCATGTTAAAAATACTAATTAAAAAAGAGGCTCAAAAAATGTGCACTTATAGTGCGATTTATGTTACGAATTTTGAAAATAGTAATTTGTGTATTAAGAGCGTAAAGTGACTCTTTGTTACTCGCGTACAGTAACTGCAGCGCAGGCCAAAGGCGACAGCTGCGATAGTGCAAGAGAAACAAATACACTTTACGCTCGTAAAACACACTTAATTTTTTCTACGAATGAAATTATTTGTAATTATAAATAATGGTATTTAGTTAGTTCAAGTTACGTTCAACCAATTTATGTTTCATTTGTATCCATGACGGTACACCAATAATAACGAAATAAATAATCAAAAAAAATTTGTTTTTCTGTCATTTTATTTTATTTTAGTATTTTTTGCTTGGTCCTCAGTAACAATCAACTTTACGTTGACAATTCAAAGCATAAATATACAAATATTTATGATTCGTGATCAGTACCTATGTCATGTATTATCTATCTACAATTCAATTTTTATCCTGCAGTTGTAAAGCACTCTGTATAATAAAACTACACTAATTCAAATGTATTGGAGTCGACAGCCTCCGTAAGTCATTGCCTAGTAATTTTCCTATCTATTTATTCTCTCATCATTTACAATATCCTACACTTTCTTGTCTATTTTATTTGAAAATTCCACCTATCATATCACTCTCATCTTCATCCTGACATCATAATAGAAAAGCCAGCCAAAGAACAAAAAACAATCACAGGTTGTGATGGAGTGCGCGCAGGTGTTACTCCCCCACCCCGCCAATGATTGATGGGTGCGCGCGCAGAAATGAGTGATAGTCGTAGCAGTCACATGTGCCGTAGACCCAGCAGAGAGCTTAGAAACACTCTGTGACGTGTTTCGTTCACCTTGCACTGAATTATGTAGCACCCAGCATAGCATTGCAAGCGCTGGCGTGTCTGCGAGGGCTGTTAATATTTAACCAGCTGAGGTGGGAGTTTGACAGTTCTTCGCAAATGTCGCGACTTGCGAATCCAAACACAGGGGGAGATGTGACTTACTGGAGATGGAGTTGTTATGCGTGTTTGTGTTTGTCTGTTAAGTCTAAATATGGAGGAATAAATTAGTTCCATTTTCCATAATTAAGAACTTTGCACTCACATGTTATTAGGTATTTAGTTAGAAAAAAGAAAGGGTCAAAAATAATTTTAATTGTTGGAATTTCCGCAAACAAAAACAACTAAACATATTATACCATATTAAATAAAAATTTAATGAAGGTAGCAATAGTAACTCACAACAATCAAAAGTGTATATTAAGCAAGTAAAAAACGAGTGTCGAGTGTACTTGTCGTAGTCAGTAATTGCCATATTCAACTCGAGTAAAATACAATACCTTTATTTTAAAGGTAAATTTGTAATGCCAACACTTTGTCAAAAATGTTCAATCCTTGAAACTACCTAATAAATGTAATTATTTTATGCTTGCATATTTTATAGAATCGAAATTTATTGATTAAAAACTATATGATTTTTATTGCTCAAAAAGCCAGTTGAATGACATTTATAAAAGTTACTAGTGAACGTATAAGTAATAGACTCAAAGATTATTTTTGATACGTACTTATTGCACGTAAACAAGCAACAACTGTCAAAATTGGGTTTGAGGTTTTAAAAAACTCGCCTACTTCCTTTATTTGCAAACCCACATTTTTGCGTTTCCTGAGAAATTGACAAAGTGGTACTTACAATACTCTGCCTTTAGGGGATTTAATGCAATTCTTTTATGCTTGCATATGTTATAATCGAAATTTATTGACTAAAAACTATAATCCAATGATTTTTATTCCTCAAAAAGCTAGTTGAATGACATTTATAAAAGTTACTAGTTTGAGGTTTTAAAAACTCGCCTACTTCCTTTATTTGCAAACCCACATTTGGTTCATTTACATTACATTCCCCGGAAAATATAACAATACAACGCGAAAGATACTAAATAGAAAAGTTACCAAGGTTGCAACATTATATTGATGTAGACTGCAGAATATAGTTCCGCGCTGCCACCAAAAGTTGTTAATTGAGTTTTAATTTGGTTCTAAACTAAGCATTGAATTCTATTGACAAAGTTAAATCGAAAACTAAAATTGAAGTTTATTGTTCATTGAAAATACTGTTTGTGGCTTTAATTCAATATGACAACACAAAATAAAAAACTACTTCTATTAAATTTAGAATATCATGTACCTCTCCAACTACGCAACTAAAAACTGCAAACTGTCCATTTTCATATTTTTCTGTGAACTTCATTTATAATTTTAGTAAGTGCATACTCATGTCTGCTCAGTTAGAAGTTAAAACTAATAAATTTCTGTAAAATAAAACAAAAGGACATATCAGAAGAGGGCAGTTCATTAATTAGAAAAGAATTGTTTTTTTTCAGACATTAATAACCCAAGTGAAGTCAAAAGAAAGAGTAGTAGGTTAGGTTGGTTAGGTAACCACATAACATTTTTAGTTGAAAACAAATTGCAAATCTTCATGAGATTACTGTAACGGAAAAAGTAGAAAAATTGTCTCATTTATCGGAAAATCTTGTAGGTACTTATAGCATTGATTATATAATATAGAGGTAGATTGGCAACCTTACGATCGTTAGCGTAGGGGGTAGTGTGATGTAGTGCAGTGAATAGGGACGTGCTGTGCTGCCACCTTGGTACATTTCTCGATGTTTTACGAACTAAGTTGCTATAGTAATTTTCGTGTATATTCGTGTAAATTACCTAAACTGTAATTCATAAGTAGTTATTTTATTATGCAAATTAGAAGACCAATAGAGGATATTCAACTAGAAATCGATGATGGAGCCAACGGTTATTTGGTGAACTATTCTATTCTAACAAAAAAATTGGTTTGATACATAATAAACGCACATAGCGTCAAATAATATGCAGAATTAATATAATGCAATACCAGCTTACAAACTTACAGTTTTCAAATTATGTATTGTGCATCCCGTAAATGTAACAGTGATTTTCGGTTTAAGCACAAAGATCATAAGAAAAATTTGAATTTTATACCATTTATAAAACACATTTCACAGTTTCATACTTAAATTTTGTCCCAGGGACATCGTTTTCTGTCGATTTCGTATTATTTTAATATATACACAATGCAATCTTTATAATAATACTTCCAAAACTTGCAAACGCTGACGTCACCACGAATATCCTCTATTTCAAATAATATTCACCTCGAATAAGGACTTTCCAAATGATATTTTTGACAGTAAACATGAACAAAACAACAAAATCTGACATTTAGATGTGTTGGGTGTAAAAACGGAGGTATTCCAGTCCAGCCAATCACAAGCATAGAAAAAACACCAGACTTTTGTTTTTACTCCTCCTAAGTAGATTACAAACAGACTATATAGTTGGAATGTAATTTCTATGGATTTTTATTTTATTTTATTCATTTGTGTACAATTTAGGTATTTTTCGGATTTGAAATAATAAAAAAATTAATTCGCTTCTCAACGAGACACCACTAAGAAATGGAGTTTTAGTACCAACAGAACACAATGTCAGTTTGTGATTATGATTGCTAAATTTTCCACTTATCGATTGTGTATTCGGAACACTCAAGAAATATACAGAGACGCGTTCAACTACCGAGAAGTTGAAAGTTAACGTTTGTTTCGTCAACTATCGACGGATATTCATGGTCGTTAGTAGGCGTATGTCAAACAGGCGTTTTTTGTGAAATTTTTGGAATGAATACCTGACTAGATAAGAACCTGAATTATCAGAATCACAGTCGGTCACATAATGCACTCGACTATTCGCCTTTATTGACTGCGCCAAAACTAATAACACTTCTAATTCTAACGCATTCCATGTTACAACCAGTTATAAAAGGTAGGGCTGTCAATATCCGAAAAAAAATTTATCCGGATATCCGGTATCCGAAAAAAACGGTACTTCTGTAATTACCGGGATTAAAAAACTGATGATTCGGATAATTGGTATCCGGATACATCCGAAAAAACTAGTATCCGGATTTTTACGGATGTATCCGAGAAAATCGGTATCCGGATTTTTTCTGATAAAGAATACAACATATCTAGTTTTTCCGGATAAACCGGTATGCGAAAATGCGGTACCACGGTTAAAGAATAATTACGATTTCCGACTGGCCACATTTTTCATTGACAACCCCGTTCAGAATTGTAATTAGTTCATAGGTGTTCCTAGGTGCCTCTGCTGGTCACGCCTGATACGAATTCATTCTGTCACTTGCTGTCACTGAATAGTGTTTTTTAAATTTAATAATTTGTGTGTTATATAATTTTATAGAAATATATGTAAAATATAAAGAACACGTAAGCTTATTATTACCTTATAAAGTAACAGGTAAATATTGCCGTGAAATAATGAAAAGTGTTTCAGAAAAACTGTCAATGTAGATATAGGTTAATTTAATTTTAGGAGAAATAAGTAAAATCGACATGTTTTATAAACAGAATAATGAAGATGAATAGGTGCACTACGCGGCTTGTGTTAATATATTGTGAAATTATTTATTTATAACGATGATCTCTCTCGTAGAAAATGGAGGTTTTCAAACACGTTTTGTCATACTCATAATATTTTAGATCTAAAGGTACATTATGGACCAAAGCCGCTTAGATATATTTCAATTAGGTACAATTTAGGTTACTATTTATAGTAGGTACTAAAGTGTATTTTTACATTTAAATCATTGTCAATATAGTATGACCTGATACAGCCAGAAACATTTAGATCCATTACACATTCTGACCGCTAGAAAAGATCATGTTGGCAAACATAATTATTATTCATTAACCATGCGCAGTACATATTTTGGCTACGAAAATTCGTATATAAAACAAATTTAATTTTGCGTAGTTTCAATATAATATAAGGTAATAGTTTTTGAGATTATATTATAATACAATACAATACAAGTTAAAACGCAAATTGTTGGCAATACGCGCAGATAGTCACCGTAAGAGATGGCTCGGATTTGTAATCGTGCGTTTAAATCGTGGTTGAAACTCTGTCTTTGAGTGTACGAAGATCTCCAACGCCAGAGATCGGTCAAGCCCGCTAGTGTTTTTCCTTACACACGACCGACCCCGCAAAAATAAGATAGTAGAGTGGGGATTCGCCTTAAGTCAAGTAAATTAGTACTTCACAAATTACAAATATAGTAGATCGAGGCACAAATTATAATTAGACTTATATAAATGTACGGTATGGGAGTAGAAAATTTTAAAAACTGGAATACAGGTTTTTGTGGTTCTTTCAGATATCCGATGCGCCCGGATATTCGGACTATTGAAAATCCAGTATATCCGGATATTCGGAAATCCTGTTTAGCCGGCTAAAAATATCCATGTCATTGACAGTCCTATACTAAAAGGCAATAATGATTAACCATCACATATTATTAAACCTAGCGTGAATGATTATGGAAATCAGATGTTTGTTGTGATGTCACGTGGCAGGTATATATGTGTCACGCTGGACAACGCCATGTCGCCGTGTGATTGGCAATATTCCAATATTAAAACAAATGCCTTTCGGTTCGGCGAGCGTCGATGCGTGTTTATCAGGACCGCAGCTGTGGTCGCCACGAATTATGTGACGTTAATGGAAACAAATGAAACATAGTAACTGGCATGCGCGGAGCGGTGTGACGGGGAAGTCTGTCACATGTACTAGAACAATGAGCTTTGTATAATTGTAAATTATAACAAACTGTACAGGTACAGTATTTGTATTTGTGGTAATAGAAATAAACTAGCTATTCATGGCATGTTAGTTAAGTTTAAATTTTGTCAACTATCGGGAAAAAAAGAGTTACCTATACTTCAGAGCGAAAAAATAATAATTAGTAAAGAAGCAATACGAAAGAAAAGAATCTGATGTGGCCAGCACAAGATCCCGCCCAACCCTACTCATTTTACTACTAATAGAAATATATAGGTACTTACAAATATATTATTATATACTCTAAATTATAAACAATACTTTAATTCCTAAAGTACTATGACAGAACAATTTATAAAATGCAAAAAATTGTAGATAAGTAATAGTATATTATAGCCTTTCATTTGAAATAAAAAATATTGCGATAAATCAATTATTTATCAAAAGTACTACTTCCGGTTTGGAGACTGCTTGAAAAAAATAACTGGGTTCTTAAGGTTTATATTAAGACGTTATATATAAAATTTGGTTGTTAAATGATTGTAACTTTTTGAGTTATAGTACCCGGAAAAAATGTTACATGCAAACACACACACGCACACACATACATACATCATCTCGAAAATATTTTATGGATCCTAAAATGTACTTATCCACTAAAAACTAACACTAGAAAATTTTGACCCATCACAATACCTCCCTTATAGAATATGAGGCGGAAAGTAAAAAGACAAACTAATATTAGAAAATTTAATTTAAGATTGATAACAATGCGATGAATTGGCCGCACACACAGACATCATCTCGAAAATACTTTATTCGTATTCTATGGATCCTACAACATGCTTATCCACTAAAAACTCAAACTCGAAAATTATAACCCATCACAATAACTTCCTTCTAGAATGAGGCGGGAGGTAAAAAGACAAACCAATATTAGAAAATTTAATTTAAGATTGATAACAATAGGAGAATTCCCTTGGGCGTAATTTTGTCTCCCTCGTACGAGGGCGCCGTTCCGGTACAAACACTTACATGTGTTTATGATGCGCGCTACGCAGAAACAAGAAACTAGGCCGCATTTTATTGTACAAGAGACTTCCTTGCCGAGAGTTTTTCTTTTATTTTGCCTTCCCTTATATTGGCGTCTGTCGGTCTGTCCCTTATATATCAACTGAACACATTTGCCGCTGCACCCCACAATATTGTCCCAAATGAAATTTCTTTTGCAAATATTACATTTGGAAGAGATGCAAAATTCTAGTGGGGTTTTCAGTAACGGGGTAATTTCATAAAGGCATTCACTTGCTTTGAAAATAGGATGCTGCAATATTGTTAATATTTAAATTCAACTTTGCATATAAATGCATAAAAATGCACCTCACTTATATTGCTAAAATGTTATATTTTTAATAGCTGTAAACAATTAATAAACAATTAGTCATATTAGTTAATTCAATGTTAAATACAAGCATTAAATGTTAAAAATTTGAAACCACAGTACTTCTCCGGCTATAAGTTTTAATAACAAGTTCTCATAAAGGTTTTAATTTTATGCTTCATGTAGTATTTTTTGAAATAAAGAATTTAACAACAATCACATTTGCAAACATGTTAAATATCGAATACAAAGTTCATACCTAGATATATTAAAATAAATGTAAAAGTATTAATTTAGCATATTATACCATTTTTTTGCTAAGATTACAAAAAAAATCGAAATTTTACTCTAAAAGTGTCCAGATTTATTGCCACTACTGTACTGCATAAGAGCCCAAACTAAACCTAGAGTGGTGAATTTACTATAGGTATATCGAGGTATAGTATCGTAACATGTGCTTTCGTAAACTTGAAATACTTAGGCAAATGAAAAGGTTACAGCAGTACTACCATTACTGCTTATTAGCCAATCAACGTAAGTAATTATGATGCAGGTAAGGATGAAATCCAGGGACGTAACTAGAATTTTTTAGCTGGATCAAGAGTGGGCCAGTAAATAATTAAAGTGGGCTACAGTTTTTATAGAAAAATTAGCAAGACCACCGAAAACCGCTTATATTTAAAAATAAAACTAGTGTGCAGCGCGCCATCTGTCGGTAGTAGTGAGTGGAACAAGCATCGTAACCTCAAATTTAATGATCAGACTAAAACTTGAATGTATTTGATTATAGTTTTATTCGTTACAAAAAACAAACCTCTTGGGGGAAGACACCATCCCAGCATTCGCGTAAATGAAACTCTTGCTTCGCTCGTGTTTCAAATAACTGTTCATGCGGGATAAAAATCTTCCCGCATTTGGTTCGTAAACACTTTTTTGTTACAGCTGCATCTTACATTGAAAAATATAGCTAGAAAACAGCATTTTTAAAATTCATTTTATAAAGTAGTCTCTGAGATTGGTTACAAGTTTCCGACAATTTTCATTATTGTTGCTTAGCAACCTTTGAAACACCATGTTTTAGTCATGTGTTTATGCACGCATTTGCGTGTTTTAAACACTGATTATGATGCATGATTGTGTTATAATAAAGATCTTTCATCACTGTAATTTGAAGCTGCAACTTAAAAAAATGTGTATTGCATTATTGCATTTAAATAAATCATTATCCACAAACTAAGTTTTAAAATTTTTCAAATTTGCCGCTCAAAAAAGATGGCGTCTCGGGGCTATAGCCCATTTAGCACTGGGGTTAGGATGACCTTGCCCCTGGATATTAAAGCAAGTTTATTGAGCTACCGATTCAGATCCCGTTCTAACAATCACAATTATTTATTATTGTCAAACAAATCTTTCCCGATTCCCGAACGTAAGTGTGTCACCTTTAAAAGCTTCTCGCGTGCTAACACCGCCCTCTCTAAAATAAAATAATTTATATTCTTTACGGAGAGCAACATAACGCTCTGAACCTCTAGGGACCGAGTGTTTTTCTCAAGGAAAATGCAAAACCGGCCGAGTAATGTAATGTATACATTTCTGTGTAAAATGCTAGATTGAGTTCGTGTTGCTATATACGACCTGAATTTTGAATTCATTCTCTCAGGTGATATAAACATGTGCTCTAATCTAAACTAAGTAAGTATACGCTAACAAATACTTGCAATAAGACTAGATACAAGCAGTGTACGGTGTACGGAAAAAGTAATGGAAAACAAGTGGAATTGAAGCAGATTCCATTATTGCTTAGGATTAGGATACATTCAGAAATGTTACGAAAACATTTTACTTGTGTAAATATATAGGTATGACAAAAGCACGGGCGCCCGCAAAAATTTCTAGAAAATGGGTAGAATTTTTTTAAATAAATAAATTATCTACCTATTATAAAAAAAAATTGTTCAAGGTCAAAAACTTCTAAATTGAAAATTAAATTTTTCAGATATGGAAAACTGTACGTTTCACTTCCCATTACTCTTCTTGGCTTTGTGCCGATTGGAACATAATGTAACAGTACTGGGTATGATAATTATTATCATATATAATTATTATCATTATTATTAAAGTATTATACTTTAAGTCAGTTAGGACATTTTTAGAAACAATTCACGTCTAGGAATTTAGTTAAGCAGAGGTTCTAGCTGACTGTAAGACCGAATGTTACGTATCCAGGCTGTTAAATTGCTTAATTCTGTATCCCCCTTTACACACTCAAAAAGATAAAAAATTTGAATCTGACTTGGAATAATACAGTAGTGTATTGGCTATGAACGCGTCAAGATGTAATAATTTTGGCCCCCGCGCTTTGAACGTTCGTAGTACATAAGTTAAATTTAGTGAAATACCATACACGCGCATTTTGCCAATTTTATTTCAATAATGATTAAAAATCACGTCAATTAATAAACAGAAACAGAAAAAATTTAATTATATTTTATTTTTAAGAATAAATAAAAAAAATTAAATCCATAAATGAAAGGAGGCCCGTCGACCAATACGACTCATCTCCCTGCGGAAGCTCATGGATATAAGAGAAAACTTAGACAAACATATTTGTCATACGTATAGAGTGATTCACAACTTCCTGAATATATTTTAATTGTAATTAGAAATAACGTCCAAGAGGTGGTACATAACATTACATTACATTACACGTAATGTTCAATTAAATTGTTTCATTCACTTGTCGACTTCCCGCCGTTTTTAAACTATAAGTATATTATATATTTTAATGTCATATAATGCAATGCTTTCAAAATTCTCAATTTAGTTTCCGAGAATTTCAATCAAACAGTTTTAGGTCACTGTTTTCAAATAAAATTTCAGACATTTGCTATTCTTGTCATTGCACAATTAATTAAAATTTTATTTTATTCCATTCATATTATCAATAATTTTTAATCAGATATTCTTGCGAGAACTTAAATTTACAAATTTAAAAAAATTATTATGTTCCATGATAATTTTTATTTATTTACAAATCAAATTGTATTTACTCAAGAATTTGGTTTAAAAAAAACTTAATAAAGTAAAGTAAATAGCGAAGCGTGCTGGATATAATTTACTTGTATAACAATTTGTCAATCAAATAAAGTCTTGAAGTCTTCTATCCAAAGAACAATACGTAAGATCATGCTATAAATAGTTTAACAATCTTAGACTGAATGAAAACCCACATTTAAGACATTAATTGTATTCAAATAGACAAAAAGACGAGAACATTAAACTTGGCTTACAATTTGCATTAATGATCTTTCACTTTCATTTCTGAATACTTGGTTGAATTCATGAATTCGAGGTTGGATTGAATTATAAACTTTCAATGCTCATCTCATATATACGATTATAAAATTTTAATTTTGCTATTTATGTGAACAATAGTTTAGAATCAATCGGCTTATTGTTATTGTTTACACAATAATTCATGAAAATAGAATATGAATTTAAAAAAAATTATACATTATAAAATGTCCGAGAAATTTGCACCAGGAATGGTTATGCATGCGCACCTGAATAGTGGATTGGATACCATAAATATACAATACCTACTCTTTTTATATTGATATCGCTTCTACGAAAATCAAACACGCAGATTTTTAAAGAAGCAAGTAACTAAATACCCTTCGTTTGTCTCATATAGGTAGGTAGGTACCTACTCGTTTTTTGGTAGGAACTCTGATGAAGATTGTATTTGTTTATCTTGACAGGAAGGTTTCGAGATTAGGCATTTTCAGGAGATCAAAATTACTTCTTAGTAATTTTTTAGAACAATGATCGAATTTTCTCTGTTTCGGTATTATAATGATTTATTCCAGCACGTATATTGATGCTGGATGAGCTTCATTCTTGAACGATTTTTGGTGAAATTTTGTTATCAGAGACTGGTAACACTGCATTAAATAAACAAAATATCTAGGTAACGAACAATTTCAAAAAACGGAATACTCTTTAAATATTTTTCTTATTATGTAATTTTAATCAAATGTAATATGATTGGTAGGTTTAATTGATCCGGTATTACTTATATTAATATATAATGTTTTATTGTCATTATGGAACGTTTCGAGCGTGATAAGTCGCTCATCATCAGCCAAAAAAGTTATCACGCTCGAAACGTTCCATAATGACAATAAAACATTATATATTAATATAAGTAATACCGGATCAATTAAACCTACCAATCATATTACTAAAATTATCTTACTAACAAATGTAACTTACAAACTGTATATCTTTTTTCCTATGATTTGTAATTTATATCCAAATCTACGATATTTAATGGATAATTTCTCATTATTTGACTGCGTTGGCCTCACCTCACACCGAAATCACGAACGCCTATGATCAACGGATTTCCTACCTAGTGATGCGTCGAGACGAGACGAGACGAGATTTTTCACTTCTCGTCTCGTCTCGTCTCGAATTTGAGAATTTTGATCTCGTCTCGATTATTTCTCGTCTCGATTATTGTTATCTCGTCTTGATCTCGATCTCGTCTCGATTTCTCGACCATTTTTACTAACAAATTTTTTTGCCGATTGATATTAAAAGTGCTATTTTTGACAGGTGACAGTCTGTGACACTTTTAGTGCCTAGGTAATTAAATTATTTTTTTCAATACCTCCACCGAAAACGCCACCTTTCGTCTCTATTACTAGGGACGAAGGTGAGGTAGCTCTGACCGGTCATTACATTTTTCATCTAGAAAGAAAATGTACTTTTCCTCCCGCTTTATGTGGGATTCCAATTTTCTTTTCTTCCCTAGGGAGTAAAAGTACTAACCGGTCGGAAATATCTCACTTTCATCCCTAATAATAAAAAATTTAATCTAATAATTTTACATGGTCAATGTCAGTAAAATAATAGATCTATGTTGACAGGTCGAATTGACAATTTAGTTGAGTTTGACTATGACAATAACAAAATAGACGAATTGGTGAAAAAAAAATAAAAATTGTTGAATAAAGTATAAATCATTTTAAAAATTCGAGAAATCTCGACGAAAATGTCGAGATTCGAGAATCTCGACATTATAATCTCGTCTCGAACATTTTTCACAAAAATTAGTCTCGTCTCGACGAGACGAGAAATTTCGAGACGAGACGAGACGAGATTCGAGAAATTCTCGTCTCGTCTGCATCACTATTCCTACCTTAAGCCAAATTTTAATACTAGAAATTTTACTGTGTCAGATTTTGGCCTAACAATTTTTGGATATAAATTTGTCTCTCTTAAATATTACAATAAAGCTAAGTTTACATGTACCGTTGACACCGGAAAAACGTTCGCCGTTGACGCCGTTCTGTGATTTGATTCGCTGACATCCAACGACGCAGTTTGACAGCTGTCATTTAGTTGGTTGTCAACAAATCAAATCACAGAACGGCGACAACGGCCGTAACGTTTTCCGGTGACAACGGTGCATGTAAACTTAGCTTAACTCTATCAAAGTACATTCCGGCGGTCACAGAATCTCTGATTACTCTATATCTTCAGTCCAAATCACTTTTCTCCATCGTGACACTAAACAAGTTCGCGAATAGAAACAAGACAAGTAGGAGTAATATCGAACGATTCGAGCGTTGCCGCGTGTCGAACAAAAGGAAAAATAAATAGGACCATCAGACGTGCTGTTACACAGACAATGCTACAGCTACGTTAAGACGGAGAAGAAGATATTTTATAAATTGGCCTCGTTTGGTAGCAAATCGGGCTCGGGCCAGTGCGCTATGCGTCTTGTCACGGACGGAAGACTGATATCGAGCAAGAAAAGGACGGAACAAGAAGTCAAAGTAAAAAGAACGTGAGCTCGATTACTGACTGACGGAACTTCGTGTTGTTCTAAATCACTTAATTACTATTTCACTTGAAACAGAGCACTGCTTTCAATGGTGTTTGGTCAACTGCAAGTTCATTCAAACAAATTTATTTATTTATTTATTATTGATCGAGTTTACAATAGCCTGTTTTTTAAACAAGCAACTGACAATAACCAATTCCATACTGTGAAATGTTAATTTAAAAAACAGAAACAATTAATTCATTTCGGGCCATGTTTTGAAATGATATTTAACTGACCAGATAGCTAACTGTCCGTTAAATTTATTGAAAGGTTAAAATTGTTTTGGGTTTTTGCATTCTAGAGACTTGCTTCAGTTATATTATGACAGATAACTAACGTATGGTTTTATCCTGAAATAACACTTACTTTTAAATTAAATTCGGAATGGTGAAATTAGTTAATTAGATAATCAGATATGGTTTATTAAACATTAGTTAATTTAAACCGACCTATTTGCTGTATTAACTTAACGGGGCAGTTACATTCCCAACTATAGAACGCAAACCTTCCATAATAACGTTACCTATAATATATAACGATCAAAATTAGCAATGCTTTGCCGTCACGAATTAAAGTGATTTCCAACTTTAACTCTTATAAAAGTGAACTAAAAGTCACCCTTATAAAGCATAAATTTATAGCGTTAATGAGTATTATTAATATTGTAACTCATTTTAATCCTTTTTCTCATATTATGTGTTTTCTTTTCCTATTATATTGTGTGACAAGCCAATTTTTTGTACTTTTTAATGGCGTAATAAATCCAAATTTGATGTTTGAGAAATCCATTTTTAAGTGATCCTCTACCCCTGGCAGAAAACAGAAACATTGATTCCGCACGCTATTCTATAGCGTTTACTGTTTTGTTAAACATAATAATAACTTAATAACAAATAATTTATGTTTGAGAGGAATGTATAATATTGTCACCCATATTTATAAAAAAGAAGGATTTCGCGCGCCACTGTACAGCTTTTATTTACAATTGAATGAACTTCAAATTTTAATAGGTTGTCAACAAAACTGAGATCTGCGAAATAACAGATTAAATTTTTAAAATTCGTTTTTAAATAGAAGATATTTGTGTTCAAAAAATAACAAAAATTGTTAAAATTCAAATTAACATATTTCGATTTTAAACCATAATTTTAAAATTCTGGAACGACCATTTTGTAGAATGGACTTTTATCTTCAACAATATCTGTGGAATATTATATTTAACAAAACACTAAACGCTGTGGAGTGGCGCGCGAAAACCATGTTATTGGCTGTTTTCTGGCACGGTAGAGGATCGTTTTAATGAAAAGTTAAATTAAGTGCCAGTTAAATATCTTTTCAGAAACCGGCTCTTAATAAAATAAATTTGAAATAGAAATAATGTATTTTTACTATGACCACTAATTGAAAATAAGCAATATTTAGTTCAATATAAAATGTAAGAATATATGTTTTAATTTGATTTTATTGGTGCTTTTTGTTACGGAACAATAGCATCCACCGCCAGTACTCTTTGTGATGTGATAAAATGTCGTTAACATGGAGATTGGTTAGCATTTACCCAACATGATGTGTTATAGTCTTATATTTTCTAAAGCTTTTTGGTGTTTTAACAGCGATTATGATGTAGGTATAATAAAAATAAAAAGGCAAATTCCCGGTGACCTGGACCTTAAAAGTGGCCTGGACTTTAAAAGTGGCCTGGACTTTAAAAGTGGCCAGTCACTTACCCATGCTCGGTAACAATTTTACTCCCAATCCGCCCCTGCCAATAACTATAGTACAAGAAAAAAATCGAAATTTATTTCAAGATTATATTAGTCCATAGTTTTCAATATGTCATTATTTAAAAATTAGTACCTACAATTAATTAGATCTAAATATCAATAGCATGCATGTTTGTTATTTTCGTAGCACTACAAACCGATCTTCTAAAAGAAAAGATAAGATATTAATTATGACTTATTAGCCACATAAATCATTTTATAATTACAGACGTTAATGAAACTTATCATAAATAAAATGATTTCGAACATGTCGCTATGTTGCTAGTTTCATGACAGCGATAACAAACGTAATAAATTTGATGTAGAAGAGGCGACATTCCGCGATAGGATCAGAGCTTCACAACATTCCAATGTTTGTTTCTCTATCACATATCATCCGGTTTCCGGGCGTCCAACATACGTCACTTCCTGTTACGTCCCTTATCAAGGATTAAACATTATTAATCATTATTCCTGTGACCGCGTTCCAACACCACAACTGTCAGCGTATGTCTGTGAAGGTAGTTTAATGAAATATGTTTGATTATCTTCACGAAGAGAAACATACGTCATCTCTAGAAGATTTGGCACGAGTAATGGCTTCATCTTGAGGATGTTTCGGGCTGGAGCCATATTTAGGTGTTTCTCAATCCAACATACTTTTTGTTATGTAATATTTTAATCATATGGGGTGCATAGAAGAATGCGTTCTGACAACACAGGTTTTAATTGAACCAGCAAAAGATTCTAGTTTAACTGCATAATAATGTACCCTTTAGTATACTATCAGTGGCGTAACTAGGAAAATTCACAGGCGCCATAATAAATTCAAAATTTATTTAATATAAACTATAAAAATCATTATCAATAAAGATGTTTAACATAAAAAACGGGAATAAACAAAAAATAACAAAGGTTAGTAGGTAGTCGATAATGTTTGTTCGTTAGTTCTCAATGTAACAAAATTACTAGATACAGGCTTGCACAGCCAGATCCAAAATTTAGAGTGAGCAACCCAAATTTTAGAGTGGGCAATTCAAATTGTTTCCCCAGTTCGTATACAATGCAGTCATGTATATCGTACAACTTTGACTGCGCATGGAAAAGAAAATGTGCCGCAGGCAATTTTCTATACATTGTAATTGTATTTTAATTTTTTAATGGATATAAAGCTGCATAGTTTTTCAATCATTTCATGTGCGAAAATTAATTATGAGATAACAAGTAGGTACAATTAATATTACATTTATTAATTTTGGTCTACCACTTTGATTTTATTTGAGTAGGAAATTTTTTCTTGCAGAGTGAAAAATGATGTATTTCATTCTGATTGCGAAATTGTAAACAACAATGTAGGTATATTGTATTTAAGTATTATAGTCGAGGAAGTAGCTGCGCGGGTTTAAACGCACAATTTTCTGCATGTGACGATAATGACGTACGAACCCAGAGTTTCTTGGTTCAAGTCTCTTGGCCGGCAATGTGTGATTGTCGTTATATTGTAAAACATCTTACAATTAAATCCAGTGGCGGCCGGTGACTTTTTAAAGGTAAGGGCTGCAATTTAAATTAAAGTGCGCTGCAGGCCAAATTTTTTTTGTTCAAGGTTAAATTATATTTAAAGTTAATTTTTATTAGGGAAGAGAAACTTCACAGTTTATCCCAGTTTTTGTACAAAAATAAATACTTTAATTATAAACATAATTTTATCAAATAGCACAATCAATTTTAATAAAATAACAATATAACTTTAAAAATATACAGTTGTACGCCTTATAATTTCAACGCAAACTGTTTTGTACCTTTAAACTACACGCATTTATGTACACCGTAAGCGACAGCGCTGCGTCCGAAGCAGCCCCGTTGCTCGCTGTGTAACCCACATAACCCACACATTGGCTATCATTCCCCTCACCGCGCACACTTACTTCTGCCTAAGTTCGAGGGCTGTCCGGACAACAGCCCATAGCACGAAAATGGGTATAGCGGTGACTCACGCCGCGTCAAAGTAACATCAATAGTAAGCCTATAGGCGCAAATTTTTAAATTACAAGATATATTTGATGGATAGATAGATAATGTTGTTTATTGATATTATTTAAATAATGCATCAGAACAGTTTCATTTCCTACTAGGGGCTGCAGCCCCGCAGCCCTTACCCACGAGCCGCCACTGATTAAATCATACTAGAAAGCTTAAAGCTGACCACTAGTTCGTCTTAAATGTAATCTTGGTTGAATAAGAATCTCCATTTCCGTTTTGAATTTCAAAAGGCCGTTGCACGGATTGAGATTCTGAATTGGTAACTATAATAACATCTACCATTCTATAATTGGGAGTAATTCCTTTTGAATGGTTTCCAGCAAAATAAAATAATAAATAAATAACTTTTGTAATAGTGGCGTACAATTAAAAATATTTGAAAGGTTGAAAAATTACTCGAAATATCATTTATACAACATATTCTACTTCTTATGATATTCGAGTTTGTATTTGTAATGATCTAATTGTAAATTAATGAAATAATTAGTATAACTATCCTATTCTACTGAGCTGATGATGTCGTTTAGAACAATTTTCGCATAGAGAACAAATTGGAAGTGGTGAAGTTGTAGACCCTAGCCCGGCTGACATATGCCCCTGGAAGTGGCCACAGAAACGTATTAAACCCAAGGAAAGAAAAATGTAGTTCGCAGCGGTTTTTTGCTAATTCCTTTCGCGGGCACGCTCCGCCGGACTGTCACTATATTTTTGCCCGCTGACGTTTATGGTTCTGTTTGCGGACATGACTTGGATAAGATACTTCCAGCTCGTATTTTAACTCTTTTCGACGGCTGTTCAAAACTAATTTATTGTTTCTCGATTTGAGAAATATTGCACGTTTACTGCGACCTACATACTGAAATATCACAACCATGTTCATGCCACTACGATTAATTCATCTTTGTCATTTTATTGAAACACTAGCACTTTTTATAATACGACAACATTTTTACTTCCCCGACCTATGTAATAGAGGGAAGTATTGTAATCGTGATTTTTTGACAGTTCGAGATTTTGGTGAATCTTCACGTTTCAGACCCTACTGAACCCAAAAAACATAATTTTAAAAAAAGTCGGTCTATTAGTCTGTCGGTCTGTCTGGATGTTGGATAACTTAAAAACGCGTTGGAATTTTGGACTGAAATTTTATATTTAAGATCTTGAGCCAAAATCTGACTTCAAGTTCGTTAATGAGCTTTATTCAACCAGTGATACCAACTTTATAAACAAAACTTTTTTTATTTTTATCAAAATACTATCGTGTGTGGTATCAAATTAAAGGTCTTGGGAAAATAATTTTAGTAGAAAAACAAAAATAACATTTAAATGATCGTCAATTTTTTTTTATAAATTATTCAAATTATACCGAGTTTGGTGTCAATTTAAATCGCTCGGGGAGATAAGTTTTGTAAAAATGTAAAAAATGATTTTAATGCGATTTTCAATTGTTTCTCAAAAAATTATTCAATTTTTGTATTCAACCAGTGGTACCAACACCAACTTATATAAACATAACTTATTTTATTTTTATTAAAATACTATCGTGTGTGGTATCAAATTAAAGCTTTCGGGGAAAATATTCTAGTAGAAAAATTAAAATAATATTTAACTGATCGTCAATTTTTTTATTATACATTATTCAAATTATACCGAGTTTGGTGTCAATTTAAGCTCTCGGGGAGATAAATTTAGTAAAAATGTAATAAATGACATTTATGCGATAATCAATAATTATTGTTTCTCAAAAAATTATTCATATTTGTTCAAGTGTATTATCAAATTAAAGTTTTCTGGGGAAAAAAATTAGTAGAAGAATCAATTAACAACATTTAAACAATGATCAGTTGTTTTTACTTCCCGCATTATATTTTATAAGGGTATAAGGTATTGTAACGGGTTAAAATTTTGAAGTGTCAGTTTTTCGTAACGGCGTTACGAAAGTAAGTTATTAAAACTTATAGTTGGGGAAGTACTGTGATGGACACAGCAGATTTTTGTATTAACATAAAAAGATCTGCTGTGGCCAGCACACGACCTCTCGCCTAATTCTGCTTATTCTACTAATCTAATAAATAGTTTTACTTACATTTTAATAGTTTCATGTTCATGTAATATGTAAAGGATAATGGAAACCAAGATGCAAGCAAAACATGTCACCGGTACTGTCACTGTCATAAATAATTCAAATTTTGTGTATAAACAAATTTCAGATCATGGACAACAAGATATACTGGAATTTCAAAAAAGTAGATTTAAATTGTCCTATAGTACAGAAAACACTTTTTAATGTTTAATGAAACATAATTATCATAAATGCTTTAAGTATTTATCGAGATAATTTGAGAAAAATCATATTGCTCTACACGAAAAATCTTACTTCCGGTTTATGAATTGTTACCAAAATACAATTGGTCTATTGAAAATCGTATTTAAACTTGAGATAGAAAATTTGGTATTGAAATGTTTGATATTTTTGAAGTTATCTTTTCCGAAAAGAAAAAGAAAAATAACGGTCCAATATTCAATCTCAGAAACAAAAATATTTCCTTTTATTTTTATTATATTTATCGTATCATTAATTATTAATTATTTCCTGTTATAAACAACATAATACGTTAGTTACTTATAATACAGTAGTTACGTACCAATTTCCGTATATTAGATAAAACATCATCAAAATATTCCATAATATGCAAAATTTTTAAGTAATTATTTATATGACTGATAAAATTGTTGATTTGTTTATGTATCGGTTTCACCTCATCACAACAACATCCTCGTTATTATAAATCGCATAAATTTTTTGTTATATTAATAGCTATAAATATCGAAACCTTTGAGATAAACGGTTATGCTAATATGTGATTTTACAGTAAAATACATTTAATGGTCACTAACTTTAGATAAAAAATAATGCAAGATAAGATTCTTAACTCTATAAATACTAGTTCTGTAAATAAATAAATTTATAAACTTAAAAATGATAGCATATGCGTTCGTAGCCATAATTGCATTACTTGGTTATTTTTATTGGTTACAAACATGTAGCCGTAAAGCTAAGTTAATTAATAAATTTCCATTAGTTTCTGCAATCACACCACTTTTGGGCAATTTAGATTTATTAAGCGCAGATCAAGGTAAGAATAGAAAATATTTTATTATTTAAATAATTTAAATAGTATAATAAAAGAGTTAAATTTATAAAAACAATTATTACAAACAGTTCTTACGTAGTAACGAAAAAGTAATTTTGGCCCGAGTTGTCGTTTCTAATCAAGAATAATAACAAAAGAAAGGTTTACAGCATAATTATACTAATATTATTAGACATTTTTCCGTCAGAAGCTATAAAATAGTTGGGAAAATTGTTGTAATTTTCATAGGAAATGTAATAAGAGTCATAAATTTATTGGTAAAATTATTCTGAAGTAACGTAAAAACGAGTGTCAATTTTTTTTATAAAATAACGAGCCTCTACCGTGCTATAAAACAGCTTAAACTAAACATGGATTTTTCCCGCCACTCCACAGCGTTTATTGTTTTGTTAAATATAATAAAATAATAATCTAAAAATGTTGAATATTTCTGCTTATGCACGTATTGCTTGCTGAAGTGTGGACTCACTATAATTTTGTTTTTTGTTTAATATTAATTTGTTTCCATTTTATTCCAAAACTGGAACGAATACCGGTGTCCCAAAAAAATGGTACACTCGAAATAAATTTGTTATTAATAAAGCAATCGCAATAAAATTTTATACGGAAAAGGAAGCCATAAGGAGACAACAAAATATATATTATTTACAATAATATCACTTCTGGTCAAACCGGAAATGACATCAACTTTCTTATTTAAAATGGAACAGCCTATATATTTTTACATATTTTAATTCTACATATAATTCTGAATGTAATGAATAATGATGTATCACAAGTCTATATTTCATGCAAAATATCACAAAAATAAATAAACTATCATATGTTTATAAGTATTATTTAATGAAAAACAAACAAAAGATAACAAATTTAAAATTATAGAAGGTGTTCAAAGTAACCACCATTTTCGTTTACACACATTCTAGACCTTTGCCTATTGTTAATAATTATTTGCACCTATCGCATGCCAATTGTTTTTACAAATATCAAATTTAGTAACCGTCTTGATTTTCTTTATTTTGACTTTTTATTGAGATATTTTGCATGAAATCTAGACTTGGGATACATTATTGGATTCAGAAATCAAATAGGTACATAAAAATATATAGGAGGTTCCATTTGAAATAAGAAACTTGATGTTATTTCCGGTTTAACCGGAAGTGATATTGTTTTAAATAATATATACTTTGATGTCTCTTTATGCTTTATTTTACTCATATAAAATTTCAGAACTATTGCTTTAATAATAATCAAGTTATTTCGAGCGTACCATTTTTTTACACCGGTATATTAAATCAGGTACCTAATTGTTTGTTATTTAAAAAATCATTGACCAGAACCCGGAACTTTAATACATTTTTTGCACAACTGTCAAAAAAATTGTCCGCAATTCAAGCCGCGAAGTAAACATTTCGCGACCGTGTTGCTATTAGTAACGGCTGCGAAGTTAAATTTATTGAATTATGAATGTCAATGTCAAATATTTTTGACAGTTGTTACAAAAAATTAAATATGTTTTTAATAATATGCATTGTAGTTGCAAAAAAATGTTGTGTACAACTCGTCTGCAAAATGTGTTTAGATAGTGTTCTCGAGAATGTTTAAGCCTCGGCTTTCGTCTCGGCCAAAAATTCTCTCCGACGCTAAACAGACATTTCGTAGACTAGGTATACAAGTAACTATTTCATAACCGGTTACCAGTTCAGTTCAAGAAAATCTCGCAAATTTTAAATAGTAATAATTATTTTAGAGATTCTATTTACACAAACCCGAAAATATACAGAAAAGTACAAAGAAACATTCGCAGGATGGGGCGGATTTGAACCCTCTTTACACGTTGTTACACCAGAAGATGCTGAAGTAAGTGCATAATAATCTATTTTGAAAATAACTTAATTCAAGATTGTCTCCAAATAGTAGTCATCTGGTCTGTTTTAAACAAGGAGAAGTATGTATAAAAAAGTTAGATTACATTCTGCAAAAACTTAAAATATCACTATAGGATTTCTCTTTTCGGTTAATTTCAATGTCAATGTGTCGAATCACCTAATAGTCGAGGAACTTTAGACGAAAAAACGCCAAAAGCTCGAACGCCGGGAAAGTTACACCGATTTTCATGATTTTTTTTTTAATCGCTTCGATATCGAATTTGAAACAAAGTTTACCACCTGAGAACACTTGCTTTAGTTTTTAAAAAAAAATTTCGAAATTTTTTTTTTCGAAATTTTTTTATTGTATTATTATTTTATTTTTTAAAGTAAATTAACGTAATTTCTATTACTAAATTCTCTGAACAATTCTCTATAAGATAGATTAATTTATTTTTATCGTAAATGCCTTAGTGAAGCCAAAATTTTCAGATTTTTGTCGCAGGAAAATTGAGAAATTTTAGTTTGTAATTTTTTTTTGTGTTTAATGACCTGTAGTTTCTGAATGAATAAAAATTTTGATATCCGGTTTCTTTTATTAAATTCTCTGAACAATTCTGTATAAGATAGATTAATTTATTTTTATCTTAAAGGCCTTAGTCCAGAAACTACAAATCATTAAACACAAAATAAATTTTAAAAACTAAAATTTCTCAATTTTCCCGCGACAAAAATCTTAAAATTTTGGCTTCACTAAGGCCTTAACGATAAAAATAGATTAATCTATCGTATAGATAATTGTTCAGAGAATTTAATAAAAGAAACCGGTTTTAAAAATTTTTATTAGTTCAGAAACTACAGGTCATTAAACACAAAAAAAAATTTACAAACTAAAATTTCTAAATTTTCCCGCGGCGAAAATCTTAAAATTTTGGCTTCACTCAGGCGTTTAAGATAAAAATAAATTAATCCATCTTATAGAGAATTGTTCAGAGAATTTAATAAAAGAAACCGGATATCAAAATTTTTATTCGTTCAGAAACTACAGGTCATTAAACACACAAAAAAATTACGAACTAAAATTTCTCAATTTTCCCGCGACAAAAATCTGAAAATTTTGGCTTCACTAAGGCATTTACGATAAAAATAAATTAATCTATCTTATAGCGAATTGTTCAGAGAATTTAGTAATAGAAATTACGTGAATTTACTTTAAAAAATGAAATAATAATACAATAAAAAAAATTCGAAAAAAAAAATTTCGAAATTTTTTTTTTAAAAACAAAAGCAAGTGTTCTCAGGTGGTAAACTTTGTTTCAAATTCGATTTCGAAGCGATTAAAAAAAAATCATGAAAATCTGTGTAACTTTCCCGGAGTCCGAGCTAAATGTCTAAAGTTCCTGGACTATAAACTGTCATTCACAAGTTATTTAACTATATTTAAATCAATTAAGAAGACCGAATTTATAATAACAATGTATAATCAATTTCCTATAGGCTATGATGTGTAATAGTTAACGTAAACAATGACAATTAAATGTGGCATTTGAGCGTCTTGAATGTAAAAACTATAGAATTATGTTTTTACTCCTTTAAGTTTAAAACATACTAATTCTTTAAATCATGTTTATTTTAGACGCTATTATCAAGCATAAACTTCATTGATAAAGGCATTATTTATCGTACAGTACAAACTTGGCTTGAGACTGGACTACTGACAAGCACAGGTAAATTAAAACAAAAAGTACCTACATAATACATTCTCAACATGCATTTCAAACATAAAGCTCAACCAACAATCAATCATCGCCAAACATTTCCATTGTCTAAAGTTAACTCCTTTTAACACATGCTCTTTTATTCATCCTAATTTAGAATTATTCGCATGCACACGCAAATGAAATAACCATAAATCACATTTATTCATATACTCAGCACTCTCTCAACGTACACCTATTCGTTCACCAATTATCTTATTCGCATAAAATTAGTTACTAGCTGGTAGAGTCCGTTCCAGCTAAGAAAAGGCCCGTTACGTCATCAGGGATGCGCGAAGTAGTGACGTCGCACCAGTAGCGTGCGTATTTTATTTAGGTTAGGTTACCTATATTTTTTCAATGGGACTTTTAATCCAATTTCTGCTTTTTTCTTCATAAATTTTCGCACATTATTTAATATTTCACGAATCTGACTATAAACTACCATCTCATGTACACCAAGTTTTTTCTTGACATTGTAAAAATCTTTAATTTTAGTTATAGTAGTTACCTACGCCACTGAACTGGGCGTTTCGTTATGAGTTGCTATGGCAACGACATACCGGGCGAGTTTTGGTTTCTGCGCATATGACGTCGCGGGCCTTTTCTTAGCTGGAACGGGACTCTAGCTGATGTTAATTCAAATTAATTAATGTAGAGTATTTTTAATCGACTGGAAAATTTTTTTGAATTGTTAACGACTACTCGGCAATCAGTCGGGAGAATTTAGGAATGAATTAAAGTTTTTTCACTCACATTTTGATGTTTGTTTTATTCACATAACGTTTCGACCGCACAACGGTCATCATCAGATGCTCAAAACTTTTAATTTTTACAATGCACAAAAGTATAAAAAGTACAAATTCTTTGGTGAAATATAACGACATTTTAAAAAAAAAAAATTTAAAATTTTTTTAAAAAAATGTCGTTATATTTCACCAAAGAATTTGTACTTTTTATACTTTTGTGCATTGTAAAAATTAAAAGTTTTGAGCATCTGATGATGACCGTTGTGCGGTCGAAACGTTATGTGAATAAAACAAACATCAAAATGTGAGTGAAAAAACTTTAATTCATTCCTAAATTCTCCCGACTGATTGCCGAGTAGTTGTTAACAATTCAAACAAATTAATTAATTTCGTGGAACAACCAAGTGTTTTATTTTATATCATTTTTTAAGATGCTCCACCAAATGCCTACACTCAAATCTTAAAAAATGATCAAACATAATTTATGACCCGATTAAAAAAAACTATTTTCTTATTTTATTTGAATGGTAATTAACGAGTTTCATTGCAAAAAACAAAATTTGCAGTTTTCAAATTTAATCCCCATTTCTAAGGTACGATCGCATCAAAAAAAGAGAACTGCATGCAAAATTTCAAGAGTATCAGATAAACGATCTCTAGATAAACAGATTTTTTTTGGTACCTATCTAAACATTCACTACTAAAATTATTATAAGAATAATTTTGATTATTTTCATATTGCGTTGATGAACACTTGTACTTACATAATTATACTATATTAATATTACTTTCTAAGGTACAAAATGGCACCAAAGACGAAAATTATTAACTCCAGCTTTTCATTACAACATCCTAAAAATGTACATTCAAGTATTTGGACAACAATGTGAAAAGTTAATTGAGAAAATAAAGAAAGATTGCACAGAAAATAATACAAACATTGTACCAATCATCACGGAAACTACTTTGGAAACAATTTGTGGTGAGTCATTACTCATTACTATAACTAAAGTTTTGTTATCATATGAGCCAAAAAGGAACCGCTTTTTGTTAACTACCAGGTTCAGGAGAAATATTTCTATATTACCTATCACTTAAATAACGTTGTTTTTAAATAAAATTATTTACAGAGACAGCAGTAGGTATAAAATTGGATAAAAATGACAGGAAACAAAAAGGATACTTCGACAGTCTATACAAGTACTTAAACAATATATAAAAAAATACATTCCATATTAATAATTTAGTTTTTAGCCTTGCTCCAATTATAATAAAAATTTTGCTATCACCATGGTTGTACCCACAATATAAGTTATATTTCGTTAGTCCAACGTATTGGAAATTCCAGAATTTAGTATCAAATTTGCACAAATTTTCACGGTATGTTATTAAAAAACGAGAAGAAACTTTCGAAGATAGTGATGTAGCAGATTTAGAACTAGCCGATAAAAAGTCGAAGAAATGTTTAGCTATGTTGGACTTATTAATATATGCTAAAAGACATACGGGAGAAATTGATGATGAAGGAATTCGAGAAGAAGTTGACACATTTGTATTTGAAGTACGTAAATATCATATTTATCACATACCCTCCTGGGAAATGAAATAAAAAATAATTCGCCTACGGCGCGTTTCATTCATATTTATAACAACATCCCCAGTGGCCTGCTGCATGTTTTTTACTTATCTTTAATTTCATAAACGGTCCGCTCCCTATGGGAAAATATTCTAGCTACGCCCTTGTTGGCATTATACATTCACAATAATTGTACCGAGAATTGTATCTAGGTACTAACTGTTACCTACACATTATTTACAATACAAAAAGAGTTGCTAATTGTAACAGAATATTTGCATAACAGAGATAATAAACAATATAAAATACGGAAGTGTTGAATATACCTATAACAGATGTAGGACTGATAAGTTAATATTTAGGATTTAATTCACGAATTTAGATTTACTTTAGATTTAAAATTTACAAGTTTTTGTCTGGTTTAGGTTGGATTTTACGAGTAAATTTCTGAATTTGACCAATCAAAGGATATCATTTGATTTTGACGATGATAATAATATGTTAAATATATCGGAAATGTTAATCTTCATTCAAAAAACAAACATAGAAACCAACTGACAGCTGAAGTTTAATAATATTTGCCTGTGATTGGTTGAATTTTAAATTTAGATTTAGAAATATAAAATATGAGCATATTTTAAATGTAAATTCTAAATCATAAATTTACGAAGTTATTTAATTATACACTTAGTTAATTATCTTAATTGAATTCGTACATTTTTATTAGAGGTGGAAAAACTATAGTAGCTATATTTGTAGGTTATATTGGATCCAAAAATCTTATATTATGTAGAATTGTAGGAATTAGCCTTAGGAATCCATAGGTATAGGTAAATAATGAAGAATGTTTTAAATTAACATAGGTAATAACATTTATTGGACGTTTCGGATGATTAAATCATCCATCATCAGATAAAATATATAATATTATATTTTGAAACTTGAAAATTATACAGAATATTTAGAAATTAATTTATCTTTTTATCGATAAACTATTGTTTACCTATCGATAAAATATCGTTTAACTATAGATAAAATATCTCTTCAGGAAACTATCGATAATACTATCAATAGCACTATCGTTTCATTTCAACATCGATATAGTATCGATAATAATTTATTTTTGAAAACTATCGATCTATCCATAGTACTGTGGATAGTTTGCCCACATCTAATTTTTATTATACTTTTTTTTATTTCCAGGGACATGATACTACCTCAGTAGGAACCAATTTTGCTCTTTTATTATTGGCTCATCATGAAAATGTTCAAGTAAATATATTATGATCCTTACACAATTTAATACAAAATATTAAACTTTTTTTAATAGTATCTATGACTTTACAGTCAATGTTTTTTCTCAAAGCTAAATAATGTAAATTTCAGCAAAAAATTATTGAAGAGTTGGATGAAATATTTGATGGTTCCAATCGACATGCAACATACGACGATTTACAAAATATGAAATATTTGGAACGATGTTTAAAGGAGTGTTTAAGAATATATCCAAGTGTACCGTTGATCGTAAGAAATATAAAGACAGATGTACAATTGAGTAAGTATAAGTTGAAATTTGTACACGTACCTATTTGTTCAGATACTATTTTATTCCAAAATATGATAAAATTAATTACCTCCTTTTTTATATTCTAAAAATATTATCATTTGTTAAAGTTAAATTATTCTGAATAATACCTAACTAGAGTCAGGATTATATGCATTATGCATATTTGATATTATTGAGCATATTGCTAATTTTTTTACAAAGGTTTACGTTTCTTGAAAAGATAAAAGTAATTTTGTTTGCATAAATGTCAATGTGTTTTAAATTTTTTCCAACTTTTGCATATTTTTGCTTGACACACATATTAATGCATATTTTGGAACTTTCGAATGAAATTTATAAATTATTAAATTAAAACATTGCATTCTCGTATTTTTTTTTCAATAAAATTTGCTTCTTAGAATAATTTTTGTGAACATTATAAAAAAATTACACATTATTTTCAGTGTAGCATATTTTTATTTCATTTATTTGTAATATTATATTTTTTCCGCCAACCACGTAGTATTTATGTTTTTGTCATTTAGGAATTGTTCTGATCACTATTTATAGCAACTGTACAAACAGTAGGTAAATCATTTCTGGGACTAATACAAAAAATATTTGTTGTCATGGGTCATGGTATGCTAAAAACAAATTGGTATGTTGACATTTTAATTGTTGCGTGATATGAGGATATATCAATTTAAATGAAATTACATCTGTTTAAGCTACATAGTCTTTCGGATAAGTATCCTTGTTAATTACGTGATAAATGTTTGTATTCCTTTCATCCGGTCTTTGAGATAATAATGTATGTTTTAAAAAGCAATTAGAATTTTCTATATCATTTCGTTAAATGCTTTTTAAGTTGATTCAAAAGTAGTCTCATAAGAGACCATATTAAATGTAGTATTTTAATATTTATTTTTGGATAATCTACGTGGTGAAAAATTCTGGAAAAATTCAGGTATCATTTTAACAATGTTTTGATTAATTTTGCAAAGTTTCATTAAACTCTAACATTATTTCAAATGTCGAGTGTACCTCCTTAATGATAACGATACTCAGATAACCATTCTTTAGTTACGTTCTATTGTCCTTTAGCTCATCATGTAGCCCCAGCCGGTGCTGAAATATTCATTCATATCTACAATATTCATCGGGATCCTCGATATTTTCCCGACCCTGAAAAATTCGATCCTGATCGGTTTCTTCCTGAAAATTCTAAAGGACGACATCCCTTTTCTTATATACCGTTTAGTGCTGGACCACGGAATTGTATAGGTATGATAACAGTGAAATATTTTATGAGTTGTAATAATTATAAAAATATGTTTTAGGTCAAAAGTTTGCTATGCTAGAACTGAAAAGTATAGTGTCTTCAATTCTGCGAAATTTTACTATGCAACCTGTAGATTCTCCACAAGATTTAGTCTTTGTTGCTGATTTAGTACTACGGGTCAAAGGACATATTCGCATTAAATTTAATCCAAGG
Organism: Agonum fuliginosum; assembly: GCA_947534325.1. Taxonomy (NCBI): domain Eukaryota; kingdom Metazoa; phylum Arthropoda; class Insecta; order Coleoptera; family Carabidae; genus Agonum; species Agonum fuliginosum. The sequence goes on along the minus strand of OX384029.1, from coordinate 9,268,037 downwards.
TTTTAAAATACACAATTTATTAGGTATCTAATGTTTATTATTTAGGTATAAATTTAACATTTTTATTTTTATTATGATATATTGCTTTATTTGTGAATAGTAAATATAAAATGATAAAATATGCCGTTTTTTATATTTTTCTCTACTGTCTAGAATTAGTAATTTATCTTATTGAAACCTAGTTTTTAATTTGATGAAACAATATAATAATACAATATATTAAAAAGTATAGACAGATTTTTCAATATAGTTATTTTCAAAAATTGTTATTTTGTCCAGTGCATTTTTTACATTTTGGCCCGGTCATTCAAAAAATCAAAATAAAACCTTCAGTATTTCGTTCAAAATACTCTTCCTGATTATCCTCAAGAAAGTCCCAAAAATCCTGCATCGAATTTGCTGCCGTTTTGGTTTTTTAATGTCGGGGTTTGATCTCATTTTTGCCTTAATGCACTGAAATATTAAATAGTCCAGTGTCCAGTGCATTTTGTATGCCGGGGCAAAAGTTTTTTTTATCATGAATGTGAAATTTACTTAAACAAGGCAGTGCTGCTAAGTGAAACATTAAATTTTTATAAAATCGAAAAATTGTTAAATGATAGATGCAAGAAAAGATGAAATTCTAGTTTATTATTTTCAATGGTATACAGAGTTTCGTTGCGAAAAAACAAAAATTGCGGCTGCTAGAGCGATTTCAATTTTTTTTCTTTAGTTTAACCCCCACTCTCCAATTGAATTCAAACATACTTTACAATGAATTGAAGAATAATTCTAGATTAATAATGGAATTTTAGAAGGAAAAATAATGGATACTCCAGCAGGAATGCAGGGACGTAACTAGGATTTTTATTTAGGTGGACCACTAACAAATTAAAGTAGGCTACACTTTTTTTATAATTATTGGAGTATGCCGAGCGGAGCGAGCCGACTAATTTTTTTCACTGCTGAAGGAATTTGACAGTCCCCCAGAAATTAATTCGTAAAAAACAGAACCCAGTTAATAATATGATATCAAATATGTATATACCTATGCATAGATAAAGATTGCACGAACACAGACTGACAAACTAATACATAATTATATTGCTTCGTGGTAGGTACCTTACAATCAGATTTTGGATAAATTTACGATTTCTTTTTCTTTTATTGTTGTCTAATTATCAGAATTCTATACAGAAATGAAAATTTCAGAAAAAAATTAATAGAATTAAAGCTTAAGTAAATAATGAAACAATATGTTTAAGGATCTATCGTGTTATTAGAAATTAGCATTACCATTACTTTAATGTTATGTAGGTAACACTTTGTTGAATTATAATAACATTAATAACCTTTATAGATTGTACTTTACTGACGATTAAAAAACATTTATAGGATTGTATTGGTTATAAGAACAGTTTGTTATCTTTTTAGATCAAGGGCGGATCCAGGTGATGTTCTTAGAGGGGTAATTTTGAAAAAATGGAATGGTAAAATAGCGCCGAAGGCGAAAATTTTTTTAGTTCAAGGTTTCGGATTTGAATAACACTCTTTTTTATGTGTAAAAATAAATTAAAACTTAATTTTTACTTCCACGTAAGTTAAAATAGTAGGAACTTAAGTAGAAATTGGAATAGTATTCGATTTTAAGATCTAACTTTAGGATTCTCAGGGGGATAATTACCCCGTTACCCCACCCCCTTGCCTCCGCGCCTGTTGTAGATTCCTCACCGTATTATACAGCTATGTAGACAAGGCTTCGATATAGTTCGCTGTTGCATTCTTGTATCAGATTCTGATGCAAATGCACCCGAAATCAAAAGCATCCTGACCTGGATCTCACGCACAAACAAGTCTGAATGGACAAGACAACCAACTAATAGTAATGAATAATGAGCAAACGTTGTGTGTTCGTGCAGAATGACTTCAAAGCCGGCCGTAGCAGCGCTAGTGTAGCCGCAGGATATATGCAAAACGGAAATTAACATCGACTACGCTAACTTAAAGTTCCATTTCCTGATACTAAAATACTATTGTATGGTCGTCGTTTCTACAATACTATGAGGCGAACGGTCTAGTGAATGGAGAATCTTTAATGACATCTCAAAGTTATATTGGCTACAATTGTTTACAATTCTCGTTCGAAATTTTGCCAATGAAATATTAAGTTAATTGGCCCGTATGTACGTGGACTAGAAATTAATTGTTGTGACTTCTTTCGGACAGTTAAGGAAAAATTGTCGTCTTTTACTGTATAAAGCAATGATTGTTGATACTGTAGTCCCGAATAATTTTTATTCATAAATAAAATAAATTAAACAACTTGACTGTCAGTTTCTTAAGATTACCAGCAGCTTATATGTCGTACAAAAATGTTACCTAACCAATTTCTAAGGAAAAGGCACGCCTGTGCAACGGTATATACTCTCCTTGTTGCGGCTACGTCCTCAAAATGGACTTCGTAGACAAAGATCAACAAAGACAGAGAAAGAATCAGGCGGCTGGTGTTTACCCAGACTGCACTAGCAGCAAGCAACATTATCGTTTTTTATAGTATATTACGTGTATTTTTACATAATTATTTTTTAAATATGGGTAAAAAGTGTTAACCGACTTCCAAAAAGGAGGAGATTATAAGTTTTCCTGGTATGTATAATTCAATGTATGATGTTTGTTTGGCCGTGCAAAACTGGAAACTCCTGAAGCGATGGAGTTGAAACATTTTTTAAAAGTATCGCCCATCATTTTTAAAAAGCCACCTTGCAATAAAAGACGGCTAATTAGCTGAGAAACTACTTAACCAATTGGCACAAAATTTTAAAGTTATAATTATTTACATCATTTTAACAATAAAATGGCAGCCATCTATCTATGGAACTATTTTTTGGTCAAGTTAAACCACATTTAAAATTGAGTTATGTCTGTTATTAGTGGCACGTCAGATAATTTATAATGAGCCACCTTGAATAAAATGGCGGACAGCTAATTCAGAATCTACTTGTACCAATTGGCACAATTTGTTTCCATAAATATGAAACATTTAGGAAGTAGAAGGTAAGTATACTGAATTTTAATATGCTATTTAAATATAAATAAAAATCTTATTTAAAAAATTGAACCGACTTCTAAATCCCTGTGCATGTGCAAAAAGTCAGTGCACTTCGAATCTGCATTGAATTTTAACAAAACTACTAACAAAATAACGAATATCCTGATGTTTAGATATTAGATATTTATTTCATACACGGTTTCCCAAAAGACCCCGGACGCAGTTATAAGTTTTGAACGAGTGAAGAAAAAAATGTGAAAATTTGGTGATCACTAAAGCGTTTGGGTCATTGCGAGACCGAAGAAGGTCGACAATTTGAACATTTGTTATAAAAGTCGTAATAAACGTGCAAAAAACATTAAAATTAAATTCTTGAAAGAATTCAGATATCGGGTTTTGGTATATGGGAATGTGTTTATTTTTTCATTACCTTTAAAATAAGGTGAAACTCACCAGGGGTTGTTATTTAAAAATGTTGGGCTGGTCATCCTCTAAAAAACTCTAAACTACCTAAGAATATAGTTTTTATGACTCTTTAGTGATATCCAAATTTTCAATTTTTTTCTTCACTTGTAGTTCATTTTCATTATACTTCCAATATATTTTGAAATAGTATTTGCATTTGCAGTTAATATGACTATTTTTTAAACATCTCAATAGGTAGACTTAAAAAATCTGAATACTTGATGACATAAAGAAATTATTTATAAAAAACTAAATACACAACAAAAAAATTTTTCATTTGCTTTTTAGTAAATTTTGTAGGTGTTGTAGAAAAACTATATCATAAATATTCATGCTGCTTTCTGTTCTGCACAATAACAATTCCCATGTTAAACGCTCTTATTAACAATTAACATGTAAAGTTTCATAGTTCTAAACAATAATACTCTCGTCAGAAACAATGAATTCCCTAATCAGATTAGTTCTTGTTTTAAAATAAAATAAAACTTAAGTTCTAATTTACGGCAAATACACAACTCGAGTCGTGTAAAGTTTGTCAACAGATGCAGAGTTGGTTCGCAGTCAAGAGCAAGTGGGACAGACAGATAAAGGACACGTACGAGGATAATAAACAGCACGCGAACGCCGGAAAGTCGAACTTGGGAACAGGAGCACCTAAACTTTAAGAGGATTCTCTCTAGCTGAAGTTCCTCCGAAGGAATATTATAATATACTATAATCATATCATGTACCGTGTTACATATTTGTATAGATATATAAATTATATTAGTTCAAAAACTTGAGTTTACATATTATCATCTGAGTCATATAATATCAACTTTAAATTATTAAAGAAGCAGCTGCAAAAAAATCTAATGTCTAAATCTAAATCTAATATGATATATTCATAGTCCAGTCAAATTAGGTTTTTTAGTGGAAAAAATTAGTAGAAAGTTGGATTTTGGTATACACCTTCCCAATACCTTTATCAACAACATACTAAAAGTCTCAATCGATTGGACTGGAGCTTCGTCCGCCATTTTGAAAAAATGGCCTCCGTCTATTGTTTTTAATTTTTATCTCGTAAATGATTTATCTTACGAAAAAACAGTTAGTAATAAATTGTAGAGCACAAAATTTGCTATAAAAGGGTATACATATTTTGTATGAAAGTGGTACAGTTTTCGAGAAAATCGTGAAAATGTAATTTGAAAAAACGATAAATTTTGATCATGTAGTAGTTTATGTCTCATCATACGACAACAGTTTTATTTTTTGTATGAATAAAAATATTGATTTCGGGTTTGCAGAATCAAATTTCCTGAATACTTTTCTATGTGAAAAATTATTTTCAAATTTTTTGACACTGGGGTTCGTCTGTGGCGACACGAGGGCTGCCCCTCTCGTATTTAAGTCAAATACTACCAATCAATAATTAGTAACGTATTTAACAGCCTGACACCGAAATGTATAAAGGCATTGGATTAAGTAAGTAAGTATTTAACAGTTCACCTCAGTAAACCATCAGATACAGCACAGTCGTGGTCGCTTCACCATAAAAGCGTTTTTTTTTATTTTAGTAAAAATTCAACCACGTGTCTCACAGTTCATCTCAGTTCTCCACAGATAGCGCTAGTAGTATCTTGATGCCTCTCCGTGTGTGTTAACTTCGGCTAGTTAACAACTACCTACCCCGAAGTTCACACGGTCTGACTGTCTGACATCAGATGCAGAGTTGCACTGACGGGGCATAACAGCTGTCTGCAACTATGCTCTATCTGATGGTGTACTGAGGTGAACTTTGAAATACGTTACTAATTAATAATTAAAGAGATAATACCTATGATAAGTCAGATACAGATTTTGTTTACAGCTAGATACATATGAATTACAAAAATCATTACAAGAAAATTATATATTTAAAAAATCATTGACACATGACTAGAGATGGGAATTTAGGATTTAAAATTTGCGAAAATAGGTTCCTAAAAAGGTTAATAAAATTCTCGTCTTAGGTACAAAATATATAAAATTAGGTTCCAAAAAATGTATTTTAGGTTATAAATTTTTTGAAATATTTTTATATTGATATAAATAAAGATTTATTCATAAATATTCATAATCATATTCATAAATAAAATAATAAACAAAAATTAAAATTTACAGGTTTGTAAATATAAATAAACATTTAGGTACTCTATACAATAAATTATTGGTGAAATTCTGTGCAATCATCAATTTGTACAAAATTCTAGTACCAATAACAATAACAATTAAAAAGAAAGGAAGTTCTCGCACCGACCGCTAGATGACAGCTGTATTTAATTTCAAATACTTTTTAAAATGCGCGAAGAAAATAACTGCAGAAGTACAAAAATAAAAATTGACAACATAAAAAATACAAATATCTGTGAATGATAATTTTTAAAAAAGAAAAAAAAAATTAAAACACGATTTAGGAACAAAAAAATATGATTTAGGTACAAAAATAGTAAAATTAGGTCCTAATTTAAAAAAACCACGATTTTAGGAAAAATAGGTAAAATCATATTGGGTTCAAATGAAAGCATTTTCTTCAAAACGGATTTTGTATTATAACACATAAAAATAGTACTCACGTAGAAAAAAAGGAAAAATCACTAAATTCCCATCTCTACACATGACATAGTAAAAACATCTGTTTAGCAGAAGTATTTAATTTTGGTTTAAAAATATTTACATTATTTATTTCCTTAATACTAATTGGTAATTTGTTATAAGTTTTTATACTGACATTAGATGGGTTTTTATTACTTTTATGTAAGCGTGAAAAGAGCGTTACTAGCATATTATTAAATCGTGTGTTGTAGTTATGGGTATCAGAATAATGTAAATAATTATGTATTTTAAGTTGTTGATTACTTCTATAGTTTGTGTTTAATAGTAAAGCGAATTCAGTGCAGTACAAAAAAATGCTAAGGTTATCTACCCTTAATTTTTAGAATAAAAAAAAATTGATTCATAATCAGCATATCAAACCACATATACTTTTAACGTATGTACTCGATGTTATGAAACACCCTGTATTTGTCTACCATTTACAAGCACATCACCACAACCACACGTATGTAGTAATCACGTAGTAATCAATCCTAAATTGGACAAATTTCAAACTGTAACATTTCATAGTTCACACCGAGGTTCACACATTCTGTGAATTCGTCCTCCACTATTACTCCGGTTCATAAACATTCGCACATCCGTTCGCGTTGCCATGTGGCGCACTTGAAATAAATGACAATTGTTTCGTTTTTGTTCATTGTTTATAACTTACTCTCAGCGGATGAATGCAGCGACATTTGTAACATGGATGTAAGCTGGTTATAATGCGACGCTTTGTTGCGAACAAATGAACACGAGGACATTATTCAGCCAAGAAAGAGTGGAAAATGACAACAACTATGGCGCATGCAACGCAATAATAGGAACAAAATGGAGAGATGTAAACATTCAAACAATTTGATTATGTTTGTCACGAGCAGATGTTCGCTTCGTTATGTAACAGTTATGTATAATATCACGATATTTGTAATTTACATTCTAGTTTAATCAAATTTTAACTGAAATTACAGTAGCCAAGGGAAAGATCAAATTGAATATTCTGCAGAACTTTTACGCTCTTTTAGAAGATTTTTATTTCGAATACGACAGGTTCTAATAGAAATAAATGCAACAATTTTAACCTATAATGTCTCTCGACGAGAGGAACAAAGTTTCATAATTTTTTTTTAGAAATCTCATTTTTTAAGCATTTTTGTAACCCCGTAAATTGACGAGTCGTTCCACATAATTATTTACTCCAGTAGTAATACCTATGAAATCATTGTTTTGTCAATTGACAGTTTAATCAATTGTTGCATTGTTTCAATTAAATTTTTACACTAATAATACTCCTGTATAAAATAAGCCATAAACAAAATACAATTTTATCGCTTTCACAGCGGATAAAAAGGAAGGTAACTTTTTGCAAGTGATAAAACCTTATTTACATTTTCTTAGCAACCGAAAAATAAACAAAACACTAAAATGTCATTTGCTTCATATTTTTAATATGTGTTAGTTCAATGATTAGATTTTGGGAATATTTGTGAAGAAGAACCAAAGGAGTTGTTGAATTACACACGAGCATTTTATTTCCTCCGAATAAATTTCTGTTTGACATCCAAACCTTGTCACCTGAGAGCAATTTGACACGAAAAATTGTTTTTTGCACCTCCGGAACTAAAACTCTTCTTTAGTCTTTATTTTTAGGAACTAAGGTTCTTAATTTGATCCCAAGGGATTATTTATCATATTTAATCCCGTTGTCAAGAAATTGAATTAATTATTCCCGTTGTCAAGTAAATACGTGCTATTTGTTACAGAGTATCTATGGTAACAATATAAATATTTGTCATAAAGTTTACTGTCAAAATTGCAAAATGTTAAACTATTTTGTATTCATTTGAGGATGAAGTGCAAAAATAGCGTATATACCACAGGACTAAAGTATCTTTAATCCCTCAGGTGATTATTTCCCTCACCTTCGGCTCGTGAAATAAACTTCACCCTCAGGATTACATAATGCACTTTAGTCCCTCAATATATAATATACTATTAAAATAAAATTACGACACCGTAGGTGTCATGATTCTATTAAACAATTTTTCTTTTCAAATTGCTAGGCAACAAGGTTTCAAAACAAACAGAAATTTATCCGGCGAAATAAAAAACAGTTGTTAAATCAAATATTTATAGGTACGTTAAAACCTTTCATAGCGCCTACCATTACAAATAACGAATATACCTACACACATTGTGTTAACCGATGGTAAAGCTCAAGGGACGATCTTCTTGAATAATTTACCTATCTAATATTACAAAAAGTTACTCTCTGGATTTCATTGGTGTGGACGTGTTCAATACGCTTCCCGATGAGGTGTGAGTGTTACTAGTTTTAAAACCAAATAAAAACAATTTCTAATCGATAAGTTTTATTATAGTGTAAAAGAAATTTAGAAAAATTGTACTGTACTATCTATTTTTTTTTGTATTTCTGCCCGCAATCTGACGTTTTGCATAATATATCTTTTTTACATCACGTAATAAAAACATTATTATTATTAGTAAAAAAATCCTAAAAATTCCTCAATTTCATAGTATTAGGATTACATACAGTTACAGTCGAGATTCGAAAATTAAAATCATGATTTGCGCACAAATTTGGCTATATTCATTTCATTAAGGGGGTTTTATCGCTCAGCGCTGCTTCGGCGCTGCTAGATCACAAATCCTCCTTATTTCAGGTATCCGCGCTGACAGCCTATGTTTTATGAGCACATGTTGTCTCTATTTATCTAATTGCTATGTTTCGCTCCATTTTTGTTTAGAAAATACTCAATTTGATTGGCTAGCGCGCATACAATTTTTAAATTTATTTAACAAATTACTCGACTACTATTTGAAAATTTGATATAATAATGTGATATAAACATTTAAATTTACAATGCAATCAAACTTACGAAGATTTTTCTCAGAATTATTGTTATTTAATTGTTTATAAATAATAATAACAATTTAAAAAATTCGACAACGTAGCTAGATTTTTATTGCCTTTATCTTTATATGGTATTTTTTTTAGATTTATAGGGTTAATAGGTTGGGAGTAATTTGTTAAATACTTTTTTACTGTGATAAAAGCCCCTTAAGGGGCTAGAATTTAATAAACTTTCCTAGAAAGTTAGCTATAAAATACTCAAACTATTTTCGTTTTAGAACCTCTTCGCTTTCTAATTGATATTTCCTAAACTCATGTTTATTATTGACGATATAACATTATTATAGTTATACGAGTATAGTTACATTACATATCTCATATAAATATTTTACAATCCAAGGAGTGCATAATAATAGAAAAACCAATAATCTTCCATATCCCCAAGAAAAACCTTTACGATCTTGTAGCATCTAGGTTGCAATATCTCGAAATAAAATTACAAAATAATACATAACAAATTTCTTTATGAGAAATAACGATTTCTGCGAGGGTAAACAACATACTACAACACTGTTATGTCCTCTAAGACGCTCATATAAACTTGTAGCACAAAACATGACATAAAACAACGATATCGAGTTCATTTTGCGTTGTATCTTACATGCTATCATTGAAGTCTGATGCGACGTCGTAAAATTTTATCTTCCAAGGAAGAAAGTTCATTATTCTACTGCGTACACATTTGCGACAAGTACTTCATTCTTTCACTTAAATTACATTATTATTCATTGCCGAGGACTAAAAATAGTCGTAAAAGATAAGCTGCTTATAACTTATGTGCTGTTGGATTGTACAGAATTCTACCAAAGTGCTTTTTGGTTTAATATTATGAGGTCAGCATAGCACAAATATTAGAAAGAATTTCCTACAAAGTATGCTGCTTGATAACAAAAATTAAAATCGTACCTACATAGAGAGACAGTAAAAAAGATTAATATATATTTTGATTTGCTGATTTTCAGCAAAATGAATAATTATTGTAGATAGGGGATTATTAACAAAATGTATAAGTACTTTCATATCAACATTTTTAGTAGGTACCTTGTACCTACAACTGAATGGAACGAAAAATTTTCAGACAGGCGGGGTTCGTTTGTATTGATACGTCAAATAAATTGCATTTAATTTTTTTTTCGATTTTTGTGAAACATGTGTTAAAACTAATTGCTTTTTCTTAGAAGTGTATTGGAAATACTCATTATAATCACCAATAAAACGTTTACTTTGAAAATTGAATTTTATGTTTTTGTTACCTCACAGTGTGAAGGTTCTAGTTACATATTTATAAAAATTATAAAAATTATATCGTAAATAGATAAAAATCTGTGGAATTGAATGCTTCAAACCGGACGGCGATACTTTTATCCGTTGGAAAGTTACAGCCGTTTTTTGTGTATCATGAAAACTAGCTTAAAATTTTCAAGTTTGGAAAATTTACCAAATTTTGAAAACCTGTATCGCGGAAACTATTAGGGCTACCGAGCCCATTCTGGTCTTAGATTGTAGACAATTTAATCTAGTTTAAAAATGTATAGAATGGTTTTTGTCGTCGAAATTGTGCTCCTTCATAGTCAAAATGGTAAGAATCTAGTGTTGCCGTCTAGACAAGACAAGACAAGACTTTGCAAATATTGTCTTGTCTTGAAATTTCAAGACAAGACTTTAGTAAGTCTAAGTCTAGATTAAAAAGTCTTGTTCTTGTCTTGTCTAGATACAAGACTCTAGATAGATTTTCAAGACTCTTGATTAACCTGCGCATACGCGATATTACGTTTAAATTCTTGGATTACGGGTCGCCTTTATCAAGCTATTCAAGCTCAAGTGGCATGAGCTTCGTATTATATACTTATTTTATATTGTAGAAAGATACGTTTATTTTTTTACCGCAATTTTCCCCTGTATTTTGGTGATATAAGCCTATATCAAAACTGTTTGAGCTGTAACGCATTTACGCATACCGGCATACCAAATGGGCTTTCCTTTACAAATTTTATGCATTATTATGTTATGTTTTTCTTATACCTAAAAGGTCTATCATTATATCTAGGTATAGTTTCTTGGTTTTTGTTCACATAGATTTTGAAAGGATTTTGTTATCTTGTTTTGAAAGGTAGGTACCTACTTCATATATTTTATTAAAATTGGAGTATATTTTTTAATAAAACAATTTTCTCGAATTATAGAAATATTGCTAGAATATATTCTGTTGTATCTATTATCATTACATTTATTGATTTATTGAGTAGGTAAGTACAAGTAAACTTTTTAAATTTAAATTGACAGCAATATTTTCAATTTTGGTTGAAACTTATCTTATAATGTACCTATGGGAGTAAAAAATTCATATTACCTCCAACTTACTCGTTAATCAAGAGTCTTGAAAATTGTCTAGAATTTTGACAAGAGTCTTGATCTAGAATAACAAAGTCTTGTCTTGTCTTGAAATTTCAAGACAAGACTTTTGCCAGTCTAGTCTTGATAATCTAGACAAGACAAGACAAGAGTCTAGAAAGTCTTGATCTAGACGGCAACACTATAAGAATCCGAAAAAAGTGCAAAAATTTAGTAGTTTTTGAGATATTCAAAAGTGTTCCGGAGGGTTGCCGAGGTCGAAAACTTGGATTTTGCATCTCAGTCACATTCTATACAAGAAAAAAAATAGAAACCTACTACCACCACTTGATGCAACTTACGATGTACTAGGTTACTGGACTATGGCTTTTCTAGACATTTCAGAGTAAAATCATCTAAAAAATAATAAAATTTAGTTTATCAAGTGTTACTTCCCGGAATTATAATTAGGGAAGACCACAGAAAACCGCCAATATTTAAAAATAAAACTTGTGATCAGACTACAACTTGAATGTATTTGATTATAGTTTTAATCGTTGCAGAAAACATTGTACAAACCTCTTGCGGGAAGATACCATCCCAGTATTCGCGTAAATGAAACCCTCGCTTTCGCTCGTGTTTAAAAAAAACCGCTCATGTGGGATCAAAATCTTCCCACATTTGGTTTGTAAATAACTATTTGCGGATTTAAAACAGTTCACAAAGTAACGATGTTAGAATGCATATACTATAAATTTGTCAAATTATTATAGTTTTCGTGTTTATCAGTATCAGAAGCATTTGACTTGAAAATCATGATTTTGTGAATTTGGTAATAAAACCTTCACTTGGGTGATAAAAACACTTGGCTAATCGCATCGTGCTTTAACATCACATACGTTTCATTTCATCAAACTTGTATTATTAATATCTATAATAGGTTTAATACATAGAACACAGTTACGACTACCTTAATGTGAAAAATTTAATTAAAAACTTCATTTGCAATGAGCAATGTACTCGTGCTGAATGGTAGTGCTAAATTGACGGCATAATATCTCATATGTATGCCATATTGTGTCCCAACCCACCCTGCACTGAGACTAGCTGTTGATAATGTAACGCACTTCACTTGCCTGGAGCTACTGCGCTACAACACTATTAGTGGTACAGTCGTTTCACTGTATCTAATCTTGTTAATAGTTACTCTTGTGTATCAATTACCAGTTTAATATCATTCCCTCCACGGTCTACGTGGAAATTCAATTATGTTGTCTGGTAGCGAGCATTTTATAACTGGTGACATAATTCACTAACTTTGATAGATGTCTTCCAACAGATTTCTCACAAGAAAATCTAAAGTTTGAAGGTGTATCGTATGAAATTAATTATTTGTAGGTACTTAGTTATATTCTCGTAGATACTTATTAATATTATTGAATTCATTCGTCTATTTTAATACTCTTGATGAAACAAATTTTTAATAGACGAAAAGAGTCGAAGTGGCTGTCCTCTGGAGGGTTTTTTCAAGATTTATTTTTATTGCCATCAACAATAATTTTGATATTACATCCCCATTTAAACAAAAAGTCAAGAAGATAGTCTTTAATTTAACAAAACACTTAAATTATCGCACGATATAATAAAACGATGTATTGTTACCCTTCACTCGAAGCACGTCAGTGCTGCCTCCTACAGTCAGCTTTTTTCGCCTATACACTACAGTGTCCTTGCTGTATCGCCTTTTCAAAATTGCATTTGTTTTGAATATTTAAAAATTAATTCAAAATCGTTCTTTTCCAGCAACTTCTATTTATTTATTTTAAGTAATTATGTAAGTATGATTTTTATTAGAAAAAATGTCAGGTTTTATTGAATTTTATAAAATGTTATAGCTTCTTCTAGTGTTTCATTTGTGACATGATATGAACAAAAATAGCATATACCTATACTTTTCTAGTTACATTTCAATCATTAACATGCAATATGTACGACGTTTCACTTTGATATATTGATATTATTGAACTTTGACTTTTGATAACATAGTGTCATAGCAAGCAAAGCAGGAGATAGGTAAATGTGTACATTTAAACGTTACCACACTGTCACAACATGCCTCTTCTAAATTTTCTAGTTACACATTTTTGAAAGGGCAGTGAATTTCGGTTATAGAGAGAGATAATAGTAGTTATTTTTTACACATGTTGCTCAAGATTAGAGTAACAAGTGCAAAAAGACACTTTATGAACAAATTTCATACACTATTTTTTGCAATAGCAAGTTATTTCCTTATTAAAAATTATTCTGACGAGATTTGTATGTAAATTAGAATAACCGCAATACATGCGGCCACTTTCTCTATGACAAAAAAAAATATCGAAAAATTGTATGTCAAACTGACTGTCAATTTGAGATTTCATAAATTTTTAAGAAAATATAAGCAATTCTAATGAGTGTTACTTGAAAAATAATATAATACCTATTACACTTCTTCGAAACTGTACAAACAAATTTTTTTGCACAGTTCTTGTAAACAGTTTACAATGACAGTTTTAAAATAATGTCAACTTTTTATGACATATTGCAAAAAGATTTTTTTTGTCTTTAGATGATTCTATTAAAAATTTAAGGATATATTACACAATGTGCAGAACGTATAATTTTATTGAAAGCAACTTAATTGAATTGAATTTTCAACATCAGACATTATTAGACGTTGTGTAAAACATTACCTGTGATATTTTTGTATAGATTTAAGTAAAATATATAGAAAAACTATCTACACTAAAGGCAAAAATTATGGACACTTTTAATATTCCTTATACATATATACATGTTGCATTCGCTGATTAATTTACATAATAATTGATTATATTTTGTATTTTAATCAAAGTATGACCTATAATAATGCTTGCTGTTTAATTTGATACGACAATTTTACGAAATTTTCAGGAAAATATCGGAAAACGAAAATATTACAAATTAGCTACAAATTGTAAAATGCACAAAATTAATATTTTGTACGATACCTACTCTTTGTTTTTGATGTACCAAACCTACGCAATTATTGATTGGTTGACACAAAAAGGCAAATTTTGAAATCGTATAGCACCAGTGACTGAAAAGACACCCACGTATCGGTTTTTAAATGAAGAATTTAACAATTATATTTGCAAACATGTTAAATATCGAGTAGAAACTTTATACCTACATAGATTAAAATAATAAAGTAAAAGTTTTGATTTAACATATCATTTTTGCTAAGATTACAAGAAAATTGTACTCTAAAAGTGTCCAGAATTATTGCCACTAGTGTACCCCGGAATGGGTCAACTCGCCGCGGCCGACTCGCCGCGGCCGTCTCGCCGCGGCCGACTCGCCGCCGGGCCAGCTCGCCGCCAGGCCAACTCGCCGCCAGGCCAACTGGCCGCCAGGCTTACTCGCCGCCAGGCCAACTCGCCGCGCGGTCTATGGGATCGTTTATTAACGTGTAAAATCTAATAAATTGCAGAGAGTAACATTATCTTGGCTTCCTATTGGAATCTCGAGAACTGTTAGAGCTGCAAAGTTGGTTAAATTATCAAAGTAATGCATTTTTATGTATTCTGGTGTTGCGGTCACCATTTTGTCTATAAAATAGTCCACAAAACAATACTAGTAATTAAGTTAAAATTCATGAAAACCTTGTATATATTGTATCTGCAAGATTAACAACCACTTATCCAGAAGGCTTATATGTCTTTAATATAACATATGATAAAATGTTTGAATTAATTCAAGGTCTTCAGCCAGAATTTCGCCCTCAATCAATTTCGTGTGATTTTGAAATAGCTGCGTTTAAGAGTATGAGTGAACATTACCCGGGTGTACAAATAAGAGGCTGTTTCTTCCACTTGACGCATAATATGAAGAAACATTTATGTTCCTTGGGATTGCTTCAGGAATATAATAATAATGCACAATTCGCTCTAAAATCAAAAATGGTTAGTGCTCTAGCTTTCATTCCAACTGAAGATTTAAATGATGCAATTGAAACATTATCTGAAGACTTACCGGAAGAATTGCAACCTCTGCTGGAATGGTTTGAAGATAACTACGTTGGGAGAATGAATAGGCGAGGAAACGGGCGTCGTACTCCATTGTTTCCACACGATATGTGGAATTTGTACAACAGGGTGTTGAATAAAGAAGATCGAACGAACAATCACGCAGAAGCGGCCCACAGACGTCTTCAATGCGAACTTGGAATGGATCACCCTACTATTTGGAAGTTTATTGAGGGACTACGCAAAGTTCAACGTGGAAGAGATCTCTTTTATGAACAACTAATAGCTGGACAAAACCCACCTTTAAAATTAAAAAAATATAGGGATGCTGATGAAAGAATTATTTCAATCGTAGAGAATTATGAAAATAGGAACACTATTGAATATTTAAGAGGTATTGCTCATAATTTTGAAATGGATGCTTAGCATATAAATAAGTGCATATGTTATTATGTATATATATTTTTTCATTATTGACTTGTATTTTCACTAACATGTAAATATGTATATAACATAAGTTGTATATAGTTGTATATATGATATGATATATTTTTTTGTTTAATTACTGACTAGTATTTTTATTAACATGTAAATACTTTTGTAAATATGTATAATTAATAGTTGTATATATTTTTTGTTTAATTACTTCACTGACTAGTATTTTCACTTATGTAAACATGTAAATATTTTCGTATATATATAAGTAATTATATATTTTTTGTTTGATTACTCTATTGGTTAGTATTTTACTCAAAATATAAAATTTCAGGAGATTCCGAAATTTTCAAGGTAAATATTATACAAAATCCAGGATATTTTATAACATAATATAATTTATATACTCAGCGTTTGAAAAAGTGATAACAAATAATTTTACTGGAATCCTTTGCATAGCTTCAAAATTTAAAAATTGTTTTTTATACATAGGCGACTAGAAAGCATAAAATTTAAAAAGTTTCGCAAGAGTAAAGTAAATTGTTTAGTACAGCACTCTGGACTCTAATATGAGATATACATTTGATCGGATTTTTTTAAATAATAATCACTAAAAATGTACGTTTTTTTATTGTTTTGCTACAGTGAAATTTATTAGATTTTACACGTTAATAAACGATCCCATAGACCGCGCGGCGAGTTGGCCTGGCGGCGAGTAAGCCTGGCGGCCAGTTGGCCTGGCGGCGAGTTGGCCTGGCGGCGAGCTGGCCCGGCGGCGAGTCGGCCGCGGCGAGACGGCCGCGGCGAGTCGGCCGCGGCGAGTTGTCCTAGACCGAGTGTACCCATGGTATACTAAAAGTGTTTACTTTACTTTAAATAAGTTACTCTTCTTTTTGCGAATTTAAAAAAAATTATTTCTGTACCATACTCAGTACGTATATAAATTTAATATTTACCCTAAAATTTTCCCCGAAGTACAGACCCACCTGTATAATACTTGTCATTGTCATTGATATACACACTTTGAAACATACAAATAAAAAATCTGTTGTGGCCAGCACATGACCTCCCGCCTTGACACTGTAATATGTGAATTTGGATTTGGATAGGCTACTTTTTGTAATTTTTGTTATAGTTCTTCAAACAAGTACCGATTTCTATTGGCATTGAAATCAAATTAGCTCTATGTAGATAATTTTTTTATTTTATTATTACCTTATATCCAGTTATAATAATAATAATGAATCGATGATACTTCTTGACTGAATACGTTTAATGGAAGGATAAAAACTTAATGGAATTCAATTCAATCCGTTTTTAATTTATTATATTTCGGCTCCTATAGGTTCTAAGTTTCAAACCCAGTTAATAATATATTTATATTTAAAAATGATGTCACAAAAATTTCAGAAACTGTGTATACGTCTGTTCATCTATCACATTGACATTTCATTTTTGTTTTTAAATTTTTTTCCTATATTATGATTTAAAAATCGTGGTAGGTAAAATTACAAATTTTTGAAAATTAATTTTCCTTTATTGGTAACAGATATAGAAACGATGTGAAATAAATATTGTAAAAGATAATTTGTTCTTTCAAATGCCGAATGACAAATTGTAACTATCACAGTATTTCCTATATTTTTTGCAAAAAATGTTAAAATGCTTCAAGAAAATACCATTTCCGGTTGGCAGATTTTAACCAAAATCTTATCAGCTCTTCATTAACATATATAAATGTATATTGCAAAATAATAGAATTTTATGTTCAGTAGAATTTGAGATAATCAATCAGAACGAAAGACTATAGTAGGCGCACATACAGACTTCCATACATACACACATCCACACACACACACAGACATCATCGTGAAAATAGTCAAAATAGGTACTAAAGGTGCTAAAACGTGCTTATTGACAAAAATCTCGATATCGAATTTTTTCACGATCCCTATACCTCTCTAGGCGAGAGGTAAAAATGCAGATATACAAATTGTAGGTAACTACTTTACATGTCAAACTAACCCATAAACACCTACGCCCAAGTCGCACAAAAACCAGTCTTTGAGAGTAGTTAGTTTTGTTAGTCAAAAATAATAGTTATTTATTATACAAGACGATAAAGAGATCATTTATCGATAAATGAAAGTTTACGAGCGACGAAGGAGGACTATCTTCCACGAGTCGATAAAAACTATTTATCGTCGTGTACAATATATTATTTTATTTTGTACTTAATGTTAAATAATAATAATTAATGTATTTATGTATTGTAATGTGAACTCGCAAAGATGTTCTCAAATAATTTTATCATAGTAGGTAGATCTACCTTTTCATTATGTTTTGTAATGTATTTTAAATAAAGTGTACACAGTGTACAGTAGAGTCGCCGAAACAGCCGAGCTACGTCATAAAAAATGTAACTAAATTATGTTGATTTAAAGCTAATATAATGATAATATAACACGTGGGCACATTTATAAAACTTATAATTTTTGTGTAATATTGTTTTCGTTTCAGTTAAGTATTTATAATATGTAATAATGTTCTTCACAAAATGATGACGTACCTCGGCTGTTTCGGCGATTCTCCTGTAGGTATAGATAAAGATCTACTTTATCCACATTTGATGTTAAAGTGATTCTTTATCTACAAAAAATGAACGCATATAGCCTACTTTTAACATTAAGTACAAAATAAATAAAAATTTCTTATTCGACGTTCGGAAACTTGACTGGTTTTCTGACTAAGGTTACCAAGGTAGGTGCTCTGCACTAAAATAAAATTGAACACATCGTATCGTAATAACAATCTTTGAGAAGTGTACTTGAAGGTAAAAGTAAAAGTGAAGTACGGCGTTCACCGGCAAAGTAATCGAATGACAGTAATCATAAACGAGTTATACGTGGAGGGTGTCACGTGTATCCGAGGAGGGTGCACATTAGAGCCGACGTGACCGGAGTGAAACGCGGGATATTTAAATCGCGCGTTCAATATTCCGCACACGACGGGATTAGAAATGATATGGCGGTATTAATCCTTGCAGGATAACCAATAAACAGGATCCGAATACGTAACGACGATTCTCCAGAACGAATTTAGGTTAAACGGCTACAAACCGGAACACGAATACCCAGCGATGTCTTATAATATACTACAACGGAACGGAACGGGAAGATGTGCTTTATGTTGGAATACGTGCTCAGTGCTACCAACGGGATACTCTCGGCCGCGTTCGATGAAAGCGAAAAGACAAGGATTCTAGTATTACCAACATTAACCTTTAAGGAGGTTCGATACCGTTTTTGAAAATATTACCATTCATCTGAAAATTTTACAAGTTGAAGATGGATGTATTTATCGTTCACTGTTAAAATTTCAGATCAATCGTCCACACCGTTTTTTAAAAATAAATTTTTAAAAATTTCTGTTTTACATGGGAGTAAATGAGAATACATTTTTAAAAGGCTGTATAATCTATAAAAATAATACCACCAGAAAGAGATTTACAGTAATTATAAATCAGATATTAATAAATCATGAAACTAAAATTCAGTGGATTCTTCCACACCGTTATTGAGTTATTCAAATAAATAAAATTTAAAACGTGACACATAACTAAAAGAGCGATAACTACGGCAACGTCGCAAATCATAGATTGGCGCGAAATTTAAAATACTGTTGGAAAGTAAGAGTGCGTTTATGTTGAAGCATATTATTTTATAAAGTTTGTAACAAATGATATTATATTTATATTTTCACAACAAATAAAATACACATACACAAGTCATTTTTAGGAAATTGGACACACTTTCGCAATGCGCATACAAACACCGTTACGAAACTATCGAAAATAAGTAGGAAGAACTATTTGAGTAAGAATTATTCGTGTTCATCTACTAAAAACTCTACAAGGGACATGACGGGTCCATGATCACTAAATTTGTTTGCAATTATTTCGTAACTAATTCCAAATGTCGCTAATCTTTTAATCATTCCAGAAGATCTGACTCTTTTTAAAGGCTGTACAGTAGAAATAATAATATCTGTATCTTTTGTGTACGTTTGTCATATACTTGATCAAAGCTTTCCCCATTACTAATTATTTCTGAAACAGAAAGATGAATTTCTACCAATTGTCAGGAAATGTTTTTAAATAATTTTAAAGTGTCTTGGAAATAATGAATGACTGGACGAAAACTATCAATTAAGTTCTCATTTCTTATAGCTTGCATTAATCTTGGAGCGTCAAAAGAACAATTATTATGAGCTATTGCATTTACTACCTGACAACACTTGACAGTTAGGTTAGAATCACTGCAGCCAACAGTCAACGTAAAGCAGCTAAAATACTAGCGCTGTTGCCGTGTTTTCGATTGATTTTTAAAATTATGAATTTTAAAATATAAAATCTTTAGGACTTAAAAATACAATTTAATTGAAAGATAGTAATAAAATATTTATAAACAAATATATTTCGCTATAAGATTTTTTATATTTTCGGTGTTTTTTACAACAAAATTTAGTGGGTAGAAGTTGTCACTCTGCAGAAATACAATAGATTTTTGTTTAGATCCCCTAGATAGATAATCGGTATCGAAACTCCTTAATGTAAATTTGTAGATTGGATTTTGTTCTCTGTAATATTAGTCGAAGAGACGGCAGGCCATGAATGACGAAAAAAATATAGAATTTTTAACCCTTTTAATTCGGTTTGAAATGGTTACCGAACCGATTGTGGCTTTTCAGACCAATATTTTCTTAAAGCTTAGACATTGTTTAATATCCAATTTAAGTTAGTTTTGTCAAAATTTAATTTACGCAAAAATTAATTACATCACAACTGAACCGCGAAGGTTTTTTCAGACAAATTGACGTCTGTTTAAAGTATTATTTATAATTTTTTCAGGCGTTAATGACAAATAGAGTAAGATCCCAGAGCTTTAAGACATAACTTATTTTCAAAAAGATGAAGCCTTATGTTATGAGTAGGTGTCTCATGTACTTTTAATACCTGCGTGCTTGTGGAGTTCGCTCTGTGACACCTGGGCAGCTACCAGGTGAGAAAGGTAACTAAAAGTAAGAGTTACTTAACTTAAATTTGTATGGCTGATTTTTACATATATTTTGTAGAATATTACTCTGAAGTAATATCAAAAGTGTCAGATGCTTTCCATGGACCAGAACTTTTGTCAGACGCTTTAAAGCTTCACAAAAAAAAATGAACTTAACTTATTTTTACATGTCTGATTTTTAAATATGTTATTAAGACGACTATTACAAAGTTATATTTAATCAGTCAGACAAATTGTAATGACCAAACATCCCCAAAACACAAAAATTATTTAACCATGAGTATGAGCGCGAGAGCACTACGCATGCGTTTCAGAGTGAGCGAGACATCTATAATGGGTATCTATGGTAACACGATTCAGGTCTGTGTGAGCACATGTTTTTGTCAGTTAATCGTGTAATTTGTGAGAGATATTAAGTTATTTTCAATAGTGAAAAATACAAAACGTATATTTCAGTTTTTCGAGCGGTGGGGGAAGGAGTAGTGGCGGAGGAGGAGCGTATCTATAGTAACAGGCACGCTCGGCCGTTTTTCGCGAACTTTACTAGTGTTTTTAGCATGCTTCCAGGCATCTGATCGAAAAACTGAAATCTACGTTTTGTAATGCACGATGTCAACTTTTCAAAACCTTTTTGGAAATTATTATCGGACTTACGGTAACGCATACAGGCCACAGGCCTGCCGGAAAAAAGCGCACTGCAAATTTTGAATCGCGATTTCGCGAAAACTAATAATCCGACAGCACCTATCTTTGCCACATATAAAGATCATTATAATCCCTACTTTCTCTCAAAATTTAGCGCTCCAGCTCAAAAAATGACGGAGCTATGTATTTTCGAAAAAACGCCTAATTTTACGGTTTTTCCTAAAATTTTCAGGGCCTAATTATCCGATTGAGACGTTCGACCTCTCATTTTGTATATATTTTAATTCTCTACAAATCATTTCATTGGGGCATTCCGATTGCTCCATTAGTTTCAAAGTTACAAGCAAAAAAAAAAATCGCGTTATTTTGCAATAAATTGTTAATAACGTAACAAATGGACCGGAAACTCGAGTGAAAAACACATACCTATTCATCTGCTTATTATCTTTTATATCATCGCACAATCGGTTTGCTACTAGTCTTTATGTCAAGCAAAAATGCTCTACAGCTTGAGCTTAGCCTAAATAGCGGGAGGCCGCTGTAACGTAGTCAGCCGCCGGACCAAAATTGACTTGGCAGACGGCTTTAGCAATGTCAAAAACATGGTAGACTTATTTTTTCCAATTCTTTAGTTGATAAGTAACCTGTGTGTGCAATCTCAGGTTTGGTCAAATGTCATTTTCAATTTCTTTTTGCAATCTTTAAAAATTTAGCAGACGTATTTATTTATAAGATTTTGATGGCAGACTCGGTTTTTAGCACTTCTTGGACACAAAACTAGCTTTCTGAGTAGGTTTCAAGTTTGGTCAAATGATTTTCAAAAAAAAATTGCGACCTTTGAACCCTTATCGCCAAGGTCTACAACGTCGAAGGTTTGGCAGACTCGCAGATCACTATCAAGGGAGGTGAGTATTATTGAAAAAACATGTTTTTAGCTTAGGTCAAATGAGAACATCAAAAAGGTCACCAGCTCCCCGACTATAGTGCTCTCGCGCTCATACTCATGGTTGAATAATTTTTGTGTTTAGGGGATGTTTGGTCATTACAATTTGTCTGACTGATTAAATATAACTTTGTAATAGTCGTCTTAATAACATATTTAAAAATCAGACATGTAAAAATAAGTTAAGTTAATTTTTTTTTGTGAAGCTTTAACGCGTCTGACAAAAGTTCTGGTCCATGGAAAGCGTCTGACACTTTTGATATTACTTCAGAGTAATATTCTACAAAATATATGTAAAAATCAGCCATACAAATTTAAGTTAAGTAACTCTTACTTTTAGTTACCTTTCTCACCTGGTAGCTGCCCAGGTGTCACAGAGCGAACTCCACAAGCACGCAGGTATTAAAAGTACATGAGACACCTACCCATAACATAAGGCGTCATCTTTTTGAAAATAAGTTATGTCTTAAAGCTCTGGGATCTTGGACTAAAAGGGTTGCTGCTGCCGTCTTACCAACTATATGTATTAATAAAACAACAGAAAAGATAGTAATTGATAGATTGATACATAAAAAGGAAGTAAATACGCATTCCGTAATAACAAAACTAATAGTAATGATACTCATCATATTATATAAATCAAATGAGAGAATGTTATTACTAAGCTGATGATTTTTAGGCACAAAAAATCTAAAAAAATTGGGTAAATAGGCAAAAAAAATATTTAAAATAGGCCGCAATTTAAAAAATACGCCATAAAGAAGCAGTCAAATTGACACATCGTTAAAACTTTTTATTCATATCTATTCATTTTAACCAAACGTTAATAAGTTATTTTATATTAATGATTTTTAAAATAGTTTTTATTTCTGTGGGTTCACAACTTATTATATTTTTTGAATAAAAATTATATAACCTACTTACCGACGTTATAATTACGTTTGTCAGTAATTGAAACATCAAAACTATCTGCTGGGACTCTTCACGGCATTGCATTTTAAAGTTTTTCGTATCAAAATGGTATACACTTCACAATTAAATATTATAAACTCAAAATTATTTTATAAACGTCTATGTGCTGTATATACAAAATGTATTATAAAAAGCATTTCATCAAATATATTAATTATTTTTGTCCGAAATTTATTTTAAAACCAACTCGGGTGTGCGTAAAACGTCTATCTTAGACGAAAACAA
Source organism: Agonum fuliginosum (assembly GCA_947534325.1). Taxonomy (NCBI): domain Eukaryota; kingdom Metazoa; phylum Arthropoda; class Insecta; order Coleoptera; family Carabidae; genus Agonum; species Agonum fuliginosum. The sequence continues at coordinate 9,244,318 of OX384029.1, read as the reverse complement.
CGAAAGAACTGCATTTTATTTGGGAAGGCTGCTCGAACTTGTAATGAGCAGTTCAATTAGGGAATTTATTTATTAGAATAAAGGAGGTATACTCTGTTTGATGTAAACAATTTATTTCATTCTATACTATATTCTAAAGTAGTGATGGGTCTTTCGTTCATTTTTAGTGAGTCAGTTCATTTCGCTCCGCTCAGTAAAGTGAGTCGTTCACACTGAGTCGTTCATTTGAACGACTCTGTAAAACAGCACTGTGCGTTTCAAATGACACCGTGCTAGTGTGCTGCTCAGCTGAGCTGCTTTGCTCATGTGCTCATGCTCACAGCACTGTGCGCTCGCCTTGTGTGCATGTGCGATGCGCAGCGATGTGGCATGTGCCAAACTACATGAACCTAGCATTTTAGTTAGTTGATAGTTGTGTTCTCGTCTTGATTACTCGTTGCTGCAAACAATAAATTATTGAACGTTGCTTATTGTAGTTGTATATGTATATTGACAATGGAAAATAAACAAAATAAAAATTCTGCAAAAAGGAGTACCTATTGTCTGGCAACATTTTGAAGAATGTTCAACAAATTTAGCAAAATGTTACTATTACTTTTACATTAATGTATTTTTTGCATTTACTTTCCAGTCCTACATTGTTTCCACTTTCCATATTGTTGATTATTTTCATTGTTGTCCGTACAACAGAAACGCCACGCTTCTCAGAATACACAGCACTCAGCACCGTGCGCTGTATGTATGTTTCGTTCGTTTCGTTCATTCCACTCGCACTCGTTCGTCTTTCTGCGTTCAGCGAGCGGAGCGGTGAGCGGAGGCTAAATAGTAGCACGGAGCTAGTGTGAACTGGTGTGCCGTGCTGAACGAACTAAAGAGTCGTTCGTTCACGGCACACTCAAATGAGTCGTTCATATTGAACGACTCGTTTATATATATATATATATATATATATATATATATATATATATATATATATATTTTGTTTTTTTTTTTTTTTTTTTCACGAATATAAAACCTTTTATCAATCATCTAAGAAACCTTAGAAATTTAAATTATTTATAATTAATTTAAGAATTGGAAATGATCTATACTTGTCTTTTAGTTTTCTTTATTCCTATTTCAAATTGGAGTTGTTGAAAAAGATGTTGATGATTTTATTGCATAGATAGAATATAATATAACCCATATTATGGGTCAATTTATGAGTAACGGAATAAAAATTATTTAAAATGTTTTCGCTTTTCATTCATAATTTTGTTAATAACTAATCGCGGGATTATTGCTGTGACGTAGGTATTTGATTCATACGCACACAACTATAACATTTACATACACACTCTCAAGTTACCCGTTTCAAGTATAGACAACCCACAATTAATAGGTAGGTACATGAAACGATAAACGTCAAACACTATGCGATTTGTGAACATAATCTACAAATTTTTAAATGGTAAAACAAGAAAGTTATGTTTCATGTACACCGATGTACACACAATATAAATATGTAACATATTGATGTAAATACCAATAGTTACAGTGAATTCTTCAATATCTATTTTAAAAACATAGCGTAAATAAACATAGTTCAAAGTTTGTCCACTAGATTTATAAGTCTATGGGTAAGCATCGGGACTCATTCGGAGTGCTTCGAAACATACACCCAATACATAAAGACTGGTGTATCAGATACGTCACTCAAAAGAGATTTTAAATTTGAAGTCGTTTCTAAAAAATCATACCTCTTGAAATAATCACTTATAGAACATAATATATACAATGGAAGATTGATTTTTCGACTGGATGTTCAATAAAATGGAAAATTTCTTGGAGAAGCAGTCAATTTATTAAAATCCAATAAAACACCAACGTTTCGACTGCAATTCGTTCTTCAGAAAAAAATGAAAATTACTTTACAGAAATCTTTCATCAAAAGAAGATAAAACTCACACACATAGATGTTACTTAACAAAACATAAATCAAAAATTGTGAAAAAACTTCATTATGTGAGATATTGAAGTTCGGCAAAATTAAAAGAATTCCTCATCCTCACTTAACCAATATAAAATATTGTGATTTTGTACAACATTTATTATTTAAAAGCATAAGATAGTTACATAAGATTAACGCGTTATGGGTTAGACGATTAGGCTAATAAAAAAATCAGCAAATTCGAGTTTTCCAACAAAATACAACTGAATTATCCAAGTATCCACTAAAAAGTCCTTCCATCAGCAATTAGGCTACACCAAAAACAAAAACCATCTCGTTACTAAGAAATTCCTAAATGAAATTACTTGACGCAACAAAGCCATCGCCGAAGTTCACTTGTCGTCTATCACAACTCGCAAGTTGCAGCGATAGTTCATCGCCTCGCGCTTCTTTGGAGCAAATTGCGCTCCGTTCCGAGCTCCGGGTATCAAATCCGGTATCCGGATAAGTACAGAAGTTTGCTGATCAAAGAACCGAGATCTTCATTAGAATTTGTGTAACGAGATGACGCGGAAGCGATCCGATGAGGTATTATGACTTGATTTGTGCTTCGGCGGCTGATTGTGTCATTAGCTACGCTGATTATCTGTTTGTGGATTAACTACATGGATAATTGGGACTACTAATGGTATTGTGTTGCAACTACGTAATCGGAAGAGATATTTAGATGTTTTGGAACAAAACAGGCGATTAAATTTAAACATAAAATGCAAAAATCTTCAGATATATTTTTTAAAACAGTAGAATAAGAAATTTATTTGAATACAGTTTTTTTTATTATGTCCAGCGCACAAAGAATGCAGAAGTTTTAGCTTAGCATTTCAGCATTCTAATATGTATTTCACCGAAATAGATTCCCTAGTGTATAACTAAATTTACCAACTTCATTTTTAACTTGATAAGTAAATAAGTAATGATTAAGACTTAAATTTACTTAAATTTAAAAAAAAAAATTAGTTTAAATACCAACAAGTTTGACTATTTGTAAAATTAAACATACATTTTATAAATACAAGCATTTTGTTATGGTTAGTATTGTAATTTGTAACTGCTTAAAATTTTCAGCAATTATTAAATTTGACTTTCTTGTATACTGTGAGTTTTATTAAAAGTAAAATTACTTGATTTTTTAAAATATAAAATTTGTTACTTATTTCTTCTTCTTTTGTTAAGATGTGTGCTACTCTAATTGAGAGTAAGTTATCAAACCATGTTTAATTATAAATGAAATACTCTTGTAGGTAAACTACTTTAATATTTTATGTTAAAATAAGCTCATGATAATATGATGCGTGGATATTTATTTACAATGGGAAACTTGGATGATTTATTTTTATTAAATATTTTTGAAGAATAGATAAAAACTTGAAACACGTATTTTTACCTTCCGCTTACCTGTAAAGGAAGGTATTGGAATCATGCAAAAAATCGGGTGGTGAATTTTTAGTGGATGAGCACGAATTAGGGTCCTTACAACTCATTTTTGATAGTTTCACGATGATGTCTGTGTGTATGTGTGTGTGTATGTGTATGTGTGTGTGTGTGTGTGTGTGTGTGTGTGTGTGTGTGTGTGTGTGTGTGTGTGTGTGTGTGTGTGTGTGTGTGTGTGTGTGTGTGTGTGTGTGTGTGTGTGTGTGTGTGGTCAAGGGTTGTTAGTCGCATAACTCAAATACGAATTACCCGAAAATTTTGATATTTGGTATTTAACATTTGTATATAAATTGGAAGAGCTCCCTAGATTTTGGTACAAATATCTTCATCGGAAGTGATATTTTTTGAAGATTGAAAAGGTTAATTGTCAAAATTGTATATAAATTTGGAAAAATATAGTATTTATTTGTAATGAGAATAAGAGGAAAAGGTATTTGCAACTTACGTTATAAAAAAATTGTCTTTATCTGGTAGCATTAAAGAACTGCAGTAAAATTTAAAAAATAAATTTATCAAATAAAACGTTGATATCTTGTAATCCATGATCGGTTGATTTTTGTTTCTGCGTAAAAAATATTGACAGGTGAGACGGGTGACAAGTTGGCATACTAGCGCTATATAAGTCCTAAGTAAGATATTAAATGTAGTAATTGAACGGAGGATGGCTTCAACACAGAAGAGTTTTCCTGTGAATTAATCTTTTTATACAGGTGTGTTTGAATATTTGAGATTCTTATTTGTATATTTTAAATGGGCACCGGATTGTACGTATACATTTCTGTTTAAAGTCTAGATATGGCGGAAGGTTGTGTGATGGCCACGTCAGATTTTTTATTTTGACAACATTTTTATTAGCAAAATTTGTTTTAGTTATTAAATCAAAAGATTAGTTTTTCTGTACATGGTTGTATTTAGAAATTAAATTATTGTTTATAATTTGTATTTTCGACCTAGAATTACGTACTAGTACCTAATATAAATCACATTTTCAATACCATGCAAGTAGCCTATTTAATAAAATAAATATTCGTAATAATAATTAAAAATAAACATTTTAATTAATAAAATCCCAGAATATTGACGCAACAAATTGACCGCACGGTCCGTGAGCATCGTTGATAAATAACCAGGGTGCAGTGCACCGTTTAAAGCCAGACCGCACATTTAATAAGCAATCAGGACATCCGAGAGTAAATTATCCTTATTTTCCTCCTTCCTCTTCCCGTTAATCACTCGCCTCGCCTGCACTACAGACACCGACGCCAACGCTCCAACCTTCCAACGGTTACAATTAACCTTCGTTTAGGTTATGACTGCTTTACACTGAGTTAATCCGACTAATAAGTTCCCAGCGTTTCAGATGCTAATTTATATACATAACTAGCTAGCGATATGATGCTAAACCTGAAGCCTGGCACCACTGGAACACTTGAAGTTTGGGAGCCGTCAAGATAGCTGGAGCGTCAAGCTTTCGAATTGAGAGCTATCATCTTTTAATCTTTAGTGTGACTTGGATTTTAGTTTATTGTTACTTTGGTTTATATTACTGTTGTATTCATAGGATTTACAAGTGATTTATAACTTATAATATGTATTTATAATGAAAATAGGGAGCCAGTTGTTTTGTCGATTAAAAATTAAAGGGCTAATAAAATAATTTTGTCAGATTTTACTAGTCCAAAAGTTTGTTAATGTTCTACGTTATTGAAATAATGTGTTTCTAGAATGCAACAATATTTGGTAGACATAATTTTATTGTGTGAAGTGTACTTTAAATATCATTAAGTTTATGAATGCAGTTTAATAACAACCATTCAACCATATTACTGACTAGGTATTATGTATTGAAGACACAATCTCAATATTTAATGCAAGAGGCAACAAAAGTATATTTAACACTGATTTTTATTTTATTTTGTTAGTCTTGAACAGTTTATCCAACACATCTAAATAAAAGCATCATAACTATAGTGATTTTAATCAAGCAAAGTAAAAGATTTCCCACTAGTGGCTTTGATTAAAATTATACCCAGTTGTGGGTAAATTGTTGCTTTGCTTGTTGGAAGTCACCATCAGTATCGATGTTTTAGGTTGGCACTTAATATATTTTAAATATTTAAGCAGAGGTCTTGGATAAAACGTTATACTTCACACGTGGGCAAAAGGAATGGCCCACTCGAGAAAATTATCTCACTCAGTCTTTGGCATCGAGTTAAGATTTCTCCCGTGGGTAATTCGTTACATTGCCCACCTGTAAAGTAGGTAAATAACTATTAAAGATGACTTTGGTAGGAACCATAGAAACATATGAATTTTAATTGTCCTAACTTGTATTTTGTGAAGAATTTTATTTTATTTTTATTTTTGTTTTCTTGTCGCCAATATACCCAGGATCCAGGAATTAAGAAATTTTTTTCTTACTCACCAAAGACGAAGTAGTAGTAGTAGTAGTAGTTTTCAGAAAAACGAAAAACAAGGATTCTTACCTGAAAAAGAAACAAATTTGTTAATATTTAAGAAATCACATAGATCAATAAAATATATTTTAACTAAAGACACGTAAGAAAAGCATTTCAATTTAATAACGTCAAGTAGTTTCACTTGAAATTGAAATTTCAGTTGAAAGCAGGTTTTATTACAAACATAATTTAGTGCTCTTGCTATTTATTTTACTTGATTTAAAAACGTCATCATCGACATTTAGCAACATTTTAGCACTATTTAATAAATCATAAATACCTACGATATTAATGTTTTGCTAAGATTAGTGAAAAGAATATCGTTAAAATTTAGCACAACATGAGGAAAGCCGCTTTAGAAGGAACATTTTTTATTAGTTTGGTAACTAATTGTAACGTAAAACGTAAAAAATCCAAATTCCCTATTTTCTTACAGATGTCTCTAAACGCACAACGTTAGCATCTGTACATCCCTTATAATCACTAAAATCTTAATCATTATAACTTGAACGGTAGTAAAATCTGTCGCAATTCATCCATTAATTTCCTCAGTGTGGCACACAAGGCACTTGAACCTTAACGACGGCTCATTTAAGGGCCACTTTCCTAAATCATCGGCCGTCGCAGCCACGTTATTAATTACTTTCGGCAGGCGGCGTCGTGGATTTAATATTCGCTATGTGTCACGGCGTTTGGGGACTTTTTCAGCGGTGGTCAACGACTGGAATTCTTTCCGAGAGACCGACAGCCTGGGGAGAGTTTAACCACGTCTTTTATAACGTTATTTCTTTAATATGAAGCGATATTTTTTGGCAGTTTGGTGGACCAAGCATTTTAGAAATTGAGGAATTTTTTCATCTTATATTATTATGGCTATGTTTGATTTCTTCATAACATCGAAATGCATTTACTTGATGTAGATGGGCGCTCATGATACATATTTAATATAAAAAATATATATGCAAATTAAAAATTAAGTGGTAAGCAAAATTTCAACGTCAAAATTGATACTTACGGTATGTACATACAAAAATAAATAATACTTTGATAAAATAACAATTATTACGAGTACTATTATTTGCTGATTATAGCATTCAAGTAATGTCAAGACTTGATGGCTGATGGGTAACAGTTGGTCGACCAATCATAGAATTTGTACCAACCCATCAAATTTGAAGAATCAGATTACGTAAAACGTAATGAACTTACTAGTGATAATAAATACTCCATTTTAGTATTTGATTGGTCAACTCCTAATTTAGAAATCAGTGATGAGTAACGAAAACCATGGTCTTGTGAGCATGAAAGCTGGAAAACTTCTAATATAATATAAATTTTTATTTCAATGACGTAGATATAGTTTTACCCTATTGTAACAAACATAGTTTTTTATTTAGTTTACGTTTGCCACATGTTAATATACATTTGAGTTTAATTAGAACAATAACATTTAAGTACAACTCGGATATGTTGTACTTGCCAAAGCCAACAGAAATATTGCGAACTTGCAATTATTTAGGTATAAATACTATACGTTGGGATAGACAGGGATTCGAAATTGAATTCAGATTCAGTTCAGGATTCGATCCACAGATTCGTTCGTTCAGAATTCAGTTCCATGTCATCCATTTGTGAGTATCGTTGTGAATATTCTTAAATTTCCTACAAAACATAACCTAAAATGATAATCAGTGTTTGGTATTTCTCTTGACGTAAAGATATCGTTCTCCATTTAAGTATACTAGTGGAAAAGAGATAAACATATTAGACAGACGTAACATTAACCAACGAATGAAGAAGTATGCATGTGACAAAGAGAGATATACATAATTCCTGTTTATTATTAGTTCAGGAACAAATGACGTACCGGTAACCACAACGCGGACAAACTATACCTAAATCTAGCATCTTAGTAAATTCAGAGTTTAGGTATTAGTGATAAGTAAAAGTAACGAAATAAACTACGGTTATTATTCAAACTTATAACTCAAACAATAATTTATTTTATATTCTGATGATATACAAAATGTTTGGTGTTCAGTTACACTGGAGAAAAACTGTGGTCGAAATGGAAGCCTGTAAAATTTTATAGTATAATTGAATAAAACATCTGAAGTTGACAGCAACAGTTCAATATATCTTCGAGTCCAAGTAACAATAAAAAGCGAAATATGATAAAGTAAAATGGTATAGCAAACCACTTAAAGAAACTACCCTCCGTCTCCGATATTCGGAACAACATTGACGTGTTCTTATATTGTGTGTGGGCGATACGTCATCATTTTCAATAAACGGGACGTTTTTATTAGCGCCAGTTGAATTTCAACTTATATTTCTGTTCAAGGCACTCCCTGTTCGTATAATTTGTTCACAGAAATTTATTGACTTGGTTTTGTTCATGATTTTATAGCTATGAACTCTACATTGAAAATGGTTGCTATGTGACAGCACAATATTGTTTTTTCAGACCTGTCTTGTCGGAAATAAAAACGTCACATATATCTATCGGCTGTAAATTTACAGTGAACGTGCAACTTTCGATAACTGAAATGCTGCATTCGCCATTCATCAGATTGTTCCATGTAGCTGCGATAGTTATTTTTATTTTACCACGCAGCAGTATTGTACGGGTCTAAAGACCATTATGCTATCAGGAAAATGGTTATAGCCAATAACTGAATTTTTGTTTTTTATCAATTCCAGAATTTCATTGAAATATCAAATACAATTATGTATACAAATTATGAGCTATCTTTTAGACAATTTACAATTTTGGTTTTACAACAAAATATTCCCTAAAATATTTAAATAAAAATAATCCAGAGGAACATCTCAGAAAAAAATATATCCAACGAAAATTCCTAAAAAGAGTGTTCGTATCATTTATATTTTGTTTGATATTGAACTAGATTACCTACTTAAATCGAGGCAGTAGCTGCGCGTGTGTCTGTTTAGGTAAAGCGCTCAACTCTCTGTATGTGATGACGGAGTTTCGTGGTTCGAGTCTCCGAGTAAGATTGTTGGTTAATGTAAAACCATCTTACAAATAAATCGCACTCGGATAGTCAAGCTGACCATTTGTTCATCTTAAATTATTCCTTGTTGCAAAAACAATCTTTATGTTGCCGCTTTGAATTTCAAAGATCGTCGCACGGATTTAGATTCTGACTGCATCAGGATGAATCAGTCGAAGTGATTGGATTCCACTATAACATCTACCATTCTGTAATTGGGGTAGATCCTGTTGAATGATTACCAGCAAAATTAAAAAATTGTAACCAAAAGCGTGGTCCTGTACGTTAACTGGCTACTACCGGCTAACGTGCTGTGACGTCAGTCAACGTGAGATCGATGCTTCGATTCTCCGTCGGGCGACAATGTGTGTTACAAGCTAGTTATCCACTTATTTACCTTAAATGTAGTCCTGGTTGCAAAAAGAATAACCTCCGTTGCCGCTGTACTGTGGTTACAAACCAAAACCACAGATCGCCACACAGATTGAGATTCTGACTGCACCAAGATGAAAGGATAAATGGAGCACAATCTCCACTCGACGGCGACACGACAACCGTAAACCATGCACATAGTATATCAAGAATATAAAGATAGATAGGCTTAAGGATTAAGTAAGTAAATAATTTTAATCTATACTAAGGCTTAAATTAAAGTGCACCGAACTTTTAAACAAATGTCATTTGGAATATACTTAATATAATTCGGAACCTTTAAATAATATTAATTTTCGTTTTCTTTTTCAAATTATAACTAGGATGGAAAAATCATAATTTTTCCAATACATTAGGCGGTCGGTTATATGAACTAATAATAGAAAATTTAAAAAAAAATAGAATCGACTTCTAAATCCTCACCTCTGAAAAGTCTAAAATAATATTTTGTTACCTATTTTTGTAGGGCAATAATTAAATATACCTATCAATTTGAAGTAGATATACCAACACAACTACATTTGTTTTTGCACTGTCTTTAGCAGTCAAGTATTTTAGTAATGCCAAATCGGCCATATCTCCAAATTTTCGCAAAACAAGTAAGTAGATAAAAAATATAGGCTTACAAATAGAAAATGATGTTCTAAAGATAATAATTGTTTTAAAACTTTGTATTTAGGGGAAGTTCCAGTTTATCTACCAAGGTACCAAGTAGATCAGTACTTTGTACCAAGCACTGTTGAGCTGTTCACAAAGCTAAATTGACCGTGTTCACTAGAACCTCATGTGTTAAATTTTGACTGCTCACTATAGTGGATTGTTCATATAATATATATAAATTCATAAAACCGAGCGCCCATTGTATTAAGAAAATACAAGTCTTGCTTTATTTTCTTTTAATATCTCTTTAATTTTATCTTTGAAATTATGCGTGTGTGCTTGTAAACGAAAGACAACTTACAATCTATTGGTTGCACTATTTGCACATCAAATATTTTATTGTAATATTTTAAGAAACAAATGCATGTATGTGGGTCAGTTTTCAGAAATTGGCATTGATAGAAGAAGACAAAAATCTTTTGTCTTAGATAAAGGTTTCTAGAAGTCATACACTAGTCAAAACTATACTAAAACTAAAAATTTAATCCATTATATCTCCCCCATAAATCCATATAAAACCGTGGTAGTAAAACGCGTCGTTACAAAATATGAATATTTTACATGGCAGTTCCCCCAGGACCGCACTCACGACCTACATCCTCTGCTCACTTAGTTTTATCAAAATTTATTCTTTTACCTTTCGTTTATCTGCGAGTTAAAGGTGGAAACGTAACCGCCGCCACCGTCTAAAAGCCTTAGTCACACCACGACGGTTCCTTTTTGTTCTCGGTGCTCAGTGGGCTGTGAGCGAAGATTCGTGTGCATTGGCCCGGGATGTGGAGGCGATAGCCCCAAAAATCCCACCTTTACCGACGCCTATGCTCTTTTACCAGGACCGGGTCAACATATTTTCAAATCTGATGCATAAACTAGAGCCGGCTTTTCGAGGACGATAGCCTAGTGTATGTAACCGACTAATATGTAGTTTGTATCCAGTTAGTTATTTTAGTTTTAAGTCTCACTTCCACCGACTGTTTTAATGCTTAAGTACTATGTTTAATGCATAATTACTAAGAGCAACGCATAAGAACAAAACTTTGCAAACTCCAAACATAAGGCGTAATGCACAAGCATAATGATTGACATGTGTCATATTTATTATTTGTTTCGAGTTGTCAATTTCTATCTGTTTCTAAATATGGAAATGAATACCTTACTTACGAAATTAACATTCCTTAATATAGCAAAAAATGACGGTAATTATTAAATTACAATATTCGACAACAAATGTCATCTCTGAGGAATTAGTCCTTACACAATATACTCGTAGGTGGAAATGCGGCCATCTAATAAATAATCATTATGCATTACGCCTTACGCACAAATCATTATGCATTAAACACTAAAACAGTAAAAGAGCATAGGCGTCTGGCCAATGCACACGAATCTTCGCTCACAGCCCACTGAGCACCGAGAACAAAAAGGAACCGTCGTGGTGTTAGTCCAGTCAATCTGTAACAAAAATTCGACGTTTGTGGAAAAAAATCGCAAAGTCAATTTGTTTTCATAAATTGTTAGAGGGGCATGCAAGGAGCTTAAAACTGAGTTGTCACCCCCCTGGGCCCCTGCAATTTTTGGGAAATCCAAAAACATTTTGGATTTGATTTTTCGCGAAAACGGTAGGTTGTATTATCAGTATTATCTACAATTTATGTCATTGGGTCACTGCTCTACGACGAAAAGTGCAAAAAGTAGAGGGCGCCAAAGTTGCCAAAAATGACTTTTCACTTTTTCGCCGCGAAGAATTGCACTAAAGATAAAAAACAATTTTTCGCGGCGAAAAAGTGAAAAAAGTCATTTTTGGCAACTTTGGCGCCCTCTACTTTTTGCACTTTTCGTCGTAGAGCAATGACCCAATGACATAAATTGTAGATAATACTGTTCTTAACAATATTTTAAACAAAATTTCTCTCTACAACCTACCGTTTTCGCGAAAAATCAATTCCAAAATATTTTTGGATTTCCCAAACATTGCAGGGGGCCAGGGGGGTGACAACTCAGTTTTAAGCTCTTTGCATGCCCCTCTAACGATTTATGAAAAAAATTGACTTTGCGATTTTTTTCCATCAAATTTTACAGATTGACTGGACTATGTGACTAAGGCTTTTAGACGGTGGCGGCGGTTACATTTCCACCTTTAACTCGCAGATAAACGAAAGGTAAAAGAATAAATTTTGATAAGATGAGATGAGACTTTATTGTACAAAAAATCCTTTCGTGTGATGTATGTATGTATGTACTCTTTATTAACAACAACAATAACGTGAGTTGTCGGCTGATAATTACGATTTTCAATATATTTCTGGACTTTTCATCATTCAAATAATGCAGAAAGTTGGAAAGGGTATGAAACCTGACAGGTAGGACTCTATTTTGAATAATGTTTGTGTCACAAAATAATTTAAATATTATACCTACACATTGTTTTTGTTATTCTTTTATTTAAGTTTTTCATATTTCTCTGCTACATTATACAACTGTTGATATACATTTTTATTGTTTTGTAATGGTTAAATGTAAGACGCTGGTCTGCAAAGAGGCACGTAAAAAAATAAATCCAAACCGAGCATGTTGGACTCAAGAAGGGTATAAGGTTTTCTTTATTTAGAGTTTTGATCAAAACCGGGTACGTGGTATGCACGAGAAATGTTTTCTTTATTTAGTTTAGTTCAACCAGACTCAAGAAGCGAAGAAGGGTGTTTGGTTTCTTTTTTTTGTTAAATGTAGATCAGCGGGTTTAACGTCCGTCTGTGTATTTCTTAGCAGATCAGCGTTTCAGCGGTCAGCGATGAGAAAAAGAATAAAAAACTGATCAGCGCTGTTCAGCGATTTATTCTTTTTACGTACATCTGTGTACATCTTTGAAGATCACCTTTTTGTTTTTACCCTTTACCAAATTCATTCAAGTATGTAATAAAAATTTAATGGTAAATACAATAAAAATTAATAATACATACCAATTCATTAAACTAATTTATTCAATAAATATTAAGTTCATAAAATATATTTCGGGCCATTATGTATAGCATTTTCTATGAACTACCGTATTCCATCATGCGTACAGCGTATTTGTGCACGTTTATTGAACTGTGAATTTTGTTTGTTGTAGCAATACAAGAGTGTAATAGGGGTTAGGATGAAAAAGTAAGGAATTTTATTTAAGGATAGGGAAAAGCGATAACCAGTCGTGGTCGAATTAGGAAGGGATGATTTGGGAGCGTTGCGTCATGATACCTTACACCTCACTTTTAAATATTTTTCAAATTTATTGAACACACAAAATACCGAATATACACGAATAAAATGATTATGAATAAAAACTAATAAAACTTATATGTTTCCACTAACTTAAATACGAATTTATACTAAAATATACTTAAATTTACGCACGAAAGTTTAAATGGCGTAGAACGAGCTACATCTCGAGTCTATCTCTACCCCGGCGAACGAAGAACTGTTTGCAGACGCCCAAAAATCATAGGAACGTCTGGCTTACGGGTACGGAGGGATACAGGATGCAGATTTTTAAACTATTGTTTCTAAAAATAACTTAAGATAACAATAATTCAAAGCATAACAGATGCTAAGGCCATCTTGTTACATTGTACACTTGTACAGTCACAAATAGTTCTATGTGGCGGACGGACTGACCAATCCTATAACGAAAACGAACAGCAGTCTTTGAAGTTCAATATTATTAATTTTTATTTCAATAGTAACTACTTCAACTACAAGCACTTGTGTGGATTCAAAGGCGCAGTAATAAGGTGTTAAACATGTAGTTTTTCGAATGAACCAATTTTTTTCAATTTAAATGTATTTGATCTTGACAAAACAAAATTTACCTGCAGCGCATTTTTCTACAAAATTACAATAACTCAACACTGCCAAAATATAAGCCACCCCTAGAAAATATCCTGGGGGTGCTAGTGCTGCGACAAGTTATTAAGTTTTAATCGTTGTATTAACATGAACCGTATGTAGGTGGGTTTTCATTTTACGAAAAATTCCACTTATTCTAAATTTATTTTAAAATGTACTCATCAAAATTGTCGCTACTTAGTTATGAACTAAATCAGGTTGATCGTTTTGGCGGTGTAGTTTCTTAAATAGTTTTCTACACATTATTGACATCTGCTATTTTAAAAAGATGGGACCTTGGGGCCCGCAATCGGAATTTTTTTTTTGTAATCCGGTCCTGCTGTCCTTTAGTCTCTACCTACACTGCATATGAAGTCATCTCTCCAGGGATCCTTCTAATTTCCTCTACACGGCTCACTCAAGTACGATGAATTTACGTATTTAATTAAATTTAAGAGCGTTTGAAAAGGGTAAGTAAAAAGGTTCCATGAGAACTCTGGTTCAATGTCATTTTATTTAAGTGGCAAAGAGGCACGTGGCACGTGTAAACTTTTGAATTATTTTACAATCTCTGTGTTTGTATTTTTAACCAAATACCAAAGTGTCAATATTTAATTGATTGATTTTCTACCTACCCCAAGGCTGGGGTAGGTTATGTTATAACACATGCCAAATTTTGAAAACCAACAATTTTCATCTATTTACAATTAATATATTAGCCTCTAAAAAAATATCATTTTTACCCACAGCCAACAAGCTACTTCTAATATCCTAGCAATTTCATTTTAATCGTTCTACCCAATAAAACGTTAGGATAAATTTTCTAAAAATGTAACAACCAACTCCGGTGTCCCCTATATTTCAAAACAAAACAAATCATAAATTTAAAGTAAGGTAATAATTATACAGGAATGCAACATAATTATTTTATTTTAGTCCAAAGGCCAACATTTCGCCACCTTTTGTGGCTTCATCAGGTCACTTTTCACTTACTGTTTTCTGTGATGATTGCATAGTGTCGAAGTGCTCGATTCTTTATATTTTTTATATTGGACAACATCACCTTGACGGTTTATTTTATCAATACTATTTAAGTCTTTTGCCCTGATGAAGCCACAAAAGGAGGCGAAACGTTGGCCTTTGGACTAAAATAAAATAATTATTTTGACTGCATTCCTGTATAATTTTTACCTTACTTACTATACACGGTCGCTTAATACATTCTTTATAAATTTAAAACCAAGATTAACGAAATAACAAGTATAATTATTTAATACACCTATACGTGGTTCTTCCTTTGTGATTATATTATTATGCTGGTAAATATTGCACGATCTAATAAATTATTACTATAATACATTATATAATTGTGTGTAATATAAATTTAAATATTGAAATACATTAAATCAGCAAACACTTTCTGCCCCGCCAATTGCAAATTTGAAATCGTATTTGATTAATTGTTCATTTTGAGGAGATGTGGTGGATCATAATAATGATAACTTGAAGATAAAAATGGAACTATAAAGTTCAAAAAATGTCAAACTAATTTCATAGCTGCCAGCTGTTGGTAAAGTTGATAAAATAGATAATTTTGTTATCATTCATGGCTGCCAATTTCAATAGCGCCATCTATTGATTGTAATAAGGTATTATAAATAAAGGCCGAGCGCCTGCAATATAAGTTTTCAAAGGTTGGGGTCATACAAATAAGTTGTTTTAGGAGTTACTATTTTTAACTGTCAAAATTGCACTAAAAGTTAAACCTAATACAGAATAATTCGTCCAATACTTCAGAAAAGAATAAATTTATTTTTAAAACTTAAGTATTTCACTTGTAATGTAGCAAATTTAAATTCAATAATATATACTTGTTCAAACTTTTGGTTATGTGTTTCACTGTTGCGAACGAGTGCTGTCAAACTATTGCTAACATTTTTTCTTAACAAGAAACCAAATGCACTAAATTTATTATTTTAAAACTAGATTTTACTTAATATTTCAACATTTTCTATTATTATTATTACGGAACAGAATGTTTGAGACACTATACTATGTTATTTTAATTAAATATAGCTTTTTAATACTATGTTTCAGAAATAGTTGTGTTTTTCCGAAATTTACCGATCGTATGACGCAATGAGGACGTGGGAAATTGCATTCCTGACGTTGCTTAGGTGACGCGAAATAACACATTTCAATGTACGAGTAGAAAATAGTTATTTGTGTATCAAGTGGGTATAGAGCATTGTTTGTTGCACGCGGCGAGAAATTTGTTCAGTCGAGGCGAAGCCAAAATTGACGGTTCGTCATGGGCAACAAATAAGTTCTATCCAATGAGGAGCACATAATATTTTGTTCACAATCGTATAACGTGAATACAGCTAATTTTAAAAATTATTATTATTTGCCGTGTTTATTCAATTCAATGAAATCGTGGTTATCGATTATCATGAAGACAACGTTTATAAACAAAACAAAAAGTTTTCAAACAAAATGTTCACAATCGTAGTTTGAGGCAAATTTGATGCAATAAATTTAATAGTTTTATGTTTTTGTCTCACTAGTGCGATAATTTTGTACATATCCTAACTAAAAATTTAATAACAATGATCATATTGTACAACGATTGTAGACAAAATATTTTTTCTACGCCTGCTTCTGAAAGTTTATGGTTCTACATTGTTTTTAATGTTGAAAGCAGCTGTTTGTCACAAGTGTGTTGCAAAGTACCTTAGTGTGCAACAAAGTACTTTGTCGCACACTTTTGGGTACTTTGCAACACAGTTTTGCTTTGTTTAAAAATGTTCATTGTTTTCGCACCAATATTGATATTTCACTGTAAATGTCCAAAAATTAATGGTTAATTCGAATTTTTTAACTTCCTTGTTTTGCAGGAGTAGAAAAAATAGTGCGTATAACACGTATTGAAAATAATTTGTTGAACTTAAACGATTGCAACCCTCCCTTCGCTCGTGCTGCAATTTATTGTTATACAAATAACTATTTTAACGGTTCAGATTTGGTGCCGGGCGCACAAAAATAGTTGCGGTCCGTAGCTGTCCGGTTCGGTTGTTTTGTTTTATTGACATTAAATTAAATTAAACAAATAATATTCCTCATGATGCATTCCCACTTGGCCATCATTTAACCCGCTGACCACAACCTCGTCCATGTAGAAAGCAATTAATTAAAACACGGTCGTTATTTGTCACACTTCGGAGCTCCATTAACCACAGGAGTGCACGTCAAGTGCGTCAAGGTATTTGTTGGGATAAACGAGAGATATAACATGTGCAGGTGTAATCCCGTGCAGGGAGATTCGCTACCGTGTTGTGGTATCACTGCACCACTGCTATGTACACTTTGTACGTTGGTATTACTTGTAGTGCTGGATATTATGTAGAGGAAATGCCAGTAGAGCGAACAGCTCAATGAGTTGATATGCATAATAGAGGAGACTGGAACATTGAGGAAATTGCATTTGAGATCATACAAAGAGAAGTTTACTTATATTAGAAACTTGAATGATCTCATATCATAAGTCATATTGTTTCAATCGTGTAAATGCTTAACCCTTATCTGGGCAACGGACTCATTTAAACATATTTAGCTATTATACTCATAATCCGTTAAAATATATTCGATGCTGCTTTTAGAATCCTTTTAGTAATGTGATATGTTGTATTTGATGATTAATAAACATTTTCCTTCTTGTTAATTAGTTATAAATAAACAATTTCAAAATTTGTAACGCAGACGGACCAGTTGAGTCTATCGGATTCATAGGTATACTGAACTGACATAAATTTTACCATTGATATTTGGATGTGTATACTTATCTAGTTTTTTTTTTTCATTAGGAACCATGATAAAAATTCATCGTGTAAGAGACGAACCAGTAGAGATAGCTATTTGCAATGCATTTGTTGGATGTAAATTCTAGGGATGGATCCAAAGGGGAGGCCATTGGCCCCTCTTGAGACTATATTCCAAAATAAAAATTAAATTTTGTAAATTATTTTTATTTAACAATAAATCTTTTTGCCATTCTACAAGTTGGCAACACTCATGATTATTTAAATAAATATTTCTCAAATTCGACAATAGGCAGTTCATTATATTAGCCTTAAAATTTCCTTATGGTTGAAAAGTGATTCTGCCGAATGGGTCCTGCTAGCTTAAAATATAAATAAAAATGCTAACCTTTGGTGTACTCTGACCTCTGACGATGCAGCATCCTATGTAAATAGCTGTCCCAGAAAGTCTTTAAATTTTTTATGGCACTAGGTACACTTCAAATTTAAAATAGTCGTTATAAATTTTATATCATTTTACGCATTGAAAAGTTCAATTACACGCAATTTATAGACATTTCTACTTTAAAATATATAAAAATATTCAGGGTGTAACAGCGAAACCAACCAACGCCTATATTTTCTTTATTATTATAGTTACAAAAAAAATGTTAAATAGCAAAGTTGTAGGAGACCAAGGAGGACATCTGATTAAAGAATAAAATAATTTTTTAAACCAGTGGTTCTCAAGTTAAAACACAAAGTTATATTTTTTCAAATGGGAATATACATATTTTTAGGCCTATCCGATAGAGTATTTTTTGCTGAATTAAACCATGTATTCGTTTTATATCCTTACATAATAAAAATATTGAGAAAAATTCAGTTGAAATTTAAATCATTTCTAATTTTTAATATTAATGTGCAGTAATCTATGGATGAAAAAGAAGTGATAAATTAAATATGGACGTGGTTTCTTTGGATATCTCGTGGCATAAATATCGCAAGCTAGTATGGTATTTTTATTTTTTTTATTTCATACTGTGACATAAAGTAACATTTTTCGGAAAAGTGAAACTTTAAAGTCCTAGGACTTAATCACTTGTTTTTCATCCATAGAGTACTGCACATTAATATTAAAAGTTAAAAATTATTTAAATATCAATTGAATTTTTCTCAATATTTTTATTGTGTAAGGATATAAAACCAATACATGGTTGAATTCAGAAAAAAATACTCTATCGAATAGGCCTAAAAAATTTGTATATTCCCATTTGAAATAATATAACTTTGTGTTGTAACTTGAGTACCACTGGTTTAAAAAATTATTTTATTCTTTAATCAGATGTCCCCCTTGGTCAGCTACAACTTTGCTATTTTACATTTTTTTGTAACTATAATAATAAAGAAAATATAGGCGTTGGTTGGTTTCGCTGTTACACCCTGTATACACAAAATTTTAAATTTTACCTTATAAACATTGATACATGCACTACGACAATCCACGGTATACTGAACTTGCAAACATCGGTTCCTAGTTCAGCGCAATTAAGGTTTCAACAGGTTCAGTTTATTCTTTTAAATAAGAATATTGTGTTCAAAATATTATTTGATTTTAGTTGAATAAATCAGTGATATCCAGACTTTTTTATGATTATTGTGTTGCTGTTGACAATATGACTTTATTTTTTACATTCTAGATCCGCCTCTGGTAAAAATTTTAAAACTTACTAAGTTAAATATGTAGGTATTTTATACAAAAATGAATAAGTACCTATAACAACAATATTTGTATCTATAACTTAATATTAAAAATATTAAATAATCGAATTAAAAGAAAACAATAAATAATATGAATACCTATGTTAGACTCTCCGGTACGTCTGAGTTAGTAAAATAGCTTGACCGGATACGGGTTAAAATAGGTATTTTTGTACTCATCACCTAGGAAATGACATATTAAACACGCAATTGACAATCGGAAATGCCAATTTCCCAGTGTAGTCAATCAGGAAAAATGCAAAGAACACTGGCTTTTCTAGAGATTTCAGAGTAAAATCATCTTAATAATAATAAAATTTAGTTTATAAAGTGTTACTTCCCGGAATTATAATTAATAAAGACCACCGAAAACCGCCAATATTTAAAAATAAAACTTATGTGCAGCGCGCTGTCGGTAGTAGTGAGTAGCAAAAACACCGTAACCTCAAATTTAATGATCAGAGTACAACTATAACTTGAATGTATTTGATTATAGTTTTATTCGTTACAAAAAACATTGTATACAAACCTCTTGCGGGAAGACACCATCCCAGAATTCGCGTAAATGAAACCCTCGCTTCGCTCGTGTTTCAAATAATAGCACATATGGGATAAAAATCTTCCCGCATTTGGTTCGTAAATAACTATTTCTATAACTCCTAGTTAAAAGAAGGAGTAATAACAAGAAGAAATGATGATCCTAGTTAAAAAATAAAAATTTGGATACTACAGAAAAAACTATCTATTTCATATTTCACTGAATACATTGGAATTCAATACAGTACCTATAAAAAAAACTGAAGATAACTTTTATTGTAAATTGAGAGTTGGATACACACGTTGCTAAAATCGGTAAATGAAATCGGTTGAATTTCATTTCAATAATCCTCCCACACTAATTAAAAATAGGAATTCAGTTAAATTATTTTTTTAGAGTACGGCAATTTTTCTAAGACATATCTAGGGAAATAAATTTAAGTGCATATGGTATCTCACTTGATCGGACACCCTTGGGACCGTAAAATCCACTTAGGGGGAAAATAAAAATACAATGTACATATGTTTTTTTTATTAAACATACCTTTATCTACTACGACGGTGCATTAATAGCTGACTCGCCCACTAATTTGCGTGTCATTATGAATTTTTAATGGCACTTGTGTCCTTATGAATTCTTAATGACACGCATTTTTGTAGGAGACATAAAAACAAAAATTCGATGAAATTTTGAGATTTTTATTATAAATAATTATTAATTAACACATAAAAGATACACTTTTTACAATTAGATGAGTTTAAACCAGAATATGCTGAATTTTTTGACACAAAATTTGGCACAACTCAAAATTCTTGTACCTTCGCTATATCAAACTGGTATCACTAATATCTATTATAAAACATTTATAACAAAGATTACTAAGCCTTTTCTTATTATACACATCCACTTTTTTCTTCATAAGTTAACAAGTGACGTTTTCAGGACATTTTTTGTAGATTTTGAGTATTAAAACAACCACCAAAGATATCCGTTTATGGGAGACTTTCATCACTGTTTGTATTAATAATTATAATAATAATAATAATATGGGCGAGGTTCAGCTAAAGCTGATCTTCCACCTAACACAAATACAAATTTTATGACACCAATGTATGACAGACTACAGTTGAAAAAATCTGCTGTGGCCAGCACACCTCTCGTCTAATTCTGCTTATTCTACTAATCTAATAAATAGTTTTACTTACATTTTAATAGTTTCATGTTCATGTCATATGTAAACGATAATGTAAACCAAGATGCAAGCAAAAGATGTCAACTGTACTGTCACTTTCATAATAATTCAAATTTTGTGTAGAAACAAATTTCATATCATGGACAAGATACTGGATTTTCAAAAAAGTAGATTTAAATTGTCCTATAGTTTATAAATGGTACAGATTTTTTTAAAATTTTTTTGTTATACTTAATGAAACATATATTATCATAAATGCTTTTTATCGAGATAATTTAAAAAAAAATCATATTACTCTATATGAAAAGTCTTATTTCCGGTTTATGTATTGGTACCAAAATACAATTGGTGTATTGAAAATCGTATTTAAACCTTAGATACAAAATTTTAAATGTTTGATATTTTTGGAGTTACCGCGCCCGAAAAAAATTGTAACATACAAAGGAACGCACACACACACACACGCACATATACACACAGACATAATCTCAAAATTGTGTAATTCTTATTAGAGACCCTAAAACGTGCTTATTTTCCAAAAACTCACACTCGAAAATTTAGACCCGTCACAATACCTCTCTTATAGAATATGTATGAGGCGAGAGGTAAAAATTATTAAATAATTAAATTAAATTACATACTTAGAATTTATAATGTTAAAATTAGTGTAATATTACAAATAATTAAGGGTAATATTTACTTATCTACCAATAAATGTTATATAAAAGTCTATATTAAGTACCTACTAGACAACATTCAATTTACGTTTGAATGCTGGAACTGATAACTATTTGAGTTCTGGACATACTTCATTGTAAAGTGTTGGACCAAATTTACTTTTTTTAAAAGGACGGGAACCCACGTAAAGGGTATGTATTGGTTTTTAATAAATATTTTTGCTAAATATGAAGACACCTTAGTAATGTCCGTTTTTGGAAGTGTCCGCTATGGCAAATTTTATTTGAAGTTCTCAGTTTAAAAACCAAGTAAGCAAAATACATACTGTACTCGTAGTAATTCTCATTAATTTCTCAAATTCAACACCGAATTATTCGAAATATTACTAAATATTGCAAAATTGATTCTGGTTAAAACTGTTTTAAGAAATCTACAGATTATTATGTAAATAGTCCCTGGGGTTGAAATAATTATTATGAAATTTACTGTAATACAAAGGTTATTGCATGCTACTCATTAACTACACTAATGTAATGTAATAATATAAGGGTTTCAACCAGAATAAAACACGAAAACAAAGCTTATCTCATTGGGTATGTACCGGGCAGCATGTAGTGCTGCACAAACGAAGCACTAATCAAATTGTCGTCACTTTGAAGTTGAAAGACAGCTCTCATACAAATGAAACAAATTAGGGTGGACTCGATTATACCTACATGTTGGGCAACTAAATACTGCCAACAATGCCAGAGGCCTTTACAAAATATACTAGGTAATTAAATACACTCACAGTATCAGTATGAAAATGATAAAAAATATAATTGAACATATGTTATATTCCTTCTGATTAACAAAATTCCGCGTAAATGAGTTGTTGATGTGTGGATTCTGACGTTTAGTAATGATCTTGTTTTATCTTTTACAACATTTATGTTGTTCATTTAAACTCTGTATAGAGTAAAGGTGGATTCATGCAGCCATTTACATTTACATTTAATTTTCATTTAATTTAATTTAAAAGATAAATGTGTGTAACTCAATGGAGGCATTCATGTACCATTCTCATTTATGTTTTCAAATGCGACATTGTTACCATAGTTATCTTTTAAATTAAATTAAATGAAAATTAAATGTAAATGTAAATGGCTGCATGAATCCACCTTAAGGGGAGAAAAGTTAAGTGAACTTAGTGCTTTGGAAATTCGAGACCAAGACCAAGACTAGCTGGGCTTGGTGTTGGTGTAGAAAAGTGTTGAATTATAAAGTCTTGTTTGATCTTGCCTTAGTCTTGAACACTTTAGTCTTGGTCTTGTGACATAAAGTCCTGGTCTTGAAACACGAGTCTTGATAAAAATATTAATTGAAAAACTGCTTATCAATATGAAAATCTTCTTGATTTTTAATCCTAGCCTTGTCTCTAGTATTGGTCTTGAACATATCAAGACCAAGGCGAATACCAACACTAGTCTTAGTATTGTACGGAAGCACTAAGAAGTGTACTTTTATTCGTATACCCATTTTGAAATATTGAAAGAATTTTGACAGGTTTTAGTGATTCTATTGGTTGCTATGTGCTGTCGTCAAGAGCGGTTTACGCATAGATAAATCAAATGTTTTGTCAATAATTCTTAATTCTGATCTTATTCTTTGTAAGTGCTGTGTGTAATTTGTTGTTATTTGTCGTTTTATAAAGTTTACCTATTATTCTCTTACCGTTTTGTGAACTAAGCGATTCTTTTTAAACAATGAAAATGTTTTGGTGTAAATCAAACTCCTAAACCACTAAGTCAAAATTCTTTCGTTATTTCAAACAGTGTATAAATGGTAATATTGTTATTCTATAGTATCCATCAAATTGAACAAGAAATACATATTTTAATAACAAAAAATCATTTCATACTCATTACCTGACATAATATCTCGATTAACCTGAAGACCGCCTTGCTTCCATACAAATATTTAATTATTTTTCTTTATTCGACAAAAGTACCTAACGTATAAAAATTGTTTGATATTACATTAGATACCTACTCTCGGCTTTTAAAGAATCTACATAATTATACTACAAATCATCTCTGTAAAAATCCACCAATATCGTTCCAAATAAACGCTAAGATAAACAGCCCCACTAATAATCACAAATCGTAAATATCATTAAAACCGTCAGAGCTGGAAATAAATAGTGCAAAATATCTTTACATCTGATGAAAAAACTGCAGCGCTTGCTAAAAAACACGATAAATGTTTTAAAAATATACGCATCAGGTGTATAAATCTAAATAAAAATCGCGTTTTGTTTTTACATTTCGCACGGCTTTCCATGCTCCGAAAAACAACTGTGACTGCAAAATGAAAAGTGAACGAAGAACAATGCCAGGAAAACTTACAACCAACGAACGGTGTGTGTTGTTAGTTTAGTATTTTATCCTCGATGTTATCCTTTTAGTGGATTAAAAGGAAATCCTTACCGATTCTTGCAGACGATTAGAGTTTTGAAAAATTCAAAAAAGATATTCCATATTGAGTAAAATTCCAAGAATACTGTAATGCAAGATTTTAACATTTTTGAATTTTTTCCGAGCAATTTTGGAAGCCGATATGTATTGTATTGTATTAGAATTTCGGGATTTGAACCTCACGGGTATGTATCCCTAGGGTGACTTGATGGCACACACACAGTATTAATTTTTTACTTATACTTTTTGCCACGGCGTTTTTTTTACTTTATTACCATGTGTGTTGCCAGCGCAGTCAACCCGGCGCAAGCCCTTGTTACAGCCTTCAGCCGGTGCCCAATAGCTAGAGGTTGCCAAGTTAATTAGATCCCAACTTGGAATGGTAACGGGAGTAGGTACCGATCCAAATCAGGCCGTGAAAATTTCCTGACCTGACCGGGATTCGAACCCACGACCACTGTAACCAGAGCCTAGCATTCTACCACTATGCTATCCCGCCGTGTATGGAAGCCGATATGCGAAATTGAAAATAATGTTAATCAATTTTGTTGTTCATAGATCTCTAATCTCTAAAACACGTGAGTTGACGGCTGGTAACCGCACATAAAGTCTATTTCTATTTCCATTGTCTCCAGTCTCCAGTCAATGAGCGAGATTCAAGCTATGCTTTCATCTAACCTTCTGATGCAAGCCGGTGCCTTAAGATTTTGCGTATATCAAGTTTTAAAAGTATCCCAACTTGAAATGGTAACAAGAGTGGAACCGATACAAGTCACGACGTGCAAATTTCACACTTGACCCAAATTCACACCCACTACCTCTACCACTCTAACCCCGGCGCCATCTCGTCGTTGTTATTTATACCAATGCTTCACACGATAGATAAATGTAAGTATAGGCTGTCAAAATCGGGGAAAATTTGAATCTGGATATATGAGAGATTCGTAATTCGAGATCCGTGATGCGTTATCCGGAATCCAGTATCCGAAAACCGTCATCCGGTTTTAGATTCCGATATCTGGTATTCCGATTTCGTATTCAATTCTGAAATCCGGATATACCACAATTTGTTTTCAAAATATCTGTACTTCATATGGACAATTAGTTCTGTTTGTAATTGCCATCATTCGTCGACAACAATATTCAGATGAAATCAATATACCTATCTATAAATAAAATTTGTATCTAAATGTAACCTCTTCGCAGTCATCTAGCGTACCTAGCTGTTTAATTTTATGATCTGGATAAATAAGTAGTTTTTTAATAAAAAAATTAAATTAGTGTAGAAAACATTTTGTTTTATATAACTATGAGATAACTACTTTCAATTTTATCTAGATTTGTAGATAGCAAGCGCGTACCCAAGATTTATGGCTAGGAGGGGTTGAGTTTTAAAAAATTGTACATACCTAGTATGAAAAGTGCATTAAATAATTTTTTTAGTCCAAGGTCAAAAAATACGTTTATTCACAATCGGTTGGTAATATGTGCGTTTCCAACCTTCTAAACAGTTGGGAAGCGAGTCATTGTTTTTACTTCCCAGCTAGCCGGAAAAAACTTCCCGGCTAGCGGGAAAGTGAGCGTTTTCCAGCTAGGTAAACGTCACTTTCAGAAGCTTTTTTTGCAGCTTCTCGCAGTTCTAAAGGAATATTTTCGTCTTCACCATCTTCACTATCAGACAACATGATAATTAATATGCTCGATCTCGATAAAAAGCAGCAAGAAACTAATTATTGACAGAATCAATAAACATTTTTTCAAGTTACCTGGCAACCCTAGCAACTTTTTCATAGATCTCTATATTGAAGTATGAAAACAAATTATAATAAAACTGTCATAAAATATGAATAAAATGAATATTTAAAACGGGCATATCAATAACCAATTGGATTGTGAATAAAATAGTATACATACCTCGCGGGAAGGCTCATTCCAGCGTCGCGTTCATAGATGACTTCGGTGCAAGCACCTCAGTCATCTAATGAAACGCTCGGCTGTAATGAACCATTTCCCCGCTCGGTATGTAATATACTATTAAATCGAGGATTAAATTATTCAGGCATGAAAAACCTCCAGTTTTAACATTCCATTACTTCCCCTTGTATCCATGCCTGGCACTTTCTTGTTAACAACTGTATAGTGTCCAATGGGTTTTAATTTAATTTTGAAAAATTATGTTTATTAGTTTTATATTTGCAATAGATATTTACTATATTTTGGGCTTCTGGGGTGGGAGGACTTTTATCCGAATTCCGAATAACGGATACCAGATATATCTGAACGGAAATGTTCGGAATTCCGGATTATTTAAAATCCTGATATCCGCAATCCGTTGACAGCTCTATAAGTTGCATTTGCTACAATTCAGAGTCCGAATCACCTACATTGTTTACATTTTCCTTTTGTAGCATCTTGCGTTTCAAGTATAGGTATGACAGATTTTCTATAGAAATGGTTGAATAGTGCAGCAGCATTGTGTGTTTTGTTTTGTCTGAGATGTGTCAATATCCGCCCTAGTGTTTCTTCCGCCAAACTTTTTCCAGTGTTCTAGTCTCGCATCAACGTATCTGTCAGCATTGATTGAATTGACATTGTGTAGAATAGTAGAATACGGTAGGTAACCATGGAAACTTCGCACAACTATTACATTTTCACTTGACTAAATAAAAGACCGTGCAATCTCCAGACACAAATAAAATAAGTATTTCTTTTATAATTCCTGCCTGAGAAAGATTTTATATTATAAATTGTGACGATAAAGAAATAAGTTAAGGAATCTCGTTATAAGTTTTTTTTTCATTTCTTATTATTTAGTTCTGCAGTAAATTTTAAATTAGTTATTTGTTATGCCTAATTTAGTATGTTATTATCTGCACGCAAATATACATATCACTTTTTTTTACTCAATTTGAGTGTGCCTCACTTACATACAGTATTAAGCAATTAAATCACCAGTAGGTATAGATACATATTTTAATGAAAGAATTTTTTTTAAATCTCTAATTAAGCCGGGACTCAAACCCGGAACTCCCAGACAGAACCTTTAGATTTCTCGCGGACGACTTTCTGCGTGAAGGTATATATATATATATATATATATATATATATATATATATATATATATATATATATATATATATATATATATATATATATATATATATATATACTGCCGCCTTAAGTGAAAAGTACACCAGAGAAGATTTTTGTGTAGTTAAATTGAAATGTCTTTCTGATTGAATTCCAATCTGAGTTGTAAAGTAAAAAATGTTACATATTTAGTCTATGTTATTGACAAACTAATTGTCTTGTAGTAAAAATTGTTTCAGGAACTTTCTAAGCCATACCTTACTACTTACTTTAATTTCAAAGATGATTATAAAATAACCTGTTTGAAATAACGAAAGAATTTTGACAGATACACATTCGTGTGATTCTATTGGTTGCTGTTGTCAAGAGCGGTTTACACAAACACAATTCGTAATTTTGTCTTATCATGAATAGGGTACTTTACCATAGTAGCAAATTAGCAATCCAGTCAATTATATTGAAAGGAGACCCCAGTAATAAGTTATTGCCATGAAAAAAGTTTTCAAAAAGTTAATAGTTCTTTAAATATTTTACGTATCGTACATCTACGTCACAGTAATGCATTCTCTCTCTCACTCTCTCTCTCTCACACATCTATCCTATTCTGAATTATTTCAATGTGTATGCCGTCTATCTTTGTTCAACGTAGTGTTTCTTTATCTATGAACTGTCATGTAAAGTAATGTGCTTTAAAAATGGTTATAAAATATATTGTCTGGTTCGTAATTGTTATAATGATAGTTCAACAACTCCGAACAAAATATTCATAAGAATACCAACGAATACAAAACTTGGGACAGACAAACGATATAATTGTCAAAATATTTAACCAATTTGACATTTTATAATATCTTTCGTAGATATCGTGGATCTGTTATCATTCCAATCAATGTCATTAATTGAAGTAACAAAAATAAAATTAAATTCTTTGATAATTCCAATGTACCTTGCCTAAATTTTGTAGTAAAATATGTGCAGTTTAGCGCGCTAGCATAAAATCATAGTTTTTTGCTAAATCTGTAATGCAAATTGATAAGCTTTGCCCGAATACTCCCATTGAAAGATATGTTGAATGACATAGGTCTGCGAATCATATAAGTGGTACTAAAACTCTTTTAAGGCAAATTTATAAATTATATATCTAAAGAATATATTTTCACGTGTATTCTTACATACAATAATAAAGAAACTACCAAATTGTATTTTATATTTTGTAACATTTAAAAACAGTTGATTTTACATGAGTACATTTTAATTCCAGCCCCATTGTTTGAGAAGATTTTCAGTTGTACATCTACGTCACACAAACTTTAAAAATTAATTACAGCTTTAGTAAAAACAATTAAGGCTTATCAGTACTCTCAATCGCTTTCAAATAACATGAAGTTTCAATAAAAAAATTTAAAAAAAAATGGTAAACTACCCTATTGTCAATTTTCTGATTTTATTCTTTGTAAGTGCTGTGCGTTATTTGTTGTTGTTTTTTAAATTTTACCTGGCTTTTTAAACATGTTTTCTGGTGTAAACCAAACTCAACAATATGCATTTGTTTACTATTTGTGAAATATATCAACAAAAACCAATAATATAAATTAAATTAATTCTGAATAAAATAAAATTGGTAAGCTTTTAAAGGAACATTAATTAAAAAGGTAAACCAGGTGTAATAAAAAAATTGTTAATGAAAATATTTGTACATCTGCAGATCTTCATTTGCAATAGGTATATGACACCTATACAAGTGAAAGGGTCGTTTGGATGATAAATTAATGATTTCATTAGTGTGCGCGACACCTCGGAAGACAGAACGAGTCGATGTTCACGTCGTCTCCGCTGGCATCTGGCCCAGCTTGACATTTATTAGTGAAGCGTCGAATGAGGCGCCGCCATAAAGCAATATGTCGAACGTTTGGCGGTGGCAGGCATTGTCTGACGCATACAAAGCGATTTCTCTTATTGTTGGATCAGCGTGTGTTATTGTGTTTTTCTTCCCGACGTCCGGAAAGGAAAATTGAAAAACTTTCGGGAAAATGTATAACTTTATGCGATGTAAAATTTAATGCAGTTTTTATGGACAGCGAACGGAGATACGAGTTCGGTTGCCCGCGGATACAAACGCTACTTGTGAATTTTACTGTCTGTTGTAATCTTGTGGTTCATTTTTACGAGTTACTTTAACAATGTTTCCGGAAAGTTTCCAGAAATTTTCTCCGGTTCATCCATTCTCAAGTGATACGAAATTCGAAATTATTTAATGACTATAAACTAGGAATATTTCTCTGCCAACCATCCGCGAAAATTGGATATTTTATATCTTTCGCTTTGCTCGTACTTTAAACTTTTGGCTTTTATGCCTAGTTCACACGAGAAAAGTTTTTCGTCCGAAACATTCCTCAAAAGGAAGAAATACAAAATATTTACATTTTTACACAAATATTATTGTTGTAATGTTGAAGTTAAAGGCTTAAAAGAAATCCAAAAGATTTCATTTTTATGAAGGTAATAATTATTCAACGCCGAGGAAGTAAATATGCGCCGAAATAAGCTAATACAAGAATGATCATTTATATTTTAACCAGAATGGCACGTTTAAAACTTGTTTAAAACAAAGCAAATGTTTAGAACACGTTTTAAACATTTTTAATACTTTATCTCCGTACTGAAACAAACAAACAAACAAACAAAGTTCCCATTGCTAATAATAGAGTATAGTATATACTATTTCTCACTAGATGTCACCCGTAGCCATAACCTGATAATAAGTATAATAAATAATAAGTATAGGTAACGGAATTCCCAGCATATTTATCGTCACAATGCGTAATGATGCATATTTCAGAACTTCTTGCTGATTAAAATACTGTTTCTGTTTTGTTTAATTTTTTTTATTAAGTTTTTTGCCGACCCTGATTTTAACGTCAATGGCAATAATATAGTGACAAGTATTTTGTTGCGAATAGGGAGGTAGGTATAGCTACCTTATTATGGTTGCTTTATTACATAATCTTTACAAATCAAATAGGTACCATTCGAGATCAAAGTTTTAATGAAATTTTTTATGTTAACTTGCTTTTCAAACATTTCTCAAATCCCTTCGGTATTCAGCGTCGTGTTGTTTTAAGTGAAATTTTTAAAATCTTACCAATGATATTCTTTATTAAAGGTACAATCTCTTAATAATGAACTATTATTGCATAAAACCATAATAAATAAGAAACAACATCAGCATTACGGGTAGTATAATGTAGGTACTTGCCTGTGCCTATATATACGCCTAAATTAACATTATTGAATTCCAATTAAAGATTATAGTACGTAGTGATGTATAGTCCAGTCAATGAGTGCTCAAAAGAGGGGTGTAGAGTGCATGGAATATGCGATAATTTTTGACTTCGGGAATTTGTTAGGAGTAGTTAGTAGGTAAACATACTAAAAGTCCCCACCCATGGGAGGTGAGCTAAAGGAGGGAGGGTGGTTGCAAGGTCTCATTTTTTGGTTTTTCGCTTATATCTCGGAAACGGTGCATGTAGGAAAAAATGTTTCAAATAAGAATGAAAGCTAATTAGAGTGGATTAAATACAAGAATTTGAAAAAAATACTAAAACTCATTTATTTTATTTGTTTAAATTGTGGCTAAAATAGGGCCTCCAAAAGTTTACAAAACTATATTGTTGATAGAAAAAAGTCTGCAGAATCGAATGCTTCAAACCGGAAGTCGATATTCTTATCTGCTAAAAAGTTACATTCGTTTTTGTGAGAAAGCATACGGTACTGGCACTTTCCCCCCCATCCCCACCCCAACGCCACTACCAAACCCGACAATATGGTTTCGAAGACTTTTTACCACATTTAGAGCCTAGGCTAATGAACAATTTGGAGCACTCAAACCTTTATTTTTTTTAAATTTCCGGCTTTGGAGCTAGTATTACTGTACTATTTGCTCGTTGACTGCCAATTGAGCGTACATGTTAGAAATTCTATAACTTTTGATTGGTTGAAGATAAAGTGTCAAAAGTATATATCAAAGTGAAGGAAATTTAATGTTCTACAACTTAGTTTTAGACAATTTTTCTGAGAAACGATCGTGAGAAGCACTAGAAGCAAATGTTCGACAAAAAGAGTGGATAAAAATTATTTTTACGAAAATTATCGATTTTCAATAACGTATATCTCGGAAACCGTTAGGAATTCGACAAATATGTATATAGACAATTTTATAGGAAATTTAATTAGCTTTCATTCTTATTTGAAACATTTTTTCCTACATGTACCATTTCCGAGATATAAGCGAAAAACCAAAAAATGGGACCTTGCAACACCCCTCCATCCTTTAGCTCACCTCCCATGGGTGGGGACTTTTAGTATGTTTACCTACTAACTACTCCTAACAAATTCCTGAAGTCAAAAATTATCGCATATTCCATGCACTCTACAATATATTCATTGACTGGACTATTAATTATTTGTTATTGTATAATTTACTGCATTTCATATAAACAAATTAATTTAATACCTACATAGTTTACATGTTGTATGCTAAATGCTGATGAAATGTAAACATCACTAAACATTCATATAAATATTAATGTAACATTCATAATAATAACAACAAACATAATTAGTGTATTATGCACAAAAAGCAGACAAAGTGTCACTTTAATAATGTTTTCAACGACTAGGTTTTTCCAACAAACAGTGATTTCCTTACAAAATACTATTGCTGCTGAACAAACAGAAACGAATGTTCACCGTGTTGAAGCAATTGTTTCTGCATTCGTAGATTTAAAAACTTTATAATGAAATAAATCAAAATTATTTGTACTAATAGAAAATTTGCATCTACGTTTTAATAATTTTCAAAGCGAATGTGTTTCGCTGCTCTTACATTTTTGTACTAAATTAGGTTGTGTATTGATTTTTAATATTTATGCACGAGCGTAAATAAACTAACTATACTACCTATAATTAACTTCAAATAGCTCTGAATGGAGAAATTAAGTTAAATTATTATTTGGTATTCTAGGGAATAAAATTACTGCTTGTATATAAATAACAGGGTTTATTCTAAGCTTTTTTCCAACTGCCTGTATCACAGATGAACACTTCGTTTTATGTAATAAATTTTGAATTTTTTATAATAAAAAGTAGCATAAGAAAAGTGTCGCAGGCGAATTTTTTTTCCGTCAATATCAAATATCTGAAACTTGAATTTTTAGAAATGAAACGTGTGCAATACAACTAAATAAAAACCAGGCAAATTTACGCATTTCAGAATCATCATACAAATAGAAAATTTTTAAGGAAAATTCGAATAATAACAATTCAAAATTTCCCCAATGCACTTTTTATTTTTCCACTGCGCACATTTTGTGAACAGCTTTACGTTAGAATAATCCCTGATAAATAATAATAGCATACTCCCATAATTATTTATAAAACTATGTATATTTAATGTGTGTTTGCATTCCTAGCAAATAATGTTTGTTGCGCTTCTTCTAAGATTTCAGGAACTGGTTAGAGATTCATGAAAATATAACGAGATTTAGTTTCACACGAATACTCCAGTTAAATCTTAGATAAGTCAGTAGGAACTTCAAGATCTCTTACAAATAGTTTTCCAGTAGTTTTCAAATGATTACTAAACTTTAGTACACGTTTTTTCTGTAAAAACTTCTTAAGTTCCCAAGTATAATTTGCAAATAATTACAAGATTTTACGTAGCAAAGTTTGGCTTGTTTATGGCGGCAAGAAGAACATTTTGGGAACTTGTGAAGTAGATGAACCCACAACGCACTGTATTATCATCTTAACGAGTTCGTAAACTTCTCAAATGGCACTTAATTACAACTGACGTTTTTTAGAAGAGTTTTATCGTGAGACACGTGCGCAAAGAAATTTTGTTCTTAATAGTCTTCGATTGGCTTTTCCTTGAAAAAGGTATGAATAATTTAGGGCGATAACATCTTAATCATGAGGAGATACTACGAATTAAGCAGGAACATATCTTAATTAAATCGAGACACTCTTATTCTTATCGAATTTTTCAGGCGTGCTCATAGAAAATGAGATAAACTAGGTTAAAAGAGGGATTATGTTTATATAATACAACTTGTACCAGAATGCTTTAGGATAATACTTTGTGTACTAATATTGAAAATAAATTTATCATTTGAGGCACGACCTGAAGAAAAGTTTCGTAAAAAATATGTGCATATCCACCTAAAAATAAGAGTATTTTTACACGTTTCGCACATTATGGTTTTACCAACATTATATTTCCTTTTGTTAATTAAAAAGCACGTTTACATTTTATTTATATATTTCTCGTATAAAAACTTATGCAGTAAAATGACTTATTTATAAAATTTTGACAGGGGTGGCACAAATCTAACACATTGAAAAATGGTGTAAGTATTAAAATCGCTCATTTGCGAAAAGATTGACAAAAATTGTCAATGTTCAGAAAACGTGTTTAAAGAAAATTGTTTTTCATAATGATGTTTCTAACTGTATTTTTTAATCATGTAGCAAGTACAAATGTCCTTGCTATTTGTTAAGCTCATAAAATGGAAGTCTTTTATTGGCAGAGATACAATGGTATGTAACGAGTCAAAAACGTGTCAGATAAACCTTAGAAATTGTAAAATGCTTAAAATATGTCAAAAGAGTTTTTATTGAGGGCGCTGTAGGTATTGCGACCCTTCTAGTACATTTAGAAAGTGAAGTATTTGGAATTTATTATAGTTAGTTTACAACAGCTTGTATAACTTTAGGAATTTAGAAGCCTTGAAATTCTTCTAAGATTCGTTACAGATCTATTATATTGACTGCAGCTGCCTCGTCTAAAAAGTAAACTTTTGTATTTTTGGAGACAAAACAACCTATATTGGAGTCGACAATAAATTGCCTTGAGTTAGGCTGGACGTAAATGTAAGCGCGATTCCAAGAATCTACCCCTAGAAAAAGAGAAAATGTTGCTAAGTTTTAAGCCAATAGGATGTCTAGTTAAACTCGCGTGTTACCGAGTGGGAGGTTCAAATCAGCAGCTAAAGTTATAAATTCGGAAATTTTCAATTATTCAGAGAGTCAACTTAGAGATTTCTAAAAGTCAATTTAAAGACGTCAAAGTTCACCTTCAGAGTCTTTACTTAGACGCGAGAACAACAGTTTGGTTTTTAGCGAGTTTTATATCAAGCTTCAACGACTAACACAAAAATGTATTATTTTTGTATTAAAGTTGAATTTAATAAAAACCGGGAGCAACAGTGTACAGTAGTGTTTACCGCTTGAAAAGCAGAGATAGCCAGCCAAGACGTAAGTGTTTTATTTGTATTTTTGAGAACTAATTGTTTGTTGTTATTTGTTGAGGAAACGCAGAAAAGCGTATTATATAATATTTTGTACGAAGGGTTTAAGTGTGGTTATTGGCTGAGTAGAATCGAGATAGAAACGTTTAGAATCGTGGATAGTACTTATTGCAATTTTAAATTATTTAATATTTTGTCTTTGCAATTGTTGTTAAAACCAGTAACTCTTGTTCGTGTGTCGACTCCAGTAGATTTAAATACTTCCAGTTTATAAGTCCCCATTTTAATTAATTATTCATTATTGTATTGTTTATTTTAACTGTTCATTTATTTGTGTTATTCGTAAATGTGTGTTAGTTTTAGAATTAATAATTATATTTTTATAATTTGTTTTTCCAAAGTTCACTACCACCTTTGTTCGGGTTTTTGCCAGTAGTTAATTATACAATTATTGGTTTTTCCTATGAACGCTTAAGGCGAATGTCGAAGGTGTCGTTTTCTTAAATTCATTTATTTTCAATAAATTCATTTTATAGTTAAATCTGTAATTTCTATATTTCTCTAAAACCTGTCTCTGATCCATTCACTCTTGTGTAAGTATAAATTGTTAGTGACCCGCCATATATGTGTTGTGGAAACCGTTCGACGACGTTATAGTGGAAGTCGTTCGCTAATGAAGTAATACTAATTTAGCATTACAATTTAGTTGAACACGAGTCTAATTCACACTTAGATTCACCTTCTATAACTGGTGGCAGCGGAAAACTCAAATTAGTACGCCTTGTTTAAATAAAATTTAAATAAATTAATAATATTGTCACCTTCTATAACTGGTGGCAGCGGAAAACTCAAATTAGTACGCCTTGTTTAAATAAAATTTAAATAAATTAATAATATTGTCACCTTCTATAACTGGTGGCAGCGATTAAAACTCAAATCAGTGCGCCTTCATTTTAACACTGAAGTTTTAAATTGAGTGTTTTAAGTACCGATTACTACTAAGTCAAAGGAACGCAACTGAAATCCGTGTGCCCTCATCTTAACGCTAAATTTTTAAAAATCGAGTGTATTTAGTACCGATTACTACTAATTCAAATGAGAACAACACACATCAAATCCGTGTGCCCTCATATTGTAACGCAAAATTTTTAAAAGACAAGCGTGTTAGTACCGATTACTACTAATTCAAGTGAGAACCACACACGGCAGTGATATAAACTGAAATCATTGAGCCTTTGTTTTAACACTAAATTTTTAAATCCAGTGTGTTTGTACCAATTCCTACAAATTCAAAATGAGCGCGACATATGGCGGTCTTTATAATACCCTTCCTACGTTTGACAATCAAACATCTATCGGGTCCCCGGATATAGGAACATTTATAGATAAAGTTGAATTAATCAGTACCTCGGGAGGATGGAAAGCAGAGACAACAGTAAATCTTGCCAAAACGTTAATTGAACGTAAGGCATTGTTAAGAATTAAACATGATCCCAACTACAACACAAAGTCATGGGAAGATTTTAAAAAGTTATTATTAGTCAAGTTCGCGCCAAAACTAGATTACATAACCGTGGCGCAAATTTTATCACAATGTAAGCAAAAAGTTGGTGAAACAATAGACGAATACGAATGTCGGTTACTAGAGATCGGTAGTAATTTACAGACCGCGTTAGCTGTAGATTCAGAAAATGAAGCGGGAAAGCAAATAGTTGATAAACAATTATTAAGTCAATTTTTACAAGGAGTATTGCCGAAATACCAACGCGCTGCTTTACAAAACAATCCAACCACTTTAGACAGCGCAATTATAGCCGCGAAAAACGAAGAAAGAATCGGACAATTCTTAAATACAGGTAGTCAAGAGGAAATATTTCAAGTATCAGTAAAACCGAAAGTAAAAGAAATAGAACAAATTTTAAAAGATAGTAAATGCAATTGTAATTGCAAAAGTAATTATGAGCAACAAGATAACGAATGTAATCAAATAGAAATTTTCAAAAATAAACAAAGTGGACCAAATAATAGTAATCATCAAAATTATAATAATTACGGGCAATATAATCATGAACATTTTCACGGACAGCAAAATTCATATTATAATCAAAATCATCAAAATTTCCAAAATTGTATAAAACCGTGTTGCCAATATCAACCTCCGCGACCGATTCGTAATTTTAATAATCAACCGCGCGGAAATCAAAATTACAATAAGCAACAAAATTTTAGACCTAGTAATTATAAACAAAGAATTGTTTCTAACCCACAACATATAAGACCAAATTTTAATCAACAAAATTATAGACCGAATTATCAACAATCGCAGTATGCGAGAAACAGTCAGCCAATTATCTGCTATAAATGTAACGAAACGGGTCATACGTCGAGATTTTGTAATTATAATCCGAATCTACAAAGAGTTCAAAGATACAATGAAAGAGTTCCACGCGATCAATTAGCTTTACCGAGTAGTAACCAGCCAATGAGTCATTTAAACGAGAAATAGTCGGCGGTGTACCCCAACGCGTCGACTTAAAAAATGTTGAGAAAGTATTAGCATCGACGATTTCCGATATTAGTAATAAAAATTTTGTAACTCTTAATGTGAATAACAATAACAATTTGTCATTTTTAATTGATACCGGTGCTAGTATTAGTCTCATAAAACAGAATTGTCTGAGGGGTCTTAATATTTTACCTTTAAATAATAACAGGTCAATTGTTGGTGTGTCAGGTGAAAGTTTACCTGTAGTTGGTAAAGTAAATTTATTACTTAATAATGTAGGAAAAATGCATGAATTTGTAGCATGTAGTAATAATTTAGCGATTGATACAGATGGCATTATTGGAATAGATTTCTTCAAAAAGTTTCAAGCGTCTATTAATTATAAGAATAACACTTTAACAGTTGAAAAAGATCAGGTTATTGCAACTGTACAAACCTTAGATAGTGATGGTCAAAAGATGCAGTCAGAAATTGTGGGTCAACGAACCGAGCAAACAGGTAGAAAAATACATTTAAGTG
Source organism: Agonum fuliginosum (assembly GCA_947534325.1). Lineage (NCBI taxonomy): Eukaryota > Metazoa > Arthropoda > Insecta > Coleoptera > Carabidae > Agonum > Agonum fuliginosum. The sequence goes on along the minus strand of OX384029.1, from coordinate 9,206,627 downwards.
AAGAGGGTAATAAAATTTTTGAGAATAGCGAAGCTATTCTGAATTTGAAAGATTTGTTTGTAGTTGATGACGTACTATCAACATGTAATATGAGTAATATTGAAAAAGATATTTCCGGCGACGTAATGCCGATGGTTAATTTAATAAATAATGGCGACGTACTGCCTAGAGTTAACAATATTGTAAATATAAATAATGTTGAAAAAGATATTGCCGGCGACGTAATGCCGATGGTTAATTTAATAAATAATGGCGACGTACTGCCTAGAGTTAACAATAATGTAAATATAAATAATGTTGAAAAAGATATTGCCGGCGACGTAATGCCGATGGTTAATTTAATAAATAATGGCGACGTACTGCCTAAAGTTATAAATAATGATAATATAAATAAAGTTGAAAAAGATTTTTCCAGCGACGAACTGCTGATGATTAATAATAAAAGTATGATAATTTTGAAAGAGGATGTGGAAATTCCTCCAAGAACTGAAGTTGTATGTTTAGGCATACGTGAAATGAATGATAGTAATTATGATGTTTTAATTGAACCAGTGGGTTTACGTGCCCATGGAGTTTGTGTTGCTCGAGTTGTTGCAAAACCTAACGGTTGGGAAATACCTGTAAAATTAATGAACGTATCTGGACAATCACTACGTATAAGTAGAAATACTATTGTTGGTTATGAACAAATCTTACAACAGGACGAATGCCCATCTGTAATTTGTAATGTTAGTGAAGTAGATTTTAAAGAGCAATTTGATTTAAGTCATTTGCCCAAGAACAGTAGAAAGCATGTTGAAAATTTATTAATGGAATATAGAGATATTTTTATGGGAGAAGGTGTTAAATTAGGCTGTACATCAAAAATTAAACATAGAATAATAACTGAAGAAAGCCACCCTATTGCCCAAGCACCTTACCGTGTGCCGCACGCTCAGAAAGACGAGTTGAATAGACAAATAAACCAATTGTTAGATGACGGTATTATTTCCCATTCGCAATCGCCCTGGTCCGCACCCATTGTATTGGTCAATAAACGCTTACCTGACGGTACTACAAAAGTACGGCTTTGCGTAGATTTTCGAAAGTTAAATAAAATTACAAAGAAAGATTTTTTCCCTTTACCTAACCTGCAAGAAACAATTGAACAATTAGGAGATGCGTGTTTATTCTCCACGTTAGACCTAGCGAGCGGGTATCACCAAGTTGCAGTAGCAGATGAAGATATTGAAAAAACGGGTTTTAGTTCACCTTGGGGACATTATCAATGGAACCGTATGCCTTTTGGCCTTGCCAACGGTCCATCGTCGTGGCAACGATTAATGTATTCCGTGTTAAGTGGACTAACAGGTGAAAAATGCTACGTTTATTTAGACGATATCATCATTTTTAGTAGAAATAACGTGGAAGAACATATTGGAAGAATACGCGACGTATTTTCGAGATTAAATCAGTACAATTTAAAATTAAAACCGGCTAAATGTAAATTCATGGTTAGAGAAACTAATTACTTAGGTCATATTATTTCGGGAGAAGGAGTTAGGCCAGATCCAGGTAAAATAGAATGCATTGTAAAATATCCAGTACCTAAAACAATTAAAGACGTTCGAGCATTTTTGGGATTAGTAGGTTTTTATAGGAGATTTATGGATCGCTTTGCACATATTGCAAAACCACTTTATCAATTACTCGAGAAAGAAAATTCATTTTCGTGGCAGAAAATACACCAAGAAGCGTTTGAGTCATTAAAGAATAATTTAGTTGTCAGTCCAATTCTAAAATACCCTGATTTTGCTAAGCCATTTATTTTAGCAACGGACGCATCCGATTTAGCGTTAGGGGCCGTATTAAGTCAAAAAGTTGGAGGATTTGAGCACCCCGTCGCGTTTACAAGCCGCACGTTACAGCCGGCTGAAAAAAAATACGCGACTTATGAAAAAGAATGTTTAGCAATTGTTTGGGCGGTAAAATTCTTCAGATGTTATTTATATGGACGTAAATTTACTATTATTACAGATCACAGACCATTACAATGGTTAATGAATTTAAAAACACCTAGTTCAAAACTTTCTCGTTGGGCTATGATATTAAGTGAGTATGATTTTGAAATTAAACATCGACCAGGCAAATCAAACGGGAACGCAGATGCGCTTTCTAGAATTACGATTAATTGTATTGAAAACCAATTGGAACCTAATTGGGATTTTGAAAGAATTCTTATTGAGCAAGAAAATGATAAAGATTTAGAAAAAGTTATAAAAGATACGAAACTTTGTAAAAGAAATGATTTTTATTTTGATGATAGAGGGTTATTGTATAAGTTAAGAACGGGTAATGAGCGTCAAGATAGATTAGTTGCGCCTAAATCGATGAAAAACAAAATCATGCATACTTATCACAATTTACCACAAGCAGGTCACTTGGGGTATGATAAAACTCTAGATAATGTAAAACGTAGATTTTTTTGGAATGGCATGTCTAATGATATTAAAGATTTTTGTATTAACTGTTTATCATGTAATCAGAGAAAAACTTCGCCACATATAAAACCGGCACCTCTTCAAAGATTTCAAGAAGTTCTTAAACCGTTTGAACGTGTATCAATGGACATTGTTGGACCCTTACAAACCACCCACAATGGAAACAAATATATTTTAACGTTACAGGATGAATTCACTAGGTATACCGAGGCGATAGCTTTGCCAAACACAAGAGCCGACACGGTAGCAAAGGCACTTGTCACAGAAATTATTTCTAGACATGGTACTCCGAAACAGTTATTAACCGATAAAGGTACAAATTTTACGTCAGCACTATTTAAAGAAGTTTGCAAGATACTAAAAATTAATAAGTTACAAACGACGGCTTATCATCCAATGTGCAATGGGCGCATTGAAAGATTTCATAGGACACTAAAAGACTGCTTATCACATTATGTAAAGAAGGATCAACAGGATTGGGATCAATGGATTCCATTCATTCTGATGGCTTTAAGGAATTCAAAGCACAGAGCGACAGGTGAAACACCATTTTATTTATTACACGGTCGAGAATTTGAGATACCGTTTGATGACGTCACAGAACCCCAGAGGGTCAGGTATGATATTGAAGAAAATTATTGCACAGAAATGTCGTTACGGTTAAGTAACGCTTATAAAGTAGTGAATGAAAAGCTTATTGAAGCAGCCGAGAGAAATGAACGGCAATATAATAAAAAGTCAGCGCCTGTAATGTATAAAGTAGAAGATCATGTGTTTTTGAGAGACGATGCGGATCATCCAGGAATATCAAAAAAATTAGCACGACCATGGATGGGACCATTCCGCATTATAAAGCAAACTTCGGCGGTTAATTTTGTTATTAAAAATTTAATTACAGGTAAAGAACAGGTAGTTCACGCAAATCGCTTGAAGCCGTGTCCTCAAGCCATTGTAGACTCAACAATGCCACTGGAGCAAGAAAGAAACCGACCAGGAACTTCAAATAATAAGAATAAGAATAAAAGTAATCATTATTTTTCTGATTCAAGTAGATTTTTCATCTCAGTAAGCGAAACACCAGAGCATCTACGAGACAAAGCAAAAGAAGAAGAAATACCCGAGCTGCCTCGTACACCAAGTCCGCCGCCAAGCCCAGCACCAGGACCAGCACCGTCAGAGAACAAGAATTCCAATAAGAAATTGAAGTTACAAAGGACAACTTCCAATCGGAGCCAACGAGTAGTAACCCATCCATACTACACACGAAGTAGAACAGGGTCAACGCCTGAAAATACTGCTAAGTCTTAATCAACTTTGATTTATTAAATATGTTTTAATTTTACATTTTTTTTATTATAGGGTTTAAATTAAGTTTAATGTTTGTTTATTTTGTCATAGAATAATGTTCTCAACCATTTTATTTTTGGACATTACCTCTATTTACAAGAACCATGAAACTAGACAAAGGAGCTGCGTCGATACCTACAGGCCGATTTCCCTGGACGCAGCCAACCAGTCAACGGCTCAGGTCAACCGCGTCACCAATTGTGAGAGTCCAGCCACTCCAAGATGATCGAAAATCCACCATCTTGTGCAGATTTGAGCCAGTCATACGTTTTTGTCCTCGGAGTTACTTCGACCCATTCGAGGGTCATAGTAACATCGTAAATGGGGAGGAGTTGTAGCAAGTACAAATGTCCTTGCTATTTGTTAAGCTCATAAAATGGAAGTCTTTTATTGGCAGAGATACAATGGTATGTAACGAGTCAAAAACGTGTCAGATAAACCTTAGAAATTGTAAAATGCTTAAAATATGTCAAAAGAGTTTTTATTGAGGGCGCTGTAGGTATTGCGACCCTTCTAGTACATTTAGAAAGTGAAGTATTTGGAATTTATTATAGTTAGTTTACAACAGCTTGTATAACTTTAGGAATTTAGAAGCCTTGAAATTCTTCTAAGATTCGTTACAGATCTATTATATTGACTGCAGCTGCCTCGTCTAAAAAGTAAACTTTTGTATTTTTGGAGACAAAACAACCTATATTGGAGTCGACAATAAATTGCCTTGAGTTAGGCTGGACGTAAATGTAAGCGCGATTCCAAGAATCTACCCCTAGAAAAAGAGAAAATGTTGCTAAGTTTTAAGCCAATAGGATGTCTAGTTAAACTCGCGTGTTACCGAGTGGGAGGTTCAAATCAGCAGCTAAAGTTATAAATTCGGAAATTTTCAATTATTCAGAGAGTCAACTTAGAGATTTCTAAAAGTCAATTTAAAGACGTCAAAGTTCACCTTCAGAGTCTTTACTTAGACGCGAGAACAACAGTTTGGTTTTTAGCGAGTTTTATATCAAGCTTCAACGACTAACACAAAAATATATTATTTTTGTATTAAAGTTGAATTTAATAAAAACCGGGAGCAACAGTGTACAGTAGTGTTTACCGCTTGAAAAGCAGAGATAGCCAGCCAAGACGTAAGTGTTTTATTTGTATTTTTGAGAACTAATTGTTTGTTGTTATTTGTTGAGGAAACGCAGAAAAGCGTATTATATAATATTTTGTACGAAGGGTTTAAGTGTGGTTATTGGCTGAGTAGAATCGAGATAGAAACGTTTAGAATCGTGGATAGTACTTATTGCAATTTTAAATTATTTAATATTTTGTCTTTGCAATTGTTGTTAAAACCAGTAACTCTTGTTCGTGTGTCGACTCCAGTAGATTTAAATACTTCCAGTTTATAAGTCCCCATTTTAATTAATTATTCATTATTGTATTGTTTATTTTAACTGTTCATTTATTTGTGTTATTCGTAAATGTGTGTTAGTTTTAGAATTAATAATTATATTTTTATAATTTGTTTTTCCAAAGTTCACTACCACCTTTGTTCGGGTTTTTGCCAGTAGTTAATTATACAATTATTGGTTTTTCCTATGAACGCTTAAGGCGAATGTCGAAGGTGTCGTTTTCTTAAATTCATTTATTTTCAATAAATTCATTTTATAGTTAAATCTGTAATTTCTATATTTCTCTAAAACCTGTCTCTGATCCATTCACTCTTGTGTAAGTATAAATTGTTAGTGACCCGCCATATATGTGTTGTGGAAACCGTTCGACGACGTTATAGTGGAAGTCGTTCGCTAATGAAGTAATACTAATTTAGCATTACAATTTAGTTGAACACGAGTCTAATTCACACTTAGATTCACCTTCTATAATCAAAATGAATTGAAAAGTCCAATGGTCCTAACATGACCATTACAAATTTCGTATACTTTACACCTTTCTAAACCTTATTTTCATTTCTTTTTTAGAGTTATGACATTATTGTTGTAATTTCTGATCTATAAAAGTGATTAATTTCGATAAAATCTTGCACACAACACGAACTATGACTTTGTACTAGAAAAACACACAATACTATGTCCTTTTGAAGGACAAATTGGTATAAATGAAAATGTGTCACTATTGCACAAAATAAGAATGCGCAAACCATGAAATGGAATAGTGTTAATTGCGACCCCTGTTATTAAATATTGTAATTACATTTTTGTGTCGATATTTCTGTTAAAAATAGGGACTATTTGGAGTAAATTTTTGCTATAATCTCAAAAATACAAAATGTTGAGAAGAATGACTCATATCATATATGTAAATTGAATAAGAATGTTAGCTTTATTCTATTCTAGTGCAATCGGTATATGACTTAATTACGTAAGTATATCAACAAGTTAATATAATGAAAAACTGGATGATTAATTATAAATAATAGTCGGATACTTTCATATCATGTTGTATTTATTGTAAAATGTCTACTCAAAGGGGGGCACATGCCAGGGTGCCCCACCCACGCCTAAATTCGGTACTGGTTCCAGCCCAAACTTTTATTTCTTCTTCACAAATATTTAATGAAAAAAAAATCATGCAAGTAGAGCCTATTGGAAAGTAAATCCAGTACACCATAAAACGTAATTCAATAATAAAATATTTACTTATTTTCCATTTTAGTGAGATGTTGCCTGAAATCCTGCAAAGTACTTTTTTCGGTCATACTCTATAATTAAATTGTGGGTAGAAATCAATATCCTTTTTCATTTCCCGGTTTCCCCAATTTGAGGATCGTTATTTCGGTGACAATATCGGAATCAAGTAATTAATTCGTATGCAAATAACGCGCGTTTCCTGAAACCTCCCCCTCTACCCCAACTCCGCATTCAGCTGTTCTCCTCTTTGCTGAAATAAATCATAGTGTGCCAGGCGCGTCACGCCGGCCTCTGCAGGCAGATGATTGTCGCGCGTCACTCTACAGTTAACGAAATTAATTGGAGTCGCGTCATTTGTTTCGCCTAGCGCCGGCGCGATTATCTGTCAGCCATATTTCATCCGTCCTTTTGACATTTTTGAGATTCATGTGCACTTAATCAGGAATGATTTGTTGCTTAGCAACTCCTTTCTTTTTACAGGATATAGGATTTTCATGTAAAATATTTCAGGGATATGAACAATGTCGGATATTGCAGTTTTATGTGATCGACTGGGGTTTTTTATTCAGTCAAGTAACGACAAAACACAGCAAAGTGTGGTCTACTAACTATTAGTAATACAAAGTTTCAGGAATTTGTAATGCCTAGTGCACACGGAAAAACATTTTGACATGTTTCCTGAAAAAAGATTCCGGAAACTTCAAAGTTTTAACAGCGCCTATAAAAATGAGGCGTTTTCAGGAAACCTTGTGAAGTGCAACTAACTTCTTATTTGTCAAATCGTCGAATGTGACATGTGATTATAAACATATTTATTGTTTTTCAAAAAAAATCTCCACTTTCTGGAAACTTTTTTCAGGAAACTTGTCACAATATGTTTCTCCGTATGCACTGAGTATAAGGATTTCAAATGAAATTCCCAGTTTTCCACAAATTTTATGACCTCGTTGTACGAGTATGCGTCCCTATACCATTCATCCGATTGCTTCCAAATTTTGCATGAATACTTTTGATCACCCGAGGAAAAATATAGGGAGATCGCGATGTCAGTCCGCCATTTCAAAACAAAATGGTGTTTAGCTATCTCAAAATGAACTGCATCGATTGCGTTCAAATTTAGTACAGTAATAGCTAAAAATCTGACTTAAAGCATATTAAAATGATAGTCTGCCATCTTGAAACAAAATAGCGGCTTGCTATCTTAAAATGTACCGCATCGATTGGGTTCAAATTTTGTATATTACTTAACAGCTAAGGATCTAACTTAAAACATAGTCATATTACAATATCAATCCGCCATCTTAAAACAAAATGGCGGCCATATGTTTCAAAACATACTTAACCAATTCAGTTCTGTTCGGCTCACTGAAATTTACTATTTTGAACATCCGAGAAAAAATATAGGAGCGCATAGGGGGCAAGTACCTGCCAAGAAATACAAAACATTGTAATTTACAAAGATTTATTTCTAATGTGTACACCAATTGAAGTTCAACTGTTCAACCCGGGTAAAGCCAGGTAATTCAGCTAGTTGCTATATAAATATTAAACGCCATGCATTATAATGTGAGTTTAAGGCAGTGATCCGTAGCCAGCGCGGAAGACAGGCAAGCAAAAACTTTCGTCCTTCCTGAAGCTAAAAAGCTGATTTCTACCTACTTTCATTTTAAACATAAAACTATTAGATTATTTATTTGTAAAATTATATCGATGTAACACGAATTTAACCCAGTTTTTTTCGTTTTTCGTTTGCTAAAATTATTAATATTTTTTTGCTAAAATAGATATTTACGTAACATGTACACAAATTGAGTTTTAAAGGACTCACATAATTTAAAGACTCGGCTTGCGCCTCGTCCGTAAATAAATTCGTTCTCTAAAACTCTATATTGCGTACGTGTTACATAAATAACTATCAAATTTGTAGTGTAGTAGGTATGTTTGTCATAGATTGTTCAAAATTTATTATAAAAGTACTAACCGAAGGTAGGATTCTGAATTTTTCAAATTTTATAAAGTTATAAATAAACAATCTGTTCCAGAGAGTTAAAAAATATTTTCTCATAACAAGTTTAAACTTCCCGCCATAACAGCCACCCGGCGATCGTCACTAATTCTCATCCGCAGTGCGTCACGCCTGGCGTCGAAGTCACTTCGTTAGTAAATGACTGTATTGTCTTCCCGTGTCGCTCGTTAGCCTGACATGTTATTAATAACAGTATCAGAGGCACGAGTAGCGAGTAGCGTGGCGGCTGGCACGGCCAACGTGACAGGCGACGCGACGTGACATCTCAGTTTCTAGTTAGCGCTACACGCCACGGCATGGACTCAGGGAAAATGCCAAACGAGGACGAAGAAGCAAGGAGACTTTGCCACGTGCCACAATAAGGAGGAGGAGGTGGTACGTACACGGGGTATGAGGTAATCAGGGGCAGATCTATGTTTTCTTGACGAGAGTTAAAATATTCAAATAATAAAATGCGCCACAGGCAATTTTTTTTCATTCAAGGTCAAATGCCCGTTAATTGAAACTTTCCCTGTTCACTTCTTCATAAGCTGGCGGCATAAAACGAAACACTTGCAATTCGTCAAATTTTGCCAATTTTCTAAAAAATTTTGGTTCCGAAAAAATCGAAGATTACCGATTGAATATGAATAGTTCGGAAATAAATTATGAAACTCGAACGAATCTCGGATAAATATTGAACTAGAAATCTAGCATGATTCTAGACGAAATAGGTATAATGTAAATTAGTCTTCACTACCACATTCTTCAATAATTTTCTATAAACACATAATCGAATTTAGTTTTTACCGCAGTTCAAATCAAGAATTTTATACCAAAATATTAACAAATAAAACAAACTTATATTGAATGTTCTCAGTGAAAACAAATAAATAGATAGGTACCTAGTTGTTAAATGTCAAGTTACCAAAAAAACATAAAATGGGTGCTGCAGGGATCATAATAATCCCCTTCAATATCATAAGATTTTATAATTTATATTAATTTTCTTAATTTTTATTGACTATTACATGATAGACAGATATACTACCTATACAAGAAATTTATATTCTAGAAAAACATATACCACAAATAAAAAAAAACATTAACATTTTAAAACAATTTGCAACATCTTTATTAAAACTTAATAGAATTTCACGCATATACGGACTTAGTAGTTTTAAAAATATGCATGCTTATATAATAAATTTATCCTCTAATGATCGGAAAACATTTAAAATTCAAATGAACGCAAAATTAAGCAACAAAAAACTTAATGTGTTTCTAAAGGTGCAGCTATTGGCTACTGATAACACTGAACAAAAAATCCGGAATATATTCCTGTCTAACGGCTGCAGCTGTTATTGGCACAAATTGCTAATATCCTTCCGGCTACGTTTAATTAAAAACCGTACATTCTGCGACAGAATCTAAACTAGATAATATTCATATTAAAGTTGAACTAATAACTACACCTAATATTTATGATATTTTCGTGAATAGGATAATAGGAACAATGTATGTTGATGTTGGTTTGAGGCTTTCATAAAGTCCAAGCTTACAAATTTTAATATGGATACATATGTTTTAATATTTTAATTTACTTCTCTGTCAATTGGCGAGATTCAGTCTAAAGCCGACCCAACACTATTGCCCTGGCGTATTTGGCAATTATTCACAAATATTTTAATGATTGAACACGTGCAGTCCGACCTCCCCCTTCCAGACTACTGGCGTATACTTGTGCTGTGCTTGTTGGCCAATGCTTGGGAATACTTGCCACGCAATAAGCAAAGCCCTGTTCACACATGGACACATTTGCAAAAAAATTGCATCGTATTTTAAGCAAACATTTTTTTGCCACTGGTCGGTAGTTATTTTTAATAATGATTTTCAAGTCTTCTACATTCAATTTAATCCTGATACTGTGCTAAATGAAGATTGAAACAACAATAAAATATTGAGGACTTTATCATTAACCAATCAAAAGAAAGGCCATTATGAAAGTAATTGTTTACATAATATTTAATACTAATAAATGTCTAATGCCGTATGATACTCCAGTGGTCCAAAAAATGTCTACTTCAAGTAAACTATCCTTAACTTTGCGAATTTTTAAAAAAATATTTTTATTTCATGATCAGCACGTCGTACATTATATACCCTTTAATTTTTTGACCTAAGTTATGGAACGTATAATATTTTAAAATATCTGTAAAAGGGCAATATTTTTTATTAAAAGTTGAGTGTTAAATGTTCTTTTCCATTTTCTATTTGAATTTTGAAGAGAGAACTTAGTAGCTCGCAAATATGAAGCACTCGGCAAATATTAATAATTATTTTGAAAAAATTATAAAATATAGTATAAAAATAAATTAAAAATATGTGTGCCACCCAAACCCCTCCACCTCCACCACTACATTTTGTTCTGGTCCCTGCTGGCCCCTCAAATTTAAAAATCTAGCGCCGCCACTGTTCAAGCATTTAACAAACCCAGCAATCAAAATCAATTGTATAATACCTACATACTATATACATCCTAAAATAAATTTATCGGAAATTGGCAGCAATAATCAATAATTAATATAATGATAGCAAATGCAGAATAGTTCCATAATATCATCATATTGTACATTATGACCGAATTATGACATTATAAATGATTACATATTGTCTCACGGGGTTTAAATTTCAAACATCCGGATTTGTGCATTTGTGGAAAATCAACACTGACAATAACTAATATGATTAAATGTCAAATAATTATACTCAATGGTTATTAGCTATGATTTCTGCAATTATTCTTGATAGGATTATGCTTGTATAGTTAAGTTATATAATAATTATGTAGCAGGTATGGTATATCCATAGAATACATTTTTTGAATAAATGATTTAAAATGCCATAATAAATACTAAACGATGCTACTGATAGAAAAGTTTCGCTCCGACGCATAAATAGACTCTTTGTGGTTTACAGAACATAACTACTGATAATTGCTTGAAACTATTTAAATAGGCATAAATAATTTTACAAGGACCCTAAGAAAATATACTTGCCCAGCCAAGTATTAAACAAAGATGTTATTCTTGGCTTAGCAACTTACGCATGTTACTGCACTGAGCAACTTTCAGTACCTATTTATACATTTCATGAGTTTTACCAGGGTTGTATTGAATGATATATTTTTTATATATAATACGAAAAATTAAAAATATTAGACTAGCCCCGAACTTATATAGGTGCCACAAACTATAGGTAGGTACGTAAAAGGGAGGGAATAAGCCAATAAGCTGTATAGTTATTTCTCAGTAAGTATTATTATTTTACCTAAGAATTGGTACAAAATTATTAATTCGAGAAAACTGTATAACTACTTATACCTAATTTGAAGGTTCTGCTCCAAAATAGTTTCAAATTCGTTAACTATAATTCTCCCTAGGGTAGATTAACAAACCGGTCTTAATCTTGAAATATTCTCAAAACTTGTCCATACTTATATAAATAGATTTAAGCAATTTTCAACTGTAGTAGATACGTACTGTATACTAGAAAGAACCCATTTTTGCGTAAAAGCGAAAATATGTTCACATTAGTAGGTATTGATTAGTATTTATTGGGAGATTTTAAAGTCATTTGTTCAAGGGTATTCTGGATAGACTATACTAGAGTGCCTGGTAACTGAGAGTGATGACATAAGGAACTAGCCGCCATATTTGTTCCAAATGCAGATTACTGGATTGACTATTCAAATCATGACGTCAATCTGTCATTTAGAAACATTCAATTTAACTCTGATACTGTGCTAAATGAAGATGAAACAATAATAAAATAGTAAATTATAAACCGAATTAAAATGACAAAAACAAATAATTGAGATAGTTATAAAAAAAACTATGTGTGTATTTAAATAAATCAAGTTAAACAGTTTGACACTGGAACAAATACTTTATCATTAACCAATAAAAAGAAAGGCCATTATTGTCATCACTCTGTCTTATAGGCACTGTAGACGTCTAGACCATACTTCCTACATACGCACACACAAATCTCTTATAGATCACGTCTTTTGAAGATTCAAGATCAAGAAGTCGCTCAAAAATCGCGAAATCGGAATAAGGGCAAAAGTGTAACTCGCGCCCTCTTGAAGCACGTGGCCATGAAACAAAGTGAGATTAGTAATTTGACCGTTTCATCTGGCTGGTTATTGCGCTTTGTAGATATTAAACCTCCAGCGGCAGGAAGAATAATATAGCAACGTTTCATATAAACAAGAGGATATAACCGTCACGGTTTCGCAAAAAAGGCACAAGATAGCGGACAGAACAATAGAATTACAACGGAATCCGAGCAGAGTGTTGAAAATTTAATGAAAAAAGAAAAAGATGCCCGCTCGTGAAAAAATAAATGCGCCGCCTGAATTCTCCACTTCGGAAATGAATTCAGACGTGGCTATCGCTTATCAATTTTGTAGCGGGTACTTTATAAATTAAGTACTGCGACCCATATTAAATATTAATACGAAGGAACTGCCAAATCTGTCCGGTACATACTAAAAGCAGATTTGTCATTGCCAACAGTATGAGTACCTATATGCTACACGATTCCAAATAATGTGAAAAGATACTCGTAGATGCAATAATAAATCAAATTTTATTCTGTAATGATATTAATCTTAAATCTTGCATTGTTGCATTCTTGCATTACAATATAATTTTTAGTAAATCATTATAAAGTAAAATAATTCTTCATCGTTGGACAACCCTAAATACTGAAAACTTGGTTAAAATTTTTCTATAAAATAGGGACTATGTTAAGACAAATTTTATTAAAATTTTGTAAGCTTAAGTTACCTACGATCAAAATTTGTTCGTGCATTGAGACAATAATCGGAAAAATATTCCTCATTATATTTAGGTTTTAATTTAAGAATTTGAAACAGAATTCAAATTTCGAAACATTTTAAGTCATCTTCAGGAAGCTAGTACCGAATTCTGCCTAGGAGAAATACATAATTTTATTTTTATTGCACACATAATAAAGAACAAGATAATAAGTAATCGCACTATTAATTTATTTTATGCAATTTTTACGTTTTAAACTGCTATTATTAACTCCATAGCCAACAACTTTAAACAACTGTTTATTCGCTAGTGAATTAATTTTTGTTTAAATCACTCAACACATTTATTAATCACTCTGACATTTTAAAATGTCATTATTACCTCAAAAATGTATAAAAACAATGACAACTTGTCACTGACGAGTGGCGACTACTTTGATTAGTTTTTTTTTGTTATGTCAATATAAATTTATAATTCATATAGGTATTTTGAATAATTTCGTCAAAATTGAATAAAATATTGTATAAACCACGTGAGATAAAAATGTTTATTCACTCGAAGAAATTATCTAAACTTTCATCTCCTGAATAAACATTCATGTATCTCATTTGGTGTATAAATATCTATTATATTTGTCATGATGTCATGTAATCCTGAGAATTAAAATATTGTATATTTTACCTAATCCAAGAAGCATAAAAAAATGTGCCTAAATTATTATGTTTATGAATATAAAGCACACTGACTTATGTGTGACCAAACATGACTATTCCTTTAATTGAGGCTACTGCCATTTTCTACCTTTAATCCATATCTGGCTGAAACATTCGTAAATACAAACTGAAACCAAATACTATCTTACTATTATTATTAGTTATCTTTTTAAATCTCTTTAACCTTTTCGGATAATTTATTTTTTTAAAACTGAACTGCACTGAAAACTTATCTTTAAATGAATTTTTGTTTTTTAAAGTCCTAAATACATTTTTTTGAATTAGGCTACTGGGCCTAGAGGAACACACTGTAACTTTAACGGCCATTATAAATCTCCGAGTATCTCCGTCACAACAGTCAGTGAACTGTGCTTTAACATGCTTACCCTATCTCTTTTATTCAAATTAAATATTCATTATTTCTGTTATTATTCAATATAATCGTCTACCGTGCTCAGCATCGATCGGGTCGTAATCTTCCCTGAATAATTCACAAAACATTGGAATAAAAACAATCTCCGATCCTCTCGTGTTTCATTTATCAGAGTACAACGAAGGTCAAGTGAAATTTCCAAGTTCTTGACAGACATCGCCTTAACATCCACTTATGAGCAAACCAGCGGCGTTCAAGCGTTTGCGTTCGCGAGCAGCAGGCTTAGGAATGACAAATGAATGACAGGTCAAGAGGGGCGAACTTCCATCTTGACGTTCGAGAATTACGATTCTTGGTGGCGTTATCGGGTTATTACACTGCAACCTCTGCCGGAGACGACCGAAGTTGCAATCACATTGTTTTTGGTGAGAAAGAGTTTAAGGGATGTTTTATTGATGTTCAAGGATTACCTGGATCCGAGGTTTTGGATTGCAAAAACTATCACATCAGGAATCATTAGTTTTGTTTGAAAAAGTGAACGGATCTTGACTTCTCCCATGAAATGAAAGTTTGATACTATCCATTGGACAAGATAAAATCTTCAGAACATTTCAGGAATGTGAATATCACGCTTCTTATTATTATAATTTACCTATTAATATCGTACCGATTACTAATGTCCGCCCTTAGTAATACCCCAATGTTCGTAATTTAGAAATAACATCCCAATGTTAGTAATTTGGTACTAATATCCCAATTATGTGTCCCATGTAATTCTCTGACATGTTTGTATTTAGTATGTAATTTTAGACTTACCTACGTAATATCACTTAATGTATACACGAATAAAAATTTTAATTATCCCATATGGATGATTTATGTCAAGTGGATGTAATACTAAATGTCCATGATTCTGTGCGATGAAATTTTAAAAAATCTACTAAATCACTATAGGATTTCTACAACCTCAAATTATCCTTTTTAAACTTTAACTTTAATGGTATTTCCATAATTGTCATTTTTGGAACTTTAACAATTTTAACAATAGCTTCAGTATTATATTTTGATAATTTTAAAGTAATAAAGTCCCATAGTAAAGTTTTGATACCACTTATAAAATATGGTCCATTACTGAAATGATAAAATTCAAATGAATATTTTACGTTATCGAGAAGGAATCAAAATAAAGAGAACGACAGACAAACCGACCTTTTTCAAAATTGTTTTTTTTAAAGGTGATAAAATATGGTCATCAAAATATCGACATTTATTTAAATAAAATACTTCTAAGATAACAATATATTCGTATAGTAGGTACGAGTAAGAATGTACTACAAATGTAGGTACTACTTAATATCTACAAAAAATATTTTTTTCCATAGCTGATGTTAAAGTAAAATCTGAGTAGATAAAGTAAAATTTGAGTTAGATAAAGTAAAATTCGAGTTTTTTTACATTTTTCCTTTAAATTCGTTTTCACACATTTCTCCATCCTCTACGAAAAAAGTAAGATGATAAAAAACATTACAAACAAATTTTGAAATTGCGTTTTGATAATAATTGAATTTAAAATTGGTTTTATTATATTTTTTCTTTAACATCCACTATAGCAAAATATATAATTTTATACACGATAAAATTATATTATCGATTCGAGACAAATAATCACTCGCTGCTTCGTCGCTCGTGAATTAACATTTTTCTTTCGTCAGTAAAAAATAATTTTATCGTCTATTATCTATTGCTGTTTGAAATAGATTAAGAACACGTAAAATAAGCTGTATTTCATTAGGAATTAGCATAACATTCTAGTTGCCATAAAATTTTAGAGTAAAAAACGTCGACTGGTACATGACTGGTCAATTCTGATGTTAAAAATTAGTGTCTTTGAAATGAAGCTTCTTGATCGAAAAAGATTTTTTTATACTTTTTGTTTGTGATAGCTATTCTTACTAACCTAATAACTAAAATTATTTCATCAATGACGTATTATAACTTGAACATTAAATTTTTTCCTAAGTTTAGGCACTCGCACAATTTATTCACATTCTCAAATAATAATATAGGTCAGGTACCATTCGAAACCAATTTGGTGACACGCACCACAGAAAATACATGTTGTATAGATCTTCCATTTGCGTCTCGCGCTGTGACACTCACACTTGTATATTCATAATATGTATGAGAGGGGTAAGCGATGCATGACGTAGAAGAGGAGAGGAGAGAACTTCGGGTTGAATTGTGTCGAGTTGGGAAGGAAAGAGGCGAACGAGGCTCACCATTGTGCCTATTCTCCCGCCGCTCGATCCGAGATTAATGTGAAGGCATCTATCAAAAATATGGCGCACATGAAATATTTTTTCGCCGCTGAAACTTGTATTAAAAGCTCAGCAGAAGCGGAGTGATGCGTAGATGAATACATCTCGAACGCGCTCCAGTTTTTCATCTCTTCGACATCGGCGCATACATAATTAAACTGGCGCCGTGCCGCGGATAAAACCGTGGATATTTTCAAACGGATGGAGTTGTTACTTTTTTTAATAACATTCGATACAAAGCACCGGAACTTCATTCAGCCAAGTGATGCAGGATTCAAAAGCGGAGAATAATGCCTCAACTTTTAACTATTTTTAGAAACTAAATGTAAAAAACTTACTCCATTTATAAAAGAACGGATTTTATATGATGAAAAGAAAGAAAGACTTATACCAGCAGAAAACATGTTTATTTTATAGTACAAACGTAGTAGTACTATCAAATAACTAGTATTCAATAGTAATAATATCAAGGGACCATTATTTTGCTACACATTTTCCTGGTAACATTTCGGGACAAACAACATGTTCAAAATACTGAGCTGAAAGCGAGGGATTTTATTGTTAAATTTGTCGAGGAATGTTACCTATAAGCAACAATCTTAAGAAATAATTTTACCTGCAAAATAATGAGACCGAGATATATTTTATTAGATTATTTCCCAAATAAACAGACACAAAATATGATCTAATCGAAGTTATGCTGGAGTGCCCTAATATTTTTATTATTAAATGTTTTTTAACTCCGGAGTAAGCATAATTTGACACTGCTGCAGACGAAAGAAAACGTACTCGTACATAATTCAAGGTAGGTATCATCTAAGGCCCTGTCAAAAAAGGATTATTTCATGCTTCTGAATTTTGAATCCTGGTAAGAATTGCCTGTCTTCAATAAGTCTTAGAAAAGAAGAATTTCTAATTCAAAGCATGAAAGAATCCTCAAAGAATCCATGCTTATCTAATCCTGGGAAAATAACTTACTGTGGTGATCGACTTATTAAATCAAATATTGCATTTATTGTAGAAAGAGAGTACACAGGAATGCAGTCAAATTGAAACTTTATTGATCTAAGGCCAACGTTTCGCCACCTCTTGTGGCATCATCAGGGCAAACTACGAAAACAAAAAATATCACATACACAATTTGTAAGAAATATACAATGTAACACTTACAGATTTAAAAAATATACAAAAATTAATCATCAAAGAGATGTTGTCAAATATAAATCAAAAAATCGAGCACTTCTCTCCATGCACTCACAGAAAACAAGAAACATGAAAAGTGAGGAACAAGTGGAAACTAGTCATTACCAAGAATCAGTTAATCATTTAAACAATTTGCAGATGTGACAGTAGATCTACTGTCACATCTGCAAATTGTTTAAATGATTAACTGATTCTTGGTAATGACTAGTTTCCACTTGTTCCTCACTTTTCATGTTTCTTGTTTTCTGTGAGTGCATGGAGAGAAGTGCTCGATTTTTTGATTTATATTTGACAACATCTCTTTGATGATTAATTTTTGTATATTTTTTAAATCTGTAAGTGTTACATTGTATATTTCTTACAAATTGTGTATGTGATATTTTTTGTTTTCGTAGTTTGCCCTGATGATGCCACAAGAGGTGGCGAAACGTTGGCCTTAGATCAATAAAGTTTCAATTTGACTGCATTCCTGTGTACTCTCTTTCTACTACAACACGCACAGTCGCTTAACATTTTCCTTCATTGCATTTATTTATTGAATATAAGCCATACTGAAACAATTTAAATCTCAAAAAATATTGAAAATAGATAATTTCTAGTTTTCAGTATTCTATTAAAAGTGTAGTTTTTAAAAATTATTTCACTTGTAAAACATAAGTAAATTCAAATTAAAAATGGCTCAAAAAAATATTTTTAACTTTTTGCAATATATCAATAAGTGCAAAAAATAAAAGCCCAGAACGATGCTATGTTTAAAAAAAGATTTAAATTTGATTTCTACTCCTGGTATTATTAAAACATCATTTAACGAAAACGAACTGGTTTTCATGGCGCTAAATATCATTTTAAACACACCTCGACAAGCCGTTTTCAGTCACGAGCTGAAAATAGCAACTGACATATTAAACACGAAGTGAAGTGGGTTCCTATATTTGACATTCAATTTTTCTGAACAAATGAGCAAAATTAATGTTTTCTTTCAAATATTGTAATTTTTTTCAACTTTACAGTTAAATACACTTGCCTAAGTAGAAGTTTGTATCATTATGATTTAACCTAAATGTTCGAATTATTTTAAACGAAATTTTACATATTTATAAATTTATTTTGTTTAATTTTTGGCTGGAAAAAATGTATAGTATGTGACTCGATATATAAACTCTCTATTATAGCCACTTGTATAAAACATAAATAAAATCTTGCACAGTTACTTAGTGAAATGTATTGAAAATTCAAGTTAAAATCTACAAAAATGATTTTAAGACTGGGTTGGTTTGTATAGACGCTATAGATAAGCTTCTAAAATTGAATCAAAGTTCTCATTTGAGATGAAAATGTTAAGAAAGCCATGATTATTAAGAATTTCTAAATTAATTATCCAACATCTTACTAAACATCTAACTATAATAACCACCACCGCGTCGCATAAAATTCCTCCGAAATCCCGTAGGGAAGCAACAATACAACAAAACACAGTGTAATAAGGAATGGCAACATAGCAGACTGCGCCAGTTGATAAATGACGGTGTTAAGGGCAGATAATAGCCGCGTGGCCATTGAAAATGAGAAACACATTGTCGCCAGTTGAACCTCATTACGGCGTATCCTGTTGCTGGGGAGAAAAAGCCGCTTGTCTGCCTGCTGTAGAGTATCATAAACTAAACAGGGCGTAAAAACTACTTTGGGTGAGTAAAGCAAAAGTAGGTGACGAAAATGGGGAGAAGAAGAATTTATTTAAAATAACACTCTCAACGTTATAATCCTACTAGGATCATCTTCAGCAGCTACAATATTAAATTACATCAGTTATTCAGAAATTAATATAGACAGTTAAAATAATAAGGTATCTATTTACAGTGGTGTTTCTTGATACATATTAAAATAATAAATAAATAACATTAGGAAACATTCACATATCACAAAAGACCGTCAATACATAAAACACCGTTGAGAAAAAACATAATCAACAATAATGGAGCAAATAAAATCATAATCAATTTTCGTCTCTTTTTCTTATCATTTTGTCTTGTACTTTTAATTTGTTGACCATCCGAAACCTTCGAAGTTTGCTCAATTAAGGAGGTTCCCTAGACATTTAAAAAAATGTTCTAATGAAACCAAACTTTGAATTTATGTTGTCTGTGTCATAAAAATGATACCTGAATTTTTTGGAAATTTTTGACCACGTAGTTTGAACGAAATTAATTGTTAAATTTTAATATTTTACATGGGCTCTTATGGCTTTCCATTAATTGATTAAAAACAAAGATGTTAGAAATGTTCTATTTACTTAATTTTTGGTATATAAACGTATGCAAGCACGGACATCAATTTCCCAAAATTTGAAGAAGGTTGACCACATAGTTGTAACAATATTGTCGATTGAACAAAAAATCTTCAAGCATT
The DNA here is from genome assembly GCA_947534325.1 of Agonum fuliginosum. Taxonomy (NCBI): domain Eukaryota; kingdom Metazoa; phylum Arthropoda; class Insecta; order Coleoptera; family Carabidae; genus Agonum; species Agonum fuliginosum. The sequence continues at coordinate 9,186,308 of OX384029.1, read as the reverse complement.
TTTTGATTAGTGAATTAGAAATTATTGTAAAAATATATCACCGCAACTTAACGAATTGCAATATCAACTAACACCCGTTGACCGAATTTTGTTTTACATTAATAAAAATATTTTTATTTTCATATTCGCCCTTAAGGCTGATATCTGAGTACGCCACTGCATGTGTAGGGAACCTCCTTAATGTTAATTATATTTTTTCTCAACGGTGTTTTATACATTGACGATCTTTTGTGATATGTGAATGTCTCCTAATGTGATTACTTTATTATTTTAATATGTTTCAAGAGGCAAAGATATTTTTCAAATTGACTCCACTGTAAGTACCTAGTTATTTTAAGTGCTTATATTAATTTCTAAAAAACTTTTGTAATTTTATATTGTAGCTCCTGAAGGGCCGTCCTAAGATATTTGGCGCCTGTGGGCTATTTACAAAAATGCACTCCACTTCATTAAAAAAATCAAGGGTGAGAGCGTGTTTTAATTTTAAACACTGATTATGATGCATGTGTAATAAAAAAGATCTTTCATCACTGAAATTTGAAGCTGCAACTTAAAAAAATGCGTATTGTTATTGCATTTGAATAAATAATTGTCCTCAAACTAGGTTTTAAAGTTTTCATATTTCGCCCCAAAAAGCTGGATCCCCGGGCTATAGCCCATTTAGCCCTGTGGTTACAAGTACTGGGTGGTAAAAACAAATGCTTAATGTTTGTATTTGTGAGATATGCAGAAGAGGCCATATAAAATGAAAGTCCAAGAATTAACCGCTTCGGAGTAATAGATAATTTAGCTTCAATATGATAACTGCTCAGTTTTTGTTAACTAATTATTCCATTATTTCACATAGATTTCTACTGTTATTGTTTCATCAAGTTAGAAATAGCTACAAATTGTCTTTAAAAAACACCGAAGAATAATTTGTGGATATTTTTACTGTCTGTAGATCTTATCTTAATGCAATTGTTTTAATTAATCTCAAGATGGCTCGCTTCCCTATGTTGCTCTTGAATTCCGTTAGCTTTCTCGAGAGTTATCTATACTCTAAGTAAGACCTGCTTTCCTGTATTTACCCTAAAAGATATTGTACGGAATTCTCCAGGAGATTACAATTTTTCTGCTATAATCTTCTTACGAGATTGAATACTACCTATATACAGAAAGTTTATTTAAGTAGAACGAGTATAAAGGTCTTCAAATTCATAAATCCACTTTTCGCAACAGCGTGAACTTTTATTCTAGTGTTTTTTGGTTCACAAATAAGTTGAGAGCTTTTAGTTTGATCCAATTAGGAAAAATTGTTTTTAAAATGTTGACTTTCTATTCGTTTTTCTGTTCACTACTTTGTACAACAATTTCTGAGCTACTTTAACAAACAAAATGCAACTTGATATATTGAAAAATTTACTGGAGCTTCATATCCTGTCTTTCTGTCTTTTATTATAATTTTTCGATTTTGTACTTAGTTATCTTTATATTTTTAGTTCACTATTTTTCCGAACAAACACCTATAGACCGGGAGCTCATGACAGGTGATGGTCTCCGATTTCATACAGCATGCCTTTTGGAGGATAGATATTGACCCTATGACAAGAAGAAAAGCGGGTATTAAACCCTTGCACGTTGCACGCTTTACGGTCAAATGGAAAATTGCATTTTTTCACTAGCACAATTTTTGTGTGTTTTTCTCTGATTTAATAATGCATGCCCTTTTATCAAAAGAAACTTAAACACGTTTAAAGTCTTAAACATTATAGGCATGCGATTCGCATGATCCCAAACGGCTCAAATTGTCACGTGATCTTGTAATAAAAAAGATGACTTTCCGCGTTTTCATACAGCATTCCGATGAAAAGAATTAATATTTGTGTCATAAAACACCTATAACCAAATTGCCATGTAGTCGTTGGCCCAAGGATGGAAAATTTCGGAAAAGTTTGTGCAAGTGAAAATGCAATTTTCCATTATGACCGGAGAGCGTACAAGGATTTAATACCCGTTTTTCTATGTTGTCATAGGATATGCTATCCTCCAAAAGGCATGCTGTATGTAATCGGAGAGCATCACCTGTCATGAGCTCCCGGTCTACTACATACCTTTAACTTTTCTTCTTCACATTTTTGTACCGGGCACAAAAAACAAAGTATTAATAAATTGACTAAAAAACTTGATAGATTATGTTTATATTCATTGCATGTATGATACTTGCTAATCTACCAATGTACTTTTCCATTCAATATGCAATATCATAATTTTTAAAAAATCTGCTGTGGCCAGTACACGACCTCTCGCCAAATTCTGCTTATTCTACTAATCTCGAGACTACTCTAAAAATTAGTTTTACTTACATTTTAATAGTTTCATGTTCATGTAATACGTAAACGATAATGTAAACCAAGATGCAAGCAAAAGATGTCAACTGTACTGTCACTGTCAGAATAATTCAAATTTTATGTAGAAACAAATTTAATATCATGGACAACAAGATAGAATATGAATTGTACTTTATTTTATTGTTAAATACTACCAGATTCAGCAAATTGTATTTATAATTACTGTACCCATAGATAATTATATTTTCTTTTCTTTTTAATTGCAAAAATTGTCATAAATAAATAATGTACCAATATATTTAAGGAAAACTTTATAAAGGATCAAAAAGTACTACTTCCGGTTTGCGGATTTCTACCAAAATGTTATCCGGTGTTAAGATACTTATCAAAACCTTAAATATGAAATTTGGTTATAAACGGTTTGATACTTTTTAAGTTATCGTGGACGAAAAATCGTCGGTTCATACAAACGCACACACGCACACACACACAGACATCATCGTGAAAATAGTAAATTCGTATTCTAGAGACCCTGAAACGTGCTTATCCACCAAAAACTCATACTCGAAAATTTTGACCCATTACAATACCTCTCTTATAGAATATGAGGCGAGAGGTAAAAATAACGTAAAATATTCGAGATAAAATTCACAGTAACTATAAATAAAATATTATCATAATCTACTATGCAATGCTTCAAATTGATTGGGATTTCAATGAATTTTATCTACTTGCAGTGCCGTATTACCCAATAGGCTCGTAAGGCACGTGCCTAGAGAGCCAACCGACCTTGGAGACCTCCAACGTCGGCAAAAAAAATTAAATTTATATTTATAATTTTAATCGTATCATCAACTGTTATTACCTTTTAATATGCAACATTAATTGATAATTATCAACAACATAATACTTTAGTTAGTATATGTTTGATATTTATACTTCATTAGTTACGGATTTAATACGTTAGATACAACCATAATAACATCAAAACCTTCCATAATATGCGAACAGTCAAGTGATTGACAGATAAAATTGTTGGATGGTCAAAGAGACTAGGTTTCATCTCGTCGCTTAGCAATATCCCCGGTATTATAAATCGCATAATATTATTGTTATATTAATAGCTATAAATTTTATTTTTTGTGTATGATGAATTCTGCGGAAATATTTTAAAATAATCTGAACAGTGCTAATTTTTATCATTTAATAATTCAAATTATACATTGATTAATACACAAAAATAAAAAATTTCTTTTGAAATCGATAATATACATTCGTCGGCAGACGGGTATAGAGAGATTTTTAAACAGTTAACCCATTGACTGTAATAATTTATGTAAAATTATTTATCAAAATATGGCAAGGTTTTATTTCATTCTAAAGCCATGTAAGCTTTGCATTTGATAGCAAGAGATGGGCCTTAATATAGTAATAAACTTGAATTTGCTTTAAAAATTGACTAAGTATTCGGACTTAATAAATAAATTTGCCCCGGGATGTCTGAACACGGCACTGTTTACTTGTCTAATTTGTGGTATAAAAAACGCGAATTAATAAAAATATGTCAGCATTCATCATTTTTATGTTCTACGTAACAGTGAAACAACACCGGTAAATTACTTAGTATCAAGAAAATGTCATGACATTTAAAATGTGTTTCTAGATGTCAAATTCATTTACAGGGAAGTCGTACTATTACTACCGGATACAGAAAATTAATTTCTAACATAACAATACAATGTTACAGCAATATTAATGAACGTTTCCGATAAATTTTCAAAAATACCAAGTCACGATATGAAAATAAATTATAAATTTCAATTCCCAGCAGCTATCAGTCTACAATACTGTTTTATTTCTTTTCAGCAGTGACAAATGAATTTCTGTCTACGCTTTCTTGATTAAAAATACTATAAAAATCACAAGAGCGATGACTTTCCAAAATTACCTTTAGTCAAACGGCAGAAAATATTAATTTTTCACGTCAAATTCCTCATCATTATTCTTGGCGCAAGTTAACGCCGCCATTAATTACCGAATCTCAAGTGGCGCCGCCAGATGCTGGCGTCGGCGTCTTGAAGGCATCGCGGCGCCAGAGTTTTACAAAGCTCTATAAACGCCATGACGGAAATATTTTACAATAGACGAAACTAATGTAAACTTCATTTGCATACAAGCCAGCCGTCAACAACAAAAGTATCACAAATGTTGAAATCAGAAGAGAAATAATCATGCTTGTTTAAAATAAATTTTGAATAACCGATTAATTTTATTCGGGTTACAAATAAAGGTGCTCAATATATCTGGCTATATTTTAAAAACTTACTGATCATAGAACAAATTTGTAAAAACAATCGTTTATTTAAAAGCACTTTTTCGCAAGAAGCACATTTTTGATTGTATATCTTAACTATGAATGGAATGAAATTAAATTTTAATGTATAATAGTTATCGTAACTATGAATGGAATTAAATTAAATTTTAATTATTTGTGCAACGGCGAGAATAGTAAAATTCCATATCATAACTGTTTGATCAAAAAAACCTGAAAACTAAAATTAATGGGAATTACCTTAGTTTCGTGAGAAAGTTGAGCACAATATGCCTTTAAAATATATGCACAATGCATAAAGCTGTGAATCAGTCTGTAGTTAAGAAAATAAAAAAAAATGTAAATGCGTACATTACCATTGTACCTGTAGTTGCATTCGGATTTGTAGATCAGCAATAAGTTGAAGAAAAATTTCTTACCTGCAACAAAAAAAAACTAAGTTACTTACAGAATTATAAATTAAACATTGGTAATTTATTGCAATCAACGAAAACTGGATCGAACCGCTGCTATTTTAGTGAAACCGGAATCAAACCTAAACCTGTCAAACTAAAATTTAACATTGTTTTGTTAAAAGTTAAAATGCTAAACATTTTTTAGAAAAATTGTTGAATTTTCTTCAGATTAGTCACAGTTTAGATTTTAGAAATTTGTTTTCCAACAACTCTTCATACTACGGTGATTTTAAACAAGCAAAGTAAAAGATTGCCTACTAGTGGCACTGATCAAAATTAAACTCACTAGTGGGTAAATTGTTACTTTGCTTGTTGGAAGCGACCATATAGTAACGATGTTTTAGGTTGGAACTTAATATTTAAAAAATATTAAAGCAGTTATTAGGAAGTGTTGGATAAAACGTTATACTTCACACGTGGACAAAAAGGAATGACCCACTCTGCTTTCGGCCTCGTAAGTTAAGATTTAACTCGTGGGTAATTCCTTACTTTGCCCACTTGTAAAGTAAATAACTATTATTTTAGGCCAAAACTGGGACTAATAGATATTTTAATGAATTTATTGTTATTCAATAAATCATTGAACCAAACCCGGAATTTTAAAGAAAAATGAAAACCGGAACGAAACCAAACTATAGAATAGTGAACAGCAAACCGAATCTGAATTTGTTATTTTGTGCGGTTCGAATCCCTGATTTAAAATGATAAAAAACCTTACACACTTCTGACAATTTGTTCAGAATATCTTGTAGGTAAGTAAGATTAAATATATATTCTGGCTGCAACTTAAATATTGTTAACTCATTATTCGATCATTATGTATAGTTAAACCGAACGACATACTGTTACCATAATTTTTGTCTATTTTCTACCAGACTTTCTATCCAGACTCATTTTACTTAGTAATTACTTCGACTTACTAAGATAATTATAATAATTGTTGTTATTTTATTTCAGACATGATTCGCTTCAAATAATTTATATTGTGTGTAGATTTTTAAGCCTGCTTAGTCATTAAATTTCATTTTGCAATTTAAAATATATGAAATGTAATAACAATAAAATAAATTCAAACAGAAAATAAATAAGCACAAATAATAAACCGGCCATTTCTAATTTATTTTTAATGTCAGTCCAGTTATTCTTGCTAAAAATAATACCACAACATGTGGAGTGCTGGTTTTTCGGATTTTGCGGTTAATTCCAAGGGAATGGGTTACAGAGGGGAAATGTTCGCTAATTCAGATTTGGTAATATCGCGATCATTACAGCCAAGGGCATAAACAGATTTTGATTATTTTATAATTAGGAACAACAAAATACAGCAGAAAGAGAAACAGAACAGCCAGGGCCGTCGCTAGGCATTTGGCCGCCCATGTGCAGTAATAATTTTGGCGGCCCGTAGAAACAATTTTTTTTATATTTTTTAATGCATTTTCTATTATTATTGAAAAGAGATACCTATAAGTGCCTACTACTAAAATATTAATAGAAAATGCGCCGCAGGCGAAAATGTTTTCTGTTCAAGGTACTAACCATAGATGTTTATATAAATATTTTACTAATTGTATATTTTATAATAATAATACTTACTTAAAAAACAAGTTTTTCTTAGAGCATTATTAGGTTATTATTTTCAAATTTATTAAGATCAATACAGTGTTGAACTGGCATAATTCCCCTCGTAGGGAACAATAATTGTTATTTGGCCCACAAACTCCCTTCCTAAAATAATAATATTTTTTGGGTGTACTGTAGAGAAATAATTGACTTACTTTAAAAGAAGCACAACATAGCTTTGAGTTAAGGTTGGGATAATGTTTCGTAGTCGTATTATAAAGGTTGAATAAAATGATGCTAAAATGTGCCGCAGGATAATTTTTTAATAGTTTGAATTGAATTGCAACTCAAGTCAAAGTGAGGTGATGACTTTTAATAAGTATTTGAAATGCTTCATTTTAAAAACATGATTTAATTTAATGCTGGTACGAAAAACGGGAAATTTTGTTGCAAATTTAGCTTTATTATCATTCTGCGACCATCAATTAAATTTAATCAGAAATACCTGTAATCCCTTATACAAATTTATGTAATACAGAAGAGTAAAAAAATGTGAAAAATGTTTCAAATCGATTTAAAATACTGCGGGAAGAGTACCATTAAGAGAGAATTTAATTAAAAATTGGAGAGATTTTTGTTAAATTGCGAAAATGGAAGGGTTTTATAAATTTCTTCGCATTGCTGGATTCCTTGCTGTAAAGAATGCTAGCTTAGGGAAATGCAATTATATTTTAATTCTTGACTTTTCGTGCTTCGCATAATTTAGAATATTTTGTTTGAATGCTGGATCGATAGCATTCCTGGCAAAAAGAAAATAAGTAGATTCTAAAGAGTGTGCATTTCAGAGAATTTCTATGGAGATTTGTTATAATTTCAATTGTCAGAAGTCACAATTATGAAAACAAAAACAAAGCAGACATCATGACAAAAATAATTAATGCCATTAATAAAGTGCGCCAGTTGGTAAGCATTTTTACAGTAACGATCAGTAAAATATAGAAATATGTTTTTTTAACTTATTTATTTATATTAAGAGTTTAAGTTTGAATAATATTTATAATTTTACAAGAGTTTGACAATAATCATTTACCTACATAAGTGCGGTAGGTTTAATTTTACAACACGAGGTTCTATATTAAAGTTAAACTACGAAGCACGCCTTATGTATTATATTTTTGGCCGACATTCTAATATCGTATTTTCCATAAGGGTGAGATGAGTGAGATATATTTTTTGACATTTGCATTAAAATTTATTTCTGTTAATTAGCCCTGGAACAGCTGCTAAGAGATGGCACCAGCAAATGTCACATTTAAATATAATCTATTTTATTTATTTTAGATTATTGATTTATTGAACAATAAATTGTGTAAAGCCCGTTTTACCTTACACTAAATCTTGAATAAGATCTTGGTTAATTTTTGGAACAATCTAAATTGTGTAATATCATACAGCAAATTGTGTGAAATATTGCATTGCTTCGTAAATTGTCTGAAAAAATAGATAAGCGCGACTGTCAAATTATTATTATATGCGAACTGCGCAGAATCACAAACTAAATATTGTAGGTAGGTATATAAAATTGTCTCAGTATAAAATAGAGTTCAATAAAAACAAAGCAATTTATTGCTCAAGATATTGTTCAATTTGTTGCGCAATTTCTTGTTCAATATTTAGCGTAGTGTAAAACGGCCATTAAGTAGCGTTTTGTGGGCTCTCTTATTTATTACAAAGTAACTTTTTTTAATAACCTCTTAAAGCTAAAAAATTTCGAGTTTCTTTACCGCATAGGTGTGGTAAAATCATGGCCATGTGTTAAAACGCAACTATACTCGGATTTATATACAAACATTCAAAGAAAACATCTAGCCAGTGCACTCTGCTATCGAAAACTAAATCAATTATTACATGTGCTGTATTTGATAAGTTTAAATTAGATTAAGAAATTTATGGGTCTATTCTGTATGTTTCTATAAGCGCTATAAGCTCTATAACTGCCGTTAGTTACATAATGTAAGCAAATTGCGATTCTGTATGTTTCTATAGCCACTATAGAGTTATAGAATTTCTATAAGTTTTATGGACAGGATTTCCTGGCCATAAGTCGTTACAGCGCTCTATAACCTAACAAAAAAATGAATAATTTCAATCCAATGCCAGTTTTTATACATTTGTTAATGGATGAAGACTACAAAAGGTTTGTTTTAATTAAATGTGATTTTGAGTTAAAACGTATGTTATTATAAAAAATTTAATACAGAAATTACATGCGGTCAGAAAGAAAATTTTTAAGAGATCGACAAAATCCATTTGATATTCCGGATGACATTTTCATAAATTATTACCGTTTAAGTAAACCGTTAGTAGTTAATTTAAATAATAATTTACAAATTCATGTTTTACCACCATCGCGAACTACTGCTATAGGTACCAATTCACTTGAAGGTATTAGAAACTTTAAATTATAAGCTTTTGAATGAAACGACCGTTTACCATACTCGGTGAGGTACAGTCGAGGACACAATGTTTAAAACAATATAAAAAAATTAAAAGTTGTACTTCATCGATTTTGTTCATTTTTACGAGTACATGGCCGATTAAGCATATCAGTGTTCTAAATAAATCCTCTACATTGTTCTTGTGTTGCGCATTTAGCTTAGTAGGTATATAAATTTGCATATTATCAGGAAGTTTGTCATAGGATGCGCGTGCGACGTGCCTTATGGCACTGCAAATGAGTTCACGTTTGTTTTAATAGAGTTTTAATTCTCGTAATAACTTACCGGCAGATAGTTAAATGTTTCTGCCTCATCTGTTTCGCTCCGCTGTGCGATATTTGCATACAACACACGGAGAACGAAACTTCATTAGCTCGTTATGTTTAGAGATAAATATTCCAGGTACGTATTTTATATAGTGATAGCTTTCCGAGCTTTCTGGATTGAAAGTAAACATGAACAAACTAATACATTAGCTAACCGATAAACAAACTTGAGGTCATTAACTATTAATTACTTATTTTATCAAACGATTATTTATGAATGAATATGTTATGAATGCCGCGCCAAGAACTAAAATCTGTATTTAAATCTATTTACAAGTATTTTAGTTACTTATTATATTGAAACAAAATGCGAAAAGAAAATTTTAATAAAAATCAAAGTTCATTCCTCGAGCGGTGAAAAATTTTGGAAAATTATTGTGTCAAAATTTCGCGATTTACATATTTCGTTAAAAATACCACGAGATCAAAAGGTAGATGGGTATTTGAGAAATTTCTGAAGAGCGAAATTTGTAAAAAAATACTCGGGAGGTATTTGGTAATATTATTCAACAAGATTAAGTAAATTAACTCTAATTCCGTGTACCTACAATATATTATTATTTTCACCGAATTATTGACATTGAATATTTAGATATTTAATATTTCGTCTTGACGACGGGAATATATTCAGTACAATTGTATAAAATTTCGACCTTGCCCTGATTGGTCTAAAGCGATGACGTGTAAACACCGTATTGGCTTTTTTCTTTAAGTTAAATAATCAAATAAATTAGGAATAAATATCATAGTAAAGTATTTAAATCTTGATTATAAAAATAGCAGTGTTCCTGTCAATCACAAGTAGCTATATATAAATTTATGTTTACTCCTTATATTGTTTAAAAACAGGCTATCATATTTACATACACAACACTCATCCATAGAATTAGGTAAATATTTTTTTCAGAACATTCAAATACTTCTAGTAGTATATAAAATACTACACCATTACAAGAGATTTGTATGTTGTTTGACGTAAATAGTATATTTCATAATTAGAATCGAAAGTGAGAAATATCAGGCGAGTGTAAAGTTTAACGAACGAGGTGCAACCGAGTGAGGCAACACACGAGCAATACGATATTTACTTTCGAACGAGTCATGAATTCTATTTTTTAGACTACCCCAAAAAAGCATAATTTATAACTTTTTAATTCACACACAACATTCAAATTACATTTCTACTGCCATTTCAAACAATAAATAAACAAAGCAAAAGCTGTTTGGCTTCTGGCAATGTTGATATGATATGACCATATCGTGCTAGCACGTGCACGATATTCAAATTATGCTATTAGTCATGATATTTTCAGCTTTCTTCAGTAGCTTGCTGCCACACGATATCTATTATTTTCTGTAGAGGTCGTCTAAAAAATACTTTGTTTGATAAATAACAACCAACGTTGTCACTGCATTTCTTGGTAATAAATCAACAGTTTGTTGCTTAGTAACAGCAAGATAGGTGTATGCATTTTGCCTGGTACCTAACAGCATGACGTTAAAACCAAACCATTGGTCATTCACTAGTTTGAATTATCTTGTGTTAATAAACACGTGTTGTTTCATAAAGCATAGTCTTCAATAAATTAGACATGAAAGAATGGAATGTATATCGCGAATTTTTTATTATTACATTTGTTTGTTGTTAAATAAATCACAAACTTGTGTGAAGCATGTTTTGGTCATTTAGGTAAACTACACTCTTAACAATTGGATGATAAAAGCACATAGATTCGAACCAATTTGACGCTAAAAGCATAATAATGATCACATCAACCAATTTTAATTCATACAAAAGCTACAGTAATTATTTTTTTAGAAAGCATTATCCGATATAATTATAAAATTATTTCTGTTTAATCATTTGAAACCATTACAATAATAATAGGCATAATTACAGATATGATAATAATAATTATGAATAATGAATAATTATCAATCAATTACAAGTACTTAATGATAATGTTATCACTGCCAGTACATATTAATTACACATTATTTCACTTGTGGTCATGTCGTTATTGTTATCAACTACTGACACTGATTATAATATTACGTATATTATAAATTAATAATATTCTTGTATTCTATGATGTTTCGAATCACAGTAGATCAAAGAGTATATGGCATAATTGCATTAGTTTATAAAATATATCGTGTACATATGTCAGTTATTCTAATGGTATTGTATCTCGTAACCTCGTTGCTATTCGCTTTGTTATTCGGTATATGTATCTATATTCGATATTCTGTTGTGATTCGAATAAACAACACAATAAAATAAAATTTTATGTGATTTTGTTTCACAAATAAAGTGATTAATCAAACCTAGACATCAACAAGGTATAATAAATATATATTAGATAAAATTCTCATCCACATTATTTTGTGAATCAATAATATTAATCACCACAGAAAAATATTTGAAGAAATTGAACTGCACCAAATCTAGGACCATTTGAACTAAAATTAAAAAATCTGGTGTGGCCAGCACACAACCTTCCGCCATATCTAGACTTATAAACATAAATGTACCTATATAAGCCGGCGGAATCTCAGGTAGCCTTTGCTGAAACACAGTTTGTAGTTCACCTCGGCAAATATAGATGGCATTCTTTAATAAATTATCGGTAAAAAAGAGAATTATTTTATCAAAAGTGCGAAATAATTGTAAAGTAGGCGTTATAAATTTTGTTCATGTCACATTTTTAATTTTGACATTTTCTTAGTGCAAGTATTTCCTTCACTTGATAACACATTTTGACTACAAATTAATGATACTGTAAGTAATTATTTATTATAAATAACAAAACTGCACATTAACATTTCGTTATTAAATTATAGAATTATTCATATAATTACGATTTACGAAAATATACGAGATTGAGAAACTGACAACTCGGAAGAAAATTCATAATATATCAGCCTTCGCTACAAATGAGTGTGTCAATATATTAAAATTTTATGTTATTAATTAAAAAATTATCCCGAACGACATTTGGTAAATATACTTTTTTATTATATTTACTTACTTTACATTTGTGTGTCTTATTGTGTGTTATATTTCGAAAGTGCCATGTAGATTATGATTATTTGTTTACTAATAAAACGTTTTTTAAGGTATTATGTGTGTTACTTATTTTTTTGAGAACTACAATAATTTTACAAGTAAAAAATATGAATAACAAATCCTAGCCAGCTATGCCCACGTCAAATTTAGTTCTCCTCGGCAAATATAGGGGCGCTACGAACTGTGTTTCAAGCAAAAGCATCTAGATTCCTATCTTTAGCTTGTTTATCGATGCTATATACGTACAATCTGGTGCCCATTTAAAATATACAAATAAAAATCTAAAATATTCAAACACAGAAATTTGCATCACATGAACCAAATGATTCATTCACTGGAAAACTCTTCTGTGTTGAAGGGTTGAAGCCATCCTCCGTTAAATTACTACCTACATTTAATATCTTACTTATGACTTAAGTAGGTATATGGCGTTACTACCAACGTGCCAGTGTCACCCGTCTCACCTGTCAATATTTTTTACGAAGAAGCAAAAACCAACCGATCATGGATTACAAGATTTCAACGTTTTATTTCATAAATTTATTTTTAAAATTTTACTACAGTTCTTTAATGCTACCAGATAAAGACATTTTTTATAACGTAGGTTGCAAGAAAATTTTCCTCTTATTCTTATTACAAATAAATACTATATTATTTATCCATATTTATAGAAAATTTTGACAATTAATCTTTTCAATATCACCAAAATATCAACATTTTTGGGTAATTCGTATTTGAGTTATCCGACCTCCAGAAATCCGGCCCTGACCACACACATAGATACAGACATCATCGTGAAACTATTATAACTAAGTTGTAATGACCCTAATTCGTGCTCATCCACTAAAAACTCAATACCCAATTTTTAGCATAATTCCAATAACTGCCTTTACAGGTATGGCGGAAGGTAAAAATTGGATAAACTAGATATTAATATTACACACTAATAAACAAACACAAACATTAAACATGAGGTCACTGCACATTTTTCCTTGATACCGTACTACTGCTAATAATAATAACCACAGCCCACAGGTTTTCCACTCCTTTAAAATATAGTTGATAATGAAGTTTTCTACATTCTACATCCTAATCACCAACAAGTTTCTCGTTACCGGTAACATCTCCACCGATATTTCCCATTTCCATTAGAAAAACAAGTCTCTGCGACTACAGCGGTTCAACATCAACACGTGTGATCACACACAATTAATTACGGACACAGATAGGCCACATTAACCGAGAGCCAATTGTAATTTAGCCGGGCAGGGAATTGCTCCCCGCGGTCGCATTCGGTTAGAATTCTAGTTAGCGTCAGCTTCGTCGCCGCGTTGCGCAGCCCCAGACAGGGACGGATCTACATATATTGGGCCCTAAAGAGAATAAAGGGCCTATCCCAAAAATAATTAAATTGGAAGCATAATTCACAAGACGTTGTGAAAAATAACACCGCAATCAATTCTTTTTTGTTAGGTACTGGTCAATAATGGTGGGATTACGCAGACTACTAAACAAAGAAATTACATGATGAACTTAAACTAAGAAAGTAGACGTCATTGTTTCCTAAATAATTGTTTATGCAACTAAACTAACAATCTAAAGTATCGTCACTAAACTAAGAAGTTGAATATTATTATCTTCTTAGTTTAATTTCTTAATTTTATGTTTGCTCATGAGCAATGCAAATATATCCTCGAATTTGACGTTTGAAGCGTGCCCTTTGGTGTGTTTGGTATTATACGCGCGCGCAATTGTGCATTTCTATATGTTTATTCTTTAGTTTAGTTCTGAGCATAAACACTGCATTTATAATTTAATTTTCTAGTTTAATAGTATAATTTATTTAAACCCACCCGAAACCCACCTTAAGCTACAGCTAGAGTAAGTTTGAATTGAAGAATCAGTTCAGCTGCGTGAATGAGCGGAGCTAATTTAGTAAGAAAAAATTCGTTACTAATATTTCTGAGATACAGAGTAGAAAAGTTTTCTTTTTCTTTCATCTATACATCGTTCTCTAAGACCAAAACTTTAATCGATTCTAAAAACCGATTTACATATTTTGGGGCCTAAAGCGAATATCTAATAAGAAATAATCAATTGATCAGTATCTTGGACTGTCAAATAGAGTTGCAAATATCTTATTTAAATTTTCCTGGGCGCCAATACCTACTATCTCATCTAATCTTGATTTTAATAAGTATCTATCTACCTAGAAAACAACAAGAATCATTATAACATAACAATTTTCTACTTGGAACATAAAAATAGTACTTCAACATCATGATCACATCCCGATTTGTTCAGTGTTCAGATTGTATAGACAAATATGTTATAAATTATATAACATTCTACATTCTTTACTTCTCTTGTAAAGCCGGGTTTATGTAGCTACACGCTGACTTTTCTTGTAAAGCCAAAAGCCGGGTTTATGCAGCATCATCATAGTCGTAGTCACAATCTTAGTCTTAAGAAATAAAACTATAACCAATTGGAAAATAATACTACTGGAATTCAGTCACACGGTTTTATTTTATTTTAATCAACCTACATTAATTTTATAATTTAGAATTAAATAACCAATCGGTTATCATAATCACGTTAAGACTGTGACTATGACAGCGCTGGATAAACAGGTGTATTAAAGAAACAAGTTTTAATTGTTAAGAATAAAGTTGTGACTATGATGGTGCTGCAGAACCCCAGCTTAAGAAGATAAAGTTGATTTATACCTACCGAATTTTCGTTTTATAATTTTGGTGTCTTAAAATTTTGTCTACCTCATTCCAGTTAAGGATAGAGTATTGTTGTAATCGGTTATGCCCTGTTATTGGTCAATCATCATAAGTTCACAACTCTGTAAATTATCGAACACCTATAATATTATGTTTATGTTAATAGCATTTAAAAACGGTGTGTCCTGTCAAATACTCTATTCTTAACTTTAACCGTTTAAGCTTCCCCGACCAATTTATTATGAGTGTAATAGCAATGTTGACTTCGAAATTCAAATATTCATGTTATGGACTCTGACCCTACAGAATTCAAAAATAAAATCTTTAAAAAAGTCGATCTATCTAGTGTTCAGTCTATCTGGAAATGTGATAGCTTGAAAAACTATTAACAATTTGAAATGAAATTTTATTATAATACAACCTCATATCATCAAAAAATTTAAATTATATCATGACTGGAAATATGGTTCTGTTCGAAAGTATAAAATGTCAATCTTTAATAATCATATGACGCCCAATTGAAAATACCTCACCATTCAGAGCGGGCCCTGAAGCGTTAGCATTACGGCCCTGCACGCCGGCGACGCTTGTAGTTATCTACCGGCGGCGCATTATCGGCGCGGAACGTTGATTTAGTGGACGCCGAGGATCCCGGGATAGAGATGTGAATGTGGACGCCGCATGCAGCCTCTAATTGAGGTGTCGATATACGACAAATTATTACCCGGATGCATTGCCTTTTGAGGGAAGAAAACAATGCAAACCACATGCTGATATCGAGCTAAATATGTCGAATATGCTGAAATTAATCACGCATTTCTACTGCAATATGGTACAAAATGCTGATATATTGATTGATTAAAAATTATAGCTATAGGAAATATGTTTTTCCATGGTCGGTATTAAAAGAAGGCTTTTGCAGACTAAAGCTAGATTCAGACCTACCCAATTATAAGTATTGATTGATTAAAAATTATAGCTATCTCAAATAGAGAGTAGGTATAGGAAATATTTTTTTCTATGGTCGGTATTAAAAGAAGGCTTGTTGGACTTCACTTAGTTACTTGAAAATTGCAGACTAAAGCTAGATTATAATTATAAGTACCTATAAGTACAACCAGCGCTTCCACAAAATTCCAATTTCAATTATAAGTGCAAACACTGAGAGCTGGTTGGTTAAATTAGCCACTTACACTTATAATTGGATAGGTCTGAATCTAGTTTAAGAGCATTCTGTACAGAAAGAATATACACATAAAAAGCACTTTATACGCATACACCTCATCGACACATGGTTGCACATTTTAACAAAAACAAATTTTTATATGGTAGATAAGGGATAAAACTTCGTTCTATTAGTGCCAATTTTTCTGTTTTGTACCGAAGTTTTAGTTTATAAAATAAAGAAAACTACAAAAATTCGCATTTTTTACCTCTAATTTTCTCGAAATCAGAAAGTTTTTTCTAAAAAATAACACTACCCCAACGTAGATTAAACTTTAAACTACTTACATGATTCAAGTTTAAAATATCATGTTCTGCGAAATATAAAGAAAAATCTGTAGGTGCTTCTAAACGCCTGCAAGCGGTTGAAATTAAGTAATTTTTAACGTGCTGAAAAAAAAACATTTGCACTAATAGAACGAAGTTATATCTTTTATCTACCATATAAAAATTTGTTTTTGTTAAAATGTGCAGCCATGTGTGTCGATGAGGTTGTATGAGTGTAAAATGCTTTAACGTGTACATTCTTCCTGTACAGAATGCTCTTAATGCTTCTTTGCAGATCGTTGCTACTAGAGACGGTCTGAAAATATTTTCAGACCGCTGCTTATAGAAATCTGTTCCAGTAATCATAAATAATTTTTTAAGATTAGGTTAAATTTATGCCTGATAATATTACAATAATTTTAAATCAAAATCGTGCTACAACATTTAGCTTCAATCTGCAAAATGCTTGTCATTACATTTTGTTTTACCAAATTGTTAATGAAATGTAGTTCCAAAGAATTTTTAACATTTAGAAATAACAAATAATGACGAGTTTACTAAAAACAAGTATGGCAATAGTTAAGGAGGTTTGAGTATGAATTTGGACTAGGTTTTGTTTATTTAAAATATGAGCGCAATAACGAATAAATCCTATAAGGACGAGTTTACTGTTCTTAAAACATTTTTATATTAATTATGAAATTTAATCAAAAATATTTGAAAAATCATTTATCATATTGTACCTACAATATTTTTTGGTTAATGAAGAAAGGTAATCATAGTAGGTAATCACTATTCAATTGTACCAAATGCATTCTTTGTTGTAGAAAAAATATTTATTCTGAAACGTGGAGTTATAGTATGTAGTACCGTAACATATATGCCATATTTTATCCTTATTTTTATTCAATTCTCAATAGAAACTGTAAGAATTTTATACAAATGCACAAAAACAAACCATTTTATAAATCTGATGACGTATCATAATTACAACATTATAAGCCTCTATTTGAAGACATAATAGCATTCATTATAGACCAAGGAACTTAATGAATCCAGTATGATACTCAGTACCATAATGAAATAACACACAATTCGTTACTAAAGAAGCATACCAGATTTTTTTGATTTAAATTTTTAGTTCAATATCAAATAATTTCTTTTTCTTTTTTATGAATTTACGCCAGCAGATAAAATTTTGCATGCAATACGGATCGTAACCAATCATTATGGTACACGTCGTGTTATCAAACTCAACTACGCCACAAGTGATAATCTTCACGACTAGTACCTTAGTAATTGACGTTGTGATCCTTAAAAATTACTACCTATTTATTATATTCACATCACAAAATAAGAAAGTTCAGTTAAATATTATTAAAAAAGAATAAGATACGAAAACAGTCTGTAAAAGTATTACAAGTACTTAGTACACAAATTTGAGGTTTGTCTGGCTATGTGATTAAATTTTGTACATTTTTAAATCTTCATAAAGCCAAAGCCAACATTTTCTCTATGATAAAATCAGTGTAATGAAGTTGGAGGTATACAAAGCCTCGCTAGAGGATTTAGTAGATATAAAAAGTCAATTTAGGGCGAATATGTGTTCGTGTGCGTGAGCGCATTCTCGTTAACTTCCTTCTCACTTAATGGTTTCTTTATTGGCGTTTCGATTGTTCCTTCTTTCATTTTATTCCTGAAGATTTAGTTCACTCAACCGTTTAAGTACGCATATCAAAATGTTTATTGTACCGCAGCTATAAATTCTGTTATTGGGTTTAGCCGGGTTTTATTTTCAATTTATTTATTTACATTAACGATCAAATTTCGATATACCTACTATATAAAATTATACTATGGGTCTTAGAAAATGCAGAAATTTCTATCATTGGTGTGTTTCTTATACCTACTAATTGGTCAAAAAGTATAAACATTTCTAATGGGGTGAATAGCTCAGTGCGGTAATGTCATCTATTATGGTTCTGACAACCCAGTTACACTGCACAAACATTTTCTGTTATATACGTTTTACTAACAACCACGGTATAAGGTATCTCTCTACTATACTACTACTCTACCGCTGGTAAAGAGAGATAGAAGAGGCAGGGCTAGTGATTATAGCCACTAGTGTACGCGTGCACATTGCAGATATAAAATCAAATTCATAGATTATTTAACAATAAATAATAGTTAATTAGTTTCTTGCTTTTAATTATGGGAAAATAAATAAAAAATAATCTTTGTGTTGACCATATTAGATTTTTAATTACCTACCAAAAATACTGAACATAAATAATTTTGCCTACGACCATTGAATATAACAATCATTATGTAGGTAACTTTAGTAAGATAAACCTCTCCATAAGAAACACTATTGTATTATAAATTCATAATTTAACACTATTGTATTATGACTCCATTATTCAATACAACTGTCATCATACCAGAATTAATTAATATTTTAATGAATAAAAATTTGTAAGAAATGTTTTATTTAAAAAGTTGTAGATACAACGTCGTATCTGACTCGCACATAATGGATATAATTCACTAGGATGATTATTAGAGTCCGGATTTTAGGCAAAAAACCTATTGCTTATTTAAAAAGGCATTTAAATTTGAATTAGATATAAATTTGTTTCACAAGTTTTCAAACACTTTGACACATCATTTATTTTGCCTATTTTGCCTAAAATGAGACATTTTGCATTTTACGCCTATTTAACTGTTATCTTGCCTATATTCGGCCTATTATTGCGATAAAACCTATAACTTAAACATATTTTAGATTTTTTAAAAATTATTTTGTCAATTTAATTATTTCAAATAAAAAGTTTGTGATATTTTTGGTTTGAATACATTAATTTGGAAAATATCTAAATTATTTTAAAAAATGACATAAAGATGGAATATGCTTTAATACAACTGATGGTAGTGTTGTATTATGCAAATATTGTGATCAAACGGTAAAATTTAAATAGTCTCAACCTTTACAGTTTAATAGTGTTCTTATCTTCTAATATTTGCAATATTTTTCTTCTGCTAGTGTTTATTTTGCTTATTAAAATATTTATTTAAGTAAATATAAATAGCCTACATAATTTGAATACTATTCTTTAAAAAAACACTTAAAACCGTATTGAATTTAAATGCCTAATTTGACTTATTAATGCCTATTTTAATTTATAAATGCCTATTTCGGCCTATTTTGACCATTTTCTTTGCCTATTTGCCTACCTATTTATCGAACTTTTTAGCGCCTAAAATCCGGACTCTAATGATTATACATTCGCATTCAGCTCGTGCATAAACTTTCATCCTCTTGAATTATAGCCTATACATTAAGTGTTTGTGAAATAAGCACAAATAAGTTTAATAATGCAAAATTGTCAATATTAGTTAGTTAAAATTTACAATTAAATAATATCCAAAGTCATCTAAAATGCAATTATAAACAAAATGTAATTAATTAAACATCCGGAATGTATTATTAATAATTTATATTTAATTTCATATTTTGTTTTGGTCGGAGGCTCATAAAAACATCTATGTATCGAAATAGAAATTTAATAAATTTTATATTGCTTCCATAGCATCGAATAAAAAGTCCTGAATAATGAAACGTGCAAAAATTGTCCACGCGTCAATAATTAATTAAATATTTATAAGTTAGAAAGTGGATAAACCCGGCAGCTAGAACACACATAACACCGCTATGAATATTAGAGCTGAAATGTGTCCTGTGAAAATGCAAGGAATATAAAAAACATCGCCTGTAGCCTACAAGGTAAAATTTTATCCTTTACTGTTTTGCTTTGTTTCATACAAAATATTTACAGTTTATACTTACTAAAAAAAACAAATAGATAAATATAAGAAAATTATTTGTATTTTTAATAAAAAGATAACTTTCAACGAATGAACGATTTATATAACATCCTAATTTTTGATCAATAAACTGAATCAATTTGAATATGAGTATATTAAGGCGCTACGCTTGCCACGGTAGTAGCATCAGAATTTCATAAATTCTGGCTTTGTTGTTCATAATAAAAATCTGAAATTTACCATGAGTAATGACGAAACATTATTTAATCGAAAAAATCATACAATACATTGTTGCGACAACAATTAGAGAAAATAAGAGTTAATTTTTGCATTTTAATATTCAAGATTCTTACTTTATTAATGCATACAATTGAATTTTGTTTGATATAACAGATTCCTTACGATGTTCTGAAGAGTGCCACAAGAAGTTTAAAAAAAAACTTCAAACAATAAGTTAACAAATATTTTAAAATTGGCGAAATTCATTGATTTCACCGATTTTCACTAATTAATTACCAGCAGACTATTAGGTACCTATTTCAATCGTCATGTGGCACCCTAGGGACTTTATAAACTTACATTTCAAGTATGAGTTCATAGATTTAAAAAACAAAGTCATAATCTTGAATATTGTAGCATCCTATTTTGCTCTGAATTTCATAGCAAGTGTATAGCCTGAAGGTAGCCGTGGCTTTTAAATTATTAATCTACTTCCAATTCACTGAAATTTAATTTTTATTAGTGAAACTACTAATGTTTACATTATTGTTCAAATAGAATAGATGCGTTCTGATTTCATGTGGTAACATTATTTGTGTCTATTTGTCAAATATATTTACAAGTAAAACAACTCAGTGACGTGTAAACATAACCACCTATTAATGATAATATCGATGTTCGACTAATGTATGGAACAATAGTAATAAAATATTCGGGATTAAGCGGGATTAAGTCTTTTTTTAAATTTGTTAGAGTAAAATTCAAATAGCTAGAACCTTGCGCGAAGTACGAATTCTCGTCGTAGAGAGAGAAGAATAGATGATAAACAAGAGGAAACTACGCTACTGTCTGTTCTACAGAACATCAGCTTCAATATTTGTTATTCTCATGTTGACATTCGTAGTGTTTTGCTTCGTGTAACCCTGCGAATTTTGTAATTGAGTGTGATTGAGTTATATTTTAGTTTTCTTTGAAAATTAAGTAAAGTGCAGCGCAGCATATACTCGCTAGCTCCGCTTTTGTAAAACGGACAGTACATGACAAGCTCTGCCTTCTCGCGCAGTCCAGGGTCCTAGCTATTTGAATTTTACTCTATTGTCTCAAAAGGCCGGAGTTTTCATTTATACCATAATCTTCTTCAGTGCTATGAGATGGTCACATAATAATAAATACAAATATTGAATTTAATAATAGTAATAATTACAATACATACATTCATACATAACATAATATACATATCTTTCACGCCTATTACCCATCTTGGGTGTGGCAGACTCACATTATATTTAATTACCTAGTTATTTAATTTGCTAATTTTTTTAACTTGTAAATAATGATGTTCTGTATTTGTATTATTTTTGTTATTAAGTTTATAGTACTTATTTAATATTATTTGTATGTTACTGTCTCATACAGTGAATTTATTTTAACGTGAAACATGGAATTTTTCATACCTATGCATGGTTACGAATTTGAAAGAAATGAATTAGCGCGTTCTTTTAAAAATGAGTCAATATGAGTTCGTAAATTGAAGTCGAAATACTGCAACCTAGAAATACAATATACCTAATCTTAGAACAATTAAAAGTTTAAGTTGAAAACGTCTATTAAAGCTGCCCAAATATCTTATATTGTTCAAGAATAATTAAGTTAAATTGATTCCCTATGTTTCATTTTAAAAAGAATGCTCTAATACATTGCTTATCCCATGTTTCACGTTAAAATAAACTCATTGTATAGCCCTAAAAATATTATTGTAAAATCGAAACGTCGGTCTTGGAAACAATAAAAAATTTCAAAAAGACGAAATCCCGATTACTAATATGCAAACTTTGATATTGCTATAAAAATCATGATACTTGAACCACACAGATGCATGCGCAAAAGACAAAGAAATTTTTAGGTTAGAATGAGACAAAATCCTCTTCCTCACAAAGAATTTCCTCTTTCTCTCGTACGTAATAAGAGTCTCATCCCGAGCCTGAGCGCAATATCCCGAATATATGGATATCTCTATTAAGATTCCCCGGGCCGTAGGGAGGTATTCCCGCAAAATGGTTTAGAAGATAATGAATATTTAGCGCACGATAAAAACATAATCGCGTGGAAATGCCAGCCCGACCGGCGGGCGAGGAATGCATTCGGAATTCCGGGTCGGCGCGAGGCGCGTCGCCACCGTCGCCGTCGAGTTTTTCGATCGTGTAACCAGACCCCAGGGAAGAGAAACCCCCGCGGCCACGATCCGAGTGGAAGATGTCACAGACTATCAACAAGGCTCTGCATAAACAATGGACTTTATTGTGTCTTTGTTTACCGGAATTCGCTATCGGGAATGTCAAGAGATACAAACTGATTTTGTTTTTATCGGAATTTGTTTACGTTTTATTTTTTATTTAACGAGTACATTGGAGCATGTTAATAAGAAAGGAATTGAGAGACAAACACGAGAATGTTGGCAATATTTATTTTCTTTTTAAAAAGGCTGTGGTTTCAGATGCATCCAAAACGTCGATTTAAATCAGTAAAATAATGTACTAACTTGTTACGCACTTGTAAACGACATTTAATCCATTTATTACCTTTGAAAATGAATCTTTACAAGTTACTAAAAATTTAACAGGTTAGTAGTTAGTCATATATGTTCATAATAAACGGTTCACGGTGTCACAGTAATACTACCAAGGTTTATGAGAAATCATATAAGACAATTTTGAACAGAACAATTCAGTTGTGTATGAATGACAAAATTTGGTTATAATTTTTTAATTTTTATTTTGATTTACAAATGAGTAACAAGTAAAATATTGTACAATACACGCAAGGTAACTGTTATACTGCTTCAAGGAGGTAAAAACTATTTTACCTTGCTAGTACCTAATATAATATACTTGTTACTCACTTGTAAACGCCATTAAATCAATACCTTTATTACCTTTGAAAATTAGTCTTTACAAGTTACTAACTACTAATATGTAAAATTGACAGCTAACTTGTAAATTTTTTTCAAGTTTGTAGCGGTTCATATGTTCATAATAAACGATTGACACTGACACAGTAATATTTCCAAGGTTTATGAGAAATCATTATGCAGCAGTGGGAGCGGGTAGATATTGAGATGTTTCCTTTTCAAACCTAGTTTCTAGGTCCCAGAAATCAAATTAAATTGAATATTTGCAAGTCTGGAGAAAGGGGCATTTTATCCCTCATAATCTGCAATACCCTTTACTTGTTTTCAATCATACAAAATGACAAGAATATTTTTTTATTTTATAAATGAAGTGATCTAGCAATGGTCTTGGCTGTGAAAGTAAAATTATTTTATAAATAGTCCGAAAAAATATCATTTTATAATAAAATACTACATAAAATAAAATCTTCTTTATATCAGTTCGTAAAAACAATTATTATCGCGACTGTCATCTCTTAATTGTCGACCGCGGAAATAAAATTAATACTGAGAGCCCATACATTAAAATAGTGTTATAATATACCGAATTATCACAAAAATTGAAGCCGCTGCAATACTTTAAAAAATATCGAATTACCGGTAAATACACTGCTCAAAACAATTAAAGGGTCAAGATTTTTTTTTATATAAAAATAATGGTTGAAATATATCAGGAACACCTATATTAAGAATATAAGTTGCCTTATGTATTGTTTAAGTATCTGAACTAGTTTGATATGGTTGTCTTATGTCCTTATTTATTTTTACTGCTATGAATAAAAAATGAGCGAAACTGGAATGAAATTTGCCCTATTTCGATATTTTGTTAAGCATTTACTAAAGTATAGCAGTTAAGTATCAGTGAAATTATATGAAATGGATCAAAACAAAGGCCACAGAAGATATTTAACAGAAGTTCAGATGTCTGAAGCAATTACTTTGCTACAGAAGGACGAAAACAGCGATATGCAGCTCGACGTCTAGGAGTTACACAATCAGTTATCTGGATGGCATGGAAGAGACACTAGGAGACCGGGTTATAACTAGACGTACTTTGCAAGTCCGAGGAAGAACAATAACTACCAATGAAGACTGATTTTAAGATTCCAAGGCCTACTTAAGCGGTTCGCTACAGCTCGAGAGCTACAAAATGAGCTCTCTCGAGCAAATGGTAAAATAATTTTTGATCAGGCCGTACGAAATAGGATTTTTGAGGGACATTTATCTTCTACAATTCCTGCTAAAGTACCTTCATTAACCAGGAAGCATAAAAGAGCCCGAATTCTGTATGCACGGCAACATCGAATATATCAACTGAGACTCTCGAGTGC
Source organism: Agonum fuliginosum (assembly GCA_947534325.1). Classification (NCBI taxonomy): domain Eukaryota; kingdom Metazoa; phylum Arthropoda; class Insecta; order Coleoptera; family Carabidae; genus Agonum; species Agonum fuliginosum. The sequence continues at coordinate 9,161,189 of OX384029.1, read as the reverse complement.
TGCACTTTTAACTGATGAATTATAATTCAATTTACACAAGCTTGGTGGACCTCTTCGAGTCTGAAGAAGAACAAATGAGCACTACATCCAACACAATATGCTGCCACATGTACCTTTTGGCGGAGGTTCAGTTATGGTCTGGGGTGGAATATCCATCAGTGTTAAAACCGAACTTGTCATGATTCGAAACGGCACTTTGACTGCACGGCGCTATGTAGATGATGTTCTAAATGTTCATGTACAACCGCTTGCTCTTTTAGCGCCGAACAGACGTGACAGGTTTGTCTTAATTCAATATGGAGCCCGCGCGCATTCATCTAGACTAGTCACACGGTACCTTGTGGACAACAATTTTGAAAAAATGGAATGGGCAGCATGTAGCCCTGACCTCAATCATATTGAACACCTATGAGATCAACTTGGACAACACATCAAAAGTCGAGTTAACCCGCTTTAGACAATACGGGAACTGAAAGATTCTGCAGTGGAGTTATGGCAAGAGATTCCACAAGAAAACAAACGCAGGCTTATCCGCAGCATGCCACATCCCTGCCAAGCTGTATTTAATGTTAACGGAGGTAATACACCTTATTAAAGTTGTAAATAAGAAATTAATCTAAAAAAAATTACAAAATGTTCAATTTTTACACTTCATTTTTCGCAGGTTTTCGTTCTGACTGATCATGTTGTTACGTATTAATTGAAATTTAAATTTAATAAAATTGTTTAAATAAAGGTTTAAGGTATCTATAAATAAATTTTCATATTAATTCTACGTTTGAAAAAAAAGTTATTCAAAAAAAAATTCTTGAACCTTTAATTGTTTCGAGCAGTGTAGTTACGATTTATCGGTATTTTTTTCGAAGGAATTTTTACGATATTTACCGGTAAACCGGATCGCAATCTCTATTGAGCACTTTATACCATTAAAATATATGCACGAAGTTGTGAATCACCTGTATAGTGGACGGAGAGTGTTTACAACTCATATTCGTAATGAATTTGCAAGTGGGTCCTGCTCCTCGACAACTAAATCTCGCCAAACAGAATGATGAATGATACGATGCATGTATATGCATACATAACGGTAAACTGTGAACGTGCAACGTGATCCCAATCAGCTGAAGTAATTTCAATCCTAAACCCTATTCTAATATGTAACATTTCATTCTACTTGCAAATTTTGCATTAGCTTATCGTATATTCTGGTAGTTGTATTTCCACCATTACCATAATGGTTTTTTAGTTGGTTTAATAGCATTGACGCGGATTGTGATCTCAAATTGGTTTAATTTCAGTTCTATTTTAACTTTGGCCAGATTAATAACACGATAGTGGTATAGTCAATTACCTTTTTTTTGTTAAGGTTGTGATAGAAAGTAAGTTTATTTTAATCAAACTGATGTGACATATATTTGTAAATGGGATTAGAATATACGTAACGGATGTAATAGAAAATTTACTTACGCACACAATAATATTTAATTTATCTCATTTACGTGGATAAATATTTATTTAAAGTTGTTGCCATGGATATTTACAGTTTTAAACGTTAAAATTGATTAAAATTTTGTATGCAATACGATTCGTCCAATCAATATGAACACGCCGTTTTAGCCTCGTTTAATTATTTTCCTGACTAGTACCTTTGAATAAATAATTTACTACAAGAACGGCAACGTAAGCAATAGAATACGTCACACGAAAAAAGTTCTAACAACGCCAGTGCCACCTGGCACTCGGTACATGAACTGTTTGTTCTCGGTTTGTTGTAATCAAATTAAAAACAAAACTGTAGTGGCACTATCATTATATAATGTAAGAAAGTAATTAATATACATCGGAATTTATTAATCTTACAAACCTGTCTGTACATTATTTTTCATATCTCTCTATAGTTAAAAAGTAAATAAAAATCAATATTTGATATTTCTTTAAATTAAAATATATCGTCCAAAGTTATATTATGCCTTCATCATGCCAAAATTTTGTCTCCCAAAAATAATATTTATGAATAAAGAATAAAACAGGTTACCTATTAAATTTATCACCATGATAATTTAATAATAAATTATATTATAATATTATTACCTCCAGCGTCTAAGGTCTATGCTGTAAAGGATTTTTTATTACCAAAGTGGAGTATTATTTTTCGAGGCGCTAGCCGAGGAAAATTACCAAATTTCATATTTTAGGTCGTTATACAATTTTATAAGGGAGAAACCGATGACAGAAAGCGTTTGAATTACACACATACAGCAATTTTGATATTTTTGCTCTACAATTTGATTTGTTAAGTTTAATTTGATGTCAAAGCACATGCACTTGTTCGTAAATTAGTTAGATTGAAGGAAGATAGTAGATTTTACAAAATTACTTTTCATATTCCCTGGCCTAAATTTACAAAATTCATGTTTTTTCTATATGGCAGAGTAAAAATATTAGGAACAATTTGGTTTACTTAAAGTGACGAACCTAGTAAAATTTATTCATCGTAATTATATTAAGTGACAATTAATTTGTTAAATTCGTAGAGATTTCATTTAAAAAACCGGGATATCATGTGTTAGCCACATCAAAATTATTTAGAGGCGTAGAAAAATTGTTAATATTGTCAATTTAGATAAATCTATTTGCAGAAAATGTTTATGCTCTAGTTGTTAGGAAGAAATTAATTGTAGAAAAAATTATATTTCTATTTTTGATTTAATTGTTTTAAAAGACTTTGAGATTTATATTTCCAACAAGAAAACAAATTATTTTATTTAGGTATTGTATAACAAAAATACCTCTCTGCATTTCGTATCAGACGCTCTTTCCTAACTCGTTACTACATTCTCTCTCTCTCCTGCAGTAATAATTTCTCGAACTCCCGCTAGGGGCAGCCTAGGACGGCTAAAAATTTCTGTACACTTTAGATACATTGCGTTGCCGTTCTTGTAGTAAATTATTTATTCAAAGCTAGTACCATAATGATTGAAGGTTTATCTATTAGTAGTTATAATACAATTAATAGACAGTTTGATGAAAAAATAAAGCGTTTGTTAAAGAAGATATTTATACATTATATTATATACGCGAAAATAAATAGAATGTCTGCGTTCCTAGAATCCTAGACATTTCTCTGAACTTTTCAGTCGTTATAGAAAAAATATTATTAAGATTTGCTACAAATGCAATGAACAATGCAGGTGTTTATTATTTTTACAGAACTAATTATGCATAATGCATTGTGAATATTATTGCTGTATTCTTCTTGTTTTTAGTTTTTAAAATTCACACAACGATGGCACGATGGCAGAATTATAAAAATGTAGGAGATAACGTAAAACCCGTAATCAATATCACAAATCCCATTCTCTGCCAAAAATAAAACTTCGGGTACAGATAGGCATAGCCTCTTTGAAATAATACATTTGCATATTAATTAATTTCTGTGAAAACGAAAGCAAATATTGAATTTTAGAATAAAGTTCCTACATTGTTGACGGGATATGAAACAACCGCATATTTTAATATAAATGAATGATTAACTCTGCATACAATCACACAGTGAGACACGAAAAACACGCGACATTCTCTTATCACTACATTCAGAAGAATTACGAGATTTTCCGAGACTTTTTTATAGTTTCTTCAATAAAGTAGGAAAGACAAAGAGGTAATAGAAATAGGTAAATCTGTACTTTTACTGGTGTTTTGACTTTTTAATTATAATCTGGTTCATAAATGGAAGAAGAAATACATACAAAACATTAAATTTTTGTTTTGACGTTCCTTTACCTTTCAAACAAAATTATTACGCATTATGGTAGTTTTATTTTAGTTACATAATTTTTCCACACTTGTATTACAATATACCTACTATTAAATGCTTTTTTAACGGCGGATATTAAATATTGAAAATTACCAATAAAATTAATTCATGCAAAATTAATTTTGTTGTTAGATTTAGATGCATAATTTTATGTTATTTCAACTATTAGGAGATATTAGAGAATATGGTTCTTAATATTATGAATGAAAGTTCTATTAATTATCAGTGAGAACATAAATTTTCGAATATTTTAATTACAGTTAACTCAACGATTGAGTATCTGCCCAATGCCGGTCCTACATTACTGCCCAAGTAACATCAAATACCAGAAAACAATGTTGTATCGACGTCATAAAGTTCGTCTCTGACCGTCTTGACGACGTCACAGCGAGTAGCTGTGTAACGTCTTTAATCGACGTCAAGTTTACATATGAAGATGACGTCTTTAATCTAATGAAAATATGATGATTTTTATGCAATTTAATTAAAAAATATAAAATACTGATTTATTAGTTATTTTTAAATTTACTTTCTCCGTTTGTATTAAAAGTAGAATATATAGAAATTGACAAATTCTTATTTTATCTAAATCTTGCTTGATTTCAACATGGATCTTCGGGACAGTGTCCTACGTTGCTAATCGCTCGACAAATCTGACATTATAATTTGATGTTATGAAACATCAATATAAAGTGAATAGTAGTGGTATTAATTTAGTAGTAAGAAGTGTATTATAATCATAGTTTCTACATTCATACAACGGCAAAATACGACATTAGATTATGACTTATATTACGTTTTAATTACGACGTCCAAACGTGATGATAAAATTACGTCTATGGCAGACGTCTATATAAAAATAGATTCTACGTCTGCGCGACATCAAAATAAAACGTTAAAATATGACTAAAATACTAATAATAAAATATTAATTTTTTCTCCAAAGTAATTAAGGACTCAGGGTATAATAAAAATTTGATGTTACAACATGTTAAATCCTTATGAACACCTGTCGCGGTTAACATGCTGTATAGTTGTTGTCAAAGTACGAGTATCATATAATTTTCGGATGTCTGAAATCTTTTCCAAATCTTGTTCGAAGTCTAACGTACGATGTTAGAGTGTATTCTCGATATTTATTGCTTTAATATCTCGAGGAACAAAAACAAACCTTCCTGCATTTGTTGACAGGAAAGAAATGTTTTAATTTCTCGAAATATAGGTAAAAATGAATAATAGCCAGAGTCAGTTTTTCCCGTTTTTTCCCTTTTAATAAATGACTGCTCATCAACACAACAATTTAATCACTTAGGACTTCAGGAGGACTTTTAATATTGGACTCGGCAGCAGAACGTCAACGCATAAAACTTGCCATTCGCATAATGGATGGTAAATTGGTAAATACAGTTTCGTCAGCTATAAACTTTATTGAATTATGATACAGGAGTTGCGTCACGCAAATACGATTTAACGGAGAAGTATCTTTGTTCGATTACGCAGTAAATGTTTCATCGAATTTTCTTGGACGTTAAAAGTATTTCATTAAGAAGAGACATAATTTATTTTTATAGTTTACAACCAGTAAAATATATTCCGATGCAAATAAAATATAAAATATTAATATGATGGTGGGAAAACTATCCATAACGATCGATATACCGATAGTTACGACGTAACGATAGTTCCCCGTAGGATAGTTTAACGAAAATTAAACGATAGTTTGTAAGTAGTTTAACAATAGTTTTTTTTTATATGTAATCTACTAGATAGTTATCGGTTATCAAAACGAATTTCGAAACAAACTTTTAGTGATTTTTAATATTACATGGTTAAAGTCTATAATGATTTGATAAACTATCGATAAACATAATCGATATCGAATAATTATGAACATCGATAATTTGTTTTAACACTATCCAACTATCGATAGATTCTTATACGATAGTTTTCCCACCTGTGACCGAAAAAATTCAACTTAATTTTTAAATGAGTATGGTTTATTACGGTACTTAATATTAATAACATTTTTATTTATTTCCGTTGACACAAGGTTAAGTTAGTCTTTTCAAATAATATCTAAAATAAATCATGAGACATTTAGAATTCAGCTTTTGCTGTTCATTTATATTTTCTAGCTGTATTTCTCAACTTTAAACAAAAGTTCAACTAAAAACATATGATTGATTGTACTTCCTTGTATTTCATATATAAAATTGTAAAACATAGTCTCACAATGAAATTTAACAGTTTCTGATTGTCAGATTGTGGAATATTTCATATAAGCATACGAAAATAGGTTGAACTTTGAAGCACTCAAATTGAGCTAAAATTTAAACTACCTACCTACTAATTGGCATACGTAGAAACACACTATAATGCTTATTGACCACTCAAGCCATTTAACTTACGTAAATTTGGTTAACAAAACCGGTGGAATTCCATTTAAAAGAGAGTCAACCTTTTAGTTTAGTATATTTTTTGATGATAACCAAGTAAAGAGTAACCATTCAACAGGACTAACTTCCAATGACAGAATGGTAAATAGTATAATAATAATAACCTAGTGGTATTATTGTCTGTTACTGGGATCGCATTTGGCACCGCTAGCATGTAAAGTATTTATAAATATTTGAATTTTGAATGCTATGAACACTTGTCAAGTCCGACCTCCCAGACTACTGGCGTATACTTGTGTTGTGCTTGTTGGTCAAAACTTGTGAATACTTGCTACACAATACACCAGTAGTCTGGAAGTTTCAGCAAGTAATGTTTGGCAAGCATTGGCCAGTGTAATAATTATCCTCTAACTGGTAGTAGATTTACCGACAACCGATGGGAAACAACAAGTACCAACAACGACAAGTACCAACAACGACAAGTACCAACAAATTCAATCCCAGACTACTGGCCATTGTCGATACTTGTGAATAAAGCCGGGTTTACATTGGTCGTGTAAATGGGAAAGTTACTAGTATACTATTAGTTCGCCAGACCGCTACTCATCCAATGTAGCCAACAGAAGCTGGTACCAGTAGGTACTAGTACTAGTACAAGTAGTAGTAGAACCAAGAAAATTAATTTAAAAATAACTAATAAATCAGTATTTTATATTTTTAATTAAATAGCATAAAAATCATCATATTTTCATTAAATTAAAGACGTCATCTTCATATGTAAACTTGACGTCGATTAAAGACGTTACACAGCTACTCGCTGAGACGTCGTCAAAACGGTCAGAGACGAACTTTATGACGTCGATACAACATTGTTTTCTGGTATTTGGATGTTACTTGGGCAGTAGTGCAGGACCGACATTAGGCAGATACTTAACAATTGAGTTAACTGTAATTAAAATATTCGAAAATTCATGTTCTCACTGATAATTAATAGAACTTTCATTCATAATATTAAGAACCATATTCGCTAATATCGTGCAAAAACACCAACTCCTCATAATGACTTATGGTTTTCTCAATCGACACTGGTGGCTTGCCACCATCATTTAGTTTCTGCTCATAACGTATGCATGAAGCATGCCTGTCTCCTTTACTTCCCTCTTCGTTTCTATACATCCTCATCCCGATTACGGAAGACCCAGTGCATCCACCAGCCACCTTGGATTTAAATCAATTCGCTGTGAAGTTAGCAAGAGACTACGTGCATGAAGAGTGCGAAGGGTGTAAAGTATGTTAAGTTGACGCAGGAACGCTAAGAAGTGTACGGTATCTACTATCTATGAAATGTGTTAGGTGCAAAGCTATTAATATCTTTAGAATTGAATGAGTATTTATAAGGTAAGAAAATGAATACCATTGATGAAAACTATATAAGAAATAAGTTTTTTGTGAGGTTTTATGCGATTCACACACTATTAGGATTGCCGTGATTCTGACCATACGTATTGCTCCGGGATTAATTAAATTACAAATTTGAAATTTTACTTACAAAATAGGTCAATTTAATTTTAGTCATTTTATGTAAACTGCAGAAGATTATGAACGATGTGTCACTATTGTCACTATTGTCACTACTGTCATTGTCAATTAAATTGTACCTAGTAACAAATGTATAACAATAATGGACAACAAGATATTGAAATTTCAAACTCTAATGGCCAGTTACACCGCTTCCACTAAAATTTTAAGTTTTCCTTAAAAAAACAATATCGAATCAAAATCAAATTGTTAAACGTTGAAATATCATTGCTGTCATGACTTCGATTCGAAATTTTTCATTTAAGTGACAATTAAAATTTAAGTGGAAGCGGTGCAAAGGGCCATAAATTATATATAATACTTTAATTCCTAAATAGTACCATTATACAGAAAAATTTATAAAATACTAATTGTAGATAAAATAATATAGGTAATCTTTTACTGAAAAAAAAATTAACATAAATTAATTGTGAAAGAAAATATTTAAAAAAGTTCTACTTCCGGTTTGTAGATTGCATGCAAAATTTATTGAGATCTTAAGATTCATATTAAAACCTTAAATATATAATTTGGTTATTATCAGTTTGCAACTTCTTGAGTTATTGTTGTCGAAAAAATAGTAACAAACGGCCTTACGAACAGACACACACACAGACATCATTTCGAAAATACTTAATTCGTATTCTAGAGATCCTAAAAGTTAAAACGTGCTTATTCACCAAACACCCACAGTCGAAAATGTTTACCCCTCACAATACCTCTCTCTTATAGAATTTAAGGGGAGAGGTAAAAAGCTGGCTTTATTTTTTTATTTTAACTGAAAAATAAAGCATCGTGTTTTGATCTCGTATTAACATCTCTTGATACATTGAAAAAGTTTTAAAGATTTTCAGAGATCCTTTGTTTGTGCTTTCATAAAATTTCATTTTACAAAATTGCATAATTAAGTTTAAATTGGCCGTAACAGTAAATAAAGTTGAAGATTCAAAACAAGAGTTTCAAACTGGAATATTATAACAAAAATTTAATTCAAATATTTGTGCTGCATTAAAAAAGTGTATAATGTTTTTTATGATAAAAATTTGGGAAGCACTGATAACTGATCTGAACCACAACGAAGCCGTGGGAATACATAAATGAAACGGGATTAAGATTTGTTTCTTTGTGGTTGTTAAGGCGAGGATATAGGGCACAGGGCAGAGGAGATGATATGATTGCGTCGTGGTCACTAAAGTAATCGAGTTTGTTATGGTGTGGCTTGCCTAACACGCCGTGGAAATGCTCCCAAATTGGAAAAATCCACATAGCATATTACCAACAAATTTTGGTTACGGCCTGTTTGCTCCAATGACCATTGCCACGGAATATAATCTAAGGAAACGGAAATATGTGGCTCAGTGACAACAATATATTATATACAGGATGGTTTTGAAATTAATGGCATAAATTTCAGGATAAGTAGTATGATTGAATGATTGTGTAGATTACGAAACAGAAAGAATTTTTTTTAAACGCAAAATTAATTTGCATGTTTCCCAGTCAAAAATTTGTCGTTGCCACTGCCACTGGGTGAAGTAATTATTGTTTCATTAAAAATTTGTTTTGTTTATTTTACTAGTATTTTGTAATTTAAGATGTTGATACTTCTAGTTTGTGTTTAATAGGAAAACGAATCCAGTGAAATACTACAAAGAATGCTGCAGGTAAACTACCCTTAATTTTTCGAATTTAAAAAAATTCTTTCTGTTTCGTAATCTACACATATCATACTACTTACCCTTAAATTTATGACATTAACTTCAACACCATCCTGTATTATTGTCGGAACGCTTCTATTAAATCACTTTTCATTGGGATTATAGAATTTTATTTATTTAAACGGTATTGCGTTTGGAACTGTGTTCTGTAAAATAAAACTTTTTAAAAAACATTTAACTTCAATTTTCTTGAAAACATCTAACTTTTACCTTAAAAACATTTGACGTTGAATAAACGCCTGCGGCGCATTTTACTATTCATCATACGCTAGGGGTCTGTCAAATACACAAGATAGGAACTAAACGAAACGTTGTTAATAAAAATTGAGAAAGATAGAAATAGTTAACAATGTGATTAGACAAAGATAACCGTTTTTTGAAACCAAACTCAAACTAACGTAACTTTTAACCAATAAATGTCTGGGCATACGTCAGTCAAAACAAAATTTATTAATTTGACGCTGATGATTGGCGCAGGGACTTTGGTACCAAAATATTTCCATCTCTTTTAGTTCTAATGGTTGAAAGTATATTTCACCTAGTACGTAAACTACATGATTTAAAACATAAATAAACAAAAATCTTAGACATAAAATTAATTAGCTATCTATATCAGATATCTAATGCGTAAAGAAATATCGTGTTAATAATTTAGTAAACGGGTTTTAAGTTTAATAAGGGTAGAATAAAACATGAACGTATGCTGAGAAAAGTATTGAGTTGTTTGCATGTAGAGTTTTTGTAAATTCTCCTATTGCCTGTATCTAGCTTTGAAACTAAACTCATCCGTCTAAAATTTCAGACGTTTTACATTTGCCGCTTCTTCTATTTTACAATAGCATTTCTCCTTTGGTAACCTCATACTCGCATCGACTTTTTCCTATTTGTACTTCAACTCGCACTCGTATGCAGCTTTAACTTATATTATTTCGCCTCACAATACATTTACCATTTCAAAATAAAAAGTCAACGGGTGCTGTTGTTGTTAGAGGAAAGTGGCTCTTATGGTTAGAGGAAATAAGGACCACGTTGTGAGGAACCATTTTTCAGCGACGTGCAATTTCGTTTCAGTCGAACTCGGACCAGATTCCAAATTGAGCATTCTGGTTTTACAAACCTTGCTCCTGCGTTCCATAACTAATTAAACCCTGCTTGTACAGCAGAATGCACAATTGAAATAAGGCTTAAATATGCTTATGCACAAAATTATACAAATATGTAATATTTTACAAATATATTCAGATTTCAGATATGCAACATAATTTTATTCTTGTTTACTAATAATTTATTTTTATATCAGAAAAAAGCCACATTTTGTCAACAATGCACAAGAATATAATATGAAATAATCAAAACAACGTATAACTTCTGGAATACAACGTGTGTGTCTAGCCTACCAACCTTTAAAATAAACGTAAACATTACTATAGGTGGTATCATTATATGAGCGATTATAAATTTTGTACATATAATTTTTTTTAAATTGAAATTTTTGGGTTAAAAGTTACAACATATTCAGTTATTATATGCATGTATTAATAAATATATGTAAAAATATTGAAATATGCAAAAATATTATACCCTATTTTGATCTATTTTTGTATGAAATGCAAACATTTGTAAAAAAATACTAATATGCACAATAATAGAATATATGCAAATGCATAATAATCCGCACTCTAGTTATAATATAATACAACACTCTGCGCTCATTTGTGCTTTCTACAATCAGTCGTTGTCGGACTACGGATTACGTACGTTTGCGCACTGGTGTAGAAACTATTGAAAGGGGTTGTCGTTAGTCGGTGTCCTGTCGTTGTTGAACCGGAAGATGACCATCTCCCATCTTTTGCGACACGGCAAACGTCAAAGTGAAATTATAACCTCAAATAATAAACACGATGACAGAAATTACGGTCGATGAAATAATAATTACGTTACCATTGTAGAACGAGTTGTCGGCAAAAAGTAACGACAAACGACTTACGACTACCGACATCCAACTACGACATTTATTGTAAATCAGCCTTAAGGGGGTTTTATCGCTCAGCGCTGCTAGCTCACAAATCCCCGTTATTTCAGGTACCCGCGCCTATGTTTTTGAGCATATGTTGTCTATTTTTCTAATTGCTGTTCCTGTTTCGCTCCATTCTTGTTTAGAAAGTACTCAATTTGATTGTCTAGCGCGCATGTAATTTTTAAATTTATTTAACAAATTACTCGACTACTATTTGAAAATTTTATATAATAATGTGATACAAACATTTAAATTTACAATGTAATAAGAGTTACGAAGACTTTTTCTCAAAATTATTATTTAATAATAATAATAAAAAATAAAAATAATTTTAAAAATTCGACATTGTAGCTAGTTTTTACTGCTTTTGTCTTTATACGGTAATTTTTTTAGATTTATAGGATTAATAATTTGTTAAAAACTTTTTTTACTGTGATAAAAGCCCCTGAAACACTTGGACAATCAGGTACGAGTTCGCATGGGACGAGATTGCACGGCAGCCATTTTTCATCGTGTACACGTGCTGTATGTATATGCATGCGGCCGTGGGGCCGTCTCATGTTCCGGTAATTTGTATATCGGGCTGACACATGCAGAAGGCCGACTGCGCCGCCACTGAGTGATTGATGTTAGGTGCCAAGGGGTGGGGGGTGTTTCAACCACTGCCAGGCAGGGTAGTCATTATTATTGTAATTATATAATTACAGGTGAAGGTGAAGTGAAGCGTGGAGGTATTCGCGGAATTTCTAATCAAAATTTGTCGGTGGCGGCGCTGCTGTGGTGAAAATGGCGGATGACAACAACAGGATTTTGAAATATAATTTGGTATGATAAAATTTCTGCTCAGTTCTTTTGACCATGTGTGCAATGCAGACAGCGATGAAACTAAATACATTATAAAAGTAGAGAAGTTCTTGAAGAATTCAGTCAATTTATTTAAATACAATAACACGCCAACGTTTCGACTTCAATTAAGTATAAACGTTGGTGTTTGGTGTGTTATTGTATTTTAATAAATTGACTGAATTCTCCAAGAACTTTCTCTACTTTTATTCATGGATCCAGTCGAGTAATAATTTCATCATAAATACATTATGTAAATACACTCGGCCACCAAAAATTTCGAATTTTTAGACCGCCATAACTCGGTTGAATTTGGTCGAAAATGGATGAATCTTCGAATTCTGGCAAGATCTTTAAGGTCATGCAAATTAATCTGACGCCAAGTTCACTTCACCCCCTGGCACCCACCTTAGAGCAAAACATGTTCATGATGTCAAAAAATGTCAAACTTGTACCGAGTGCAAAAAAAATCATGGGCTCAAATCCACTACCAAGTTCATAAATTTTTCTTTCGAAAAAACTTCCGATGATTTGGCGCGAAGTTATGAATTTTTGAAGAAAAATGCATTTTGTGCCTTTTAGGTCATAACTCGGTTAATTTTGCACATATATCGATGATTCTTTAAATTGTGACAAGATTGAAGTGTCCTCTTCAATGGTATGCAAATTAATATAACACCAAATCCCTAAGAAAAAAGAATGTTTTTGACTTACAAATGTCAAACTTTCACAACATGTATGATATACCAAAAAATGTTTTTGACCCAAATGATCAATATGGCGATAAAATTCATTTTTCAGTAAATTTTGAAAAGTTTCAATTACCTACGATAATTTTTTTGTCAGAACATCAAACAATAAGTTAAAAATATTGTAGAATTGACGACATTGATTATTTTTACCGATTTTCACTAATTAAATACCAGCAGACTGTCTTTCAAAAATATTGTCATGTGGCACCCTAGGGACAGTCTTTATAAACTTACATTTCATTATGACATGAGTTCATAGATTTTTAAAATAAAGTCACAATCTTGAATATTGTAGCACCCTATTTTGCTTTGAATTTCATAGCAAGTGTATCTGTATAGCCTTATAAGCATTATTTAAATTCTGCTTTGTAACGTACAAAAATCTCAAAAACAAAATACCTTGGTACCTACCTTGTAAAATAAATGCCTACCTATATAATTATTCAATGTCATAATATATCTAGATAATAGTATATTAATTAACGAGCACATAACGACTAATTTTTGTCAACAACTTTTGCATAAATTATTTTGAAACATTGTCTTATGCAATGCTGCATAAATTTTTATTTATATAATATTATTGTTCTAAATTAAAACATTTCAACCCAAGTCAACGGTACTTATGTAAACAACACAGTTAATTGTTTATAAAAAAAATTCTACTAAATTGCTTAACTACTCTAATTATTATAATTATTGAAAATTCTTGTAATTTGTATGTACATTTATACCTTGTTTAAAATTTTATTACAATTGTTGTGATATTTGTTTGTTTGTAATAATGATGTTGCTTTTGCGGATCAAGATCTCTTGATAATGGTTTTTTAAGTTTAAATTAAACCGAAACAATGAAGAATTTTATTTAATTCCGTTGGGAACATGAGAAGGAGAGACATGATGCGGCAGAGAATGAAACTACCATCTGTCATTATTCGTGCTTATGTTTTTATATGTGATTGATTTTATTTTATACTTTTAACTGCTATAAAAAAAAATCTGACGTGGACGCCACATGACTTCCTTGTACGCCTTGAGTGTTCATACTTTTCTTAATAACTAAAATGTAGAACAATATAAAAAATTCTTTTAACTTATTATACTAGTATACTCACAAATATATTTTAGTCATTTTATTTAAACTGCAGAAGAAGATATAAAGCATATTTTATTTTGTCACTGTCATGTCATAATCATTTAAATTTTACGTAGTAACAAATGTTAATCGATCATGGACTACAAGATACCGAAATACTAAATTATAAATATATACTTTAATTATTCCTAAATGATACCAGATACAAAAATATTTATAAAATACCGATTGTAGGTAATAATCACATAATCTTTCATTTAAAATTAAAAAATTTGTCTTAAATTAAATATTTATCGAAATATTTGAAAAAAGTACTACTTCCGGTTTGTAGATTGAAACCAAAAATAGGAGGTACACAACTAGATGCTATAACAGTCCTAAATACAAAATTTCAACTTTCTACGTTTAACCGTATTTGAGTTATGCGACACACATACGTACAGACGTACATACGTACATACGTACAGACGTCACGACGAAACTAGTCATAATGGATTCAGAAAAGGTCAAAACGGATATTTCCATCAAAATCTGAAAACCGCAATTTTTCGAGATTACAATACTTCCTTATTACTCCGTACAAGGAAGTAAAAATGTTTTAAGGAAAATATTAGTGAAATAAACTTTTAGTGATTAGTGATTGACTAGAGGTACCAACGACGTCACCACTAAATACCAGACTTTAATAAAATAATATCTCGCTTAATGAGCGGAATTTTTACATCGCGTTTTCACTAATCATCATAGTTAAGTTATGTAGTTTTGTTAAAATATTATAAAAAATTTAAAAAAAATACAGTGGAAGGGCCTATTGTAACGAGTGGACGCTACATTCATCGCAATAAAATTATTGTTTACCTAATTTTATATTTTTTGAAGTATCCGGTAAAGATCGGATATCACATGACTATCCGGTATTAGATTATTGTAAATTATCTGCGACATATTTTTAGTTCAGCTGCGAATTACGTTTTAACTATATTTTGTGATGTAGCTAATATAAAATTAATGCTTAACCACATTATACCCAAATCCCGATCTTAAAATTAAATCCCGTCGGAATTGAATCTCTCATAATTGAGTCGATCAGAGTGGAAACAATTTGATTAGTGTCCAAACTGGGAATAGTCGAAATGGATATTCAGCGCTTTGGTGACGTCACACGCCACGCTGCCTAAACTGATGTCCATTTGCGTTCCACGCTCGCTAATGCACGCTACGATTTTAATTTACTGCCGGAGTATTAACGCCCTGCGCATCTAATTAACGTTACTTTACGGAAATTAACTTTATGCAATATCTGCTCCACATGCACAATGCTAATGGAAATTAGTGACAGTATGCGTACCGTATTACATTTGCCATTAGATTGAGCGATCTGACCTGACATTACTTTTTAATTGATGATCGCATTTCATATTTTGCTCTATAGGTAAGTATTATTTTATTTCATTGATAACCATTCAAAAGGATTGAATCTTGAATACTTTAATACAAATACTTTTGAAAATCCGTGTGAGGCTTTAGAAAGAATAAAAAAAATAAAAGTAAATTATTTTTTAACAGGTGCTGATTCAGAGGAGAAGTTTTCAGAAATGTAATATTTTTTAAAATTCAAAGTCAACTAAGTACCTTAAATAAAATCGAATTTGCAGAGATAAATAACAGCAGATTTTATTTTCTTATGTGCAGAAGGAAATAAAATTTGTAAGTTCGTGTGGGGGTGGAGCCCCCACGAATATTTTCCTGTGGGAGTTCGAGCCCCAAAGCCCCCACGTAGTCGGTATAGGGGAATCCAACAACTCAGACCTCGTACCTACTAGTAGTGATGTTTTTGTAGATTTCTGATCAAAATTAATTAATTTATTATATAATGCTTTGAAATACATACTATCTGAGTCAGAATAATCCAATAGTTCCCCCACCCCCTGAGAGAATTTTCGCGTGCGACGCTATTTTCCTTTTACCTTCAGAAAAGAACAACCTGGTACTATTTTTAATAGAAATTTGCCCCCGCCTTAGAAATTTTCTGCATTCGCCACTGAGTGTTTATGTTAAGAGGAGGAACATAGTTTTAATATCAACCTTTTATTGTTTTGCTACCTACTTTCTTCCTATTAAAATAAAATTGACAGTATTTTTTCATCTTGTCAAACAATAAAATCAAGCTAATTCCACTATTATTTAATTATATAAAATACAAAATAAATGTAATTTTGTATTCTCTTTAACTTTTATTAAAAAGCTCTAAACTATTTATCAGATTATAAATTTTTTTCACGACATGCGGAGAAAACACAATTTTCAACTCGCGAAATATTGAGGAAATTGAGTTTTCCTTCTCTAGAGAGGAAATTAAGCAGTGTTACCACCAGTGTTGTTTTACGATGAAATATTTTAAAAACTGTAGTAAATTCATTATTTTATTGAAAATTCTGATATACTCGGATATACTGTAAACTATTATTGTACAATTTCACAACTTTAATTTAATTTAGAACATTGGCTGCAGTGAAACATTTCTTTGTTTTTAAACGTTATTCAGACAAATGGCAGTTATAACCTAACTTCTAGTTATGTATTTTTTCTACATTTACAATGTTTTAATATAATATCGTGAAAGAAATATTGTGTCTAACACGAGAGGAAAGCTCTTTTCCACTCTCGCTCGATTGCCTCACTCGCTTCGCTCATGACACATAATTCGAGCTCGAGTGGGAAAAAGAAGCGCTTTCCTCTCTAGTTGGACAAATATCTATAAATGCCACTTTGTAAATATTTATTGAGTTTATTAATATCTTTGTATACTAGGAGTATCAGGTTTGCACAGAAATTTATCTGTTCACCCAGTTTTCGGCAATGCAATAAAACGACCCAACAATAAACTTAAAATAAGTACCTACAAAGATGCGGATAAATGGTGGCATGCAAAACTATATAAAAAGAATATTAAAAATTTAAAAATTCCAAGCGGATCAGCGCCTCAAACGTCAACAATAAGTAATCTACAATGTTGTTGTGACGTAGAAGTACTCACAGCCAATATTTGCAATATTTTTATTCCACTTTTTATTATTCGCTTTGTCAGAAGTGGGTAATGGATTTATGTCATCATCATATTGTGGTGAGAATAAGAATACGCTATTCAATTTCGCGGCTTCGCCTGTATTTTCTAAAACCATTTCAAAAGTTTCTTTTGTAAACAGTGAACCTTTCGCCTTTTATGATTTTAAGAAAGTAAACCTTCATGAGATGTCTATACATGAAAAATGTATTGCAGCCATATTCCTCGCATGGTATTGATCGAGATTATTACATACGTCTATCACATTCATACACTTTGAGTAATGGTCGAAGAGGAATTATCGAATTGCATTTTCAGTTGACATTAATCATACTAGGCTCTCGCAGTTAATACGACAGCATGATGGCACGGGGATTTTAATTGGCATTGCACTGAGTGAATGGTATTGTCATATTGACAATCGAAATGATAATGCTTATAGTAGTTGTATCTATCTTTAATAAATATACCAATATTGGTTTTTTTTAGCTTCCTGACTTTATAATAAATAGAAAAGAGTATTGGTAGTTAACTTTCCGATCTGAAAACCGGATAACAAATTCAAATAGAAGGCTGCTCTATAGGGAGACTACGGAGGGTTGATACGTAGGGAGGCTTGATACCCTATCATATTTACCGCCAGGAAGTTAGTGGGGAGTCGACTATTTTATTACACTATCGTCCTATAGATTGCAGTGTTTGGTGAAAATTTGACAAATCTGTGATGATCAACAGGTGTTCTATACATAAAAATGTGTTTTTGTGCCTGACAATGTAAGTATTTGACTAACATTTATAGGATTTTAATATTTATTGTATAAGTTTTGTGCACAATGAATTATTTCGCATAAAAATAAAATGAAAATAGTATGTGCTCTACAATCTGCGTAGCTTAAAATGTAAGGTTAAGATTGTTCTGCATGTTTTTGTAATTTTTGGTACTTGGGGAGGTTTGATACTTATTAGTCAGAGACACTTGATACATGGAAAATCTCGAATTTTGAAAAAGTTGTGCGAAAATCTACAAGGGAAATAAAAACAATAATATCAATGAAGACGATACAGACAGTGACGAAAACGAAATAGAAAACCAATATGATGATTATGATGCTGTAGCATGTAATAATTGCAACTCATTGTACTTACAATCTAAACCTAATGAATTCTGGTTTAAGTAGTATCAGATCTGTTCGAGGTGGTCGTATACGGAATGTGCTGGGGTGGATAGAAGTAGTAAGATATTTATTTATGACATTTGTAAGGGGTAAATATTTCAAAAAATAATTTTGTTTTACGTATCAAGCCTCCCAGTGTACGTCTCATCCCTCCCGTAGAATGGGAGGCTTGATACGTTTTCTTGTTTTTTAAATAATTATTTCTAAAAGTTGTATTTATATAAGTTAAAGAGTGTTTATTTTATTTTTGTTTGTCAATATACCAATGAGTAGATATATATATATATATATATATATATATATATATATATATATATATATATATATATATATATATATATATATATATATATATATTATTAAAGTATTCAAATTGTGTTTATTTTTAATTCTACGATGGTTTAAAGCCAAAACGTATCAACCCTCCCTAGTCTCCTAATGGACGTAATCGGTTCTTCTTCGGTATTCTGTAAGATGTGTGATGTGAATGAGAAATGTGTGGTTCATAATCATTTCAGTAATCTGCTAACTTGATGACATAACCTTTCTTAACTGTGAGAAATGATGCGTTTGTTGAAAGTTACATAGTTGGATCTGCAATGTTTATGACAATAAATATTGTAGTTAAATAAAATACTCATCAAAATGTAAACAAAGATCAACAAAGAATAAATAGGACTTCCTTGCTATTTATTGGGAAAGAGTGAAGTATCTAATAGAATGGCTTTATACTGAGTATGGCTGACTTCAGTAAAATTGTACTGAACTAATTTTTGGATATCATATTGTTACAGTTAGGAAGTTTTCTTAAAAGTTGGCGAACCTTACTGTTACAGTATAGGTAAACGTCAAATCCAGTGTCATTATGAACCGTAACATAAAAATACCTATAGCTCAGAACACAGAAGAAGTCACCAGTTACATCCATCATAAACCAGCCTTAAGAAGCCTTATTGAAAAAGTAATTGTAATAATTTTTCTATACAACTTTTATACCTACTAGAATGTTATCATTGTTACATGATATCTAATTATAAAGTCATGGAATTATAATATTATTATATATTTTGCATTGCAAAATATATAGTCTGTCTTTAAACTAAGAGGAGTAAAAACAAAAGTCAGATTCACATTCATAAAAAATTCAAAATATCACTAGAATTTTCTTTTTCGTTTCATTTCAAAGTCTCAAATCACGTAAACTGTAATACACGAGTTATCTAATTATTCTGTTAACCAATAATTATAACGAATTTCAAATTATGTTCAGCTTGTAGAATGAATTTTCAAAAGTCATTTTGACAGTAAACATAAACAATACACAATAATCTGACATTTAATGTGTTGGTTGTGAAACCGGCAGTATTCCAGCCAATCACAAGCAAAGAAATATCACTAGACTTTTGTTTTTACTCTTCCTAGTTTAAAATCAAACTAAATATAATACCTATCTATTTATGTTATATGAAACTTAAAGTTTCTAGCCGAAACAAGTATAATGTAAAATAGGCTTTAACATAATTATTTGCGTCAATTATTTTTAAAATTCACATTTTTTTTCGCCAAATGGTTCGCTGTCTCTCATTTCAGATATTTAATTTATACATAATATACCTCCATAATGTTAAATAAAAATCTATTGTCACCTACCTGGTAATGTTCCCCAGAGCTGAATGTCCGTGTGCCTGGTATACGTGGCATCCGCAGCTTCTGCACAGAGTCCCGCGATGTGTTTGGAGATGACCGCCGACCGGGGCAAGTCCACGAAGTAGTCCATGGTGTAGTTCTCGTGACCACGGTCTTCTTCTGGCGTTCGTACTGTGCCTGTAATAAAAAAAACACTCAAGCTCGGGCATATTCATGCGTAGAGGGTTCCGTATTATTTTAATTTAATTACCAATCTTATCCATAATTGTTTATATTTACTAAAAAAGTTTCCCATTTATCAGCTTCAACATTGTCTATATAAGGAAATACATTATCAAATAAAATTTAATAATAATAATAATAAATAAATAAATAATTTTACTCCTTTAAGACGATATAGTAATGCAGTATAGGAAAAGTAAATAGATTAATTAGGTACATAAAAAGATATAGGTAGTAGTTATATGCCGCGTTGTCGATTTTTCAAGGTTTACTTTTTCAAACAAATAAAAAATATATATACGTCAAACCAAAGTAAGGTAAATTACATAATTAAATTTTCTTGACATATTGGCAGATAAATAAACAAAATTTTACATATTTTCACAATCACTTGTAAGGAAAATAACGAAAATAACCTAGGTTAGGTAACGAGCGAAAATTTGACAGCAGAGTTATTCTGCACATTTTTCTTTAACTGTTTCTCTTGAAAACGAAGCACATTCAGACCTTCGCTATAGTTCTTCTGTAATCTTTAGCATTGTCTTATTATAGTAAATTTTTTTTTTCAAAATTTTAGACTCAGTACTTTCGGGATAAGAGGGGAATGCCCTTTTTGATACATTTTTATAAAATAACCTATCAAAAATTCACTCAATAAAATTTAATAAAATATATTTAGTATCTTTGAAATGTGCCTTTTCCAACGATTATGACCTCACATGGTTGCGAAATAAAAATATAAAAATTTGACATTTGGATTATTTGCGGCATAAACCAATTTATCTATCTTATGGGTGGATTCTGTTCAAATATGTAAATGCTACAGATTTGTAAATCTTTAAATAATGAACAAAATCACATTAATGTTTGTTAACAAGTATAAAAATGTTCATATGATTATAGATTTCATTGCGATTTTGTTTCATATTTATAATTTTACATATCTGTAGCACTTACAGATTTGAACAGAATCGACCCATAAGAGTTCATGTTTTTGTAAATCTGAGAAAGAACCTTCGACCATATATAATCTAGACAAAGTATACACGAAATTTCTTGAAGCCATCATGTTCAGGCGGAGGAGGGAAAGTTTCCCCCAGGGATCATTGCACGTTGCCTATTTTACACACTTCTTAGCCAATGATCCAATAAACGTTCAATAAATGACTGTTTACGCTACATCTGTCAAACTGACGTTTATAATTCTAGATTTTAGATACATTTACCTTAAGTTATATAAATAATAGAAACAATTTGTATATTATATTAAGTAATAATGAAGGAGCACGTAAAAGGTTTAATAATAATAATAACGTATGCTTATAACATTTTCATCAATTTTAGTAGGAATTATTTAAAAGCCACTTAACAAAACTTTTATATGTACCTTATGCAACCCGCAACCATTGATAGGGGAAACTCAAACGCACATCTTGTCTATATGATGATGACTTCATCTCCATGCCTACACTTTTGCCCGCATACTGTGTCTAGACTATATAATTATAAGATCGATAGACGAAACCATAAAAATATCACCACTTCACTAGGAACATGCAAATTTTTAAGTTATTTTTTATGATAAACATAAAAAAATAACTCCCAATAACAAAATCGTATATGTTACTATAGTGGAATCCAACCACTCGAACTTAGTGGTTGCTGGGCTGGGATCGAACTAAGGAAGGGCCGCTCGAATACTGGGTGAACACACTGTTGAGGTACCCACTGGATATTCTCATAATAGTGGTTTACAGTATAAAGAACAAAGAATTAAAACAAATATTTAATGATTAAATTCGGTAGGAATTCTCGGTATGAAAGTAAACAATTAAAGTTTAATTTTCGTTCAGTGGCGAGGCAGTGGCGTACTTTGAATTGAGGAGAGGGGATATTTAAATTATTATTTTCTGTTATCCATGTTCAGATAGTCAGCCTTATGGAAATAATAATTGTCAATCAAGACACGAAACACGTTCTTTTTCGGATCGTTCAACGATTCAGATTAATAGCAGATCGTAGCAGATAGTATATAGAGACGTATGTTAATAACTATTGAAAATTGATTATTAATGATTTATAGCTCTGAAATCCTCTGTGAATAAAAATCCAAGTATATAGGAAAGTTTAGAAAATTGTATATTCTGAATAGTAGAAATACATATGAATAATTATTGAAATTTTACAAACCAATTTCACGGTGGCGAGTCGTCCATGCGGCCGTTACACTTATGGACAAATACATTTAATTTTTAGTCTCCAGGGACAAATGTGTTATTATTTGATGTCAGTACTTGGTCAGTACAAAATTCTACACAGAACAGCATTAAACATTACAATAGTTCACTATACACAATAAAAAACCAATGCTCTGCACAAGACTCACTGACTAACTGAACAAACTGGGTTAAAAACTAAAAATCGGAATTCGACAAGATTGAACAAACGCAAATTATTCATTGTTTGCTATAGAACTCAGGATAGACGATTCGTTTAATTTCGTGCATTGTACGAATGTTGACGAAGATAGTAAAATATGAGTTGAATAAAAAATATTAAAAACATATTATTAAAAATGTAACTCTATGTATGTTGTGTTCTTTTTAAATGTTAATGAATGAACTAATAATTTTAAAAATTATTTTGAAACATTTAGATTTTTGAAGATACCTATGTAATTATAATTTAGGTACCTACTAATATTAAAAATATTTTTAAAATAATTATTTCCTAGACACTCCACTTTAATTTCTAAGATACCTGTCTATATTTTGTGTCAACATTTTAATTTTATATTACTTATAGTATTTATCAGTATTTCACCAACTCCGATACCAAACGCTTCGATTTTCGATGTAATCTGTCCTGAATTTTTTGTCGAAAGCTCTTTAGTTGTTAAAGTTGATAATGAGAACAGTTTTGTTCTCGAGACGTTGATAAATTTATTAATATAAAATAAAACAATTAAACGCTGGATTCTGAAGACCTTCCTCTCAACCTTTTCATGAATTAAATATAACAATACCTAATTGAAAATTATAGGCTACTAAATTTTTTTATCCGATTCTACCCTAATACAAAATATTCGCAATAATTGATCAAGATTTCATACAGAAGGAGTTCCAAACATAAGCTTATTTACTTAAACATTTGGTGTACTCTTAATGTGCAGCATAACGTACAACGGTTTATCCGTCAAATTCTCAGATTAGCGTAGGGGAGAGCGGGGCTCAGTGGACATAGGGGCACAGTGGTCATTTGACTCTAGATTTTTAACTAAGCGCTCTAAAATTTTGAATTAATAAATGATAGATATGCCATTTTTACACGAATAAGTGAACATAAGTTCAATTTGGTAACTGTCAATAAAGTAGGGTGCAGATGAGAAAACGTTTTTAGACATGTGGTAGTAAAATTTTTGCGCATGTTGAAGACTGTATTATGGTAAGTAAATAACTTTAAATAAAGTATATGTTGTAATGTATGATTAAGATGAAATGTCTGTTACGATTTAGTTTACCTAAAATGAATTTTATGTTTAATTTTTTTCCATTTATGTAGTATAATATTTTTGGTTAGCTTGGGGATACAGTGGATACGTAGCAAATAGGGAACAGTGGACACTGTTTAACATCAGGCAACTGGCTATACTGTTACTATTAATGATGTAGTGTTGATTTTGCCATCACCTATATCCGTGCCCCCCACGGATAACTGCTAGAACATCTGCATCTCTTAAATTTGACATAATTTTAACTTCATATTTAATATCATAAGTGCAATTAAATCTTATTTATAATTTTTTACTTCCTTGTACGGAGTAAGGAAGTATTGTAATCGCGAAAAATATCGGTTCTCAGATTTTGACGAAAATATCCGTTTTGACATTTTCTGAATCCATTATGACTAGTTTCGTCGTGACGTATGTGTGTCGCATAACTCAAATACGGTTAGACGTATAAAGTTGAAATTTTGTATTTAGGACTGTTATAGCATCTAGTTGTGCACCTCCTATTTTTGGTTTCAATCTACAAACCGGAAGTAGTACTTTTTTCAAATATTTCGATAAATATTTAATTTAAGACAAATTTTTTAATTTTAAATGAAAGATTATGTGATTATTACCTTCAATCGGTATTTTATAAATATTTTTGTATGTGGTATCATTTAGGAATAATTAAAGTATATATTTATAGTTTAGTATTTCGGTATCTTGTAGTCCATGATCGATTAACATTAGTTACTACGTAAAATTTAAATGATTATGACATGACAGTGACAATAGTAAAATATGCTTTATATCTTCTTCTGCAGTTTAAATAAAATGACTACAATATATTTGTGAGTATAGTAGCAGTAGTACTAGTATAATAAGTTAAAAGAATTTTTTATATTATTCTACATTTTAGTTATTAAGAAAAGTATGAACACACAAGGCGTACAAGGAAGTCATGTGGTGTCCACGTCAGATTTTTTTGTTTATGTGGAATAATTATATTTTTGTTAATTTGAAACAAATTTATTTGTTTTTTTGAAATATATACATATTTTTCATTTATTCCTTTTATTCTGTACATATAAACAATTTTCACATTGTTTAGAAAGCAGTGGTCACTGTACCCCGTTGTCATGACCACTGTACCCCACTAGTGGGGCACAATGGACACAAATGCCGACATGTATATTTTTTGCTTTTAAAAAAAAATGGCAGTTTATAAAAATTCCGAAAAATTTCTATACATAGCTTAAACATGCCTTTAAAGTTTGATATATTATCCGTTGCAAAAAAGTGTATTAAACAAAAGATATTGCAGTTTTCCCAAAAAAGTGTCCACTGGGCCTCGCTCTCCCCTACTACTCGAGTAGTCAAAAATATGTTGAATATTTTTCTTGCAATACTGTAATATTACGAGTGAACAACACGAGTGATTCGCCAGTACAAGAAGCATGAATAATAATGTCACAAATATATTCGACAATACTATGACATAAGGTTGCCAAAAAGAGTACATATTGACGAATCAAAAAATTGATAAAAGAAAATGCGCCGAAGGCGATTTTTTGAAAATTTTCAGGTCAAACGGATTTTAATGCAAAGGTAGGTAATTAATTTATAATACAATTCTTTACAATGAAGCAAATTTATCAAATTGTTAAACAGTTTAAATTAATGCAATAATAAAACGCGCGGTATTTGTTGTGCACTTAGGCAGATAAAGCTATGCGTATTCTTTCCACGCCATGTGGCTAAACAACTTGGCGGAGATTGACGTTGACTCACAGTCGCTAATAAGCAAGATTCGGAACTATTGTATTCAACTGTTGGAATATGTCAAATACCTGATAACCAGAAAAGCGCACATTTCTACAATTTTTTAAAAACGTGCGTATAGCGTTATACACGGTTATACATTAATATTATATTACGAAAAAGCGTACAGTTGGCAACCTTACTTTGACTACGAATGGTATACAGAGGAATATTCATTAAATCAGATCCAGTTTTTAAATTAAAATGACTCAAAATAAGGAATTCATGATTTCAAAAAAACAAATAGGTACCTAGGTAGTATTAAAAATTTGATCAATTTTTTATCACATAATGTCAAAGTGTTTTATGACTTTTATAGGTAAATTATATAGGTATAAATTAAAGAGGAAAATGTGCTGGAAATTTATGAAAAAATCAGAAACAGAAATTGTGCATTAAATAAGTATTATAATACGAATCTTCATTTGTTAAAAATATCAACTTGGCGTATACGAGTGCAAATATGCACTGCTATTTATATTATAATTGTTACGCGTAATTAGAATTCTGCATTTTTATTGGTCTACCTTTGACAGATGAAATAAATAGTCACAATAATTATTAATAGTCACAATAAAAGCATTAAAGAAGCAAAAAGTTGCAAAAGTCAGAGAAAAAATTTCCAAGATACGCCCAATGTCATCGTCATCAGCAAAACCTACTAAATCTATGTAAGTTGGACGCAAACCAAAAGATAAAGATCTCACCTGGATTTTTCTGTCTGAGTTTGGCCATAGCATCCGAAGAAATAAATTCACTCTTTTGGAAATGGCACACGAAGCACATGACCTGATACTGGCTTTGGCCACGTTCCTCCTCGCCCAGTACGAGCGCTTTCAGAATCTGCACATCCTGAAACAAGACGAAAACATGTTTATATTGCATAATATGTCAGGAAAGCGAATCTTTACTTGAGGAAGCGCTTGTTTCAAATACAAGGCCGGCAAGCATATTATATATCTTATTTTTCTGATATCGTTTATATTGAATCCATATAATTAATTATAAATATTAATGCTAAATGTTTCAGTATTTATAAAAATCTAAATCACCAACACAAACATATCGGTAGCGGTAATATAGATTTCTGCAATGAAGTTTGCAATAGTGTTTCCTGATTGGTTAGAAGTAGGAGAAGTAACGTAGAAAGTTAAAAGTTGGTGAACTCTTGCGTTGCGTTACTTCTACGTCTCTGCTTCGCGATTTATTATAAATGAGTATATTATGTTGTTCCGTGTAGATTTACCTTATACGTTACTTTACTGCTACCGCGATACTTCTTACTTTACTTCACTATAAATCCCCCTATTAAGTGTGAGAAGAAGTTTTTATGTACACCTACTCCTACTGAAATTCTAAATTCTAATCCTAGACTGCTGAAAATTTACTACCCCAAGTAATGAAATATATTGTTATTAATTTGAGTTGATAAATTAGGTACTTTCCTAACTAGTCAGAGGTAAGTAGGTACTAAAGTTCTTTACCTAAATGTTTTAAAATGAACAACTTCCCACGTTAAAATGCGTCAGGAAAGCAGGCTCTTTCTTACCGGTTGCAGATAAAATTCACACTAGGACTAGAGAACTCTTAAATTGCACTAGAGAACTCTTAAATTGCTAAGTTATAAAGTGTATAACGACATTCATGTTAAAGTAAATATTTTTTTTTCGAATGGAATATTTGCACATAAAGTTCAACACTAGAGAAGTGAAGTGACATATTTAGAAACATGAACAGTTTTAAGTTTGTATTTTTGATGATGTTCAAATATTTATAACTGAAATTGATATGATAGTTGATACTAAAAGTGTAACTACTCGTAGTTCACGGTGAAAACTTTTATAGAAAATAAATACGAGTTCTGTCATAAATTTTAAAACATAGCGAATTGAAGTTGAAATATAAAAATAATTTATCAGATAGAAATATAAAATAAGATAGTCAATATTAAACTTGTGACAGACAGTCTGTTTTTCTATACCAGACAGCCAATATTTTTAATGCCAAACTTCTGATATGACATACTACGTACTTTCGTTATTTTATAAACTAGGTTAGGAATGGGTTCAACAAAAGGAAAGAAATTTCTAGAATGTACGTTCACAGAAAAATTCAACAATAGAAAATTCATAAGTAATAAAACATCTGCATCAACAGAAGATTCATCCATAGAATTTTTTATACATTTGGCATAAATACAAACACAAGAAGATGTAATCTAGTTAAAATCAAATATGTGGTACTCAAGAATGGTATTAGGTTGTTCATTTAGTTCAGTTCAATCTAATTTATGTATTCTCCTTGAGTTGAAGAGACAAACTAGATTTCTAGATTAGCATCTTCCTGTGTTTGATACATCTTCCTAAGTTTGCATTTATGCCGAATTTAAATTTCAGTGAATTAATCTATAAATTCAGGTATTTCATACGTATAAATTTTCCAGATTTGAATCTTTTTGTGCATGCATTTTCCTGGTATGAACACTCTAGAATCTAGAATTTTATTTTTTGTTTCGTCAAATTACAAGGAAACCAAGCAACCAAGGTACACAGAAGGTTCATATATGAACCTTCTGTTCATATATGATCAAATATATAGGTACCATAAGTGTAATTACATCATTAGCAATTAACAGTAACAATGCTAGTATTATTTTTTTCATTACATTTATTAGGTTTGCCAAATGGTTGAGTAATGATCACATTTATTTAGTTTAGTCCCTCGTTGGGCGTGTTCAGTATCTTCTTCTTCTGATGTGTTTAATTAGAGAGCAATGGCGCCATGCACTACTTAATTACAAGTGCAATTACGTTTCTCCTGGAAATTAATTCCAGTCGAATGTCAGCGTCGCGTAATTTTGCTTTTTTCGCCGCCTTGGCCCGGTCTGTTCTATCGCATTGTGAGCTGCCCGGGCACTCACTGCATATTACAAAGTTTCAGGCAAAAACTGCCAGCATGGCTACCGGCACACAACTTTGTGTTCCATTTGTTCTACAGAACAAAATGGTTCATAGTTTACCCCAGTTATTTAACGAAATTTATATGGGAGATTAGATTCCTACTATTGAGAGAGATGATTAAAACTTTGTGAAATCGGTGTATAAGTTTATAAAAAAAACAGTCGGGCACGAACATACTTCATGCGCAAAGGGTTCCGTCAAATAATGTCAGAACTTAATATAATAATTTAATTACAATTGTTTATATTTACTGAAAAACGTTTCCCATGTACATTATCAATACAAGGTAGGTACAAATAAGTTAATGAAAAAGATAAAATTAAACAATAAACAGTATGTAAAAAATCGTAATTTTAAAGGTTTAAAATGTATATTCATTCGAAAAATTATCTATAATTGCTGTTTTATTATCTACAGATGAATTGCAAATTCGTCTCTGGAAGTTCGTAGTAATAAAATATCGTATAAAAACAATAGTTATTTGTCCAACTAGAGAGGAAAGCGCTTCTTTTTCCCACTCGAGCTCGAGCAAGAGTGGAAAAAGAGCTTTCCTCTCGCGTTAGACACAACATTTTTTCACGATATATTTAAAAACATTGTAAATGTAGAAGGAACACATAACTAGAAGTTAGGTTATAACTGCCATCTTTCAGAATGACATTTGAAAACAACGAAATGTAGGTAGCCAATATGCCAAATTAAATTTAAGTTGTAAAATCGTGAAATAGTAGAAAAAGAAAGTATAAAACATAATAATAGTTTACAGTATATCACTATAAAATCAAAATTTTCAATAAAATAATAAATTTACTTACAATTTTTAAAATATTTCATCGTAAAATAACACTGGTGGTAACACTGATTACTTTCCTCTCTAGAGAGGAAAAACCTACTTTCCTCACTATTTCGCTAAAAGAAAATTGTGTTTTCTCCACATGTCGTGAAAAAAATATATTCTATTTGATTATTGTGCAACAAGAGTTTAATGATGGTAGTTTCTAATGAGACGATGAGAGCAAAGTCTCCTGCAAAAATGTCGTAAAAAATTTGATGTGGCCAGCACAAGACCTCCTGTCATAATCTACACTTTTAACTAGCTACTAATAAGTATAAATAATATAATGAATAGAAGAAATACGTAGGATTGCAGTCAGTATCAATATATTAAGCTAGGCCATAACCTCATAACCAACGTTTCGCTATCAATTATAGCTTCCTCAGGGTTCTGTAATTACAAATTAAGTTAACAAATAATATACATAGTTTGTTGTCCTCACAAGAATATTTTAGTCATTTTATGTAAACTGCACAAGAAAATATAACGATGTGTCACTTTTTTATTGTCACTGTCATGATCAATTAAATTTTACGAAGTAACTAATGTTAAACAATCATGGACAACAATATACTAAAGTTTCAAACTGTAAATTATAAATAATACTTTAATTCCTAAATAGTACCATATATAGAAAAATAAATGAAATATACTAATTGCAGATAATATAATATTTCATTAGAAATAAAAATATTTTCTTAAATTTATTATGAAACGAAGTATTACTTCCGGTTTGTGGATTGCATCCAAAATTGATTGGGTTCTTAATATTTTTATTGAATATAAAATTTGGTTGTTAAATGTTTGATATTTTTTGAGTTATCAGAGTCGAGCGCCAATCTTGTTGCAGTGAGTACGTCTCATTCGACATTCGCTACTATTAAAAGAGATTTAGTAACAACAGCAACATTGAGGATCGACTTTGTCGGTCGACATTGTCGACCGTAATGGGAACTCGGCTTTACTGTGCAACAAATGAGCTAATACACACTACATATAGTTGTCCAGTAAATAGTAAAAGAATTTTTATTTTTCAATATGCCAGTTAAGTTAGGTACCTAATTTTGAAAAGCCACTAGTGCGTATTTATTACTTTAATAATGTAAAACACAAAATGAGCGTATTTTCTTATAGTCGTAGATGTTTTATTATAACGATAGTAGAATATTATGATTGGTATATTTTTCGAGTTTTTGTATATTCCATTGTAGCACAATTTATTATATTATGAATTTCACAAGAGGTAGACTGAGAAAGTAAAATATTTGCGATTATCTCCTATAAATGAAATTATACTTTCAAACGAACTGTATAATGAAAATAAACTTTCAGTCGGCGTTAAAAGTTTTGGTGACTGCGATGATGAATGATACTCCAACGTATATAAAATTAGTTCTGTTTACTCTTTGAATATATTACGGTAAAAAATATTTAAATGAAAAATAAAAACGAACGTACAACTTTCATAATTTTTTGCTGTGAAAAGTGCTACTTCAGCACAAGCAGAAAATTAACTAAAACATGAACAATTTTAAATTTTAGTAGAAAATATTTAACTTATTTATTTGCTACACATTTTTGTCATTTTTCCTTTAAAGACATGACATTCCACAGTTGAAAGGAATCTCGGGCATTTGCGTGACTTCATCAAATTAAAGAATGATGAACAAAGTACTTCGACGGTCGGCTGAAATAGGAAATTAAATATTCTCTATCGGACCCAAACGCAAGATACAATTTAATGATACGGAGTCAACATCGGAAAATAATGGTCTTGCGTATTCTTTCAGAAAACCAGGCGCGCCCATACATTTAGAATTAATCACAAAGTAAATTAGGGCCTCCATGCTAATCAGAAATATCTGCTGAAACATTTTTCTTTCGAAACCTTTAAGTTACAACTTTGAAAGGCTCTAATTAAAATCATGCAAACATGGTAGTATTAACATGCGAATAGCCTGATTTATAAACTTGACGTTGACGTTGCAGTTCGCCGTTGACGTTGACGTTCAAAGTTAAATATTAGAAAAACATATGACTCATTTATAAACTCCGTTGCCGTTCCTGTTCGTAGTTGGCGTTCCATACGCATGACGTTCGAGATAACCAACTTTTAACTTTTGAAGTTCACCGTTGGGTACATGAACGTCTAACCAATGAAAATGAGTGATCGGGTCAGGTGATTTTGAATTTGCATGTAAAATGTCAATTTTATAATTTGGTACCAACTGACATGGATGATTCACAGAGTTTAACACAATCAGGTAATTATTTAATGTATAAATAATATCATATGAAATGATTAATGTCATAATTGAATTTATTTTTCTATAGAGAAGGTGGCTCTTTTAATAGAAGTCATACAGTTGAACTTTGAGTTTATAAATGGCCACATTCTAACTGCAACCGCAACGTTACCGCAACAGCAATGGCAACGTAACAGCAACGTCAACGTCAAGTTTATAAATCAGGCTTAAATGGAATGAATTTCTATAATAAAGTTTTTTAACGTTTTGCTACGTGAAAAATCTGCTGTGGCCATCACAGTACTTCCCCGACTATAAGTTTTAATAACATGCTTTCATAAAGGCTTTAATTTTATGCTTCATTCAACAAGATTAGAACAAATTTTGAAATAACCTAGGAGGTGTAAAAGTGACAAGCATCAATGGCAAAGTGACCGTTGTAAATGTCAAAGTGACAGCAGTCATTTATGGCCAATTGCACTGCTTCCACTTAAATTTTCAGTTTTTCTTAAATGAACGATATCGAATCAAAATAAAATTGTCAAACGTAGAAATACCATTGCTGTCATTAATTCGATTCGATATTTTGCATTTAAGTTTAACTGGAGACGGTGCAAATGGCCATTAGTGACGTTTAAAATTCGAGTTTTTAATTGCATTTATTGAGGTATAGACATAATATGAGCAATATGTAAATTAAATTGAATAATACTACTGAAAGCGCAAATGTCTACAATATTTTCATCAATTCAAGTACTAGTATTTAACAAAAAATGTCATTGCCCATTAAAACATCTCTCGTTTTATTAATTTTGTACATTTGTCATTAATATTTTGTATTCATTATAAGTTGTTTCGTTTGCTACTCTATTTTTTATATGTAATTCTTTTTGTATACAGTGCCACTCTGTTATTGGGTTTCGACCTGTTGACTGGCCGAACTTTCTAATAAATAAATAAATAAACTACTACTGTCGGTACAAAATCAACTATTATTATATTCACAAGAGAGACCACACACAGATCTTTACAGTATACCTATTCTACTCTACCTCAACAATCAAAAATCCTCCCAAGTTGTTAACATCCACTATGGATATAACTTCCTCTCTGTCAGACACTAACCAAACATTAATCTTCATTTACGCCGGAGCAAAATTACCTTCCGGTTTACACAATGCATCTCAGCGAGTGTTGCACAATGTTCTGGTGGTTTATTCAGTCGAGACAAACTGCACGTTGTGCGTTCGTTCTCGCTGCAGCAGGAACGCGAGGAGGACGAGGACCGGGACCACAGAGGCGTTAATTCCTCGCGTTGTCCGATTCTCGATGTGGCGGTTCTGCGGTCGACTATTCCAGGGTTGGGGTTTATACCATTGTGTGACTGACTATTTTGTGCTATTGTTGCTGGGTTACTTGTATAAATTTAGAATAGTTTTGGAGATAAAGTGTGAAGTTTTGTTTATTGTTCTCTATTAGATCCTCAGTAAATGTTTATTTAATCGTATTATCAATAATTGTTATTACCTTTTAATATGGAATATTGATAATTATAAACAACATAATACATTAGTTACTTAGAATACCTTAGATACTTATAATTCATCAGTTACGAACTTAATACGTTTGATAGAGCCATAATAACATCAAAACCTTCCATAATATGTAAACTGTCAACTAAATGAGAGATAAAATTGTTGATTTGTTTTAACATAGCTGTCGTTGATGATACAATTAAGCTTTGAATATAACGCGAATATATGCAATTTAAGCCACCTTGGATGTTTAAAGAGACTCGGTTTCACCTCGTCGCTTAGCAACATCCTCGGTATTATAAATCGCATAATATTCTTGTTATATTAGCTGCGTTCAATGAAGCTAGCACGTTTCTTTATGCTGATTGGTGTATATTTAATAATGTTACTATGGTTTGTCTATCTTTCTTAGTAGCGCTAGCGCAGCAAAAGCAGCAGTTTTTTTTGCTAGCACTGTTGACATAATTTGCTAGTAAAACTGTCAAATTTTCACTTGTACACCAATCAACGTAAAGAAATTCGATAGACTTGCTAAGTTCATTGAACGCAGCTATTAGTAGCTATAATTTCACAGGATTAACTCCCAACGGGGTTGTTTCACAATTTGTGATTTATTTTTTTCTTGAATGAATACGCCGAACTTAAATAGGTGTATATTTTATGCTCCATAAGTGGTTAATTCAAGAATATGATTATGATTACCTATTTAAAAACGACTTAAAATTTTAAATTTTCTTCGAGTGACGTATCTGATTTATCAGTCTTCGTGTACTTATTGGGTGTATGTTACGTATTTCACGAAACACTCCGAATAAGTCCCGATGAATTACCCATAGACTTACAAACTTTGAACTATGTTTGTTCATGCAATTAGTTTTAAAAAATATTGAATTATTACCATTTAACTTTCTTGTTTTATTATTTAAACATTTGTAGGTTATGTTCACAAATCGCGTGAAGTATTAGACGTTTCACGTTATTGTGGGTTGTCTATGCTTGAAATGTATAACTTGAGAGTGTGTATGTAAATGTTATAGTCTTATAGTTATGTGTGTATGAATCAAATACGTCATAGCTATAGACTCGCGATACTTTATTAACTAAATTATGAATGAAAACTGCAAACTTTTTAAATAATTTTCATTACAATACTCATACAATACATACTCAATACTCCATAAATTTTAACTATGCAATAAAATCATCATTGGAAGAACCCCATTATAGAATGTGGATGTAATATAATACCCCGGATGCAAATTTTATGTTTATATTTACATTTAGGTACTTGATAGCAAGACTTGAATTAATACAAAAATTCATTTCTGGCAAGGAGTAAAATCGGGCATGATTTTATATTACGGCTCTCTACCTATAAACTAAGTGGAGCTGACATTGCCCGGGAAATGTCGGTTGCAGACTTTGCTTGTAATTTTTTATACCGTTATTTTGTAGTTGAACGTAATTGTGTATACTAAACAGTTTTAGAATTTTAAGTTTTGTCTTTTTTCATAATTATAGGTTTACTTTTAGATAAGTCGGACCAAAGTAGACGGATCGCATAATAAATTCTCCGAGTAGAGAATAGAAAATTATTCTTGCATTGCACCATTCATTTTTCATACGCATTTAAATTCGAGTATACTCTAACCGATAGTCAAGCATCTAGCACGATTGTCAACTAGTTTCAGAGTTGTTTAAGTACGCGACCTGCATTATGAACAGTAGTAATTGAGTTAAAACGTTGTTGGAACTTTAAACCTTAGATTGCGAAGCTGTGCTTGAGGAATAAGCTTTCCATTGTATTAAGAACACGAGCACACGGAATACTTTTCTCGCTGCAATGAAACAATAAAACAATTTCCTAAACTGGAAATAATACCTTTGTTGTCTTGTACGAGAACTTGTGAATTTAACAAGTCGACTAACATATTATTTCTTGTCGCTATAATCTTATCTCTAATATCTTTGCATTGTTACCGTAAATATATTAGTGTTTGTGTCAAACAAGAACACACATCCGTTTAACCCGTTCGATATGTTATCGACCAGAAACAGGTCATATCGAACAGTTTCAATTTTTGTTTCAGCTTTTAACAAGCGTGTGTTGTCTTTCTGACATTTAATAATTTTTTTGTCATACCTGCACAAAAAGTAACCTTTTTCGTGCCTGTTTTCCGTGCTCAAAGTGACTTATTTTTTAACTAGACAAAAAATGCGTGCGCAAAGTACAAGCGTGCGGGAATAGCGTGCGCAAAATTTCACATTGCGCACGCAAATTGAACACTCACACAGTTTTCTGTAGTTACCGACACGAAATGTGCGCGTAACACTAGCGCCACACACGTGATAATCTAATACTACAAGCACGTGAACAGCTGTAGTACCTACTTCTCTATGCATAGTTTCTACTGTGGACTATTGTGCAGATTGTGCATTGGATATTGGATCTAATGGACAATAATATTTTATTCTTATATTTTAATGTTCTTTTCTTTACTGTTAATAATTAGTTTCTTATGCTTTTACATGTAGGTAAATATTAGTTACTTTTTTATTTTATACATATTCATTTTAAAAGTATTCATTTTATCTTTTGATAAGTAAGGCCACTCAAAAGGTTACTTTTTGTGCAGTAATGACAAAAAATATCGTGTGCATCTCGTGAGCAAAGGCGCAATTGCGCTTGACTTCGTTGCAGCCCTCGCCGTAGCGACCCTCGGCCACCTCGGCTCGCCTCGGTAGACCTCGAGCCGCTACTGCTTGGGCTGCAACTCGCCTCGCGCAATTGCTTACTTGGCGCACTAGATACACAATATACTATTTCCTGTCATTAAGTAATTCATGACAATTGCATTATTCTATTAAAATGAACAAACACGACATTAAAAGTAACTTATCCTCATAAATTAAAGTAGTACTTTTGCTGTATAGTATAATTTAAAAATTTAAATAGAATTTATATTATTGTTATTGAATCTTGTATCATGTATTCCATGATCGTTGTATAGGTATTTGTTTCTTCGTAAAATTAAAATTAAGACAGTGACAGTTAATTGGCATCAAAATATATTCATGAAAACAAGTGTCTATCGAATATTCGTGAGACTTCCGAACTCGGCAAGCCTCGTGAGTCAACATTCGCCCATTATGTGATATACTATGTCGTTATACAGGTTGGTGGAGGTGAAATGCGAACATAGGGAAATATATGACAATGGAGTTATCATGCTAGGCATCTTGATATACGTGGAATAAGTACTGATAATGTCGAAGTAGCTGTCATATTATTGAAATTTTTATTTTCATTAAAATATTTTCTTTGCATAATAATGTATGTGTACGAGCAAAACGAGAAAGTTTACATGTATTTTTAGATTTTATTATTGTTTCTGTTATTGATTACTCTTTTTGCCACACAAATTCACATTACTTCGTTTTCTGACACTACTACAAAATATATCAAGATACCTGGCATGAAAGTTCTATTGTCATGTATGTTCCCTATGTTCGCATTTCACCTCCACCAACCTGTATACATTTTTCTCAGTGCGTTTTCGTTCATCTAAAAATTTCGGTTAATTTCATTGTATCATTTCGTTTTTAGACCTTGGTTTTTGGACGTTTTCTTTAAATATTATTTTTTTACCTCTCGCCTCATATTCTATAAGAGAGGTATTGTGACGAGTCAAAATTTTGGAGTATGAGTTTTTGACAGATAGCACGTTTTAGGGTCTCTAGAATACGAATTACACATTTTTTAGATGATGTCTGTGTGTGTGCGTGTGTGTGTCTGCGAGCGTGCGTGCGTGCGTTCGTATGTTACATTTTTTTCGGACACGATAACTCCAAAAATACCAAATTTTGTATTTAAGGTTTCAATACGATTCTGAAAAGCCCAATATAATTTTGGTTTCAATCTACAAACCCGAAGTAGTACTCTTTTAAAATATTTCAATAAATAATTAATTTAAGACAAATATTTTTATTTTAAATGAAAGATTATGTGATTATTACCTACAATCGGTATTTTATAAACTTTTCTGTATCTGATAT
Organism: Agonum fuliginosum; assembly: GCA_947534325.1. Classification (NCBI taxonomy): domain Eukaryota; kingdom Metazoa; phylum Arthropoda; class Insecta; order Coleoptera; family Carabidae; genus Agonum; species Agonum fuliginosum. Next base: position 9,123,921 of record OX384029.1, on the reverse strand, counting down.
CATTTAAGAATAATTAAAGTATAATACTTATAATTTAGTAGGTTGTAGGTATCGGTACCTTGTAGTTCGCTTGTAGTCCATGATCGTATCATTTGTTACTCTACGTAAAATTTAAATGATAATGTCATGACAGTCACAGTGACAATAGTAAAATATCGTTTATATCTTCTGCAGTGTAAATAAAATGACTAAAATATATTTGTGAGTAGTAGCAGTAGTAATAGTACTTATATTTTATATATTAATATATTTGTATAAGTAATAAGTAAAAAGAATAAAGTAGGTATGGCGGGAGGTCTTGTGGTGGCCACGTCAGATTTTATTTATTAGCGTTCAAAATCTTAATTGCATGAATATTACATCTCAACAATAAATTTTAATGGATAGATGAACCTCTTACCTTAACATAAGGTTGTGCCGTAATGTTTTAGTAAAGAGCTTAGATTTATCTCCTTAAAATATGACTACATTTCCTCGCTACCTTGTGAAAGGTGAGGTTGTCAAAACAGTCAGATACATCAAGTTCCCGAGCAAAATAGCAAATGGCTCCCACAATCCCCCGCGCTTAAACTTTAACCAGTGGGAAGACACTTGACATACTCCACTCTTGCAGAGGTGGTAGGTGGTAAATTCGTAAGTGACGCTGTATTATTCACAAGAGCCTTACTCGGCCATTATCCCGCCGCGGGTGTTGCTGGCCACACATTAACCTGGGGACATGTCACCAGACACAGGATAGAACATGGATGATGGAAGGATACACCAAACAACAATATCACACATTACGTTACTACTGACTTATTTAATCACGGCTATGCTCATAGTACTATTCTGTGTGGAATGAAGCATAATCAGCTCGAGAGAAAAGTTTGTGACTCGAGTCGTGTAGGTGAGTTTTCAAATTAAAATCAAATGGAAATAGCTAATTGATAATGTAATGTGTAAAAAAAATTAAATAGAAGTTACGACGTTCTGCAAATATACACTCGGCAAAAAACGCACCACCCGAAAATGCATAAAAAATTCAGAATTTTTAGACCGCCATAACTCGGTTAAATTTGGTAGAAAATCAATGAATCTTCGAGTTCTGATAAGACGCCAAGTTCATTTCACCCCCTGCAACCCGCCTTAGAAAAAATAAGTTCTTGAAAAAATGTAAAACTTTGACAACTTGTACCGGGTGCAAAAAAATCGAGGACTTGTATTGTAATGATTAATATTGTTGAAAAATGAAATTTTAAGAGCGATCAAATATTAAACATCTTGTTAAAAAATTCTTATTGTAACATAATTCTACAAGAAAATTAGGTAGGTATACAAACTTTATAAACTTGAGAATTCTCCCAGATTTTTTAAAATAAGTAGTAATCTTTAGATTTTTCATCTCAATTATTATACCTTCTTTCAACATTTCAAAAACTCTACAGACTCTACACGCTCTACTTTACACACGTCTGTCTATCTGTCACATTGATATTTTCATTTTTGTTTTCAAATTATTTTTCTATTTGGTGATTTACAAATCGTGGTAGGTAAAATTATGAAATTTTGAAAAATTATATTTCATTGTTTGGTAAAAGTTATACAAAAAAGTTAAATCAAATATTGTATAATATAACTTCTTCTTTCATGTGTGTATGAAAAATTTTATAGCACTTTTTTCTAAGATTTTTTTCCGGCAGATTTTTATCAAAATCTTATCAGCTCTTCGTTTACGTATAAATGTATTATGCAAAATATTTGAATTTTATGTTCAGTAGAATTTGAGATAATGAATGACAAAGAAAGCGCGGGAAAAATTCTATACATTACATACATACATACACACACATCCTCGTGAAAATAGTCAAACAAGGTTATAAAGGTACTACAACGCTTATTAACAAAAAACTCGACATCGATTTTTTTCACGATTGATATACCTCTCTTTTAGGCGGGAGATAACGAATGATTACTCACGTTATAAAAGATATATAAAAAACAAGTTAAAAATAAAGTTAAATAGATATGACGTCCAGAAAAAAAATACAGAACTATATCATTAACCAAAAATTCTTATCACAGGTACCTAACCTACATTACTTTCCTCATTTTCAAATCAAATTACTTTTACAAGTTACAAATTACAACACACACAAAAAAACAGAATTCAATCTTTCTGTTGTAAATTATCGTTAAGAGCATTATCTCATAGAAGCTATGTTATTTATAAAACAAAATATATCGCGAGGTCAGAAATACAAAACATATCATTGGGTTCACATCATTAAAATGGTTTTAAAATATTTTCTGTGTTTGACAATTTTCTATACCATTGATGTAATTTATATAACGAATTAACAAGTGTTTAGAGTAATTTATTGTTCTAATTTTGCAGATTAGTGCAAATGACGATCTTACCAAGCTTCTTCATACTGCAAACAACATTATAGCAGAGTTCAACACTGATTTTCAACGAGTATGTTAAACTTCACAAAGTAAAGTAATTTCCATACTTATTAGACAATATTTATATTTTAGAAACAACAGGAAGATCCATCTATTGACTATGCAAACGAAGTGTATAGAAATTTTAATAGTTTATTAGAAAAGTTGAAGGTATACCTACGTATTATTTTTAAATAGTTATTTATGTTTTAAATATGGATTTTTTATTACTAAAGTGAAGTATCATTTTAATAATAACAAAGTTAGTAATAAAAATATCTGTATCTACGGCCATTAAATAATACATTCATTACGTAGATAACTTTAGTAAGATAAACCCCTCCATAAGATTCATTGTTGTATTATGAATCCATAATTAAATTCTATTGAATTATGCCTCTATTATTCAACACAACTGTCATCTGTCACCACACCAAAATGTGAGGTTAGGTTGTAGATAAAACGTCGTATTTGACTCGCACCGAATGGAATAATTCAGTCGGATGATTGTACACTCGCCTTCAGCTCGTGCATAAACTGTCTTATAACATACATTATGTGCTCGTTAAATAATATACAATTACTACGACACCTTTCATTAAAGGGACATATGGCTATGTGGTTTCGTGCATTCTGATTGGTTCTCAAAGGTATACCTATGCATAATGCTACGATTGGTTTACGAATGTAGCACGTGTTCAAAAAACCAATCACGACGCTCGAAATCGCACGTAAACCTTTGATGAAAGGTCTCGTAGAATATCTACCGTATATAGCTAAAATAGTACTTTTCAGTTTTCACTGCGATTTTGCTGAACTAAGCTCAATACTTTTCGTGGCGTGTATAAAATTTAAAAAAATATTTGTTCACAGTAACCTAATCCAATGAAATCAATTTTGTCATTTTTGTATAAAACTAAATATTTTTAAAGAAACATTATCATTATTACAAATTAGTACTTACCTACTAACCTAACTTAGGTACGCTGATTATGGAATAGACGGGAATAGACCTAATAAACTTTATTTTAGGGTCCACCAGGAACTAATGGCGATAAAGGCGACACAGGAGCCTCAACAATAATAGCACAACTCGAATTATTAACACAACTAACAAAAGATTTCAAGACCCAGTTGAATTCAGTAAAAGCTGAACTAAATGCTTTAAAAAAAGAAAAGGTACCTACTTGAACTTATAAATAATACGTTGAAATAACGCACTATACAATACTATTCTACTTATTCAATTTTTACAGGGCGAAAAAGGAGACCAAGGATTTCCGGGCCCTCGCGGAGATAAGGTAGAAGAATTAAAAAATTAAAATCGATAATTTTAAACAGTATATTGTGCAATTAGGGACGAAAGTGGCGTTTTTTCGACGAGCGCGGCGTTGGCAACACGAGCGAAGCGAGAGCTGCCACCGCACGAGTCGGGAGAACACTTTTGTCCCGAGATACACACGATATTTTTTTCAATACCTGCACCGAAAAGCAATTAGGAGTTGAAGAAAGGGATGAACCCGATGAAGATAACATTGGAAAAATTTATAATAATTCCATAAAATAAATAAAAATAATATAATCAATTTTCGAATCCCGCATAAAGCGGAAGGAAAAGTACTTCTCCTCCCTATGATGGAAAGGTGCAGGTATTGAAAAATAGTTATTAATGTATCTAATACAAAAAGTGAAACATTAAGGTACAAGCAAGTTGGACACGACCGAGGCATCTAGCCGAAATCAGAATAACTTAGTGACACTTATAAATTAATGGCAAATGACAGGAATTTTTTTTATAAATGAGGTTACAAGGTAGCAAGATTCTATTTAGGCCTTTAAAGTAAAATTTGCGGCCTAGGTCTTTATATTTCTATTTTGTGGCCTAATAGTCATAAAAATGTCACATTATGTCCCAGTATGAAATCAGAATAATTTTATTATTTTCAGGGTGACCGGGGAAGTGAAGGACTTACAGGCTTAGGTTTACCGGTTAGTTTTAATTCATCGTCTACTATGTTTGTAAATTTTTACACTAAATATTGTTTTTATAGGGCCCTGTAGGGCCAGACGGATTTCCAGGACCTCGAGGTCTACCCGGACATAAGGTCAGTTACTATAAACATTAAATATTTATTGCTAGATTCATAGTCTCGGCTGCGCCTCGTCTATGAAACACTATCCGCGACAGTAAATCTAATATTTTTTGCCTAGTTAAACAAATAACATTATTTCTTAAAGGGGGAGCAAGGCAGCCCAGGATTACAAGGTGAAAGGGGCCCAGTTGGACCTGCGGTAAGTGACTTTTTATGTGGATCGATACCAAAATGCTAGACACTTTTTAATTCAGAAATTTAAGTTACAAATGGTTCAATACAAGTCGTCAAAATGGCGAAAACGAAAAATGATATTCAGTTTGTACATTAAAACTGGTTTTAATATTTGGTTATATATTTTAAACAAATATTTTTAATAACTAAAAGTTATCTCCTAATACGTCTAATGCCACTTTTTTAAATTTTTTGTTTTAAATATGTGATAAAATATCGAGTAAAATACATAGGTAATAAAAAACTCACAAAATGGCTAAAATACGCATTTGGAGATAACCAGTATTTATTCAAAATGCACCCAAATTACATTGTTGAAAAATCTGAACTGAAATTTCATATATTTACACAACATCGTAAATTCTATTTAATTTTATCTTTTTAATGTATCAATAAGCTATTTAATTTGAATTGGCAAATTGCAATCTTAATATATTTTATATTTTACAAAATTCCTTTTTTTCGCCGTATACTTAGTTATTTACCCAGTTTTTATTATAAATGTAAAGATAAAATTTATCCACGGTAGAATTAGATAATAATAAAGTATTATACTTTGTTATAGGAACCGAAAAGTGATAAGGGAGATCTACTAAAAATGATAGAAACACTGCAAACTAAAGTTGAGGAACAGGAAAAGAAAATACTAAACTGTAAAGTAAGGCAAATTTTATACATATATTATGAAATTCAAGTGAATAATTATGATTAATTTTTATTTATTTTTAGACAAAGGAAACAAATATAGGGATACCAGAATATGGCACTTCATTTAATCCAAATCAACCCTAAGCACCACCAACAAAATGTTAGTTGTAGTAGTAAATGTAGTAGGGGAGACCGGGGCTGGTTTGGACACGGGGATGACATGCTTAAATTTCCTGCCCTAATGTAGATTTTGTTGCCGCGAATGTGTTTTAATGTTGGTTTTTATGTGAAGAAGTAGCTTACAAAAGCATTTGGCCACTGCTCGACAACTGCGACATCAAGACAAAATTAATACTTTTTGACACCTCGAATGTAACTTTTCAAGGTAAGATTGTAAGATTTTTTTACAATACGGTCAATTCGTTGGCTATGCGGTTTTTTTTAAATGTTATAGTAACTAATGGAAATATATGCACGTATGTTTCAAAAAGATCCAATATACTGATTATATTTTATAGCGAGAAATTGTTCATCGTGTATCTTGGGGATACAATGGACATCTGTCCAATCTATCCCCGGATATGTAGCTTTTTATAAGCTATTGCTACCTTAAATTCGTTTTCAACCAACAACTAAAAATGTATTCTTCGTGACACTTTCGCAGGTGATTTTGGTCCTGTCGAAAGCCATATAGTGGTCAAGCGTCCCAAGTTTAAAGATACGTTTTACTTCAACACAAACTTTTCAGAGTTTTTTTTTTTGCAATAATTTTTCATTATTATCTTTTTGATGTTTTGTTCTATTTTCTTGTTTAGTTTCCAATGTATGGGTAATAAGAACCGAATTAAAGATATTTCTGTTATCTATTCGCTGTTTTCATGTTGTCCATACCGTCCCCAGTTGCTGTCTAAAGTATCCCCACGCCAGGGGATAGTTTGGACAAATGCAGCGCTGTCAAAAATTAGCCTGTTCTGAAAAATGATTGCTCTTAGAAAGTTCATATGAACGGGAAAGCTTCTCAAAGGACCCGTCTAAATATCGGCGTAAAAACCAAATAGGTGGGATATTTAGAAAAAAATAGAAAAAATAAAAAAAAAGTGTCCAAACCAGCCCCGGTCTCCCCTATTTATGTAAGAGAAAGTGTTCCACAATAAGATAAGTTCCATAATTGAAGCGTAGAAGTTCCAAAGAGGGTGAGTGCCAAAAATATGGTTTGGAAATAATGAAGAAAACAATGATAAAATAAAAAACATGTATATGGTATTTTATTTACTGTATGCATGTCAATTACATCGGAAAAATAAAAAATACATGCTTATGTTTAAGTAAAAGTATCATTTGGGATAAAAAAAAAAAAAAAAAATTTTCGAAACCATTTAGGGAGTGGTTTTGAAGAAAAGGGATAGTCAGAGTATTTATTTATAATAATATCATTGGCACATGCAAGTTAATCTGACGCCAAGTTCATTTCACCCTCTGTCACCCTCCTTAGAAAAAAAGTTATTGATTTCAAAAAATTTCAAACTATGACACCTTGTACCGGGTGCAAAAAATCGAGGACTATTATATAAGTATTGTTGAAACATAAAATTTTAAGAGCGATCATTATATTAAACATCGTTTTAATTTAAAAAAATCTTATTGCACAATTATTCTACAATAAAGTTATACGAACTTTACAAATTTGATAATTCTCCCAGATTTTAATAAGTAGTAATCTTTGGATTTTTCCTCTCAATTATTATTATCTTCGTTCGTTTAATATACTGGCAAGTACCATTATGTTACACTCTTATAGATTGAGTGTTAATGATAAATATATTTTTTTAGAATTAAAATGATTAGGATTGCCAAAAGATTCCACAAAAACAAAATAAAGATATAATCAGTTTCAAATATTAAAAAAAAGATTACCTACGTTATAAAAGATATATTAAAAACAAATTAAAAATAAAGTTAAATAGAAGATATAACGTCCAGACAAAAAAATACATGATATCAATTAAAGAAAATTTCTTGTCACGTAGGTACTTAACCTACATTACTTTCCTCATATTCAAATCAAATTACTTTTACAAGTTACAAATTACAACACAAAAAAGACACATAATTCAATCTTTCTGAAGCAAATTATCGTTATAAGAGCAATTTTTGGCACTTACCTACCGACTTACCCCCATTGGAACTTCCACGCTTCAATTAGACATACGATTTTTTTAAAACTGCCGCTTATTTAAGTGCGATTTGTACTCATTTTCATTAAACATAATGCATAAGTTGTAACGCTATACTTTGGTATAAATCTGTCTAGCAGGTTAATGCCCAGGTGAACCGCCTACACTTTTAAACTAAGTATAGTTTTAATTAGTTGCACCGGTCAATAAACTCGGTTTAAAAATGTTAAACTTGGCTTCAAGATAAGCCTTCAATTTTCTTGGTTTAGCAGTGGTTTAACGTCAGAATAAGTATTTTGTTATGAATTGGTAGTGCGCATAGGGTTTTAATTTGTTTCAAATTTAAAAAATAAATTTTATAATCAGGTTTGCCAACATGATCTTTTCTAGCGGTCAGAATGTGTAGTGGCTCTAGATATCTCTGGCTGTATCTTATCTAGGATATTATATTGACACTGATTTAAATGTAAAAATACACTTTAATACCTACTATGAATAATAAATAAATTGTAATTTAGATATTATCAAAGCGCCTATATTCTATGTTCCTAATTTACCTTTAGATAGAAAATATTATGACAAAACGAGTTTGAAAATCCTCCATTTTCTACGAGGGATATCGTCGTTATAAATAAATAATTTCACAATGTAATTAGCAGATTATTGTAGTGCATCTATTCATCTTCATTATAAAGTTTGTAAAACATGTCGATTTTTACTCATTTCTCCTAAATAAAAATAACCTATATCTACATTGACAGTTGTTCTGAAACACATAAATTTCACAGCAATATTTACCTGTTACTTTATAACACCTCTACACCCGCAGGGTAGAAGAGGAACCGACTATATATATATATATATATATATATATATATATATATATATATATATATATATATATATATATACTTTATAATGTAATATTTTACATGTAAGTATTTCTATAATTCTATATAGCACACAATTTATTAAATTTCAAAAATACTATTCAGTGACATCAAGTGCCAGAATAAATTCCTAGGAACTCCTATGAACAAATTACAACTTTTGACCGGGGTTGTCAATGAAAAACGTGGCCAGTCGGTAAACCTAATTATTCTTTAACCGTGAATTTATATCAATTGAGCTACTGTCGTATATATATATATATATATATATATATATATATATATATATATATATATATTTTAATTTTGATACGGGCGATAAGAAACAACAATTAATTTGAGCCAAAAACTTCTTCGAAATTAATGCAATTTTTTACATTATAATTGAATAAAAAAATAAGCAAATAGCTCATTAGATACATGTTTACTCTACCATTTAAAAACATCATGAATTTTGTTACTTGCAATATGCGACGATAAAAAGTAATTTTGTAAAATCTAATAAGTTTGTATTTTTCGACATCAAATTGAATTTAATGCTGAAGTGCAAAAATATTAAATTTTAATTATTGTTAGAATTTTTCATCAACAATGTAATTTGAACGCTTTTCACCATTTGTAGCGAACGCCTTAAATTCTCAAATGAAAAGTTATAATGTTATAAGGTGATAAAAATTTCATAGGGTTCAAAAGGAGAATCAAGTGATACATTTACTATTTACGGATAATGAACCCGACACAAAGACAGGTTTCAGACCAACCAAAAAATTGGTGTCGCCTTAACTTAATAAACAAATATTGTATAAATTTTGCTTAATTTGATAACCTTTGTAAGATCATTTATAAATAAATAAGGATAATAAATTAAAATACAAAAACATATTTTACAAATCAGTGCAATTTAACTATTTTTATAGCACGAATAACCAAGTCAATGTTTTTATTATTAAGTCAGGTATTTAGTGTTTGCATAAAACTTTTTGCTCTAACATTAATAGGTACCTACCTAGATATCACAAAATTAAAATTTTATTATTCTACTTCCTATGAACTACCGTATATCTTTATATATTTAAGCGAACGTCAAAGCAGAACAGGCGGAAAGTCAATTATAAAATAAATACTGTGGGAAACAATTTTGTGTGTTATCATGATGAGTGCGTCATCTCCGCATAAAGCAATAAATATAACAGTAAATGATAATTAGAAGATAGTTCGCTTCATATCACATCACTAAGTGTGCTGGTACAAAACAAGAAAATGATGTTGAAATGTTATTTGTTCGTAATTTTCTGTGTTATTCAGGTACGTTTTATTTTTATTTTTAATGCTACATTGTGATATATTTTTAAAATAACTACCTACTCACTAAAAACATAATAAATACTGCCTTATTATTTTTATTTTGCTCAAAAAATGCAATAAAGGATTTCTCAGTAAATAATCATGGATGTGCAATAAAGAATTACTTAATAAATAAACATGGAAGAATAGGTACAAAATAGTCATTTGTATAAATATTTCCAAACAGTAATCGAATCAAAAACTGAGATTCGTACTGCTTTTAATTAAAATTAAGTTATATACAAAATTATTAAATACAACTATATTTTTAAAGGTTACTATTTTCAAGTCATAAAATTGGTACCTACTTTTTCCTTATCGATATCAAAAGCATATAATTGTGCTCTAGGTAGAATACAATTATATTTCTATAAATTGTCTCTTAGTAAATTATATTATTTACGGATGTTGTAATTTACTTGACTGGTGGTAGTTATAAGAAAAGGAGAAAAATTTCTGGGATGCAGTCACTAATAATTTTATATCTCAGTCTACCGAGAAATAAAATTATTAGTGACTGCATCCCAGAAATTTTTCTCCTTTTCTAATATTATTTACATGTTAATCATAAAAAATATGTTTTTCGGCGATTGGCATTAAAAGTGCTGTTTTTTGGTGGATGGTGAATCAACAAATTTGACATTTATAAAATTCATCAACATACCTAACCTATTTTGTTTTTTCATAGCAACTGTCAACATACGCATAGCAACATAATTTGATTGCGATACCTATCAATATACAGAGAGTTTTTTTTATAAGTAAACATAGGGCATGTCATTACCATAGTTACAGTGTTACAGAATAACAGCACTGCATTAGGGAGTTTTTTTATCAGTAAACATAGGGATAATTAACATACTAAAATAAATATGAAATATAATTTAAAGAAATGATAAATTATTTATTTATGTTTTCTACACTACTTAATAACTAGGTAGACACTTAAAAAATAATGTGTACTTGGAGACAGAATGAATGTTGAACAATTATTAAAAAATCGAATTAGTGCTGCTTTCCAAATAACTAATGCTATAAATTCTTTTTATAATCGTTTAGGATATTGTTTAGAAGTTAATGGTTCCAATTTTGAACATTTAATTAGTTTTAAAAAATCCTCATTAGTTTAATGTATCTACCTAGTTCAAGTGTAGAAAACATAAATAAATAATTTATCATTTCTTTAATTCATATTTCATATTTATTTTAGTATGTTAATTATCCCTATGTTTACTGGTAAAAAAAAACGCTCCAATGCATTATTGCTGTCATTCTGTAACACTGTAACTATGGTAATGACATGCCCTATGTTTACTAATAAAAAAACTCCCGGTATTTAAAATAATCATTAAATTAATATTAATTAATGACAATCGCCGAAAAAATAATGTGTTTAACATGGCAAAAAATACAAATTTGCTGCCTAAGCTAGATTCACAGCCTCGGCTACGCCTCGTCTATGAAACTCTAGCAAATCTAATATTATTTTACCTAGTTAAACAAATAATTATATTTTTAATAGGTAAGAGCAGATAACGTCTTTGAAGAGTTAAGAAACAAAACACATGAGATTACATTGGAATACAATCAGGAGTATGAAAAGGTACCTACAAAAGTGACTATATTTATCACAGAAATATGAAGTTTACTATTTTTACCTTTTAGCGAAAACTAAAAGATCCAAATATTGACTACCTAAGAGAACTACATGCAAAATTAATTCGAGTGTTAAGCAATAATAACTATGAGGTAATTTTATTAAACTGCGCTCCAAGAATTAGATAATAATAAATTATTATACTTTGTTATAGGAACCGAAATGTGATAAGGGAGATCTACAAAAACAAGTAGAAACACTGCAAACTAAAGTTGATGCACAGGAAAAGGAAATTAAAACACTAAATTGTAAAGTAAGGCAAATTTTATATATTATGAAATTCAAGTAAAGAATTATGATTAATTTTTTATTTATTTTAGATAGAGGAAACATATGGACCATCAGGGAATTCACTTGATCCAAATAAGATCCCATGTGATTTGTTGTAGTAAATGTAGTTTATGTAAGGGAAAGTGTTGCACAATGAGATAAGTTCCAAAATTAATTAGACAAACTATTTTTTTAACTGCCGCGTATTTAGTGTGATTTGTACTCATTTTCATTAAATATAATGCATAAGTTGTAATGTTCTAGTTTGGTGTAAATCTGTCTAGTAGGTTAATGCCCAGTTGCACCGCCTACACTTTTAAACTAGGTATAGCTTTAATTAGTTGCAACGGTCACTAAACACGGTTTCAATATGGTTTAACGTCAGAATATTCTGTTCAATTTATTTACCGTCCAGTTATAATTTACTTACATTTAAATGTATGATATCATTTTGTAAGTTTGACGGGTTTTATTTTATTTAATAATAATTATTCTACAGGAAAATGTTTCCCAATAACAGAATAATATAATAACATTTAATGTACAGAGATATATAATTATAGTAATTATTTAGTGCAGTAATATATATATATATATATATATATATATATATATATATATATATATATATATATATATATATATATATATATATATATATATATATATATATATATATATATATATATATATTATACAAAATATATCAATAAAATATCAAACCAACAGGACAGCCGTACTGAAACCATCAACATTTCATAGCAAAAATGTCGGTAGTATAATTATTGCATTAGGCCCAACAGTACCTACGTTGCTGTTTCCTGTTTTGTTCCACGCAGATAAATTCGTAATGAGAAATTAACTTTTTATGTAATATTTATGGCGGGACGTACCCACGTCCATAAAAAAGGAAATAAAGTTTGGTTAAGTTCTCTGCAACGAAGTTGGAAAACAACTAACACCCTGATTATGGCCGACTAACAAAACTCGAAACTTGGAAAGTGTTGCTGAACCAGGAACAGTGATTGCCAAAAAGGTAAGATAAAGGAGCAATCCGAATAAATAACTTATTTTTCTACTCCCTACTGGATATTGGCAACATACCTTATTCATACTATCATGTGTGGATGATATGAAATTCAAAGTCAAATACGTCAAAAAATTGTTAATGCGTGCAAATTATGTTTTTATTATTATTATTTATTAATTATTAATAATTAATTATGTTTAAAAGCATTATTTTATTGCTAAAAAATCTGCTGTGGCCAGTACACGACCTCTCGCCTAATTCTGCTTATTCTACTAACCTCGAGACTAATCTAATAAATAGTTTTACTTACATTTTAATAGTTGCATGTTCATGTAATATGTAAACGATAATGTAAACCAAGATGCAAGCAAAAGATGTCAACTGTACTGTCACTGTCATAATCATTCAAATTTTATGTAGAAACAAATTTCATATCATGGACAACAAGATAGAATATTAATTGTACTTTATTTTATTGTTAAATACTACCAGATTCAGCAAATTGTATTTATAATTAACTGTACCCATAGATAATTATATTTTCTTTTATTTTTAATTGCTAAAATTATCATAAATAAATAATGTAACAATATATTAAAGAAAAAGTTTATCAAGCTTCAAAAAGTACTACTTCCGGTTTTTGGATTTCTACCAAAATGTTATCCGGTGTTAAGATCCTTATTAAAACCTTAAATATGAAATTTGGTTAATAAAGGTTTGATACTTTTTCAGTTATCGTGGACGAAAAATCGTCAGTCCATACATTCATACAAACACACACACACACACATACACACACACAGACATCATCGTGAAAATAGTAAATTCGTATTATAGAGACCCTGAAACGTGCTTATCCACCAAAAACTCATACTCGAAAATTTTGACCCATTACAATACCTCTCTTATAGGATATGAGGCGAGAGGTAAAAAGCAAATAAAATTTAGAGATTTTACGTTGGCAACAATTATTCAAATGTCATATGTCACAAAATAATTGATGTAACCCTACTTTTAAATCATTTTAGGCATCACATTGAGTGCATTTTATTGCAAAAACCATATTTCGTAGAAAAAATAGGCTGTACAACTATATTGGATTGCCTATATCGCACGAGAACGTTTGCAGACAAACTCGTTCTCGTGCGATGTAGGCATCACATCCACTCTTGTTGTACAATATACTATTCTTTATACAGGGTATTTCTGTACTTATGGATCAAACTTTAAGGGTATATGTAACACGTTCTACTGATAACGGAACAAAAATAATTTTTCAAAAATTCATAAAATTAAGGGTGGTTTTAAACATGTTGAGTGCCACTGGTTTCATTACAAAATTAATTAAATGTCTTCATTACAAATATTTGAATAAAAGAACACAAACGCCTATGAAACCAGTGGCACTCAACATGTTTCCTTTAAGTAAACCACCCTAATTTAGCGAATTTTTGAAAAAATATTTTTGTTTCGTTATCAGTATAGAACGTGTAAAATATACCCTTAAAGTTTGATCTATAAGTACAGAAACACCCTGTATACAACTCAAGTTTGAAGTTCGTATTCAGTTACGAACATAATTTATTATTATAAATTATGATAAGTGTTAAACTGCACAAACATATTATTTCCTGTGATCTCATCACCCAATTTTTTTAGCGCGTTTTTTCGAAGCATGCGCTGACCTTTTGTAGTTCGAGTGAGCCAGCAGACGATACAATATTTCTGTTCTTTTATTTAGTATTTACTGTGTTTCTATAATAATTTGATGGTGGACATTATTTTGGAAAGTGTTTTTTTGTGTCCTTACTAGAGTTACATTTCAGGTGAGTGCATTTTAACAAGTAAGTACGCACATAACCTAACTAACGCAAAAATATTTTCACCCGCATTTAATTATTTTTTGACAATATTTTTATATTTTGACACTGACATAATATGTCAGTTACATTTATTATAATGTCTGGACTTATAAGAGACCCCATATCTCAAATAGCTTAAGGCCTTATCAAGTCTAAATCCGGTTCTGTATATCACTACTGTCACTAACTTATATTATATTAAGGGATAAAAATGATTTTATGAACAGCGTCAGAAATAAAACAATTCTCTGTTCGTGTGTACTATGTGACATGTCCCTGATAAAACTAACCATTTTCCAAGAGGGTCCGATAACGTCAGCAGCGTCACCGTTTGAGAGTTTTGAGATTTATACACGAGAGAGTTGGCGTCGCCCGCCGACGTCTCTTGTCCGACACAGCGATACATACAACAAATCGATCGCTTTTCTAAGCGCCTCTACATCTCCACTCCAATATACCTGCGAACGGCTTACCGATGTTTGCTTTCTCGATATCCGCATCACTTTGTAAAGGATTCAAAATAAATCCTACTGCTGAATACTTTCATATTTCAGGTTTATTTCTATTTCTGTAGTTCTATAACCATTTAGATATAGATAAATTTAATTAAAACCAACCCATACCGATTTTTAGACATTTTAATATTATAGAGTGCAGAAAGGCTAGACTTGAATATATTTGGAGATTTGATTTATAGGTTACCTATGTTTCGAATTATGTCCCTATAGGATACAACATACATTAAAAAAATTACGCTACCACAACTCGCAATCACAATGGGTGAGATTCAGTCATGGCCAACCTTCTCGCGCAAATCCTTGTTCCAACCATTAGCCGGTTCCTGATAGCTTTGTGGTTGCCACGTTAAGTGGCCCGTCTACATTTTTACCGAATTCCTAGAATACTCTCGATTTTACTTTCTTTCTATACCATTCTATTCCCCACTACTACGGCTGCCTGAAACCAGCCCGCATCCTAGCTATATAATCATTTTGAAGAAATACTGTAAAAGTGTTTTCGTTGCAAGTAAACTGTCAAATTATTATTGACTTCAGGATAATGTTTTTATAAACATTTAGTAGAAAAATAATGGATCTACAGATGTAGGTACCGTTTTAAAATTTTAAAAATTAAATTCTATCATGAGATCGGCATGTGATATATAACCATGTAAAGTTTGCAAAAATATTTATTTTTTTATTTTTTTGGAATTCTTACAATCATGTATAAGTTTTTAATCAAAATATTAAAAAGGGACGCTGTAAATAAATTCTTTCTCTATTAAATTCTTGTTGAAATAAAATTGTACCATTCTTGTACTGGCCAAAAAACACTCGCTACGTTTTTACTTCCTTGGACGGAGTAATAAGGAAGTATTGTAATCGCGAAAAATTTCTGTTTTCAGATTTTGATGGAAATATCCGTTTTGACCTTTTCTGAATCCATTATGACTAGTTTCGTCGTGACGTCTGTACGTACGGACGTACGTACGTACGGACGGACGGACGGACGTATGTGTGTCGCATAACTCGAATACGGTTAGACGTAGAAAGTTGAAATTTGGTATTTAGGACTGTTATAGCATCTAGTTGTGCACCTCCTATTTTTGGTTTCAATCTATAAATCGGAAGTAGTACTTTTTTCAAATATTTCGATAAATATTTAATTTAAGTCAATTTTTTTATATTAAATGAAAGATTATGTGATTATTACCTACAATCGATATTTTATAAATATTTTTGTATATGCTATCATTTAAGAATAAAGTATATATTTATAATTTAGTATTTCGGTATCTTGTAGTCCATGATCGATTAACATTTGTTACTACGTAAAATTTAAATGATTATGACATGACAGTGACAATAGTAAAATATGCTTTATATCTTCTTCTGCAGTTTAAATAAAATGACTAAAATATATTTGTGAGTATAGTAGCAGTAGTAGTAGTACTAGTATAATAAGTTAAAATAATTTTTTATATTATTCTACATTTTAGTTATTAAGAAAAGTATGAACACACAAGGCGTACAAGGAAGTCATGTGGTGTCCACGCCAGATTGTTTTTTTTGAAATGTTGAATTATTAGTAATTGGGAAGAAAAATGCGCCGTTGGCAATTTTTTTGTCAAAGTCAAAATTTACATTTATTTAAAAAAAAAAAAAATTAATATGAAATACTAGGTATATGTTTAACACTGCGCCTTTGTATCTCACAAGTACTTAGAATAGTAGAAGTAGTTGCTATTAAATTAACAATCTCGAACTTCGGAGACTGCTGTTTATTGCAGGAATGGTCAGTCCGTCAGTCACATGGAACTGTTTGTGACTGCACAAGCGATATTCAAAGTTCAGTAAACGTACACAAACACGCTGCACGCTTGATTGAATACGGTAGTTTATAGAAAACACAACATATTGGCCAAAAATATATTCTAAGAACTAATATTTACTGAATAAATTAAATTCATGAATATAATTTTTATTTTAAATTTGATGAAAGTTATTGTACACTTATTTTTAAAATATTGGCATTTAATTATTTTAGAAGGGGGAGGGGGGCTTTAGTCTCCAAAGCCTCCCTCCCTTTGCGTGCGCCGCTGAACTCTCCAAAAGTAAAAGTTATTTGGATAGCTACGTTTAGAAGTAAATAACTATATTTATTAACCAGTTATCGCGAAAATATTGAAAACTTACAAGTGACCTTAAAAGCTGATGATTAATGACTACTATCGATTTTATTTTACCTTTATGTCAAAAGAAACTAGAGGTAAAATGAAACTTTCTTTTGGTTTTCCATCCCGTTAAATGTAACAAAATGGCCCCATAGAAAACTTTGTGCTTAGAATGTACGCGTCAGTCATAAGAAAAGTGAAAAGCACCTGTGAAGTGAAATAAAAAAGAAAACCGTAGGTTGACGAGCGAATTTCTTCAGCGTGGAATTGATTAAATCGAGTAAAGCGCTGAGAGTTTCGACGGAAAACACTTTGGTTATTTTATGAGTTTGGTTAATTGCTTTCTTTGCACTTCCCACTCACGCCAGCCCTTCAATTTATTCTTTCTTTCTTTCATCGTTCTATTCCTAACTTATTCTTTGACAGCTTTTGATTGATGGTACGTTAATATTTAATACACTTACAGCATGTACAGGTAATTTAGATAATTAGGTAGGTAGGTACATTAATTATTTAAACTTTCAATTCATGAAATATTTTGAAAATTGACAATCATTCAAACAGAAGTGTAATTAATTATTTACAGAACAAATTTCAGCATTCAAACTATACCTCATTTCAGCTAAGAAAAAAGCGTTCGGTAAGATAGGGCAATGATATTCTTGAATATAACTGATCGAGACTGTTTTCAATAATTAATTACTTGAGTAAGTATACTATGTATAAATATTTGTGGTAACTATCCTAAAAATATTCTTATAATTATTAGTAAAATATTTTATGATCAAATATTTCAAAGTAAAAATACTGAATATTGTGACATTCTATTTAGCTCTTAATTTCTAAAAACGTCCAAAAATGTGTTTGATATTTTTTGCTGTCAGAAGTCAAAATAATTTTTTTATCTCATTAAGAGTGAAGTCACGTGTAGTCTATTGTAATTTTATTACTCTTTTGAATTAAATTTTTCATAACGGAATAAACAAAAAATACATGTACAAAATTTTAATTAGAACCTGCCTTGAAATATCTCCGAGAGGAAAAAATCAGAAAGCTTATTTACACGCCCAATAAAGCTTTCATTTTACGAGTTCATCAGACAGAAAAATTTTACGACTAAAGTTTCATTAGTTCGCTTTGAATTGTACATTGTTCATAAAAAACGAGAAAATAAACCCCATTTCATGACAAGTAAACAAAATAATAAAACCTGAGAAAATTTGTCAGTCAACGAGTGGTACCTACTCTTCTGATTCACACGAGCAAGAATATGCATTCTCGTTATACTTCGGTAGTTTGTCTAAAATAATGTAATGTCAGCGTGTGATCGTATGCTCTGGCTCACATATGTGAAAAAATGAGATCTCACTATAAGGTTTGTTTAATTACGTAAAGAGTCAGAGATCGTCTGACTCAAATCTGTGCAGTCTTTCTTGATAAAAACAGTTTAAAAAATATTATAGTGTAATTTCTGCCTTCATTTTAATTTCAATGCACTTGTGTTTTATATCGTTGAAAAGAGAAAAAAATCTCTATTAACATGGGTCACAACTATGAGCTCCATAAGAAAATTTGAATTTGGTTTGAATTTCTCAAAATCTGTAGGAGAATTTTTTTAGGACTGCTGTAAATTTTTCGTTAAAAACTGCCTATAGAACGTGCAAACTAGAAACTTGGACTAATTCAAACAAAAAAGTTATAGGTGAAAAACGAAATTGGCAAAATTTACGTTGTGCTACATATTTACCATTCTCTTTTTACCACTCCAACCACAGCATTTTTACCACCATTCTTTTTTACCGCTATCCTGTTTTACCGTTAACCCATTTTTTACCACTCAATTTTTACCACTCCAACTTTTACCCCTGCATTTGTTTTACCACTAATACATTTTTACCACTCCGTTTTTACCATTACAACTTTTACCATCATACTTTTTTACCGCTATTCCGTTTTACCATTAATAGTTTGTGGGGCTATAGTACGGTTTTGTTAGTGTAGTAAATACCAAAACCGAGTTTGTGGGACTCTAGTACGGTTTTGTTAGCTTTGTTAGTGTAGCAAAGTACGGTTTTGTTAGCTTTGTTTGTGTAGTAAATACCAAAACCGAGTTTGTGGGGCTCTAGTACGGTTTTGTTAGCTTTGTTAGTGTAGTAAAAACAAAAACCGAGTTTGTGGGGCTCTAGTACGGTTTTGTTACTTTGATAGTGTAGTAAATACCAAAACCGAGTTTGTGGGGCTTTAGTACGGTTTTGTTAGCTTTGTTAAAAAAGAGACGGTGGTAAAAATGGATTGGTAAAAAACACGTTGGTAAATATGTTGGTGGTAAAAATAATTAGTGGTAAAAATAGGGACGTGGTAAAAATGTATCGGTAAAAGAATACGTTGGTAAATACGTTGGTGGTAAAAAAGAATTAGTGGTAAAAAGGGACGGTGGTAAAAAATGGATTGGTAAAAGTATAATGTTAGTAAAAAATGGATTGGTAAAAGAATTACGGTGGTAAAAAATGGACGGTGGTAAATAGGGATTGGTAAATATGGTGGCAAATCAAAATTTACATTTTTGCGTATATCTAGTCACCTATGCATTTTTGTGGGAAAACAAAACCATTTCTAAATTGGCCTCCAAAAGAGGCGACTTTTGTCTAATTTAACCAACTTCGTATCTCTTATGGTTCTCGAGTGCTTAAACAGTTTCATAGGACACCCTGCATAATGTTTTGTTAGTTACATAAAACTAACTGGCAAAGTCCGCAATCCCCGTTAAAATTAGTTTCTATCATATCCAAATCTTTTAATAATAGTAACTGTGACTCAGTGGACAGGATAAAGAATAAGTAAATATCAGATTCCTTATTCCATACGGTCCCAACTTTAAAACCCGCTATAGGTGTCCATATGTGGCATCGCTCAACTCCTTTACCACGTTAAACGACCCCACATATACCAGATTTCAAAGTAGACGGCGGTGTCTGTGACTCACATTATGTGAGACTGCCACACTCAAGTTGAGTAAGTGTCATGATGTTGAACTCGATATTGCAAGTAAAGTATGTATGTATGTATGTACGAGATCTGTCCGAAAAGTATCAGGTCTTATTTTTTTCTGAGAAAACCTGATGGATTTGAATCATGCGCTCTTGCATGAGCCGACCTTGAACCTTCGTGCTCATGCAGAATTTTTTCCCGCCTGTCGATAGCTGTTGCTGACAAACAGCATTTGAGTGAGGTAGTGTTTAGTGCTCTCGTCGCATTTTCCTTGCTTCCACTGTGACGGTCTGTCCGGAAAGTATCCGACCTTATTTTTTTTTTGCGAAAACCTGATGGATTTGAATCAAGCGCACATGCATGAGCCGATCTTGAACCTTCGTGCACATGCATGCATTTTTTCTCGCATGTCGATAGCGTCTGTTGCTGACAAACAGCATTTGAGTGAGGTAGTGTTAGTGCTCTCGTCGGTTATTCATTGCTTCCACTGTGACGACTGGGATTTGGCTTCCGGGTCGTACCCGTACACCCAGGACTCGTCACCAGTGATTATGGTGTTCATGAAATCGGAGGGGGGGGTCACTATTTGTGGAGTCTAGCATGCCCTGTGAGACTTGAAGAGAGTGGCGGCAAAATTCGTGCCGAAGCTGCTGACGGCGGAGCAACTTCGTGGTGAAGTCCCACAGGGCCACATGATATTCTGGACTCCACAAACAGTGACCTCAACTTCATGAACACCATAATCACTGGTGACGAGTCCTGGGTGTACGGGTACGACCCGGAAGCCAAATCCTAGTCGTCACAGTGGAAGCAAGGAAAATGCGACGAGAGCACTAAACACTACCTCACTTAAATGCTGTTTGTCAGCAACAGACGCTATCGATAGGCGGGAAAAAAATTCATGCATGCGCACGAAGGTTCAAGGTCGGCTCATGCAAGAGCGCTTGATTCAAATCCATCAGGTTTTCGCAGAAAAAAATAAGGCCTAATAATTTTCGTTTTATTATGGCACTCTGTAGACAAATAAGGGAAGTTGTAATTGACTTACTAACATAAATGTGTAAAGGCAATTCTAGCAGTGACGCCATTTAAAATTGTTTGACAATTTTCAAATTCACAAAGCTGATGTTGATACTGATACTACCACAGTTATGTTGCTGCTTTTAACTTTAACACCACGTGACACTGGTATCAAAATCGTTGCATATATGTACATCATTATGCATACATTTATGACTATAATACTAATGTGTTCTGCGGTACACTGCAGTTCAAACAACTTAATGAAACATTAAACTCCGTTGGAATGCGAAATATTTTACAAATGTACATTCAAAACAAACCGATTGTTCTGATTATTGGTGTGGCACAAATATGTTATGTTGGTAAATATGATAGTATTAACAACAAAAGATACTAATCCATATTTATTACGTCGTTATTTTAGCAATATAGAAATAATAGGAATATTTTAATAGATAACAAATACTTTATGAATAAATTCTAGATTTCAATTCACATTATTGTACAAAATATAAATAATAATATAAAGTACGATAATTATGAATAGTTTTGATTTATTTACATTTAAAGTTATGTTATAAATCTTAGACAAAATTTATAATTAATTTGAATTTTTACCAATATAAGTACCTACCTACGTACTACTTGTGTACTACCCTGCTGTACTTATAGCATATTATTTAAACATTAACAGTCTGTTGCTAAAAAGAAACAACGTAATAAATTTTAAAAGTAACGTGTTTCCGCATATAGTCGGATGATTTAATAAGTAAACATAGCACATGAATGACGATTAGAAAATAGTTTAATTCAGGTTAAAAGTATCTTTGCAAATCTCGACTTATTGTAGCTTTCAGCAATGTCTGTCATGTCTAGCCTTAGCCTCGGTTTGGAAAAACTACATTCAATCCTTGGTATATAAATACCAATTTTGTACATCTTACACATAATCAACGCCTTTTATCCCACTTGAATGTGACAGTCTCACATTGTACCTTGAAATTTATAATTTTTGTCACACCACCGGTAATGGCACGAAGCACGGTACTCGGTGAGAACGCATAATGCATTTTGCCACATGAAAATCTGTAAAAAGGGTGTCACACC
This sequence comes from Agonum fuliginosum, assembly GCA_947534325.1. Lineage (NCBI taxonomy): Eukaryota > Metazoa > Arthropoda > Insecta > Coleoptera > Carabidae > Agonum > Agonum fuliginosum. The sequence continues at coordinate 9,101,500 of OX384029.1, read as the reverse complement.
AATATAGCAAAAAATCATACGAAATTTTTTATTTTGAAGGTTTGTAAAAATTATTTTTGACAGCTGAGAATTACAATTCATAAATTCTTTGTGTTAATTAAATCAATAATTTATTTATATATTGACAAAAGCTTATTATCTAATTTCTTAGTGTTATTATTTTAACATCAATTATTCACCAAATGGCAAAAATTATATTGAAGTGTCTTTGTAAAATAGGCAACAAATTTCCATATGGCAAAATGCTTGGTGGAATAGCGGCGATACAACATTATTCATTTATTCCATCGAATACCGTACTTCATGCCATGCGAAATCGAGTCTTTTTGAACATCCTAGAGGGCTTAAATCGCATATATTCGCGTTATATTCAAAGCTTAATCGTATCATCAATGACAGCGATGTTAATGTAAACCCGGCTTCATTGTTGTTAGGGGGAGAGTAGCAACAGCAATTGGAATGTAAACTCCTATGGCGATATTCGAACCGGAGTTGTTAGAATCACAGACGATCACGTTAAGTTTGCAGTTGTCTCTTATATTAAACTTAGTTCGTGGTGTCGATACTATAAATTTAAAATCTAGCTTCCAGACTTGTAGACTCAATGGTTTGTCGACATTACGACTTCTCCTTCTCTGGTTTCGTGCAAACCAACAGCGTTTTGGCTTTTCTCAGGTCTGCATACGTAAAAGCTCTTGGCATGTTTGTCGTATGTGACGGTGAGTTAGTGTGTGTTTCAGTGACGTATGTGGAATTTCAGCAGATACGTGAAACGCACCTGAGATTGCTGCGTAGTTACGCGGGATGAATACGGAATTCTCGGTTTTTAAAACGAAGCCGCACATTTTAAATTGGTTTGCCGATGTTGACAAGAGGCAATATTGAATTGAGACGTTTGTGGGACGGATTATCCATAAAAAATTGTGGATTTTCACAAAAAAAGAATAGGAAATTTCCAGCAAGCTAATGCCCAAATTGAATTCTTACCAAATAAAAATAGACCACATCATTCAAACTAAATATAAAATAAAATTACCGAAGAAGTAAAAGTGATATAACTGGACTTTTAGTTTCATTCATTGATGCGCAAAGTTATAACTTGTGATTAAATCAACGGGAAATAACATAAACTAAAACGACTTATAATTTTATATCTTGTCTTGTCTCAGTAATATAAATAGTAGCAGTTGGTAGCGATGGTACAGGGTTGTTATTTAAAACTGACTGCTTTATGATATTTAAATCACTTACTGCTGACGCTGAGTAATTTGTAAATAAAACCAGCCTTGGAAAAAATAGTTCCAGTAAAAGCTAAACAAACAAATTATATTTTGATGTATATTTTGTGATCAGTGCAAGAGCACAAATGCAAAATTATTATATTCTGCCGCAGACTAAATTGTCCATGTTTTTGAAGATCAAAGGATGTACCTGTACCGTACAGTTTACTAATTATTATTGAATAGGTAGAATCATATCGCAAAAAAACACAGAGCTTGGAGCCTTATTAATTTATTTACTCAGTCGACTGCCAAATATCGAGTTTGTAACACAAACTGATGTAGGTAACTTAATAAGGGGAGATATGTGCCTAAAATGACATACTAGGATAAAAAATAACAATGACATTATACTGGCCATTTCTCGAATTTGGCGAAACGTGCGGTTCAAATTTCTATTGTACGGTATCGGCCATCTCAAGAAAATGTATTGACCATCGACCTTACATAGTCTAGACCTAAACACAGTATGCGGGCCAAAGTGTAGGCATGGCGATGAAGCCAACATCATATTCACAAGAGGTGCGCTTTCCCCCATCAATGGTTGCGGGTTGCATAAGATATAAGTTTTGATAAGTGCCTTTAAAATAATACCTACTAAAATTGATAAAAATGTTATAAAAATAAGAGCTCCTTCTTTTATTACTTAATATAATTTACAAATTGCTTCTATTATTCATATTACTTTAGATAAATGCATTTAAAATCTGGAATTGTAAACGTCAGTTTGATAGATGACGTATTCAACAGTCGTTTGTTGAACGTTTATTGTACCTATCATTTGCTAAGAACTGTGTAAAATAGGCAACATGCAATGATCCATGGGGGAAACTTGTCCCTCCCCCGTCTTCACATGATGGCTTCAAGAAATTTCGAGTATACTTTGTCTAGATTTAGATTATATATGGTCGAAGGTATTGACTAACAACCAGAAACACATAGGTCAGCTTGTTCATACGCAATATGAAAAAATGTATAAGTTTAGTTTGGAAATATTTCTCAGGTCAGTACAAATTTATTTTTTATTTTTTTTCAAAACCATGCATGATTGTTTGTTTGTTGGGTAGTAAAAAAAACCATAGAATATCTATCTTAAAGTTTATCTTAAGTTATGGTTTGCTCACTATTTTGAATTTGATTACTGTAGGGTAAAATGACATAGTAGATATTTGTATAAAATTACATTTTACCGATATGTTGTTCAATGTCTTCGTTTATTGTTTCTTTTAGAATGTATTTGTGCGAAATCTAGAAAACAATGTATGTGTGACATATCCAAGCTTTTAAAAACTATAATACTTTATCCAACAATTACTAAAACAGATATGCCAATATCTCATTTTACTTAAGTATACTTGGATAGAATGACATACCAGGTATATTTTTAAAAATTGTTTTATAAAAAATTACTGTTTTGATGTTTCTATATTAGATTTATCTATTCTTGTACAAATGATTTAATAATATCTTATTTTTCTGATAAATAAAACTGCAATCATAATTTTAAAAAGTGATATGTCATTTTAGGCACAATTCCCCTAAAATCCTCTACCTAATCAATAAAAATGAATCACATATTTATCTAGCTTCTTTTTTCTCTAGTTTAAAACTTTTCTGATTGTATTAACATTTCACTCTTCAAATTCAGGCTGAGCTAAACCGAAACCAAATCTCCTCTTTACATCTCTACAGCTTCCTGTTCAAATATTGCTCAACATCTGTATGATGTATAAAAACCCTCCAGAAGCTATATAGGGTAACTCATGCATAATCACTCGTGGGTGCAAGTTGCAGCATGCAGAGCCCTGAAGCGCACGGTACACAGTGTGCAGTGGAACCTGGAGGACTCTCCTGCAAGAGTGTGCATCGAAATAGACGCTTATCTAACAACGCAAGTGCACCGGAGAAGTGAAGAAGTTTACTACATTGTGTCGTTGAGTGACGAGAGTAAGATATGAATGCTGTAAATCTGTAAGTTTTACAGATTCGTTATCCGTAAATCTTTATAATGAACAAAATCACATCAATGTTTGTTGACTAAAAGTTACACAGATTTACGAGATTTACATAATTGTTATTTCGATTTATTATATTGTTTTACATATTTGTATTTGATTTGATTTAAATAATGACTAAATGAGATGAGCTACTCTGGATAAAAGACAGATTACCTGATCGTAAAAAAATGAACCCGTAAAAACAAAGTTTTTCACTATAAATCCTTTATTATTAGGTACTTAAATTTATTTTTGAACCAGATCGGTGCAGTACATTTTGAGATAGCTAGCTGCCATTTTGTTTCAAGATGGCTGACTAACATTTTAATATACCTATGTTTCAAGACAGATTCTTAGCTTTTACTGTACCAAATTTGAACGCAATAGTTACAGTACATTTTGAGATATGTGTCCGCCATTTTATTTCAAGATGGCGGACTGACATTTTAATATATCTCTATCATAAGTTAGATCCTTGGCTATTACTCTACCAAATTTGACCGCAATCGGTGCAGTACATTTTGAGATAGCTAGCCGCCATTTCGTTTTAAGATGGCGGAGAATCTGAAATTTTGCCAAAGTGCATTGTTAGGTGACAAAAGTCTATTTCCAAAATTTCAGCTCGATAGGATCCCGGGAAGTGGGTCATTTTTTACTTTTGTTTTTTTGACGGTCGACGACAAGACGGTGAAGTTAAAATAAAGGATTTAAAAATAGAGCCACTTATTGAAATTGATTTTAAAAATCAGGCTAATACCATAGTACTGGCAGAATTCCTATCGTTGGTTAAAAAAAATGACGATAAATCGAATTCATTATCTATTGATAAATACCTACAAAAAAGTCTAAATAATGTATAAGTAGTCATTATAATTACATTAGTCTTGTCAACACACTAAGTCGATGCAAATTTTAATAGTCAAGGAATTTCAAGTGTAGTTAATAATTTATGATAGTCATCCTTCAGTTGTAATAAAAAAATATCCATATTAGTCCGATTCAATTTCGTATTTATAAATCAATGATATAACGTCATAAAACCGGCGATATGGAGTAGGTAGGTAGTAGGTAGTCGTGGGTTCGAATACGAGTCAGGTTGGAAATTTTCACAGCTTGACGTGGATCGGTATCTATACCTATACGTTTGTCATCATTCCAAGTTGGGATACAATTTACTTGACAACTATCGGGCACCGGCTAGTAGCTGCAACAATAAGTTGATAACACGCTAAAGATACCTACAGAAAGTGGTATATTTTTTGAAAAAAAAAAAAACTTTTTGCTTCAAATGTATCAAATAGTCTAGAAGATTCATATTAATATTGACAGTTCACAAAAACATAATTTGAGATTGATGTCATTCATCGCTTATCAGCATTTTTAACTTTATATAAGTACAAATTTATCTAAATAATATTTCTTGATCCTATTTCAACTTCATATTTTTACCTTTATAATTACTGGTACCGATTAATAATTCCGGCCTATAAATAAATCAGTAATTTTGTATGGGTTGAACGGCCGAAGTAATACGCCATCCATTTTTCGTATTGATATTCAGCTTTAATCAAGTCCCATATTTCTGTACCGCACGGTAATTCAGTTTTTCTCTCGTCGAGTCGCAATTAAAAATGTAATCCGATTAGCGGGCTCTGCAGAGAGCGCGCGTGGCGGTAAATCCCTCAGTTCACGTCGACAGGCGGGGCGGCGACGGCGGCGGCGGCGACACGAGATGACAAGGGTCCGCGGGGACGCGGAGCCGACGAGACCGGGTCAAAAGGCCGCCCGACCTTAATCATACTCGCAAATTACATCTGTCAACTCTACCCGCGTCGATTCATGGCTGCTAGAGAATGACTTCACAATAAATATTCAAAGCCCGTTGTATTTCCGAATGGACGGCACACACTCGCCACTCGGCAAAAAATTCTAAAAGAAAAAATGAAACAATCTGGACGTGGATGATATTTTTCAATGGATCCCTTTTTATTTTACTGAAACGTTTGAAGTGAAAGAGTTGAAAGCACAAAGGACTTTGTTACGTTAATTACCAGTTAAATTTGAACATGCTCCGACATCTAACCTATTTAATGTACCTAACTAGTATTATGCCTACCTATATGTCACACCGGTAGAGCATGAAATACGGTGCGCGATGAAAACGTGTAAGGCATTTTGCCACATGAAAATCTGTCAAAAGAATGTCACTATAACAAAAATCTGATGTGGTCTGCACACAACCTCCCGCGTATTTAGAAAACTGACTTATAAACATAAATGTATACGTACATTCCGGTGCCCATACACATACAAATAAAAATCTAATATATACAAATACAGAAATCTGCATCACCTGAATCTAAAGATTCATTCACAGGAAAATTTAAATCACGAATTTTAGATTCTGTATAAATGCAAGATGAAGTTGCTAACACAGGAAATAGCAAACGCAGCAAGATTTTAATATAGTATATGAAGGTGCAAAATAAGGTAGAATGAACTAAATGAATAACCCAGAACCATTCTTGGCTCGCACATACTCGTTGAATGAATATTTTGATATGCTTTTGATGCAAGTCTTTCATTAGTTATTAATTTTCTGGATTTGCATCTTCTAGTGTTTTATTTTCCTGTTTGAATAGTCTACATTTTACTCTTCTGTGTTGAAGCAATCCGTCTTTTTTACGCAGAAACAAAAATCAACCGATCATGGATTACAAGATTTTAACGTTATATCTGATAAATTTAATTTTTAAATTTTACTACAGTTCTTTAATGCTACCAGATAAAGACAATTTCTTATAACGCAAGTTGCAAAATAAGTTTTCCTCTTATTCTCATTACAAATAAATACTATATTTATCCACATACATACAGACATCATCGTCAAACTTTCAAAACTAAGTTGTAAGGATTCGTGCTCATCCACTTAAATTTTTCGCATGATTTCAATACGTCTCTTACACAAAGTAAAAATATTGATTTCCGGACAAAATTATAATTGATTCATTACATTTATTCAGTTATAAATATAAGATTACCGCATTTTTATCATAAAATGTGACTTGATCTTTATTATATTTCAAATTTCTATCCTACAATAAAAGTACAAATAAATCTTGGAGTTCTTTATCCACAAGTGTCTAGAATTATGGGTAGTGGTAGTATAACTCTTTGAAATAAATCATTTTACCTAACCCACCGTAGCACATTTAGATAAACCCTCAACTTCGTGAAACGTCTCCGCGCCCCAGCCGTTCAAGAAATCAAATAAAAATAAAACTACATTTAAATGTCTAACGCGAAGCAGGCGACAACGCTAAATCTATTCAAGGGAAACATTTCAAGGCAACTGCCGCATTTTCACTCACTTGTAACATTTTCAACTCTTTCTTTTCTCCCCGAATGCTGCAGTTACGTTTTACGAGAAAACTTAACACAATACATGGTATTCAATGCGTAGATGATGTATTGAGCAAAATAGCTTGTATTGAGCCATTGTATCGAGCCATGCACCAGTCAGAATGTTCCTGCAAAATATTTGAATTGCTTTTTAAAGATTTACAGCGAATACTATTTGGAAAATGCTAGTCGTGAAGGCACTGTCACTCGGTCACTGTCATACTCAATGAAATATTTCGTAGTTACAATTTTTAAACAATCACGGTTCATGGACTACACGATACTGAAGTTACATACTCTAAATTATAAATAAAATATATTACGATAAATTAATATTTATCAAAATATTTAAGAAAAGTACTACTTTCGGTTTGGGAATTTTGATTTGTATTAAGAAGTTATATATAAAATTTGATTTTATAGATCCTGGAAAAAATGTTAAGTAGGTACATACAACCTAATACATACGCACACACATATACTTCACCTCGAAAATACTTTATTCGTATTCTATGGAACCTAAAACGTGCTTATACACTAAAAACTCTCACTCGAAAATTTTTACCCATTACAATACCTTCCTTATAGAATATGAGGCGGGAGGTAAAAATTGAATAGCAGTTTTCTGAAAAACTAACATAAATGGGTAGGTATACATTTTCATTTAATATTTTTAAAATACGCTATAAACTAAGGAATGACATTATTGCTTAAATGTTCATAATATTTACCTCTATTGTAAGAAAAAAACATTTGTTTCATTTATATTAATTATTCTTAAATTTTAACATTGTGCGACTTGATATTATGTTCATGCCTTAATATAAATATTAATTGACATTTTTGTCAAATATTACATTATTTTGTAAAGCCGCTTTCAATAAAACTGCTACTAAAATTGTTCTATTTTTTAAGAAATTACAGTCAATTCAAAACACAAGATGTTAAGGTATTGTTTGCTTTAATTTTTTATGATGAATTCGATTAAATATACTAGCCGAGGCAACTGTATTAATATATTTATATTCAATTTAAAATTTCCGCCCATCACTCTATAAAACAGTGTCACTTCTGGTGAAAACTGCCACCTCCACTAGATTTTTCCGATATAGCTTCCGTCGGTTGAGCCTGATATGTTTCTCGTTGCAATTTCGTAGTTCGCCCGCGGGCACCCTTATGTTTGTTAAGGATGGAGCGGACTGCTTTAAATTTAACTTTATTTGATAAGTTAAATCCGCCCCGAAGGCCTCGCGAAATAGAACGGAAACTACGCGACATCTCGGAGATGTTCGTGCCTCAACCTACAAGATGTTAACGCTCGCAGCGTAAACTTGCTTTATCTCTAGCAGGGAGAAGGAGGGTGCTGTATATTTTGTTGTGTATAATCATGGTTACAAAAATATTCAAGTTTTGACGAAATTTACTTATTTTACGTAGGTACGCCGAAATATATACAGATATGTTATCTCTATACATAGGAACATAGTATATGCTCTTGTCTTCAAAAAGGTTATTTATTATACAGGATGATTCATCGTAACTTACTTATTTCAAAACGCAATAATGCCCATTTTATGAACCAGAAACTTTTTATTTTATAATGTAGGTACATATCTAAAGTTTTGTTTCACCCAGTTTTCAAAATCATATCAGGTAAGTGACGCCCTCCATTGTCTATACACTGAATAGCCGATTTCTGGCGTTTGTCATAACCCTTTCTAGCATGGCAGCGGGTATGTTGGCCTTCAGGTCTTCTAGGGTTGACGTAAGTAAACGCGGGATTAAAAAAAAAAAACAAAAAAATCACAAGGAGCCAAATCGGTCGAGCGGGCTGGCCACTCCAAGTCGCCCCTTATCGAGATGAGGCGCCCCGGAAAGTGTCCTCTCAAAACAGCCATCGATGCTGCTCCGTGCTCCAACGCATGATGGCGACTGACCGGGTGGGAAAGAAAACTTTAAAAGTGAATGGCACGCATTTTTATAAAGCAAGTTATGATGAATCACCCTGTATATCGCACGATAAGATGAAAATGTTTGACGACTGATATTTGGAGGATTGTTTTTAACTTTATGTAAAACGGTTTCGAAATTTTTTGGGCTACGTATTTTTCCTGATAAATTCAGTAATTGAATCTATCAATTATTGTCGACAAAAATAGAACCGACATTTCAATTATTTTAAACAACATAAAGGATATAATTCAATGAATATATAGCTGGGCACTGAAGAGAATAGGTATTAATTCCAATAATAATTTGTCAAAAATATCATATTGCTGTTATTTTGTGGCCATTTTTAAAAATCGCTTGAACACTAGAAAATTTAAAAAATCTAGAATATTCATGCACGAGAATATGAAAAATGAAACATCAGAAGATGCAAGTCTAGAAAATTTAGTAGTATAATAAAATACTTGCATCAAAAGATACATTCACAGGAAAATTAAAATCTAGAATTTTAGATTCGGCATAAATAATGCAAACATAGGAAGATACAAATTTAGGCAAGTTTATTATCAACTGTAATTATTACACAAGAGCTTTTTATTTCGCCGGATAAATTTCTGTTTGTATTGAAACCTTTGTTGCCTAGCAATTTGAAAAGAAATTTTTTTTAATAAAATCACGACACCGTAGGTGCAGTGATTTTATTTTAAAATAATATTTCTAGTCAAATTGATGTCAGGTGACAAGGTTGTGATTTCAAACAGAAATTTATTCGGAGGAAATAAAATGCTCGAGTGTAATTCAACGAGATAATTTCACGACAAATATTCTCAAAATCTAATCATTTCACTGACAAATATTATAAATATGAAGCAAATGACATTTTAGTGTTTTGTTTATAGTTTGGTTGCTAAGAAAAAGGTAAATATGGTTTTATTACTTGCAAAAAGTTACCTTTCTTTTTATACGTTGTCAAAGCGATAAAATTATGTTTTATTTGTGTCTTACTTTATACAGGAGTGGAATTATCAATTGTAATTATACTACAGGTATTAATTTTATCGGATAAACATTCATTTTTAACAAAAACTTGGTTGCCTAGTAATTTGACAAAACAAACTGTCTCTGATAAAAACTCATGTCCGCAGGACGAAACTTTTTATCTGACAGTTTGTTAAATCAAATTACATATTGGGAACCAAGTTTGAGTTTATAAAATGCATGTTTATCCTAATAAAATAAATACCTCGAGTGTAATTCGGTATGATAATTTAACGAATAACAATGACAACCCGACAGCGTGGTCCAGCGTGTTAGCTGGCTATCGCCGGCTAACGTGCTGTGATGTCAGTCAACTTGAGATCGATGGTTCGAGTCTCCGTCGGGCGACAATGTGTGATTTGTCGTAAAACTAAAAATGCCCAAGGTCTGGCATTCAATCACACTCGGGTGTTATAAACTACCCACTTGTTCACCTTAAAAATGTAGTCCTGGTTGCATAAAGAAGATCTCCGCTGCCGCTGTGGTTAAAACCACAGATCGCCGCACGGATTGAGATTCTGACTGCACCAAGATGAATGGGTAAATAGAGCAAGAGAATGTGGAGAATATGGAAACTGGACCCCTCCGATAAAACGATCTAGAAAGCTTCATGAGAAGCGGCGCTACTCCCACGGGAGTATTAAGCCACTATACATACAACAATGACAGTTTCTTGATTTTTCAATTTGATTTTGTTCTCCAAAGCAACATGATACCGATTTTTAAAAGTTTTGAGCTGTTGTCATGACAATCACTAAAAGGTAAATAAAAGTTTATCCGATTTGTTATCCGCTGTAATAACGAAAAAAAGACTGTATTCATGGTTTATTTTATATAAGAGTGTGTGTTTATCAAAACTGAGTACGCATGGGACTGGGTTTTTATTTACTGTAGTTCAACCCTATTATTTGTGTATTCGATTTTTTGTAGAGATAAACTTTGTAGTTCCCTATATGCATCTTTTTCTGTGTTTGCATATCTAAATTTAAAATATAAATATAAATTTTTCCTGTGAATGAATTTTACTTGCGATATAGATTTTCTAGATTTGCATTTTCTGGTGTTGCATTATCCTGTTTATGAATATTCTAGATTTAATTTCCTGGTGTTGAACGGACACCGGGCTCATTTAATGATTTAATATCAAAACATTAACATTTCAGATTCAAATAACCATACAAAGATTAGAGTAGGTACTTCCCAGCAGACAAAACCGTGCGAGAATTCCATTAAACCATTTCCATTGACGCGTGGCCCAAATCTCAAGCCCCAGTACGATCTCATCCTCCGCCATATGTCACAGTAATGCTTCACCACCTCGTTCACATTCACATGTACGTCTGACGATATGCATGACACGTGTCCGTGTGTGTGTCGCGTGAAAGTGTCAACACGAGAAGCAAGCCATCCGGGCTTTTCAGCGGGAAATGGCGAGTAAAATTGCAAAGCGACCGGCACATGTCCTCGTGTCAATGTGTATCAGGACACGAATTCCGCTTCGGTGGAATGGTGGCATGCGATGGAGCGATGGAGCTTTCAACCGGGAAATGTCTCTGCTTCTCCGAACGACTGATGAAAATATCGCGCTGTTTTATACGAGATTTCCCTTGTTTTTGTTACGTTCTTTACCGAAAAACGAATTATTTTATTTGGGAATTTATTGGCTATTCAAAGACATAACTATTAGTGATGGAACGGATATCCAGTTATTAACCGGCCACATTTTTAATATCCGACCGAATATCGGATAGTGATCTGATATCCGGCCTATACCGGATAATTAAAAAATAGGAAATTACAGTTACATAAAAATAATTAGTGTGAACAGCAGAAAAATTTAGATGACAGTTCGTAGCACTTGTTTTTTTTAACTCGTTGAGTGCCAAAGAAAATTTTTAAATTTTCATTACAGATCCGTATTATACCTTCCAAATTACAGCTTTTTCTATTACCAATTTTTACTAATAACATCCCTGAGCTGATTTATTTGTTCAAATTTTTCAAATTACCAAAAATTGTTTAAAATCGCGGACTGTTGCTAACATACCAAAAATAAAAATCCGGGTAGTCCGGACCCGAAAATTTAAGTTGTAAAGCGAAAACCCGAGTGCATCATGTGCACAGTGTACGACTGTAATTCTTATACAATTCAGTAGAGTAGACCATGCTGCTTCCATCTGATTGTATTGCATACTGAACTAAGCTCGAAATGTTAAAAAATTACCGTTTAATTTCAAAATTACTTAAACAGTACTCCACTTTTTTCCGCGCGGAACATAGTTTTGTTCAGAAAACGGAATTTTTTATTTCACGTGACGATCAATTATTTATGATCACTCTGTAGATTATTTACACAACCCCCGTAAATTGTGTTTCTCACTAGTCACTAACAACAAGTTCTCGGAAGTAGACGAGTGGTAACCAAACTCATATGCCGATGTCTATATCTCCACAGCAGTATGTGAGGCCGCCACATCCAAATTTGGTACAAGGCTTGACGAGTGATTGATATGTATGTTTACATTAGAGTAACAATTCGTACTGATTTTGTCAGTACAGTACTGTTTTTCAGACCCTTGTACTGATAAACAATTTGAAAATATTTTCTACTGATTTCTTACATTAGGTAGGTACTGAAATGTACTGATTTCCTATTATGGATTCCCTAAAACTCTAAAAAAAATTGTTTTTAAATTATTATTATTTAAGTTCATCATAAATGTACATTTATAAGAAATGTTTCTAAAATAATTTTCGCCTGCGGCGCATTTTTCTCTTAAATTTCTTGTTATTATTGTTTAGTTCTTATTTTCTCTTTTGGATAATACTAGATACCTATTCAAAAATTAGAAATGTATTCCTATATTTTTTTCACTATTTCACTTCACATTATGACATGTCAATAAAACACAAATTTTGCACTGATTTCATCAAAAAAAATAAATGGTCACTCCAGTTTATATGCATTATTACAATAATGCGTTACTTAGATTAATAACTCATTGTCAATGTTTTGATTTTTATTTAAAATTGTAGGTACCTACTTATTATTAGTATAAATCTGTTTTAAAAATATTTTTGCAGATCTCGAGTAAATGTATAGCTTCTGGCTAATATTATCTAGTTTCGCATTTCGGTTTGCTAACCACTTTGAAGTTTCAACCTTTGGCATAAAAACAACAACTATTGTGTACGCCTGAATTTTTTTCGAACATGCTGTATGTGAGCCTGTACAGTTGTTTAATGTACATGTCTATAATTGGATGCGTTATGAACTACGTTTTACAATAATCGAGCAGACTAATATAAGGAATAAATAGTAGATATAAGCATATTACGGATCAATTTTCACTTTTAGTTTTTTACCGGCCGGTACATAATTCCAAGATTCTAAAACGGCCACTAATATTTCGCTTCACAACTACAATGACAATGAGGAAATTTGCCGGTAAAGACCATCTGACCATCACAGTCAGGGAACGTAATCAAAAGATGTACAACGTCCTTCAAATAGGAGAACCAAATTACCTAGCGGAAATTCTGGTGGTAGCTCAAGGCCGCAAGGAAAAATCTAAAAATCACAATTGATCCGTAACAAGCAAATAAACTATAAAATTAACTTATTGACTAATAACTAGATACGCATAATGACATTAAGATACCTACTTTTAAAAACATGTTTCATATTATAAACAAAACTATTACATGACAAATGAATACAATTGTACAAAGTAATAATTAAAAAATAACAACATTACAATAAATTTCTTCACAATTGATACTATAGTGCAATCAAATGCATGACAAATTACTCGTAATATAATTACCAAGTAATAATAAAAAGTTAACAACATTACAATAAACTTTAAAATAGATACTATATTACGATAAAATGGAACATATTTTATAGAAAAAATAAACAGTAAAAAGAACAAAAAACAACGAAAAGTAAAAGGTCCGATCCCAGCAGTTTTATTGAGAAAAAACAGTGGGAATGGAAATAAAGATGTTATCGTTCGGGCTATTCTTGCATAAAATGTCTTTACTAAACGACTACAAATGGACAAGACGGGAATTTACGAGGGGACCTTACAATATTTGATTTGGGAACTGCTTACAAAACAGCACTAAAAGGAAACACAATTTACACCATTATTAGGGATTGTATGAGTACAATCATGTTAGAATTACTTTCTTCTGCTAACAATTTTTGTATTTATGGTAATCTACATGGCTATTTTAATGGTATTAATAACAGTGTGTCCGCCTAGCGGTCCCCAGTTCGATACCAGCAACCGACAATAATACCCACTGGGTCCGAGTGTTTGAATTCCACTATAATAATAATAACATTTACCAATTCTGTAATTGGAAGATAATCCTGTTAAATGGTTACCATCAATATATAATTTGAAATATGCGTAAAGGTACTTTTTGTTTAGAGACACAAAACAATTCCAAAACTACTGAACCGATTGAGATTAAACTTTGTAAATTATTAATTTATTTATTTTGGTTTAAGATATATATTCTTTTTCTTTTCTAATATATCTTTTTTCACAGTAGGAAATGTAAAACGCTCAGAACTTGTCAATATTTCAGATAAAGAGGTTCAAGTGGCTACATAAAATAAGAAAAGCTCTATAATAACTTTTAATATTTTAGAGGCTCTTTACGGCAAAACTTGTTATAGAGTCTTAAGTTTAGTGCCGTACGAACGAGCCAACTTTTCTCGACAAGTTTTTGCTCTACTTTATCAGTTTTTGTCAGTACTTTTACTTCTTATTTCTTATCTATTTGCTTTAATTAAAAAGCAAGAGTTAATTAATATATAGATGTTTAATTAAAATTGAAACAGACTTTCTTTAGGTACTGACTTATTCATTATTCGAATGGATTACAAACATGTTCATTTTTACTATAAATATAGAATTCATCTAATTACAAAATGGTATCTATACTCAATCCCTTAACCTGACAATAACTTCCAAGGGTTATAGTGAAAAAGCCCACGTTTCGTCACCATTCTTGGCTTCTTCAGGGCAACTAAAGAACATATAATTAATATGGTTTTTAATTATCATAAAACAGTAACTAATACCTAGAAATTAGAATCATAATAACACATAGGTAATAAATAAATAAATAAATAAACAAATCTATAATAATAAAACAATTTAAAGTCAGGAAATACTACGTTTATAATAATTAAACACCATATAGCGATGCTTCCCAGTTGCCCTTAAGAAATAAAAAATGTTAACGAAACTGCAGACACTCTTATCCTAAGTAACCTTACGTACCATATCGGTACCATAAATCCAACCAGTAGATCAAATCTTCAATTCCAAGATTTTGTCCGTTGAGTCTTTTTTATATTCAAACAAATAAACCAGTAAAATCCAATACCAAGAATCAAAATACAGTGGGCGCTCGATTATGTGAATACTCCATTATATGAACCACCCACTATAGTGAACAGTCAAAATTTAATACTTGAGGTTCTGTAGAATGAACAAGGTCAATTTTGATTATATGAACTGCTCAACAGTGCTTCGTACCAAGTACAGATCTACTTGGTACCTTGCAAGATAAACTAGGTATGACTTCCCCAAAATACGAAATTTTATAACATTTATTAGCGTTAGAGTTCCATTTTCTATTTTTAAGCCTATGGAAAGTATTATTTTTGATCTTGATTATTTACTTGTTATGTGAAAATGTAGAGATATGACCGATATAGGATTACTAAAATGCTTGAGTGGTAAGACAAAAACAAGTCACTAATTATTTTAATGTATTGTAATAATAATATTAACTGGTGTATTTAAAATACATTTTCGATTAAATGAACGATTCGATTTTATGAATTGCCCTGGTTAATATAAGTTCATATAACCGAGAGCCTACTTACTGTAGTTCTAATTTAAGCGTTCAGTCAATCGTTTCCTAATACCGATCTGAATTCCTGAGATCAATATACCTACATCAAATTTGCAATCAAGACAAGGTAATGCAATCAGAATGCAATTAATTCCTAACCAAATTACATGGAAGTTTTGACCAACCAATCAGGTTGTGAGCAATAAATGGAAAATGACTGTCTTTTGTGCACCTCCTTGCTCGTGCTCCAATTTTCAAGATTGATTTTATCTTTAAAAGTGTAACATCGTTTCACTAAAACGAAAAAAAACGCGGTTTAAATTCTTAGTGAACTGTTTCACATTGGGAGGAAGATATAATTTCAAATAATTCGGTCAATTTAATTAGTACAAAAGTATAATAAAATTTTACAAAAAAATCTGATGTGGCCAGCACACGACCTCTCGCCATACTTACTTTCTTTCTTTTTATTCTTTCTACTTACTTACTTTTACTACAAATGTATTAATATATAGGTACTAGTACTACTGCTACTACTACTATCTACTACTCACAAATATATTTTAGTCATTTTATTTAAACTGCAAAAGAAGATATAAACAATATTTTACTATTGTCACTGTTACTGTCATATCATAATCATTTAAATTTTACGTTGTAACAAATGTTAAACGATCATTGACTACAAGATACCGAAATACTAAATTATGTATTTATATACTTTAATTATTTGTAAATAATACCAGATACAGAAAAATTTATAAAATACCAATTGTAGATAATAATCACATAATCTTTCATTTAAACTTTTAAAAAATTATCCAAAATTAATTATTTATCGAAGTATTTAAAAAAAATACTACACCCGGTTTGTAGATTGAGACCAAAATAGCATTGGGTTATTAAGATTTGTATGAAAACTTTATATAGATATAAAATTTTGAATTTTAATGTTTGTTAATGTTTGAGTTATCGTATCCACCAAAAAGTCCCACTCGGAAATTTTTATATGGATGAACCGTCTTTATAAGAGATTTTGTTGAGTCTCTAAGGTTTTGTATTTTATTTTGTCTATTGAACTTACTAATTAAAAATTGAAATTTGATAATGATAATTCTTTTCAATGCACATAATTTTTATTTTTTTGTTCGATGGCTACTTGCGAAATAATTACAGACCAAACCATTATGTTCGTCCGAAACACAACACCGTACATGAAACAATATTGTGATTATATTACCTCACTTCACTAATGGACATGCGTACTTGTTAGGCTAAAGTCCTGGTTAGTAACGGTCCTTTGTAGTGTTCTAGTCAGCCCTTATGGATTCGAGGATCCAGGATAATTGCTATGTGAAAATTTGCCAGGAGAGTTTCCCGTACATATAGCGGTGCGGATAGTTTGGATGATTCCAATGAAATTGCTACATAGGTCGGCAGAAGTTTTAAGTGTTACTATGAAATTGTAACTTTAATGAATTGGGGTTTTAAACTTATTTAAAGCATTAAAAATATTAGTATACTATTCAAAAAAGTTGATTTTTGTGAATAAAGAATAAGGAAAGAAGCAAAATTAGTTTGTAATCGGTTTGTACCTACTTCATAAAGTATAATAACTTAAATTTGTTGGGCGTAAAATCATACGACTAAAAATTTGTTATACAAGTTCCACTAGGAATCCCCAGTGGTTTGTAAAACATGGTTTCGTATTATACTGATAATTAGTTACCTATATTAACATTCTTAATTTTTTTCTGAAATATAGCAAGTTTAATGCTTACTGGGTCTTTCTGTTGTTTTGAATATTTAAAAAAAAATTCTTATTAATTAAATAATAACATCCAAAATAAGGCATATTTTACGATATTTTAACTAAATGTAGAGATTTTATTAAGGCTTAAATTAAAATTTTAAAACAATAGAAAGTAAGTATGAACCTTATACTTCAATGTAGTGCAAGTATTTTTTATGAAATTTGCACGTAACTGCAAAATTTAGTATAAAACAAAACCCCTTTTTCGGTACAAATTGGCTAAATATGGTTCATTCCTCGAATCCACCGATGTCGTCACAATGGATAACAATGGTTTGTGACGGCATCGCTTCATTCGTTAAATGGACCTTCAAGGCTAGTGGGGATTCCTCTTAAGACTGCGTTCAAAGTGTCTGAAATTTCAAGCATTCAAATCTTGAAAACTATTGCACTTAGAGAGCTACGGTTTTCAAATTTGTATTTTGTATTAAAATATTTATGCAACTATATGTAAAAAATTTTAATTGTTTAACATTATTCTGCATATTTAGGATCTTTTTGTCCCGATTTTTCTAATTCCTAGTACCTCTACTATAAAATACGAATGTTTATTTCTTCATGACAAGTTAAAACTTCGCAGGAAAACCATTGCTTAATTTAATATCACAAGTATTCAAGTACATGTGATAATATTTCTAATTACAGTAAATTAACTTAAATTATGTTTTAGATTACGTTTATTACGTGCGTTACGATAAATAATAGTAATATGTTTTGAAACTCACCCACGCCGAAATAACTTCATGATTACGTAGTTTTCTGATTGATAATAACAATATGACTGTATTACGTACCTGAAAATAAATAAAGTTCATTATTACAAGAAATATAATTAATTTTAATTGCTTCATGATAAGAATAATATATTAGTAAGAAAATGTTGGACAACAAAAATACAACATAATAGAATTTAAAGATTTGAAAGCATATTTATTTATATTAACGACGCAGTTTTACAAGCACATTATTTACACTTATCTTGGTTGTTAACAGAATAACAATTTATTACAAGAAAATAAGAGCAAATTAAGGCGACAGTATACCTATGGTAGGTACCTACTTGATTTAGGTAAAATTTGGAGAAAAATTTTAGTTCAAAAATATTTCTAAAATTTTATGGTTAACATCGAACTGTTTTTAATTTTTCAAAATTTTGGTAGAAAAGGAAAATATAAAACAGTTCTATGTAAAGATGGTACAGCAGATGTGTAATTTTTTTGAAAAAAGTATTTCAAAAGAGTTATTGGTAAACTAAGATTTTTAATGGTTTACTAGACTTTCCATTTTATTCAAAATAAATGCAGAAAATAGGAAAATTCAATATACAATAGCTAGTATAGTATACTAAAATTTGGTTCATAAAGCAACTGAAATGGACGAGTAATTAATTTAATAAGTATCTACACTTACTACAAATACGCTAAATAATATACTGGCCCCTTAAATAACTGCGAAACGAAAGTACCGTCATAGCTACATAAAATCGGATAAATAAAATTAACGATAACTGCTTTACAGAGGTTAACCTTGCATTGGAATTTATTGCAAAACAAAGATGATTATTTCTCATACATGCCAATAAATATTTATAATGTTATTTCCTCATGCCATAGTCTTAGATGGGATTTTGTCAATAGGAACAGGGGTATATGTTTTATAAAGTTAACTATAAAACTGAAGATATTCGTTTAATAAAAGATGCAGATGATACAATGTATTTTATGTGCAAAAATAAGTAAATAAAAATTTATATAAAATGATAACAAGAATAATAATTATAACAAATATTTGTGTTTTCAGTTTAACAATACAATAGGTATTTAATAATAGTAGATTATACAACGTCGCTATAAGGGTTGCTATTATTCCCGATAGTGAAGTTTACAACATGAGCGAGCAAAGCGGGCGAGAGTTTTAATCATTGGAACATTGGAAGGCATAATAGCCATTATAGCAAGTTGTATACTGTACTTTATCTACGACTAATAATTAATTACGTACAAGATTTTCATAAAATAAATGCCAATATGTAAAAATATTGACATTTTCATATGCCAATTTTGTATCACATCTATTACATGATAAAACAATGTTTTCTAAAATAATTTGCACAGAGAAATTGATTCAGGCAATAGTTATTTGTCCAACTAGAGAGCAAAGCGCTTCTTTTTCCCACTCGAGCTCGAAGTTTGTGTCACGAGCGCAGCGAGTGAGGCAATCGAGCAAGAGTGGAAAAAGAGCTTTCCTCTCGTGTTAGACACAACATTTTTTTCACGACATATTTAAAAACAATGTAAATGTAGAAGAAACACATAACTAGAAGTTAGGTTATAACTGCCATCTGTCAGAATGAATGACGTTTGAAAACAACGAAATGCAGCCAATATGGCAAATTAAATTTAAGTTGTAAAATCGTGAAATAGTAGAAAAAGAAAGTATAAAACATAATAATTGTAAAATAATAGTTTACAGTATATCACTATAAAATCAGAATTTTCAATAAAATAATAAATTTACTTACAATTTTTCAAATATTTCATCGTAAAATAACACTGGTGGTAACACTGCTTACTTTCCTCTCTAGAGAGGGAAAACCTACTTTCCTCACTATTTCGCGAGAAGAAAATTGTGTTTTCTTCGCATGTCGTGAAAAAAGTAATTTTCTAATTGGTGCAGGGGAGGGAATACTTATTACTATTATTCCCTGGTATTATTTCCTTGCTTCATCAAAGCAATAAGACATATAAATTAAATTTAAAATATTGCCACAGATTAGTTTGTTATTTACGATACAAAAGTGATATAAGAGCATTATTAATATACGTGTGTAAAAGTGGGACAACAGGACGACGGCGAAGTTATGTATCATACCCATAATTGCATTCATAATTTATCACACGTGCATTGTACAATATTTTAACTACACCCATCTAAAACTTAAAATAAAACAAAAATAATCTGAAGTTTTTTAATATATTGAAAAAAATAAATCCAAATAGTAACTTGTAAAAATGTTTTTGCACAATTGGTCTTTTTTATCAATTTACCATGTCTGTTTCCAAGACAGTATGTTGATCTTACTAGTTACTAAGCTAAACAAATAAATAAATTCAAACTGAACGGTAAGTATTAAGTAAATTAACAGAACGGAAAGTAAATTACTTACCGTTCTACAACGGTAAGTAATTGTAATATTAATTACGAAGAAATTAATATTTGCGTATGGATAAAAAAACCAATAGTGCGAAAATTATATAAACATTACGAAGGAATTACCGATGTCCGACAAAAAAACATTGTCTTCCATCGGTAAACTGTCCTTACCGTTCTTGACACTTAATATAGGTACTATTAAATTTATAACAACCAAAGTTTGACAGGTTTGATAAAACAAATAGGTAAGTAGTACCTAGTTTTACATATATTTTTGAAGCTTTTCTTCAGATATCGAAAAACGAGTTATAAAAATAATATCTGGCTTTTGTTTGTTGTCATTGTCATTATTTACTAAAAAAAATCGAACGAAACCAAAAATGAGTGCGTTAATGAAATTGTTAACACTTTTAAACTTAAACTCCAGGGTGGAGTTTTGATAATAAAAAACTACATTAGGTACATCAATGGATGCCATTAAATGTTAAAAAAAATAAAAACATCTAAAATACGTATTTTAAAAAAAACAACAAATAGCAAATACGTAACAATAAATAATAATAAAAATTATGTTGTGGTTATCGGATACTTCCTGAACATTTGAACACGAAATATTTCTGACAGCTGTCATTTCGAATTTACCTGTACCTTTTCAAATGAATTAATACTCGTATATGTAATTGTAGATAAAGAATTTAACAACTTGAGTTAAGTAGTACTTAATAATAACTTAAGTAAATAATTTATAAGTTTATTACTTAGGTACCTTGTTTATGTTTGCAACAATATTAAAATAAATTCTTACATGGTCATTGTATTTATATTACCATACGGTAAGCAGCATGTTCCTATTGTTTAAAATAATTTATTGTCTTGGTCAAAAATATGAAGGTACTTCTTGAAAGCCAAATAAACTATTACACTGTTAATAAATTTAATACGGCAATTGCTTATTCGATTCAAATTACTTCCGCCTGTGCTTTGTATACCTACTATATTTTACAACGAATCGGACAAATATGAAGTTGGAATGCTAAAACTGATAAACTAAAACTTCAAATTTAATTTTGCCACCAAAAAGATCTAGGGATATTTTTCTCGTATTTATACAGAGTAAATATGAGCGAGACAACTTCAAGTTTGTCCGTTTAGTAATTAAATCAAGTATAGTACACTTTTATACCTATCTTAGCTACATAAGCGATAAGTTATTAGGATTAGTATCCCGGATATCACAGATTTATTTAAAAAATTTCCTATTATTTTCTAATGCTAATGCACACTTCATCATGATTTTTCGAATTATTTTTCTTTCGCGTTATTCCTATCTCATTCTTCCAAGTTTCCCTCTCTCTCGCTTCTTCTCTGTTGCCACGTCAAGTTGTCATACGACAACAAGTTAGTCCTAAAAGTATCATTTTTTGTATCTACAAAAAATCTGGGCAGAGAATATTGACAATTTACAATTTGTTCCCTGTCGTTCATTACGTACAACGAAACATTTTTTACGAAGATCCATGGAGAAGATTTCGTGCTATAATCAAAAATAGGCAGAATCCCATTTGACTACAGCAAATGACGCCTAACTTTAAAATTAATTTTCTCCATAATGGTGCACAAAAGTTTTTAAAATTTGAATTGTATGTTCTTCAGACATGCTACTACAACTTTTTAAAAATTTAAGAAAATTCAATGAACTGACATGTTCCGCTCGTACTATTACGGTTTAAGCGGTCCGTCTAGGTTTTTCCGGATTCCTAGAATACCCACGATTTTACGTTTTTTATTTCACTCTTTTCCCCGTTACTACAGCTGCCTGATACTAGCCCGAAATTCGTACTTTACCTCATTCTAGTTATGCAATGTCATTTCGAAGTTGAAAAATACTGCAATACTATTCGTATAACATAGAGCGCATAAATCAGCTACCTATAGAAAACATTTTATAAGCTTATTTACAATTTTGAGCATCAGTGTTGGCAACTTTATTATAATAAATTGTCAAAATCTTGACATATTTATTAAAAATAAATATGATAAATCCTGAAGCCTATGACATTCTTGAATAAAAATGCTTGCATTTTAATTTATTTGTATAACTTTTACAAAGTATAAAAAGTATTTCTTTGTATTTATCAAATTTTAATTACACTTTCCAATAGATATTATCTGTACAACAATTTTCGAGGAAAGCTTCAAATATAATTTTCAATTTTAACCTTGGGACTTGTAGCAATCAAAATATTATTATATTTTATCTATCAACAAATAAAGGCTTACAAATAATTTTATCTACAATCTGATAGGTATTTAAAAATAGATTTTATAATATTCTAAATAATGACAACGTTTATAACAATGGCATAATAGAAAATTGTATAAATGATGTTATTTTATATATTCCTGACAAAAATAGTATAAAAAGAAACATTTAAACTATTATTATTCAATATAACAAAAATGTTTTGGTACAGTACACTATCTTTTTTAGCAATAATTTGCTTTGTTGTAAGTATTATTTTGATATTTATTTATGTACAAAAATATTGATACTCGTAAATTTTCAATTGAATATTCACAATTTTTAAGGATGCAACTTTAGATGTCACTTTTAAAAAATATGAAATGTGTCCAGAAAATACAGATACACCAATGCAGTACTGGGCAACTTTTACCAAAATTAATTCAACCGTATCTTTAGCAAATACAAAGGCAATTTTACCGTATCCAGTCGGAGATGACGTCAAAGTAAGATATTCAATTATTTTATATCAAGTGTCGAAAATATCATATATTCTATATCAAGTCCTGTTCACACGGCTTAAATGAAGTAGACACTGAGTAAATGTCAATTTTTATTTTTAGTTAGATTCAACAATTGAAATTTTTCGAGAAGGCAGTTGGAAAGAACTCTACACGTTGGAAAATAAACCATTGTGTCAATTGCTAGAAAAATATGGAGGAGAACTATGGTTAGACGCTGCAAAACATTTAAATATAGAAAAAGGCACCTGTCCTATTCCAAAGGCAAGTCAAACTTTGTCAAATATCCTATAAATATTTTTACTCACAATCGGTGCGTTCCCAACCTTCTAGACAGTTGGGAAGCGAGTCATTATTAACTCCACTTCTCAGCTAGCTGGAAATATTTTTTTCTACGACCACTACGGAAAATTGCACTTTTGCCATGCTTTACACAGCCCGAAAGTTATTCATTTCTCACAGTCGTGGGATAAGGTGTGAGAAATTATTTCTCACACAAGTTGCCAACTGTAATATAATGTTAATTTTTATATATGTATTTTTAGGTTTATAAATTACAAAATATTATTTGCTAATTACTTAAATGATTATATAATATTATATAATCTCAATGTTTCATACGAATATAATAATATTTCAAAATATTGAAATCTATTTTCGCTTTTACATTTTAGAATTTAATTGTTTGCAAGATTGTTATTTTTAAAAAAATGAATTATTTATCTTACCCAAGAGTGTGGTCGTAGAAAAAGTATAGTGTGCCACTCGTGCAGAAACACCTATTGCACACTTGTGTGATTCCAGCCCTCGACTTCGTCTCGTGCTGGAACTCTCACACCTCGTGGGCAATACGTGTTTTTCTGCATTAGTTGCACAATATACTATTTCGGTTAGTTAAATATCACTTTCCAATGAATGTTTAAAACGCGCATATTATGAATCGGTTGGATTGTGAGTAAAATAGTGAGAAACCTCTTAGGAAAGCTGATTCCAGCCTGGCACGAGGCTGTAATGCAGCATTTTCCTGCTTGGTGTGTAATATACTATATTTTTGTTATATTTTTAGGGAACTTATGAATTGAAAGACTACGTGGTAGATTTTAGTTTATTACCAATTAAAACAGGTCCAAAAGCTCTTTTGAGAGCCACTACAAACCTTAAAAGAGAAAATGAACTACTTTTGTGCTTCTACAGCGAATTTGAATTGCTTTAAGTTTTATATTATTATTTCATTTACAAATTACTGCACTGTGCACTGCAAATAAAAAATATTATATTCGTTAACACATTTAGAGAGTGCAAATAGTTTATAAGTTTAGTTATTTTAAGTAAAAGATGTAAAAGTACAAAAACGTGAAATATTATTTACTTTTGTTTATTAATATCTTAGATACAAGATACCTTATTAATACTTTGTATGTACACGCACTAGCATTAAAATATAATATTAATGATTTTTAATACTTTATCTACCACGGCCATTATTGCTGCTTAATTAAAATTACAATTTGTAGAACCATATCTGTATAATAAAAAAAAATAGGTATTGCTATGGTTTGATTTTTGACAATAATATTTATTTAGTTGTGTCAAATTCTTTTGTATTAGTACGTTTTTAAGAGATTCTTACTCAGATACTATTCTATCGGTCAAAGCAATTTTACCGAAAATGTTTATTTTCCCTACAAAAATTATTGAATTTTCGGCATTTTTATAATCATGTACAATTTTTTTAATTAAAATTTTAAAAAAGCACAACTGTTAAATGATCCTTTAAGTATATAATCCTTGTTGAATTACAATTTCACCATTCTTGTACTGGCCACAAAACACTCGCTAAGTTAGTACATTTTATGCTGGATTTTAGGAGGTAGACGAGCCTCTTAAGACACCCCTGTTTATCGTTGCACCGACTCCATCCTACAAGTAGCGCGTTGCGTCTGTCTCCTGCTCTCCTGATTATGGTCTCCTGCGCGTTAAGCGTAAAGCGTTATCCTCGTCGTTATATCAAACGCACAGCGACCACTTGTTGCCATTGCCTCTGTCGGGTTCCTTTTCTCTCTGCTCTCTGTTCGCGAGTGGCGCGTGGGCGAAACACCGTCTTGTTGTGTGGCATTTGCTTACACACAGATTTTCTATATAAAGATTATATTCAACATTTGTTTTGCTCTTTCCTTTCGTTGTATTTTATTTGTGCGAATGGGGGTTTACAATGTTTGACTACATCAAAGACATTTTTGTAACATAAGGGCTTAGAATTTTAGTAATGAATTTTTTTGCGAATTATTACGTGCTTTGAAAAATACTATACCTATATGCGGGAGAGATTATTTTTTTCTATGTTACGCAACAGTGTGCAAATATGATTTTTTTGCCTGAGTGCATAATGAATGTGAATATGTTATATATTTGTAAGTATGCGTAAATTTTACATTGTTTATGATGTAACCATTATAATATTTTTCTTTTCTTTTATGGTAATCGTTAAACAGGATTAACTCCCACTGAAACATTTGGAACCGACGAGTAAAAAGTATTATTATTTTTGTTGGTCGCCAGAACTGAGCTTAAAAGTGTCGTTTACCTAAATGACCAAAACATGCTTCACACAAGTTTGTGATTTATTTAACAACAAACAAATGTAATAACCAAAAATTCGCGATGTACATTCCATTCTTTCATGTCTGATTTATAAAAGACTATGCGTGTGAAACAAAATGTATTTATTAAAACAAGATTATTCAAAACTAGTGAATGACCAATGGTAATAATTCAATTTTAGATATCAGAAATTCAATTTTTGATATCTTAAAATAAATTACAGATATCTTAAATTTGTCCAAATAATGATATTATTAATTCATTTAGTGATTCTATTTAAGATATTTTAAATTCAATTTGTGATATCTGGAATTCAATTTCACATATAATAAATTGAATTACGGATATTTAATTAAGGATATGTACATATTCATAATTCAGTTTATATTGTTTGTAGGTTATTTTGGAATATTATTAGACCAATTGTAGATATCACTAACTGAATTACGGATATCACTAAACGATGTATGGATATCACTAGTCAATTTAAGGATATCACTAAATAAATTATGGATAAGTATGTAAAATGTAGGGGAAATTGAACTAAACGAAATTATATTATATTAATAAACTGCAATTCAAATTGAATTATAGATATCAAAAATTTAATTTTAGATATTAGAAATATCCTGATTTAAAGATATCTTAAATTCAATTATTGTTGATATTTGTAATTATATTTTTTGATATCCTTAATTGAATTTGAGATTATGTGAAATAATAATAAATTAAATTACGGTTATGTGAATTTATATTAAAAACATAACGTTAGTCATATTAAATAGTAAAATGGCTATTTTTTTTATTTCTGAGCAGCCGAGCCAAGTGTGCTGCATGACCGACGGTGGTTCTGACAACTAAGGTTCGAATCCAGTCAATGTCATGTTATATGTTCCAGTTTATCTGCATGAAAATCTCTCCTGAGATGTATCTGCTTTCCACTAATAATTTAAGTACCGGTGAATTGACGACTGGTAACTCTACACATGATTAAATAATATATCTATACCGATGAGAAGTTGGGCAAAAGGCCTGGTAGATATGTATGCATTGATCTAATCAATAGTATTTTGTCTCTTAGTATCACGGATCGAACGCACCAATATAAGCAGTTATTAAAAAAAGGGAAACTGCATTATAAATTTGCGTGGGAGAATGTTACAGACCAGTAAAAATATAATAGCGCAACAAGTAGATACCTATTTTATCTATCTAGTCGTAAAGCCTGGAATGAAATATTTTGGACAAAATAATTTGAATTCACCCAGATAATATCTGAGATCTAAAACGCGCCATATAGTATTGATGTTTCAATAATAACCTAATTTAAACTTGTCAGTTTATCCGCCGGACACATTTTCATTTAAACTGTCTACCCACCTGTCAATTTATTAAACAGGGTATTAAAGGCAAAAACAGAGATGAAACTTTTGGCATGTTGTCATTCCGAAATTGCATGTTTTCGACGGTTGAAAATATGGGATATTTTGCAATATTTCGGAGCAAAAATTAAGTTATATTTATGTTCTGGTTTCTGAGTAATGCTTTAAAATGAAGTGTTCTTAAATTATTTAACCCGTTTTTTATTAACAAACATAGGTACATAAAAATCACACCATTTCTGCCAAAAAGGTTATGGATATATTTTCAATATGCTGTCACACTTCGCCAAACATTATATATAGTCAGGAACATTGCCAGTTAGGGTGCTCGAGGGACTGAAGCAACCAATAGAATCACAAGAATCTATCTGTAATTTTTTTTCTCGTTATTTCATTTCAAACAGGGTACAGTATCTAGTTTATAATAGTAAGGCACACTTTATTTTGAGAAGAAACATTTTTCATTTATCTTTAATATCTTAAAAACTATCAAGGTTAGAAAAGAAAATGATAAAGCAAAAATTACTTTCTATCAATTAGTGTAAAAATATATAGGCTGTACTATCTAAGAAAAGTACAAAGTAATATCTACAAAAGTTTAATTTTTTAACCAGATTTGTACAGATTCTGTTAGCTTATTAGAAGTATTAAAAAATTATCTGAACAATTTTTCTCTGTCTGCTATAACTTATAACTACTTTAAGAGTTCTTAGGTGTGTTACAAAAATTCGAGGAAAAGATGTTATAAAATAATAATTTACACGCATCCTTGTAATAACTCACCCTCTTTTGGGGACCGAGAACCATTGATCTCGCTAAATGTTACTTTAAATTTTCAACAGTAACCCACTTCAAATTCTCTGCAGACCTATCCAAGTCTACACCATTTGATATTTATTATAGGAGGTACTTCGTTTATCTAAACCACGTCGTTTTATTTGGATATTTTGGAGCATGCAAAGTGTAATGACGTAACTGTCCCACATTCTATGCCGGACGAATATCAGCGGACTGACCTCGATGACCACCTCATAATAAAGATGATTATCTAGAAGTGACATGAACGTTGACACAACGAGGGGAAGATGAACCTAAGAGATGGCTTTTTGATTTTGTCCCTTGCGGTTTTGTCATGTACCATTTTATAAGCTGATGTTGAGTTAACTTAATCACCTTTTCCTAAAATGAATTGAAGGAAATTAAGTTAACTGTTGGTCTAATTTATAAATTAATTATAATAAAGACAGGTATGAGACGTTATAGGGATAGTACTATTTGCTTGAAACAGATAGAACTATTATACGAGTAGATATTATTATTACACTTTAAATTACCTATATAAAATAACTAAATACCGACTACTAGAAATTTTGTTATGACAAAACTTTGACAAGATTTATTTTATTTCAAACATTGGCATTAAAATCATTTTCGAAAATAAGTCTAAGCTCAAATAGTAGGTACACCTTCAAAGCATAAGTCCTCAATTAATATTTTACGTTAAGTACATTATGGACTATAAAATTCCTTCAACATGATATTGCACTCGACATATTTTATCTCGGATACTAAAAAATCCTTAGACCCAAATAGAACGAGCGTCATTGTAAAGCAAGTCTCCTCCAACTAATTTTTGCAAGTATACTGAATACATTCAATGTCGGCGTTCTAATCTGTAAGGATTTCGATCAGCACATATATACAAAGTGTTTCACAACTTAAGGATAAAAATTAAGTGCATTCTAAATGACGTGTACATTTTTAGTGCCGCTAGTTTCATGGACTTTAAATGCCACGGCACCAAAATTTAATTACCCAACGCTTTTTCTTGTACGTTTCTACTTTACAAGGCACGAAAAAGTTTACTTTTCGCAGATATGACAAAATAGTATAGTTTATGATACATGTTCGTAAAGTTCGTCTTTTTTACACATGTTGCTCAAGATACGAGCGAAGGTTTTTTTGACTCCAATTAACAAATTTAAATGCTGCTACCTGGAAATACGATGTAGGTATAGTTTAAACAATTAAAAGTTTATGTTGAAAACGTCTCTTGGAACTATTACAGCTGCCCAAATATGTTATATTGGTCAAAAAATAATACAGTTAAATTGATTCCCTATGTTCAATTTAAAAAGAACACTCTAATACATTGCTGTCAAATTCGTAACCATGGATATGAAAAATCCCATGTTTCACGTTAAGGTGATTCGAGCGTTGTAACAAATCCATAAACTTTTAATGAAACATGAAAAAATCAGTTGTTGACACTGTTTTTCATGTACATTTCAAATTTCAATCAATTTGACCGTCTCTATACAGAGATATTCACAAATAAAAATGACATTTTTAACATGGTGGGTTATAGGAAAAATGATACTTTGCTGAATATATTGCATTAAATTCTTGACTCAAACCCATAAACTTTGTTTAAAATACTATTTAATTTAATGTGTGGTTATATATGAATACGTATGCGAAGTATTATCAAAATTGACCACCTAGTTAACTCAGAAATAAATATTTTATGTTACGAATTTCAAAAAATAACGGAGTGAAATGTAGATCTTGCACCGTTGCACTCTGCGATAAATTTGAAATACAAAATTTTTGACAAATTAGGTGTTAATGTGGATGCGTTCGTATTTTATTTCTTATTAAATAATATAATAATACTAATTTGGAGTAAACCGTCCAGTATAATTGTAAATTTTGTTCTAATTTAAAGAATTTGACACTTTCTACAGCAAAGTGACAGCTATCATTTGATGCTATGTTGTCAGTTCTCAGACGTAGAATGTTATGTTTTAAATTTTATATTAGATCATATATTACTCACAAAAGCTACAGTATATTTATGTGTACATCGATTATTCATCTATTTATAATGTTTGCAATATTATTAAAGCTTAAATGATCTTTATAATAGAATCGTTTTGCTTATATATTTTATGTTTCAAAGTTGGTATGACAGTCAAATCAGCAACTTTTAATTGACATATAAATTATTTACTTTATTTACAAATAAATATTATATAAAATAGTACTGTATGTTGCCATAATCCTGCATACCGTATGTTTGAAACATATAATTGTAATTTTTAAAAGTTACAATACAAAGTTACATTTAAACCATGATTTGACTAGCCTGAACCGCTCGAATCACCTTAAAATAAACTCACGGTATAATACTACACTTCTTCTAAAAAAAAAACAAAAAACAATAGCTTTACGTGTACTGACAGTTTTAAAATGTCAACTTTTTATATGACATATTGCAAAAAATCTGCTGTGGCCAGTACACGACCTCTCGCCTAATTCTGCTTATTCTATTAACCTCGAGACTAATCTATAAATAGTTTTACTTACATTTTAATAGTTTAATGTTCATGTAAGATGTAAACGATAATGTAAACCAAGATGCAAGCAAAAGATGTCAACTGTACTGTCACTGTCATAATCATTCAAATTTTATGTAGAAACAAATTTCATATCATGGACAACAAGATAGAATATTAATTGTACTTTATTTTATTGTTAAATACTACCAGATTCAGCAAATTGTATTTATAATTAACTGTACCCATAGATAATTATATTTTCTTTTATTTTTAATTGCAAAAATTGTCATAAATAAATAATGTAACAATATATTAAAGGAAAAGTTTATCAAGCTTCAAAAAGTACTACTTCCGGTTTTCAGATTTCTACCAAAATGTTATCCGGTGTTAAGATCCTTATTAAAACCTTAAATATGAAATTTGGTTATTAAAGGTTTGATACTTTTTCAGTTATCGTGGACGAAAAATCGTCAGTCCATACATTCATACAAACACACATACACACACACAGACATCATCGTGAAAATAGTAAATTCGTATTATAGAGACCCTGAAACGTGCTTATCCACCAAAAACTCATACTCGAAAATTTTGACCCATTACAATACCTCTCTTATAGAATATGAGGCGAGAGGTAAAAAATCAGATTTTATCCATCGTCAAAAACTCTTGTGCTTCTGCAACTACGTAACTACTGTCAGCAATCCCGCAATATCTGACCTGTCAGTTTATGATTGCGTCCAAATCATCCGGGTCCGAATTCCCGGTCTCTCTGGTTCAACATGAAACCATTAGCGCGAGCATTCGTATCTGCTAATGTTTGTTTCGAACGACTTGCCAGCTCTCGGAGACTGTTGGCTGTGCGCTGTTCAGTGTTCATAGAATGTTATTGTTATTTCAGTGGGGTTCGCCGCTTGTTGAGTGCCCGGCGCGCGGCTGCCCAGCGCTAAATTCCCGATGTATGATGTGAAATGTAAACTGTGGTTTCCAACTAATACACGCTACGAGAAGTCTACACTACGAGTACGAGCTTCATTCGCAATGGCTGCCAGAGATATCAGGATACACGATACAGCGGTACAGGAATTGGGTTCAGGACTTTATTAATAAAGTTTATCAAGATAACAGTCATATCATGTTCGCGCTCTTTGGAATCGTTATTACAAAAACTAATGTCAGTCGTTTAACTTGTAGGATATTTATAAATAAAATATATATGTATATAATTATTAGTTTTTATTGTAACGTTTAATGTATAAAGCCCTGTTCGCACAATGCA
This sequence comes from Agonum fuliginosum, assembly GCA_947534325.1. Lineage (NCBI taxonomy): Eukaryota > Metazoa > Arthropoda > Insecta > Coleoptera > Carabidae > Agonum > Agonum fuliginosum. Next base: position 9,069,618 of record OX384029.1, on the reverse strand, counting down.
TCTAGCATGCACCAAAGAAGAGTCTTTCCATGCATCAAACATGTAGTTGTTGCATGGCCGTTCACACATGAGATGTGTTTGATGCACGTTTGATGCGTGTTTGTAGCATCAAAATAGACTTCTTCTTCCAAGTTTCAAATTAAGTCTCATTGTTAGGTTGGCATTACTGTGGCTACGTCCACTTCAAAATTCTTTTGTATTTACCACAAATAAAGAATTTATTTTTTAAAACACTGATTAAAAACACAATGTAATAAATAAATAGGAAAGAATATAAAGGGAAAAAAGGACTGAGGGAAATAGTCTTTAAAAGACTGGTTTTTATTTAATTAGTATAATAATACTAAATAAATTAAGAAAGAAAGGAAATGAATAGATAAATTATACTATGTAGGTCGTGGTTGTTCTAATGACAGTATGACAGCACTCAAATGTCAACGCAATCAATCTGAATTTAGCAACGACTCAACGATTCAGTACTTCTTCTTTCCCAAGAGTCTTTTGATGCACCAAAATAGCGGCGCCTGTAAAAATATTTTGACGCATGGAAAGACTCTTCTTTGGCGCATGCTAGAAGCATGCTAGATGCATTGTGCGAACAGGGCTTAATAAATAATTTAGTGAACTGTCAAAGAGATTCGAATTATACAGATTGTCCGCGTTGTGGTGACCGGTATGTCATTAGATTCTGAACTAATAATAAACAGGCATTATGTTTATCTCTCCTTGTCACATGTTCTTATACTTATTCATTCGTTGGTTAATGTTACGTCTGTCTAATATGTTTATCTCTTTTCCACTAGTATACTTAAAAAGAGAACTATACCTTTACGTCAAGAGAAATGTCAAACACTGATTATCATTTCAGGTTATGTTTTGTAGAAAATTTAAGAATATTCACAACGTTGTACAAGGAACAGAAACTACAAATAATGAAACTATACTCACAGTAGAAAGCATAACACAACCGTAAACTACTAAATAGGTACTTATAACCACAAATAGAAAATTTCCAATGTCAAAACATACCAGTGAAACTAAAACAATGGTTCTCGTTGTTATAAATATATCGGAATTAATTTCTTATGCCCCTGTCACATCTGAAACTGAAATACACTGTATCATGTATGATCAAACCTGTGTATGATGAAAAATAGAAGCGCTGCTATTTCTATCATACACGTCATACCGAATCAGACGAAACTGTTTGTTACTCCAAATAATTTATATAATATTTCATATTATTTATATCGTACAAGCGAGATTTTCGTCACACACGACAATTTTCATCATACATAATACAAGTATTACAGGTGTGACATGGGCATTATGTAATTTATAATGAAAATTTTTAGGTTAACTAAATATCCAATGAAATACTTTCATTTTTGATCACGTGTACGAAATTGACCAATAAATACAACATTTAACTGACAGCAACCATGGGACACTTATGTCAAATATGTTGCTAGGTTACAATTATTTATGTTCATTTTTATGTTTATAATAATAATTGAATAAAAATGTCATTTGCACGTTTTGGTAATAAAAATGATACTTCAATTAATACAATTTTCTGTCCGAATAACCCTCGATTATTGATAAATATTTATAATTTTGTGACAGCTACCTCAAGCACGTTGCTTTTAGGTTAACAAGCAACGTGCTTTCGGAATGTCACAAAATTATTTCGTAATTGACGTATCCTGTTGAACTTCGGTTACGCGCGCATGCTTGGGCATTGGGCATCCGGTTAGAGGAAGTGAGTACGATAGATACGAAGTAACATGTGTTGAGTGAGACGGCAAAACTGCTGCACAATAGACAATAGAAAGTGCGGTTAGTTGAAGTTAGACATTTCATATTTTAAATTTTTTAAATGTAGGGGTATAGTTTAATTAAATTTAATGACTGCGCAATTTGAACAATTTAGTACGCAACAGGCATGAAACAAATTAATAAAATCGTAAAAAATTGAAAATAAATTTTGACATTTGACATAATGCAAATCAACTAAAAATTAAAAGTATTATAATGAGACCAAAATTTTTATTTATAAAACATGTTAACCTAACTTTTTTCTTTAAAATGCCAATAAAGTCAAATCGAAATATATCCTATATTTTTAAAACTAATCGTTATTAAAGCTGAATTCACATGAGCCGTTACCGCCGTAACGTTCCCGCCATTCCGTAGCCTGATTGGTTGGCACTGAACGTTCTCAACGGTCTGAGCGTTGACGGCGACAATGAAATATTTCAATTTTTGACAGCTTTGACGGTCCGTTGTGAACGTCATTTCCATTTGCGCATGCTCTGCGACGGAGCATGCGGAGATTTGTAGTAATGCCAACCTAGTAATATTCTTATAATCCTTATCTCCGGGATTTATAGAGACAGGGATGCTTCTGAACTTCGGTAATTAAAATTTTAGGAAAATTATCCATTTTTCTTACTTATCGTTACTTACACACTGATCACAACAAACAACATAAGTGACATTAGAATATAACATAACCAAACAATTTTGGTTATATTTCATTTTTCATTTCTAGTAGTGTGTAGCTCTGAAAACGTTGACGTCTCATGTGAAATACCAACGTGTTTTGCGGCCGCTACGTCCGCAAAACACGTTGGTCAGCTGTTGGCAGGTACTGTACCGAGTTTGCCCACTGATAGGTCAAATTTTATTTTGCCGCCAAAATAAATCTAGTGATATTTTTCTCTTATTTACACTGTGTAAATACGGCTCAGCGAGACAACTTCAGATTGATCCGTTTAGTTTAGAAATCAAGTATAGCTGAATTTTGATGACGTGCTCTTGCTATGGTTTCTGTCTTTATATCGTGTATTAATTGGTATAGCCTCACAGCTGTCGATCGTTTTACACATTGACCAATGTATAAGTTACTCCGGTCGATGTATCGTTTGCTCCGGTCGACGTATCGGCTACTGTGGCCGACGAACCGCCTTCTGTGGTCGATAAATCGGTTACAACGACCGGCATAACCGATATATCGACCACAGGAAGTGTTCCATCGACCGCAGTAACCGATACTTCGACCGATTTTTGCACAAGCCTAAATAGCTGAGTTAGTAGAGCGCTAAGCTGGCCTTGAGCCGGCGCGCGCAGTGAGCACGCTATAGGTCCCCGGTTCAATGCCTAGCGAGTGCATCGCTTTTACAATTTTAAATTGTAAACGGATGCGCGCGCACCCAGGACAATAAGTTACCAATTACGAAAAGCAAGTTAAAACGTTAAATTTTTATGTTCAACGGTATTTTTCACTAATTTTTGGAGATTTTACGTGTTTTATTAATTTACACAACGTTTATAGGCGAACCCGTGGTATAAATACAGGGTCTAAAGAGCGGTATCAGGACAATATCCCCTCTGAAAATATCCCCTCGGACAATATCCCCGGACAATATCCCCCGGACAATATCCCCCCGGACAATATCCCCCGGACAATATCCCCCGGGCAACATCCCCCCTGGACAATATCCCCCCTCGGACAACATCCCCCTAGAAAATATCCCCCTGCCAACATCCGCTACGCAAAATGTGTTTTACTAATATTGCAAATGATGTCACGTAAAAATCATGGCCGCCTTGCCCATTACGCATGCGCCAGATTCTCACGTGATCTGCTCAAGGCAACGGTACTGAAACAATGCAGTAGATTTTTTTATTAGTGTAGTAATGTATTGTTTATGCTGTCTTTACTATCCCAGTTGGACCTTGGCTCTGAGCAATGGCTCGTGGCAGTCCCACAAGCCGCCCGCAGGGCATGTTGGATCGAACATTTTTTAGAAGTAAAAACCTAAAACACTGTTGTTGTTTAAGTGTATTACACATTTTAATAACTTAATTTATGTTGGACTCAAGAAGGGTTTTGTTAGCATAGATTAGTTTATGTCAAAACAATGGAGGAGGATGTTGGCAGGGGGATGTTGTCCAGGAGGAAATTGTCTGAGGGGGAAATTGTCCGAGGGGGGATATTATCCAGGGGGATAATGTCCAGGGAGGATATTGTCCGGGGGGATGTTGTCCGGTGGATATTGTCCGGGGGGATGTTGTCCGGTGGATATTGTCCGGAGGGATATTGTTTGGGAGAAAATTGTCCTAGAACCCTAAAGAGCTGAGTCGGAAGGTGTGTGCCTTCTACCGGAGTAGTTCCTAGTGACTTGATTACCAGCGGTACTCAGATTTGGTGTGTGCCAGAGACGAGCTATTGTTGTGGTAAGTGTTACTGTCATTCTCAGTGTGTGCTGAGTGATTTCGTCCTAACTAAATCAGTGTGCGTTGATTTACTGTTCTCAGTCTGTGCTGAGTGCTAACTTTCCTGACTAAATCAGTGTGAACTGATTTAATTTCGTACCATTCTCAGTGTGTGCTGAGTGCTAACTTTCCTGACTAAATCAGTGTGCACTGATTTTATTCCGTACCGTTCTCAGTGAGTGCTGAGCGACAATCTACCTAACATTTTGGAACTGTTCTGGATGGTGCGCTGTCTTTAAATCCGTTACGTTACATCGTGTCAGGGTTATATTAGCTTGAGTGAAATCAGTGCGTGCTGATTTTCTACATTTGATACCGCGTTCCGGTGCGTGCCAAGGACCCGTCGTCCCGCTACAGCCCTATGTAAATCGCGATATTATTTCTTTGTATAATCTTTAATTTTTTTTAATAACATACATTTATTTAGCTCACAGCTGTTTGTCTAGTTTAATGCAACAGGGTGTCGCAAACCGTACCCCACTCCACTGAACCCTGAACCATCGGATAAGTACCGTTTGGCGCCCGAGGCAACCGATCTTAAGGCTGGTTTACATTATGTGATTTATCATATGATTTCGCATATGATAAATCATATGTGTTTATTTTTACGATCACACTGTTCGATTTGTCACACAGAACGACTCATAAGCGAACTCATAAGATAAGTCTTAATAAAACATAACTAAATTTCAGAAATAGAACTGTTCCTATTTTCATATGATTTTTTGTATGATTTTCGTTGACATTGAGGTTAATGGTGCTGTCCGGTATTGTAAACTTTAGAATTTGATAACATAACTTCAAAATGGCCAAAGTAAGTAAATTTTTATATTAAAATAGTCCTAATAATTGTAATAATAAGTGACTAAAGCTACTGTATCGGTAGTTATCCTTATTATAATAAATTACGTAAAATTATTGAATTTTGTAGGTAGATTGGACGAGTAATGCAACACGAAATTTTATAAGTTTCATCTCTGTCCATTTTAATAATATTACTCAAAACTGACTGAATCAGAATGCGCAATATAATAAGTGTAGGTACTGTCAAATAAAGTTGAAGTATACTAATCATAAACTCTTATGATGTGAACATGAAATCAATAAAGCATCAGACATGTTTGAGCAGATGATATCTCTTACGAATTTTTCATATGCGAAATCATATGATAAATCACATAATGTAAACCCTACTTTACGCCAAAGTGACGTACGTCACAACCGGAGTAACCGATACATTGGCCATCGTGTAAAACTGTCATATATAATACCATTCGCGGTGACCATGTATGAACACTAGATCACGTGACTACATACTTATCTAATTTACTCCAAATGTAGAGAAATATACAGTATAAGTAGGTCTTGTACCACGTTCAACACGATATGTAATAGGGTACCTACTCATGGAAGATTCTTATGCAGTTAAACTAACTGGTCTGTGATCCTGAGTTGTCACGTTTTGTGCACTCAAGAAATCTATAGCTTAATCTTACAGTCGTACATAAAGTATACTATTCTACTCGAGTTTAATGTAAGTAACAATAATTTTAATTTTAATGAATTCAATATTTGCCTGCGACTTGGGTACTATATAGTAAACAAGAATACACTTATATTTAATTAATGTGTTATATTTTTACCTCAAAATACTATCCCTACTACTACTTATTTCGAAAAATATATTGCAAAGTAAAGACTTAAAATGCGTTCTTTTTTTATTATCATACGAGTTACGAGTACCGTGAATCAATAATTAGTATGAATTTAAATGGATAACAACTTTAGAAAAATTATAAAGTACTGCCTAAATGAAATATTACATTATTGTTCTTTGAGATTTGTTCGTGTAACTACAATTCAACTGACATTCACTTCAAACAAAAATATAGACGTACATACCTACAAAGGATTTGTGTATTCACTATTCAGTTAGGAATCTTATGTTCAAAAGCTTTGTGTTTAAACATCACAACATGTTACTTCCTATAGGTAAGCTATTTACGTCCGCTCTGATAATTTAGTATTATTCATAAAATGTATGTATTTCATTCTTATATAGAAATGTAGGTAGGTAAGTATATAGGTACCACAGCTAAAGAAATGATATGCCATTTTACTGTCACTGAACAAGAGAACTTATTTCTTACGTCAGATGATAATAAAGATTTAAAATAAGAACTCTTCATTTCTGGCATGATATTCCACCACAAAAATATTAAAACATCACTTGATTGCTTCCAATTGCGTTTGTAACAATTCTTTGTTTCATGATGCACTAATTTTATTGGATGCTGGTTTAAATGAAGCGGCGGGAGCGATGCGCAGTTTTCTCCAGTTGTTTGATGTTGAAGAATATAGATGCTCTAGATGACTATGTTTTTACATAACACTCTTTCCACTCGATTTGTCGCAAATGAAACAACTCTAGTCAGCAAGGAGCAATTTTTGGAATTTGTTACACAATAAACTATTCTGTCAGACGGTCATCAATTTTGTAAATCCGAAGCAAAGTTCTGTGTTGAAGATTAAAGGAAATATAAGGTAGACGTAGAAGTAACCACATCGTTAGTTTTAAATATTGACGCGTTGAGAAACAGACGAAGTTATTGCTGTGGTCTCGCTGGGTCGCAGGCGCAACTTCACAAGTCTTCAAACTTCCTAACACGGTTTACAAGTAATCTTACCGCACCAGCCGTGCACCGCCAGTATTTGTGAAGGGTTGGTCCCGTCAGTTCGGGGTTTTTCATTTCGTCAAGAGTGCTTTAACTTTAAGGGCGATTTTATCCTAGTATAAATTAGGATTATTTCAAAACAAATCTATTTTAATAGTTAAGTAATTAATTTTGATACTATATTTTCATATTTTTTGAAAATTATTTATCAATAAATATCGCCCTTTTACAGTATGTATTACGAACTTGCGAGCACTTACGGCATAACGAACTCATATTTTAATATATTATAAGTACCTAGTAATTGTTGCGATTTCGTTAGCAATGATCGTTGTTGTTTTTGTGTTACATTGTTTGCTTTTGTCAACTTTATCTACAGTAATCATGACGATACCAATAATATCAAAATAAATAAACAAAAAAAATAGTTTGATTCTGTCATTTTCTTTTATTACATGTATAAGCAAAAAATACTTTATTGCGCGTTGTCATAAGAGACGCACAAGTGTTTTTTGCTTGGTATGCAGTATCAATCAACTTTACGTTGACACTTTTAAGCATAAATATATACTTTTCATAGTAGTCGTAGATAAAATAATATAATCACGGTATTGCGAGAGCGATCTCAAATTTGATAATAGGAGCCAAAACAACTACTAAAGGTGAATAATTACATCCACCATTCAAAAGTAGAATTCAAATCAAATAGTATATTACATTACTAGTAAGGTAAAACAGTTTTTACTGCTGAAAGGAGGAAATGACTGTTGAGCCAGTCAGGCGAGCCTGTCACCTCCTTGAAGCAGTAAATCAGTTACCTTGCGTGTATTGTACAACATTTTACTTGTTACTCATTTGAAATAAAAATTATAACCAAATTCTGTCATTCACACAATTGTTCTGTCGAATATTGTCTTATATTATTTCGCATAAGCCTTGGAAGTATTACTGTGGCAATGTGACCCGTTTATGAACATTTGACTAGCTACTAACTTCTTAAATTTTAACAAATCATCTGTCAATTTTACAAGTTAGTTACTTGGGTAACTTGTAAACATTCATTTTCAAAGGTAATGTAGTGATTGATTAAATGTCGTTTACAAGTGAGAAACAAGTATTTTAAAGAATCTCCCTGTCCAAACTAGGAGCGTCCAAAATCCCTCTATATCCCTCCGTCATGTCACCACATCTCTAATGACATTTGAGAGTTGCGGTTTATGATGATAGGTAGACGTAGCTCGGCTGTGCCCTGTGCGGTTGCTAACTCCTCATAATGTGCACAAGTTACGCGACTTAGTCTCCACTTCAACGTTCCTCCCATCCCAAAGTCGTCGAGATGAGTTATGTGCAGGGAAAGTATTTCACACTGTTTATGTGAAGTGTAATTGCTTTAATGTACTTGCGCACAAGAAGAAGAACAGAGATGTTTTGAGGCTAGAGTTATGGATAAAAAGGGTGAGGAATTTAACAATGGAATGGGAGAGATGGAGAATAATTGTTCAGTGTTCAGAAACTGTGCAGGGATGTTTAACAACACTTTGGAAACGATTAAAATGTTTAGAATAAATAAAAATATCGGGAAATGCATTTTTCCTTTTGGCATATCAATTTTTAAATACAACAAGACATTACCTACCCATGAACTCAATACATTGACGTTTTACACGAATATATAAAAATATGAAATAGGTAAGAGTACAAAAATACCGAGATATATTCATTATGCATTTGTTTAGTGTTATAGTTATTTGTCCAACTAAAGAGGAAAGCGCTTCTTTACTTACTCGAGCTCGAAGTTTGTGTCACAAGCGAAGCAAAAGTGGAGAAAAAGCTTTCCTCTTGTGTTACGACACAATTTTTTTTTCTCTACATATTTAAAAACATTGTAAATGTGGAAAAAACACATAACTAGAAGTTAGGTAATTATAACTGCCATCTGCCAGAATGACTTTTAAAAACAATGAAATGTTTCACTGCAGCCAATATGCCAAATTATTTAAGTTGTAATATTGTGAAATTGTAGAAAAAGAAAGAATAAATATAATAATTATTGTAAAATAAGAATTTACAGTAAATCATTATAAAATCGGAATTTTCAATAAAATAATAAATTTACTTATAATTTTTTTAAATATTTCATCGTAAAATAACACTGGTGGTAACACTGCTTACTTTCCTCTCTAGAGAGGGAAAATTTACTTTCCTCACTATTTCGCGAGAAGAAAATTATGTTTTTTATTTGCATGATGTGAAAAAAGTTATTTTATGATAAATTATCTGCGGCAGCTAATAATAGTAATGCAACTCATAAAGGTTTTTATGAAAGAGATTTTAATAAAATAGATATAATTGGAATAGTCTACTTTGAAATGTACTTTTTGCGGCGATTGAATGAATGGACTTTTGTTAAAATATGTAGATTTATTTACTAAAATACCTACTATCAATTACACAAATTGGATTCCTGATAAATTACTTTTCAGTGAATTGCAAAATCCAAATATTCGTACATTTCGCGGTTTTAATTAACAAATTTTCAGAAATATTTTATTACTTTTTCCTCCGTTTGTGAAGAATTTACCATAAAATTCATATTGCTGGAAGTTGGTTAAAACTTTATAAAAGTGCAAATTCAAATAATCTTATTTCTTGATACTGGTATCAAACTGGAATAAAACATTCAGATTTGAAATTCAAATATAAACAGTTAAAAGATGGAATATATTTTCAAGTTCTGTTTTAAATTAACAGTTTCATCTTTTTGGAATTCAAGTTGGTGCAGATACATCAAAAGTTTAAAATTCTAGTTTATATGCAGCATATAATATCAGATTCACAAACCTGATTGATGATAGATACATCAAGACTCAAGAGCGAATCCCGGATATACAGGGTGTTTCTATACCTCTGCACGAAACTTTAATAGGTTATATAATTTAATACACTGATTCCAGAAAAAAAAAATTGTTCAAAGTTCGAAAAAATATGGGTACCTAGGTAGTGAAAATTATAGTTCCATTGGTTTGAACGTCCATTTAACTGTTTATTTATTATGTTATTTATAAAATAAAATTATAAATACTAACAGACTTTGCTAATTGTTTAATGCTACTTACGATACTCCGATTCGTCGGATTAAAACACTATTTTCAGCGGGAATTTGTCGGTTACGAAACTAATCAGAATAATATTCGGAAAATGTCCGGTAGAATATCGTAACCGCCGTAACTTATTTTGACAAAAAATGTCGCTTACGATACTTTGCCTTTTAGAGGGGACGATATCAAGATTAATGCAATATTAGTAAAAGCTAATACCAATTCATTTTAAGAAGGACATTTTTCATTTATTAATATAAACATAGCATTTTTGTTGTATTAATAATTGTATTTAGAAATAATAAGTTTATAGTTTGGAACATGCCAAAATGCCGGCCATGTGCTTAGTTGATTTTTATAAATCTTGTGCTAAAAGTGGTTCATATTCTTGTTATTGTCAACCGTAACTTCTTGTTTTGTACATCTGATGATGATCGCAGGTACGATGGAAACGTAATGTAAATAAAACAATTTATATGCTGTAATTTGCTTTTATTTACTGACACACTGAGCAGTTGTTTGTTCGCACATTTTATCCACAGTCAATTAATTTCATACAAAAATAAGTTTATAGGTTCGAAAATAAAGTAGTTATATTTATGTTATTCTTTAATTGACCGTTTTTGCAGTTAATGCTACCATCACTAACCTTAATATTTTGATATATTAACATTAAGAGCTGTAGCAAAAGTAAGGTAAAATAGGGGGTAGGATGAAAAATATGGTATTTTACTTAAGGGAAAGGAATAAACCAGTCGTGCTCGAATTAGGATGGGATTAATTGGGGAGCGGCACTAATCATGACATACAAAAACTTTACTCACTTTACTTAAAAATATATTTAATAAAACACAAAAACTCGAATAAACACGAATATAGAGTAATAAACTTATCGCTTCAACTAAACTTATAATACGGATTTATAACTAATAAAACTTAAATTTACGCTCAAAAGCGTAATGTCCGTAGCAACGGGCTACATCTTTGGACTTATCTGGAGCTCGGCTGTCGAAGAACTGTCGCAGACGCCCAAAATTCAAGGGAACGTCTGGCCTACAGGGGTGGAGGGATGCAGATGACCTCTGAACTATTGTATCTAAAAATAACTACAGATAACAACATTGAAAGCATAACAGATGCTAAGGCCATCTTGTTACAGAGCATTGTATTTACTTTTGTTTAAATGTTGATTTCACAATTTAGGTACCTCAACCAGTATTGTTTCAAATTTAATTATTTGGATTTGCTTTTATATGTAAAATTTGATGGAAGTCTTGGGCTGATAATGACAGCTTTGACTGCTGAAACTAAAATATTACCTTCGCGATTGTCAAAGATATTTCAATACCATTATTTTTCTTTTTATTTAAAACTAGATGAAGAATTAAACATACTTATTAAAGTTAGAGAAATTTCTATGGAAAAATGTATATTCCGCATTGAATAATTAATTTTGTGTTTCTGTACCTTAAAACAATCAACTTTACTAATTTATGAAAGATAATTTATTTGTTTGTGTTAAAGTGTATTGATTCAAAATATGAAATCATCACCATCACCATTTATTTCCCTCACTGCTTTACGGTTTGCTATGAAAGTAACGAGTTATTTTTCTTGAACAATAATATTATCGTCGATTGATTTTCACGGGGAAATGAGAATAAATGGATATTTTTGTGCAGTGCCATCAGACTGACTAATGGATAAATTGAATAAACCCCGGAGAAGCTTATCGGTGTTGGCGTGCCATAACCGTCATTGTTGCAATTAATGATTTTAAAGGGTTTAACCCGACGCTTCACACGCACATCTGTTTAATTCAATTTTCACACCACTCTGATAAATTATGCGATTTCATCAAACACCTGAACTAGAAGAATTTGCCTTGGTGGTTCATTTCTAGTCATTGGAAATTTAATTTGCGGGTTAACTTTCCACAAAAATTAATAGAAAAACTCTGTTGTGGCCTGCACCAAACCTTCCGCCATACCCTACTCTTTTTACCACTATAGCCGGTTTGCACATATCGAGCATGAGCGCCTCTAGTGGGAGATTCGGCAAAAGAATTAGGTATACAACACGTTTGAATGTTTAATTAAATAAAATGAGCACTGGTTCTCAGCGCTTTTCGTCAATTCTCAAAATACAATTAATAAATAGATTATAAAACGTGATAATAGTATTTTGTGCACCTAGGAAGGGATGCGTGCTATTACTCCCGCGGGCCAAGCGTCGGCCCGAGCGAGGGCGCCGGCTTCGCCCAAGGGAGGAATAGCCTTCCCTCCCGTGGGACACACAATATTTTACGTCACGAGGGCCTCGAAATCACCTTTCTTGCAAGCGGGAGGAAAGCAAGTACGATCCTCCCGAGCGAGAGGGAAAACTCGCTTCCCTCCCTCCCGCTTGCAAGAAAGGTGATTTCGAGGCCCTCGTGACGTAAAATATTGTGTGTCCCACGGGAGGGAAGGCTATTACACCCTTGAGCGAAGCCGGCGCCCTCGCTCGGACCGCCGCTTCGCCCGCGGGAGTAATAGCACGCTTCCCTCCCTAGGTGCACAAAATACTATTACAGTTATGTAGGTATCTACTTACGAAATTCGTTTTACTCTATGAATCCAAATTTTACATCTCTCGTCCTCATACCATCTTATTATAGAACCTTAGAACTTAGAACAGAACTGGTTGAATTGAAACAGTACCTACAACTACTGTCGAACTGTCAAAGGGTTTACCCAAATATTAATGCATTTTTTTCCCGCCAGGGCCCAGGGCGGCGCTGACTACTCATGTGCAAACCGCCTATACAATAGGTAAATATATTTTAGTCATTTAGTCAACTGAAGAACTGTAGAAAAAGATATAAATGATGTGTCAATATTGACACTCTCACTCTGTCACTGTAATAATCATTTACATTTTTCGTAGTAATAATTGTTAAACACCACGATACTGAAGATTCATATTCTACATTATAAATAATACTTTAATTCCTAAAGTATACCTACTATGACGGAAAATACTAAAAATTGTAGAAAATAATATATAATCTTTCAATTGAAATAAAAAAGATTCCGATAAATTAATTATTTATCAAAAAATCTGATGTGGCCAGCACAAAACTTCCCGCCATATCCTACTCTTTTTACTACTATACAAATAGGTACTTATACAAATATATTTTAGTCATTTAGTCAACTGTAGAACTGTAGAACTGTAGCAGAAGATATAAATGATGTATCACTATAGCCACTGTCACTCTGACACTGTCATTATCAATTAAAGTTTTCGTAGTAATTTTTAAACAATCATGGTTCATGGATAACAAGATATTGAAGATTCATACTCATACACATTAGTGCATACATAAGAATAATTTTAATTTGCAAACTACACATTCTTGTAATAAAATATCATTTAGTTTACTTCATTTTGTCATTTATGATAGTCTAAAACGTATAAGCTACAGAAATCGAAGCCACAAAAATGTTTACGTAACGAAGTGCGTAATACAATTGATTCAGAAAAGATAATAACTTCATTTTATAGAAAAGTTTTGTTTGCACAGAAAATTGCACAATAAATAGATGAAGTTGCTCTGTTATCAACCTTTGTTTAAAGTTCACTTTAACAACAATAACAAAAAGAAATTTTTAAGGCTTGATTTTATAGAAATATATGATATAGCAAGAAATTCTACTTAGGAAACTTTCCATCTAGATACGTCATAAAATAATAAAATATGAAAGATGTGCGGTTGGAAAGTATTGATCACACCACCAGCATCCGTCACTGAAAAGAAAACTGATACCTACTTTTTACCAAGCTCGCACTTTACCATTCAATATCATCTTTTCTTTTAAAATATCAATGAAATATTCGCACAAATGTATACGTCTTCAACTTAAAGTTTGAGAGTAAATATGTTTTATTTGTCTTTAAATTTCAGTCGTAATGTAAAGATCCGCAAAAGAGAAGCTTACGAAAGCAAACTTCAACTTTTTGACTGTCGCAGCTACAAAATTACATTTTCGGGAAAAGTTTATCGCACAACTTTTAACTTTAAATTGTTTGGATATCGAGATAATATTCCCAGAATTTTGTTCTCAAATATTTTTATGAATTTCTGTTTAGCCATATTTCTACAACTTTTAATTATATAATAAAATGTAAACAAAACATATTCCGCACAAAAACACGAAAGTAAAAAGAACATTTTCCGGACGTAAATAAATATTACGCCTATGCAATATAGTAAGTTTTTTTAATCAACCTGTCAATTTCGATATCGGTGTTTTAAAAATGTAAAACTCGTTCATGTAATATCACATGACATACTCGTAAGTAATGAATTTACCGAGTTTTATAAATAAAAATGTAAAAACTACATATTATATCACATGAATTTGGTAAAGTACGAGTACCGGGGTGGTTTCAGGCAACCGTACTAGTGGAGAAAAAAGTGAAATAGAAAAAAAAATTAAAATCGAGATTATTCAAGGAATTCGGCAAAAACCTAGACGGGCATAAAATATTATTTAGGTACCTATAGTTGCGCGCAACAAAAACATGCTTTTGAATGGGGAATGAAAATGAAATTGTGACGAATAATAGTATAATCAGTTTAAATTGAAGATTAAGATTGGATCCGTCCATTATATTATGTTGCAATATTAGTTTTAACTTTACAATGTCATAAACTTGTCTCATTTAACGGAACAATTACCTACTCATTAAATCAACAAAAATTACAAATTTCAGCACTTAATAGATCTATACATTGTACTTTTATCTTTCAAATGAAGCCTTGTTTGTGATAATTAGTTCATATTTAGTACTACTGATTTTGATCCCCCAACGAAACACTGTTTATGTGAAAAAAGTGCACGCGGGAGCTAAACGCTGCTAGTGTAGTGAAATCGCAGCAAATCGAGCCAGCTACACTACGACCTAAACCCAAATAAATATTTAATTATTATAAAAACTATCAGATTTCGAAATAGTTTCCCATTCCATATCGAGTAGAAAACTTTTTATCTACGACTATCTTCCAATAATAAAATTTTGAATTATAACTATTAAAAATAATAAATATTTGTTATCTACACATGTACGATTCCTAGCAATAGAGGATTTTTTTGAAGAATTTAAATTTAAAAGTAAACCAAAGTTGATGTAGGAATTTAAAAATAAATAACAACTCTTCATGGGTATGGCTTTAATTGAACAAATTTTATTTGTGTTTTGTTGCATGTGACGAAGCCACGTTTCAGCCAATGTCCATACCATTAACAAGCAAGTTTGTCAGTTACACTTACACATAAAAGTAAATTTGTTTGGAAAAAGTTACATGATAAATGATGAATGATTTTTTTAGTGTAATACACTCCAAGTCAATATAGACTCCATTGGTTAAAAACAAAGTTGAATACAATTGAATAGTAATAAAAAATATGGCATACATAAATTAATACAAGTATCATAATGTATAATTGTATAGATATTTTATAGATAACATAAATTAACGGCACTACTGTATTAAGGATGTTGGTGACTGTAATTTATACAGTGCCTTTATTACACTTGAAATTCTAAGAAAAAATTTAAATGTTCGTCTATCCGGTTTTTGAGTAATTGAATGTTGAAATTACGCTCGTTTTACATTGGAACTTGTATTAATATTTCCTATAAACCTTTAAAAATAAGTTCGTGAAAATTTTGTGTACTTTTTCTAAACCATATGCAAGTTATTTAAAAAAAATGTAAGCATGGCATGCATTTTTTAAGTAGTGAATTAGTAATTATTGTAAAAATATATCACCGCAACTGAACGAATTGCAATATGACATTGGCCAACGCGCGATGAGCGAATTATGTTTTACATTATCAAAAATATTTTTATTTTCATGCATATCCGCTCCAAAGGCTAATGTCTGGTCAGGCCACAACAGACTACAGGAGTCTCCAACCTCCTTAATAATTTGTACAGAATAGGACCAACAGTAATTTCATTTTGTACAACATTTCGGAAAATTTGTAAAGCTTCCTATTTCGTTTGAAACGTGCAACTGACAATAAAAAGTACGATCCAAATCGGAAAAGTGCTGAATGTTTTACAACAAACGGTTTTTTGTCCCCGTCACAAAAGTTGATGGCATTGGAATCCACGGGGTAAAAGCGATTTCCGGGCACGTTCACAGATAATTGTTACGGTTTATTGATAACGACTCACGGGAGACTCCAACTCAAACTTTCACTGAACTTGACTTGAGTTCCATTATGTTAATGACTCTAGGACGTATTTTAAAACACGAACACAACTTTGCCAAAAGTAAATGGAGCGAAGAGTCGTGATTCCTATAGGATTACAAATAAAATATGGCGGAGCGCTTAAATGTGGCTGTGGGAATTTTATTATTTATAGGCGAGGAGACTTTAGAATTTATTTTAGAAATTTTAACACATGGTTGAACCCAATAATCCTTTTTAATTTAATGTTGCATCAATAAAAATAAATACCGAGTACAACTGGGTACCTACAACAAAATTAAATTTAGGCAATTAACTTGAAAAAATAAAAATTATATAAAGGTAGATCTGGAAACGTTAAAATTACAGTGATAATTGTGCCTTTAAAACACATTTTTTATATGTATTATATGTATATTATTTAATAAAAATGTAAAATGAAACACTAATAGCCGTCCGAGGATATATCATCTCATCAAACATATTTCCCATCATAAGTTCTGAAAGTTTATTTTCAATTTATTAAGTTAGTAACTAATTTCAAATTCCAACCGCGCTAATAGCCTAAAAATGATTTAATTATATAACTCAATAAATTGACACATCCCGATTACAATACCCATTCATACAAGGGGACTTTATACTGTTGATGATTTGGCAATATTAAAGATACCATAAACAATATCCATTTATTTGAAATTGAAATAATAACTATTTGATTTAGCTGGTTCAAAAAAACTGTAAAAATTATTACATACACAGTCAAATTCAAATCAAATCTATCACAAACAAAAATTATTATTAAAAAGTATACTTATGTGAAGTAACTTAAAACAAAACGAATCAAATTTTAAATCATTTACAGGAAATTTTTGTGAAGAAAGATGGTCCTAAACTTTTAAATTTACACTCAACATCTAAGCTTATTATTAATACTGTAAACGTAAATATAAATACTAAATAAACACCGTTTTAATTTAAAGTAATTTTAATTTGAATGTTTGTTAGATTATTAAATTGGAAACATTTAATTTATATGAGTAATCAATTAATTTTATTAAAATAAACTAATGAATTAAACCATTAAAATGAAATTTATTTACTGTTTAGTAGTTCGAGTAGTAAATTAAGCGAATAAAACTTAAAACCACGATCATTTTTCATGTTACATAGGTAGGTACCTACTTATTGAAGTCTATTAATTATGTTTGTTTGATACTATTCTTAAAAATAACTATACAGGGTGTGTTGTTACAACGAAAAATTAATTTTACTGAAAATCGCAAAAATAATTGCACATTACATACTTGGAGCAAACATTTTTCGTGCCACCTGTCTGATATTTATAAGTTTAGTAATGAATCGGTAATGAATACAAATTAGTTAACATTAAAATTGAATGAAGAGTTACAGAATTTTAATTGAATAAAATTAATTTCATTATATACTAATTTTAATTTTTATACATTACTGTAACTTAGGTATGAGACTAGTGGCACGAAAAATATATGTTCCAAGAAATGTGCAATTATTATTTTTGCGAATTTCGCAAAAATTCGTTTTACGTTGTAATCAGTACGTCAATAGTATATTGTGCAACTAGGGACGAAAGTGGCGTTTTTCGCTCGTGTTGCCATCGCACGAGTCGGGGGAATACTTTTGTTCAATGCACACGATATTGTTTTAAATAACTACACCAAAAAGCAATTATTAGAAGTTAAAGAAAGGGATGAACCGGATTAATCAATTTTGGAATCCCGCATAAAACGGGAGGAAAAGTACTTTTCCTTCCTAGGGAGGAAAAAATCAAGTGGGTTACCTACTGCATAAAGCGGGACCGGTCAGAAATACTTCACTTTCGTCCCTAATAATAGGGAGCAAAGGTGGCGTTTTCGATGCAGATATTGAAAAAAATAATATTTTTCCCCGAAGTACAGACACACCATCTACAGGTAGTACCTATTTAGATAAAGACTTACTACAAATGTAATTAGGAAAATGAAAATTAAGTAAAGTAGACGGACATGCTGTTATTCTTTATAGCTAGGATTTAATGCGAACAAATTAATTTATGAGTAGGTAGTACCTACAAAAAAGATTATTTTGTAGAATAAAAGTGTGTAGGATGGTACAAAAATATCCATATTTTTTCTTTCATATTTATTCTAAATTCTTAATATACAATAAAATTGTTCCAATCTTCATCTACGAGCTATATACCTACTTACATATCTTTTTCTAAAACTCGATAGTTTTGCCAGAACATACAATAAGAGGTTAGAAACGAAAAAAAATTCCGATAAACGTCAATAATACAGTAAAAGAAAACACAAACAACAAATCTCTATCCGCTTATGGCCGAGTGGAGATTTTTATTTTAAAAGAAACATAGCTACTTGATCCCCAGGTTATAAAAAATGTTCACAATGTGAGGTCACAACACCTAAACTGTCACATCTCTCAAAACGGATTTCGCGTTAGAAATTGGACGTCGAAAGCCAGTATTGCAGTGGTCAGTTTATAGCTATTGAAAGATTACAGAATTTGTACCAAATTTCACGTTTGAAATGGCAGGAATTTTTTAGATTCCCAGCGTGTACGTCCAATAAAATTTAAGTGCAAGTTGCTATCGGTAAGTTATATTGCTATTGATCTATAATTAAAGACAGTTTTATAAGCAATCAAAATTAATAATTAATTTATAACATACTCCAACATTCTTTCATAAAAAGGTCATGGTTACCAATATAGTTAATGGAAAATAATGCTTCAATATTTCAGTTCTATTTGTAGCACATTACTATAAATATTTAATTGGCTGATATAATTTTATGCAGGTACACAAATTAATAATTCATTTATACAACTTAATCGTTTTTTGATAAAAATAGTAACTATAGAATAATGGAAATTCCAATACTTATGCTATTTATAAAATGTACTAAACAGTTTAAATGGTAAATATTACATAAAACAAAATAATTAAAACACATGTTATACAACCACAAATGGTAATTTGTTTATCGCTTTAATTTAAATTTATTTAGTTTGTAGGAAAACAATATGATTTATGGTAGTTACCTGATTAATCAAAAATAAGTTAAAAATCAGAAAATTATGTAACTATAATTAGTAGTTATGAAAATATTAATTTTACAAACCTACCTTATATTTTAAACAAATTGAGATTTATACAATAGCTTCTTGAAGGAAAGTTTCAAATACCTAGTACTAGTACCTATCTATTATTCTTATTAAATTAGTCTATTTTGTCAGTTTGTACGTTTGCTGATGTTTATATTCTGTACCAATACCAACTACATATTTCTAATAAAAATCTCTACTACCAGATTGAGCTCCATGGCGGACACCGGTGTCTGCTCTTGAAACATCCTTCCAGACCATGGCAGACATCGATGACCGCTGACATACAAAAATTTTGAAATGATCTGTAGACCTAGCGGATGCAGTTATATCGGGTTTAAATGCTTGCGTGTCTTCGTGGCTCGGGAGAACTCAAGATTTTGGTTTGGTAATTTTTTAGAAAAAACTGAATTTATTTTCACAAAACCTCTTATTTTATTTACTTACCAGCTATGTATTTCTTGCTTCACTCCACTTATACCATAATTATTATGCTTTGTGTCGAAGTCGAAATATAACGAAGAGTAAAGTTTATATTTTATATAAACACATTTTGTTTCACAAAGCATAGTCTTCGATAAATCAGACATGAAAGAATAGAATGTACATCGCGTATTTTTGATTATTACATTTGTTTGTTGTTAAATAAATCATAAACTTGTGTGAAGCATATTTTATTCATTTAGGTAAACGACACTCTTAACTCTTAAGGCGCGCAGTGGCAAACACACCGCGAGTGTGTGCGCTCAGGAGCGGATCTAGGATTTTGTGACGCAGGGGGCCCAAGAATAGAACAAAATAATTATGATAAAAGAAATGCGCTGCAGGCGAAATTTTTTTTCATTCAAGGTCAAATGCCTTATCATTACAAGTTCATTTTTTTTTTGGAGGATGTGAAACTTTATGTTTTACCTTTTATTTATTATAAAAATGAACTGTCGAAAATGAAAAATTGCATATTTTATGCATACGGCTGCTTATTTGGAAACGAATGAATTTTATCCAAATATGAAAATATTATTTCAACTGCTTATGCCTTCCTGTCACAACATGCTCAGTTGAGCGCTCCTTTTCGACATTAAGATTGTTGAAAAATGAAAACTTATTTGCGTTCGTCAATGACGGAGGAAAGGTTATCGGGACTTGCTTTAATATATACTCCATCGAAATTTACCACTACACCCCCTAGAAATAATCAATAATAAGACGAATGAACTACGATGCAGAAACATGCGGTCATGATGTCTGATGCGTTATATTTTTCTCTTATTTTTGTTTTATGTAGGTACCTACCTACTTTTGTTATCTTTATTGTAATATAGTGTTCTTGTTTATTTATTTTATATACAAAAATTTATATTACCTACCTAATAAATTGTATTCATTACTTGAAATATTTTATATTTGGACCCCCAAATCCTTGTTGTTGGCGGTTCCCTGTGCCCCCCTAAATCCGCGCCTGTGTGCGCTTCGTGTATATAAAAAACTTTTATAAAAACTATACAATATTGTACAAAAATGTTATTTATTTAGTAGATCGTGCAAAATAATATGTTTAGAGATTAGAGAATACTAAACAGGCACAGAAACATAACTTAAAAAATAATAATGGTACAAGGTCGAAAGTAAAATTTGCGGCAAAATGTCGCGGGTGCGCTTCACCGAAGGATTAATGCATGTAGCGTATCTCATTCCCACTATTAATAATCAAAGAGTTGCCTACTTTTTACTTTTATGAATATACTAACACGAATTCCCTTACTTCTACCTGCCAAACTTACGGCCCATCTGTTGCTATCAAATGCAAAGCAAAAAGCATGTTACAATAAATCATTTTGTGACTTTGGTTTTGAAATCGATGACCTCATATTTTACAATGATGTACTTATAAGATTGTGCTTACATGGCTATAGAATGAAATTTACAAAAAACCTTGCCGTATTTTGTTAATAATTTCTAAAAATTACAAAAAATGCGAGTTTTATATAAATGGTTACAGTCAATGGGTTAACTGTTTAAAAAATCTCTCTATACCCGTCTTCGACTAACGTATATTATCGATTTTAAAAGAAATTTTTGATTTTTGTGCATTAATCAACGTATAATATGGATTATTAAATGATTAGCTTCAAGTTTTACTAATTGATGTCACAGCAATTAATAATTTGCATTTATTGACTCACTAATGAGTCATGATTGTTCATGTTAAATTTCAATTTCAATTTTTTTTTAACACTGCCAGAATCGTTAATCTTCTGGATTTTTTAAGTGTAGCGCCATTAGGCCCAAATGTAGCTGTCTGCGAGAAAAGGATAGATTCATACAGATTTAGTGTGTCGAACAAAGGCAGCAATAGGAAATGCGCTCTCGTAAAGGGATCAAAATTGGTCCTAAATATGAACATATCATCACAAACAAGGGTTCATTTGAAAGATAGAAGTTCAATCTAGATCCGTCTAGTGTTGAAATTTGCAATTATTGTAGATTTACTGAGTAACAGTTATGTGAATTTAGCCAAGTTATGACAAGTTTATGGCATTGTAAAGTTGAAACAAAAAATAAAACTAAAATTTCAGCACTAGGCGGGTGCGGAGCTCATATTTATCTTTAAATTAAAAAAAAATTAAGTCGATCCGATCAAAATTAGTCTCAATTTCATTCCCCATTCAAAAGCATGTTTTTGCTGCGCGCAACGTTCCTACATTACGCTCTTAACGCAAAATATTTCAAAGTTCTCTATTTGATTTCACTTCCGACCGTTACGCTTTCAGCAATTAATCTAGTCAAGGATTGTTCCTGGTTGATTGTAGGTAACTAATTACGACATTGCAACTGCACTACATAGTGCAGTTAGAAGAAAAGTGACTGTCTACTAATCTGACTAGTGCAAGGCTGCATACAAATAATAAATATGGAAATTATTGTAAATGAGAAGTATTTGGTTTAAGGAAAGAATTTCTAATACTTAATTATAAATAATTTCCTGGTGAAAAAGTGACGAAACAAAGTGTTTAATGCGCACAAAACATGAAGACCAAGTACGGTAAAACTGCAAAAAGTCTCTCCTGTAATGTGTTCTTTAGTTACACTACACCCATGAATATCCCAGAATTGACGACTGGTAATCGCACACACTGTAAAATAGGAATCATTATTTAGCTAAGGTTGTAACACCTTTATTGGATTAAAGACGTATTCATTAAAAAATTGCTCATATAAAAATAGATATAAATGAACCTAGTCATAACAAATCATTTTAAACAGTTTTTTTAATCAATATTATCCTAAATTTCTACGCCACAATTTTTGGTTGAGTTTAATATTTTCTTTAAAATTTCGCAAATTCAATGCTGGATAGTATTAAAATTTTAATTTGCTTATGTTCAGCGTATTTAATTAAGAAATGAAAATCTTTCTATCTGATCTAGGAAGCACTATAAAGCGAGCACTAAAGCTAACCTTTCTCTACAAAAAAAATGTTTAAATTAACATCAATTTCTTAAGAAAAGTTTACGATTCAGAAGAGTTAATTTTGGAGTAAATGCGAACTTGGCTTTCTGGATCATTTAAATAAAGTCACAAAATATATTGTAAGCTTTATTTTGATATAAAGTGAACGTTTCGGCGATGAAAGCTGCCATCATAAGCATTCTAAACAATATAAATTAATAGAAAATGTTATTTTATTAATTTTTATATAAACCATTATTGAAATAAAATTTTTTTGGTATGATTACTTCGGTGGCCGACACAGAATCTAAAAAAATAATAATAAAAAATAAAGTTTGCAATATATTTTGTGATTTTATTTCTTTGATCCTAAAAGCAAAGTTCGCATTTACTACAAAATCAAATTCTTAACTTGAACTTAAAGATATTAACATTTAGTAGCCTTGAACAAAAGCATATACAATTTGTAGGTACTTAACCTTCCTATTATCCCGAAGTAAATGTCACACATTTGGTGCTTGGGTCCATATTGACCCAGACCAAAAATTATTACCTTTTTGAAGTCATTAATAGTTGCGTATGTAATTTTATTATTATAAATTATTTAAATAGTGTAATACAATACCGAATACGATTATAAATTACACAAAAAAGAGTAAATAAAGCTTCTAGTTCCGCATCGCTCAAACCACGCAGAGCCATGTTTATTTCACCAAAGTTCACTTGTAATTGAATTCAACTGAATATAATGTAATATGTAGTATATTGGGTAACCCCTATATTATATCAAAAAGCAATAGGTACAGAAAGTAAGGCGAAGTCCCCAACAACGACACTGGTTCTGTAGGTACACAATTATAATGTTTATATTTATAAGAATAACAACAATGGATCGAACTGACCCATTTACCACATATGTTACTCATTAACTTTATTTATAAACAAATGTAATTAATGATACGAAATATAAAACATATTAACTATCGAGCACATTTGACGATTTTCAATAGTTCCAAATATCTATTTAGTAATAAATAACATAAAAATGGGTCAGTTTGACCCATAGATAATAGGAAGGTTAAGTAATTAAATGATAAATATTTAATTCAAATTGGCCTATTAGTTTGATATGTTGGTTAAATAGTCAGTTTAACATAATTTTGTTATTACACGTCCATTTAACATCATATCAGTTTTAAATTTATCACGCTATAAATAATTTAGACAATTATTTATACAATTTAAAACGTGTATCAAGTAAACCATTAAAACGCAGTTATATTTTAGGTATAAGATTAATTTTAATTGTTTATTTTTTATCATACATAGATATATACAATCACATAATCACAATAGTCATTATTGCTTTTGGTTGGACGCAGATATGAATTGACATTCACATAATTTTACATTAATTTATGTAGGTAGGTATATAACGACTAAAATCCAAAATTATTGGCTTGAGTAGAACTTCAATAAGTCGGGCTATTACTTGCTACAAAAATGTTTAGTTTTCGATGTTGAAGTTAATTTTTTTAGATTTAAAATGCACGTTACATATTTAGGTACTTGTCTTTTAAGTTTTAATATCGGATTATCGCCATCAAATATTATATCTTGCCTTTATAATATTATTACATCACATCGTCAAATTTCAAAATATTCTCACACTGAAAGTAACTCAATTTCTGAGTTACAACTTCTTGGAATACAACCATGACAATTCCTATGGTACTTTTTGACAAAATACGGTGTATAGTACTTGTAAGTACTATAAACTACTACAAGAACTACAACAACGCTTACAATAATACAAAATGACTTAATTTGTTGTACAGCGCTGTATAAACTTGACATTAACGAATTGTTCTGGCTAAACATTGCTGCCAAAATTGGTGGATCCTTCTTAGGTAATAAATCATCTACATAAGTGCATGTTATACCATGGACATTCTCTGTATATAGATGATAAGTTTCGTTTGATTCTAAAAAGTTTATATGGCTTTCTTCGATAAATTGAAGCATTGTTGCTAGTTTATGACAGTTCCATTGATTGTCGTTGATGTTTAAATATTTAAGCTTTTGTAGTCGTGTCAATAGAACAGCATAATCAATGTTTGTAAGGTTATTGTTGTTTAAATATAAAGTGTTTAAGACACGTAAAGGGTGCAAGGCAGGAATCTCAACGGTTAGAAGTTTGTTGTAAGATAAATCTAAAACATTTAATTTGAATAATCCGGAGAATATACCAACGGATAGGTTCGACAATCCATTTCCTTGGAGCTCTAATACTGTAAGATTTGGCAGCTTGCTGAACGATCCAAGAGGCAATTCGTCTATTTCGTTGAACGCAAGCGAGAGTTTTTCAAGACTGTTTAAATAATTGAACGATTTTGAGAAAATTATTTTAATTTTGTTCCACGATAAATCTAAAATTCTCAGATTATTTAATCCGTAGAATAAATCACGATCCAAAGCGGCTACGGAATTGTGGCTTAGATTTAATGCGTTTAATTCTTCCAATCCATTAAAACAGTGCGGTTTTAAATGGACTATTTTCAGGCTTGACAAATCTAGCTTATTCACTCGTGTCAGCCCGACAAATGTTCCGTTCTCCAAAGCGTCTATAGTGCTCATTTTTACTTCTAAGCTGGTCAGATATTTTAAACCGTTGAAAGTGTAAGGTTGTATCATTCTTATGGGATTCTGGGTTAAGTTTAACATCAGCAATTTCTCCAGAT
This sequence comes from Agonum fuliginosum, assembly GCA_947534325.1. Taxonomy (NCBI): domain Eukaryota; kingdom Metazoa; phylum Arthropoda; class Insecta; order Coleoptera; family Carabidae; genus Agonum; species Agonum fuliginosum. The sequence goes on along the minus strand of OX384029.1, from coordinate 9,043,983 downwards.
GCCCGAATGTGTCGAGACCCAAATTTCGCAACTTGTTATATTGAAGATTCAAATAAATCAAATTTGGCGCGAGGGAGTTCTTTTCAATATAGGTTATGTTATTATAAGATAAATTTATATCTTGTAATAAATCATTATATTCAAATGTGCCTGACAATACTTTAGATATATCGTTGTAGTTCAGTTTTATTTTTTCTAATGCTCGATTCTCCGTAAATGATTTTGGATTGATGTTATGAATTAAATTGTTTGATAAATCAATGAGAGTTAGATTTACTGCTCCCGAAAAAGAATTCTCTGATACATTATTAATTTTGTTATTATCCAAAAGAACCTGTTTTAATTTTTTATTATCCGAAAAAGCGAACGGCTCAATAGTTGTTATTTCACCCATTGATAATACAATTTTCTCCAAATTCGTTGCCCCTTTAAATAAGTGAGACGGTAATTTGATCAACTTATTTTTGTCAAGGCAAATTGTAGTTAAATTGCTATGGTTTATAAATATTTCTGGTTCAATTTCCTTCAAAAGATTTGATGATAATCCAATATATTCTAAATTTTCAGTTCCTAATAAGGATAATTTATATAATTTTTCGATTTGATTATTTTCAAGTTTGAACGTTTTTAATTTTGAAGAGTTACTAAAAACAAAAGGCATTATTTCGTGAATAGCATTAACTGTCAAACTTAAAATAGTTAAATTAGGATTGTTCGCAAATAATCCAGTTGGCAATATTGAAATTGCATTGTAATCCAAAAAAATGGAATTAACTAATTTTATTTGTTTAAAAGTAGAATTATCCAAACTAGTTATTCGATTGTTTGACAAATCTATTGTTGCTAAATTAGTACATCGATCAAACAATGATTTCGGAATTGTTTTTAGACGATTGTTGGCAATATGAAACGATACAAGATTCGGAAGATACCCTAAAGAATTTTTGCTCAAGTTTTCGATCTGACATTCCGATATACTTAATTTCTTTAATGACAACAGATCATTAAACGTACCATCAAAGATTCTTGTGACGTTATTGAAATCTAAATATAACTCTTCCAAATATATCAGATTTGTAAATGTTTCCGGGAATATATCTTTAATAGAGTTATGAGAAATATATACCGTCTTTAACTGTCGATTTGTTTTAAATATATCTGCAGGTATAAAATTTATTCCATTGTAATCCAAGTGTAAAGACATCAAGTTGATTAAACTTCCAAAAGCTGAGGAGCTCAGAAATTTAATATTACAGTAGGATAAATCCAGCGTTGTCAGATTTCTTAAATATTTAAAGAATTCGTCTGAAATTTTCGATATCTTATTATTCTTTAGATTCAAAACTTGAAGGGTTGGAATATTTAATGCTTCATTTTCAATTTCACTAATGGAATTGCTGTCTAGATGTAAATGTTCCAGCTTCGGAAATTTAAAAACACCTCGTTGAAGCACCGTCAGATTATTAAAATTAATATCCAATCGCACTAGATTGTCAAAACCGTCAAACGCACCATTTTCCAAAGTTGTCACTTCACTTTTACTTATTACAATATAAACAAGTTTCAGTCTATCAGTCATTGACACAAAGCTAAACGTGTTATTATTAAGTTCACTTAGTTTAGAGTTTATTATTTGGAACTTCTTGCACTGACTAAACTGGCTGAAGACATAGCTCCTGGAGTTGGCGTCGAGGATGTCTTGCGTGATATCAGAACACGCAATGACGCTGTATTCGCTGATTCCTAGCTGGACATCTTCTTCGGAGAGTTTGTACCGGAATCCGGCGTAGTCTTGGAGGTAGCATCCGAACTGGGATGTGAAACTTGGTAAAGATGTCGAAGATTGAAGAATGAAGAGGATGAGGTATAACAATTGGGCTAACATGGCGATTTCCTATAAATATTTCAATTAATCTTGAGTATAAATCATTTTTAGAATTTTATAATCATTCTTACTTCTAAATCTATACAAATTCAAAAGAATTATTGCGTTATTGTTTGTAAAGAAATTGCAATATAATTTTATTAACATTTTATGTTAGTAAAGTAGATAAGTAAATGAAACACACACTTTTATTTAGTTTAATCTTACTTTACTAGTGTGACCAAAACGACAATAGGTATATAAATTGAATTTTATGCATGCATAATGTTACGACCAAAACTTGAAATAATGAATTATTATACTTTCATTCACATAAAACGCCACAAATAAATGTTTAATATTATCAAGAACAAAATCTTACCAAACTGTAGATTTATCGAACCTAACAACCGAAATAGTAATGAAAGAGTAAAGTGTCTAATACCACACAGCGCGAACGTAAGAAACACCGGAAATTAGTTCAGTTATTTCCAAAACTCGTAATGTGGGACTCAAGAAGGGTGTGTGATTCTTTATTTAGGTAGTTCAGTTTAATCAGAGTTTGTACCAAAACCGAGTATGTGGGACTCAAGAAGGATATTAGATTCTTTATTTATTACAGTTCAATCAGAGTTTCTATACCAAAACCGAGTTTGTGAGACAAAAGAAGGGTATGAGGTTCTTTATACTCTTCAGTTCGATTAGAGTTTTGTCGATGTTTCTTATGTTCGCGGTACGTTCACGCTGTGTGGCATTAGACAACGTCAATAGTAAATTTATAAATCGTTAAAAATTAGAAAAAAATAATACAATATCAAACAATTTGCCTGTATTGACCACCAAAAAAATAAAACTTTTCTATAATTGTCAAAAAACGTTGACATTTTTGAATTTTCCTCTTGTTGAAAAAAATCAAAAAAAAGTTTCACAGTTTTGTTAAACGTTTTTATATGGTTATTAAAAATGATTTAAATATTAGTGAAATAACAAATTTTAATTATAATTTAAAATTAAAATACAGATTTAGAAAAAATGTTGTTTATACTTCGAGCGCGAAATGTTTTAGTGCGTTGGAATAACTTATTTAACTCGGCAAGCCTCGTCAAGTAAAGTGACATTCTCAAGCATAGAAAACATCAACTTCATGCATTTAATACAAAAATAACCATTTTTGTTGAAATGCAACAACCGTAATAGTAAGTTAATATCGTAGGTACCTGATACAAAAATTTTCAGTAATAATATAACAAGAGAGATTTCACAGATCTTTCGAAAACATGTTGCCAGGCAATAGTCATGAGCGCCCGTAGAGCTCGAGTGGTTATTGCCAAATGGCAACAAGTTTGAGAAAGAATCTGGAGAATTATTATCTATTTTATCGGACTCTCGAGTTATATTTAATTAGATTATTTTTTGAATGACATATTTAATTCAAAAAGGAGAACCAGACAACCAATCGTTTTCTCCTACTTTGATGCTCAATAAATCCAATGAGCCGATTACGATTTTGATTTCAGTCAAATAAATACAAAACGTTATAATAATATACATAACATGAAAATGATCAACAAAGTTAAAATTACAAACAAAACATAATTATCCAAATTAAGTACCTATTTAAATTACTATAACAATAACAGGATATCATTTGTTCTAAGTAAAAAATAATCATAACAATACAGACACGGTGTAGAAATGTGATTCAGAAACAAATTAATTTTTAAATTATTAAATAATTTTAAATAATAACTTTGTTGTGTGTATAAATTGATGTTATAACAAAGGCATATCTTGCCTGCATGCATCAAGTAGGTAGGTAATTATTTTCCGGATAAATATCAGTTCACAGTTTTCAATTAAATAGTCAGAATCATCGAGAATACGAGAATTAGTTCTTGAAATTATAAATTTTGGGTTTTACCGGCTATTAATAACAATAGCAATTACCAGTTTCGGGTTTTGATCGTAACATAAGTACCTACATAAATTTTACATTTATAAATACATAAATTATCGTACAAAAGAAACAAATTTACGATAAAAATTAGTTATGATTTATTTTCTACTTTAACAATGTTAAGTATGTTAGAAAATAAATTAAGCAAATTTTTGAATCGACCTTGGCAAAAATCCAATACTATTCTCGTGTAATATATCTGGCATTTAAATCATATTTATTATTTCATTAAGTAAAAAACTCTAATTATCAAGTAGTAATTACAGCATTAATAACACTCGTTAGATGAAAAAACCATAATCATCATTTTACCACAAAATATTCCGTGGTTTCCCGCATAATTGAAATAGATTTTATTTATTTATGAGAGAAAGTGCCCTTTTTATATCAAACTACTTACTGTTTACTTAGAAAAATTCACTGGCTTCCGACTTTAGGTCCAATCATTTCAATTTTGTTGAATAAACTCAGCTGCTAGGAGTGTCTCGAAAAATCACATCGTACGTTTCACTGCAATTATGCAACTAAATGAACAAAAACATAACATACAGGAAGAAAATATCCTAGTTGTTTTAATATTGAAAGTGAAAAATGTACGCAATTTGCAACAGATTATTGCAGTTTCTAATTAGACCGTATTAATTATTCAACCGAAAAAGAGAGGATTGATTGAAAAAATTATTAATTAGAAATTTTGGACACGCAAAAACGCACTAAACTGATCTTACACTGCAACTTATAGATGTCATTTTTTAAAACGTTGTTGTGAGCATAATTTAGCAAGCAAATTATTGTTAAATATCTTATTAGGCCTTGACTTCTTCTGGATATTTAAAATTTAAAACGCAAACAAGTTGAACAACATTTTTATTTTATTTTTATTTCAAAACATATGCTACATTCAAGTTCAAGACTTCACCTATCCAAGAATATTAATAACAATGTCATTGACTTTATATCAAAAACAAATACACACTACCGCCAAATTTTCCTAAGTTGTTTGTGTAATACAAATGTGATACATACCTTTTGAACAGTCCAATTATATTTGTCTTATTGTCTCCATTTTCACTGAAACTCACACTACTGAAAAGTCGAAAACTGCGTTAAATATATAAACATAAAGATGATAAGCAAACCGCGTATACTAATAACTGTAGCGGTCTGGTTCGAAATAAACGCATGCGCACCTAAGCGGCCAGGTGACAAAAGAGAACGTAAACAAATAGGAAAAATAAAGCAGTACTAGTTTTTGCTATAATCTCGAAACATTCGCTGTGCTTCGGCACACGACTGAGCCAATGGCGTAGGGAAATTCTGCTATCATGGAGCACAGGAGCACTGAACATTAGAGAAACACAATAAACTTTTTTATGTTAAAGTATACTGTTATATGAAGCAGTGGCGTTTTAAAAATAGGGAGCAATGTTTAAAAAATCATTTATTATTTCATACTGTAAGAGATGAACGTTATACATCATTTTGATACTTTTCAGTAGGTAACTGTTAATTTTCGAGTTTCGTTCTTTGATAAAAAATTTGCTTTCTTTTAAAGACTGTATAACAATAATAAAAGATGTAACTTTTTAAATAGGTACCTTATGTAGAAAGTACTTACATTAATTGCTAGCCACAATTTGTTTTAAATATGGTGGGATAAGATCAAATACATATTTAATTAAAATTAAATATAAAGATATTATTGGATCGTACTTCGTACGTAATATTATTTTTTAGTTAGTTTAGTAATAACTGTTTAAATTTTTTTTTTAAATATTAAGTTCCAACCTGAATCGTTACTATGGTGACTTCCAACAATCAAAGTAACATTTTACCCACTAGTGGGTACAATTTTGATCAAAACCACTAGCGGGCAAGGGCAATCATTTACTCTGCTTGTTTAAAATAAACATAGTTATGATGTATTTATTAAGAGGTGTTGAATAAAATAATTTGTTTAAGGTAAACTGCGATTATATTGTATTCTTCAGTAGTAACGTAAAATTCAGTAGGTAGGCTAAATTCAGTACGTTAAATACAGTATGTTAAATTCAGTAGGTAGGCTAAAGTACGTTAAACTTAGTATGTTAAGTTCAGTCCGTTTAATACAGTACGTAAAATACAGTACGTTAAATTTAGTACGTTAAATTCAGTACGTTAAATTTAGTACCTACGTTAAGTTTAGAACGTTTAATACACTACGTTAAATTCAGTACGTTAAACCAGTAGGTACGTTAAACTTGAAACCTCTTATCAATTTTCGAAGCATAATTTTTACTTTTTTGTACTACAGCTGGATTATAAAATTTCGTTCCCACTTCGGCCAGTACAATCCTATAATAAAGAAAGGAAGCAGTATTTATAGAATGAATAACCCAGATATTACTATTACTATAAGTTTTTAAGAATTTGGAATTTAATGTTCTAATACGAAAATTATATGCAATCTACATAAATCTAGTACCTCATTAATGTGAAATGCGACGAAGCTAATCTGCGTATGGTCAGAAGCAAATCTGATTAAACTGAATGAATAATCTAAGACCAGTGGCTATCAGGCTATCACTGCATCGACCCCTTGCAGGCGTCAAATATGGTGTTAATCAATTCGAAATTACTAAATCATGCTTGCATTACGCTTAATTGACAAACAAGCCAAGTGGATCCAATTATAATTTCCTAGAGCATCCGCCAATGAATGACCGTGAGTATCTTCTCAATAACTATATTGCAACCAATCATAATTAACACGACTAATTAAATCTCAAATTATATCGAGTTGTTTACAATTACAAGGAGTAAATATAGCTGAAGTTCATGGCGAACACCTGTTTCATGTAATGAAAAAGAGGGAAAACATTTTTAAATAATACACTTAGGAATACAAAGTTCTCAGCATTTGCGTGCAAGTGGTTTAAATTTTAATTATGGTTTGTTTACGAACATTCAAACTAATATGAAAACAAGTGCAAGTAATTTTAAAATTATATACAGATATATTAACCGGACATTTTTTGAAATTTTAGTAGCTAGTGCTGGTAGGTATTAAAATTGGTTAAAATCATAGGCGCCGACTTTCAAAAATCCGTGTGGCGGTAACAGATATGACATCGGTGACATTATAGTTTACACCTTGTTCCGAAATTTTCATAAAATGTTTACTTATTATTGTAAGTATATTATATCTATTAAGTAGGTACAGAAATATGAGGGAGGAGAGTAAGTTTGTAGCGAGAGGTCAGGTGTCATGTGCTGGCCACACCAGATTGTTTCTTTTTTATCAATTTCTGTTTGAAAACAGATTGATGAATCACTTTAAAAAACATCTTTTCTTAAGATAAAAAAAATATATGACAAAACACAGCAAATTCATAACTTCGCGGATATTAAGTGCTATCTGCAATATAAATTTCACTGCATACATAATTTGTTTTCCAAATTTTTAAAGAAAATTTATAACAAGTGATAATAAGCAACACTTATATAACGTTTTTATATATAGGTATGAAAAATATATCACCCTTATCTGCATTTTTTTTATGACCTAATAGCAATTATTTAAAATCAACTATCACTGTAGAATTGCAATGGAAATAAATACTTACGTTTTTTATAATAACTTATAACAATAACTGTGATATTATGTGCTTAGCTAGCAATGACCTTGTTTTAAACTGTAAAATATAATTTTGCGACCTAGACCTCTAAAATTCTATTTTAAGAAAAATAAATAGTCCGGAAAATGTCACTTCATGTCACACTATAAAATAAAAAATATAAATTATATTTTATAGTATATTGTTTGACGAGCACATGTAGGTTATAATTCACGATGATAAAAGTTTATGCACAAGCTGCAGGCGAGTGTGTAATCATCCGAGTGACGTTTTATCTACGACTTTTTAAATAATACATTTCTTTACAAATTTGGCAACTGTTTTGAATAATCGACTCATAATACAATAATGTTGAACTATGAATTCATAACACAATAGTGGGTCTTATGGAGGGGTTTATCTTAAGTTACCTACAAAATGAATGTATTATTCAATAGTCGTAGATAAAATAATATATTATATTGTCGTGTTATACGGTTCATTATATGGTTCAAGGACTAAGACTAAGTACCTAATAAAAACATTTTTAATTACAACCTGCCAGCACACTGATTGGAAGAACAATTATTTTCATTAAATTTCCATCAGAGACAAAAGAATTCATTTGTTTCTAGGAAATATTAAACGTGAAAATAAAAGTGTTTTAATTAACTTACCTATATAGTACATAGATATTGGTTTTAAAGGCACACATTACTGACATTTTTTCTAATTTATAAAAATTTATGATTATATTGGGTAGATAAGGAATTTTAAGAAAACTATATTATTGTGAAAGATTATACTTTATACTATTTGTATTTGTAATATTTATATGCACTGTTGACAAACAAATAATTATTATTAATTTCTCTTGTAGGTTGTTATCAGAATAGTTATTAGAATATCAGAACTATAATATGTTTATTATATTCGCACCTAATTTGAGTGTCATTATGAATTTCTTAATGACACTTAAGGTGGGTTTATACTCAAAAATATAAGAATAAGAAGTAAGAATAAGAATAGTTTTAAATACTAAGTATTCTTATTCTTAAATTTTGTGAATATAATCCCACGCATCTTTATAGGATAATTAAGAATAGAAATTAAATCAAAACTTTTTTCGTTTTTAATGTTTACAGTAGAAACTATCTCAAAAGTCAAAATCTGTCAGAATTAGTGATGGGTCTTTCGTTCATTTTTAGTGAGTCAGTTCATTTCGCTCCGCTCAGTAAAGTGAGTCGTTCACACTGAGTCGTTCATTCGAACGACTCTGTAAAAGAGCACTGTGCGTTTCAAATGACACCGTGCTAGTTAGTCTAGTCAACAAGTTGAAAATGGTGAAAAATAGAGATAAAGCTCCTAAAAATATGTGCGATAGCTCATTGGATCCGGAATGACGACTAGAAAAATGTATTTTAACCATTTTCCAGCATGCAACAAATTGCAAAAGTTATAAACAAATAAATATGAAGAAAAAAAGGCATTTAGTTTTTCGCTAATATTTCAAAAACTATTAATAATTTAGAAATTTTTAAAAAAGATTCTTAAAGAGGAGGAAATTTCCAATAAAAAAGTCCTAACTCCCGGAACTCTACCACCATTATTTATAATAGTAATTTAACGCTGAAAATAGGGCTCCAAGCGGCCGGTGAGGTGTGCGTGTGCCGTCTCTAAAGCGAGTACATCATGTAAAATAATTTTTTTACAGTATCAAATATCTATTTAAAAATTTGAAAAAATTATGGTGTATTGTCAACACTTCAAAGAATTGAGTCTCGTTGGAAAAAAGTTACTAAGTTAATTTTTAGAAAAGTTAGGCAATTGTTAATTAACAAAATTTTGTCGGACCTTCGTTGACATTGAAGACAACAAAAAATGTTTAAATAATCGGCCTAAAAAAATTTCGCTCCTTGGAGCCCTTCTTATATATATACTTAACAAGATCACGTCATGAAAGTTTTTAAAATTTCAATATTTTGTTTATTATAATTTTTGCAAGTTAACAAAAAATTAAATATTGATAAAATCTTATCAAAAAAATTTTCTTAAACAAACGTTAGGTTATTACTGTTTTCACAACTAACAATGGCGTCAAATAACGTAAGAAATTATTTTTTATCCCATTTGTTTACAAATTGTTTATAAACAAATTGATTAGTTTCATACTAATGAAAATTTTTTTTTTACCATTTTGTTGTCTTGATAAAATAATGATTTTTAAGAAAAATAATTTTTCTTAAAAAAGTTTTTTTATTGTTTAAAATCGTTTTTTTTATATTTCCATTGTTTAAATAATTAGTTAAAACTTTAGTTTATCTTTAAAAATCATAATTTGCACTTTTCAATAGAACAACCAAAAAAAAATTTGTTGTTGTTGATAATTTCATTGGTTATTAGGTTAACAATTTGTTTTAAACAAATTTCAAAACTCATTATATTTTTTTCCTGAAACTAATAAAAATTACAAAAACAACCATATATTGCAAAGTATCGAAAAAAAATTATTTTAATTTTATATTGTACTTTAAAAATTACGTGCTATAAAAGAAACACTTGATTTTTCATGAAAACTGCTATAACTTTTAAACTATTCGAGATACGAAAATGAACATTAAGTCGTTTTTATATAGGATTGATTGAACTTTTAAATGAGTTATTAACCAAGTTTGTAGCTATTGTTGATCAGCTATTATATGCATTTGTTTATAAAATTTCAAGGTTTTTTTGACATTTTCAAATCTTATAGCTTAATTAGTTAAAATATGCAAATACTGTGTTAGACCTTCAAGACAATTTTGTTTAGTAATAAAATATCTTCCAAAAAAGCTTTTGATGATATTGTTTATTTAAAAGTATACAGATTTTCCGATCAAATTTTTTAGTTTTACTCGAATTTTTTCAAATTTTCTCCGCTATGTTTTTATACATTAATTAAGTATATTGTTATTTATTCTATCTATAATTTATTTAAATAAAATTCTTTGCTTTTATTTACAAAATTTTCAATATCATATAATATAAGGAAGAACTATTGTTGAACCGAGCTGCTCTGGAACTTCTCCGGTGAAAAAAAGGAGAAACCGATTTATTGAAATGAAGAATAATGTATGACAAAATAATTATTGTATTTGACAAAAATATATTTTTGAATATTGTCCTTAAAAAATAATTTGTGTTTACTTAATAATTCCATTTCATCCTTATATGATATTGAAAATTTTGTAAATAAAAGCAAAGAAATTTAAATAAATTATAGATAGAATAAATAACAATATACTTAATTAATGTATAAAAATTTTGAAGACATAGCGGAGAAAATTTGAAAAAAATTCGAGTAAAACTAAAAAATTTGATCGGAAAATCTGTATACTTTTAAATAAACAATATCATCAAAAGCTTTTTTGGAAGATATTTTATTACTAAACAAAATTGTCTTGAAGGTCTAACACAGTATTTGCATATTTTAACTAATTAAGCCATAAAAGATTTGAAAATGTCAAAAAAACCTTGAAATTTTATAAACAAATGCATATAATAGCTGATCAACAATAGCTACAAACTTGGTTAATAACTCATTTAAAAGTTCAATCAATCTTATATAAAAACGACTTAATGTTCATTTTCGTATCTCGAATAGTTTAAAAGTTATAGCAGTTTTCATGAAAAATCAAGTGCTTCTTTTATAGCACGTAATTTTTAAAGTACAATATAAAATTAAAATAATTTTTTTTCGATACTTTGCAATATATGGTTGTTTTTGTAATTTTTATTAGTTTCAGGAAAAAAATATAATGAGATTTAAAATTTGTTTAAAACAAATTGTTAACCTAATAACCAATGAAATTATCAATTAAAAAAAATTTTTTTTGGTTGTTCTATTGAAAAGTGCAAATTATGATTTTTAAAGATAAACTAAAGTTTTAACTAATTATTTAAACAATGGAAATATAAAAAAAACGATTTTAAACAATAAAAAAACTTTTTTAAGAAAAATTATTTTTCTTAAAAATCATTATATTATCAAGACAATAAAATGGTAAAAAAAAAATTTTCATTAGTATGAAACTAGTCAATTTGTTTATAAACAATTTGTAAACAAATGGGATAAAAAAATAATTTCTTACGTTATTTGACGCCATTGTTAGTTGTGAAAACAGTAATAACCTAACGTTTGTTTAAGAAAATTTTTTTGATAAGATTTTATCAATATTTAATTTTTTGTTAACTTGCAAAAATTATAATAAACAAAATATTGAAATTTTAAAAACTTTCATGACGTGATCTTGTTAAGTATATATATAAGAAGGGCTCCAAGGAGCGAAATTTTTTTAGGCCGATTATTTAAACATTTTTTGTTGTCTTCAATGTCAACGAAGGTCCGACAAAATTTTGTTAATTAACAATTGCCTAACTTTTCTAAAAATTAACTTAGTAACTTTTTTCCAACGAGACTCAATTCTTTGAAGTGTTGACAATACACCATAATTTTTTCAAATTTTTAAATTGATATTTGATACTGTAAAAAAATTATTTTACATGATGTACTCGCTTTAGAGACGGCACACGCACACCTCACCGGCCGCTTGGAGCCCTATTTTCAGCGTTAAATTACTATTATAAATAATGGTGGTAGAGTTCCGGGAGTTAGGACTTTTTTATTGGAAATTTCCTCCTCTTTAAGAATCTTTTTTAAAAATTTCTTAATTATTAATAGTTTTTGAAATATTAGCGAAAAACTAAATGCCATTTTTTCTTCATCTTTATTTGTTTATAACTTTTGCAATTTGTTGCATGCTGGAAAATGGTTAAAATACATTTTTCTAGACGTCATTCCGGATCCAATGAGCTATCGCACATATTTTTAGGAGCTTTATCTCTATTTTTCACCATTTTCAACTTGTTGACTAGACTAAGTGTGCTGCTCAGCTGAGCTGTTCTGCACATGCTCACAGCTCACAGCACTGTGCGGTGTGCGCTCGCCGTGTGTGCATATGCGATGTGGCATGTGCACATGTGCCAAACTGTATGAACCTGAACCTGAGCATTTTAGTTGTTAGTTGTGTTCCTTATAGTTGTTGTATATGTATATTGACAATGGAAAATAAACAAAATAAAAATTTAGCAAAAGGAGTACTGTCTGGCAACATTTTGAAGAATGTTCAACAAATTTAACAAAACGTTTGTTGTTGTTGTCCAGTCCTACATTGTTCCCACTTCCCATATTGTTGATTATTTTCATTGTTGGCCGTACAACAGAAACGCATGCATTCTTCTCAGAATACACTGCACTCAGTCAAGCCAATAGTGCTCTGAAATATGTTATGTACCGTGCGCTGTCTGTATGTTTCGTTCATTCCACTCGCACTCGTTCGTCTTTCTGCGTTCAGTGAGCGGAGCGGTGAGCGGAGCTAGCACGGTGCTAGTGTGAACTGGTGTGCCGTACTGAACGAACTAAAGAGTCGTTCGTTCACGGCACACTAAAATGAGTCGTTCATTTTGAACGACTCGTTCATGAACGACCCATCACTAGTCAGAATTATCCATTTTCAACTTAAAAACATACCTACTAATTAAAATAGATTTTTATATTACTAAAAATTGTTTAAAATCTAACAAATGTTTAGTTTATAGCGTGGCGTGCCTTGTGAATTTTGTCGGGCCACGATGAGTCATCGCGTAATCCGCGTGAACGTGAGTAATGTTGAAAGAACATAATTTAGGAACAATAAGAAATAAACTGCGAATTCTAAACTTCTCCTATTTTACAAATCGATTTTCGTAAACCGAAACTGTTTTATATAAAACTTTTCTTCCCCGCCCACAATTTTACGAAACTGATCCAGTAATGTCCACTGTTAAAATGTTCTTTATCAGTTTATAAATAATCCTTCCCTATTGTGCATTTAAGAGGAATCACCACCCGTATAAAATAAGGCAAAAACATGTTATAGTTAGGACCACGAAATCGACTTTAATGTTAGTCCGATTTGACTATTTTTTTTTTTAATTTGAAGATAACGAATACGTCTAGGTTCGCTTAGTGACAATTTTTAAATTTTATTTTTTGTACTCGTTTGATGGAGCTTCAAAGATACTACACTTTGATGATCAAATATTACGAAACAAAAAACAAAAAATTAAAATTCATTACTAATCAAACCTAGTGTGGACTTTTATCTTTCATTGAAAAAAAAGATTGTTGAAAAATATTTAAAATTAGTGGCAATTTCATGGGTTAAACAAAACCTCTTTTGTATGCTAAAGTTGCAGCCAGCAACTAGCGCCACAAGTGGCATTTCACTTGTACCAACGATAAGCCCCGCCTAGTACAGTATTTGTAAAATAAATATATTCATAGAATACCGAGTTGAGAAAAAGCTATATTCACTTGCAAAATGGGCAAACGTAAAGGTAAAATAGCTCGTTTAAATTTGTGTTCCAGGCGAAAAGTATGCACCAATTTAAGAGAATATAACAGGTAGGTAGGTTAAGTTACATAATATCTTAATATAATTTCTATTTATTATTAGTAAAATTGAGTTTTGTTGCATTAGATTGTTGTTTTAAATAAAAATATGTACTTTGGTCTATATTTAAATTGACTAATTACGGTTTCAAAAACAAAATTGATTTTGTTGACATCTTTTGTTTATTTATGAATAATAGATACAGAAAATTTGTTGCTAATTGTAATTATTATTCACGTTATTTACATATACACCAGTCATTATAGCAAAAATCAAGGGTGTTTTTGATATAAAATTTAACAGAAAACTATACTTGCACCATGACTTCGGGGATAACCTGTAGATTACTAAAATCCAAAATGCAGCCAAATTTCTTACTTGTGAAATCTGTTTGTACAATAATTATTTTAAAAATAGGCCCATTTTTCGTTTTTTGCAAATATAATAAAAAGTACTGGATAAATCGCGTTACTCATAAAAGACCGTTTGTGGAGAATGCAAAAACCTACAAAATGGTTTTTGGAAAATTCCGGTCCGATCATTTTTCGCCGAGAAAAGCCGAAAAAACGCTCAAAATGGACCTTTTTTCAAAAATTCGTATCTCCGTTAATTTTCAATATTAAGGACTAACGGTCTTTTATGAGTAACGCGATTTATCCAGTACTTTTTATTATATTTGCAAAAAACGAGAAATGGGCCTTTTTAAAAATAATTATTGTTCAAACAAATTTCACAAGTAAAAAATTTGGCTGCATTTTGGATTTTAGTAATCTACAGGTAGTCCCGAAGTCATGGTGCAAGTAGTTTTCTGTTAAATTTTATAACAAAAAAAAATCTATATTGACTGGTCTAATAGATAAAACGGAAAAGCTAATTTGCCGAGCGTTTGAATTTTTTTTCTTTTAACAATGTACTCAAAACTGCGATAAGTATTGTTAAATACAATGCACAATCGGCCGCCCATGTGCGAGTTAAAAATGGCCGCCTTCACAAAAAATGTGAACTTATTATAATAGTCCTATAACCTAGTACATCGTAAGTTGCATCAAGTGGTGGTAGTAGGTTTCTATTTTTTTTCTTATATAGGATGTGACTGAGATGCAAAATCCAAGTTTTCGACCTCGGCAACCCTCCGGAACACTTTTAAATATCTCAAAAACTGCTAAATTTTTGCACTTTTTTCGGTTTCTTACCATTTTGACTATGAAGGAGCACGATTTCGACAAAAACAATTCTGTACATTTTTAAACTAGATTAAATTGTCTACAATTTGATACCAATGGGCTCGGTAGACGTAATAGTTTCCGAGATACAGCTTTTCAAAGTTTGGTAAATTTTCCAAAATTGAAAATTTTAAGCTAGTTTTCGTGATACACAAAAAACGGCTGTAACTTTAAAACGGATAAAAGTATCACCGTCCGGTTTCAAGCAATCGATTCCACAATTTTTTATCTATTTACGATATAATTTTTATAATTTTCGAGACCCTAGTTTAGCCACAATCTTAAAATAGAATTTTTTTTAAATTTTGTGTTTTTAACATAATAATAACATAATTTCTGAACGAATAATGATAATGACTTCCGGTTTGCAACACTGAATTCCTCGTACTTTTTTCTATAAGATACATTCTGTCAAAAATTTTCAATGGTCTTGCTTGAGCTGATATTTAAAGTTTTTCCCCGAGAGAATATAGTAAAATTTTTGTTTATTCTTTTGTTTATTGTGTTTAATCAACTATAATTTCTGAACGAATAATAATAGTGACTTCCGGTTTGCAGCACTGAATTCCTCGTACTTTTTTCTATAAGATACATTCTGTCAAAAACTTTCAATGGTCTTGCTTGATCTGAAATTTAAAGTTTTTCCCCGAGAGAATATAGTAAAATTTTTGTACAAGAGAAACGGTTGGAGTTTCAGATTTGTAGATTTTGCCAAATTTTGAAAAGCTGTATATCGGAAACTATTAGGGCTACCGAGCCCATTTTGGTCTCAGATTGTAGACAATTTAATCTTGTTTAAAAATGCATGTAATGGTCTTTGTCGAAATCGTGCTCCTTCATAGTCAAAATGGTAAGAAACCGAAAAAAGTACAAAAATTTATCAGTTTTTGAGATATTCAAAAGTGTTCCGGAGGGTTGTCGAGGTCGAAAACTTGGATTTTGCATCTCAGGCAAATCCCATACAAGAAAAAAAAAGAAACCTACTACTACCACTTGATGCAACTTAGGCCCATTATAACCATGACAAGGTTACTGGACTATAAAGTTTAAAATTTAATGGGCTACTTGCAAGATTTTTAATTAAATATTTTGAAGAAGAAACAAGAACTTGGGACCCATTTTTTTTCAAAATATTTGTATCAACAAACCCAAAAATAAGTAGGTAATAGAAATTGAATAATATGTGATGTGACATAGAATGCTGCTATATCTGCTATGTAAAATAATGACGTCACAGCAAAATTTCTGTCTGAATTTACGAAAAAACATATATTTTAACAAAATTTATATTTTTACCAATGATGTAGGTAGTTTTTTTTTAAATCATCTTTCTTCAATACAATTTTGATGAGATGTCGCTAAATTAAAATTTTAACACCTATTGAATTTTCTATGTTTGGAAATTATTTTTTTCGTCGTAATCAAGTTGAAAATTTTTTTCTTCATCATTCATCATCATATCGGTCTCTGATTAAAATAATGATCTTTCTGGGCTCAGTCTCATTATATTTTTGAATTAATATTGTAGTAAATCACCAAAAGTACAACAATGAAAGTACCTACAGCTACAGCATGAAACCCATTGTCACCGAGATGATGCTATATAATATAACTTAAAAATTGATTCAACTTTCGATTTATTATACTGCAAAAAATAAAATAAAAATAAAATAAAATATATACATTGAGTTAAAATTATGCTATATTTTAGATGTTATTATGTAATTAATAACAATCTTTTTAAATTCAAAACAATAAAATGATACGAGCCTTTGGATCTATTACGAGGAAAATTTATATAAGCTCATAATACTGCAGCTACTGCAGTAAGAATATTTACTGTTCTGAGTATACCAAGCATATCACGTGGTACAGCTAGGGTGCAACCGTTCACATTAGGTCATGCCCACAGCGTTACCCCTCATACACCCGACCCGTCCCGCAAAAATAAGGTAGTGGGGTGGGGATTAGCCTTAACAGCACTTTGTATGCGCTGTAATTAGCCTTTAAGCGAGCACCGAGAGTGAAATGAATGAGTTATAATTGGCAAGTGTCAAGAGTGCAGTAATAAGACGTAGCTGGAGGCGTCCTCGTTATTACGGCTGAGTTTTATCGCGCTGGTTGAGGTTGAGCAGGTTCAGGTTGTGATTTGTAATGAATTCACTTTCCGTTTCTGTAGCGCAGGAACGCAGATCGCGTGACGTGTAAACAGTCACTTAAGATATTTCCGCAGGAAACTGTTTTCATATTTTACTTCCAACTATGTTTTGTAGTTTTTAAGAAGAAAAAGTCATTTTTAAAGTGAATATTATTTGATGTCTTGTAACCGGGGTCTCGAACCGAACCGGAACAGAAACGAAAACCGGAACGAACCGCTGCTATTTTAGTGAACCCATAATCAGAGCCGAACCGATGGTTATGAACCGGTTCGTTACGGTTTGAAGCATTAACTAAAATTTAACATTTTTTTGTAATTGCTAAAAATATTGTAAGAAAATTGTTGTATTTTTTTCAGTTTGGTCAAATTTTTTAGAAATTTGTTTACTATTTAGTCCAAAACTGGGACTAATATTTTAATTAGATTTATTCACTTGTATACTAATAGATAGTTTTAAAATTATTGTGACGTTTCAGACTCGCAAAAATAAATTAATAACATGTTATTATTATTTCAAAATAAAATAAAATATAATATAAACCACGTAAAATTAAGTTCATAAACACCTATGATACTAGAGATAATATCTATTTAAATTTTAAACTGACAGCTCGCCACTAACTTCACTGCGGCCTCCTCTCTCCACCCAATTTGATTGTTTCGGAGTAAAATTGTGTGACATGGAAACACATACAAAATCAAGTGTCAAGTGTCCATCTCTTATTATACTTCGTGGTTTGAACATATTTTCAGAAATCAGAAATAAATAAGTTATATAATTAGGTTAAATTCTGATATTTTTAAAAATAACCACGTTTTTTTGGCTTAAAAATCTGCCTTTGTTAAATGCACAGTTTTTAAAACTATATGTGCTACGATAATAATTACTTAGGGCAGGAGAATGAAACCGTATTCTGTCTAAATTGCTAGTGAGAGTCAAAATCAACAAATGAGTAATTAATTACCATATTAATCACCAGTGTAATGCTACTTCATGTGGTATACATTTTAAAAACCAAGTTCAAAATGACAGCTGCATTATTAATTTTCTTTCTGCTTTTCTTATTTCATTTTTTAGAAATAGTTAAACGATAGGAATTACCGGGAATTACTCATGGGAACTAATGCTTACTACTCAAATTGCAAGTGAATTGAATGAATAATTGTCATATTTAAAAACCAGAATATAGCTTTATTTTATCTGGAACTGTATTGAAATATTAATTTAAATTGACAGCTGTTAAAATATTTTTTCTTTCGTCCTATAAAAAAAAATCTGCTGTGGCCAGTACACGACCTCTCGCCTAATTCTGCTTATTCTACTAATCTAATAAATAGATTTACTTACATTTTAATAGTTTCATGTTCATGTAATATGTAAACGATAATGTAAACCAAGATGCAAGCAAAATATGTCAACTGTAATGTCACTGTCATTATAATTCAAATTTTGAGTAAAAACAAATTTCATATCATGGACAACAAGATATTGGTACTTAGTTGCACTTTATTTTATTGCTAAATACTACCAGATTCAGCAAATTATATTTAAAATTAACTGTACCCATAGATAATTATATTATCTTTTATTTCTACCAAAATCTTATCCGGTGTTAAGATCCTTATTAAAACCTTAAATATGAAATTTTGTTATTAAAGGTTTGATACTTTTTAAGTTATCGTGGACGAAAAATCGTCACATACGTCCATACATACATACGCACACACACACACAGACATCATCGTGAAAATATTAAATTCGTATTCTAGAGACCCTAAAACGTGCTTATCCACCAAAAACTCATACTCGAAAATTTTGACCCATTACAATACCTCTCTTATAGAATATGAGGCGAGAGGTAAAAAAACTTATAATATTTATATAAAACAAAATTATATTTCATAAATAGGTAAAATAAAATCCTTCAGTAATTTAGTCTGTGATGTCCTTACGCTTTCATAGACATGAAGCTGATTTATTTTGTGAGTGACTTTTTGTGTTATGTTAATAGATGGCAGGTAATGAAACTAGATTACGATCTTTATTTTGCACATTATGAACGCTATTAAAACAAGTAAAATGAAACGTGAAACGTTCTTGTCAAGTTCAATGTTATTGACCGCATTATGATTTTCTTTTAAATAATATTAACATACTGGTAAAATACTACAGTACTGCTATACCAAAAAATTCTCTTTCGCAGTTCGTCACATCTCACTTCTCACATAGCGCACTTGGCTCTCTACCCCACAAAATATAATAATTGAAAATAGCAACAAGTAAGCAAAATTGGATTTTAGAGGACGAATCTGTAGACGGGAACAAGCAGAGTCCTTAAATTAGATTCTCTAAAACTCAGTTGTGTTATATTTTTTTTTAGTAATTCTTGTTTAGTAACGATACGAAATATAACTTTAAAATAAAATTTTGAAAAACGTAGGCGATGAAACATTGAAAATCAGTTAAAACAATCCTATAAAATGTAAATAACAGCTCATTAGGTAACGTCATTTTAAAGAACAGCATCCGATAAAATATTAATTTTTCCGCAACTGTCAAAAAAAGTTGACATTGGCGTCCAAAACTCAGATCACGATGTAAAACACTTGTTTACGATACATTTCGCGGCCGCATTGCTATTTTAGAAAAGGTTGCGAAGTTGAATTTATTGAATAATTGTCCCATATTTTTGACATTTTTTACAAAAAATAAAATGTGTTTTTTATTAATTATACGCATTGCAGTTACAAAAAAATATTGTGTAGGTAGGTATAATTCTTCTGAGAAATGTGTTTAATCATTTCGCAGCCTATGTGCAAATAACTATTGCGGACCTAAAACATTTCGCAAAGTAACGATTTTGAAGAGCATATTAAGAAAATATTCCTCCGTTATAACATGATTCACCCTTCATTCTCGAAACAAGATTCAACTTTTAATCTATCTAGAGGTTTTTTACTTGATGCAATTTAAAGTTCTGACGTAAAAATCAATTCTCATCAGTAAATAGTTGAACATCATGAAATTGTCATGCATTAGCTGCACCCTCGGTAACGTCGGTATCATTGGCATCGGCATGTAGTACCATCGATCTTCTGGTCAAGGTGTTGTAGTCTGTAGTGATACCTCCACCTCCATTAACCCCACGTCTCCCTTCATACACACACTCACGTACAACACACACCATCTCTCTCACACGTGTAGGCCATGTTCGTGCTCGTCCCGTGCGTGTTCGGACCCGCTTGCTAATTGTCCATTTTCGTCCCACGTAGCAGTGGCGGCGTTAGACTTTTAAATGGGGGAGGGGGGAGGGGGGAGGCATGAAGAAAGGACCCACAAAAATATACGGGGGCATACATCTTTTTAATTTATTTTGATACTATATTTTAATATTTGTTCAAAATATTTTTTAATATTTGTGCCTAGCGCTTCATATTTGCTACCTTTAATTCTCTTTTCAAAATTCAAATAGTAGGTTTATTCAATACGACACGCACACGTATTAATTTGGAGTACTAACTTTATTGTTTTGTGAACGTCTACAGGTCTACACAGATTAACAATCTGCCATATACTGAACTCGACTCATTTCTCATTAGACATAAAAACACTTAATATACAATACAATTATCTAATACATTACAGCATCATAACAATTATCCAATACACTACAAGAGTTCATTAGCCCCCCTTCCCCGGCCCGACCATTGGCGCCGCCACTGTCAGGTAGATATCAGTGGCGTAGCGTCATAATGTTCTAGGTATTTTCCGCACATCCGTAGTAAAATAATAATAAAAATATTTTTTTATTTATATGCATTTCATACTAAGACTCATTTTAATTAGCGAATATTTCAAAAATTATTTAGTTTTTATTTCGTGAGCACCTAATACATAGTATACCGAATTGGTGCAAATTTCTCCAATAATTTCAACAAATATCTATACAATCAAGTCAGCATTTGAGTTACAATGTACTCCGCTTGAAATTTTTGAAGCGGCAAGAACGACAATTGCAAATTTTTAGTAAATATTGTTAAATAATATAATTAATAATGGTTTGTGTTGCACTATTTAATTTTTCTATTTTATATTATTAGGAACATAAAGTAGCAACTCTATATGCCATATGCCTAATCAGATAAAGTAATACTTATTTCCTTTTCAATGATGTCACATGCAGTCAAGTATATGACGTTTGAAAATAAACAATATTTTAGATATACGAGTATTTGAATCAAAAACCTGAGAAACAAAAATATACCTATACCTATATAATAATAAACTGTAGTTTTGTGCATATTTTAGTTTTTGAATTTTTAACGTAGCTATCACTTCGACTATCACCGTTCTCCAGGAAGTGGATCCTCGACTCAAGTCTTTAGTGTTGAAGTTGTTCATAAGTTTATACAATAAAATCGCTCTTATCTCAAAATGCAGTAACATGCCTATTTCGAGCTGTACACGTACAGACCGCACTATTAAGAAGTTGGTCCGAATGCGTCCGGGACTAGAACGACCGCCACTCACATCGCCTAATGGCCTGCAACCCAATGTGCGGCCGCGCGAGCCAGGATAAACTGCCGATGAAAAATTCACACAGTTGTGTTTTCTATTGCTGATGGAAACTCGATGAAATGGAAATATGAATGAAAGTTTTAATACTCTTTCAGCCAATCCATATTGTACACAATATGGAGGGATTTATATTTGAGCGCAGGTGATAGTTTTTAGTATAATAATGTAGGTGACATATTTGAAAAGATTTTTGGAAATAGTTATCGAACTTTAAATTTCGACCAATGTAAAAAGTGCAAAGCTAAGACAAACGTTCCGCTTTAATATAAATATGTCAATGTTTTAAATATTTCGGTACTATTTTAGAAGCACTAAAAACGAAAATATATTTTTTTATTATAATATTATTATAGCTAATTTATGTATTTATTATATATTTGAAAAGATTTTTGGAAATAGTTATCGAACTTTAAATTTCGACCAATGTAAAAAGTGTTAAGCTAAGACAAACGTTCCGCTTTAATATAAATATGTCAATGTTTTAAATATTTCGGTACTATTTTAGAAGCACTAAAAACGAAAATATATTTTTTTATTATAATATTATTATAGCTAATTTATGTATTTATTATATATTTGAAAAGGGTTTTGGAAATAGTTATCGAACTTTAAATTTCGACCAATGTAAAAAGTGTTAAGCTAAGACAAACGTTCCGCTTTAATATAAATATGTCAATGTTTTAAATGTTTCGGTACTATTTTAGAAGCACTAAGAACGAAAATATATTTTTTATTATAATATTATTATAGCTAATTTATGTATTTATTATGTATGCATAAACTTGTCATAGTATATTACATTACTAGTAAGATAAAACAATTTTTACTGCTGAAAGGAGGAATTGACCGACAACCTTATCACCTCCTTGAAGCAGTAAAGCAGTTAGGTGTACCTTGCGTGTATTGTACAACATTTTACTTATTACTCATTTGTGAATCAAATTAGAAAATTATAACCAAATTCTGTGATTCACACACAACAACTACTGTTCTGTCAAAAATTGTCTTATATGATTTCTCATAAGCCTTGGAAGTATTACTGTGGCAACGAGCAACGTGAACCGTTTATTATGAACATATATGACTAGCAACTAACTTGTTAAATTTTAACAAGTCAGCTGCCAATTTTACATGTTAGTAACTTGTAAAGATTCATTTTCAAAGGTATTGTAGGGATTGATTAAATGCAACATTAGTTTTGTTAATTTGTAAAGCAATCACCTAAAAAAAATCTGTAAGTACTACATAATAATCCTTTTAATAATTCCCATTTTTTTCTGTTAAATAACTTTTTTTAAATTGTCTTCTGGAGAACTATAATTATCTTACTGAAAATAATTAACAATTAACGATGATATACTTATTTTAACGAGGTAATATACTATAATAATGAATAAACAATGTAATTTTAAATTAAAAAAACAAAAATATAGAATGAACTAATCAACTATATTTGTGTTTGCCAGCAATACTGTACCTATAACCTAATTATTTATGTTTACTGTATATTCAAATTGAAATAGCACTCACTACTGTGTCCATTTATGCATTTTCGATATTTCAATAAGCCTGTATTTGTTATTTTAATAAAATACCTACATGCTGTGATTCCATATAAAAACGAATATATTGAAATTTTTAATCCTCTTGTTGACCTACACACTTTAAAATTGTAGAGGCTCACTGCAACCACTCTAACGATCCACTTTTAATGATTTTTCAATCACAGTGGATCTAATTAGTTAGATAATGAATAAAACATCTCATTAAAGCACAGGCGACTAATGAAACGTACAAAATAATTACAGAAACAATTAAAATGTTGTAATTATACGGGATTCGCATTAACGATAAGCCCTGTAGAAATTAGTTTCATTACATTTAAAGCTGGTATTTTGTAAATTGCCTATATACACGCAGATAATTGATTCTAAAAGGTGTAGGAATTTTCGAGCATATATAGGATATGCTCGAAGGTAGGAACCGTGCCAAATTTTAGTGGAAAATAAAACAATAATAATTGCTAAATATAAGTTGCAAAAACATTTGCACGTTATAAACAATAATAAAATATATCAGGGTGACTGGTAGACATTTCAGCAGACAGTTAAAAATAATGGTTTAAAACTAAGGACAAAACATATTTATCACTTAATTACCTAATGCAGTATCTAATAAATTACTTCTCAAATAAATAAAACATATCGCATCAAAACGTGACATTTTATGTTATTTTAAAGTAGTATATTACTTATGCAATAATAAACAATAATTGTAATTACTTACGAGAAAAAAAGCTTAGTAGCTAAGACACAAATTAATGTCCTTGTAATTTGAATAAGTAATTGTCAAATTTAGCTCGAAATATCAAACAATACTTTTACTACAACTGCCCATAATCGAGAGATATTAGCCTTTTATACTAATTATTTTTCTATTTCCACGCCCCATGGTTTAATTTACTTATTAAATATGTATTATCTATACTTGAATGACATTAATTTCGATACAGATTTTAATTTCGATACAGATTTTTATTTCGATGCAGATTTTTATTATGACACAACCAAGTAAATGTCATACAAATACATAGTTTTTTTATGAAAGAATGGGAGTAGATTTAAATAAATAGTGTATGCAACTCATATTCATACTCATACTCGTGTATTAAAAGATATATCATTATAATTCCATAATATACCTATTATTTTAAAAGGTAAATTTTATACAACAGCAGTGAGATATATTTTATTTGTCACGTTTTAAGGCCGTTTGACACGGTACAAATTTTCATACAAAATTTAGTACAAATTTTCATACAAAATTTAGTACAAAATTTAGTTTTAAAAATATAAAAACGATTTGAACCGTTACATACATAAAAATTTTGTAAATTTTTTCATACAAAATAAATTAAAACATGTTTTAAATATTTCTAAAATGTATACGAAATATGCGCAGCAAATGTGCGCAGTAATTTGCGCAACTAGTTCTGATTCAATTTGACGAAACGAGATTATGTGAATTTTCTGACTAACCAACAGCAAAATTTTCGAGTTATGCATGTTTTATATTTTTTATTTGGAAAATATATATAACGAGTACATATCAGAGTGTCGACAAGTCATAGTTCCGACAAGCCACAGCATCTAAAAGTCATAGCGTATAAATGTCATAGCATCGACAATTACCCCCACTCCTGAGTTCATAGCGTTTAACTGTTAAACAGTCATAGCGTATAAATGTCATAGTGCCGACACTTACCCCCACTCCTGAGTTCATAGCGTATAACAGTTTTAAAAGTCATAGCGTATAAAAACCATACCGCCTAATAACCACACGTCCGAAAAACCACAGCGTATAAAAGTTCCCCCACCACAATGTCCAGCTACCCATATACCAATTTTCACACTTCGATTTGCACATTTGTACCCAAACTAATTAATACTGACAAAACCCTAATTGAGTCCAACAGAACTCCGTTTTTTAAAAAAATAAACTAATCAATACTAACAAAACCCTAATTGAGTCCAACAGAACTCCGTTTTTTAAAAATAAACTAATCAATACTAACAGAACCCTAATTGAGTCCAACAGAACTCCGTGGTGTGGCATTTATTCGATTCTATGACATTTATACGCTATGACTTTTAAAACTGTTATACGCTATGAACTCAGGAGTGGGGGTAAGTGTCGGCACTATGACATTTATACGCTATGACTGTTTAACAGTTAAACGCTATGAACTCAAGAGTGGGGGTAATTGTCGATGCTATGACATTTATACGCTATGACTTTTAGATGCTGTGGCTTGTCGGAACTATGACTTGTCGACACTGTGGCATGTTCCCTATATAACTACACAAAAGTATATTATTATGTCACGGCTTCATGGGTTACACTTAAGTTATCTCTTGTAGAGCAGCCTGTTGCTTTATTTTGCAATCATGAAAGTATGAAAAAAACATGCGCACATACTAAATTTTATACAAAATATTGTATGTGTGTTGCAAACATAGGAGAACATGATTTCTTTCAAATTGTATTTATAAATTTTATAATAATTTTTGTACTAAATTTTGCAAATAAAATTGTACCGTGTCAAACGGTCGTCACACACGATTAATTTAACATTTAATTAATTAAGATGTCATTATGGGTAGATATTGCAAGGAATTAAATTGCTCAAACACAAGTTTATTATTTCCATTATATAATTATTGTACATTACCTACTTAAGTAATAAAAAATATTTTCTGCACAAAACTTAAAATTTCAAGTAAACTAATATTTACACAGCAAATCCTAGACAAAATATTCGTCCTTTTATAATCTATAAATCGCGTGTATTGCGACAAAATTATGTATGAGAATGCACGTATACCTGGCAGTAGTAAAATCATTATTAATTCATACCTCACGACGATACGACTCAGCTGCTTTCCTAAGATCACTTTGATAAATATTTATCGTATAATAATTAATATATCGCATGCCGCATACACCTAAAATAAGTAGGTACCTATACGACATGTTTTTATATTCAATTAATGTGATTCATAAACTATACGCTCATTTATTATGACCATATAATTAACCAGTATCTTTCATGAAAATAGACATGTACAGTGTACACCATAATCGAAATAAAGATTATTAACGAAAAAACATAAATTATGACTAATAGTGAAGAAAGAAAGTTTTAAAAAAATTTCATTTAAAAGATATTAATTATTTTGGAACTTTGTTATTGGTCGTACTAATTTTCGCGCGATGAGAACATGAAGAACAGAGTAGAGAACTACCATCTGTCATTATTACATATATTATTAGTTTTTATTTCATTTGCGTTTTAATTTATTTTATACTTTTAACTGCTACAAAATATGTATTTTAGCATAGCAAGACGACTTCTTAATACTTATAAAATAAATAAATAATTTGTTTTAAGGAAAATGTTAGTGAAACAAACTGATTGAGAGCCAATGGAAGTACCAGCACCACTAAATACCAGAATTTAAAAAAATAATATCTCGCTTAATAAGCGGAATTTTTCCATCGCGTTTTAATAACTAATAGTCATAATTTCTTATATAGTCTTGTAAAAAAATTAAAAAATACAGTAGAGGAGCATATTAAATGCAATATCTATAGGTGAATTTTAGAATACCTAACTGATGTTCGTAGTTCTGATATTTTGTAAATTACGTTGGAATATGTGACATCCTTCGACCATTAATAGGATAAACAGATAACGCTCAATGCTGTACTATACAGTGTTGAGAAGGCAAGAAGTACGGAAGAGGGGAGTAGCAGCTCTAGCCGGAGAAAGGAGATGAATAACTGTGTGGTGTGTTGCACATTGCTGACTTCTGTTATTATTGTGTTAGCTGTGATAGCCGATTTCCATTGATATGTTTGATTTCATTCATTGGAAGGATACTTAACTGATTGTAAGTATTTTGAGACAGTTTTTTAAAAATTTGTATAGTGATTGTGAGTAAACAACAACAGAAACTTGCGTCGTTTGTCTATACTCGTCTATATCTATATATGGTCGAAGGTGACATCATATTAGTGAGTTTTAAATTGAGAACATTAACAGTGAAAAGAAAAAACTGACCGCCTGCCATTGGCGTCGGTGTAATAGAATAAAAGAAAACTATATCTAGTCCGCTTGAAACATCATTTATCTCGGCGGCCCGATAAAAACTGCATACAATATTCAAAGATAAAAAGATAACTAACATAGAAAAACGCGACAACAAAAACGATAAAAATCTATACTGCGGTTCTTTAGTCATGACGAATTTTCTAAAATAAAATCACAATAAAACCTAATTTTCAAATACAATAGAGCTTCGTGCAAAACGAAAAAAACCAATAAACTCATTGACGAGGGAAGAATAGCTTTTGCAACGGCGTTCAGGGAAAAACGAAGAGTGGAAACTAAGAGCCATGTATTCCGATCAGGCCCGTAACAAGGTTACAAGCGGCCTAAGTGCAAAAGTTATAGCCCGCGAACGACGCACGAAACGCCGGCTCTTGCGATCGCATTACCGTAACACTTCAAGCTGCGTATTTCCGAAAAGTTTTTCTTGTTCTTCAACGATTTCCACCAACTTGAAACAATGGATAATGACATATCGACTGAGAAATGATTTATGGTTGGGGCTTGAGTGCTCGAAAAATGAAACAGTTTCAATTGAGAAATCGAAACACAACCGTTGCCAAACGAGAAGCCCACCATAGTGCCACCCCAAAGTTTGAACATTTAAAAAAATTATTATTTGATCTTTGACTAACAAAAAATTTCGCCTGCGGTGCATTTTACATTATATTTTGTAAATAAAAGAAACATGTCAGTTTTTGTTTAAAAGTTTTACCTTAAATTACAAATATTTTCACTTGCGGTGCATTCTTTTTCTAAAATTTTCCCAAAGATAATATAGGTAAAAACTCCTATATTGCCGCCCCAATAAAAATCCTGAAATCCAGCCACCAAAGCCCAGTATTCAATTTTAGTTATACAGGTTGTCTCTAAAATACGAAAACGCAGCTATTGTTTGCTCGTACCAAAACAACTTATAATTTAAAACGGAAATTTAACATGAAGAATCAGAATAATTTATTAGTAGAACGATTATATACATTGCAGTGGCGTCTGTTAGCAAAACTTGTAGCTAATATTTGTCATTTAATAATCCAACAATTTATTAATACACTAAAACTATTTTTTGCGAAACTGTAAAAAAAGTTGACATTGACGTCCGCAATTTAGGCCTTAAAGTAAAACATATGTGATACGATGCATTTCGCGGCCACGTTTGCTATAAGTAATTGAATTCTCAAACATATTTTTGAGAGTTGATACAAAAAATATAATGTGTGTATTTTATTATTCGGATTGCAGATGCACACAAAATATTGTGTATAACTCGTCTGCGAAATGTGTTTAGTATCCTGAAGAATGTTTAAGCCTCGGAATTTGCATCGGCCAAAAATTCGCTCGGACGCAACACAGACATTTCGCAGCCTAGCTATATAAATAACTATTTTCTTATGATATCAATAATGTAGGTACATTAGTCGAAAATCGGCTATGCTATACATATACTATTGTTAAACATTAACCAATAATAATTGTCTGTAAAACTCGACTTTTGAATAAATATCATTCTATAACCGTGAAAAATAATCTTTAAGTACCTACATCATTCTAAAATAGAACTTCCATAGAAAATAACTAAATGAGTTTCTTTTTCTTTGAGTAAAACTTTGAAAAGCATTAAAATTTAAAGTTGGAGCCATGTACACTGTACGAAATTTCAAAACTCGCTGTTAGTAAACAGCTCTATTGGTATCACTATCACCGAGAGAGAAAGAGACGAAATAGATTTTTTAAATAAATTTTTACACTTCTTATCGTGAATTATATTTTTCCTTAAGTTTTTGCCAGAAATAAATAATAACAGTTGGATGAAAAAATAGTCCGTTTGCCACGTCTCTCACAGATCTTGAATTATCATCGTTATAGAATTTTCATTTAAATTCAAACGTACCAAGCAAGACTTCATGTACCGTAAATATTCTCGCCAGTCGCTTTTTGTTTTCCATTCTTTATTAAAAATCCGATATTCACGCTTAAAGAAACATGCAAAGAAATACGCATCGAAGCACATGCAATGTAAACATGGTATATTTGCCTTAAAAGTGTAAATATTTTAGCATTTTCACAATGGTTTTCATTGTGAATGTGTTTGTTTGAGTGTGTAAATTGCTTTTAAACAGCCTGGGGCGCGTCACGAAATGAGCGGCGACACAAACGCAGCCTTTGGTCGCCAGGAAGAGAAGAATAAGAGAAACATTCGGCACATGTGCGGGAATTACGTTCAGTCAATTGCCGGAACGATTTCGTTGTGTTCTCTGTTCGGTGACGATCCGCTGATCTGACTTCTGAACTCGCATTCTAGATTTAGAAGTTTCAGAGTTTTGTGACTTAGAATCGAATTTTGATAACGTTTTTGACATAACTTTAAAACTTTGTTGGTGTGTAGGTATACTGTCTTGCTTCTCTATCTTGATGATGATGTTATTCCTTTCGAAAAAAATAATTCAGATCGAGATTCAAATTTATTATGAAAGTCAAATGAATTGTTAATTGTTAAATACAGAATAGAGGAGTAAATAGACAATTCTAATGATCGAAGCAGTAGCTGCGCGGGTTTAGCCATGGCACAGCTCTCTGCATAATGATGTCGTATATGAACCCAGAGTTCCGTGGTTCAAGTCTTCCGATCGGCAGTGGGTTAAAATTGTAAAAAGGCATTAATTTTATCTTTTGATTAACGGATTGATTGCTAATTGCCCTTCAGTAAATTCTCGTGGAGAATGTGTAATTTTTTTTTGAGGGATTCATGTCAACCTTTTCAAAAAAGTGATTTGTATGTACGTATGTGATTATCGTCGAGGTAATAGTCGCGCCGCGTGTTTAGGCATAGCTCTCTGCATGTGATAACGTGTGAACCCGGAGTTCCATGGTTCAAGTCTCTCGATCGGCAGTGTGTGACTGTCGTTAAAATTATAAAAAACATCTTAAAATTAAGTCGCACTCAAGATGACCTCTTGATCGTCTTAAATGTAGTTCTGCTTGCAAAAAAGAATGTTACCGTTGCCGCTTTGAATTTCAAAGGTTATCGCACGAATTGAGATTCTGACTGCACCAAGATGAATCGGTGGAAGTGGTTGGATTCTACTATAATAAAAATCTACCATTCTGTAATTGGCAGCAAATCCTGTTAATGGTATGATAAAATTTAAATCCAATGACTCAAAGTACTTGACTGATTTTAGTTAACTAAACAACAGTCTATTAACTACACATATTTTATACGAGTAGCACGTCAGTGATTTAGTAATAGTAATAGTGAATACAGAATAAGTAAAGTGCAGTCGATCTTTGAAA
Source organism: Agonum fuliginosum (assembly GCA_947534325.1). Taxonomy (NCBI): domain Eukaryota; kingdom Metazoa; phylum Arthropoda; class Insecta; order Coleoptera; family Carabidae; genus Agonum; species Agonum fuliginosum. The sequence goes on along the minus strand of OX384029.1, from coordinate 9,013,168 downwards.
TTAAAAGCGCCATCTGAGAGTCGTATGCAACCAAGACTACATTTAAGACGATTAAGTGGTTAGCTCGAAGCGTCCAAGTGCGATTTAATTGCAATTTAACATATTTATTATAGTAATAGTATATTGTGCAACTAGGGAGGAAAGTGGCGTTTTTCCGACGAGTGCGGAGTTGGCTATGCGAGCGAAGCGAAGCCACCGCATAGTCGGGAGAACTTCACAAGATGATGTTGATAACATTAGAAAAATGTGTAATAATTCCATAAAATAAATATAAATAATCTAAATAATCAATTTTGGAATTCCGTGTAAAGCGGGAAAGTATTTTTCCTCCCCAGGGAAGAAAAAAAGTGGATTACCGCATAAAGCGGAAGGACGAAGGACGAAAGGTGACGTTTTCGGTGTAAGTATTAAAAAAGTAAAGTAAGCCTAAAAGTCTTCTTAAATTTGTATTCTCATGAGAAAACGCTATTTTACATAGGTACCTAAGTATTTACATTTTCAAATATAAAATATAGAGCTGCAGTCAATGTATTTAAAACTCAATCAACCTCGATGAATTTCAGCCCTCTGGCCACTTCAGGAGGCGATACCTATGTCAATAAAAGTAAACCGTAAAACTTGTGAAAATTTATAAAAATGTAAATAAATGAACAAAGCTGGGTAGAAACCAATCGAAGTTGATTGAATTTTAAATAAATGCCTGCATTCTAGTCTTGTCCTTTTTGTTTCCGAAAGTTTCTCAATCAAAATATCCATTTCATTTCAATTTATGATAATACATAATTTATTCCTCACAAGGAATATTTACGAATCGATAATTCCACACTTACGGAACAACCGAGGAAACCCAACTACCAACCGTCAACTCCGTAATCTAATCTATTTTCCTCGTTTGAAAAGTTTGTCAGAATCCGCGAACAAGTCTACAACAATTACAACATCGAGAAGGCGGAACGGCGCCGGAATTAGGTTCCGCGCGAACTTCACTCCTCACTTTTCAGGACCCGACAACGAGTGCCTCAAAGGAACATGAACATGCAGCTAACTAAATCTTCCTTGAGTGCCACTGCTGCTGCTCTTTCTTCAGATCACTGGAAACGTGGAAATGTGGAACAGAAAGAGAAAAAGTCAGCCATGCGGCCGCATGTCACTAGATGCTTTTATACTGAGTGTGAAATAAGAGGTGTGATGGTGCATCGAGTTCAGAGAGGTTTTTTATTTGAAACTTGGATGGTGTACTGTACAAACTTAATTTAATAATCCCACATATAAGTTTTCAAATAATTATTGTAGTGAAAGGATAATTACTTGTCCAGCTAGAGAAGAAAGCGCTTCTTTTACTCACTTGAGCTCGAAGTTATAACAAACTCCGTTCCTAAAATATTAATAATTATTAGGGTGTACTGTAAAGAAATAATTGACTCACTTTAAAACAATCAAGATATAGCTTTCAGTTACGGTAGGGATAATGTGTCGTAAATCATATAAAAATGCGCCGCAGACAAAAAAAATTTCATTCAAGGTAAACTGCCTTATTATTGAAAGTTACTCCCTATACACTTCCTTGTTGCGTCATCTTATGTTTTCTCTTAAAAACAGAAAAATAAATAATAAATTATTATAGTAAAAAAGTGATACATAATATTTGCCGCCCCTTGACGGCCCAGCGAAACTACGACAAATATTCTAACCACTACACTATCTCACAATTATTGAGAAGTCATTTATAACAATTTTATATTCTTATTTTTATGATGAATTTCTCCAATTCAGTTTGAATGTTTAATAAGAGGAAGGTAGTAGAAGAAGCAAAACTGAGCGTTTAAATAAATACCATTTAAACACTCAGTTTTGCTTCTTCTACTACCTTCCTATTATTAATTTTATATTCGTTTAGACTAGTTACTACACACTAATTTAAAACTTAAAATCGTAAAGCAAATTCACATAACAAAAAAAATTCTGGTAAAATCCAAAACTGCTGTCAGTTGTCGGTTGTTTGAGTAAAATTATCGTAAATTAGTTACTTCAAAAATCTATCAAATACAGAATTTATTACTGGCTACGTTATGTACATAGCCACACTTTTCAATAAAGCTACTTTAAATATTAAAATATTGAAACGGATTCGAAAAAAAAACTTAAAAAATACACAAGATATTAATATCCTGAAAATTTTAATTCGCGAGCAAAATACGAAATTTAAAAATTGACTCTGTATAATCGCTGAGGTAGATGATTCAATTTCCGATTCTATAGCTTTGGAAATCTTCGATTTGTAATTTTATATCATAATTTTCAAATAGAATATGTAATTTAAAATATGAAAAATAATACATTTATTAAATATAACACGCTAATGCATACGAGAACAATAAGTAATTGTTCTTTAAAGTTTTCAAAAAAACTTGACGATTGTACGACACATATTAAAAACCATTATTTTCAATGAATTTTTTCCAATATACATTTTTTCCGCGAATTATTTTTTCTAATGGCATATTTTCCGTGAGCTCATTTTTCCAATATCCATTTATTCCAAACCTAAAATTATCATATGTAATAATAATAAGTGGTTACATTTTGCTGGAAAATTTTTAGATTGTTACGAGAGTTGCTGCCTGCAATTTATTGAGATAACATTAACAAAAAATCACAAGCTGTCAACCGAGTGATTTTTAATCAATGTCACGAAATAAATTGGCAACAATCTCGCGTAAAACAATCTGAAAATTTTGCCAGGACAAAATTTAACCACGAATGAAAAAGTAAATATTGACACTAATTTAATAACATGGTGCTAAGGAAGTTGTTAAAACGTCAAAAAATAGAAGCAGTCGATTAGCTAGAAGAGTGCGAAAAAATTTGTGTGAGGGTGTTTTGTCAAAATAAAACAAGGTAGGTAACTAAGTAAAATATTGAATTTATGTTGGATTAGAAACGTATGAGTGGAATAGTCATGAGAAAAAACGAACTGGAAAAAACAGAAAAAAATTTATTGAAAAAGTGACTCTCCACTAGATTTGACTGTTTTCTTTACAATTTCATATTATGTTTGGCGTTGTCTCCGACAAAATATCTTGTTCCAGTTGCTTGGTTTAGCATGTGGGTTTTGACGACTTGTTGTAAAATAGCAACGGTATAGAGAACATGTTTGTTTGACAACCTGCGCTTAAAAGGAAGCTTCGAAGCTTAGAGTTGCGATGTAAAGCTTAAAGCTAAGGATATTTGTGACATCCGATACAACAACGGATCTTTGTAAGTTATAGCTTTTCCTTTAGATTCAAAGCAATAACTTGGTACTGCATAAAGCATAAATATACTCGTAAAGTCGTAAATATATTCAATTCAGAATGTCAGATCAGTTAGTAAGAAATTCAGGTAAATTATTCAAATTGAACTTCTGAATGAAGTAATATAATAAAACATTACTTTCAATTAACTAAATCAGCTACCTAAATATTCTATTTTGCACGATCGGTCATTTTTTAAGCGTTTTGGCTTTTTCCAAAGCAGTAGATTTTATTTACAAATTAAAAGGCGGTAAGTAATTTAGAAGGTAAGATCTATTAAACAACAACAGAAACCTAGGCAATATTATCGAAACCAACATAAACAAAAATATTTATTTTTATTCGATTATGTCAAAAAGTGACGTTTTTTGGTTAAGATATTCGGACGAAAAGCTAACCTTTTAGGTAGAGTATTAATATTTGTGCCGTTGCTAGGTGACCCACTTTTCGTCTTAGGCCGAGAAGTACTTTTCGTACGCAAACGCGTTTTTTTAAGCAAACTGACCAGTCGAATAATTTTTTGTTCTTTTTTGTTTCATTTGTCTGTTTCGCAGATAACTACAATTAGCAAACTAAACAAAAATTTAGAATAATTTATAATAAAATATTAATATTCTAGTTATTTTAAGTTCTCACTTACAATCGAATAAAAAATAGTGTATGATACACGGACGAAAAAGCTCTCGTACTCCTAAGGTTGCCGAACGAGGCAATTTTCCATAGTCGTACGAGAACTTGCATTTTTCGTCCTTGTAACATAAATAACTATTTTCTATATCGTTCGTGCAAATACATTATAAGCGAAACGGACGTTAAGTGCATTTTGTACTGTTTTCGTATAATATTGGAAACCTCACCGATAAACTGTACTTACCGCTCTTGATACTTAATATACTATTATGCCTGTAACTCAACTTGCGGATATGGCAACTGCAGTTTATGACTTTTTGAGTCTGCCACATGTGGTATTATCAGTAAATGATAATGATATATACGAGTATATCTTACCTCGTAGTTTACCTAGTATGATATCTACTTATATTATAATTAAAAGTGAAAAAACCGTAGAACGATGTTTGAAATGGTAATGTATTTAATCCGATGAAAGTCAAAATATTATTATAAGTACCTACGTCGTAATTTAATTTTTTTTAAATGTTTTTTTCTGTACTTAACTACTAGTTTCAAGTCAGCAACACTTTAAAACTTGTACATGGCTCATTTTACACAAGCTTTCTACATAGATTTCGGATAAATTATATTGCACAATGAAAATATTATAATAAATATAGTCCATTTTTCATAAAATTTATTGCAATTTGATGAATTTTGCCACGTCTTCTTTTACTTCTACTGCAAATTATATTTATTTTCATGTATTCTTATTTATCATAGAGCAATCTAAAAAGTCGAATAATTCTATTGATATAATCGTTGCAAATAAAGTGCATAAAAGACTACTTTTATGTTAGAAATTGAATTGTGGCTAATAAACTGAAATGTGTACCTGATTACTGATTAGATTCAAACCTGCAAGTATTCAGTTATGAGTAGTAATAGTTAGCAATTGATTGAACAAATAACTGATCTACCTACTGAATTGTGATTTAAAAGTGCATATAAAGAAGTCCATCTACAATATTTATTGAAAATGTTAACTAAAATCTACATAAGATAATTTAATTATTAATATTTTACAAACGTACCTGCTTTATTAAAACTGCACGAACAGACTATAAGTTCCATTATAAATAATTATATTAGGTAATAATGTAAGTGAAATTGTGTTCAAATCGATGACAACGGTAATTCAATTTACTAAAAGAAAATTGGACAAAGACAATCTAGTACTACCTTTTATCTGTCATACAAAATTAAATAAATGTTATCTAATAAAGAGCATAATAATGTGCGAACTTTAGAATTGTTACCGAACTAATTCTTGTTCATTCACACTGCTGCTGAATTCCGAATTAAATATGTAGAACAAACAAATGAACTAAATAAAACAAACTCCTGTACAAAGTAAAGTGACCATGTAAAGCAGAATTTATGCTATAATCGCAATAAAAGAGCGAAAACAAAATAAACTTCAGAAGCCGGGTAATACAGAAACACGACTGTTGATCCTCGGGGATCCATCTTTAACACTTACTATTCGGAAGTTCGCAAACTATTACCAAACTTAGTTTCGCAAATGTTTTTTGTTTGTTTTAGAACATTCATATAGTTTGGGTTGCATTGGAATATACCTACATTAGAAAGTATGCTGCAAATAACGACAGCCATGAGCGTCCCCAGAAATATATTTTTTTATAAAATGGAGAGAAAGAATAATGCGCTGCATGAAATTTATTTGGTTAGTATTCAAATAACAGTTTTGTCTTTTTTGTGTGTAAAATAAAAATAAACAAAAACACAGTTAAGAAAAAGACGAATACCATTTGTAAATAATACTGATTATAATAACTATTTATGAAACAAACAAAAAATTGTATACCTAGGCTGCGAAATATCTGTTTAGCGCCTAATGGCCGTTTGCACCAGTTTCACTCAAGTATTAAGTTGAGCTTAACTAACTAAATTCATTTGCACCACGAAGTTAAGTGACACTTAATTTTACTAAATTCCACTTACCTTAAGCGGTAGATTTACTACGGCTTAAGATACATAAGTGTTACTTACGATCTATAACGGTGTAAAATATGGATGTATTTGATGACATTAATATTAACGCATTAGAGGATGATGATTTAAAAGAAATTGAATTAATTAATAATGGAATCCCGAGAAAAATCTATAGTCGATCAAATTTTTTTGACACGATGGGCGATCTTACATTTTATCAACGGTTCAAGTAAACAAAAATACAACTTTTCGATTATTGTTATTTTTAATTGAAGACAGATTGGAGTATTTAAGTAATAATAAGTATGAATTTATTTTTACCCAAATTTATTTTTTAAATTTGTAATTATAATCTAAATGTATAAAATTTCAGGAATAATTCTGTGTCGCCGATTAACCAAATTTGACATATTTGAGATTTCATGCAACTTGTGGTCACCTAACAAGTGTTGCAGATTTTGCTGAGATGCATTATTCAATCGTATCGCGCATAGTTGTTAGAGTTTCCAAAGCAATTGCCTCGCTCAGACCACGATTTATAAAGATTCCCAAAATGCATTTTTCAATATTGCAGGATTCTTAAGGGTTATATATAATAATTATTAACCATACTGAGTAACAAAATAATTTTATCGTTGTTGAAATTTGGTGCCCGCTTCTTTGTGTCACTCATTTCTATAGAAATGAGTAACATAAAACATTTACATAATTATTACTAGCTTATCTAATTTCATTTCATATTATAATACTCTCTTTGACAAACAATGTAATTTATTTGAATAATGAACACACAACCAAAACCAATAACCAACAAAACCGTTGAAAACCGTAAACGAAATGGAATTTTTTTGACAATTCAATTAAGATGAATGTAGTTTCAATCGTAGAATACCAAAAGTCCCTAACCTCATAGGAACTAAGTTACGCTTAGCTATTCTTTGCGTAAGTGTAACTTGCGCAAACGAATAAAATTTTAAGTGTAACTTAGATATAAGTGTTACCTAGTTAGGTACCACTTAATAATATAGTTGGTGCAAACGGCCATAAGAGAATTCTCGAGAACACTAAACACATTTCACAGTCAAGTTATACACAAAAAAATTTGTGCAATTCATATAATACAAAATTTAAAACATTCTATTTTTATCCCTGTCAAAAAAAGATTGACATACACAATTCAATAAATTCTACTTCACAGCCGTTACTAATAGCAACGGCCGCTAAATGTATCGTACACAAATGTTTTACTTCATGGGCTGAATTGCGGACGTTAAGTCAACTTATTTTGACAGTTGTACAAAAAATTATATTCATGCATTAATAAAAAAAATTAGAAATAATAAATATTAAAATTTTAACTTTTTTTTATTGTGTGCAATAATGTGGGTTTTTACCTATAGTATGAATTTTTTTCGATTCATTTTATGCATTAAATTTGTATCATTATGACTCTTCGAAAGGGTGGAAAGAATATTATTTTAGTTTGATGCTGTATAATGTCAAAAACAAATTGCGACTTTTAAAGCTTATAATTATAACGTCAGAGAAAACATGTGTAGTGGAAGATTACAAATTTAAATGGCAAGCAAAACGAATCCCGTAGTTTCTATTAAATGTACATTTTTCGTTTCAGCAGTTAAAAAACATTGTCAATTAAACTCCTGAGGGAGGAAGCGAAGTGCATAGAACCCTTTTTCTCTGCCCCTTGGGACGACCCTGCAATCTGTTGCAGGAAATGTATAAAACGAACGGAAGAAACTCAATAAAATAAGTGCCTGCATTTTCAGAATATTATTCATTTTCATATAAAGAATGTTGGTAATATTTTATAGGTAACATGTGTGACATATGCACGCAAGAATTTTTCAAAGGTAAATATGCCGCTGATATCAAAAGCAAAATTATTTTGTGACAGATTATAAATTACTGTCGATATTATTTTGTACGAACTACATTTTTGTAGTTAATATTGAATTATTATAATTGGTAAATAAAATGTTGTCAACAATATCTTTTAATAAACAGAGTATTTTTGCTGATTAATAAACAACAAAAATATCAAATTTTGTACACAATTACAGAAAAAAATTGAAAACAATGCTATATCATTGCAAATTCAAATTATAATTACGTCGTTATTTATCCTCAATAAATAATAGGATGATGATGCTTGTGTTTTTGAAAGTTTCTTGTTTAAATTTTGTAACGAAAAATTGTTATTTTTGTATTAAGTACACGAAGTTGAGTTCATTCATATTTAAATTATTTTCATTAACCGTGAAAAAAATATTTATGAAAAAAAAGATTTTTTTCACGACATGCGACGAACACAATTTTCTTTTCGCGAAATAGTGAAAAACGTAAGTTTTGTAGGTATCTCTAGAGTGGAAAGTAAGCAGTGTTACCATCAATTATTATTGTAAGTTAATTTATTATTTTGTTGAAAATTCTGATTGTACCTATAGTGATATACGATAAATTATTATTTTACATTTATTATGTTTTATATTTTCTTTTTCTACAATTTCACAATTTTACAACTTAAATTTAATTTGGCATATTGGCTGCAGTGAAATATTTCATTGTTTCTAAACGTCATTCTGACAATCTAACTAAGTAAAAAAGTTTCTTTAATATTTATAATGTTTTTAAATATGAAAAAGTGTTGTGTCTAACTCGAGACTAAAGCTCTTTTTCCACTCTCGCTCGTGATACAAACTTCTAGCTCGAGTGGGAAAAAGAAGCGCATTTCTCTCTAGTTGGACAAATAACTATTTCCTATTTGGCGTTCACAGAGTTAACTTTATCAAATGCTATAAATGAATGCCGTCAGAGCCCTTTGTGGGAGCACAATATATATCTTTAGGTACATTTGGACGCGTGCGAAAAAACATAATATGTCTTATAAAATTTGTTCTTTACTTTATCCAATACTATAAAAAATAATCATCCTACTCATTTTATTAGATCAATTTGCACTGTCAACGACAGTTCACGTATATATTTTGTTTTGAATGTACACGATACACGTTATCTACCTAGCAACGGATTTTTATGTTAGAATAGAAATGGCGTGATTTTATATATGTATGTGCTATGTATGTAATATGGTTTTAAAACATGAAGTTCTATGAGTCAAAAGCTCTAATACAATAGGTTTTATTTGGGAAAAAAACCAGTTGAATATTTTTTATATAAGTCACTAGTGAGTATGGAGCATATTATTCACTGCAAGGAAGGAAGAATGAACGTCGCGAATAAAATATATTTATAGTATTTCGTTTTTTATTGCGATGATCAATTCGTTTTTGTACCCTTTTCAGGCGTTACAATTTGGTAAACTTTAGAACGCATTTGTATCTGTTTCGAGAATTAAAATCAGTGAAATGAAAAAAGAATAAAATTTAATCTGAACTTCAAACATAGCATTCAATTTAAAGAAAAAGTTTCAGACAACATCTGTCCATTCAAAAAGATTTCTCACCATCGCAACGTGTAATGGAAAAATAAAGTTTAAAACCTGCACTAATTTGATTACCAGATTCGCTTTGCAGATACTTATATTCGAGGCACAAACGTTGGTTTTCATTTAAATTTTAAAATTGGGATGAGCACGGTGAAATTACTTGTTTGCTAACTTTGAAGTGTCGTTCGGGACTGCAGCACGCCGCTCGCTGCTGCACTTCACCTGAGGAGGACCTCACAACTCTGGAGAGTTTTGTCAGCCGATTCTTTTTATTCTACACTGAAAATATGCATTTAAGTGACACTTTACCTTTAAAATTACACAACTTTCTGTAAAATGCAGTTATATTTCTGCAGTCCTTAGTTTGTTTGCCTTTGTGAAAGTCGTGTCGTCATTAATAATTTCATTTATGTACAAGGTGGCGCAAAATGCAAAAATAATCAACCAATTTCCTACGGCAATTACTTTTTTTGTAAATAAAAAAATCTGAAGTGGCCAACACATGACCTCTCGCCATACTCTACTATTTTTATTTTACTATCATAAGTATAATTACTCACAAATATACCTTAAAGAAGAGAATTCGGAAATTATTGTACTTTTTACAATATTATTAAAGTTTATCATAACCATAGAAAAATAATAAATACCTAACAATAAAGTGACTGTGTAATTGACTGTGGTGATATGTAAGGTTGAAAAAATTACCTACTTGAAATATCAGTCATAAAACATACACATTATATTCTTCTTCTTACATAACCGACGTTTCAGTTTACATTTAAACCTTCTTCAGGATCTACAAACATACATAAATCATTACAAGAACATTCATAAATGACATTTCATATTTTCAATTTTTCAAAAAAGCAAAAATTTATTTGACATTAACACTCAAATATTAACAAATTGTAACAAATTTGTAAAATTATTAACTTCTTGTAATTGGATAATGGTGCTAGATAGTTTTAAATATAAATTGTCGATAGTAACATTTAGTATGCTACCTACATATGTTTTTTTTTTAATTCCTATTAATCCATAAATTTTGGCGATATCAGAAAAACTCTCCAGATCCTCAAGAAACTACCACTTTCGGTTGCACGATCAACACCAAAATCTAATCACATCTAAACTAGAGTGTCAGAATCATATATACAAAATTTCAATTTTTTTTTATTCAGTGGTATTATTATTTAAAATTTGTATAGTACCTACCTACTAAATAGTTATTATTGTTTAATACTTTTTACCTCTCGCCTCATATTCTATAAGAGAGGTATTGTAATGGGTCAAAATTTTCGAGTATGAGTTTTTGGTGGATAAGCACGTTTCAGGGTCTCTAGAATACGAATTTACTATTTTCACGATGATGTCTGTGTGTGTGTGTGTGTGTGTGCGTTTGTATGAACCGACGATTTTTCGTCCACGATAACTTAAAAAGTATCAAACCGTTTATAACCAAATTTCATATTTAAGGTTTTAATAAGTATCTTAACACCGGATAAGATTTTGGTAGAAATCCGCAAACCGGAAGTAGTACTTTTAGAAGTTTGGAAAAGTTTTCTTTAAATATATTGGTACATTATTTATTTATGACAATTTTTGCAATTAAAAATAAAAGAAATTGTGATTATATATGTGTACAATTAATTATAAATACAAATTTCTGAATCTGGAAGTATTGAACAATAAAATAAAGTACAATTAATATTCTATTTTTTTGAAATTCCAGTATCTTGTTGTCCATGATATGAAATTTGTTTCTACATAAAATTTGAATTATTATGACAGTGACAGTACAGTGGACATCTTTTGCTTGCATATTGGTTTATATTATCGTTTACATATTACATGAACATGAAACTATTAAAATGTAAGTAAAACTATTTATTAGATTAGTACAACAAGCAGAATTAGGCGAGAGGTCGTGTGGTGGCCACAGCAGATTTTTTATTAAATATATTAAAATGAAAGCAAATGAACCAATTTAAATTCAATCATAAACCGTTCTTCTGGTTTCTTTCCAGAACCCCGAGGAAGGTAGATTTGCAGATTATCAAATTAAATTGACCTTTGAAGACTGAGACTTCCGAAATTTTTGTTTCAATTCATTTATCTAAGCAGTCAAGAAAAATATTATTCATTAACCATGATATCGATAATGATGTGTTAAAATTAAATCCAGTAAACAATTATCGAGTATATTGTGTAGACGTATTGTTTAGAGATGGGTGAGATTTTAATTAAACGTTTATAGCTCGAGGCAGAGATAGTCTAGTTAAGATAATTATTGCCGCGAACCATACGTCATCTGGTATGTCCTGATAGCAATATCTCAGTCGACATGAAGTGGGAATGCTTCGGGGTGCGTTAATTAGGTCGTCGCTTGTTCCCGACCCTCGCACATGTCCTACTACAGTTCCTCCCAAACTGTGAGTACGAGTGGGAGCGTTAAGCCCTCACTAAACACAAATGAGCTCTTGCACGATTATAATTTAATATGACAAATGCAATCATTTTAATTTAAAATTAAATGTATAGTTGGTTATCAAGGAATTTCCAAATTATGTCATACAATAATTTAGAGACTGGCCTGGTTTACACCGTGATACTTTATTGTGACCTAACCATATCTTTACCATACCAAAAGTTTAGTTGTTGGGTGTTTACACCGTCGATCTTTTTTCAAGGTTATTTTTCATTTGGTAAAAATTTGGTCAATCTAATTCTGATACCTTATGTCAAAACCTCGGTCAAAACTTAACCTTTTTAAATTTTTATTATTAAAGCGATTTAATATTATACTGTACACACTTTGTATATAAATAATCAAATAAGAAAGAAAAATATTACAACAAATTTTACAGCGCAGACGTAGGGTCATACAAAAAATACAAGATAACCAGGTTATAGATTATAAATTTGCTTCCTTCTTTTTTAAGTTTGTATAGTCATTCTGGAACGTTCTGGAATATAATTATTAAAATGAATTAACCAAAAACTAATCTGTTCTTACAAATTACCTTTTATTTACAAACACAAAAACTTAACCAAACTCATTTGTGAACATCTGTCAACATATCAACAAGAACACGCATGCGTAGATTTGGTCAGTGGTTTCAAGCGTTTACACAGTAATAATTTGTCATAGTTAGCCTGACTTGCAGAACTAAGTTTGGTTAGGTACTGGCTTCAAACTGTACCTGACTATTCTGATGCGTCAGTGTTTACACGCAGCGTACCAAACTACATAGTAGTAATATAGTCATAATATGGTGTTTGGATAGCTAACCAAGATATCGGTGTAAACCAGGCCACTATCCTTAAATGTTTACTAACTTTAGTAATTTCTAAATAAAAACGAATTCACTTAGACAACTACATCATATTAAATACTAACCTAGGTAAAGTTTGTGAAATGAAAGAAGTCTGATTATGGTCATCGTGAAACAGTACGAAGTAGTATTTTAGCATCGCCCATATTGTCATATTCAGTAACTGAAATTACAGTTACATTAACAATGTTGAGTAGAACGAGCAACGGTTACTTACTTAATTTATTGAAGACAATAATAATTCTTGAAAGACAAACGAGTTCAATCTATATCCATATTTATTGCATACTACTTATTAGACAATGCATGCACGACAAAGATAAATATATACGCCGCCTGTTTATTTATTCAAAATACAGATGAGCATGAGCAGACTTCTTTCATCTTAAAAACTATATATTTTCAAGTTTCGAACGAAACCAATAAAATAACATGATTATTTGTCAACTAATCATTACGTACATTATTGTTGTGCTACACTGGTGAAGCCGAAACGTTTGTATTAATAAAAACATAAGCTGTAATTTGCTTTCTTTTCATGACTGATGCCAAATAGTTAGGTATATTTCTCTCAATCAGTTAGCTTCGAAAAAATGTAAAGCTGTTTAACTAAAATTGTGAAATATTTGTTAGTTTTTTTCGTTACCTATTTCTTTGTTATTATAATTACAATAAATATGATTTTTGCCATTATTTGTGTAATAAAATGTTTCGGTTTGGTTCTTTCCCGTCCACTTATTTTTTTTCCAATACAAAATTTTTGCTATCTTCCCTAAGTTGCCCTTTGAGAAAATAAAAAAAATTGCACTTCCGTAAAACTCTTCTTTAGTCTTTATTTTTAGGCACTGAGGTTCTAATTTGATCCCAAGGGATTATTTTTCATATTTAATTTTGTTGTCCAGGAATTGAATTAACAATTATTTTTTACTTTTCTTTAGTCTTTATTTTTAGGGACTAAGGTTCTGAATTTGATCCCAAGGGATTATATTTCATATTTAATCCCGTTGTCAAGGAATTGAATTAATTAATCCCTGTTTTCAAGTAAATAAGTGCTATTTGTTATAGAGGGTATCTACGGTAAAAATATAAATATTTGTTAAAAAGTTTACTATGAAAATTACGCACCACTACTGCGCCTAGCATAATTTAATCGAAGTAGTTTTGTGTCAGATGATATATGAAGAGCATGTGGCAATTTTGAGAGTTTCTGCTAGAAGACACCGCATAATCCCAACAACAATCACGTTCGAGTGTTCGACAGATGCATCCCCCGTTCCCTCCACAGAAGAGGCGACTCAATACCGCGCTGATTGTCGAAACACGGAACAGGAACACAACATTTCCATTGCGTACGCGTGTCGCGTGAACTGTTGTCAAACACCACAGCCTACTACGCGTTTATATGCTAGTGCTGTATCATGTAAGATGTGGCCAAATTAAATTTATAATACGTACATGTACCAAAAGGTGGCAATGGAATACTAAATGGAGAGAGAGTACTGGGATGTGTGATAGAGCTGGGAAAGATGCACAGATTTGTGGCAAAACAGAAAAATAAGTTTTTCGTTTTCGATATTTTTAACATTTAAACCCAAAGCATATTCCATATTTATTTCAAGTTTCGGATGGAATTTCTATTCAAGCGCATTTACTAAACGAAACTTGAAAACTTGAACATATCTACCTAACGATCTCACTTTTTAAGCAAGAGATTCGTTTACCTTCTAAAATCCACCTTAAAATGTACTAACATGGTAAGGGTTTTGTGGGTACTACAAGAATGGTAAAATTTTATTTCAACAAGGACATAAGTATTTACATTATAAGTGAGGTAGGGTTAATTTTACAACGCTAGGTTAATAATATTAAAGTACGACGAGAAGAGGAGTGCTTGAATAAAACCGATCGTTATACAAATACCTAACGAACACATTATATATTATATTTTTTTGGCCGACATACCTATTTATTTAAAATATTGTATTTTCTATGAAGTTAAGTGAGATGCATTTGACATTTGCACTAAAATTTTCTTTTGTCAAGTAGCCTTGAAACAACTGCTCTGAGATGTCGCCAGTAAAAATCTCCTTTAAAATTAATCTGTTTTACTTATTTCAGCTCTATTTAAGTTATCTTATTACTTAATGGCATATTAAGGAGGTTGGTGACCGTTTATTAAAATGATGATGAGAGGCTGAAATTTATACAGTGCCTTCATTTCACTATTTAGATTCTAAAATTTTTTTTTTTAAATTTTCGTCTATCCGGTTTTTGAGTAATTAAATGTTGAAATTCGCTCGTTTTACATGGACTCTTATGGCAATTCACTAAATTTTTGTTTAAACTATATGATAAAATGATGAAAAATTCACAGAACTTGTATTAATATTTCCAATAAACCTTTAAAAATAAGTTCTTGAAGATTTTGTGTACTTTGTCTAAACCATTTGCAAGTTATTTAAAAAAAATGTAAGCACGTCAGCATTTTTTATTAGGGAATTAGTAATTATTGAAAAAATAAATATCACAGCAATGCAATGACATCAGCCAACGTGCGTTGAGGCGTTGAGCTAATTTTGTTTTACATTATCAAAAATATTTTTATTTTCATATCCTCCCTCTAAGGCTAATGTCTGGGTACGCCACTGCAGGCGTCCCCAACCTCCTTAAAGAAATAAAATTCGCCAACGATGTGTGATAACTGATGACTGATGAACCACCAATGTGATTGTTATGTTTACAGTTCCGGAGGCCAAAATATAATTAAAGGTTCAATAAATAGTCGTGACTTTTTAAAATTTTAATAAAATTTTCAACTTCAAAATGACATTGCATAAATGGGATGCGGTAAAGTACAAGTTTCGGGCTGGTTTTGGGCATCCGTAGTAGTAAGAAAGAGAATAAAAAAAAGTGAAATCCGGAGAATTTGGAAAAAAGCAACGGGCCGCTTAACAAGAAATCATTCTAAAAATATTTTTCTTTATTTCGTTTAGTAGGTATAGTGAATTGCCAGCAATATAAGAAGTTAATAATAATAATAATTAGAAATAGTCTGACCCTGACTCGGGGATAAATCAAACTGCACGAGCGCTTCGAATGTTAAATTTTAGAGACGATACTTTAAAATAAAATATATTTTTTATAAGTAAATGATACTTTTGAAACGAGTTCCCGTATTCTTTCAAATTTGATATTATCTTTTGACTTAGAAGACTGTGTTAACCGGCAGCACAAAGACCAGTATATACGTCACCGTAAGACGTCGTAAAATTACCAGTCAAATTTAGATTTCATTATGGTATTGTCTACATTAAGGTATACGTATTCACCAAAGCAACATAGAGCAACTTTTGTGTTGGTGTACGTGTATACTGCCGTTGGTTTCAAAGGATCGAAGCAAGAAGCAACATAAATAAAAAATAATTATATCTCTAAAGCAACAAAAAGATACCCGTGTTTCAGTTTTGTTCCTGGTAAACGAATAGACGGAACAGAGTGTCTCCATTCAGTCAACAAAATCCAAAGATGTTCGAAAAACAAGACGAAAACAAAATTTCCAAAAATTGTATTCATACATTCATTGAATTTATTATTTATTTGTGAATATATATTTTTATATGCAAATATGGCTAATGTTGCTACAACAAATGTTGAACGTCAATCTTCTCCAAAATCAAATATGAAAAACGAGAAAAAGAAGGAAGATCGGCCAAAAGCTACACATTCTACAATTATTGCTGTTGGTGAATAATGCGATTCAAAACTTACAGGCTATTAAAAATTTATTTCTGCTAAATACAAGATTGAAAATGAAGTTTGTCTTAGCCCAGCAGCAACAGCAGCAAACATTATTTGGAAACTTTTGTAAGTCTCAATTAACTGAATTTACAAATCGTGCCCTAAGTATTATTTGCGACCTATTCCACTGAAACCTGGGATGTTTAATTTCTTTAAAAAATAACCTGTTCCCACCAAAATAGCAAAACGTTGAGACTAAAATTTGTTTACACTTGTTCTTACTTTGTCTTTGATGTTTGTCACATCCAACAGAAACATGGAAAATACATAATTTTATTTTTGTTGCTGCAACAAGGAGCAACTTGTAGGAACTTACAAAAACATTTAGATAAACATGCTACAGAGTTATGACATGGCACTCTATAGACCTGACTTACCTAGCAGATGTGTTAATTATAATTATTTGGATTTCCCTAACTAAGAACAAAAACATTGCAACAATGATGTATAATTAATATTTTGTGATGGACAAGTCGTCATTGGTTTTATGTAATCTATTAAAAATTTCCCAACCAAACGGTTTTTTGGTTGTTCAATTATATACACACTTTATACAACTAATAACAAAATAGAATAAGTCATATGATATTTTTCTTCTATACAATCTATCCACTTATCTAAAAATATTTTTAAAGAAATCTAGAAAGCATAGGTACCAGGCAATATCACATTAATAACTGCAGTTATTAATGATAAAAACTATTATTTTATTTATAAAATTTTGAGACATACCCAGTATCATCCTCATAGTGAAGAACAACAATCGTAGTGAAATTCAGTCTTACCTGAAACAAAACAAACGTAACAATTAGTACACATAATACAAGCAGGGTCGGACTGACATCATTTGGCCCAGTAGGGAACAATTATAATTTGGCCCCCTAACTCAATTTCCAAAATATCAATAATTTTCGGGGTGTAAAGAAATTATCAACCCACGTATTCCTACAGCTTGGAATTACTGTAAGATAATGTGTCGTATTATAAATGCTGAGTAAAAGTGTAACAAAGTGTAATCTATTTTTTCTTATTCAAGGTCAAATGCCTTATAATTGAAAGTTACTTCCTATATAGGTACCCCATTGTATATGTACCATGTGCCTTACTTAAAATATAGAAACATAATTTTTTAAATAGGTAAAAAACACAAAAAACAATGTTTCAGTTTGCAATTTGGCCCAGTCAGAAATTGCCGACTTGCCAACCTGGCTAGTACGACACTGAATACAAGTTCATCTTTACACTTATAAGGTAGGTATAACAAATTAATACTACTTATTATTATACATGTAAACCGTTGGCACCAGAGGTAAAAGTAGAATTATTATTTCAAAGATGTTATTTTCCCCAAGTGTAGGTACTCAAAAAATGTGATAATTAGAAAATTAGCCTATTTATAAGAAATATTTACCTATACCTCCCTAGTTACAGTATATCAAAATTTTAAATTAAATACATCTTTACATGGTTTCCATCGACAGACAATAACCAATTTAATTGAAAATCATGATTAAGTTCAGCCACAGGTAGCGCAACACGGGGCGCGTTCATATGTAATCAAGTATTTAACCCTTTTACTACGGATATAGTATATTGGAAAAATTGGTCTTTTTAACGCAAAAAATCAATGCGGTACTTATGTTATGTTAAAAATGGTTTAGGTCCACCCCAATAGAGGTTCTGGCGCTAACTTAAAATAAAAAATTGTACAAATAAGAAAATTATTATAATATTAATACAACATAATAAGTAGGTATCGTTAAAAATAAACTTATTTCTGAAAATTTATTGCCAGTACGTCGTACCGGCTCTATTTTTCACCGGCCTACTTTCACCACAAAGTAACGTTATAATAAAGAAATAAAAATTAATATGGTAATATGGAGAAGAGACAGTTGATTATGAATGAAAACGCATTTCGCATGACTTATCAAAGGTAGGTACGTAATATAGTTAAGTTAGCTGAATACAGAGTTCTGCAGGTGAGTTAAAATCCAGTTTGTATGCTTTGACTACTTGTCTTTGTAATCAAATGAAAACAGTTAGGAGTGTATTAGTGTGCTTATTAATTAGCTAAAGCAAAGTCATTATGTGTTCATCAGCCAAGAAGTAATGTAACTATAATTAAAAGTGTAAATATTAAATTTATTTGAAAACAAAAAGAAAGAAACACTATGTACATACCACTTCATTTTTATTCTGATAGAACACACGTGATTATCTATCGAACTTACAAAAAACAAGTATTTTATCCTCTGTCCTCTCATGTGTTTGCATATCTTACAAAAATGAACACATTTGTCTAATAAAATCATTTATTCGAAAATTGAGTAAATAAAATTAAATATAAATATACAAGTAACTAGTACTCTGTTTAGTTTTTATTAAATTTTAATGAGCAAATAAATCAACTTTAATATAGTTTGTTATCGTCATGAAAAGAATAAAATGCAAAAGAAAAATTAAGAGTAGCACCATTAAAAGTAGTTAGCTTATTAAAATTTATTAATTATAAGGACATGTCAGATTTGAAGTGTTATTAGCCGTTGTATTTATTAAGTAATTTATAATTATTTAATTAACACTGACACACATGAAAAATAAAGAATTGTATTATATTAAAAACTTTTATGGCTCTAATAAATGAACCTCGAAATTTTTAAACTTATTTTTTCCAAGAAATACCTTAACGACAAAAATGGAAAACTCAATTGAACATTTGTTAAACATAAAGCTTTAGGGCGTGTCTATGAATATGGACATACATAAACGTCACTTGTCATATTTGCTCTTACATATTCTTGCGATACTAAAGCGTTACTATCTTGCATTATATGCATGAGATTAGTGAATCGAATCAAAGTTATATTTTGTCTCGTTTTGACAGTTGTCTATCTCAAATTATTTACTTGAGCAATTCTCGCCGAACGCACAGATCGCACCGTATGAGCACATTCGAATTTGGCCAGTCAATACGGCAGGGGCAGGTAGGTTAGTTTAGGCGGGAGGCCTAACAAAAATACAACGCACGCTATCCACCGGTAAACTCTACTTGCTCAAAGAAGTAAATGGAGACAAGTTTTTGTTACGAAATACTAATTACTAAACTAAAATTTACTTAGTATTAATAAATTCAAGGTAAAAATATTTAACTGGTTTGGCAGAAGTATAAACTACATTTTTAGGCTTGTGATTTCGGAACAATGAACTCACTGATTGATTTTGTTACACGAAGGCATTGCACAAGATTGGATTTATAATTTCAAGCTTGTGATTTCGGAAGTCTGAATGGACCTTAACTCTTAGATTCAACTGTTGGAATTACCTACCAGAAAAGTGTACATTATTAAAATGTCTTTAAAAGCGTGCATATAGCGTACAAATATTTTATTACGAAAACGCGTATGTACGTTGGCAACCCTAACTGTGCCCCATCTTCCACATAACAAATCAATCACAATAAAATGTTCCTATAATCTTCCTTTAGCTCACATTCCATCAGATTGAATCCCTCTATCCTCTAAAACCAACATTAGAATCCAGCAGTAACTTGATTATCCCGTAACGAATTTGGTTGATCCTCTACGTCTATGCAGAATCTCCGAATCTGTCTGGTCTATAGCGTCAATTAGTCGACAAACCGGCGCTGCTGGCAGAGCACCAGCACCAGCACACATCGCTACAAAGTCCTCGAGTGGTTAGCTCTTCGCTTCAACAGTTCGCCTCGCAATCAGCCCACACAATAAATCGCTAATGAACGCAAACACGCATTGGGCTGGTCGGCAGAGTGTAGAGCAGAGGGATGCCCGACCGCATCAAGGGTGAAATCTGTGAAGTGATCACTTGGGGGACTTGACAGCTGGACAGCCCACTGACCTCAATGACGGATTGTTTTGTTTACAGAGCAAACATTGCCTAGGAAGGCTTATAGTGCACACCAGAAAGCTATCTCATCGACACTTACAAATTTAGCAAGTTCTGTCTATAATTGAGCGTATGGCTGGAAAAATGATTTAAGTCGACATAGGTAGTTATTTCCAAGATTGTATTTTTGCGTTCTCTGTCGACTAATGCATGCACTAAAAAATTTGATACTCTATACACCTGGAGGTCACTATTAGCAAAATAAGAATTAGGTAGTTATTCCAAATATCGACATTATGTTAAATTAGGTAGTAGACAAGCTGAAGAGAGGTTATGTTAGTGCAATGGATCTAAGTGAAGGGTCAGATTTTTCCGCTTCGGAAAGTGAATACGTTTTAACTAAGTACCAGTAGCGATGAACAAGAGTTATTAGAATATAAAAAAGAAATAAAGGAGTAAAGAAACACAATTTTTTACAGCCTTTCAAATAACTTTTTTAATCGTCCATATTTTTTGTTTTCTTAGTATTTTAAGTAAGTATATTAAACTGTCATCATAATTAGCTGAATGATATTTAGGACTTATAATAGTAAATTTAAAAATTCATGTAGGTACGAGTATACCAAATATTTGGAAAAACTACCTATCTCGATATTTGTATTAAATTTATTTAATCATCCAGAAGTAAACAGTTTTTTTTGTTTTACTTTTTGAGTTAGGGAGTTATTCCAGCCATTCCCTCAATTTTAGCACTAATTCCAGAGATATTTGTAAGTGTAATTATTAATAATTACCGCCTTTTCTCATGAAATTACAATTACAACATTGACATTTTTTTCGTTATTTACCATGATTTTCCGTTTTCTGTTTTCTTCTTTGATTAATTTTTACGGAAATGTCTTTGGCATCAGAAAATAAAAATTCATTCATTGGAAGTAGCATCATAGTAGTTTTGAATTTTAGAAAATAAATGCATATTCAATGGAATTGGAAATTGACAAGATAATGTAAAATAAAATTATTAAAGAAACAAATGATTAAAAGAAATAAAATAAAAATATCAAAAGTACCTACCGTGAATCTTATTTCTATAAAAAATAAAAGGTAATTGTAATTTTTGTAATTAGTTCTTGTAATTCATTTACAATATTTTCATATATTTTGAGTTTTGTTCGAAAGTAATGTTATTAACTATTGTAAGTAATTTAATTAACATTAAGGCTTTGATTACAAAAAAAATTAATATTTTTGAAATAATTTTCCATCGCCCATCGCACAAAATGTAAATTGTATTAAAAATATTAATTCTATCAATTGGAGATTTTATCCCAAAGTGAATTTTTTTTAAAACAGAATAATTAATTACTTTTATAATAGACCATATAATAATACCAAAATAAAATTTAAATTGAAAGGGATAAACACAAACTCCAAAGCTGATCACGTCATTATATTAATGCAATATGCAATATTGGACAATGACAATAGTAAATATAATTAATTAGTGGTAATATTAAAATGAAAAAATTCTATACACAATAATTACAAGCAATTATCATTATTGTTTAATCATAATACCAAACCAGATATAACACAGAAATGAAATAAAATTTAAATTGAAAGGGATAAAACACAATTTCCAAAGCTGATCACGTCGTTATAATGTATTAATGACAAATGTAATATTGGACAATAGTAAATATATTTAAATTGTAGTAATATTAAAGTAGATATTTCTAGATGTGCCTATTCTACTATTTTCCACGTTTAATCTGCATTACTAATTTGTTAAAAAATTTATTACATAAATTCATTTTATGCCTGGCATTTGAATCACTGCAACTGCCACATTTTGAAGTATCAATAAAACAAATATTTCAGTTGTAATTTTAAACCAATCAAAATTCAAGACTTCACTCGTTATCATTCTATATTTATAGGCAAAAATAAACCTGCGGAACTTTTTGAAACTATTGTTATAATTAATAAAAACAATAACAAAATGTACCAACAATGTTTTTCGGCGATTACTGCACGTACAAAAGACCGTATTAGATATTAGGATACTTCATTTTTATTTGATCGTGGAAAAGTTTTTAACGTCAAAATTAAAATAGAAAATTTTGACTACTTGTTAAGTTGTTAAATTATATGAAATATGAAGCACGTCTAAGTTAGATTTTAATGACAAAGTAAAATAAACTAGATCTTATAGTTTACGAACTTTTCCTATATTTATGATGCCTACTGTTAGATCAAATATCAAGCATATATCTGGAAGCTCAGGATCACGCTTTCGTTATAAGTAAAGAAAATATAACCAAACATGCTTACTAAGGAGCAGTAACACGTCGATGGAATTCTTCCACCTCAGACACTCACATCACACATCAATCTCAACATTATGCATGATTCAAACATTCGTATCTCGATGGCGATCTGGTTAGGGTCCCTCCATCCAGCCCAAAGCTGCTCGCTTCATTGTTGAAAATCTAACTAGGATTATTACAGCCCATAGCTGCTCGCTTTATTGTTGGCAATCTGACTAGGGTTACTACAACACATTAACACATAGCTGCTCGATGTATCGTTGGCGGCCAACCACGGTCAGCATAAACAACATCTCAACTCTAATCACACTTCACACATCATATACCCTGTTTGAAATAACGGAAGAATTTTGACAGTTAGATTTTTGTGATTCTATTGGTTGCTACGTGCTGTTGTCAAGACCTATTTACAAAAACACATTTCAAATATATACTGGATGTTTCTATACCTCTGCACGAACCTGTAATAGGTTATATATTTTGATATACTGATCACAGAAAAAATATTTTTTTCAAAATTCGCAAAAATCAGAACAGTGAAAATATTAGTGCTACTAGTTTGAACGTCTAATTAACTGTTTATTTATTATTTATAAAATTAAATTATAATTTTAAATAATACTCTCATACTATTTACAAATACTTACGTAATAATTACCTAATAAATAAACAGTTAAATGGACTTTCAAACACTACCCTTATTTTTCCGAATTTTAAAAAACATATTTTCTTTCTATACTCAGTATATCAAATTATATAACCTATTAAAGTTTCGTGTAGAGGTATAGAAACACCCTGTATAAATTATAATTTTACCTAGCTATTTTTATGTGTTATTCTCTTAGAGCTTCTTTTAAACATGGAAAATGTTTTGGTGTATAGCAAACGCCTAAATCACGCCCCAATTAACTGTAAAAATTCTTTCGTTATTTCAAACAGGGTATAGACACACACGGCTGAACTCACCCGGTCAGATCAACACGGATTATTCCAGCAATCTCATCAGATCTATTTCACTCAACTACACTTTACTGATTTAGGATCTGTTCTACTCGAACACTACCATTAGACTAATATCTAAGAGGCTAGCTAATAACTTTTATTGTCCCAAAGATTTGTTTGCAATACTCTCATTAAAATAACATCTCGTAACATACCTACTTATAATATTTTTTATAGTTCGTGAAGTAGGTAATACAGAAAACAATAATTTATCTGTAGATTTACTTGTTAAAATTATTATTATAATTCCCGCATAGAAACGTCTACGTTTACGTACAAATATTCGTAATTTTACAAATAAGTAGTTCATACCTCTATAATTATTTAAAATGTATAAAATTGTCTCTTAGTCGATGTGACAATGACGTGTTGGTAAAACTAAATGAAGTCAGTGAATTCGGTGAGGCAAGTTGAGAGAGAAACAGAGTTATGGAGTATAGCATTTGGGGAATAGGTTTACCTATCACTGTCTAACTCTTGTAGAACATGGGCAAAATACTTCCGTTTTTAAAAATACAAACTTGCCTAAGCGACTCTAACGTGCGCGTCTTTTCCAGGTACGTAGTTCACTGAATAAAGATCATGTAAATTTTTTTCAAAGTGTTAAATGTGTTGTTCTAAAGTCCTAATTAATTGTAAATTAAAATAAGTGAACTATTCCCAATTTGCCTCATTAATTAAGTGATATATAGGTAGTGTAGGTGTACTACACAGTTTTTACCTACAAGACCTCTTCTTTGTAAGTTCAAACTTAAATTTTTTAAGTGTTAAATGTGTTGTTGTAATGTCTTAATTAATTTAAAATTAAAATAAGTGAACTATTCCCAATTTGCCTCATTAATTAAATTTAGGTGTACTATACAGTTTTTACCGATAAGACATCTTCTTTGTAAGGTCAAACTTTAAATCGAAAAAGCTTGGTTTGGCGAGATTCCAACTCTGTTGACGTATTCCGCCATATCTGTAGTATCATGTATCAACACGTCCGTCCGCCATCGTCGTCCAATGTCTACACCACTACACCATCCCCGAATAAATCACAAGTTGGTAAAATCCGCAAAGCTTTGTTTTTACAGTTGAATCCACAAGCAAATTGGAATAGTTTTGTGGGAATCGATATTCTGAACGAACTGTCAAGAGCAGTTTATAGGGACGTCAGTCCTTGCGTGCGAAATGTCGGATCACGGATCACGAATTCACGATTCATTGTGGCGACGTTGCCAATCGGTACCGCGTGAATAAATTCCCCAGAATCAAAACTTTACTAATCCTGTTCACGGAACGTTAAATGTTACTTGTTTTATCATTTCAAACAATGCAGCGTTGTTTATTTTTAACGTACGTACATGCATGATGTTAAATTTTAATAATGCATTTACTTATTTATGTTTACTGTAAACTTGAGGGCTTTGTCTTGTAATTCTAAACAACATAAGGATTTGCAAGTGCAAAGAGGAAGTATGTGCACACGTAGAGAAAAGGCTTCCTTCACGTTTTAAAAGTATTAAATCTAGTAGTAGTATGAATTGCGAAAATGTGTTCTTTTTATCTACATTCAGTTAAACGTCGAAAACTCGATTTTCAGCAAAAAAATTCTAGTTATCAAAAAATTGGAATTATCGAAGTTCGAGTTCTACCTATAAGTTCGATTGTTTCGAGATTTCTCGAATAGACACGTTTTCCTATTCGCAACTTTTGGAACATGCATATTTCAAATCAGAACTAATCCCACTATCGAATTACTGTTAATTGACTAACAAACAAAATTATAAAATTTTAATTTTTTTATGACTTTTAGCTTTCCATAAATAATATCTCGAAAACGGTAAGACGAACTAGATAGATTTTCCATTGAATTCCTCGCGTCAAATTCACTTATTCAAATATAACTATAGACTTTATTGAACTGCATTCTTAAAATTTTCCAAATATCTGCTTATTTTTTAACGGCGAACTTTTAGAAATCCACGACTTGTTTTGAAAATCACATGACACAAATAACAGCCAATGGAAGAATTATTAATTACAATAATAGTAACCATGGTTATATAAAAATTTTGCGGAAATATTTTATTAATTACCTAATTAATAAATTAAAAAATTACTTTTCTGTCATATATCAGTTTAATATTAAATTAAAAATTGAGTGTAAGTAAGCAATTAATAAAGTAAAGTTTCTATTGTAAAAATAATTCAAAAATAGAGTGGCGGTGTGATTGCGATTTTCTTACCGAATATGCACTCTTGCATTATTTCATGTCCAGGAATTTTTTATCGTGCATTCCAACAACGTAATTAGCTCTCTTGTACCACTTGAGCTAATTAAGATGTTGTTGGAAAGATCTCAAAAAATATCCGAAAGAATTAATGCACATGACATTATTAGTGACAATTAATTACATACTATATTTCTACATGCATTTCATAGCCCATACTCATACTCATGTACCTTCTTTGCATTTAGATAAAACATTTTAAGAAGAGTTTGTGTTCATCTTCTGTTCAAGACACAATACGGCGACTGAAATCCAAATCACTTCGCTTGAGAAATTTCTCCGCTCTTCGAAAAGAACAAGGAAAATGTGATATGAATGCATGACTGCGAAAATATATGTGTGAAATTGACAGATCGAGTGAAAAGCAAATGAATTGTTATGATTGAATACTTACCGAAGAAATGTATAAGATTGAAACTGACGTATGAAAGTAAATGAACCGAAAGAGATACGTCGCGAGCAGCCAACTTAAAACGAGATCGACATACTTTTATTTCGAAAGATTTCCAATTATTGTACAAAAATAAATGTTCCTGTCAATTATATAAGTAGAATACAACGTTTCAAATAATAAGAATGCCAAGTGTAAAATATTCACAGAACTTTTAAACATCACATTTAAAAAAATTAAATTAAATTTATCGTGTTATGTGACATGTAAAACGAATCTAAAAAGAGTTTCAAATGAATAAAAATTAAAATGTTGTTTTTCAGCTTTTTTCAAATAAAGATGTAGTTGTAATAAAAAATGGCGTGTGTCACAGGTGTATAAGTGTTTTTAAAGTAGGTAGTACTAAGCGACGTTAAAATTACTCTGCTTCGCGTCGTGCTCTTATATCCGTCATACGTGCTTCAAAAGCTTATACACTGGTATAATATAGTATCTACTATTTTTTCGAAGCAATTGTTTAACAAACGCATAGCAACCGTTCAACAAATGGCATAACAACATAATTTGACGATGATATATATGAAAATATTGAAAATAATCACTAAATTAATATTCATTAATAACAATAAGCGAAAAATGTGTTTAACATGGCTAAAAATATAGATTTATTGCATAAGCTAGATTCATAGTCTCGGCTGCGTCTCGTCTATACTATACTATACTATATAACTCGATAGCCACGACAGTAAATCTGATGATATTTTTATAATAAATAACAAATTTTGAGACCGTGCTTGAAAAGGATTATTTATTTCCAGCCAATAATAGTGATAGTTTGATTATGATAATATAGTACCTAAACTCGGATATTAATTCAGGATTAGTAGGTATATTGAATGATTAATTAATTCTATAAGATTAATTTGAAATAGCAACTATGCAAACCATGATTTATTTTAATGATTTATGGGAACATCAGAATTTTATGATTGTTTAATGCTACAGTATACAAGAAATTCTATTATTGACCTGAAACTGCCTGCAACCATTAAATAATTTTTATAATGGCTGAAAAGCCGATTAGGGATTTTAAATTTTTTCACACATCACAAAACTGAAAACAAACATAAAATGAATGTATTGTCGATAAAAACAATTATTACCCTGCAGTATTGTAACAGATAACAATATTTCTTATCTTATCTTATCTTATATATATATATATATATATATATATATATATATATATATATATATATATATATATATATATATATATAGATAACCACTGGAGAAATTATTTAGATAATAGATAAAAGATAAATAATTGCTATCTAGATAATTATTAGATAATTTATAGATAGCGAGCCGATAGCGTTGCAAAATTGTGTACAGTTTGATTACCATTGAATTCAATTAAAATTACATATAAAAATTTGTTATAATTTTACTAAAATTATTATCTAGATTATATTATAATTTTATCTAAGATAATATAATAATAAATAAGAAAAAATATCTAGATAAGTTACAACACTGATATCCTGTTTCTGTTAAACAAAATAATAATAGAAAGAACCAGTATTATATTCGAATAGAAAACCTAGAAATTTCCAATAAGTCTCAATGGAACTAGATTCATTACAATTACCGATTTATCAATCACTCCTCCACTAACCACACAATTTATTCGCCTTACAATTCACTTTAGAACACTCATTGACGCCATCAATAACTTGAGCGTTCAGCGGTCCCATGGAAGTCGGTGATTGAAACAGGAAGAAGACTGCAGTAGTTCATTAATGTAGTGCAATCTCGATCTCTGCGCGCAGTACAAACGGTTTACGGACACGCATTGTTGATAATTACGCCATTTACGCCAGATTGTTACGAAAACCACGGCCAGGGATCATCAATTGCTGTATTATTCAAAGATCAAAGCTTTGATTGCAACGAATACCAGGCTTGATCAGCTGATACGAAGGCGTTGATGGTGAAAGCGGTTGGGATAATCAAACGAAACAAATACCTGACCTTACACATTTAAGGTTTTAGCAAAGCTATGTTACCGTTAATTATTATATACTATTTCAGTTAAGGGTATCGACTCCACGTAGCTCAATACCGCGTTTGTCTTATGGTAACCCAAGTAACATCAAATACCAGAAAACAATGTTGTATCGACGTCATAAAGTTGGTCTCTGTATATGTGTAACGTCTTTAATCGACGTCAAGTTGACATATGAAAATAACGTCTTTAATCTAATGAAAATATGACGATTTTCATGCAATTTAATTAAAAAATAAATAAAATACTGACTTATTTGTTATTTTTAATTTAACATTATTCGTTTGTATTTAGTCGATATTTAGTATTTAGAAGTAGAATCTTTAGAATTTGACAAATTTTTATTTTATCTGGATCTTGCTGGATTTGAACATGGATCTTCGGGATGGTGTCCTACGTTGCTAACCGCTCGGCCAATCTGACATTATAATTTGATGTTATGAAATATCCGAGGAAATATCAATATAAAGAGAATAGTAGTAGTATTAATTTAGTATAGTTATAAATAATATAGATTATAAGATTAGGTATATTATAATGCATGTAAACATTCGCCTAAAATACGTAAAAGCAGTCTACCTATTTAGAAAATGCTCACAAAGTTTTACTAATACAGCAAAATTTCATAAACTTATTTACAGACGAAAAAATTGAACTAGGTTTATTCCTTCAAACGTAAGAGGAACGCAAATGCAATTGATAACGTAAAAAGATGAATGAGTGCGAGAGGTACTAAGCATTCATATTGAAGTAAAGTAAGCAGCAATGTAAAAGACGCAAAGCAAAAGTTGGCAAAGTTTTGCGTGAGCTTCTTACCTCTGGTCAATCAAAATTAAGAAATTTTTATATTTGTGCAAAAATTAACATTACCTACCTTTAAAATTTTGTCATTAATTTATTTTAGCAATTACAATTATACACTATCAGGTACTGCGTAACCATAGCCTGTATTATTTATTTGATAGTGCATAAAAATGCAAAATTATCGATTTCGTGCATACTTTTCTGCATATTTGCTATTAGTATTATGTATTACTATTTTGATAGTATTTTAATAAAAATAAAAAAGTTCAATTTATAATGTTGGTAAGTTGGTACCACTGGTCGAATAAATCTCATTAACGAACTTTAAGTTAAGAAAATTCCAACGCGTTTTTAAGTTATCCAACATACAAATAGACTAACAGACCCACAGACTTACAGATATATTTGCCCGAGAGCTTTAATTTGATACCACGCTCAATAGTATTTTAATAAAAATTTTAAAAATGCAGCTAAAAGCTTAAATATAAAATTTTTGTTTAACATTCCAACGCGTTCTCAAGTTATCGTGCCTACGGACAGATCGACAGACATACAGACACAGACAGACGGACAAACAAACAGAGGGACAAACAGACAGACAGACCGACTATTTTTAAATTATGTTTTTTGGATTCAGTAGGATCTAAAACGTGAAGATTCACCAAAATTTCGAAATGTCAAAAAATCACGATCACAATACATTATTACATAGGTCGGGGCAGTAAATATCGGTAAAATTGACTTATTTCCTTTTACCCTAACCGTCCAACTATATTGTTCAAGTTCTATAAATTTCTAAATTAAAAAAGTAACCTACATTTTACATACATTAGTATTTATTATAACACTGCACTAAATTTTATAAATGTTTACATTACGATTATTTAGATATTCTATTACAAAGTTGTATATCACAAAAATCTACATATTTCCAATTAATTCTTGAAATATAAATTCGTAGAAATCTAGATGTAGTAACTGTTGATAACCCATGACGATGACGATGAATAATTTTATAAAATATAAAAGGATATTACTTCTTATACGTCGTCAGATTTAAATGCATACATAATGCATGTTTCATAAAAGCGATCCATTAACCCATTAGTGTACATCACAGGGTTTTTTGTGTGGTTCATTTTTTGTGACTAATGTACATTTTATGTTGTTATAGAATTAAATTTTGCATATTTAAATAATTTAAAAAAATATTCATAGTTACCTACTATAAGCTTTATGACATGCCAGTAAGTGCAAGTTAATCTACATAAAATATATAGAATCATATTTAGATTCAATAAAATAATAAATAATATTTTTAATAAAAATTTATAATGGTTGGTTTCCTTGTAATCTAATCCTGTTATTACGATGCAATATTTTAATATTTTTGATGGAGTTAATTTTAGTTATTTAAGGTTCGCTCGAAACCGTTTTCATATAGTCATTTTTATGCACTTTATATCTGCATAAATTTTTGCAAATGGGAACAAGCAATAGGTATAAATAATATATCAAAAGAATCATTATAGTTTCTAGATTGTCTTATTCTAAATAAAAAATAACTGAAAATAAATATAAATTGCAGTAGAAATGAAAGAAGAGGGAGCAAAATTCATCAAATTGCAATGAACTTTATGCAAAATGAACTATTGTTACAGACAATATTTTTAGATGTAATGAAAACTTCTTGACTGGATGATGAGATAAGGAAGGAAAAATAAATTACTGGAAGTCAGTCACAAGATTTGAATTATTTATTTCAACTCCAACCGGTTTCTACCCACATGGGTCATCTTCAGGGAGTGAAAGTCATAACAAATATTGTATCATAGAATTAATTGTAAAACACATTTAAAAACAAAAATATTACATTTTTAGAATAAGACAATTAGGAATATTATATATATATATATATATTTTCATTGTGTAACATAATTTTCATTGTAGGTTACATCGTTTATCCCAAAAACTGTTGCCGGGTTTAAGATGGTCGCATTTGCCCCCAAAGGAAATCGATCGGGCATATGATTTATATCATTTGTATCCAAAATTAGAATTTTTGGTACAAATGTTAGCCCCCGGCCCCACTCCCTCCGTAGAAATAGCCAAAAACGTGTTTGTTTTACAATTTATTCTACTCGTATATCTTTTTACATCTCGCCTCATATTCTATAAGAGAGGTATTGTGACGGATCTAAATTTTCGAGTGTGAGTTTTTGGCAGATAAGCACATTTTACGGTCTCTAGAATACGAATTACACATTTTTGAGATGATGTCTGTATGTGTGTGTGTGTGCGTGTGTGTGTGTGCGTTTGTTCGTTTATATGTTACATTTTTTTCGGAAACGATAACTCCAAAAAACGAACGTACGTCCACGCCAACCGTAAAAATGCTCAAGTCAGTACGCGGTTTAAGGAGGTTGGGGACGCCTGCAGTGGCGTACCCAGACATTAGCCTTAGAGGGAGGATATGAAAATAAAAATATTTTTGATAATGTAAAACAAAATTAGCTCAACGCCTCAACGCACGTTGGCTGATGTCATTGCATTGCTGTGATATTTATTTTTACAATAATTACTAATTCCCTAATCAAAAATGCTTGACATGCTTACATTTTTTTTAAATAACTTGCAAATGGTTTAGACAAAGTACACAAAATCTTCAAGAATTTATTTTTAAAGGTTTATTGGAAATATTAATACAAATTCTGTGAATTTTTCATCATTTTATCATATAGTTTAAACAAAAATTTAGTGAGTTGTCATAAGAGTCCATGTAAAACGAGCGAATTTCAACATTTAATTACTCAAAAACCGGATAGACGAAAATTTAAAAATAATAATTTTAGAATCTAAATAGTGAAATGAAGGCACTGTATAAATTTCAGCCTCTCATCATCCTTTTAATAAACAGTCACCAACCTCCTTAAAATGTGAGGTTTTGATACGTGGTGGTCCAAATCTGTCTGTAATGGTTAAAGCCTACAAATAAAACTGTGCATGAATGGCCAGCTAATAACACACATTCGCAACGGATTGCTAAATTCCTTTCGCCCCAAATGAAACCAACCCTGACCATCCAAGGCCTCCCACAATTAAACAGCCCTAAATAGGTTGATACGGCGGATTCCGCCAGTACAGCGTTTACTAATGACGCTTACGTTGATTGATATTTACAGAGATTTGAATGTTTGTTTGGGTGAATGGCTTCAACATTCAAACCGTACTACACACCCCGGCGGGGACAATGTTGTGCGAATAATTGTGCGCTTTGTCCCAACAGTTGATTTTGTTATTTGTTTGCGATGAAAGCGTCGGTGATTGCGCTGCGATTGTGATTGGATTGTTTGGACGAAATGTTTGTCAATACCAATACGCAATAGAGAACGCATCATAAACACAAGAAGTAAGAAAAGAATGCAACTGATTGTGTTAAATAAACAGACTACTATTCGATATTGCACAATAGAATGTTTTAAATTATTTCTATGGCCGCTCGTACATAGTTACTAGTTTTCAGTGCACATCTGTGAAATTCAATTATTGAAATAGTCAATTCCGAAACAATTCAAACAGAAAATTTTATTGGGAATTGGAAAATTGAATTTAAATATGTTGCTGTTTCATTGTTCGAGAGGACAAACAAATTGCTACAATATTTATCTATATTTTCCACTATTCATTCATATTTTAATCATCTAGCCATTAGCAATTACGGTTTCATCAAACAATTTTAGTGCGTGGAAAACTAAAAGTATTAGTGTAAAACGAAATCTTTCAATTCATTTCTAAACCGTAATTGTATATTGTAATACAAGTGTGCAAAGGGTTTCATTGAAAAACTAGTTAGCGAGTTCTCCTATCATACTAGATTTTCAATGACCCTTTTCGCAAGTGTGTTACATAAAATTTTTTCTACGAAAGTGATAAATATATCAAATTAATAAAAAAATTGGAAATTATTATCTAGAAATTCCTAGACCGAAGCAAATTCCTAGAATACTCTCGATTTTACTTTTTCTTCTATTCCACTCTTTTCCCCACTACTACGGCTGCCTGAAACCAGCCCGAAACTCGTACTTTACCACATCCTAGCAATGCAATGTCATTTTGAAGTTGAAAAATACTGTAAAAGTGTTTTCGTTGGGAGTAAACTGTTAGTTTATTATTGACTTCAAGGTAAAGTTTTTATACACATTTAATAGAGAAATAATGGATCTCAGACGTGCTTTTTTAAAATTCTTAAAATAAATTTCTATAAGGAGATCGTGTAAAGTTTGCATAAATTGGAAATTTTTATGAATTTTTCGGAATTTTTAAAATCATGTACAATTATTTTTTTTTAATTTTAAAAAGGCACACCTGTTAATTGATCCTTTAAGTATATATTTTTTGTTGATATACAATTTAAACCATTCTTGTACTGGTCAAAAAACACTCGCTATACGTTAGTACGTTTTGTTCTGGATTTTAGGGGGTAGACGGGCCTCTTCAGAAAATTTGCTGGACACAGTATGCTGATTACGTGTGTTTATTCAGAAATTTTTCTGGCAAATCATATTTTAATTTTTGTTTACATGCCAAAAATTTTGTTGATTCAGAACAACAAAATTATTTAGGTTTTTGATAATAATTAACAAACACAAAACACCCCCATTCAACTTTTAAACTTCTGTCATAAAGCCACGATCCACATTAACCAGGCGCGGATACAAGGGGGTGTAATGGGGTAATTATCCCTCCTCCTCCGAGAGAACTTTAAGTTTGGATTCAATTTCAAAGATAAACATAATGTACCTGAATCAGCTTTAAATATTATATTTAACCTGTGCACCAAAGAAGTCTTTCCTATAATTAAAACAATATTGCAAATTATTTGTAATTTGCCAATAATTAGTTGGATGCGGATTATATGCAGACAAATATGATCTAAATAAGCATGCCATATACATTGAAATAAGGCCAAAATATGCTTAATATATGCACAAAATTAAACAAATATGCAATATTTAACAAATATATGCATGCATTATGCAACATAATTTTATTCATTTTAACTTATAATTTATTTTTATAAATCAGACAAATACTACATTTTGTCAACAATGCACAAGAATATCATATAAAATAAACAAAACAACGTATAACTTCTGGAATACGACTTTTGTGCCTACCTACCTTTAAAATAATAAATTGTAAAAACTACTGTAGGTGGTATCAAATTTGAGCGAATTTTATATGTACAAAATTTATAAAAAAACATTAAAATTTTCGGTTAAAAGGTACAAAATATGCAGTTATATGCATTTTTAATAAATATATGTAAAATATATTAAAATATGCAAAAAAATTATACCATATTTTAATCTATGTTTGTATGAAATGCAAACATTTGTACAAAAATATTAATATGCACAATAATACAATATATGCAAATGCATATAATGCGCACTTTTTCATGTTTAATTTTTATTCCATAATAAACCGAAATAAATAAAAATTGTATTCCTTGATAAATGTAAAAAATAGGGGAGGGAAGGGTTGATACACATTCCGATAAAAATACCTCCACCTCCCCCCGCCACTGACATTAACGTCAAATTAACACCGTAGCCATCAACCTCAAGGGAAATAATTACTCCCCATCATCTCCTATGCATGAATTCGTCAGCATCAGCACATCACGCTCATTGTATCGCATATGCGCTGCGCATAATCATCGCCTGCTCTGATCAACGCATAACGCTACGTGTAATTGAAAACCAAATATTACCACGCACAAACAAGCGTGAAGTGATAATCAACGATATTTTGAGTTCAGTCGATATTTGCACTGCCGTGTTAGATCACAGTGCTTCATAAATAAATTACTCTAACAATTATTGCTTGTTGACCAAATGAGATACATGTATGGTTTGTGCTTTCCAGGGATGATAAAACTGATTGAATAATATATACATTATGTGGGTAGCAGTAGTAATAAAGATTTATAATTCAACACTATTGTATAATAAAAAATAAAGAAATAAATATATAAAAATTTGTAAAGAAATGTTTTAGTTCCTCTTGAATTATAGCCTACATTATGTGCTCCTTAAATAATATACTATTAATTATTATGGTTCTTATTTAGTTGATTTAAAGTTATTTAACTAACTAGTGTATTAATGAGAGCGATTAATAATTGAGACATTTTAACGCGTGAGAGAAGCTAACGGCGCGTAAATTGTCGAGAATATTAATCACCTATTAACACATGAGTTAGTTACAATATTTTTCCGTTGATTATACCTTTTTAATTTAGAGAAAAACTAATTTTATTTCATGACAAATATGTTAGGTTAATAACAATAATTAATATTGCTGAGCATCAATATTTCCTAAATATTTATTAGCTACAATTATTGTCCAAATCATTTCATTTTATTCTATTTACCATTTTTTACAACTTACGGCTAGCTAATATAACTACCTACATTACATGTATTGAACATATTCAACAAAAAATCGTTCATTAATAAAAAATCAGGCATTAATAGGGGTCATTCTGTATGACTTTTTGACATTAATGATACTCATTAATAAACGATGAACGGAAAATTACTATTACTGTTTCATTTTACACCTCATTGACTTTTTGGCTAGTGATGCTGCCAACATTAAGGGTATGTTCCAAAATTAAACCATGTTTACCGTGGTGTTATGTTACGGTACTTCTTTGGTGTGAAACTCTTCCGTCAAATTTTGACATTTAGGTTACAATATATATTTGAAATGGAACCGCACAAGTCACAATATATGGGTACTTTTTCATCCTTAAATAGAAGTACAATAATAATATTACTTAGCAGGTTTACTCCCTAAACAAGTAAATGAATAAAAAATTCGATTTATACAATATTTTTATTAAAAAAAGTCACAATTCTCATTATAAAGTGTACACAAAAAAATATAGGAGATTAACTCAACGCTACAGTTTTGAAAAGTGGTAAATTGTTGAGATGTAAAATGGAATTTTATTTAATAACAGAGGGGCATCAATCTTATCTTTTAACAAATTAATTAAAGTGTTAAGTGCGATGTGATTATGTTTGCTACTTATGGACTCAATATTAAAATGAGTTACCTAGTAGAATATGTTGATCAATATCTCTTTCAAGTACGACATTCCTTAAACCACAAGAATTTGATAAAACGTCGCTGCACATTTTCATGCATGTTTTTGTAAGTAAATAATGAAGAGTACCAAATTAAAATGCCGTATTCTTACTTGAATCTAATGTAGACCAAGTACAAAATTTTAACACTATTAAACTGTCTGTACATGTTTACATACAATTTCGAATAGATAAATCCGTTCGTATCTAATCATTTTTCCTACAGAGAAAAATCATCCATTCAACATCAAAACAAATCAACGTGTACGTCAAAAACAAAACAAACCAACGTTTTTATCTTAAAACTATGAAATCGCGATACACAAATACAAATTTGCCTCAAAAATATCGTGCTCTCCAGCACCGTAGTAACGAATGTTTGAAAATTTACCGCCGTTTTCAGTTACCGCGTTCCAAATTAGTACTTACATCCTTAAAAATTACTATGGTACATATGGTATAATTTTGGAACATACCCTAATTTTTTTTCTGACAAATTCGAAACAAAAAAGAACATCTTTGAAACCACTGGAAACTGGATTGGAGATTGCATAATAGATAATTCACTAATAATGAATGGAATAAAATTAAATTTAAATTAATTTTGCAATGCCAAAAATTACTTGTATAGTTAAAATAAGGCAAAATGAAAATTATATTGCGACTTTTGAAAAAATTCTTCCAGTTCGTTATCATTAAGTTACTAACGAAATTAAAATATATGCATGATTTTGAATCATCCTGTACATAGCAATAATGAAGGCAATTAAATTTGTTCACATAGCCCATTGACCCAAAATATTGACAAACTGAAGATAGAATTATTATAAAACGCTCATATATCAAATAATGATACCTACTGTGGCAAATAGTAAACATATATCACGCTGTGCATTAACATATAAATTATGGAATATTGATGGAAAATGCCGAAATTATTTAAAAGAATCCTATGTGTCATGCATATATAGTTTGTTTGCTGAATAATTTGAATTTTCTGTTTGCATATTCAAACATGAATTTAATGAAATATGCAGTTCAGATTACAAACTATTTTTCCGGATCATATCCATGTAAATACTGTGCACGTGCATGAATGCGCATAAAATTTTACTGATTTTAGAAATTTTTTTAATAGAACATAGAGACGACAAATTTTTAAATGTCATGAAAGAAATTGCGAATTTATCATTCAAAACAAATTGTTCAATAATACAAAAAAATCCGAAAAATTACCTATTAGCAAGAAATGAGTTTTAGAAAAAGGCAGTAGTGTTTTCCGAATTTTTTCTTTCTTTTATGTGGAACTGCTCTCAACTGTCATCTTTGCAGTAGAAATAATATACCTACTTTATCTACGACCATTAAATAATGCATTCATTATGCAGGTAACTTTAGTAAAATATACCCCTCCATAATTCAACACTATTGTATAATGAGTCCATTATTCAACACAACTGTTATCTGTCATTAGGTACATCAAAATGTGAGGTTATGTTAATAAAAATATGTAAAGAATTGTTTTATTTAAAAAGTTGTTGATAAAACGTCGTATTTAACTCGTACGTAATGGCAATAATACACTCGCCTTTAGCTCGTGCATAAACTGTCATCCTCTTGAATTATAGCCAGTAAGGTATCAGGGCGGATACTGGCTCACTTCAAGGTCACTCTCCCCCAGGTGACCTAGAAGCTGGCTGGCGATGTTGTCCACTTGCTAACCTATATTTCAAGGTCATTGTGACTTCCATTTCAAGGTCATTGTGACTTCCATTTCAAGGTCATTCAGACTTCCACATTTAGACTTTGAGGTTATGTAGACTTTTATTGCAAGGACATTTAAACTTCCTCTTGACGTAGCTGCTCACTCAAGGTCATTCAGACTTCCACGTAGAAAAAAACATTTAGACTTTGAGGTTATGTAGACGTTTATTGCAAGGACATTTAAACTTCCTCTTGAAGTCACAATGACCTTGAAATATAGGTCAACAAGTGGACAACATCACCAACGAGCTTCTAGGTCACCTGGGGGAGAGTGACCTTGAAGTGAGCCAGTATCCGCCCTGATACCCTACTATAGCCCACATATGTGCAAGTTAAATAATATACTATTATCAACGACTGATGTATAACATGAACATTATATGTGCGAGTTTTACTGCATGTATAAATCCCGAGGGAATAATAGTTATGATTCCCTCGTTTGCATGCAGAAAAATACTATCAATTTCTCTATGCAAATTATAATTTAGGTTAACATTACAATGTTTATGTTACCATAATATGGCGATAAAGAAAAATGACATTGAAATGTATTTATTTTATTAAAACCTTGTTATAATAAATTAGTCGTAGATAAAGTACCTATAGTATGCAACTCTTTATAATGGCTATTATTCCCGAAAATGATAAACTTCATTTTCGGGAATAATAACATCCATTATAGTTCATAACGTCGTTGTATAATATACTAAGCCCTGGATATTACTTGTTTGTACTTGTAGAAATTGCACACAAGGAAAAAATCTTCTACTTTGGGTTAATGTCGTATAAAAAGTATGAAATATCCATTTGCAACTTCTATAATGTATAATTTGACACACACCATGAAGTTTCTTCTTTAGACAAACATTTTAATGAAAAATGTGTAAATTTGCGGTAGGAAACGAGCAAATGTACTTAGAGCACATTTTTTGTTTAAGAGTAATTAGACAAGGCCATCTAGCTGTAACACCACAATATTTATGTTTGGGAACATCTTACACTGTTTAATCTACGTTATTAAATCCGCTGCAATGGCTCGTTGCGACATTAATCCCGGCCAGAAAAAAGAGCTCGGCACCAGTGAGAAGCACATAAAACGTGAGGGAAACTAGAATTGGGTTAAGAGACTATTAAAAAAGGTTCCCGGCGGGTTACAGTCGACTGTTGTACAATGTACTATGCTAGTGGAAAGGCTCAAGTTGAAAGACGTGTTACTCGGTGGTGGACAATGTTTTTCTAATAAATATACTCAATATAGGTAGTAATAACAAGAAAATATTGACCCAATGTGAATCTTTATCCTTTTCAGTACCGTATAAAGCAAAGTTCGAAAACCATTATATGCCATGAAGTATAATATACACGCAGGAGTGGACACTCCGTATCTTAGCAATACTATAGATTTGTGGCATTTTTGTTTACCCTGTGTGAGAGAGAAAGATCATTACTGGGTCAACCGTATTGGTACCCATAGGTCATAGATTCACCAAAACCTGTGTTTTTATCAAATTGTGGTTTGCTAGAATCAAGTGTTTAAAATTAAAATAGATGTACTCGTACCTATTACTATTGTTACCGAAGATAAAGAAAATACATTCTCATGTTTTCAATTTATAAATTTCATGAGTTCTAACCGTTTTAACGAAAAATTCAGTACCTAAATTAAATACTACAGGTATATTATATCATCTAAATTTGGATATATCGACAAGGTGAAATACAAAAATATAATGTAGTTATTGGTAAACAGAATTATTATTATAACTTACACTGTTATTTTGATTATAAACCAAGTTCTTAATTATGCAATTTATATTATTTATTATTTCCTGAAGAGTGTTAGTCTAGGATGTATGTCTGTAAATGGTGAGCGGGCAAATTTACATTGTCTCAATCATAAGCTTCTTTAACAGAACAACTGGGTAATCATGGAAAACAATTATTGCCTCGAGCACCAATTATTTTAAAATAGCCTCGTAAGTACGTATTTGTAATAATAATATAAAAATAGACGATGTCGATAACAATCGTTATAATTATTATGGCATGGCTTCTATAATGGAATATAAAAAGATCATTATTTTTACATGCGTAGAGTTTATTTCCTATTATAATACTATAATGATGAGAGATAAAACTACAAAAAAGTCCGGAAATCAAGAAATGCATAATTTAATATAGGTTTGATTTAATACCTACTCGTGAGGTAGTGACGACTCGTAATATTATATGGTTTAGGTCAGGGGCGCACTCAAGGGGAGGGGGGGCTCGTGGGGCCTGAGCCCCCCCCCCCCCCCAGACGACTGGACTTTTGTCAAATTTTTTCATTAAACATTTTAAACATTATGTAAGATTATTTAAGTTCACTGAAGACTAAAAAGAATCGCCTTTTTTTCTGTTTTTATGATTATCTTAAATTCAAATAGTTCAAATATACAATAATATACACTCCGTATAACGCATGTTTACCTACGATTATTGGGATATTTTAATATGAATGCGAACCTTGTGGTGAAATTTTGAACTTAAACAACGGTGCACTTGGGAGTGAAATTAAAAAGATGAAAGAAAGAACTGATACATTAAATATGAACTAAAATTAAAATATATGTTATTGGAACTAATATCAACATTTATAACTGA
Source organism: Agonum fuliginosum (assembly GCA_947534325.1). Lineage (NCBI taxonomy): Eukaryota > Metazoa > Arthropoda > Insecta > Coleoptera > Carabidae > Agonum > Agonum fuliginosum. Next base: position 8,972,343 of record OX384029.1, on the reverse strand, counting down.
CATGACTCTGCTGAGAGTCGTTCTTATGAAATTATATCAAGAGAGCTGCCGAAAAAACAAAATGTGTGCACAAGAAAGAAAGTAAAACGTGCAACTGTTTATCTTTTAAAAAAATCAAACTTTCAATTTAAAGGTGTTTGACCTTGAACTCTAAAAAAATTCGCCTGCGGAGCATTTCTTTCTTGTGCCATACTACAGGTTTCATTAAAAAATTATTCTTAGCCCCCCTAAGATGCAATCCTGGGTGCGCCACTGGTTTAGGTTTAGATAGAGAAAGAAAAATGACATTCAAAATAAATTTCTGGATTTATTTCTCTAGGAACGATTAATTTATTTTTAAATTGTTTGTTTATTAATGAGTTCAATTAATGCATTTTGTACATTTATGTACATTAATGACTCTTATCAGTGCATGATTTTTTATTAATAAACGATTGTTTCATTGCGTTCAACACATTTGATAAAGTATTGTTACCGCTAAGCAAAAAAAAGCTAGCAAAATGTTAAACAGAATTAAACGAAATAATTTTGACATATTGATGCTCAGTAACATCAAGCGACGCTAATCTAATATTATTTTTTGTCATGAAATAAAATTTTATTTTCTAGAAATTAAAAAGGTATGATCAACGGAAAAATATTGTTTTGTTAATTTGACGATTAATAATCTCGACTATTAACGCGTTCGATACTTTCACGTATTAATCGCCTTTATTGGCACACTCACCAGATAGTTAAATAAATATTGACTAAGGCGCAAACTTATGGTAGTAAATTCATTGGTAGTGACAACCAAATATATGACTCAAATACAGCATTCATTACTAGTCGTAGAATTTGGGCATAAATTAAAATATATAGGGTTACCGTTGAAATAACGAAGATAATTGAATTTAAAGTTGACACTAAAACGCGCTAAAATGAATCGGGTATATGGAGATTAGCAGTAGATTTACCTACTAAACGATTAGAAAATATTATATCATAACAACCCACCACATATTTGGAAAACGAATGTTATTCTTTGATAATTGAGATATTTATTAAATAAATAAAAATTATGAGTTACCGCAATAATTTTTGAGAAATCGCACGTAAAGGGTTCCAGTCTCAAGAAAAATTATATTTTTGATGTCATACTACTGCGTTTCAGTGTAAACTTTAATTTTAATTATCTTTTTTATTTGTATGGATACCTATGATAATTTACATCCAAGTGTATAATTTTTAATGATTTCTTTGACTGCTTTGACACCGAAAGCACGCACGCATATGACATGCGAATTATATACCTTAAATAAAATTTAAATAAAAATGCAGTATCATTTCTTAATAATTTCTATTTCTTCAAACTTTTATAGAAAAGAAAAATGAAACAGGAGCGTCATTGATATTTGAATTATTGCAAGAGAATATCAGCAGTTAACACTAAAAATTGTGTGGACCTGCTGGGACATAAGCACGAGCCTAACGAAAATAAAACAGTTATTTATACAAAACATTGTAATTTTGTGTAAGAAAATACCCGGACAGAGTTCAAGTAGGTACCGAATTGATTGTAAACCCCCGAAGCAGTGTTTGTTCCTTGTTTGTTATAGCTCTGCGTATCCCTCATTGGAAAGGTCATGTAGGGTAAGAATTCCAGTGTTTCCATAAATTACATCGTCGAACACGCCCCGCGCGGGGAAAACGCGAACCAACCCTAACGCGATAAACAGAATAAATTATTTATTAATCTGCCAAACGCGAGGGGGATGCACTGACCACTGGCCATGCTCAGGGCCGTTTCTAGTCATTTTATTTTCGTCATTAAATTTTTAATTTGCTGCAATATTGTCCTAGTGGAATCTAAATAAGTTACCACATTTTTAACAAAAATAGAATCAAGATTAAATTAACTCCAAAAAGTTAAACATTTATAATTTAAACTTTCCAGTTTTATATTTTTCTGTGCAAAATCAAATAATTAAAATCGTAGTACCAAATTTCAATTAATGAAAAGTATAACTATCTTAATAGATACCTTTAAACATCATAAATTATTACTAAAATGATTTGTTTTGCTTTCGCAATTTTCTTACTGGTCTTACAGCGGCGCACGTGTTCCAGTCCCAAAATCTAAAATTTTACCTTTTTACCCCTGTATATATTTGACGTTTAAATGTCAGATGAATTTTGTTGTAAAAGTTTTATAACTTTTTTAAAACTTTAAAATTGCCATATTGTTGCATTAAAAATTGTAATAATGAAACAGGTATGGCAGTAAGCCATAAACCAACCAAGTTTGATATTTTACGAAAAAAAAATAGACAAAGATGATTTTGTATCTACAATTTATTTGAGGTCAATTTTAATATTTATATAATTATAATAACACATGTATGTTTGCATTATTTGACGTTTAATACACAATTCTTTGAGACTTGAACACTGCTGCCATCTAGAATAGTTTGGCCTGTAAGCTCCCATTCGTTAACATTTTCTTACCACTGTTTTAAATTTAGCTTATATTACCTTTTAACTGGTTAATATTAATTCAATATGATATTGGTAATTCCTTTAATTATGTATTTAAAGTAAAGTAACTGACTTAAAGAAGCATTCCTTTTACAAAATTAGGAAATTATTAGATATACATCCCTCAATATATCCAGAATCATATACCTACCCTACATAAAGTAAACACTGTATGCTATGTATTATTTATTTTAATGGTAACCAACCTACAGAATTAACTTCCAATTACAGGATGGTAGATGTTATTATAGTGGAATCCAACCACTCGGACCCAGTGGTATTATTGTCGGTTGTGCTGGGAATCGAACTGGGGACCGCTAGCATGCTAGGCGGACCCTCTACCGCAGAGCTAACCACTGGCTATTGGTATAAAAATAACGTACTATTATTGTTAACATAAAACTAAACGTTTTATACCAACTCGGATGTGACTCATAGGTATTCGTGGAGATTTTTAAGTCATAACCATAGTCAATCATATAATAACGCTTTCGGCTATCCGCTGCATAAAAATTCCTCGGATTAATCCCCCTGATCCGCCCCTGGCCACGGCCCAGGGCGGCGTTAACAAGTACATTCGACGCGTTACGAAATATTTACGAGGGACAATCGTGATCAATGTATCTGATACTGGCGCGGAAACGAATAATTGCTGACATTTGTAAATAACCTAATTTTAGTTTCCCTTGTGTGGTTTCATTATAGGATGTGCCAGATAAATTAACCGGCATTTTACAGGGTTCACTAAAAATAGATTCCGCCAGATTTTGAATTATTGTGCAACGGGGTAATCGGTTTAACAAACTACAAAATTTCAGAATTAAATTACAGCTAATTGTTGTCCGTAGCGATTTCACATATCATAACTAGATTTGTTTTCAAATTTATAACCGTAGTAATCTGCAAAAATACTTAAATATTATTAAGCAAGAATCGAAATTATACATGCTCATATTTCGAATGACTACCAAGTAAAATCATGTTTCCACATCAACCACCAACATTCGCCATTTCAGTTTCAGTATTCATGCCATTCTTGGAAATGGTTATTTACGAACCAAATGTGGGAAGATTTCTATCCCACACGAGCAAAGCGAGGGTTTCATTTACGCGAATGCTGGGATAGTGTCTTCCCGTCTTTGTGACAAATAAAACTATAATCAAATACATTCAAGTTGTAGTTGTAGTCTGATTATTAAATTTGAGGTTACGATGTTTTTTCTACTACCGACAGATGGCGCGCTGCACACAAGTTTATTTATAAATATTGGCGGTTTTCAGCGGTCTCGATAATTTCCATTAATTATAATTCCAGGAAGTAACACTTTATAAACTAAATTTTATTATTTTTAAGATGATTTTACTCTGAAATGTCTAGAAAAGCCAGTGTTCTTTTCATTTTTCTCGATTGACTACACTGGGTAATTGGCCGAAGGAAGCAAATCAAACTTTATCGTGTACTTAGTTCTAGATGACAATCGAAAAATAGATTAACATAATTTTAAAATTTACTTATACCATGAAAAAAATAATTTAAATACCTAAGACAAAAAATAGGTAGTCATTTTATTACAATGATTCATTTGACAAATAATATAGCACTGTATGACAAAATAACTAGATACAAAGGTAAAGGTTGTTGAACTATACCCAATTTAGTAATTTATAAAAAAGTAATTTGGGCGAACACGTAATAAGTTCTTCAACATAATATGATACGCAAAATAAGCTTCCGGAAACAATAAGGCAAATAGCCCTCTCATAATAAATTAGAATGAAAGTTTCCTTTGTCCGTATCTAGCGACCCTTTAGTTTAGTTTAGACAATTGAGAGTATTTGAACCTCAAGGTATGCGGTCTCCTGGATCGAAGCGACGTGTGCCCGACCGAGTTACAACTTCCGTTTCCTGTGACACGTCACGGCCGGAACTTCCAAACGAAATTCGTTAATGAAATTTATTTCTCCGCGGTCGATTCCGCACTCCAACTGACCACTGTCAATTACAAACTTAACTTGGCCTCTTGATTTGATTATTTTGCTCGCTGAACAAATAATTGATAAAAGCCGCAAGAGACTGACTCTAACTCGCTTTGCTTCCCTTAATGAACGTCAATATGAACACCAAACTACCCAACGTTCCATGTTCATATGCAAAATAAAGTATTGAAACTTTGAAGTTTGTCAATATTAAATATTAAACGAATTATTCAGTTATGCTGTAACTTTATTACTAACTCAATTTACATGAGCACAAAAAATCTTCGTCAAGTTATACTAGGATATAAAAGTTTCTTTAAAAGAGTTGATAATAATTAATGAGCCAAACTATATCGTCAAACATGGGCGTCGTTTGGAAGACTGGCCAATGAGGGCCCCCCCCCCCCCCTAAATAGTGGTACAAAAACTCAAACATACCTACATGAAAAAAGGACCAAACGCCTGGAAGAAAAATTTTCGTCTGCGGCGCTTATTTTTCTTTTTCCTACAAAATTATTTTTATGGGACTACATTACTGAACCAAAAAATATGTTTGCTCTTCCCCCTAGGAAGTTACGTAACAACGAACTCAATTATAATACGTATAATATTATATCACGAGGTACATATTTGACTAATTTGATTGGCTGAAACTGTTTTTGTTTATTAATTTCCTACTGTCAGTTTCTTATTCAAATATTGCTGTTTGTCAAAAATAAGACTTAATATGAATGAACCTGGTTATATTCAGTGGAGAAGACGAAATTGAGAAAAGTAAACAGAATTTAAAACTTTTTTGACAGTTATTGAAAAAATATAACCAAACATTTTGGACCTTGGGATCTTACATATTCTACCGAAATGTATGTAACTAAAAATGAAAGGAATTCATTTATTTCTTTTCATTTTTATATAATTTAATATTTCGACCGGATGTAAATATTTTACATGTTGTTATTTTAATTACTAAACATGTGTGTATTGTTTGATGAAAAAGATCAATAAAATCAAATAGTTATGTAAATATGTAGTTTTGATATAAAATTAATTATAAATCTACGTACCTATTTTTTTAATTAAAACTTAGTTTATTTGCTTTTGGTACACAAATTTTACACACAAATTTAATTTCAGAAGAAAAGAGAATTGCAATTATTTTATTAACCCTATATTGCTATATTTTTATGAGCGGTTTTTATAACCTAAAAATAGACTAAAGCTGCATTCAGACCGACCCACTTATAAGTATAAGTGCCTAATTGACCAACCAGCGCTCAGCGTTCGCTTCGTCAAAATTCCAATTTCACTTATAAGTGTAATCTGAAAACCTCCCAAAGTTCTATCTTTTCCAATCCCGGATGTAAATATTTTACATGTTGTTATTTTAATTACTAAACATGTGTGTATTGTTTGATGAAAAAGATCAATAAAATCAAATAGTTATGTAAATATGTAGTTTTGATATAAAATTAATTATAAATCTACGTACCTATTTTTTTAATTAAAACTTAGTTTATTTGCTTTTGGTACACAAATTTTACACACAAATTTAATTTCAGAAGAAAAGAGAATTGCAATTATTTTATTAACCCTATATTGCTATATTTTTATGAGCGGTTTTTATAACCTAAAAATAGACTAAAGCTGCATTCAGACCGACCCACTTATAAGTATAAGTGCCTAATTGACCAACCAGCGCTCAGCGTTCGCTTCGTCAAAATTCCAATTTCACTTATAAGTGTAATCTGAAAACCTCCCAAAGTTCTATCTTTTCCAATCAGTCCACTAAGTGAATAGTGCGATAGGTATATCATGTCATCTTTATCATCGAACTTTCACTTGCAAGCTGCGTTTTTTAAATCACATACAAAATAGATATTAATTAAATTAAATTATTATAAATAGTAATTCATGAAAATATGGTATGCTTGTGTTGTAAAATATTATTGCAGAATATGTGAACATATTTAAAAGCATATATATTCTACTTTTTAATTTGAATGTGTATGGAAATCCATTTTCTTTAAATAGTAATAGTAATAATAATTTATGTATACCTACTGCAATACAACAGGATAATCCCAGAACAATATTACAGTGTAAAAAAGAATCAAGAAAACAAATATGAAATATCAAATAACAAACACAAACCACAGATTCCAAACCGTAGGCCGTTTCTAACCTAATTTAACGAGCATAGCGGATATTATAAGATTAAAAAAAATATTTTAATATGCAAATTGTAAAAATCACACAACAAATTGTATTTAATAAAATTATTATGTATTTAAATTTACATATTTTCATAAGTTCTAAATTTTTCCAATTGGTGTTCATCCACTAATTAGGTATGTATGTATGGTCCATTTGATTTATACTTATAATTGTAAATATTTCACTTATAAGTGGGTCGGTCTGTATGCAGCTTAATACTACTAATCTTAAAATTTTGACAGAAATTAATTTGACATGTGTTTTTCTTTATAAATCAGACTTGGATTATAAATTAACTCCTAATGACAAAATGGCGAATGTTATTGATGTGAATTCCAAATACTAGGACTCAGTAGTATTTCAGTTAGTTGTTGGGATTGAACTCGGGACTGAGACCGTTGTGCTAGCCACTAGCCGTAATATAATATAAATGATATATTATTATTATTATTTATCATTTAAATCTGTTTATACCCTTTCGGGTATCGAGATAAATGATGTATACTTATTAATATAATTATAGAAGATAAGGTTAAAGGTAACATATTAAAAGAAAAGTTCATATGAGTCTAAGATATAAATAATACTTATAGATTTATTGTTCCTTAGCAACTGATGAAAGTCCAATAAAATTGATTAAACAGAAACACGCGAAATTGTATGTAACACAATGAATTCAATCGTCATATAGTAGGCATCTACCCTTCAAAACTTAGAGAAAAGTAATTTATAATTACAAAAAATCACCACTTGATGACAAAATAACCATTGCTTAACTAGGACAAAACCGAAATAACTGCTTTTTTATTTTCATTAGTGAAAAATACGAATAAAGTCGTCAATTATCCATAGCGAACTTTTCCGTCGTACATAAAAATTCCATTAGCCAACATTGAACATTTAGAGGAAAATAATTATCCTCTCCCACATATTGAATTAATAACATCTAATCTACGTTGGCCTGGACAAAACTTGTAAAATATGAATTTCGCAGGCAGATGCTCCCACTAAACCGAATTTATGGTCAGTGTCCGAGCCGGGGCCAGAGGTTCTCAACCTGTTTGTGATGGATGGAGAATTAGATTGCGTGTGGAGCCAGATCGATGGTGGGGCAGATCCGGATTTTACAATCGAGGGATTAAGTTAAGTATAAAATAATTGTCATTTGAAATTATAAATAAATATCTTTTTAGTCCCCAGAGTCAGAAATGAAAACAAAGACAACAATAATTATTACATATCGCTGACGTCTGATATTTAATTTATACATATGCCGTGATTTTATTACCTGACGGTTCCGGTAATAGTTATTTATGTAACAAGTACGCACAATAAAATTTTAGAGGACGTATCTGTGTACGGACGAGGCAAAAGCAGAGTCCACTAATTAGATGAGTCTTCTAAAACTCAGTTACGTGTTATAAAACGTAAATAACAGATCATTTCTTTAGGTAAAGTCTTATTAAAGGTTAGGATCCGCTAAAATATTATTTTTCGAAAAATGTAATAAAAAGTTAATATTTGAATGCCAACTATCAACACGCAAAATGATAGTTTTTTGTCTACAGATCGCAAAAGATTTTTACTACTTACTCACTTGTATACCTACGTCATAATATAATCAATCCCTACATTACTCTTGAAAATGATTCTTTACAATGCATAAACTTGTAAAATTAACAACTAACTTGTAAACATTTAACAAGTTAGTAGCTAGCTAGCGAAGTCATATATTCACAATAAACGGTTCAAAGACTTATGAGAAATCATTTAAGATAACAGTTGTGTATGAATGACAAAATTTGGTTATAATTTTTAATTTTTATTTACAAATGAGTAACAAGTAAAATATTATACAATACACGTAAGGTAACTGTTTTACCTTGCTAGTAATGTAATATACTATTACAACCAGGGTGTTATTGCAAGATCGATCATTTTAGCGTTTATTGGCTCTGTTCCCAAGGTAGTAGGTTTTGTTTACAAATTAAAAGGCGGTAAGAACTCATAAACAAGACGGTAAGCAAAGCACTAAACAACAACAACAGAAACCAAAACAACAGCATAAAAATGCAAACTAAACCTACATAACAAAAAATAAACATTATTTTCAAATTTACTTTTATTGTATCAATCGGACAAAAAATATTATTCAGAAATTTCTTGACAGAAGAAAGAGGCACAATTAAATAAAATTACACTTGACACTATGCTCCTAATACATCAGCAGGCAGATTGTCTTTGTCGCTTTCTGATATCATTGTAGTAGTATTAAAATTAAAATCAAATGCAAAAATGACAGAACATTTATAGAAAATATTAGAACGTTTGTTTGGTTTGTTATTAAAATGCTGTATCATTTTTGAATGATTTTTTTGCTCGCTGTGTTCGCAATAAAAACTTTCATCGTACGCAATCTAGAACCACATCTAGAACCGAATCTGTAAAATAAAATCTACCACACTTAAAATGTAAATTAATATTTTAGTTATTTTCAATGGTTTTCGGGAAAATAGTATTACATAAAAGTTCAAAAAAGAGAGACTTCAACAGACTGTCAATCCGCCCCTGATGGTGGTTATGGAAAAGTAAATGGTAGTTGTGGATTTTGAATCAAACCAATGTTTGTTTTGCATCGATTTAACATTAATGAGAATGAGAATACGGATTGCATACAAAGACTGCGGTTAAAGAGTAATGATATGGTATGATTACCGTATAATGCAATCCAATTTCATTCTAAAATTAGAATAAATACATTTTGTCTTTAGTCTACTACAGATTGTTTGCAGCTCGTTTAATTTAATGGTAAGTAGTTAGCTATTATAGTTCCTTGTTAACATACATTAAAAGTGGTATTTTTTGTCGGTAAGTACTGAAAATAATACAATGCAATATTAATAGACCAGTCGAGAAATCCGAAATTCGCACTTCTAGGTGCATTTTATGTAACATTTTGGTAACATGAGTTTCTAGACTAATTTGATCCCGCTGAATTCGAATCTGCCCGTTACCAAGCCGAATTTTGCATGCAACACCCGGAATCCAAGATGTCGGCCGTTTTCTTGAATCTTTACGTAAAACACGTAAATATTGTTGTATTTTTGAGAATGATGAGTCTTTTTCTAGGTTTTCGGTGTCTCTGATTTCATTGAATCACACAGTTTTGACATTCAAATGTAATATTCAAGATGGCGGCCAAAGAAACCGGAAGTTAAACCGTCCAAAGAACTTTTGGTTTATCAAGGGCCTTACAAAAATTTAATATAATGTATATTACGTAAAATTTACAAAGGAATCCAATGCCGCAAACCGGAAGTCGATATCTTTATCCGTTCAGAAAGTAGAGTTGATTAAACACAAAAAATATTTTAGATTCTTAAATTTTGCAATTTTCACTTGAAGATAATAATTAAATTTTTGGTTATCAATGGCCTTACAAAAATTTAATATAATGTATATTACGTAAAATTTACAAAGGAATCCAATGCCGCAAACCGGAAGTTGATATCTTTATCCGTTTAGAAAGTAGAGTTGATTAAACACAAAAAATATTTAAAATTCTTAAATTTTGCAATTTTCACTTGAAGATAATAATTAAATTATGGGTTAACGAGGGCCTTACAATTCATTTAATATAATGTATCTTACGTAAAATTTACCAAGGAATCCAACGCTGCAAACCGGAAGTCGATATCTTTATCCGTTTAGAAAGTAGAGTTGATTAAACACAAAAAATATTTAAAATTCTTAAATTTTGCAATTTTCACTTGAAGATAATAATTTAATTTTGGGTTATCAAGGGCCTTATAAAACATTTAGTATAATGTATCTTACGTAAAATTTACTAAGAAATCCAACGCCGCAAACCGGAAGTCGATATCTTTATCCGTTCAGAAAGTAGAGTTGATTAAACACAAAAAATATTTTTGATTCTTAAATTTTGCAATTTTCACTTGAAGATAATAATTCACACTTCTAGGTGCATTTTATGTAACATTTTGGTAACATGAGTTTCTAGACCAATTTGACCCCGCTGAATTCGAATCTGCCTGTTACCAAGCCGAATTTTGCATGCAACACCCAGAATCCAAGATGGCGTCCGTTTTTGAATCTTTACGTGAAACAAGTTAACTTCCTGTTTCTTGGGCCGCCATCTTGAATATTACATTTATGGCAATTGAATGTCAAAACTGTGTGATTCAATGAAATCAGAGACACCGGAAACCTAGGAAAAGACTCATCATTCTCAAAAATACAACAATATTTACTTGTTTCACGTAAAGATTCAAAAACTGACGCCATCTTGGATTCCGGGTGTTGCATGCAAAATTCGGCTTGGTAACGGGCAGATTCGAATTCAGCGGAGTCAAATTAGTCTAGAAACTCATGTTACCAAAATGTTACATAAAATGCACCTAGACGTTAGAAATAGAGCGAATTTCGGATTTCCCGACTGGTCTATAATCTAATGTAGATACACTATGTTCCAAATAATGTTCTGCCCCAGAGATTGGAAAACCCCCGTTGATCCGCAACCATTGTACCACCATTCGTCAAAGTATTAGAAATACGTCCTTCTTAGGTTGTAGAAAAAGACAGCATGCGAAAGATAGAAGCAGTTCTCGGTGAATCATTGCGGATTACGCCAGGTAGAGCAAAAGTGTAGAACAATAATTGCTTTGAGCTCTGTTTCAGTTTAGAAATACAATTTCCATAGTTTTATTTTGTTCATTTCATTACATTTCTAAACAAAAATTGCATTATTATGAAATGAAAAAATTATTTTAAATACACAATTTTATAAAACTTTTTATCCTAAAAATGCCACAATGCCTTAAAATGATAAAATTAACTTATTGCCAAATTTAATATTAAATATATAAGATAATTATTGGCAATGACTAAAGGTCAAATTTAAAAATGAAGGAGATCCTAGACAGACCGAATAAATTGAAAGTAAAAAATCTTGTTAATTATTTTTATGATTAGTATGGAGAATGGACAAAAGTTGAACATAATAATAACGCAACATGCAACTTAAGAAGTTATTATCATAACTTGATTGCCAACTTACATGATACTGATACAACAACATTTAAAAATAATGAATAAATAACAATATAAACAAACAACATAAAAAATAGGTAATAAAATTTAGAAACTGGAAAGAAAAAATTATAACAGATCATGAATCTCAATAAAGTTATTGTTAAAAAATACATGATACAACACATTTATATTCTTGCAACATGTATTAAAATTTTCATGTTTGATACTCAGGTGACCAAATATTAAGAAATAAAATTATGGAGAATGTGTTCTTCTCTAACAGTGAACTGAATCCTAGCCCAAAGCAATAATTGTTCTACACTATTTACCCTATACCTGGGTTAGTCCGCTGCTGTTTCTATCTTTCACTTGTTGTCTTTTTCTACGATCAAAGAAGGCCGTATTTCTAATACTTTGACGAATGGTGCTACAATGGTTGCGGATCAACGGGGGTTTTCCAATCTCTGGGGCAGAACATTTGGAACATAGTGTACATGTACATGTACACATTGTGCGAAATTAATTTGATAAATCAATAAAATGATACTTTTGAAAATGAAAAAGTCGTAGGTAATATTATACGTAATTTAAATCATCTAAATTACAATAAAAAATCTGCTGTGGCCACCACATAGTAAAAAAGTTAAATTTAAGTTGGTACCGCATGTTGAATAAAGCTCTTTAACGAACTTGAAGTCAGTTTTTGGATCAAGATCTTAAATATAAAATGTCAGTCCAAAATTCCAACGCGTTTTTAAGTTATCCAACATCCAAACACAGACTCGTGAAGATTCATCAAAAACAGGAACTGTCAAAAAATCACGATTACAATACTTCCCCCAATTACATAAATAGGTTGGAGAAGTAAAATGTAAATGCCATATTCAACATTAAAATTAAACTGAATAATAATATAAATAATAGTATTATAATAAATAAAAACATACATTGTAAGGTACATTACAATATTACAGTTAGCCATAATTTGCCGCCATACTGTATTGAATATAAGTACTTATGCAAATACGAATATACAAATATTTTTGCAAATGTATGGTTAATTGAAGCTTTGCTGTTTGCAAACAGAAAAATAGGTAGGTATAGTATTGAAGTAGGTACTTATAAGGAAATTATATTTCGCAGGCAAATTTTAATTGTAAAAGTATAATTCCATATCTATAATATTATGAAATTAGGAATAAAGAAGAAACGAAAATGAGCTTATTTCACTGTGAGTAATGTGTTACGCACAGTTAACAAACCTACACAGTCTCTTGAAATTTATTTAATGTTTGTCCTGACGCAAATGGCTTATCTGAGACTCAAAATAGAGACATTTATGTCTGAATAAATATACTACGTCACTTTGAACGTAACACAATGTAATAAACCTTCAAATCTACTGTCTTCAGTCCTCATTCACATAACAGATAATTTCGCAGACTATAATATAAAAATCTGACGTGGACACCACATTACTTCCTTGTACGCCTATTAAACTGTTAATACTTTTCTTAATAACTAAAATGTAGAATAATATAAGAAAATCTGACGTGGCCACCACAAGACCTCCCGCCATACCTACTTTATTCTTTTAACTTATTATACAAATATATTAATATATAAGTACTACTACTACTGCTACTACTCACAAATATATTTTAGTCATTTTATTTAAACTGCAGAAGAAGATATAAAGCATATTTTACTATTAATTGTCACTGTCATGTCATAATCATTTAAATTTTACGTAGTAACAAATAATGTTAATCGATCATGGACTACAAGATACCGAAATACTAAATTATAAATATATACTTTAATTATTCTTAAATGATACCAGATACAAAAATATTTATAAAATACTGATTGTAGGTAATAATCACATAATCTTTCATTCTTTCATAAAATTAAAATTCCACGTCACATTAAAAAATTTAAAATCTTTTAATGATAAAAATGAAATTATCATAAATTTATTAGCCTCAAAATCTGGGTAGCACTCTTAAAATAAAAAAATTGTCTTAAATTAAATATTTATCAAAATATTTGATGTTATAACAGTCCTAAATACAAAATTTCAACTTTCTACGTCTCGCCGTATTTGAGTTATGCGACATACATACGTCCGTCCGGACGTCCGCACGTCCGTACGAACAGACGTCACGACGAAACTAGTAATAATGGATTCAGAAAAGGTCAAAACGGATATTTCCGTCAAAATCTGAGAACCGAAATTTTTCGCGATTAAAATACTTCCTTTTTACTCTGTACAAGGAAGTAAAAAGGCATACTTATCTTTAAATTAGGTGAGTCATCTACAACTCAGTTTCTGTACGTGTTAGACACAAAAAATTTAGTATAATATGCTCTCCCAACTATAGGAAATTATTATAAACTATACTTAACTTTAAAATAAAATTTTGAAACCGTGGGCGATGAAACAATGAAAACAAGATGAAGTTTATAACACGAGCGAGCGAACAAAGCGAGTTTGTAAGACTGTACATCATCTACGACTAATTTATTACGTACAAGATTTTAATAAAATAAATACCAATACGCAAACATTTTGACATTTACAAGTGTCAATTATGTATCATCATAGTTACATCATTAAACATTGCAATGTTTTCTAAAAAAAATTGCACAGAGAAATTGATTCAGGCAAAGTTATTTTCTGATTGGTGCAGAAGAGGGAATATTAACTATTATTCCCTGCGGGTTTAATATATGGCATTTTGTAGGAAACAGCACATATTTAATGATAAAAAATACACGAAGTTCTATTGGCTCAATCGTAATTATTTGTAGAATATTTAGTGATGCATACTTATTACTTTATTATTGAATAGTCATCATAGGTCATATAGCATGTCATTTAACAAGCATAATATAATGTACTTTACTTTACATGAAGATGCAGTATAGCTATTACATCAAATACAAGACAAAGACACATACCTATATGTTATGTATAGTAATACATACTTATAGTATGCTTTTAATCGCGAGAAAATTACCTGCTGTATTTTATTTATTTTTAGTGTAGGTACTACTAGTACTACTATCTCGTTCGTAGTCGTATCGTACGTAAAACATTGCGTTTTTAGCAATGTTCAAGCTATGTTTTATGTTACAGGAGTCACCATCTTGCTATCGTTGACTGTGTTCCTGAACCTCGTGGCAGAAATCTTGCCCCAAGTAAATAGATTGCGGAATACAATAATTATTCTAACCTAATTTACAAGAAAAATCCAAACTATTCGTCACATGCAGTATGCAGTTATATTGACAGTTTGATGAAAAACCTGACCATGTAACCATCTGACATAAAGCCGAGTTTACATTGATATAGTCAATGGGTTAGTTGCTTGTACCAGTAACTTGTAAAGCCTAGATCCCACGACGGAAATTATGGACAATTTGTTGCCGATATATGCAACTTTTGTCACATACTTGTATGGTCCACGAAACTTTTTAATGGCAATTTGTTTAGCTGGATATATCTAAACTAATGCCACTTAAAAAATTGACAAAAGGTGCTTATAACAAAGAAGTTTGTTGTAGTTTCTAACAAAAGTTGCCGGTATTGACAATTTGTTGTCGATAATTTCCGTCTTAGGATCCAGGGATAAGACAGCTACTAATCCAATGTAAACCTAACGGGCAGGTACTGGTACAAGTACTTGTAACACTTTAAGGACAGGCAAGTGAATAGCTACCCGAGCGATTTACTTAGCTACTAGCCGACCCTACTACGCACATTTTCACTGTCAGCCTACTAACCACGTCAACTTACCCAATGTAAACACTGTAGGGTTAGTGGTTACCTAGTGTAGACTTTTCTTTTCAAACGACAATGCATGATTACGCTGTTACAACAATGACAGAACTAGTACTAGCGAAGCAAGTATAGGTTTAAACATAGTGTGTAAACATCTACTTGCCTTGTGTCTGGGCAAGTTCACTTGCTAGGCAAGTACTGGAGCATGTAGCTGGTACAGGTAACTTAAATAATGAAAACTCGGCTTAACCCTAAAGAAAACTTATATCAACAACAGTTTTGTGATTTATTTAGATCAAATGATCTAGATCAATGTGTGATCTTTGATCTGATTTAGATCATCGTATCTTTATGTATCTGATGTGAGCTAAAGACAATATGTGGAGCAAAACGAACAACCGAGTGGATACCCTTGAACGGAAACAGACGTGGATGCAGACAAACCATACGATGGAGAGATGAACTTTCCAAATTTGATGTATTATGGTTTACATCCTCCCACAACAAAGAAGAATGGAAAAGAAAAGAAGAGGCCTTTGCTCAAGTTTGGTATTGATGGGCTTATAGTATTATTATCTTTAAGGATCTTGATTTTGATCTAGATCAAATAATTATGATATGATCTCAAAAAGATCAGATTTTTAGATTTTTTCTACGCTACCTATGCAAGTTAAAACTTGTAAATTAAAAATTAAGTAATAGTAAGTAGGTAATCTTTAATATTGTGGATTGAAACGTTTGTGCACTACATTATTTAAATCTAATGTAATCGACAGTTCAATATTTCGTCTAATGTTGCTAATATTCTTTTTGTAACTGATCTTTTTCATGATCTAAAAAATCCAAATTCCTGATCTTGATCAACAATAGAGTTGTTAATGAAAGATACAATAATAACTATTAGTTTCAAGGGCTAAATTTTTCTTCCCACTGTGTGAGGACCGCTGGTAATGTTCCGGGACGGAGGGAACCGGAGTGACGCAGGAGAGGGAACAAGGCAGGAACTCCGGGAATCTCCGTGAGCGCGAAGTTCGTCGGAGGAAGGGATTTATAAGGGGATCCGCTCAAATTTATTCACAAATGTTTGTTATAATTTTGGGCTTCCTTTGTCTTTATTCGTGTTTTACACGACCGTTTATCTGCGGCGAATTATTACTTAGCAGATGCGGGGATTTACACTGAAGACATTATATGCACACTGTTTTAAATGGCTGCAATGAAATTTCATAAAGAAAACTGAATACCGGCATTTTTCAAAAGAAAACATTTTTATTTTTAGGTATCGTATATCTTTCGTCAGAAACGGTCCTATATGGATATACAGGAGGTGTTTCAGGATAAAAATTATATGGTATACTTACTATGAAAATATTTTTTTCAAAAATTGCAAAATAAATAGCACTCCAAATGAAGTACACACTTTTAGAACTGTTTCAATTAGTATTTTTAATAAGATTAATTAAATTAAATGTACTTATAATACAAGTAATCAGTTACCTAATTTTGTATAAATAAACAAACTTATTATATTTTAGTGCTGTGGCATTCAAAGTCCATTAAACCAGCAACACTAAAATGTCATTTAAGCTTCATACGGATAGAGATAATAAATGTGGAGCTAAACGGACCATTATACACGTTCTAATATTATAGTAGTTCCGAACCTTTCAACAATAATTTTATTATTGTTTAAAAATATGTATTAAAATACTCATTTATTACTTGAACTTCAAAGTAATGTATACTTGCAGACGTATAGACAAGACTACAGAGGACCGAAAGAAAAAGATTACGACTGCAGACGAAGTTTATTCATCCAAGGGAGTAATCTGTCTTTTAACACAACTGTTTCAAAATTAGTTTTTGAAAGCACACAAAAAAAATTTCAGGTGTCAACAATATCTATTTTTTGTATCCCTTTTTTTCTATTTTACTGTCCAAAGGATATAAAACGAATATAAAAGTAAAGCAAATGTTTCTGCCATTGTAACACAGTTGTGCGTAAATAATTATTATCCAACACCTGTTAATAACAGCATAATAACTATAGTGGTTTGAAACAAGCAAAGTAAATGATTGGCCACTAGTGGCTTCGATCAAAATTATACCCACGTGTAGGTAAATTTGTTGGAAGTCACCATAGTAACGATGTTTTAGGTTGGAACTTAATATTTTTTAAATATTTAAGCAGTTGGATAAAACGTTATACTTCAAACGTGGGCAAAAAGAAATGACCCACTCGAGAAAATTATCTCACTCAGCCTTTGGCCTCGTGAGTTAAGATTTTCCTCTTGGGTAATTCCTTACTTTGCCCACTCGTAAAGTAAATAACTATTAATTGCACATTTATGTTTATTTATTTTTAAAATTTCTGCGTATAAAATATGTATTTAGGTTTAGGTACACTTACATTTTTTAGGTTATGTTCTTCGGTACGATATTTTATTTTCTGCTTTTTCATTTAATTTGAAAAATCGTTTCATAAAGGCAATGTTATTTTTCCTTTTTATATTTCCTTCTTTGCTTTACCTTTTGTATGTTTCTCGAGATATTCTCTTTTGATGAAGTGCAAGGTCTGTTTGTACTACATCTATTTTATTCTTTATAAATTATATACGTAATTATTAAACATGCCAAGAAACAAGAAAATCTGACCTGTGCCATGAAAAAAGAAATTGTTTAACAAGTTCGTTATTTTATTTCATTCTGTATCAGTCCGCTACATAATTTATTTTGGCCTCCTCTAAAGCAAACACAATTAAACATTAGTTGCTATTTTACACATGCCATGATTTTACTGCATGGCGGTTCGGTAAAAAACACGATTTTTTGAAGCTTTTAGATGTTATTTACAAAAAATTGCTTTGTATTAAAAAAAATTCTATGAAAACGTGAGCTACCACAAATACTTATTGTTCAGTAGTGGATGTAATAAATGAAACAGATAAATTTTAAATTTGACATTTGCTGTTTGTTGTTCCAAAGCTTTGACAAGACAATTTTAGTACAGAATAGATATTTTAAATAAATAAGTATGTCAGCCAAAAAATATAATACATAATGCGTGCGTTAGGTATTTGTACATCGCTCGGTTTTATAACTAGACTAATAACGTAAAGTGCTATAAATCGGCTATACCTAAACCATGAAAACAGTTTGATTAAAACATTGCCTATCTAGCACACAATAAAAAATAAGTTAATTTTACGAAGTAACAAAGGTAAAACAAGATACTGGAGTTTCAAACTGTAAATTATAAATAATACTTTAATTTCTAAGTACTATTATGCAGAAAAATATATGAAATATACTAATTATTGCAAATAATATAATCTTTCATTAGAAATAAAAAATATTTTCATAAACTTATTATGAATCGAGATAATTAATAAAAGTACTACTGCCGGTTTGTGGATTGCATCAAAAATTTACTGGGTTCTTAAGATTCGTATTAAAACCTTACATATAAAATTGGTTGCTAAATGTTTGACATTTTTTGAGTTATCGTCAACAAAAAAAATTGTAACGGGACCTCAAAACGTGCTTATTCACTAAAAATTTACACTCGAAAATTTTTACCCGTCACAAAACCTCTCTTTATAGAATATAAGGCGGGAGGTAAATGATACAACATAAAGAAGAGTGAAGAGTTGTATTTTTCGAGGCGTAACTGTTTGTTGACATTTCGTTGACACTTTAAAAACAGAATTTGTATAGGTATTTATTTATGCGTAACACTCTAAAGGCAAACACTCTCGCATCACACTCTACTTTTTCTATTTAAATTTCGGTCGTTCTTTTCCAGTTTCCATGGGTTTACATTTTTCAAAGAGCGTGTTTAGTCGATTCCATTTCGCCTTTGAGTTTTTCAAACGCCACAAAGGTTCAGGATTAATTTATACAAATTAGTTGCGCGGTCTGTCGCGGCTAGACATTTCGTGTGAATAAATGAATTCCATTTCGCGTACTTCGTGTTGCGTGTGCAGGTGCCGCCTCGTTTTTGTCACATATCTTTAATAACTATATTTTGTTACCTGCGATAGCATTTCTCCTGGAAAAATATGATATTTTCGGTAATGTACACGGCAGCTGAAAATAAAGCGATGAAAAAATATCATCCGCAATTTAATACCGTGCTATTACTCCTTGAGAAAAAACCCTGCATTTTTAAAATATAATAAACGTATTATATTAAACCCATCATGCAAATTTTTATTGCTTGTGAATAATGAATACAATTTCTCGGAATTTTAGTATTGGAGATAATTTTAAAAGGTACTAACAAAGTATCTCATAAAAAATTTACAAAATAAATAAAATATGGCTATATATACATATATATGCATTTTTTTATTTTGGCTGGTAGTGTATAAATATTGCAAATAAAATAAATATTGCAATATTTTAAAAAGAATTTTAAATACCTCCAATATGTATGAAAAAAATCTAATGTGGCCAGCACAAGACCTCTCACCATACTCTTACTTTATTCTTTTTACTTAATACAAATATATTAATATATTTATAGGTACTACTACTACTACTACTACTACTACTCACAAATATTACTATTGTCACTGTCATGTCATAATCATTTAAACTTTAAACGATCATGGACTACAAGATACCGAAATACGTAAAGTATAATATGAAACAAAATATTCAATTTTTTTTTTTCATAGTACTAACTAACAATCAGATTTGAATTAAATTATCATAATTTTCAATACCTAGCGTTTTTCTTATGTTTTTGTTATGCAAGAGTATGAAACTAATATCTCGTTGAATTCAGAAAAAAATATTGAATCGAATAAGCAAATAAAAAAATAGGTTCCCATTTGAAATAAGAAAGTTGCACCCCGTAGTTTTAGAACCACTGGTCTAAAAAAAATCATATAAAATAGAAATTGTTTGCTAATTAAACCACCTTCGTAACTATTATACTTTTCGAGTTAGCAATGGTGCGCCACTTAAAATGAACACTTGTATTCTTTCTACAACAACCATCAGTATCCACTGACAGCTGGTTATCGCAACACTGTCAAATTATATACCTGTGATTTATACATTTATGTGATGCTGTCTTACCCAAATGGAGTAAAAGGCGTGATTCTACTGCGGAACAATGCAACCAGTTTACGACCGTTCACAAGTTTAAGAAAGTCCGACTAAAGACTTTTCAATCCATCTCAATATTCCTATAACAAATCTACTCCGCTGTTCTCGTAATGCAATTCTCGTGGTAGTCCCCATCTCCAATTTCCAAGCTCAACGCCAAGTCTCCTGTCAAGTACATGCGAATGTCTCACAGTCTCGAGTCTCACAACCAAATCGGTTCTTGAGTTGTTGTTTTTCCCTATCCCGATTACCCTCTGTTCCTGACAACTCCTAAATGCCATTTGTGGTCGCTGCTATTTTGACATTGTTTATATTTTCTTGTGTGAAGTTTTTTGCTTGAATAAGTTGTGTTCTTGACAAGGAATTAAGTGAACAAGTAAGTGTCTCTCTAACTTCAAAGTTTGGAAACTGTTGTGAGAGATATTAACATGAATGTAATTATTATCAGTGGGTAGACCACTTGAAAACTTTGGTTCAAATTTATATTTCTGGTCGTTAAAGTCTTAAAAAAACATTTTAATCACCAAATTTGTACAGTCTTGAATATTTGGTTACAGCCTTATCAGTAATTCAGCAAATACTTTTTGATTTTGTTTATTGGCTATTAAAATATTATGATCCATACATAATAGCTGATTGATAGATAACGCGAAGCGAGGGTTTCATTTATGGGAATGCTGGGATGGTGTCTTCCCACATGAGCGTTTTTTCTGAAACACGAGCGAAGCGAGGGTTTCATTTACGCGAATGCTGAGATGGTGTCTTCCCGCAAGAGGTTTGTACAATTTTTTTTTGTATCGAATAAAACTATAATCAAATACATTCAAGTTGTAGTTGTAGTCTGATCATTAAATTTCAGGTTACAAAGCTTTTTCTACTCACTACTACCAACAGATAGTGCGCTGCACAAAAGTTTTATTTTTAAATATTAACGGTTTTCGGTGGTCTTGCTAATTTTCATTAATTATAATTGCGGGAAGTTACACTTTATAAACTAAATTTTATTATTTTGAAGATGATTTTACTCTGAAATTGTCTAGAAAAGCCAGTGTTCTTTGTATTTTTCCCGATTGACTACACTGGAAAATTGATATTTCCGATTGTCAATTGCGTGCTTAATATGTCATTTCCTAGGTGATGAGTAAAAAACATATTTTTCTAGAGTTTAACGCAGGAACCTGGAGCGATATTTATTTGTAGTCTAGGTTTGGTTACGATTCATGCAAAAAAATCTGTTCAGATTTGGGTTTAAGTTCAAAAAGTTTAAAACAACTCCCTAGAGACAAATTATGATGTAGGAAAAAAGCCTCCCTACATAAATCTGAGTGCGTGGAACTGCAATTCTGTGCGCTAAATAGCATATAATTATAAAATATTTATAATCAACAGAAACCGATATTGTGAAAATGGGTTAGGTACCGGTTTCAACTAAATCGTTCGGTTACGATTCCGGTTTGTTGGTCTTGAAATATAACGTTTCGGGTCGGAGGAAATAAAGGTTTTTTCGGGTTACGGTTCGGGTTCGGGTTCAGTTCCAGGTCCCTGGTTTAACGTGACATTTTTGCACTCTAATGATTTTCCATTCTTTTAAATTTGTGGCAAGTGACGAGTCTCATAAATGAATATAAAGGTGTACAACAACACAACCACAATCAAATAAGATATATCCAACAAAAATGGGTTTTATGCGCTGTTAAGCATCCAACAACGATTAATCTGACAAAAATTTTAACATAAACATTGCATAAACATAATCCTACATCGCATTCTACAATTTTATTTGAGGTCTTTTAGTTTATTATAAACCTAATTAAATTTTAATTGGGTCATCATCTTAATATTCGCAATTTGCAAAGTTTGACAGGCACTTAAACCATCGTATTATATGCCAGGCTTAATTATTATAACATCGTATAATAAAAACACATAAATTAATCAATACTCAGGATGTACAAAGCACAAAACAAACAAATGTTTCCTTCCTTTATTGAAACACAGTATCCTTTCTGTGTTTACAAGTTCCGGTGTGTGCCGGGCATCTGAAAAACAACTAGCGACCCGAATTTATTATTAAGCGAATTTAATCGCGTAATATGTTTCGCAAAACAAACAAATCATGTTGTAATCAAGTAGGCCTGGGAATAGCGCCTCCGGACGTAATCCAATGTAAAGGGATTTGGGGGGAGGGGGGCGCGCTAGCGGACGTACCGCGGCTTCTCGCGAATAATTGAGCGACGTCCGGCGTCGGCGTCGGCGTCGGCGTCGGTGATGTCAATGGATGGACGACGCTTGTCTCTTGAATCATGTATGTAGGACTGACCGATACCTTCTGTCCTGATGCTCTATTTTCTTTAGTTCTGTAAGTCCGTCCGGTAATCATTAACGGAACGGTTTGTTTCTTGGAGAAGGGTAATAATTATTAAAATGGAAAATTTCTTGGAGAACCAGTCAATTTATTAAAATCCAATAAAACACCAACGTTTCTACTGCAAATTAGTCTTCATCAGGGTGCTAATACATACAAAATATACAATAAAAATAGATAAAAAGACTTAGGTACATAATTGGTTATTGAAAAATAAAGAAAATCATGTCAATTATTTTACAGAAATCTATCGTCAAAAGAAGATAAAACTCACACACATACATGTTCAGTCATCAACCAATTATATTATGCAAGAAGTTTCCAGTTAAGCATCTTTTTTGACGTAACTGGAAACTTCTTCATAATTTTCTTAATAAATTGACTGCTTCTCCAAGAAATTTTCTTTTTTATTGAACGTCCAGTCGAAAAATCAATCTTCCATCATAATAATTATTGTTCTATTTTTTGTGACTCAATCATCTCACTAAATAAATATTATTATTTCGTGTAAACTTTAAAAACTAGGTAGAGTCTCTAATTTGACAAACTCATAAACGAAGCTGAACCGGTTCGGTACGGTTTAAAGCATTGACTGAAATTCAACGTTTTTTTTGTCAAAATGCTATAAAATTTCAATTAACATTGTTGTATTTTCTAGTTCATCAAGTTTATAATTTAGTTAGAAATTGACAATTATATTTTTAGTACAAAACTATTACGATTTTTAAAAATTAATTGCTTGTTATTTAATAAATCGTTGATCCGAAACCGGAATCACTTTTTTGAAAACCGATAACCGGGTTCAATCCAAGAGGAAATATGAAAACCGAAACAAAACCGAACCTTATAAAGCACAGTGAACCACGAAGCGAACCTGAACTGTTATTTTGTGCTGTTCGAGTCCCTGATGCAAACCCAAGTGTAGTGCGAACAGTGAAGTGCAAAATGAAAGGTGCGAATTGAAAGAAGAAGAGTGCAGCGAACAACAGAAAGAAAGCAAAGAAAATGGATCGTTAAGAAACATCACCAAATGACAAACAAAGCAATGTTACATCACAACTTTACCATAAGCTGAAGGAAGCATGCAGTCGTCTACAGGTAAAACGAAAAGTACAGAATATCGTTCCTGATTAATATACTTGGAATAAATGATCGAATACGGCCCTCTTCTCACTAAAAAAATGAAATGGAAAAGGAACGAAAAAACTTTACGAATAAATGGACTAAACCAAAGAGGACGGAGATAAACAACTGAGAGATTTGTCCACAATACTCTAAGCACAGATCAAACAAAGGCTGGAGTGTACACTGGACTTTAAGCTTCTATGGTTTGTATTTGTTGGCTAGATAGCATGTTAGCTATGCGTCTCTAGTCCGCGCCGTGTCTCGTGCATGGCTGGTTGTTAGTGTACTGTCCCCTAATCCTCTGCCCGGGTGGGCCCAGCGTATCCAGGATAAAGTTCCCAGTAGGGTGGCTCGGGCAAAGCAAACTCAACTCAACTTTAAGAACTAGATTCTTACTGAGAACATTCTACTGTTTGTTACAGTAAGTAATTTTAACACAAGCTTAAATTCGTCACATAACACATGATAGTCAATTCAATCAGGTTCTAATGCAGTCAGGTATGAAAGCCAGTATCGTAATCAGGGTTTTAATATTAGTCGATGTAGGTTATTGAAAAGAATTTTTCAAATGATAGTTGAATTACAGGCTTATTACTTTATTATCGTAGTAACTTTTGTGAAGTACTACAGTGACATTACCTTTATCAGCACGAGTGACTATAATACTTTTGTTTTTTCTTAGAAAATAGTTAGTTTTTTTAATTCTATTAAGAATTATAATTTCCGAAGGCTTGATGCCTGTAACCCAACTATCATTTGAAAAATTCTTTTCAACAACCGACATCAAATTTTTGCTTACAGTAATATTTGAAACTTTGAAATATTATACGGAAGTCACAAAGATTTATGTATTCAGGGCCATAATGCACTATGTATTTTTTTGTTGTCCAACAGTTTAGTCCGCCGAGTAACGTCCATTCCAATATATGAACATGCGCGCATTATCGACAAAACAGTTAGCTCTACTTTCCTATTTGGTACTGTACAAACCAGAATACGACTAAACTGTCATTGAACAGTCTATAGTTGACAGTGCGTTAAATAAAAAATTACACAGGCAAATAAAACGAGTAAATTTGATCAAATAGACTAAAATGCTTGATTATTTTTTCCATGATCAATCCATCAGAAAATACATCAGTATAATAAATATTCTAGAGATGTTGTGCATTACTCTAAATAAAATGCTATAAAAAAGAAAAAAGCTTTATGTATATTGTTTGTTTACCCTTTTAAGTTCTCTCTTCCTCCCCAAATCGGCGCCTATGCTGGCATGTTTGTTCTTCGTCTGTCTATTTCTCCCCTAGATGGGATTGCCGGCAGATAAAATATTTAGGGATTGTTTTTTACTTGCTTTTTATTCAAGTAGTTTTTCTTCTTTCTAAAGTTTTGTTGTTTGTTAGTTTGAGTGCTGACAGAAAAGTGTCGTATTCGAATTCCGCTTGTCTTTTGAAATTTGAGAAGTTGGAGAACTTGTCGTATTCGGGAGTTATACTTTATGGCTTAATGTTTTCTAAATTTTAATGTTTTCGCAAAAGATATTAAACTTAAGTCGTACAAGTACAACTTCGGGCTGTGCTGTTTATGTTGTACCTATTAGAGGATTACATAATATAATAGTTGCCAGATAAAAATTTATTATAGAAACTTTTATCCAGTTTCACGTATTATAACTCAAAACTCTGATGAAAACCAAACTTTCTATACTTGTAGATAAAGAATTCAATAATAAAAATGCTCTTAAAATTAAGCATATTAGACATTCGTTTGATTTATTTTTAAACCAAATAATTTTGACTCTTAATCAAAGAAAAAGTTATTCCCGATATTATGGTTTCATTTCAGATTTCAAATTAATATCCAGTCGGTATACTACCACCATGTTATCAAATTTTGATTGAAGGAAATGTTTATGAGTTAAGTATTGAAATTAATCATAATGAATTTGAACATTTTCAATTTAATTTGAGAAATAGCAGAAGCAGACCATCATATATTTCAATTAATGATCCTTTCAAGTTTCATGTCCCAAATGAACAAATGATTCGGAAACTAATTAGTAAGCTAAGCAAGACATTCAGAGTAATTCGACCAAAGTTACGAATGTTTTCAGTTGTATTGATTTTCCTGCGAAACACGCTGTTATTTAAAAGCTTCTTACAAATATGAATAGCGACATTGAGACGAAAGAAGAAACGCAAATAATGACGTCCATTAAAAGACAGAATATTCGTTAAAAGCAGAAAAGCCACTTAGAAAGTACGGGCGGAGGAAATTTGATTGAAATAAATTGTAGAAACGACATTGGCAAATCACGCTGCCTACGTGCAGTCACGTGCCAGTTACAGAACGAGGCGCCATTCAAAACT
Organism: Agonum fuliginosum; assembly: GCA_947534325.1. NCBI lineage: Eukaryota > Metazoa > Arthropoda > Insecta > Coleoptera > Carabidae > Agonum > Agonum fuliginosum. The sequence continues at coordinate 8,945,819 of OX384029.1, read as the reverse complement.
TTATAAAATATGTAATTGAGATATGTGATAAAAACTTTGGAAATTGATTTTCTCGAAAACTTTTCTGATTTATGACTTTATTATACTTTATCAATAGCGCTGCATGTATTAGACGGCCGGTGATATCCACGTTATTTATTGACAATTACACACGGTGCTATTACATTCTCTAGCGCACTATTCCAGCATATTAAACCACTAAATTTAAAAAAATTACTTTTGAATAAAGTATTAATTTCTGTTTCTGAGCAATTGGTTATGTCTTAAACGTAATGCCAGAAGTATCGAAAAAATGTACTCGAGTACTGATATTTAAAAGTACTTACCTACTCTTTAATATTTTTCTTAAATATTTGAAAAACTGATGAGCACAGAGTAAAGCTGCATTCAGACCGACCCACTTATAAGTATAAGTGCCTAATTGACCAACCAGCGCTCAGCGTTCGCTTCGTCAAAATTCCAATTTCACTTATAAGTGTAATCTGAAAACCTCCCAAAGTTCTATCTTTTCCAATCAGTCCACTAAGTGTATAGTGCGATAGGTATATCATGTCATCTTTATCATCGAACTGTCACTTGCAAGCTGCGTTTTATTAATGACATACAAAATAGATATTAATTTAATTAAATTATTATAAATAGTAATTAATGAAAATATCGTATGCTTGTGTTGTAAAATATTATTACTGAATATGTAAACATATTTAAAAGCATATAAATTCTACTTTTTAATTTACATATGTATGGAAATCCATTTTCTTTTAATAATAATAATTTATTTATACTGCAATACAACAGGATAATCCCAGAACAATATTACAGTGTAAAAAAGAATCAAGAAAACAAATATGAAATATAAAATAACAAACACAAACCAGATTCAAACCGTAGGCCGTTTCTAACCTAACTTAACGAGCATAGCGGATATTATAAGATAAAAAAATATTTTAATATGCAAATTGTAAAAATCACACAACAAATTGTACTTAATATACAATTATTATGTATTTAAATTTAAATATTTTCATAAGTTCTAAATTTTTCCAATTTGTGTTCATCCACTAATTTGGTAGGTATGTATGGTCCATTTGATTTATACTTATAATTGTAAATATTTCACTTATAAGTGGGTCGGTATGAATGCAGCTTAAGTATTCAACACCAAACGACATCAAATTAACTTCTAATCGACATTTTTACAGATAAGTTTTGTTCCTGATCCTGAGTTGACACTTTATATTAGACTACTGTTCATGCAGCCAGAGTTGGCCGGTACGGCAAAAAGAGAAAGAATGTATCCATGTTCAAATCGCCAACTTATTATTCGCCTGAACGCAACTGACCCAAGAGAAAAACCGAGCTGGACGGCTTCTATATACACGATTTCAAGGTAGCGAAGGAGTTTATGCCAAAAAATTTCATAATAATCTATGTCCGCTCGATTAATATTGTAGGTATACCAATTTGAAATTCTCTCATATCGCGTACTGAATTTTAATTGTATTTGAATAAGAGATATGTACTTCCTATTATAATAAATATTGCATTCAAATTTCTAAGTAAAGTTTAATTCAAATATTTGATATGGACTTGAATTAATGATCTCATTTAAACGGAAACTGGTTGAAAATGAAACAAGCATCAAACGAACTAAACTATTTTAGTAATTATTGAACAAAATTTTTGTAGTAGAACTTTAGCAATTAAAGCAAGAGTTATAACCGGGCATAATGACTGCATTCTATGTGTAAAAAATCCCCATTAGTCAGAAATAATGATCGTCATTGGCCTATTTTAATTACGACATCGCACTAATCCTGTTTTGCGAATTCGCTGATGAATTGTCGGGCGTTTTTGCGCGGTGACCACGTTACTAACGAGGCAAACAGACGTTAAATTAAATTTCCATTTTCGAGCGGCTTCTAAATTCCCGAACGGTGTGGCGAAGGCTCCAGGCATATGATATGAATGTAATTAGTCCAAGTTCAGCTCCACAACATCTGCTGGAGTTATCGATGACTTTGGAGCTGAGACGCACGGGACGGGGGATGGAAAGCGTGGAAGTCACGTCACTGCCAGATATGACACGTTATTCAGCGAGGATTTGCTAGGTGTGCTACTGATTTCAGGAGGATTATACATGCTAATTTGAGGTTAAATGGAGACTCATAAACGTTGATATAGGTTAACAGATCTAGGTTTTATTTTTGAAAACTTGTTGACGAGCACGGCTAGCCAAACCAATCAGTAGGAATGCTCAGGATCTCAAGCAACTAGTGACTGCAAATATAAAAATTCTGAAAACTCAGATTCAGATTCAAATTTGATCAGGTACCTACACACCAGGGTTTATTCTAAGGTTTTTTTCCCACTGCACATTTGTGTACCTATCCTACCAAAAAATGAACACTCAGTCTTAATTTTTTATTAATTTTATTATTATTATTAGCGGCTCATTTCCAATTTTTTCTGGGGAGGATTCGTTATTGAAAAGAGAAAGCAGTACTTAATAAAAAATAATAATACCATAAGAAAAGAAAACGCTCCACTGGCAAAAATTCGTTTGGTCAAGTTTAAAATGTATCTTAAAATTTAATTTTTAAAGATGAATAACAGAATTGTAGTACATTTTTATGATGAATTTAATAATAAAAATTGAGATGTGTTTTACTATGTAAGTATCCTCCAGTTTTGTTTTGTTCAAACGAATTTTAGAACGAAACACTATGGCACACACGTACGTATTAGCTGTTAAACCTCATAATGTTGATGATGAACGATTTGAATAATTGGCGTAAAAGAAAAATCCTTATCTCCTACATTTTCATGTACTCTTATTGAATATAATATTATATTTATCTTGCACAAATTTAAAATGCCCACTGCACTTTTTATTTTCCACTGCACATATTATTGTGTCCAGCTGCACGTTAGAATAATCCCTGCTAAACATTTCAAAGTCCAAAGCTGGAACTGGAACAGTCTTTACTGTAGGTGCCTATACAGTCTAAAATTAACTATTAATTTTGTCTATTCTACCTTTTGTCTGGTCCGGATTACAGAAAAAGGCAGTATTAAATTAGTTAAATAAGTTCACATTCAATGACACTATATTTTATGCTTTTCTTACTGATCAGAATACAGTAAGTACCTAATGTGGTAAAACTGGCATAACTCTACAATTTTAACAAAATAAGTCAGAATTAAGCTCAATTAAAATATTGTAATCTAGTAACAATTAAATACAAATTTGATCCATTACCGTCTGGTATCTTTTAACTAACTATCAATATTTTGAATAACCAACCATCTGACAAAATATTCAATATAATTAGACGAAACGGTTGTTTCGACACGCCAAGGAAAATCAACACGAACAACTAGTCTTTACAGTAAAGAAAAATGCATAGTACAATCGAGTTTTCCAGTTCTCCCCTTATATGGATTCAACTAATTCCAAAAACATTTTACTTCGTTGTTTGAGATAAGCGCCAACAGATATTATAGTATGAGGCCATATAAAATCATTCTAAAGAGATATGTCTTGTTGAAAGTACAAAATGATCACTATCATCTTTAATTTTTTGTTCTCCATAAAATTGTCATAGACTACTTAATATAATTTATGCTGAATATTCACGTTTGTGACATAATTACACAATTAATTTAGGCGTTAAATAGATAATGACTAGAACAAATAGAAATAATTTCATTTAAATTTTAATACCACGTTCAAATTTCCTTAAAACCTACATTGTAATTCATTTAAATAATATAAGTGTACATAATTGCAATAATTTCCGTAAAGAAGTGTAGAAACCGAGGTAGAAACATAATGAAACGGGCCGCCAAGTATTAAAAAACACATAAGATGTACATAAGATATACTTGGTTCATAACTGTGAAATCACTTCTTTCATATCTGTAAACTTATAAGTTTTTGGAATCACTAAATATCAGTAATGTTTTGACTTTATTTTGTAACTTAATTTACGATTGCAATTCCCTTTGGTGCATGCTTTGTGATGTTTTTGAGAGGTTTAAATTTAATCGTACAACAATAGCTGCAAAAGGAAAAACAAGAAGTGTTATACTCTCCTTGGGAAGTCTTGACCACTTCGTTTCGGTCCTCATTACCAGGGAACTATTTATAAACTCGTTGAAAGTGCAGTCCATAAGTGTTCAATATTTTGGTAGTAAAGTTCATCTAACAAGGCAGCCGCAGGGCGTGAAGTAGTAAGTCTGAAGGACCATCGACTGTACTTCGCTGTTTGCAAGTTTACAGAGGGCAGAACGTGCATATGCAAATAAGCCGCGCTGCTTTTACCGCCCACAGCCCCACCCAATCGATACCAAGACCAAGTCACGAGCTAAAGGGTTAGAGAACTTGACATTACACAACACAAAATCAAACAAAAAACTTGCTCTAGAAAAACTTTTAAGTTATTTCAGGGTGAAAGAAATATAAAATACTCGATCTTTTAATCTGGAACAAAATCTATGTCATTTAGAACAGAACTCTTAGTTTATTGTTTTTGATATTCATAATAACAAATGTCATTAAAAACGGCATGCAAACGTGCTGAACATGTATGAATCTATTCATTTACTGTACGCGCAAGACTAACTCAGTCCTCTGTTTTCTTGGAGATATTTATATTTTTAAATAAATATAAATACACAATCTTAGTTGAGTCATTTTTATAAAACACAATGAATTGTTTAAAGTCTTTCACAAATAAAAACAGTAAATCAGAATGACACATTTCCTGCGTACATCATAGGGGAGAGTTGGACGAAATCGGGTAGTATGATAAAACCGGGTAATGGCTAGTTTCTCTGAATGGTTGTTGCAATTTATCCGAGAACGTTAAAATCAACCTCTGCATACAGTCACCAATCGTATACTTAGCTGGTGGATTCATCATTATTCTTTGCATATGCATAGTAACAAATCTGGTAAAAAAGTTCATATTTTTAGTGTATTAAACTTTATTTTTAAATTAAGTTTCAAGGTAAATATTTTATATGTCGCCTACAGTGGCTGTGATGACATGGATGAAATTTTTACTTATGACTTCTGTTCATAACTGTGTCCTTGTTTTGTGTTTTTTCGTTGTCTTTTTAATATGTAGGGGAGAGGGGGGTTAGTGTGGACATGGGGTTAATGTGCACATCAACGATATTTCAAAACTGGATAATAGGAAAATTTTGAAATAATTCATGTAGGTTGGCAATACCAGTAGGTATCACCATATGAAATTTCTTCACGATCCATCCTTTAGTACTAGAGTAACTTTTAAGTAACTAGAGTAAGTTTTTCAATAATATTTTGAAGGCGTTTTTTTGTAGTTTAGTAATTTTTGTTAAAACTAACGGTTAGTTAATATAATTCTTCATTAAATTGCCTATCTTTTCCAGTAATTTTTTTTTGAATAATGACTATTGTTATCTATAAAATAAATTATTTATATGAAAACGGTTTGTTGGGGCTAGTATGGACATTGTATGAGGGGGCTAATTTGGACATGTCCACATAACCCTCGAGGCTATAATATGGACATGTACACATTAAACCGTGGGATCATTTTGAAGAAATACAACTTTTTTACATTTTAACAGACATACATAAACAAAATGGTTCTATCCTACAAAAGGAAAACCGACCGGACTAAAATTTCAGAGCAAGACGTGATGAAAGCTGTTATACAGAACGAATGTGCACGCACCTCTAATTTATTATCGTATAATATTAATTTTAGTATGTATGATGTAAACTGCAATTTACAGTATATTTGTATATTTTCAGTTATTTCAATAAATATATGCAGCGAAATAATGTATTTTAATAGATGTCCACAGTAACCCCTTATGAAAAAAGGCATTGTCCACATTAACCCCAGCAAGGGGCCAATGTGGACAAAAAACAATTTTTTTTTAAAATATGAGTATAATTTCTACAGATAAAATTTATCGCAAATTTGTACAGCATATGATAGTGATAAGTGTAAACTTTATATTAAACCTTTAAAAGTAGCATTTATTAACTCCTATACCATAATATGCAACAATTTAAAAAATATGTCCACAGTAGCCCCCCTCTCCCCTAATGGCAGTAATAATTGTATTCGTGATTATTATATGGCTACTCGGTTTTATCCGACTGGTTGATAAAATCTGATATTTTGCCATTTTTAATAAATATTTTGTTTTGACTTACTATAAGATTTTTATTAAAAATTATTAATGGTAGGTGAAGCTGATGTAATGTCGTAATATAAAAATATATGTTAAAATTAAAGGTACATATGTTTATTTCCGTAACACAACAGTAAACATCCACTATTTTTTGACTGCTACCCGGTTTTGTCCGACTCTCCCCTACAGCAAATGGTGTGAGGATTTCCAACTTACAACGCTGGCGCTGGTGCTAAATTTAATTTGTGAATACAAATAAGCAATGCGCACAAAGAACAGAACACATGGAAAAGGATTCGCGCCCAGGATAATTTTTGGTGAATCGTTTGAAACATACATTAAGCAAACTGAATTTTAAAAACAATTGTGATTACTTACTTGTAAAACAAAAGCCTGGCGTGTGTAACTTTTAATTAAATTTGTAACTCGATTATATTGAACACTGCGTGGCACTGCGAGGATTTGAATTGTAATTTGTGAAAATATCTTCCTTTGGAATTTAATATTTTTTAATTAGATGTTGTCAGTTTTATTTCAAATATTGGAAACAATGGAAATATACATTTCTAAATCTCACATTCTTACATATTTCATATGAAAATTACAACAGACTGATTGGACTCATATTTCAAGAGTTGTTTATTGAAAAGTAAGGTGAAAATGTGAAATGGGAAAAACTGTATTCCTTATATTATACAAAAATCACGGTACGTATATTTTCATGTCCAGCTTTATCCGTAACATCTACCTGTGAATAATTAAAAAATTTCGATGATTTTAAGTAAAGAAGAAACTGAAAGTGTAGGTACGAAGCCGAAGTGATCATTTCTCACGATTCAGAATACTCTTGAAAAGACAGTCAAGAAATTATAATAATATTCAGGGTGTTTCAGGACGTGTGTGAAATTTTTTTGGATATCAAAACACTTCTGAAAAGCAAATCGTTTTATAGAGAGAATTAATTAGTTTGACAGCTGTCATTTAGTGACATTTACAATTTGAGATTAAAAATGCATTTTTTATAAGTTACAAAAATAATACGAACAATATTTTAATTATTAAGCATAAAAAAATTAAATTAGGTATTATTTCTATAACGTATAATAAATGCATTTTTAATCTCGAATTATTGTAAATGTCATTAAATGACAACTGTCCAACTAATTAATTTTTCTATAAAACGTTTTGTTTGTCAAAAGTTTCTTGATTACAAAATTTTAAAAAAACTCGTGTTAATTATAAAATTTCAACCTCTTGCATTTTGTTAACCAGAAAGAAGTGAACCTATGTTCAATGACAATGACATTTTTTGCTTAAAATAATGTCATGAATAAACTATTAAAGTTTGTTACACTGGACCTGAAACAGTCTGTATAATTGATAAAACGACGATAAAACAGAAATATATTGTTTTTGACTGCAGCATATTTTTCTTTCTCAATAAAAAATGTTTTTAATTATTTCCAATATTTCCGGAAATTTTATATCGCTACTATCGGTAAAAATATTATACCGGCAACTCACATACAATATCATTAATAAAAAACTGTGTTAGGAAAAAACTTATATTAAAATTATGAGGTAAAATAAATAAATTAGCAGATTCTAACTTAATAATAACTAATCCTATTACGGTATTAATTAAACTGTTTCATAATTGTTATAAATGTGCTGCAATATTTTATGATGTTATAAAATTATTTTAATTATTACAGAATCATTAAACTTGTAGCTTATGTAGGTAATGTCTATTATATTCCAGTTATGTTTATAATTTTATAGGTTATATAATGAAAAGGTAAATATACCATATATTTTGCGTCATTGCATTTACTACATAACCATTATTTTATATTTATTGTTATTACACTACACCAGACTATAACTATAATAAATGGTAGGCCGTTTCAAAACAAACTTATCGTACATTAAACGGGAGCATAAAAGCAAATAGCATTAATAAATAAATAATATATACATCATGTTGTATTTTAAATAGCATTAGGCAGGTGTAGATAACATAATTTCAGTTAATCCTTCCTCCAATATGATTAACTTATTATAAACTACACAAAATAAAAATAATAAAAGTATGGGACAAATTTATATATGAATCCAGGGCCGGATCTAGGGTTACGAGCGCCCCGGGCGACACTGATTTTGACGCTCTTCTTATACTACCTTTGTTCTTCTTTTGTAAAAAAAGAATAAAAAGCGCCGTAGGTGAAAATTTTGATGGGTTCAAGATCAAAGTCTGTTTCATTAAATTAAGTATTTTCATACAGAAAAAATTACATATAAAACGGATTTAGAGGACCTTGAAACGTATATTTCCGCATCGAATTTGTTCATGATACCTAGACTTACTTATACCATGGAACAATACTAGAGAACCAGGGCCTCTATTCTAATTCATACAACAACTTGATAAACCAAGGGGATCTTGTTATCCCTCTAGCGGATTTTGTTTGGAAGTATCATATAAAGCATGCTATAGACGATTTATATTTCGCTGCCAAGTTATTATGTTTTATTTTCTGGGACAATTTGCAATATGAACATAATTTGTGTTTTCACATTGTTAATTTTTTATTAATTAAATAAAATATTTTTATATAAGCGCATTTATAAATGCTTTTATTAATAATATAATATTCGTCTAATACGGGCTTACATCAGAACTTATATCAAGACTAGTCAAAAAATAGCGACCCGACATGTCGCTATGAATTAGAATAGGAGGCCAGAAACGACACTTCCAGCGTTGCATTTGAAGTTCTTTCAATCGCATAACGTGATCACATGTAACCGCAGCCATTACTTTTGAGATAGATGGCGCTAAATTTCAAATTAATTTGAATCATTGTAATATACTGGTACTTGAAAAAAAGTGAATTTCGAAGGAAGATTTTTAAATAAAATGATGAAAGGAAACAATTTTTGATGTTTATTTCAAAATTGTAGTTTACAAATTTTAAATTTTAGTAGATAAACTATTTTGGACCGTATAAACAACCTAAATTAGATTTGTTGTAAGAATATTAGTGCAAAAGATGAACAAATACCGATTTCTTCAAAATTTCATACATGTTTTACTGATATTTTCAAATAAAGCAAAATGAACACATAACCTAATGTGCTTGCTTTATAGAAATGTACCTAACTTACTTTTCAGTTTCGTTTGGAAATCTACAAAAGCATAGTTCGTTAATCAGTTTATCAATTTCCTCCATTTTTACACATTTTCATAAAAGTGATGAAACATTCAAACTAGTTAGTGCAGCGTGCAGTGGTTTCAGCGATCAGCTGGTTTGAATCTACTTGCTGGGAGGCGTGATTTATCTTTCTAGTGACGCTTTTATTTATGTATTTATTTATTTATTTATTTATAAGAAGAAGGCCGCACAACAGGACAAGTCCCAATAACTGTGCAGCACTGACACCATACAAAAATATTTACATCATTGTCAAAACAATTACATAGAGGTAAATATAAATTTATATACATGTAGTACATATATTAAATTAAAAGAAGAGAAATTAAATTAAATTAAATTAAGAGAGTGAAAAACAAAAGACTTAAATGTTCTTAATCTACAGTTAAATATGTCGGGAAAATTTGACATTACTGACAAGTTATTAAATGTGGATCCATTCTAAGTGGGGCAATGACGGCTGAGTAAAGAAACCAAGTTCTGCCAAAAGACCGGAGTGTCGCTTCTGTATCCTTTAGTATTATTCTGTGTATAAGAACGATAAAATAGCATAAATGGGCAGATCAATTCAAATATCCTCTTTGGTCAAAGCTGCAGGTGACGAAGCACCCTTTATCCTGAGACAAGTGGATTACCTGTGCGCCGCGGGTTGTGGCGTTCGCGGTAGACCCACGCAGCTAATGTAATTGAAAAAGTACCCGCCACGCTTCAGGTGCGTGTCTCGCATCGGTCTCGATCCTGCGAGCCTACTGTACATCTCTCTCTCTACAAGAATTCCGCTTCTGTGAGTTTTATTTCGCCAAACGCTGACCCATTCGTAATAAGGAGGGTTTTATGCTGGACCATAATACATCGTCTCCAATAAACTTTATAGGTTCGGACGGAAACTGACTCTTCCAGAGGGATAAAACAGTTTATTAAATTTTTTATAAATAAGGACATAGAAATGCCCTACCATTATCATCAGCAGATGAACTCTTGTGTGTTTTTATTTAGATATTGCATTTATGTATATTAAACGACCATTTTTGATTATAATTAAGATATTTTTCTTATATTAAGTTACAGTCATACAACCAGAAGTAATAGTTTAGATGAAAATGAAGCCCAATGTGCCAATGACAGCAGAATAGTTGAGTATCTGTTTAGAGCTGGGCACAAAAATATCATCAGACATCCGATAATATCCAATTGTAGATATTTATTCAATTATTTAAATATTGCTCTATACCTACATAATGTATCTACCTACTTAATGTTCGCTACAAAGAACAAGTAAAAATATACATTTTATTTAAAAGAAAATAGATGTTTTTATTTAATCGAGAAATAAATTTTCTGTTACGTCATTATTTTGTATTAGAGAAATGGAAGCATTCTACGTCTCATATTAAGTATTCCAATTTTTCATAATTATTTTTGCACTTGTTTATAAATATTTTGTCGAAATATAAACTATATGTTCCAAGTTTTTATCTCTTCTTAAAATTTTTGTTTATAAAAATATTGAAAAATCAGCAAAAGCAAATGTTTTAAAATATCTTGATTATAGGTGTATCAACAAATAAATATGATGAGATAAATATAAATAAGTAATCCTCGTGTCCTGGTTTATTTATTAACGGTTCCATTTTAATCCCAGTAACAAAACAAATTGTAAATCCTTTTGAATAACAGGGGAAAATGAAAATAATGTTTCATTTAAATATTCTTCACGGTATAGTATTGATTAAAAATTATTGCAAAAGTACAATGAAAAAGAATAAACTACCAATAGCTGCAAAAATGTTGGAAATTAATAGTTTATAACTTTTAAAATAAATAAAAACTATAATTTAAGAACAAACTCATTTTTAGTGCCTTGTACTACGAACATTTTGCTATTCAACTATACCCGACTATACCTTTAACACATACAACTGAGGCAGAATGTCAGGCAGTCATTGTAGTCAGAATGTGATATTTTTAAATTAAAATTAATGTAGTTTAAATTTCAGAAATAATACTGAAGCTGAAACGTAAATATTTTAATCCTCCTAAAATGGATATTATCACATACCTGCACTGTCAATTTAAATATTAATACAAATATTAAGCAGTTCAAAAACATAAAACATCTATAAGAAATATTGTAACAAACCTTTACAACTACGTCGAGCCCCCTGTGTTAGTTCCAGTTCTACACTTTTTATATTATTCACGGCATAAAATATATTTATTATTCTTTATGACTTAGTATATAACTATAATATGTACACTTTAAATATACTAAACGCACACAAAAATAACGAAATCATTAAAATAATTCGATATACACAACACAAAACTGATGCCCAATGCATACAACACTACTTCTAGTTTCGAAGACGGAGACGAACTGAGACCGAATCAGTTATATTTTGGATTCGACAAGTTTAAACATTCAATAAATGCAATTTCCGAGCAATTTTTATGTGTGTGTGGATGCCTTCGACCATTAATAGGATAGATAGATCACACTCAATGCTGTACTACGCAGTGTTGTGAAGGCAAGAAGTACGGAAGCTGGGAGTAGCAGCTGTAGCCGGGGAAAGGAGATGAATAACTGTGTGGTGTGTTGCACATTGCTGACTTCTGTTATTATTGTGTTTGTTGTGACAGCCGGTTTCCATTGATGTGCTTGGTTTTATTAATTCGAAGGTTACTTAACTGATTGTAAGTATTTTTTAAAATTTGTATAGTGATTGTGAGTAAACAACCTTAAATACGCAAACAGCATCGCTCCATAAAGTGATATACCTCTTCTCCCCGCTTCGCTAGTTCTTGGCTTCACAACAAAAGCTTGTATCGTTTGTCTATACATATATATGGTCGAAAGTGGGTTCTATATGACTTACGACAACTGACTCGTTAAATTACGTGAATTGTACGAAACGAATGTTGACGAAGATTTAAATTTGAATTGAATTATTTTTATACAGGTAGGTACTGCAGAATTTGTTTCATAAATAAAACGCATAATAGCATAATATTGACAAAATCGGAATGTTATTGCTATCAATATAAAGTACACATTGGGCAATTATGTATGAAATATAATGTCCTCCTCTATTCTGATGTTATGATACAATTCTTTTGATGAAATGAAAAATGAAAAATGAAAAAGAGGAGGGAAGCATATTAAGAATGTAACCTGTGGTTGGTCGTTTTAGCTTACAGCACGAGCTGGGCGTTCACTAGTTTGTGTCGGTACTATGGCTTACCTCCAGTCATTGGTTCCAGCCGTCACTATTAATATTCAATTTTCATTATTTTTTTTGGTTTGCTGGAATTTTGTTGTCAAAATAAAAAATACGTGTCCTAAGTTTTAATCTGTTCTTTAAAAATATTTAATAAAAAAGTCATGCAAATAGTCCATTGCGCCTCTAGACTCTCGAGCTATATTTTCACCTGACCGACTGCTACGTTGAGAACGTACCATTTATTTATATCTCAAATATCCGAAAACAAGATTACCATGCGAAAACGCTTTTTGCATAAATACTCGTACATAACCCATGAAAAAATTAGCTACAGTGCATTGATGACAATTTAAAAAAATCTGACGTGGCCGTTACAATACCTCTCGCCTTGACATTGAAGTATTATTATTTAACCTCGTATTTAACCAAATATTAAGCTTTAATTTAAATAAAATACAACAACACCGTATAACATTTGATATAATAATATAAAATAATCATACATTATATTATTTCTGTTTATTTGTCACATTGACAATTTTATTTTTGTTTTAAATTTTATTTCTATTTCAGGATTCACAAATCGTGGTAGGTAAAATTATATATTTAAAAAAATTATATTTCTTTATTGGTTAAAGATATAGAAACAAGTAAGATTAAATATTGTACAATGTAATTTATTCATTCGTGTGGTATGTCAAATTGTAACAATCGCATTATTTTATACAATTTTTGCAAAAAATGTTATAGTGCTACAAGAAAAGTACCATTTCCGGTTGGTGGATTTTTACCAAAATCTTTTCAGCTCTTCATTAACATATATAAATGTATAATGCAAAATATTAGAATTTTATGTTCAGTAGAATTTGAGATAATGAACCGGGACGAAAGGCTATAGTAGGCGTACATACAGACTTTCACACACACACACACACACACACACACACACACACACACACACACACACACACACACACACACACACACACACACACACACACACACACACACACACACACACACACACACACACATACACACACACACACACACACACACACACACACACACACACACACGCACACGCACACGCACACGCACACGCACACGCACACGCACACGCACACGCACACGCACACGCACACGCACACGCACACGCACACGCACACGCACACGCACACGCACACGCACACGCACACGCACACGCACACGCACACACACACACACACACACACACACACACACACACACACACACACACACACACACACACACATCATCGTGAAAATAGTCAAAATAGGTTCTAAAGGTGCTAAAACGTGCTAATTGACAAAAATCTCGACATCGAATTTTTTCACGATCCCTATACCTCTCTCGGCGAGAGGTAAAAGATAATCTAAAAGGTCAATTTATCGCTCCTACCTTTGTGAAATCGATGAGCTGTGTGACGAGTGTCCCATCCGATCGTTGGAACTCCAACGTGACGGTATCTTCGGTTACGTTGGACACGATTGTCTCCTGCACAACATCACCGCCCTGCAACCAACCACAAACCAATGTCATGAATTTGCATACGTCAATGTTTCCTGCAATGCTAGTTTCCTGCCATATTAAATATTTATGTTTATAACCTGGTTCATGTGATTCCTCAATTATAGATGTGTCAAAAATATTAGAGTATCGCCCAGACTATATTGGTTTGGTATCAGGAAAGTGTTAAATGAATTGAAAGTAAAATAAATTATCAAAATTGAAATACTCGTAGTACCTACATCTTTTTATAATAAATTATTTATCCCAAAAAGTTGGAAATAATAGTTATTTATGTATCAAGGGCATTATGAAGATGTTTATGCTCATCCGAGGGCGACATGTTTACAAGCCCAAGGGTCTCTGGCCCGAGGATCTGCAAATCGCCCGAGGGCTATAAACATCAATGATGCCCGTGGTGCATACAATATTTTGTGTCTTACTATTTTATTTAAAATATTCCGCGCGTAGCATTTCGCTCTGACATTTCAAATTTTGTTAATATTTTTTGAATCCTACCAACGGATAGGCAATATATTAATAAAAAGAAACGTCTTGATCTTCACCCTTAAGGTGAAGTCGACTGTGTGGTTACCGACATTTGCAGTTTAGCAAATATTTCAGTTGGAAAACTAAATCAATTACTGCAACTGATTCATTAGATTTTCTCACTTTCGGAGCATCTTTTGAACATGCAGGTTAACATTTGTAAAGTATTGTGGGCACTGTTAGAGCACTCGCATTTTCGCCACCTCGCAAACGCGTACGCTAAAAGTGCCCACAATACTTTACAAATGTTAACTTGCCCATGTTCAAAAGATACTCCGAAAGTGAGAAAATCTAATGAATCAGTTGTTGTAGTTGATTTAGCTTTCTAAATGAAATATTTTCAAAACTGCAAATGTCGGTAACCACACCGTCGACTTCACTTTAAGGAGCCCGTCTAGTCTACTTCCTAAAATTCAGCATACAATGTAGGTCCTAACCTAACGTAGTGAGTGTTTCGTGGCCAGTACAAAAATGATAAAATTTCATTCATTAAAGGATTATATACTTAAAAGATCAATTATCAGTTGTGTATTTTAAAAATTTAAAACAACACCGTGTAATGTTACTATGTTTACAAAAAGGTTAATATCCCTTAAAACGGTGTAACAATAGTCAGAAAATTAATTAATTAAAATTATAACTATTTATTATTAAATAGGTTTACAAAATAAAATATGTACATATTAGGAAAATAAATAAAATACAATTTATGATAAAAATACTTATTAATGAAATGACTTAAATTATATTTATAATTAGTTGCGTCGTGGTACAAATATATTTACAGGAAACTTTACTTTCTTTTTACTCACCACATAGTTATTCATAATTTTCTTTACAAAATTAAAATTAATCCCCAAATTGTCGTTATTAATATAAGCGTTATAATCATGTTCAGTAACAGAAATTCTTATACTTGGTACACTTTGCAGTAATTTTATGTTCAGAACTCTTTGGAACCAATTTCCAAAATGGTATATTTTGCTAGTGTACAAAGCTCGTTCCCAGTAAAATATATGTTTAATTTGTAAAATTTTAAATTTAGTTTCAGCATGATGTATGATCAACTGTATATCATTAATTGCTAATGCAGTACAGACTCCTAGTAATACAATGTTTATTACAAATACGAAAGCAGTAAACAAGAACGGACCTATAAAAAAATTGTTTGTGAATTTGAAATGTTCAAGCTCAAATTCACCTGTAATCATCACTATTGTTTTAAATAATGACAAATGTTTCTTTTTAAAATAACGCTGATCATGAAAAAT
This sequence comes from Agonum fuliginosum, assembly GCA_947534325.1. Classification (NCBI taxonomy): domain Eukaryota; kingdom Metazoa; phylum Arthropoda; class Insecta; order Coleoptera; family Carabidae; genus Agonum; species Agonum fuliginosum. Next base: position 8,929,835 of record OX384029.1, on the reverse strand, counting down.
ATAATAAAATGCCATTGCAAAAGCAAAAATTAAAATAGTATACGACATCAACCATTTAAATAAATTAGTAGACACAGTTTCTAAGACAAGAGCTCTGGTAAAAAATATTTTATAATGTCTACCGACCAAAAGCATTAATTCTACTGATGATGTCACTATAAGTAACGCAGCAACTTGGTGCTTCATATCTTCAGAGGCATTTTGTTGGAAAATAAAATAACCAGTAAAACTAAATATTAACAATTCAATCCAATTTTCGTAGAGTTTAAAGTACTGTTTTTTGAAAACAACCACTTGGCTTAATTCTCTAAGTATCAATAAGAACCAAAATACAATCAAAAATAATTTAGGAGGTATGTACGTGATTGCATTTTTTCGATCTTTAACTGTTTCTGAATAAATAAATATAAATAAAAATACGACAAAGCAAAAATATACAAATAGATTTACAAATATTATGTTTTTCACCGTACGCCATTTTAAAAACACAAACATTTCTATCAAGAGATGATGAAGTAAATGCCCTAATACAGTTTTATTTGAAATATATTCCAAAATTTGTGTCTCCCAAGACCTGTCGTCATTGTTTGTCAAAAATGAATGAAAATCAAAATCAGCGTAATATTCTACTTCGTCATCAGTTCCGAAAGTTATACATTTATTAAAATGTTTTTCTAATGTTGTGGCATCTAAAAATTCTATTAACATTTTCCCAGTTCTGCTTTTACAATCTAATGAGACCCCTTTTCGAAGGAACATTAAAATAAGTTCTGAATCTTCGTGCATTGCAGCATAATGACAAGCTGCGTTACCTATTTCGTCAAAATAAACTAACTCTAAATGTATACTGTTAAACAATAATTCGAAACATCGTTTGTGGTTAATTTTATTGTGGTCATTCACATCAAACTTTATGTTTATTAGTTCCAGCATGGCTTTATTCACAGATTTTTTGTTCGCGTGTTGAAGCAAAACTTCTACAACTTCAAAATAACCTCGAACACATGCGCATTTTAAAGCAAAAACGACATTTTCACCGTCCTTTTCAAAAAATATATTTGAATCTACTCCAATATATAAGAAGTATCGCACAATATTGGCCAGTCCGTTTTCGGCAGCAAATATAAGAAATTTTTCGTTTTCTTGCTTCGGATTTTTAAGAAAGTAACCATTATAGTTTTTTAAGAATTCAGTTTCTTGTCGATCTTTTAAATTTTTTAGTAATAGTTTTAAAGATACTGTTGTACGTTTAAAACTGTATATTTCTTTACCTTTTAAATCAAGGATAAGATTGACTATTTTTTTGAAGGTAAATGCTTTTGCTAAATAAATAGCTGTACTTCCCGATTCATCTTGAAGGTTGATATCAATTCTTTCCAATAAAATCTTCATGACTTCCAAATAATTTTCTTCATTTTTCTTCTTATCGTTAATATATTTCAGTAAGAAAATCACTACTGGATTTGTTTCTAAGTTTTCTTCGAAACATAAAAGTTCTGAAACTATTTCTGGCTTACTCTCGGAAGCAGCATAAAATAATGCGTTTTTCCCTTTGGCGCCATTTTGTAATAATATCTGAATAGTTTGCAATTGGATACTTGATATGAATTCACAACAAGATATTTCTAACGCTGTTTTGTTGCCAAATGGTCCATCGTATTTATAGTTAATATTGGCTGAATTACTTTGTAGTATGGTTAATATTTCTTCTATATTGTTGCAAAGTATTGCGATTAGAAGTTGGTCCTGTTCTGGTACTTTGGACATTGTAACCTTAAAATAATAAACAATATTTATCTATGAATATTAAATAATACATTAATTATTGTAGGTACCTATACGTTTGCTTTATGTTTTCAGTTTAAAAATGCGGTAAATTAATGATTTTACTTTTATTTAACTATTATTATTATGGAAACAACCGTCATGGTAATAAAAAATTAAATATAAACTATGCATAACCGACCATATAGTTATACAAGGTGTTTTTATACCTCCGCACACAACTTTAATAGGTAGGTTCTATAATTTGATATACCTACTGATTATAGAAAAAAAAGATTTTTTCAAAATTCGCGAAAATAAGGGCAGTGAAAATTTTAGTGCCACTGGATTATAAATTCATTTAACTGTAAATTTATTAATTATTATATAAGAAGTAACTATAGATCGTCCTATACTATTTATAATTATTTTATTTTATAACATAATAAATAAACAGTTATATTTTCACTACCCTTATTTTTGCGAATTTTGAAAAATACAACTATTTCCTGTAATCAGTATATCAAATTATATACCTACTTAACCTAGTACAGTTGCATGCATAGGTATAGAAACTGCATGTATATAATATTAGGTATGTTTCAAGGAAAATCTTTCACATCCAATCATAATAGTTTCTTGCTAAATAACATACCTACATAAATCTAAAAGTAAAATAGGTAAGTATTCTACTTAAATTTTATATTATAACTCATTCAAATGACTGCGACAATTTGTCAGCCTATTATTTTTTAAAATAATGTCGCAAATAACAACAGAAATTTTATAGTCATTCGATAGTATATAATTATAATACTTACAGGCATAAGTAATATGTCAAATTATACAGAAATATATAAATATTCGTGAAATTGGCACTACATTTTTCCATCAACACAGCAAATTAATAAACAGTAAACTGATATAACATACTGATATACTCATTTGCGGTAACCACAATTTATCTCTACGGTGATACGTTTTCCTGGGATTTTACGATATCATGTAGAAATAATAACAACAAATAAGCCATAATATCCGCAAATTTAATATTTTTACACTTTTCCTCCATCCAAAAGTGACTGAATAGTAATACTAAACGGATTGAATAATTTATTAATTCATAAATTAATAATACACAAATAGAAAGTCAAAATAGGATACGTATCTGCTATCGCCAAATATTTGCATTTAATTTACAATTCAATGCTATAAAATTTAATAAATTAATCAAAAAGTAGCATGAGTTAGTCGACGAAAATTAACCGAGCGAGCAGTACGAGTTCAATTTTCTGAAGACCAGAGCCTCATTCACAATACGATATTAATGACTATCGGTAATGGTTATGGTTAGCGTCAGAAGTTTGACATAACGCAGATAACCTATTCCGTTCACAATAACGAAATTAGCCCAACTCTGTTAGCGCAAGAGTTTACAAACTTCTAACATTTGGTTATTGAATAGTGGCTACGACCAATCAAATAAAAGGATAAAAGAGATAGATATATACCTACTCTTTCTTTATTAGTATGACAGTTCGTTTTTAAATTTGTTATAGACATTTGACGTTTTGATAATGAAAATTCAAATTAGAAAATTTGTTGCTCGCGACATTAGTTTTATGTCGAAGGCGAAGAAAACGTTAGACTCATAATAGAAAATGGTGAGTTCGACAAATAAATCAAAATAGAGCTAATCAAGGAGATTGGAAAAATTTGGTAGGTACAGGAAATGCGGTTGTGTATTATAAATAAATTATAATTATAACTGTATATTATTAGTTTAAAAAATAGGTTCACAAAATAAAATATGTACATATTAAGACAATAAATAAAATACAAGTTATGACAAAAATACTTATTAATTAAATAACTTAAATGATATTTATAATTAGTTGCGTCCTGGCACAAATATATCTCCAGGAAATTTTCTTTTCTTTTTACTCGCCACATAGTTATTCATAATTTTCATTACAAATTTAGAATTAATCCCCAAATTATCGTTATTAATATAAGCCCAATAATCATGTTCTGTAACAGAAATTCTTGTACTTGGTACACTTTGCAGTAATTTTATATTCAGAACTCTTTGGAACCAATTTCCAAAATGGTATATTTTGCTAGTGTACAAAGCTCGTTCCCAGTAAAATATATGTTTAATTTGTGAAATTTTAAATTTAGTTTCAGCATGATGTAAGATTAATTGTATATCAGTAATTGCTAGAGCCGTACAGACTCCTAGTCCTACAAATAAGAAAGCAGTAAACAAGAAAGGTCCTATAAAAAAATTGTTTTTGAATTCGAAATCTTCAAGTTCATGATCACCTGCAATCATTAGTATTGCTTTAAATAATGACAAATGTTTCTTTTTAAAATAATGCTGATCATGAAACATATAATGAAATGCTGTTGCAAAAGCAATAATTAAAATAGCATACGACATCAACCATTTAAATAAATTAGTAGACACAGTTTCTAAGACAAGAGCTCTGGTAAAAAATATTTTATAATGTCTACCGACCAAAAGCATTAATTCTACTGAAGACGTCACTATAAGTAACGCAGCAACTTGGTGCTTCATAACTTCAGAGGCATTTTGTTGGAAAATAAAATAACCAGTAAAACTAAATATTAACAATTCAATCCAATTTTCGTACAGTTTAAAGTACTGTTTTTTAAAAACAACCACTTGGCTTAATTCTCTAAGTATTAATAAGAACCAAAATATAATCAAATATAATTTAGAAGACATATATCTTGCAGTTTGTCGATCTTTAACTGTTTCCGAATAAATAAATAAAAATAAAAATACGACAAAGAAAAAATATACAAATAGATTTACAAATATTATGTTTTTCACCGTACGCCATTTTAAAAACACAAACATTTCTATCAAGAGATGATGGAGTAAATGTCCTAATTCATTTTTATTTGAAATATATTCCAAAATTTGTGTTTCCCAAGACCTGTCGTCATTGTTTGTCAAAAATGAATGAAAATCAAAATCAGCGTAATATTCTACTTCGTCATCAGTTCCAAAAGTTATACATTTATTAAAATGTTTTTCTAATGTTGTGGCATCTATAAATTCTATTAACATTTTCCCAGTTCTGCTTTTACAATCTAATGAGACCCCTTTTCGAAGGAACATTAAAATAAGTTCTGAATCTTCGTGCACTGCAGCATAATGACAAGCTGCGTTACCTATTTCATCAAAATAAACTAACTCTAAATGTATACTGTTAAACAATAATTCGAAACATTGTTTATGGTTAATTTTTTTGTGGTTATTCACATCAAACTTTATGTTTATTAGTTCAAGCATGGCTTTATTCACAGATTTTTTGTTGGCGTGTTGAAGTAAAACTTCTACAACTTCAAAATAACCTCGAACACATGCACATTTTAAAGCAAAAACTACATTTTCGCCGTCCTTTTCAAAAATATTATTTGAATCTACTCCAATATATAAGAAGTATCGTACTACATTGACCAGTCCGTTTTCGGCAGCAAATATAAGAAATTTTTCGTTTTCTTGCTTCGGATTTTTAAGAAAGTAACCATTATAGTTTTTTAAGAATTCAGTTTCTTGTCGATCTTTTAAGTTTGTTAGTAATAGTTTTAAAGATACTGTTGTACGTTTAAATCTGCATATTTCTTTACCTTTTAAATCAAGGATAAGATTGACTATTTTTTTGCAGTTAAATGCTTTTGCTAAATAAATAGCTGTACTTCCCGATTCATCTTGAAGGTTGATATTAAATCTATCCAACAATATCTTCATGACTTCTAAATAATTTTCTTCATTTTTCTTCTTATCGTTAATATATTTCAGTAAGAGAATCAGTACTGGATTTGTTTCTAAGTTTTCTTCGAAACTTAAAAGTTCTGAAACTATTTCTGGCTTACTCCCGGAAGCAGCATAAAATAATGCGTTTTTTCCTTTGGCGCCATTTTGTAATAATATCTGAATAGTTTGCAACTGGGTACTTGATATGGATTCACAACAGGATATTTCTAACGCTGTTTTATTGCCAAATGGTCCATCGTATTTATAGTTAATATTGGTTGAATCATTACTTTGTAGTATAGTTAATATTTCTTCTATATTGTTGCAAAGTATTGCGATTAGAAGTTGGTCCTGTTCTGGTACTTTGGACATTGTGACCTTAAAATAATAAACAATATTTATCTGTGAATATGAAATAATACATTAATTATTGTAGACGTTTGCATTATGATTTTAGATAAACATAATTTGGAAATAATTCTACTGACATTTTGACCAAATATATCCTGTAAATAGGTATTGGATAATATAACTTTTTCCACAATCGCATGGAAAACAGACATTCTGACACAAAAAATTAGTGCGGGAAATAACCAATTCTAGCACTAATGCGGGAAATTAAAGATTTTACTTTTATTTAATGATTATTATAGAACCAACCGTCATGATATTTAAAAATTAAAGATAAACTATGTATAACCGACCATATAGTTATACAGGGTGTTTTAATACCTCAGATCACAACTTAAATAGGTTATATATTTTGATATACTGAATTTTTTAATTCGCGAAAATAAAGGTTATAAGTGAAAAGTTTAGTGCCACTGGTTTGAAAGCTTATTAACTGTTTATTTATTAATTATTACATAATAAGTGACTATTTGTAGATACCCTGGTACAATTTATTATTTTATTTTATAAATACCATAATAAGTAAATAAAAGTCATATTTTCACTACCCTTATTATTGCGAATTTTGAAAAAAACTTTTTGTCTGTAATCAGTATATGAAATTATATAAAGTTGCGTACAGAGGTATAGAAACACCTGTATATAATATTGGGCATGTTTCTGAGAAAGATTGCAGAAAAAAGCTTGCGCATCCACACATAATAGTTTCTTGCTAAATAACGTACCTAAATGAATCCCAAAATAAAATAGGCAGGTATTGTACTTAAATTTTATATTATAACTCATTCGAATGACTTCGGAATGACTGCAACTATTTGCTAGTGTATTATTCTTAAAAATAATGTCAGAAATAAGAATCAAAATTACAACATAAATTTTGTAGTCATTAGATAGTATATAATTATAATACTTACAGACATTAAGTAAATGTAAAATTATACAGAAATATATAAATATTCGTTAAATTGGCACCACATTTTTTCATCAACAGTAAAAATTAATGAACGGTAAACTGATATAACATACTGATATATTTATTTGTGGTAACCACAATTTATCTCTACGGTGACACGTTTTCCTGGGATTTTACGATAACATGTAGAAATAATAATAATAAATAAGGCTTATCCGCAAAAGTAAGTTTTAACACTTTTCCTCTAATAAAAGGTGAGTCAATAGTCATACTAAACGAATATTGAATAATTTATTAATTTATAAATTAATAATACACAACTTGAAAATCAAAATTGGATATGTATCTGCCTTCGTCAAATATTTGCATTTAATTTACAATGCAATGTAATAAAATTTAATAAACTAATCAAATTTGCTGCATGATTGGCAAATTTTATCGCGGGGTAATATAACTAGTGTTATGATTATAATCGGTGATAGCATGAGTTAGTCGACGAAAATATTAACCGAGTGCGCAGCACGAGTTCTATTTTCTGAAGACTTAACGCATGTTATCACCTGTAACAGTACTGGATATGGTAATACTCTAAACCAGTTAGAACATTTTGAGATGCAATTCTCTTCTAGGAATTTTAGTTCAGCACAGGTTCTAGCTAAGTGTTAGACCGGATGTTACGTATCCAGGTTGTTAAATTGCTTCATTTTGTTTCCCCCTGCACCCCTTCGAAAAGGGCGAGTTTTGAGATCTGACTAACAAGACAATGGGAAGACAACTCTGATCGCGCGAACATGTCGAATTCGGTATTTTGCGCTACAAGCCTTTAGTTTATTAGTTTAAGTTCAGAGTTAATTTTAAGTTTTAAACAAGAAAAAAAATTAATTTAGAGATTTTCTCGCAAATGCTTCGTTTAGGTTTTAGGAGATATATTAGCTTTTAAAGTTACAGATGAGATAAAAAAAATTACGTTTTCATATTTTAATTTTATTGAAATTCGCTCATGTAAGATATTAACCTTCGGGTGATCAAGTAGGATACATTTTGACCCCAAGCTTGGTTTTTGTTAAATAAAACTGTAAATATACGAGTAAATAAGTATTCTATAAGCCGTTTCTTTTAGCTGAAATTTTTTTAATGTATATTGCCATAATACTTCATAATTTTTTTTTCTTGTATAAATAAACCAAGAAAAGTTTTATTCTGTTGGGGTCAGAATTTACCCCTCTTGGTCGGACGTTGTAAAATTTGTCCCCGTGCTTCAGACGAGAAATGTTGCACGACGAAATGCAAGTATTACGTCTGTAAGAAACATTACAATTTAGAAAAAATCATAATTTAGAATGCTAGCCACGATATTCTGTAGTTTGTGTGGATTTTTTTTATATAATTCACTATTTTATTATGCATTTTTTTAAAATTTATATTACTTTTGTTACTCATCAATAAATAAATTGTTTTTTGTCATTTGCATAGTGTACTTTACGTTCTTGTATAAAAATCAATGCTAAAAAGTTGTTGCTAGTTTTCTAATTAGCCAAAATAAATGGGGTCAGTTTTTACCCGTCTTGGTCGTCTATGTACTGGGTCTGTCACAGATTTCAGCCAAGTTTTAACATAAGATTTTTATATGTTCATACATCATTAATTGATTAATAGGATTAACATGTCCACATCGGACACTGAACTCCCTTTATAAATACATTTTTTTCGTTTAAATCTTTTGTAAAGTAAACTGCTATCATGCAACGTACAAAAATAGTGAATTATACTGACATGGTGAGCGTTTTGCAATGGAAGCACCAACGCGAAGATATAACACAACCAATGTCAGTTACTCTTTCCTTCATCGATAGATAGAATAACAATTGCCTTCGGACTGGAGGTTTACATTATTTTTTAACAAATTTTATAAATTCCTATTGTTTTTAGCAATAAAGTCGATAATAAGCAATATTTATTCCATTATTTTAACAAAATTTAAATTCCTATTTTTATAACTTCAGAAGTCAATATCTCCTTTGCGAGAAAATCGCCAATTGAATTTCTTGTTTTGAGGTCGTACATTCATATATTAATTTAGGATACTTAACCCTGAAACACCCTGTATAATAGATTTCCAGACACTCGTTATAACGTCATTTGATTGCATTCATTCATGCATTATATTATAGTTAAACATCGTCAGAAACTATTGCAAACTGAGTTCTACTTTAGTAGGTATGTACCGAAGTAATAAAATTAGAGTTTATTTATTTAGTTCCTGTTCCTAGCATAAACTTTTCTGTAGCTTGATTTGTCAACAGAAACTACATTATTTGATGAGAGAATTTGTTTCGACAAAGCATGGTTAGTTATGCATTTAGGTCAAACTTGCCATGTTGACATTTTGACGTTGGAATGTTTACTTGAATTAAAACACATCACTGGGTACAGGAAATTCAAATATTGATAGCTGCAATCAGCGAGGATCAAATCTTCGCGCAAATTTACAATCGCTTCGAAACACCTGATTGAGTTTATTATTTATAAATTGTCTGGATAGATAATAAAAGAAATACGACAAGAACTGTTTTTTTTAGAATAATGAGAAGAAAAAAATAATAAGTTAAATTTGTGTTATGTAAAATTACGAATAATATTGCTGTGGGAAATTAAATCATAATAATGTGTCTTTTGATGTTTTGATGTGTCCCAGCGAAAAGTTTTCTTTTTTGTAAATAAAACCCGTCGGGCTATGTAACCATATTACACTCATGACAATACTTCATCTAAACCTACATCTAATATTATAAAGATTAGTTCATTATATTAGCAAAATTTTCAGATATTAATAAAAAAAAGCAAATTCCGAAAATATTTCGACCGAAAATGCAAAACCCGAAAATACATTTCCCGAAAGTGCATTTCCCGAAAATGGATTGATCGAAAGTATAAAAACCGAATGAAGCAAATTCCGAAAATATGTCTACCAAAAATGCAAAACCTGAAAATGCACATTCATGCACGTGATGAATAATAAGTTGACTATTTCAGGCTGTAATAAAACAAATTAATTAACAAACAAATAAACAAAATTTTTACAAATATACTCTAATATTAGAACCAAAAACCTATGATTCCGTAGTCCTCTTTAAAAAAATCTTTATTATCCAGGACATTACATTTAACACAACACAAGACTACAGATTAATAGTTATGTCATTACATTTATATCAATAAAACATGTTTAAAATTATTTTTTTTATTAATTTCGCAAAATTTCAAGACTAAAATGAACTAATCTGTATGAAAGTAGGTACATGTAGGATTAAGTGAAGTATTACCATTGTGTAATCTAGTAACAAAGTTATTTATATATTTAACAGAGTATACCAAGTGAAATAAAACAGAAATCAACTCTTGCTAGTTTCAAAAATTGTCTAAAGGAGTTACTTATAGATAAAGACTATTATACCTTGGATGAATTTTTCAATGATTGGTAACTTCATATCTATTTTTTCTCATGTACTTATAAATTTTAAAATGTATGTTATGTACCTACGTATTTATTTATTATGTTCTTTTCGACTTGTTCCATACAAATGTATTTTTGTCAACGGAAATAAACAAATTATTATTATTATTATTATTATTATTAGACGGACGGGATTTATTTACAAAAACCTGTATTTCCATGTCAAACTGCTATGCCAACCTTTCCTTAGGACACACATGAAAATGGAGAGATTCCTTAAACTCAACATCTTGTGCCATTTATATTCTAAATGGTTATGTTATAGGTAGGTATACAAAATCTTAAGCACCTTGGCCAATAACGGTATCAAAAATCAATGCAATCATTTGGTTGCAACCAATAAAGGATTAATGAGTAAGAGAGTAAATGCCATTTTAATGCTCTTGTGCTGATGTTTCTCAGTACTGTAAAAATATATATTTGACTTTGTTTCCATTTACAATATTATATTTCACAAAGAGAAGTTCTAGCTTGATTCGTAGGTTATTTATGAAGGTATTTTGTTTTGTTGTTCTGTTTTCGTAGCTTAAAGATATTACAGAAAGAACATTATGTTACAGGATAACATTGCTTCCAATAGTTTATTATTATTTCTGAAGTTTACCGATACTTTTCCCAATAATGTTGGATAATATTACATTTTACGAAGACTCTTATGTTTTCATTCGTGATCCGTATTATTTGTACGAATGGACGTAATCGGACGTAATAGACAAAACATTTCAATACTATTGAAACAGTTAACTATATTTTATATTGTACAAATATATACAAAAAAGATGCATTGTTTATTTGTTTTTGATGAATATCGTGTTACTCTATTGAAAATTTGTTAAAAAATAGAGTTTGTAATTGAATGTGGCAAAAATGAATGTAAATAATGCCTGGTGCCGACTGCCGGGAGCAAATCTCACTGGATATTTGTGCGTTGTAAACGTTTTGATGAAGCGATGGTGAAATAACCGCTCTGAAACTGATATTTGGGTGTTTTCTGCTTGTTCTGATGCTTGAATTAATTGAATTTTGACGTGCTTTTATAGTTCACAAGCGGAAGTGTTCGCCATTATATTTGGCACTTTCAATTTAGGTCGTTTATGGCGCCATGTTTTAGTACTTCCGCTCGGCTTGAATGCAACTTACAAATAGATAATGTCCGTTGTAAACTTACTCGGGTTTTGATTGCTGCGCTACCCTATCATCACAGAGAATAAATCATTCTTTTTATGGTTATTATTTTCCTGTACCAACATTTATTTATTGTCCTATTGTCTTTATATATGTAGGTATGTATGTCATACTTTTTTACTTTTTTACCCATTTGTTTAGTAGATATATTTAATGTTCACTATTTTACAGGATTTTTGTGTTCCCACTTCAGATATATTGTACTATTTACCGTTATAGTAACGCGATTATTGAAATATGCACATAATCTTTCGTATACCACATATTTTACCTAATTTGGGTGTGCCAGCTTGACTGAATTCGAATCTGAACTGTCAGTCATGCACATTATATACTCAAGTCTCTTTAAAAAAAACTTTATAAATATTTTGTAATGTATGCGCTTTTCTAAGCAATGATATTTTAACCAAATTTGAAGAGTTACCCGATAGAATTACATTGTTTAAACATGTTTGTTAAAGCATATTATTTCTATTAAAAATTTTGGAATGCACATTAAAAAGCAATAACTTATTAGAACTAAAATTGTTTCACGATTAAAAACCGTTTTTTTTTTAAATAAAACAAGCTTCCATCCAATAGATACATACCGAGAGATCTTCTCTTTCATTTACAAAGCGTATAATTTGTTATAACAGGAATTTTGTAAAATTTAATAATATTAAATTCTTCGGTATTTTGCCATTCTTTGATTAAATAGCTTAGCTAGGTAACTAATGAACTAGAGCACATGGCATATTAAATTTCAAGCCATAGTGCGAAAACATCAGATCTTAGTTTTTTCTTGTCAGTAGGTATTTTTCAACTACATTAGGCACATTGGCGGATTTACAACATTTTGATAGACCACAAATCTAATACGTTGAAATATGTAGAAAGTATACGTATGTTAAGTTGAATAAAGATATTATATTAACTTTATTTATTTTGGCGCAACATAGGAAATAATAAAGTTAATATAATTATTAGAACAAGAGTGATAATAAATAATATATTTGATAAATATGCCGCAGACGAATTTTTTGTAGTTCAAAGTAAAATACCTTTAATTATGTAATACTTTCATGTAAAATGTCTGTTTACTGCATTGTTTTTAAAAGCAAACAAAACATGTTCTAATCACAGGGAGAAAGAGGTACGTGCCTGGGGTGCCACCCCCGTAAATCCGCCACTGATTAGTTGATTATGAAAATTATACCGATTGGTATCATAACTACCGTTAGCATTTTCGAAAATCTTTTCGGTTAATTAGTTATACGTTTGAAAATAAATTATACTCCATTTACCGAATATATGCACCCGGTTTACGATCTGTGGAGCGACTAGCGTTGACGGTAAATACGTTGATTTGTTTAACATCGGTTTAACATAACCTGTAAATTTGTTATCAAAAGTGCGAGAAGTTGTGATTTTACTCTAGATCTGTTAAATTTTATCTTGTTTTAAGTATTTAAAAAAATTTAGATATACTTTTATCACTAAAGTTTATTCATTATACCGTCATAGCGTTCTTAATTTCTTCAACTAAGTAGATATCCATGTACCTACCTAGAAACCAGCTGTGAATCACCTCCATTCCGCTAGCGGTACCAACTCACAAAAAAAATTAAAAACCTACGGAAAATTATACGCTAATTATAGGCTAATTAAATGCCTCATCCCCCAATTTTAGGCTCTTTAATTTTTTTTGCAATAAAAAGTTCCGCTGGCAGAAGGAATGCCAGCGGAACTTACGGTAGTAACAACATAAACTTACTGGAACTTCGTTGATAATTAAAGGCTATTTATAGGCTCCACAATTGACGTCTCACTATCCCAGTTGAACCTTGTCCCCGACTGACGGCTCACTGTAGTCCCAAAGGCGCGCGGAGCGCGCAGTCCTCGAGTTATTTTTTAAAGTGCGCCGCAGGCTAACCTAAAAACATGGTTGTACCAAAACCATTGTTTCAGTGCCACTGACAATTTTTCGTTGTCGGTACTCCATGTAATCTCGGCTACTTCCCCTGAACAACTATCTTAAATATTTATTTAAGACATTGTCCTATATTAAGTTTATATATACCATTCTGGAGCCTATAAATAGCCTTTAATTATCAACTAAGTTCCAATAAGATTTTGTTGTTACTACCGTAAGTTCCGAAGGCATTCCTTCCGCTAGCGGAATGTTTTATTGCAAAAAAATTAAAGAGCCTAAAATTGGGGAATGAAGCATTTAATTAGCCTATTATTTTCCATATTTTTTTAAAATTTTTTTGTGAGTTGGTACCGCTAGCGGAAGGGAGGTCTGTGAATCGGATGGTGAATAGTACATATTTACCGATATTTTTGTAAACTTCTATTATGTAGGTACTAATTAGATGTCTTTTAACTATCGGCTTTTCCTTTTCTTAATAATAATATTAATTATTACAATACCAGCATATTTATATACGTTTTAAAAAGTAGTTTCAAACAAGAAAAAATAAATGAATGTATTTTTCATTAGTTAGATATTCACTTGCAACTTACAAGTATTTTAATAATCTCGTCAATCTTCTTGTCAAGTCACAAGAAAAATCCTCGCTAACGGGTAAATATAAAGCGTTCTGTCGTACAGTTATTCATAGGTATTTTCCAATATCCAGGTAATCCAAATCCATTCTCCGAGCAGTGCATTTTTAACTTACATCCGACAAAATCAATCTCAAGTAGCAACTATTTCCTATCTGATTTCTACACGTGACTGTCTGAAGAGCCTGTGTATGTTATTGGTTCAATTTTCTCCGATAGATTGAATGCAGAAGTTCTAGAGTGAACTTAAAGATTCATTGTGAGTCAGATGTTGTATCATGAAATATGAGCAATGCACGATCTGTTTGCAGATCATTTTAGTGAAACATTTTCGATTAAATTTTGTCAAGTTTATTATAACACTTTGAAATGTTTTCTAAATACAAATAGGTAGGTACTTAAGACAGATCATAGTTCTGATGTTAACTGAACACTTCAACTTAAGAGGGGTCATCATAGGCGTTAAAATGGTAAAAAGTATGTTTATAGTTTTTCCCTAAAAATTGAAGTTAAAATTTACATTTTCAGAAAAAAAGCTAATCCACATAAGAATTTAGTTTTAAGGTTTACATTTATGTTATTTCTTTAAAAAACACAGAAGTTATTATGGGAATACTGGAACCATGTTTACAGTATGTTTCAAGTTCAAAATGACATTGCATAGCTAGGATGCGGCAAAGTACGAGTTTCGGGCTGGATTCGGGCAGCCGTAGTAGTGGGGAAGAGAGTGAATTAGAAAAAAAAGTAAAATCGAGTATTTAAGGAATTTTAGAAAAATAGGTAGACGAGCCCCTTAACACTAAATGCTTATTTATCAATTATGACTAGATAAAAGTTGTCTTCTAATGCTTGTAATCCCACTAAATGCATGGCTAAATTTTTTAGCTATTAAGTTAGTATTTTTATACGTATTTTATCACATAGGTTAATAGGTATTTAAATCAAGATTTTTTAATAATTAAAAATACCTTATTTGTTTAAAAAATGATAATATTTAAACCAATTTTAATGTAAAAACTAAATATTGGTTTTCACCATTTTGACGACTTGTATTGAACAATTGAGTTAAACAGTGCATAAAATTCAATTAATTCAAAACAATGTTATGCATTTATTGACTATCGAATGATTAAATGATTTATATGATTCTTCATGTTAAATTAGTATTCTAAATTTTCAATAATAAACGTAGAAAAAGTTGAGCTTTTATATAACTATGTACTATAGGTATTCAAAAGTAAAATGCAATCACAAAACAATTTAAAACTTTAGTAATTTTAATAAACTACTTGTTAAATGCACTGTTGATCACAAGCGCATAAATTAATTAAAATTCATTTCCGTACGATGATAACAATCTACGCGCTGGAGATAAAATAATTCCGTCAACGAGATATTATTACATCTTGTAATTACAAAACATGGAAACAATAACTGCATGAGCAGCGCATGAACCATTCTCAAATGTGAGGCTGAAAAACAAACAATAGAATGGTGGTACACAATTTATTCCATCACGATAATGAAATTTCGAGAAGACATTATTGTGAAATGAAACAGCCAGCGCCAAGTTTCCGTTTTAATTACAGTTTTATTGTGCAATTGAATAACACGACTTCAGCAAGTTGGCATACTTTGAAGATTTACTTAAAGATTTATAAATAGTTTACATTGTTTGCCGTAAAGCTGAATTGTCTTACGGCGTTACGATCGTACACATTGTTTTACATTCAGTGGCGCACCCAAAAGAGGTGAGGTTTAACCTCCTCCTTCAATCCAGAATAATAATTAGAACTGCAAACTACTAAAAAAATTAATTAGTATGCATTTAAGCGAACGGAAAATTATTGGAATTGGGTAAAAAATGATTTGTTTTTAAAATTTAGTTACTTATTTTATTACAATTTACTCCTATCATTGACACAGATTCAGCCGAAGCACAGTCGAGGGCTATAATGCTATGTTATAGTATCCAAATTTGGAATGGTGACATAGGTAAATACCTAGCGATTGAAACCAAGCCATGAAAATTTTGCACTTGAACCGGATTCAAACGCACAATCTCTGTGTTCAGAAACAAGCACTCTAACCACTGCTCTATCACGTAGTTTTTCAGTTTTCTAGTAAAATTTTTGATTGCACACTAAATTCTGAGCAACAAACTTGGCAGAATATTTTATAGGGTTGAAAGCTGGAGTGTGTAACGAGCATAGCTGGAAAGATTTACTTAAACTTTTTGATTGATTAGGTAATGATTAAATTTTAAAAAGTGAATCGATTAACTATGATTATGATTATAATTGTATGCTTGATTGATTAAGATTAATGATTAATATTAATTATAGGTACATTTAATCGATTAAAATGAATCACATGATAATACAAAATAACACTAAGTACATAAAAGTGAGAGAGAGAAGCGAACGCGTTAATTGTCGAGATTATTAATGGCATATTATATACACATAACTTAGTTAAAATATTTTTTCATTGATCATTACCTTTTTAATCTAATTTTAGTCCATAACAAATATATTAGGTTAGTAACGTTTGAAACTGCGGAGCACAGTGTTACCTAAATATTATTTCGTTTAATTATGTTTATTAATTTTCTACAACTTAATACTAGCTAATGTACTTACTATATTTCTATATTACGTGCGCTGGACGCGCATTAAAAAAAATCGTTGATTAATATAAATAATGCATTAATAGGGTCATTAATGTATGATTTTTTTTGCATTAATGATACTCATTAATAAACGAACAACGGAAAACATATTACTTATCAGGTCATTAGTTTATTATTATTATTAATAAAGGTAAATGAAAAGAATATCAAATGACTCTTACGGAATCTAAAAATTATGTATTGATTTTATTTTAGTTTTTACCCCCAAAGACTTAATTTTCACTTAAAAGATACCTATGTTTTATTCTACGAAATTGGCTAACCAAGCGATCCTAGCGCCTGTTCGTACAAAATATTCGCGATGCACCGCAAAAATAAACGAATTTTGACAAAAACTCGATTTTTAAAAATAATTATAAATGTCACGATTAATTAAAAAATTAATCATGGATTTTATAATTAATACTAAAAAATATTCAATCAATTAAATTTATAATTTTAATCAATTAATTTACAGCTCTGGTAACGTGATTGACTGGAATTCCGACCCGTCCTCCACCATTGGCTCACAAAATTAAAATGTCTTATATAATTATTGAAGCCGTAGCTTACACTGGTATAACTTTAGGTTATTTCTTATATCTTATTAAATAAGCGAGAAAATAAGTCAAAAGTCAAACAACTATTATACTGGTTTTAGTGCAAATACTCTTTTTGTGTTTATTGTTGGATGTACAATTTAGCTGATAATTTAATTTTTTTACAATCTCAAATATTAAAATACGAACAATGTATGTCTAAATTTGAAGTTAAAATAGTTCTTCTAGATACATTGTCAATTTGTAATTTAACCCAACTTCTTGAGAAAATTCTGACTACGCCACTGTGTACATCTTCGGCAAGAAATTCGTACTATATTCATCACTAACTATAAATTACCAAGATAACGATTCTTATTCTTGTAGAAGATTAACTTCTTAATGAAGTAATCAAAGAATCAAGTAATTTTAACTTGTTCCAAACTTCTTCACATTATCATTATCACTTTACCAGACATGGAGGTGAAAAGTCTCAAACTAATAATGAAACTGATTCTTAACAGAAATTGTGGTGCACTACTTGATGAAAAAGCGAGATCATTTTTACACAGTTAGCGAAGATATTTTGAGCATTTCATATTTTTAGGATGTCATAACGTCGTAGGCAGATTGTAAAATTAGGCTTTTTATAAAAACATAAAGTCACATCATATTTTATTTCACTCGTTATTTAGTTCAGTTTAATCAACCAAAACTGAGTATGTGGGACTCACGAAGGGTATTAAGTTGTTTATTTAGTTCAGTTCAATCACAGTTTGTACCACAACCGAGTATTTGATTCAAGAAAGGTATTGTTGTTTATTTTATTTATTAATCTATTGCAATCAGATTGTCTACCAAAACTGAGTCTGCGGGATTCAAAAAGGGTATTGGGTTGTTTATTTAGTTCAGTTCAGAGTTTCTATACCAAAACACCAAAAGCCCCGGTATATTGTGTAATAAATTGATGACATTATTATGCCGAGTCATTTAGAAAAAGACTAGCATAAGAAACACAGGTAAGTACACTGATCGCAGATAACACTATGACTCGTACGACAACACCAGATATACCTACTGACTATTCATCAATACAACCCCAGGTAATATAAGTAGTAGTTCTAACAACAACATCTTACATAAACATAACTTATTTATAATACATTCTTTAAATATATTACACTAGGCGTTTTATAATGTCAAAAAATATCAGTTTTCTTTCAATATTAGTTAATAATACTGTTCTTCACTTTCGTTCTGCCTTATTTATAAATGCCAAAACACAAGATAAAGTCCCAAATTTATCGTAATTAGAACTACATAAACGTTCGTTTGACAGGATTGACAACAACTGAGTCCTAACTTTTTTCCGCTGAACATAGTTTGGATTTAAAAAAATGTCATCTCCAACCACGTGGCGGTCAATCACTTATCACTCAATATAAAAACGTCAAACAAAATATTGTCATATTCATTTATAGCAACGGGTATTTTTCGATTGTCAGGTAAGTAAATTACGTATCAATCTGGCTCTGATTAGTTTATAACAATGACGTGTAAGCACTGTATTGGCTTGTTTATTTGGCGTTAAATAATCGGTGGAAGTTGAAGAAAAATATTAACAATATTAGGCCTTGAATTGAAAAATTCATAAAAATTGGTATAAATGTCTAATTTTTACATAGAATACTAAAAACAAACAAAAGATTAATTTTATTAATGTTACGCAGAAAAAGTGATAATTCAGGCTGCCGTTTCACGTTTCCCAAAATGAGTAAATTTTTGCTCTACATGATACAAATAAAAGAATGTATAAGAACAATAAGTGTTCACTGTACATGAATAACAAATCCCGCGGTGGTATTGTCGTATTGCAAAGTCAGTCACACAAACCAGGAATTAGTTCCGCGAACTCTCGCGCGCTCTAAGGGCGCTGTGTTCTCCGTTCGCAACAATAACTGCTGCTGCGTTGCGTTTCAATGTAAATTGTGAATAGTAATTACGGGTTCCGTACCAACCAACAAACAATCAAATCCCCGGTTGCAATTCAAAGCGAACTACATAAATAATTTGATGATATTATTGATTTATTATTACTGGTTGTAAATTTTGTTTGAACATGTGGCAAATGTTTACTACTGTAGATTGTTTTATTTCATTACGGAAAATAAATAAAATTTGTTTGGAAACTGCAACAAAACAAAGATTTTTTTTAATTCAATGGAGGCAAAAATGTTCACTGGATTAATATTACATAAAGGAACACACTTATATTAGTTTTGTATAAAAGGCGAAAGTGCATTATAAAAATATTTATGCCATTCGAGAACCAGCAACAAGTATTGCATTAAGATCTACCGAATTGTAATTGAAAATATTTACAATTATTATAACAATATAATAATAATCAGATAGAACATGTGGACTTACCAAATTAGTAAATGAAAATGGAAATCTATTGAAAAAAGTTTAAACTTCGTAATGGTATTTTGGTTAGGCACAGTCGGCACATGTATTAGGTAGGTAACGAAAGGATATAGGAAATTTTAAAACTATGTGGAAAAAATATAACGATGTATTCGCAATGTACCAATATTTCCATTTTTCCATAGAATTTAATTTATGGTCAACTGTAATTATTACACAAGAGCTTTTTATTTCGCCAGATAAATTTATGTTTGTATTGAAAACTTGTTGCCTGGATGAAAAGAAAAATTGTTTAACAAAATCACGACTCCGTAATCGAAAAATAAATTTAAAAAAATAAATATTTCTTACATAAATTTTCTTTCAAGTACTGCTTAAGTAGGTACGTAAAGTTAACAAAATTAAATAGGTCTAAAAATATGTAGGTAGAGTTCGCGCAATCTAAGAAAGGACAAATATGGCCGCTACCGCGCAGTATATACTATATCCAACTTATATTAGCTATAACCTCTGTATTTGCATGTTTTAAATAATTCCTACCTTTTTAAGTCCAAACAAATATTTGTCTCTGCACAAATCCTTTCTTAGATTGCGCGAACTTTATTGTTATAATACGGCCAGTGGTTAGCTCAGCGGCAGAGAGGGTCTGCCTAGCATGCTAGCGGTACCCAGTTCGATTCTCAGCGTAAATAATACCACTGGGTCCGAGTGGTTGAATTCCACTATAAAAACACATATACCATTCTGTAATTGGGAGTTTATCCTATGGAATGGTTACTATCAAAAATAAAATAAAAATAATATAACCACACGAGTGAATTGTTTAATATTAAAGAAATTATATCATTAAAAGATAATAAATAAAAAAAAGTTCAGTGTTCAGTGTACATAAATATTAAATGAAAAACAAATAATTTAATTCGCAAAATCATTCTTGTAACGTAATCATGTTATCTGTTGCTCTAAGACGGCAAAATACAACAAGGTCATAAGAAATTTGATATTTTATCATCACATAATATGTTATACATTTTAGGAAAGTCAGTTTTTTAGAAGAACTGCTTTAGTAAAGAGACTCTGTGACATGTTATTTTAGTGCACAATAAATTAATAATAATTTACATAATTGAACTGTGATAATTAGTGCTAAATATATCGCAACAAACGCATTAATATAATGAAACGTAGTAAGGAAACTATTAAAGGTAAAGAATATAAATTAGGTACATACATGAAAACTTGTGTCCAGCAATTCGGCACATTACTTCCCGCGTAATTCTGTCACTAACGTCGATACAAATAAATAATATCAAACCTATAAAATGCCTAACTACTGGAGTTTCTAAAAATTAGATTCTACATTATTGTACTATAATGCAGATACAAAAAACTAATAAAAAGTAGTTTTATTTTATTTTTATTACAATAAAATTGTCATAAGTAATTATAAAATAAAAATCATGGACCTTAGTAATGTACCTCCGATACACATGAAAGATATGTTGCCAATATCCGGTAAGGAGTAGAAAAAAATGAAGGCCTAAGAAGCCGAAATTGATAAACTTTTTAAATAAAATCTATTTGTGAAACTTAATTCAAGTGATTTCCTTCGTATGTAAATTATCATCATGTTTCACCAAGTGCTTATAGATGAATCTACTAATTTTATTAATTTAAATACGTGTTACAAAAACTTCTAAAATGATATTTTGTTAGTAGGAGACCCAGTGGAATTCGAAGATGCCGTTAAAGAAACTGGTAATATATATATTGTTAATTTTTAAGCCATAAGATACATAACATAACCTCATTAAATTGGTATAATATTATAGAATATAATCGACCAAATTACCTATTTTAAATGTGAATCTTCTGAAAATGATTGAAATTTCTAAAGTAGTGTACTTACCTATAAGATAACAAAATATATTTCTACAGCAAAGAAAAATTACCTAACACTTAGATTTTATATTTAAATTATAAATATGTTTTATATCTCTATTATTCAACAATAAAAAATCTGACGTGGCCATTACAAGACCTCTCGCCTTGACATTGAAGTATTATTTAACCTCGTATTTAACGAAATATTAAGCTTTAATTTAAATAAAATACAACAACAACACCGTATAACATTTGATAATAATAATATGAAATAATCATACATTATATTATTTTAAAATGCATTTAACATATGGGAAGGCGAGTTGGAAGGTATGCACAATAAGGTCGAATGAACTAAATGAACAACTCAGAACCAATATTGACTCTCACATAGGTACTCGGTCAATAAATCTCGAATAAATCTTATATGCTTTTAATGCATACTTATTAATTTTGTACATTAAATAAATAATGAAAACAGCACTACAAAAGGCGGATTTATTTCTATATCCACTCAAATTATGATATGATGGACCACAAAAGTATTATGTCTTTTACAAGATCAAGATGAATAAACATTTATTAAAAATACGATTTAATATTACACGTGAATAAAGTATAATCCGAGGTATAATCGTTGTTCAGTGACCCCATAAAATTCAATGTTGTGCTAAAACTACTTTCCACGTGTGACCCTCATGTATTTTTTCGGCAAAACCATTTACCGTCTCTTTTATATAGTGAACAATTGATATATCTAGCTTGAGAATCATTTATCCGCATACGATTTGCCACCTTAACATCTATTCAAATCATATTTTTCTTATGCGTATAAATAAAATAATATACCTATAACTTGTACTATACTATGTCCACCGAACACATAGAGTAATAAAACTAGTGGGCAGAGCCAAAACTGCGCAGTACAATGTGCGCAGAAGTAGGCTTTACAAGCAACAAATTTTAAAAAGCAGAAAAATTAAATAGTTTTATTTGAAATAAATATGGAAGAATTATATATTTTATCATTTATGTATAACATAATTTTATAAGAAATATGAAGTACAATTTTTATTTACGAACGATTTTTTTGATGACCGATCTCAGCAGTTGAGTTTGCCTAGCAGTGTAAAACTGGCTTACTAATAGCAATACCGTATTTCAATTTCGCGCACATTTGTGGGTGGAGCATCTACTCTATCTGTTCGGTGGACATAGTATAGTTGTTGTTTGAGACCGCAATTAAATGAAATTTTTATGAACTGACATTGTTTGCAAACGCTTGTTTAGAATTAAAATGATAGATGAGTAATTACTAGACGTATTTATATAAACAGATATAAAAATGCTTCCTCGATTACAGTTCTAAGTAATATTGTTTATATTATTTAGTTATATTATCATCATTATTGATGATTTATGACTTAACCTTTGACTATTGGCTCACGGCTACTAAATTGCTCGCCATTTGTTTATGTTAAATTCAGTGATTTCACTGATACCCCTAACCTAACACTGAAGTGTCTACATTAATCTCTTCAAATAGCGTTTTACTATTTATGATTTACGTTATTATTTATTGAAAATGGCGAAGTAGTCAGCTTAGTATACCATGTACTTACTCGTACTTACTAATGTGAAGTGAATTTTCTTGTAGAAAAAGTAGATTTTTTACGAAATATTTATTTAAGTAAAAATGATTCCAAGACTTCTATAGTAATATAGAATCATAATAGGAATCGTGTGCCGATTAGGGGTTCCATAAACAGCACACAGGAGTTGACTTTGGCTCATTATTTCCGATTTTTACCGTTTCTATAGCTGTTTTTAATATTTTGATATTTTTTAATAAACATTATTTGTTACACAAGTAGTGATATTTTTTAGAAATTAATCCTAATTTTTTCCATTCATTTGGCCAGAATACACCGCGCGCTTAGTTCTGTTAAATCAATGAACGTCAGTAGTCAAAGGTTAAGGTTATCATAATATTTTAAAGTTATCAAAAATTAAAATTAATTAATTATTTTTTTACTGAAATCATAATCATAATAATTACAAAAATAAACAAGAAGGAATTCACACAGGATTAAGTAGGTATAAAAATGTTCAAATGATAGGTATACCATTTATATGAAATAAGCATACAAATATGTAATAGATTTTTTTTAAATTTGAAAACTGGATCGTTGGAAGATGGTTAAGGTTTGAAATAAAGTCAAATTTCAAAAATTATTGGATACGAATACTTTATTAATTTTTAAAAATCTTACGATACTACGAGGATTCTTAACCCTGCAATCAAATATCAAAGATTAGTTTAGGGATTTAAAAACATACTTTTGGAATTTTTTAATAGGAATTTTCAGAAGATTTTAGATAAAAAAAGAGTCAGTTGACAAGATTTTGGAAGAAATTATTATAATAATAATAATAAAACATGCAAAGCTGAACTTTATGAAAATATTTTAAATACAATATTATTAAAAATTAAAAGCTTTTTATGAGACTTAACAATAAAACCTATTCAATAGTTATGAAAATATTAAACAGATAAACTGTAAAATTATTTTAAAATAGTTTATTCTTTGCGATTATCTTTTGAATGTAACCAAGTTAGAATTTAAAATGTATTTAACTGTTCGTTAGGGTTTGGATGGTACAACATAAATCTGCTCGTGGTGTGCGGAATCAGTCTGATGTCTGTGATAATGGAAACAATGAGCATGAGTTACGTGGTCCCTGCAGCTAAGTGCGAGCTCGAACTAACCCTATCCGACAAAGGAATATTGAGTTCTGTAGGATTTCTCGGTAAGAAAAACAATTCAACTTCAACTTCAGACAATTAGTAGATATTAGTTACTAAGAACTCTTTCACACGCGATGTTTCTCATCATGGTACGTAAAAACTGTAAATATATTTTTGTAGAGAATTTTCTGCTCTACAATTCATTAATTTGAAATTTCGCTGTAAAGTGACCCCCTAACGAGTTAAATGCAAATAACTGAAAACGGCGGCCATCTAGGGGACTTTTAGTATGTTAATATGAGAGGTAATGCGAAGCTATATACCAATTGTCAGCTCTGAATTACTGTATAGTTACTTTTTTGACTATTTTGACCAGACTATAAAGTTGCCGGCCCTGTTCTTCATGATAAAGTATACTGGTGAAAAAAATGAAACACTTGAAATTCGTAAAATTTCGACCATTTTCAAACCGCCATAACTCGACGAATTTTCAATCGATTTCGATGAACCATTGCGGGCGAAAAACTTTGAAGTGTCTACTTTAAAGCCATGCATGCGAACTTAAGCGCAACCCCTTCCACCCCCTCTAGCACCACTATAAAAAAAGTTTTTAATGGAGAATGTCCAACTTTGACGATGTGTAGATAGGTACGGAGTTTGACTCGATCCACCAAAAGGGCACTAAAATTTGTTTAATTACCTGTGCAGGACAAGGACTCAAAGAACGAAGTTCCTATGAGGATTTGGCATAAAGTTGTGGGTGTTTGAAAAAAGTGCATTTTTTCCATGAAACACATTTTTGGGGGTACTAAATTGAGGCGGAAGGGGCTGCGCTTAAGTTCGCATGCATGACATCAAAAATTTTCGTCCGCAAAGATTCATCGAAATCGATTGAAAATACGTCGTTAAGGCGGTTTGAAAATGGTCGAAATTTCACGAATTTCAAGTGTTTTATTTTGTTTCCATCAGTGTATATAAATATTTAATTTCCCGCGTTCCAGCTATATTAATTTCCCGCATAATCAATCTCTAGTCCAGCATCCTAGAAGACAATGGCAACTCTAACGTTTGGTTTGTCTGTGAAGGTGTAGTCCTCAGCTCGCTGCTGTGGGGCTTCATCGGGGACACAACCGGCCGCAGGAACGTCGTGCTGATTACAAGCTACATTAGCTTCCTCGCCGGAATTGCCTCCAGCCTGGCGCCCTACGTCTGGCTGCTCATTGCGCTAAGGTTTCTCAACTGCTTCTTGTAAGTATTTGTGTTTCGGTTTGTTTTTCATTTTAACCCGTATTGTAAAAACCTCATCATGATCTCATGAATTAAATGTGGGCAGATAAACGGTAATTAAAGAGTGGATAGAAGGTTCTTGTTTTGTAGAATATGTTTCAATGTTAAAGATAAGCTCTAATTGTTTTTTTTTTGTAAAAAATGAAATTTTATAGATAAAATACTTGAAATTAAATTAATTCATTGTCACTTTAATAAAATGAAAGTATACCGACTCCAATATTGAAAAGTTGAAAACAATATACAGGGTGTTCATTTTAAGTGGCGCACGATTGCTATCTCGAGAAGTATAAGAGCTACGAAGTTGGTTAAATTGGCAAACAATTTCAATTTTATAGGACTACTTTAATGAACGAAACAAGAATTTGTTTTGACCAGTGGTTCTCAAACTACAGGATGCAACTTTCTTATTTTAAATGGGAAGCTATTTTTTATTCGCTTATTAGATTCAGTATTTTTTTTCTGAATCCAACGAGGTAATAGTTTCTTACCCTTGCATAACAAAAACATAAGAAAAACGCTATTGAGAATTATGAAAATTTAATTTAAATTTGATTGTTACAAGAGTGCTATGGAAGAAAATAATTGAATATTTTGTTTCATATTAATTGTTAGTGAAAAAGATTCTAGTATAACCGTTATACTACTGATCAGACCAAATAAGGTCGGTACACGTGTCTAGTTACCGGCACCCTACTGAGTACTTAGTAATTCGAACCATGAACCCATACACTCAGTAGCGGTCCTCATCTCCTGATTAAAATCAAAAAATCTTTTTCACTAACAAATAACAATTACCTAATATGAAACAAAATATTTCATTCATTTATAAAATATTTCAAATGCATAATAATTTCACTAATCCGCCGGACTACAATTAAATCGCAATCGGACAATCAAGCTGACCACTTGATCATCTTAAATGTAGTCCTAGTTGCGAACAAAAATTCTTCGTTGCAGTTTTGAATTTCAAAGATCGTTGCAAGGATTAATATTCTGATTGCGCCAAGATGAATCGCTCGAAGTGGTTATGAATTCCACTATAATAACACCTATCATTTAAATAGATTCTTAAAACTAAGGTATTTTTAATGATTTTTCAGTATTGGTGGTCCATCCGCCGTAGTAATCGCCTACCTGGGCGAATTCCACGGCCTTCAGTACCGATCCCGAGTGATCACCCTCTCAGCAACGTTCGTTGCAGTTGCCGGCATCATCATGCCTGGTCTAGCCTGGCTGATTCTTCCTCAAACCTGGTCCATTCCACTGCCACTTCTAGGCATATCCTGGAAGCCTTGGAGACTGCTGATTATCTTGTACGGACTGCCTACTTTCCTAGCAGCAACCTGGTTGCTGTTTCTGCCTGAAAGTCCGAAGTACTTGTGGTCGGTTGGAAAAAATACCGAAGCGTTGGACGTGTTAAAGAGGGTTTATAGTATTAACACGAGGAAGAATGGGGACTCTTTTCCGGTATGTATTGTATAATACACTGGGTAAAAAAGATTTACAAGAATTTTGCTCTTTTTCAAAATAATTTGAGACATCAATAATAACTAACTTTTGTATTATTAAAAATTATTTTGACTTACTTATTATTATTTTCAATATGACATTTCATTAAAAAATAGTTAATACAACTATTTCCATAGACTAAAGGAGTAAATTTCAAGAGATTTTTTCTTAAAAGTATCTAAACTAGTCTGCAAGTTCATAATTTTAATTATAGATCTATAAATCAAAGTCTTAAACTCAAGTATTATAATTATACTTTCATATTTAATCACTGTATAAAAAGAGTAGATAGATGCACGTAGGTACTTCTGGAAGCTTGCCACTAATGTGTTCCAATATGGCCGCCGAAAATATCAGAACTGGAGTTAGTTGCGAATAATATTGAGGTTATAACATTTTATGTGACACCGATAATGTCCGAAATGAAGTTAGATTTGAATTATTTTGTAAAAATGTAATTGTTAATGACAGTTTGACATATTAAAATAATAATACCTACTAGTTTTGGTTTTTGCAGATAGAATTTGTAATTGTTATACATAGTACTAATATACATAAATTTATGTATGTCAGTATGCAAATAACTTTCCGACATTCTTGATAAGAGCCACCTATGAGAATTTTACTGAAAATCGGCACTTTAGTGGAACTCGACAACAATGCAATACATACGTCATGCATCTACCTACTCTTTTTATACCGTGTACTTAATTTATTTTCTATACAACTGTTAGAATGTTATTATTCTTACATAATTTTCAATTATGGAATGGTTGCATTTTATCACTTGTTACGGAAACGGAATGACTTAATTTTATCACTTGTGATGGAATGAAATGTAGCGAGTTAAAATAATAATTAATGTTTTTGTTTGAATACGCTGTCGAATAAAGTTTTATTGGGCAATTATTAAATAATAATAATTATGTATTATTAAGTATCTTTCTATTTGAAACTTAATTGGTCAAAAACAAGATGAGGAATTTTGCAATTTTCACTATAGTGTATTTTATAGCATAACTAAAATTAAGTCAAACATACGTAAAATAGAAGAATTATTATTAAATTTAAATAGTCGTAGATCATTTATGTTGTTTTTGATGATTTGAGGTTTTAGTAAAAAA
Source organism: Agonum fuliginosum (assembly GCA_947534325.1). Lineage (NCBI taxonomy): Eukaryota > Metazoa > Arthropoda > Insecta > Coleoptera > Carabidae > Agonum > Agonum fuliginosum. The sequence goes on along the minus strand of OX384029.1, from coordinate 8,901,515 downwards.
ATTTATGACGGTAATTATTCAGTAGCGTTTCTTTCTAAATAAAAACATGTTCTCGATGGCCTTTTTGAAGTTTACGTGGCGGGTGTTAAAAATATATTGCTCGTACATTGCCATCAAAGGTAAAAATAAATTTAAATTAATTTCAATATCGAATTTTGCAGGTTACAAAGCTGGTAACATCAAACGAGAACACAAAAAATGAAAAAAGTGATGATGTTAATTTGAAAAGTTCAAACTTTATTGTAGGATTTGTTAAGCTTATGAAAGTTCAAATACTTCCAATATTCTGTCCGCCATTATTTACAAGAACATTTTTAACATCTTTTCTGCAGTTTGCAACATTTGCAGGGTAAAAACAAAAACCATTTAAAAATAATTTTAGGCCAAGGATATAATGTTTTTTATAGTTCTAGTGGTATATTTATGTGGCTACCAGAGATTTTAAATCAAGTATCGGTTTATTCTCAACAATTTAATTCATCAGTGACCATATGTGAAGCTATGGAGTATAAAAAATACTTGGGAAACGAAACAAATGTAAATAGTTCTACATACAAGAATAACATGAAAGATAAATTATTATTTTTGCAGGCAGAAAACATGGAGGAATGTATTGACACAATGAACGTAGAAGTTTTTAAAATATCCATAATTGTTGGTGTTGCATTTTCATGTACATATATTCTCATCGGTACTTTAATAACTTACACTGGTAAAAAACGACTACTAGGTGCGTACAAACAGCTAATACCGTTAAAAGTCAAAAACCATAAATTTAAATCAACAATATTTCAAAATATTTTAATCTAATACAATAAAATTAAAAACTATACAATATCACGCTTGATCATATTGCTATGTTAGTTCTCAAGAAATACGCAAAAGAAAATAGGCATTTATAGCATTATTTGCCATGGAACTAGCGATGCATTTTTATTTTTTAGTTAATAATTTTTCACTTAGAATATCACATGTGCATTAATTCTTTCCGAAAATTTTTTGAGTGCTTTCTAACAACGTCTTAATTACGATTACACAAGTATCTATTTTATTCTATATTTCAGCTGGTCTGCTCTGCTTTAGCGGCATCGCCGGAATCGTCACCAACTTCATGGACACGTATCTCCTGATTTCGATTCTGTCCGGTTTATTTGTGATCGGTGGAGCCGGTGTCACGATTTTAAATACCGCAGTTGTAGATTTGTTCCCGACACAGTATCGCTCAATCGCAATGGCGGTCTCACTTATGGCGGGCAGAACTGGTGCAGTCGTTGCTTCACACGTAATTGGGTATTTGTTGGAGTATGCCTGTATATCGACGTTTTACATATTTGGAGGGGAATATTTGCGTAAGTAGCAACGAAAATAATTTTACGTCACTCGGGGGAGGAAAGCAGTGTTTTCCTCTTGCTAATGGAGGGAGGGAAGCGAGTTTTCCCTCCCGCTCGGGAGGACCGTACTTGTTTTCCTCCCGGGCGGGAGGAAAACACTGTTTTCTTCCCGGTACTGGCGGGAGGAAAACATTGCAAGAAAGGTGATTTCGAGGCCCTCGTGACGTAAAATATTGTGTGTCCCACGGGAGGGAAGGCTATTCCTCCCTTGGGCGAAGCCGGCGCCCTCGCTCGGGCCGCCGCTTGGCTCGCGGGAGTAATAGCAATTACTCCCTTGGGCGAAGACGGCGCCCTCGCTCGGACTCGCCTTCGGCTCGGGTCGCCGCTTCGCCCGCGGGAGTAATAGCTATTACACCCTTGAGCGAAGCCGGCGCCCTCGCTCGGACCGCCGCTTCGCCCGCGGGAGTAATAGCACGCTTCCCTCCCTAGGTGCACAAAATACTATTACGTCACTCGGAAGAGGAAAGCAGTGTTTTCCTCTTGGTAATGGAGGGAGGGAAGCGAGTTTTCCCTCCCGCGCGGAAGGAAAGCAAGTGTGTTCCTCCCGAGCGGGAGGAAAACATTGTTTTCTTCTCGCTACTGGCGGGGAGGAAGACAGTGTTTTCCTTCCGCTTTTTTTAATTCAAAAATTATTATATAAATCTTTTATTTCTGAACAATGAACTGCATGTTCGGGCAGTTCGTAATTGTAATACTCATAGGGTTTGTGGTCTGAATGTTGTCTGCCTGATATCCAACCCTGGTGACGTAAAACATTGTGTGTCCCACGGGAGGGAAGGCTATTCCACCCTTGGGCGAAGTTGGCGCCCTCGCTCGGGCCGCCGCTTTGCCCGCGGGAGTAATAGCCATTACTCCCTTGGGCGAAGCCGGCGCCCTCTCTCGGACCGCCGCTTCGCCCGCGGGAGTAATAGCACGCTTCCCTCCCTAGGTGCACAAAACACTATTGAATACCTTCCATCGAAAATTTCGGTACTTCTTGAATTATACAGGGTATTTCAGGGTTAAGTATCCTAACTTAAAATATACATGTAGGACCTCATAACAAGAAAAAAGAGAGATTCTCTCGCAAACGCTTCGTCGCTTCGTTTAAGAGATGTCGGCTTCTGTAGTTACAAGTAGGAATGTGAATTTTGTAAAAATATAGGAAAAATAATAAATCAATATCCATATTATCAACGTTAACAAATACAGTTAAATAAGAAATTACAAAGTTTGTTTAAAATGTTAGTCTTTAGTCCGAAGGCAATAAACTGTCGGTGACAGAACGAGTAACTGCTCGACATTGCTCCTTAACTCTGAAACATCCTGTAGATTTATTAAGAGCCACATTATATTTTAAAAAGGTACCTATTGACTATTGGCCAGAATTTAGTATGACACATGGGCCAAAGCCAAAATTCAGAAAATCAAAACTAAATTATCATTTTAAATCTATATCCGAATAAGTATTTTTGTTTATTACATTTTAAGTTCATTTCTACCACGGTAAATATTCTAAGCCTACAATACTCATGGCCCACTAAAGCAATTTTACATTTTCTGACTGAATGGATATTGAATAACACATTATCACCTATGAGTTACAATATAAAGTTGATTTTCTCGATGATGTTCAATGTATTAATAAAAAATTCTTGTCTCCACAATTTTTATCTAAACATTTTTTGCTTCATTAATTTGGTACGAAACAAGAAACAAAAACATTTTTTTCCATGTTAAATTCCTATGTTTACCCTTCAGACAGACAGACTGACGTACACCAACATTTAAAAGATTTTGTGTTACAGTTGCTGCGGGAATAGCTCTTCTTTTACCAAGCGGCTAGTAATACAGAATAAAAGTATTACGTTACATTTGAAATACGTATAAAATAATAAAGAATAAAATAACATTCTTGGGTAAGAAGAAACTCTACTACTTGTATTTTAAAACAACATTAATGCTGTTTATTTTTTCGAGAAATAATGTGTAAATAGAACATACTTATAGGTTTACTACTCTTTCCTGTAAATATTATTCTTCCAATTATATTTATCTACGACAAATACAATAGGAAATCGTAACAAAATATCTGTTATTTCAGATGATATTAATAAAATGTATTAGGTAATTATTCAATATAGTCAATAATACTGCCAATAGTTCATTAAAATGATTACGACACTCTCCTGAGACTTGTACTTTCATTCTCATGAGTAATTGCCAGTATTAAACTTTCCTTAGGTAGGTAATATGCTAATTCGTATCTGTAAATATAGCTATGTAAATCTATTTTGTAAAGGTATACTATAATATTTAAGTTAGGCTGTAAGAACACCAAATCTCTGTAAAAAGTGTCATTGTAAAATCTCTCGGGCTTCAAATGTATCGAATCTCAATTTAGAAGCAAAATATTTTCTACTAGTATTCATACAGACTGAAAATCTAATTTGAATTTATTCAATATATTCAGAGGGAATGTGAACAGAATTTCATTTCTTATTGCCAAGAAAGCAAAAAGTATCTGAGCTTTATCACATCGTTATTTGTAGAATTTTATTGCTATGTAGGTATGATCTGTGAAAATATTTTATAACGAAGGCAACAATGCATAAAGTATGTATGAACTATGAAGCAAAGGATAAGAAGTAGACGCTTCAGAAAAAATAATGTTAATGTTTATCTTGTTACGTCAATTATTTATAACAATCAGTTAACTTTTTAGTTGGACATTGGACCTAAAAGATTCTATTTAACTTATGGCTTGGAATTCCAACGATTCGGTTAAATAAGATGCAGGAGTTGTAGGATTCGGTAATCCGGCCAAAATGCGATCCGTGTCATGTCTTTATTTAGTTTAATTCTCAAAGTTTTTTTTTTTAAAGGGGAAACTCCTATGGCTTTAGGTACTTTGCCTATCAGCCAGTAACAATGTGAAATGAGATTATACAAATTATATAAATCAATGTTTAGACAATCACAACGCCCATGCTCCTCAGTGGGATTTGAACCCACAACCTCGCTGCCCGCTCGGTCCACAGTGAGTCTAGTCACGTTAGACCGCGCGGCCATCGTGGCCGGCTTCTAAAAAATGAAGTAGTACCACATCCTTTTAGTTTCTCATATTTAAGAACTATCACAACAAAATTTTATGGTAGAAAGATCAAATGGACATATCTTACCGCTTTCTTAATATCTAGAGAACCTATGTACGTACAAACATAGGTAATTCATGAGAACCATAAAATAATCAAAAAGTTTGTAATTCTAAATCGGTAAACCTTTTTAATGTCTCATTGAAAATCGAGTTGAAAATTGAACACTGATAGGTACCACTCATACTAAACTTCAATCTAAAATTTTTGTTGTGACAGTAGAAACAAAAAATATTTCTTTCAATTTAATGTAGCAAGGTTTGCTTGGAAGTCGCTCAATTTTTCCAAAACGTATTTCTGCCTAACCATTCCTAAAAATAACATTTCAAACAGCAGTTATTCCTAAACATAGTTGTTGCTAAACGCATTTTGACTTAATTATTCCTACTCGCAGTTATTCCTACTTGTAATTTTTACTGAACACAATTTGTCCTAATCGTCCGTAGCACTAGTGGCAAATTGTTGTACTTACTAGCGCCAAAATCCACTTCAAATTATCTCAGCGGTATTGAAACAATGTTCTCGTTAAAATACAGTACGATGTACGAGTAGGACCCTACATTTTGAGTATAGTACACCCCTTTCGGTCGCCACCCTCGTGATAGTACAAAAAGCTGCGGACAGCGGCGTGTTCAATATTTTAGGTCAGCATAGTTCAAAAAGCCTACGAGTTTGTTTTCACAAATTTTATATAAAAACAATTGTTTCAGTGCCACTGGTAATTTTTAAAATCGAGTAGGTAGTACAAAAATTTGCCACCAGAGCTACGAACGATTAAGAAAAATTGCGTTTAGTAAAAATGACGAGTAGGAACAATAATTGCGTCTAGAAAAAATTAGAAGTAGGAATAACTACGTTTAGGAATACATGCGCAGTTTAAAATTTTCTTTTTCGGAATAACTTGTTGTTTGTGTAACATCCCAATTTTGGCGTAAATGCTGCGACTAATATAACCTTTACGGAGAGATCACACAGCTGTCACCAATATGTAACACCCCAACTTGGGGTTACAATAACAAGTTGTTGGGTTCTTGTCGAGACTGGGAAACTAGTATCAATTAGTACTTAAAGGTTACAAAAGTATAAATTGATAATTAATTTATTATTAGTCTTTCTGAAAAATTTCTGTTCGAAATTTCTAATAATATAGTTCAAACCTATAAGCAGTTAGATACCTCCAAAATCGGATCGAACACAATTAATTATTTAAAATATTTTGAAACATAACTCTTATAGCTAGGTATTGCTTTCTGCAGTGTCCTTTGTGTATAAACCTTTCAGTAGTCAAATGTAAGTATCTACTTAAAAGTATCTGAAATAATCTCCTTATTCAAAAAGCACTCTCACTTAAGATTTACGTATTAAAATCCGTTGTCTTGAGAGGAAATTTTGCATTTTCCTTCTCGATACTGAAAGTTAGTCCGGTGGGGTTACAGAAAGATACTGAGACGTCTTTGGGTAAACAATACATTTTGACGCCGCATTTTTCAGTCTGGAAAATGTTGACATTTATTTACTTTATTTAATGGTATAAAAAAACAATGTTGGAGTATTTAGGGAAATGTGGAAATACATACATAAACAATCTTATTTTCTCTATATCTGAAATTAAATTACTAGTTTTGAACGATAGAATTTATTAAAAACATCAATTTGTATAATCACATATAATATAATCAAATCAGCATTATTATGTTAATAAGTTAAAACAAACTAAATTGTAACAACGCTATAAGCTATGATGTTAAAAGCGTTAAAATAAAAAAAATACAAAAAATACTAATTTTATTTCTCATGATAAAATAGGTACCTACTGTCTAGATATAAAATAGTTATTTGTGTATCAAGTACGGATAGATCATTGTTTGTTGCACGCGGCGAGAAATTTGTTCAGTTGAGGCTAAGCCGAGATTAACGACTCGCCAAGGGCAACAAACAAATCTGTCCTTTTCTTTAAAAAGTACTTCAATATTATTTAAGTAAATCGGTTAGAAAAGAATGACGGAAACAAATAAACGATACTCTAATAAAATTGACGGTTAAAGCACATTTTCATTGTTCCATATACATAGTTGTAATTCGCGGATAATGAAGTAATTTTATCGTGCACGAAACTTTAATAATCCTCAAAATGAGAGCTAAAACGTCGAGATTGCGAGTTTCTGATGTCGACTCGCGTTCTTTCCTGGTTCGTTTTACGCTGACGCCGTGAGAGACGGCATTTCAATAAGCCGACAGCAATTAAGAAAATAAAAACGTGTTTTCCAACAACTTGCTTTGCAGAAGCTTTGCTGAGTGGTTCTACTAACAGTTTTAAGAGAGACACAATTAGTTGCTTTTTACTATTTTTGGACTAATTAACAATATAGTGCAATTAAAATTTTAATTATTATTTTTTATTAGGGAATTCTGTTTGCTGTTATTATGACTGTAACGAAACATTCGAAAATGTTGGCAATGTTACTTTGTAATGGAATGTACTCGGGAATGTAATAAGCATTTTATAATGCTTTGATTAAATTTTTATTCCTGTTACTACATAGTGAACAATATATTTTGAAATTAGTTTTGGCACTGATAGCCGATTGCGTACACATGTGATCATCAAGATGACAACGATTGTGTTGACCACTCTTCACAAAAAGTGTCGCCTGATCGATCCGAATAATTGCCACAATCAGAGCTGGGCAAGTATCGAAACTAAAATACTTAAGTATAAGTACTAGTACTACCTATGGTCAGTACTTGTTGCCAAGTATATTTTCAAGTAAAGCTTCACAGTACTTAAGTAAAGTATAAGATTTTCTTGTCAAAAGTACTTAAAAATAAGTATTTTTCCAGTACCAGTACTTTTTAAAGTTAATATTATTTGCATGGTTTATAATCTAGGTATTATTACTATTATAGTCTTTGATTATTAATTTAGGAAGATTTAATTCGCAGTAAGAAATGTCGCATTCTGTTGCGTTGGTCGCAGTTTGAACATTATAATTACTTAACTATTGGAAAGACTAAAGTACCTTTACATGATTTCAGTATAATTTAAATATTTAAGTATTTTAAAAGTACTCCAATATTATTTACGATTATGAAAGTCCGAAGTACAAGTTTTTATTTAAGTAGGTAGGTACCTACTTAAAATTTGAAAGTAATAAGTACAAAAAAATTATACTTACTTAAGTACGAGTATTAAGTAAGTACTACTTGTTATTAAAAATTGATACTTAAATACCTAAATACTTAAGTAATACTTTCTCAATAATACTTTAGACAAGCGTCAATAAGATTCGTTTTGTCTGAAAACGCGTGCGCGGTTCGGTTGTATTGTAATTAATTTTTGTGTAAATTAAATTTTGTAATAATAATATTGTTTAATAACCATAGTATAAAGTTTCAATAGTCCATGTTATGAAAATAATTTTTGACAACATTTTATTTACGCAAAAATTAATTACATTACAACAAAACCGCCTCATATTGAAGCTTGTCTAAAGTATTATTGAGAATTTTTCAGCCAGTAATTTTATGACATAAAGCGAATTGAATAACCTTGTGGTTCTATCATAATTTCAGTGTTGAAGTTACAAACAAAGTTGTATATTTTGTGACATGTTATCAATATGAAATTAAACCAACCAGCTATATAGGTACGGCAAATTAATTTATATGCAATATTGATTCATGTGACATTTGCATGAAATATGAAATATAAATTAATCTGTCACTGAAAGTAACATTTTAATACGTAGATTAACCTCACAAAACACACGAATTAAACATTTGTTTTGAAATCGCAAAACATGGACAAATACAATTTTTCAAAAGCTATCCTAAACCTGGGATGAATCTAATTTACTAACTACTGACTAGGAAAAAAAGCTGATATAGAGGGTGTCTCTCCTCGATTTTTGTAGTAATTCGTCCCGTAACAATTTCTAATTAATATATTTTATTATAAGTGTGGACGTAAGAAACACCGCCAAAACTCTAATTGAAGTTAACTAAATAAAGAACCTCATACTCTTCTTGAGTCCCACATAACCAGTTTTGGGAAAAACTCTGGTTAAATTGAAACGTAAAGAACCACATGTCCAAACATTTGTTTTGCCAATGTTTATATTCACGCTGTATGGCGTTAGAAATTTCCATAATTTTATGTTATACTTCATATTCTATACCTACGTACGTACCAACAGATGTTATTATAATTATAGCAAAGAAACGGTAGAATTAAATAATAGAATTTATGTTTTTAAATGAAACTCTACTATGCATAAGTATAGAGATATCAATGATTTTAATGTTTATTACAGAGCCTTCTAAACTCTATCATTTATTATTTTTTTGTTCCTCCCTAAAATATTTTGAAAAAATAACATGTTACTCCTATGACCCTCCACTGTGGAAAAGGTATAACTAATACCTGGAAATAATCCCGCGGACGAATTAATAACAAAATCGAGGAGAAACGAATCTAGACAGACGAGTTAAAACGACACCATAATAGAATACCACGATTCGCACATCCTGCTGATCAGTAAATTAGGCACAACCATAACCGAATGAAAAATGAGTTATTATAAGTTCTAGTAACTACGTAATTCTTAATAAACCATCTGATTGATTCAATTTATTACATTAAATTATTGATGAGTGCATAAGTACCAGATTTTGTATTAGCACAATTTAAAAAAACTAAAATATAATAATGATGACATCACAATTACAAACAGATATCCTCGTGAAAATAGTTAAAATATGTTCTGATTTTGAGGATTATTGACATAAATCTAATTTTTCAAGATTTCTATACCTTCCTTTTGGACAGAAGGTACAAGAAAAGTCACTCGTACTTTTCAGTCCTTAGAATTTTAGCATGCTTTTATTAATTCCCATTCACCCGTCCTCACCTCACAAAATAAGTAGTTATGAATCACGGCCATTTTAACTTGCGACTTAAAATTTTCACGCGTATTATATAATTTTTCTCGTTCGTGCAGTGTGCAGTGTCAAATAATTCATGCTTAGCGGGTTAATGTTAATAAATAATCCAGGAAAGAGCTAGCGAGTTTTAGATTTATTTCTTTCTTTTCTTTGTTCTTGCGTTTTAATTCAGTTGATTCTGCAGTTGGTGGCACACGGTGCGCCGCACGCGCCACCGCGGCAGAAAGTGAAAATGGATGAAGGATTTGTTTTTATTGCCGACCAATCGTTATTTAATTGTCAGCTTACGTCAGCTTTCAGCTAGATAATTACCGGGAATATCATCCATTTTCTATACAAAACTTATTGGCCTCAATGCCCATTAGCAGTTATTGTTCTTTGTATCTTAAGAGGAATCCCCAGTGTTTCGTAAAACATGGTGTCGTATTAGACTGATAATTAGTTACCTATATAAATTTTTTTCTGAAATAAAGCATGTTTAATACTTACCTACTGCTTCTTATTAATGTTGTGATTTTTTTTCTAAAATTATTTTGAATTAAATAATAACATCTATAATATAGCATAAAGCATATTGTACGATATTTTAATTTAATGTAGATATTTAATTTTGGCTCAAATTAAAAATTTAAAACAATAAAAAGTAAATATGAACCTTTTACTTCAATGTAGTGTAAGTTTTGTTCATGAAATTTGCACGGAACTGCAAAATTTAGTATATAACAAGACCTCTTTTTATTCTACGAATCTATAATTTCATTAATTTGGCAAGCATTTATTAATTATAATTTTTTAAAAATTGTCTAGCTACATCTATTGCAAAAACATAATCTAGTGTAACGAGTACGAATGCAGGGTGAAGTTGGCACCCCCATGTTGGAATTTCAAAACTAAAACTATTGCATAATTTTGCCCAAGTTATGCCCAGTTTTGCCTAATAGTCATTTCGTTTTGCCCAGCCATTGTTAACCCTTGAGTCAATAATCGAATTTCTATGGTGTGGCATCCCCATCTGTTTGTTAGCATAGATTAGTTTATGTCAAAAAAACGGATTTTTCTTGGACTCAAGAAGGGTTTTGTTAGTATAGATTAGTTTATGTCAAAAAACGGAGTTCTGTTGAACTCAAGAAGGGTTTTGTTAGCATAGATTAGTTTATGTCAAAACTACTGGGCATAACTTGGGCAAAACTTTGGCATATGTCACTTTTTCGAAGTCGCATATGGGGGTGCCACATCATAGAAATTCAATTCTTGACTCATGGGTTAACGGTGGCTGGGCAAAACGAAATGACTATTGGGCAAAACTGGGCATAACTTGGGCAAAATTAAGCAATAGTTTTCGTTTTGAAATTCCAACATGGGGGTGCCAACTTCACACGGGTGAGTACGAAAAGCATACATAAACGCTTGACATGCAAGAATAATTTCTATATTAAGAACCCCTTTCCTGCACAATATAAAAAGTAAGTACCTACATCGGTAAATATTTGTTGAAGTGCACAACTGATGTATGTACTTTCTTGCACACAACGTTATTTACCAACGTTTCCAATTCTTATGCAAATAGAAAATTCCAGGTCGCAGTATCTTTCAGTTTACAACTGAAAATTGTTAAGAAAATGTAATATCTCAAACATTTTAATGCGAATGTATTAGTCAAGCAGTATAACGAGGAATAAAGTGTGGTAAACAAAGACATAATTATTACTTTACATTGTATTTCTTTTGTTATGGTTTGGAACATAAAAAGCTTCTAAGTTGACAGCTTCAAGATAGAATGATTATCAACGTAGATTACAATAATAATATGACGATATAATTGCTAGGTAGAGTAGAAATATAACGAGTTTTTATAATACGGTCTTACTTTTGCTACCCTTCCACTAACAAATCTTTAGGCTGTATTCTGTAGAGTTATAGACGTTTCTGTGTTACGGTTCTTAATGATACCCTGAAATCCTTTGTTCAACTTTACAGAATACAATAGTATATTGTACGACTAGGGACGAAAGTGGCGTTTTTGTCTCGAGGTGTACACGATATTTATTTTAATCCCTTCACCGAAAAGCAATTATTAGAAGTTGAAGAAAGGGATAAACCGGATGACGATAAAGAGGGAGGAAAAGTACTTTTCTTTCCTAGGGAGGGAAAAAACAAGTGGATATCCGCATAAAGCGGGAGGAAAAGGACTTTTCTTCCCTAGGGAGGAAAAGTACTGACCAGTCAGAAATACCTCACTTTCGGACGGGTCAGAAATTAAAAAATCTACTAAACTATTTAAAGTTTTAACTATTTATATTTTTATAAATTATGATGACATACTTTTGATGATGTAACTTTTCACAACATATCACCTCCTGAAGATGACCCACGTGCGGCCTAATCCGATCGAGGTTAATAATTTTAATGAATTGACTGCATCCCAGCATTGTGTTTTATTTCTAATAATCCTAGTCAAGAAACTTCCATTATTGTATTATTTTTAACACTAACATCAATTTTAAATAAAGATTTATGTGTGTACTTTTAAAATTATTTTGACGTTGCAGACTTACAAAAATAAATTCATAACATGTTATTATTATGTAAAAATAAAATATAATATAAACTACGTAAATAAAGTTTATAAATACCTATGATAATAGACAAAATGGAGGTAATATCCATTTAAATTTTAAAGTGACAGCTCGCCACTAACTTCACTGCAACCTCCACCCCCTCTCAATTTGATTGTTTCGGAGTAAAATTGTGTGACATGTAAACACATACAAAATCAACAGAGTGTCATCTCCTTTCTTATTATACTTCGTGATACATATACACGGATTTTTATACAAAGAAGATTCCAAAGTAGGTACCTACTTCCAAACTAGTGGCTGTAATAATGGGCTTGTACCGGGTTTGGCAATATACGCAAATACGCATACGAATAAATAAAAAATTAGTGTGTGACAAGTTGCCCTAGGGACATAACGTTGGTTTAAATCCCGAAATCAATACATACAAGTAATACGTCAACAAAAAAGTAAGTATTCTGACATAAACATATTATCATATTTTAATTCCTACTACAAATTTATTTATTCCCCTTAGATCATTCTTCCTCGAAATTATTTTTTCTTATAAATACTATCAGTCATCAATCATACCTCTCATATTATTCAAACCGGTGAAAATATACATTTTTGGCAATTTTTCGGAAGCAATTTGAATAATTCATTTTAGAACAACATTATTGTTTCATGGCATAATCCTGAAAACATGAAACCCATTTCAAAACCTTGTATATTCAGTTTATTAAATCCGGCCTTAATCTCCGTGTTTTAATTAACGCTGAAAATTAACTGTTTATAAATAACAGTACAGAACCTCAAAATGTGTCTGCCATAGATTAAATTCGCCTATCAATCATTTCTCCCCCCGCTAATGAAATTACCCTTAAGTAGATCGATAAATCTAGCATTGGGCGTAAATAAATTGAATTTATAAGAAGTCGAAAGGCACGAACAGCGATAAGGAGTGTTACTTAAGCAAACAAGCTCGTGTGAGGTGAGGTGAGGGTTCTATTAATGGCTTTTCCAAGTCCTCACTACACAGCTCCGTGGAATAGTTCCTCATTCCTTAGTTCCTCGCTCTCAAAGACCCAGTGACGTGTGGAGAAGAGATAAAATGCTCTTCTTTCAAAGTGTGAAATCAAGGGATTGATGAAAGAAATCTTATTACTTCTGCTTCCTTCATGCAATAAACTTATTACTCTATAAGATGGGACATTGCTACCATAAATTTTAGTTCAATACTCCGTAATTTCATATAATCATGTATAATTTTATTTTTCTTATTAAAAATGACTTGTTTACCCTCTGGTAATTATTCATACTTGATTAATTCATGCTTTTACTGTCGAGGCAGTAGCTGCGCGGGTTTAAGCACAGCTCTTTGCATGTGATGACATACGAACGATTATCGTTAAATTATATAACATCTTGTAATAATTCATGCTGACCACTTAATCGTCTTAAATGTAGTACTGGTTGCAGAAAGAACATTACCTTTCAAAGGTCGTCGCACGAATGTGGATTCTGACTGAAATTTAAATTTTATAAATATTAAAAAACCAAAAACTTAATTTTCAAAGTACTTAAATTGAAAATGTTGATATAATAGATAGATAAGTACTGCAATTATATTAATGTATAGTTTTTCATAATAAATTAAGACCGGGCCTATAAATGAAACATTGTAACACAAAAAGTCATCCTTTCTTGTTAGAACCATTCTAAAAATAATCTTATATTATTATCTAAATGTTGCTTATAATAAAGGAGATAAATAATACGAGTCCCGTCTCATTGAAGTTGGCCCCGGCGTAAAAAAATTTATTTTTTGTTGTACAAAAGTTTATTATTTATTTATATTATTTATTAATATTGAAAATTGCAATACATTTTACACAATTGCACATAAAATCAATAGTCGAAGCTTTTATTGTAAAATCGTCCTATGCAAGGACAATCAAAGAATTGTGACACAGACTGTAGAATATTTGGTATTTTTTTCTCCAGAAAAGTATGTTTAGGAATTAGATAATAAATTATACAGCTGGTAAATATTTTTGTTGTTGTCTCTAATTACTATAAACGACTTTGCCCCTGTGTAACTCCACCTTAATTTCTATAACTGCTTCCATTCGTTGTGACACAGTATGTAGAAGTCCTAAACATACTTTAATGGAGAGCAAAATCACAAATATTCTACAGTCTTTGTCACAATTCTTTGATTGTCCTTGCATAGGTCGATTTTTCAAGTTATTATTTTTTATTCGGTTCCATAAAGTTTCGACTGTTGATTTTATTTGAGATTGTGTAAAATGTATTGCAGTTTTTAATAAATATAAGATACAGTACATTATACTTGTATTATGATTTTTATTTAACCTTTTGTACAACAAAAAACGACTTTTTACGTCTAAGTTTAAATATTTTACTATCTGTTAGTATTGTATGTTACAATATTTTTATTTCGTCTAGTTTGCATACGTGCAGTGGCAATGGGAATTGTAATTAACCCTCTTAATCTTGAACTAAAGAAATTTCGCCTGCGGCGCATTACTATTTTTCAAATTTCTAAAACTTTGCTAACGTTCTCGCTTATGTTTTACATTTCACGTTTAGCCCGTCAATGAAAAATTTGCCCACCCCTGTTCTGTGTAGTCAGTTTTTTTTTTAAATTTTATTTTATAATAATTAATATAGGTAGGTACCTTTGTTTTATGTTTTAAATAATTAAATATTTATAGTTATTTGAAGTTTTAATTATTATATTATCTAACAGTATAATATGGAGCATTGTTATTTTGAATTTATTATTATTATTTTTCTTTCATATAAATTAGAAATTAGCAAGTCTTGGAAAATAACTTTTCCGGGCCAGTTGGTAGTAGCCCATCCGCCCCTGCTTTGATCTCGATCCAGATTCTCTAAACTTTAAAAGTGTTATCGTTAAAGTAACTTAACTAATCAGGATAACGCAGTTATTGTGGCAATAAGAGGATTAAATTGATCCGAATTATCGTTGAATCTCTCAACAATATGTGTTTTGCTCGCTTATAAGAGGAATATCAGTCAGCTTAAATTTCCAATTATTTGTGTATGAAATTTACGTACTAACAAGTATTCTATAACTTGCGAATATATAAATCATTTTTAATTATATTGTATTGTTCATAACACAATAGAACAAAAGTCCTTCGGTGGAGCTAAGTAGCTATTCATATTTAAATGATATCCTTATTGCAGTGTAGTGGAGAAACGCTATACTTTTTAGTGATGCGTTGTTGACAAAGTTTTCTTTTGTTTCGCTCATAATTGCAGCGTCCAGCCAGTAATAATTCATCTGACTTCTCAGTAATTAGTTGTTAGAAATTTATTCTTTTGTTGTTTGCAAGTAAAACTAAGTATAATCCTGGTTTTAATCTTCGTGTAACTTGCCGCTTTTCACATGAATATTCATATGTTATGTATATTTATGAATCTTTGTTTTTGCTGCAACATGTAAACCCTTATATCATGCGCTGTAATTTTTAAAACTCAAGAGAAAATCTTTGCAAAAAGCTCATTTATTTCACATTTTAATACTGAGCTTTCTAAGCACATAAAAAGTAGATTTCATTAATTTCTCTTTGTAATTATAATTTCCATGAAAAATATTATACGAATTAGTGGAGCTTAGTTTTATATACAGAATAAAAAATTGTGCCATAAAAGCATAATTATAATTTATAAAATAAACAATACCTGGCGCTGTTGAAGATGTGTAAGAATTTTATGAAAAATGTTGGAAAAAATAAACAAAAACACAGAACATTTAATGAAAATATTGCACATGTATGAAAAAACACAGCACCAGTTATAATAAAAATTAGATTATACTTAACTACTCTGAAGGCAGTAGCGGAATAAGGAGGAAAAAATATATGCCTTCTTTGAAAAATATAAAGAAGAAAAAACTATTCTAAATTTGTATAGGTACTTCTCATCATAGCATTCCGGGCGGCCTAAATCCACGCCGCCTAAAACCCACGCGGCCTACTTCCACGTCTAGTTTAATATCCATTACGTCTAATTTTACCCCCACCACAATAGAAGTTGACTTTGACAAACCACGCCGCCTAATACCACAACGTCTAATTCCACGACGCCTAATGTCCATATCGCCTAATACCACAATGCCTAATACCATAACGCCGCATAACGCCTAACTGCACGCCACCTAATATCAATGCCGTCTGATACCACGCCGCCTAATTCCACGCCACCTGTATAATTTTTTTTTAATTCAATAAATAAAATTCAATAAACAAACTGTAACACAATTATTAATAAAAATCTAAGAACATTAATATTCTTGGAATTTCATTTTAATGACGTTAATATAAACGGAACAAATGAACTAATAATTTACATAACATTGTTTTAAAAAATCCTACTCCTATAGTTCTTAAATTTGCTAAAATTTCAATTTTTAGTAATGAAACTATCTAAAGCCATCCATCAAATTGAAATGCTTTTAATAATAATTTTAACTTATGTTTGTAATGCTATAAAACTATTCAATATGATTTTTTATTTTAAAACTTCTAACAGTAGGTATGGTTTCTGATAGTTATTATACAATAACCTATTCTAATATAGTTCGAATATAGTCGTAATTGCCTGTTATGGGTTTGTTGTTCAGTTAATGTAAGAACATGAAATTCAAAATAATAGTTATTTACGTGGCGAGCGTAGTAAATTAATCTTTACGGGTGAGCTGGAAATTTTGGTGGCGAACGACGAAGGAGCGAGTCTCCTTAATCCAATGAGCCTAGTAAAGATTCCACTTTCACAGAGTTTTTTTATACATTAACTTTATAATTTTAAATGCATCTTACATTACATTTTGTAATCAGACGTTGTTTGTGCTAGGACGCTAGGACATGCAGTGATTGAGAGAATAGAATTGTATTGTCACTTCTATGAGCCTTGTAATATATTACAGTACAGCATTACAGGTCTAACTCATTTACTTAGTTACCATAATACCTGTAAAGTGTCATTTACACAGAAGTTGAAAATAAAATATTTCACTAGTTTCATGTCGAATTTACTGTTAACTAAATAAAACTAAATACGATGCTGGAAAACTGAAAACACTGAACAGAACCGTAAAACGCGCACACATTATGAATGTGCGTGTACACTGTCTCTTTAAATAATTATAAATTATAACAATTATTTTCAATGTTGAATTTAACTTTGCGGGATAATTAATCCTTCTTTATCACGTACCCTAAAATTACAAGTCTGAAAATTTGGATACGACCTTGAAAGAAAGCAAGGAAAGTCGTACAAAATGTAAACACTAAAGAACAAAGAAAAACGAAAGTCGTTTGCGCACGACGGTAATTAAAATCCGGGTTAATTTACAATTGTAAATAAAAAACTCTGCCGTCTATAAATTAACTCAGAGCGCGCCCTGGTAATATTCATAGAACTTGTTGCATTGTATTGATATTTATTGATAGTACACAGCCAATATTATAAAAGCTGAAAGAGAAATTCAATAGCTACAAGTGTGTACTAAAGTCCGTAGGAAAAGAGAAATGTTATGTTATTCTTTTATTATGTACTCTTACTTTTAATTAAATTGTTTTGCAAATAAAGTCTGTTTTATACATTTTGTACCTATTTCTTTTTCCACACGCAACCCGACACCGCCTATTCGTATTTTTGTTTTATAAAGATATACCTATCTGTTATTTTTCTGGGCAAAAGATGAATTGCTGATATGATCTACGACTATAAACCTAATTAAACTAGTTTTAATATAATCATTTGTATAATGGGACATAAAATTTTGGAAAATAATAAATCATACCAGTTAAATTTAATTTAAAAGTGACACAATCAGAGTATGCTTATTTTTAAATAACAAATTTTATATTTTATCTACCAAGGGCATTATTAAGATATTTATTTGCCTTTGGAGTGCAACAAGTTTACAAAGTTAGAAGAGCGATCTACTCAACAGTTTACAAATCGACTAAGGGTATAAACATAAAATCGAGCATAAAATAATAGTCGAAGTGCTTACAATACCTGCATCATGTTTTAATTACTTATTTAACTTACATTTGCCGAATATAAAACTTAGAGAGTTCGACAAATTATATTTATAATCTTTGAATACAAGCAACTGACAATAAATAAATCTATTTTTTAAAGATGCTTACTGCGGCTTCTCTGTCACTCCTCTCTATTATTTTTAAGGTTATATACGAAAATAGGCCCGGAGCTACTTTTTAGAACAAAAAAATACGGTTCTAGTATGAAACTTGGAACGAAATTTTCCTGATTTACATTATCCAAGTGTGCCATCTAGAATTATGTATGAAAAAATCTGATGTGGCCAACACATGACGTCTCGCCATACCTACTCTACTATCTTTATTTTACTAATATAAGTGTATACAAATGAAGATACTTATACTCACAAAACCATTGTAGAAGGGAATTCAGAAATTGTAGTTTTTATAATATTATTAAAGATTATCATAACCTGAAAAATAATAAATGACATTTCATATTTTCAATTTGTCGAATACCTAGTCAAAAATTTATTTGACATTACACTCAACTATTTTATTTTTTGTTTTCATTGGTAGGCAGATAAATCAAAATAGTTACAAGTAGAATTTTTAACTTCTTGTAATAATTGGAAACTGGTGCTAGATAAAAACAACGTGTTGAATACAATTTATAGATAGTAATATTTATGTTATTAAAAAAACTCCTATTAATCCATAAATTTTGAGGATATTCCAGAAAACTCATCAGATCTTCAAGAAAGTAACACTTCCGGTTGCAAGATCAACACTAAAATCTAATCAGATTAATCTATAGGGTGTCAGAATATTACATAATTTCAAAAAAAAATTATTCAGTGGTATTTGAGTTATCGTACCTCCAACATCCATCCACCCATCCACACACACACACACACACACACAGACATCATCGCAAAACTATCAAAATCGTGTTCTAGAGCCCTCAAAACGTGCTTCTCAATTCAAAGCTCATTATCAAAATTCTAGCCTGATTACAATACCTGTCTTAGGATTGAGTGGAGAGAGGTAAAAAGTATAATGTAATTCAAGCTTATATACGAAGTAACATAGTAATATTTTAATGCCCTAGGGCATAAAAGTACATGTTTACCTCATATCTAAGGCATACATAAACCGTTAAGTATTAGTAAACCAAAGATGAATAAACATAACTGCATTCATCGTTTAATTTATAAACTTCACGTAACTAGACATAAATACAAAGTATTACCATATGAATAATAGACATACCCGTAGTCATAACAAATGAAGTATGCAAAAGCAGATACCTTAATAGTCAAAACATCACAAACTTTAATCTCCCTCTCCGTTTAGTCTAGCAATTAATTACACGTAAAATTCATCATCATTTTATAATAAATGGAGGGTATGTTTAAATCCCTACACGGCTACGTTTACTACTACAACCGCAAAACAGCGTCGTACAGGCGCACGAAAGAGGAACATTACATTACCATGATGCGGCCACAAGGACGTAAATATCCAGAGGGCTATGGACGTAGTGCCAGGACTTAGAGGTGATGGATGGGCACAACCTTCGCGTAATTGGTATTCAGGCGCGGGGCGGAGGGGGAATTTAACACGTGCTGAGTTGGACACCGTATACTTTATGTTTTGTTTGACATGAAATGTTACATTTGTCGAAGTAGTAGCTGCGCGGATTTATGCCACAGAAATCATATTGGAAGAACGACGGGTCTGTACTGTGATTGAAGTCGTATGAAAACACTCATATTCAAAAATTATACCTATTCTTACAACATATTAATAAATTATTACTTCGAACCGAAGTTACACCTTATTATAAAAAAGCTAAATGCCTATCTTAAATTTTTGATGTATCTTTAACACAATATTGTCTCAAGGAAATAGTGTATCATCAATCATCATTATATGAATTTGATTGGCTGAAGTTTCAATTAGAAATTTACAAGATATTGCTGGTACAACATTAATAAACCTCAATCATGTAGCAAAACTGGCTGATTGAAGGAGCGGGATTAATTGACTTAGGATAGGAAATGCTGGTCGTGGCTTATTTGGGATGGGATGAATTAGAGAGCGGCACTAATCATGACATTCAAAGCACTCTTTTGAATAAAACAATAATGACACTAATTTATTTATACATATAGCAAAGGTTACACTTAATTAATGTTTTAAAAACTATTAAAAAAATACTTAAAATTTACTTAAATTACGTAAAACTGCGTAAGCGCGCACCAAGCTACATCTTGTAGCAAGACTTCAACCCGACTGCCGGGTAACTTACCGTTTTTGGACGCTACGGTCTTCTAAGGGGTGCGAGGAGGTGTTTGCCTTGAACATGTGTTAACGCTTTTCTTAGAAAACGCCAACACAGGACAGGATCGACAATTCCACCCTGCTACAATAATAACTTCCGTTATACAATCCATCTCTAATTGAGTTCAAAATGGTATATCTCTTGAATATCGCCGTACGTTTCAGTCTTGCATCTTTTTCTACATACTACTAAACAATACTATTTATGACTCGAGTCTACTAGCACTCTGTTAAAATACTGTACGGGCCAACTATGAACTAAGAAGCCCTATTAGACAAATGTGGTGACCGGACAAAACAGAACAATGAAAAAACAGAACATGAAAAAACAGAACATGAAAAAACAGAACATGAAAAAAGAGAACATGAAAAAACAGAACAGTGAAAAAACAGATCAATGAAAAAAGAGAACAATGAAAAAACAGAACACTGAAGAAACAGAACAATGAAAAAAGAGAACAGTGAAAAAACAGAACACTGAAAAAACATAACAATGACAAAACAGAACTCAAGAAGGGTTTTATTAGCATAGATTAGTTTATGTCAAAAAAACATTGTTCTGTTGGACTCAAGAAGGGTTTTGTTAGCATAGATTAGTTTATGTCAAAAAAACGGAGTTCTGTTGGACTCAAGAAGGGTTTTGTTAGCATAGATTAGTTTATGTCAAAAAAACGTTGTTCTGTTGGACTCAAGAAGGGTTTTGTTAGCATAGATTAGTTTATGTCAAAAAACGTTGTTCTGTTGGACTCAAGAAGGGTTTTGTTAGCATAGATTAGTTTATGTCAAAAAACGGAGTTCTGTTGGACTCAAGAAGGGTTTTGTTAGCATAGATTAGTTTATGCCAAAAAAACGTTGTTCTGTTGGACTCAAGAAGGGTTTTGTTAGCATAGATTAGTTTATGTCAAAAAACGGAGTTCTGTTGGACTCAAGAAGGGTTTTGTTAGCATAGATTAGTTTATGTCAAAAAAACGGAGTTCTGTTGGACTCAAGAAGGGTTTTGTTAGCATAGATTAGTTTATGTCAAAAAAACGTTGTTCTGTTGGACTCAAGAAGGGTTTTGTTAGCATAGATTAGTTTATGTCAAAAAACGTTGTTCTGTTGGACTCAAGAAGGGTTTTGTTAGCATAGATTAGTTTATGTCAAAAAAACGGAGTTCTGTTGGACTCAAGAAGGGTTTTGTTAGCAGAGATTAGTTTATGTCAAAAAAACGGAGTTCTGTTGGACTCAAGAAGGGTTTTGTTAGTATAGATTAGTTTATGTGTTCTGTTTATTCATGTTCTGTTTTTTCACTGTTCTGTTTTTTCACTGTTCTGTTTTTTCACTGTTCTGTTTTTTCATTGTTCTGTTTCTTCAGTGTTCTGTTTTTTCATTGTTCTGTTTTTTCATGTTCTGTTTTTTCATGTTCTGTTTTTTCGTGTTCTGTTTTTTCATTGTTCTGTTCTTTCATGGAATCGACAAATGTGTGCCGCCCTTAATAACATTACTGCTCGTTCTTATGATATTGATGTATTTCACGATAGTTTTTATAAATAAGTTGTTAGGTTACAAAACGTATAATTTATCTTTTCTTTTTCTAAATGGAAACTACAGTTTAGTCTAGTTTATAAGTTTATTCCTAATATTTGTTGATATTATTTCTCACATAAGTTATGCTACTCATGCAACAACTTTTTTGTATTTCTTACCTATGTATTATTCTTATGTTGCCGCTCTTTAATTGGGACTATATCCTGTTGAGTGTTCAAATATATAAATAAATAAATAACCAATCATTCTCCTGAAGCTTCGTGGTTCAAGGCTCTCGACTGACAGTGTGTGATTGTCGTTAAATTGCAAAATCATCATGCAATTAAATCGCACTAGGGCGCTTCAAACTGAACACAACATGTTCGCGAACGTGTTCGCGATCAGTGTGGATATGAATGGAATGCGAACATTTTGTACGATGTTCTGTTCAGTTGTCGGTTTTTATCCGTCAATTCAAAGGATGTTCGCGACGGGGTATGTAGTCTGGAAGTCGCTGCGAACATTTGCGTCGAACAACATCTATACACCATTACTGGTGAACACATAGTAAACACGTTCGTGAACGTGTTTGTGTTCATATCTGGACGCTCAGATCATAACGAAATGAACATGAGAATGTTGTGTTCGTTGTTCTGTTCTAGTCTGGACCCGGCTTAAGCGGCCCGTCTAAGTTTTTTGCGAATTCGTAGAATATTCTCGATTTTACTTTTACTTGTATTCCACTCTTTTCCCCAGTATTACGGCTGCCTGAAACCAGCCCGAAACTCGTACTTTTCGCATCCTAATAATGCAATATTATTTTGAAGTTGAAAAAAAAATACTGTAAAAGTGCCAGTAAACTATCAGAGATTATTATTGACTTCAGGATAATGTTTTATAAACATTCAATAGAAAAAGAATTTCTATCGTGAGATATAAGTCGGATATAACCGTGTTAGTGTCAAGTTTTCATAAATTGGATTTTTTTAAAATTTTTCGGAATTTTATAATCATGTACAATTTTTAATAAAAATTTTAAAAAGGCACAACTGTTATTCCATTCTTTCTCTATTAAATCCATGTTGAAATAAAATTTTACCATTCTTGTTACTGGCAACAAAACATTCGTTGCTGGATTTTAGGAGGTAGACAGGCCTCTTAAAAGTAGTCCTTGTTGCATATAAATCTCCCCGATGCCGATTTGACTTTCAAAGATCGTCGCAAATCAGTCCAGAAATAGTTGGCTTTCACTATAATATCATCTACTATTGTAGGGGAGAGGTGGCATGAAAGGGACAATTTTTTTTAATCATTATAGTTCAGCAATTGCAAATTATTTCTTTAAAAAATGTACATATTATTAAAGCTATATGATTTAACTATCTTCTTGCCACATAAACAATTAAAACCAACCTGTCTTAAACTGAAAATTGATTTAATTTAAAAAATCATGCAAATGTCCCTTTCAAGACTTTTACAGGTATAAAAGGGACACTCCCGGTGTTGAAAGGGACGCTTACATTATTGACGACAAATGGACGTCAATGACAAAAATGCTTGGACCTAAGCAGTATCAATGCTTTTAGCTATCGCATAAAGTTTTAAAAATAATGTATTGTTTTTAATAGACCTTATATGTCGTATAAAGATTGAACCAGAATATGTGAATAGAAAAGTCAACGCGCTGCGGGATAGTTAACTTATTTTTAAATTTATACTTTATTTTTATCAAGTCAAGGCTTATAGAATGTAATTAAATTACCATCTAAACACACCCTTTATGCATGTTTGATATTTTTTGGTATGGATTAACATGTCCCTTCCATAACTTGACGCATTGTCCCTTTCAATACTTGTAATAAAACACTAATAAAATTTTATAAAACAAAAATGAACGCTCCTTTTTAGAAATACTTAAGCTTAATTATACCCTTAGAGTAGTTACTTAATAACAATAAAATATAATTAATATATACTAACTCATTATTGAAAAATTACTCAAAGTCTACCACTTGGATTTTGATAATTTTTGATTATGAAACACTAAATGCACATCTATCTCCTGAAGTATAGTAGCTAATAGTAGCATCTTATGAAAAAATCTGCAGATTTACAATACGTACCATAATTAAAATATGATCAGTGTCTCTTTCAATACCTGTCCCTTTCATGCCACCTCTCCCCTATGTTTCATTAGATAAGAGTAAAAATTTCCTAATAAAAGTAACAAGATAATTTAATATCGACCGAGATGTCTATATACCATTATAGAACAGTCAACTACAGTGTTCCCAAAGCTCGTTCCCTCTTCGGCAGAAACTGCACGTCCCAAATCCAATACCTCCGCGTACAACCATCCGTAAGCCCCAATTAAAAATGTTATATCGCGCTGAAGATAACGCATCGGTGAAAGGGTATCATCGCGGTAATTAGTTGCGGCTTTCAACCGACGTGGCCACCGCGGCCACCACAGGACAATGAGACGGAAGTGACGTGACCGCCACTCCACCAACACACAGACGCCGACCGTTCAGTGGAGATGGAGGAGAGTGTCATATACGTAGCTGTTATTGTTGTTGTTGTTGATATCGGATGAAAATGTATTATTTTATTACGGTTTTGTTACTTGTTTAGTAGGTTATTAAGTTGCTTTTGTAGGGATTTTAATTGTAACTTGATTTGAATCTGTTTTTTTGTTTGGATATAAACATTTGTTCGGTGGTTCATTCAGGGCCGTAGCCAGGTTATGTTTCTAGGAAGGGCCAAATATTTTGAAGGGCAACATTTGTTGTTTGAGACGAATTTTTTTCACTCAAAGTCAAATACCTTATAATTGAAAGTTACATTTTTTCAAAGCTGCATTTTTTTTATCTACTTCATGTGCAAAAATAAATAATTGTCGGTTGTCGGATAACAGAAGCACAGAAACTTTTAGAAAACAAAATTTATATTTTCAAATTTGTCTTTTTTTTTACCATATCAAATCGAATGCCGACAGCGCAACGGTAATATGAGAATATGACGGCGATACTTAATGCCAGAGTTGTCGAACCACGGTTTCTGATTCGAAGATTTAATTCGTATTCCATCGATATTTTTTTGCAATTAAATATTATAATATTAAATTACCAAGATTTTCGTTTGTAAAAGATGAAAGTAGGTACAAATCAACTTTTCAGATCCAGGAAGGGCAAGAGTTTTGCTACGGCCCTGGATTCATTTGTTAGATTGTAAGATTATTGTAGCTACATAACATAAATATCTACAACGCTATTTACCCGGCTTAGGTATGGTACGACAGTCTCAAATATTGTAGTTGTAGAGATATAGAAATATATTTTGTTCTGTGGGCGGTGGCCGGACAAAAGTCCAAACAAAAACATATTGTCCAAGGAGATATTTTTCGGAGGATATTAGCTAGAGAAAGTATAATCCCCAGGAAAAATTACTTACGAAGTTAATACCTACATATCATTGTTGTTGAAGGAATTTCAAATAAATTTTTAATTGAAGAAGGTCACATAAATATTTACTCAGAGATTTACGTGTAAAAAAGAGTTTCATACGTTTATAGCGCAAAAAATACTTAGGTACCTACGTAAAATATGCAAAGTATGTGAATAACGTAAAGAATGTAAATAATCTAAAATTATAGTTTTAGCTGTCATTCTCTCAAAATTACGCATGTTTGCTTCGTTGCGAGTGATATGGTGGGATAAGATTAATCGATGCTTATATAATAATTTCCACTTATCTCAAAACTTTCTTCTTGACTTAAGCAAAATAGATCAAAAAATCTACTGCAATTGTCTTTTTATCATAATTTACATATTATAGCTTATTTACCTTAAAAAGTCGTAAATTTGATCAATGTAAAAAATAGTTTTTTACGCGTAAATAACAACGTATAATACGTGAAGTATTAAACATGCCCATCCTTGTAAATTACTTACTTGATTTAGTTTATCTGTGAGAACCCAATTAAAGATTTGTTGTTCCGTATATTATACTGACCAATACTAAATAAATATACTGCTCTTATTTGATGGTCGATCAATGTTATATGTTATGAATTGAATACCTACACGTAAATAGATTATTTAAGAGAATAATATTTTTGTGAAGTTTTACAACAAGTAGGTACCTATAATAGTGAGACTAAACTATAAATAAATTATCAAAGGAACATGTAATTGTAGCTTAAACAATTTAAGTGTATACATATTTATAGACAGGAATGCGTCTTGAAACCAGGAGATGTCCAGTATCCTGCTAAATATTTATAGAAGTAGGTAACCTCAAGTGCTAATAATACAAGCCCAGTAGAATACTTTAATTAAATCGAAAAAACTGACACATTACTCAGTGCTAGTATTGATAGCAACTGTGAAATATGATTCTCTCTGTACAACATTTTGGCGTAGATCCAAAATTTTAGATTTAGTCTATTTTTCGGAGATTTATGACAGATGAGAAGTGGTCCCTCAAGCATTTCATATTCAACACGCCTTTCTTGTTTAACTTTTATGCATGCTGACGCAGCAAAGTACGTATATATCATCGATTCATTGTCATTCATCTCGCCGTGTACCAGTCACTATTATTTCCCAGAACTGACAGAAAGATTTTGACATACATGACAAGATGCCAACCTTCGAAATTATATCAAAATTTGTTGAGAACATTACTATTTTGTTTCTGAACTCTAACATGTTCGCCTGCGTGTTGTCAAATTAGTATCATTTGGCAATACTTGATATTTTATAAGCTTATGAAGAAAATTGGTTAAAATCTCCAACTGCTACAAATCTTTTTTAGAAATTAACAAAATCACAATAAAATATTACAAAAACATAGTCGTTCATTATTTAAAGATTTACAAATATGTAAAATTCACAGATTTGCACAGATTTTGAAAATCGGTCAAAATTTTAATTTGTTACTTTGTAACCTGTATATTTTCCATCTTGTTTTATTTATTTTGTTAGCTCTAGCGTCTATATAGTATAAGCGATTCATTTATAAAATATGTTATTATTATATTATGTACTTACAGACCAAAATTCACAATCAGCAGAAATAATGGATTGTTAAAGCAAAGCTGCTTACCTGAAACAAAGAAAATAAAAGTTAAAATCATTAAAAATAAATATTTCAGTATGCATAATATACTCGTAATTGTATATAAAATAGAGTTGCAACGAATATTACAATATTAGGCAACTATTCGGCCGAACACCGAATATTAGTTTACTATTCGGCCGAATGCCGAATAGTTTGACGTTACTTGAAGAGCGATTGTCTATAACAGTGCTTTATTTAGATATTTTATTGACAGACAAAGAAATTTATGTTAATTCTTGAGTTTATATTAATCATTATTTCTAAAATAAGAAAAATACTGTCAAAAACTTTATTTTGTAATTTTTGTAAATAAAAATGAACTATTCGTCATTAAAATAAGTTTTTCTGCATTCAAAGCAGCTTCGTCAGTCCTTGATATAATTTTTCATTTGGTGTCAAAAGGGTATTCGGTACATTTACTATTCGTTGCATCTCTAATATAAAACAATTATTTAGTACCTAATAATATTTTTTTGTGAAAAATGAAATCAGATATAATGAAAAAAAAATACATGATCTCACTGTGACATTCAAGGCAACGAAGAAGCAGATACTCTCGCGAAAGAAGCTTTGAAAAGTGCCAACCTGCCAACACACTGCCAATATCCATACAACCAATGAACATCATCAGTACATTAAAAGATAAATTCAAACAAAAGTGGTAAACTGAAATGAACAGTACCAACAATAATCATCTAAGAAAAATCAAAGAAACCATATCTAAATGGAAAATGAATTGAAGCAGAATAGAACAAATAGGCCACACCCTTCTCACACACGACTACATTTTCAAATAGAACATCTTATAACAGAGTGTAGAAACTACAACCAACAACGCCTTGCATCCAACCTATCTAAGAAATGAAGAGAACATTTAAAAAATCTCAATATTCTTAAGATCCGCAGACTTGTTTAATATAATATAAATTTATTGTTACTCAATATTATCATTGTAAAACTCAGTCAATACAATGTAATAACTAAGCCAGAGCACCAATAGTCTCAGTTATTAGAAAAGGTAAATTAAGTATTTTGTTAAAAGTCACAAGTATATAATATATAATATATAACAATACCTACTCACTGCAAGCCTATGTATTAATTCAATAATCGCCAATTTTTCAAGAATATTAATATAATTAAAAAGTATAACATTTGTATATTTCTTTTTAGATTCAGATAACCTAGGTAATGTTTACTCCATTTATGGTGGGTTTATGCAGACAACTAAATTAAGAAATTACATTATGAAAGTAAACTAAGGAAGTAAACATCATCACTTAACTAAGTTAGATATATTTTATTTCTTAGTTTAATTTCTTAATTTTATGTTTGCGCAATGCCAACATAACCTCGAATTTGACGTTTGAAAGCGTGCTGGTTGGTTGTATTATAAAGTACGCGCAAATAATGTGTATTCCTATAGGCGAAAAAAATCAAATTGGCTGACCTCTTGAACCCTAGGAACCCTTGATGAACCCTAGGAAAAAGGAACCTGTCATTATAGTTATTTATAAGTTCTCAGTGCAAGGTGTCAACCGTGTCAACATTTGGTGAAAAGTGTATATTTTGCAAATAAAACATTCGTTGTGTATGTAGTACAATGTTATTTATGTCTGTTTTTGTGAAATAATAACAGGTTCCTTATTCCCCGGATCTTGGCGTTGATCGCAGCGCCTCTACAGTTTTTTTTTTCGCCTATTGGTATTGGTTTATTCTTTAGCTTAGTTTTGAGCACAAACACTGCATTTATAATTTAATTTTCTAGTTTAGCGACCAAATTTAATTTTATAATGTAGTGGCTGCATAAACCCACCATTAATGTCAGTGTTATAAATATCCTTACCAACGTTTTAATAAAAAAAAACATTTTATGCTTCTTTAATCAAAATTTTTAAGCATGACATTATTATTATTACAGATAGCAGTAAATACAAATGAAGCCATTTTTAACATGTTTGTTCCTTTCTTTTACATTTTTAAACAAATTCATGGTGCTATTAATTCTGACAGTACCAATTTAATATTAAAACAAGTGAAGTATATATTCCACGCAAAGAGAGCATTCGAGCGTCGGTAGAGTTATGAACTAATCCTCGTACGCTCATGTAGTAATTTTTCTGAGCATATCAGTCCATTATTGCGAGAGTGTGTTATTATATTATAAGTTTAGCGTGCGCTGGCTGGCGCTAATAAATCTAGCTAATGGAGTGTCTGGAACTTGCTGCATGTTTACTGCCGGCAACACACATTTTACGCTGTGCATTAGGTTTCATAATGATATAACTTATTTAGTAATTTTACCTCATTGTTGCGGGAAAGCATCTTAGGTGGGTTTTTTGTTAGCATGTGTTTTCTCAAATGAAAATTTATGAGGACTATTATAAGAACAATATCTTACGGCAATTAAGCTCAGTAAACGGGAAATCATATTTAAAAAAAATTAACATAGTTAAATATAGCTCTAGTTATTATTAGATTCATACCTACCTATGTTATTAGTAATAGTAGCCACATAGCCAATGTAGCTGATATTAATAATAATAATAATAATAACAATTATTTCACCACCGATTACAATATTATTCAAAGTAGGATTTTATTGTATGGCCGCTCATAAAGATAAACCCCGGTAAACCACTTATAAAATTATTATTACTGAGGTAATTACATTTTGGTTAAAATCCGTCAAAAAGAATAAATTATACCTAATATCGTTACAGTCTCATTTAAATTTTTACAATCTATTGTAATAATAATTAGGGTCATCTAAAAAAAAATTGTTTAGTTAAATTTTTCCCACTCGAGCTCGAAGAATCGATCAATTTTAAAAATAATTCATCGTAAAATAAGACTGGTGGTAATATTGCTTACTGTCCTCTCTAGAGAGGGAAAACTTACTTTCTTCACTAATTTGCGAGAAGAAATTTATGTATTGTCAGCATATCGTAAAAAAATTAAATTACGTCTTTACAAATCAGTTAAAATTATTGCTTATTTGATAGATTCTCATGTAAAATCATAAGTTTTTACATATTTTTTGAAAAATTCTAAAATCTCATGAGTCTCTACTTTAGTAGGTACACTTTTAATTTTACTTTAACAAGAACAAAATACAAATTCATTTACTGAAAACATATTTTGGTTTAACTAATTTTAGTACTTATTTGTAATTCATTGATTAGGTAAACGACAATATAATAACATGATTTACATTACTGTTATTGGATTAAAATTGATATACTTATTCTTTTAATACTACGTAAAAAGTATTTCTTGATAAGTGAAGTCTCGAGCATTAGTCCGGTCGCCAAATGAGAAAATCGGCTTGGACCTGGAAGTTGGGTACAACAAATATTTTATGATTGATTCTAGTACTATTTGATATACTGAATCATAATATGACGGGTGCCAGAGCGGCACCCCTGGGCAACTCCGGGAAATTCGAAAAGAAAATGGATTTTTTTGGTTATTTGCCAATAACTTCTAAACGGGTAGTTCTACATTTAAGATTGTCCAGTGCATTTTTGTAGAGAATAAAATTTCCAAAAAAATGACACTTTGAACTGCTCTCTTCGATTAACCGTTTCTGAGATACACGCGTTCAAAATTTTCTTCGAGAATTTTTTACTTTTTTCATAATTTTTGTGTTTAATGACCTGTAACTTCTAAACAAATTAAAATTTTGATATCCGGTTTTTTTTATTAAATTCTGCAAACAATTCTCTATAAGATAGACTATATGAAATTTTTCTTGAAGGCCTTAGTTAAACCAAAATTTTAAGATTTTCTTCGACAGAAAATTGAATTTTTTTTACTTCTTTCATAATTTTTGTGTTTAATGACCAGTAACTTCTAAACAAATTAAAATATTGATATCCGGTTTCTTTTATTAAATTCTGCAAACAATTCTCTATAAGAAAGATTGTATGAAATTTTTCTTGAAGCCCTTAGTTAAGCCAAAATTTTAAGATTTTCGTCGAGAGAAACTTGAATTTTTTTTACTTTTTTCATAATTTTTGTGTATAATGACCTGTAACTTCTAAACAAATTAAAATTTTGATATCCGGTTTCTTTTATTAAATTTTGCAAACAATTCTCTATAAGATAGATTGTATGAAATTTTTCTTGAAGGCCTTAGTTAAGCCAAAATTTTAAGATTTTCTTCGAGAGAAACTTGAATTTTTTTACTCTTTTCATAATTTTTGTGTTTAATGACCTGTAACTTCTAAACAAATTAAAATTTTTATATCCGGTTTCTTTTATTAAATTTTCCAAACAATTCTCTATAAGATAGACTATATGAAATTTTTCTTGAAGCCCTTAGTTAAGCCAAAATTTTATGATTTTCTTCGAGAGAAATTTGAATTTTTTTTACTTTTTTCATAAGTTTTGTGTTTAATGATCTGTAACTTCTAAACAAATTAAAATTTTGATATTCTTTTTCTTTTATTAAATTTTGCAAACAATTCTCTATAAGATGGATTGTATGATTTTTTTCTTGAAGGCCTTAGTTAAGCCAAAATTTTAAGATTTTCTTCGAGAGAAACTTGAATTTTTTTTCTCTTTTCATAATTTTTGTGTTTAATGACCTGTAACTTCTAAACAAATTAAAATTTTGATATCCGGTTTCTTTCATTAAATTCTGCAAGCAATTCTCTATAAGATAGATTATTTTAATTTTTTTGAAGGGCTTAGTTAAGCCAAAATTTTAAGATTTTCTTCCAGAGAAAATTGAAATTTCAAGTTTCTCTCGAAGAAAATCTTAAAATTTTGACTTAACTAAGGGCTTCAAGATAAATTTCATACAATCTATCTTATAGAGAATTGTTTGCAGAATTTAATAAAAGAAACCGGATATCAAAATTTTAATTTGTTTAGAAGTTACAGGTCATTAAACACAAAAATTATGAAAGAAGTAAAAGAAATTCAAGTTTCTCTCGAAGAAAATTTTGAACGCGTGTATCTCAGAAACGGTTAATCGAAGAGAGCAGTTCAAAGTGTCATTTTTTTGGAAATTTTATTCTCTACAAAAATGCACTGGACAATCTTAAATGTAGAACTACCCGTTTAGTAGTTATTGGCAACTAACCAAAAAAATCCATTTTCTTTTCGAATTTCCCGGAGTTGCCCAGGGGTGCCGCTCTGGCACCCGTCATATTATGATTCAGTATATCAAATAGTACTAGAATCAATCATAAAATATTTGTTGTACCCAACTTCCAGGTTACATGGCTCGGCGACCGGACTACATGGTGTACAAGAATATTTTCCCAATATTCAATTCAAATAAAAATAAAAGATCAACATGAAATGAAAAACCGTACCTTTACATATTCCAACAATAAGAATACCTACAATTACAATACTATAGTAATTAAAGAAATTTGAAAATCAATAATCTAATTGAAAACACAATTAGTGTATTACCTAATTAATTCAGAATACTCGGTAAGAACAAAAAAGCGTTAATTCTTCATAAAAAATTAGCGCTATACTTCTGGACGCTAATAGTCTTGCGGTTTTTGTTCTTTTTTCAAATGTATACAAAATTAATGTCCAATTTAAAGTCAGGCCACCGTCTGCTCCGAATTGCACCAGATAAATACTCTAGAGAGTATTTATATATCCACAACAATACTTTTAATTAATCTTAATAAAGTAAACGACAGATTAATTAATACTAATGAACGCAAACCCCATTATCCATGAACAATAACTCATGAAAACGTGTACACAGCACAAATATTTTATTTACACTGAAATAAATGTGTAAATGAATATTAATTGTCGGATTTGCGCTCAGTATGCTTTTGTAAGCGCAAACATTGGAGTCTAACGAGTAAATATGAATAAAAAACAAAATAGCATAATACATTGGCAAGTCATTGACCATTGAGTGTAGAAGCTTTTAAAAAAATATTATTGTATAATATTATTCGTTTCAATAAATAGAACTTGTACATGGTTCATAACACAGAACGCATTAATCGGCATTTACTAAAATGTTGTATAATTGGATCGTTTTTTAAATAAAATCTATGCATAAAAATACATTTCCGTTTCCACGCCAAAATTCAAAATATAAAGATTTTGTTGTCCCTGTATTCTAAAACAAAATAAATAATAATGTTTGTTAGTTTTAAAATAATTTCAAGTAAAGTTGTATAATACTCGCAGTAATATTATCAAGAACAACTTCTTACTTTACTTCTAACTTCATGCAGGATCATTTAAAAAATAAAGTATTAAGACAAATTTAAAAAATGCTCAATAGTGACTATTCTTTAAATATTAATTTAAGCATTAATATAGCTGCCTGAAACCAGCCCGAAACTCCTACTTTGCCGCATCCTAGCTATGCAATGTCATTTTGAAGTTGAAATATACTGTAAAAAATTTTCGTTCCGAGTAAACTGTCATCTTATTATTGTCTTCAAAATAATGTTTTTGTAAACATTCAAAAGATAAACAATGCGCCTTTTAAAATTTTAAAAATAAATTTGTAGAGATATAACCGTGTAAAGTTTGCATAAAAATCAGAATATTTTTAATTACGTAATACAATTTTTTTAAATTTAAAAAATCTGACGTGGACACCACATGACTTCCTTGTACGCCTTGTTTGTTCATAATTTTCTTAATAACTAAAATGTAGAATAATATAAAAAATTCTTTAACTTATTATACTAGTATACTCACAAATATATTTTAGTCATTTTATTTAAACTGCAGAAGAAGATATAAACGATATTTTAATATTGTCACTGCTACTGTCACTGTCATGTCATAATCATTTAAATTTTACCTAGTAACAAATGTTAATCGATCATGGACTACAAGATACCGAAATATTAAATTATAAGTAGGTATATACTTTAATTATTCTTAAATGATAGAAGATACAGAAAAATTTATAAAATAACGATTGTAGATAATAATCACATAATCTTTCATTTAAAATAAAAAAAATTGCCTAAAATTAATTATTTATCAATTTTTTTTTTAAATTTACTACTTCCGGTTTGTAGATTGAAACCAAAAATAGGAGGTGCACAACTAGATGCTATAACAGTCCTAAATACAAAATTTCAGCTTTCTACGTCTAACCGTATTTGAGTTATGCGACACACATACGTACGTACGTACGTGCGTACGTACGTGCGTACGTGCGACGAAACAGACGTCACGACGAAACTAGTCATAATGGATTCAGAAAAGGTCAAAACGGATATTTCCGTCAAAATCTGAGAACCGAAATTTTTCGCGATTACAATACTTCCTTACTTCGTACAAGGAAGTAAAAAGGCATAACTGTTTATTGATCCTTTAAATATATAGTCCTTTTTAAAAAGAAATGTTACCATTCTTGTACTGGCCACAAAACACTCCCTACCCTACGTTAGTACATTTTATGCTGGATTTTAGAAGATAGATGAGCCGATGAGCCCCTTAAGAAACAAAAATTTATAAATTGATTAATTTCTGTTAGGTAAGTGGACCTTGATTATGAAAAGATTTCAACGGTTCAACCTAAATATTACGTCAAATTATGTGTAAAATTTGGAGAAATAAAATTTCAATCGAAATAATACTTTTTGGTTACTTATATTATTATGATTTTTAATGGATTGCTCGAGGATTGCTACACTTTCCATCATTCAAAACAAGTGCAATCAGCCAGAAAGTGTGATTCATGGAGGAAAGGAAACAATGGAGGGAGCATTTTAGTCAAACGAAGTGAAGCCGTTTCCCTCTGGAAAGTATGTGCCTAACTGTCACTGTCACTTGCTAGTCACGTGGAACTTTTCTAACCTTACATACTTAATAATTTTTATTTTTTTTGATAAAATATGGTTTGGTATAGAAATATTGTGCATGTGTAAAACCGTAGCATATTTTTATGTATTTTTAAAAATTATCCCCACTCTTCTATGTGCCATCTTAAAAAACAGTACCTTCTTCCACTGATTTCTTACCTCCATGGGGTGATTCGTACAATATATTGTACGAATCACCCCATACTGCAATTTAAAGTAAAAGGAATAAAAAGTAACTACAATACTACTAATGCACAAAAATTACAACAACAAATAAAAAAAGTAAGGAACAGAAATGAGAAAATATGATAATGTTCATTTGGTAGTATACGTTTCCGCTGGTTGCACATAAATATTATTAAGAATATTATTTTGACGTTGAACGGTTGAATGTAATGAAAACCTTGATATATTTCACTTTTTGTTAATGTTGCTGAAGTAATGTGGCAGACAGAGCGATAAGTATTTTAATAAGAAGAATTTAGAAAATTTACGTTTGCAAATAAACATAAAAATCTGAAAGCACGCGTTGTGCAATATATTTCCTCGGATAGAGCAATTTTCCTTAATGTCAGTAGTTATTTGCTAAGACGTGCTGGAGATACATTTTCATAACAAGAAACGAAACAAAAAACAAGCGAGAAATGAATTTCATCTGGAAAATAATTTTTCTTAGCATATCTGGCAGTTATCTTCGGCACGTACATTTAGTCTGAAATAATGACGCAGTGAAAGGAAAGCACGGAACGACAAAAAAGTACATAAGAAACGAAATGGAGGAAATAATGAGAACTGAGAGGCAAAGCGAAATACACCCGAGCTGTTTGAGGAGTACATTTTTGTTTGAATGTCTGGCAGACTCAGTTGTTAGACTGCACAAAAACGATAAAACAGACAAATTATTTTTCTTATATGATCCCAACTTCTTACATAGTAGTCCTACTAACATCAATACTAATGTGCATGGTTGAAAAAGAAAATTTACTGGTTTTTAATCATAATATAACCTAATAACTGTAAACTAAACCTCGCTACAAACTAGATACACTTAGACTTAATATAAAATCTTTGATATTTCTCGGATATTTCTAAAGATGTAAAATTCAAAATTGAATACAATTAGAAAAGAAAATTTCAAAAACGGTAAGAGATACGTAGTATAGGAAGGTATGTAGAACTTGATTCCACAAATAAAATATAATTGGTTAGATCTGTTATGGCAGGTTGCACCAACGATTCTTTAATTTGTAATTTTACTAAAAATCTCAAAATATTTCATGTAGTATACGACTGGAAACACAGTAAAATATATAGGTATAGTATAACCATCGAATGAAAGTTGACGTTTAAATTATTTTATGGATGTGGGTCTATTCAAAACATTTTGCTATGATTCGAATTTGAAGGAAAACTGACCTTTATGTATTCCGTTAGCGAAGATTAGTATTGCACGAAACATGAATGTTCCAAATACCACTGGAATACTGGAGGCATTGAAATGACCGTAGCAACAGGATTTCAGGGATGTATGAAGACTCATTTGTCTCAAGTATACAAGCAAAGCAACCCCCGACTGAAAAATACCGTTAGGCGAGCCGTTAGGCTTAAGAACTAATGATTCTTCTAACGATGATTCTGACATAGATATATAAGATTTGCCCCCATATTTACTTTTCCCAATTTACCACCGATCCTTTTTTTACCAACATTATACTTTTACCAATCCATTTTTTACCACCGTCCCTTTTTACCACTAATTCTTTTCTACCACCAACGTTTTTACCAACGTATTCTTTTACCAATCCATTTTTACCACCGTCCCTATTTTTACCACTAATTCTTTTTACCACCAACATATTTACCAACGTGTTTTTTTACCAATCCATTTTTACAACCGTCTCTTTTTTAACAAAACTAACAAAACCGTATTAAAGTCCCACAAACTCGGTTTTGGTATTTACTACACTAACAAAGCTAACAAAACCGTACTAGAGCCCCACAAACGCGGTTTTTGTTTTTACTACACTAACAAAGCTAACAAAACCGTATTAGAGCCCCCACAAACTCGGTTTTGGTATTTACTACACTAACAAAACCGTACTATAGCCCCACAAACTATTAATGGTAAAACGGAATAGCGGTAAAAAGTATGGTGGTAAAAGTTGTAATGGTAAAAACGGAGTGGTAAAAATGTATTAGTGGTAAAACTAAATAGCGGTAAAAAGTATAGTGGTACAAATGCAGAGGTAAAAGTTGGAGTGGTAAAAATTGAGTAATAAAAAATGGGTTAACGGTAAAACAGGATAGTGGTAAAAAAGAATGGTGGTAAAAATGCTGTGGTAAAAGTTGGAGTGGTAAAAATAGAATGGTAAATATGTAGCACAACGATATATAAATATAGATAATCTAATTTAATGTAAATATTTTCAGCCCGCTGCTTATAAAAATATCTTGCAGTAATCATTAATAATTTATTAGAATTTGGTTAAATTAATATTAATATTAAAATTTCCATTAAAATTTCTTTCCAAATGTCAAGTTTGTTTACATTTAATGTTTGTTGTATTGTATTTCTGCTCTGAATTATGCATATGCATATGCTGATATAGATTAAAATTTACAAAATTCATGTATAATGTTTATCAAAATAACTTAATCGTAGAAAAAATATTGAATATACTTCTGGCTGAAAGTATTTTTGCAGACTTCGACTAGCTTTAATGTGCGAAAGGCTACTTTCAGCCCTTAGAATACAAATAACTATTGCTGATTTCTGCAAAACTAACTTTTTTGATTTAATACCTTTTACCCTGTAACCGTTCAATTATAGAGGGATCCAACCATTCGGATCCAGTGGTTTATTAATTTTCTATTGCCGGATTACATAGATCGCTACGCTAGTAAACTAGGCGGACATTCGTTGAGCACCCGTTGAGCATTGGCCATACTTATGTATGTGTATATAATAGTACATTATGCACCAAGGGAGGCAAACTCGATTTTGCTCCCGTCTTCGACAGCCCTCGATTCAGTCTTGTGCTGTCAATTCACCCGAGAGAGCACAGAAAAATGAGCTGAAACGTGCTTGTTTAGAGGGAGCGAAACGCGTTTTTACACGGTCGCTACACCGCTTTTCGAAAATAATCGAGAGGGAGCAAAATATCTCAAGGGTGCAAAAACGCGTTTTTCTCCCTCTAAACAAGCACGTTTCAGCTTATTTTGCGATCACATGTTACAAAAACTAAATTTTATTACTGCAACAGAACAATTTTAAATCCTGTATTTTGAATCCTTCCAATTAACAACTTCAAAACCACTGCAGTACGAGTAAATTAAAACTAAACCAGAAGCTATTTATGAAAGAGTTCTTAAAATATAAATCAAATTATTTTGAACCTCGCTTTAACGCACTATAATCTCTCACAAACCTCATCAATTATGTCGGGCTGACCAAGTTTTCTTTCCAAAGATAATTAATTAATTTCAGTGAACAATAAACTAAAGTGGTTTTCTCTTCTCGCTGGCAATCTTTAGCTGTCAATATTCCCAAGTGATTGCGCGATAGCCATCCGAAAAGTTTGTGTCCTCGTTAAGACCAGACAACAGGGCAACAAAATATTTCCCGGAGACTTACAGCAGATTTAAAAGTTTTTCGGTTAAACAATTTTCAAAACAAAATCCCAAATCCCACGACAGATTGATAAAATTTGAATCCGCACCGCAATTCGAACAGAGTTTCAATCTGAAGTTTCAGTAGGCGATGGAGAGGTTTTGGTTTTGGGAGTGCGTATTGTGAGGGTGTGTGAGTGTGTGTGCGACCGCTGAAACGCGCCACGAGTGCACATTCACACACGGATAGCTTTCAGTTCGACATTTACTGGTTCGACATTCAAGTTGAAAGAATTACTTCGAATAGTCACCCACCATTATTTCTGTCAATATGGATACATGCCGTTACGATCATTAATTTTAACAATCATTTGTAACATTAAGCAACAACAACAAAAAATGTTAGGTAGTGAAATAAAACAACAGTTTAATGTTCAACCGATTTATGGAAATACATTTTAAGTGCATTATACTATACTTACTATATTATAAATTAACAAAGACTATGTGACCGAACATTCGAAATATGCACACACATGATGACTACATTTTTATATTAATAATTTCTTGAACTACTTTTTTAATTCATCATTTTCATGTAGGGGAGACCGGGGTTGGTTATTACGGGGATAAGTTGTTACAGGGCACATTACAGATAATGCAATAGACTTAGACATGTGCTATAAAGACTCAAACGATCATAGCAACGTCCGCTATCGCCTCCTGTACTCTAGTGGCGTCTACGTAGTCACTTAGTACATCTGCGCACGTGGTGACCAAAACAGCATGTTTGTAACTTTTATTCTTTTTCGTAATTTAGGTCTCATGTCGTAGATAATTTATTGGATTTACGTTATTTTTGCTACTTTAAGTTCCTTGTTTATGAAATCACATTGTGTATTTAAAAATAATTGCTTAGTTCGTATTTATTTCAGAAAGTTACGCGTTAAAATCTGCTCCGTGCAGAGTTTTGAGTTATTGGTTTGAAATTTTTATTATTTTCAGAAGAAGAACTTACTTAACAATAATGAAGCAACTTTTTCGCGCAAAATAATTATAGACGTTATAGACCTTATTCAAAAACTGCGCCAAAAGTAAAGAAGATCACACGTAAGACAAGAAAATCAGCAATTTTGACAGACACACCAGAAAACATGTTTATTATTAATCAGAAAGAAATAAACGTTGAAGACTGACTAATTAAAGTGATTCCATTAATTAAAATTAGAAATAAGTGATTAAAATGTTCAAGACACTTAGTATAGATCTCGGTATAGATAAAATAATATTTTTAAAGTAAACAGAATAATTGTTTCCAAATACGTAAGTATATATTTTTAACTGAATTCTTATGAGTGTCAAAGAAAAAATCTTAAGTAAGAGTGGTCGGAATAGGAAAGCTTTCTTCTCTATACATGTGTATACGCACAATCTCCAAATGGCCTTAAGGGCTCAAGTCGCTAGAGGACCGTTCAGGTTTCACTAGACAACCCAACATTTTAAAACGATCCATAATGGAAAATATTTAATTATCAAGGTTTGTATACAAAGGAAAGTTCTATCAGCACTTAACAAAAGTTATTTTTATTAATATTTTAGAGAAAAATGTAGTATAGGTACCGTGACCATTCATACTGTCTTATACAGTACAGAGTACAATATTTGAAGGCATCGTACTGTATTATATTTTCCTAGAAAATATTTCTTAATAAGATTTTTAATAAAATTTTCGGTATGTGGCTTGGCTAACGACTGCAATATTAAAAACGCGCCTATTTATTTTTGAGTTAAAACTATTTGTTAATGTTAATGTCAATTAAAAGTATTTTGATAACCATTTACTAAATATTTATGTAGAAATTATGTTTGTTTATTAATTTTTTAAAGTTTAGTTCCTTTTTACAATAAAACTTTAATTTATTGTGAAGTAAACAACTCGGTAAACAAGTAATGCGCGTTACTTTAATAATAATTATTTTTAAACCGAAACCCGAAAAAACCTGAAATAATAGAAGGTTTTTAAACCCTTATGTTTTACACCGATTGAACCTAAACCCAAACCTGAACCGATTTTTTTTTTGAACCGTAACCGAACCTGAACAACAAACAAATATCACTGCAGATCCCTGATAATAACAAATCTATTATCACTATGTCGAAAAATTGCAATATATAAAGTTGGGTAAAAGGTGTGATAGCTTTTGTATTGTAGGTATTATACTATTAGTGTGAACAAAACGATAGTTTTAATTTGAACAATTCGCTGGGCAATCAAACTATTACTGAAAAAACATAATGGAAGTGCTATCGCATTAGGACTCCAGCTCTACTCTAAGCCGATTTTGCATGGTCCGAAAATTCTGTCCAAACAAAACGCCTGCGTCGAGTTTTAAACAGCGTGAGAATCCGGGCAGGCGCTGCTGAAAACAGAACAATATAAATCTATTACAGCGGGCAGCGGCGCCAGACGGTGCCGAGTCTGGCTTCACAATGAGCGCTACCAGCTACCAGGCTACCACTACTAGGGACATTTGAGCAGAAATTGGTTGTTCGGAAAATAAGAACAGAAAACTACGCGCTCCGAACGATGGCTATTTATGGTCGAGTGCTTTTTGCCCCTACAATGGAATGAATTCCGTTCTGATTGTTTGGATTTTTACGCTGAAGATTAACAATTCGTTGCTTTGCTAATATTCTAACTCTATTCAAGCGTTTCTATGCATGACTTTGGATGTTTGCTTTCGAAGTAACTAACTGGAAATCTCAACAAAAAATTCCATCTAGCAGAGAGCGGACTTGCTAGCAGGTTTTGTATTCTACTTTTAATATAGAAACGGCTACTTATTTTATATTAAACTATCAATTTAAATATAATAACATGCTATAAAAATATATGCAATATTAATTTCCGAAACGCTAGCCACTTAAAAATTTAAGTAAAAAAATAATACATTAAAGAAAAAAGTTTTATTTCGTACGAATTCAGGCTACAGGTTAGTCTTCTAAATAACAAGTGTGAAAAATGGCTAATAAAATGAGTTCTTTATACTATTTTGTATGTTTTGCGTCATTTTTTAAAAATAAAATTTAAATTAAACTGCCATAGGTACCAAGTTAATTTAGAGAAATTTTTGTGTGTAATGTTTTGGTTGGTTACATTAATATTATCGATGTTAGAATTAGAAGGTCGAAATAATGGGTATACCGGGTACACCGTACACCAGTCACAAAAGTTATAGATTTTATTATTTATTCATAAAGTCGACGTTTCGGCTTGTCAATCATTCTCGTCGTTAAGTAAAGTCCCTGTTTTGATTATGTTACGCCCTGAACAATTTTTGGACTGTATTTGTAACTTTTCATTTGTAGGTACTGAAAAAGGCTAAAAACGTAAACGTTTGTGACTGGTGTAGGTACTGTAAAAATTTAATACCTAAGCAAAACAGATTTAGAGGTTATAATATACATTTGTACGTTCTCAGGTTTGACATTTGGCTATTCGAACGTTATTAATTTTCTAACAAAATATCTGCAATATTTCTTTCTTTTCTATCTTTTCTTCTTACACCACTGATTTGAATTCAAAATTACGCAAAAATAAATTTGTTACAATCGTTTCTGTATGCTTATTGAGCTAGGTTTGACATTTTAAATTTTTTGACTTTATAACATTTCAGCAGAATTACTAACTAACTCTGTCGAGTGTTGCAACACAGCTTTATTACTAATGTAAAATAGAAAAACTAGTTTTCGGATGGATGACGTTTTTATCTTACAGGAAAAACATTTAATTCTTCTGTTAAGAATAAAGTAAAGTTGTAATCGCTTCTGCCCTGATATTCTTTTAATTTATATACTTAATTCAGGTATACAATTTTGTTTATGAATGCATGTCAAGTACTTCATTTGTATAATTAAAATGGAGTATAGTATCAAGTAATCAACATCAATGTTGAGTAGAATATTCGTATTTTGCTATTTGTGTTCGAAATTCTAACACGCAATTTAATCAATCAAAGCACAGCAATGAAACTAGAGAACCAATAATAAATGTTGTTGATCAATATTTCTGCTATTTGTTTTATAAACAATAGGTACATACAATCATAATGTTTGTGAAGTAAATACTGGTTCACGTAAATTCAATTACATGCAACCCAAACAATATTAAACTCAAAATTGATTATCTGGCTACACAAATGAATATAAGGGGAAGAAAAGAATAAAACGCTGATCAGCGAAGAAATGCACAGATGGACGTAAAAACCCGCTGACGTACATTGAACTAAACTCAAAAATAGTATATTAAGTATCAAGGCCGTTATGTGCAGTTTACCGGTTGAGGATAATGTTTGGAGACCAAGGCGTAGTCGAGGTTTCTAAAACCGGTACAAAATGCACATAACGTCCGTGATACTTATAATTATCTTTTGTGTTCATTTTTGGTTATGCATTTTGATGCTGCATTGATTTCTGTTGTTGTTTAGTGCTTACCGCCTTCTAATTTGTAAACAAAACCTACTACCTAATCCAATAACCGCTAAAATGACCGATCATGCAAAAAGCAAACTAACACCGTTCTTAAGTCCCACATTATTATTTTGTAGAAACTTTGATTCAACTAAATAAAGAAACCTAATGCACTTCTTGAATCTCACATAGCCGGATTTGGTAAAACACTAAATGAACTGAACTAAATAAAGAAACCGTAAACCCTGCTTGAGTCCCACATACTCGGTTTGGATTGATTTTATTCTTTTTGCATCTGTGCATTTCTTCGCAGGTCAGCGCATTTAAGAGATCAGTGCTGATGAGCGTCTTATTCTTTCCCACAAGAGA
Organism: Agonum fuliginosum; assembly: GCA_947534325.1. Classification (NCBI taxonomy): domain Eukaryota; kingdom Metazoa; phylum Arthropoda; class Insecta; order Coleoptera; family Carabidae; genus Agonum; species Agonum fuliginosum. The sequence continues at coordinate 8,858,179 of OX384029.1, read as the reverse complement.
AGAGCTACGAAAATTAATACTGACGAAATTACATCGAGGATTATTAATTTAATAACAGCTGTATAACACTTCCCTATTTAATTTATATTAAAATCTTTTATGAAAAATGGTGGTTGAAAACCATATTTTAAAAACTAAAACAGGTGTCTGTTTTTATTAAGGAATTGAAAGAAATTTATCATGTGACAAAATAATCCTACAAATAAAATTCACAACACCGACCATAAAATAGAAATGTTATTAGGAAATAAGTGCATCATTGGATAGGTACGATTCTAAAAATAAAGCACTTTATTTATGAAAATGGGAATGCTCACATAAATATTCTAGGTATATATTAAACACATTTGGGATTTGAATTTCCATCCCTTTATAACATTGTTAGGGCGCCGTTGTGCCGCAGCTATCAAAACAACATTCATTTTAACCCTCACGGCTTTATTTGCGTGCACGAGCAGTAAAAAACATATTTTTCAAAAAGTAAAAGCAGGAACACAAAAACACCTTTAGGTATATCTCCCTCATATACGAAATGCTGAATTATTTCGACATTTATTTATACACATCGTCATTCTGTTTCTGATTTGCGTTTTCACATTCTAAAACTTTTTAAATTTTATATCGTTTGTAAAGTAATTTATTATCAAATTGATAATGTGTAGGTATTAGGTATTAACTTTTATTTCTGTAAAGTTAAATTTACAACCAGGAAATTCAGTTTATGTAGATATAACTCAAGATTAATATAAATAATAGTATCAAGGGCATTATGAACATGTAGAGAATATTATATCGAAAATAATAATTGCAAGAATTAGTTCTTAATTGCGTATTTGACAGAACTAATTTTTTTGTATTAATTGGTAGAAAAAAACTAAATTCATGCACATGCTTTGGCCAGCTCTCGCGTAAACAAATAATTACTTGATTTACATCCAACCTAACCTTACCAGCCTTTCCTTACCTAATCATACCTAACCTAACCTTAACTAACTTTATCTCACCTCATTAAGAAATGAATTATAATCATCAAGTGACATATTTGTAAAGTGATTTTCTTTGAAAACAATAATTATTCGGGTTTTTACAAAAAAATGCGTTTAGCAACTTCGCGTTTCGACTAGTCAAAACTAGTTTCCACAAATGCCTTTGGTATTGGTAATTAGTTAAGAGGCCCGTCTACATCCTAAAATCCAGCACAAAACGTACTAACGTAGCAAGTGTTTTGTCAGTACAAGAATAGAAAAGTTGTATTTCAGCAAGGATTTAAATTCGAAAAATTCACAAAATTTCCAATTTATGCAAACTTTACACGGTTATCTCTCCTGATATAAATTTATTTTAAAATTAAAGGTACATGATGTAGATCCATTCTTTCTCTATTAAATTTTAGAAAAAAATTACCTTGAAGTCAACAATAAACTAACAGTTTACGGCGAAGTACGAGTTTCGGGCTGGTTTTAAGCAGTCGTAGTAGTGAGGAAAAGAGTGGAATAGAAAAAAAAGTAAAATCGAGAGTATTCTAGGAATTCGGGAAAAAGCAGGGTTGTTATGTTTAAAATAATTTGTTTTAAACAAACTGTTTTAAACATGTTTTAAACACGGCCTAATGTTTTAATGCATGTTTTAAACTGTGTTTTAAATTAGGTGTTTAAAACTGTTTTAAACATGTTTAAAACAACAATCCAAAAAATCTGTTTTTTTCCTACGTTTAATTAAATTTATTAATTAAACCAGTCACTGGTACTTATAAAGTATAAAAAAGTCTCTAAAATATCTTTGAGAATTTTTTTTTTCATAAACATAATGCCCTGTTCACACAAGGAAAGTGTGTACTAAAAAGTTTCTTGAAAGTAAAACAAGTGCTAGGAGCTGTAATAACAAAAACTGCCAATACCGGTCATGGAGAAACCGTAGGGGAATTATTTTTTTATATTGTATTATTATTAGTGATCTTAAATATATTTAATAAAAATAATTACATTCCCCGTATGAACGGAATTGACATTGGCAGTTTTTTCTTATGACAGCTCCTAGCAATTGTTTTACTTTCAAGAAACTTTTTAGTGAAAACTTTCTTCGTGTGAAGAGGTCAGAAAGAATATTAATTACATAAGATTAAATAGAACTGCACTTAATGTGCACTTGACTATGCTATGAACTTATTAACTATCCCTTAACGCCTATTGTGAATAAATGATACCGAAATCTATTCATGACGCATGACACAAACAAAACAAATTCAACCACCGACCATCGGTGACTCCTAGCTACGCAGTTAGAGCTATGTAAATCCCCGTCCTCGCACAAAAAGTATAGCATTGGCGACATCTTTCGATGTAAATAACATGTTTTAAACCAAAAAAACAGTTTTAAACAGTAAAAAACAAATATTTTGTTTAAAATTGAAAAAAACATGTTTTTTTTTCAATCCTGGGAAAAAGCTAAACGGGCCGCCTAAAACTAATTTTGACTGATATACGAATACGATACCTGAACAAGATTACTAAATTAAATTTATTACTTAGTTATAACGTTATAAGTAAACTGGAATGTGTAGAAGACTGGAATATTTATTTTTTGAAAAGCTAGTTGAGTAATTTTAAAATAAATATTTTATGTACCTATAGTATTAAACTTTAAAAAATGTAATCCAATTATTTATTATTCATAGATGTTTCTTTTCTCAACAAAATAATCAATTGATTGTACACCCTATATTTCTAATCCCTGTCATAAATCCAGGCCTAGGTTTTTCGAACAACCCGTATAATTCCGTCCACAGGAACTCATCTTGAAACCCAGGAAGCCTAGCTGCATCCGCTCGGCGTCCTCATAATTATAAGTGTTGATAAGACACTGTTTGTGGATGCAAATCCCAGGCCGCGAATGAATACTATTTGCCTTTGTAATTTGCTGAATTGGTGCGGCGCGCGCCACGGCGCTATGTATGAGCACCTCTCGTATAATAACATTAAATCAAGAATGGAATATTTAAACTTCGTGGCTTTTCGCTGCGGAATGAATAATCACGATGCAAAGTGTAAGTGCAAGCTTGGATCTGATGTTAATGAGGAAAATGAGGCGCAACGAGTGGAATGGATTTTATATACGGGATGATTCACAACTTCATGCATATATTACTATTAGTACTAAATTTACTCTTCACGGAATCACGGAACTGGAAGAATTTTTTTAAACAAATTTGAGCTAGTACTGAACCGCGCAGATTGTTTGCACATGCCGTATTCCACAAATAATATAGCATATTACTTTCAATCACATTACAGATCTCAGAGATTTTAAACTAATTTTCATAATAAATAAAAGTCTTTGGTGCTGAGAAATTGTTCACGATATAGAAATAAGAATTTGCATTTCTTTATTATTCCTTCAAATTCAGACAGGTAATAATATATTTTATAATAAGTAGGTAATCTTTTCAGCTGCAAATTATGAATTTGCAACTAGTACTACATAAACATGAAATTATTTTAGTTTGGACATTTCTTGTACCTATAGTGTACACATGCAGATTAGTAATAATAATTTTATATTTTAGTATAATGTACGTAAATTTGACTCCACAAGTTGTGACGTCACGACCGCCATGTTATTGTAGTACCATCATTAAAAAAAGAAACTCTTCTGCCATACATATAGCATCCAAAATTGCATACTACTTTATTCTGTCAATTTGTACTACTATATTATGTCACTTAAGTAATGCATAGTGACTCAAAATTTTTTGGAGACACCAACATCAAAGGTGTCGACAGAGAGTGTCGCTTCTGTTCACGAAGTATAGGTAATCTGTGGTACCTATTTCATTATAGTTATTTATGTATCAAGGGCATCATGATGATGTTTATGCTTATCCGTGGCGACTCGTCAACAAGCCCGGAGATCTGTAAATCGCCCAAAGGCTATAAACATCAATCAAGACATCAATAGTGCCCATTAAAATATGTGCACGAAGTTGCAAATTACATGACTTATTTAATTTGATGGTTGACATCAGACAGAGATAGTTACATAGAAGTTAGCAGTGTGATTTATTTACTGTTAGACAAAAAAATGTGTGCAGTCGTAATCATCCCCATTCAATTTCTACGTTCATTATTTTCTACATTCAACTTGTTTGCGTTCCAATGTATTAAAAACTATTAACAGTAAATATGGCCCTAAGTTACAATTTCACTTGGAGAGGAAAATTCCGCTGCCTGCTTCTCTACTCGCGTCCTCTACGCTGTACGTCAGCCTGAAATCAGATTACAACTATGAGCGGTCACTCAGTGAGGCGTCGCGAGACAAGAGGTGTGATATGATATAGATATGATATGGTATGATTATAGTAGAACAGTCTATACAAGACTCTGCGCTCAACCCAATCACAGGGGAGTACTAGCATCCAATTACCGGTATGCTCTGCCACGTCAATCAAGACGAGTAACAGTCTATACAAGACTCTGTCCTCAACCCAATCACAGGGGAGTACTAGCATCCAATTACCGGTATGCTCTGCCACGTCAATCAAGACGAGTAACAGTCTATACAAGACTCTGTCCTCAACCCAATCACAGGGGAGTACTAGCATCCAATTACCGGTATGCTCTGCCACGTCAATCAAGACGAGTAACAGTCTATACAAGACTCTGTCCTCAACCCAATCACAGGGGAGAACTAGCATCCAATTACCGGTATGCTCTGCCACGTCAATCAAGACGAGTAACAGTCTATACAAGACTCTGTCCTCAACCCAATCACAGGGGAGTACTAGCATCCAATTACCGATATGCTCTGCCACGTCAATCAAGACGAGTAACAGTCTATACAAGACTCTGTCCTCAACCCAATCACAGGGGAGAACTAGCATCCAATTACCGGTATGCTCTGCCACGTCAATAAAGACGAGTAACAGTCTATACAAGACTCTGTCCTCAACCCAATCACAGGGGAGAACTAGCATCCAATTACCGGTATGCTCTGCCACGTCAATCAAGACGAGTAACAGTCTATACAAGACTCTGTCCTCAACCCAATCACAGGGGAGAACTAGCATCCAATTACCGGTATGCTCTGCCACGTCAATCAAGACGAGAAACAACACAAACACACATGTACATGTACAACTATTAGGACATACACAAACCAATACAAGACGCATAAATACTCACTCTAGCTGTTGACCAAATCCAAATCACACTAATTATCACCTATTAGTAAACAGCTCTTTACTCCCTGAAACCTTACTCTAAACTGACCCGAAGGGGCCTGTGGCATGTACATAAATAAACAGTTACATTACCTAATACATAGTCATTGTGTCACCTGTTTGTAGAAGAGATTAAGTTAATGAACCTTACGTGACTATAAAGAAATATCGCTAACAGTTCGGCTGTCCTGACCCATTCCTCGTCCTCGAGGAATCAATTCGTTACTCCTAGGGTACATAGAACATTTACTACTCTGATCTATTTGGCTCGCTTGGCATTTGGACATCTTTCTTGCAATCACACATATGTTGTACTAACGGTTTATCTCTAACTTTAGCAATGTCGACTGTCAAAACTACGTCATGTTCAGAATAAAATAATCACAAATTTGGCTTCTAGTAAAGAAACGCAAGAACTAAAAAAAAGAGAATAATTTAACAGTTGCAGTGATACTCAGGAAAAACTCATAAAATGTTGTGGTCTAATGGACTGTGAAGTTTTCTGGAAGGTGATTTTTGACGATACCATGCATGATCTATTTCACTGGCGGGAGCATTGGCTCTGGACTAAAAGGCGACGTGTATAATCCTGCGTAGCTAATTCATCAACCTTGAAAGAGCTCCAGAGTCGCTGTGGATATCGTGCGCATTGCATATGTTATTGCTAAAACAGTTGAACTTTGGAACATGATTTTACAAATTATTACTAGTCTTGATCTAACTCCCAGATCATAGCGCGTTAATCTGATCAGTACCATGGTTCGAACCTATTTCATATTATGCAGTGATATAATGACATTACGGACTTGTCAAAATACACGATATTGTTCACTAGTACAGCATAGCAACGAATACAATTGGATACTAAACGCGTCAAAACCCTCGTCCATACCTCTATGGACTATAGTGTAAAATACCTACGCGAACAAACTCGCGACTTCCACATACATATCTAAGAGTTCTCTTAGATATGTTATTTCTTTATAAAGTATTTAATAATTTATTATTCACGAATCTAATTATTCACAGTTTCAAATTTTACATCAACTATAGTATATCTAAATCCGATACTTTCTTTTTCATTCCAATAGTAAGAACTAACAATTTCAGAAACTCTCCTATAAATAGAATCATGCTACAATATAACTCTAGTTTTGGACACATTGATTTTTTTCATATCTCTCTCTACAAATTTAAAAGTATCATAATATCAACTTATTTAAAATCTCTTTGAGTATTGTAAAAGAATATGTTTTGTACACTTTTGTTTCTTTGTTAAATCATACAATGTTATATTATCTTTGCTGGGAATATTTGTAAATTATTATCTTTTCTGTGCTACCTGTTTCAATTATTGTGTAAATTGCGAGAACCTGTTTTTGGTCCTTCTGGATTGTTGGTCCTCTGTTTCTTTAAATAAATAAATAAATAAATACCATTCTTATCAATTTGATTATTCGTAGTATGACACGAAATTACCATCTAAGGTACAGAGGTAATTCTTCTTGAACTTTGTTGGGAATGATATTTACAGGCAATTCAATGCTCTACAAATTTTATTAAGAAGATACTTAAAAATCTCTTGAGACATGCCTATTTTCCACACCGATCAATCACTCGGAAATGTAGCTCCTGCATTCAACATTAAGATCAACAGCTTGTAACAAAGCTCAGCATCTAAGAACTTTAAATATTTTGACTTTAATAGAAGTTACAATATGTGCCTAATCACTAATGATAATGAACTTGCAGCTATCAGTGAAATGCTGAAATAATTTTTATAACATTGGCGAAAGTAAGTAATTCATGCTCATACAAGATTTATTCAGTTTCAGATATGAGTGTCCGATTGCCGCACATAATCGAAGTTAAACCTAATTCAATAACATCAAATTCACATGTCAGAAATAAATGTGATTTTCTTACTAAATTTTAAAGAGCAGTTCATCTATGAAGTAAATTTATGACCTACGAGAGATTTTTGAAACTAAAGAGTTAAACAATGAAGTTTCAACTACTGTTTTAGGAGGGTCAGTTTATAAACCGGTTGGGCACTCAGCTATCTTACAAGAATTTGGTTTTGATTCACTGTCTGCCTTGCTTATAAAAGGAACTGTACTCGATCTTTAGGTCATGATGGATAACTAACATAGGTTAACACCACTGACAATTGACAAACAACAAACGTAGTGTTTGGGACCATCACTAACTGTATCGGTAATAAACAAAAGTCATCTTAATACGAAACAACGTAATTACAAGATTATTTAATGCCTTTAGTCTCTCATGTCGCTAATAAATTGTATTCTTCTACAAACTGTATTTCGAAATCGCATAATCTAGATTCCATCTCAATATTCAAATAGAAGTATTTCCTTCAATTTACGAACATTTAGCCTTGCTAGTATTATAAAATCAAAAGACTCACCAGACTCCCAGAGTTTTCAATTCGACTCGTTTCTCTGCGGGCGCAATGCTATAACTACCGCCTACCTTACCACTGTTACTATACTATCAACTACCTCCGCTCTGTAAATACAACCCTACGCGCAAGTAGACTAAGTGCTGTTTCCGTGTTCGACAATAATCTAGTAGGTATACCAAACGTCTATTGGACCTGCAGGTCTATTCCGTATCTTAGCGAGAGCAAAGTGTCGATATGTGATGACGTCAAGCGACATCAATACATGCTATTCTGAAACTTATCAATATTAGGGATATTTAGGGAATTTATGTTTCTAGGTTGGTTATCTTTTTTAATGCATCTTGTTCTCAATCAATTTATTGTCAGGTGGTGTAATTTGGATACTCTTTAAATGAATTGGAATTCTGTGCGTCCGATGTCCCTCATGCAAATATTGGCTTACTATGTCAATAATATCTATACAAGCTTCTTTACTTAATCGTAAATTTGCAACAAATTCTGCCAAACTGATACGAAATGGGTCTTGAGCATCTCGTATCATCCTTCTCAATATACGGGGTGCATTTCTCTTCAATTTCAAGCATCTCTATAACTCGGTATTGAGCATATAAAAAAGCCATTATTGCAAATACACAACTCTAGAACAAACGTCAAAAACTCATAACCTGCAAATATAGCGAGTCGATATGTACATAGCGACACGAACCACGGTCTTGATACGGATTAGCGACCTCGCAAAGTAATGACGTCATACAAACTATTCCGCTAGAGGGCTACAAGTCGCATATCGACAGTCACTACGATATCAAGTCGTGCTTTGTGGGTTGTCCTTGATGGTTTGTGTCATATCAAAAATAGAAAATATATGACTCAGTAATCAATTCGGCCATCGCATTGATAAATATATTATGTAAGTTAACAAACAACCCTAGTAAAATAAGTAATCTTCAGAACAAACATTATTGAAAGAAAATTCTCTCGAAGTGATCACGGCCACAGCAGTTACCATACTAACAAGAAATTATCAATTCTACTGATTAAATTGGTCTCTATCTTGCGCAACTATAGCATCACACCTTTATTCTAGTCATAGTAGGTAAACAGATTATGTGTGTAACAAATAAATTCAACTGCTCGACTACGTGGCCACCGTCGTTGACTTCCGGTGCCAAATACAATCGTAGCACCACCCTCGGGTGGTACACAGCCTCCGCACCGACTCCTAGTGATTCATTTCCGCGGAGTTGGTCAATTCACATTGATGATAAAAAATGCAGAGTTTAGGTTGATGCTGGCTCTAATATTTAAGTCTTAAGTATACACTTACCGGGGGCTGCGGCCCCGCATTTGTCCGGTAGCGGCAATCCCATCACAAGTTCTCTGGTTATCTAGCTTTCATCCTCAGAGCTGCGTCCTTATGAATCTCATCTGCACCGCTCAACAATGACGATTGCCAACCTACACGTTGGCGACGTGTCCGCTATTTACAGAGGATCTGTACTCTGAATGAGCACGACATCATCATCAGTGCTCACATAAACAGAGTCTCGCACCCAACGAGCATGGCGTTGCCGCTAGAGGCTCATATACGAGAGGCCTTCCTCAATCACACATACATAAGGCATCGTACTTTAGTAGCTCCAGCGTGGGACCCACCGTCACGCATTCTTCCTGCATGAGACCTACCATCATGTTAGCTCCAGCGTGGGACCTACCATCACGCATTAATCCTGCCAGGCATATCAACAGTGCTTAAGAGCCTGTACACGTCACTTACAAATTAGGCATCCCTGAAAATGCATGTAAAAACATACAACGAACAAGAATCAAACCACACAATAGTACAGCCGCACCACAACTGGTTTCGGTACTTTTACTAGGTGATGGAGATCCATCATTGTTTTCAAACGAAACGTCAGGACCGTTGTTACGAAGCATGGTATACGGTTGGTTTAGCTTTTTAATCCAGTCTCGCATCAAATGCAAATTGGTCTACCTTGCTGTTCAGATCCCACTTCTGAAATATTAAAAACTATTAACAGTAAATATGGCCCTAAGTTACAATTTCACTTGGAGAGGAAAATTCCGCTGCCTGCTCCTCTACTCGCGTCCTCTACGCTGTACGTCAGCCTGAAATCAGATTACAACTATGAGCGGTCACTCAGTGAGGCGTCGCGAGACAAGAGGTGTGATATGATATAGATATGATATGGTATGATTATAGTAGAACAGTCTATACAAGACTCTGCGCTCAACCCAATCACAGGGGAGTACTAGCATCCAATTACCGGTATGCTCTGCCACGTCAATCAAGACGAGTAACAGTCTATACAAGACTCTGTCCTCAACCCAATCACAGGGGAGTACTAGCATCCAATTACCGGTATGCTCTGCCACGTCAATCAAGACGAGTAACAGTCTATACAAGACTCTGTCCTCAACCCAATCACAGGGGAGTACTAGCATCCAATTACCGGTATGCTCTGCCACGTCAATCAAGACGAGTAACAGTCTATACAAGACTCTGTCCTCAACCCAATCACAGGGGAGAACTAGCATCCAATTACCGGTATGCTCTGCCACGTCAATCAAGACGAGTAACAGTCTATACAAGACTCTGTCCTCAACCCAATCACAGGGGAGTACTAGCATCCAATTACCGATATGCTCTGCCACGTCAATCAAGACGAGTAACAGTCTATACAAGACTCTGTCCTCAACCCAATCACAGGGGAGAACTAGCATCCAATTACCGGTATGCTCTGCCACGTCAATAAAGACGAGTAACAGTCTATACAAGACTCTGTCCTCAACCCAATCACAGGGGAGAACTAGCATCCAATTACCGGTATGCTCTGCCACGTCAATCAAGACGAGTAACAGTCTATACAAGACTCTGTCCTCAACCCAATCACAGGGGAGAACTAGCATCCAATTACCGGTATGCTCTGCCACGTCAATCAAGACGAGAAACAACACAAACACACATGTACATGTACAACTATTAGGACATACACAAACCAATACAAGACGCATAAATACTCACTCTAGCTGTTGACCAAATCCAAATCACACTAATTATCACCTATTAGTAAACAGCTCTTTACTCCCTGAAACCTTACTCTAAACTGACCCGAAGGGGCCTGTGGCATGTACATAAATAAACAGTTACATTACCTAATACATAGTCATTGTGTCACCTGTTTGTAGAAGAGATTAAGTTAATGAACCTTACGTGACTATAAAGAAATATCGCTAACAAATGTAAGAGCAAGTTTTTTTAGAATTAATGATGAAACTAAATAAATACACTTCTTTTAAAGTTTTTTGTAGTCCAGAAAAACAGTTCTGTGTATACCTACCTATAATTATTCAGACAAGAGAATTATGTGAAACAAATGAAATGCGAGATGAAATATGTGTTATGATAATATGAAACAAACACTTTCAGAAAACCAGATCAATAATTAATGCAGAAATATTGAAATAATTGTTACAAATTAAAGCTACACAAATAATTCCAAAACATGAAAAGAATTGGAATCCGAGTTGGAATCAGACAAACTGAGTAACAAATGCTTACTTATTTTAAATTTAAAAGACGAATGAGGAACTTATATTTTATAATGACAATAGATGTATTCCAATAATCTTTCATCTAAAACAAAATTTACTTGCACTTTTGAGTAATCTAAACTACAAGATTATATTAAGTGTCCGATCACTATTTATATATCTGCACGATATTCACAATATTCTATTCTATAGAAAAGTAAAATACAAAATATATACTAAAACTGATAACAACAATCGAGACAACAATACAGTGACGTCATTTTACATTATACTTCTATTTGAAGGTCCAATTTAAACTAAGCCAATCTAAACCTATTAAAGAATACTTATACACTCAAATGAAATTGGAATACTGCTATTGTCAACCAACGTCTCTATTTACATCTTTAGGACAGTATACTCGGATTTTTATACAAAGAGGATTCCAAAGTCTACTACTGATAACACGATTCTTACGTGCTATACACTGAAAAGGAATAATTAATTGATTTGGCCACTTTTCTTCTTCAAAATATGACAGAGCAAGGAGGTTGATGACCATATATTTAAATGATGATGAGAGGCTGAAATTTATACAGTGCCTTTATTACACTATTGAGATTCTAAAAAATATTTTTTAAAATTTTCGTCTATCCGGTTTTTGAGTAATTGAATGTTGAAATTACGATCGTTTTACATAGACTCATTATGGTAATTCACGAAATTTTTGTTTTGCATGCTTTAAACGATAAATGATGAAAAATTCGTAGAACTTGTGTAAATGTTTCCTATAAACCTTTAAAATAAGTTCGTGAAGAAACTACATGTTTACACCTTATAACTCCCCGCCTTTGTATCCACACAAATGCTTAGAATAGCAGAAGAAGTTGCAATTAAAATATAAAATAACAATCTTGAACTTCAAAGACTGCTATTCGCTGTACGAATGGTCAGTCCGTCAGTCACATGGAACTGTCTGTAACTGCACAAGCCACAAGCGAAATTCACAATTCAATAAACGTGCACAAACACGCTACACGCTTGATTGAATACGGTAGTTCATAGAAAACACAACATAATGGCCAAAAATAAATTATAAGAACTAATATTTATTGAATGAATTAAAATAATTAATATGATGAAATTTGATGAAAATTGTACATTTATAAAATATTGGCATTTAATCATTTTAGCTCCAAAAGCTTCCCCCTTGCGTGCGCCATTGACAACATGTATTTGGCACATTTTGATAAATATTTGCCACACACTTGAAATCGAAAACATAAGTTATGATGCATGACCGTAACATCCATGTAAACGAAGTACATTCAAACACGTTCTTTAGTTCGCATCGTTCAACAATACAGATTAACAGAAGATAGAACGTAGAAACGTATGTTAATTATTCAAAATTGATTGCGAATGATTCATAGCTCTGGAATCCTCTTTGTAAAAAAATCCGAGTATAGGTACACAACACAACAAATACGAATATATTTGAACTGAAAAAATTTGGTATAATCATCTCTGCTGGTCACTGCCGATATACATTCATTCTGTCACTGTGTAGTATATTTTAAATTTAATAATTTGTGAGTTATATAGTGATAAAGAAATATTATGTAAAATATAAAGAACACGTAAACTTATTAGTACCTACATTAAAAAGTAACAGAAAAACTGTCAATGTAGATATAAGTTATTTTAATTTTAGGAGAAATGAGTACAAATCGACATGTTTTATAAACTGAATAATGAAGACGAATAGATGCACTACAAGACTATGCTCATATATTGTGAAATTATATATTTATAACGACGATCTCTCGTAGAAAATTGAGGATTTTAAAAACGTTTTGTCATAATATTTTCGATTTAAAAGTAAATTTTAGTTATTATTTATAGTATTAAAGTGTATTTTTACATTGAAATCAGTGTCAATTATAATATCCCTCATACAGCTTGAGATATCTATTATCTCTAGATCATGCTAGATCACATTCTGACCGCTAGAAATGATCATGTTGGCAAACCTGGGTTTAATTAATAAAAATATCCTCTAGTTAATGAGTTAAAAATTGCGAACGAATTTTGATGCAACATATTGAACTTGATAGTCTAGTAATTTAATTAATTACATCCACATTATTATATACCTACTCCATGCAGGCGTTTATCTCGGCCCTTGAGCGCTTTGGCACCCCGAAAACATCAACCATCAGAATATGCACATGTCACGTCAACGTCTCTCGTCTCTGTCACTCCGATGTGCAAATTGGACGATAATTACGATTAAAGAGCAACGCTATTACCCAGACAATCGATCACACTGCGTTCATAATGAAATAACGTGACGCTGATGGCTACACCAGACCCGGAATTATTGTATTTAACAGTGAGAGGACAGCGTAAATTTTGTAAAAAAATCACATCAAATTATTGCCGATGAGTCCACAAAACCAGTAGTTTAAATGTTTAAAAAGCAAGCCACATTGATATAGGTAGTTGAATATGATTAAATATTTAAAAAAATTCTGGCTCAGACTATACCTACAGGAACTTCAATTTTTAGCACAATTTAACTTTTTCTTATTGTCAATTTAAGTCTAACTGCATTTTTCATGTACAAATTTTTCACGGAACATAAAGTTAAAGACTATATCTATTAATTAATAGATATTTTGTATTTTAATTAATATTTATTTATAAATCGAAACGTTAGCGGCCCTTAAAATGTTTTTATTTCATCCTTAAACTATTTCATCTGGACACTAAATAAATATTACAACTTAATAAATAATTTCAAAAAAACATTGAACACAACAAGTTTAACTGTATAAAATTCTCCCATGTGATGCAACTGACATTAACAACTTCGCTAACAACCATGAGTGCATTGAGCATGAGCACTTCTGAGTTGTTAATCGAACAAAAGGTAAATATCCACAGAGACGATTCACAATTTGTAAGGCTGTCACACCTAAGTTGGGTTACAGAGGTGATACATATGTATGTAAGAATACAATTATCAATAAATGCAAATACGAGTATGTAGGTACTAAAGGTGGGATTATGCTCACAAAATTTAAGAATAAGGAATAATTTGAAATCGCCTAATTATATCGATTCTGGCGGGTATGAATACATTTCTTCACATAAATGTCAATAATTATAAAAGTCGCTATCAACATTAGAATAACAAATATACCCAAAAATATAGGTATATTTGTATTTTTATTCTCATAATTTTGTAGCATAAAAACACCTCTATCGTTATGTTAAAAATTATACTTAACACTATTCTTATTCTTAAATTTTTTAGCATAAACCCATCTTAAAATAACAACGATCGACATAACGATAGGTACTATTTTATAAAGCTGTTCCCTCGGCTGTTCCTATTTGATGGCATTATAAGACTGTATTTTATTTATTACATATAAGCAATATTTAGAAAATACCTTGTAACATGAAGCATGTAAAATGCGCCAAAATGGAATAAAAAACACATCAATTCACTTTAAAAGTCAAAGCACTACTGATATTGACTGCTGTTCAAATATAGGAGCACGTACCTAATTAATTTATATCTGTACTGACTCGTGCGCCGAGAAACATGACGTGTCTTGCTAGAGAAGATTATATTCCCGTTCACTGAAGACAGTTTTACAGTATAATATTTAAAACTCTGTTAAAAGAAGAGTAAAATATAGCTACATTTTTTGGCTTACAATGAGTAGGTAACATGCATACTGGACATAGAATTGAAATATAGCTATATTTTAGAATTAAAAGCAAAGGATTGATTTTTGATGTACTTATTAGCAGCTTAAATTAATAACTTAATCATTTGTAAAAAAAACAATACATTTTTAAAATTGATTTTTGATTGTTTATTTATATCGAATTTTTGATCATTACTAATAACCGATAGTATGATTTTTTTAAATAAGTCTTTTGATCAATTTTTTCGATTTTATATTTTAAAAAAGTAGTTTCAGTTAAAAATTGCTTATTTTAATTACCTTGGTTCATCATTATTTGAATTGGTCCCTGTGTGTGTTTAATTTAATTTTTGACTTAACAAACTGAACCATTTAAAAAAGATATTAAGGGTTAATGTTCCGTTACTAAAATAAAATATCAGAGTATATAACCATCTCTTCCAGAGTGGGAGATACTGGCTAAAACTAAATTTTCTTGAATTCCGTCTTGGAGCGCGAATTCTGCAGAGCTCTCGACCTAGGACTATTACACAGCTAATTAAAATGTAAAATACGTTTTATTTCACGTTCATTGTGCGCGTGTGGGGGGAGGGGGGGTTGGTTAACGCCATCTCGCGTAATTTCGCACCTCGAGTCGCAGCGACTGTAGCTGTTTCGTTTCCATATAAACGAAGTACGAACGGCGGGCTGTTTATACAGCATTTAAATGCTAATGATATTTTGTGTTAGAACCGAATTTATGTATTAAGTTTTGTCACGTATTAAAGGGTTGTTAACCTGGGTTAGAACTATAAAGATTTTGATATTTTTTGATTGTTTTATTGAATAATTTTCCGTTTAAAACTTTGACATGAGAATTTTTTACTCTCATTTACATGAACAAAAAGAGGAACGAAAACGAAATAGGTAACAAAATTAACCAAAATTTGTATAATGGAAACCAAAATGAAATGCTAATTTTTCGTTCAAGATCAAAAACGAAATAAATAATATCGATAACCGCTTTTAATCGTTTTTAACATAACATTAGTTATCAATAATTAAAAAATTCAACACGGCGGGATAGCATAGTGGTAGAATGCTAGGCTCTGGTTCGCTCTGGTTACAGAGATCGTGGGTTCGAATCCCGGTCAGGTCAGGCAAGTTTCACGGCCTGATTTGGATAGGTACCTACTCCAATTACCATTCCAAGTTGGGATCTAATTAACTTGGCAACGTCTAGCTATCGGGCACCGGCTAAAGGCTGTAACAACGGCTTGTGCCGGGTTGACTGGCAACACATATGGTAGTAAAGTAAAAAAAAAACGCCGTAGCAAAGTATAAGTAAACAATTAATACTGTATGTGTGTGCCATCAAGTCACCCTAGGGATACAAACCAGTGAGGTTTAAATCCCGAAATGATTGGTGATTGGAGTATTTCTAGTTTATACATTTAATAGGATACTTTTTTTACATAATGTTATTTATTGAATTGTTTTATTGTTTGCGTTTAAGATTATTAATAAATGGTTTAATTTATTCTTCAATTATTTCTTCAAAACCAAAATTTACTAACTTTCACGACTATATTTGAGAAAAAATTTCTATCCTGTCAATAAAGTGTGAAATATTAAAATCGTTTATAACCGTTCATTAATTTCGGTTCACGGAAACGAAAACTAAATTTCAAGGTGAGAATGTAAAGCACACACACGAAATATTTCGGTCTTATTCCGATAGAAAACGAAGCAAATATGTTCGTTTTTAGTCCCCGGACGATACACAAGTGATTTTATCAATATCACGAGATAATGGAGCGAATAGCTGATAGCATTATGTGATTGTCCGTGAGTCTGACAACACTATGGTAATTCAATCAGCTAGCTATTTTCAGAACGTAGTATTCAAGATTGAAAAGAAATAAATATGTTGGTCAGGATGATATGGAAAGCATAGGTGACATTTTTCAATTATCCTCATTACTTTATAAGAAAACACAGGACTCTTTGGCTAAAACGTGAGCTAGAGGTTCAGAATTTGAATAATACTATTAATTCTATACCTGCACATTTGCAATTTTGTAAAACCTCATTGGCATTCTCTGATTTCATAATTCGACGAGAACGGTTATGCTAATTATTGAAGGAATTCATACAGTCATGACTGCTATTCACGTTAGCAAATTCCTAAATAGGACAAGAATCTCACTTAACAAACCGTATTAAACCAAGTATTTACTGTGGTAAAACCGATAAAATCCTCTATTGGTTTAGTAAATGTATTTTTAACGGAAATCAAAACTAGTCCAATTATTTTTTTTTTAAATTTTATATTATCTATGTTTTAAAATACATACAGGATGAGACTATGAATAGCGTTTATTCAACTGTGTGACATAAGTGTCTATAAAAATCTAAGTTGTGCTATGATATCTGGTAATTATATATATATAATTTTCTGCTTATTTAGTTTGTTAAGATTGGAGTTATTCAAGTGAAATTTGCGCGAAATCACAGCCAAATCAAACAGCAATAAAACATAGAAAGATGCATCCATAAGTACAGACACTTAATGTAACCAAGCAACAGGGCACATCGGTAACTAAGCAACCGAGGTAACCCGTGTGCTCGGCCGGTGATAAGCCGGCAGGGACAAAATTAGATTAGCATCGTGTATGGAATAAATATCGCATAAACACAACATTGCTTATAAAATATGAACGGCTGCAGCTTCGTGTCTTCGCCGTCTTAGCGCTACGCAAGCCGAAAATTCCTCCGTGCATAACTAGATGGCACTGTGATAAGGTTTTTCCATTTTAATGTGAGGTTATGTTTACTTTTATCCGCAAAGCTAGCGGATTTTATTCGTTTTGCTCGACAGAGTATCTGTAAACAAATTATTCCCCGTACAAGGGTTAACGATTCATTACATTATGCGCTTAAACTTCTTATTGTTCATTTTGCTTTATGTTTACGTTAATAGTACATATTGCAGATGTTATTTTTTTTACTGTCAGAAAGTATTACCTACTTATTTGTGCAAAAATAAGGCCTTTTAATAATGTATTCGTCTTTCTATGAGACATAGGTGAGATAATACAGCACACGATGCGTAAAAAAGCAATTCCATACAGATTAATATTTTCACGTTTTCTGGAGTACCTAATTTCAGTCCAGTATTTAACATTACAGTATATTAGACAGTGTGTCTGAAAAAGTGGATATACCTATTTATCTGGCTTGATATTTATTCACAAATTTTCGTACAGGACATTATTTGCTCAACGCAAAATTTGTGATTTATCCATGTGACCAATTTTTTTGTAATATAACTTCCGGTTAAACCGGAAGCGATATAAACTTTTTATTTTTAAATGAATAAATCATAAATTTTGCACTGATCGAATAATGTCCTGTACGAAAATTTGTGGATAAATATTAAGCGAGATAAATAGGTGTGTCCACTTTTTCAGACACACTGTATAGGTACAGTAATAATTACGGTAGACACTATTACATATCCAAGTATATATCTATTTATGATGCCGTCGATATTGAAATTAGATAATATGTCGTTGTTGAAAACAACCCAAAATTATTTGTAGCAAAAGAAACAAAAATAGGAAGGTTTTTGTTCAAAAATTCAAAATGCGTAACAGTATGAAACAAAACGTTGTACTTTATTACATATTCGTTAAAGATTTTCACGGTTTTCATTTGTAAATTTCAGACTGGACTTCTCTTCATTGTCTCTTTCGGTAATATTATATACCTAATCGTACCGCACAACAATAATATACCGGACTTATAACATAAATTACTATTTCCTTTATGTTTCAAACAATATTTTACTCCAAATTGAATTTATATAAATTGAAAAGACGAATATTTTTAACAATAATCTTTAAAATCTCAAAACATGTAATATACTAAAAGTTACTACAATACGTTCTAAAAATAAAATTGTATGATTGAATGAATGTTGCTTCTATGCAATATTTCTTGAATATACGGTGAAGCTTTGAATAGGATTCACTTCATTCAACATTCAACTCAAATTTCATATAGGAAGGTAAGTAGTTGACACGTTGACAGTAGTAGAAAGCTTTATATGGGTTGAGATACGGTTTTCAAACGAAAACAGAATGAATAGTGAATATTTGTATTAGTTGGCATCGTCCTCTTTAATTAACTGGAATGAATAACTCCACATTATAATTTATAAATGCATGCGCGGGGTGCGGTTTAAACCTTAAAGGGATAAAATTGAGAAACAAACAAATAATATAAAAACAGATGAAAAAGAAAATATATCAGTGCTTCTCATAAATAATGTAAGGAATGGATAGCTAAAATAGTGATGTAACTGACAGTGATTCTGATAACTCAGGTTCTAATTCAGTCAGATAGATTCCTAAGCTACACACCGCAGACACGATAATAGTTCTTTACGTGGCGAGCGTAGTAAATTAATCTTTACGGGCGCGCTGGAAAGTTTGGGGTGCAAGGGACGCAGGAGCGAGACTACCTAATCCAGTGAGCCCAGTAAAGATAATTTGCAACCGTGTCGAATACAAAGCTTTATTTCTATTTTCATGCCGAGCGTTTTTCATAAATTTACTGTATAATTATTAAAAACAATTGAGCAGAAGAGCAGAAATCGTTGCTAGACAAATTTACATTACAAATAAATAAATGTCTCGATAAATGTCCCAATTTTATTACATTTAATATCAAATTTGTTATTTATTTACATTTCTACACGTAAAAGAGGTAAAATGTGTGTAATTTCCCCTCCATGGAAAAACTAAACTTTTACTTGAACCAAAAAAATTCGCGCTACTTTTTCTTTTTTTCGGAGAACAGCACCTCGATACTATTTTTCATAGGAATTTGACTTCCCTTTGGACCGAAAGTTACCAGTCCCGCCTCTGAGTATAGAGTACTAAATAATTTACAAATTTAAAACATATTCAAAGCTGCTTATGAAACCGGTGTACCGACAGGAAGAATATTTATTAAATTTTTGCATATTTCTCTCATCAGCATAAAAATATATTTAAAATTTACAGCTTTATGCGTTAAAATATAAATACGTGAATATTTAAAATTTGCCATACATCAATAAACACAGTGAGTGCCGAGTGAGTATAAAGAGAAATAAATAACGGCATTATATTTGAACGCATTTAATGCCCGCGTCAACAGGTATTTCAGCAGGTGACCTGTTTCACAGCTCGCAATTTCCTGCAGCGCTGCAATATTCAAACGTGTTAACGCCATTAAAATAAAATTTACAACAAATAAAGAGATCACGCAGCCGCCACGCACTGTAACGCGAATGACAAAATGTGTTTCTGGTCAAATGAACAGCTAAATCATACACGTTCCACGAACGAGGCTTTATTGAATGAGGGGATGCTGCGATAAAAACAATTTAAACAAAAAATTAAAAAAGCTTTTAATAAAAAATAATGGCACAGCTCGATAAAGAGATTATAAATTCACGGAAATTCAATAACTTTGCACGAAATAAACAATATACTACTTACTAATACTGTGAGTAAAATATTTAAGGAATAAACTTACAGATTGAAGAATAAAAGGTAGATATATTGGCAGTTCTTACCTAAAACAAAAACAAAAACAATATTAGTATTATTGTATACGAACATGAGTTAGAATTAATATAGATCTAACAAGGATCTAACTAAGAAAAATCAAGAAATATTCTTGACTTTTCATCGTTATACAGTACACCAACACGATTAAAAGTTCAAAGATCAAGAATTTTAGACATAAAATTCAATTTTTCTTGAAACTGGATATAAGTTGAGTTAAATGTTTTTATCTACAACAATAGAATAATGTATTCATTATATACGTGAAAGTAGTATAATAAACCCCTCCATAAGGACACATTATGAAATAATGACTTCATTATTTCACACTGTTAAATAATGCGTACTTTATTCTCTCGAACTGTCAAACTGCCATCACATCTGTTTTAATATTAGTGTTACATCAAGTTATAATTTTATGACGTTGTAAGCAGAAACAGTAAAAATAATAAAAATTTGTAAAACGCTGTATATGACTAGCCCATAATAGTTCTAAATTACTCGGATAAATTGTCATCACACCAAAGTTTGAGGTTAGGTTAATATCAATACAAATTTGTAGTAAGAAAATGTTGCTGTATTTAAAAAGTTGTAGATAAAACGTCGTATTTGACTCGAAAATAATGGCTATAATTAACTCGGATGATTTATACACTCGCCTTCGGCTCGTGAACAAACTTTCATCCTCATTAATTATAGCCTACATTACTTACTCGTTAAATAATATACTATTATTATTCTTACACAATCATTATTGCACTGGTTTTATTAATATCAAACAGCTCATTATGCCATTAATTACTTGAAGAACACAATAGTTGTTAATGATTACAATTATATCCCTTTACCAGGGATTATGCGAAGGTGCAGCGGGAAAATCAAAAGTGCTGTAGGAATTTAAAATTTGTGAATATAAATTATGTATATTCTACTGAATAAATTAAAATAAGAAATCATTTCGTATGCAAATTATTCAAATCATTAACATCAGCATTATGAGGTTTGGCAGCTAATATAAATACGTGTGTATACCAACGAGTTCAGTTTTAAAATTCGCCTGAATTAAGTGGAAGAAACTTAGTAACTAACACAAATCTATCAGAATTCGTTTATATTTTTTTCATTTTTACGTTGCAGAATTTCTTATGAAATAAATTATTCAATCCAAGAACTCATTAACGGAGCAAAAAGAATAATTAAATATCTTCAATTTAACTTCAAATCAAGGTAAGAAATTGGTGGGTAATCTTGTATAGGTATACAAATAATGCTCATGTTTTGGTAAATTAAATATTAAAATTATCCGGATGTAATAGTTATGTGCCTACCCTTTAATGTCTAATAGTCAAATGAAATTAAATTATTATTGTTCTTTAAACTTAAAAATAAATAGTACAAAACATCAGACAACAAAATCTACAGGTGGAAATCAAACATGAAAAGAAGTAAAGGCAACAGAGCGAACTGCAAAAGTTAACAATTATTCTTTAGTAGTTCATTCTGTTTCATCTTCGTTAAGATTATATAAGTAACTCTAGATGAAACTTTAACTTTTCATGGAAACTATTTACAAATTTTATTTTTCTGTTTGATGTTATTTAGGAGCAATGTAACAACGTGTAGCAACATGGAAGTTTAGAACCCGTGAGAATTTCTCTCCTGTTAAATCGTCTACATCAACATCATCGACCGCGCTGCCCTCTGTGTGGCCGGGGATTAATTAATTTAAGTTTGTTCAGAGACGCCGCTAAAGAACTTTGATGTTTTGTTTTAGGTTTAATGATGGGAGTTAATTGCTGTGTTTCTAAGATCGTGCGTCTGTTTAGCCTTTCCCGCCATTGCTTGCGTTAAATGTTATCTTTCTGATAACAGCTCGCGCCCGCCCGACATTGATTGGAATTGTTTAGTTTCTCATTATTCATTTAAATGCTTCCGGTATGAATGGAGAGTTTCGTTTAAATTAATTTTCGCTGCCTGAGAATTTAATTCAATATTTCTGCTACTCAAAACACTTCAGTCTAAGTATCTTCTTTCATGTAATCTTTCAATTGTATTTATATAAGAAATAAATGGTAGATAGAGGAAATTCTGAAATTATTTTTCTATACTAAATTGATTTTGTGATTACGGCGGACGGGGAAATCTTGGTAGGTAAAGGTAGGTATTTTTGTAGTAATGATTTTTGTATTACTTCAATTCATTCAAATATATATCTTTCATTACCCTTCTTATACTCGTATCATCGCCGGAAAATAATTCAAGCTAGCATTGCGTAAGTGCGCACATCGTATCCATCGACGTGTAGTCATATGGGGTTTCAATTTAAAATTTTTAGATAAATTAAATGTTGTTATATTAAAATATTTAATCAACTACTTTCAATAAAAGTAATAAATGTTCGAGACTACTTATAAGTACATATACATATATGTATCATTTGACCATTAGGTTATGTCCCTCGGGTAACACGTGACACCACACCATTATTTTATATTTCACCTTGATGACTTTACTAATGGTTGTTGCATATACCAACCCGTAGCAATACGTTTGTAGAGCCACTAGCCGTTGTCCGATAACCGATTGTATTGTTTGTTGTTGTCAATTAATTGCATCTTAACTTGAAATGGAGTGGATAGTAATTCAAGTCAGTCTAAATTTGTGTTTTGCTTCCTTTTTACATTGTATTGCCATACCTACATAAAAAAATAAAAATAAAGTCAAAAATCTGTTGAAAAAATTACGTCAAAATGTGCGGAAAAGCTGGAATTAAGTTTAAGAAATGATCAGTTTTATTTTTTACTTTTTAAGAATCATATTAATGGTTGGTATAGTTATTTTTGTAACAAGTGTGGAAATGATTGATTTTTACCGAATTGTAATGCAATTTCGCCGAGACGAGCGCAGCAATGTTTTTCGCATGTATTTTCTGCAATCGTCCTCAAAAGGTAGATACTAAAAATCGACTAAAAACAAATTAAAATTTTTGAGAGTTTATAAATGTAACTACTTCGGCATAGCTTTTCTTTAATTTTAAGCATCATAACGGTTGTTTAAATTATAAAACAAAACAGTTAAGTTCCCGTACCTACTATAGCTGGAACTAGCTACTTCCAGCACTCATTTTGAGTGTCAGAACGACTGCAGGAAAAACATGACAAACATTTTCAACCCCAAAGCGATGAAGTACTTGCCTGGTACTGAAAATTAGATTTTTAACATTATGAACCTAATATTAGGTGTAAAACATTGGTAAGAATACCAAAAAATATGTTTTTTAGTAAATTGAGAAATAAATTTTGCTGTGACGTCACTATTTTGTATTGGGAATAATAGCAGCTTTCTATGTCATACCACATATTAATCAATTTTCAATAATTATTTTTGGACTTGTTAATTTAAAAAAATTTAAATAAAAAATGCGGATCCCAAATTTTTATCTCTTCTTCAAAAATATTTAATAAAGAAAATCATGCAAGTATCCCATTCAATTTTAAATAATTTGTATTGTAGGTACCTATTAAATTAAAGGTAGGTATCTCAGTAAAAGGAAGTAAAATTACTTAAATAAAAATTAAGGAAATTGCATTTTCTGGGCAATCCTATTTTGGCCACAGGAGATTTTTAATTTCAATTTCAATTTATATTACTTGAAAGAGGATAAACACTTCTATAAAATTCTCTGAGCGTATAAAATCCCATCGATAGCTAAACTTTCCAAGCTTAAAGAATCATGTTAGAATCTCCCACAATATTCATTTACATGTTCAAGCATCTACAACAGCACTGCAACTCTCGCTAGTAATTCCACAGCTCTCTTTGAATTAGTTTCGTATAAGATTCCAGGCTTTCTCAATTGCGAGTTGAGAGTTTTCTGCGAATCTAATTTATAGTTGTCTGCGGTTCGGTACAGCAGAGCAGACTTGTACAGCTTTGACTGAACTCAATGCGCGGGTTACAGGGAGGGGGGGAGGTTCAGTGTCCGTCGAGACGTCGCCGACACAAGGACGACGTCTGTGGTTCAATTCAGACGCCGAGACGGCGATCACAGACGCCGGAGAAGGGGTTCCCAAAAGTTGAAGGATAGTTTGAATGGAAGCATTTTTTAGACTGGCACTGTAAAAACTTTGGTAGACGGTCAGTTTTTGCATTAAATTGCTAATGTATTAAATCCAAACTAACAATTTGAAGTCTTAGAACAGAATGTGAAAACAACACCAATGCTAAGTAACTTGCAAGCATAGAGATATCTTATAATAATAATAATAATAATATATATTTATTTATCAATTAAGTATTGACAAAAAGGAAGAGTTGTCTGCAAGCTGTTTTTCAAACTTAAGTTTAAATGACTGTACGGTATTACATGATACAAAAAAAGATCTAAATTTATTGTACAAAGTACCAAATTGATAAGAAAAGCCATGCTTAAATTGACTAGTATTGTGTTGAGGTATAGACAAACACTCATTATTCCTTAAAGTCTTATCATGTTGCGTACTTCTTCTGATACCTTTAGTGTACAAATATGCAGGTACATGAGTTTTCACAATATTAAATATAAAACAACACAGATGTAATAAACGTCTGTCTTCCATGTTCAGCCAGTGTAGAGATTTTATATAATTACTAGTACTGTCTCTTATAGGTATGCAGAAGATAAATCTTATGCAAGTATTTTGAATCTTCTGAATACGGTTTGCATCAGCTACCGATAAAAAAAGGTCCATATACAGTATCTGCATAATTAGACAAAGACAGTATCAGCAGGTCACATAGTAACGACTTAGTTTTTATATCTAAAACATACTTGTATTGATACAACAATTTTAATTTAAAATAAGATTGCTGGCACAGCCTGTTAGTATGCTCAGTAAAATTAGGAATATCATCCATGAATAGACCCAAGTTTCTTTTAGATCTTGTAAAACTGATTTCATTGTTATTTAGGTAAAGTTTTAGATTCAAATTATTAAACTTAAGTTTGTTAGATTTGCTACCATACAAAAGGGCCTTTAATTTCTGGGGATTTATTTTTAAAGAATTCTCCATAGTCATAGTCCACTTAGAAATTGATTGTAGGTCGTTATTAATGTTATTAAATGCTTCTGCCTGACTATTTACGTCAAAATACAAGTATAACTGCAGGTCGTCAGCATAGAAGTGTGGCTGACAGAAGGAGATACATTGTATCATATCAGAGGTGAAAATATTAAACAATAGAGGACCCAAGACAGACCCTTGTGGTACTCCCAGTTCTACCATAAGTTTATCAGAAAATATCCATTCATTATTACTTAAGACTTTGGTATATTGGTGTCTATTAGATATATAATCAGAAAACTATAAATAACCATAAAAACCATGAATGTTTACCATTTTTGTGCACATTAATTTTATTTTATTGATATTTTGCTAGTAACCATGGAACAGGATTTCACTTCTAATTAAAGAACGGTAGATATTATTATAGTGGAATTCAACCACTTTGACTGATTCGTCTTGATGCAGTCAGAATCTCAATCTGTGCACCGACCTTCAAAGCGGCAACGGAGAGAATCATTTTGAAACCAACCAGGACTTGAAGAATTTAATTGCAAGATGTTTTTTACAATTTAACAACAAGCACACACTGTCGGTCCAGAGACTTGAACCACGGAACTCCGGATTCATAGGTACGTCATCACATGCAGCCAGCTTAGCTTAAACCCACTCAGCTACTGCATCGACTAATTTTATTTTTTTATTTTGATGGTAAGCATTCAACATGATTTGCCCCCAACTCCCAATGACAGAATGATAAAGTTAATACCTACCTCTATACTATACTCACTATAGTATAAAATTTTACCTGTTATTCACTTGTAAACGTCATTTAATCAATTCCTACGTCACCTTTGAAGTTACTAACTCGTAAAATTGACAGCTAACTTGTAAAAATTTAACAATTTTGTAGTCATTATGTTCATAATATACGGTTCCCGTTACTACAGAAACACTTTCAAAGATTATGATAAATCATTTAAGACAATTTTTGTCAGAACAGATGTGTGCGGATGAAAGAATTTGGTTATAATTTTTTAATTTTTATTTTGATTTACAAATGAATAACAATAACATGTTATACAATACACGCAAGGTAAGTGTTTTACTGCTTCAAGGAGGTGACAGGCTCGCCTGTCATCCCTCCTATCAGCAGTAAAAACAGTTTTACCTTGCTAGTAATGTAATATACTATAATCCATACAAACCTATTGTCATATCTACTAGTTTTATTCTCGGTATTATTGTAAGATTGGCCTACAACTGCCACAATTGTGCATTGCCTTCAAATACGTTAGCAGACCCGAGTGGTTGGTTTCCACTTTAAAAACATACATTATTCTGTAATGGAATGTTCCTGTAGAATTATACAAAAAGAAAAACAATATTTATTTTCTGGATTCTACTTCTGTATACAGAATGAAGTTAAACTATATTACCACTATTTCCTTGGAGTATATAAAATACTGTTGTTAACAAAAATAGCTCCAATTACATAGTAAACATTTAGATGTTTCGCTTGCAGTAACCCGACACTATTGCTGTAACGTTCTAAGAGTATTTCCCGGTAGTTACAAAGTGTTTGTTTGCGCTATATCTTTTTCCCGGCGCCGTGGAATTCCTGTGTCTCACACGCCGGGCGTCGCGACGCCCCGACAGCATCGTCGCGACATTGTGTCTCGCGTCTCGGCGGCTGCTCTGTATTAAATCACATATTATACAAGCTCCGTTCGCGTATTATGCCGCGAAATATGCATACCGCCGTGTATTATGATTTCTCCTTGTTATTACAGCGCAAAATATGCACCATGCTGCGATATTACACCACAAATTATAAGCTTCACACCGGGACAGAATGTCACAAAGTGCTGACTGGGATGCCATGCCAGCTACTTCATTTAAATGTGGAGATTCTCTAGTGGCAAATGTCAGATCTTTGCGGAATCGTCAAATAATGTGGATGTGGAATTTTATTTCAACAGACCAATTTGTTAAATTTATTTCAGACGTTATAATATTACCGGATATAAGTATGGAGATCTCAAATAGAATGATTCATTCAGTAACTAATAGTTACTAACGAGTATAGCCATGAGCAGTTGTTTTAACTTTATGTTGTAGCTATACGACAACTAGAATGTAAGTATTATATTGTTAATCATGCTCAGATTAAGAATGTAAGAAGTAATGTATACGATTGTAAGGGCTGGTTTATAATGGATGTAATTGATTACTTTTTCTGTATTCTGTATGGTGTGTGATGTGAATGAGAAGTGTGTGATTCATAATCATTTCAGTAATCTGCTAACTTCGTGACATAACCTTACTTCTTATAACTGTCAGAAATGGATCCGTTTGTTGAAAGTTATATAGTTGGATCTGCAATAAATATTGTAAAGAAATACCAATAAAAATAAAACAAAGATCAACAAAGAGCAAATAAGACTTGCTTGCTATTTGTTGGGAAAGAGTGAAGAATGTAATAGAATGGCTTTATAGTTTATACTGAGTATGGCTGACTTCAGTAAAATTGTATTTGAATAAAATAATATATTTCGTAATACATGAAGAGTTGACAAGTTAGATACTAAACAAATTTTTGGATATCATAATGTTACAGTTAAACATTAGTTAATTACACATTTTTAGTTCCTTGTACGAAGTAAGGAAGTATTGTAATCGCCAAAAATTTCGGTTCTCAGATTTTGACGGAAATATCCGTTTTGACCTTTTCTGAATCCATTCTGACTAGTTTCGTCGTGACGTCTGTACGTACGTACTTACGGACGGACGTATGTGTGTCGCATAACTCAAATACGGTTAGACGTAGAAAGTTGAAATTTTGTATTTAGGACTGTTAAATAGCATCTTGTTGTGCACCTCCTATTTTTGGTTTCAATCTATATACCGGAAGTAGTACTTTTTTCAAATATTTCGATAAATATTTAATTTAAGACAAATTTTTTAATTTTAAATGAAAGATTATGTGATTATTACCTACAATCGGTATTTTATAAATATTTTTGTATCTGGTATCATTTAGGAATAATTAAAGTATATATTTATAATTTAGTATTTCGGTATCTTGTAGTCCATGATCGATTAACATTTGTTACTACGTAAAATTTAAATTATTATGACATGACAGTGACAATAGTAAAATATGCTTTATATCTTCTTCTGCAGTTTAAATAAAATGACTAAAATATATTTGTCAGTATAGTAGCAGTAGTAGTAGTACTAGTATAATAAGTTAAAAGAATTTTTTATATTATTCTACATTTTAGTTATTAAAAAAAGTATGAACACACACGGTGTATAAGGAAGTCATGTGGTGTTCACGTCAGATTTATTTAGAACTGAAACCATGGCTACTTGTTTGCAATATAGCGCCTATGGCCACACTCTTAATAGTGACACTCTAGAAAGTTTTCTTAAAAGTTGGCGAACCACTGTTACAGTATAGGTAAACGTCAAATCCAGTGTCATTATGAGCCGTAACATAGAAATACCTATAGCTCATGTTAACAGTGTTGAAGTACATTCTATTTAATTTAAAAATGTAATCTAGTAATCTAATAAAAAAAATATATGTATGTTGTATGACAGATAATAACAAGATTAAAAATAAAAATGATATTTATGTTTCTTCATTGAACTAAGTTATTAAATAAATATCTAAATACTTAATAATGTTGAGCCAAAATGCATATGCCAAGAAAATTTTAACAAGATTTGGAATGAATGAGTCTAGAACTGTAAACACACCGATTTTAAAGGATAACAGTTGTGAACCAAGGAAGGCAACAGATGAAGACACTAAAAATTTCCCTTATAGAGAAGCTGTTGGTTCATTAATGTATTTAATGACTGGTACGAGGCCAGATATCTCGTATGCAGTTGGTGTGGTATCACGAACGTTGGATAATCCAAGTAGGGAAGATATTGTTAAAGTTAAACGAATTTTTCGTTATATTAATGGAACACAAAATTATGCACTATTTTACAAAAGATCTCAAAATAATTTAAAATTGGAAGCATATAGCGACTCAGATTTAGGTGGATGTCAAGAAACTGGAAGATCTACAACTGGTATAGTTTGTCTATTAGCAGGAGCTGCCATTTCTTGGTTAAGTAAAAGACAAGTATCAGTTTCAATATCGTCTACTGAAGCAGAAGTTGTGGCTGCAAGTGAGGCTTCCAGGGAAATAACATGGCTCTGTATGATGATATCAGAGTTGATTGGAGATTGCTCACAGCCAATATTATTTGTTGATAATAATGCTGCAATAAAATTGGCTGAAAACCCAATCTGGCATAAACGAACAAAACATATTGCAATTCGTCACTTTTTTGTAAGAGAAAAGGTACAAGATGGAACCATTGACATTCAGCGAGTGGATACCGAAAATCAATTAGCTGACTGTTTTACAAAGCCACTACATAGTCCAGGACTGAAGACACTATGCATGAGTATTGGGCTTAGAGAATGGTAAATTAAATTTAATGAAGGAAGGTGTTGAAGTACATTCTATTTAATTTAAAAATGTAATCTAGTAATCTAATAAAAAAAAATATGTATGTTGTATGGCAGATAATAACAAGATTAAAAATAAAAATGATATTTATGTTTCTTCATTGAACTAAGTTATTAAATAAATATCTAAATACTTGAATAAACAGAACATAGGAGAAGTCACCAGTTACATCCATTATAAACCAATATTAAGATTCATTTTACACAAAATTTATACATTTGTTGTTATTTTATATCGGGTGTAGTAATGCACTAGTGACATCTATAGAACTAATTTTAGGAGGAAAAAATCTGACTACTTGTTTATAATGTAACTATAGAAAATGTCCCAACCTATCTTCTAGTAACCATGCTCCAGTAGTAGGCACATCAAGTAGGCATTTCAATAAAAGAACACAAAAACAACTCCGCCAAAAACCTCTAATCCAATCAAAATATCCCATCCAATCTTCCCTCCCAATATTTGAATCTCATTCCTTCATTCCACACATCACATTGTGTACCGTGCACGCGCCATGTTTGTGTAGGTTGTAGGTGGACACAGACACACACAGGGAGGGTTTATTTAAACACAGTGCCGTGATAAACAAACAGGACAAGCGAGCAACGGCCACCGCACTCTTGATAAAAGAACCAAGTACTGGAACGACGCCTTGGAGACGGCGGACACGGACGAGAACATTGAGACCAAGGAATCACTGTAGTGTGCTGTTGTGACCCATAAATTGTCAGGGTGCGGTGGAACAGCTGCATGGGCCAAATCATAACGGATAAATGGAGATGATATGGGGAAATTATAAAGTACTTACTGTAAGGTGCAAAGAAAATGGGTCAATATGTACGTTTGATTATTTTTTGGCCTCCTGAATTGTAAACATAACAACCACACATCGTTGACGTCTATGGTAGTTGCGATTTTACACATGTCATAACTGTTTCCGCATATGGTTCGTTAATACGCACCAAATTTTATTTCTTTAATAGGCCATTAAATAAAAAGACAATTTTTAAAATAAACAAATAGCCTACAAAAACGCTAATTTACACAATTTATTGTTCAATAGAGTCTGAAATAAATAAAACAGATAATTTTAAGTTTTAAGTCGAAGCAGTTGTTCCAACGCTACTTGACAAATGGAAATTTTAGTGCAAATGTCAAATACATATCTCATTTCACCTCATAGAAAATACGATATTTTAAATAATAAGATATGTCGGCCAAAAAATATAAAACATAATGTATGCGTTAGGTATTTGTACATCGCTCGGTTTTATTGTTATAATTTATTATTACAAAAAGTAAAAAATTACCTTCTTTTTTATTCAGGAGTGAAATTATCAGGGGTAATATCAGAAGAAATATTAATTTTTTAGAATTGTTTTGTCGTTTCCACGTCAACTTATTTCTAACAAATTCACGACACAAAACATCATCTGACAATTTGCAGAAACGTAGTTGGCGGAAATTACCGTGATGTTTTGTGGAATGAAATTGCAATAAGTTACCGTGGAATAGACAAAAATTCTCTCAAAAAATTATTATCTCGAATGGTATTTAAGAAGAATTTTTTTTAAAACACTAGGTAGGTACCAAAACACATTTTGCAAAATATTTTTGACGTTTAATTTGATAAATTTATTTATTTATTGTAACTAACGTAACTAAATAAAATTTAATCAAAGTACATAATATATAGTCAGATATAATATGATTGGTTAAACCATCTGTCAAAAAATATTCACTGTTATTTTAAGAAGACACAATACCACGATCATGGGTTAGGGAGTAGGTACCTACATGAGACAAGATTTTTAATAACAAGATCATAAATTCTATTTAAATTTTGAAATTATACCAGATACAGCCAAAGTATAACTTTAATTTATGTGAATAAATCGCTTTTAATGTCATGTTTGTCCATTTTAATGGAATAATGCACATTTATCACGAAATACTTAATGACAGGAAAAAATTATCAAATATCAGGAAGACAACAGACAACACACGCGTAATAAAAGGTGAAACAAAATTTAAAACTGTGGCGATTGGCGATATGACCTGTTCCATAACACATCGGACGGGTTGAACGGATATTTGATATTATTTATTTTCGTAGCTAGGTACATGTATGGATACTGTTTATTTCGTATATGGTCGTTGGAAAATACTGTACCTATCTGATATAATGATCGTGGTACCTGTATCTGTTTCCTTGTAAAATTCAAATTTTGACAGTTACAGTGGACATCAAAATAATATGAATTAAGAAAATGTTTACTTTATTTATGGTCGTAGGAACAATAGTGTACAAAACTGGCGGGAAAGTGTCTTTCGAATGTTCGTGAGATTGCCGCACTCGGCAAACGTTCTCACTTACACGATATAATTCACTCATTATGTAATGTATACTGTTTGAATTTTTAATTTTTGATAATTTTCTCCACTAGTCTCCTCCAAAACAAAGTACTAGGTTTTTAAAATGATTGAGATCGCTTACATACGTACTCGTATATTTCAGTAAATAAATAAATAGATACACGCACAGAATGTATCTGTGTAGGTACCTACTACTGTTTATTATATGAGTATAGGTATAATTTTCGTTAATATAATGAATTCACATTTTGTCACAAATTTTTAACCCAGTTAATAAATGTAAATTTTAATTATGTTCATGCTTCAATTTTTCAGTTCCAATTAATATCACAGGCAGTATTTCTGTTTTAATATAGCCAGTAGCAATAATGTCGACGAAAACTAAATTAAAAAATACATAATTTAACAAATATTTTACATTTTAATAAAGTATATTCTGTTTTAATATTACAAAGTCTAACGTTTACGTACCTTGCGCTATAAACAGAAGCACAGCAACGGATGTTTTAAAACATAATACATAATATGGATTTTTTGTCTAAGTGGTGTACATTGTACATGCCGAAGGCTTTTTTCCTTTGCATTTTTATTTAAATCCCAGACTAAAAATTATATCTTTACTAATTAAATTATTAATATAGGTACATGATTGCCATAATATCGATAATGTATACACTAAATCGTCTAAAGAAAGCGTTAAGTTTAAAAATACGCCCGCGTCATGGTTTAACACGAATATAATATTAATTTACGAAAATACTGTATGTACGCGTATAGTCAGTTATTATACCACACGAGCTTCGAAAATAATCGAAAAATACTGCCGACAGATGAGACGTATTTCTATAGAAACAACTCGAGACCGAAGGTCAAGAGGTGTTTTGCGGAAATACGTCTAACCATGTGTCAAAAGTATTTTCTATAATTTTTGATGATCGAGTGGTATACACATTGACTATTTCATGAATAAAACAAATTTAACAATTTTAAATAGGTAACACAATTTTATTTATTAGCATAATTTTTTATTTCTTTTTAAATATTTTGACATTATTTGGTGAAAAATAAACAAACATTTATTATTGTTTATTGTGTCATGGTTACGGTGAATATACGCATACCTACTGTGTCAATATTCAAAAATATGCACTGAAATAGTATAGTTTATAAAGATAGTTTCTATGGTTTTTGTGAAAAATAGTGCATTTTAATTGTTTAAAATATAATGAGGGAAATAGTCGTTACAATTTTTAATAGGTTATTTAATCTGGAATCTTCTGTTTTCCGGTATGTCTGTCTTCTGGTAATCTTCTGATGTTCGCCGTAAAAATTAATAACTCAGAGATGTTGGTTCTATTTATTGACAGCTATTATCTGTTTTTGACAGGTCGAGCGTAATCCCTTCTTGTTATTTTATTAGATTTTCGCGTGAAATGTTTGTCCGTTTTTCATTACTTTCTTGTTTTTTTGTTTGATTTTGTGTAAGACCCACGTTGATTGAAGGATGCATAATGGATAATAAATGACGTTGACGTAGATATTGGAGTTCTTTTTTGTTTGTATTGAAAAAGCAATTAGAGTGAAAAAATTAGGGGAAAATATTTACTTTACCTCGGAGAAAAACTACCTATTCTGCAATCATTACAAAGTTTTGTGAATAGTTGTTGAAGTGATTTAGTTATTTTTCCATTTTCAATAGAATTGTTGAATTAACTGATTGGTTTGGTTCTTTAAAAAGTTACCTATACCTCGTAATAATTATTATTCTCACAATTATTGTGTACCTACTTGAGGTAAGTATGATTAATTTGTTAGGTTTGTAGACAAATCATAAAATTTGTGTAGCGTTATAAAACAAAATTCATACCTCCTTATTGCACATTATAACTGCAGCAAATTTAGTCAACACTATGGTAAGGTCGGTCATAGTAGTATGATCATATATACCGGGTGTCTGTTTGTTATTATATAGGAAAAACAATGCCATTTTCTAAATTTTACTGTATTTTGTGATCTATATATATTTAGAGGAAAATGTGAATACAACACTTGTTCAAAATTAAAACTACACTATGAGACCACGCTCAATTATATTGCTTTGTTAGTTCTCGAGAAAAACGCAAAAGAAAATAGTCATATATTCTGCATTATCATAATTTTCAATTATTCTGGAGTACCATGAACAAAAATGATGTTCTTTTTCATACTTATAGTTTCTTTTCTGTATTTAGTTAGGTATTTTTTAATTATTATTAAAAAAATTAATTTTAATATTTGTTCAAAAATACATCACTAGTTCCATAGTACTTTGAAATAATGCTATAAAGGCCTATATTCTTTTGCGTTTTTTGTGAAAACTAATAAAGCAATATGATCAAGGATGGTCACTTATTGTGTAGTTTTAAATTTTGAACAAGTTTTGTATTTACAACTTTCGTCTAAAATGTATAGGTCACTAACTACAGCAAAATTTAAAGAAATAAAATTGTTTTTCCTCATATAACTTCAGTTAGGCCTGTATTTTCAACTATAATGAAAACTAATTAAATAATTCTTTGGATAAGTGTAAACCGTAAATTAAATTCTATATAGTGCAATTTGTTTTAAAAAGTAAATGTATCTCGACCAGATTTACGAGTATCAACCTAGTATAATTTCATATAAACTGCAGTATAAGTCACCGTGTAAATCAAAATCTGTTGTTCTCGACACAAACGGTAAATATCGCGTTTCACGTTGACAAATAGAGCACCTGAACGTAATCCAGCAGACTGGGCGCGGGCGCCACCGGCATCAGCACCACGGTCTCCCACTTGGCACATCTTTATAAGTCTATCGCGTTTCTTTTTGCTGCCGTGATTCACGGCCTGCTTTTCCAACTTTTCATGAGGTCGTCCGACGCGACACTTTCATCCCGACGAGCATTAGTGAGAGATACGTATCACGAAGTAGAATTATCACTGGGTACACACGATAATTCACAACTTCGTACATTCAGGTAGGTACAGTCAAAAAATTTTCGTCCCCACTGTCACTGGCTGGAGTAATTATTGTTTCATTAAAACTAATTTAATTTTACTAATATTATGTAATTTTAGATGTTGATTACCTACTTTTATTGTTTATCTTTAGTAGGAAAACGTATCCAGTGCAGTACTACAAAAATGCTCTCGAAGTAATGAAACAACCTGTATATAATTAAATAAGGCGTATAGTAATTACCCA
The DNA here is from genome assembly GCA_947534325.1 of Agonum fuliginosum. Classification (NCBI taxonomy): domain Eukaryota; kingdom Metazoa; phylum Arthropoda; class Insecta; order Coleoptera; family Carabidae; genus Agonum; species Agonum fuliginosum. The sequence goes on along the minus strand of OX384029.1, from coordinate 8,822,477 downwards.
ATTTACTGATTACAGAACTAAAAAAAAATTCAAGTATTATAACCAAACAGTTTTGGACCACACTGTTTTGAAATGGAATTTCGTATAGACTTACTTAATTTTAAACTGCACAAGTATAATTCTTGCCATTACATAATTAATTAAATAGTTATTTAACTATCTACTGTGTTAATGAGGGCGATTAATAATTGAGACATTTTAACGCGTGAGAGAAGCGAACGCGTCAATTAATTGTCGAGATTATTAATCGCATATATTGCATGAATATTATTTAGCTATCACAACTATCAAAATCATTTCGTTTAATTCTGTTTATCATTTTTCTACAACTTTAGCACTAGCTCATGTACTATATTACGTGTTCTGAACGCGCATTTAAAAAATCAAGCATTAATAGAAGTCATTTATGTATGATTTTTTTGCATTAACGATAGGTACTCATTAATGAACGTCCAAATGAAAATACAACAGATTTTTACATTTGCTTTTATGTAAAACAAGTAAAATAAATAGGAATACAGCGTTTTGTACGAATTTTTTTTATGATTATGGATTGAAAAAATCAAAAACAATTCGCAGATAAAAAAAAATAATGGAAACATGCCACGCAATATGTATTTTTGGACACCAATATCTATTCACTTCATGTCCTTAAATGCGAGAGATCATTGTATGGTTGGATAATAAAATTATTTTTCTTTGGACTTAGGAGCAATGGTAGCTCATCGTCTTTGGGAGACGCTGGTTTATGTAGTTTGGCGAGTGACGGCGTCGCGTCGCGTCGCGTCGCGAGACCCTATCGTCGCGATAAAACACTGACCGAGAGATTTGTAGCTTTAATTCTGCATCGTGTTAATGGCGCCATATTTGTTTTTACAGCGCACTTTGATGTTCCACTAGATTTACTTTTTTATTAACGTAGGGCGGAGATAGTTTATAGCAGGAATTTTGTTCATGAATAGTTAAGTGTTATGGCGGGCTTTCATTTCGCCCGGTTTTATTCATTGAAAAAAGTAATTGCCTATGGCGGTTGGGGAAATTTATAAAGCAAAATTGTACCTGCAATAACACTGATAATTTTAAGCGTATTCCATTTACCATGTGTGACTCATATTGGCAGTTTTGTTTTCAAAGTGTTTAGTGGTAAGTGATTTACATTATACTCAGAAGGTGTGCTAAATATATTAACAACAGAAATAGCTTCAGAATGCATATAATATATTTTAACATTTTTTTTAATTGTATATTTTATTGTAGAATAAGGATTGAGCAAAAAAATAATCATCTCAGAGCATACCTAAAGTGCATTTTGTACCGGCTTAAAAACCTTGACTATATACGATTCGGTTCGAAAACAATATCCTCAACCGGTGCAGTAAACTACACTTACCATCCTTGATGTAGGTACCTGCCTACTATTTTAATCATGCTGAATTTAAGTAATTGCCGTTTGCGGAAAACAAAAATTTCTTGTACCCCGTGTGGAGTGGAAAGTGTGGAAAATAAAAATAATAGACTAATAATAATAAAGATAATTCAGTATTGTCCTATACTTTTATGGCATATCAAAAATAGTGAGGGTTCGAATAGTGGTTCTGACACCTCTCGAATCCAACCAGAGGTACTCGTATATACATTCCAGTTTCATGCACAAAAATCTTACTGTTTTTATCTACCGCCACATATCTAAAGAAAGGTATTGGAATCATGCTAAAAATCTGGTTGGGAGTTTTTAGTGGATGAGCTAGTGTTGCCGCGAGACGAGACTTGGCGAGACTTAAGGTCAGTCTCGTCTCGGCCTCGAAAAAGTCTCGAATACCTTGGTCTCGTCTCGGTCTCGAGTTGGTCTCGAGTGTTCTAGTCTCGTCTCGGTCTCGAGTCTCGGCGAGAGTCTCGACTTTTTAATATTTCTTAGATGTGTTAATAAAATATATTAGGTACCTGTCATTGCATTAAAGAAGACCACCGCAAAAACTAGTAAAGTAAGCATTAGGAAGATGAATCTTGAGTTTTGAATGAAACATCAAAATATTATAATTGTCAATATACATGGAACTGGAAATTTTACACGACATACTCACTATCCACTATCCCGCACGTCTGTATTGTACAGTGTATTTATTTTAGACCAAAAAATTTTAAATTTATTATACTAGGAGATAAGCACGGAGATTTTAACTGCAGTTATTTGTACAAACTTGTTTTTCAATACATTTAAATATTTTTAAATATGCACATCACTTTTGCCCAATATTAGAATGCTCTATTTGTTCGAAGGAGGTAGTTTTTTAGCGAATATTCCATACACATCATTTTTAACCAATGAGAATGGATTATTTGTTCGTAGAAGGCATTTTTTAAGCAATTAAATTAGATAAAACCACAGTAGATATGTCCATGGTTATCCTTTGTTGATATATGTATAAATATAATTCGAGCCATAAATTAATTAGGTAAAATTACTTATAATTATAATTCCTGCGTAGAAACGACAACTCGGGGTCAAAATTGACTCTTAAATTTACACAAAGCATTCTAAAATTTCACAATACAAAACATCAACTGAAATAGCAACGAGTTGCTGTAGAAAGACAACAAATCATTAACAAAAATCATTGCATGAAGCAGTCTGCTCTGCTATTTTATTCATTCATTCATATGAAATTATAAATTTAGAATACATTTTTTTTAAATAAATAAATGATCTAACCTTTATTTAAAAATTTCTACTTTGAAATGAATATTACAAATTAATTATTTAAAATGAGACTCGAGAGTCTCGACGAGACTCTCGGCGAGACTCGTTACTGGTCTCGTCTCGGTCTCGAGTATGTTATCGAGACTTAACTGATGGTCTCGTCTCGATTTTTCGAGACGAGACCGAGACTAGTCTCGGGTCTCGCGGCAACACTAGATGAGCACGTATTAGCGTCCTTGCAACTTATTTTCAATAGTTTTGCGATGATATCTGTATGCAGTCTGTATGTATGTGGGGGTGTGTGTATGGATGTGATCATGCGCGGCTTACTGGAGGTCGGACAACTCAAATAAAAATTATCCAAAAATCTTCATTTGGTAACATTAAAAAAATTTAAAAATCACAAAAATCTTGTAATCCATAATTGGCCGATATTTACAGGTGACATTAAACGACATGACATAAGACATAACATAAGTAATCAATTAATATTATATAGTGTTTTACCTATTTATGTTAAAAATTCAGTGTTCTGGATAATAAGAAAGGTTGTGTGCTAGCCACAACAGATTTTTTCTATATAGATACCTATTTCTATAATATCTCCGAAATATCTCTTCCTGTATCAATAAAATGTTGCAACTAAAGTAAAATCTTGTAAATTTGAATTTTATAATCTGGCGAAACACGTAGATCAGACTCTACCTATTGATTTTTCAGGTAATAAACTATAATTAGCATTTTATACAGGATGTTTCATAACTTCAGGTACATATGTTAAGGGTATATGTTGTTTGATATGCTGATTATGAATCAATAAGATTTTTTTAAATCGCAAAATTAATTTCCATGTTTCCCAGTCAAAAATGTTTCGTTGTCACTGTCACTGGCGTAATTACTGTTTCTTAAAAAATATTTAAATTTTGTTTGACTATTTTACTAGTATTATGTAATAAAATATATAGATTACCTACTTCTAATGCTTGTGTTTAATAGGACAACGAATCCAGTGCAGTACCACAAAAAATGCTGCAGGTAAAGTACCCTTAATTTTTCAAATTTTAACAAAATCCTTTTTTGTTCGTCATCAGCATATCAAATATATCTTTAACGTATGTACTCGAAGTTATGAAACATCCTGTATAAAAGTATAATTTATTAAATATTCATAATAATTTCAAAACTTGTATTAAATTATTCAAGTATAAAACTATGAGATAAATTAAAACATTTTCATTCATAAATTAATAAAACCTAAAAGTTATTTTTAAAAACTGCGAATATAACTCATCAGACGAAGTTATAATTATTTAAAACAACAAAGTAGTATTAGCTTAACATGCTCGACTAATGTCTGGGGAATAAATAATTCATGACTGGGAATGCTTCTCCATAAATAGCAAAGGTACTAATTACAGTCTTCATATATTTTAAATTTTAATAAGGCTCATAAGTTCTGGAAGCGCAATGCATCGCCTATTTCTGGCACGTACGCTATAAATTTTACATATTTAATTCCCATGGATTACTGCATACATTTAGGTACAATATGGATTTATACTTCGCTCATCCTCTTTATCTACATAATGTAATACGCGGACGAGACATTATATTCCAAACATTGTATTTTAATGCCGTTAAATCATATTTTGTAATTGAAATTTATGTTTTGTTTAAATTTATATCTCAGATTAACGTGAAATGTAAGGATGGAGATGATGACTTTAATTTTTTACGAATGTACATTTGAGGATCAAGTCAAATTATTCTTTTGCATGATTTAAAAATAAAGCAAAAGAGGTGAAAATATTTTATTTTAAGAGACGCGTTCTGAAAATACCAAACTGCTAAACGTAAGTCGTCATTTCTAATATATGGGGGTTCAAGTGACGATTAGCTCCAAACCTGGGAAATCCAAAGAAAGAAAGGTTTGAGTGCTCCAAATTGTTTATTAGCCTTTGCTCTTAACCCATTAGTGCCCAATATATTTTTTAAATAATTGTGTAAAATTTTGTTTATAAGTTTAATTTGATTTTAGCAATATTTTTATTAAATTTGGTGCCCCAGTTTTGTCAAATACATAGAACCGAGCATATAGGATACTGGACAAATATCGGCAAATAAGATATACAATTTTAGTTTACATGCAAAAAATGTTTGTGAGTCTGCCATACCCAAGTTGGGGAAAAGGTGTGAAAGATAATGTATATTTATATATGATAATATTATTTTCTAATAGCATGGATTACTTTTGCATCCGTTTTATTTTCCATATTCTTTGTTTATCTCTATAGCTTATAAAATTATTTTCTCCATTGTATCGAAGATCTTCATAGGTAATAAATTCAGTACTTTTACGATTTTTTGACCGTGTATATGTCCAACGATTTAAAATATACTATGGAATTATCACAGGTTACAGCTCTTCTAAATTCAGACAATCGTATATTTATAACTATTATCAATAATTTTTCACAACGAATCGTCCATGGATGTTTCAAAATATCTTTTTCTTGTACATTAAGTGATATTACGTAAGTTTATACTAGCCACATCCTGAAATACTTACATAAATACATACGTAATACAAACATCTCAGAAAATTATATATGGGATACAAAATTGGGATATTATTACCAAATTATTAACATTGAGATGTTACATAGATAATGTTACCAAGGGCGGACATTAGCAATCGATAGGATATTAATAGAATGTGAATGAGCAAATATAGCAAGTAACAAAGCGGGATGTTCGCATTCTTAAAATCACATCACTTTTAATACAAAATATTACCTAGTTATTGTAAAATATACATACTAACAGCAGCACACAGCTCCAATAATTCATAACTAACTATCTCAGTGCAATAAAAGAAATTGTGCATAACTTCATGTTAGTTATATATCTATAGTTTCCAAGAACTACAAAACATCGAACATTCATACCCGTAAAATTGTTGTTTGCAAAATACGAGCAATACATATCCATATTGATTTAATAAAACTGATGATATTTTCCAAAGTTTTTAATAACATTAATTAGTAATAATTTTGTTTTTGTATATGCATACATTTCTATTGCATTATTGAAACCACTAGCATGTTTAAAACGTATTTAATAACCTTTGCACGTGTACCTACTAATGAAATTGTGCACCCACTGTGATTAAAATATTAATTATTCATTAAAAATACCCAGTACAAAATTAAACTATAAAATTAAATATTTATACCGGTTGCTCAATTTTTAATAATTAATCAAATATTTACTAAACAAACAAGAAGCGCAATTTATTAACGAATATTGATTTTAGTTAGAATTATTTTCAATAGAATATACATAAGAACATTGCATTGTATTGCAATATTCAGTATCCTTGTAATCCAAGACTTATCCTTATTTAATGACATTGTTTTGAAACAGTTATAATTAATGTATTATGTATAAAGCTGAATGTTGTTTGTTTTCCTTTCCGTCTGTTTATTTTTATCTCCCGCCTCTTATTCTATAAGAGAGGTATTATGATGGATCTAAATTTTCGAGTATGAGTTTTTAGTGGATAAGCACGTTTTGGGTTCCATAGAATACGAATAAAGTATTTTCAAGATGATGTCCGTGTGTGTGTGTGCGTATGTGCGTTAAGTTTTATGTAACATCGGAAGTAGTTCTTTTCTTAAATATAAATATTTTAACAAATAATTAATTTATCGCAATATTTTTTATTTCAAATGAAAGATTATATATTACTATCTACAATTTTTAGCAATTTGTAAATTGTTCTGTCATAGGACTTTCGTAATAAAAGTATTATTTATAATTTAGAAGTACCTATCAAACTTCAATATTATGTTGTCCATGAACCATGATAGTTTAAAAATTGTTACTTGTTAAATTTAATTTATTATGACAGTGACACAGTGAAAGTGCCAATAGTGACACATCATTTATATCTTCTTCTGCGGTTCTTCAGTTGACTAAATGACAAAAATATGTTTGTAAGTCCCATATATTTGTATAGTAGTACAAAGAGTAGGGTATGGCGGGAGGTCTTGTGCTGGCCACATCAGATTTTTTTATCCTCATCGAGACCGTTTGTCCGATCCTCTAAATCATAGCGACAGTCGCTAGCGAAGTTCAGTTTATAACTTCGTGACGTCATTCCATTTGTAACTATATTAAGGGTTGGGAATATTTGGCCTCCAGTTGATAACAACTGATATAAATTTTACATTTATTGTGTTGGTAACTTTGAAATTTGGCATGAAATACTGCTAAACCTCCATTTTACCAATCACCTATCATAAATTTGTTTTAAAATAAGCCATTTTTTGATTTTGTAAGTAAATTATTTTTTCAAGAAAAATGTCAATTTCTTATTTCTACAATTTGTAATTTGAATTATTTGGCATAGTTAACTAATCAAAAATATTGAATACATAATAATGAACCCATAATTTATTGGTATTTTATGTTTATACAAATTAACGTAGAAATTGACTTTTAGCTTCATGTAACAAAAATATTTACAAAAATTAACATAAAAGTACAATACTAAAAACAAAATTGTTGACTCTTCTGTATTAATAAAATTAATATACATATTTACGAAATACATTTTAAGGTATGTATTAATTTGATCGGACCACTAGGGTTGGTGGTTAAAAATCTAGAATCTAGACAGTATGTCCGATCTCATGAATTTTTGCATGCAGTTCTCCTTTGACCAGAGTCCAATTTTAAGGCAGGGGTGGCGGTTAATCTAGATCTAGATTCTCGACTTACGTCCGATTCTCATGTAATTTTGCATGCAGGTCTCTTGTGATCAGAGTCAGATTTTAAGGTATGAATTCGACCGGACCATTTGGGTGTGGGTTAAACAAACAAAACTTTATTATTTCCGGATAACGCCGGGTACTTCAGCTTAGAAAATATAAGCAGGCAAAAATCTAATTCCATTCTTCATCTGTAATATTTTAAATTTTGTTTAAACTGCGGGCAGAACTCGGAGCAGAAATCCCTGTGAATTGTGTGACCAACTATGGTTTTAACTTAACAAAGTCAAATTTAGTTGGGAACACATTTCACTATTCCGTTTGACAGCACAAAAAAATTGTATCTGCGATGTACTTATTCAACCCAGTGCAACACCGCACACACGCCCACATGGTACATCTAAATTAGGTAAAAAGCTTGATACATTATACATGTAACTTCTAAAATAAAATATGCATATAACAAAGAAACTTTTTGCCATGCATTACACTTTAGGGTATCGTTTCTCAGGGGAGCGTGGAAAATTACAAAAATTGATAGAAAAACTTTTTATTAAATCAACAAAAAAACAAAAATAATATACTTAAAACAATAAATATAAATGTACCTACAGTATATTTTTATTACCTATACAAATTACAGTAAGTATGTTAATCTAACTAATGGCTTCAATGTTTCAATCAACGGTATTATTCGGTATTGGGATATTACACTGAGATGGCGCAGTAGTTCACCTAACAAAGGTGCACTTTTGTTTGATTCTTACTTATTTCTTAGTAATCTTAGTGCAATACGAGTATAATAAAATAATAGTTTTATAGGTAGGTATATATCTTATTTTGTAAACTTGAATCAAAATCACAAAATAAGCGCTAGGCGTCCATTTAGCATCTCTTATTGTTTTAGTACAAATTTCGCCCCTAGATTCACATTCTTAAAGAAATATGCAAAATTGGTAGGAGACGTTTCTTAAGATTCTAGGTAGGGAGTGAGATATTGCAAACCTATACCTCATAAGACTGAAACTGGAGTATGGAATTCAAACATCTTATTCATTTCTACTGAACGAAATTCTTTAATCACAAATAGATCCGTAGGATATTGAAAAATGTCGTATTTTTCTCACGTAACGTCTCAATCCGTAATGAACTTCATTTCCTGATGGGAAATACCATATAAAAACTAACAAAATCGAACATGGCCATGGCCATCATTGAGGTAAAATTCTGCAATAATAATCCTGACATTGTGAACACAACACACGCTATACTCGTACGGGTTGCGTATTCTCATTATCTAGTACTGTACAAGTAAATACACGGTAAATCAGGGAATTCCGTATCAAAAAGATTGGCAATGTTTTCTGAGCTACAGCTAAATCGTGTAAAACAAGGTAGCAAATAGTGTAACAGCAACACAAGTGTTATTGCTGTGGTGTACGAGCATCAAAACCTTGTAGCATCAAATAGTCGTTACACCGAAACGTCGCAGAATCAAAAGCTATTCTCACTCCATGATGTCATCTTGAAAATAATAGCATTGTGGCAATTAATTATCGACGCATCAGACATTCATCACTAAACGTGCATTAAACACGAATCAATCGACGTCAAACTCGTATGCGCAGAAACACATTTTGGCAACTGCTTCAGAATTTACAATAAATTTATAATGTTTCCATAATAAGAATACACATTTAAAATTAAATAATAAAACATAGATTATAAAAATCTGAATGTGCGCGCGGGCAACTTGGTCGTTGGATTAATAGAAATTTGTTTATTGTAGGTAATTTCAAGTACTTTAAAATAAAATAGTATCGAGACACGATGCGAAAAAGTTCTCCAATATCACGGTAGTAAGCAAGCTTGCGCGAAAGTTTGAATGTTTAGCTGCAGACCACCGTTTAGCGATTACTAGTAGATATATTTAGGATGTGATCAGAACAGCGACGAAAGTGCGATATGCGATGAATAACCAAGAAAAATTTATTTTATGCGAATTGTTGTCAGATTCGTCTTCTGCAGAAGTTCAAAATGCAACAATATTGTTAACAAAAAAATAGTATTTTGAGCTTTCCACTAGGTTCGTAACTAGTAGCAAAAATATCTAGCGCCAAAATCGGCGCTAGCTCTGCTAGCTAGCAAGTGCTAGCAAGCCAAAAATTATGACGTCATTAATGACATCACATCCTGTTTGAACAGCTTCATTGAACGCAGCTATTGTTTTCTAATATTGCTCTTTGTGGTTACTATTTTATAAAATATTTAAGTAATTGACGTCAAAAATGACAGTATAATATTTTATCTGTGGAACTAAATAATTGCGTTCTGGTAATCATAATTAATTATTTACAACTATGTAGATATATTTTCTATCAATATTTGTAAGTTTAAAGTCTTAGGAAGAAACTATTCATTTTTAATGTCATCTTGACAGAAATTTATATTTTATACATCAGAAATACATTTACAACTGAAAACAAAAGCTAAACCATTTTGGATCTTACCACGACGGTCTCATCTTACTCTAGTATGCAACACAGGCTGTGTTTGCGTACATATTGTCGATTTTTTAGATGTATAATTTCTTCGTGCTGTACCGTAGTAAGCATTGCAAATATACCACCGGCTATTGGCTATGCTATCCCAGTTGGTTTAGTCGATGCTATATAATAAGTTCGTGCCCCAGTAGTGCTGGTGAATGTTTTTGGTATTGACCCCATGGTTGAACGCTGAACATTCCGGTGCGACCGCACCGCTATATTGCTCGACATTCCCTGCAAAGAGGCGGCCGTAGCGGTGCAGAGCCGGATCGAACCATATTTAATAGCAGCTGATAAACTTCCAATTGAGTCGTTGTAGTGGAGATCTCTTAGTCTCTTAATCTTTTAAAATTAAAATACAATTTGAAGTTATTCATTATAAAACGGAGTCTAAAACTCATGAAAAATAAACACTTGGTGTACTCTCTACTAATAATCATCGATTCCCATATCATGCATTTTTTTGGAAAAACTTAGCCAAAAGCTGCTCAATTTAAATGTAATGAGAAAATTTAGGTTATAACCTCGGTTATAACTAAATCAATTGGCGGTGTAGACTATAGGAAATCCGATGTTAAAATTTTTATTTATTTATTTTAGAGCTTAAATAAGCTTAAATTTGTTTTTCAAATAAGTAGATATCTTTCACAAAATTAACATAAAATAAAAATTATCAATTTAGTTTCAGACTGGCATGTAAAATTGTAAACAAAACAAAAATATTTATTCCGTTATTCTGACAATTGATATATAGATTTAAAATTGTTCTAATTGATTTATTGCACCATAAAAAGTATTTACTTATCAAAAAAAATATTTTCTTTTACTTCCTAACGTAGGTACCTACATTTTATCGTAATTAATTAAAGTTTTTTTTTATCTGACCAATTAGGTATTCGTTTTAATTTTCAATTATGACACATTTAATTTATGTTTATCAGAACAGGAACGTATTATATCATTATATCAATAAATAAGGGCTCGTTGGATGTAGTTTTTTATATGAACATCTTTTGTATTTACAGTTTGGCTCTAAAATCAATTACCTAGTAATCTACATTTCTTTTTCAAAAAAATAATAATAATTACCAGCTTAGATCAGGGTTGAGTGATTTAAATCAAACTGATTTAAATCATGATTTAAATCAAGTGATTTTTTTAAAAAAAATCATTGATTTAAATCAAGTGATTTTTTTTTCAAAAATCATTGATTCAAATCAAGATAAATTAAATTTAATAATTTAAATAAAAGATTAATAATTTTTATTCCTGTATATGTATTTATTACATAAAAAATACAAAGAAATCACCAGTAAAAAAATAAAACAATTCAAAGAGCAAAAATAAAGAAGACAAATTTTTTCATTTAGTCTACTGGTACATTATTATTATTATTATTAATATTTACTTTGGAATATTCATAATATTTAAAAATGTAATTCAAAATACCTGTTCTAACGCACTTAAAAAATAATTTAAAAAATCTAATTTAAATCAAAAAAATCTAATTTAAATAAAAAAAAATCAGATTTAAATCAAAAAATCTGACGTGGCCATCACACAACCTTCCGCCATATCTAGATTTTAAACAGAAATGTATACGTGCAATCCGGTGCCCATTTAAAATATACAAATAAAAATCTCAAATATTCAAACACAGAAATTTGCATCACCTGAATAAAAAGATTCATTCACAGGAAAACTCTGCTGTATTGAAGCCATCCTCCGTTCAATTACTACATTTAATATCTTACTTAGGACTTATATAGCGCTAGTATGCCAACTTGTCACCCGTCTCACCTGTCAATATTTTTTACCCAGAAACAAAAATCAACCGATCATGGATTACAAGATAATCAACGTTTTATTTGATAAATTTATTTTTTAAATTTTACTGCAGTTCTTTAATGCTACCAGATAAAGACAATTTTTTTATAACGTAAGTTGCAAATAACTTTTCCTCTTATTCTTATTACAAATAAATACTATATTTTTCCAAATTTATATACAATTTTGACAATTAACCTTTTCAATCTTCAAAAAATATCACTTCCGATGAAGATATTTGTACCAAAATCTGGGGAGCTCTTCCAATTTATATACAAATGTTAAATACCAAATATCAAAATTTTCGGGTAATTCGTATTTGAGTTATGCGACTAACAACCCTTGACCACACACACACACACACACATACACACACACATACACACAGACATCATCGTGAAACTATCAAAAATGAGTTGTAAGGACCCTAATTCGTGCTCATCCACTAAAAATTCACCACCCGATTTTTTGCATGATTCCAATACCTTCCTTTACAGGTAAGCGGAAGGTAAAAAATCTGATTTAAATCAAAAAAATCGATTTTTTTGATTTTTTTTAAAAAATCACGATTTTTATCCACCCTGGCTTAGATCCAAACTTTATTTATAACAAATATACCTACTTAGAAAATAGTTAAACAAATTATGTCATGTACTAACAAATATGTTAAACTATTTGATGCTTAAATCAAATTTGATAAATACTAATTAACAAATGAGTGATACTTAAAGTCATTAAAACATAAAATTTAAAAAATGCACATGTTTAATATTTTTTTATCGCTTGATGGTTTGAGTTACCCTTTCATAAGAAAAAATTACAAAATATTGGTACGGTGTTGGGTAAAAAAATTCAAGAGATTAAATATGAGCGTACATTTAAATTTTATCTATCTCCAGCCTGAAACCCGCGCAGCTACTGTTTCGACTCTCACTAAATTAAAATCACAATTTTCTGACCAATGACCATTCCATAGTCCTTTTGCCTCTTTTTTTTCAGTAACTACATCACAAATTTTCGCTTCGGGCTAGGTGGTTTCCACGACTCGGCTGGAAGTTGGCATCACTCGCTACCGCTACGTAGCATGTATGTACATACAATGAACACTCCACGCTCCGCTCCCGAGTCCGGGAGTCCCGGAGTCCCGACTCCAGGTTACACCGCAGGGAACATCGCATATAATATTGCGGTTCTCGTGCTGGCTTTAATATTATGTTTCGCGGGCTGAGAGCTGTTCTTGCCGTGTGTTACACTCCGCTGCTTTTCAAACTTTGTGTCTGGGAAAGTTTATTATGCGGCGTAGGCAGTATTTCAATCATGGGGATAGAATTAATTTTTAGTTGTTTTATGAAGGTTTGTGAAAATGGAAAACAAGACTATTGTTATTTGTTCGTAATTAATTTTTTATTAAAAGCTGACACTGAGGGAATAATGCTCGTCAATTCAAATCCGATTCAAGTTAAAAATGGAAACAGCCTAGCTTGAATTGATATTGATCAGAGTTGGCACGTTTAAAACACACGTTTAAAACTTTTTTAAAGCAAAGCTAGTGTTCACAACACGTTTTAAACGTATGTTTAAAACACGTTTAAAACATTTTTAATACTTTCTCTCCGTAATAAAAAAAAGTTCTAGCATCCAGCATATACTATTTCTCGCCAGATTTGTTTTAATCAGTAACACGTTTTATACAAAATAAACAGTTTTTATTGGTTTAAAATTTTAAAAACATGTTTTTGCCAACCCTGATATTGATATATACACGACTATCTAGGTATCATACACAGGAAAATGCATGCACAAGAAGATTCAAATCTAGAAAATTTATACCTAATAAAATACCTGCATTAAATGATTTATCCACAGGAAAAGGTACATCTAGAATTTTATATTCGACATAAATGTAAACTTAGGAAGATGCAAGTCCAGAAATCTAGCTTATCTCTTCAACAAACGGGGGGAAAATTGGGTTGAACTAAACTAAAGGAAGAACCCAATACCATTATTGCAACACATATACTCGATTTTGATTATAACTTTTCTATATTTGCATCATCCTGTATTAGCATTTATGACAAATCTAAAATTCTAAATTTTCCTTGTGAATGAATCTATTGATGGTATTTTATTACTTATGGATTTTCTAGATTAGTCTTCTTGTGCATGCATTTTCCTGTGTATGAATATTATAGTATTTTGTTTTCTGGTTCCCGTAGACCAATATTTGGTACAATTAACTTGACAATTCCAAAGATATATAAGACATCAGCTAGACGCTAGAGATTCTATTAACGGATTTGTAGTTGCTTGGCAACAAACATGATATTTAACGTCGTGGCATAAAATGCAAAACTATCTTACAGACAAAACCATGGTCGAATGATATCATTCGGCCATGAGACAAAACCAGTGGATCAAATACCGAAATCAATAAAACATATTTAAATCAATTGCCGCGCATTTAAAGTATTTTCAGGAAGCAACAGAAGCTAGAAATTTGAATAAGCGACAAAGATGTTATGTGTTGCGATGTTCCAAAATAACTTTTCCCATAGAAAAGTTCACGATTCTTCGGGTTCTCGGAAAATGTTAAAATTCACACCATTCTTAAATTTTATTCGATTTTATACTAAAGCTAGTATGGTCAATCATTTTTATTCAAGTCAAATTTTAATACTTAACAGTTTTATAACGATATTTCTTTACTGTGAATCAACCAAATATAATTCCTGAAGAGATACAGACAAATGAAATGACAAAATAAGCTAACTGGTTTTCAGAGTGTAATGCTCAGAGCGAGCTCAGAGTAATGCAAAAGATCTTATCCACATTGCTAATGGAATACAGCATACATCCTATGTATGTTCCTGGAATATTTCCCTGTCATAAACTACCTATTAGAAAACAAAAAAACCATCTGAAAAACAATAAGAGCTTTAAATTCTATTTTAAAAATATAATGTTTGTAACATCTCGGTAACATCTATTACTTTATTGTAGGTACCCACGGTTAAAGAATAATTAGGTATGACAACATGATCTTTTCTAGCGGTCAGAATGTGTAATAGATCTAGGTGTCTTTGGCTGTATCAGTTCATACTATAGATAGACACTGATTTAAATGTAAAAATACACTTTAATACTATAAATATTAGTATCTAAAATTGTAATTTAGGTATATCTAAGCGGCTATGTTCCATAATTTACCTTTAGGTAGAAAATATTATGACAACACGTGTTTGAAATTCCTCAATTTTCTACGTGGAAGATCGTCGTTATAAATAAATAATTTCACAACATATGAACACAGTCTCGTAGTGCAACTATTTATCTTCATTATTCAGTTTATAAAACTAATCTATTTTTACTCAGTTCTCCTAAAATTAAATTAACCTACACCTATATGTACATTGACAGTTTTTCTGAAACACTTTTCATTTTTTCTCAACAATATTTACCTGTTATATAATGTGACAATAATCTTACATGTTCTTTATATTTTACATATATTTCTATATCACTATATAAGGAACAAATTAATACATTTAAAAAATACTATTCAGTGACAGCAAGAGACAGAATTAATTTGTACAACTAGTCAAGCAACTAGTGCCCGGCAGAGACACCTAGAAACCAGAAACACCTATGAACTAATAACTTCTGACCGAGGTTGTCAATGAAAAACGTGGCCAGTTGGTAAACCTAATTATTATTTAACCATGATTTTACCCATTGTATTGTACGTCCAGTGGTTATCTCAATAATAGAGTGTTCGCCTAGCATACTAGAGGTCTTCAGTTATATCCCAGTAACCGACAATAATACTACTGGATCCTAGTAGTTGGATTCTACTACAATAACATCTACCATTCTGTAATTAAGAAATAATCCTGCTCAATGGTTACCATCATAATGAAATTACGACTAGAAAAATGCGGAAAATATAAAGCATCATAAAATAAATGTAATACTCTCATAGATAATATTCATTCACGCCAGTGATATAATAATCATATTATTTTCATCATTTGAGTGAGATAATTTGTTACATTACCTCACTAGTGAAGTAATATGATGTGCTTTTGGCATATTACCACTCGCATTTACTCGTTTGTAACCATGGATAATACTAATATAAATATTTTTGTCAATATTTGACAGCAATGTTAAGGTTATAAATATACTTGTATACCTATTTATTCCTTAAATATTCTCGGAATAAATCAATTTTGAAATACTATTCCATAATAAATAATTTAAAAACGTATAATAAATAAATATTACGTATAAACATACAAATTAAGAATTTGTTTGTAAATAAAACTGACAGGATGTCCTGCTTTCGAACAAATTGTATGTACCAATGTTGCTTTGACCTTAAATTAAAATTATAGAAACTGGCATCTATCAATAATTGTCAAAATATATAATTTCAAATAACGTTCAAAGAAAAATATCAATTTTTGTTAATTTTGAGCAGTCGTGGATAAAATTTTGTATATCACATGTGGGCTAAAGCATATTACAGCACTCGTGTGATTACACGACTCGGTCTATACGACCTCATCACATTCGACTGCTGTAATAATGCTCTTATCCCACTTTGTAACATAAATAACTATTATTCATTTTATATAAATACGCGTGAATGGTAGCCACCACTTCGATTTCATTTTCGTCCATTATTCCTCGTTCGTCCAAAAATACTTTGCTTCAAATATAAAATTCCTCATGAAATTTCGTTCGGCAAATTGAATTATGTATGTTTCAAAATTCACTCCAATTCTCTTCTATTTCCGAGATCTGTTGGGAACCTCTGAGTATGTTTCTCCTTGCCAATGTCTCATATTCCATCCCACTTTAGAGATGTATTCCCTCTCCGTCTTGCGTTCCTATACGAATGAAGCAACGTGTGTAGCGAAAGCGTAGTGGAGTAAGAGTACTCAATGTTTGAAATGCGAAGACCCATTATTAAATCGCCTCAGTCTTTACACTGCGGCGGGGCTCCATTCCCGTCTTGTTATTCCTTTCTGTTATCTTTTTCTTTGAGGTTTTACGCTGTATTTTACTTTTAGTTTTCTATCCCAGGAAATATAGATCATGGTTCTATGTCCCTTCATTTAAGTTATAACAATAACTATTAACTAGTGATATGGACGGCGCATTAACGATTCATTATTGGAATAAATTTTCATTTACATAACCAACTACAAATTGAAAATGGATATGTTAACGAGTGTTACAATTTATATTGATTACGTACAAATTAAAAATAAATCCGAATTACTACTATTAATTTTTTATACTTACGTAATATTCTCCTAATAAAATATTATGAGTCATTAAAATAATAATTCCATAGATATACGTTGTTTAAAGCTAAAGTAGGAACGAACAATTTTTAATAAATATCCGTCTGGTTAGTAACGAAAGTTGTAGTTAAAGGTCTCGTCTCCGTAACAAAATATTACGTGTTTAGAGGTGTAGCAGTTTCTGCTTTACTCATTGCATATTATAAATTTGAAGGAAAAACAGGTACTAGATGTTTGTGAAAGAATTAATCTAGGTTTGTCTGTGATGTTTGTGTGTGTATGTGTGCGTATGGATGTATGGACGCATGGATGTATGGACGCATGGATGTATGGACGCATGGATGTATGGACGCATGGACGTATATGGACTTACGTGACTATTTTTCGTTCACAATAACTTAAAAAGTATCAAATCAAATTTTACATTTAAGATTTTAATAAGGATATTAACATCGGATATGATTTTGGTAGAATCCGCAAACCGGAAGTAGCCCTTTTGAAGCTTGATATAGTTTTTTGGTATATTATTTATTTATAGATAATTTTTGCAAAAGAAAATATAATTATCTATTCTATGGCTACAGATAAATTTAAATACAATTTGCTGAATCTGGTAGCATTTAGCAATCAAATAAAGTACAATTTATATTATAGTTTTTTGAAATTTCAGTATCTTGGTGTGAAATTTGTTTCTGCACAAAATATGAATTATTATGACACGACAGTACAGTTGATATCCTCTGCATCTTGGTTTACATTATCGTTTTACATATTACATGAAAGAGAAATTTGATATATAAGTAATTATTTTATCAGTATTATGTAATTTCTTTTTTTTGTAATGTGTTTAAATATGCCTCATGTACCTTCATGTTTATATAATTATTGCTATATTTTGTTGTGTATTCAATAGTTTACTTATTATTTTTCTATTTTGTTGCTGTCCAATTTTTGGGTTTACCTGTTCGGACAGTGTATTTGAAAATAAAATAAAACAAAATAAAATTAGTAGAATGAGCAGAATTAGGCGAAAGGACATGTGCTGGCAACATCAGATTTTTTAATTGTCATATTTGTTTATAAATTATTTTGCCTGTTAAATACTACCCTACGATTAAAATGGGATTTTTACTTCTTTCCATTACTCTGATTAATAAAACATCCCACTCTTGTTTATATTATTTGTTTGTGAAATAATACATAATTTTGCTTATCCAATGAAAATGAAAATAGCTTGCAATGAAGAATAAGTAAATGTAAACGTGCTTAGAACTTAACAACTAAGTTACAGAATAGGGGCGATTGTCTATTGCAGATTAATATTGCAAGAGACATCTTGCAAGATTCCGTGCGCTTTGCTAATATTCACGGATTACATCTACTTTATGTAAAGAACCTATTAAATCCTTGATGAAATATCGGATCCTATAACAAAGTACACAAAATCTTTTTGCTTTGTTCTATACGACAATGATAGTACCTACTTAATGTTGTAAAACATCGTTTGATGACAAACTTTCATTCAGGACAGAAGTTAGTTTGTCAGAGCAACAAAATGCAATTCTAACTTTATTAGTTCGTAGTATTCATAAAGATTACTTACTTACTCCACAGAGGAAGTAATTTTAAAGTTGAAGTTTTATTTCTGAGGATAAATTCTAGTGGAATGATGTTTCATTTTCTTATTTACTAGGTTCTATTTCTTAAACCAACAAAGAAGAGTAATTCTAAACATAGTGAAGACAGAAATAACATCAAAATATTTACAGTTGAATTTTATATTTGAACTTTGAACAAATGGTAAATTAAAGGAATTATAAATAAATACAATGGCTGTTAAAATTGCAGATAAATTTTATCAGATTGTTGGGTTTTAAAAATATTGCTAGAACAAACTTGCGGAAATTTTTATTTTAAAAGATATTTTATGTACTAATGGGCTATCGATTCACATATTTTGTGTTGAGTTTCATTTTGAAAATAAAAATAAAATCAATTATTTTTTTTATAAAAAATAACAATTTTTAAAACATCCTGCATTAAAAATTTAACGATAACCCTGACATTGGTTCACAGCTTAATGCCTTTGTTATATATAATGGAAAATAATGATTTTATACATAAAATATTTATGAACATGACTCATTTCATATGGCTATGGAAAAAAGACCTCGCAAAAGGATTTTGTTTCATAATAAATTGGAAGAAAATAACAGTTTCTGAAGTGCGTGAGTGTTTTTGCCTAACAAATTAGCGGTTCTGAGTTTATAAAAAAATTAAATTGTAAATGAAGTATATTCTATAACATATTCAAATAAAATACATTTTTCCGAAAAATGTCATTTAAAAAATTCTAGTTTTTTTGTTTACAAAACGCAAAAGACTTACATCTACAATTTTTGACAGAAAAAAGAACCACAATTTAATAACATTATACTATGCTTCTAATACATCAGGATGCAGATTGTCTTGGTCACTTTCTGTTATCACTATCAGTATTATTGAAATATTTCACTTCGTAATGCAAAAATGACAGAATATTTATAGAAACCATTAAAACTTTTGTTTGGTTTGTGGTTTGTTGTCATGGAAACATTAAATGTCACATTGATTAATTTGATTAATCATAAGTGTAAACATTTTTTCATTAAATTTTTATTAATATTGGGACGAAAGAACGTTTAATATTTGATTACGAAATGCTTTTGCATTCTCGAATTATTTTGTGGTCGCTTTGCTTGCAAAAAACTTTCATCCTCGAATGAAAAAGTATCATTTCGCAATCTAGAATAAAAATAACTATTATTTTCGTCACACACTAACTTGCTTCGAAAATGCATAATAATTATAAATCAGTAAAAAATTAAACAGTACATGTAATTGAATGGAAATTATAAATATAGTCTATGGCCATGTTTCTTTTTAACTTAATATCGAATCATATAGAGTTGTCGCGAGACGAGATATAACTGCGTATCTCGTCTGGTTTTGTCTTGTACTTATTTTATCTCGCATTGGCGATATTTATCTCACTTTTCGAAACGAGATGAGAAAAAAGTTGTACATTCGAGCTACAATTTACAATCATAAGAAAAAAACGAGATGAGATAAAAATTTGTAGAATCGAAAATAGCTATAACTATGTTATAAACTACTACTATGGAAACAAATAAATAACACAAACTAGCATGTTATTCTCTAACGCACACTTATATCGTATCACTTCGAGTTACACTATTTGACAACTGATGGCGCTAGAAGTAAAAACCAAATATAATAAGAGTGAACAAATTGTATTAAAGCAATGAATCTAAATTGTGACACATATTGTTACATATTTTACACACAAATATATATTTTTTTAATTTAATAATTATTTACTGGCTAATATTTGTGTATTCTTCTAGTCGCTCGATATCTTAAACTTTCGATTGATTTGAGAAACCACAAAAAATAAAGAAAAGACATCTCGTTTCGCCTTGCACCTTGCACAATATCTAGCTGGACGCTCGATTATGTGAATACTCCATTACCATCCACTTAGATTGATAGATAGATCTACTTGGTACCTTGGTAGACAAACTGGGACCCTAAATACGCAGTTTTAAAACATTTATTAGCTTGTGCTCCATTTTTTATATTTAAGCCTGTGAAAGTAATATTTTTGATCTTGATTATTTACTTGTATTGCGAAAATGTAGAGATATAGCCGATATGGCATTACTGAAATGCTAAGGCAGTGCAAAAACAAATAACAAATAATCTTAATCTTAATGTATTATAAACATGCTTCGAATAATATTAAATAGTGTATTTAAAATACATTTTCGGATAAATGAACAATTCGATTTTATGAATTGCCCTGGTTTTTAATAGTTATTAGAGACGAGACAAGTGATTTTCATATTATCTCGTTTCCGTCCATACCACCACAAATACTCGGAAGCTATTTTAACATTTATTCCACAATTATTTACTTAAAAATTAAACTAATAATTACTAAGACAAACATCCGCAGTGTTGATCGTAACAAAGAGAGTTTAAATCAAACAACACATTAGCGTCCGGCTCCAATCTCTGGGGATGTGGACGGAGGAAGAGCGAGAGTATCGGAGGCAGGAGTGAAGATAATCCAACCAATACGGTGTAATTAAACTGTTGGCAAAGTTGGCACTGTGAAGCAGGCGCGAGATTAAACTATAAAGGGGAAACTTGCTGCAACGCGCCCACTTGAGTTTCTTCACAACTTGTAGGATTTCTCTCCTTACTTTTAATCTGTTAATTGTTTACCGATCGCTTACAACCCTGATTGCATGAGGAATTTGTATAAGGCTTTCTCAACTTAAGAACCAGAGATAGGGAGGGAAGTTTCATGTGATGACAGAATTTTAATGAAATTTTCATGCGCCGAGGCCAGTGGCGGATTAGGGAAAGGACATTGAACCATGATTGTTCTTAATTTGTATACTTCATACTTTTAACAGTATTAACAGTAACAGAATTTAACAGTACAGAGATGACAATGTCTTGAAATAAATATTATGCAGCTAGACTTATTTATCACACTCGGATGCTAAAACTGTCACTTAACCCAGGTACACAGTTCGAAATTTGGTGTAATTCGTATCACTGAAATTGAAAGAAATTAATTTGGCTGTTCACAGTGCGAAATTTGTGTTTCTCTTGTCAGTGTCAACACAAAGTGTCAGTTTGTTTTTGTTGAAGAAAACGTGATAAAGAAACATGAAAGCAAAAGAAGATTTTGTAGATATAATTACCAAATTTCCATGTTTGAATTTGAACGATGAAATATAGTTATTTGTTTCATTAATACAAAAATTGCATGATTTTGGGACGCGTAAGACGGTTGCCGGAGGACGCGTAGCGGAGTTCGGCGATCTTACGAGTTCCAAAATAGCATTTTTTGTATGAATGAAACATAATATTTTTTCGCTAGCCGCTTAAATAGATGTAATTTCATAATTTCATTTAAATTGACATATCCTCATATTACGCAACAATTAAAATGTAAACATACTAACCATGACAACAACAATGTTTTTTTGTATTAGGAAGAATAGATTTACTTTTTGTACAATTGCTATGTTGATCTTAAACAATCCCCAAATGGCCTCCTTTTTTACAAAGAACAATGACACAATTGTATCAAATACGTCTGGTTGGCGAAAACATATATTTTTCTCAATTAATAGATCGAACTAGAGAAATTGGAGTTTGGATACTTTTCTACGAATTGAATGGATGAGACAAGCTTCACAAATTTCACCAAATTTCGAATTGAGAACACAGCTTTATACATCTTCAATGAAAATGTCGCAATAGGGTCCTCCACCATAACATAGCAAATTAGAAATTCAGTGAAAGGAGACTCCCAAAAATTATTATTGCTATGAATGAATAAAGTTTAATTTAATTTAAACTATAGTTCGTTTTTAACTCCTGCGTTATATACTATAAGGGGAGATATTGTGACTGGTCAAAATTTTAATGAATAATTATGTAGTACATTATGTGTTTTACAAAATTTACAGCGTGTATATTGCTTTTTGTTTCTGTGAAAATAACATAATGGAAGTTGAAGACGCGCTTTTACTATTGTTGCTAAACGCGGCATGAAAATGGCGTAAAATTTGCTTTATGCACGGTCATATCATAATTTGACACATACACGAATTTCTTTGACGTAAACGTCGCACTTTATAGCCCACGAACCACTTTATATAGCACAGTGGGCCATAAAAAAAATTATGACAACTTTGACAATTTAGATTTTTGTTTATTTTGGGAATTTTTTTGGTATCTTAGAAACAGTCAAAGAATTTAGTAATTTTTGGTAATTTGAACAAGTAAATTATATTAATTAATTTATTAGAAAATATTCAATCGTGCATAAAGTTGGGTATGTACCACGGGCGTAACTTACTTTTATGGCTCTTGACGTGTTTTTAGCCCTCGACTAACGCTCGGGATCAAAATCACGTCTCAAGCCATAAAATCTTCCTTACATCCTTAACACATAAATAACTATTACAATGAGCTGAGAAACCATACCGATAAAATTCAATTAACGCAATAAATTTATCATTATCGAATTTTCGTTCCGGGCTTTATTTCTTTTATGACAATAATAAGCCCCTGTTTGCTATATGCATCACTCATGTTCTTCGTCTTCATATAAATTGCAAATGTTGATGTTAAGTCAAGAGATAATAAAGCTGCATGTTTTTCACTCATGTCATGTGTAAAAATTAATTATTAGATCACATAGTATGCTTTTTAGAAAACAAAATATTTAGCAGATAGTTTACTTTTTTAAAACAAGTTTGTCTTTCTTAATGTGGTAGAGAAACAAATTTATAATTTATGTATCGGTTATTAGTAGGTACGTAAATAGGTAATGACAATAAAAAGCTTAAATATAAAATGTAGGTACTCTCTTTTGATATTTACATTTACTATATTAATTATTGTTAATTATCTTTGGTGAACAAAATAAATAAACTATTCAGCTTTTATTTAATCAAAGATAGGTGTGATTTTATTTCTTGTCGAAATTTATTAGCGTTAATTTAATGTAATTTTATATTAAAATTGTGCATACCTAAATATACTTTTAATATCATCTATTAGACTTGTTCTGGATGTAATAGTAGTAGTATCTAGTTAGTTGTAGTTGTAGTAGTAGTATTGTATGTACTTAAATTATTATTTATTATATATACTCATCTCATCCATTGTATTACTTGATGCCAGCTGTATCCTTGTTGTATGCGTACCTTTCCGATTCCGACTTTCCGAAATTATTTTGATTGATGGAAAATCAACAAATCCATCAAAAATCGTACTTTATGAACTTTTATTGACATTGGTATCATTTTTAAAAATACACATTATATTTTAACATCAGGTCGGTTGGTAGGTTATTTTTTAATTTCCAGAATTATTTTTCAAAATTATTAGGTATTGTAAAATTTGTGGAATACCTTTAAGTAGGTAACTACCACTGCTTCGTTGTTCACATATCCTAAGGAGCCAATATGTAGCAAGCAAGACTCTCAGAGCTTATAGTCAATTAGTTGCATTTCAAGTGATTGCCAAGTGAGTTAAATTAGAACTCGGGATCTCGTATTTCAGGAATTAGGCCAAAACTGCAAGTGTAACTTAGTTTATTACTGACGTAATTTCCTTCCTTCAAATGTTTAAAAACTTAGGTACAAAAATAATTATACAAATTCACAGTTCCTCCAAAAGTTTTCTTTGTGAATATTTTTAGTAGGTACTTCCTTATAAAAATTTAAGATAATTTTATTCTGAAAAGTTACATCCGTTTCGCAATTTCCTTCAGAAGATAAATAGTTCCTCACCTTTTTACATTAATTTAATTGAGTTTTTTTCTGCTTTTTCCAATTATTTGTGCAAGATTCTTTTTTTCACAAAACTTTTTACTTCCGGTAGAAATCGGAGGTAACTTGTTTATCAGATAAATTTATAGAATTATTTACGTAGGTATTTCATTTTTTAAGAATACCTACAGTAATTATTGGAATATTTGTTTTACATTTTGTAGGTATATCATGCACAATAATTTTACTCAAATGTTTGACAACTACTGACAACAATTTAAAACATTTACCTACCTACAATTATTTCAATTCAAGCTAGTATAATTAAGGCTTAAGGCTATATAATAATAAATACGGCCAGTGGTTGAACTCCATTATAATAACATCTACCCGACATCTACCATTCTGTGATTGGGAGTTAATAGTGTAGAATCAAAATAAAATAGGTATATAATGTCACCGATATGGATTATATTGTTCTGATGCTTATGAATACTAATGGTTGTTGGTGGTAAAGAGCCGATTTTTGAGAAGTTACTTGACATCAACAAAATTTAAATTTTAAGATTGGGTTAAACTAAGAAGTGTGAACGATTCTTTTAAAATTTTAAGTTCAATATGTTTTTTGTTAAAACTTCGTTAGTGAAACTGAATATTATAAAAGAAAAGCTCGTTAAATAGATTATCCTCGAGATTATCTTTCAAATCTAAATTCTAAACCAGCGTTGAAACTCAAACAAAGATGATTATTTGTTTGATTGTTTCATCTCCTACTTATCAAAATGCTGAACAGTGACATAATCGTATTTGTACGAAGTAAAACTTTCTGTTCGTTCAACAAAACCTTCCAAAATCACGAAAGGGAAAGTAAATTCAATTAAAATAATGAGTAAAGAAATCCAATTATGTAAAATAAATCAGAATAAACTTGAATTCAACAAACTGTCATCTCGAAAGCTAACAATACGTGGCTCGAGAGTCACAAATGCAGCATTGCTTGCTAATTCCATCAACACAACACGCAGCAAACGCGCCATTGTTGTCAGTTGCTCACGAGCTCGCGTTACCATGCCAAGCTTCCAATAAAACTCTTAGCGAATTGCCTCAATTCTTCCACAATGGAACATTCAGAAAGGTGATACATCCTACTGAGGCTACTGATACTGATCCCAGGATAAAATGTACCCAGCCCAGTCATTTTAGATTTTAGCCGTGCACTCATTAATGGGAAACTGAAAATTTGCACACTTGGTCTATGTATGATGTCCTCAATAACATACTAACAGTCGCAGACGATCCGCCGACTATGTCTTTTATTTTAGGGGTATTTTCTGGAGGTTATGTGGATTTTTCTTCCTTATCTCGTAAATGGGAAACATTAGAGAAAAACTATTAATTATTAAATTGTGGAGAAAAAATTATCTATAAAATGATCCTTATCAATTTTATAGAAAATCGTATAACATAATTTAGAAAATATGTATTTGTTTTAATCAAGTAGGTATGTATATTGTCGGTATATTGCTTCATCGTTGAAAAATTTACATCATTTTATAACGATCAAAGATATCGACTTCCGGTTTACAGAAATCGATTTCTAGAACAATTTTTTATTAGGAATGTTTATTTTTTAAAAATTTGTAGTTCCAAATTAAAACACAATTTAAAAATTTTCTCCGAGAGAGAAAATAAATTTTTATTAAACGAAACAAGATTGTGTTTAATCGACTGTAACTTTTGAACTCATTAAAATATTGACTTTCGGTTTGAAGCATTCGGTTCCTTCGATATTTTTCTATTAACTGCTTATTTATTTATCACAATTGACATTATTTTTTAGTCGGAATTCAAAGATTTTCTCCGAGAAAACACAAAATGAAATTTAAAATAAAGATTCTCTCGGAGAAAATCTTTTAACTGTGCCTTAATTGGAGTTACAACTTTTTAAATACATAAAACATAATTTGTAAAATGTCAATATAAACCAAATGTTGATTATGAATTGATACAACAGTCTGACATTCGGCAATAGTAGTCAGCGATCGAGTGAACAGGCAGCTCTTTGATTGGTTAAAAAAGGGGAGCTAAAGTTATACTTTTCATTACGATTTTGCAGAGCTAAAGTACCTACCTACCAATATTGTACAATTTCATAAAAACTGCTTATTTAATCATTTTTACATTTTAATAGTAACCATTAAACAGAATTAACTCCCAACAACAGATTGATAGTTGTTTTCGCGGTTGTTTTATTAGAGGAATCCAACCACTCGGACACAATGGCTTTTTGTTGATTGCTAGAATCGAACTGGGAACCGATAGCATGCTAGGTGGACACAATACGTCTGAGATAACCATTTATTTGGTCGTAAGATTCACAGTTCACACAGTATAATACAAGTTATGAGGGACAAAATTAAAAATCTGTGTTCTTAAATTTACTTCAAATTGTCGAGTGATCGTCTTGAAATCATGAAAATTATTGAACAAATTTTTGTCTCATTGCTTTGTAATTCCAACCTTTTGTCTGCAGTTTGAGAACCGCTGTGTAGGGCTACGCACAAAGCATGGTTCACAATGAAACTTTAAACTGACATAATCCTATCACACGTTATTCAAGGGTATTCTACACTGTAGTCAGTCAAACTTTATACTGCATACCATGTACCCCACACTCCAGCTTTGCGCCTTATACATTCAGTGCGGCGTTGTTATTCGAGGTTCGGGATTATAATGAAATTCGGTTTCAGTTTTCAGTGAGGTTTTCAGTTTCAGTTTCAATACACGCGGGCTTTTGAGAGAAATGATAACGGCGGATAAAATTGGTTTAATTTAATACAAAGGGAAAAGACTATTGTTGCATAACTCTTGAGTTCAGGGAATAATAATAGAAACTTTTGGTTGCTGATTGGTGTTCTTTGTTACTATTACAAGATTAATTTTTTTTTAAATTAAGGATACAAATTTTTCCTACTACACCTACATATTCATTTTACCTCTCGCCACTCAGTACTGTAAGAGAGGTATTGTAGGTAATCATGCTAAAATTTCGATAGTGAATTTTCAATGGATACGAACGTTTTGAGGTCCCTAGAACACGATTTTAGTGGTTTCGTCATAATGTCTGTGTGTGTATGGATGGGTGGATGGATGTTGGAGGTACGATAACTCAAATACCACTTAATAAAAAATAAAAAAAATTGTACATAAAATTCTGACACCCTAGATTTGATTTGGCCTTGTTCTCTGATTAGTTCAGGTACCTGTTGTTTTGAGTCATATTTTGTATTGTCACGACCTATCACTACTTCATTACGTATACGATCAATCTTTCACCAATAAATAATCACAACTGACAACAACATCCGATAAATTATGCATTTATAAACTGCATTACCTTCCTACCTAATCGCTTAATATTCAATTAGTAAATTAATAGAAGATAATAATTGTAAATAACAATTTATTATACTCGTATAAAATACTTATGCGGTAACATAAGTACAAAACTTGAAACAAAGTATTGTGTCATCAGCAGAATATTCAAAATTTCGCAGAACATTTCGATTTGGCTCTAATTGGTTTATTTCGATGACATATGAAATGAAGCATCGAAATTGGCTTATTTTCTTGAAGTTACATAATCCTACCTTTTCTCTCAATTATTCTAAATCGATTTTCTAGTTAACACTATGTGAAGTAATAAAATTGCATGTTTTAAAATGTCAATTTTCAGGTGTTTATTAACTAATGAAAAACGTACGTGTAATGAAAAAAAAATTAACAAAGTGACTAAAAATATCTTCTTATATACAAGCATTTGAAAGTAATTCGGCACGTACATGTTGCACAGTATACATTTTTTCTATTTTACTATTATTTTCATAACATTGAGATACCCTCGGAAATACCCAAGTAACACAGGCTGACGATTATTCAACAAATTATTTCAACGTCTATTTGTATGTTTATTTGTATAAACATATATGCTTAAAAATTAAACAACTTGCTAAAATAAACAAAATGTCACTTCCTACGATTGATTTCCTATTTATAAGTTTTTAATTTATCCGTATTGCTTTAAATTATAAATACCTACATGAATATAAAACTGGGCATAAAGACTTCTATATTTCTTTTAATTTTACGACTTTTACTTTATTATCATGTTCCACCATTACCACATAAATAGCAAAAAAAATGCAAAAACCTTTATAACTAGATGATGATGTCTGATACACATAGTAATAAAATACAGCTTTTACTATATTTTAAACGATTTTAAACGAGGAAACAAGAATTATTTACCACATTGCGTGCAGTATATAAATGAAACAATATAAAAAAGAATCGGTTAGCGCGAGGTTAGCGTAATGTACAAAAATACGAATGTATTTAACAAAATGAATGACAGAACATGGCATACATTTTCTATTGTTTAGTTTCAACGTTTTTGTAGCGATAAATAAATTATTTACCTGGGTATATATTATATGAGCAGGTAATTGAATCGATAGGAATATTTATATGATTTTATGCGAACGTATAAAAAAATTAATTAAATTTGGATTGTGATTTTCGAATTCATATTAAATAGTAAATTGATAATCTAATGTGCATTATAAAGACAAAATTTAATAGAACGTACGACGTGTAAATATATGAAATTTCCGAGAAATTTCAGATCTTGTCAAGATTATTGAACAATATAATTCGAGCACATTTAACCATCGGTTTCCCAATCTGCCCTTCCATGATAATAAATTGATTACTAAACATTTGAAACCAATTCTGAACAAATATGTTTTAAAATAGATCATAATTTACCCAAGCTCATCCTCGCAAAATATTTGCTAATCTTAAAATAGAAATTTGTAGAAACAGCAGTTGAAATTCATAAATCAAGCAGCAAAGGGAAATATTTAGCGAACTAAGCTCAACATCAATATCAAATCAACATCTAACTGTAAGGCCGTGATATTTGCTTATAATTTACTACAAATATTAAAGGATTAAACGCTCCCTGCCTAATCCGCAAGCATATTGACAAAGAACAGTGACTATCAAACTTTAATACTGCGTAGATGACGACACAAGCTTATATCCACAACAAAATTTTGCATGCATTGAAATGCAGAAAATTCTGTTTTAATCAATTAATATTTTAGGAGTAAAAATGTGCAAGATGTTTTCGAAGATGTTTTTGAAGATGTTTTTTAAAGAATATTATGCCGAAATTTTATTTTGATTACACACGTCATATTTTTGACTAATTCAAATGCTTTATTTGGTAGAAGAGGGTAATTTTATAGCGATAGCGATAATTCCAGTCCTGTAGAAAGTAAGCCATAAACAAAACACAATTTTATCGCTTTGACAACGGATAAAAAGGAACGTAACTTTTTGCAAGTGATAAAACCTTATTTACCTTAGCAACTAAAACAATAAAAAAACACTAAATGTCACTTGCTTCATATTTCTAATATTTGTCAGTAAAATGATTAGATTTTGTAAATATTTGTGAAGAAGAACCAAAGGAGTACCTAGTTAAATTTTTTCGTTGAATTACACTCGAGCATTTTATTTTCTCCGAACAAATTTCTGTTTGCCATCTCAACATTGTCACCTAACAGCAATTTGACTCGAAAATTGTTTTAAAATAAAATCACTCCACTTACGGTGTGATTTTATAAAACAATTTTTATTTCTAAATTGCTAGGCAACAAGATTTCATCCGGCGAAATATAAAGCTCTTTGTGTAATTACAGTTGATAATATTTGATTAAATGACAGTAGGTATATCCATGGTTACCCTTTGGTAATATTGAAAATTTTGACACTTTAACTGTATTATTTTGACATTCCTGAAATAGGTAATCAAGCAAATATAATTGAAGCCATAAATTAATTTGGTAATATTCACGGTAAAATTACTCATAATTCCAGCATAGAAACGACAACTAGTTTATCTCCACCGTTGGTTTATTTATTTATTTTCCGATACAAGCCAAATTACAAATCAAAATTTCATAATAAAACAAAGTCATATTATAGTAATTGAATAATCTCGCAGATTATGCAAATAACAATTAGCAGTGTAATAAAGCTTTTAATAATTAACGCGGATAACTCGAGTTGCAACCAGCAAAACATACCAATAGTGTGTACTTCGTGCAATAAGGCGCATTTTGAACACATTTTTATTTTCATTGTTTTATTGAAATGTTAACTGTAAAATAATGATTAAACAAAAAACAAAATATTTAATAGCAAATTTTGGTAAATATTCATAAAATTCAATGTGTTATTCAAAATATAAACTATTATTATTTTACGCTGATTCAATAAACACACCTATATATAAAGTTATTATTTATTTTCCAACTGCCAATTAAAATATAAATCAAAATTTTAGAATGAAACATAAAGCCAAATTATAGAAATTGAATAATTTTACCGAATCTCACATATTATCAAATTACTAATTAGCTGAATAATGAAACTTTAATAATAAAATGCACATAATTCCTGTTGCTACCAGTACCAGCAAAATAGAAATGCGTTGTGTACCTACATTGAACAAAATTTCAAACATGTTTTTCATTGTTTTATTTGAACTTCATCATAAAGCCTAGAATAATGGTTATATAATATTTTTTCACGACATGCGGAGAAAACACAATTTTCTTCTCGCAAAATAGTGAGGAAAGTAAGTATCCCCTCTCTAGAGAGGAAAGTAAGCAGTGTAACCTAACCACCAGTGTTATTTTACGATGAAATATTTTAAAAATAGTAAGTAAATTTATTATTTTATTGAAAATTCTGATTTTATAGGGATAGGTATACTATAAACTATTTTTTTACAAGTATTATGTTTTATACTTTCTTTGCCTACAATTTCACGATTTTATAACTTAAATTTAATTTAGCATATTGATTGTAGTGAAAATTTCGTTGTTTTAAACGTCATTCTGAAAGATGGAGCAGTTACAAGCAAACATCTAGTTATATGTTTCTTCTACATTTTCAATGTTTTTAAATATGTCGCGAAAAAATATTGTGTCTAACACGAGAGGAAAGCTTTTTCCACTCTCGCTCGATTGCCTCACTCGCTTCGCTCGTGACATATATTTCGAGCTCGAGTGGGAAAAATAAACGCTCTTTATAGTTGGAAAAATAGGTAAATATCGGGTAAATATTTTTCAATTAAAACTGTCCAATACTTTATTATAGGACAAAAGATTTACAATAGTTATTATTTAATAATATAAATAGGATACCATATTTAAAATGAAACTAATGCAAACAATTTTTATTTTTCGGTATTGCATTAATTTTTGTAAATCAGTTATATGTTAAATCTAGAACAAAAATACATTCATATAAAAGCGAATTATAGGAATTGAATAATCTTTCAGCTTATCAAAATTATACATAATTTCAATAATTCCAGTTGCAACCAGCTAAACATAGCTGTATTGTGCACATCATACAAAAGCGTATTTCGAACTTGATATTGTTTTCATTAATATTGTACATTGAGTACACACTCAAAGTTATAAAATAAAATAACCATTTCCCTGTAACGAAAGCATCACCTACAGTGCAGCGATATTATAAAAATTTGAAACACAAAACTGGAAGCGCACATGCATAATTCATCCCTTTATCCGTTTAGTAAACATCTATGTGAGCGATACGTCCATTTTAATGCGCGCTATACAATTCCGAATCCATGAACACAAGATTTTTTCAGGACATTAAACATTAATATTAACAGATTTCACACGATATAAAACTGCAGCACCTGTGACCAACACCTATATGTCTATGCAAAATGGGACAGAATATTTTAGCCATATCCAACAGGGTACGTGACAATAAATTAATTTATCTACGACTACTCTGAAAAGTTTTTGCCCATACAACACAAATACGTCGTTAAGACGTTTTTATGACGTCCATGTCTTTAAAACGTCTGACCCAAATCACAAAGACGTCACACGTGTCTTATGTCCTCCATTCTGGATGTTTAAAAGATGTTATTTTCTTCTATGCAAATATCGTCTATTTAATACCTTTTCGACAGTCAAATGATGTCCTTTATAATATAATTATAAACAATATTCAACTTAATTTTGATTAATATAGAATACCTGTATGTCGTAACAAGATGAATTTTGAGACAAATATAGGATTCCTATTATATTGTAAGCGGAAGATTTAAAACTGGACAACATAATGAAGACTTAAAGGCTACCGCATAAGACGTCTAAAATTCGACCAATACTAATCTCCTTATGATGTTTATACGACAGTATCAAGATGTACGTCTTACTGACGTTAATGCGATCGATTTAATCAATAGCAAGCAAGTATTTTCTTGCAAGCATTTGTCTGAAGTTTGATGGTCGATGACAGATAACAAGTAAGTTTATCTGTGTTTGATTGATACAACAAACCATTTCACTGCAACAAAACGTATCGTATTATATCGTATTGTCGTAAAGAAGGTAAATCATGGGTATTGCAAGTAGTGAAATAATATGTTCGCCTACAGAGATACGAGAAGCAGCAAGAGCGGCATCATTAGATTTGTTGCTCATTCGTGTGTTTCTACCATTGCTAAAAACAGTAAATTTTGATATTTCTATGAATTTCACAAATTGTACTAATTTTGTAAGTAAATAAGTAAATAAATTATTCTAGCAAGCATTTTCTCAAAGTTATAGTAAGCGTAATGTTTGTTGCTTGTTAATCGATGACAGCTGTAAGTAAGGTTATGTTGACTACACCAAGTTCGCAAGTTCATTTATAAGTTAATTAACACGTTAGCTACCACACATATAATTATGCTATAATTTGTGCAAGACCACGTGGTCCGCCATTGACCCACGACTTTTCATAACCACTGGTCCGCGTGGATTGCATTTAGCCCACGTTTTTATACATTTTGTATAGGACATAAAATTCTTTGGGCTGCTAGGGATGCACTAAAAAGAACACAGTCGGTCTGCACAGAACACAAACTTCATTTTAAAAAAAACAGCATCTTTTTATCTTTACTAATAACAAAGTTATAACGAATGCAATTTTTGTAATATTTTTTCCGAATTTTTTCCAAATCTACTACGGTTTATTATTGAACCTGCAAATGAATTAGTATACATAGGCTTCAAACTCAAATAATATTTGATAGAAGGAAGTTTCATAAGACCCATCCAAAGAAGAATTCCCAAAAAAAAATATTTTCGGTGTCAGTCCATCTAATATGAGGATTATTTCTTGTAACTATCATGTTTTGTGTTAATTTCCATCATCATCATAGAAATGATATTGTTGTCAATGAATACCAGGAGATTAAATTTTCTTTTCCTGTTTGATGGACCAGCCTCTTCGTCCATATTTTATAATGTAAGACTTGTGAAAATAAAACTTATTATTTCAGGCCCACGTGGGCTACAACTGACCCACGATGTGTATAACACGGGCGGGCTACGAGTAATTACATGAAAATTACGTTATGGTCTGAGAAATTCAAAATACGTGGGTCATTGGCGGACCACGTGGTAGCTGACGTGTTAAGGAGTAGAAAGGAATAGATAAATAAATAAAATATCCTTATATATATATATATATATATATATATATATATATAATTTATTCATTAAAGAACAGTGTGATAAAGACATAAGGATATTTTATTTATTTATCTATTCCTTTCTACTCCTTAATTAATATCATCACACTTGGGTATACCTAGTACTTTTGAAATCATTTATAAGTAGTTGTAGATAAAGTATAAAGTATAGTGTATTTGACTCGCATTATAATGGTTATATTACATTCGGATGATTACAACACTCGCCTACGGCTCGTGTATTAATTTTCATCTTCGTGTAATATACCCTACATTTTATGTTCGTTAAATAATATACTATTATTGCGCGTCTTCTATGACAACGAGCCCTATTATGTTAAAATTGTGTTTAGGTATATAAGAAATAATTTTTTATTTGTCACGGATATTACGTCATAATACCCGAGATAATACCTATATCGATGACACACAATAAACTATTAAAGGAAGTTCTCTGGAAGTTCTATAAGCTAAAATTAAAATGTTTGCGGATCGCGTTGTAAAGTTTTAATTTTATGAGAAGGTAATTGCCATTTTTAAGCACTTGTGAAATAATATATCGTACATAATAGATAATATGAGAAAGATCTACAAAACTTCCAGTAAAACGAAAACTATATTGTTTTAAAAATCGATTCGTAATGGTAAATAATGTGATTGTCCGAAACAGGACAGTTCGAAGTGGCAATTTTGTATTTCTATAATTCTCTCTGCAAAACATTGCACAATTTTATGATTCGGAATAATTTATACGACAATACATGTCAGTGTAATTATAAACACGGATTTAAAATATATAATTTATTCATGACAGCTACATGTGCACGAAAACGCATCGCATCCACACGAACGTTCGTAAATAAATAATGTTGATGATAAATTACATTAGCCCATTAACGTATGAAACTGAATACACCTGCAGCACCACCAAACTTCCAAAATCAAATATATTATATCTCGTATTATATATTATGATACAATCAAATTTCATATCTGAAATATGATTACTGATTTTGCGACTGTATCAGTTACGTTGTTATCTAGTTAAATTCAATATAAATATGTATGTATCCGGTATGTATATAAAATGCCATGAAATTGTAAAATATCAGATAGGTATGTATGTTTTTTTTTTAATCATACACAAAGGTGCAGTGTTACTCGATGCTAGCAGTTTGTAAGAACTGCTTTTGAAATAGAACAATACTTACATTGCCTTCAATTGTTAAATATAAAACCTCAGAACTGACAAATTTCAGTATGACCTCTAAATATGTTTTGCTTAATTAATTATCTACTTTTTATTCAATAAAATTAATGAATCTAGTAATAGAAAATATTATCTATCGATTATCTATAATGACTGCACTTATCACCTAGAATAGTTATTTAATTATATAGGTACTTTTACAGTGATAGTGACAGTAAAATAAATGACATATTAATGTCACCAACAAAACCGTTACACACATAAATTTCCCTAAATCGACTTGTGTATAATTGTGGCAGTTTAATTTAAATTTTAATATTAAAAAGACACCAAAAAGAAAAAATAGAATAAAGAACTCATTTTATAAGACTTTCTTCGCAATTGTCCTTTAGTACTCGCCCAATGGCTCATTTTACTAAATTTGGACGCGTACGAAAAAATCAAGTCTTATAAAACTTCTTTAGTATACTATTTTAATATTCTATTTATCAAAAATGTTAAAAAATCGTTTAACTGCTAAGCAAGTCAAGTATATGACACTGAACATTATCGCCCGAGGTGTATAAACATCAACTAATGCCCGTAAACCATAAGAACTTAGGGCCGGTATTTCAGTTTTGTCTTAATCCAAAGTTTACGTAACTAAAGATTAAATTTTAAGCGACGTTTAAATATATACGCGTATTTCAATAGAAATTAAACTCTAGATTCATTAAACTGCAGTCTTGTTAAAGTTGGTACTGCGCCGCCAAATAATAGCTGTCTTCGTGGACGTTTATGCCTATGTTTTTTGAAATGTTTGTATTAAATTTGAGGCTTTTTTGACATGCTTGACATAAACTGGCATTTGACATTTGATAATAATAAAGTATATTGTCAAAATAAATTATAAAATTGTGTATTAACTAGGTTTATTTTAAGATTTGAATTATAAATGATTTTATGTATGTATGTATAGACAATAATTTACTTTGGTACAATAATTATGAAAAAAATTTGAGGCGAACAACTAAAAAGTTCACTGTTCACTTCATTTTTGTGCTGCGCTGTTCTGTTATCGTCTGTTTGTTGCGCATTGCGCATATTCTGCTCAGTGCTGGTGCTGGAACTTCTTGCTATTGTTGCGCTTACGTTTGCGAGCAATGCTCGAGCAACTGATCAGCTGATGCTGATCTGTCTTTAGTAAATCCAATTTTCCAGTTCCAGCCTAGGTAATCAGTTGACAATACAAATGATAAACATTTTTGCTGCTCGTGTATTTTGCGAGAATCCATAAAATTTATTGACGTCTGAAAGGTATATCTATTTGTAGAAAATGTTGAATTTTTTGTACATAGCATGGATATAACATAACCACGATCTTTCTTGAGTTGCAGACTTGAAAATGTTGTAGGTACAACATTTAAAAATGTGCGGATATTAGGTACATGTAGATTCGAAATATGCTCCATGTAAATTATTGGGCTTGAACAGCGTTCCCTAGAGCTTCACTATCGGTATTAGTTAACACACTAATGTCAATGTCTATATTCGTTATTCGTAAAGATAGGCATTTTGAATGTACCAGATTTACTAATATTAAAATTAAAGCAAAGTGAATTCTTGTGACAATTTGTTTGACAGTTACAAGATAATCGACGTTTATCTCAGTAAACGGTACCCAGTCCGTGGATTAATTTAAACCATAGTTTAACTATTAAACTGATGTTGAAATACACCTTATTTTTCTTAAACGGAGTTTAACGATAAGCTACAGCTTAAACTGTAACTGAAATACCGGCCCTTAGTATTTTAATTAAAAATTACCGAGAAAATTACCTACTCACATAATTTTTAATTTAAACTGCTTACCGATGCCCAAATATGTAGGTAGGTATTTGAACAAATAAAAAATTTATGCCTCAGAAATACGGACAGTACCTAATTGGAAAAAATACGCAATCATTTAAAAATTATCATATTATGAACTTGGGATTTACAGGTAAATTATGCTGATTCCGCAAACTGTATCCTGTAAACAATTATTGTCATTATTGGCACATGAAAATGTAAAAGTGTGACATATTTATGTATCAAACACATTTCGATTTGTATGTTTAACATTAACCCCTTGAAAATTCGGTAACATTAGCAAGTGTTTACAAATCATGCTTCTCAAACAAACCAAAACAGTACATGCAATGGACAAATTACCGAACCAATATCCACCAATAATGCAACAGTGGCGGCGGTAGACTTATTTATTAGGGGAACATAATTTTTTTTTCAGAGGGCTACAATATATTTTATTATCTATACTTAAGTACAAATTGATTTAGTCATATTCGACTCATATTGAGCGTTCATTGTAATATAACACTTGTCAATGTCAAAGAGACAGCTGTCAATGTGAAAGTGACAACATTCATTTAGTGACGTTTAAAATTCAATTTTTTAATTGCATTTATTTTAAGTTATAGACATAATACGAGCAATATGTAAATTAAATAATAGTAAAAGTGCAAATATTTACAATATTTTCATCAATTTATATATAAATTTAAAAAAAATTAATTCATAAAGTTGGTACCACTGATTGTACAAAAAGCTCATTCAAACATTTTTGTAAAAATCTTACGAGGCCTGTCTACCTCCTAAAATCCAGCACAAAATGTACTAACGTAATGCGTGTTTTGTGGCCAGTGCAAGAATGGTAAAATTTCATTCCAACAAGACTATACTTAAAGGATGAATAATTAACAGTTGTGCCTTTTTAAAATTTTAATTAAAAAATTGTACTTCAAAATGACATTGCATAGCTTGAAATCGGAAAAGTACGAGTTTCGGGCTGGTTTTGGTCACCTGCAGTATTGGGGATGGGAGTGTAGTAGAAGAAAAAGTAAAATCAAAAGTATTCTAGGACGTACACGGTCCGCTTAAATATAAAATTTCAGTCCAAAATTAGTATGCGTTCTCAAGTTATCGTGCTTACAAACAGACAGAACGAAAAACCGACCTTGTTTAATTATGTTTTATTCAGTAGAATCTAAAACGCGAAGGTTCATCAAAATCTGCAGATGATTTGAAGATTTGCAGATCAATATCCAACCCTGATGACTGTCTTGAGATACAGACAGATCTAAATAATCTTTATGCGTGGTGCATCTCTAATAAATTGTTTTTGAATCTCTCTAAAAGGTGATCTCATTTACACATAAATTAACAACCATTAACTTTGATTACAAAATAGACAATACTGCGCTGCAACATATTGAACAAATCAGCGATCTAGGAGTTATATTTGATAAACCTCTCACATTTAATCCTCATATCAAATTTAATATCTTCATGTTTAAGAGTTTTGGGTTACATTGTCAGAAACACTCGCGAATTTTCCAACTTGCAACCGATATTTACTCTATATTACTCATTTATTAGATCCAAACTAGAATAATGTGCGATAATCTGGTACCCTCACTATAATAATCAGATTTGTGTTATTGAAAAGATTCAAAGGTAATTTTTAAAGTATACGTATTATAAACTAATGAATTACTATCCACCTCGCAATTTTGATTATGAAATTTTGTTACAAATATTTAATATTAGTAGTTTGGAAGTTCGTAGATTTGTTATCAGCTTAAAATTTCTGCATAATTTGATTAATAATCATATTGATGATTCTGAATCTCTTAGTTGCCTCAATTTTCATGTCCCTGCAATATATACTAGAAACCATTCACTATTCTACTTATCTCCAGCCATTTCCAACATTTTTATCAAATCTCCAATCAATAATATGTGCAGAATGATTCAATGGATATTTTCCAATCTAATTTTCCGAAAACTATCGAATTGCATAGTACAGTAAACATTCCCTTATAAATAATTACTGGTAATTGAATTTATTGGTTAGGGTCTAATTGTTTTAATTATACTTTTTAAAATATTTAATATAATATGTAATTTAATGGCTAATGTAAATAATTAATTAATAATTTATTTAGTATCACTGTTAGCTTATAAGTATAGTATTATTATTATGTTAGTATATATTATTATTGTCTATTCCTATCTTGTAATTGGGCCTGTACCTGTTAGACAGTGTATTAAAAATAAAATAAAATAAATAAAATCTCAAACTGTCAAAAATCACAAATACAATACTTCTTCTATTATATAGACAGGGGAAGTAACAAATTAATAAAAACATTGTTTTATTGTAAGCAGCAAAATATGTTCTTTGAAACATTAATGCAGAGTTTTAAGCAAAATAAATACTAGCAAAACGGTGCACTTTTGATCACAGTAAAATTATTGTGGTTGAAGATAAAAAGATAAAATATCTCGTACTATATATTTTACAAATAACCTGTACAATTATTTATACTCGAATTTATCTATACGCTATGGAATTTATTACACAGGTAACCTACACAATTTATATATTTAAAAAGGGTTCTAAATTATTTAATTATATACTTACTTGCAAAAAAAAAAACTTATTAAGAGGGCATTTTTGCTCCCTAGCCGCTCTCCTTACCGCCGCCACTGAGTGAACCCAAACAACCCCAAAGAATAATACTCCGTCATAGCGCGAACAATCACACTGCAAACATTGAGAAATCGATCGGCCCTTAATCAAACAAAACTTGCAGCGGGCAAAAATAAAATTATATTCCTGCGCTGCCGCCGCCGTCGCCGCCTAAGCCAACGTTTACGTCCCTGCGGAGATGGAATCCTTCGCAGGACCACGAGAACACCGAAGAGAATGGGGAGAGCGACAGCAAAAGTGTCGCGGGAATGTCGATAGAACCGCACAGGGGTGGACTGGCCCGAGAGAAAAAATATTTGGAAAACAAATTAATCCTGCATCTACTTATCCGCCTGCAAACTGAAATAATTTTTGAAAATTTTACAATTTTGAATGGTTGACTCTTTCTAGTTCCGAACCCTGCGAAATATTTGAATTTCAGCTATATTTGCAAGAATCTCGGCAAGAATAATATACAGAAAAGCTTTCTCTTGTTAAATAAATTATCGTTTTGTTAAAGTATTTTCCTTTGAACAAAAAAGTTCCAAATTGTATAATATAATAATTATATAATTATCAGGGTGTGCATGATTTAAATCATCGCGATTAAAATAACATGATTTTTTTAATTAAAATCAATGATTTAAATCAAAATTTCCAAAATTTCATCTCATTTTATAAAATAACTTTAAAAAATGTGAAAAATTATTATAATTTATTTTTTTGTTTCATTACCTATTATTATGTTTTTATAACTGTTAAATTGTCCATATTAAAATTATAAATTTGTGTTGAATTTTTTCAATTTTACAGTAGGTACCTAATACATATTTTACAAATAAAATATTTGACAAGATCTTATTATTGTATTGTTGAAAGAAAAGTATCTACTATGTTTTCTATAGAACATCAATCTATACTATTCCGTTTTCATAAAATTAAATAATTAATAAGTAAACGAATAAAATAATAATAATAATTGTAGGTAATATTTAAAAAAAAATTGAATGCTTTTACTGTTATAGTAGATGAACAATTCAGAACAATACAAGCATTTTGATATGCGACTTGACAAATAATTTGATTTAAATCAAAAAAATCTGATTTTTTGATTTTTATCCAAAAAAATAGATTTTTTTCACACCCTGATAATTATTAATATAAAATTACATGAGCTAAAGTTAAAATTTGAGTAAAAGACTATCTTAATCTTTTAAAACATAGTTTTTTGTGCAAGTTGAAAATAGTTATTTACAAACCAAATGCGGGAAGATTTTTATCCCACATGAGCGGTCTTTTGAAACACAAGCGAAGCGAGGATTTCATTTACGCGATTGCTGGGGATTGTGTCTTCCCGCAAGACGTTTGTACAATGTTTTTTGTAAGGAATAAAACTATAATAATTTTTTTGAAATTAGACATATTAAAATAATTATACAATAATATACAATTATAGTAAAAAAGTACAACATAAATCATCCAATACTACGGAAATAACTGAGTTATTGCAAATAACTGTATTTCCGTAGTATCGGATGATTTCTGTTGTACTTTTTGACCATAATTGTATATTATTCTATAATTATTTTAAGGCATGGGCTAACGCCACACAGCGTGAACGAGCGTGAACCTAGCGTGAACGAGCGTGAACCTAGCGTGAACCGTTTTTTTGACATAAACTAATCTATGCTAACAAAACCCTTCTTGAGTTCAACAGAACTCCGTTTTCTTGACATAAACTAATCTATGCTAACAAAACCCTACTTGAGTCCAACTGAAATCCGTTTTTTTGACATAAACTAATCTATGCTAACAAATCCATTCTTGAGTCCAACAGAAATCGTTCACGCTAGGTTCACGCTCGTTCACACTAGATTCACGCTCGTTTAGGTTCACGCTCGTTCACGCTAGTTCACTTATATCACTAAAAAATTTTGGAAAGTTTGGTGGCAAAGAAAGGAAAAGTATCAAGGGAACCTCCATGAATCTCTGCACAG
The DNA here is from genome assembly GCA_947534325.1 of Agonum fuliginosum. NCBI lineage: Eukaryota > Metazoa > Arthropoda > Insecta > Coleoptera > Carabidae > Agonum > Agonum fuliginosum. The sequence continues at coordinate 8,780,595 of OX384029.1, read as the reverse complement.
AGACGAACTGGCCCAAGGGAGACAAACTTCAACATCCAACATATGTAGGTCATATTAGTGATTTATGTTATACTTTCTTCAATTTTTTTGTTGTTTGATTCTGTCGGGATATTACAAATCGATAAAGTTGTGGGCGACCAGTCAATAACATGGTAAAGAAGTTATTATGGAAGAATAGAAATAGAATGACAAAAACTATTATTCTTAAATTATAGAGTTATATTTTTAGAAAAAGTAAGCAATTTATCATTCTGTCATTCGACAGGTCTATGTTGCAATATAAAGGTTGAATTTATCGGACTTTCCGATTAAACAGTATTGTACCTAACGAAAGGATTAGTTATTCATGGTTATTCATTTTCTAAAAGTAAAACGATTGTTTGCAACTAGGTTTCACAGACACTACAACACAAGTCAATAAATAGTCAGGGATCTTCATTCTTTAGATACTTCAGAAATCATTTTCAATAATACCTAATATCTCTTCTGTCTTCTGAATTCTTCTAGTCAGAAAGCAATTCTATTAAAAAATTTATTTGGTATAGTTAAATTACAGTTCTATTCTTAAAAACAGAAGGTTAGTAGTGATGTTAAACAACAAAGCTGTCAGTGTAAAACTTTAGTATCTATTAGTAAGTACTCAGCTATTATAGATTGTATACAAAATAACAATGAACACATATCTTTGTAACTTTGTATTTTGACTTTTGGACGAATATGACATAACAAATCAAATTTACATCTGCGACACGTCGGCGACACGTATATGTAAATAAAACCTTCGTGATTTAAACTGACTATATTTAAGTCCAACTATTTTTGACTGTACAAAAAAATCATTCATAAATATCAAATATCAAATCTTATCAACCTAAATTGATACTCATACTCGCTCATACTCATTTATTCGTAATAAATAATAGAAATAAAATTCCACAAATTAAACCTATATCTTAATAATTAATGGTTTTAAAAGTATTTTTGAATAATCCTAAAAACTGAAAAATAGAAGAGACACATTTCCATATTTCTTTATAAACTTGGCAAAACCTTAAACCCTAATTTCCCAGTTAATATTCCTGGTAGACAATACAATATTCGTAGAGAAACATCCTCCTGAATAATTTTCATCTGATTCATAAATAAGAATCATTCGAGAAGGTGATAAAATGTAACAAGCACCAATATAAATCATTAAATAGCAAAACAGGATGAAATAAAGAACCCCGTCTAACTCTTAAACTCTCAATACAAATAGGTAGATGTTATTTTGATTATTTTATTATAGTGGAATCGAGTGGAATCCAACCACTCGAATCCAGTGGCATTATTGATGGTTACTGGGATTGCACCGCTTACATGCTAGGCGGACAATCCACTATATTCTATACTTTTTCCCATTTCCCCAATGAGCCAACTTGAAGCCTTGGAAGTCGCTTGGAAGTTAATATTGAAAAAGCGTGAGAGTTGTGATCTTATGGAATGATTAATAAAAAGAACAGGTTAACTAAATTAAGGTGGCAAATCAATATAAATTTTCATCATAAGAAGTAACAACGATTAAGTTTTTATATTTAATATGTAACTTAAACTGGTATAAATTGCAGCAAATAATTTTCACACATATTCGAACACTATATTTTTAGCTCGTGATTGTATGAATTTTATATATAAAATAAATAATGAAAACAGCACTAAACAAAAGGCGGATTTATTTCTATTCAGAGTCAAATTATGATAATAATTATTGGATTAAAAAATTTATTGAATATTACACGTGAATAAAGATTAATCGTTGTTAAGTAGTAACCCCATAAAATTAAATGTTGTGCTCAAAACTACATTCCACATGTAACCCTCATGTATTATTAACCATTTGCCGTCTCTTATATAGTAAACAATTGTTGTATCTGCCATCATCGACTTCGACTGTGAATCATAATAATTATATCAGCATACGACTTGCCACATTAAGAGGAACGGTTACTGCACTACCAAAATGTATCGGTCCGGGTCGCTTATTATCAAAAGAGTCAATTTCTTAGAATTTTAATAAGTGTACCCAATACGACTCTAGTTTGGAGGTGGAACTAAATTGAAATTTGAATATTTACTCGAATATTTACACTGCCTGACCTTATTTTTGTGTCAAAAAGGGGTTTAGTTTTCACCGTAAAATTTAGTCTAAATATTAAAAAAAATTAACAATTTTTTTTTTAATTTGTAGAAGAAAGTTGGATCTGTGACATTTCTGTATTGAAATTTTAAAATTCAAAACATAATGCACTTTAAAATGAATTACAAAATTGCCAATGATTATAACGCCTATAATAACAAATCAAGCAAAAATTTAAAATTGTAATACACAAATGTCATACAAACAACCTTCCTCTACAAATTAAAAAAATAAATATTTTAAAATGTTAATATTTAGATTAGATATGATGGTGAAAACGAAACCTTATTTTCACTTGTAAATTGCACCAGTATCCGTTCCTCTTAAGCGGCCCGTTTGTTCTTCTATTCCACTATTGCAACTGCTCTAAATCAGCCCGAAACTCGTATTTTGCCGCCTCCTACCTATGCAATGTGATTTTGAAGTTGAAAAATACTGTAAAAGTCGAGGTAAAAGTGTTTTCGTTGCGAGTAAATTGTCAGCTTATTAATGACGTCAAGACAATGTTTTTTTGTTTTTTTAAACATTTAATAGAGAAAGAATGGATCCACAGATTTGAAAATAAATTATTCTTATCATTTTTATGAATTTTTCGGTATTTTAATCATGCACAATTTTTTAATAAAAATTTAAAAAAGGCACAAATGTTAATTGATCCTTTAAGTATATAATCCTTGTTGGAATGGAATTTTATCACTCTTGTATTGGCCACAAAACACTCGCTACGTTAGTATATTTTATGCTGAATTTTAGGAGGTAGACGGGCCTGTTAAATAAAAATTAAAAAGCGATAAATTCGTACTAACCAGCATCGTAAAACATAGCAAAAATCCGACAAAAATCAGTTAGAACATCGACAAGCAAATCAGCGAGTAAATCAGTCAAACGTGTCACGCCTTCTAAAAATATTTCAGTGATAAATGTGCGCTCCCAAGAAAACGACGACTACGGTCCTGTAGGACGCGGCGCGTGCACAGAGCCGATAACATCAGGTTAAAAGCTGACTCCACGAACTTGGAAAGCAAATGGAAAACTTGTTTGTATTTCCACGGCGATTCAACGAAAAAATCATGCAAGAAACGCTATTCAAAAGCGATTTTTTATGTTCTTTTATGCCCGTGTGACAATAAATATCAGCCGAGATGATGACTTATGGCATAGGGCCCTACGTAGGGCTCAGGGACCTTGTGTTCGTTCACCTGATCGACGCTCGGATTGAAAAGTCGACAAGATCGACTACATCGACAGAAGAGTAGAAGACAAGGAAAAACGAACAAAAACATGCAAACACTCGGGTCTATTGGCAGAGGCAGCACACAGTGCCGTATTACCTAATAAGCACGTAATCGACACGTAATAGACGGGGAGCCCACAACGTATTTTCCGGTATTTGCTTACGTCATAGTCGGCAAAAGTTTTGACTTCGAATTTAAATTAAGGCACCTTTCCTAATATTAAAATTACCAGTCTGCCAATTCAAACCGGCCACAACGAAAAGTTTCAAGGGCTTAAAATTGCATTTCACATAAACTTATATACTTCGTTACGTCATAAGCGGAAAATATAATCTAAGGTGCAATGATAGCAATGCCTATATAAAGTTATAAACCACCACCGCAAATTGTAGATGTCGGGTAGATGTTATTAAACAGGAATCCGTGGAATACTACAATTCCAAGACCGATTCGTCTTGGTGCAGTCAGGATCTCAATCCGTGTGCCGACCTTTGAAATTAAGACGGCCAAGTGGTCAACTTAAAACAACGATCGAGTGCGATTTATTTGCAAGATATTTTTACAATTATAACGACAATCAAACCATACACACTGTCGACCGAGAATCTTGAACCACAGAATTCCGGGTTCCTACGTCATCACATACAGAGATCTGTGCTTAAACTCGCGCAACTACTCTGTATCAACAACCTACGTAAGATTCTTTTGACTTGCTTTGCCCGCACTTTTGATGAACAAAAAACAAATCTTACCTAACTAAACTCACGTCAAGCTAAACTTAACCATATATACTCATTTAAATGACACTGGTCTTTAGTAAGCTTGCTTCGCTCGCTTTTACCGTAGTCACGCTCAAGATCACAATAAAACTGTTTCAATAGACATTACTAAATATTTAAACTGTATAAGTTATGTTTAATATCCAGGTAGGTATGTTAAAATGAAATTTTCATGTGTAATTTGATAATTAACAATAATAGGTACATTAGTTTGTGCTACCAATATAATTTATCTGCCGACATCTACATTAAGTTCTGTATAGGATGTACCATAACTTGAGGTACATATTATTGTAATGGCATATAGTAAGTAACGTGCTAATTCTGAAACAAAAAGATTTTTTCGAAATTCTTATAAATAAGGGTAGTCTACATCAGGAGAACATTCGTAGTACCACTGAATACTATTCATTTTGTATAAAAACAGAGTTATGTGGCCGTCTACTTGAAACTAAATTCAATTATTGTATTTCCTACACAAACCTCAAAAATTTATTTTCAAATTTCTTTTTTGTTCCGTGCTCAATACGTCAAATAATATTCTAATATATAGGTACCTCAAGTTATGGTATACCCGTATATTTGTAACGCACACAACATAACAAAAAACAAATATTTAGACATTAATTTGAGATACGAATACTTATGCATGTTGAAAATACATTTCGGCGAAATAATTCGATTTAATAATCATACATATTCACGCACATAATGAGTATATTTACTAAATAGACATATGCGGTCGACAGGTATAATATAAACAAGCAAATTACTATACTAAAATGGGGTCTAAAATATGGGTAGGTGTACTAATAATAATACCTTATTTAGCAAATCATTCATCAGATTTATTTTTGTAATTATACCTACGTAAAACCTAAAGATATCAGTCCAATCTCAGAAATAAAAATAAAGCTTTATTTCCCTTTTGACGTTTTATAATAAATGTCTTTTATATACAATGCAATTAAAACGTAGTTACCATAAAACATAAAGTAAAGAAGCAGGCGACCTCATAATTATTGAATTTTATTTCAAGTTCACGTGTTGGTATATAATATCATGCTTGACAATATATCAAGGTAATGAACTTAATATTAATGATATTCTGCGATAAAACTATAAAACGTTATAAAAAGCCTGTACTTTAAGAACCTAAATTTGTATTTTCATCGCCATTATTTGCATTTTAAATTTTTTACAAAAAATAATATTGTTATTTCAAACACATGTGCAGGTATTATGACTTTCAAGTATCAACAAAAATATAACCTTATTTATTATTTTGTTTTTTAAAACATTCTTTCACTTAAAAACAAATGACAAACATCTACAACATTTTAATTAGTTCATTTGTTTTGAAAAATTATACAACTAACATAAATTCTCGCATAAATCAGAATTTTTTCGAATCAATATTTGCATTATATACTTTTATGAGTTATAACTTAGAAACACTTGTATTTTAATTTTTTTAAACATTAATAAAAAATAAAGTGATATGACATATGACTCAGAACACTTTAAAAGATCAACAATAAACATAACCTCAATATGTATTCTCAAACACTCAAAACAAATGATAAACTCCTGCACTTATACAACACTACAGTGTTGTTGACTTGTTTTAAGGGTGGAAAATTCAAACTGCATTATGCATGCGACAATCACATGGCCCTAGTATAAACATTTAAAACTTACCTGATTTCTGACGTTAATCAGCAGCTGAGTATCACCAAAATGTAATAGAAACAACACAAAAAATAATACGGAACCATTACGCGACAATTTTAAATTGTTTAACAACATTTTCACGTGTGATTTTACTAAAACTTGACAATATTACACCGAAGGTATCGCCATCTCAACAACAACGATGAGAATGCTAGCAGCACGCTTGTGAACGACCGATCTCTCGTGAACTTGGTCACAGAGTGTGCGCAAGTTTGACGTTCGAAGGAGAGAATGGACTCTTTCGGATGGTGTTCGACAATGTTCGGAAAGTTTCTTATTGGAATATTGAAAAACAATAACTTCATTACACACAAAAATTACATATTATGTAAATCAGTTTTTGCATGATTAAACGTAATAAGAATTTTTATCTTACATTCATAATGAAAGTGGTATATTCTCTTTACTCGGAAGAAAATAAAATTGAACTATCTTTATGGTGAGAAGACACTGTTTTCTACCCTTGTTTTAATTATGATTTTAGCAATCATTTTAGTAATTTTCTTTTGCCATGTTTATTTATTTTATTTTAGTGTCATCTAAATATTGTTATATCTAAATAAATAATGTAGCTATATCGCAGGACGAGCCGCAGAAATGTACATAAATTTTTATTTGTCAGAAAGTAGTAGCACCTACCTAAAGTATTAGTTGATACGCGTAACTATTGATATACTCACTAGTAGAGAAGCTATTACTGGGAGCACATAGCAAACTAAGGAATTAAAATTGATCTCTAGCTAGAAAATTTATGATATATTTATTGCACTTTACAAAATTGAAATGCCACTATAAAATAATAAAAAATTAATGTAAATTGCAAGACAGAAATTAATGTGAACACTATAGCTAGCAGGGTTGGCCTGATTTAAATTAAGTAATTTTTTTATAAAAATCATTGATTTAAATCAAAAAAGTAAAAAATAAAGACGCCTAAAGAATAGTTAATGTATCTATGCTATATTTTTATGGATTTTTTTACGAATGTGGAATATAATTTTTTCACGACATTCGGAGAAAGAGAAAACACAATTTTCTTCTCTTGAAATAGTGAGAAAAGTAAATTTTCCCTCTCTAGAGAGGAAAGTAAGCAGTGTTACCACCAGTGTTATTTTACGATGAAATATTTTTAAAATTGTAAGTAAATTTATTATTTTATTGAAAATTCTTATTTTATAGTAATATAGCTACTGTAAACTATTATTTTACAATTATTATGTTTTATACTTTCTTTTTCTATAATTTCACGATTTTACAACTTAAAGATAATTTGGCATATTGGCTGCAGTGAAACATTTCGTTGTTTTTAAACGTCATTCTAACAAATGGCAGTTGTAACCTAACTTCTAGTTATGCGTTTCTTCTACATTTTCAATGTTTTTAAATATGTCGTGAAAAAAATGTTGTATCTAACACTAGAGGAAAGCTCTTTTCCCACTCTCGCTCGATTGCCTCACTCGCTTCGCTCGCCGAGGAAAATAACCACGCGGGAATAATAAAAACAAATTATATATTTAATTTAAGATACATACCTACCTACCTAACAAAGATCTTTTATTGTTAATAAGTTTTATCAGCCATATTTATGTTTATATGACTGTTTTACACATTTGTTGTTTATCAAGTAATAAAAATTATGACATTGTAAAATAAACAATAATTTGGAAGACCCATAACCGGAGACGAATCAATGGTTGTGAACCGGTTCGGAACCATTTGAAGCATTAATTGAAACTTAAGGTTATTTTTTGAATTTTTTTATAAACTTATTATACCCATTTGAGTGCAAAACTGGAACAAATTTTTTAAATTACTTACTTATTATTTTTAATAAATCATTGAACCGAAACTAAAACCGCTTTTTTGAACCGAACCTAAACCGTTATTTTGTGCGGATCTAATGTCTGGTTGTAAATGTACACAGTATACAGTATATACCTTAGTTTCAATCCCTTAATTAAAATAAATAATTATTGTAGATAAAATCAATATTGCAAATAGTAAAAAATATCATTTTTTAATATCAATATATAATATAATTTTTTCACGACATTCGGAGAAATGTGAATGTGAACAAAAATAAATGCATTGCAACTAATTAATTATATTTTTCAAAGATACAGGTAGGTACATTGAATAGGTAGGTCGTAGTCAAAGAATACAAATTAATTAATAATTAAAATATAATTATTCTGCTGTAATTTTTATCTATGATAATAAATAAATAGTTTTCGGGTTTTAGTTCTGTAGTACATATTAATTTATCTAATTTCAATGTTTCGGTAGACTGCACGTCTATCTTCGTAATAAATTTATTATTGACACTACAGTAAACATAATACAGGTAGTTAAAACGTTGAATTTAATAATACAGAACTAAAACCAGAAAACTATTTATTTATTAATAATGTGTAATGAGTTCTGGAAGTTTCTTTACTTCGGATTTTTATTCAAAGAGGTTTACAAAGTTATGAAAACTATGAATAGTTTCTAATCAATTTTAAATAATTCACATACGTTTCTATATTATATTTGGTTTTAATCTGTATCGTTAAAAATAATGTGTTTGGTTTCTTAATTTAACTGCACTGGCTTGATGCATTGAATGATTGTACATTGGTTCCTCTTTGTATAAAATCCGAATATAAGTAATAATTAAGTATATTATTATCTGATAATATTTACGAATATGAATTATGCACACCGCACACGTTTAGCACTGATGCTGATGCTATAAGTATCAATAAAAAAAGTTTTCTTATTTCAAAATCTTTTAATTATAAATTTCGACTTTTTGTCCATAGTCATTTAAATTATATTAATTATTATTCGAGCAAGATAATACGGTTATATATATTTTATGCCGCTTTTAGAATTCTCTTATTTGTGTGTATATATTATGTTGTATTTGATGATAAATAAACATTATTTATTGTTAATTATTTATAAATATACAATTTCAAAATTTGTAACGCAGACAGACCAGTGCAGCAGTGAGTTTATCGGACTACAGGCTTGTACTTCACTGACGTAAATTTTGTCGTTGATTTAGGTGCGTATAATAACTTGTCTTGTTAATATACCAAAAAAAAATTTAATTTAATTGTTCAAAATTCATCGTGTCAGAGATGACCCATCATAGAAATGAGTATTTGCCATTAGCCTTCATTTGATGGATGTAACTTGTATTACAGAATTTTTTTAAACTTCTTACTTTAAATATGTATTATATAGGTAACTACTAAAATTGTGCTTAATATAACAATATTTATATTTATAACCTAAATTTAATTAAAAGTGTTAAATAACTGCAATAAAACAATACAATAAATCATATGAATCCGTCGAACTCCCCAGTACGTCTGAGTTAGTAAAATAGCTTGCCCGAATAAGGATTAAAAATGTTAATGGTTAATATTTTATTAGATTTTTTTATAATTTAGAATAAAACGCTTCATCTTCAATAATCAACACATGAATATCCATAACATTAGTTCCAGTGTGTCCAGTCTTGATCAAATACCTTCCGTCTTGAAATTTCCGATAGAAGTTGTAAGAATCATTCCTGGCAACGTAATCAAGAGGGTCAATAGCTTGGCGTCTAGCCCGAGTGCAAAGTTGCGGGAATCCGAGCGCGCCAGCTGCATCGGTCGGCCCGTCCGCGCCATCCGTTCCACAGCTCAACAATGTAATATTCATGTGTGCGACACCTCGCGATCTTTCCAGTGCAGTGTTGACATCGATCGCAAACTGAAGAGCTAATTGCTGATTCCTCCCCCCTTTCCCCCCGCCAACAACTTTCACTGTCGGTTCACCGCCAGCTATCAAACACACCCGACTTGTGTTCAGCGAAATTACTTCATTGATAACTTCCTCCGGGATGTTTAAAACGGACTGCAAGTTTACCAGGCATTCGCGGAGGTCGTCTTTTGATGAAAGGCCTTTCATAACTTTTGCTACTTCGATCGCGATACGCGCGTACGAGCTGCTTATCACTGAAACATCACCGCTGACGGCTAAAGAGATAACCTTAGTTTCATACCCTCGTCGCACTGCCTCTTCCGAAGCTTTCCTCGCTGCCAGTTCGTTATTTCCAATCACGAAATTTGTCACATGAACGAAATTTCCATCCGCAGAGATACGGGGTTCAGTGTTGGGTTTAGATTCGGGTTTAGACGAAAGAATGGTCTGGATGGAGGTGGGTATTTGTTCGCTAAGGGCGTATTTTTCGATTATCTTCATGGCGGCATCAGCGGAGTCGGTGTTTGGAGTCGTAGGACCGCTGGCAATGCAGTCTAGAGGGTCGCCTATTATGTCGGATAGTATCAGTGCAACCACATTCGCTGGATAAGCCAGTTTGGCCAAGCCACCTCCTTTAACTTCTGACAAACGTTTTCGAACACAATTCAACTCGACTATGTCGGCTCCGCGGGTAGATAACAGTTTTATTAGTTGGCTTTTCTCCTTTAGTGTTACTGGTTGCTTTGGAAACGGAAGCAATGCAGATCCACCGCCAGATATTAAAACAATTAATAAATCTTCTGGTTTCAAGTTTTGAACAAGTTCGGCAATTTGTTTTGCGGCTGATTCGGCTGGCGTATCTGGTAGATTGTTTTCGGCGCCTTCTATAAATAGTAAGCGTTGATTCTCTTTCGCCGCCTGTTGAGCGGCTTGCGAACTAAGCGTACCGACTGGGATGCTTACGATCCCGCGCACTAGATGGCTACAGAGTATTGATTTCATGGCCAGAGACATAGCGAACACTGCTTTACCGAAGGCTACTACATAACAGTTCTTGTTTACTTTAAAACGTTTATCACAAATAATTAATTCATTTTCGTTTAATTTCACTGTGCTTCTAATTAATGTTTCAGGTTCTACAGCTGCCACTGATTTAAAAAATATTTTTAGTGCGTTTTCTTCTGTCTGATTCATTTTCACGTGATTTACACAACTTCGTTTTAATGATAAATTATTAAATAATAGCTTTCTAAAGCCAATCATTACTATCACTTAAATATTTAATAATGTGACCTTAAGTCAGTAGATAAGAACTGTTAATCTAACCTGGGTTTGATATTGTATAGATCACGGTACAAAAGAGTAGGGACACGACGTATGCATACCATTGTTGTCTGAGTTCCACTAAAGTGCCGTACTTCAGTAAAATTCACATAGATGGCTCTCATCAAGAATGTCTGACAGATCTGTCATTACTATGTTGACATAAAAAATATGTCATTTTAAACTGGTTCAAACTACAAATTGTACGTGCATTTCATTCAAAATAATAATCGCACACACAGCAGAAATATTTATTTCGATGACGCACAGTGATCTGTGGGCCGCCAAATCCAAGTTGGGTGAAATTGTTTTCACTAATTGTCTTCACTAATTATAATTCCCGGAAGTAACACTTTATAAACTAAATTTTATTATTTTTAAGATGATTTTACTCTGAAATGTCTAGAAAGGCCAGTGTTATTGGCATTTTTCCTGATTGCCTGCACTGGGAAATTGACATTTCCGATTGTCAATTGTGTGTTTCATATGTCACTTCCTAGGTGATGAGTACAAAAATAGTATTTTTAAGTCAATTACATTTATATTATACGTTTATAAACTACATTCAAAGGCGCATTAAACTACATAAATAATGAATTTTTATTACTTCCTTATTTTAAATGGAACACCCGTATATATTTTAAGATTTTGATTCTTACATAAAATTCTGAACACAACACAACCATCTATAATAAGCTACTTTTTCGTTGTAGATTTCTAAGTAAAATAATAATTAAAATATTACAGAATCAAATCGAATCCTAGTTAGCTATGAAATAAATGATTAAAAAAGATTTTATGATAGTAAAAATATATCAGTTTATTAATCGAAATAAATAATTTAATAAGAAATTGCAATTCAAATATATTATTTATAGAAAATTGTCAAAATGGCTTCCATTTTTTTGAATAAATAGTAAATCTCTTCGTATAATTTCGGTTTTTTATCATTTATTTCATAGCTAACTAGGAATTATTCGTTTTGTTTCTGTAATATTTTAATTATTATTTTACTTAGAAATCTACAACACTACAACGAAAAAGTAACTTATTATAAATGGTTGTATTCAGAATTTTATGTAGAATCAAATCTTAAAAACATTCCGGCTAAACAGGAAGTAAGTAATAAAAATTCATTATTTATGTAGTTTAATGCGCCTTTGAATATAGTTTGTAAACCTATAATATAAATGTAATTGACTTAAAAATACAATTTTTGGGGGGTGCGCCTGTTTCAGGAAACGCCCGGTATAAATTACAATTGAAAATCAAATTTAGGTATACTTATATAAAATATTTTACTTTTTTCAATATTAGGGCTAACTTATAATTTTTTATCATAATATTAATTTAGTATATTGGTTTTTTAAACTTTTTACATATTTCCACGTATTAAAAATATGCATTTTTGGAAATCAATTACCTACCTATGTATTTTTTTCATTTTTAAATATTTTTGTAATTCTAAAATTGAATTATAATTGCGACGCCCATGGTTTTAAACCAAGGCCATTGATGTTAGAGAGCTGCTGCCACCTACAGGAAATTTTAAGAACTGTGCTACCATTAGGAAGGAATCTGTTCTTCGAAAATACAGTTATTATGATGTTTTGTAGGTTTCTTTAGTAGAAAAAGTATTGTTTATTTTACAATTTTACAAACCAGACAATAGCTAACCATCAACTGTCTTTTAATTATCACATCAACTTATATAGCAAAACAATATTTAATTAATAAGTTTGTGTAGGCCTCCTAACTTACATTTAAATATTAACAGTAGCATACATTACAGTTATTTATTTTTTAATTTAACAACTCAATCACATAATTAGTATAAACTCAATGTTGTATAAGAGAAAGAATTTATAAAATAATAGATCTTCATTATTGGAAAATTATCATAGATTTGAATTTCTGTCATACTATTGTTTGTTTTTAAATTTTTTAATGAAGAATGCAAATTTGATTAAAAAAATTGTTATATGAGGTACTTACATCTAAAATTAAAATTTTTGAATTATTCATGCGCATTCCGAAAAAAGACCTTTAATATCCTAGGCATTTAAAGAAAAATAATTATGGCCTAGCCTAGAGCTATAAAATAAAAATATAAATATCCTTCATAGGTTATTGCTAGACAACAAAATTTGTAGGTATATAGTATAGTGTAATTTGTGTTTGTTTTTTATTCTATCCTGTTTGTGTTTAATTACACTTTTAATTATTATGCAAAATCACACAGATAATAAAATGGTAAGATATGTCAAAAAATAATCCTTAGTTTAATTACCTACATTCTGAAATAATGCTAAATGTCTTTTTTCTCAAGATCTAACAAAGTTATATGATGGACTAAGATCTCATATTGTGTATTTTTAACTTATAATAAGTTTTGTATTATTTACAACTTCCGTCTATAATGAATAGGTAGGTAGGTAGCAAAATAACATTATTTTTTCTATATAACAGATTTCAAGTAGATACCCGGTATACATAGATATACATAAATATTACTAAAATAAAAATAATTCTTACCGTTAAATTAAATTATAAATTACTATATTGTTTATACTTATAATTTGACGTTTATAACTACATATGACAAATGTACCAAAATTTTATTTTATTTTTAAATTGTTCAGGTCTTGTACATAATTGTTAGTGCACAGTCCATACGGAGTAGTAGGTACTTACCAGCACTTACCTAGTTCGATTGGAGACTGATTGCTAAAATAAAATCAGAGAAGAAAATAATAACTGTATTACGTGAACTTGACCGAATTCTAACCCGGATTGTCGGAATATTTTCGATCTAATCCCAACGTTGCCTAATTTGAAAATGGTGAAAGTTTTAATTAAATGAATCATAATGTACCTACCTCTCTTCTTTCTCATATTCTCATGAGAATATGCTTCATTGACGATATATGAAATTCATGAATGAATTTTTGTTTTTAAGCAACAAAAATATGTAACATATTTTATTTTAATGCAATGTGAGTAATACAAGCAAAAATTAAAGAACAACTATTTAAAATTTAGATTATATTGCAAATTCAATTATGTAATTTATGAAATGTAGGTAACAATTTAAAGACGCATGCGATGCTAGTGTTGTAACTTTATAACTTGTCATTAATTTGGGTAACTTCCTTGTAATGTACACAATAACAAAACGTATATCTAATAGGCTTATTATTTTGTTTTGTAAATATTAAAATGACTTTTATGATAAGTAATTTATTGGTTGTATATAATAAATTTATTACAACGTTTTCATTATAATAATAAAATATGGATTATTATCTTTGTATAAAATAGTTAAGGACATTCGACGATGTTTATGTCATTTTAAGGGGAAAATTATATTGTTGAAAAAGCCTAAAAAGAATTAAAATTTGATACTTTTGCACTTCGGTATTAAATTGCATTTGATTTTATTGTTTATATGCACTGTACTTTCATAGTTAATTATTTGAATTAAGACAGAAAAATACAATCTTATTAGATTTTACAAAATTCCTTTTTATCGTCACACACGTCAAGTAACAAAACACTTTTTTTAAATAGAGTAAACATGTCTCTATTGAGCTCCTGTCTCATTTTTTCAAATTTAATTCAATTATACTGTAAAAAATTGCATTTAATTTAAAATTATTTAAAAAAATCTGACGTGGCCATCACTAAACCTCTCGCCTTGACACTGTAATGATTCCCGGAAATTTCATCGCGGGAAAATTCATCGCGGAAAGTTCATCGCGGAAAGTTAATCGCAGGAAAATTCATCGCGGGGAAAATTCATCGCGAGGTAAATTAATCGCAGGAAAGTTCATCGCGGGAAAGTTCATCGCGGGGTAAATTCATCGCGAGGTAAATTCATCGCGGGCAAGTTCATCGCGGGAAAGTTCATCGCGGGGAAAATTCATCGCGAGGTAAATTAATCGCGGGAAAGTTAATCGCGGACAAGTTCATCGCGGAGAAAATTCATCGCGAGGTAAATTAATCGCGGGAAAGATCATCGCGAAATAAATTCATCGCGAGGTAACTTAATTACGTAAAAGTTCATCGCGATGATAATTAATCGCCAAAAAATGAATTTCAGACATATTCATGATCTGTAAATTCTTCTTTGCAGACAAATAAATCACAATGTTGCGTGTTATTAACAACAGTTGCATAAGCGCAGAAGTGCACATTTGAAAAGCACGATGGTTTTAGGGATTGTAGGTACGACAGTTTTTCTACAATATTTTTTGAATTTTTTAAAACTAGAAAATATTTCTGCCTAACATTTTTCTGAACTTAACCCCATCATACTCTAAGAGTATTTTTAACAATATTTTTTGCATTTTTTAAAACTAGAAAATATTCTTGCCTAACATTTTTCTGAACTTAACCCCATCATACTCGAAGAGTATTTTTAACAAGATTTTTTGAATTTTTTAAAACTAGAAAATATTCTTGTCTAACATCATACTCGAGAAGTATTTTTATCAAGGTTTTTTGAATTTTTCAAAACTAGAAAATATTCTTGCCTAACATTTTTCTGAACATAACCCCAACATACTCGAAGAGTAGGTATTTTTAACAAGATTTTTTGAATTTTTTAAAACTAGAAAATATTTTTGCCTAACATTTTTCTGAACTTAACTTACTCGAAGAGTAAATGCCCCACCACCGAAAACCATAGCGTATAAAAACCATAACCACACGTCCGAAAAACCACAGCGTATAAAAGTTCCCGCACCACAATGTCCAGCTACCCATATACCAATTTTCACACTTCGATTTGCACATTTGTACCCAAACTAATCAATACTAACAAAACCCTAATTGAGTCCAACAGATCTCCGTTTTTTAAAAATAAACTAATCAATACTAACAAAACCCTAATTGAGTCCAACAGAACTCCGTTTTTTTTAAATAAACTAATCAATACTAACAAAACCCTAATTGAGTTCAACAGAACTCCGTTTTTTTTGACATAAACTAATCAATACTAACAAAACCCTAATTGAGTCCAACAGAACTCCGTTTTTTTGACATAAACTAATCAATACTAACAAAACCCTAATTGAGTCCAACAGAACTCCGTTTTTTTGACATAAACTAATCAATACTAACAAAACCCTAATTGAGTCCAACAGAACTCCGTTTTTTTGACATAAACTAATCAATACTAACAAAACCCTAATTGAGTCCAACAGAACTCCGTTTTTTTGACATAAACTAATCAATACTAACAAAACCCTAATTGAGTTCAACAGAACTCCGTTTTTTGACATAAACTAATCAATACTAACAAAACCCTAATTGAGTCCAACAGAACTCCGTTTTTTTGACATAAACTAATCAATACTAACAAAACCCTAATTGAGTCTAACAGAACTTTGTTACACCAGTTGGGTATACCTGAGGCCTGAGGTATTAAATATATTCAAGTGTTATTGAGTTTCTATATCTTTCTTCGAAATTTGCAGTATTACACTTTTGTTTCTTAGCTATTGATGTTGTGAACGAATGGTAAATGACTTTTTAATCCTATTATAGAAATTGTAAGCCAAAGAACACCTGCAAACGTTAGAATTTTATGAACTTTCTTCAAGTGCAGTTTGTAAGGGAAAATATTAAATTTCATATTATAAAATAATTCGTGATCAATAAGGATTAACATAACACAACATACCATTCCACATTACTACAATAAATATATTCGCGATGAATTTTCTCCGCGATGAACTTTCTCGCGATTAATTTACCTTGCGATGAATTTTCCCCGCGATGAATTTTCCCCGCGATGAATTTTCCCCGCGATGAACATTCCCGCGATGAACTTTCTCGCGATTAATTTACCTCGCGATTAATTTTCCCCGCGATGAACTTTACCGCGATTAACTTGCCCGCGATGAATTTACCTCGCGATGAATTTACCCCGCGATGAACTTTACCGCGATGAACTTTCCTGCGATTAATTTACCTCGCGATGAATTTTCCCCGCGATGAATTTTCCTGCGATTAACTTTCCGCGATGAACTTTCCGCGATGAATTTTCCTGCGATGAATTGTCTGGACACGCACTGTAATATGTGAATTTGGATTTGGTTAGGCTACTTTTTGTAATTTTTGTTATAGTTCTTCAAGCAAAGTACCGATTCCTATTGGCATTGAAATCAAATTAGCTCTTTGTAGATAAATTTTTATTTTATTATTACCTTATATCCAGTTATAATAATAATAATGAATCGATGATACTTCTAGACTGAATACGTTTAATGGAAGGATGAAAACTTAATGGAATTCAGTCAGTTTTTAATTTATTATATTTCGGCTCCTATAGGTTATTCTAAGTTTCAACCCAGTTAATAATATATTTATATTTAAAAATGGTGTTACAAAAATTTCAGAAACTGTGCATACGTCTGTTCATCTATCACATTGACATTTCATTTTTGTTTTTAAATTTTGTTCCTATATTATGATTTACAAATCGTGGTAGGTAAAATTACAAATTTTTGAAAATTAATTTTCCTTTATTGGTAAGAGATATAGAAACGATGTTAAATAAATATTGTAAAAGATAATTTGTTCTTTCAAATGTCGAATGACAAATTGTAACTATCGCAGTATTTACTATATTTTTTGCAAAAAATGTTAAAATGCTTCAAGAAAATACCATTTCCGGTTGGCAGATTTTTACCAAAATCTTATCAGCTCTTCATTAACATATATAAATGTATATTGCAAAATATTAGAATTTTATGTTCAGTAGAATTTGAGATAATGAATCAGAACGAAAGACTATAGTAGGCGCACATACAGACTTCCATACATACACACACACAGACACACACACACACAGACACACAGACATCATCGTGAAAATAGTCAAAATAGGTTCTAAAGGTGCTAAAACGTGCTTATTGACAAAAATCTCGACATCGAATTTTTTCACGATCCCTATACCTCTCTAGGCGAGAGGTAATAAAAACTGGGTAAATTACTGTATATGTCAAATAATGGAATTTTGTAAAATGTATTAAGATTGTGATTTTACAATTCATATTAAATAGCTAATTAATAATCTAATGTGCAGTAAAAAGATAAAATTTAATAGAACTAATGCCGTTGTACAAATATATGAAATTTAAGTTCTTGTGAAGATTATTCAACAATTTAATTCGAGCGCATTTAACCATCGGTTTCCCTTTTAACTAGTGCATTTACCAAGGCCGTGGATATTCGACCGGAGGGTTTATAAATTGCCCAAGAAGTAATAACATCAAGTAATACCTACCTGTAATAATTAATACACAATTTTATATCTTATTTACATTTAAAAGAAATTAATGTGCCAAATATGACACCTCAGTTTCGACAATTTTTAAATTTGATTTTGTTAATAGTTTTTCTAATTAAGATGCAGAAGACGAGTGTCGTATGTATTTTGCTGAGTTAAACATGGAAATTACGACTATAACTAACTATACCAAATAAGTGTTATTGGTTAAAAAGCCAGTTGAATAATTTTAAAAAACTTACTTGTGAGTAATGCGGCACATTATTCACTGCAAACAATCGTAGAATGTATGTATTATTCAATAGTTGTGGATAAAATTTATTTTTAGACCGACGCTACCCAGTTACTAATATCAATAGGTGGATAACTGTTTATTACTGCACACTAGAGCTGGGAATGGGTCATGAATTTTGTGGGGTCGCTATGGGTCACGGCGTGGCGTGACCCGCGTGGACGTGAGTAGTTTTAAAATTTTGAATCGTGATTGGTCATGAGCGTGAGTGACATGTAATGTATCGTGACTCGTGAGTAATCGGGCGTGATTTAAATATTTCCGGGCGTAATACATAATTTGTAAAATGTCAACAGAAAACAACTAGCTTATTCAGCAATAGGTACTCGATAGCGAAATGCACAGACAGCTCTCTAATTGGTCAAAAAATTGGAGTTTAATTTGAACTTTTCACTACGATTTTGCAAAACTAAAGTAATTTTTTATTGTTCAATTACAACAAAATATTTTTACGTGACCCGAACGTGACCCGTCGTGCGTGATCGGGCGTGACTATAAAAATAAATTCGTAAGCGTGAGTGATCGTGAGTGAAACATAAAATATCGGGCGTGATTGAGCGTGATTTCCTTTTAGTTTCGTGAGTGTGCGTGATAGTGAACAAAAATTTCTGTTACACGCATCAACGACTTAGATTATTAGTTTCATACATTTTTGTAAGATTATACAGTTATTAATAATTATTAATTTACCTGTAATTATGTACAATTACATAAAACACAAAAAATGTTAAATAGGTAGGTACGTGGTTTACTAGAGGTCATATTCTGTGTTACTTCTTATAGTGAAAGTCTTCTTGTTACAGAAGTTCAAAAGGTTTTGTTATTTGATATCCGTATACTAAGCTAAAATTCAATGAAATGTAGCATAGAAAATAACAATAAAATTAATTGCAATTAAATACAAAACGAGTTTAATTTGAATTCGATTTGTATAGTAAGTAAAGCAGGTAGGTACTTTCAAAGACTGTACAAAAAGCGTATTGAATTTGTATTTACTTTATTTATGCGTTTTATTGAACTTGGCCCAATTTGTTCGTTCTGTGTAATATTGCAGCTTAGTTGTTTAGTAATCAATAAATTCCACTTAATTATGTTTTAACTTTTTGTCATTAAAAATATTTTAACTATAACTTTTCTCTTTTATACGAGTTTTCCTTTAAAACCACAATCCTTACAAGTTATTTACGTCGAAAGCAGCAACATTTCGACATTGTTTTACTTGAAAGTGTATTATTAGATTCACTATCTGCTGTTTTCATTTTTAATAAAATGTTTTACGATGCATATTAACCATAACGTTAACATCTTTTAAATTATTATAATTATTATTAAATACACTTTTACTTCTGCCAAAGTTATTGTAATTTATTATTAATTGTATGAAATATTTTTATATTTTTAACATGCTGCAAATATGTCACAAGCAGTCACAGGTAACTGGTTTTTGCAATAAATTTTATTAAGAGAAAAAATTCCAATTTAACCTAGTGAAATTAATATTTATGTGTTCCAAACTGGATTAATGCACTTTTGAAAATTTATTAGACAGTGTCAGCATCTGCATATTAAATCAAATGAATGGACCGTTTCTAATCTTCAATATTAATTTTAATTTTCGTTTTCATGTTTGGAAGCACATGAATTATAAATTTATAAAAATATCGCATCATACACTGGCAAAAAAATGAAACACTTTGAAATTCGTGAAATTTCGACCTTTTTCAAACAGCCATATTATAACTCGGCGTATTTTCAATCGATTTCGATGAATCTTTGTGGGCGAAAAACTTCGAAGTGTCTACTTTAAAGTCATGCCTGCGAATTTTAGCGCAGCCCCTTCCGCCTCCCTCCAGCACCCCGGTGAAAAATAATAAATTTAAATTTTAAAAATGTCCAACTTTGACGATGTGTATGGAGTTTTATTTTTTTTTGACTTGATCCATCAAAAGGGCACTAAAATTCACTCAATTCCCTGTGCAGGACTCAAAGAACGAAGTTCCTACGATGATTTGGAACAAAGTCATGAATTTTTTTTAAAAAAGGGCATTTTTTTGTTTTTTGCACATAACTCAGCGACTTTTCAACCAAATTAGACGATTCTTTCGGGGAAAAACCAAATTGTGGGTGTACTTTAAGGGGATAATCTCAGATTAGGATGATTTCTTTTCGTACCCTTTAAAACCAGAACAAAAAAATACGTTTTTTCGCAAAAAAACGTCTAACTTTGGCGATGTGTACCGAGTTGGAAAAAAATTGTCGACTCGATCCACAGAAAAGGCATTGAAACTTGTTCAATTACCAATTTTCACAAAAACTATAAACTTTAAATCATCAGGCTTGTGGTTAGGTACTATTTGGCTCTGGTGCATACTAGATTGCTAGCAGTCCCCTAGTTTGATCCCAGCAACCAACAATAATATACCACTGGGTCCGATTGATTGCATTCATCAACCATTCGGTAATTTGTTGAATGGTTACCCTACAATCAAAATAAAACAAAAACATCATAAACAAGTAGTTTCAAACGAAATCAGAATAATTGCGAAAAAATTAAATTATAGGTAGGTACAAAGTTTCAAAATTGTTTTTCTTTTTCAAAAGTTTACATATAGGTAATAGGTACCTAAATTCTGTATTGGCCAAACGCAAAAGCTATTAGCTATTTACATTTAACAGATTTATTAACAGGTAGAATTTAGTTAATAAATTCAAATATATTGGATATCATGGTTTGGGTTTTGATAACGTTTCAATCATGGTTATGATCATCTTCAGGTCAACTAAATATGACATTATGTATTTAGTTAAACACTCATATTTAGTTGACCTGAAGATGATCCATAACCTTGATCGAAACGTTTGTCAATAATTGTTTCCGTATTTACGTACTGAACAATAGAAATGAAAAAGTATTTAGCAACAAATTTGGATTTAAATATTCTAGTCATTAGTCAATAAATTCGATGAAGTCCAATGTACCTACTCGTTAGGTACCTTTAGCTTTAGCCCTGTTCGCACGAGGATTCTTTGAAGATTCTATCAAGATTCTGAATCCTGGAAAAGATTTTAAATCTTGAAAAAAATAAAGTCATGGTGTTGAAGCACTCAATAAATAATAAATTATTCTTCTTTTCCAAGACTGATTGAAAAGATTAAATTTAGTGGCACCAAAATTTAACAGAAAATTCTCACTAGAAAGAAGAAAACTTCTTCTTTTCCAGGATTCAGAATCTTGGTAGAATCTTCACAGAATCCTCATCGTGTGGACAGAGCTTCCACAACTTCAGGACAAAAAAATTCAAAGGTAGATAAGTACTACATGATGTCGGTAGCACTGATCACGAATAAAAAAATTTTAAAAATCTTTTTGATTTGTTATCTGCACATTTTGTAGTATCTGCTATTTACTTTTTACCCCGAAATTATGAAACAGCTCGTATAAATGTTTTGTAAAAATGGTCTTGATTTTTTTTTATACACAGATTTATTCGTCATTAAATTAATTAATACATAAAAGCAATTTTTTAAACCAATTTATTATTTTACGGGCCCACCTTAACAACTATTGGGTCGGGTCTGGCCCACCCGAATATTGTGAGCTTATTTTACTTTTTAGTGTTGTTTTCTACCATTTTTATTACTAAATGTTGTAGTCAGAGTAAAACAGAATAGAACTTTTCAGAGTACAGTATCATCCTCTGACCCTAAAATTATAAAAAATTCCACTAAATTCTGTCATCGTCACCTTCAACCCATCTGAATTTCTTTTGAAAGTAAGAGTGGGAACTCCCATGTAGGTCTCATACCAGCCGCAGACAAGAGCCGCATTCAACACGGCGCAGACTTACCGGTCACTCTAGTTACTTTCACGTCCACGTGCAGCGCGAGTCAGTGGCGGGCCGCGGGCCGCGTCAATTCAAACCGCGAGATGAATACGTGCGAGGGCCCTGGGTTCGCCTTTGTGATACGGGGTGTGCTACTTGCGCTGTGTGTTGCTCTGCTTGGATTTTGTGTTGCTGGTAAGTGGGTTGAATAATGAAAGTGAATTTGTTACTGTGAGAACGAAAGTTATTACTTAATGATATTGGATTTATTTAATTTTTAATTGATATTTTTTTTGTTATCGGAATTTTGTACCTATGAAACTCAATACTTGAAGAATTTGTTAAAAGAAAGAAAGTGAAAACAGGCATGAATTTTATTGATGACTGTTCATTTAAAATTGAAAGGATTCTACTTTTTAAACTATGTGGACGTGCAACTTTCCTGATACTACCTGACAGATAATTGAAACAAATCTCATTTAGATTATAGTATTAAAGATGAAATAATAGTTTATACAATAGTTTAATGAATATACAATTACTCACGAGAATAAAGCTTACTACTCGAGCTAGAGGCGAGTGCTGTTATTATTCGAGTGAGTACCTATATATGTAATTGAATTGTCGTATTCAGATCTACCCAATTATAACTTTATAAGTACAAGTTGCTAATTTAACCAACCAGCGCTCAACGTTCGTATTTGGAATTTACTGGAATCACTAGTTGGTTAATTTATTACTTATACTTATAATAGGACAGGTCTGACTGCATTTAGCTTTTTTAACTGCAATAAATTTAAAAATTAGCTGTCAGAAATCTTTTGTATGTACCTATCTTTATTATGGTTGAATTAAGCTAGATTCAGACCTACCCAATTATAAGTATAAGTGAGTAATTTAACTAATCAGCGTTCATCGTTTTCACTTTTCACTAATAATTGAAATTGGAACTTTGAGGAAGCGGTGGTTGGTTAATTTAGCACTTATAGTTACAATTGGATAGCTCTGATTCTACTCGTAGCTTTAGTCTTTTACATTAGGTACTTAGTACTGAAAAAAATGGTACCCACATTGAATATAGGTATTAACGAGGGTATTAATAATAATCAGAGACAAATATTAAGTTCATCTATATATAGGCATAGCAAACACAAGTATAATAGTAGCGGTAACAAAATCATCATTAAAAATTGTTTGAAACAACGTTCTCTTTATTAATATTTTTGGAGAAAGAATTTGCTGTGGGGAATTTTATTCTACACTTTCATTGATTTTCATGATACATAATATCATAATAATAGTGAACGGGGTTTAATATTGCTGAAAAAATCCAACAAACAACTCAAAAGTGATATTGGTATAATACAAATACCTAAATAGTTTTTTTTTGTACTTATACCTTTATTACGAACTGTGAAAGAAAGACCGGCTTCAAAAGAAATTTATTCTTGAATGAAAATAAAAACATGCATAATTTTAATTTCTATATGTACATCTTTTATAATCTAATAAAAATTTAAATATAGTACACTCGTAAATTCATAAAAATACAAAAAGTTTGTAGTTAGTTATTTCATGAAGCAAGCAAAATTCGTAATGTCAAATTTACTAATATAATTATTTCAATAAAATTTACGAAAATCACAATACGCAAAAAAATTTGCTGTCTAAAAGATTTGAAAATATGTAACATTCAAAATACAAAATAGCAGCGAATGCGTAGGATCGAGAGAGACAGCAAGATACCATCTTATTTCATAACGTGCAGACTTTTTTGTACAAAACGTTTACAGCCTAGCATTAGAACAAAAATATGAGTACCTAGGTGCAAAACTTTAAAGTTGCAAATAAAAATATCCTTAAAATCAAATTAGTTGAAGTTTGACTATTTTATTATGTTTGTTAATATTGTTCATTTACCGTTACATGTTTATTCATAGGAAGGAAGTATTTAAATTGCGAAATAATTAGTTAAATGTTACATTAAAAATAGGAATAAATTTTAAAACAAAAAAGGTATATTAATAATAATTAATGCATTATTTGGAATTTCAAAAGCAAAATATGCAAAACTGCAGTTTAGAAAGGTTGCGTAAATATATTATTAAACAATATAATATTTAAAGTTTTATTATTACCTAATCAAAAAAATTTATACCTAATACTTTACTTATTCAAATTAAACAATTCTCTATTCTCATTAGAAATTTCAATACTATTCAATATTTATGTAAATAAGTATTCTTTAGAATGAATAGGTTTGTTTATATTAAATTTTAATATGTTGCAAAAGTTTAACCAATCTTTTGTGGATAAGCTTTGGGATCGATAGGAATTTCGAAATTTAAAATAAATTTAAAAACAAATTATTCACTTTTATAGGATACTTAAAATTTGTCTAAACTAACCAAGGTAAACCGTGTAATTTTAAAATTGGTAAATAAATTCGACCTCCACATTAATGCCCGTGGTGCAATACTTAAGATCATCATAATTATCAATATCAGTGACATTTGAAGATACTTCCTTAAGAGCATTAAATACAAAATATAGACAAAGACAATTTAGTACATGTGACAAGTGATTGTGAAATGTGAAGTATAAATTATTATAGGTGATTGTCCTTGTAAATTGTAAAATTCTGCATGTTAAGGCAAAACCTTAGATTGTCAATTTAGCAATATGTTGGATAATATGTAGGTAATATTGTTACTCACTTCATTGCAAATATCAATTAGTTTATGAAACTAATGTTTAAAAGCTTTTCAAACAAAAACGACTGATTAGAAGATAAAGTATATTATTATTCGGTAATCGGTAACTTGGTAACCTGATTTTGCGTTGATAGAAATGTCTGCTACAAATAACACTCCTTTTCAAAATAGCTGGAAGCAACTCTGAATACTTCCTCATTAAAAAAGTATGTTCTTTGCTTTACACTTTTTTATATCATCTTCTATTTATTTATGTAGATTAAGATTATGTACTCTGTACTCATGTTTGAATGAATTTCCTAATTTAATATTAGAGCAATAAGTTGTAAAATGTTAATAAAAACTCTAGTGCAATTTGCAAATTTATTCAATAGAATTACTCGTAATATTCAAATTTCTACCACTCAGCACTCAGTTCTGTAAAAGAAGTATTGTAATAATGTTACAATTTCGATAGTGAGTTTTGAATGGATAAGCACGTTTTTGAGGTTCAATACGATTTTGACAGTTTCGCGATGATGTCTGTTTATATGTCAAGAAGTCAAGATGAATGGATGGATGTTGGAGGTACGATAACTTAAATACGAGTATACTAGTAATTGACAAATTTGAAATTTTGTGTATAACATTAAGACATTAGATTTGATTAGATTTTAGTGTTAATCGTGCAACCGGAAGTGGTAGTTTCTGAAAGATCTAAAATGATAAAAAAAAATAAAAAAAATAAAAAAAAGTTAAGCAAGAGGTCACGTGTTGACCACGTCAGATTCTTTAATTATTTATCGGATGATAGCATTTTTACCACATGTTGTGTGGGCCCCGATAATATTTTAATCGATTTTTAATTTTTCTTACCAACGAGTATTCGTATAGGTTTATTATGAAATGAAATGCGAAAATTTTAGGATATGATAACATACCTACTTTCGACATACTATCTTTTGTTAAAAATTAATTACTAGAGTTTGACTAATGAATTAAATAATCTTAAGTTTATCTACATAAGATTAAGAATATACCGAACTCAGTTGTTTAAATTTTATGTTGTTTCGGCTTATGTACAATTTTTTTAGTCCAGTTTTAGCAATTGAGTGACTTTGACATTGGAGATGTATTTTATTTATCACATAAATTGAATCTTGGATCGAATCAGTTGATTTATCTCAACTTTTTTATTTAAATTGTTGAAATCTACGAACAATTTTTGATCGTTTATGTGTAGGTACATATATTCTGCAAAACTGATCTATATTTTCATTCAATAAATTAAATCAAAATTACCGTGATTAAAACTAATTAGATACATATGAAGTGTAACTGTTGATATTTATGATTATGATATATTTTGTGTCATACGAGTACCTACCTTCAGTAACCTAATATTCATAGTAGTTCCTATTTAAAATTAAATATTATGTGATAAACTATTAACGATATCTAAGTTCGTTTCATTCTGAACTATATTTATAAAATATCTATTTATACAATATTTCTTACTGTAATTTGTGTTATTGTTTTTTTTTGCAGGAGTAAATGGCCAAGAAACAGCGAACAAAGAACCAAAAAATGTGCAAGATTTATACAACACGAGCTCTTGCATCGAGAAGCCATGGGTTTGTCCTCATCCACGAATAAAATTTTACTTGTACACCAGGTAGGTTGTCTTATCAATAATTGAGTTGCACAATAATGAAATGCACTTTTAGTTTGCAAAATGTGTGTGTTTATTCTACTAGTTCAAGTACATTTACGTCAAACACTTACCTACATACTAATCAAATAAGTTGCATTATCAGAAACCTAGTGGGTTGGTACTTCGTTTTCTGTTGTAGAGGCCTGTACAAAGCTAAATATTAATAGAAGGAATTAAAAATTCTAGGATTATTGTAACTTAATTATGCAAAGACATCAAGATTCTACTTTAATTGATTTTATTACTTTTTTACCGAAAGAACTGTTAAAACATATTCTTGTCTAGGATCATGAATATCTTATTGCAGTAACATTTATTTGCTCAGCTCGGACAAAAACTATTTTTCTGACATCCTCTAGACAAATTCCTCTAATAGTAAGTATTGTTATTTTGGTAATTATGTGACTTTATAAGAGTAATTTATTAGACATGAGCGAAGTGAGCCAATCGCTATGTGAGTTCTAGTTCTATACTTAATACTATTCTAAATGACTTATTATTGAACTATTTGACCGACTATGGTTCAAATTCACACAAAATATCTATTAGTATTTTAAAATATACAGGCTGATTCAAAACTTCGTGCATATATTTTAATGGCATACAGCACTCAACTTATATTATTTTTTAAATTCTTAAATTTAAAGGCAGTTTTCGCAAGGGTCATATTTTTGAACTACTGGATTGAGGATTGCATAACGAATATCTAATGAACTTGAATGGATTAAAATTTAATTTTGATTAATTTTGCAATGGCAAGAAATACTGGCAGATAAAAATTAAGTAATTTTTTTTATGAAATTTCATATACGAGTAAAACAGTTCCTAAAACTGTTAAATTAAAAAACCTGGCTATTAAAATTGCGAATTTTGAAAGTTCCGTGATCAGTAAGTTGAGTACCTACTCGTACTGTCATACTATAATATAACATAAAAATATATGAATGAAGATGTGAATCATTCTGTATATATACCGGTTAGAGGTGGGAAAACGATAAATTATCGTATAGGAAACTATCGATAGTTCGATAGTGGCAAGAACAAACAAACGATATATCGATACTATATATTATACGATAGTTTGAGTTAAACGATAGTTATTGTTATTGATAGTTGTTTCTTATATAATATTTTTTGTTTATCGATAGTTTTTATCACCCATCATTGACACGTAATATAAAAAAACACTAAAAAGTGTGAAAATTATACTTTTATAAACAAAACACGTTTTAAATATCTATAAACTAGCAGTTAAAAAAATATTATTGTGTAGGTAATGTCTGCCTTAATTTTAATTTCAATGCTCTTCAGTTTTATATCGTTGAAAAGAGAAAACAAATCTCTATTAAGACGGGTCGTCATAGCCAACTATGAGCTCCATATGAAAATTAGAATTTCTCAAAATCTGTAGGAGGTAAGAAAATTTGTGAACTGCTGTGAATACCTCGTTGAAAACTGCCTAACGTGCAAATTAGAAACTTGTACTAATTCAAACAAAAAAGTTATAGGTGAAAAACCAAATTTGCAAAATTTACATTTTTGGGTATATCTAGTCACCTATGCATTTTTGTGGGAAAACAAAAACATTTCTAAATTGGCCCCCTAAAGAGGCAACTTTTGTCTAATTTAACCAACTTTTTTTCCCCACCTGTAATACCGATGACGCGATGTCCCAATTTGGGTACAATACGTGATAGAGATTATGTATATGTATGTACCTATGAAAACTTATCAAATTTATAATGATAGTCGTATATTATTTTAGTAATTCTAAAGTTTAATTTTTGTTATCAGGATTTATATTAACAGGACTAATTTCTGAACCTTGACTAGGACTTAGGAATACTCGTATATATTGGAGAGTATAAGAATTAAATTTAATTAGGTTTTGACAGCTATACTATTTTTGGATTGTTTTATTATGTTTTTCAGCTACAGTATGGTAGTACTTACTTTTATTCTTACAAAAAACTTTTTTATAATAAATTTGGTAATATGCTACCTTGACTTTAGTTAATGTACCTACAATAATTATTCAGCACTTATTCAGTAATTACTTTCAAATATTATTTAACTATGTTAATGTCATATAAGAGAAACGATGTTTTGGCATTGAATAACATCACATGAAGTCAAAGTTGAATAGGTACTCATTCACAGCATTTGCATTTCAATAAAACATAATTAAATTCTATAAATTTTTACTTTTAAATGTCAAATAATCTTCATAAATTTATAATAAATATCAAAACAGTTTCACTAGTATCTGTGAAAGTGAAGTTATCTGTGCCATCTGGACTTACATGGGTTTATAGAATTATTTAAGTTGATCAGTGACTTTCTATATTTGTATCAAGAGTCAACAATCATTACTTGCACGAATAAACTGCCGTGTAGCATATGTGTATTTGGGTTTGTTTACTTTCTGTAGACGACTTTAAATACATACAATTGATATAATTACTAAGTTTCGATTTCTTTCTTTATAATGTTCGCTGTATGAATGAAAATGTATTCATATCATGTAGCAATAAATGAACGTCAAATATTATGCAATTCAGTTCGTGTTAAAATACACGTATTAAATATAGTCACAATGAAATCGAAAATAAATAAAATAAATACCGCATATAAATTTCTGTATTAATAGTCCAGTCAAATTAGGTTTTTTAGTGGAAAAAATTAGTAGAAAGCTGGATTTTGGTGTACACCTTCCCAATACCTTTATCAACAACATACTAAAAGTCTCAATCAATTGGACGGGAGCTTCATCCGCCAGTTTGAAAAAATGGCCGCCTTCTATTGTTTTTAATTTTTATCTCGTAAATGATTAATATTACGAAAAAACAGTTAGTAACAAATTGTAGAGCACAAAATTTGCTATAAAATGGTATACATGTTTTTTTTATGAAAGTGGTACAGTTTTCGAGAAAATCGTGAAAATGTAATTTGAAAAAAACGATAAATTTTGATCAAGTAGTAGTTTATGTCTCATCATACGAAAACGGTTGTAATTTTTTTATGAATAAAAATATGGATTTCCGGTTTGCAGAATCCAATTTCCTGAATACTCTTCTATGAGTAAAATTATTTTCAAATTTTTTGACGCACGTGTTTAGTCACAATTTAAGGATATTCTTACAAAAGTTTAACAAAAAATTTGTTTTTTACTTTACATTTTGGTGTTTCATTTACCGTGACTTCTAATTGGATAAAGTTATTGACATCGGGATTTCGGCATACGATTCTCTATAAAATTAGTCAAAAGATGATATGAGTTTTAAATGTTTGTAGGTTTTAGTTAGGTCGAAATTTTAAGACTATTTTCTAAGAAAAAATCCATATTTTTATTCATAAAAAAATTACAGCCGTTTTCGTATGATGAGACATAAACTACTACTTGATCAAAATTTATCGTTTTTTTCAAATTACATTTTCACGATTTTCTCGAAAACTGTACCACTTTCATAAAAAAATATGTATATCATTTTACAGCAAATTTTGTGCTCTACAATTTGTTACTAACTGTTTTTTCGTAATATTAATCATTTACGAGATAAAAATTAAAAACAATAGACGGCGGTCATTTTTTCAAAATGGCGAACGAAGCTCCAGTCCAATCGATTGAGACTTTTAGTATGTTGTTGATAAAGGTATTGGGAAGGTGTATACCAAAATCCAGCTTTCTACTAATTTTTTCCACAAAACGACAAAATATGATCTAATTTGACTGGACTATAAGGAAAAAATTTAATTTTATTAAATACTGGAGAAATTCAATGCTTTTTATAAATGACAAGCACTCTAGAAATTTTATAATCAACACATGAACAATTTGAACATTAAGAGCCTATTGCATGGCAATAATACGCATTGAAAAACGAGTAATTTTTGTGAGGATCTCAATCTAATACTGTTATACGTATGATGTTGAATTTTTGTATGTAGATTAAGGAAGAATACTAAAAGCGCGGAATCTTCAAAATCTTTAATTAATGTAATATTAGTTTGGCTTTAATAATTATTCGAAATTCGGCGAAAATTGTACAAGTTTAGATATAATTTATGGCAAATCTGTTGATAAAATTAATGTTTTATTGTTTTTCCGCCCTTTTTACATCTATGTTCTACTCATTTAATCTTTAAACTCAATGATAACTTTTATAGTTCATTCATGAGATCCTCACGAAATTCTAGTGTTTAATATCTTTTTATCTCTAATTGTTGTCGGAACAATATATAGTTTGAATTTTTCAATTGAACAATGCTTTGTCGTTACTAATGTAAAATTTCAGATTTTTATTTTGAGCAATATAGCCAGAATCGTGAATTCTGATTATTATTGCACTCAAGAAGCATAGCCCCTTATCAAAATTTAATATTATTAGTTTTGACCGAGTTTTGACTATGTGAACTTAATTTCAAATAAGCAATCATAAAATTTCTTTTGTTATAACTAACCAAAAGCATTTGCATATTGTATATTAAAATGATATAACTTTATATGCCGGTATTTAATTAAATGCCTAGACTCTTCATGAAAAAACCTATTGTTTTGATATTTATTATAAATTTATGAAGATTATTTGGCATTTGCAATAAATCTATTCAACTTTGACCTCAAATGATGTTATTCAATGTCGAAACGTCGTTTTTCTTATATTGACATTAACATAATTTCCAAACTAAATTAAGTTCAATTCAATCAGAGTTTATATGAAAACAAAGTATCTACCTATGTGGGATTTGAGAAGAATATTGGCTTTTTTATTTATTTCAGTTTATTTTTCATATATTTAGAAAAAATATTTAACCGCTTAGATAAGATCTTTTTTCGCTCAAGAATCTAATCCATTTGCATAGCAGGAATTAAAACAAAAGTCAAATTTAAACTCCTAAATAATCCAGAAGTTACTAGAATTTTCTTCTTCGTTAAGTTTTAATTATTTTAGCGTATTAAATTTCGCAAACTGGAATTCATATTTTATGATGAAGAACAAAAAATGTCAAATAATAGGTATTTATCTGAGTTTCAATATTACGTTTTTACAGTAAACAACTCGAATTTTAGAGGGGACAACCTAAGAAAATGCGCCGGTGTCGAAATTTTGTCATTCATTTAAATATTTAAAATTTGTATAATAATAATAATAAATAAATTTGTTTTATTGAGGTTGGCCCGTATCAGTGATACGGTGGATATAGCGGTTCCTACGCCGCTGTATTGTATAATAAAATTATATGAGATATGGCATTATATGCCGGTATTTCATGAAATATTTAGGCTTTTTATGGAATGACGTATTTCACAATCAGACTGCGGCCGACATATACAGACTGGTTTTGAAGTTAATATAATAAATTTAAGGGTAAGTAGTATGACATGTTGTGTAGATTACGAAACAGAAAGAATTTTTTAAAAATTCAACAAATTTTTTGTAGTACTGCGCTGGATTCGTCTTCCTATTAAACACAAACAATAGAAATAGGTAATCAACATCTTAAATTACATAATACTAGTAAAATAAACAGACAAAATTTAATTATTTTTAATGAAACAATAATTACTTCACCCAGTGGCAGTGGCAACGAAAAATTTTTGACTGGGAAACATGGAAATTAATTTTGCGATTTAAAAAAATTATTTCTGTTACCTACGTAATTTACACATGTCACTTATCCTTAAATTTATGACATTTCAAAACCATCCTGTATACCGGATTCTTAGACTTCTGTTCACTTTCTTGGTTTAAAATATAAAGTAAACACAAACCATTAAATAAGTATACAAATAAATCTTATGGGATGTGAGCTTCCATAAATTTAAATTATAAATAAATAACTAAGTAAGTAAACTTTTATCTTATATAGTATTAAAAAAATAATTTAAAATTTCGAAAGGGCAAAAATGCAAAAGACTCTTTTTCAGAAACTTCCATTAAATCGCTGTAATTTGGATCAAAACGTTCAGTTTTATTTATCTAATATCATAATATCGTGTTTAACAAATCAAAAGCAATTATTGCATTAAATAAGAACAGTATTGTTCATTCTTATTTCCGTGTAACATTTATATGGTATGTTCGATAAAAAAATCTACAACTTAACTCTCCAGTAACATGACAAGTCAACCAAATAAAACAAGTTATAAGTGAATGCAACACGCAAAATGTCATCAGACAATAAAAGCATCATTAGTAGAAACTCTCTTCGAAAATGAAAGTAATAATAACAAATAACAAGGCAATGACTTTATTGCATTAGAAGACAATATGCTTTACATACCATAATCAACACATAATATTCTCCATTTGTTGACCATATCACGCGTGATTTCCTTCTTGTGCATGTGTGGGTTAATAGCAGCGTCGTAACCAGAAAGTGAAACCAGTAACACAGATAAAAATAACCCGGTATTAAGAAATGGTATCTCTACATGAACATGAGCAATGAAATGACACAGGAAGTTGAAAATTGTTGTTGTGGATATCACCCTGCCGAAATCATAAAAAGTATTTTGTGAGAAAAGAAAAACCCGGAGAAAGCGAAAAACGGAAACTTGTACGTGCTGTTTATTAAGTAATTAATGATGTTTTACTTGCTCTCTACTGGAGTATGATTATTAAGTGGATAGTAAAATATTACAAATATCACACAATTACTGATCACAATATTAGGTTATTGCAATTAAACTGTTTTTAGTAATGAAGTTATTAAAATAACATTAATAATAATTACTATTTTTTGTTGGAATTAAATGTATGCACAGTAACAGTTTTTTTTAAATTAAATATATTATAATTAGATAACACCTAATTACTATTAAATACCTATCAATATAATAATTATTAATTAATTATAATGAAGTTATCATTATATAATATCATTATGATTTAAATTGCATTATATTTTATGATTTTATAATTTTCTATACTTATAGCAGGAATAGGAACTGCCATAGAAAATAAATAATTTATTACTGTAGTCATTTATTTAGTAATATGTAATATGCAATTCCTACTTCCGATTCAATTAATAAGTATCAAGTAGTATTGAATATAGAGAACGGTTGATTAATAATATCAATGAAATGCTACTTCGAATTTATTTTAAAATGTGTTTTACTAATAAAAAATATCAAAAATAAAAGCGTAATTAAAATTATAAATTTAAGGTGATTTTACGTAGTTGAGGTTTTAAGGTTTGCTTAAACTAAAATAAAAATCCGATGTGGCCAGCACACAACCTCCCGCCATATCCAGACTTATAAATATAAAAAATGTATTCGTACAGTCCGGTGCCCATTTAAAATATACAAATAAAAATCTAAAATATTCATATACAGAAATTAGTATCACCTGAATCAAAAGATTCATTCATAGGAAAACTCTGCTGTGTTGAAGCCATCATCCGTTCAATAACTACATTTAATATCTTACTTATGACCTATATGGCGTTAGTGCCTACATGTCACCCATCTCACCTGTCAATATTTTTTACGCAGAAACAAAAATCAACCGATCATGTATTACAAGATTTCAACGTTTTATTTAATACATTTATTTTTAAAATTTTATTACAGTTTTTTAATGCTACCATTCCTCTTATTCTTATTACAAATAAATATCATATTTATCCAAATTTATAGAAATTTTTGACAATTAATCTTTTAAATCTACAAAAAATATCACTTCCGGTGAAAATATTTGTACCAAAATCTAATGAGCGCTTCCAATTTATATACAAATGTAAAATACCAAATATCAATATTTGTGCTCATCCACTAAAAACTCACTACCTACCCTATTTTTAGCATGATTCCAATATCTTCCTTTACAGGTATGGCGGAAGGTGAAAATAATAATAATAATTGAATTATTGTTCTTCCTTTAATTATGGAAATTGAGAAACCAACCAAATTATTAATAAATAATTATTTATAAATATTGTTAGGTAGTTTGAAGTGAAGAGTCGGTTCAGCTGCGCGAACGGATGGAGCTTATTTTTGTGTACAACACATATTACACAATTTGAACTAGTACCGGTTGCTATATTGCATTTCACACCATAACAATGTAGGTAAGTAGACACTGTATAAGTAACGACAACGACAAACAAAACACTGAACACAGTACAAGGGATGCAAGTAGTATCAGTATGTGAAAATTCCTGACTGATATATCTGAGATAAAGAGTAAAGAAGTTTTCGCTTTCTTTCATTAAGACCAAAATTAGTAGTTCCTGCGACCAACTCTTCATTTCAATAGTATACTATAACAAGTATTAGGTTAATTTTCAGAAAGCGTTAAAGCGCAATGAGACTTATAAAATAGGTACATAATAAGCAAGATAAATGTCAGAGAAATTTACTTACCATTATTCTCGGTACCTATCTCGGTAAATATCTGAGACAAAAAATAAATTGCGAATTGTTTATGGTAGATACTTTAGTAGATGTTAGAAACTATGTGTTAATACTACTCCTTTTGTTAAGAGAAAGGTGATATTGTATAAGGTTCAATGCAACATTAACATGTATTTTTAATTTATAATAGAAACAGTGAAACTTGAAGGCCACTAGAACCTATAAAGGGATGAGTTTGCAAACAAAGTTCCTATTGCAGTTCTGTTCGTATTTGGAACTTTTCTTTCCTATTTTACTACTTACACCTTTTGAAACATTATTTAATAATTAATTACCAGGTAAACTCAATAATGCGGTTAGTAATAGGTAGGTACTTGTGTTTTCCAGATAAGCCCGTAGTAAATTTTAGAGTAAAATTTGTTATTCTGCATATTTATTTTGCTTCTTTTCTTTATTATTCTTGTACTAAGTTACTTTTGAAGTGTGAGCTAGCGAACCTGGCGGCTTAGTAGTCTTTTGGTAATAAATTAGTAAAATATTAATCTATTTGTCTAATTTTGTATTACTTTTTTAGTCAGATGTGTAATTAGTTTGACAATAAATACTTATGTATCAAGGCTGTAAAGTGATCTTTTTTGGCTGAATCTGAAGTTTGCAGTCAGCAATTTAGGTGAAGCTAAAATACACTGCACACACTATTTTTATGTGGCTATCACATATTTTTTTATAAATTTATGTACAAAATTTTATGTAATTTTTTATATATTTTAGGCTAGTTGAAGGTAATTACTTCTAATTATATATTAATTAACCAATTAACATTTTATATTTAAAGAAACGAGCAATACAATAACGGCCGTAAAGTTCATCTTGGTGCAGTCAGTGCGACGACATTTGAAAGTGGCAACGGAGAGATTTTTTATGCAACTAGGACTACATTTTTTTAAGACGCGCAAGTGAGATTTAATTGCAATATGTTTTTTTTTACAATTTAACGACAATCACACACTGCTGACCCTGAGATTTGAACCATGCGGAACTCCGGGTTCATACGTCATCATACAGACAGCTGTTCCTTGCCTATTGCAGCAGTGACAAGTGAAGTATCTGTATCTCTTTTTCAGGCGCACAGCAGACAACCCAGAGGTCCTGGACGTCCTCTCCAGAGACTCCCTCTTCGCCTCGCAGTTCAACCGCGCGCACCCGACGAAGATCCTGGTGCACGGCTTCGGGGGAAGCCGTCTCTGGTCCCCCAGCACTGACTTCCGCGCTGCTTACTTCACCAGGGGAAACTACAACGTCATCGTCGTGGACTACACGTCGCTAGCCAAGGAACCGTGCTTGAGTCAGATGCACTGGGCGCCCAGGTTCTGTGCCAGGTAGGGGAAATGAGAATGGATTGGTTTTTAAAACAAACACGGGTTAACGTACATTTTAATCGTCGTTTAAGGCGCTGCACTTGTTGACTGCAATACTGCTGCAATAAAATAAGAATTTACGATTTTGGCTATATTGCTCAAATTAAATATCTGAAATTAAATTAAAAATTGGTTAAATTGTCATTTTGGGTGTAAATATTAAATTAATACAGTAAATAATACATACCTATTTATTAATGTTAAACACAAATTTAGTAAATATTTAAAGTTTCCATTATAAAAAGACTTCAAAAATAGAGCGGCGGTGTCATTGCGATTTTCTTACCGAATATGCACTCGTCCAGGCAATTTTTTATCCTGCATTCCAAAAACTTATTTAGCTCTCGTGTACACTACTCGAGCTAATTGAGACGTTGTTGCCAAGCACTCAAAAAAATTTCCGGAAAGAATTAATGCACATGTGATATTATAAGTTATAAATTTTATTTATTAAAAAAATCTAGCAATTCACCGACTGTCGCAAGATAAAATATATATATAAATTAGTTAATGATTTTGCAAGCTCAAAATTCTATCAGGAATAAAAATTTTAAAGTTATGTCCAGAATAAACCAAAATTAAATAAATATATTTTTTTAAATGTAACCAACAAAACTTTTGGCGTTTTTTTTACTTCCTTGTACGAAGTAAGGAAGTATTGTAATCGCGAAAAATTTCGGTTCTCAGATTTTGACGGAAATATCCGTTTTGACCTTTTCTGAATCCATTATGACTAGTTTCTTCGTGACGTCTGTACGTACGTGCGTATGTGTGTCGCATAACTCAAATACGGTTAGACGTAGAAAGTTGAAATTTTGTATTTAGGACTGTTGTAGCATCTAGTTGTGCACCTCCTATTTTTGGTCTCAGTCTACAAACCGGAAGTAGTACTTTTTTAAAATATTTCGTAAAATATTTAATTTAAGACAATTTTTAAAATTTTAAATGAAAGATTATGTGATTATTACCTACAATCGGTATTTTATAAATATTTTTGTATCTGCTATCATTTAAAAATAATTAAAGTATATATGTATAATTTAGTATTTCAGTATCTTGTAGTCCATGATCGATTAACATTTGTTACTACGTAAAATTTAAATGATTATGACATGACAGTGACAATAGTAAAATATGCTTTATATCTTCTGCAGTTTAAATAAAATGACTAAAATATATTTGTGAGTATACTAGTATAATAAGTTAAAAGAATTTTTTATATTATTCTACATTTTAGTTATTAAGAAAAGTATGAACAAACAAGGCGTACAAGGAAGTCATGTGGTGTCCACGTCAGATTTTTTTCACCTGTAACCAAATTCTACGTTAAAACTGTGGTTCTTCAGCACATAAATCAGTGCAGCATCAACTTCAAATTGTGTTTCGCTGAAAAATCAACGTATCAACTTGAAAGTTCGTGTTCCTTAAGCCCTGTTCGCACGGGGATTCTTTAAAGATTCTACGGAGATTTAGAATCCTCGAAAAGAAGAAGTTTTTTCTTTCTAGTGAGAATTACCTGTAAAATTGCGGTGTCGCTAAATTGAATCTTCAATGAGTCTTGGAAAAGAAGAATTTATAATTTATTTATTGTTTCAAAATCACGTAATTATCAATAGAAAGGAAAAAATTTCATCTTTTCCAGGATTCTGAATCTCCGGCGAATCTTCAAAGAATCCCCGTGCGAACAGGGCTTTACACGAACGCCATTGAAAAATTGGAAATATTATATAGGTATTATATTATGTAATTGCGAAATTTTTCATCCAAATACCTTTTTCGAATGGGCCCAGGGGGCAGAGGGTGTTGATCTTTTAACAGGTTTGAGACGTTATATAGAGGAATAGTTGAGCTTTCAGGTGGAGAAAGTTTCATGCAGAACTGATTAAAATTGTTAAAGTTGTAGCGGTTTGATTATTGTCAAATTTTGGTCTCGTGCAGGATGGCTCTATTTATCTTTAACCGTTTTACTAAGAAAAGTAAGATAACATTATTTTCATACAGGTGTATAGCACAACTAGTAGATTACCTCAGCACCCATCCTCGAGGTGTAAAGGCAGACGATCTTCACTTCCTGGGATACAGCGTGGGAGCTCACATATCCGGTCTGGTCGCTAACTATTTGGATAAAGACGTGCATGGTAAAATTGGAAGAATTACAGGTAATACCGGAGAATCACTCTTGTATATACATCAGTACAAGTGTTTACTTACTTTCATTTCAACAAAAGTGAATGTTTTTACTTTAACATTGTAAACAACTTTCTTTTGTTCCTTTTAAATAAGAACACAATTGACTTGCAACCAATAATACATGCTAGAATTACGGTTGCGTTTTGAACACGATATAAAATAATAAAATTTTGTGCAGTGAATTTATTGCAGAATAATTGTAAAACTAGTATTTTATATAAAGAAACATGTTTACCTACATAATAACATTGCAATTTTCTGCAAAATCTGTTGAAATCTCAATTAGCCTACATTAGTAACATTACTTGATCACCAACTATGCAAGTTATACAAATTTCTGTGATAATATTGTATATTACAATAATACAAATTATTTCACTTAAAAACTAAACACACAATACAGGGTGATTCACAACTTCATGCATATATTTTTATGGTATATAGTACTCAACTTACTGATCATTTAGCACAAATAATTTTTGAAAAATACGTAAATTTAAGGGCAGTTTTCGCAAGAAGCACATTTTTTCAACCTCTGGATTGTTGATTGTATAATGCAGTTGCGGATCCAAGCAGAGAATTTTGCTCTTTAAAAGATTAAGAAATCGTTGCCTGACAAATTAAAGATAATAAATCAATTTCCCAATTTTCATTTCATTTATTTCTTAAATTTATTATTTATTTTAATTTCTACTCGTGAAAGAAGGTACAATTATGTAATTTCCCCTCTATGAAAAAACTTAACTTTTAATGAAACAGCGGCTGACCTTGAACCAAAATAATTATTCGCCTACGGCGCTATTTTTTCTTCATCTTAAAAAATTATCATCTCGGTACTAGTTTTTATAGGACTTCGACCCTTCCCCCCCCCTTGGAAATTTTCTGAATCCGGCACTGGAATAATGGATATTATTTGATTCACTATAATTGAAACTATGATTGAAAAAAATAGATTTTAATTAATTATTGTGCAATGGAAAAATTAATCAATTTATGAAATTCCTATCGAAAACAGTGACCCAAAAACCTGGAAACTAAAATTGCGAATTTTGTAAAACACCCTCACACGGTAAATATTATATCGATACTGAAAACTCTTATTATGTAAGTCTGTCACAATCATGTTGGGTTGAAAGATATGTATGCAAGATGAATTTGATAAATTCCTTTGGTAATTTCGCAGAACCATGCTTTGTTAACAATATATGAGATTTAAAGCGAATTTACTTCTAAATAAATAAGCTTTATAATAGTGTCGGGCGTACAGCATTTTAATTACAATTTAGATAATTAATTATAAAAATGGATCATTTTCAGCGTTAGATCCAACAATAGTATTCTACGCTGGAACAAACAATTCTCGAGATTTGGATCCGAGTGATGCACACTTTGTTGATGTTCTTCATACTGGAGCTGGAATTCTTGGACAATGGGGGCCTAGTGGTCACGCGGATTTTTATGTCAATGGAGGAACTAGCCAGCCTGGATGTGCTAGAGACACCATCTTCCGTAAGAATTATAAAAATTGTTTTTGTTTTACTTATTTACCGTTGATCATTTATTAATGAGTATAATTAATGCAAAAAAACATCCCTATTAATGCATGATTTTATTAATCAACGATTTTTACGTTGAGTTCAACACTCGTAATATAAGTGCTAAGTTGTAGAAAAATGATAAACAGAATTAAACGAAATAATTTTGACAGTTCTAACTAAATAATATTCACGTATCATTGTGATCAGCAGTATCAAACATTAGGTACTCACCTAACATATTTGTGAAAAAAATTAGATTTTCTCCAAATTAATTAGGTAGGTAATGAACAACGGAAAAATACTGTACCTAACTAAAGATAAGGTACATGTAGGAGAGACTTAACTCATGTGTTAATAGGCGATTAATAATGTCAACAATTAAATGAAATGTTTTAATCATTAATCGGCCTCATTAATTCACTATATAGTTAAATAACTATTGAAATACAGTACTTTTCATTTTATTTTATTTATAATTGTTTGTAAACATAACTAACATGAAGTAAAATTTTTGAAAAGAAGAAAAAAAATAGATATACGTATTTTGCTGAGTTGAGAACAACTTGGCTTAAATTCGTCAACATGTTTTCTGTTTTATATTCGATCTTAACATATTTTTACTGCTTATAATACAAACGAGAATACAAATTAATAACTAGCTATGTATGTACCTAATTCAATTTTGGTAGTTTTTTAAATTTCCGTAAGAATAATATTTTCTGTTTTGTATTTCAGAGACACTTTCCTGTGACCATACTAGAGTATCTCCATTGTTTATTGAATCCATTAACAGCAAAAATGGTTTCTGGGCGTACCCTTGCTCAACCCTAATTTCATACATGGTAGGAGTTTGCAGTCCAAAAGACAGTGAATACGTTCTTATGGGAGAACATGTAAACCAGAAGTAAGTAAAATAATAATATTTAAACAGAAAAAAAAATCAATTCCACTTCCATATAATCTTTCGCTAATGTTACTTATTATTAAACACATAAATTAAAAACAACAACAACAATCTAAAATAATTGTCACTGAGACATGTAAATATTTTATGGAGGTTTCCAAGCCTACGGCTTTTAAAGAAATATTTATTGGATATAAATTTTCAGCATATATAAGTTATAGGAAAGTGATAATAATTGGTTATTTTTATAGATCTATTACCTTTTTATCGAAATGAAAATGTAACACTTTTTAAACGTGCATTAAAATGCGGCATGTGTGACGCAAACGACACTGAGACCAAATCGTGAGTAGATTTGTTCGTGTAAGTTAGTTTTTTGTCGTTTTGACTACGGAATGGACAACGGACCTATGTTGAAATAATGAAAGACCTACGTATTGTATTCGGTCCTTATCTCAGTGTCGAAGATATCACACCGTCACACTCGGTATCGTTTTTCGCGGAACCTATATTTTTAAACTGAATGAATTTTTTTCTGACTTATTAGCAACTTTTTGACAAAAAGAAAAAATACGGGTTTAATATTTGAAGGTACAGATTAACATATAAAAAACCAAAAAATCGTGGAAATCCCATTCGTGAATTAATCCTTATCTTATACCTACGCTCTTGTTAATTAAAATTTATATTACATAAATTATGAAACATTCCTTTGTTATATATTTGTTTTAAATTTTCTTATAATCTTATATTGTGTATTAGGGCAAGGGGCGTCTATTACGTAGCAACCAATCCGAAGCCTCCGTTTGCGCAAGGTCCACCGGAGAAATTTCGCAATATAATTCAGCAAAGACGACGACGTACTAAACGAAACTTAAATGTATTTAGAATTAGATAATATTTAATAAGTCAAATTTAAATATTAGTTCATAGTTACCTACTATTTTAAGTTATCTGCATTTTGTACACTACTTATAATAATTTTACTATCGTGTAAAATTTTTGGAATTTTCAGCACGATCCCATGTGATAATATTATTTCAGGACTTCTTATAATTTAGTTTTGTTGTAGTTTATAAAAAAATCAGTTTGTATTATTATTGTATAACCCGAATAAGCTGCCATTGTAGAATTATTAATTATTTAGGGGTACTTATGTTTAATTATTTATTCACCCTATATTTTAATAAAGATGTTATAAAAAATACATTCTTCACTGACGACATTTTCAAATAAAATATCTTATTTTTTATAACCTCATATACTTAGGCATAGGCTTGTACGAAAATATTTTATTGATGTATCGGTAAATATTTTTATACATAGAGAAGTAGGTAACAACATGCAGAAAGAAAAACTGTAAATTTGATTATATTGGGAATACAAAATACGAATTACGGAAATATATTTCATATTTATTTTTGGTAAATGTTCATTAGCTTATGTGCTAACTGCCAAGGCATAATAAGTAGTCAAAGAATTCAATTTGTAAGAAATGTGTCAAGTTTTGCACCCCATTTCCGAACTGAAGACAAATCCTTAAATTAAGTATTTTTTATGATGTACTAATTTTGGAATTTTGGACAATGTTGCTGTGTTATGAAAATACTTGTTAGGTATTATTACGATAAACCCCTGCAACTATATGAAATAAAAAAAGATAGAGCAGTAGTTAGAGCGCTTGTTTTTGAACACAGAAGTCTTGGGTTTGTAAATTTTCACGACTTAGCTCGAATCAGTACCCACTCTCATCACCATTCAAAGTTGGGACACAATTAATTTGGCAATAACTAAGATATCGAGCACCGGCTGGGGGTTGTTATAAGGGTAAGGTTTATAGATGGACGAACAGGCTTAGACTGAATCTTACACATTGAGAAAAGTCAATAACAGTAAAAATAAATCAATCAATGATGTCTAATTTTAACGTATGCAAATAAATTACTAGAAGCCCATAACCCATTTCAAAACAAGAATCTTTAATTTTGTTGATATATCTTCATACATACACATTTATGTTACATGAACATGACATAGTATTTCACAGATTTGCTGTAAGATATGTAATGAGAATAGCCACAAATAAAATAGAATACATGCCTTAGCTAACCACACTCTCATACAGAAAAGTTGCAAGAATATTCGATAGCATAGAAACATTTTTAAAGATTTTTAGAATACATAATCTCAAATACTATCTAAACATTTTGTCAAACGGTAGGAATTAAAGAATAACAGTGATATTGCTACAATTATTTATAAACATTTATTATATGTACATGAACAACTACTTCTGGACAACAAAAAGATGCTTCATTAGTTCAGTAACAATGGCCGATATTTAGAGCATCCAATTTACAAATCGAATGCGCAAAATATCATGTAACAGAATATCACATCGATTATCGATTCCAAATGAAGAAGAGAAAACATCAAAAACACTTAGAAGTTGTAAACATTCAGTAAACTCACAGATAATTTTATCTGTGATATGGATCCTATTTAACAGTTGTATTGTAGCGCGTACTGTATTGACCAGGAGAGAGAAAAGACAAACATTGTGACTGACAATTAGCAAGCGTTGCTGAAATAAACCCTAGGAGAAAATCACTCTTTATTTTGAAATTTACAGCTTATTTCAGTTTAAAATACTGATAGTAAAAATTATATTTGCAGTCTTACAACTCTGAGGAAATTAATGGTAATAAAAATAATCGTAATACAAATAGCTATTGTGCTGTGCATTTAAAACAATACACAATTATTAGTGGAACAAGTGCCAATATGCTTTTTTATTGCTCAAGCACTACAATTTTTTTGATTTATACTAGCTGGAACTCAGTACCCTTCAACACTAAATTGCAAATATTTCGATATCTATTTACGTTTTTTTTTTATTTTTATCGAGATTTTAGTGTACTTCAGTAGATGCAAACATTGTATAGTTTCATTTCAATTTAGTACAATTTTCATATTACATTAGAAAGAATTTTTTAATGTAGGTACCTTATGAATACAATAAAGATAGCACTTTTGACACAAGTAATATACTTACTACATTTTACGATAATTACGAATGTGCTTGATTTCCAAAAAAGAATATAATATTATGATAAAAGAAATTTTTCAGAACTAAATATATTGATTTAGGTTTAATTCTAAACATTTTCGTAATGTCTTGAATTGATTTTTTGAGTAGTTTTCCCTTGAACATCAGATATAGCTCTATTGAAATGAAGAGTCGATTGCGCGAACTACGAATTTTGGTCTTAGAGAAAGATGTATAGATGAAAGAAAAAGAAAACCTCTTTACTCTCTATCTCATTAACATTAGTCAGAATTTTTCTCATGCTGATGCTTGCATCCCTTAGTGAATAATTTTTGTTTTGATAGTTGTACTGTGTTCAGTGTTGTACTTGTCGTTGTCGTTACTTATTTGGTTATGGTTATATAGCAAGCGTTGCTTGTTCAAATTGTGTATTATGTGTAATACACAAAAATTAACTCCACCTATTCGCGCAGCTGAACCGACTATTCACTTCAAACTTACTATACCTAAATGTTATAGGTTTCAATTTTTCGTATTTTCTTGCAATCATACTCACTGAACAACAAATAGGTAAGTAAGTACTTATTTACTAAAATTAAAAGGACAGACTTTTTTTGTGCAGAAAATCGTTAGTTGCTAGATAACACAATCTACCAACAAACTGAAAA
This sequence comes from Agonum fuliginosum, assembly GCA_947534325.1. Lineage (NCBI taxonomy): Eukaryota > Metazoa > Arthropoda > Insecta > Coleoptera > Carabidae > Agonum > Agonum fuliginosum. The sequence goes on along the minus strand of OX384029.1, from coordinate 8,735,655 downwards.
ATATATTGCTGCAAGCAGCGTGCAATAAAAATAAAACTGTGCAAAAATTATCACCTAAGATTAAGTATATACCTATTATTTTAAATTATTAACTTTAATGTAAATCTCCGTAGGGTTTATTTTAGCTTACACTTCACAAATATGAATACTAACAACAACATTGTGACATAAACGTTTTTCACATAAATAGTACAGTAAACATTTAATTATATTTTAATTGCTTTCAGATGCAAAACATGAATTTAATATTTTACATTACGGTGTTTCATTATTGGCTCTCCAAATTATGAATCCGGACAATATCGATATCGATAGTGTTCTAATTTAGGCACTGTTAATTAATAACACAGGATAAAATATATTTTAACAGCAAGAGGAACGATTCGAATTTTTGTACTGTATTATTTGTTAGTTTGATTTGTTTTTACATATTGCTAGTCAAAAATTAATATTTTAGATGGGTTTATACTATATTTACAAAAAAATTTATAATCTTTTATACAAAATTATAAATGCGTAGATTCCTCAAAAAATTAATTCATTTTTAAAATTTTGTACGTAAGAATTTTGATTTGAATTTTTGTGTACGAATTTTTGGTATGTTATTCGACCGAATAGTACAAAAGTTTGAGTAAATTTAGTAGGTATAAGTGTAACTAACGATGATATTATTAGCAAAATAACAGAAAATTTGCACTTTGCACATTTTAGATAATTTTACGAAGTTATGAATGAAAATGTTTTTCATCAAATTATAATTTATTCTTCCTCAGACTTTTTTCTCTATTTATAAGTGCATTTTCTGTCCATATTTCTTTTATCTTTTATTCCACGCTTTATTTTCCGTATTAAATAATATTTAAACGTTAATATATGGTATATATAAATATAATACATATTGATAATGCAACATGTAGTTGTTACGGACTCATGTTAAGAACCAGCCTATTAATATACAACTCAATCCTGTTAAGAGTAAATCGTAATAATTACACCAAGAATGACATAGATTATACTGTTAACTATTGCGCTAATACACTTGCGTATTTAAATTTATATTTAAATACAGATAACAACGAACTGAAGTAGAAAAAATTAACAGTTTAGTGATGGATGAAACTTTACATGTGCATTGCCATATTGCCAACGAATTTTGTACGACATTGTATGATTTAGTTATGGATTATAATAGTAGCATTGTTCATGAAATAACATTCTTTACAATGAACATTTTGTACCTTCTTTTAACCGTTAAGTAAATTAATATGTTATTTTGATAACTCCAAAAAGTTTTAGTAGTATAATAGGCAAGCATGTCTGGCCAATCCTCCTCTCATACTACTATCGTTTTTCTTCGTTGTTTTTTCCTTACTACTATTATAGATCAGATTAAGCGTAAAGTACAAGTAAACGCTTACGTCACAAGTTTCTACATTGCCTATAGTTAAGAATTATAATGAAAATTGCCATTGATATTGTTATATACACACACAAATATTATTACATATTGAATAGATATGACACAAACATGTAGAGCCTTTGGAAACTTTCATTCCTTCCAGCGATACTATATTTCTAGTCTAGTGTGAATCAGGCTCAATTTGAGAACAGGCAAGCGAAGTTCTATCTCAGATTTAAAATTACTTACATTTATTAGAATTTCAATCGGCATTCACTTCTGTTGTAATTGAAGTAGGTATTGAAAATTAAGTAGGTAGTATTGATTCATGATTCTGATATAAAATTTTGAATCAGTGTATTATTTCTTTACCTAGGTACTGCTTCGTTTCCAAATAGTTTTAAAATAAAGTCAGATTTCTAAATTCTGATAAATCGAAGTAATTTTAAAATTGAGGCATCTCGCAATTGTGAGAAATTTAATAATAATACACATTCGTACATAGTTTAGCAACAACAATCTCAGTAACTGCTTTCATTAGTGCTTATATACATTACTCTATTTATTGTTCATATTTGACCGTATTTTACTAACCTTCTAATGTTCATAATTGATTCATAGTAATTTGAAAATATTCTATTTTAAAACTAACATATTATTCATATCTTTTTAAACGCGACCATTTACCAATAAAATTTTGTTATTTAAAGAAACTTATAGTTGGTTAACAATCGTATTATTTATATTTATATATTTATAACATGATCCACATTTACCGAACGAACAAAGTTTACTATTTACAATGAGTTACATTATTGTCCGTTGTTATAACCAAGTCTGAATATAGTAATACAGATCTTAACTAATGCAACAAAAATATAGTTAACAATGTGTCTAATATTTATTGTAATAGTTAACGAGCAGAAGTTAAACATACATCGATATTCTCAGCTTCATACAAACTTTAGTATGATAGTTAATGTTATTATTAACACCCTAAAATTTATTAATTAGATTTAGATACTACATACTAACAGATACTTTACAGAAAAAGTCAATCTAAAGAGAACAACAATGGTAACATAGGTACTTGCTAAAGATGTTCTTAATGTCGTAAACAGATGAGAAGATGACTAATGTAATTGAAAATTATATTATAACATTGAAAAGAGGTTAATAATAGAAGCTATTACTATTATATTATTTAATTAATAAGAATATAACACGTATTTACAAAAAATGTGAGCCCATAAATTAAAAATAATAATAAGGTACAATGTTACTTGTTGTTTTGCCCTCATATAGAATGACTTAATCTAGAAAGCATATTTCGTGATTAATAATGAAAATATGACTAATATATCTGTACATTTTAATTACTATTATTTCGTGTGGCACTTTGTACCACATTATTATTGTCAGCACAGCCTTGAGAGTGAGATTCACCTCAACTATCCTAGCTAAGTTACACGTCCTTTTACCTACAATCAAAATTAAATTATTGCACTTTAAGCAAATCACTTAATTTCGACAGTAGATAAATTTGGTATTTATTATTAATACCGTCATGGATTGGTATACTCCCTCATATCGTAATATCTTGTCTTAATATTAAGTGGTTATATCTATTTATATACATTTTTTATTTAAGTTTTATCATTTTACTGTTAAATTAATTCTTTACAACTACCTACTGCTTGCTTATTAATCGTTGATTCTTAATTTTAACGAGAAATAATTATTAGTTTTGATTTATATAGTTCAACATTTCTAATCTACTTTAAAGTGACAAAGTAAATAGACGAAGAGGTTATACTGTTATATATCTAAAACTGCATTTTATTTACATTTGAAATTGATTGCAGCCCGTACAAATTTTGTGTTTTATTATTTGTTAAATTGACTCTGTATCAAATATAGCAACGTTTATGTGATGGAAGTTTGTGCCTTGTGTTAACAAATGCGTTTATAGTCCCACGACTCTAATAGTTTACTTTCAGCCATATTCAAAATAAACTTAACCTTACTTCTAACACAGGTTTGAATGTTAAAATGATAAAAAAGAAATTAAGAGGTGTCACTAACCGTTTGTTAGTATGTGCGTTCTTCTACATTTTGCATGTAAGGATCGTGGGCAGCTGGTTGAACTGGTTCTTCACTTATTTGGTTCGAATAAACAAACGGATTGCCAGCCACGTGTTCAGTTGCACCGTAATTTAAGGCTTTTCCGTTTCCACTCAGTTGGTGCTGAAGTTCTGGTTTTTCATTCGTCTGCGCATAATGAAAAAGAATATTGTATTAAACATGCACAGGAAATTCAATATTCAATTAGTTATTCATATTTTTACCGTTGCAAGATTTGAAACATTTCAAAATATATTTAGGTAAGTACTCTTTTTTTAAAAGGTTGAAATTGAAAATTAAACCCACCACAAAAAATATGGTTTTCTTCTTTACGTAATATTCAATAATATTGAATTGAATTTTCAATATTCAAAAAAAGTATATGAATGCGTGTAGTTTCGTTTGACATGACTTAAAAAATATAATAATCAAGAAACGAAGAAGAAATAAGAGTAATAAATAATAAAAGTATAAAAAATATGTATGTTAGACAAACCCACAAAAACTTGAAAATATTTTCTATAAACATTTGAATGAAAATATTACATAGTTACTATTTAAATGAAAAAATATCTTTTAGAACAGCACTATTGCAATATCCAGATAGATAGATGCAATTATTGATAATATTAATACTCACAAATAATAACAATACAATAATAAGTTCATAAGAGTGTGTAATATTAAAACAGATCACAAGTTTAATGAGTGCAGTTGCAGTGTAATGAAACCTACCGTTGGAGACTGTTTGAGACTATGTCCTTGGAAGGCGTCATCGAAAGGATTCCAAACCTTCTCCTCCTTAGTCTGCACTGGTTCAGCCCAGGGTTGCAAATCTCCAGACGCGAATATTCCGTAGAATATCACTCCACAAAAGTGAACTGCCGCAGCCATGATAAACACGATCTTCCAGCTTTCTCTATCCTGAATAAAAAAGAAACAGATTATAATATTTATTCAGCTAAGTATTTCATAATGAAATATAACTTCAGACAAAGCACAATGTTGGACATATTTTATTAGTTTCCAGTTGTCTTACTCTGAATGAGATAAATTCAAATTCACTGGACTAGAAATCCATTGTGTTCATGGAACAGGACTTCAACTGTCACATTAACGAAGTGAACACAAGTTTGGGGAGATTTAAAAATTGGAGCAAGAAGCTGTTATGAAAAATTACTTATTTCATTGTTATAAAATATTGAAACAAAATAGACAATGAGTAGAGTAACGTTATAATTTATTTAATTCTAATCTTTTTTTGCCATTCGCTTATCCTATGTCCATAATGTCAGTTGTCTGTAACCCTAATTATTTTTAATTAACTTCAACAATCTGTGAGTTATCGACGTGTTTGTAGCAGGTTTGAAAAAAAACATGTTTTTTTCAATTTTAAACAAAACATTTGTTTTTTACTGTTTAAAACTGTTTTTTTGGTTTAAAACATGTTTTTAACTCTGGACAAAAAAACATGTTTTAAACAACAAAAAACATGTTTTAAACAGGGTATATGTTTTAACTAAATATTATTTCCATCGAAAAATGTCGCCAATGCTACTTTTTGTGCGAAGACGGAGATTTACATAGCACTAACTGCGTAGCTAGGAGTCGGTGGTTGAATTTGTTTTGTTTGTGTCATGCGTCATGAATGGATTTCGGTATCATTTATTCACAATAGGCGTTAAGGGATAGTTAATAAGTTCATAGCATAGTTAAGTGCACATTAAGTGCAGTTCTATTTAATATTATGTAATTAATATTCTTTCTGACCTGTTCACACGAGGAAAGTTTTCACTAAAAAGTTTCTTGGAAGTAAAACAATTGCTATAGAAGCTGTCATAAGAAAAAACTGCCAATGTCAATTCCGTTCATACGGGGAATGTAATTATTTTTATTAAATATATTTAAGATCACTAATAATAATACATTATAAAAAAATAATTCCCCTACGGTTTCTCTATGACCGGTATTGGCAGTTTTTTTTTATTACAGCTCCTAGCACTTGTTTTACTTTCAAGAAACTTTTAAGTAAACACTTTCCTTGTGTGGACAGGGCATTATGTTTATGAAAAAAAAAATTCTCAAAGATATTTTAGAGACTTTTTTATACTCTATAATTGGTTTTATTAATAAATTTAATTAAACGTATAGGAAAAAAACAGATTTTTTGGATTGTTGTTTTAAACATGCTTAAAACAGTTTTAAACACCTTATTTAAAACACAGTTTAAAACATGCATTAAAACATTAGGCCGTGTTTAAAACATGTTTAAAACAGTTTGTTTAAAACAAATTGTTTTAAACATAACATAACAACCCTGGTTTGTAGCAAGCGTAGCACGGAGTTCTCGGCGCGAACACTTAAAATTGCGTCTCAAAAACTTCACATCGGATCAAAAATCTAAAAAAAAGACTTCTCAAACATTTTCAAGGAGGGCATCCAATTACACCAAAGTTAAATTATTAAAGGGGACATACAACTCGCTGCCCCCTTGTAGTCGACGCCTATGAATCCTATTGAATGGTCACCATTAAAAAAATTGATGATAAAGCGTTTGTGTGAACGTCTGGCAAATAAATGAATTTATGGTTTGTACAAATAACATATCTTACCTTCTTCTCCGTGATGTGATCGACAACAATGGGACAAAACAATCCAGCGATAGTCCCAATCCCATTGGACATCCCCATGAGGATACTAGCGTACCGAGGCGCAATATCCAGATGATTGACATTGAAGCCAGAGATGGCGAAGCCACTGAAGGCTACTCCGAAGGTCAAGGCAATTGTGGCCTGCGCCTCAGTCTTCGCGTAGGCCACCACCAGGAAGAACACGGCCTCCATGCCGAACCCGCCGCAGTTGAACAGCTTGCGGACGCTAGTCGTGCTCAGGATCTCGCGCTTGCGGAGGTGGTCCGCCAGGAGACCGCCGCAAGGGACGATTACTGTCATTAGAAGATGCGGCAATGAGCCTAGGAGGCCTGTCTGGGGAAGTGAACAAAATGTTAACGTCAAGTTATTATATTTGAGATTGACTTTATGTTATGAAGTGACTATTTAATCTATCGTGGTATTTATATGAGTATTAGTCCGAGCGCCAAGTAGTATTTCAGAATTTGAAAGAACAAAATAATCTATTTGGTTCTAACTCAATATATCATGAGATATTGAAGATATTGTATTCCAATTTAGTGCATCAGAATAATTAGCAATATATAACAAAACAAATGAACAAATAAACAAATAATTACTAAACGTACTAAATTTGGTGTAGTAGGTAACAAAAGTAATCTGCTACTAAATTTCTTTCTATACGACTATTATACGAGTGGTTTTGAAGTTAATGTTATACATTTAAGGGTAAGTAGTATGACATGTGTAGATTACGAAACAGAAAGAATTTTTTTTTAAATCGTAAAATTAATTTCCATGTTTCCCAGTCAAAAATTTTTCGTTACCACTGCCACTGGGTGGAGTAATTATCATCTCATTAAAATTAATTAAATTTTGTTTCTTTATTTTACTAGTATTATGTAATTTAAGATGTTGATTACCTCTTTCTAATGTTTGTGTTTAATAGGTAAACGACTCCAGTGCAGTTCTACAAAAATGATGCAGGTAAACTATCTTTAATTTTTAGAATTAAAAAAAAATCTTTCTGATTCGTAATCTACACATGTCATACTACTTACCCTTAAATTTTTAACATTAACTTGAAAACCATCCTATACTCTCGTCTCACAAACTTTCCTTTCCTTTCGAGCTAAATATGCTTCATTCTACACTTGTTGCAGAATAATTATAGTATTCTGTTACAAATTTTGGTACCCATACATATCGCGGCAGATATATTCAAAAAAGTTTAAAATTATTTTTACTAATGGAATCAATATAATATTTTGTCCAGATTACGAGTTGTGAATTTTATAATTAAAGATAGAAAATTGAAGCGAGCAACTGTAAATATTTAACATATCTTGGGCAACTTTCATGAATTTTTGCGAATAGTAAGTATTATACAAGACAGTTACGCAGTTGAATTAGAAGATGTCGGCACTCCAAATTAAAACAAAGTAAGTAAGTACCTATGGAATATTTTCAATAGCAGAATTCAAGACCCAAAACACGATAAAAGCAAAAAATTATAATTTTTATATTTAAGAGGTACGTGGGTAATCCCATGAATTAATTAATTATACCGTTTTATATTCAAGTGCAGTTCAAGTATGAATAATTTCTGCTGACCTTTTCCGTTTTAAGTCCAAACGAACTCTGCATGTAGGAAGCTTGAAAGATGACCAGGAGATAAAAATTCCACGATCTACAGAAGTTAGCTACGATGATTGCCCAGACGGGCATGGACGTAAAGAAACTTTTCCAAGGGGTTGTCTTCAACGTCGGCATGGCCATTTGCGTGGATGTTCCCAACGATTGCTCTATGTACAATAATTCTCTCGCAGATATCGTCGGATGTTTTGCTGGTTTCTCGAATGTTAACCATAGCCACGACAGATACCTTCACAAAAAGAAAAAATAATTTTATATTCCTGTGATGAAAATTGAAACTCTGTTTGACTGTTAGAATGAAATGGGAATAAAACACTAAGTACTGGAATACAGTTATAGTCATTATTTCTCAAAATTGACCATGCGTCTTCTTCAGGATTGATTTAATAGTTAAAATCACCATATTATACAGTAGGGAGATTAAACAATAAATTGGAATTAATCCTAAACTGTGACTGTGACAGACGTTTATCTGGTGCGTACCATCATTTATGTCATAATCTGAGAAAATAGTTGGGTATTTGTTTTATTTCAGTTGGAAACACCTCTGAAATATTTTTTAAACTCATATTGAATACTCAGAACGTCGAGGCAACGCTACGAAAAACTATCCGGATTGTTTGGGACGCTGACGCGTATGAAACGCTTTATGGTTTTATGGCACTCAATTGAAGAGCGATTCAGCTGCGCGAACGAGCAGAGCTAATTTTTGTGTACTACACATATTACACAATTTGACCTAGTGTCGCTTGCTATTAGTGCATTTCACGCCATAACAATATAAGTACCTACTGTGTAAGTAACAACAACGACAAACAGAAAACTGAACATAGTACAACTATCAAACCAAATTATTAACTGAGGGATGCAAGCATCAGTACAGTGGCGGTGTCAGACTTTTAAATTTAGGGGAGGGGGGCTTCAGCACGGATCAGGAATAAAATTAGGGGGACACACATCTTTTTAATTTATTTTGGTTCTAAATTTTCATATTTTTTCAAAATAATTTTTAATATTTGACATTAAGTACAAAATAGAATAAAAATTGTCGACTGTTGAAAACTAGTTAAACAGAAAAAAATATACTTGTATTTACGTTACATATACAAATGTAAATTTCCTTTTTTGGGAATTTACGGGTGGGGAGCAGCTGTGAGCCACAGATCATTTGGGGGAGGGGGGCGAACAGAGCTTAATCTAAATCCTGACGAAGGCATTCATTTTTGATAAATAAATAGATAACTGCACTGCAGTAGTGTTCCATTCCTAATATATTCCTCTTAACAGAATAATTGAAAAATTTATTTGCCTTATTCATTATTTCTTAATAATACAACCAGTTTTAATATTTCCCTGCGAGTGAACTCAAGCAGTCTTGAACTAGGTAGTTATTCAATAAAGTACTACTATTACTACTACATAATGGGTATAAATTTAGCTGAATATTTGCAATACCTATTTATTTTGTAAAGGTATAACTTTTTCAATAAACGAATCATTTTCATTTTCATTATCATTTCTTTACTAAGTTATTAATAAGAGAAAAAGAATCGGAAAGTTCTATTACCTTATTAAATATAATTAAATATTACATACCAAAATAACCCCAACGTCCCGTAGAAATAAAACGGTGCTTGCCAGGTAATCCAACTTATAAGAATTCCTGACAAGGGCATTCCGAAGAACACACCCGCGTAAGTACCGCAAAATGCTAAAGTTGCCAGTCGGGATCTTTCCAACGGCGGAGCCCAAAACCGCCAAATACCGTGGCAAGCAGGGTACGTGAAACCTTCTACGAGACCTAAGGAAAAAAGTCAAAAGTAGTAATTCAAATACATCGTTGTAAAACAAACAGTTCAAAATTTTGGGTGATCTATACTTATTTCTGCAAATGAGTACTGGTGGAAAACGGTTAGTATCAGCCTCAGACACAAAAACTTCATTGTTAAGCTTAAGTGGCGCGTTCGGAAAATATGGAACGCTTCTACGTAAGTTGTCATTTTCAAAGTGTGGCGGGTTCAGGTGATGTTAAATTGTTAAGGCCTTCTTTTTGCAGTCAATCGAACAAAAAATGTTGGTAAAGAAAACTGAGCATAGAATGTGATGGCTATATACAGAATTTACAATTTCCACAGCGAAAACATAGCATCGTTGTCCCATCATATCTTACTTAATTTATAATACAGACGAATGAAAAAAGAACTTCTTGTTAACAAAGCTTCAATTTATGTCCCTCTGTTTTCAGAATTTAAAAATTGCTTTTTGTTTACCAGAAGAAAAAAAAACATAAAAAGAGAAAAGTAGCTGATTTAAAAGTAATTTTCTTCCCAAAATAACAGGTTAAAAAAGAAAAACAGAGAGACTTTCTAACATCCTTTGATAACATGTCCATATGTTGTAAATAAAGAAAAAACTTTAAAATATCAAATGATCATGGGCCGCGCACATCTCTGTTTTGCTATAATTTTAACTACCAGACGAGCCCCTTAAAACAAAATTAAAAAAAAACTGAAAAATAATAATAAAGAGCAAATGTTTGTTCAAACTTCAGTTACTCAATCTAAATAATGTCAGCATCAAATATTAAATCATTGAAGACTGCAGTGCTCACCTTGGAGAACACGGATCATGATTAGCACAGTGGGGCTGTACTGCAGTGCGATGGGTACGAACAAGTTGAAGAAGGAAGAGCAGGCGATGGCGGACCCGAAGATCAAGTTGGCAGGATACTTAGCAGCCAAGAAACCGCCAGGGACTTGGGTGACCAGGTAGCCCCAGAAGATGGAAGAGTCGATCGCGCTAGCTGTGCCCACGGTCCAGTTGAAGTTTACATGCTAAACAACAAGAATTCAAAACAATAAATAATCTTTATTGTCATCATATTAGTAAATAAGTTATAATAACAATAACAAAGATTCTTTTAAAACGTAGACTTTGAAGTAGACAAAAATATGCAGTGATACTTTAACGCATAACTAGGTACCTAGAAAAAAATACGAAACGTTAATATTTAATAAAAATTGGTGATATGAAATCATATCTGAAATGATAAATTATAGAGATACATGTTTTATTATAGAATATGAACGTGAAATTTAAGGTACCTGCATATGGTACTTACCTAGTTGTTGTCATAATAAAGAAGTATATAATGAGTTTTATTAGTTTTCAATTTTAAATAAGACAACATGTTAAAGGCATGAGGATTAAATATTTATTATAAATGAAGATATTATATAAAAAAAATTGATTCTACTTTGTCCGAACTGCGACAAATTCAATTCTCTAAACAACGTTATTATTTTACAATTAGTAAGTGACGGTTCCAGAAAGTTTTTGCAACAGGCGATTTCATAGGCGTAGCCAGGATTTTTATTTGAAAGGGCGAAAGATTTCGTAAGGGAAAAAGAAAAAAAGCGCCACAGGTAAATTTTTGTTTGGTTCAAAGGTCAAAGCCTGTTTCAATAAAAGTAAAGTATTTTCTTACAGGGCAAATTACATACTATTTTACCATCTTTCACGTATAAAAATTAAAGTAAATTACTTCATAGAAAAATAATTTCAAATTAAAAATTATGTTTTTGCCATAAGAAAGCGCCCAAGAGGTAGCACTCAGCAGCTTTGATTGGCTTAGTATGAGCAGGCGCACTGAATTATGAATGGTCTATTGCATACACTGCTATGCGCGTACGCACAGATTCGACAGTTCTAGTGGATATTGTTTCTATTATTTGACATTTGGAAATAAATTATATTATTTTTATTAAATTAATGTACACATCAAAAAAATAAGAAAACATGTTTATCAAATTTGATGTGTACCTACCTAATATTATAAAAAATATAATTTCTTAGAATTTGCCATAGGGGGCGATCGCCCCTACCGCCACCTCCCTGGCTCTGTCCTTGCAATTAGTTCCCAAGATCAATAATTTCTGTTGAGATACGAGCGTAGTAAATTTTTGAGAAGCCAAAGATTTTTAAAACTTTATAAATTAATATGCAAAAAATACAAATTGCAGTTCAAAATCTGCTTAATTTTTGAGATAATTTGCGAATTGGAAAATGTGTAATATTAGATTTGTTCTGAAAACGTCTTTAACCATTTATTGCATCTTACAACCAAGTTACGTTGATTTTTGATTGCGTCATTTGACAAGGTGCTTTAAACTTTACGAGTATATAAAACAAAACCATTTCGAATAGATTAGATAATGTGTCAAAGTGAAAAGTCATACAGTGTGTATTAATTAATGAAAATGTAAGTAAATATCGTCCCCTTAATACCTACTATAACTAGGTAACTTAAATTTTGAATGTTTTGAGTTATTTACCTAGTTTTGTCTAGTTTTTCTTCTCTTTTTAGTGCAATAACTAGGTATGTTTTATTTAGATTCCCAAGCGAAGCGTAGAAATCTAATAGCAGCAAAAATATAAGTCTAAGATTTTGTAAAATTTTACTGCTATACTCTATACTCGTAAGTCGATAACTTGAGATATACCTACCTATCTAGTTCTAAAAGAAAATTATTTTACGTTTTACATTATCCATTTCCTCCGATCAAAGTATCAGAAAGTGAACTTAATTGTTACGACAAAAATAAATTGTTTGTTTATTTTTTATTGTACTGTAAAAACTAAATATCTTAATAAATTTATTATTTTTAGATAACTAGATAACATTTATATTATAGTATTAAGCTAAGTTTCCATGCATGCGTTTCATCCGTCGCGTTTTATCCGTCGAGAGATCTGATTCGCTAAATTTAAATTCGTGAAAATCAAGACAGTAGCGGATCAACGACGGACCGAGTTCGTTTACTTTCTACTTGGTCCGTAGAACGGATACGTTTCAGTACCTCGTCGTTTTATTTTGACTGTTTAGTGTAGGTATGTAAATTCTACATAAAATTCCGTGTTTAGAAGGTATTTTATGGTTTGTTATATTATAAATCTGAATAATAATGAGATAAAATTAATTAAATTAGTTGACATTAAACGTCAAAACGGATGAAACGTTCAGTATGCATAGGAACGTCCGTTTTTACATACGTCATTACGCGTGCGATTGTGTCCGCGCAGTTACGGATGAAACGCATGTATGGAAACTTAGCTTTAAGGGGACGATATGTAATTGTAGAAAAAGGATATAGTGTGCAACACGTGTCGAAAAGCTCTTACATGCTCCATATATAAAATACTCGTAAGTAAGATGTTTTTTTCTACACTTTAAATAAGTTTTTATTTTCGATATTCAGCAATTATTGTATAATATTAATAATCTGTTAGTTGCACTATGACCAACTAAAACTCCATGACATTTCTAATAATTCCATCCTCACGGCCGCCCCCAGCGGAAACGCCATCTCCGGCACATTAGCCTGAAGTTATTCCTCATTTATGCAACTTTAGCTCTGTACAAAGCTCACTTTCAGCTGTCATAACACGCGACGTCGCCGCACAATGCGCGGCCCTGCGGAGGAAATGGAGCCGTTTGTTAGGCGCGAGGCGTCGACGCGGCACGAATACAATCACAATTACAAAACGCTTCTGGCGACGTCAGCAGCGGCGGCGGCGGCGGGTTGGGACAATGGAAGCGACGGTGCAACAAACAGAACTGGAATGGGGGTGCAGTGGGTACGGTGGAGTTGGAAAATATCGGGTTGTGACTGTGAATATGATTAATATGGTGTACCAACTTTTGTCGTGAAAAAGTGTGATAACGTATGTAACAAAAGTTTTGAGAATTGTTTTGAAGCTAGAGACAAAATAGTAATGAATTTTGTAATGACAGTACAAATTTTGCAATCACATTGATAAAAATGTTTTACACACTTGAAACCCAAAAGATTAAAATATATTTTGGCTAGACCAGTTTTTTTTCAATGGAACTAATAACCAAATTCTGCGTTAAAACTGTGGTTCTTCATCACAGAAATCCGTGCAGCCACAACTTCAACAAATTGTTTCTCGCTGAAAACTCAACGTATCAACTTGAAAGTTCGTGTTCCTTACACGAAATTGTGCGACATATGAAACGCCATTGCAAGACTGGAAAAAAATTGTGTCAATCGACGCGTGCGTGCGTATGAAATTGCGAAATTTCTCATCCAAATAGTTTCCTTTTTCGAATGGGGCTCAGGGGGCAGGGAATGGAGATTTTCTAACAGGTTTGAGACGTTATGTAGAGGAATGGCTGAGCTTTCAAGTGGAGAAAGTTTATTAAAATTGTAAAAGTTTTAGCGGTTTGAATATTGTTAAATTTAGTCTCGTCCATGGTGGCTCTTTTTTTTGTCCGGCAGTATTCCCCACCTCTGGAACATTTCACCTAGCAATATTAAAAATGTTTTATTTTAAAAATATTAATTAAAAGTGGGTGAGTCTTTTCAAAATATGAAATAGTAGATCGGCTGATGTTTCTACTTGTCCACTTTTAAATTGAAAGCTACATTTATTATGACTTTTTCCCTATACAGACAGTAGAAGTAGCTTATAACAACATTAAAAGTTGAATGCCATATCTTCTATCTATAATTCAAACATACTGGGCCTGTGGAGAAGGAGGTAAGGGGTGCAAAATCCACGGGTTCCACGAAATCAAGCCAACCAACCGAATAATTTTTTCTTAAATTGTTTAAATTTGGTATATTATAAACTTAAAGAGGTTACCCACTATGTTGCATATTTCTATATAATACAAAAACATTTCCAATATTTTTTCTCATGCATTTCTTTATTCAGGAATAGGGGGCCCGGCCAGGCTCTGGGCGTGCCTGCAAATATATTGAATGATTGCTTAAAAGCTCGTAGTAAAATAGTTAATATTGTTTAGATTTAAGCTTTGAAAAAATTGGCTTTAGATAATTTTTTGAGACAGAAATATACTTATACAGGCTGATTCATCATAACTTGCTTTTTTAAAATGCGTGCCATTCAAGCTGTAGGGATCGTAGTGGGGAGAGAGTGATCTCATTCGACAGATGCACTTTTAAAGTTTTCTTCCCCCACTCGGTCAGTCCCCATCATGCATTGTAGCACGGAGCAGCATCGATGGTTGTTTCGGGGGAATACTTCCCAGGGCGCCTCATCTCAATAAGGGCCTCATCTCAATAAGGGGCGATTTGGAGTGGCCAGCCCGCTCGCCCGATTTCGCTCCTTGTGATTTTTTGTGGGGTTTTTTGAAAACCCGTGTTTACGTCAACCGTCCAAGGACCCTAGAAAACCTGAAGGCCAACATCCGGGCCGCAATTGCCAACATACCGCTACCATGCTGGAAAGGGTTATATGAAAAACGCCAGAAATCGGCTTATTCAGTGTAATAGACAATGGGGGCGTCACCTACCTGATTAGATATGATTTTTAAAACTGGGTGAAACGAAACTTTAGATATGTACCTACATTATAAAATAAAAATAAAAGTTTCTGATTCATAAAATGGGCATTATTGCGTTTTGAAATAAGTAAGTTACGATGAATCACTCTGTATAGTTTTTTAGCCTCCCCCCTAATTTTAGTCTAGGTAAGGCCCTGAGTATCCACGCTACTCACCCCCTTGTCGGTCCGGAGCTTGGCCATGCCCATGTTGCAGCGCATGCCGAACATGATGATGAAGCCCATGCAGGTGAGCACGGCGACCGTCATGCGCTTGCTGAAGCACGGGCACTCGGGCCGCACGTACTTGTCGATGTGGCGCAGCGGCGGCCGCTCCGGGGACGGCAGCGACTCCGGGGTTCCGGGGCCCTCCTCCACCACGCCGAACCCGTCGCCAGCGACAGGGGCGTCCCCCGGCTTGCCTTGCTTCGGCAGCTCGAACTCTTCATATTGGATGTTTCTGCAAGAGAGGAAATTATTTGTTATTGATGTTTATAATTACTTAATTTTAACTACGACGCAAAGCCGGGATCGGTCGCAAATTTGTCGATAAATATTAAATCTGCACACACCTCATAAAATTTACACGCGACAACACCATGCATCTAGTTATGTTTTAAGGAAATACTTGTGTGACTGCATATTAGTTGAATGCATTCTTTTTGTATAGAGTAGTGATGTTGTGGTTTTAATTTAGGTACATCACTTTCATCCTGAATAATATCTTTTTTTTTGGAAAATGTTATAATTATAAATTAGTTGATCGAAATGACACTAAATTTGTAATAGCATCTTAATAAATGGTATATTCATCGCGGTCTAAATAACCGTACCATGACTGTTCCTGTAATAATTGTACTACCGATTTATCCTGGTTTAATTGAATTGTTTCAAGCAAGTAGTGCAAATTGAGGGTTACTAATTTCCTCCGTCAATACAATACGTTTTAGGTATAACTATAGATAGCTCCAGCCGTCAATGTCAATATGTTGTAGAGTTTTGTTTGTTAATTTATATAAATAACATTTTTTCTTATAAGTATTATATTTTCAATACGACTGTTGAATAATCTAATCATTCCTATATGCAACATAATTTTAATTATGGAATGGAACAGTTACTTGTGATTGAATGATTTCATTCTATCACTAGTGAAAGAATAAAATATGGCGAGTTATAATAATTTAACTTTAATGTTTTTTTTATAGTTTCATTAGGTATTATTTAAGTTGTAGTTTAAAATACGTTAAAATTTATATCAGTTCATTATTTTTGTGCATAGGTAAAATAAATAAATAATTTTTTTTGTTATAGTATTTTTTTAAATTTAATTAAATATTTAGAATGGTTATTCCGCTCTCATAGAATTGTTAACTCGTCTACGGCTCGTCTCACAAATTTTCCACTCGAGTTTTTATACATACCTACATGTTCTAAAGTGATAACAAAACCAATTAAAATGTAGGTATGTATTTATAAAATTAAGGATTGCATAATCAAGAACAAGTAGAACATAGATAAAAATCGCCTCGCGATTTCAGTTACAATATTAAAATTGTACAAATTAAAAAGTTAAGTGGCATAAATTGCTGGAGCTCATCAGTTGAAGCTAAATTTTGTTTGAAAAAATAATATAAATTATATTTTTTCCTTCCAGCATAACAGTTTTTACCGATTCCCCATTACTCCATTATTACCTACCCTAACATCAAACGCCACCATTAATTTGCTTTTGTCATTTGGTCGCTTTAGATATAAAACATAAATAATACATTAAAGCAGAAAAACTTTACAAAATGATACAGTTATTGTGGGCGTTCTCGTCATGTTGTCACGCGTAGTTATTAATGGCAGTCCATTTAGCCGGGCTCATCGGACCGCCGCGGGGGCGGCACCCCCTCTGGTGGCAGGGGCCCAGCGTCGAACATCAGGGACAATGTTCAGTGCTCTGTGCATTAGCATTTGCATGTCACAACCCACAACCGACACAAAGCTTAATACTATCATTAGATCCCATACACTGATTTTCAAGTTATGGGATTGCACCCATTAGTGCGTCGTGGAAAGATACTAATGTCTTTTTTTAAGGGTTTACTAGTTTTCTACATATATAACATAATATTCAGTACGTAATTATTTAGTTTAAAATTGTAAACAATATTTCAACTTGAAATTCGATATAAGAGGTAAGCCCAGGTGGGCGCTTGCCCACCCAAAAATAGGTTGTGCGCACACGCTAAAATTCTAGGCAGTGGCGGGGTGTGGTAAGTTTAGACAATATTTTTTGTTTGTATATACGAGTATATTATGGTTTTACATGACTCATCTCAATTAAGTTTTATTAACATTAATTTTTTTTATTATATTTTCTTTTCATTGAACAGAACTTTTGCGCATGAAAGAGCGAAAACATGAAGCTTCACATCCCTCAATAAAATGTACCTAACATTTAATTATAAAGCATAAAATATCCCTGCATATTTATCGCCATAATTCGTAATGATGCATATTTCAGAAATTCTTGCTGATTAAATCACTGGTTTATTTGTTTAAAATATGTTTTTTATTCATGAAAAACACGTTTTATACAAATAAAACCAACCCTGTTTTAATCCACTAATCAGGGACGGCGTCAAAATTGAATTGATGGGTGGGCATGAGTTGGCCGTATAAGTTGGCGGGCACTTAGATTCAGTGGCGAGATTTCAACAATAAGGGAGTAGGAGTCAGGCTTATTTTTAAATAAGAAATAGCGCCCTACCTATACTTATTATTTATTATCAGGTTATGGCTATGGGTGACATCTAGTGAGAAATAGTATATGCTATACACTATTATTAGCAATAGGAAATTTGTTTGTTTTATTTCGTAGCTAAAGTATTAAAAATCTGATGTGGTTAACACCAACACCAGACCGCCGCCATCATAGGCGTCGGCAGGGGGATAATTAAAAACAATAATTAAGAACTTTGAAATTATAATAATTTTATAACTTTTATAAAATACATTAAAATTTAGTGAACATTATTGATTCCAGGGGGGACAGGAGCCTCCTGCATACCTGTCGCGATGTCCATGCCCGCCATACTTACTATACTCTCTTTACTTAGGAGTAACTATACAAAATATTAAATATATAGGTTCTAATACTCACAAATATGTTATAGTCATTTTAAAAAATTTACTTCCGAATTTACCAGAGGCGAATCTAGAATATCATATTTTCATATTGTCAACAACAACACAATGTTCATAAAAACAGTTTGGGTATCACTGATTTATTCAACTAAAATCAAATAATACCTTGAGAACAATATTCTTACAGAGGAGTAAACTAAACCTGTTGAAACCTTAATTGCGCTGAACTAGGAACCGATGTTTACATGTTCAGTATACCGTGGATTGTCGTAGTGCATGTATCAATGTTTATAAGGTAATATTAAAATTTTTGTTTTGATATTATTTAAATGTAGAAATGTTTATAAATTGAACTTTTGAATGAGTAAAATAATATAAAATTAATAACGACTATTTTAAATTGAAAGTGTAGTGCCATAAACAATTTAAAGACTTTCTGGGACACGGAACACCTAGGATGCACCATCGTCAGAGGCCAGAGTACACCAAGGGTTAGCATTTTTACCTTCCGCTTACCTGTAAAGGAAGGTATTGGAATCATGCAAAAAATCGGGTGGTGAATTTTTAGTGGATGAGCACGAATTAGGGTCCTTACAACTCATTTTTGATAGTTTCACGATGATGTCTGTGTGTATGTGTGTGTGTATGTGTGTGTGTGTGTGTGTGTGTGTGTGTGTGTGTGTGGTCAAGGGTTGTTAGTCGCATAACTCAAATACGAATTACCCGAAAATTTTGATATTTGGTATTTAACATTTGTATATAAATTTGAAGAACTCCCTAGATTTTGGTACAAATATCTTCATCGGAAGTGATATTTTTTGAAGATTTAAAAGGTTAATTGTCAAAATTGTATATAAATTTGGAAAAATATAGTATTTATTTGTAATGAGAATAAGAGGAAAAGTTATTTGCAACTTACGTTATAAAAAAATTGTCTTTATCTGGTAGCATTAAAGAACTGCAGTAAAATTTAAAAAATAAATTTATCAGATAAAACGTTGAAATCTTGTAATCCATGTTCGGTTGATTTTTGTTTCTGCGTAAAAAATATTGACAGGTGTGACGGGTGACAAGTTGACATAACTAGCGCCATATAAGTCATAAGTCAGATATTAAATGTAGTAATTGAACGGAGGATGGCTTCAACACAGAAGAGTTTTCGTGTGAATGAATCTTTTGATTCAGGTGATACTAATTTCTGTGTTTGAATATTTTAGATTTTTATTTGTATATTTTAAATGGGCACCGGATTGTACGTATACATTTCTGTTTAAAGTGTAGATATGGCGGAAGGTTGTGTAATGGCCACGTCAGATTTTTATTTATACGAGTATTTAAAGCTGGCAGAATCACTTTTTAAACCATATGGAAAGGAAATTTAAAGGCTAATATAATCAACTGCTCTATTGCCGAATTTGTGACTCTATATTTATTTAAATAATCATGGGTGTTGCCAACTTGCAGAATGGCAAAAAAGATAATATTCTTAAATAAAAATAAATTACAAAATTTAGATTTTAATTATAAAAGGCCAATGGTCAATTTTATTATTAATTAAATTTTATTTGTTTCAGGTAAGTTGCTCCAGTTCTACATTATTCTAATTATAAGAGCTGCGACGCTGCGAGGCTATGTAAGTTATTTTTGTTTTAAAAGAATGTAATTGACGTGACAAATTAATAATTTTTATCCATGAATATTATAATATATTTTACATTTGCTAATAACTTCCCCAGAACTCATTATTATATAACAGTAATCTGTGATAATATAATAATAATATAGAACGCTTAGATACAATAAACGTTAATTTTTGAAATTTAAGTGACAAATAAAAGTACAGAATTTAGAACTTAAAACCAAAAGAATGATCTTACTGATATTCTTTCGTATTCTTTATACAATTGTTTGCAGTGAATAATGTTTCCCATAACTCACTTTTCCTCGTATTCTCAATACAGATAAATGCTATATTTATCCAAATTTATAGAATTTTTTGACAATTAATCTTTTCACTGTGCAGAGTGAAGTCTTAAACATAAAATTATTCTGTAACTTAAAATAAATATTTGTCTCCTCTTGTAAACATTATTGCTTTTTGAAGTATTTCTTAAACTGGTATAACTACCTATTGTACCAATATTTTGTGCTAAGTGAGTAGTACGTCAATATTTTTTCAATGACCGACTGAGTGCTCCTGACAACTCAGGATCGAATATAGTCTGGTACATATTTCATTTTAATTGCACAATATTCTAATTTTTTATCTGCTAGTGTCATTACCGAAGAATAAAATATTTATTTAACCAATCCATTACCCCCTCATCGACACCACAATAACCCCCCCCCCTCCCACCTTCTAGAATCTTCTACTTCCTCGCGTTTTCTTGGCGTGTCTCCTTCCTGACGCTTTCGTCATGAATACCAAGCGGCAGTTGTAAGTGACGTGGAGTGGCCGCGCGATATTGCTTTCGCGAAGCTGCGCCCCGCGCCCTGTTTGCAGCTTCCAAGGCCACTCAGCGCAACAAAGCGCGCCATCAGGCCCATTGTTCAAGCGATATTAACACTTCAAGATGTCCGGGATATTTTCTTACACGGTGGAGATGAGTTAACGACTAACGTGTGATCGTGATCGCGTGATTTTGTGACTGAAACTGGAAATGAACGATTTTTTTGTTCAAATCTTTTCAGTACATTAATTTCATATATTTTCTGGACCATAAACCGGTTGAATAATGGTAACAGTATCCAATTTCGACTGTCGACAAACTCATTTTCACTATTGTGTAATTCAGATTCAAATTTTATATTTATTTCATGGTGATAGTTTCTTCGATAATAATTCCACTCCTATATAAAGTACCTCAGTCATAAACAAAACACAATTTTATCGCTTTAACAGC
The DNA here is from genome assembly GCA_947534325.1 of Agonum fuliginosum. Lineage (NCBI taxonomy): Eukaryota > Metazoa > Arthropoda > Insecta > Coleoptera > Carabidae > Agonum > Agonum fuliginosum. The sequence goes on along the minus strand of OX384029.1, from coordinate 8,714,434 downwards.
AGATAAAAAAATAAGGTCACATTTTGCAAGTGATAAAACCTTTGAAGGGTTGATTCAAAATGAAATGTTGATAAAGTTGATAGGTTGGCGTAACAAACATAACACATAACAACGTAACAAAGCTTTGTTATGTAATTTACAAATAAAGAAAACAAATTACTGATGATGGGGTACAACAAGATCCTTACGCCAACCTATCAAGTTCATTGATCATTGATAAAACCTTATTTAGCAACCAAACAAAACCCTAAAATGGCATTTGCTTATTAATTATTTCTGTAATATTTTTCAGTAAAATTAATAGATTTGGGAATATTTGTATAATTAATTATTTAAAAAATGATAGAAATGCGCCGCAGTCAATTTTTTTTAAGTTCAAGGTCAAATACCTTGAATTAATTCTTTTGGAGATGAAAATATCATTTATATTTCTATAAACTGGTCGAGAATCCTCGTAAGAATTTGTGGCGTGGCATTGCTAAAAAAATGCAATATAAAATATAAGTATTTATATTTAGTAATTTTTCATTACATTTAATATAAAGCAATATAATATTGTTATTTATAAAACGGCTCCAGGATTGAATTGATTAGTGGGCACGAGTTGACCGTAAGTTTTTGGTTGGACACTCCGATTTAGTGGCAGGATTTAAGCAATTTGATTGGGTTAGCAATATCGGAGTCTATATTAACTGTAAGAGTCAAGCTTATTTGAAAATAAAAACTTGTGCTCCATTCAAGGTCAAATGCCTTATAATTAAAAGTTACATTTTATTGAGAAATGTGAACGTTCATGTATTTTTCCTCTTTCATGCGCAAAAGTTTTGTTCAATGAAAAATTTTTAAAAATGGAAATGTCTCTTTTGGTTAGTAATTATAACGAAAAATAGTAAGTAGGTAAAAAATATCATCATTACCTAACATAAAGTAGTTATAAAATATTGTATCTACCATATTTTCTCAATTAAGTTTTTTCATCAAGGCGGTAGGTTGTGTGAAAGAGCCACATCAATTTTTTTCAAATATGTATAATAATATTATATCATTTACTTCTGGCTAACACTCTATTGAGAGTGGTTGAAACCCCCTCTCAACCTGTTGAGCGCAGCAATAAAGTTGACGGTCGCAGCAGGTGAAACACCTTATCCTCGCTTATCCTTGGCAAAGCAAAATAACCTCCAGGGATCCAAGACAGGGGTGGAAACTCACGCTTCAAGTCCGTGAATTAAGATTCACAGTATCACAGAATGTTTAATTTGTATTTATGTTGATGTGCTCAAATTGCTTTCGCTGTTAACTCTAATTGAAATCGGACTAGAAGAGTGAGACATAGACGGAGTGATTAAATATTTAAATTTGGACACATAATGGATACTTTTTCATTAGGGACGTTTGAGGTTGGTGACAAAAAATAATGCGTTTTTCCTTCGCTTGTCCACATATTTTTAACTACATAAAATTCTCCCCTGTGGTATATTTACTCTTCTCCAGTAACAAATTAGGTTTTTCCTTAACTTGTTACTACTACTATGGCACGATACTGATCTAAATTCAACTTCAAATTTGATAAATAATAAAATTGACAATACATGTTACTTGATTCCTGATTTTCTTAAATAAATGTAGCGATTAAATTGGACGAATTAAAAGACCTCTTGCAAAAACGAAGGACTGCATGCAGAAATGAAACAACAGTGAATGGGAACGTTAGCGCAAAGCTTAACATAGGTGGCAGCAGGGAGCTAGTTTCCGAAGTACGTATTACACGATACATACTTAAGTAAAAGTAAGAAGACGTACGTATAATGCTACTGTGTGTAATTATGTCTTCTCTGTTGAAGTTTATACAATAATACCTGTGACAATACTACAATTATTATAACCATGTCATATTATTAAAGTCGGAAAGTCGAAGAGTTAAAAAATGTATTGTTTCAAAGAGGTGCCAAAACATCAGGACGAAAAACAGAATTAATAGAAAGGTTACTTGAAATTTAATTTTTATAATAGTTATTTTAATACATAGCAGCATTTTTTAAAAATATTATGTTACTTTTTAAATATTAAGATATTTTCTCCAATGGAGTTTATCCAAATTTGTCTCCTATGGTCGTTTGGGATTTTAAATCGCGAATTACTTATGTCATTGCAGTGAACAATACAGCATTCGCTCATTTTGGTTTTCGTTGATTCGTTTCATACACGGCATATACACAAGTTTGACGTTTCAAAGTCATTTGAAGGTTAAAAGGAATTAGCTCCCTAGCGAACCTATCGGGAGAAATATTGCGCTAACGGTCCCATTACTCCTTCTTTTGCTCTTTTGACTCAGCAGTTAGCGTTGTATGTAATATTATTTTGTAAATAAGGTTAAAATTTGTGATTTTACATTTTATGGGTTTGACATTCAAGACAATGGGGTTGTTCGAAAAAAATAAATGTTGATGTTTTAATTGTATAGATAAAATATATGGGTTAATTTATGAGTATGGGAATGAAAATTATTTTAAAAGTTTGCACTTTTCTTTCATAATTTGATTCATACGCACATAACTATAACATTTACATACATACTATTTGAAGCATAGACAACCCACCATAGCTAGGTATACATCAAATGTGAAACGTCAAAAACTTTACACGATTTGTGAACATAATTAATATAAATATGTAACTTATTGATATAAATACCAATAGCTATACTTAATAATTCAATATTTCAAAGAAATAGCGTAAACAAACATAGTTCAAAGTTTGTTCGCTAAGTTTGTAAGTCTATGGGTAAGTCATCGAGACTCATTCGGAGTGTTTCGTAAACACGAAACATACATCCAATACACGAAGAATAAGATACGTCACTAAATAGAAATTTGAAAGTCGTTTAAAAAAATCATATCTCTGTAACTAATCACTTATCGATCATAAAATCTACACCTACTTATCAAGTTCGAACCGAAGTATTCTTTCAAGAAAAAAATAAATCAAAATTGTGAAACAACCCCATTGTTACAGTTTGATGAAAAATTTACCTCAAGCTTAAGGTCTATAAAATTTGAAACTCCCACTAAAATTAGATTCAATTAAAAACTCCTTATTATTTTTCCCAAACGCTAACAACGCGTTAACGAGACAATAAAACCATAACAAGGAAAAAGACATCACGAAATTTTATAGCATCCCTCAGCGGGCGATGATTTACCGGTCGGCAGTAGATAAACGACATCGGAAGGAGCCAGAAAGGGAAAGCTCTCGCTATAGCAAAGAGAAGTAAGGAGCAACGCGGGAACTTTGCGACGACAGTTACTTGTAAATAGAAATCCACAGGCCAAGCCGAAACGCTGAAGGATCATTTTCTCTCCCGGGATCCAGATGTAAAGATATCTATTTGGATTACCATGAAGAGGAGCAGTTTGATCGTGACGTTGAATGAGAATTTAGGATTATACCAAACTGGAATTTTGGGAGCGGGATATTAACAGTGAAATGAATATGGATTCATAGGGAACATTACTATACTAGAATTAATTTAATATTTTCTACATTTTTTGTTCACTTTACCACTTAATATGTACAGATAATTTTTACCCCAATGTTCTACTGTTATACCTAACAGTTTTGACAAATGAGTAGCTTAGTTTTATATGGGTCTTATTAAAGGTTTACTAAATCTGTTTGATTTTAGTTTAAAGTATTTTAAAATATAAAATTCTATAATCATTTCATTTTTCTGGTCACTTAGAACCCAAAAAATCTAAAGCTGAGATATTAGGTACATATCGTTAAGTTCCCCAGTTATTAAAATTTTTCTCATTTTAAAAATAGAAATTTTGAGGACATTTCCTAAAAACTATGTCCAATAACAGTTATGACAAATGAGTAGCTTAGTTTTATATGGGTCTTATTAAAGGTTTGGTTTACTAAATCTATTTGATTTTAGTTTAAAGTATTTTAAAATATAAAATTCTATAATCTTTCATTTTTCTGGTCAGTTAGAACCCAAAAAATCGAAAGCTGAGATGTTAGGTAATCGTTAAGTCCCCGAATTATTCCAATTTTTCTCATTTTAAAAATTGCTATTTTGGGAGCATTTCCTAAAAACTATGTCCAATATCGAACTGAGGTTTGTAGATTTAATCTTTTAATCATTTTACAGAATTTTATTCAGAATGAGGTAATATCTACTAATATCTACCCCGTATTTTTATTTTTTCTTGAATTTATTTCAAGATAGAGAAAATAATTATTAAAATAATATTCTTCAAACCAAGGTTGAAATGTACCACTTTTCCCTTTGTCCACTGACGTGTCCTTTTAAACGTCAAAGTTTCATTGTGAATAAGGTCATGGTTTCCAAATTATTATTTTTTGTTGCTAGTTGATATTGTGTTATAAAACACGGGTCAGAAACGTCTATAAACTTGTTTCATAACATAAATGAGTAGAATATTAAATACAAAATTAATTAGAATAAATATTATAGTGTTTTTCCGCATATACTTTAATTTTATGTAGTTTCTAATATAACATAGGGACCTATTCATTTTACCATATAAGATCTCTATGGTATGGTGGCTTCTACCAGGCTACGTCACAATTTTGGCAACGTTATATTATTATTATTATTATTATTTAGATTTAAAATAAACCAAATTTTAAGCAAACTGGTAAATTAAACAAAACTACAATGATTAAATATTGATATTAAAAAGTACTTAAATTTTTTTGCAAGAACTCATTCTAAACTATACCTACCTAACTAACCCGCAAATTATCGAAAACGATATAATATGACTTATACTTTTGATTGTTGGTTCTTTCGTTGAATTTCTCGCATGAAACTACAGGATATATATTTTTAGCACAAAATTCTGTTGAGTTAATTTCTTATAAAGTATCTGTATTATATATTTGAAACCAGAGAAAATAATAAGTATCTACATCTAATACCTACATTTTTACCTCTCGCCTCATATTCTATAAGAGAGGTATTGTAATGGGTCAAAATTTTCGAGTATGAGTTTTTGGTGGATAAGCACGTTTCAGGGTCTCTACAATACAAATTTACTATTTTCACGATGATGTCTGTGTGTGTGTATGTGTGTGTGTTTGTATGAATGTATGGACTGACGATTTTTCGTCCACGATAACTGAAAAAGTATCAAACCTTTAATAACCAAATTTCATATTTAAGGTTTTAATAAGGATCTTGACACCGGATAAGATTTTGGTAGAAATCCGCAAACCGGAAGTAGAAGTTTTTGAAACTTGATATAGTTTTCCTTAAATATATTGGTACATTATTTATTTATGACAATTTTTGCAATTAAAAATAAAAGAAAATATAATTATCTATGGGTACAGTTAATTATAAATACAATTTGCTGAATCTGGTAGTATTTAACAATAAAATAAAGTACAATTAATATTTTATCTTGTTGTCCATGATATGAAATTTGTTTCTACATAAAATTTGAATTATTCTGACAGTGACAGTACAGTTGGCATCTTATGCTTGCATCTTGGTTTACAGTATCGTTTACATCTTACATGAACATGAAACTATTAAAATGTAAGTAAAACTATTTATTAGATTAGTAGAATAAGCAGAATAATTAGGCGAGAGGTCGTGTACTGGCCACAGCAGATTTTTTAAATTAATAACGTAATATCCTACCAAATTTGAGGCATACAAAATAAATGCAACCTAAAACTAAGCTATACAATTTTTTTTTCGTTGCCAGCTGAAGCAAAAAAATGAGTGATTTGTGCAATTTATGTGTTGAAATATTGAGCAGATCATTTATTAACTTTTGCTATAAATTTAAGATCCATTATAATCCCGTTTCCATCTTTATTTAAAAGCTAGCATCTTGCTGAAGTAGCACCATGCATAATTTCACGGTCCCGCACACTTTACTTGCGTTTTCAGCATCTAAGCTCGTTTACAAGTTTCCGCGGCTTTTGTCTCGGCTCAGTGGTCGTCTCCACGCCGCCCCCGATCTCGATCACAATATGTACTCACTCAGTCTCGACTCGATTACTTAGTATGCACGATCGATTCGACAGATACGTCTAAATATCGGCCGCGCGGAAAGTGGATTTGTGTAGCGCTTTTCGAATACGTGCGAAGAATACCGGATGGTGATCACATTATCGGAAATTGTATTTAGTGGTTATGTACGAATTATAGAATTAGGTTCTACCAATACGACACGACAACGTTAAAATTATACTTATACATACTTTTGTCTATTTTTTATATTGAACTGTACAACAAAATCAAACGTCGGAATAGTAGATGTTATTTTAGTGAATTATAACTAGATATGCAACGAATAGTAACCGAGTAACGAATATTATGCAGGACTGTCTGCCGAATAACCGAATATTCGGCGAATATTCTGCACTCCTTTTTTGCCATATGTTAAACTTACAAGGACTGACGAGGCTGCTTTGAATGCAGAGAAACTTTTCTTGTTCCATAATTTGCCGCTTTTAAATTTTAATAACGAACAGTTTATCATTTTTATTTTGATCAAAATTGCAAAATACAGTTTTTGACATTATTTTTCTTGTTTTAGTAATAATAATTAATAAAAACTCAAGAACAAGCATTTACTTTGTCTGTCAGTGAAATATCTAAATAAAGCACTTGCAGGACACCGTTAAAAGCAATCGCATTTCAAGTTTTGTATATGTTACCTGTGACGTCAAACTATTCGGTATTCGGCCGAATAGTATATTAATATTCGAAGTTGACCGAATAATGAAAAACATGTCGAATAGGCAGAATCAAACTTAAAAGCTCGAGCACGCTAGCCGGACACTCAAACATCGTATTTACTGTAAATTAAATTGTACAATATATACTGACGGAAAAAAATGAAACACTTTGAAATTCGTGAAATTTCGACCATTTTCAAACCGCTATAACTCGGCGTATTTTCAATCGATTTCGATGAATTTTTTTCCAACTCGGTACACATCGCCAAAGTTAGACGTTTTTTTGCGAAAAAGCGTGTTTTTTGTTCGGGTTTAAAAGGGTACGAAAAGAGATCATCCTAATCTTAAATTATCCCCTTAAAGTACACCCACAATTGAGTCCTGCACAGGGAATTGAGTGAATTTTAGTGCCCTTTTGATGGATCAAGTCAAAAGTCCATAGACATCGTCAAAGTTGGACATTTTTAAAATTAAAATTAATTATTTTTCACCGAGGTGCTGGAGGGGGCGGACGGGGTTGCGCTAAAATTCGCAGGCATGACTTTAAAGTAGACACTTCAAAGTTTTTCGCCCACATAGATTCATCGAAATCGATTGAAAATACGCCGAGTTATAGCGGTTTGAAAATGGTCGAAATTTCACGAATTTCAAAGTGTTTCAATTTTTTTCCGCCAGTGTATATTGTATTTTGTGTATCTAGTGTCGAAAATAGCATCTTACATGCACGTGTTTCATTAAGTCACGACCTAAAGAAGAATTCCGCAAGAAAACTTAAGTACAACCATTTCCGTATACGAAAATTTCTATAGGTACAGTTACCTACAAAAATAGACAATATCACACATCCTTTCTACCCGTTCGATAGGTTTTATAGAACGGTTTTTGTTTAATCTTCATAAAAATGGACAAACTCGACATTAAAAGTGATTTATCCACATAAATTTATGTAGTACTTTTGCTGTATTTGGTATAATTTCAAAAATTTAAATAGAAATTATTTTCTTATTATTGAAAATCTTGTATCATGTATTCTCCGATCGTGGTATATTTGCTTCTTCGTAAAATTAAAATTATGACAGTTTACCTATTCCTATTCATGAATAAAATGTTTAATATTTGTAGTCGTGGGAAAAATAGTGTACCTAACTCGCTACAAAGTGTCTATCGAATGTTCGTGAGATTTCCGAACTCAGCAAGCTTCGTGCGTCAACAATATCATTCACTTTCCTCGCTCATTATGTAATAGACCACTATTTCGCACCTATTTCATACAATACTTTTTCTACAACACTTACTTAAATTAAATGCGACTTGGGCATTTTATTTTGACAGATTGATATTATTGATTTGTGATGAATAACGTGTTGTATGGTAGCATAGCAACAGAAGTGTGTACATTTTTGTAAATTGTCATTGCCACACGCTCATTTAACGTTGTAGAATATTCTCACACGTCTTTTATTGATACATTTTCAAAGCGAGCAGTGAAAATCGAAAATTGCATACAAAGACAAAAAATTATTTCACATTTTATACAAAATATCTCTACAGGAAAGTAAAAATGAATCAGCAATTTATAATAATATAGTTGTAGTAGTTACGCTATACCTAACAGGTGCACTTTACCTACATACGTCATACGTTAAGGGTATACACTTTATTTAGATTTAGACCTACCAAATTATAAGTATAAGTGCTAAATTAACCAACCAGTGCCTCCACAAAATTATAATTTCAATTATAAGTGCGAACGTTAAGCGCTGGTTTGTTAAATTAGCCTATCTATACTTATAATTGGGTAGGTCTTAATAGCTTTACAGTTTCATATGCTTATTGCGAATCGAATTCCCTTAATTACTATTAAGAATGAGTCTCATTTACCTACTCATACAACTTTTATCAAAGATATTGGAAGTTAAAGTTAAAATTAGAACCAAACAAAATCGTAGACTATATTAAAATCTGCCTGCAACGAATGAATTGATTATTATTGTTCTTCAACCGTGTGAACCTGCGGACGATCAGCTGCATTTGAGCTGACAAAGTCAGTCAGCTTCAATGTTTGTAGTGTAAATGACATGTTCAATTACAGAACACGGGCAGAGTATTGACTGCCGTAATTAATTTAACTAAAATAGAGATATTTATTATATACTACGAGATTTATCAGACCATGCGCAGGCTATTTAAAACTTTGTTGATTTTAAATTTAATATTATTTCTAGGAAATATATTTATAGAAATTGAGCAAAATTAAAATGATATTTAAAATATGACAATGTAATTATATTATAATGAAATTTTTTAAATTAAGTTTAAATACTTTATTGGATGGTATTTTTAATATTACATACCTAATCAATAGAAGCTGCAAGTAATAAATAATGGAAATAAAATTTTAATTTTACCATATTGACTGGAACTGGATTGCATAATGAAAAAAAAAACAGTTTCTGGATTTCAGTCAAACTACTCGTATGTAAAGTTTTATTTGAACCACACCTCCGAAGTTGAAATAAACCTTTAAGATTATCTGATATCCAAAAATTGTTTTTATTTATAGAAATAAAATATCTTTGAATGTTTCAAATAGCCAACACATTAGAATGGATGGATATTTAACGTTATATTGTTGGATCCTGGATAAAACATTTTAAACAAATATATTTAATATTATAGGTACCTACTTAAACAAGGCCGTTTTAAATTAGGTAGGTATAAACTTGGCCAAAAATGATTATAAATTTAAATAAATGATAGATAAAAAATAATATTACCTCTGATTGAATTAATTTTATGCATTCAAGAAAGATTCGTACTAATTATTGTTTATTATACATTTATTTTTGATTATTCAATTTTAAAGATGAATTACATTTTTATGTTGTCTATAGAACACGGACAATATTTCTGTTCAAAAGACACAATACGTTTGTTCCGAATTCCCAGAATACTCTCGATTTAATATTTTTTTCTATTCCACTCTTTTCCCCACTATTACGACTGTCTAAAACTAGTCCGAAACTCGTACTTTACCGCATCCTAGCAAAGCAATGTCATTTTGAAGTTGAAAAATACTGTAAAAGTGTTTTCGTTGCGAGAAAACAGATATTTTATTATTGACTTCAAGGTAATGTTTTTATAAACATTTAATAGAGAAAGAATAACCGTGTAAAGTTATAAATTGGAAATCATGTACAATTTTTTAATTAAAATTTTAAAAAGGCACAACTATTAATTGACGTATATAAACCTTGTTGAAATACAATTTTACCATTTTTATACTGGTCACAAAACACTCGCTACGTTAGTACGTTTTGTGCTGGAATTTAGGAGAGAGACGGGCCTCTTAATGACAAAATCGTTTACTTATTTTAAATAATTAACTAGAATAATTATTGTTGACGTGTACACATTAATACGAAAGTAATGTAATGTGAATGAGGTACACTACCAATTTGTTTTATATTAAACATTACTTATTACTTATGACTCTTAGTTTTCATAAAGAATATCAAAGTAAATGATGATAAAAAGCTCAACAACACAACATAGATGCTCACCTAGTTAGATGCATCGTTGCAGGTCAGAGTGAAATGAATACTGGTAATAAACAAGTCGTAACGACAACCGACGCCGTGTAGACTCGACGCCCGTGGTCGGATTAATGACGCATCGAATGTGACTGCAGAATTTATAAACTAGAAGATGTCCCGATTGAGGTGCACGGTGCAACGAAGAAATAGAAGAGATAAAAGAGGATTTTTCCATTTATGAGGAAAGGTTTCCATGAATATCGAATTATTTTAAAGTTTTTATCCAAACATCTTACAACATAGCGATTTTAAAGGAGCAAAGTAAAAGATTACACAAAAGGTATTGACTATGATTAAAATTATACACACTATATTATATTTACTCCCAATTTCAGAATGGTAGATGTTATTATGGTGGAATCCAACAGCTTCGCCCGATTCATCTTGGTGCAGACAGATCATCATTCATCAATCTGTGCGACGATCTTTGAAATTCAAAGCGGCAACGAAGAAATTCTTTTAGCAACCAAAACTATATTTAAAACGATCCGAGTGCGATTTAATAGTAAGATATTTTTGTAATTTTTTTATGGTGTGATTTATGATAAAAATAATGGAATTTCTTGCAGAAATAAGTAGTGACAGTGAAAGTGAGTTTATTTGTACTCCGCTGGGCATATTACGGAAATTTTGAATCTAAAATTTTGTCTCTAAGAAGTTAAAAACATTCTGACAGCTTGTCTCCCAGCAGCACAATTTCTATCTCAAATTCAGTAAAAATCAACCACTTGAATACTTATTACAAAGGTTAGTACAAATAAAGTGTTTTAGATACTTTTCAAAATGAATCCGGAAATTGAAATTATTTTCAACACTCATTGTTTCAAAAGCCTACTTTTACCATCTATATATCAGAAAACATGTGAATTCCAACTTTAGAAAAAAAAAATTTGTTTTCATAGAAATCGCTCAACTTTTGTATACGGTAGAGCGGATTATAATAAATATTCTTTCGACGATGTAAAAGAAAATGTGATTCCGTTATTTAATTACAAATTACTATTTTCTAGCGAATAGTTGACTTTATTAAAAATTCAGTCGTACTTTTTTATCAAATCAAGGTTCTCTATCTTCCAAAATGGTCCCTTTGAGAAACTAGACAACAATTCTTTATGAGTTATTACGTCAAGCGCAATAAAGTTCCTAATAAAACTTCTTCTTTGACATCATCAAAAGAATATTTATTACATCTTCTCAACCGTATACTTACAAAAGTTCTTGAATATCACTGCATTTCTCATTTCTTAAAGAAGGGGAAACTATTCTCTTTCTAGGAATAGTTGTAGACATCAAGACATCAGTTCGGGGATAGTGAAGGAGCTAACAAACAAGTAGTGGAAGTCAACAGAACAAAACATTGCGATTCGGATCGGGAGCGTGTAGTTGTATAGGAGATGCGTCTCCCATCGATCAATACCGGGACAGTGGAAATGGACAGGGATGTTATCTGCTATCGCCTCCATAAACAGGAATATCTAGCTAGACTAGACAGACAATGACGAAGATGCTTTATGATGTGTCACTAGAAATGCAGACATATGATATTTTTAAATAAATAGCTATTTATTGAATATGAGAGGCAAGTGTATTGTTCCTAACCGCATAACGTATCTGTCTATGTACAGTGTTCGTAAAGGAAAAAGAAAGCAAAACTTAAAGATATAAATTCAGGATGTTAAAATAATATTTTTTCTACGATTGGTATTAAAAGTAGGCTTTTTAGACTTCACTTAGTTACTTGAAAATAAACAATTGCAGACCAATGCTTCTTTGTAGATCGTTGGTAATAGTGACGGTCTGAAAATATTTTCAGCTAGCTGCTTATAAAAATTTGTTCCAGTAATGATAAGTAATTTATTACAATTTGGTAAAAAATTTATAATTGCCATTCAAAATTCTTTCTAAATGTCAAGTTTTGTTTGCATTTATGTTTGTTGTATTGTTGTTTTTTTTCATTCAATATTTTAGCTTTCGTAGATATGCTAATATAGATGAAAATTTACAAAATTCTTGTTAAATGTTTATAAAAATCAGTTAATCGTAGGAAAAATATTGTGTATACTTCTGGCTGAAAGTATTTTTGCAGACTTCGACTTGTTGTAGCCTCAATCTTCAAAAGGCTTCTTTCAGCTCTTGGCATACAAATAACTATAATTGTGTATCTCGTACGCACCTGCACAAAAAGTAACCTTTTGAATAACTGTTTTGTATGCTCATAGCAGCTCAATATTACTATATGGACATACGTGCTTAAAGTAAAGTTTTCCGCACGCCTATTCTCGCATGCACGCAAAACAGCCTCGGAAAAAGTTAATTTTCCTGCAGGTATGAGAAAAACAAATGTTCAATGTTTGCAGGGCATCGAGAAAGAGTAGATAATTATATACATGGGGTTTCAGAGATTTCCAAGGTTTTTATTTAAATTTGAATACTGTAAAGGTTGTTTTTAAAAAAAATTCCAAGAAAAGAAGATACAAATAATTTTGTTTGTTTGTTTAATTGCTAGTTTAACCAAGCAAGTAAAATGGCAGACATTAATTTTATGAACGGTTGTACTAATGGCCAACAATTCTACAAGTGCCTTCTAATAGTAAAAAAATAAAATGCATTTCGAATTTCTTACTAAAGGCATTAGCAACCGGAGCAGGCCACGGTGTATAAAATCAAGGTGTCGACACATGGGACCACGGCGTCTAAAATCATGTCGAATAATTCCTGTCCACATTATAGGGTCCCCGGCGTATAATTTCACTTTGACTAAAAGTTCTGAGGGGCACGGTGTCAAAAATCACGACGTTTACACGTGGGTCCATGGCGTCGACACATGGTGCCACGGCGTATAATAACATATTTGTCAATACTGTCACTAATTGTTCTGTGGTTCTACTTTTGACCATTAAAACAGATAAACACTCAATGCTGTACTATACAGTTTTGTGAATGCAAGAAGTACGGTAGCGTGAAGTAGCAGCTCTAGATGAGGAAAGGAGAATAACTGTGTGGTGTGTTGCACATTGCTGGCTTCTGCTATTATTGTGTTTGTTGTGACAGCCGATTTCCATTGATGTGCTAGATATTATTAATTCGAAGGATACTCAACTGATTGTAAACTATTTTGCGATAGTTTTTTAAAACATTTGTATAGTGACAACCTTACATACGCAAACAGAAACAGTGATATTCCTCTTCTTCCCGCTACGCTAGTTCTTGGCTTCACAACAAAAGCTTGCGTCCTTTGTCTATACCTACATATGGTCGAAGGATTCTACAATTTCTGTCAAAACCGAATAATGTGGGTTTCAAGAAGGGTAGTGTGTTCTTTATTTAGTTTAGTCGTAATCGTAAGTAGTTAGTGATATTGGATCTGAATTGATGTTTCAAAGATAATTTTCTTCTATTTCTAATTTTAAATTGTTCTTTAAAACAGGGACTTAAAACGAAAAAAATATAGTTCGTTTTCTATCTCAACGAAAACGGAATATTCCGTTTTCGTGTTTAACATTCTTATCTTAAAATTTCGTTTTCGTGAACCGGTTAAAACCGGTTTCAACATTTTCACGTTTTATTGATAGAACATAATCCAAATTATATAATATAACCATAAAAAGTAGTAGATACTAAATAAAATTAATGAAACATAAAAAACATTGGTATACTCTGATTATACTCTTTATACTTATAGACCAAATAGAATTTTTTATTATTATGATAGTGTTATAAGTTAAGAACGGTTAAAACCGGTAATCGATATTAATAATTTCGTTTTCGATCTTGAACGAAAAATTAGCATATCGTCTTCGTTTTCATTTTTGTTCTTCTAAAAATTTCGGTTAATTTCGTTATTTCGTTTTCGTTTCGTTTTTAGTTCCTGGCTTTAAAGCAACCTATTTTTTAAAAACTATTTTGTTTTTGATTATTTTCACATTTTAGTAAAAATATAATACAGTGCGTAACAGGGTACATACAATTTAATTAACCTTCAAATATTTCAATATTAATATAACTTCACCCACTTACAACTAAACATAGTTGTTCGTCTTTTCCAATAACCGTTCCCTTTGAAGTCTTAAATGAAGCAGCATAGTTGAATATTACCCGACATCAAATATAAACGTCGCGTAGAATCAAATAAACTCCAACCATCATCGAGTTCATTATATGTGGGCCGGTGAATGAAAGCCTCGCAACAAACAGACACGAGCGCCATGCAAAACATCCGTCGCGACGCTAGGCTAGCAACCGAGGGACGCCGGCTTTTTGCGTCAAGTATATTACAGTTTGAGTTTCGGATACACGTCATTGAGCTGGTTGCTGAAAAGAGGAAGGAGGGCCGTATCTACTGGTTTTACACAACATAATGTACTGTCTCAGAGCCAAGTGATACAGATGCGGATTGCAAATAATCACAGACTGAAGATAGAAGATTTAATCATGGAAAACTTGTATCTGAACTTGTTATTAGTAAAGTTCTACTAAATGTACTTGTTGTACTAAAGTACTAACGAATGATAATTTTAAAAAACACTTGTTTACTCCACAAAACTTTATTTCTTTAAAGTACCTACTAGTAACGATCGTTTCGTCCTTTTGGACATCATCAGACTATAATAATTATATACGAGTAGAAACAATCGTTACTTTAAATAAATAAAGTTTTGTGGAATAAAAAAATACCACGCTTGCTTGATGTGAAAATTGTTTTAATAATAAAGATTTGTCAATACCTAACCCTATATTTTTAAAGAAATATTTCTAAATTAGAAATGAAAATAGTGTTACATGTAAAGAGGGACCAAGTGGTTTGGATTAGAGATGCAACGAATAGTAAATGTGTCGAATACCGAATATTATGTAGTACTGTCTGCCGAATAATATTCTACACTCTTTTGGTGCCAAATGATAAACTTACAAGAACTGAAGAGACTGCTTTAAACGCAGAGAAACTTATTTTTGAATTTGCCGCTTTTAATTTATAATAACGAATAGCTTATCATTTTTATATTTATCAAAATTACAAAATAAAGTTTTTGACAAAAATTTTTAAATAATAATAATAAATAAAAACTCGAGTATAAACATATATTTTTTGTCTGTCAATGAAATATGTAAATAAAAGCACTTGCAGGAGACCGTTAAAGATAATCGCAGTTCAAGTATTGTATGTTACATGTGACGTTAAACTATTCGGTATTCGGCAGAATAGTAAAGTAATATTAGGTGTTCGGCCGAACAATGAAAAACCTGTCGAATAGACAGAATACCGAATAATTGCCTAATATTCGTTGCAACTCTACTTTGGATATTTATAGACAATAATATGTAATTATTAAAATAAATAGTTAATTTCGATGGTTATTATTCAGAAGTTTTTTGCAAAACTTTCCTTCCCACATATTGTACTATATAGAAGAGGTTTCGAATTCGATCCCAACATCTCTACTATAGGGATGGGAAAACTATCGTATAAGAAACTATCGATAGTTCGATAGTGACAAGAACAAACTATCGATATTCATAATTAATCGATAGTTAAACGATAGTATTGTATATCTGTACTAGAAAAAAGTATGGAAATCGAACAGACCTCGGAAGGTAATTTCAGATTTACATTATACTATATAGATATGGCTAGGAACTTCTCGCAAGAATCTTGAACTAGAATCAGTAACGGGGGTAATTACCCCACAGAAAATCCTAAGTTAGATCTTAAAATCGAATACTATTCCAATATATACATAAATTTATATTATTTTAACTTACGGGGAAGTAAAATTTAATTTAAATTAATTTTACACATAAAAAGAATGTATTCATATCTGAAATTTCATTTTAATTCATTTGACCTTGTACTAAGAAAAAATTTCCTCTGCGGCGCAATTTTGACATTACCTACATGTTCTAAAATTACCTCCTCTGTAAACATCACCTGGATCCGCCACTGATTAGAATCTAGACTAAAAAAGTATAATGTAATACAGCTTTTATTCAAAAATATGTCACTATCTAAAATAATATCCTGTATATCAGTGAGAATATCACAACAGCCGGTTCTGTTTCTCGAATATAAAGGGCGTTTGGGGCTAGGGGTAGCGGCTCGTGGCTCCAGCACCCTTGTACTACTTGTCATGTATCATGTTTGAACTGTTTTACTGATGCAGCGATATTAGTTGTAAAGTAATTGTATCACGTTCGCCTGTATTATTATGAGTGGCATCTTCGACAGGATGTCAGCTTCCTGATTCTGTTAGGATGTTGTTATTAAGAACAAACAATGAAATTACCATGGTAATGAGCACTTTTATAAAGATATTTCATTAAATAAAGCTCTTATTTATCAAGTATTAAGTTTTGTACCATGAAATAGAATACATGATAAGTAAAAGTTTTACCGAATGTTAGTTAAATATCTTTAAAAAGTTGCTCTTTTCGTCTTTTATAAGAACGTTATTTAATTTTTAATTCACTTACTATATCTTGTTTAATTCTGGTTAATATGTTACAAAAATACCACTATAATATCTATTACACTACACTGTCATTGAGATCTAATTTTATTGAATGATTATCAACATTAAAAAACAAATAAGCATAATAATTTGTTCTAAATGTAAGACCGTGTGTAAGACATGACCTCATATTTAAATTAACAATCTTTTAATGCTTTGGCAGATAAATAAATAAATATTTTTTAGTAATATCAGTGAACATGGCTTCTAATTATAAATAATAATTTAAAATTTAGCTAGTTTAAGCAAATCACAGTGCCAGAATCATATGAAATTACCGCATAATAATTAAAAATATGTACCTATTTTGTTTGACGTTTCAATGTAAACGTCAGTTTAATTTTTTAGTCAATAATGGGGGAAATGATTATTGTGTGAGTAAATTACATCCGATAACAGTAAATAGGAGCACAATTATCACGGTGCTAAATCTTTCCAAATACCTCCCGATATATTTTTTTTGTGACGTTTACAAGTTACTACTCTTTGTTTCGCGCGGTATTTTGAAATAAATTTTTGAGTAGTACCTATTATAGTAGGTATTACCTTTATAAATATATTATTAAAATAAATATATAGTTATAGTTACGCGTAACAAAAGAACATAATAAAATTCATTCATAACCTATTCGAATCTGTCAAATCCCCCATATTACAAAAAAGCTCCGTTCAGTACAGAATGTCTTTATAAGAACGCACGTATTACATTTATTCAATAGCAGCAGAATGGAGTTGGATTTCTCTGAAAAGCGTTACGATTTGGTCCGATATCCTTGGTAATCCTTTTATTGTGGCACATATCCTAGCATCACGGTCATTGTGACGCACGGGCTCTGCAGGAAACGAGGATGAATCTAACGGATGAACAAGGATGGCTACACGCGAATTAAGCGGAATGAACAGAGAGGGAACCTCAGCATCAGGTGACCCTTCATCTGTGGAATAAAAAGAACGATCTCTAAAGAATTGGGATCAAACAAGATAAGAATTTGGACGAAGAATAGAAGCGCCCTCGACTAGCTTGAAAGATTTTGTTGAGAGAAAATATTGCTATAAAATACCACAGTTAATTTACCATTAGGTCTACTTAAAAAAGATATTTTATCTTGAGAACTTGAAATGATGAAATGTATTATTTAATAATTATATACCTATAAGAAATATCTAGATAAAAAATATTTCCTCATGAACTACTAAATTATTCGTGTTTTAGGTTCTAGTGACTTTGAAACATAATACATAAGTAAGTTAGTAAGTACATACCTACCATATTTTATCTTGAGAACTTGAAATAATGAAATGTATTTTTTAATAATAATTATATATAAGAAATACCTACATAACAAAGATTTACTCATGAACTAATAAATTATTCGTGTTTTAGGTTCTAGTGACTTAGAAACATATACATAAGTAAGTTAGTAAGTACATATCTACCATATTTTAACCAAAATGGGTGAGGCAGTCTCACATATATTGTGTCATCCTGATCACATCGGTATTATAGACTATAGATGTATATGAAACGTAAACCGATTGTGCGGTTATCAGCTAAAACTCACAGGTTCTCATAGTTGTAAGTGGAAAGTACACCACAAGGAATGTATTTGTATCTCGATTTGTATAGTTAAGTTGAAATGTGTAGGTACCTGACTGAATTCGAACATGAGTTATCAAAACCACAGTTAGCTTCTACGTTATGTATCCAATTATCTGCTTTCTATTATCGTACTTATCTATTCAAAACCCACTATACAATATTAATTTAATAACAGAATAAATGTTCAGCTTTTATAAAGTTTGACAATACATAATACCTATGTATCGTTTTTCTTTGGACAACATTGTTGAAGAAAATTATAGGCTGTGATAATATCCTCCTATGTCAAAGAAAATTTTAATGATATTAAATTTCCAACGGAATTAATCTTATATCTTCCTTGGTCTTGGTTCCCGGATATAAAGTAGTTCATAAAAACCATCTTCCTCATCCGTCTTACTACACATTGTAATCTGTTTTATTGTATGCTTGCAAGCATTAAAGTAATTGAATCTGGGCTAGTGGTCTCGGGGCCAGGTACGGATGCGTTACCACTGAGCTACATTGTGTATGTGTGTGTTTTGTGTTGCCTTTGTTACACCACAAACAGTGATGTGGTGTGCGTGGCTTTGTTTGGGAGCCCAATGTGTTGTCATGTCACTTACGCTAAATTAAAATGTTCCGCGGCCAGATGCATTACACACGATTGTTTATAACGGGTGTAACTAAACAACGCCTAAACACGCCTTTTACCAAACATCAGCCTCACATGTATCATACATACTATTACCAGTCCGTAACTCATGGATTCTCATGGTTGTAGTTGTTGTAGTGGACAAAAATACAAAAATCTATCTATCTCACACTTTTTACTCGTCATTTGTGTACATTTATTAAAATGAATCCCCACTAGTTTTGTATGTCCAATTTGCGAGTCAACTGTTACCCATTGTGACGACATGAACATAGGTTGATTCTCTGATTGAACCGTATTGTGAAATTGGCACTATTATCTGTTCGTTTTATACTTTTCGTCTTTTAAATTCTAGAAAGAATGTATGTATATTAAATATATTCTGTACTTACATAAATTAATAAAATATTTCGAATACAGCCAAAATGAAAGTCACTCTATTTTAATGGAAAATATATTATAATAATTTGAAAATCTCATGAAGATGAATAGGGGAAAACTGGAAAATTGATCGGACAAAATTGAATCAAATGGGGCATAAATATTCGGCCGACCTCATGTAGTGACTCAAAATCTAATAACAGTGTTATTAGGTTATCGAAAACCAACCAACGTTTTCATTATAATGAAATTTAATATTAATAAACTTATACCTACCTACAATAGTCCAGAGTAGGTAAATATGTATGTACATAGGTATTATGATATGTAATGTAAGTAGGGTTACCTAATTCCAAAATTAAAGACGGATAAGTCTGTTTTACCCAACTTGGGTGTGACAGCCTCATAGACATTATAAATCATAGATTTTATTGTATCTTGTACCGTGTGTGAGTGGTTAAGTGGTTACCAGGCGCCTATTTACGGGTTCTCAATGGTTGTGGTTGTTAGTGGAAAGTGCATTCAGGAGCGGATAGTTATCTCAAATTTCACTGCACCGATCATATTCAAATTTTGTACAGTAATAGCTAAAGATCTAACTTAAGACATAGACATATTAAAATATCTGTCCGCCATCGTGAAACAAAATGGCGGCCATATATCTCAAGAGTTTTGCAACGATTGCGTTCTAATTAGGTACAGTAATAGCTAAGGATCTGACTTCAAACATAGGCATATTAAAATCACAGGCCGCCATCTTGAAACAAAATAGCGGCTTGTTATATTAAAATGTACTGCATCAATCAACCCGGAAAAGCCTGGTACTTCAGCTAGTAGTAATTGAAAGTTTCTTTTCTACCGGTTGTGTTATTTTTGTTTTAAACTATATTTGTAATTTTTAAAAATTTTGGGTTTTCAAAGCAAAATCGTCGCTCTATCCAGGCTATACTTCAGAATAGAACATCTAATAAATGCAAACTGCTTATTGAAATAGCCAGTTGCTGCGAACGGCGACGAATCGATGTGCCTGGATTCAAAATTCAAACCAACACTTGCAGTATTTCAGTCACTAAGGAAATATTTTCAATGGACCGGCCTGACCGAGGACGATCTGATGTTTTCTCGTTCAGAACTAAGCCAGTCCGATAGAATTTCATGCTCAGTCTCTTAATTGTAGAACAAATTTGTCGATCAAAATATCAAAAATAGCACGCACTCGGCAAACTCTCCGCTAAACCTTCACCATATTGTAAGTAAAATTTTGTTTTTAATATTATAATTCGCTCTGTTCATTTCTATTTCTATTTTCATGAGTGATAAATCGCAATCAGTATACTTTTATTGAAAAATGAAATTTTGTGCTCAGTTTGAAACAGAATGAATACAGGTCGATAAAGTAAAAATTCAAATATCCGGTATCCACTGCCATCTGAAGAACCAGGACCACTTATTCTATTCACTATTCGTTGAATTCCTCGCATTCATTACCATTTTTAATTATGGCGTCGTCTCTTCGCCGTCGTATTCGGATAATTGAGACCGTCAAAGCGGCGCGGTTATCGCTCTGCGCACCGTTTAACGCTTAACCGGCGCGTGCAGATAATACGACCGGAAATGGAAAGAATTGCGAGTAAATGGAACTGTGAATAAGATCGTCGCCAGAGATACGTTTGTTTAAGCGAGCAGCGTGCAACCCCTCCTGGGGAACTTTCATTTTAAGCTTTTTATTTAGATGAATATCTACTGATTATGTCATCATTCCCAGGATTAATTAGTTCCGAGGATGTATTGAATCTTCCTCTTACTCGCCGGAGGCCTTTTGGGGCCGTATGAATAAATGGTACCAGTCTATTCATTGAAATATTAATTACGATGGACAAATTTGTATAGAAAACATTGTAAACTTGATGTATCAAATATAGCACAAGAACGAAGTTGGGAAAGAAGAGACACTCATTATAAAAATGTTCCTGGTTTTAATTGGAAGAAAGAACTGATTGAACTGCATATTTTTACAATGTTTTTATACTTTTTATTTTATGCTGCCTTAACTATAACGCATAAGCAAAAATCTGACGTGGCCATCGCACAACCTTCCGCCATATCTAGACTTTAAACAGAAATGTATACTTACGTACAATCCGGTGCCCATTTAAAATATACAAATAAAAATCTAAAATATTCAAACACAGAAATTTGCATCATCTGAATAAAAAGATTCATTCACAGGAAAACTCTTCTGTGCTGAAGCCATCCTCCGTTCAAATACTATATAGGTACATTTAATATCTTACTTATGACATATAGCACTAGTATGTCAACCTGTCAATATTTTTTACACAGAAACAAAATTCAGTCGAACATGGATTACAAGATTTCAACGTTTTATTTGATAAATTTATTTTTTTAATTTTACTGCAATTCTTTGATGCTACCAAATAAAGACAATTTTTTTATAACGTAAGTTGCAAATAACTTTGCCTCTTATTCTTATTACAAATAAATACTATATCCAAATTTATATAAATTTTTGACAATTAATCTTTTCAATCTTCAAAAAATATCACTTCCGGTGAAGATATTTGTACCAAAATCTAATGGGTTCTTCCAATTTATATACAAATGTTAAATACCAAATATCAAAATTTTTGGGTAATTCGTATTTGAGTTATACGACTGACAGAAATCCGGCCCTGACCACACACACCAAACCAGATTTAGTTAAAAGACATACATCAATATTTATAGACTTTATCAATTCCATAGATTTTGAAAAATTAGATTAAATACTGTTATATGTACAAATATGTGTATCTGTTGTTATATATAAAAAAAATAAAATAAAATTTATTAACATATTGTTCAGAACTCGAATATAATTATAAGATGTATAAAGCATGAAGCAAATATAAAAAAGAAATATAAAAAAGGAATATGAATGTACATGTAAAATAATGATATGTAGGGAAAATAATTTGTAAAAAATATTTATTGATATCACACTATTTTATTTAATGTTTAAATTTAAATTTTAAATGTAAAATATTTAGAGCCATTGTTAATTAAATAGTTTAAAATTTTATAAAAAAAAAAAATATATATAGTTTAAGTATTGTAAATAAATAAATATAATAATATGAAATGTAAATACGAAATTGCAGATGTAAAAATGTTATGATGGGAAAAATATTAGTATGTAGTATTGTAAAATGGAGCATACTAAAATAAATGTATTAAATTAAAAAACACACACACACACACACACACACACACACACACACACACACACACACACACACACACACACACACACACACACACACACACACACACACACACACACACACACACACACACACACACACACACACACACACACACACACACACACACACACACACACACACACACACACACACACACACACACACACACACACACACACACACACACACACACACATACATACAGACATCATCGTGAAACTATCAAAAATGAATTGTAAGGATCCCAATTCGTGCTCATCCACTTAAAACTCACTACCCGATTTTTAGCATGATTCCAATACCTTCCTTTACAGGTAAGCGGAAGGTAATAGTAACAATTTATTTCATGAAACAATAACTATTGAGAAGTCGCTCTTCTCTTACAAGCTAGAACTCCACCGGTTTCAATGACGATTTTATTTGCAGCCATTAGTGGAACGATATAGTCTTCGTCTAGCATGCTATATAATAACGTTTCCTAGTTAGTTCGAACCCTAGCAACAAACAACAATACCACTGGGTACAGCATCCAAGTCGTTTGTTACCACTATAATAAAATCCACCATTATATCAATAATTATGTATAGTAAGATGACCATTCACAATCTGGAAGTGACCTATATTTCTAAGGACCTATTAAAGGTGATCCTCTACACATGGCAGACAACAGTCAAAATCATTGATGCCGCACGCTATTCAATAGCTTTTATTGTTTTGTTAAACATACTAATAACAAATAATTTATGCTTAAGGGGAATAAATGGGGTTTCGCCTGCCACTGTACAGCTTTTATTTATAAGTAACTTCAAATTTTAATATGTTGTCAACAAAGCTTGAAACTGCGAAATAACCGATCGAATTTTAAATATTTGTTTTAAAATAAAAGATATTTGTGTTAAAAAATAACAAAAATTAATTAACATATTTCGATTTTAAAGCAAAATTGTAAAATTCTGCATCGACCATTTTGTAGATTGTACTTTTATCTTCAATAATTTCTTTACATTATTATATTTAGCAATACAATAAACGCTGTAGACTGGCGGGCGAAATCCATGTTTTTGGCTTCTTTTCTGGCATGGTAGAGGATCGTCTTAAGTATAGAGTTGTATTTGAATTAATTTTCATGTGGCAGCCAAACTCGACTTCCAAACTGGAGTCGGAATCGAGTGTATATTTCAGACTTAGCATTTTTCAAGATAATATTTTGCTTAGTTGACAATAAATTAATAACAATCATTGTAATAAAAATTTGGGTCAACTGTGAATTTAATGTTCATAGTGATAATGGCATTGTTGAATGAAGTCCTTATTAACGTGGATTATTACAACTATTTAATAAATGAACGAACTTTTTCGTTAATATAGATCTGTAGCAAACACCCCATTGCAATAATCTATAACGTCATTAATGAACAGAGAGTAAAGACTGCGCGCTAAGAGCTTTACCCCATCAGCAAACAAGGTTAGTGTCGAACTCAAATATCGTCATCTCCATCGTAGCAATTTGCATCGAATTGCAATCCGGCAGTATTGTTCTCAGCTCTACATGGAAATAGCGTGGCTTTTAAGAGCAGCCGAAATCACTCACTGAAAGGGGAGAGCCGCAAAGCAACTCGTAACTCGCAACTGTAAAACTAAATCGTTTCTTTCTGTAAAACTACACCGCGCACGCACACACACGTCACAAATATGGGAAGTTTTCGATTTTGGGATTTATGTGATGCGTCACAGTCGGGCGAGCGGAAACCGGAAATGCTTCGGCATTGAGTTACGCTCGGATGGATGGACGCATGACGCCAGCACCACGACGCATTGGCGTCCACAGAGAGACGCTTGCCCTCTCCTTATAGCTTTATTGTGGTAGAAAGTGCACACGCTTCAAATACAATAATTATTTATGTATCAAGGTCATTACGCAGATGTTTATGCTGTTCAAAAGTTAACAGTTCATATGACTGAAAACTATTTGATATTCTGCCTATTCGGTAGGTTTTTCATAATTCGGGCGAATACCGAATATCAATTTACTATTCGGTCGCAAACCGAATAGTTTTACGACACATATGTCACATACAATACTTGAACTGCGATTGACTTTAACAGTCGCCTGCAAGTGCTTTATTTAGATATTTCACTAACAGACAAAAAATAGATGTTTATTCTTAAGTTTTTATTAAATATTTTTACTAAAAAAAGAAAAATAATGTCAAAACTTTATTTTGTAATTTTAATAAAAATAATAAACTGATAAGCCTCAGCAATCCTTGTAAGTTTATCATTTGTCACCAAAAGGATGCAGAATATTCGGTTATTCGGAAGACAGTACTGCATAATATTCGTTATTCGGTATTCGACACATTTACTATTCGTTGCACTGAAAACCTTTGGATTGAGAATAGGTACGTAAACATAAAATATTGTCTGTAGTGCATACTTTATGTCTCACGCAACTAACATCCTGAATAATTAAAAATTTTACCACATAGGTAGTACTTTATGGCCCTAGGAGATAAAAGCACTGTTTTATATAATTATATTTTCAAGATCCAAACCATAAATAATTAACAACAAGTGTGCTAGTATAACATTCATTTTAAAATATAAAGCGATAGAAATTTTAGAATAAACTCAATCACCGTTTCTGAGTAATTTTAGCTTATTTCTGTTAACTATCAAGTTGATCTCAAAACGGTACAAATGATGATAGGTAATATTGTTCAGTACAGTAGTATCCTATATTTAATCTGAAGTAATTACATAATCGGATAATTATTCGTGCCTTATTCTCTAATTCCAAATTTTAAAATCTTGCTTGCGGTGTATTTTTCTGCATAAACCAACTTTTTTGTCGGATTATAGCTTTTACTTCCCGTGAATATAATTCTCCGGACGCCCATGCCACGATCCGGGTTGACTACTGTTAGCAAAGGGAGATTTTGATTTACAATCGCACATACAATTTCGTTAAAGGCGGACTGGGTTTAATGGAAAGACAATTAGAAATATGCTTGCGCTGCGAGTTTTAAATTAGTTTTATGCTACACTTGCCACAAATCGAAATTTTACGATTCAAACTTGTATACATATAATACCATGAATCCTTTTACATAAAAGAGATAAAAAATTTACTTTGGCCCAGTATTAACATGATAGCACTAAATGAAAAAATGTGTGTCTATAATAATTGTAATAATATATATATATATATATATATATATATATATATATATATATATATATATATATATATATATATATATATATATATATATATATATATATAATATCGTGTGTGGGATTACATGTTAATGAAGAGTACACCACATCAAATATTTTTGTGTAGTTAAGACGAATGCCCACCCCTACAAAATAAAGTAAAAATATGTTCTCGTTGGGGACATGATATTGACTTTAATTTTGGTCCTATTTGTTCGCTCTTCTTTTTAATTAAAAGATTAAAGATGTCTCTAGGTGTGCCCAGTGGAATTTTTTTAAATTTTTTTTACACGCTTTTTTAAGCTTCGAAGTTAAATTTGAAGAACTTTGAAGATATAATATTAAAAAACTAAAATGAAAATTAGGAAAGTGACACAATTTTTCATAAGCAATATAAACAGTTTTCTATTATTAGTTTTCATAAACTTGTCAGTGGTAATACCGCATAACACATGATAATTTTTTGAGAATTGTTTTGTCGTTTTCACGGAAACTTATTTCTAACAATTTAATGACACAAAACATCTTCAGACAAGTTTCGACTCATTTTGCAAAACATTTTTGATGATTACTTTGACAAATTAATTTATTTATTGTAACTAACGTAACTAAATAAAACCTAAGCTACCTATATTAAATGTTCTCGTTTTCAGTTAGGTATCATTTTACATTTTCAATTCTATTGGTTGCATTGTGTGATATATGATTGGTTAATTAATACCATCAAAAATATAATATTCAGTAATATCATCATTGAAAAATCCATCTCCTCACTCCCAAAACAAATATTGGTGTGTTCCACATTGAGCACAGTGGCCATCTATTGCAAAAAAAAGTATTTCAACAACTACAAAAACTTAGATTTCTTCTCTTGAAGGAAACCACCGCGTATCGATGTTTGAAATTCACGACACGTAACAAATTTCGCTAAGTGTAATGTCACATTAGCGTACGGTGGACGATTTCGATGAAAAAAGACACAGAAATGCACTTCATGTGTTCTTAAAGGAGAGACCATTTGCTTTGGCTACAAAGAAACTGGTCTCTTACACTGGCCTGAAAGCCAAGGGGGTTTTGATAGAAAACAAATGTGGTCAGTCAACTTCAGGGGAAGAGAACGCGAGAATGTCACGGTGTTTCATCAATCTTAGTTTCAAAGAGAGGAAAGTCGCCAAGATCTTGAGATCATTTTATTTAGTTTGTTAGATAAATTTTGTTGTTTTTCTTGACATCAAATTAAGCTAGATGAAATCTACACAATTATAAGTAGGTATAAGTACTAAACTCGGTACTAAATTAACTAACCAAACCAACCAACGTTACTACAAAATTCCAATTTCAATTTTAAGTGCGAACGTTAAGCGGTGTTTGTCTTGGTTCCACTTCGTATAAGTATATGCTTTTATAATTGCAATAAGTATTTGAAAATGTTTTGTATGCTGATCATTTAAAAATGTACCAATTGACTTATATTGGGGATTTATGAAATGATGTAAATATATGTTTTTCAAAAATTAACGTTTTATTTTTACAAATGCAAATCAAATCATTTTGACAAACAAAAATCTTACGTGGCTAGCATAAAATATAACCTCTCACCTAATTCTGTTTTATTTGGTAATCTAATGTGCTATAATATGGTTATAATTATAATTTACTAACATATAAATTTTAATAGTTTCTTTGTAAACAAAATGTCAACTGTCATTGTCACAATCTTAATAATTTAAATATTATCCAAAATAAAATGATGTGTTTACAAAGCCAAGTATGAACTAACAAGTAACAAGTTTGTTATTAGGTATCAAAAGTTAAAAGTTGCGTCAGAAAGTTTAGTATCTACTTTGCTTGTCTTGTAACTAAAGATATATAAAATGTGTTTTTTATGCTCTGAAAGGAAAATTAATACTTTCAGTCCAATATCATTATGATACATACATCAATGAAATAGGTTAATTTGAAGGAGAATACAAAAATATAATTATATAAATGAATTAGATTTTCAATATTTTTAAATCATATGTTTCTTTAAAAAATAGATACTTAATAGTAAAAATCTGACGTGGACACCACATGACTTCCTTGTACGCCTTGTGTGTTCATACTTTTCTTAATAACCAAAATGTAGAATAATATAAAAAATTCTTTTAACTTATTATACTAGTATACTCACAAATATATTTTTGTCATTTTATTTAAACTGCAGAAGAAGATATAAAGCATATTTTACTATTGTCACTGTCATGTCCTAATCATTTAAATTTTACGTAGTAACAAATGTTAATCGATCATGGACTATAAGATAAAGAAATACTAAATTAAAAATATATACTTTAATTATTCCTAAATGATACCAGATACAAAAATATTTATAAAATACCAATTTTAGGTAATAATCACATAATCTTTCATTTAAAATAAAAAAATTTGTGTTAAATTAAATATTTATCGAAATATTTTTAAAAAGTACTACTTCCGGTTTATAGATTGAAACCAAAAATAGGAGGTGCACAACTAGATGCTATAACAGTCCTAAATACAAAATTTCAACTTTCTACGTCTAACCGTATTTGAGTTATGCGACACACATACGTCCGTACGTACAGACGTCACGACGAAACTAGTCATAATGGATTCAGAAAAGGTCAAAACGGATATTTCCATCAAAATCTGAAAACCGAAATTTTTCGCGATTACAATACTTCCTTATTACTCCGTACAAGGAAGTAAAAATGGACTCGCAAATACAGATACATATTTTGATGATTTTGAATGCACAATTTTTAAAAATTGCGTATGCTGATAGAACAGTTCTTTTGATAAATAATAGATTTGTAATAAAGTTTTTATAAATTATTTGCGATTAATAAATTTCACTCACAAAGATCGAGAAAGTACGTTCCTGATGTAATGTTCATTTTCTATAATGATGTTTTAAATGCCTATAGGTAGATACTTAGAAACTAATCGTGTTGAACTCCAGTTTACTTTCGTAAAACCAGTGCAGACCTAAATTTTCTTTCACGTTCATTTAAATCATTTTTTCTACTCCTAGTATTAAAACATTATTCAACGAACTGGTTTTCATGACGCTAAATATCATTTTAAACACACCTCGACAAGCCTTGGCTTTGGCCTTTTTAGTCAAGGGCTGAACATAGCAACTGACATATTAAGCACGGAGTGAAGTTGGCTCCTATATTTGACATTTAATTTTTGTTAATAACTGAGTGAAATTAATAATTTCTTTCAATTATTGTCAATTTTTTTCCAATATAACAGTTAAATACACTTGCCTAAGTACAATTTTGTAGCTATGTATATTATCATTAATATTTAACCTAAATGTTCAAATTATTTTAAATGATATTTTACATATTTATATTGTTTAATTTATGGTCGTAGAAAAAGTATAGTATGTGATTCGTTTATAAACTCTCTAGATAATCGCTGTGCTCGCTCCTAAAAAACTCGTGCCTAAAATGACGTTTATAAAACTTGATACATAATGTACTACTTATAAAAATATGACACACATTCGTAATATAATATTCCTCCACAACTTACCCTCTTAATCAGTTATAAACTCCCCAGTAATATTTCTCAAAACAATTTCTAACCATCGCTTCATCTTGGAAATCACTTTTCGAATACTTTCCCGTTTTAACACGTAATAAACATGGTTGATGAGGAACAAATACAGAGCCTAGTGTAGAATCCCTGCAGCACTGGTTTAGCTGATTTCCCCAAGGAGTGGCAGGACTGGGAACGTCTGCGGTATCTCTGACACACTCCAATGGGCGCGGAAAGGCAATGTTCACCGATGAATGGACCGCCGCTGATGGATTACCGTGATGCGCGACGCCAAGACGTATATTCCAGTGTGATTGACAACCACGGAGATCATATGGTGGAGCAGTTATTACTGATTTCTATCAGGAGTTCTATAACTTTCTAGCTTTCAATCTATAATCGATATTGGATATTTGATAGAATTCGTCATGATGACCTATTAAAGTTGGAGCTATATGGTATTATATTCCCACTGAAATAAAAAATAATAATATTTTCTTAGTTTTAAGCTCGCGCACGAAACCGTTTTTAGATAGTCATTTTTATGCACTTTATCTGCATAAAGGAACAAGCAATTGGCTAAAAAATATATCAATAGACTCATTTGTAGTTTCTAGATTGCCTTATACTAAATAAGAATACATGAAAATAAATATAATTTGCAATATATATGAAAGAAGACGGAACAAAATTTTATGCAAAATGAACTATTATTACAGACATAATATTTAGAACAAGACAATTAGGAATTAATACATTTTCATTGTGTAACATAATTTTCATTAAAGGTTACATCGTTTATCCGAAATTTATGCAGAAAGAATGTGCAAAATGAGTCATGTAAAAGTTTAAAAGTGTCGCAGACGTGGCACTAGTAATTACAGAAAAAACATTTCTTTTTAAATCAAATTATGACGTATAGTAATAAGATTTTGACTATTACCGGGTTAAAAACATTACCATTACAGATTTCATGTTACGGTTTTTCACTTTTAAGCACGCCCTTAACAAGTTAATATTATTGTCGCATGTATTTAATAGTGCAGGCAATAGAGATTTTTACCTGGAAAGTTTTAAGGGAGTTTTGAATTTCTGTATTTTTATGTTTTTTTGGGGTGCACTAATCTGAAGTTTGTCACCAGAAATTTTTACGAAAAAAGTTTTAAAATCCTATTTTTTAACAGTTTTTTATATAACTTTTTTTCTGATTGACAGAAAAATTGTGATAAAAAAATTTGAAATCTTGAGAAAAATTTTTTTCTGTGGGCAATATTCAAAAATTATAGACATAGAGAGAAGCAGAGCGCTTTTTAAAAATTAAATTATGATATTACTTTGCTTCATAAAATACAAAAAGGCTGTAACTTTTTAACAGATAAAGATATCAACTTTCGGTTTTAAGCATCTACAATACAATTTTTAAACATTTGGAGGCCCTAGTTTAGCCACAATTCAAAAAAAGAAAATAAATATTAATTTAAAAAATAATATTCTTTAAATTTTTGTGTTTGACTCGGTGTTTGATAAACTTTAATTTCTGAACGAATTAAGATATCGATTTCCGGTTTCCAGCATTGGATTCCTCGGAATTTTTTGTGTAAGAAACATTATTTCAAAAACTTTTAACGCGAGCTTAGTTGAGCTGTAGTTTTAAGTTTTTAAATTTAAATTTGAGATCATATAAATTTCCAGTGAAAATCGATGTATTTGAGCTCTTTACAGCGCCTTTAAAATTGAACGTTAAGAAATCTTGACAAATTTTAGTTTTTGTTGAGAATGTAAATTTGACTTTTGTTCTACATCGTAAGACGTAAATTACTTTTTGAAGTAAGGGTATATTAATCTTGAAACAACTAAGAACAATGAACAATATTATTTTATAATATCCCTGGTCAAATATCCAATATGTACAACAATCGAACAACGAATATCTCCACCGTTCTTCATTTCCTGCACTAGGGCGATCGATTCGTCGTTCTTTCACGCATCACGCGCGTGTTTGCAACGGCGATCAGAGATCACAGGACCGCGTGCAGAGCCTGCGGCGTCGATATTAACTGCCTAGCGCCTGCAGCTGACAAATATTTGAGACGTAAACACGACTATATAGCGAAATCCATCTTCAATGTAAACAAGCGGAGTTCATAACGGTGCTTAATATCTCCATCAGAATCCAACCCAAGCGGTGATGAGGGCGAGGGTGATTATCAGGCCGTGGATGGAATGTTTTACACTAGAGATGAATTTTTGAAGGAAATGTTGAAAGTTTAACATCAAATTGTAGTTGTTGTAAGTTGTTATCATTAATGGGAGTATTCAGTGACAACTGTGCAAACTTTGGCGCCGGTGCCCCAATGTACCTTTCCTGAATTTTGTAGTGAAATATGTGCACTAACTATAGCACGCTAGCATAAAATCATACTTTTTTACTAAATGTATAATAAAAATTTACATTTACATTAACCTACATTTACATTTAGTATCACTTTGTTTTTCTTGTTCTCTTCTCTAGGTTCTCTGCAATTTTGTATTTGTTATAAATAAAAAATAAATAATATAAATAGTTTTCCAAAAATTAAACCAGTTAAAACATCTAGACCAGTCAAATTAAATCATATTTTGTCGTTTAGTATAAAAAAATAGTAGAAAGCTGGATTTTGGTATACACCTTCTCAAATAACATACTAAAAGTCTCGATTGGACTGAAGCTTCGTCCGCCATTTAAAAAAAAATGGCCGCCGTCTATTGTTTTCAATTTTTATCCCGTTAATGATTAATTGTAGAGCACAAAATTTTCTATAAAATGGTATACATATTTTTTATGAAAGTGGTACACTTTTCGAGAAAATCGTGAAAATGTATTTTGAAAAATTATAAATTTTGATCAATTAGTAGTTTATGTCTCATCATATGAAAACGGTAATTTTTTATGAATAAAATATGGATTTCCGGTTTGCAGAATCCAATTTCCTGAATACTCTTCTATGAGTAAAATTATTTTCAAATTTAATTTACCCTCGTGAGTAATTCCATACTTTGGCCACTTGTAAAGTAAATAACTATTACTATATTCAAATAATGAATTCGTCTAAAGGAAATTTCGTAAATTGATTGATTACGCTTTTCAGTAATTTTTTAAAAATTCACTGTTACTGCAATGGGACAATTTTAAATTGACTAATTGCTAAATTATACTCATTTATTTTAATATTGAAGTGAAGCCCACCAATGAAACTTACATAATAAAAAATTAATTACAACTACAGAAACCTAACCATCAAAGAAAATTAATTAGTCCGTATTAAAAGCATCACAAAGTTCAAACTTCATAATAGCCAGAAATTGAATTCACCTGATCTTTCCCTCTCCCTAAGTGCAAACACATCAGCAATTCTCCATCCGAGTTCTGACTATTGCAAACCGCTTTAAAAGAGTGGAAGTCTCTCGGCGTCGGTTCTCGTTCTCGGTTATGAGGTTTCGCGATGCCGCGCGGTTAGGAAATCAATTTCATTACCCCCCGCGCCCCCTGCCTCGTCCCGCGAGTCCATTTAGCATGAGACGCAGCGAGGGGAGAGAGGCCCGTGATGCAAACACTTGCATTGTGTTCTCTAACTCAATTTGCCACCGAACTCAACATTAGTTAACCGATGAAGTAAGGCCTTATTTAGGGATGATGCAAGTTCAAGGCTGGACAACATGTTGGACTTTAAACATTAAAGGACTTTAAAGTTGGATTTAAAGTTTTTGTAGCGAGATGGGTACGGGATAAAAATGTGTCAAATTTATTTTGGTAAATTAAAGGTTGTCATAGAAAAAAATCTGATGTGGCCAGCACATGACTTCTCGCCACAACTCTCCTCCCTCTTATGTATATAAATCACATATAAATATAATATATGGACTTACAAAATTTTTTTTTTATAAAAATGTTGGAACAAGATGTAAACTACAGTATGTCACTGATATCATATACGTACCTACTGTCATAATTATTTCAAAGTTTCGTAATAACAATTGTTTAACGATCGTGGATTACAAGCAGTTTCAAACACAAAACTATAAACAATATTTTGTATCAAAAAAAATTGTAATAAGTTCTTTATTCATGGGGATATTGAAGAAAAATTGTAAAGTATCAAAATTTAATGGAACCTTTAGATTCTTATTAAAACACTAAATATAATATTTGGTAATTTAATGTTTGATATATTTTGAGATATCGACGGAGAAAAAATTGTAACATACGAATAAACACATAAACACACATACCCACACACAGACATCATAACGAAAATATTAAATTCGTATGCAAGAGACCCTAAAACGTGCAAACGTGCTTATCCACCAAAAACTCATACCCGAAAAATTTTACCCTTTACAATACCTCTCTTATAGAATATGAGACGAGAGGTACTAATAGTGAAATAAATTTTGGATTCTGCCTGGATAGTTTTGAAGAAGTATATTTTTCTTTCATCCTATATATTTTTTAAAGTGCTGAACAAGAATTTCAGGTTTGCCGCCTCGTAAAAACCGGGATTTTCTCCTTTTTACTTCCCAGACCTATGTAATAGAGGGAAGTATTGTAATCGTGATTTTTTGACAGTTCGAGATTTTGGTGAATCTTCATGTTTTACACCCTACTGAACCCAAAAAACATAATTTTAAAAAAAGTCGGTCTGTAGGTCTGTCGGTCTGTAGGTCTGTCGGTCTGTAGGTCTGTCTGGATGTTGCATAACTTAAAAACGCGTTGGAATTTTAGACTGAAATTTTATATTTAAGATCTTGACCCAAATTCTGACTTCAAGTTCGTTAATGAGCTTTATTCAACCAGTGGTACCAACTTTATAAACAAAACTTTTTTATTTTTATCAAAATACTATCGTGTGTGGTATCAAATTATAAAGGTCTTGGGAAAATAATTCTAGTAGAAAACAAAAATAACATTCAAATGATCGTCAATTGTTTTTTTTTATAAATTATTCAAATTATACCGAGTTAGGTGTCAATTTAAATCGCTCGGGGAGATAAGTTTTGTAAAAATGTAAAATATGACATTAATGCGATTTTCAATTGTTTCTCAAAAAATTATTCAAATTTTTTTATTCAACCAGTGGTACCAACTTTATAAACATAACTTATTTTATTTTTATTAAAATTCTATCGTGTGTGGTATCTAATTAAAGCTCTCTGGAAAAATAATTCTAGTAGAAAAATAAAAATTACATTTAACTGATTGTCAATTTTTTTATTATACGTTATCCAAATTATAGTTTGGTGTCAATTTAAAGCTCTCGGGAAGATAAGTTTTGTAAAAATGTAAAAAATGACATTTATGCGATAATCAATTATTGTTTCTCAAAAAATTATTCAAATTTGTTCAAGTGTATTATTAAATTAAAGTTTTCTGGGAAAAAAATTAACCGAAGAATCAATAACAACATTTAAACAATGGACAGTTGTTTTTACTTCTCGCATTATATTCTATAAGGGTATAAGGTATTGTGTGAGTTTTTAGTGAATAAGTAGGTATCAGATTTTTTTACATGTTATTTAAATTATGCCGAAGTTGGCATCAACTTAAATAGTTTGGGAACAAAAGATAAATTTATTTCAATTTTGCTGAATAAATCATAAAATGAACGGCGTAACGAAAGTAAGTTATTAAAACTTATAGTCGGGGAAGTACTGTGGTGGACACAGCAGATTTTTTTACTTGTATTTGGTCGAGGGTTAAGCTTTTTAAACAAATTATTACACCAAATTAAACTAGAGAAATTTTTGTACATTTTCCATTAAAAAAATAGATTAATAGTTCTCGAGAAAATCGTTAAAAAACAATTGAGCAATTTGTAGTCATTTTAAGTAAAACCGTAATTTTTTTTAAACAAAAACGTCTTTAATTTTTCAATAAATCAAGATATCGACTTCCGGTTTTCAATATTAGATTTCTTAGATATTTTTCACTTACCTATGTACATAATTTTCAACATTTCAGGAGCACTAGTTTAGGCACAGATCAAACATAATATCTTAGAGAAAATACATACCTACCTAGTTAAATTCTGAAATTTTAGTATTTTTTGTGTTTATTAGTTGACATTTCAAAACAAATTAAAATACTGACCTGCGGGTTCCTGCAAATAATTATCTATAAGATACTTTGTATGAATTTTATGTTAAAGCCTTAGTTAAATCGATGTTGAACTATTTTTCCTCGGCAATATAGTAAAATTTCAAAATTATTTTTATTTATTGTGTTTGATCAACTGTAGTTTCTGAACGGATCAAAACATTGACATGGAGTATTGGTTAAGACCTCCAACCTATGATACAGAGGTTGTGGATTCGATTCCCGGTCAGGTTGGAAATATTCATCGCCTGGGTTGGATTAGTACCTATTATCGTCAGTCGTCATCATTTCAAGTTGGGATACAATAAACTTGACTACAATGCTATCGGGCACCGGGTAGTTGCAGTAGCAATGGACTTGCACCGGGATGATAAACGCATGCTAGTAAAGTAAGCAACGTGGCATATGTAAAGGACAGAAAAATCTAGTGTGTGTGTCAAGTCACTCTAGGGATATAACCAATCAATTCGAATCCCGATACGAATACATAGGTATATATAGGTACTTAAGAAAATACTAATTTGCAAAAATCTATGAACAAATTTGATTTCATTTGCTTATTTTGGTAAATATTGCCTTAAATCAACCAACGTGACATGGATAATTTACACTACTACAGTACCTACTGCTTATTTAAGTCTAATTTTACACATAAATCAATATCTAAGACTTGAATAAACACATTATGAACAACATGTCAGTTGATATAACGCATCAAATACAGATGTTATGTAGACACTCATGTGTATTATAAGTGGCAGTGACAGGTATCAGTATCAATATGAAAATGAAAATCCAGCACAAGTGATTATAAAATTTTAGTCAATCACAGCAACTATAGGGGAAAATAAATAAGAAGTAGGTAGTATAGTTCGATTAAGAAGAATAAATTACATTATTTTCCTGCATGTTAATCTATTATACAGAGTGTAACCCAACCTGTGTAACAAAATTTAAGGGTGTATAGTATTGGACGCACTGATCATTAATCAAAAAGAATTTGGTTGAAATTTGCAAATTAAAAAAATGGGTTCAAGCAAATGAGACATTCTGTAAGTACATATAAATTTCATATTTTCCTGTTTGTAAAATTATTATTACATTACTGTAATTACGCTAATAATTAATAAATACCAGTGGTATCCAAAATGACATTGGTTTGCAAACTACTGTTAATTTTACGAATTTCAACAAAATTCTGTTTGATTCATGATCAGTACGTCCAATACTAATACACCCTTAAATTGTGTTACACTGGTTGGGTTACACCCTTTAAAAAGTTGAATGTGTGACTGTTTTGCATGGTCTCTTTTGACCAGGGTCAGATTTGAAGGTAATGTTTGAACTCGATGGGACCATGAAGGGTGGAGTAAAAATTAAAAATCGCTTTAGTGGACGCAATTTTTGTTTTTCGCAACGAAACTCTGTATACAAGAGAAATCGATCGGATTATTAGAGGTGCGATTGAATATCAAGATTTAGACCGTTTGTCCGATCCTTCTGAAATTTTGCATGAAGATCTCTATTGACCAGTATGCTGTTTGAGTTACTACATACCAAACAAACATCCGAAACAGTAGAGCTTTTGTAGACTGCTATATCCACGGAAAGAAACTTCAGTTTTTAGTTTAGTTTAGTTTGAAGTTAATGTTGTCTTCTATGGATCTAACTTTATTTCAATCAAATGTTTTTTTTTAATCGATCACTGGTTATGATTATCGCAATGTGTCTCGTGTGGAGGACCCCTAAACGCGTAAACCACGTGTCAAATAAATCGTTTTAAAACATATTCATGATTGTAGCTAACCTCGAAACAACTTGCAACTGCCATTTGTCCTTTAGTATTTCAACCCCCCGTGTAAAAAGAAATGCAGCAACAAAATTCCTCTTCTCCGCCAAATCCAAACCAAGGTCCAAACATCACGTACATCGGTTTACACGAACCCCCAGAAAATTGCCGTTTTATTTGCGATGCTCTACTAACGGAAGCACTCCTCATTTCTCGATATAGCGTCTTGAATCAAATTCTCAGTCAATAAGAAGCATTTTCCTTCTCGTGGAATTGTTTCCCATCGCTAAGTTAAATGTCTAAATGGTTTATGACAAGCGCGCGACAGCATGTGACAAAGTCAAAGCGAATTTCATCTATCTTCATTAGCTCGACTTCGCGGGAGTTTGTCATCTCCGGCTCATGATTCATGAAGCAGTTTGCAATTAGAACTCGATGTACGTTCATTGATTTTAATTTCAATATTGCTAAGTTGTTCCCAAGGAATTTCTCTTGAATTCTGTATGCAATTTTCACTAAGTAGTAATTAGTTTATAATTTTCCTATTGGATGCTCTTATGCATTTAAAATAGAAATAGAATCTAACTGAACAGTTAACAATTTGATTAACTAAATAATGAACTTTAATTTGTTTAACTTTAACTAATTAAGCAGTGTTTCATTTTCAATTTGATAGTACTAAAGTGATCTTACTGTTTCTAGGGAGTTGGAAAGAGAGACAAGACAAAAGTAATTAAAATTAAACTAATGTGATTATATATTAAAATGAATTGGAGTATTGTAATGTCCATAATTGGACATTACAAGACTTACAAAATAAAGTATAGAGTATAGTATAGAAGTGTGAGTGTACGTTGTTATCAATTATTAATTTAATTTTTCTCGTTAATTTCGAATGTTTGAACAAAGATTTGGTGTCAGTGTTAATAGCTGAATGTATTTCTTTTAGATTTTTCGCACTTGTTTTAAATACGTAATAGAAAGTCCATAAAATCTTCAAATACCGTACTTTACCAATAAGTCTTTTGTCAATTGAAATATCTTTTTATACGACCTCTACAAAAAATAATAGATATCGCGGCAGCAGCGTACTGAAGAAAGCTCTAAATTTCATAAACTAGTATGATTTGAATATCGTGCTAGGACAGTATAGTTATATCGTAATTATGAGACGAAATCATCATAGCCAGGCAGCTTTTGCGTTGTTTATTGATTGTTTGAAATGACAGTAGAAATGTGTGTGTACTAAAAAGTTATAAATTATGTGTTTTTTGTGATCGTCTAAAAATAGCGTTCATGATTCGTTCGTAAGTAAATATTGTATTGGTCGTGTGTTGCCTCACTCGGTTGAACCTCGTTTGTCAAACTTTACACTCGCACGATATTTCTCACTTTCGATTATCGTTATGAAACATACTGTACTGTATAAAAAGTAGATATTTATTTACTATAACAAACGTTTTGTCCAAATCGTAAATGAATTTGAATCATTATTAATTAGCATATATTTGTTTGAGTTGTATAATTATTATTTTTGAATTTTGCCGTATCCTACCTTCAGACAGTGATAATTCCACTCCTGTATAAATTAATCCATTAACAAAACCCAATTTTATCGATTTTACAGCGGAAAAAAGGAAGGTAACTTTTTACAAGTTATTTATTTACCCTTTTCTAAGTAACTAAACAAAACACTTAAATGTCATTTGCTTCGTATTTCTAATATCTGTCAGCGTATATATTAGATTTTGAGAATATTTGTGAAGAAGAACTAAAAGAGATGTTAAATTATCTCGTTAAATTACACTCGAGCAATTTATTTCCTCCGAATAAATTTCTGTTTGACATATCAACCTTGTAACCTGAGAGCAACTTGAATATAAAATCACTCCACCTACGGTGTTGTGATTTTATCAAACAATTTTTATTTTCTTGTTGCTAGGTTACAAGGTTTCAATACAAATACAAATATTTGCTCTTGGGTTATTACAGTTGATAAAAATCAATTAAAAATGTATTGCATGTACGAGTATGTCTATTTGTTATATCTATACTTGATTTACAAATCTTTTTGGGCAAAAGGTTTTGAGCTCTGTAAATTTGCTGACTTCAAATGTAATAAACATCTTCATAATCTCCATGACGTGATATGCATATTAAAACTATAAAAATTATACAACTGCACAATAAAATAACTCTTGAACCATATTAGAGCACATAGCCTGACTTATTTAAAATACGAACAGAGATGTGTACGAACAGTGGCGGACTGGCTCCGGCGGGAGTACGGGAGCTTTCCCGGTAGGCCGGAGGTACCGAGGCCGGTGGATGGTCAAATTTTTATAAATAGATATGTGAATAGAAAGATGAAAGAAAATTTCATTCGTTACAAAAAAACAATTTCGTCGAAAAACTTTCGACTTCTGAGTCAAAAAACCACAAAATACACTTTATTTCAAACGCCCATAACTTTGTGCCAAATCGTCGTAGGAACTTCGTTTTTTGAGACCTGCACAGGTAATTGAACAAATTTCAATGTCCTTTTGGTGGATCGAGTCGACAAATTTTTTCCAACTCGGTACACATCGACAAAGTTGGACGTTTTTTGACCCAAAAACGTGTTTTTTTGTTCGAGTTTTGAAGGACGAAAAAAGATCATCCTAATCTGAGTTTACCCCCTTAAAGTACAGCCAAAATGGATTTTTTCCCGAAAGAATCGTCTAATTTGGTTGCTGAATGCGAAAAACCTAAAAATGCACTTTTTTAAACACCCATAACTTTGTGCCAAATCATCATAGGAACTTCGTTCTTTGAGTTCTGCACAAGGAATTGAACAAATTTTAGTGCCCATTTAGTGGATCAAGTCAAAAAAAATTTAAACTCCGTACACATCGTCAAATTTGAACATTTTTAAAATTAAAAACAATTTTTTTCACAAGGGTGCTAGAGGGGGGCGGAAGGCGTTGAGCTTAAGTTAGCAAGCATGACTTTAAAGTAGACACTTCAAAGTTTTTTACTCGCAAAGATTCATCGTAATCGATTGAAAATACGCCGAGTTATGGCGGTTTGAAAATGGTCGAAATTTTTATGATTTTCAAGTGTTTTATTTTTTCTCACCAGTATATTTAAAATTTTCAATTTGTTAAAATTATTTTAACAGTATAATTAAAAGTGAGATTCTAACTTTTAAGAGGCCGGTCACTATTAAATTTCCCGGGCTGGTTAAATTTACCAGTCCGCCGCTGTGTACGAATAAATAGAACAGTCGTTTAATACTCTCATTCATCCCTTAATATCACTACAACTACTACAACATATAAGAGCATTATCTGAAGAAATTTCATTTCAATGAAAGCATTGTTTTCTGGCATAGCAATGAAAATAATGTAAAGCTTTTAGAGCAAGTATCGGCACATCTCCTCCGGTTTGCTCCGGCATCTCCGTAGCAACGTCGACAAGTGTTGCTTTGGGAGGATCTGTTAGGGAGTTTATGCGAA
This sequence comes from Agonum fuliginosum, assembly GCA_947534325.1. Classification (NCBI taxonomy): domain Eukaryota; kingdom Metazoa; phylum Arthropoda; class Insecta; order Coleoptera; family Carabidae; genus Agonum; species Agonum fuliginosum. The sequence goes on along the minus strand of OX384029.1, from coordinate 8,673,517 downwards.
GGGATTTGTGTGCAAATCGCCCGCGCAATAAAGGAGATTTTGTTGTTGAGAGCCGTTTCGAGAGCACAGACTGAATGTGGATTTATTAACTGCGAGCTGGATTGTGCTAAACGAGACGTAGTGGTCGCTTAGCTTGTCAGAGACTTATTTGTCAAGTACTTTTGATGTATTATAATACATGTTGCCTAGCTGCCTAAATATCTTTGCAATCAGATAAATCATTTCTTTACAAACTTTTATTTATTAAAATATTTACCTAACCTCACATTTTGGTTTGATCGCAAGATGATAGTTGTGACAAAATTGGTTGAATGAATGAATTCATAATACAATAGTGTGCCCTAATGGAGGGGTTTATCTTGCTAAAGTTATCTACGTAATGAATGTTTAATTTCATGGTAGTAGGTAAAAAATTATTATTTTTGTTAGGTATTCGTTAATTTCATTATTAAACTTCAATATTTCAAATAGAATTTGTTATGTATTACCCCACATAAAGTTATTATTAAAGTTATTAGTATTATTTGCATGATAATTAATAAGTTACTGCAATCCTAAATAAATATTTATATTACTATAATGCTTGTTAGATATTAAGCCTGTTCGAAGTTATTTTACTTTAAAAAGTTTTCTTTGAATTGGTACCTTTGTGTCGTTTCCAAAAATATCTTTTATGGTACCTACGTCATCCTTTCTGCGTCCAAGGTGCACCCTAATAAACTTTCTAAATTCCTTTCCCCTGCCCATTTTCATTTTCTCTTAAAACCATTTATAACAAAAAAAAACCTACCCCAAGTAACATAGACAGTCTTACTTACGTTTTCAACATCACAACATATCCAAGTCCGAGTCTCAACCAAGCATCCAAATAAACAACTCAATCTTTAAATCCAAATCCACATCAACTAATAAGCAATATTATAATGGCGTATAAATTATCTATCCGTAAATAAAACTTTATTTTGTCAATATGTACTAATGTGTTTTTTGTGCAAAATAAACCTTGCCATCACTAGTACCACAACAAATTGTGAATTAATTGGAAAACATTGATTTTTATAAGCATCATAACTGACAAGGTTTCTACAATAATGAAACTCTAAAATTGAATTCAGTATAAAACACAAATGAATTTCATAGATCCCATCGAATCCTTTTAGCAAATAATCCAACCTGCGATATCCTCAATTGAAATCGCTCCGCTCTTCTGCTTCATTTAACTAATAACACTAAACACTGCCATTCTAATTCTCACTAAAACGCTCTCAAATTCATTATTGTTTCACTGGCAACCCCTTCGTGATTCATCTAGCGCGCTGCGTCTGTGCATTTCCCCCCACACCAAGTCAAACTGTCAGCGCGTGTGACGTCACGCGGCAATCCGGATTACGCGTGCCATGTACAAAACATCATTTAGTTGAAAACTTTTTCTTTCTGATCTTCCGTTGTCAGCTTTTCACAGTCCACTAATGATGAAGGAGCGCATTCAGGGGCGCCCAATGTGCGTATGTATATTATTGAGGGGAGAGGGGTAAAGGAAAGTGACTTTGTACAATAAATGTGCTTTCGACGGATGTGACTGTTTCAAAAAATAATTGGATAAAGATTTTTTCTTGACTGATTGTGGCTTGGCAGAAAGGCCACAAGATATTTTTATATTGTCTGAATCCTATACATATTACGTCTTTTACCCAACTTAGATGAGACATCCTCACATATTGTGAGTCATAGGTATAAAGCAGTGTTTGTTGCGACACACTGGTGTGACGCTGGTTCTTATCAAGTGTGCCACGAAATTTTGATATCTTTTTAAATTTTTTTCACGATAGATACATATTTTTTCAAAACAAATTTTGATACCTCCTCATGATTTCTTACTATAGTTGGTCCGCAATGTGGTGATCGGTACGTCATTAGTTTCTAAACTTATAATAAACAGGCATTATGTATATCTCTCTTTGTCACATGCATGCTTGTTCATTCGTTGGTTAATGTTACGTCTGTCTAATATGTTTATCTCTTTTCCACTAATATACTTAAAAAGAGAACGATACATTTACGTCAAGAGAAATGTCAAACACTGCTTATCATTTCAGGTTATGTTTTGTAGGAAATTTAAGAATATTCGCAATGTTGTATAAGGAACAGAAACTACAAATAATAATAATATAACTATACTCACAGCAGAAAGCATAACACAGCCGTAAACTACTAAATACTAATAACCTCAAATAGAAAATTGCTAATGTCAAAACATACCAGTGAATCTAAAACAATGGTTCTCGTTATTAAATATGAAACAAACCCATTGCCATCAGAATTCAATTTTTAGGTAATTTATAATGATAATAGCATGAAAGATTATTATTATTTAATTTTTATATTACATAATTCTTAATTTAAATTTGATATTTACTTATAGTTCTTGTTCATCATGAGTGACTGGTTGAGAACCTCTATGACGTCAATTAATTTTCCCCCACCTAAAAAATTTAACCCAGCCGAATATGTTTAATGACGTAGCGATCACCACATCGCGGACCAACTATATTAAATTTGTAGTTCGAAATCAAACTTTCTCAATTTTAGATAGGTAGGTAATATTGTATTTTTCGGCGCTTAGTAAAAAAAACAGAAGGGGCAAGTACTATTATTATTAACATTGAAACTATAAGAATTTAAACAAAAATATCAATCGATTTGACCGTCTCTATCCAGAGATATTCACATTTAAATATGACATTTTTAACATGGTGGGTATAGGCAAACTGATAATTTGCTAAATATATTGCATTAAATTATTGAATCAAACCCATAAACTTTGTTTCAAAAACTATTTAATTTAATGTGTGGTTATTTATTTAACTTAGGCCTTTTAACAGGACAATGTCCCAATAACATGAATACGTTTGTGAACTGTGAAGTAGGTATTATCAAAATTGATCGCTAAGTTAACTCAGAAATAAATATTTTATCTAAAAAAATAACTCAATGAAAAAATGTTGAATTTGCACCGTTGCAATTTACGATAAATTTGAAATACAGAAATTAGAACAAATTAGTGGATGCTTTAGTATTTTATTTCTTATTTAATAATATAAAAATAATAGTTTGGAGTAAACCGTCCAGTATAATTGTAAATTTTATAGTTATTTAAAGATTTTGACAATTAGTACTTAATACAGCAAAGTGACAGCTATCATTTGATACTGTTGTCAGTTGTCAGACGTAGAATGTAATTTTTAAATTTTATATTAGATCATAATTAATTACAAAATTTACAGTATATTTCTGTATGTACATCGATTATTCATCTATTTATAATGTTTATAAAATTTGTAATGCTTAAAATGAACTTTATAACAGAATTGTTTTGCTTATTATATTTTATGTTTCAAAGTTTATATGACAGTCAAATCAGCAACTTTTAATTGACATAAATTATTTACTTTATTTTGAAGTAAATATTATATAAATAGTACTTATGTTGTCATAATTTTTCTTAATGAATGTTAATTATAATTGTAATTTAAAAAATATAAAAATATCTTGTTGCATTAGACTATGACAAACAATACAATTTCCCAAGCTCTTTAGCATGTAACAAACTCTTAATGCAATTTTCATAACCGAGTTACACCGAACTCCGCCATAAATAAACCGGTGCATCTTCGTCTCCAGTAGCGAGACTTATTGGAGGGAGAGTAAATGAGGCAAAAGATCGGAAGTTCTCCGCAGCAACCGCACTCCGAGCTTCCACTACAACCGCGACGCTCCGTCTATCGAACGGCGGTAGTCCCGACGACGCCGGGACGCCTGGCGCCGTTACAAACACAATCAACTTCCAGAAATGCGGCGCCGAAATTCTTACACCGATAAAAAACTATCCCGATGTCTGGATCGAACAAAACCGAGATCATAGAAGAGGAGGATGAGTCGGAGAAAGTGTGCAGTTATTTTTATTGTCTGGAAAGTGAAAGTTGGAGAATTATTTGCTGGAACAGAAATTCAGATTGGAAGATAAAATACTACTACGTCCAGTGGTGGGTTTATATAATGTATAATATATGTATATAACATTAACATAAAGCTATTCAGAAAAACTTTTTTCTACGAAAGTGCGAATGTTTTCGGATATTAAAATTATTGATGGTGAAAGTACCCTTTGAAGCATTGAGTTTTGAAAATAATTTCCACACTCATTTTGTGCACTGAGTGTGAATTTTCAAAAAGTACATTTTTTATTTGTAGTAATCTTTGTAAGTAATAGATATTCATATGGTAGATTCTCACGAAATTTGAGACACAAATATTTTTGCTGAACTAGAAATTGTGCTACTGGAAGGCCAAAGCTGTCAGAATATTTTTGACTTCTGAGTGACAACATTTTAGATCATAATTACCTACCGTAAAATATCCGGCATTCACTTTCACTATCACTACTAGTACTTACAGACCATAAATGCAAAATTACAAAAATGAACTGTCAGTTTTTATGTATTGGTATTTTTTTTAGGTATGAAAGCAACCCTATACTTGGTTTGATTTTCTTAAATTTGTTATTATAATAATTTTTTTTAAATTCATTATTTTTACAATATTTCACACGTTCGTAGAAAAAATAGTATGTAACACACTAACTTGGGGAAAGAGTCATTGATAACTCGTATGATACGAGAACTCGCCATCGCTCGAGCACCAACAGTCATACTAGTTTTTCAATGAAGCCCTTTCCATACTTGTATTACAATATACCATTTTCTGTTATTATTCAAATTCATCACAAACCCGTACAACTTGTAAATGGTGAATATAAAGTACGCAAATTAGCATAGTATTTTTTATTTATTTATTTTACACATAGACGAGGAAAAACCGTGCTGTAATTTATATCAGAAAATTTATTTTAAGGTATTTGACCTTGAACAAGAAAAATATTCGCCTGCGGTGCTTTCTCTTACGATACATTTCATAGTAAAAAATACACTTATAGGTCTGCAAAATACCCACCAAAGTGTGTTAACTAAATTTTTATTTAGTAATTATACTTACAAATTTTAATTAGTGTCACTTTATATATTTTTAATTTAGTTATTTAAATATTTTATCTTCAAATTTTACTTTAGAGCTTAAAAAAACATGTACAAATTTAAAATAAAAAACAAATGGCACTAGACAGACCTAGAGACATCTTTCATCTTTAAATAATAAAAATAGCAAATAAATCGGACCAAAATTAGAATCAATTTCATGTCCCCAACGAGAACATATTTTTACTTTATTTTGAAGAGGTGGGCATTCCTCTTAAGAACTGGACTAAGTATTTAAAATTCTATAGAGAGCAATGTTAGATGTACCTAACTGACAATAACAAACAAACTGTAAAAACTATTTTCTTGGATATAAATTTAAAATGCAGATAACACACCCTAACTACGTAAATTATAGGTTATAGGTTTCATTTTATGAATGGTTTCCAATTAAGTTATACTTAGTTTTCTTTGACCACCAGAAGTCTTTTCCTGTTTTATGTTATTCAAGAAACAAATAAGCTATTTATCAAAAACTTTAAAGAAGTCGTTACATATAAATTCTAATCACGTCCGCGAGCGCAGGAGCATATTGTATGCAAAACTTGGAGTTATAAACTCCTAACGGGATTTTGGTAAATGAACGTCGGCGGTTTTTTCAGCGGCGGCAGGGCGTCAAAGCCTGCAATCCGAAGCCCCTAGCGTAACGAACGGCATACCAAGTATTCATACACGCTGCTAAAGTCTCGCGTACTCTTTATCACTCTCTCTGAAACACGACACCGTTGTAAAGAACCTCCGACAGCCCCACGTGAAATTAATTAGAAGCACATCAATGCGTACGGACTGCTAAGATATGGTTTCTATGTCTATTCATCGATTAATTACACGGAAATATTCATTATTACTGTGTGAATCGTTACAAGCCACAACAACAATAGCTATCTACTATAGGGGACATTTTTGAGATGATTTTAGATGATGAGATGAAATAAATATGAACTACGCAATTATTTTTAAATAAGCAACGTGATTTCACAAACAAGGAACTTAAAGTAACAAAAATAACATAAATCCAATAAATTATCTAAATTATCTACGACATGAGGCCAAAATTACGAAAAGGTATAAAAGTTACAAACATGCTGTTTTGGTCACCACGTACGCGTACTCAGTGACTTCGTAGACGCCACTAGAGTTTGTGTCTTTATAGCACATCTCTAAGTATTTTGCATAATCTGTAATGTGTCCTATAACAACTTACTCCCGTAACAACCAACCCCGGCCTCCCCTACCCTTACCCTTACTGTAGAAAAAAGTGTATGATTTCCTCCACCAAAGCGAAAAAGTAATATACAGGCAGTATCACAAGGTAGGTACCAAATTAAATGGAGGCTGTACCAAAACTTGAGGTAGATAATGGCATATACTCGTAGTACTTAACGCACTAATCACAAAACAAAGAATTTTTGCAAAGTTCGAAAATTAATTTTTGAGGTTTATGAAGGAAACAGTTTTTGGCCACTAGTTGAATGTTAGTTTTAATATTAATGCTACGGGTATCAGCCAAACAATTTATTAGGAACAACTTAGGGTTCCTCCTAATAAATGTTTCGCCCTCGCAAGATCATCATCAGGAGCTACAATATTTTATAAAATTAACAGTCAGAAACTAAATTACAACATTAAAACTCACGGTGTCGTTGACAAATTGTTTAAAAACATGTTAATATACATTAAATTAATAAATATATAAATAGATCAAAATAAATTTTAAAAAGCACATTGGATACATACAACAATACCTATAGGTATTCGTGGTCCAGAAAAAAACGTTACACAAGAATTTAATTAACAATAATTAAACAAATAGGGACAGTAAGTTATATCAAACAGTAGGTACTGTCCCTATTTGTTTATTTTTTTTCACGACTAGTACTGGTATTGTTTATGTGTTTTTTAAAATTATAGTTTTTAACTATTTATTAATCATTTATATATTTATATTTTAATGTACTATAACATGTTTTTCAAACGGACTGCCACCTCACGAGTCGGGATAAGACTTTTGTCCCTAGATGCACATGATATTTTTTTCAATACCTGCACCAAAAAGCAATTAGAAGTTGAAGAAAGGATCGGTGAACCGGATGATGATCACATCGGAAAAATGTATAATAATTCCATAAAATAAATAAAAATAATCTAAATAATCAAGGGAGCAAAAATCATGAAAAAGCAGAAGAGAAAGAAAAAGTAGATACCTCACTTTCGTTCCTAATAATTGGGATCAAAGATTGCGTTTTCGGTGCAGCTATTGAAAAAACAGTTATTTCGTATTTTCCTACATAAAATTTTGATTTTGTATAAACGAAGGATTGTTTCTAGAGAATTTAAGGACTAAAGATTGAAACTCTGAGTTAACAAGGGTAATAGTTAGTGTATTTTTATTTATTTGTTCTGTTTTTAACAGTGTTTATTATAAATATGTTGTATTTCTGAACATTGAGCCTTATTCGTAGATATTTCAAATTTTGATTACCTATGTAAATCTATCCCCAAGGAATACATCGAACTTGATAAGACGGTGTATATTTTATGTTCCATAAATGATTAGGTATTTCAAGAGATTTGATTTTTTTAAACGACTTCAAATTTCAAATCTTCTTTGAGTGTATCTGTATCTGATACACCAGTCTTTGTGTGTTGGGTGTATGTTTCGTATTTACGAAACACTCCGAATGAGTCCCGATGACTTATCCATAGACTTAAAAACTTGACGGACAAACTTTGAACTATAATTATTTAAGCTATTTCTTTGAAATATTGAATTATTAAGTATAAGTATTGGTATTTATATCAATATGTTACATATTTATATTAATGTACATGAAACATAACTTTCTTGTATTAGGTATTATTAAAAAATTTGTAGGTTAGGAATGTTCACAAATTGCGTGAAGAGTTTGACGTTTCAAGTTTGATGTAACTACCTGTGGGTTTGTCTATTCTTGAAACTGGTAACTTGAGAGTGTGTATGTAAATGTTATAGTTATGTGCGTATGAATCAAATAATATGTCACACCAATATACCCGCGATACTTTATTAACAAAATTAGGAATGAAAAGTGAAAACTTTTTAAATAGTCTTCATTCCAATACTCATAAATTGACCCATATATTTTATCTATGCAATAAACAACCCCATTCACAAATGCTTTACTTCGGGACTTGAATGGGGTTTTCACGATTTTTTGGTTTTTTTATATGTATACATTAAAATATTTGAAGCGTATTTTTTCTTTTTGCCAAAAAGTTGCTAATAAGCCAGAAAAAGATTCATAAAGTTAACAAAAATAGGTGCCGAGAAAAACGATACCGTGTGTGACCGGCCCTGAGAACATATACGTTCAACGCGCTGACAAGGGCCGAATTCGATACATAGGTCATAGCACATTTCAACACGGGTCCGACGTCCATTCCGTAGTCAAAACGATAAAAAACGAACTTACACGAACAAATCTACTCACGGTTTGGTCTCAGTGTCGTTTACGTTACACATGGCGCATTTTAATGTACGTCTTTTGATTAAGGTAATAAATCTATCAAAAATAACAATTATTATCATTTTACTATAACTTTGATATGCTGAAAATTTATATCCAATAAGTATTTCACTAATGGAAACCCTTATTACGGATGTCAATGTCAACTTTTTTGATAGTTGAGCAAAATATATATTATTAGAATTTAAATATAACAGGTTAAGTATGTAGGATGCAATTTAAAGTTTGTTTAGCAGAAGTAGAAGTATTACGTAGTTGATTGGTTTAAAATTAATGACTACATGTTCACTTCATAACCTAGCATTGGCATAGCACAATCTATATTCCCGGCGAAATAATTATTTGACTACCTACTAATATTCCTTTCATTAAACATTTCGACCATGTATCCATATGTTCCTTTGACAAACGATACATCGTAATATGATTCCTCGCTATCAGTAACGCATATTAATTATTAAATATCACGCACTAATAAAGTACCGTCAGCACTGCTGTACCGACAACCGCTAATGCAAGATGAAGAATCTCCGTACATATAGCAACGGAGGGAGAATACAGAATAGCTAATACCGTAATGGGCTTTGTCTTGCCTGCTTGCGTTCGTCCGCGCGCTAATGGTCTGATTAAGAGATTGAGCAACCAGAGTAATGGACAGGCGAGCATCGCGTTGTCACAGCGAGGCATACTGTCAACAAGGAACACTGGCGCCCTAGAACAACTGACAACTGTAATAAGCGTCAAGTAAGCAAAAAAGATCAATCAGCACTTCCAGTCGTAGATTGGAGATTTGTAGATGCTTTTGTTCTTTGATTGCCAATGTTTTCAGTTGGAAGCGTTTGATTTTTCAAATGATGAAAATTCTTGAAGAATAATAAGCTTTACTGCAGGATTATTTTTATTGTTTGGCAAGAAGTTAAAATGAGCTATTTCAATTGCAGCATTTTCGCTTTGATGAATACAATATTTTTGTTCCTTATTTTTCTTAGATTAAAATGCAGTAGATATTTGAATACCTATTTATAGTATAATTTATGAAAGCAGAGCACATGGCAAAAAGTGGTAATAAGGGTTATGATTATGGCTTAAGGGGCTCGTCTACCTTTTTTAGAATTCATAGAATGCTCTCGATATTACCTATGCAATATAATTTTGAAGTTGAAAAATACTGTAGATATGGCTTCAGTATTTTTATAATAACTTCTGTATTTTTTAAAGAAATTAAATAAAACAAAAAAAATTCGAAACATTTATCGTGGGTAAAAACTGTAGGTTTTCTTGTCAGAAAAATAAAATCTTCAGGAATTAGACTTTAAATATATAAAAAATTTTAAATATTGGGTGCGCGCCGCGATTTATCGGTCTTAGATGGGAAAGATATTCTTTAAACTCAAATTAAAAATAAATTATTTATTTGGGTTTAGGTCTTATTATGACATTTTTCTAAATAAAAACATTTTCAAATCTTTTATTGTTCACAGTGATCAAATTTAAAATAAACGGGATAAAGATTAAATTCATACTCATGCAGAAGTGAAAAGAGCAATTGCTGGTGAATCTGATAAACTAAATACAAACATGGAGTGTGTATGGGCGGATATTTAGCTGTGAAATATGGTATTACGTTGCAAATGTAGGTGTCGCCAGTGCATACAAATGACCGGGAATTAGTTAAGTGAAATCCCTACATGATATAGGATGCTGTTCCGGCAAGGGTACACTCTGTTTCATATTAATTGAGCACTCGACATGTACTGCGGTTTATATCTGTATGTGTACGTACTATTATGCACAACAAGAAAATACTGCAAAAGCGTATTCGTTGCGAGTAAACTGTTAGTTTATTATTGACTTCAAGACAATTTAATAAAAAAACAATGGATCTACAGAGGTGCATTTTTAAAATTTTAAAAATAAATTTCTATCAGGAGATAAACCGTGTAAAGTACGCATAAATTGGCAATTTTTATGAATTTTTCGGAATTCGTATAATCATGTACAATTTGATTGATCCTGAATCCTTGTTAGAATGAAATTTTACTATTCTTGTACTGTCCACAATACACTCGCTATGTTAGTACATTTTATACTGGATTTTAGGATGTAGACGTGATCGAAAATATTATAGAAACTAGCGACTTAAAATACCTGCTAAATTTTAGTTTTAGCTAGGATTTTTAACGAGAGTTTACCGATAGAAATATCACAATAGCCTTATATTATATATTGTATATTATTGTATATATTATTAAAATTAGTATAGGTACCTACGTAATTTCGATATCAAGTTCAAGTACAAACTTTGTCTACGATTATATTGTATATTAAATAATTAATTCATTTTATAAGAAAAATTTGAAACAATTCAATCAGGTTACGATTCCCATTTTTTAAATTTTGAAACGCTAATTTGAATACAATTAGATTTTTTATCAAAAAGTCATTATAATTGTTTATTAGAGAATAGTACCTACCTTAATTATTAATACAATTATCAAATTCTTGGTTAGTAGTTTAAATGCATACAAATTTATAAATGTTCATCAACCATTACTATTTCTAATATTTTATAAAATAAATGGCAGCATTGTAAATAATCCGAAAGCACTAATTCCGTGTAGATAAACTATTTTTTAAATTTCTTTGTATGATATGAATTTCCTAGTCATCTGGAAGAAAGTATAGCACTAGGGGCGTCTCTGGCCTCGGTCTAGAAGGGGTAAACGCTGAGGGGACGCGAGCGCGAGTAGCAAATGAATACATTATCTTGTGTTAACACTCGTGATAATTGTTCCCGCAGCTGGAACCGAACCGGAGCGGGACACATTTCAATTAAGTAAATGTTCCGCGATTTGACCAGCGCACTTTGTGAACGTGATGCTGTCGGAGCGCTTTAAACCCCCACGCGGCAGACAAGAAGTTCTACCAACTAAGCGAAAAAAATTGCGATGAAGTGGATCTCTGATTGGAAATTAAAACTTTTTTATTTTTTATTATAGTTTTTTGCAATAGGTTCTATTCATTTTTTAATTACTAGTTATAGGTACGTATATACAGAATGTTCCACAACTTAGGACAAAAAATTAAAGGGTATAATTATACTGTACGACATGCTGATCATGAAGCAAAAAGCATTTTTTTTTAAAGTCGCAAAAAAATTTGCATCGTATTTCAAGCAAACATTTAAAAAAAAAATAACTACTCTCGAGATTTCGTATATTAAAGAGATACCTACCTATGTAGTACCTATTTTATCTTTCTATACGGGGAAAAGCTAAAGCAAACTTACATGAGACGACTTTAAATATTTAAAGATGTAAATCGAGATATAACAATTATTTTTGACCATTTAAAACTTAAAGTAGAACTAGGCATATATGTTTTCTACGATCGGTATTAAAAGAAGGCATTTTGGACTTCACTTTGTTACTTGAAAATGAACAACTATTACAGACCAATGCTACTTGCAATCCGTTGCTAATAGTGACGGTCTGACCGCTGCTTATAAAAATCTGTCCCATTAATCATAAACAATTTATAATGATTTGGTTAAAATTCTTTGTAAATGTCAAGTTTATTGTATTGTTTTTCTACATTCAAGTTTTTAGCTTTCGTGGATATGTTGATATAGATGACAAATTACAACATTCAATTCATCATAGAAGAAATGTGTATACTTCTGGCTGAAATTATTTTTGTAGCCTTCGACTAGTTTCAGCCCTCACTATCAATCTTAAAAAGGCTACTTTCAGCACTTGACATACAAGATAGGTACAAATAACTAAATTTTATCAGGCTTGTATTCATTTTTGTACATTTTTTAACCTCTGCACTCTTCCTATATCTATCTAATTTTTCTATTGTACAACACAATAAAATATCCCCAATATCCGTAGAAATCACCTTCGGCGTCGATTTCACATACCTCAATATCACATCAGAGTTCGATGTTCGGTATACCGCGGTTCCTGCGACTCAGACGAACTTCACACCGCCGAGACGTAATTCCCCGCACGTCTATCGGCGCCTTTATACGCCACTAATACGCGGCCGATTTCGCAATTTGGTCACGTGATGCATTCCATCTCCCTCGAACATCATATCCCCACTTGCACACTTCAGACTTCGACTTCACTCACTCAGCCCGCAGAAGATGTTAGGTTAGAAGTGAGATGTGAAAGAGAGTGAGGTTAGGTTTACATGGTATAGGGTGTGAAGTCGTGTCAACATCGTTATGAATTAGTAAACTACTTGGTTATATCTTAAATCTTGTTAGGTTATTTTATAAGAATAAAACGAATTGTCAATGTCAATTGGCTTGTTCAACTTAATTTAATATTACTGCGTTAGTTAGTTTAAATAAAGGATAAAAATATTCTGAGGTAATTGAACTTAATATAGATCTAAGTCAAATTCTGTCATAAAAAATCTTGGCTCCCAAAAAAATAGATATCCCAAATCCTACAAAATTTTATTTTTTATTTGTTTCGGTATATGAACCGACTGGTTATGTCCCTAGGGTGAGCGAACACACACATACTAGATTTTAGTTTTCTCTACAGATGCCACTTACGTTACTTTTTCAATACCGTACCGAAAACGCCACCTTTCGTCCCTATTATTAGGGATACTAAATCGCTTGAATCCTACCTATTTTTTCTTTTTTTAATGTAATGTAATTCAACATTTAATATTTTGTCTAATATTGATCTTTTTGTGATCTAAAGAAAAAAAAGAACACTAATTCCTGATCTGATCTAAAAAAGAAGATCCAGTCATAAAAATTGATCTATGATCTGATCTAGGTCATATTAAACGAGTAGATCTTTATCTCGATCTAGACCCTTTTTAAAATTATTTGTCACAACGAAGAGTTTGCAAGAAAAACTACAAATGAAAACTACACCCTTCAAAGTTTTGGCCCATCCAGTGGCCCACCCAAAAAATTACAATATTTTTACATTAGTTTACGAAAGAGATATATTTAAAATATTTAATAATGCCTTACATAATACTAAGAAACACATTTATAGATTTATATATTAAATAATTTTGACAAAAGAAATCTTTATGAATATGAATAGCGGATAGGTATTATAGATTTATTATTGGTAAATTTTTGAATAGATGTATTGTATTAGCTTGACAGTCTGAGTAAGAGTAGTGCAATATTTATCTATGCATACATATCGTATCGTATTTTTAACTGAATACTTTTTTCTACGAAATTAATTTCAGGAGGAATAAAGTCAAATTACATCAACAGTGTAAAAAAATTTCGCTTCGCTTCGTTCGGCATAGTCCTGTATTTTTCTAAACAAAAATTTTGCTACAAAAAGTGTAGCCCACTTAAAGTTTTTATTGGCCCACCTTAACAATAATCCTAGTTACATCCCTATTTGAGTTCATTAATATTTTTTAAGTTAGGGTACTTAACCCTGAAATACCCTGTATATTTATTCACAATATGTGAGAATGCAAGATAAGTAAAAGTGACATAATAAATTATTAAACATCTAATCCAATAGTATTGCTTGTCAAAAACAGTAAGCACAAACAAATATAAAAACTTATTATTGAATTCGATTGTCTTCTCCTGACAATATTCCGTTCTTTGACCCCAATCCTGGTTCAGATTTTCCGTCTGCAACTATTATTATCAATTCCCCGGTTCTTGGTTCAGTCACAACTTTGTTAGAGACAATTTTATTACCAACAACATCGTCGCGATTTTCCCGTCGCTTCGAGGGTTCGCGAGTTATGAGTCGGTTTAGCTACGGGCCCAGACCACCCGCCTGTTAGCTGGTAACGATGACACATAAGGAAGATAAAGCACTGCACTTTGTATAATCACAGAATGACAAAATGCTCTCTTTTATTTATTATTTTTGTTGCGTTGCCTGCCAGTTAGAAAAAGTGATAATATTATGGAAAGTAACTCCCAGAGAGAGGGGTTTTTATCTTGTAAAGCTTAATGAATGAAGATGTTACGATGTTAGTCATGGGTTTAAAATTTAAAATAATGTTGAAAGTTATAAGCTTTCCATTTATGTATGTATTTTCATACTACGTGTTTAAAAAAACTATTCTAGATAATTTCAGTATCAATTTATAAAAATAATGCGTAAAATAAGTGGCATTTAACCAATAACATTTAATTTAAATTTGTGAAAAATGTACTTACGAGGAGATAAGATCGAAACAAAAAGGGTTAAATTTAAAATATAACATTTCCACAGTCTAAGTAATATAATAATACAATATAATTAACATTCATGTCAGTCAGTAATTTCATTAAAAGCGTATTAGGTAAAAGCTATGCAACCAACAAAATCCGACTGTAAATATGGAAATACTAGTTTAAGGAATGGAAATATAATTCTGAATCAGATTGCTAAATTTGTATCTTTTAGGAAGAATATTGGGATATTATATCATTTTCAAACATTTAACACAGTTATAATTATTACATCTGGTTTTTGTGAGTTACAGTCAGTGGGCGGATTTAGACAATTTTGACAGAGAGGGCACAAATCTAATACATTTAAAAATGGTATACCTATGTAAGTTAAATTAAAATGTTAGCTTTATCGGTACCTACACTGTAAAAAATTCTGTAAAATTACTATAATTGTTACTGGAGTCCAAACTACCTAGGCGAAATTTAGGAAAGTTACATAAAGAATGTAAGTATGTTAAATTAAATACCTACACTTAATTTAAATATTTTTTCTTAATTATGTACTAAATTTTCACATAATCTTTCATTTAAAATAAAAAAATTGTCATAAATTAAATATTTATAGAAATATTTGAAAAAAGTACTACTTCCGGTTTGTAGATTGAAACCAAAAATAGGAGGTGCACAACTAGATGCTATAACAGTCCTAAATACAAAATTTCAACTTTCTACGTCTAACCGTATTTGAGTTATGCGACACACATACGTACATACGTCACGACGAAACTAGTCATAATGGATTCAGAAAAGGTCAAAACGGATATTTCCGTAAAAATCTGAGAACCGAAATTTTTCGCGATTACAATACTTCCTTTACTACAAGGAAGTAAAAAGGAGTGATTATATATATATATATATATATATATATATATATATATATATATATATATATATATATATATATATATATATATATATATATAATCTTTTTAAATCTCTTAAATACCCTTTCGGGTGTCGAGGAAGTAAAAAGGAGTGATTATAAATATTCTAATTGAAAAAGCGCCGTAGATAATTTTTTTTAGTTCGAAGTCCTTTATATGTATTATATTGTTAAATGTCTACACACAGGGGGAGCACTTATTATAGGTAAATGTAGGGCAAACTTGAACTAAAGGTTATTTGGATGGAAATCACCAAATCACATCCAGCTTTTGACAGCCACTAGTTTCTTTATCATTAAAATAAAATTTTACAAAAATAAATTGCGCATAGGTAAAGAATATAATTAAAATTTAATACTAACATTCTAACGTCTACTTGCAAATATTTCTGTAATAATTCGATTTATTAACTCCCGCATAATATTTAATATCCGAGACATGCCGTCTCAATTCTGTTATTTAAAATTGTTAGCATATAGAGTGGCCATTTATTTTTTTGATGAAATCAGTACATAAATTATCAATACCTATATTTAGCTATATATTTTTTTGAGAACTTGCTTTTGTTGAAAAGAGTAAAGAAGAACTATAATAATTAAAAGACCTGATAAAAGAGAATGCGCCGCAGGCGAAAATCTTTAATAATTTCACATAATTGTACATTTTTATGATGAATTTGAATAATAATAATAATTGAAAAACAAACTATACTTAAAGCTTTATGGAGGTCTATAAAAGAAAATCAGTACAATATACGTAAAAAAATTGTACAAAATAACTTTCAAATTGTTTTCAGTACAAGGTCTAAAAATCAGTACTGTACTGACAAAATCCAGTACGAATGGTCACTCTAGCAACATTTCAAATGTTTCAACTAAAATTTTAGTAGGTAGACAGCAGTCTTCATTCAGTACCTCTACAATTTTTTTATTTGTTTTACAAAATTCTAGCAAGTATACTTATCTATTACAGGCGATTACCGATTAGTTTACAGGGATGGCTCATTTACGATTATGAAATTTTATAATGCAATAATATATCATGTAAGATATTTAAAGAATGTATTATGAATAAGTTTGTTTATGTAAGATGTTGTTACTATATTAACTCGGATTGTAATGTTGAGCAGTCAGTCATGGCAGTCAGTATTATTTGATGTTATCAGTGATCAGATGCATGAGTTTCTTACAAACAATTAGTTATTTCAAAAATATAAGTATGACGCACTGCATAATTGAAATTTTAATTTTAAGCAATTACAGTCCCTTCAGAACGCACTAACTAAATCAAACGTAATTGCAATATCAATTATACACCAACTAATTAAAAACTCTTCAAAATAATTAATATAGTCACTAATTAACCCCCCCACCTCCCATACAAATATCCTCGATAAAATTATGCCCACGTTGCTATTTTCTATCGATTGTCCCGGTTTGCCGATGTCTGTATTGTAACGTTCTGTTCCCGTTCCAGCAACAAGAAACGGAGAAATAACATAAATCCTGGATTAATCTGACGTTATCAGCGGGACGCAGTGAGCAGTAAAAAGGGATAAGGCTTACATCAATGTGCTCAGTTTTCCACGTGGTAGTAAAGCCTTATTATGTGCGAGTTTGTTGAACGTTTAGTGATTTTGTAAAATATATTTTTGGGGGGATCTTTTCGCAAATTGTTTTATACAAGATGGAATATACTGGATTTTCTGAAAGAGAGGCATTACTTATATAATTATATTTACCCTTATCCGGGAAAGGTGAGTCCACCGGACTCATTTTAACATGTTTAGCTATTATACTCATAATCTAGTAATATGTATTTGATGATTTATTTTATTAAAATCTTGTACATAATATAATATAAAGTCGTATATTATAGTATACAACTCGCTATAATGGCTATTATTCCCTTAGATGATTAAAACCCTCGCTCGCTTTGCTCGCTTGTGTATAAACTTCATCTTAAGGAATAATTGCATACATTATAGCGTCGTTGTACGAAACTATTATTTCATGTTAATTAGGTATTTATAAATAAACAATTTCAAAGTTTGTAGTTTGTGTTTAAGGGCTACAGACGTGTACTTAACTGACGTAAATCTTATCGTTGATATTTAGGTCTGTATACTTGTCTAGTTTTTATTTAAAAAAAATCAATTAGGAACCATGTTCAAAATTCATCGTGTAAGAGACGAGCCATTTGCATACATTTAATAATATAACAATACTTGTATCTATTATCTAAATTGCATTAAAAATGTTAAATAATTGCATTAAAACAATAAGTACAATAAATAATGTGTCTGTCGAATTGTCCGGTACGCCTGAGTTAGTAAAATAGCTTGCCCAGATAATATCTTTGATTTTTGTTTGAAATTAAACGTTGTTGAAAGAATTAATGCATATGTGAGAATATAAGTGAAAATTACCAAAATATTACACAAATTTTATAACAATAACATTTACTATGTTTGAAATTTTGTATTATGTAAGTACAAATTATTTTGGGGAGCTATTTTTATTCTCTCCAGCCCTCCTAGTTGCGCCTATGTTTATTTCTCAATATTTCAAATCGATTTCAAAATTATTTATAGATCTAACTTCATATATTATAACTTCTCTAACTGATTCTGATTACTTAGTCACTATCGCTAGTCACCTACATGTCAGATTATTACCATAGTAGGTACGTTATGGCTCTTTTCACAAAATAAATATTTGGTGGATCTATATAGCTATCCTTTAAAATTCTTAATTAATTCACGAATTTTTATCTGTTAGTTTTTGTATTATGAACCGAACATTTTATGATCGTGAAATTTAATTGTGAAAAAAATATTTATTACTCGAATTTCAAAATACGGACTTTGTCGAACGTTATTCATTTCATAGCAAACTGTTAAATATTTAAAACTAACAGTTGTAAATTTTGCAGAACATTAATATTCCTGTTTTGCCATGCATAATTTTCGTTTCAAATTCTATTCTTCATGCATCTTGAAATGTAAGTGAATATTTTTTCATGCATTATAAATATAAAATGGTATAAACTTACGATCCGAACATCCCCTGCGCCTTGTCTTTGATGCCGCCGAAGGCCGCGAATCCGGGCATGTTGGCCGTCTGTGTGCGACTGCAGCGGCTGCGATCAAATGAAGAACTCCGGCGCTGCTGTCATATCGAGTCGCTCGGTGGTGTCGACGGCGCTTGATGATCGCCCACCCGCCACAAGCCCAATTCACTTCTTCATTTTCTAACAAAATCAAAATCATATTAGTATTCAAAATATCTCTTTAGTCGAAGATAATTTACATTTTCAAATCAAGTTCAGATATTGATTAAATATTTCTTGTTAATTTTTACCTTTTATACGACGTATTTTACTTATGTAAGGTGTAACTTTTGCATTAGCCCTAAAATTGGAATTTCAAGTTTACAAAACATGTGTACCAGTACTAATGCTTCTGCGAATTTGTATAAATATTCTAAAATGAAGCAGAAAAATTACTGGGTTAAATAAGTTTTTATTACAACATCGACGTTTTGGTTCAACCCGAGATCATCCTTAGGATGTGTAAATTAGTTTTAAGTACGATTTAATATACATTAATAAATAAATAAATATATTCACTATCCAGTCTTCAATATTATAAAACCCTGAAATATGTATAAGAATTTATAAAAATTTTGACTGAGTAATAGGGCTAATGCTGAATCAGAATAGTTTATTCGATTATTCGTAATGTTGAGGCAAATGCAAAAGTTATCTTGCATAAACCAAAACCAGGCCTAAAGGATAAATTTTTGAGTAGTAATATTCCTAATATTATTACGATTCTGTTCAACTGATGAACTCTTAAACCAATTTTATTTTATTTTATTTGTTATTTGTCCATTTAAAATCAAAAAGTACTTAAATGTAGAAAATTAATTATTAAATAGGAACAAGAGATATTCATTTTTTGAATGGTCACGACGCCGGTCATAAAACATTAATTTCACAAAAAAATTAGCTATATATTATAGTGTCTCAGTAGATGTAAACAATTTTATATTAGATACCTACATTTCCAAGTCCAGGATCATTATAATTCTTTGGTATAACCATTTGAGACACTTGATTCCTATTACAAAATTTTGCTTCCATACTTAAATTATTTAGAGTAAATTTTTACTTTTTTAATAAAATTGATTAGGTTTTTAACAATAGTATAATAGTTATTTATGTAACAAGTACGCAAAATAGAGTTTTAGAGGACGAATCTGTTTACGGACGAGGAGTAAGCCGAGTTTTTAAATTAGGTGAGTCATCTAAAATTCAGTTTGTGGGCGTATTACATACAAACAATTTTAGTATTTGCTCTCCAAATTTGTTTAGTAACTATTTGAAATTATTCTAAAATATAACTTTAAAATAAAGTTTTGAAAAACGTAGGCGATGAAACAATGAAAATCAGTGAAAATAATCTTATAAAATGTAAATAACAGCTCATTATCTAGGTTACGTTATTTTAAAGGACTGGATCTTCTAAAATATTATTTTGCGTACTCAAAACAGTTCGCAAAATAACGATTTTAGAGATCATATACTAAAAATAATATTTAAGTTATTTCGCGTCGAATATAATATGTTCGATATCAAAAACTTGTAATAGGTGTAAAGCGTAAAACATAAATTTTGCAACTAATTATGTAAAATATTAATGTTCATACATACATAAGCGAAACATTTCTAATCATATTAGACATTCAAACATTCATCCAAGCACCACTTCTCAATCAGACACATAAAAGCTAGATTCAGACCTACCCAATTATAAATATAAGTGGCTAATTTAGCCAACGAGCGTTCGAAGTTCGCACTTATAATTTAATTTTGTGGAAGCGCTGGTTGCTGTTGGTTAATTTAGCACTTACACTTATAATTGGGTGGGTCTAAATCTACATTCACACATATCGTACCCATTTCATACATTAATTTAAAACAATATTAACATAAAACGCATAAATTAACGAATAAACCATAAAAAAGGAATAATATCCATCGAAATAAAGCAGTAAAACATAGTTTCTTACCGTGTATCGTTGCAGAAGCAGCTCAGCAGGCTCTTGGACAGCGTCGGCAGGATTCTCCTCGCGCTGCTGAGTCCTGCCGGGCGCTTCCTAGTCCTGCGGTGCGCGCGCCTTCGCCGCCCTGATTGGCCGCCGCAACAGTAGCGTCGCGCGCCCCCGCCAATCAAAGCCGCGGGGGCGGGGCGCCACCCGCAATTGTTTCAATCACACCCGAAATATTTTTCCAAGGCGGCCATTTTAAATCTGGGAATATATATTGTTTTGCTGATCTTATTAACTGATTGCGCAGGAAGACTTGGACGATTTCGACGGCTTAGGAAAACGGCGAGGAACTTCACGTGCTAAACATATTTCATTATTCCCGCGAGGAAATTGAAACAAATCTCTACCAGGTACGAGAGCGGAATTTAAATACCGCCTTGAAACTTGGACAACGATTTTTACAACCTATGGAAGACTTAAGTGAAAATGTACATGGACTATCTAAATATAGAATGGTATGAGGTATATTTTAACGTTTTTCGACGCTGAAAATGTGAATGTCTTTTTATTAGGTATCTAGATGTTCTGATTTTTAAAGAAGATAGACAATAACAAATGTATGCTTCTTATTATTCAAAACGGCAATAATGATTGCTTGGAAATATGTTGTCAACTGTAAACACACAAGAGCTTTTTATTTCGGTGGATAAATTTCTGTTCGTATTGAAACCTTGTTGCATAACAATTTGAAAAAAAAATTATTTAATAACATCACGACACCGTAGGTGGAGTGATTTTATTTTAAAACAATTTTTCGAGTCAAATTGTTGTCAGATTACAAGGTTGAAACATCAAACAGAAAATCCAGAGGAAATAAAGTGCTCGAGTGTAATTCAACGAGTAATTTAACGATTCTTTTGGTTCTTTTT
Organism: Agonum fuliginosum; assembly: GCA_947534325.1. Taxonomy (NCBI): domain Eukaryota; kingdom Metazoa; phylum Arthropoda; class Insecta; order Coleoptera; family Carabidae; genus Agonum; species Agonum fuliginosum. The sequence goes on along the minus strand of OX384029.1, from coordinate 8,651,813 downwards.
CACAAATATTCCTACAACTCTAATCATTCCACTGACAAATATTAGAAATATGAAGCAAATGCCATTTTAGTGTTTTGTTTATTGTTTGGGCGCTTAGAAAAAGGTAAATAAGATTTTATCACTTCCAAAAAGTTACCTTCCTTTTTATCCGCTGTCAAAGCGATAAAATAAGTAGAAGAAGTAGTAAATGAAATTATTATTTGTATTCTAATTTTCAAATAATTTGTTATGAAGTAATAGTGACTATGTCGACTATGTCTGTACAAAAGGCGCATAATAATATTCTTTACACAAGAATATAAAAAAAGCTCCTACCACTGATTTTTTTGTTGAACTCTTTTTGACAATGTAATTAAAATGAAATCTATACTTATTAGCTATTTGAAACCGCAACTTATGATTTGCAATCTTTTCCTTTTTACATAACATTTAATTCGCATTGAAATTGGAGATATAGGTAGGTTCTTAAGTATTTCAGAGTTAAGTATCCTAACTTAAAATGTGAATGTAGATTCTCAAAACAAGAAAGAAATTTCATTTGGAGATTTTCTCGTAAACATTTCGTTTAGGACATATTAGCTTCTAAAGTTACTGATGAAATATAAAAAATTTACGCAGTCTTGTTTTAATTGTATTGATATAAATATTTCAGCCTAGCGCGAATACAAGAGGGGTAATGGAGGGAGTCTCTTGTGTTTTTCGCTTATTACTAAAACTAACTCCAAATCTGTCACAGGTTCCAGCCAAGTTTTAACATAGATTTTTTATTATTTTTGATACATCATTCATTAATTAGGATAGAATTAACATGTCTACATCGAACAGTGAACCCTCTTCATGTGTACAAAATAAATTTGGTGGAGTAATGATTGCAGTAATCATTTCATTGTTGGCTTCAATTTCTCCAGAGTCGAGACTACGAAATAAAATATCTATAATATGATATTATGAATGTAATAGCAAAAATAATTTTGTCAATTATATGAAATTTATCTACAATATTTTTAGTCCTTGGTTTTTAACATCGTGTACTGACTTTCATTACATTGAAAAAATGAATTTTGAACTTTTTAATTAAAAAACAATTTAAATAATACACACGGGACTTTTATCTTCGATATAGCACGTAATTTTCTTTTGATATGTCTTGCTCGAGATTTTATTTGGAATGCTATTGTAATGGCACAATGGTATATATAAATAAAACATGTGATCATTTTACAATGGTTCTGCTAAATTATAGCTATTAATATAACAAGAATATTATGCGATTTATAATACCGAGGATGTTGCTAAGCGACGAGGTGAAACAGAGTCTCTTTAAACATCCAAAGGGGCTTAAATCGCATATATTCGCGTTATATTCAAAACTTAATCGTATCATCAAAGACAGCGATGTTAAAACAAATCAACAATTTTATTTGTCAATTAGTTGACAGTTCTCATATTATCGAAGGTTTTGATGTTATTATGTCCGTACGTATTAAGTCCGTAACTAATGAATTATAAGAATCTAACTTATTATAAGTAACTAATGTATTAAATGGTTTATAATTATCAATAAATGTTGCATATTTAAAGCTAATAACAGTTGATGACACGATTAAAAAAGAATTATATATTTGTTGAAATGAAATAATACGTCTGTGTTATACGTTCTTGGTGGCGCAAAAGTATTCATCCTATCGGATGATGCTTTCATTTTTCAGCTGTTCGTCGAAACATGAATCGCTAACGATATACTCTATAACTCCTCAACAAGGAGGAATAATTGTGTCAAAATGTTTTTAACAAGGAATCGGTCGGTGATTTTGGCTCAACGAAAATTTCGTCCTCCATAATCTAGATAAACACTGCGGCGTTTAGACGCTCGGCCCAAGGAGACTGGCTCAACACGGGGCAGTTGCAGTCGTGGCCGGCCCCGGAACAGCCGTTTGGTCAAGAATATTGCTGTTGTTGCAACACTGTTACTGTGACTGGTACATAGCTAAAATAAAGGACTAGCGAGCGCTACAGAAGCATGATCAACGACTTCTTGCTGCCGCAAATTGACGAATTGTGTTTGGAGAAAATGTGATTCCAGGAGGACGGTGCAACCGCACACACAAGAGCGACAGTGGACATTCTGAAGCAAGCGTTTCCCGGCCGCTTGGTGATTTGCACTGACCCGCGAGATCGCTTTGGAATTTTATGAAGTCAAGCCACAGACCTTAGTGTCCCTAAAGAAGATCATCCGACAAGAAGTGAAGAGTTTATTGCCAGAAGTTTTGTCACATGTCATTAAAAATGCTGTGAAACGAGGCCGAATATGCAGCAACTGTGACTGCTGATAGTTGACCGATATAATCTTCGCGACTTAAGGTAGCGGGGGCTATACGCAAGGAGAATTAAAGGATTTAAAAATATATAAACACAATAATAATTACAGATAAAAATCATTGCTTACTGCTTTGATGAGGTAAAATCCAAGAAATGCAGTTCATACCTTGTAAGATTTTTTGATTTTATATAAACTTTACAGTAAAATTTAAAATATTGACCTTTTTTACATCCTTCAAAATTATTTGGACTCTTCAATCTACCTCCAATTACAAACAGTGTGGACCTTCTGGACACTAACAACTGTTTCAATATTTAGTGATTTAGTACCTACCTACCTACAATCACTATTTTTAAATAGAACAATTTTTGTAACAGGTATATGTTTAGCAGTTATTCTTTTATTGCAGAACATAAATTCAGATTTTGAACTGTAAAATTTATTTCTCATGTGTGATCAATTGAACATAAATTTTATATATGATTTTATTGGCAACAATAAAATTTGATTTTCGTTTATAAATCTAGATTCAGACCTACCCATTTATAATAATAGATGCTATGAACCAAAATACATGATATCAAATCAAGTAGTAGCAATAATTGTAGTCGTCAGGTAATGTATTTTTAAAAAGCTTGATTTTCAAGTCGTCAAGTAGCTACAACCAGCGCTTCCACAAAATTCCAATTTCAATTATAAGTGCGAAACAGTGAGCGCTTGGTTGGATAAATTAACTAATTATACTTATAATTGGGTAGCTTAAGAATCTATCAAATACAACTTATTTCTAACTACCTTACTAACAGAATATTTTATGGAAACATTAATAAAGCATATTTACAATAATCTTGTTACGAGGTAGATATTTGTAATTATTTTGAAGGCATTAGCTAGTTTGCTAGTTAGTAACAAAAACGTATTATTAGATTCAAAAATTATAAAATATGGCAACACATACTAAATTTCATTAATAATAAAAAAATTAAAATATATGAACAGTAGGTACACTAAGCACAAAGATCATTATAAGTTCTAAAATTTTCAATAGGGTTCAAATTCCAATTTACTGCTATTGACTGTTTAGAACATTTGTCTAGTAAACATGAACCATACAATAATTGTCCTGTAAATAGATCAAATTTTGTAGAATCCCAGATTATTGAATTAAGCTGCGCAGACATTATGCGCATTGCTCCTGGAATTGATTTTGTTACAATTGTGAGACAGAGATTATCGTTCAAACTTGCGGACTAAACGGGTTACGGGTTGGACTGGTGCTGTCAATGCGGTACTTTTGCAGAGATGTCACTACAGGAAATTCAATAAATTACTAGCTACTAGGTATTAACTAGGTTATTGAGCGATAACTTATTATGTAGTGAAAGTAGGAAAAGCTTTTGAAATTCATGTTTTAAGTGAATCGTGTACCATTTTCAGGGCAAAACCATTGACGTTGATTTTTGTTCATTGCACTATTATAATGAAAAATAAAATTGAAATTAATAATTTTCGGGCCGTTTCCAAATTTCAAAGCAATTTCAAATAAATCCATAGAAATATATTTTCAAAACTACAGTTTAAATGTTTATATTCAATGTTCAACACTTTTTTGCAGTTTTATTTGAAATTAGGTTTTTATAATTTAAAATAAGATCTCTTGAACTTTTTCTTAAAATAATAAGAATATTATTAATAAGACGGATACAATTCGGCTTAAATCAAATGGAAATAGAAGGAAAACATTTGTTTTATTTTCTTATTTATAATCATTAGATAAATTAAATTAATGCCATAAAAATTAGTATTATTCATTTTTTGTTTCAAAATAAGGGTAGGTATATTTAACTAAACTAGAGTAACCATTTATTTTTTTGCTATAGCTCTATTTTATATAGTACCTATTATTTACATGTTACCTATAATGCGAAGGGAAATATTGCAATAAATACCTATATATTTTTTGAGTCAGTATCTACTATTATTGAAAAGACAAAACGAGAATTAAAATAAGAGAATATAAGAAGAAAATGCGTCGCAGGTGAAACTTTTTTAGAAACATTTCATAGGTATCGTACATTTTTATAATTGATTTAAATAATAAGAATTGGAAAGCAGTTTTTCTGAGAGCTTTAGGGCATCCAGAAAACGGAAATCAGTACATTCAGTACAGTATATAAAAAATCAGTACAAAATATTTTCAAATTGTTTATCAGCACAAGGATCTAAAAATCAGTACTATGTACTAAAAAAATTAGTACGAATAGTCACTCTAACTAAACATAACTTTTATTTATCTAATAGTGTGCTTAGCCAGTATTCTACTTCAAAGTTGTTTAATAAAAAAATTAATGCTTATGAAATTTGTTTATATTCTCCGTATAAATAGGTAAAATTAATATTATATATTTATCTTTTAACTTATAGTAGGTACTATTGTGATAATTAAGTTTTATCACCAATAATCGAATGTGGCAATCTGTTTGTTATATAGCAGAGCAAGGCCAAAAGTTCAAAAAATGATATTTCTAATAGAAATTTAATGTTATTATGACTTCATTTATTAATTTATTTTAATGCGTACTTTTGTCGGCTTGATTTAAATGACAAATACTTATAGAGATCAAATAATATTTTTAAAGAATTTCCTGTATTCTCCGAATTACTTATTTTGGATTTAAATTCAGTGTCATTAATTTGTCATTAAATTAAATATTTGTAGTTTTCTGATAAACTTTATAGAAGGTCGAAGATGGGTTAGGTACATATCAATATGTAAAGTACTTCTTCCACGAATTTTTCAAGAGATAGAATATATTTCCATGTTGAACATTTGAAAATATAAATGCCGATTTATAAGATTTCATATCTTCCGTCAATATTTATATGCAGTCTTTGAGAAATATACATAACGTTATCTTGTCTGACAGTCTGACTCATTTTCAATATTAAGCACGCTATTATCTTACACGTTATATACGACTTTCTTTTTGAAAATAAAAATGAAAACCAATTTAACATATGTAGCAAACTGACCAAAGGTTAGACAGAAAAATGTTCCAAATATATTTAATTTTTACATGTTTCTGTTCTGGTACATTCGAAAATAAAAATAATGTTAGTAATCATTCATAAAATACGTTTAACAACACCATCAAAATATAGTCAGAATACAAATAAAAGAAAGAATAAAATTGATAATTACTCCTGTGTAAAACAAGCTATTGAAAGCCATGGAAACATAATGCTTTGTTCACACGAGGAAAGTTTCATGAAAGTAAAACAAGTGCTAGGAGCTGTCATAAAAGAAACTGTCAATACCGGTCATATGGGGGAAACCGTAGGGGAATCTAAATTATTTCTTCAAAATATATTAATACTATAGCGATCTTAAATACATTTAAAAAAAAATAATTGCATGCCCGTAGGAACAATACCTATTGAAAGTTTTATTTTATGACAGCTCAGCACTTCTTTTACTTTCAAGAAACTTTTTAGTGAAAACTTTCCTCGCGTGAACAGTGCATAACATGACAATAAAAAGATAAAAAGTTATGGTGACTTTTTACAAGTGGATAAATTTTTATTTACCTATGCCATTACAACACCTTAAAATTCTTGAAAAATATCACTTTGACAACTGATAGAAAAATAATTCGAGAAATTATCATATCGAATTACACTCGAGGTATTTGTTTTATCTGGATAAACGTGCATTTTGTAGACTCAAACTTGGTATCCAACAGTGCTGTCAAAATAACCTAGATATCCGGATACACATATATGTATGTATCCGGAATCCGAAAAATCCGGTAACCGATCCGGTACCTATCCGTAATCCGAGATTAAGAATTGAAATTTGTTTAATAGGCAAACATTTCATGTATCTGTCAAAAGTCGAACATGAACGTTCATGTAAACAGTTTGAGGACCACTGGACACTCCCACAGTTGTGCTGGCTGCACAAAAATTTCATGTGACACGAAAACATGGTAACTTTCCAGACAAGCAAATTTATGAAAATATTAAATGTCATTATTATTTATATGGTATGATAAAGTTTAATAATATGTGTTGACCACATAAGATTTTTGTATCTCCTCGTATACTAAATATGTTTTCATAACGTAGTATGAATAATTTTTTTTTAAGCCGATTAAAACAATCCACACTACCTAAAATCCCAACACCAAACAAACTTTCGAATTCCTCCATATCCACTCCTCTCCCCCGTGGCGTGAAAACCGGAGCTAAGCAGCATTTAACCAGCTCGCCACAGTGAAAACAAAGCTCGCAGTCCCTCGCTTCGCCGCCAGCCCTCGCCGAATCAAGTCGTAATGTGACTTATCGGCGATGATGATTTCCACACGGTTACACCTTGGCCACGTTCCCGCAGGGCGACAACGATCCCCGTGGAGAGGGGTGACAGGGATGATGGGGACGGTGCTTGCTGCGATTAAGAGCGGAAAATATTGGAAGATGTCTGTGTTGGTGCAGTTGGATTTATTTAAATATGAAGATATACCCCTTCCTCCCATATCAGCGTAATATTAGAAATCCAGACAATTATTTAAAAATGCTGAAAATGCTCCAAAAATTCCGAATTTTTAGACAGCCATAATTCGGTTGAATTTGGTCGAAAATGGATTATTCGAGTTCTGACATGATTGAAGATTCCTCTATAAGGTCATGGAAGTTAATCTGACACAAAGTTCATTTCATCTCCTGCCACCCTCCTTAGAAAATAAAAATGTTCTAGATGTCAAAAATGTCAAACTTTTACAACTTGTACCAGGTGCAAAAGAAATCGTGGACTCAATTCATTACCAAGCTAATAAAGTTTATTTATTTTCCTTTCGAGAAAAAAGAATTGAGTAGGTACCTGTGATGATTAGGCACGAAGTTATGAATTTTTGAAAAAAATGCATTTTTTAGACCGTCGAACATTTATCGAAATTTTTTACAAATGTATAACTACCTTACCTTAAATTGAAGTGCATTTTTCGTTTAATGTTCTCGTGATCGCTTTAGACTTCAAACTTATCAAAATTCAAGCAGTTATGAAAAAACTCACAAATTGCTGAGTAAATTTCAAAAGCCCCTAGCTTCGGAGAAAATAATCGTAGGTAATTGAAAATGTTTTAAATTTTCCAAAAAATGATTAAATTTTATCGTCATGTTGATCAATTGGGTCGAAAACATATTTTTGGTACATAAATTTTTGAGTCAAAAACATTGTTTTTTCTGCGGATGAATTGTATTTGGCGTCACATTAATTTGCATACCATTAAAGAGCAAATTTCAATCATGTTACAATTCCAAGAATCATCGATATCTGTGCAAAATTTGCAGAGTTATGACTAAAGGCACAAAATGCTTTTTTTTTCAAAAAATTTTTTCCTGAAAGGAAAATGAATGAACTTTATCGCCTTGGTAGTTGATTGCGTCCACAATTTTTTTTGCACCCGGTACAAGTTGCCAAAGTTTGACATTTTTTGACATCTAGAACATTTTTCTAAGGAGGATGACAAGGAGTGAAATTAACTTGCATGACCTTAAAGAGGAAACTTCAATCTTATCAGAACTTGAAGATTCATCTATTTTCGACCATAAATCGATTAGAAATCCAGACAATAATAATTAATAATATCAAAATGATTAAAATATTATTATTGTGATAAAAAAAGTTTTACAAGAGATAGTTATGAGATTATGTAATAATAATTGAGTTTCCCTTTGGAAATTACATGCTTGTTCAACATTGACATTGATGGTACGCACAAATCTAGCTTACAAATACACTGGTTTACGTTGAATTTGAATCTATTTTGAAAGAGAAACCTCAAAGCAAATTGTTTGTTTGATGTATTCGTCTTTATCTGCAACATTGAGGGAGAAGTAAATTCAATCCTAAATCCGATTATTTAATTCTAACGAACAGAATCCTTTAGAAAATATAAAAATTAGGCACTGAATGATCGAACAATTTGAAATATAAAAAGATAATTAAAATTCAAATGTTCGATTTCCAATTCGTTTGGAAGATACAAGGGCGACTGGCGAATTTATTTGAAAATCGGTGAAAAATGATGAGTCTGCTTAAAGTTCGCTCCCCTATCTCCGTTCTGGGTACTTTAGCTTTTAGATTAACTCTTGAAAAATGAACCCCTTCTACAGCGCACTCAGATTGCCGATTCGGGTCTGTCTCTTTCTCTTTCCAACACATTAAACCCTAATGATGCTATCGTCTTTATATCAAATTCTTTCTTTGTAGGTCTGCAATACAATATAATCCAGCTTGTTCTTATGTTACCCATGTAAGAAAAAAACTTACCTACCTATATTTATATTTATTGGTAGTAATGCATTATAGTTGTAGTTATAAAGATGGCCATTCAACACCAGAAAATAAAATACACGAAAATGCATGCACAAATCTAGTAAATCTACGTAATAAAAATAACTGCATTACCTGCATTTATTACGTACCTACTTATAAATATTTTAGATTTCTCGCGCATGCATTTGCCTGTGTTTAATATTCTAATTTTCTTAGCAGAAAAAAATTGACTCAAGTTGTCTAATTGTTGCTGGTTGTACAATGGTCTACATAAAGAACTTCAGTATTTTCATAACCACAGCTTTATTTCATTTTTAAAGTTTATAGTCTCCTGGAATTAATGTAAGTAACAATATATTATTTTAACTTAAATTTTGAAAGTAATGCAATATTCAGTTCTATATCAATTTTCAAATTTAGTTAATTTTAATTATTATTATTATTATCTTTTCTCGGCAATACTATAATATTTAAAATATATGCATTCCTTTTATGTGATATTTATTATATCATCTTGATTTGATATATTTTTATTGTTGACATGGACAAACAGTAGAACGTTGTCGTTTCACCATAACAAAATGAATTTATTTATGTCTTCAATTTGGACTAATATTGTGAGGTAATTTTATTGTAGTCTTTGACATCGGGTCTGAAGACGACTCTATAAAGAGTCAAAACCGGTAGTCCATCATTTATCTATACTAATATAATAAAGAGGAAAGATTTGTTTGTTTGAATTGAATAGGCTCCGAAACTACTGGACCGATTTGAAAAATTCTTTCACCGTTGGGAAGCTACACTATCCCCGGGTGACATAGGCTATATTATATTTTCAAAAAAATATCAAAATTGTTTCTTATGACGAAAATGTACAGTGATTGTCACTTAATTGAACAAAATAACAAACAGATTAGATAACCAGGCATTTAATTAAACTACTATGTATTAGTTTCGAGCGCGTTCAAATTTGGTACAGTAATCTGTCTTGAAACATAGGTACCTATATTAAAATGTTAGTCCGTCATCTTGAAACAAAATGGTGGCTAGCTAACTCAAAATGTACTGCATCGATTGGGTTCAAATTTGTAATGGTTATAACTTATGACATAATCATTACTAAAATATCAGTCCGCCATCTTTAAACAAAATGGCGGTAACCGATTGGGTTCAAATTTGGTATGGTATCATGGGCGTAGTTAAAATTGTCACCAAGTATTGTATGGTAATAACTTAGAATTCTTATAACGAGATTCCTTTAGATTCGAGTTTGAGACTGTAATCCTCCGAAAGAAAATTGAAGGCTTAGGCAGATCGGTAGGATTGATGCTGTGACGAAACGGATAACACGGTTTGCAGGACTGCGCCAGTTAGTTTTATACAAAACTAACAAAACATACATGACACTATGACACAAACAATATGTTACAAACAATATGACACACACTTTCCCGTTACTAATATAAGATTTATTAATATGCATTGAACTAAAACTATAACGATACAAAGCGATTTAAACGAAAACACACTATAACTACTATATAAACGAAAAATACAAAACTAAACTACAATCTGTACGCGATATAGAGTCACACTGACTCGACAGATTACTAATTACGTAATTGTACCAAACTCATGAGAACGGCGCTCTCTCAGCACAACCCGTCTCTGTACCGACTTAAGTCAAACGATCACTAACTCTACGTAATTAGTCGAAACTTATAGTGAGAACTCATTTTCTCAGACTTGCGAGCCAGACCACGATCACCCACTGACTGACCATACTTAAATTTTTCTCATGCTTCTTAATACAGCTGCGTATATGGATCACCAATTGTAATAACACATTTATCTTCAAGCATAAACAATAATAACCGAACAGTATAATGCACTTATGCTTGAAGACAAAGGATCCATATACAAAACTAACTTAAGTCATCTACACGTGGGAGAAGTAAATATAATAAATTTCTAAGATGTTGATTACTCATCAAAATTAGATCTAAATCATATTGCGCATTGTTACAAGACGCAGCAACGCGAGCCGGGTTCACTAGTTGATAATAAAAAGAGTGAAGATCAAGACGTTATTTCTATATTTTTAACATGCGCATGGGATCAGCAAACCAGCACTCAAAATAGACCGTAAAGCAGGGTTGAAAAAAAACATGTTTTTTTCAATTTTAAACAAAACATTTGTTTTTTACTGTTTAAAACTGTTTTTTTGGTTTAAAACATGTTTTTAACTCTGCACAAAAAACATGTTTTAAACAATAAAAAAACATGTTTTAAACAGGGTATCTGTTTTAACTAAATATTATTTCCATCGAAAGATGTCGCCAATGCTACTTTTTGTGCTAGTACGGGGATTTACATCGCTCTAACTGCGTAGCTAGGAGTCACCGATGGTCGGTGGTTGAATTTGTTTTGTTTGTGTCATGCGTCATGAATGGATTTCGGTATCATTTATTCGCAATAGGCGTTAAGGGATAGTTAATAAGTTCATAGTCGGTTCATAGCATAGTCAAGTGCACATTAAGTGCAGTTCTATTTAATATTATGTAATTAATATTCTTTCTGACCTGTTCACACGAGGAAAGTTTTCACTAAAAAGTTTATTGAAAGTAAAACAATTGCTAGGAGCTGTCATAAGAAAAAACTGCCAATGTCAATACCGTTCATACGGGGAATGTAATTATTTTTATGAAATATATTTAAGATCACTAATAATAATACATTATAAAAAAATAATTCCCCTACGGTTTCTCCATGACCGGTATTGGCAGTTTTTTTTATTACAGCTCCCAGCACTTGTTTTACTTTCAAGAAACTTTTTAGTAAACTCTTTCCTTGTGTGAACAGGGCATTATGTTTATGAAAAAAAAATCTCAAAGATATTTTACAGACTTTTTATACTCTAATATAAGTACCAGCGACTGGTTTAATTAATAAATTTAATTAAACGTAGGAAAAAAACAGATTTTTTGGATTGTTGTTTTAAACATGTTTAAATCATCCTGCTTATTGCCATAGAAAATGTAGTGATTTACCTCTCAATAAGAAGTCAACAGTCGTGATTTTGATTTTGTGATCATATTTTGAAACTAAAATACAGTACCTACTTACCAACATTGTAAAACGTATAAATGAGTATGTCTCCCTGCTCCCTCGTTTGATTAATCATTTGCGAATTACTTCCAAGTGGTTACCTATTTCCGAGTAGGTGAGCATCTGCTATTTCGTCACCTGGCAACAGAATATGATCACGTGCTACGCCTGTCTATTACATACCTAGTACTCGCATAGTGAATTTAATTATGGTAGGAATGTGTTTGTATCTGACTTCTTTCAACTCAAATTCACAAACAGAACGTGATCTATTGCAGTTGCAGACGCAATGAATGACGCAAAAGCTTTTGGTCGTGTACATGTACATTATGAAAAATAGCAAAAGGAGAAATACTTTACAATCTCCATATTGAATGATTTAAACATGAAGTTATATTTGATGTAAAGAATGCTTAAAAATGAATATTGATCAATCGAATCCAGCCAGGTACACATGTCAGTTTAACTCTTTAACTACACAAAAATCTCACGTGTGGTGTACTCTGCACTGACAACAATTAGTGTCTGTAAATTAGCAGCTGGTAACCACACACTCACACACAACTGTATAAATGACTTACAATATGTGAGGCTGCATGACTGCCACACCCAATAGGGTAGTTTACCATTATTTAAAAAGTTTTTTATTGAAACTTCATGTTATTTGAGAGTAATAATAAGCCTTAATTGTTCTTAATAAAGCTGTAATTAATTTTTAAAGTTTATGTGACGAAGATGTATAGCTGAAAATCTTCTCAAACCATGGGGCTGGAATTAAAATGTAGGTACTCATGTAAAATCAACTGTTTCTACGCATTATTGTGACGTAGATGTATCGATACGTAAAATCTCAAATATTTAAAGAACTATTAACTTTTTGAAAACTTTTTTATGGCAATAACTCATTTTTGAGATCTCCTTTCAATATAATTGACTGGATTGCTAATTTGTTAATTAGTTACTATGGTAAAGTACCCTATTACTCAAAAAATATTTATATCAGAATTTTAACCTTTTCTTGAATATTTAGTATAAGTAGGTAGCTTATTAAGATTTATGGACTATTATTTTCGTATGGAAATAAATCATATAATTCTAGTTTTAGTTAAAAAGTTATTAATAAGAATTAATTATCCCAATTAGAAGATGGAGTAGGTACTGTTATAATGAACTCTTCAAACTCTCGAACCCAATGATATTTTTGTCGGTTTCTGGGATTCAACTTCAGAACAGTAGCATTCTATGCGAACAATACCGATGTTATACCACTGGTGGTGGTGGCTATTAACTTCACAAGCACCCTATAAATAATTAGAATTGGCCAGAACGTCGGCTATTGTTGTTGCAACCCGTAATCACCATTTTTTGTTTTGTGTTCACATTTATCTTTATTTAATGTTACAAATTTAAAATAATTTTGTGAATTCATAAAAAATATAATATATATCTCGGCTTTTAAAATATTCTTTACAGCCTAGATATATAAATAACTATTATGTAACAAGTATGCAAAATAGAGTTTTAGAGGATGAATTTGTTTACGGACGAGACGCAAATCGATTCCTTAAATTAGGCGAGTCCTCTAAAACTTAGTTTTTGTACGTGTTACACACGTACCTAAGCTAGATTCATAGCCTCGGCTGCGCCTCGTCTATGAAACTCTAGCCGCGGCAGCAAATCTAATATTTTTTGCCTAGTTAAACAAATAACTATTTTTGGACTCAATACAATTCACAAAGTAACGATATGGACTAACTAAAAAAATTATTCCGGTTCCGATGATCTGGAAAAAAGGTGATTCGCTCCATCACTAGTTATATAATATAATAAGTATAACCGTTGATTGAATAATAATAATAATAATAATAATAATAATAATAATAATAATAATAATAATAATAATAATAATAATAATAATAATAATAATAATAATAATAATAATAATAATAATAATAATAATGGTATAACATAACTTAGGAATCCGGAAAGAGCTTTACTTAAGGCGGTTGGACTGTCAAATTATAGGTTTTGCTGAACGCTCTGTATTACTTTAATAAACAAAGATTTAAATTATATATCTGAATAAATAAATTGAACACTTTTTGCATTTTATATTCCAGAAAATTAAATTTAAAATCGATCAACACCAGTCGTCAAAATAGCGAAAAACAACATGCAGTTTCCCCATAAAATTGGTCTAAACAATAAGATTTTTTAAACAAATAAGACGTTTTCTAAAAGCTTGAAGTTGCGATCTTTTTGCTCTAATGCCAATTTTTTAGAATTTTTATGTAGGATTGTATTAAAATACAGATGAAATATTCACAAAATTGGACATGTTTAGCCATGCACATAAAAAAATGAAGAAAAAACTTAAAAAAATTGGCATTAGAGCAAAGAGGGAGAATCCTTAAACTTTACAAAAATATCTTAGTTAATTCGAAAATTTCAATTCGTACTTCAATTTTAATGGGAAAACTAAACATACTACTGCCTCGACTTAAGTGTGTTCGGCCTGAATTAATTAGGTTTAGTCTCGTAAACAGAAAATAGTTTTGCATTCATTGCTATAAAATTCACCACCGTAACACCGCAATCCGATTATACACATTTTTTCGTTGCATTTATGAAGTTTGCCAAATGAACAGATTTGAACAATGAAGAGTGATAGTGTGCGTGGGCTTGTGGGGCGGCGCGGGGGCGGCGGCTCCCAGGGGAATCAATACGCTGTGCTGGACCCGCGGCGGCGGCGAAGGCAGCAGGAACATTAGCATATACACACATTGCGAACTACGAGCTATTTGTTTTGTTGCCGATTGAGATTTTCATTTAAACGATTTGCAGAGGGGGCAGGGATTCAAGGATATGCTTACAGCTGAGTTGAAAGTGATACAGTGATGTTTTCTTTCAGAGAGTTTAATACCAGCAGGGATCAGGCCTCAAAATTCACGCAGGGAAGATAAATATAGCGTTTGCTACTATTTTATTACTTATCTTATAGCTTTTATATGTTTTTAATAATTAATCATTCATATTAGCTTTGTTTATTACCATGGATAACGATGTATTACTTACAGATTTCGGAAAATGGAAACAGTTATATTATAGCTCAATGACTTTTTTTTTTCGAATCAACCCGGATGACTTCAGTCGGAAAAAATTAATGAATCAGTTTTCTGAAAAATTGCGTTACCAAATAATGTAATATTTGACAAAATGTCAATTACTCGTAATATTTATATTAGGACATGAACATAATATCATGTCGCAAAATGTTTAAGAATGAATACTTACTTACTTATAGTGTAAATAAAACCACTTGTTTTTTCTTATAATACATCAGAGATGTTTATGTGAGTAATTATGAACATTTTTGTAATGAAAAATATTTAATGCTTTGTTTATAACGTATATTTAAAATACTTGATATCAGCTTTAAAATTGAAGGGATTTTAATGCTTGTTTCTGAAAACTGACTAAATATTGATTGATAACACTTTTTGATGAAAAATGTTTTCATTAGAAATACTAGTGTCACCGACAGACGTAAAGTACTTCGATTGTTCATATTTCAAGCCATTCGCACGTGCCCTTAAGAGGCCCGTCTCCGTCTACCTCCTAAAATCTAGCATAAAATATACTAACGTAGCGAGTATTTTGTGGCCAGTACAAGAATGGTAAAATTTCATTTTAACAAGAATTATATAGGTACTTAACGGATGAATTAACAGTTGTTAAAATTTTAATATAAAAAATTGCACTGATTATAAAAATACCGAAAAATTCATAAAAATTTCAAATTTATACTTTACATAAATATATTTCATGATAGAAATTTATTTTTAAAATTTTAAGAAAGCACATCTATATATCCATTCTTCTTCTATCAAATATTTAAAAAAAGCATTATCTTGAAGTCAATTATAGACCGATAGTTTACTGGCAAAGAAACCACTTTTACAGTATTTTTTCAATTTCAAAATGACATTGCATAGATAGGATGCGGCAATGTACGAGTTTCTGGCTGGTTTTGGGCAGCCTATTTACCTACATTGGTGGTTGGTTTTTAAAAAATATATGTGGTCCTGATTGCATATAAATCTCTCCGATGTCGCATTCTGTACTTGGCAGTAAATCCTGTTTAATGTTACCATCAAAATTAAATCAAATCTGTAGAAAGTTTTAATATTTTGTACGCATGAAACGAATAATGGTACTAATTTCCAACGCCTATAGACCGATCCTAGAGCATGGTACAACGCATTGTATATCGCATTCAAGGCAAATAAACAATGTATTAGATTAGTAAACATAAATTACAAATTTTTTAGATTATTTTAATCACGGATGCGGACACACTGTAGACTGTAGTTAAAACTAATTTATTTATTTACACTGTTTGTAATTATAGTTCTTACTAGCACAAAAGTATTTAAAGTTTACCTTGAACATTAAAACAATAACTAAATTACTATGAAAGTAAAACTTTGATTCTCTACAACTTTATGAAATAGAAAGTGATCAGATCAAATTTCCCTCTTGCATCTCTGTCTCTCCACGTATTATTATCTATATCTTGCTCCCTCTCTCTGCAGCATCCCTTGTCGCTCGTGTATGTCATATTTCACCGTCCAAGGGGGTGGGGCGGCGGGGCGGCGGTGGCTGAACGAACCCCTCGAAATGAAGTTTTCATGGTGTGGTGCTCTTTCCGCCGCTTTATTACGGGTGCATTCAATACTGACTGCGAACTGGATACATCATAACGTTTTTTTTATTTGATGTATATATTTGAATATGTGCGACGTAGATTTTTCAGTTGACTTTAGCTTGATGTTTTAGAATTAATGTATTAACTTTATAGTCCAGTCATTAGACACATAAAAAAGGTGTTTTCGTGCAAAAGGTTGAGGAGTTTTGAAACTTGGTAGGATTATAGACTAGGTGGCCCTAAGTATGACCCTAAGTTTGCGACCTCGAGCGACCGCCGCTCCCGCCGCCATCTTGGGAAAATTTCGCCCAAAATCAGTTTTTGGTATATAGCTCCGTTACTGTAGGTTTTAGAGAAAAAGTTTCTATACAAAAGTTGTAGAGGACTAAATTTGCTACAAAACTGTTTCTATACTTTTTTGTCAGGCTAATACTTTAGGAGTTACAGGGCCGAATATTAAACTGAACTTTTAAAAATCGCAGAAAAGCAGCATTTGCATGCAATTTTTTTTCCAATTAGTGTACCTAAAGTAGAATTTTATTATATTTTCTATCAGCTGTTTTTAATCAACTATAATTTCTTAACGGCTTATAATATCGACTTCCCGGTTTCTTAGACATTTTTCTATTGGAAACATTATTTTCAATATTTTTATCTACGATTGTGTGTAAAATTGACTATTAGTTGTCAGTTTTTAGTTTGTAAAACAATTGTTTAATAGCAAGATTTCATTAGTCACGGGTTGCGCAGCAACGAGTGGTTAAAGTTTTAAAACACGCAAAAACATCTGCACAACAATCGGTAACTAACGTGAAAATTTTCTTGTCAAAACAAACTTGTTTTGATCCTAATTTAAATTTAAAAGTATTTTTATATATTTTTCGTGTTTTTTAAATTCTATCGTAGATAAAATCTTATACGATACACATACGTAAAGCATATTTAGTCACTCACGGGTATTAAAACACTCGCTGCGCTCGTGTTTCAATTCGAACCCGTTCGTGACTAAATATTTGCTTTACGTACTTGTATCGTAAATAACTATTGTAGATCATAGTAAGGTTGATTAAACACAAGAAATTTAAAAAACACACATTTTTTTTCTTTAACAAATTGTGTTGAAACCAGGAAAAATGTCTCTGGATTCAAAGCTAGAAATCAAAAGTTGATATTTTTACCTGCAGAAATTAATTATAACCGTTTACGAGACAAACGTGAAAAATTCAAGAAATGGATATGCAACTCGCAATACACATCCCCTGTAGGACTCCGGGGGTTACTAGAATTTCGGTTAGGTAGGGAATGATCTAAAGAACACATATTATGCTAAACGGTATGCTTTAATCATAAAATGCAAAGTACCTCATCTTTTTTGGTCTTAGCGTCCGATCAAGTAGAATTAATCATCAGAGGTGGTGTGATAACGAGTTGACAAAAGCATGAAATTTCATTACTTAATTGCATGAAACAACTTTAGGTACACTAATTGGCACATAATTGGAAAAAAATTGCATGCAAATGCTGCTTTTCTGCGATATAAAAAAATTCAATCTATTATTCGGTCCTGTATCCTGTATTAGCCTGAAAAAAAAAGTATAGAAACATTTTTGTAGCAAATTTAGTCTTCTACAACTTTTGTATAGACACTTTTTCTCTAAAACCTACAGGAACGGAGCTATATACCAAAAACTGATTTTGGGCGAAATTTTCCCAAGATGGCGGCGGGAGCGGCGGTCGCTCGAGGTCGCAAACTTAGGGTCATACTTTGAGCCACCTAGTCTACAATCCTACCAAGTTTCAAAACTCCTCAACCTTTTGCACGAAAACACCTTTTTTATGTGTCCAATGACTGGACTATTAATTATCATAATAATTTATAGATTGAATGAATTTTTTTAACTCATAATAATAAAATATTTATTTATTTGTGAATTAGTTCTGTATAATAGTATTTCTACGACGTTTCGGGAACGTATATATAAGTACTAACTATTTTCAAATACGGAATTCATCTACTTTTACTGCTTATTAAGTATTATTTATGACTTGATATTATATTTTGTCATCAAAATGTTGACTCATTATAAAATCACAGAAATGTGGAGAAATTTGAAGTTTTTGGTGACGTTATATTTCGTCATATACTATACCCCTTTGAACAGTGGCTCTACAAATGTGTACCTACGTCATTTAGGGCCAGTTTCTGAAAAGAAGCTACTAGTCTGTGACCAGTTGATTTGTGCTTCCCAATTTAATTATTATAATCCCAACATGTAATGCCTACTGATATATATATATATATATATATATATATATATATATATATATATATATATATATATATATATATATATATATATATATATATATATATATATATATATATACGATATACCGATCCAAATTAGGCCATATTGCGTAAAAATTTCTGCCATAACCCGGGCAATGAACCGTTTGACAAATATTTTTAAAATTATTGTTTGCTAGAGCTTTGTGTGTGGTTCAATGTAATTTTTTTCTGAGTCATAATTTTAGAGTTAAAGATGCTACACAGTTTTAACAAAAGAAAAGAACATAGACAGTTGTGCATATCATCGTCAGCAAATATAAGATAAAAAACTCAGTTCAATGTTGTTTGTCTGTAAAGCAACGAAGGTTAGAGGTTACCCGATAACACTGTTTACGTTTTTATCAATTTTTTAGTTTTGCATTGGATCATCTTATTAACTGTCAGTGTTATTCGATCACTCAATGTGATCAGAAAGAAAATATTTAGTAGGTACCAATTTAAGTGAAATTAGTGTAATTTCTAATGCTATGAGCTTAGTGGAATTTATTTAGTACTTTGTGTATATTCTAATTTTTATGTAACATTTTGGATTTTCCGTTAAAAGGTAAGAATAT
This sequence comes from Agonum fuliginosum, assembly GCA_947534325.1. NCBI lineage: Eukaryota > Metazoa > Arthropoda > Insecta > Coleoptera > Carabidae > Agonum > Agonum fuliginosum. Next base: position 8,632,436 of record OX384029.1, on the reverse strand, counting down.
TTCATATTTATTTACGTGCTTTAATTAAAAAAAAATATTTATGTTGGTTAGGAAGGTACCTACCTAATTATATTTTTGTGATTTTGTTTGAAATATAAAAATAAAGTGAATAACCTTATATTTGACAAGTACCAATACAATTATCTGATATTTTTTAGAAAGGTCAGACAGTACAATTAAAATATTGTTTCTTATCTACACTTTGAAATACTAGATTTATTTTCATCAATTTAGCAATAATTTTAACGCTTTATTAAAAATATACAAAGATTAAAATTAATTAACATTTTTTTTCTTTATAATGTACACTGCAACGAAAAAAATCCATCTGAATACCTATATTTAAATTTATACTAATAACAAAATAGAAATAAGTAACCAAAATGATTTAATAACGTGTTCTTTTGTGTATTAGGTACTTAACTATATGGCTAGCAAATAATTGTTGTTTATTTTAAATAAAAGCCATTCATAGAAGTCTATTAATTGTATCTATTTTTTCATAAATTGTAACCTTGAACTCAATGATACTGTTATCAATATCTGTGCATGTATTTATAAATGCCATTGCATGTAATCAATATCTTGTGGAAGAAACTTCAAAGATTTCGTAGAAAATAATGTATCGACATATAAATAATATTTCTTAATCCAGCTATTGAAATATTTGATTCAAAATGAATTTGGTAATTAGAAAGTAATGATTTTATTTAATTAATATTTTTTGAATCAAGACGAGTGCTGGATTTGATCAAAAATGTTTACAAATACGGTGTATTTTTGTAATTAACCTTCAATCGATTAATCGATTTCAACATTTTCAAAGGGTGATAGATAAGCTAATTATTTTATATTATCTAAACATTTAAGGCTAATTGTTGCTGATATTTTATGTCGCTAAAATATAAAATATCAACTCAAAATCATGATAACAATGTTATTTTACATTTACCAATATTTGATTTCAATTCGACATGTTCATGTATTAAGGAAAACATAAAATTTAACTGGAAGCGGTACAAAGCCAAGTATCTATTGCGACCTATCCTATAAGAATAATTATGAAATTTTGATTTTTTTTTTTGTTTAGGCAAAATATATTATCTTAGTGACAGCACTTTAAAATCTTAAATATAGTCGTACCAAATCATTAATAGTCATACCAAGTTTATTAATAGTCGTACTAAAAAAATTGTAAACATTTTCAGTTCACTATGAATCTCCCCAAACTCTGGCCATGCCTCGTCGTAATCTTCGCCACACTTTTACCCGAAATATCATCATTGTGCCGCATAACTCGACCAACAGGTCTTCTTCTTTCTGGCAACTACCACGACTCTTCACCAGACGACAACGTCGTCCGTCATCGGACCATCCACTGCTTTGGTTTAATCCGTCAACTTTCCTACTACGATTTCATTAGCTACGTACCAACTAACGTCACTATTGTCGACTCCAACATTGAAGAACTGAAAAAAGAATTCTTTCCAACTGTTTATCAGTCAAGAAGACCAGACCAAATTGTTTCACTGATAATGAACAACGATCAGATTAAAAAGATTGATGTGAATGTGTTTGAAAAGTTTGCTGATTTGAAAGTGTTAGATTTTACTAATAACAATCTTGAAGAAATTAAAAAAGGTATTTTTAGTATACAGACCTTAGAAAAGTTGACTATTATGAATAATAAAATTACTAGTATTGACGATACAGCGTGGGAAACGCCTAACTTAATATATCTCAACCTTAACTACAACAAAATTAAAGAGATTCATGAAAAAACTTTTGCAAATTTAAGTAGTTTAGAAGAACTCTATCTTTCAGGTAATGAAATCAATCCAATTGAAGATAATTCATTTTCTCAATTACCAAATCTCAAAGAATTACATTTGCAAAGCAACAATATAACTTACTTGCAATATAATTTATTTCATAACTTACAAAATTTGACTTATTTAGACATATCTAATAATAGTATTAAAAACATGGAATCTTATTATTTTGAACATATTCCAAATTTGGAAAAACTTTTTGCCAGACAAAACAATCTAGAACAAATTCTGAAAAATAGTTTTGCACACAACACAAATCTGAATTATCTGGATTTATCAGAATGTAATATTAAAGAAATTTCTGAGTATCCTTTTGGAACAAAATTACGAATTTTATCGTTAGGTTTTAATAACATTACGAAACTACATTCAAAACTATTTTTAGAAAATAGCGTGATAGAAGAAATTTACTTTCATGAAAATGATATTTATGATATTGAATCTGATACATTTAAGCCATTATTCAATTTGACGCGATTATATCTTAGTAAAAACAAACTTCGAATTTTACCTGATGCGGTTTTTGAACACAACACTGCTTTAAAATTAATTGATTTATCAGGTAATGTTATCCAGTCTCTGCCAGAAAAAATATTCAAAGGTTTAGTGAATTTAGAAATCATTAATCTATCGTCAAATAAAATATTTAACTTGCAATCTACTTTATTTTCTAATTTAAACAAACTTGAAAACCTTGATCTACGAGATAATATGTTAACTGCTATTATAGAAGGTACATTTAACAATTTAATTAGTTTAACTACTATTCATTTCGATGTTAACAACTTAAAAACTATTCACAGATCTAGTTTTAAAAATATGACTGGTTTAAGATACTTAAATTTCGAGAAAAGTCATATTGAAAATATTGAGCCAGATACATTTGCTGATCTTAAAAATTTAGATATGTTGTACTTACAAGATAATAAATTAACTCGTTTAAGAAGAGACACATTTAAATCTGCAGTTAAAATGTATGTATTAAATATTAACAATAATGATATACAAGATATTGAAGTTGGTGTTTTTAATAATAACAAAGGCATGCATTTCTTATCACTGGATGATAACAAATTAACTATATTAAAGAAAAACATATTTCAAGGATTATCAAATGTATCCACACTTAGTATAGCTCGAAATCAAATTACTGGAATAGAAGTAGGAGTATTTGATGATACCCCTTATTTACAAGAGCTCTTTTTAGATGGAAATCAATTTCAGTCGCTTACTGCAAATGATTTTCGTGCTCTTTCCAAATTATACATGTTAAATCTAACTGCAAACCTAATACAATCAATAGAGCCTCGCGCTTTTGAAGGATTAGAGCAACTTAAAGATTTGTTGCTAGGAGAAAATAGTTTGACATCTTTAACTGCAGGTAGTGTAAGTCCAAAAACAGAAGGTACATTTTTTGGTTTAGGAAAATTGGAAACATTACGACTGGACAACAATGTGCTAGATAACTTACCAATGGGTATCTTCAAAGATTTAAAATCTCTTACTAGCTTAAGATTGGAATATAATTCGTTGGACAAATTCCAAACTGGCGTATTTACTGGCCTTAATAGTCTTGACACACTTAATGTTTCGTTTAATAGAATTGAAAATATAAAAATATCAAGCTTATTTCCTTTAGTTGGGTTAAGATATTTAGATATAGAAGGAAATCAATTACAAAAATTAGATTACGAATCAATTAAAAACAGAAATACCATTCTTCATAGTATTTATATTAACGGAAATCCTTGGCATTGCGACTATCTTTCTGATATGTTGCATTATTTCTCAAAGAAAGACATTAAATTCTTATCTAATACGTTTACAAGTTATGACCAGGAAAATATAATGGGCATAGCTTGCCGAGAAACTCATAAAGCAACTCCTGATACAGTTTTTGAAGAATTAAAAGATTCAAATAGTGTTATGAATATGACCCATAGTAATAATATTATTTTATTAGTTATATTAATTATAATGTGCTTAATGTTAGTGTTTGTTACTTCTATGTTTTTCATGTTGTATAATAAAACTCAAAGATCGAATAATAATAATAGAGTGTCTTTTAGGAATAATCATATTTCTGCTTCTGAAATGGAACTTGTTAATACTGAAATAGAATAGTTATTGTTATTGAACGGACATTTTCATTGAACATTAATCATTTTAATAGTAAGAGAAATAAATCATGTTTACTGTTTATTAGTTTATTATTATCTATCAACTACAAAAATCCCTAGTTTAAGGCGGTATACTTCTAGTCACAAAGTGGTAAAAATGTTTCTCTATGTAATATTCGTAAAACTGAAATAAATCTGAAATTCGATATTTTTGCACTTCGGCATTAAATTCCATTTGATTTTATCATTTAAATGCACCTTACTTTATTGATTAACTATTTGAATTAAGGCAGAAAAATACTATGTTATTAAATTTTACAAAATTTCTTTTTATCGTCGCACACTTAACAGAATTCATTATTTTTTTAAATAGAGTAAACATGTCTCTATTGAGCTCCTGTCTTATTTTTTAAAATTTAATTCAATTATACTGTAAAAAATTGCATTAAATGACGAAGAAAATTTTTTTTCAAATTCATTGTTGCTCCTTATCACTCGTAGTAAAATTTTAAAAAATATACGACAGTAGCTCAATAGAGTTACGTTTATCTTTCATTTAAAATAAAAACTTAGTGGTGCAATTAGAAAAACATTAAGGCCATAAGTAATGAAAAAGCATTGCTCGTATATTTTGAAAAGTTAAAGTAATAACAGCCAGAAGATGTCCAGAAGCCATCATCCCTTTGGTGTGTTACTACCTCAGACCTGCTCAGACTAATAATTATTAATCTGAGGTTGAAAACGGAAAGCGAGAAATATTTACGCAGGAAGGTAAGGAATATTTACAACGTGTCTTGTGATTTTTTAACGTATAATAATAATTTTCAGGTTTTGATTTTTGGATTGGCAGGTGGATGCAGAAGAGTGGAATTAACAGCATAAGCAATGTCATAGATGAAGGATAATGATTTAGAGTCGTAATTCCAGATACCAAAGCTAGTAATACGTAGAGAATTTTTTATTTTTTACTTGTTGGAAATATTAATGGTATTAATTTAGTACAGACTGTCAGAAATTAAAATTAGGTACATAGGACTTCGGTCTAAAAATTGTTCCAATGATCGCTTTTTTCTGGCATACAGAAATGGTCGATGCACAAATTCGTCTCTTGGGATAAATACAATAAGTACTACCTATGCCGAGTTTTTGGGGTTACCATATGTTTCCGGCGGACCCCACTACAATGTTGACAAATTCAGGTGCAGATCTTCGCGACATAAACGACACGGTGGATGGCGTTCTGATTCGGTTGTATACAGACTTCTGCCGAGAATAATAATTCAGGAATGTTTCGTTGGGAGAATTTTTTTTGCTAATTCATTAAGGCGGGTTTACATTGGTCGTGTAAATGGGTTAGTTACTAGTACTATTAGCTCGCCAGACTGCTACTCATCCAATGTAGCCAACAGAAGCTAGTACCAGTACTAGTACTAGTACAAGTAGTTGGGGTAGTGAAGTAACTAATCTCCCGGGTTAGCTACTCACTTACTAGCCTTCCCCTTCCACATACATTCTGCACTATCCACTACACTCATCTCTGCACTATACCAATGTAAACAGTCACTAGTGATTAGGGATATACTAGTGTGTTTTGATGTCTCATTTTAAAGATAATTGTTTTATAGTTAAATTCGGTATTTTTACTTTATTAAAATGAAAAAGTGGTCTTAAACGGAGACAATAAAATTTGTAGAACTATATCGTGATCATGATTGTTTGTGGGATGTCACTAAATTTTCTTATCTTTTCTTTATTTCGTTTAATAATAGATTTTGTTCGAGATGATATACAACCACGAAAAGAATTCATTTTGTCACCTACAGAACAACTTGTACTGGTACTAGAACTATAGCTAGTCGTCTAAATTGTATTTCTGGTGTAAACACCTACTAGCCTAGCGCTTAGTTGAGTATACTAGTATAGCCCGCTACTTGTACCAGTAACTGTCTCAGTTACTCCTCCAATGTAAACGCGCCTTTAGAGTAATATAACCTAAAACTTTTTTACTCGAGTGTTTTAACATCGTCCACAACGCTTGAGATCATCAATATGGCGACTTCATCAAGCAGCATTTGAGCAGCAATTCGTGCGTTGTGCCATTCACTTTAGTAAAATACATGTATATTTACTTAAATTTAAAAATTTAAAAATCTGATGTGGCCAGCACATAATCTCCCGCCTTGACACTGTAATATATGAATTTGGTTTCTGTTAGGCTACTTTTTGTAATTTTATTATAGTCAAAATAGGTTCTAAAGGTGCTAAAACGTGCTTATTGAAAAAAATATCGACATTAATTTTTTTCACGATCTCTATAAGTACCTATCTAGGCGATAGGTAAAAAATATTTATTTACCTGCTCTTATTACGTGAAGTAAGTGTGTTATAAAAGTGAATGTGTTTTTATATTTAATAAACATAACATTGAAAGTTGTTTTTTTATCTTTTATTAATTGTTTTCAGATATATTTAAATATAAAATTATAAAATGAAGCCAATAAAATTATCACGTGGTTCTACAAAACACAATTCAGACTTCAAATTAGACTGTAAGGTTTGTATCATATGTAATACCAGTGACAATACTGTTGTTAGAGGCATCTAAAAAATACAGACATTTAAATTAATTGTAAAAAATATCGAAGAAGATTTACATCAAAAGTTAGAATATAGGTACATTCAGCTATTTGCGAGACAGACTTAATTTAGGAAATGATTCAATACAATTTAGTAATAAAGAACTAAAATTATTTTTACATGATTATTTTGGAAATAACATTACATTTTCACATCCAGCTAATAAGCCAATTATGTTTTTTTCTGCGTCTATTGAAGAAGTTACAAATATTATTCATATCGTAGCTATGACCCTGTCACTTGCTTAGAGATGCCCCAGAAAAATTAAATTTTGAGCTTGATGACAGATTTTGTGACGTACTTACAAGATTTACAGTATTTCTGGAAAACTAATAAAATACCAGAAGTTTTTGAAAAAATTTATAGTACATTATTTATTATTGAATCTTCAGATATTCAAAACAGTAATACCACTGACATACACAATGCGGATTTACCATCAAGTGATACTATAAATAGAATTTAAAATAAATACAATCTTGCAAGTTATGTAGGTACTATAATTTGTATCGTGGCAGGAAAAACTGCCAAATTGTAAAAATGAATATGTATAATAGTAATAATTATATTTTTACTGTTTTATATGCCTTTAATGTACTAATAAATTGAAATAAAAGTTTTGATGACGTCATACGGCCAAGCGTTGGGGTTTGGAGATATTAAAAAACACCCGAGTCAAAAATGCTCCTTGGGTAACCCTAAATTCATTAAAAAATTCTCCCAACAAAGTTTTCCTACAGAAGTCTATACACCAGGTCTAGGACTATAAGCAGAAAGTCGCAGTCCAGATTTTGGGAGAAATCATCCGAAAAAAAATTATGCTACCGTCTCAGTAACCAATTCCACTTGCACAAGCAAACAAGTGAAATCGGCCAGTGTTAACAAAGGTGTTAATTTATAAAACTATTCGAATTGTGTTATAAATAATTATATAGTCGTACATATTTATTGTTTACTTATTTCATTTGTGGCTCTCTCACATCCATTTGGAATGATCTATTTAATAGGAATCTAAATCTATCTGAAAATATATATAGTTTGACCGATTTTCAGGTTAGGAAATAGCGCGATTGCTGGGGAATTTTCGAATATAGTACGCGCGATGCGGCGTTAACTTCCCTTCCCTTGCGGCGGAAAAATAGTGGGAGAAACACGGATTTCTCTCACTCATTTTACTACTCCCACAGTTGGAGAAACATGTAGTTCTCCAAATAAAAGAGTGCGGGAGAAGTGGGCACTTCTACAGTACGTGTGAGAAAAAAATGTATTGCTTCAATACCGAGTTGCTGTAAATATTCTCACATTGAATGTAGCGAATTGCAAAATGTTCATAATAGAGATGGGTATTTTGGAAAAATTTAATATCCGATCCGATCCGATCCGACTCTATTTATTATCCGATCCGATCCGAGATCAATCCGATCCGAACCGAGAATCCAATCCGATATCCGATTTAATCCGAAGATCCGATTCAACATCCGATCCGATCCGAAAATCCTATCCGACATCCGATCCGATCCGAAATCCGATCCTATCTGACATCCGATCCGACATCCGATCCAATATCTGAATATAGGAATATACCATTATGTTTTTTATTGATATGGGACAATATGCAATTGTATAAATATATAATACTAGTTAAATTTCAACAAATTATTGTAAGTATTAAATGATAAATACGAAAACATAAAAATATCATCTGTTAAGCTTAGTTTGTATTTGTTTAGCATTGAAGCCGGCATACAATATTGAAAATAGTCGTGCATCATCGGAAGTGTTCGTACCTAACCTATATATATATATATATATATATATATATATATATATATATATATATATATATATATATATATATATATATATATATATATACATCTCACTATCAACAGAGCGTCCGTTCAAAAAACCTGAATAGAGCGTCCGGTTGGTGTATATTCCCAATTCATAATCATTGAAGCGTCCGTTCAAACTATCATCTTTGAAGCGTCCGAAATATACGGATTATTACAATTCATCGATTATCAAGCGTCCGACAGTGTTGCCGCGACTGAACCATGTTACTTCGCGCGTTATATTGGGGATTTGAAATGAAAAGACGGAATTATTATCGGCAAGTTGAATAAATATGACAAAGTTATATGTGGGATACATCGTTTAGATTTTGTTTTAAGATGGTACATTGATTGATTATTTAGCCTATTTTTTATGTTGGATTTCTATGCTTATAACTAAGTATAACAAAAATATAGTGAAAATCGGTCAAATTGTCTGTGATCTGATAGTTAATTATTTAAATGAAAATTAGCAACAAATGCATTATATGTCAATAATTACTAAATTCACAAATTTGTTGACAACACTATTGATTAGGTTTAAAATTAGAATATAATACTACTTAATGCATTTTATAAATAATTTTTGTTCAAAATTTATTACTTCTGGTTAGGAAATAGTGATTTACCCAGTTATTTTGAGGTGCGTGAACTTGGCAGAACAACATGAAGCACAAATTCTGAAACTTATGTAAATATTTTGTGAACAATTTGTTCTTATTTGTGCCTTATAAATTATTGAAAAATTCCTGCACTTTCAGGAGTTATTACAGTATGAATGACTTTTTTGCCAAGTTCACACCAACAGAAGAAAAATTGAAAATGTTAATTTTTATTTTACAAATAATTTGTGCCTAATTTGTGCCCATAAAATTACTAACTTATTATTAATGGTTTAAAAGTTATAAGGCTTTAAATTGATTTTCTGCCAAGTTCACACCAGCAGAAAAAAGAATGAAAATGTTAATTTTTATTACATAGATAATGTGTGCTTAATTTGTGCCTTATAAACGAATTTCAAATCTCTACAGGTTTTTGATTTATTAACAATTACTTTTTGGAAAAGTTTTTTCATTTTCGAAAAATTTATATACCATTACAATCGTCATAATTTGTGCCCATTTGTGCCCCATAAATAAATTAAATATCTCCATAGGTTCTTTATTAATAAGCAATTAAATGTGCGCACGAGTTAGTGCGGGCCCGGTACGAGGCTGATGCCAGCGAGGGTACATGTCCCGACAAACGTTACACACTGCGAGACGGACTAAATATGGGTAATACGAAGCATAATATACAAACAGTGAACAGCCATTATTATTATTTTTTTATTTTGTATATATTATTTATGCCGTATTATCGAGTTTGATATTTATTAGAGGTTGGTATATAAATCTGATATTTTATAAATGAATAAATATTAGGTAGGTAGGTACCTGTGCAATTTTTACGTAAATAATTATTATAATATACTTACTTTAAAAGTGTTATATTTTCAACTGTTCATAGAAATAGGTAATAGGATTACATTTGAAAATTTTGGGTAAACTATTTTACTGGGAATTTGAAATTATGCATATAATATTTTGACACCCTACATTAGATCTGATTAGATTTTGTTGTTAATTTTGCAACCGAAAGTGGAAGTTTCTTGAAGATCTAAAGAGTTTTTCTGAAATATCCTCTAAATTTATGGACTCTCAGGTATTTTTTTAGTAATAATGTATACTAAATGTTACTATCTACAATTATTTGTATTTAAAATTTTGTTTCTATGTAGCACCATTTTTTGAATTATAAGTAGTTTAAAGTTCTACAAATTTGATTTATTTGCCTACCAATGGAAAAAAAATAAAATATTTGAGAGTCACCGTCATATAAATTTTAGACTTTTTGACAAATTAAAAATATAAAATATCATTTATTATTTAAATGGTTATGAAGTTATGATAAACTTTAATAATATTATAAAAACTACAAATCTCGAATTCCCTTCTATAAAATGATTATATACCTATACTTATATTAGTAAAATAAAAATAGTAGAGTATGGCGATAGGTCATGTGTAGGCCACATAAGATTTTTCTATTGTAGTATTATAGTCTTTAGAACAATCGACAGGCTCCACTGGGGAGTTAATTTACAGTTATAATAGGATTACGGATTATAACTTTCCAGCCGAAAGCCGAATTCCCAGTAAAATAGTATAGTTTACCCAAAATTTTCAAATCTAATCCTATTACCTATTTCTATGAACAGTTGAAAATATAACACTTTTAAAGTAAGTATATTATAATATTTATTCATTTATAAAATATCAGATTTATATACCAACCTCTAATAAATATCAAACTCGATAATAGGGCATAGATAATATATGCAAAATAAAAAAATTCTAATAATGGCTGTTCACTGTTTGTATATTATGATTCGTATTACCCATATTTAGTTCGTCTCGCAGTGTGAAACGTTTGTCTAGACATGTACCCTCGCTTGCCGGCATCAGCCTCGTAACGGGCCCGCACTAACTAGTGCGCACATTTAATTGCTTATTAATAAAGAACCTATGGAGATATTTAATTTATTTATGGGGCACAAATGGGCACAAATTATGACGATTGTAATGGTATAAAAATTTTTCGAAAATGAAAAAACTTTTCTGCCAACTTCACACTTTCCAAAAAGTAATTGTTCATAAATCAAAAACTTGTAAAGATTTTAAATTCGTTTATAAGGCACAAATAGGCACAAATTAAGCACAAATTATCTATGTAATAAAAATTAACATTTTCAATCTTTTTTCTGCTGGTGTGAACTTGGCAGAAAATCAATTTAAAGCCTTATAACTTTTTAACCATTCATAATAAGTTAGTAATTTTATGGGCACAAATAGGCACAAATTAGGCACAAATTATTTGTAAAATAAAAATTAATATTTTCAATTTTTCTTCTGTTGGTGTGAACTTGGCAAAAAAGTCATTCATACTGTAATAACTCCTGAACGTGCAGGAATTTTTCAATAATTTATAAGGCACAAATAGGAACAAATTGGGCACAAAATATTTACATAAGTTTCAGAATTTGTGCTTCATGTTGTTCTGCCAAGTTCACGCACCTGTTATTTTGGTATGGAAAGCTCAAACCGAAAGTAGTAAATATTTTTATGTCAATGTTTGTAACGTTAACTACATAAGAGCTATTTATTTTTCCGAATAAATTTGTTTGCTACTTATCGAAATCTTGTTAAGTAGCAATTTGGAAAAAATAAATGTTTAATAATAATAAAAAATTGCTGTAAGCTTTATAGGTAAAAATGTGAAACAGAAATTTTATTTGGAAGAAAAATAATGCTCGACACGACTGTAATTTACCCGAATTTACCTATTTAAAATCTACTACTCATTATACAGAAAAATAGTAGAAAATTAATCAAATGGCATTAGGACATTACAGTACCTATATCAAGCAGTGTTTATTGGGTTTTTAAAAATAGGTAAATATGATTTTCTTACTTTCGTTTGGTTTATAGACAATTTATTTCTCAAATTTGCGCTAGGAAATGAATTTAATTACTTCATGCAATGGTTTTTTTTATTTTACTCTTTTAAAAAAAATAAAATGTACACATATAAAACTACATTTATTTAAAAAATTATATAGACTACATTGTAAAGAAACTTCAATATAAAATGTTTTTAACTTGCAATCGCATATTTTATGGTTTAAATTTTTTTAAAATTCGAATAAAAATGTGGTTTGTAGATAACCTAATTTGGGTGTTTTTGTTTTATGTCATAATTTGTAAGACATTAAATGACAAAATTTCATAATTTCAAACAAAAATTTCTATTTATTCTAAATGAAAGTAAAAAAATATTGTATGCAACAGTAAGGAATCTCGGTAGTTACCTTACTTATGTATTTACAGAACTCGGCCACGCCTCGTGGTACAAATTTCACATACGTAAGGTAACAAGTTTCGTTTCCTTACTTGTTACATAAATATCTATTATCCACTTACTAAATAAGGTTTTATTAATTAACTACTTCTTTATTTGCTGTCAAAGCAATAAAATTTTATTTCAATTTCATAAAGATCGGACAAACCTTCTAGATTTAGATATTTAACCCCTACCCTCATGATAGTCCGATCGAATAAAAAATTATATGTATGACCCAATTTAAAAAAAGATTCTCACTTATAATACCATAAGTAGTAGTAGTCTCGTAGTTATGTCGGTAATTTTTCTGGTAGTATTTCGAATGTTCCTTGTGCATGGATATGAATATTACGAATGCGCATAAGGTACATGAATGTATATTATAACTACCAGAAAAATAATATTTCTTATTTTATTTAAATGGTATATACCAAGTATTGTTGCAAAAAAACAATTACGGTCATTTGAGTGATTGTTGAATTTAACCCCCAACTCTTTGGACCCGAACAAATTCACACCACACATACCTTAAAATCAGGCTCTTGTGAAAAGAGATCTGCTTGTAAAAATATGTGAAGTTCGGACGAACGGTCTAGGTCTAGATGTTAACCCTCATACATCAATTTAAATATAATTTATAACCAGATAAATAAAAACTATCTTACTTTAGTTGATTGCTACATATTACCGAGTTCCGTTGAAAAAAAAATTACAACTGTTAAAGCGATTGTTTTAGTTTAATCCCTCCCCTTTCCATCATGATTCGATCGAATTTGAGCATACTTTGAAATCTGACTCTAGTCAAAAAAGACGCGCATGCAAAATTTCATGAGAATCGGACAAACAGTCTAGATCTATAGAGATTACCCCACCTCTAATAGCCCAATAAATTTCAAATATACCTAAAAATGTGACTATAGTAAAAAAAGAGTCCAGCCTGCAAAATTTCTAGAGATTCGGACAAATGGTCTACATTCTATAGATTTATAATCCGCACCCCTTATGATGTTATGATCGAATTTAAACATAGGTACCTACTTTAAAATCTGACTCCAATCAAAAGAGACTTGCGTGCATAATTTCATGAGACTCGGACAAATGGTCGAGATTCTATATTATTAACCCCCACCCCCTAATGGTCCAATCAAATTAATACATAACTTAAAATCTAAGTCTGGTAAAAAAAAATCTGCATGCAAAATTTCATGAGGATCGGGCAAACGGTGTAGATCTTGATGTTTATCTCTCTCCCCTAATTTGAATATAATTTATGACCCGATTAAAAAAATCTTTTTTTATTTAATGCATGCGCAGCACGCCGACACTTCCAGTTTAGAAGAAGAAAAACACGTTGTTGCCTCCTAGGGAGCAAAAGCATGGTTTGCTCCCTTTAGTTTAAACAGGGAGTAACGGCGTGCTTTGCGTTCACGTGCGACGAAAAAAAAAGTTTGTTATAAGTATATAAGTTCTTGATAAGCAGAACCACGTAGTCGAAACGAAAACTACGTACTTTGATATTTTGCTTCATCCTCCAATATCAAGAGAACACGAACACTTCGAACATAAAATTTGAAAACATACGTTTCGGTGTTGCCAGTTTGAGGACGCTCGGTAGGCGATAGATTGGATGAAAGTATACTTATACGCCTAGCGCAGCAACGCCACGAGTGAGCGTTCGGCTGAACTAAAAGTATACGGCAAATGATAATTCACTATCAATTCGGCGTCCACCAAAATTTTTAGATATGACTACTAGATGGTATTAGGAGCCAATTTAACATGGTGACCAATCGAGCGTCCATATATGGACGCTTCATTGGAGCCGGACGCTCTGTTGATGGAAAATTGTAAATATAAGGACGCTTCAATGATAGTAAGTTGTATATATATATATATATATATATATATATATATATATATATATATATATATATATATATATATATATATATATATATATATATATATATATATATATATATATATACAGGGTGTTCATTTTAAGTGGCGCACCATTGCTAACTCGAGACCTATAAGAGCTACAAAGTTGGTTAAATTAGCAAACAATTTCTATTTTATATGACTACTTTAATGAACGAAAAAAAAAAAATTAGACCAGTGGTTCTCAAACTACTGGGTGCAACTTTCTTATTTCAAATGGGGACCTATTTTTTTTATTTGCCTATTCTATTCAGTATTTTTTTCTGAATTCAACGAGATATTAGTTTTATACCCTTGCATAACAAAAACATTTGAAAAACGCTATTGAAAATTATGATAATTTAATTAAAATCTGATTGTTAGTTAGTGTTATGGAAGAAAACAATTGAATATTTTGTTTCATATTAATTGTTAGTGAAAAAGATGCTAGTATACTACACTGATCAGACCAAATAAGGTCTAAACACGTGTCCGTAGTTACCTCCAACTTGTACCCTACTGAGTACTTAGTACCTTGAACTCATACACTCAGTAGCGGTCCTGATCTCTTAATTAAAATCAAAGAATCTTTTTCATTATCAAATAACAATTAATATGAAACAAATATTCAATTGTTTTCTTCCATAGCACTCTTGTAACACTCAGATTTTAATTAAATTATCATAATTTTCAATAGCGTTTTTCTCATGTTTTTGTTATGCCAGGGTATGAAAGTAATACTGAATCGAATAAGCGAATAAAAAAAATAGGTCCCCAATTGAAATAAGAAACTTGCACCCCGTAGTTTGAGAACCACTGGTCTAAATTTTTTTTTCGTTCATTAAAGTAGTCATATAAAATAGAAATTGTTTAAAATTCTGTTAATAAATTTATGCTGTATTTTTAACGACAAGGGAGATATTGCCGACGGGCATTTCGATGACTCACCCTGTATATATATATATATATATATATATATATATATATATATATATATATATATATATATATATATATATATATATATATATATATATATATAAAACTTACCTATTTATAAATTATCTAAATATTAATTATTGCTAGCGAGATGATTCATCTTCACCCTTTATACACTGTTTACTAAGACTTAATAATATAATCAAGATGTACTCTAGCATAGACGTTTTTGTATGGGAAAAACCAAATTGTAAATATTATTATTAGTTATTCATTAGTAGGCCATCCTACCCGGTTCTAACCAGAACCGGGTACCCGGGTAACCCGCTAAAAAATTTGCTATTCGGTAACCGGGTAATTCGTATTGGGTACCCGGTTATTTTTTAAAATTATATTGAATCACGTAACAAAATTTCTTCAAGTGCGAACATAACGTATAGTCCAGTCATTATATACCTACATTCATAAATGCAAATGAAATTAGAAAGCTAATTTTTTTATATGTTGTAGGGGATACCTAGAAAAGCTTGAAAAAAGGGGTAAAACTTGTTTTTTGGCAATAACTCGGCTATCCGATGAGATACGAAAATTGTTATGAGAAACTTTTTGTAGCTTTTTTTGTGCTCTACAATTAAGTCTTAACCATTTTTAGCGTATCATGCATCGTTATCGAGATATCAATCGAAAAAGTCAAAAATTTAGGACATAACTTTTGTTTTATGCTATTTTTTTTGTCATAAATATCGAAGAAATTTACGAAATGAAACTTGTAGAGCATATTCAGACCTACAATTTCCTTTTTTATTTTGGACAAAAATTACGATCTCCAGCGCGCCGCAAAGTCGATGAATCCATGCTCAGCGTTTCGACGTGTAAATACAACCGACGCTGAGCATGAATTCACCGACTTTGCGGCGCGCTGGAGATCGTTTTTTTGTCCAAAATAAAAAAATAAAAAAGGAAATTGTAGGTATGAATATGCTCTACAAGTTTCATTTCTACAATTTTTTCGATATTTATGACAAAAAAAATAGCAAAAAACAAATGTTATGTGTCCTAAATTTTTGACTTTTTCGATCGATATCTCGATAGCGATGCATGATACGCTAAAAATGGTTAAGACTTAATTGTAGAGCACAAAAAAAGCTACAAAAAAGTTTCTCATTTTCGTATCTCATCGGACAGCCGAGTTATTGCCAAAAAACAAGTTTTACATCTTTTTTCAAGATGGCGGCTAAAGCGTCCAGGAAATCTTGGTCGAAAATCTCAAGTTAAGCTTTTCTAGGTATCCCCTACAACATATAAAAAAATTAGCTTTCTAATTTCATTTGCATTTATTTGCCTTTTTCCGACGTAATGACTGGACTAGTACACAAGTTTATTCACGCAGAGGAAATTTTATGACCTGCCCCTATTGTGTAGGAGCAGGTACCGTTTGGTGTTTAGTCCCTATTGTAGATCGGCTTAACATTTATGATTTCTTAATTTTGTTTCGAGGATTACTACAAATTTAAAATAATTATACCTACAGTTACTTTTAAAAGATTACATTTTATGAGAAATTTGATTAGTTATCGTTTAACGTTGACAAAATTCCAAAGATTATTTCTAAGTAACTTCGAACGTAATGAAAACGAGGAAAACCAAATAGTAGGTATCATATCCATCGAAATCTTTAAATGAAGAATTGAAAAAATGCATTTCTTCTCTTCAGAATAAAGAACTGCCTGTAAATGACTGTTGTTCTGTTTTTTTTAAAAGAATTGAAACTTTTTGAAACAAGTGGAAAAAGAACAGATTATTTAAATAAATTGTATGACGCTCTATGTTCTGTGCAACCTACCTCAACTTCAAGTGAACGTGTATTTTCTGTGGCTGGAAATATTTGTACACAAATACGTAGCTCATTAAGAGGCACGTCTACCTTTTTCTCGAATTCCTAGAATACTCTCGATATTATTATTTTTTTCTATTTTACTCTCTTTCCCACTAATACGGCTGCCCGAAACCAGCCCGAAACTCGTACTTTCCCGCATCTTAACTATGCAATATCATTTTGAAGTTGAAAATTACTGTGAACATGGCTCCTCCAGATTCCCATAATAACTTGTGTATTTTTTAAAGAAATTAAGTAAAACAAAAATTATTCGAAAAAGCAAGCTTAGCTGCATGCTTCTTGTTTTTTTTTAAATTTTTCTTAACATTTATAGTGACCGAGGTAACTAATATCAAATCATTTTAATTTTTATTTAATTCAAATTCCTAGGCCAAAGAAAAAAAATAAAAATATACAAGCATTAAGACATCCTTTGTTATTACACTCATATGTAAAAGCATCATATATTTCAATTATAATTAAAGTAAACGTGGAAGGCGTACACCTCTGTAACGCTGTAAAATTTTAGGGTAGACAAACACCTTAAAAGCCGATACATTAAATGCTCCCATATTTCTAAAATATTATTTTTTAAGTAGAGACTAGAGAGTCAATTTTGATTGGTTTTAATTTAAATTTTAAGTTAGGTATTATAGCTGTAATAGCATTTTATTTTTGGTTTGTTTTAGATAAGCAATAAATGTATTTATTTTTGTTTTGTATGAAAAAAGTGCAATAATTGCAATTTGTTTTTGTTTTATACACATATTTTTACCTTCCGCTTACCTGTAAAGGAAGGTATTGGAATCATGTAAAAAATCGGGTAGTGAGTTTTTAGTGGATGAGCACGAATTAGGTACCTTACAACTCATTTTTGATAGTTTCCCGATGATGTCTGTATGTATGTGTGTGTGTGTGTGTGTGCGTGTGTGTGTATGTGTGTGGTCCGGGCCGATGCCGGATGTTGCATAACTCAAATACGAATTATCCAAAAATTTTGATATTTGGTATTTTACAATTGTATACGAATAGGAAGAGCTCATTAGATTTTGGTACAAATATCTTCACCGGAAGTGGTACTTTTTGAAGATTGAAAAGGTTAAGTGTCAAAAATTTCTATAAATTTGGATAAATATAGTATTTATTTGTAATAAGAATAAGAGGAAAAGTTATTTGCAATTTACGTTATAAAAAAATTGTCTTTATCTGGTAGCATTAAAGAACTGCAGTAAAATTAAAAAAATAAATTTATCAAATAAAACGTTGAAATCTTGTAATCCTTGTTCGGTTGATTTTTGTTTCTGCATAAAAAATATTGACAGATGAGACGGGTGACAAGTTGGCATACTAGCGCTATATAAGTCATAAGTAAGCTATTAAATGTAGTAACTGAACGGAGGATTGCTTCAACACAGAAGAGTTTTCGTGTGAATGAATCTTTTGATTCAGGTGATACTAATTTCTGTGTTTGAATATTTTAGATTTTTATTTGTATATTTTAAATGGACACCGGATTGTACGTATACATTTCTGTTTAAAGTCTAGATATGGCGGAAGGTTGTGTGATGGCCACGTCAGATTTTTTAATTATATTATAATATACAACCTTTGTATTAAATACATTGTTTAATAAAATTTAATGACAATAATAATGTATCAAAAACATTTTTTCATCATCAATTTTCAAAATAATTTTTCCTCTTGGCGGGTACCCGGATATTAAGTTTGTAATTACCCGTAGAACCGTGTAATAATTTTTCCGGGTAATTGAATGCTCTATGCATTAGTATAAGTTTTCAAATATTTTATACTGTGTGCGACTGTGCGTACGTTAAAGGATACTTGTATCTGTATTGCAAACAGTAAACAGTCTAAATAAACAATTATTATTATTATAACCAGGGCTCGAACCCAGTACGCTCCACCCGCAATGAACCGTTTGACAAATATTGAAAAAATTATTGTTTACTAAAGCTTTGTGTGTTTTACTATAATTTTTTCTGAGTTATAATTTTAGAGTTAAATATGCTGTACAGGTTTAAGAACATAGACAGTTGTGCATATCATCGTCAGAACGAAGGTTAGAGGTTACACGATAACACTGTTTACGTTTTTATCAATTGTCTAGTTTTTCATTGGATCATCTTATTAACTGTTAGTGTCATTCGATGAGATCAGAAAGAAAATATTTAGTAGGTACCAATTTAAGTGAAATTAAATTTGTGTCATTTCTAATGCTGAACTTAGTGGAATTTATTTAGTACTTTGTGTATATTCTAATTTTTATGTAATATTTTGGATTTTCCGTTAAAAGGTAAGAATATTTGATTTTTATTTATGTTGTTTAAAAAAAATTATTTATGTTGGTTAGGAAGGTACCTAGTATATTATTTTTGTGATTTAGTTTGAAATATAAAAATAAAGTGAATAACCTTATATTTGACAAGTACCAATACAATTATCTGTTATTTTCTAGAAAGGTCAGACAGTAGAACAATTAAAATATTGTTTCTTATTTACATTTTGAAATAGGTACTAGATTTATTTTCATCAATTTAGCAATAATTTTTTAATAATAATAATAATAAGAATATATTTATTTATCAATTAAGTATTGACAAAAAGGAAGAGTTGTCAGCAAGCTGTTTTTCAAACTCAAACAGTACAATAACTATACATTAAGATGCTTAAGATACTTAAGTTTTAACGCTTTATTAAAAATATACAAAGATTAAAATTAATTAACATTTTTTTTCTTTATAATGTACACTGCAACGAAAAAAAATCCGCCTGAATACTGGAAACAAACCTGAAATTTCAAACCGCTGTAACTTTTGACAATTCATCCACATCACAAGTACTTGAAATTTTGAGTCCCTTTAAGACAATACTTTTGGATGGATGAAATATCTCAATGTTACAACGATTTAAAATTTCCCGTTTTTTTCATAAAGGTGATTTAAAATAGGTACCTATATTTAAATTATATTATATAAATGCCATTGTATGAAATCAATATCTTGTGGAAGAAACTTCAAAGATTTCTTAGAAAATAATTTATCGAGATATTATATTTCTTAATCCAGCTCTTGAAATATTTTATTCATAACGAATTTGGTGAATTAGAAAGTTATGATTTTATTTAGTGCTAGATTTGATCAAAAATATTTACCTACAAATGCGGTGTATTTTTGTAATTAATCTTCACTCGATTAATCGATATAGTTATATAACATTTCGAAAGGGTGATAGATAAGCTAATTATTTTATATTATCTAAACATTTAAGGCTAATTATTGCTAATATTTGTATGTCCGTAAAATAAAAAATATCGAATCAAAATCATGACAACAATGTTATTTTAAATTTGCCAATATTTGATTTCGATTCGACATTGTTCATTTATTAAGGAAAACATAAAATTTAACTGAAAGCGGTACAAAGCAAAGTATCTATTGCGCCCTATCCTATAAGAATAATTATAAAATTTTGATTTTTTTTGTTTAGGCAAAATATATTATCTTAGGGACAGCACTTTCAAATCATAAATATAGTCGTACCAAATCATTAATAGTCATACCTAGTTTATTAATAGTCGTACTAAAAACATTTTCAGTTCACCATGAATCTCCCCAAATTCTGGCCATGTCTCGTCGTAATCTTCGCCACACTTTTACCCGAAATATCATCAGACTGCCGCATAACTCGACCAACAGGTCTTCCTCTTTCTTCCAACTACCACGACTCTTCACCAGATGAAAACGTCGCCCGTCATCGAACCATCCACTGCTTTGGTTTAATCCGTCAACTTTCCTACTACGATTTCATTAGCTACGTACCAACGAACGTCACTATTGTCGACTCCAACATTGAAGAACTGAAGAAAGAATTCTTTCCAACTGTTTACCAGTCAAGAAGACCAGACCAAATTGTTTCACTGATAATGAACAACGATCAGATTAAAAAGATTGATGTGAATGTGTTTGAAAAGTTTGCTGATTTGAAAGTGTTAGATTTAACTAATAACAATCTTGAAGAAATTAAAAAAGGTATTTTTAGTATACAGACCTTAGAAAAGTTGACTATTATGAACAATAAAATTACTAATATTGACGACGAGGCGTGGGAAACGCCAAATTTAATATATCTCAACCTTAACAACAATAAAATTAATGAGATTCATGAAAGAACTTTAGCAAATTTAAGTAGTTTAGAAGAACTCTATCTTTCAGGTAATGGAATCAATCAAATTGAAAATAATTCATTTTCTCAATCACCAAATCTCAAAAAATTGTATTTGCAACGCAACAATATAACTAACTTGCAATATAATTTATTTTATAACTTACAAAATTTGACATACTTAGACATATCCAATAATAGTATTACAAACATGGAAGCTAATTATTTTGAACATATTCCAAATTTGGAAATACTTTTAGCCAGTCAAAATAATCTAGAACAAATTCTGAAAAATAGTTTTGCTCACAACACAAATCTTAATTATCTGATTTTATCAGAATGTAACATTAAAGAAATTTCTGAGTATCCTTTTGGAACAAAATTACGAATTTTATCGTTAAGTTTGAATAAAATTAGGAAACTACATTCAAAATTATTTTTAGAAAATAGCGCGATAGAAGCAATTTACTTTCATGAAAATGATATTTATGATATTGAATCTGATACATTTAAGCCATTATTCAATTTGACGCGATTATATCTTAGTAAAAACAATCTTCGAATTTTACCTGATGATGTTTTTGAACACAACACTGCTTTAAAATTAATTAATTTATCAGCTAATGATATCCAGTCTCTCCCAGAAAAAATATTCGAAGGTTTAGTGAATTTAGAAGATATTAATCTATCTTTAAATAAAATATTTAGCTTGCAATCTACTTTATTTTCTAATTTAAACAAACTTGAAAACCTTGATTTACGACATAATATGTTAACTGATATTTTAGAAGGTACATTTAACAATTTAGTTAGTTTAATTCATATTTATTTCGATGGTAACAACTTAAAAACTATTCACAGATCTAGTTTTAAAAATATGACTGGTTTAATATTCTCAAATTTCGAAAAAAATCATATTGAAAATATTGAGGCAGATACATTTGCTGATCTTAAAAATTTAGTTATATTGCACTTACAAGATAATAAATTAACTCGTTTAAGAAGAGACACATTTAAATCTGCAGTTAAAATGTATATATTAAAAATAAACAATAATTATATACAAGAAATTGAAGTTGGTGCTTTTAATAATAACAAAGGCATGCATTTCTTATCACTGGATGATAACAAATTAACTATCTTAAAGAAAAACATATTTCAAGGATTATCAAATGTGTCCACACTTAGTATAGCTCGAAATCAAATTACTGGGATAGAAGTAGGAGTATTTGATGATACCCCTAATTTACATGCGCTCTATTTAGGTGGAAATCAATTTCAGTCGCTTACTGCAAATGATTTTCGAGCTCTTTCCAAATTATACACGTTAAATCTTACTGCAAACGTAATACAATCAATAGAGCCTCGCGCTTTTGAAGGATTGGAGCAACTTGAAGATTTGTGGCTAGGAGAAAATAGTTTGACATCTTTAACTGCAGGTAGTGTAAGTCCAAAAACAGAAGGTACATTTGTTGGTTTAGGAAATTTGCAAACATTACGACTGGACAACAATGTGCTAGATAACTTACCAATGGGTATCTTCAAAGATTTAAAATCTCTTACTAGCTTAAGATTGGAATATAATTCTTTGGACAAATTCCAAACTGGCGTATTTACTGGCCTTAATAGTCTTGACACACTTAATGTTTCGTTTAATAGAATTGAAAATTTAAAAATATCAAGCTTATTTTCTTTAGTTGGGTTAAAGTATTTAGATATAGAAGGAAATCGATTAGAAAAATTAGATTACGAATCAATTAAAAACAGAAATACTATTCTTCATAGTATTTATATTAACGGAAACCCTTGGCATTGCGACTATCTTTCTGATATGTTGCATTATTTCTCAAAGAAAGACATTAAATTCTTATCAAATACGTTTACAAGTTATGACCAGGAAAATATAATGGGCATAGCTTGCCGAGAAACTCATGAAGCAACCCCTGATACAGTTTTTGAAGAATTAAAAGATTCAAATACTGTAATGAATGTGACCCATAGTAATAATATTATTTTATTAGTTGTACTAACTATAATGTGCTTAATGTTAGTGTGTGTTACTTCTATGTTTTTCATGTTGTATAATAAAACTCAAAGATCGAATTATAATAATAGAGTGTCTTTTAGGAATAATCATATTTCTGCTTCTGAAATGGAACTTGTTAATACTGAAATAGAATAGTTATTGTTATTGACTGGATATTTGAACTTTATTCATTTTAATAGTAAGAGAAATAAATCATGTTTACTGTTTATTAGTTTATTATTTATTATCTATCAACTTCAAAAATCCCTAGTCACAAAGTAGTAATAGCATTCGTAAAGCTGAAAGATATTTTTCCACTTCGGCATTATATTCCATTTGATTTTATCGTTTAAATGCACCATACTTTATTAGTTAACTATTTGAATTAAATAGTAAAGTAAACATGTCTCTATTGAGCTCCTGTCAGATTTTTTCAAATTTAATTAATTTATAAGTACTGTATAACTTGCATTCAGTTAAGAAGACATTTTTTGTTCAAATTTATTGTTGCTCCTTATCACTCGAAGCAAAATTTTAAGAAATATATGACAGTAGCTCAGTATCTTTAATTTAAAATAAAAATTGGGTAAATAACTTAGAAGTATACGTAAAAAAAAGGAATTTTGTAAATTATATTAAGATTGTGATTTTCATTTTCCAATTCATATTAAACACTAATTGATAATCTAATGTGCATTAAAAAGATAAAATTTAATAGAACTAACGACGTTGTCCAAATATATGAAATTTCAGTTCTTGTCAAGATTATTCAACAATGTAATTCGAGCACATTTAACCACCGGTTTCCCTCTTAAGGATTATGCATGTACGTCTGATAAACTATGATTCTTATCATTTGTTTGTATTCACCGGTACTTCATAAATTGAAAATGACAGGTGGCAGTGTGCGTTTTTCCTAATTTAACCAGCCCGAATATGATTTAAAAATAAGTGATAGTTCAGGATAAAACCATGAGTTAGTTATCTGACATATAATTTAACTGGAGTATGTTTTCAAAACATTTCAGAAACCGGCACTTAGAGTACGATTTATTTTGTAAATTTGAAAAAAATAATTAATTCGTTATCAGAATTTCACGTGGTATCTATCATTAATTTTTTCAAGAAAAAAAAACGCAAATATAGGTATACCTATATCATTATAATGTACCTACTTAGAGCCAGTTTCTGAAATGATACTTGAACTGCCCGTAAAATTTATTGAAAGGTTAAAATTGTTTTGGGTTTCTGAAAACATGATCCATTTTAATTATATGTCAGATACACTAACACTTATTTTTCAATTTAATTCGGACTGGTTAAATTAGCAAAAACGCACACTGTCACCTGTCATTTTCAATTTATGAAGTACTGGTGAATACAAACAAATGATGAAAATCATAGTTAACTAAACGTCAGTTAATTTAAACCGACTTAACAGGGCAGTGAAATCCAAATTTGATGTTTCAGAAACCCATTTGCAAGTTTATTTAAGAGAAACCGGCTGTAGGAATATTTTCTGATAATTTTTAAGTAATAATAGCTGCGCGCGCATCTAAGCATTAACAGGTGGTCGGTGGAGAGAGACCGCGCAACAAGCGAGTAGTCGAGTAGTGAGTAGCAGCCATTGTAGAGTACAGACGTTCACGTTGTGTTACAATGTATTGTATTCAGTTAATATAATAAACATATTATATTAAAATTCATATGTGTTCATGTTGATATAAATCCCAACATGGTCCATCGAGGTCGGATTAGAAACCAAACATGGTGAAACGAGTGAAACAATATCAAAGACAGTGAAACAATCTCAAAGACACTGATACGAGTGAAAGAGTGAAACAAACACTAAACACGACAAACAACGAGGCATTATTATTATTGAGCTAAGTAGACTATCGCAGCAGTTGCGTGTGTATAGACAGGACGAGTGAAACAATCTCAGAAGAAGAAAGTATCGTAATCAAACAACTAGACAACTGGGTACGTCATCATTAGCAGTCTGCCAAGCAGTCAACCAGCGTTTGACAGCGGTAACGCGTGTAGTGCACCAATAACCACGTGCTAGGTGCCAATAAAGGACGTTGCAAGTTCCAACGGGTAAGCGTTTTCCAAGAAATTTTCATTACATTATCCTATTATATTTAGTAATAAATATCTGTGTGAGCTCAATGACGTAATTGGGTAGTTTACCATTTTTTAAAAGTTTTTTTTTTGAAACTTGAAAGCGATTGGGAGTACTGATAAGCCTTAATTGTTCTTTATAAAGCTGTAATTAAATTTTAAAGTTTATGTGACGTAGATGTATAGCTGAAAATCTTCTCAAACCATGGGGCTGGAATTAAACTGTACTCATGTAAAATCAACTGTTTCTAAATATTACAAAATATAAAATACAATTTAGTAGTTTCTTTATTACTGTAAGTAAGAATACACGTGAAACGCATTATTGTGACGTAGATCTATCGATACGTAAAATCTCAAATATTTGAAGAACTATTAACTTTTTGAAAACTTTTTTCATGGCAATTATTCATTTTTTAGGTCTCCTTTCAATATAATTGACTGGATTGCTAATTTGCTACTATGGTAAAGTATCCTATTAACAACATTAAATCGTAAACGTGGGGTGGCTAAAGCCAAATCTCGAGCCAAATTAACCGTATTTAAAAATTGTGTTACGGCTTGTCGCGTCTTGTCAAACATTGTTAACTGAAAGTCAAGATGATACACAGGAAAAACAACTAAAATACGCGAGTTAGGAAGCCGTTTGAGAACTTTAGAAGCAATACGTCAGGAATTCGATGAACATCAAACAAATATTGAAGGGATTTGTGATGACTTTGATGAACAAATATTTTCAAATACAAGCTGTAGCCGAGAATTTACTTAGTGATTTCCAAATTGAACATAAAATTAGTGCTGAGGATGCATCGAGTTATGCACGCTCGGATTCGTCGCGATCTTCAGGTGTACAGCGCAAG
Organism: Agonum fuliginosum; assembly: GCA_947534325.1. Lineage (NCBI taxonomy): Eukaryota > Metazoa > Arthropoda > Insecta > Coleoptera > Carabidae > Agonum > Agonum fuliginosum. The sequence continues at coordinate 8,606,143 of OX384029.1, read as the reverse complement.
TCACGCAATGTAAAATTACTCAACTTTGATGTAAAATTCGAAAATTGGTTAGAGTTTCGGGACACGTACACATTATTGATTCATGATAATTACGAATTAGATAGCATAGACAAGTTTCATTATTTACGGTCGGCACTACTTGTGAGAGGTGCTGCGGGGGCATTAAAATCTATTCCATTCACCAGTGAAAATTATCCGATAGCATGGGAGCATTTATGTAATCGGTACAACAATACATCGATGCTTGTGTCAAATCACATAAAGTCAATTATGGGATTACAATGAGTGAATAGGGAATCCTTTGCAGAATTAAATAATTTGGTAGACGAAACCACAAATCATATACAGTCTTGGGGTAGATTACAATCGCCATAAGAGCAATTTGATAGTTTACTTATTCAAATTTTGAACCTGAAATTAGACAAAGGTACATTGGTAAAATGAGAAGAAGGTAAATCGGTAGATACACTACCAACTTTTGAGCATTTTATTCAGTTTCTTAAAAGACGATCGGAAAAACTGTATGCTCGGGAATCAAATTTAAGTAAACCAGAATATCGGTCAGAACCAAAAAATAAAAACTTTGTCAAAGCATTTTTAATAACAGAGAAAGTGTGTGCATTTTGCGAGGCATTTTGTAAATCAGGTAACCATCAAATCTATAATTATTATTGTAGTCAATTTGTAGCGTTTTCTATATCAGATAGGATTGATCAGGTTCGGAAATTAAAATTGTGCATAAATTGTTTGAGATTGGGCCAAATCGCAAAAACTTGCAATTCAGGAAAATATAGGATATGCAAGGCATTGCATAATACACTATTACATTTGGAACAAACGTCAAATAGCAGCCATTGTAGAGTACAGACGTTCACGTTGTGTAACAATGTATTATATTCAGTTAATATAATAAACATTATATTAAAATTCATATTTGTTCATGTTGATATCAATCAATATACCCCGATATACCCCAACATCGGCCCTTATTAGAACAATGTTATTTTTTTCTGAGTCATAATTTTAGAGTTAAATATGCTAAACTGGTTTAACAAAGGAAAAGAATATAGACAGTTGTGTATATCATCGTCTGCAAATATTAGAGTACCTAAATAGACTGTTAGTCTATTTAGGTACTCTAGTAAAAATAAGATAAGAAACTCAGTTCAATGTTGTTTGTCTGTAAAGCAACGAAGGTTAGGGGATACCCGATAACACTGTTTACCTTTTTATCAATATTGTAGTTTTGCATTGGTTCATCCGGGTTTATCATATTAACTGTCAGTGTCATTCGATCACTCGATGTGATCAGAAAGAAAATATTTAGTAGGTACCAATTTAAGTGAAATTAAATTTGTAATTTCAAATGCTGAACTTAGTGGAATTTATTTAGTACTTTGTGTATATTCTAATTTTTATGTAATATTTTCGATTTTCCATTAAAAGGTAAGAATATTTCATTTTTATTTTTTCGTCATACGTTACAATTTATTACTTAAAACCACTTAAAACAAACATGGTCCAAACACTTGAGATTTTCCTAAAACTAATCAAATCCGTAACATAAACTAAACACAAACACAATATTGCCACAGTACACTTAAAATGTTTGGGGCATTAATTATATTTAAGGGCGAGTCTGAAATATTGCCACAAATGTTACAACGATTAGAAATTTTCCGTTATTTTTTTCAAGTTTCCAGAGTGGCCGTTTTTTTGTTGCAGTACATTTTGATCCAACCTTATATAATACCTAAGTATGCTATAAGGGTGATTTAAAATATGTACCTACTTATAATTAAATTTATACTTATAACAAAATAGAAATAACCAAAATTATTTAGTAACGTGTTCTAAATTTGGGTATTACCTAAATATAATATGGGTAGCAAATAATTGTTGTTTATTTAAAAAAAAAGTTTATTAATTGTTGCTATTTTTTCAGAAATTGTAACCTTGAACTCAATGATAATGTTATCAATTTTTGTGCATGTATTTATAAATGCCATTGCATGAAATCAATATCTTGTGGGCGAAATTTCAAAGATTTCTTAGAAAATAATGTATCGAGATATAAATTATATTTCTTAATCCAACTATTGAAAACATTTTATTCAAAATGAATTTGGTGAGTTAGAAGGTAATGATTATATTTAATTAATATTTTTTTAATCAAGGCGAGTGCTGGATTTGATCAAAAATGTTTACAAATGCGGTGTATTTTTATAATTAACCTTCAATCGATATAGTTATAATATTTCCAAAGGGTGTTGGATAAGCTAATTATTTTATATTACCTACACATTATGGGTAATTTTTGCTAATAAAGTAAAAATATCGAATCAAAATTATGACAACAATGTTATTTTACATTTGCCAATATTTGATTTCGATTCGACATTATACCTACATTAAATTTAACTGGAAGCGGTACAAAGCCAAGTATCTATTGTGACCTGTCCTATAAGAATAATTATTATATATATATATATATATATATATATGTATATATATATATATAATCTTTTTAAATCTCTTAAATACCCTTTCGGGTGTCGAGATTGTTTTCTGCTCTATTTTATGTTATCGATCAGCTTCTTCCATTCTTTTCTGTTGGTTGCGGCTTTTCTGGCTTCTTGGCAGGTGATGTTGTTCCTATTTAGAATTCCTTCTATGCTGTCCTCCCATGTCTTCTGTGGTCTGCCTCTTTGTTTCTTTGTTGTTGTTCTTGCATTCCATATTGTTTTTGTCTGTCTGTTATCCGGCATTCTTATTAGGTGGCCGTACCATGCTAACTGTTTCTTTTCAATAGTAACTTGTGCGCTTTCTGCTTGTAGGTTTGTTCTTATTTGTTCATTTCTCAGTCTATCTATTCTAGTGACTCCTTCTACTTTCCTCAGGTATTTCATTTCTGCTGCCTGTACTTTACTTTTAGTTCTCTGAGTCAATGACCATGTTTCGCTTCCATATAACAGTGTTGGCTTGTAAATGGTTTTGTAGAGTGACATTTTTGTTCCCTTCGTCACTTGTCTATTGTTCAGTATGGTTTTATTCATTGCATAGTAACTTTTATTTGCCGCTCGAATTCTATTATTTATTTCATTTTCTAAACTGCCCTTACTGTTTATCATAGATCCTAGGTAGGGGAACGTTTCTACTTGTTCTATTTCTTCGCCGTTAAGTTTTATATTTAATGTCGTTTCTTGTTTTGAAATAACCATTGTTTTTGTTTTCTCTACGTTGATGGTCATGTTATGTTTATTTAGTTCTTCGTTCCATATATTCATGTTATGTTGTAGGTCTGCTTCACTCTTTGCTAGAATTGCTAGATCGTCTGCGAATGCGCACTCTGCTATTGTTGTTCTTAGCAGGTTGTAGTGGCCTACTTCTACTTTTTTCGTTTTGTCCTTTACCTTTTTCATTATATCGTCCAGAAAAATTATAAATAAAAGAGGGCTTAGCGCTCCACCTTGTCTTAATCCTTGCGATGTTGTGAATTCTGACGACGTCTGATTCCCTGTTCTTATGTAGTTTGATGTTCTTTTGTATATTGCTTTTATCGCTTTTATAAGTTGCTCATCCACCTTTCTTTTTTTCAGTATGTGCCACATAGTTTTTCGTGGTACCCTATCAAATGCTTTTACGAGGTCTATGAATGCTACAAATAATTTGCCTCCTGTTCTCATTATGTTTTCTGTCAGTTTTCTTATTGTGAATATGTGGTCTTGAGTTGAGTGACCCTTCATGAATCCACTTTGGGCTTTCTCTATTGTTGGTTCTACTTTTTGACGTAGTTTGTTTTCTAATATGGACTCGTAAACTTTTGCGGTTGTGCAGAGCAGTGAGATCCCTCTATAATTATTGCAGTCCCTACTGTCTCCTTTTTTGTATACGGGGAATATCACTGCTGTTTCCCAGTCCTTTGGGATCTTTCCTATGGTCCATATTCTGTTGAGCATGAGCAATAATATTTCTTCTCCGTCTTCACCTATATATTTTAGTTGTTCTGGCTTTATGTTATCATGTCCTGGTGCCTTTCCGTTCCGTAGATTTTTAAGGACTGTCTGCATTTCTTCTTTTGTAATATTTTCAGCTTCTCTCTGTGCTACTGGGTTCGAGTTTTGTGAAGTTTCTATTACGTCGTCCGCCTGTGGGAGTTGATTTTGTTCTAGAAGCTCTTGAAAGTATTCTTTCCATCTATCCATTATTTCACAATTCTCTTTTAATATTCTGCCTTGCTTGTCTTTAAGCTGTTGTAATGTTATTTGTTTTTCTCTTTTGCAAGTTTTTAGGATTCTGTAAAACAGTTTTTGGTTTTCTTTAAAGTTTTGTTCTAGTGTGTTGCCAAATTCTTCCCATGTTAACTCTTTTGATTTCTTTACGGCTTCCTTTACTATTTTTCTTTGCTTTTTGTAATCTTCATAGTCTTCACTATTTTTCGTATTAAGGTACATTTACGTTTTTTTGTTTTTATTTCGTCTTTTACTTTTTTATTCCACCAGTGTGTTTGTTTTCTATTGTGCGTGTCCCGGATTGTTCCGCATGTTCTTATTGTTGCTTCTGTTATTATGTATTTAAAAGTACTCCACATTTCCTCTACATTATTTAAATTTGGTTTTGGTGTCTTTGTTATTAGTTCTCTTATTGTGTTTTGATATTTTTCTTTTATTTGTTTATCCTGTAATTTATCTACTCTGTATTTTACTATATTTTCCTCTTTCTTGGGTTTATGTCGTTTTTGTTCTGGCACTTTTCTCTTTGTTTTAAGTTTCGCTATTACAAGGTAGTGGTCGCTTCCTATTTCACTTCCTCTTTTAACTTTCACATCCTTTACTTCTTTCTGTTGCGATCTGCTTGTTATGAAGTAATCTATGATTGATTTTTCATTTCTGCTTCTTTCTTCTCTTGTGAATTTATGAATTTCTTTATGGGCGAAAAAAGAATTTAGAATTACTAACTCGTTTATAATGCAGAAATCTATAAGCCTGTTTCCGTTGTTGTTCTTTGTCCGTTCTCCGTGTGTTCCTAATGTAGACTCAATACCTATGTTTTTGTTCCCCACTCTTGCATTAAAGTCTCCCATTATGTAGATCGGTTCTTTTAGTTTTTCATATTCAATTTGAACGCTGCTCCAGAATTCATCTTTGTTCATCTTACTTTCATCCTCGTTGACTCCGTATATTATCATTAAATTTACTTCTATATTGTTTCTGTCATTGAGTTTCACAGTTATTATTCTTTCGTTTATGCATTTCCATTCGCTTATTGCGGGTTCCAACTTTCGGTTTATTATACATCCCACTCCAGCTCTTGCTCTTTCGTTGTTCTCAACGCCGCTGTATATGAAAATATGGTTATTTTTTAACTTTTCAATTCCTTTTCCTTTTTTCTTTGTTTCTGTTACCGCTAATATATCTAATTTTGCTTTTTCAAACTCCTCTACTATCTCTGTTTCTTTCCCATTTAGACTTCTTATGTTCCATGTTCCTAATTGTATTTTATTTTCCGTTTCCCTGTTCGTATGCCCTGTGTTCGTATTTGGTTTGTCAGTCTTCTTTTTAGTTTCTTTTAAGAGTTTTTTGATCCTTCTTGCTTCTTACTTTCTTCCTTGAGCGTAACTCCATTTTCTTGTTTGTCCCAGATAAAGACTTCATTTCCTATTGTAATTTTTTGGTATCCTATTTTTACCCTTTTACCTTCGGCCTTTTTTCCTCTTGCGATGCTTCTTATTTCCCACTGAATTCTTCTTTCTTCTCGAGTTAAGTCATTATTTATATATATCTCTGTATTTCTCAGTTTGTTCTTTGCCGACATTACTTTTTGTTTTTCTTCCCAGCTTGGCATTTCTACTACCAGGATTTCATTGTCCGTGTCTTTCTTCAGTGTAGTTACTGTTTTAAATTCAGTCTTTACTTTAAGTTGCTCTTCGAACAGATGTTTTATACTTTCTTCCGGTTTGTTCATAGTATTTAGTCCGTTTATTATTATATTGTTTCTCTTCTTTTGTTTTTCTTCTGTTTCAGATTTCTTTTCAAGTTTCTCTATTCTGTCTAGGAGTGCCGTTTTTTCTTTTCTCCATTCTTCCTCTTTCTTTTTCATTTCATCTTTTAAGTCGTTGATCTCTTGTTTTATTTCTGTCATGTTGTTACTTATCTCTTTCTTTAACTCTATCTTGTTATTTTCCATATCTCTCATCATTGTTTTTATCATTTCTTTTAGTTCATTCATATTTTCTATGTTTGAGTCCTCTGTGTTGTTCCTATTTTCCTCTTCTCTTTTTCTTTGTTCTGGTGAACGAATAACCTTTTTGCTTCTATTGAATGCCGTTTGTTCTTCTATATTTTCTTTATCTCGTAGCCTTTTGCTCATCCTCTACGCTACGCCACTGGTAATTAGTAATTAGCACACCCGCGCGTGAAGCACTCAGTACGCTGCGCGCTAAGCCTGTCTCCTGTCTCTCTCACTAACTGTCAGAAGCCGACCTTGAGTTAAATAAGTCACAATTGTTTTAATTTACTGTTTTAGTTTTCCACTATTTTATTTCACTCCACTAACACCTTACTGCACCTTCCTTTACTTTCACCCTGTACCACTTTGCTTTCGAATAAAGCGATAAGTCCCGTTAAAATCGAGGTTGTTATCGGCCACTCCGAACGCACATGTGTATGGTGTTAAGAATATTACCTATTATAAAATTTTGATTAAATTTTTGTTTTGTTTAGGAAAAATATATTATCTTAGTAACAGCACTTTCAAATCTTAAATAAAGTCGTACCAAATCATTAATAGTCATACCTAGTTTATTAATAGTTGTACTAATAAAATTGTTAACATTTTCAGTTTACCATGAATCTTCCCAAACTCTGGCCATGCCTCGTCGTAATCTTCGCCTCACTTTTACCCGAAATATCATCACTGTGTCGACCAACTCGACCATTAGATCCCAACGACTCTTCATCAGACGACGCCGCCCGTTATCGGACCATCTACTGCTTCGGTTTAAGCCGTCAATTTTCCTACTATACTAACGTACCAACGAACGTCACTATTGTCAACTCCAACATTGAAGAACTGAAGAAAGACTTCTTTCCAACTGTTTACCAGTCAAGAAGACCAGACCAAATTGTTTCACTGATAATGAACAACGATCAGATTAAAACGATTGACGTGAATGTGTTTGTAAAGTTTGCTGATTTGAAAGTATTAGATTTTACTAATAACAATCTTGAAGAAATTAAAAAAGGTATTTTTAGTATACAGACCTTAGAAAAGTTGACTATTATGAACAATAAAATTACTAGTATTGACGACGAGGCGTGGGAAACGCCAAACTTAATATATCTCAATCTTAACTACAACAAAATTAAAGAGATTCATGAAAAAACTTTTGCAAATTTAAGTAGTTTAAAAGAACTCTATCTTTTAGGTAATGAAATCAATCAAATTGACGATAATTCATTTTCTCAATCACCAAATCTCAAAGAATTACATTTGCAAAGCAACAATATAACTAACTTGCAATATAATTTATTTCATAACTTACAAAATTTGACTTATTTAGACATATCGAATAATAGTATTAAAAACATGGAAGCTTATTATTTTGAACATATTCCAAATTTGGAAAAACTTTTTGCTAGACAAAACAATCTAGAACAAATTCTGAAAAATAATTTTGCACACAACACAAATCTGAATTATCTGGATTTATCGGAATGTAATATTAAAGAAATTTCTGAGTATCCTTTTGGAACAAAATTACGAATTTTATTGTTAGGTTTTAATGACATTACGAAACTACATTCAAAACTATTTTTAGAAAATAGCGTGATAGAAGAAATTAACTTTAATGAAAATGATATTTATGATATTGAATCTGGTACATTTAAGCCATTATTCAATTTGACTCGATTATATCTTAGTAAAAACAAACTTCGAATTTTACCTGATGCGGTTTTTGAACACAACACTGCTTTAGAATTAATTGATTTATCAGGTAATGTTATCCAGTCTCTTCCAGAAAAAATATTCAAAGGTTTAGTGAATTTAGAAATCATTAATCTATCGTCAAATAAAATATTTAGCTTACAATCTACATTATTTTCTAATTTAAACAAACTTGAAATCCTTGATTTACGAGATAATATGTTAACTGGTATTATAGAAGGTACATTTAACAATTTAATCAGTTTAACTATTCTTCAATTCGATAACAACAACTTAAAAACAATTCACAGATCTAGTTTTAAAAATATGACTAGTTTAAAATTCTTAAATTTTGAAAAAAGTCATATTGAAAATATTGAGCCAGATACATTTGCTGATCTTAAAAATTTAGATATGTTGTACTTACAAGATAATAAATTAACTCGTTTAAGAAGAGACACATTTAAATCTGCAGTTAAAATGTATGAATTAAAAATAAACAATAATTATATACAAGAAATTGAAATTGGTGCTTTTAATAATAACAAAGGCATGCATTTCTTATCACTGGATGATAACAAATTAACTATCTTAAAGAAAAACATATTTCAAGGATTATCAAATGTGTCCAAACTTAGTATAGCTCGAAATCAAATTACTGGGATAGAAGTAGGAGTATTTGATGATACACCTTATTTACAAGAGCTCTTTTTAGATGGAAATCAATTTCAGTCGCTTACTGCAAATTATTTTCGTGCTCTTTCAAAATTATACATGTTAAATCTTACTGCAAACGTAATACAATCAATAGAGCCTCGCGCTTTTGAAGGATTGGAGCAACTTAAAGATTTATTGCTAGGAGAAAATAGTTTGACATCTTTAACTGCAGGTAGTGTAAGTTCAAAAACAGAAGGTACATTTTTTGGTTTAGGAAAATTGCAAACATTACGACTGGACAACAATGTGCTAGATAACTTACCAATGGGTATCTTCAAAGATTTAAAATCTCTTACTAGCTTAAGATTGGAATATAATTCGTTGGACAAATTCCAAACTGGCGTATTTACTGGCCTTAATAGTCTTGACACACTTAATGTTTCGTTTAATAAAATTGAAAATATAAAAATATCAAGCTTATTTCCTTTAGTTGGGTTAAAATATTTAGATATTGAAGGAAATCGGTTAGAAAAATTAGATTACGAATCATTTAAAAACAGAAATAATATTTTTCATAGTATTTATATTAACGGAAACCCTTGGCATTGCGACTATCTTTCTGATATGTTGCATTATTTCTCAAAGAAAGACATTAAATTCTTATCTAATACGTTTACAAGTTATGACCAGGAAAATATAATGGGCATAGCTTGCAGAGAAACTCATGAAGCAACCCCTGATACAGTTTTTGAAGAATTAAAAGATTCAAATACTGTAATGAATGTGACCCATAGTAATCATATTATTTTATTAGTTGTACTAACTATAATGTGCTTAATGTTAGTGTGTGTTACTTTTATGTTTTTCATGTTGTATAATAAAACTCAAAGATCGAATTATAATGATAGAGTGTCTTTTAGGAACAATCATATGTCTGATTCTGAAATGGAACTTGTTAATGCTGAAATTGAATAGTTATTGTTATTGTAAGGATATTTTCATTATTCATTTTAATAGTAAGAGAAATAAATCATGTTTACTGTTTATTAGTTTATTTTTATATATCAACTAAAAAAATCCCTAGTTTAAGGCGGTATACTTCTATAGTTAATTTCTTAACTAAACGGAGCAATCTGAAGTTGGAATGCTAAAACTGATCGTTTTTGATTGGCTGATGTAACACCAGTTTTACACCACTCAAACTTTGTAATGTAAACAAACGAATGTTCTCCATCTTTTCTCGTCAGCTGTTGTCAGTGACTGTATCGAGTTTGCACGCTGATAGGTCAAATTTAATTTTGCCGCCAAAAAAATCTAGTTTTATTTTTCTCGTTTTTACACAGTGTAAATACGGCTCAGCGAGACAACTTCAGATTGCTCCGTTTAGTTAAGAAAACAACTATAGTCACAAAGTGCTAAACATGTTTCTCTATTTAGCATTCATAAAACTGAAATAAATCTGAAATTTTGATCACAAAAAGTAATATAATATTTTCAAAGTTCTTAAGATTCCTTTGTTTCTCTTTGTCTTATAGCATTTTTTCACGGGGGTTATGCCTCGTCCTTCCATTCACAAAAGAATAGAATAGTAAAATATAAAATTATATTGCTATTATTATTATTAATTGTAAAAAGTCATTGATATAATGATATTGCATTGACTTGCATTTATAAATTTAAATTGGTACAATGTTAACAATGTTACAGAGAAAATATGAATATCATGTAAACGTACAACACAAAACACAATTCTTATTTCAGTAATACCAATGTGTGGTGAAAAAAAACTACAATTATTTTAAATAAATTAAAAATGCATTAAAAACATTATGTTCAGCTTTAAAATTATTGTAAATTTAATGAAAATGCGCTATTCTGATAGTATGCAAAAATGTAGTATTTATTTTATTCATTTAATATCACTCGGTTATTTTTAATATCACAGTTATTTTTCATTTTGTAATGTTTCAGATGACGTGACTCCTCTGCATTTTTTTTTAAACTATAACTCTGCAGGAGACCTATTCTGTGAAGTTATCACTTATCAATAATTGTAATACGTTGATGACGTCAGCCGGTGGTATTTTAAATGTGATAGTTTAGTTTCTTTTGAATGGTTAGGTTTACGCAGTAAATATTTAGGTTGGCAATACCTTCAAAATATGAAACATCCGGCTTATTTGTTTGGCTTTTGTTTGTGAGTATATAGCGTTTTGTAATTTCTTTGTTTTGATCAATTAGCCTTTTGAAGACTATTATTGTTAATAGTGTTTTTCTTGTTTTGTTTAGTTTCATTTATTTACTTGTTTTTTTTTTACCTTCCGCTTACCTGTAAAGGAAGGTATTGGAATCATGCAAAAAATCGGGTGGTGAATTTTTAGTGGATGAGCACGAATTAGGGTCCTTACAACTCATTTTTGATAGTTTCACGATGATGTCTGTGTGTATGTGTGTGTGTGTGTGTGTGTTTGTGTGGTCAAGGGGTGTTAGTCGCATAACTCAAATACGAATTACCCGAAAATTTTGATATTTGGTATTTAACATTTGTATATAAATTGGAAGAGCTCCCTAGATTTTGGTACAAATATCTTCATCGAAAGTGATATTTTTTTAAGATTGAAAAGGTTAATTGTCAAAATTGTATATAAATTTGAACAAATATAGTATTTATTTGTAATGAGAATAAGAGAAAAAGTTATTTGCAACTTACGGTATAAAACTGCAGTAAAATTTAAAAAATAAATTTATCAAAAAAAACATTGATATCTTGTAATCCATGATCAGTTGATTTTTGTTTCTGCGTAAAAAATATTGACAGGTGAGACGGGTGACAAGTTGGCATACTAGCGCTATATAAGTCCTAAGTAAGATATTAAATGTAGTAATTGAACGGAGGATGGATTCAACACAGCAGAGTTTTCCTGTGAATTAATCTTTTTATTCAGGTGATGCAAATTTCTGTGTTTGAATATTTGAGATTTTTATTTGTATATTTTAAATGGGCACCGGATTGTACGTATAAATTTCTGTTTAAAGTCTAGATATGGCGGAAGGTTGTGTGATGGACACGTCAGATTTTTTAGTTTTGTTTGTTTGTTTCTTGTTACTCTAGTCATCTGGGTTAGTGTATTGTTAAAATTTGTAGTTTAATTGTTACAAAATAATATGAAACGTAAAACTACCAACCGTTGATAAGTCTCTAACACCAGCTACCACAGAGAAACTAAACTTACAAGAGGGCATGTGTCAAATCAGCGTGTAGCCACTTTAGTTTAGCAGTCACCATCTTGGTTCGCCCCGTATATGATTTGACATTCGAGTATTTAGTTTTATTAAATTCTAAAGTATTAATTTTTATTAATATTTTAAACAATGGTAACGTCTGCGGCGTTTGGTTTGCCAATAGGACAGCAAGTAACGTATTTGTATGTATTCAAATTTTAAATGTGGGGCGAACCAAGATGGCGCTCGCGCGTTTTTTCGTGTATACCCGTTCCGTTTCATGGCGCAACCTCCCTTGCCATCAAACCAGTTTACATTCCCTCTGTATCAAAATATTATACGAGTATTTATTTACTCTGTGCCAGCTACTTACTTTCGTACTTACTCAATTCTCACAGATGGTAGCACAACTATCACCAAAATACTTATCAATTCACTAGTGATAACTTCACAGAATAGGTCTCCAGTAACAAGTACAGAGTACCTATTCTAATTCATATATCAACTTGATAAACCAAGAGGATCTTGTTATCCCTCTAGCGAATTTTGTTAGAAAGCATCATATAAAGCATGCTCTAGACGATTTAAATTTCGCTGCCAAGTTATTATGTTTTATTTTCTGGGACAATTTGCAATATGAACGTAAAACGCGTTTTCAAATTGTTAATTTTTTATTAATTAAATAAAATATTTTTTTATAAGCGCAGATATAAATGCTTTTATTAATAAAATAATATTCGTCTAAAACGGGCTTACATCAGAATTTATATCAAGACTAGTCAACAGATAGCGACCCGACATGTCGCTATGAATTAGAATAGGAAGCCAGGACCTAACGAAGAAATCACAGCTAACATTCGCACTCGACTTGTCGTTTCCTCGTGTCGACTCGCCACGAAGCACGTCCACCAGTTTCGTGGCAATCCAGCGGCGGTAATCGCCCCAAGAGACTAGAGTTTACTCTCCACCAAACTGTCAACACTCAATGTGAGGCCATTTATCAAAGGGCTGCTGCTGCCCTACAATCCTGAAAGGCTACCTCGAGTTGCGGACGTAGAAGTGCTGGATGTAAGACACCAAACACCCTTAAGAACACGTAAGACAAAGATAATGAGGACGTAATTATGGGGTGTTAGGCGGTGGAATTGTGTTTGATGTTGTAATGAGAGATTATGCAATGAAGTGATTGTTTGGTTTGTGATTTTTATTGCAATTTTAAATAGTAAATTAATTATATACAAAATGTTTAATGATTTATTTCAAACATTGAAAAAAGTTCGTACATATTTTCTTGTTGACCAATTTTTATCAATTGGAAGGTTGAAGACCAAATTGAATTGAATTAGTAAAAGCATTTTTTCTATTTGGCTTTCACAATGTTAACTTTTTGAAGCGCAACTGAATGTCGTCAAGGTTCACTTTGTGACACACAACATATTTTTTTAGGAGGTTGGTATTGGCAGTATCAGATGACATTTACTTCAATTGTCAAATGTCAAACCTCAGAACTGACAAATTTCAGTATAACCTCTAAATCTGTTTTGCTTAATTAATTACTTTATATTCAATAAAATTAATGAATCTATTAATAGAAAACATATTTTATAAGTTCAATATTTTCTATAAAGGCTCCACTTATCACCTACATAGAATAGTCCATTAATTATATACTTTTACAGTGACAGTTAAATAAATGGCAATATTAATGTCTCCAACAAAAACGTTACACACATAAATTTCCCTAAATCGACTTGTGTATATTGTGGCAGTTTAATTTAAATTTTAATATTAAAAAGACACCAAATAGAAAAAATAGTATAAATAATTCATTTTATAAGACTTTTTTCGCACTTGTCCTTAAATTGGCCCGAGGGCTCGTGTTTTACTAAACGCAGAAGTAAAACTTTTTTAAATGTATTTTTGCTCATATAAAGATGTTCAGTTAGTTTGGGTGTAACACTCAATAAAAGATGTGATAAATATTTATTTAGTTCATTTGGAATTCATATTTAATTTGGATGCAACGCTGCACAATCAGTGGCGGATCTAGAAAATCTCCAAGAAGGGGGCGAATTCTTATCAAAAGTAATATTTTGATGCTGTTCTATGAAAAAGAAAGGAAAAATTGCGGCGCAGGCGAAAATTTTTTAGGGTTCAAGGTCAACGGCAGTTTCATTAAAAGTCAAGTTTATCTATAAAGCGGAAATTACATATATTTTACCCTTTTGTACGAGTAAAATTTAAAATAAATAACAAATTTAAGAAATAAATGAAATGAAAATTGGGAAATTTCTTTATCTTTAATTTGTCAACGATTTCTTAAATTTTTAAAGATCAAATTCTCTCAAAGGGGACGATCGCTCCATCGCCCTCTCCTTGGATCCGCCACTACTATAATTACAAAATAATATATTTTTCAATTGTTATTTTATTAAAATTATATTTAGTGTAGGTATAATTAAATAATAAAATTAAAATTTATCAACCGCCAAGGTGGGGAGGGGGCGATCGCCCCACTCTGGATCCGCCCATGTGCACAATTACCATTAAGTACTGGAATTCTTGTTAAAAATTTTGTGTTTTTGTTTTCCCAAGATTTTTTGTTCTAGATGCCGGCAAGCCAAGCGACCATCCGCGCTTGCTGACATTGTATATTTATTGCCAATCTTGCTTGCTGATTATGTTAATATTATTAAATAAATATAGTTTTTTATGTACCTACCTATAGTACGTGTAATTATTAACAACCGTGGACGCCATATTTAATTTACATATTTGAAGAAATATACTCATTAGTTCATTTTAAATTTATAAAATAAATTGAACTAAACTGACCTCATTATCTTATAGAAATAATAAAACTTAATTGAACAGTTCATTAAACAATATTACATAAATATAACTGATTAATATTAGAGCCTTAATCAAATGTGAAATTCACCTACATTAATTTTTTTTAATAGAAAAATGCAAGAATCAGGAAACATGGTCAATAAAACCGGTTAAATACCTCATGCTTTAGGATTGGCATGATACATTTAATAACATAAATAAAATGTTTTATTGTTAAATTTAAAAAATCTACTCACCAATTTGTGGATTTTGCGAGAAATAAGCACACAACAGTCTTTGAAATGGGAGTAAATCTATCGTTTGCATAGCTGATGCTATTCTACCCTAGATTAGTTGCCATTTCATTAGCATTAGCATTATGTTGACATATAAAAATAAATCACCGATTTGTTAGCTTGATTTTTAATTGTTTAAAAACCTAGTACATTAAGTACAAAACTTACCTCCAATAAACCAAAGCCGATATACCTACTCATTCTTGGTACAATTTATCTATGTTCACAGAAACGAAATTGTTTTAAATTTGTAATAACATCTATAAACATTTTTCACGTATTACACAGCATAATTATTAATATATGAGCTGAAGAACCTTTAAAAAGTGAATTGTTTGATAATGGTCTGCCGATACCCCCCGGGAGACCATTATCAAACAATTCACCGATAGGTCAGAATCTAATTAAATTATTTATAATTAATTTGTTGTGACGTAGGCATATTACGATCATATTTTGGTTTATTTTATTTCAATAAATAAATCAAACGTAAACTTTAGAAAATCAAATAATGATGATGATGATGACGATTAAAAAGTAAATTAAACAGTATTTTTTATATACCTAGGTTTCTTTTAAGATCACACAATATAATTTTATAATGTATACGCAGATGAAATATTTTTATTGTATTAAAATTAAAATACTCATCCTACATCCTACAGAACCCATAATATTCAGGTTCGAATCCAGTCAGTTACACATTATACCTACAGTTTAAATGTACTTGTAGAAGAAAAAAATAAAGTTGATATGTGGGTCTGTTAGTCTGTCTGCATGTTAGAGAAATTAAAAACGCGTTGGAATTTTGAACTAAAACTTTATATTTAAGATCTTGAGCCAAAAACAGGCTTTAAAGAACGTAAATGGGCTTTACTCGACCAGTGGTATCAACAATATAAATTGAACTTTTTTTATATTTATTAAAATACTATCGAGTATGACATCAAATTATAACAATAACAATATAACAATATAAATAACATATATATATATTTTAATAATTTATTCAAATAGATGAGTAGAAATGTTAAAAATGATATTTATGCGATTTTCAAATGTTTTGTTTTGTCAAGTGTAGTTTTATTAAATTAAAGCTCTCTGGGAAAGAATTCTTGTCGAAGTACCAAAAATAACATTTAAACGATGGTGCAATTATTGCTTCTTCACATATGTTATTCAAATTACTTGTGCTGATGTTGGTATCAACTGAAATCTTTCAGGGATAAAGAAAGCTTTACTTAAATATTGCTGAATTAAGTATAAAAGTAAAGCCTTTACAAAAATAAGTTAATAAAACTTAAAGTCGAGGAAGTACTATAGCTAACAAAATGCCAAGTAGAAAATATATTAAAAGGATTTAAAATTATATCAGGCTAACTCAAAAGTGCAGGAAAGATTATCTCAATATACAAAAAAACACTTCATTATTACTCCACTTTCAAACCATTGACCCACATACAGTTTCAACAAGTTAAACATCCTTCCTCAACCTCCTCATCTTAGTTGGTACCTGCCTGCCCGACAACCTAATTAAATTCCTGCTGGCATCTCTTCCTGCTGGCGTGGGTGGAGCAGGAAGGTGGCGCCAGCGTCGCAGGCTCAGCAGGTAGCGCAAGTTTGTTGCGAGTGGCGGCGGGCGGGGCGATGTCGAGCACTAAGCCGCCACCCACATCGCGTCCACGCTTGGCAGGCGCAAGCACAACGCGGGACAAAAAGGCTTGTTTCTGGCACTGGTATTGATCGGGGTTTAGGGTAATTATGGAGTATTGTTGATCAATGGGATGGTAAATGTTTGTTAAATTGTTCAGTTGATAACCTTTAAAATTTTAAAATACAAGCAGGACATGATTGTTAAGGGCAAGGACAACTATTAACTCATTATGTACTAGTGTCCTAAATATAGTTCCATAGAAATATTTCTCTTGTTAGACGATATTATACACCACATATTTCTTTATTTTATGTGAAACTGTGACTTCATATAAATTTTTCACAACTAGGTATTTTATTGAATACCTATATTTTTCAATTTATTGATTTATAAGAAAGAAGAAAATTGAAACGAAAATAGTTATTTTTTATACAAGTCGATAAAATTATACTTTTTCGACGAAAGAAAAATGTTAATTCACAAGCGACGAAGGAGCGAGTAAGTTATTTTTCTCGAATCGATAATATAATTTTATCGTCCTGTATAAAATGATATTTTTTTATAGCTGATGTTACAGAAAAGATATAATAAAACCGCAATTTTAAATTCAATTATTATCAAAACGCAATTTCAAAGTTTGTCTGTAATGTTTTTCATCTTCCTACTTTTTTCACAGAGGATCCAGAAATGTGTGGAAACGAATTTGAAGAAAAAATGTAAAGAAAATTATTATTTTATTTTATCTACCTACTCAAATTTTACTATATCTACTCAAATTTTACTATATCTATTTAAATTTAACTTCATCTGTCCTTGCAGTTAAAGTGTTACTTTATCGACTCAAAACGGTTGATATAGTAGCACTTTTGCACTTTAACATCAGCTATGAAAAAATAATATTATTATTCGATTATTATTTTGCCAATATTGATTTATTGGGCTTTATAAGCTACCGGTACAATGTGTAAAAATAGAAAAATATTATTAAATGTTGACTTATTTGATTATTATAAACAAAATATATACATTTAAAAAAATTTCGTTGATTTAAAAAAAACTTATGACTAGATACACTATACCAAAATATGATGATGTACTACATTGACAGTAGACGTCATTGAAGTTAACAGTTTCTAAAAATGTGTCCAAATAATAGCTCATTGTTGCTACAAATTGTTGTTATTTCTACACAAATATATTTATATAATAACGTAGAAATGTGCATACTTTAGTATAAAGTCGGATTCAAATTATTTGGATGATTTTTTAACAAGTTATTTATCTTTCAACCCAACTGATTATAATTCTGAATCCGATAGTACGGTGATTTCTATGCTTGTGATGTTGTGATTGACTGAAACACCGCCGTTTTTACATCCAACCATTGTAAATGTCAAGATTGTTGTGTTTTGTTTGTTAACTGTCAAAATGCCATTTATAGAAATTAATTCGACAAGGTGAATATAATTTGAAATTCATTCTTATTTGATATCAGTAAATAATTAAATAATATGTGAATTACAGTTTTCATGATTTAAGACATTAATAATTGAAATTGAGGGAAAAGAAACCCTAGTGATTTAAAAAAAAAAATTTTAGAGTGTAAAAGTAAAACTGACTTTTGTTTTTACTCTTCCTAAGAGCAAGGACAACTGATACACGAAACGGGTTGTTTGTCTTTTGTAACAGATATAGGGCAGATAGCTCTGAGTTTGGAACGTTACTGACTGTAGATCTGACAACACATCTTCGAATTCAGCCCGGTACACATTTCAGTGTTTAAGGTAGTATAGCCATGTCCTAGTCAATAATTCAACTCTTAATGACAATGATGAAAATAGAATTAGACGTTACTGAAATAAAACATATAAATTACTAATAAAAGTTAATATTTAAACTATAATAAGTATATCGTTTGATTTTTTGCTCGTGTAACTTGATAAAGGTTGAACGATTCGGTCGTCTACGACTCTCCGTACATTCACAATGTAAATAGTAGCTAAAGCATGCTATTTTTTGTTTTTAAATTTTCACTGTCAATCGTATCGTTACATTAGTACATTTTATTTAATTATACAATTTATATTGGGATTCTATGCAGTTATATAACTTCTATAAGCGTATCTATAGTAACTTAGAGACCGATGTTTAAAAATGCTATTCTGGGCAAACCTATAGCTACAGATTTCTATAAATGTCTTATAGATTTCTATAAATTTATAGACATCTACTGACTCACCATAAGTCGTTATGAAAATATTGGCATGTGTCTGAAATATTGAAAAATGAATCAAAACTAGCAAATTTTACAATTTCAAACCAATTATTATCAAAAGAACATTATTGCTGAGAAGTATATGTGTATAAAATGTGTTATATTTTATTTAAAATTTGCTTCATAGTTTATAAAAATGTCATCATGATTGGAAATCGCTTGGAAATAATACAGTCAAATTTAGGACTGAATTCATTCAATATGAATGACAATTATTATTTTAAACATAGTTTGATTAATTAAAATCTCTGATAAAATACTATCAGTAGTAGTAGTTTACAAGGTTCTTGCCCCATCCCCTATTGCATTTAATTTATTCTCTAGGTATATTTTGTCTTCGAGTGTGTAGTATTAACTTGAAAACTATAATTATAATTTTTATTTTCCTTTAACTGTAAATAAAATTAATTAATTTATTATTGTGTTTGCTATATTTTCAATTTTTCGCTAAAAAATCTTTAATTATGTAGCATATTATGTTTTACCTCATATTTTCGAAATATATTCTGAAATTTTATCAGCACGTGTCATGTGTATTTCATTGTGTCAAATTTGTATAATCATTTGTCGCGTCAATGTGACAATGGCCTTCTTCAAAATTAATAATATAATTGAAATTGCAAGAAAATATTTTATAAGATTTTACATGTTTTGCTGCAAATTTTGTTAAGAATGTCTTTATTTTTATACTAAAATAATATTTCTCTTCAAGAAAAGCAATGTACAACAATTAATTCATTATATTTACATGTTACAAAAATAATAGTATGGAACTATTGGCAATACTGTTTTTAAGATTCTATAAGAAAAATTTACAGATGTCAAAAGTTATAGACATGCAGTCAGAATACCATTTTAGCGAAATCTATAAGACTGTCAGTTATGGATTTTCCATAACTTATAGATCTATAAGTTTATAGAATTTTAAGATAATGCTCAGAATCCCACCATTAGATGAAATATTATAATAATTTTTGTCATACCTGCACAAAAAGTAACCTTTTTCGTGAATGTTTTACGTGCGCAAAGTGGCTTATTTTTTAACTAGACAAAAATGCGTGCGCAAAGTACAAGCGTGCGGGAATAGCCTGCGCAAAATTTCACTTTGCGCACGCAAATTGAACACTCACACAGTTTTCTGTAGTTACCGACACGAAATGTGCGCGTAACACTAGCGCCACACACGTGATAATCTAATACTACAAGCACGTGAACAGCTGTAGTACCTACTTCTCTATGCATAGTTTCTACTGTCGACTATTATGCAGATTGTGCATTGGATCTAATGGACAATAATATTTTATTCTTATATTTTAATGTTCTTTTCTTTACTGTTAATAATTAGTTTCTTATGCTGTTACATGCAGGTAAATATTAGTTACTTTTTTATTTTGTAAGTATTAATTTCAAAAGTATTCATTTTATCTTTTGATAAGTAAGGTCACTGAAAAGGTTACTTTTTGTGCAGTAGTGACAAAAAATATCGTGTGCATCTCGTGAGCAAAGGCGCATTGCGCTTGGCTTCGTTGCAGCCCTCGTCGTAGCGACCCTCGGCCACCTCGGCTCGCCTCGGTAGGCCTCGAGCCGCTACTGCTCGGGCTGCAACTCGCCTCGCGCAATTGAAGAGGTCAGTGCAAAAAGTAGTTAAGTCCATATTTGTCAAAAATGAGCTATGTGCTGGCATCTACCTAAATTTATATGTACTTTTGTCTAGTGAAGCCAGATTTAACGGGAAGAAGTGGAGAACTGCACGAAAAACCCATTTTATGATTTATAATTATAACCGATCCTTATTTCAGTGCAAGAAGTAGTTAAGTGTAGAAGTAACTAAGTCACTGGACATTTTTGACTGTGACAAGACGGTAATACGGTAATCATTTGTATTAATCCTGTTGTTTTTAGTTATCATTTACAAGAATGTCTGCCATAAATAATCTGATTTGTTCTAATTTTTTCTTATTTTGTGCTCAAAAAGCGTAATTTCTGACCTTATTAACTGAATAAGTTTTATTTAATTTCCATTTTGTGCCAAAAAGTGACTAAGTAAAAAAAAAATTTTTTATTCGAATCAGCTTACCAGTAGATGTTTAATATTAATAAAGTCATGATAAGTATTTTTATACAAAACAACAAAGACAAACACAAAGTCCTACCTACCTTATTATAGATGTAGGACCATATTGAAACTTTCGTTTAGCTGTAACTCAAAACAGTGAAAATATGACTTAACCACTTTTTGCAATGACCCCTTCAATTGCTTACTTTGCGCACTAGACACACAATATACTATTTGCGCGCAACAAATTCACTACTTTATTGCATGAACTTGAATTCGCGCATTTTCCGATCACAGCCGAAGAGAATCAGTGCTGACATGGGTCTGACACACGTCTAACCTAATGGCTGCCGTTTTCGAAATAAGTTGCTTTCTTGCAGTTTTTACTTGATTACTCATTTAAATGCCCCGTAAGGCAGGTTAACGAAACATGTATCACACATTTTTTTAGTTTTCTCAACATGAGTAACTTTACTATGAATAAAGAAGCCCGCGAACGTATATATTATGATAATACATTTTTAAAACCATTAAATTCAAAAATTAATACTGTCAGGGTATAATTTCATGTGACTAATTTGAAGAAAACTACAACTGCCATTTTAACCAGTTTTAAAGGATTTTTCATTACTTTCATATGACGACTATACTACCTTAACTGCACAAAATTCTTCTCTGTGGTGTACCTTCTTTCCAGTAACAACCATGAGTATCGGTGTGTTGACGGCTGGATTGATTCAGGAAAATAAAAAAGTAGGTATCCAAAAAAATTTACCTTTACTTATAATTTTCTTGTATTGATAAAGGCTCATCTGCCATAATAAGGATATTGGTCCACATAAAATTAAATTCGGTAGCAAAGGTGCTGCAAAACACATCGAGCGCAACATTGTAATATGATCTTCACTGATCTTAAATTAAATGTCTTGAAGTATATTATAAATATTAGTCGATAGATCAAATGTCAATTACCATGCTTATCATAACATTTTGTTTATAAAATTAT
Source organism: Agonum fuliginosum (assembly GCA_947534325.1). Classification (NCBI taxonomy): domain Eukaryota; kingdom Metazoa; phylum Arthropoda; class Insecta; order Coleoptera; family Carabidae; genus Agonum; species Agonum fuliginosum. The sequence goes on along the minus strand of OX384029.1, from coordinate 8,584,219 downwards.
ATTATTAATTCTACGAATGTTTTAACATTCAATTTTCTAAAGATAAAATTAAATACGGGAAATTGTCTGTTTCTTATAATTCATAATGTTTATATTTCATGTGAATTTTAATTAATTAGTCGAAAGTAGGTAGGTATACTTTTCCAACATAAATTGTAATTGTAAAATAGTTCATATTATGACTTTACATTAAAGTCATAGATTAATCATATTCGGAATTTTACGTTTACCATGTTTTATTTTTATTCGAACCAGTTTCCAAAATAAAATCTTACAGTTTTAAAAGTCTGAAAGACAAGAAACATTTTGTTTATTGATGTGTTAAAGTATTATATTTTTAACTATCATTTATTTACATTCAAAAATATAAATAGAATATAGTTACATAAAACCTACACAATTTAGTATTATCAACTATTTACATCCACAATTGTTATGTTTTTCTTGTGCTGAATTCTGCCGTGGATATCAAAGGACAGCATACACCGGCATACCTTGAAAATTAACAATGGATATAAACATTTTATTTACCAATCATTAAAAAACATACCGCTCAGATTCCAGTGAACAAAAGTATATTGTCTGATAAGTTTGAAGACTATCCAAATTAGGATAAATTTTTGGACAAGCATTTAATAATGTACAGTTCCCTGAAATATTTAATGATTGCGCTTGACATGGTTTATATTCCACTGATGTTTCATTATTCCCTATTTCATATTCCTTGTCGCCAATCTTTAATTTATCTGAATTGTTTATAATATTTTTCAACCATACTGGTGTGGTTATGTCGCTGTCATGTTTTGTTTGATTTATTGTGAGATCAGGGAGTATGGTTGAAATTGAAAGTGTGATACCTTCATAGTCAAGTGATTCTTCGTCGAATACGGAGAATGGAATAGAGTCTGAGTCAAAATCGCCAGCAGAACTGAAAGCTAAAATCGGCAAAAATTAAAAAATGTTTTTTGTTATAAAAAATATCTGTCGTTTATTTAACATGGAAAATTAGATTTTGATTGCGTAAAGTTGTCCGGAATAATACCTACATAAATAAGATCTTAAACCGTGTAGGTACTGCCTTGAGCATTTTTACGCGCACGAATATTCAAGTCAGAACGTAAGTTTTGTATTTACGCGTACGGTCTGAGCACGAACGAACGCTATCCGTCGCTTGTCGGTACATCAAAGAATTTTCGCGCGTATGCTTGCTCAGTGAGGACGTCGTATTTGCCAGTTAGAATTTACACGCACGTTCATGGAAACAGATGGAATAGATTTCAGTTGTTATTAGATGATATTGCAAAGGAGTCATCAAGAAATATGACTCTACTGTTGTTTGGTGAATAATATTATGGGATGCTGAATACTCCTATTATTTTTCTGGATACATAAAATTAGATACTTGGGAAGCAATATTACATAGTTTATAAATAATAATAATCCGCTATATTGTTATCTGCATTTATACAATTGGGCAACCCACCAAAATTTGAATTTAGACTCCTTTTCCAAATTATACAATGCATTACTATATGTACTGAATCTGCTGTTACCGTTTGTAAAATTTTCCAACGTACGTTTGGATCACAAATTTGCGAGCACAAGCAAGAATTTTTATAGAGCCATAAATTTGCACGCACAACTGTTCGTGCGCGTAAAAATGATCAAGTATTCACATTATACACGATTCTAGCCTGTCATTTTTAATTGAAGTCAACACATGAAATCGTCTTTATTGTACCTATCTACTGTAAAGAAAATTAAGAGATGTTTATGACCACAATGACATTAACTTTTACAATGATTGGATGCGAGACCTGGTGTAAAAAAAATATCCAAAAGCTAAAATTCGTTTAATCGAGTTTATATTTTCAAAAAAGTGCTCTGAATTATGATTGCAATGTAAGTAATGAATGATAAATATTTACCTGTTTTTGGTCTTGAAAAACTTAGTAATGAGTGATGCTGTATACCACTGCGAACACTTATGGGATACCCCCTATCAACATTATCATCTGTAAAATGCAGAATAAATGTTCGATTAATATTTTTTTAAACAAAAATTTGATCTATACCTTCTACTTTTTCTTTTATTTCTTGAACACCTGTAGTTGATTCAGTTTCATTTGGTTTTACTACCACTAAAGATGTTAGTGGAGTAACGAAAGAATACTAAAATATAATAAAATGAATTATTTAAGAAACTTTTGTTCTTGATAAGATACCATACTTTTAAAGCTAAATTAAGCGCTTGCTTTTCTGGTATTTCTTCAACAGTTATATTTTTGTCTGTCTTTTCATACTTCTTTTCTTGTAGTTGTTTAATAGTTAGATAAGCCCAGAGACGTTCTAAACTTCCATATTCTTCTTTTATTTCGGGTTTTGTTGTAATAGGAACAATAGTAGGGTAGAAATCGATTGTACCATCAAATGTTAAGCATTCTACTTTAACAAATTTATCTACTTCTTGGTTGATTTTACCGGCGACAACAAATTCGGATCCTTTGAACAAAATAGGAAAGCTATGTTTTGTAACATTTTTAATTTGTTCTTCAGAATATTTAAAATTCACATTTGTCAGTAGAGGAGAAGAAATTTGTTTGTAAAAATCCTGCAATTGTAAAGACGCATCAGAAGCTTCGTATATTTTTCTCGAAAATCCAGAATTTTTAATAGCTAATTCTTTGAGGAATTCGTTGTTTGCGTCATCGCCAAAAGCAAGCGCAAATAACGCAGCTTTAGCGTTTCTTTCTTCTACCATTTCGATAATTTTATCAGATCTGGATTCACCGACATTGGCTTCTCCGTCTGTTAAGAACATAATAATTGGTTGAGGCTTATGCTGACTCTCAGTTTCTTTTGTATTTGAAATTACTTTAGAAGCCAATCTTAAACTGACAACTAGTGCGTCGTAGATATTGGTTAAAGATTCATCAGTCATTCCTTCTACTACTTTTTGAACATTTTCAATGTTTTCCTTTGTTGCTCTCAAACCTGACGGAAGTTCTGATTCTACAGGATTTAATATATCCTCCCAAGAGTATTGATTATTAAGAACCTATTAAATATTATTACAATTACAATTTTATAATGTTATAAGAGAGCATTGTTATTACTTACATGTACTGTAGAATGAAATTTAACTAAACTGAAGTAATCATCCGTACTAAGCTCGCCTAAAATTACTTTCATGGCCTGTCTGAGTTGTTGTATTTTTCTTCCAAACATACTGCCACTAACATCGAGAACAAATATTACATGTTTTGGAATTGGTTTAAGTTCACTTGGAGCGAAGAAATGTACGAAATATCCGTCGTTTACTAAAACTTCCCCACCATTTGGATCTCTCTCTACATCATATTCAATAACAAATTGTCCTGAAATGCCTTTTTCTTCATCGGTATTCTGTGAGTCTTTTAGAAGAGATTTAGCCATCTGTTTTTGTTGTGCAACTGTTGGGTTAAAGTTGATGTGGAAAACACCATCAGAATCTGTGTCAATGGTGGCATGTTTATTTTCTGAAAGATTGTTTTAATTTAGAAATAATGATCAAATAAAGTACACTAAATTCCACGAGAATTTTCATTAAAGGGTTGTTTTCAAGCGTCGTGATTGGATTCTCGAGCATTATGCATACATTTGAGAGCCAATCAAGATGCACGAAACCACGTGGCCATGTGAATCCTCTAGGGTTAAAACCTATTAAATCCACTTTAGTCAAATTTTCAGAAACACAGGAAAACTATTTAACTAATTGCTAGCTGCAATTTAATAATAATTCCTGTTTTTATTTAATTATAAAAATGTTCTGGTCAAGAAATTGCAAAATAAATATGGAATTTGTTTATAATTATCCCATAGAAAAATGGATTTAGTGTCGTTTGGATTGAATATAGTATCAGACATTATTATTTTAATCAGCTTTGTGCAGATAATTAACACTTACGAAATAATAGAAATACAATGCCTTATCAAACTATGTCTCGTTTATTACTAATAAATAATAACATAACTTGCACTAAAATGCTCCGAATCATTCTCATTATATGCACACTTTACTGTGTTCTGATTGGTCAAAAGTGGATTTAGCTAGTATTGAATTTATTAAGAATGGATTTAGCGGGTATTGTCACTACTTCAATTTATATAACGTTAGAGAATTGTTGTACGAACATTTTGATATATTTAACTCAATTTTCAACAAAACTAGATTTAGTGGATTTTGATTCTAGAGGATTCACGTATCCTTTTAATGAAAAGTCTCGTGGAATTCAGTATAAATTACTTTGTAACGTAATAACTACTAACTCTGCATGTTTGTAGAAATTTCATTTCCAGATCTCAACGCTGGAGTTTCGACATTAATGATTGGTCTGGTTTCGTTTATATTTACAACTACTCTGAAATCTTTAACGAGTTGTCCTGGGTGCAAGTTAACTACCATTTGATATTTGGCGTGTTTTCGCACCAGGAGTTCTTCGTACGTGAGATTGAAGACGACTTTGCTCTGCGGCTCGACGTTGACGGACACCGTGAACTTGTTGGAGTCGCGGGCGCTGACAGCGACGTGCGCGGCGCCTTGACCACTAGCCACGGCCTGCTGGTATTCCTTCTTTGCTTCCTCCTTTTTTTTTACGTAGGCTTCGTACTTCTTTCCTTCTATTTCCCTACAAGATCATGGTTTATGAATTGAGATGGGAATTTAGTGTTTAGGGACAAAAATTACATTTTTTGTTGTGTATTTTTTTGTTATGAGTTTTTAGCAAAATAATTGTACATTAAAGAACAACTAACTTTTGTTAATAACTATAATTTTTATTGGTATGATATTTGAAAGAATAATAGTAAAATCATATATTATAAGAAATAAAAATGGCAAACTGTCTCGAGGTACAATGCGAAATTTTTCATGTTCCACAAATTTTTTCGAAGAAATATAATTGAAATTGGGAAAACAAATGAAATGGTCCCATTTTATACGATGTAAAGTCTATATCGAATTTTATTAATTGCTTTTGACGCTCACTATACTTTAATATTCTTACTATGTCGACCGATGTCGACATTAAAGAAATGTCATATATTTCATTTTCACTTTGCATTGTTGCATTTGATCAGAAAATAAAAAATACCCGATGTAATTGAAGATGACGAAATACCGTGCTTTTGGCAATTTCAAACTATCACGATAAGATTTAAATCTTCCTTGCTGATAGACTATCTTCATCGGCTAGTTTTTTTATTTGCTATTGTCTATTCAAAATAAATAAACAACATGTCCCAAGAGAAAATTATTGTCCAAAGGTTCAACTAAGCAAATATTTTTATTAAATATAACGCAGTATTTGTTTCATTAACTTTTAAATATCAATGCAAGAAGTTTTCGAAGAAGTAGCAATGTATATACTAACTGGACTATCAGACAATGAAAGGTACCTACTAAATAGGTATTTAGTAATATAAGATGCAACAAACTTTTCCCACTGAGAAAAAACATTCACCTTCAGTAACTGAACAATATCTGCAAGAGTCTTGAAACAACGTGTATTACTTTATTTTCAACAGTGTTGCCCAATAAATTCTACTTGAAATTAGTATACTTATTTAACGCTGGGGGTGGCTGCAATTGATGTTGTCCAAAGGTATACATGCGTCCTAAGGTACAGCACTCGCCCCTACTATTTTAAGCGTCATAGATAAAGATTCATCAAATCATCAAGTCAAGTAGCTTGACGTTTTTGTGAATTATTTGGCTTGACTTGAAAATTAAGCTTTTTAAAAATTCATTACTTGACTTGACTTTATTTCTTATCGTTACTACTTCAAGCTACTTGAAATTTGATAACGAACAATTTTGTAAAAAATGCGTACCTACCTAACTCTGTAGAATAATTTAATAATATAGATGCAGCATTCCCCGACCAAATTGGAACTATTTTTTCATCAACAGCGCTGTATTTTTATAATTTTCTTGTAGGTATAGGTATTATATTTGGTAAAAAATTGTCAGATTTTAATTTGGTTTTGTAAATTATATAGTCTTATTGCCAGATCTATTGTTAAATATTGGTATCTAATATTATGTTATGATATATACAATGCAGTTTTGAAGAATTACTTAATTTTACAACTTGATATTCAAGTTATTTGAAATCTAACTACTTGACTTGACTTTCGGACTATATTACTTGACTTGATTTCAAGTCAAGTCAAGTAGCGAGTGAAACCTCGAGTGAAACCCTAAGTCATAGTACAAAAAATACGTTTCGAAGAAAATGCTTTAAACCCAAAATGATTTTACCTATTTTACCAAAAATCGTGGTTTTATTAACCCATTTACGTCCATGATCCCCAAATAGGGATTAAGTATTATTTTACATTATGGTGATTTATAACCTAAACTATTTTTTTAAAACCTAATTTTAGATAATTTCGACCTTAAACAAGAATTGTATTTATCTTTTTAGGAACCTACTTTCGCAAATTTTAAATCCTAAATTCCCATCTCTATTTATGAAAGAGATTCTCGAGCAGTGTGTTGTGTTGACTTACATGACGAATCCTGCGATGAAGGCGGTGTCCGGCAATACAATGGAGAACGTAGCTTGCTGTGCTCGGCTTTCTAGATTCGCATATTTACTTGTCACTACTGTACGAGCATAACGGTTTCGTATATTGGAAGTTACGTACATGCTTTTCAGTTGTGGAGGAATAGGATCTTTTTGCGATTCCTAAATTGAAGATATTAATTGTTTTTTGATGAAATTATTCGCCGATGATGGATAGGTATATGATATCGACAATAAATTCGATGATCGTTTATACAGGTTGTTTCTATACGTATGCATGCAACTTTAATAACTTATATAATTTGATATAAGTACTGATTACAGAAAAATTATTTTTTCAAAATTCGCAAAAATAAGGGTATAGTGAAAATTTTAGTGTCACTAGTTTGAAAGTCCATTTAACTGTTTATTTATTTATTATTAAGAAGTGACTATTTGTAGATAGTCTAATACTATTTACAATTTTATTTTATTAATTACATAATAAATAAATAGTTAAATGGACGTTCAAACCAATGGAACTAATATTTTCACTACCCTTATTATTGCGAATTTTGAAAAAAAAATGTATTCTATAAAAAATTATATAAGTTGCGTGCAGAGATATAGAAACACTTTGTATAATATAATATTAAAAATACTTTATTTATTTAATTATGGCAGTGGCGGATCCAAGGGGTGAGGATCGATCGGTCTTTAAAAGTTTAAGAAGTTGTTGCCTGACAAAAAATTAAAGATAAATAAATTTTCCAATTTTCATGTAATTTAGTTTTTTTTTGTTATTTATATTAATTTCTACTTCGACTATAATCGTAAAATATATGTTATTTCCCATTTATGGATAAACTTTTATTGAAATAGACATTGACCTTTAACCAAAATTTTTTTTCGCCTGTGGCGCTATTTTTCCTTTCGTTTTCGGAAAACAGCATCGAAAAATTAGGTACTTTTGATAAGAATTCATCTCCTCCTTGGAATTTTTTTTAGATCCAGCACTGCTTTATGGAACTAGGTCCCAACGCTTCTTTACTATTATTTTATGTAGAAAAAGTTATTTTTTCAAAAATGCAGTGGTAACTGGGGACAAGTTAATGTATTCATCACTGCATTTTATGTTTAAATTAATGTATTTTAACTTTTAACATTGAAAATAATAATAGTACTAATTATGTAATTTATGACAGCAAAATAAAAACAAATAGTACTGTAGCTACATCTATTTATCAATTTTTGTAAAAGAATTGATTATAATTTTCTGCTCTCGTTGAATGAAATAAATACAATAGATACCTATCCAAAAACTGAGTGAATGGCATGCTTGTTAATTAATTTGATTCTAAAAATAGTTTTTTTTACAATAATTACCTGTGTCGTATTTGGTGCATTTTTATTGATAAGAACTAAAGATTCTGTTGTAGAATCAGATATTGGATGTGCGAAGGTAATATAAAGCAGCACAGAAGCTGCCAAGATGTACTTCAGCATGTTGTTTTGTCAAATTTTTCTTAAAGTTTATCACTTATTATTGACACTGAAACTCATATCTTGCTTGCTGTTACAATACTGGTCTCTTGTATGTTGAACACTAGTTTATATAATGTTTATGATGAAATTGCTTCTTAGAATATTTTTAAATTATCAATGTTCGGCTTCAATTGTCAATATTAATTCTAGTAAATATAATTATTTGTGCGTTGGGAAATTCCCTATGCTTATCATTTTTCCTTATTTTCAAAAGAATATAGTTCGTTAGTAATTAAGATCTATGAAGTTATATTATAAACTCATTAGTTTTTATTTTTATATTTTCAAGTTGGGATGCTATGAATATCGGGCTATTTTGCCATTGCATTTAAAAAAATCTGATGTGGCCTGCACAAGACCTCCTACCATACTTACTTTATTCTTTTTACTTATTATACAAATTAGGTACTACTACTCACAAATATATTTTAGTCATTTTATTTAAACTGCAGAAGAAGATATAAACGATATTTTACTATTGTCACTGTCACTGTCACGTCATAATAATTTAAATTTTACGTAGTAACAAATGTTAAACGATCATGGACTACAAAATACTAAATTATAAGTACCGTCAACTGGGTTTAATAATCAAGTAATATTTCATTTAAAATAAAAAATTGCCTTAAATTAATTATTTATCGAAATATTTAAAAAAAAAACTACTTCCGGTTTGTAGATTGAAACCAAAATTCTATTGGGTTATTAAGATTCGTATTAAAACCTTAAATACGAGTATAAAATTTAGAATTTTAATGTTTAATATTTGTTTAGTTATCGCGTCCGAAAAAAATGTAACTCATACGAACGAACACACACACACACAAACGCACACACACACGCACACACACACGCACACACACACGCACACACACACGCACACACACACACACGCACACACACGCACACACACACACACACACACGCACACACACACACACACACACACACACACACACACACACACACACACACACACACACACACACACACACACACACACACACACACACACACACACACACACACACACACACACACACACACACACACACATACACACACATACACATATTTGTATCAAAATATTATTATGTAAATTATTATTTTATTATTTTTTTATATCTCATATTATCTTGAATATTTTTTATGTACCATTTGGAGTTATCTCCATAGTGTATTGCTTCTTAAATAAATAAATCACTTTAGGGACAATTACTAAATAATCTAGTCTTTATAATATTTGAAAACACATTTTACTTGTAGGTATGCCGTGTAATTTAATATTTAAAAAAAAAACTACTTCCGGTTTGTAGATTGAAACCAAAATTCTATTGGGTTATTAAGATTCGTATTAAAACCTTAAATACGAGTATAAAATTTAGAATTTTAATGTTTAATATTTGTTTAGTTATCGCGTCCGAAAAAAATGTAACTCATACGAACGAACACACACACACACACACACACACACACATACACACACATACACATATTTGTATCAAAATATTATTATGTAAATTATTATTTTATTATTTTTTTATATCTCATATTATCTTGAATATTTTTTATGTACCATTTGGAGTTATCTCCATAGTGTATTGCTTCTTAAATAAATAAATCACTTTAGGGACAATTACTAAATAATCTAGTCTTTATAATATTTGAAAACACATTTTACTTGTAGGTATGCCGTGTAATTTAGCAACTTTACAATTAACAATAATTATTTACTGGTATCATATTTCAGCATTCAATTATCTTAATCTAAAATTGGTTGTACGTTTACATTATCAGTATAATGAATTCTTCTAATGAATTCCATAAAACTATTAACACGGGGACGAAGTCTATAGAATATAGAGCGAAGGGGGTCGTCTGTTTTCCATAGCGCGTTTTCTGATCAAGTGGCATTCATTGTAACGTCGGTAATTAGATCCCCTGAGTCTGGTTTAATCTGCATTAAACCTCTCATTAAACTGCCGTGACTCCCCCTCAGTACTGTCTGTTTATATCCAAACTTTACAGAAACTAAATGACGAAAATGCTGGAGATTATCTTTACAAATGTACTTCACAGAAATTAAGGAAAGTGGTGAAGATTTAAAGAAATATACTCGTACGTACGAGGAAAGCATACAGAAATAATATGTAACTGAAATTTATGGCAATATCGAATGAATACGAGTATCTTAAAGTTAAGCGGTCCGACTACTTTTTTACCGAATTCCTAGAATACTTTTATTTATTTTTTCCTACTACTACGGCTGCCTGAAACCAGCCCGAAACTCGTACTTTGCCGCATCCTAGCTATGTAATGTCATTTTGAAGTTGAAAAATACTGTAAAAGTGATTTCGTTGCGAATAAACTGCCAGATTATTCTTGACTTTAGGATAATGTTTTTATCAACATTTAATAGAAAAAGAATGGATCTACAGATGTGCCTTTTTAAAAATTAATTTTCTATCATTAGATATATCCTCGGATATATCTAACCCTGTAAAGTTTTCATATTTTGGAAATGTTTTTGAATTTTTCAGAATTTTTTACCTACAATTTTTAATAAAAATTTTAAAAAGGTACATCTGTAGATCCATTCTTTCTTTAGTAAATCTTTGTTGAAATAAAATTTTACCATTCTTGTACTGGCCATACAACACTGGCTACGTTAGTACATTTTATGCTGGATTTTAGGAGGTAGCACCAGCACTATATCGCATTGAGTTTAATTTATTTATAGGTTTACTATATCATTTGCTATATTATACCTCCAAAATTAATTATTTTATACAGTATTTTAAGTTTTTCAGATATTTAATTTTGTAAAAATAGTTATTTACAGTATAAGTATGGTAGGGTTAATTTGACAACGTGAGGTTCCATATTAAAGTACGACGCAAAGCGGAGCGCTTTAATAAAACCGAGCGCACATTATGTATTACATTTTTTGGATGATATACCTTACTTATTTAAAATATCGTATTTTCTATAAGGTTCAATGAGATGATTTACACTCCTAAGATTTATTATCATGAATTTTGTTGTACAGCTCCCTGTATGCAACAACTTTTGTCCGAAAAGTTTTTCGAAAAAATGTTAAGTTCTCGAGTTACGAGCAATTGTTTATTTAAATTGTTAATTGTTACGGGAATGTACCAATAACATAAATACACTAATTGAAAATGGTTTTGTCCGTGACCGAAGAGGAATAAGTGCCGATATCCCCGTAGAAATTGCGGAAAAGGCATTCTAATAAGTTTTTTGCAAATATCTTGAAAAATATCGAGTTTTCGTGAAAAATGCCTTTTTACAAAGTTGTTCAGAATAAAAAATGCAACAAGTTTTGTCCGAAAAGTTTTTCGAAAAAATGTTTACTTCTCGAGTTACAAGCAATTGTTTATTTAAATTGTTAATAACAAATTAATGTGCACTCGCTTTGGCAAAAAATTGTTACGGAAATACATTACTCACACCAATACACCAATAAAAATTGGTTTCATCCAGGAGCAATGAGGTTAGTACCCCCATGTTCTCAAATTAGGGGTGAACCGCTCACTTATCGTATTCTATGGATACTACAACGTGTTTATCTCTTAAAATCTCACACTCGAAAATTTGGACCCATCACAATACCTCAGAATATGAGGCGGAAGGTAAAAAATTCTATATTTACCTATATTATTCGACTTTAGTTCTATTTTTTAAATTTTTGAATGTATTTACTACGTAAATCAAATATTTGTTGGAGACGGAAAACAATATAAGTCAATTAAATTGTCAAAATATAAAATGTCATTTAATATTATATATCCAATAACAAATTAATAAAGAATCTACTAGTTGCTATTGCTAGTTGTACTAGAGTACTACTTTTCTGGATCATATAATTATTCATAGAAACCTGTGAGACTGCTACATCCAAATTTAATAAAAGGATAAATAATAGATATTTATTTTGTTTTATTGTTTTATTCAACAGTGATATTAACAGAGAATAATAGAAAAAGAACGTTATACTTCTCTATTTGGTTGGTTAATTTATTACTGCTGGGAAATAGCATTTAATCAATGTTTTAATATTCAATACCACGAGTTACCTTGTACTATGTATATTTAAATGCTTCCTACAAAAGCGCCATCATTTGTAAAGAGAATTAAACTAACTGCGCAAAATCTACTGTAGGTACGAACAATACAGAATTCTAAGTTCAAAGCTCAGATACAAACCCTGCTGTCGTATTGATTTTCTGAAGCAGTAACTACCTCTACATGTAGATGGAACTAAACATTTGTGAGAAATACATTTATATTTTTATCTCATGTATTTCAGCATTATTTATTTATTTATTTATTTCATTGGCATTGTTACAAAGAATTAAGCAAGTTATTTCGATAATCTTTTAAAACTATTATAATTTACATCGAATGTACACACGCGTTTAATTTAAGAAATAACTATTATATACCAAGATAAACGCACAAACGCACTTATAAATATACGAATAAAACTTAGTAAGTTAAGTTCTTAATAACTGATTATATTATCAGAGTCTTCATGCTCAATGTCAAAAATAAAATAACACTATATATACAGGGTGTAACAGTGAAACCAACCAACGGCTATATTTTCTTTATTATTATAGTTACAAAAAAATGTTAAATAGCAAAGTTGTAGAAGACCAAGGAGGACATCTGATTAAAGAATAAAATAATTTTTTAAACCAGTGGTTCTCAAGTTAAAACACAAAGTTATATTTTTTCAAATGGAAATATACATATTTTTAAGGCCTATCCGATAGAGTATTTTTTTCTGAATTCAACCATGTGTTCGTTTTATATCCTTACATAATAAAAATATTGAGAAAAATTCAGTTGAAATTTAAATCATTTCTAATTTTTTTTTTAAATTATTTTATTCTTTAATCAGATGTCCCCCTTGGTCAGCTACAACTTTGCTATTATAGAAATCCGCAAACCGGAAGTAGTACTTTTTAAAGTTTGAAAAAGTTTTCCTTAAATATATTGGTACATTATTTATTTATGACAATATTTGCAATTAAAAATAAAAGAAATTGTAATTATCTATGTGTACAGTTAATTATAAATCTGAATCTGAATCTGAATCTGGAAGTAATTAACAATAAAATAAAGTACAATTAATATTCTATTTTTTTGAAATTCCAGTATCTTGTTGTCCATGATATGAAATTTGTTTCTACATAAAATTTTAGTTATTATGACAGTGACAGTGCAGTTGACATCTTTTGCTTGCATATTGGTTTACATTATCGTTTTCATATTACATGAACATGAAACTATTAAAATGTAAGTAAAACTATTTATTAGATTAGTAGAATAAGCAGAATTAGGCAAGAGGTCGTGTGGTGGCCACAGCAGATTTTTTTTTCTTTAATTCGAATTAGCAAGTTTTAAATAGTCGACTCAACAACGCCCAGCCCAAACCCCTAAGCCTAAAAATGTGAAATTTGGACAGTATATTCGTTTTATGATGTACGCACCCACTAAGAAGAGATTTTTCGAAATTCGCCCCCAAAAGGGGGAAAAGGGGGATAAAATGCGTTTTTACGAATTTCTCAATATCTCTTAACTCAGACGAGATATCAACATGATTTTTACTTACAAAGGTAGCGCAACGAAAAACTTAAAAACCATGTTCCAGGGTTTTGCCCTAATCAGCCTCTTAAGGGAGGAAATTTAATTTTGGGGGAAAATAATTTTATTTTATAAGTCGCTTTGGAAAACATAAAAAATTGAAAATACAAACATGTCACACTCGTCACACTACACTGAGAAAAATAGCATAGTAAATCCAGCAAATTTTTCAATGTTGGTTTTTGTTGTTTCATTCAACAGTATATTAGTTAATATAAGCATTTTATTTTTTACTGCAAGAAAGTGCTTTATTCGAACCAAATACTAATATCTTATTGAGAATTTTATTTGATCCAAACAGTGCACTTTATTTGAATTAAATAGTACAAAAGAAAAAAATCTGACGTGGCCATCACACAACCTTTCGCCATATCTAGACTTTAAACAGAAATGTATACGTACAATCCGGTGCCCATTTAAAATATACAAATAAAAATCTAAAATATTCAAACACAGAAATTTGCATCACCTGAATAAAAAGATTCATTCACAGGAAAACTCTGCTGTGTTGAAGCCATCCTCCGTTTAATTACTACATTTAATATCTTACTTAGGACTTATATAGCGCTAGTATGCCAACTTGTCACCCGTCTCACCTGTCAATATTTTTTACGCAGAAACAAAAATCAACCGATCATGGATTACAAGATATCAACGTTTTATTTGATAAATTTATTTTTTAAATTTTACTGCAGTTCTTTAATGCTACCAGATAAAGACAATTTTTTTATAGCGTAAGTTGCAAATAACTTTTCCTCTTATTCTTATTACAAATAAATACTATATTTTTCCAAATTTATATACAATTTTGACAATTAACCTTTTCAATCTTCAAAAAATATCACTTCCGATGAAGATATTTGTACCAAAATCTAAGGAGCTCTTCCAATTTATATACAAATGTTAAATACCAAATATCAAAATTTTCGGGTAATTCGTATTTGAGTTATGCGACTAACACCCGGCCTTGACCACACACACACACACACATACACACACACATACACACAGACATCATCGTGAAACTATCAAAAATGAGTTGTAAGGATCCTAATTCGTGCTCATCCACTAAAAATTCACTACCCGATTTTTTGCATGATTCCAATACCTTCCTTTACAGGTAAGCGGAAGGTAAAAATTGTTAAGCTAACAGTAATTTTATTTCAATAAACCTAGAGTACTTTGTTGAAGGAAATAATATACATTTTTTATTTCAATTCATATCCAATATTATAACAACATTTTGGTTATTTCATTCAACACTTTACAGTTTTGAGATGAAATACTACCATTTTGGCCATATTAGACACGTCACAACGTGTTCAAACATTGCGGCGGGAGCGGCGGTCGCTCGAGGTCGTAAACTTAGGGGCATACTTAGGGCTACCTAGTCTACAATTCTACCAAGTTTCAAAACTCCTCAACCTTTTGCACGAAAACACCTTTTTTATGTCTCTAATGACTGGACTATAACATTTAGTCCTAAAAGAAGCCTCGTAAGTTGATAATATTGAAAATGAAAACGGTATCTTGTATTATATCACGTATATTGAAATTCACATCATTTATAGTGCTAATTAGTGTGCTACTTGCATATGATTTAACAATTGCGCAATATATTAATATATTGTACAATAGCATAATGTTCAAATTTTGCAGGTAAGAAATAAGTTGTACCAACCTAATCTATTGTTAATAAAATACATTACATACTTCCTATATATGGATGGATGTTATAGCTGCTTTGTTAAAGGTTTTAAATAAATTTTATTATGAAAATTAAACTTAGGTATATGTAACTGATATCTAAAATTTAAATGTTACCCCATACGTGTGTAATTTACGAAGAATGGAATCTTATATGTAAATGCATAAGTTATTGATATATGTTCATATTTCTGTTTTGAATATTAATATTATATTGTTTTCTACTTTTGATAGGTAGGTACGTTTATTCAATAAAAAATTATTATACACAAAACTATGCTTCCTTTGATTCAACTCCCAAGTCCTATTTGAAACAACATTATACTTTTTAAAACAAACAACTAAAATTGTGCGTATTTAAGACAAATATACAAAGTTTTATATTAACAAAGTTAACGTTAACAAAACATAATATAATCACTCGAATACATCTATTACTTGAACCAAAGTTTTATTACATTTGATACAAGATTAACATGTTGATTCAAGACTACTTCTAGTTTAATTCAAATGTTTTGGCTGCTCATATCAACATTATATTCTGCTTTGAATTGACAAATGTAAATAGTTCAGTCAAACAAAGAAACAATGTAATACCGAACAAAATTCTTAACAAAAAATCTGACGTGGCCATCACACAACCTTCCGCCATATCTAGATTTTAAACAGAAATGTATACGTGCAATCCGGTGCCCATTTAAAATATACAAATAAAAATCTCAAATATTCAAACACAGAAATTTGCATCACCTGAATAAAAAAAATTATTTACAGGAAAACTCTGCTGTATTGAAGCCATCCTCCGTTGAATTACTACATTTAATATCTTACTTAGGACTTATATAGCGCTAGTATGCCAACTTGTCACCCGTCTCACCTGTCAATATTTTTTACGCAGAAACAAAAATCAACCGATCATGGATTACAAGATATCAACGTTTTATTTGATAAATTTATTTTTTAAATTTTACTGCAGTTCTTTAATGCTACCAGATAAAGACAATTTTTTTATAACGTAAGTTGCAAATAACTTTTCCTCTTATTCTCATTACAAATAAATACTATATTTTTCCAAATTTATATACAATTTTGACAATTAACCTTTTCAATCTTCAAAAAATATCACTTCCGATGAAGATATTTGTACCAAAATCTAGGGAGCTCTTCCAATTTATATACAAATGTTAAATACCAAATATCAAAATTTTCGGGTAATTCGTATTTGAGTTATGCGACTAACAACCCTTGACCACACACACACACACACACATACACACACACATACACACAGACATCATCGTGAAACTATCAAAAATGAGTTGTAAGGACCCTAATTCGTGCTCATCCACTAAAAATTCACCACCCGATTTTTTGCATGATTCCAATACCTTCCTTTACAGGTAAGCGGAAGGTAAAAAGTAGTGTTTCGTTCAACAAGAGTTCTTTGTTCTTTTCTAGAGAAACGAAAAATAATGTTGAATCAACAGTATTCTTGTTGTTTTAACTAAAATTTTTTCTGAATCGTGATTTAGTTATAAAAATGTATGTGTCAAATACAGTGTCAAATTACCCATATTGGGTTTGGTAGCCTGGGTAGCCTCACATATTGTGAGTAATCGAAAAAGATATACAAGAAATTAATCCGTGTGTAAGGTTACTAGCACTAGAGTGCACAAGAACTAGCTGTTAATTCACGGGTACTCATATGGTCATAAAGTAAGAAGACTTTATGCTCATGGTTATGGTAGTTATTGAAAACTACACACGGGAGAATGAGATTTTTGTACATGTGTCAAAAGCGCACGTTAATATTCAATAAAAATCTGCTGTGGCACTCATAACAGGCTTTGCAATAACATAGGCAGGAAGTGTTAAAGTGACAGCTATTAATATCATAGTGACAGCTGCCAATATCAAAGTGACAACTGACAATGTCAAAGTGACATCTGTAAATGTCAAAGTGATAGCTGTCATTTAGCGACGTTTAAAATTCGGGAATTAAAAATTAATTTTTTTGTATAAAAAAAAACAAATAAAAAATTTGAGTAGAAAATTCATACGCTTTCTCAACTTATTGTGCTTACGGACAAACCGAGGGAGAGACAGACAGACCGAACTGATTATTTTTAAAATTATGGTTTTTGGGTTTATGGTGGGATTCTGTTCAAATCTGTAGTTGCTACAGATCTATAAAACTGTAAATATTAAACAAAATCGCAATGAAATTTATAAGCATATGAACATTTTTATATTTGTCAACAAATATTCATGTAATTTTGTTCAATATTTAAAGATTTACAAATTTGTAAAACTTACAGATTTTAACAGAATCCCACCATTAGTAGGGTCTGAAACGTGAAGATGCATCATAATAAGTGTCAATCAGGAGTAATCTTCATAAGAGTTACTATCAAAACCGAGTATGTGGGGCTCAAGTAGGGTATTTTGAATTCCTCCTCCCCCACGTCTTCAAATTAAAACAAACCGTAGCGAAGCACGGGTGGTAGTTGTTTCTCCAGTGTTCCTGTTCAAAAATTTGTTCAATGTGTTAAAAAAAGTAAGCTTACACAGTTCATAATAATTGCCTTAGCATATATTTTTTGACATGATATTATATACCTACACAGATTGTATAAACATAGTTGAAAGATAATACCAATCACTATAACAAAGGAATTTTCTGTAGAAATATTTTTTCTTTAAACTGTACCTCTCCCACAAACACATTTACAAGTTTCGTATTGCGATACACTTATACTAAAATATGGAGTTAGAAGAATAACTTTGGCAACGTCGCGGTTAAATAATAGTCTAAGATCTGGCTAGATCTGGATAGATATTTGCAAAAAACTAAACCCCCTTTTATTTTTTTACTTAATTGTTTATAACTTTTGCAATATTTGCCGGCCCCACTTCAAATTTTTCAAAAAGTTTCTAGAAGTCATTCCGAATCGAATGAGCCCTGAATCATAATTTTCGGACTCCACTGACCTAAATGGCTCTTGTTTACTAGATTATATAGCGCGCTCTTTAAAGCTGTCTGTCAAGGCTTTTTCCCCGACCTTTTTGTCTGCCATTTTGTAATTTGTTATCTTAATGTTTAAATAATAAAATAAAATAGTTTTTGTTCTTGTACCTCGTGATGTTTTTTTTCATTAATTTTACACCACTTTGGCGCTGTCTGCCGGCACTTTAGCCCCTAGCAAAGTGTCTGATGCCAATATTTGTCCGCGTCTCCTCAATATAAATACAAGCTTTTTCCATAATTAGAATCCTTGTACCTTATAATGTTTTTCACACCAAAATTTGGCCAGTTCAACCGTACGCCCCTGCTTTCAACCCCGGCTTCGCGATGGCAGACACGCCGATTTGTGTTCAGCTATACCAAAGGTACGTTTTTCAATAGAAATTAATCTTGTACCAGAAAAAAGCACTTTTTATGTAGGCAGCTCTCCGTCTATAAGGACATAGATATCTTGGCATGGTTGCCAAATATAATTCTACCTTCTCATATCCTCAAATCAACTGTCAGTCATAAGTTTTTGGAGGCAATAAAATTAAAACTAGGTGGTCAATAATTTTCAAACTTTTAAATTAGTATTCTATAACATACTAGTTTTTCATTAAACTTTCGGTATGGATATAATAAAAGTTATAATTTAGAATGTTATGCATATTTAGCTATTTCCTATTCTCCACGTGTTAAATCAAATTACGATAGGAAATAGATTACCTAAATTGATATAAGTATAGTTTGAATTTCAATGAATTCTACCAAATTGAAAAATGTTTCCTTTCACGATTTAAAATACGATAGGTTGATGAAACAGTACAACAATGATTTTAAGAAAAATCTAACAATTAAACATTTCTATGGCAATTTTTGCAAAATTGTTGAAAAGTTCAAATTCAATAAATTTAAATTTGGTTCAAAAATGCAAAATTCATTTTATCAATTGTGGGAAAATCATAACAAAAAAAATAGTAATCTAAAACACATTAAAAATCCTTTTCGAACTGATAAATACAGTGCATCTGTCATAACTCCCAGCGAGTTCACAAAAAATGTAACAAATGTAACAAATGTAACCAGCAGCTTCCCAGGTAATTAAAATAATTATTAAATTTTCATATGTTTTTCATGTGACAGTTTATAAAAACAAAATTGTCAAAATGGCATTGAAATAGTATATTGTCATTCAGTCGATGTGTTTGACACTTTTTACTCAAATTTGTAATGAATTCATACAGTACATCTAACCATAGTAATATAATAAGTATAAAATTACAAACAAATTGTTAAACTTCATATTTATTGTAGAATCGTTTGATAGTGGTTTGAAAACACAATCCTCAACATTATCTATAAAAATTGCCAATGAAAACGATGAAAATGTTATCATACAATTATTTCCAAACAAGAGAAAGAGTCGTCGAGCTGAAAAAAAGAAAACTAAAAATAAAACAAAACGTCAATCTGCTGGAGGCAACACTTATTCTTGCAGCAAAAGTTCTCTAAAAAGTAAATGCAAAACATTTAACTTTTAAATATGTAAACCATGCTAATAATTTTGTAGAAGGAAGTGTAAACACGACCGATGTTTGCTGTAATTTCTACCGAACAGCATTCGGTCCAACAATCGACGAAACGTTTCTAATTGGATTTGAAACACTACATAATCTATGTACTAATGATTGTGATGAAAGTGTACTGGCCGTAAGAGGATCTGACACAGGCGAAGAAGGTCTAGAAGATGAAGATGCTGAAGACGAAGATGAACACTCTATCGTGGCTCCTGTTAGGCGTACTCAACCATCACATGCAAAGTTGCGAAATGCTTCAATAACTAGCCGTCGAAAATTATCAAAACAAAATGTATCAGACAAGCCTCGGGAAACACGAACTATTATGCGAATTAGTACACCTCCATTACGAAGTATTAGTAAAGAACCTAAACAATCACCCACTAGCACTCACGAATCATCTATATCCACTCGTGAATCACCGATTTACTCTCGTGAATCACCTAGAGGACAATCACCTACTAGCCTTCACGAATCAACTAGAAAACAATCACGACAGTCTATGCGAAACTCACCAACTCGAAATTCTCGTATGTCCCGACCTGAACCAGAATATGGCCCAGAAGGTAGGTCCCGAAGTCGTCGTTATTATCAATAAGGGAAATTATACTAACTTATTCGTTCAATTAGCAATGCAGTGGCATAGTTACGGAGGCTGGGGTTAACCCTTATCCGGACAAGCTATTTTACTAACTCAGACGTACCGAAGAGTCTGACAGACTCATATTATTTATTGTTTTGTTTTAATGCAATTATTTAATATTGTTACTAAAATGTAGGTTATGGATACAAATATTGTTGTGTTAAGCATACATTTTTGTATACCTATAATACCTACATATTTAACTTAAGAAGTTTAAAAAATTGTACTTCCGAATTTATCGGAGGCGGTTATAGAATGTAAAAAAATGAATCCGTAAAAACAAAGTTTTTCACTATAAATCCTTTATACATGAGACTCGATCGATATTTATTTAAATTTTTGTTTTTTAACCAGATCGATGCAGTACATTTTGAGATAGCTGGCTGCCATTTTGTTTCAAGATGGCGGACTAACATTTTAATATAGGTACCTATGTTTCAAGACAGATTCTTAGCTATTACTGTACCAAATTTGAACGCAGTAGTTACAGTACATTATGAGATATCAGACCGCCATTTTGTTTCAAGATGGCGGACTGGCATTTTAATATATCTATATCATAAGTTAGATCCTTGGCTATTACTATACCAAATTTGGCCGCAATCGGTGCAGTACATTTTGAGATAGCTAGCTGCCATTTCGTTTCAAGATGGCGGCGAATCTGAAATTTTGCCAAAATGCATTGTTAGGTGACAAATGTCTATTTCCAAAATTTCAGCTCGATAGGATCCTGGGAAGTGGGTCATTTTTTACTTTTGTTTTTTGCCGTACGTACGTACGACGGTGCAGTTAATATAAAGGATTTAAAAATAATGTCATATTGCTAACAGCAACACAATATTCATAAAAAAAACAGTTTGGGTATCACTGGTTTATTTAACTAAAATCAAATAATATTTTGAGCACAATATTCTTATAGAGGAATAAGCTAAACCTGTTGAAACCTTAATTGCGTTGAACTAGGAACCGATGTTTACAAGTTCAGTATACCGTGGATTGCCGCAGTGCATGTTTATAAGGTAAACTTTTTTTTTTTAATAAATATATTTAAATGTAGAAATGTCTATAAACTGCGTGTAATTGAACTTTTTAATGCGTAAAATGATATAAAATTAATAACGACTATTTTAAATTTAAAGTGTAGTGCCATAAACAATTTAAAGACTTTTTCTGGGACAATTATTTATATAGGATGCACCATCGTCAGAGGTCAGAGTACACCAAAAATTAGCATTTTTATTTCTATTATAAGCTAGCAGGACCCATTGGGCAGAATCACTTTTCAAACCATATGCAAATTTAAAGGGATGAACTGCCCTATTGCTGAATTTGAAACTATATTTATTTAAATAATCATGAGTGTTGCCAACTTGTAGAATGGCAAACAAGATTTATTCATAAATAAAAATATATTACAAAATTTAGATTTTATTTCGGAATATAGTCTCAAGGGGGGCCAATGGCCTTCCCCTTGGATCCACGCGTTTGCAAAAATGGCCATCTCTGCTGGTTCGTCTCTTACACGATGAATTTTGATCATGGTTTATAAGGAAAAGATTTTTTTTAAATAAAAAGTAGACAAGTATACACACCTAAATATCAACGATAAAAATTACGTCAGTTAAGTATACGTCTGTAGTAGTCCTTGAACACAATATGAGTCCGATAGACTCACTGGTCCGTCCGCGTTACAAATTTTGAAATTCTTTATATATAAATGATAAACAAGAAAAAAAATCTTTATTTTTCATCAAATATAACATAACACATAATAAAAAGCGGCATCGTATTTATATTACCGCATTATGCGTATAGCTTATTCCGTTGGACTCACCTTGCTCGGATAAGGGTTAAGGGGAATGTCGTCGTCCCTCCCTCCTCCTCTCAAAGGTCTAAGAAATGCTTTTTCCAGTAATTCATCATAAAAATGTACAAGTTGTAAATAGTGAATATAAAATACGTAAAATCGCATAGTATTTATTTATTTCGCAACATAAACAAGGGAAAACCGCGCTGTTATTTATTTCTTTTAAGGTATTTGACTTTAAACAAAAAGTTATTATAGAAAACATTTTTATTTTAATATACATAAATCTCTCCCCGCAAAGCTGATGTCTGACTACGCCACTGTAGCAATGTAATGAAAAATTAACATAAAATACTTTTTTTATTTAAATTGTTTTTTTCATTTTGGGCGTACTCAACCATCACATGCAAAGTTGCGAAATGCTGCAATAACTAGCTCTCGAAAATTATCATTATCAGACGAGCCTCCGAAAACACGATCTGCTATGCGAACTAGTACACCTCCATTACGAAGTAATAGTTATGGTCCTAGAGAATCACCCACTAGCCCTCACGAATCACCTAGAAACCAATCACGGCAGTCTATGCGACCCTCATCAACTCGAAGTTCTCGTATGTACCAACCTGAACCAGAATATGAGCCAGAAGGTAGGTCCCGAAGTCGTCGTTATTATCAATAAGGGAAATTCAAATTATACCAACAACTGATTCGTTCAATTAGCAATGCAGTGGCATAGTTACGGAGGCTGGGGTTAAGGGGAATATGTCGTCGTCCCTCCACCCCGCAAAGGTCTAAGAAATGCATTTTTTCAGTAATTATTATTCAAATTCATCATAAAAATATGGAAATTGTAAATAGTGAATATAAAATACGTAACATCGCATAGTGTTTATTTATTTCGCACCATAAAGAAGGGTAAACCGTGCTGTTATTTATTTCTGAAAATTCACTTTTAAGGTATTTGACCTTGAACAAAAAGTTATTATACAAATCATTTTTATTTGAATATACATAAGTCTCTCCCCGCAAAGCTGATGTCGGACTACGCCACTAACTGTAGCAATGTAATGAAAAATTAACACAAAAATACTTTTTTATTTAAACTGTTTTTTCATTTAAAGTTTTTAAACTGAAGTTAATTCTTGTGCTAATGTGGATCATATTTCAGAATAAACATTTCCCACATTATTTATAAAGAATCATTAAATAGACAAATCGCTTTTATATAAATAGTATCTTAAATACATTTGCATTTGGAATAATATTGACACCAAATTTTGTATAGGATGTCATTCTAGTAACATATTTTCAATCGACATGCAACTAGTGTATATTTTAAAAAGAAAATTATTAAATTTGGACCACAATTATTGTCATCAATTTTAGCGTAAATACAAAAGTTTAATAATCCATTTCCAATTCTAATACTATTTGTTTGATTATTATTCTTATTTTTTTGATTAATTTTTAAATACAACTACATAAAAATAAAACAAAATGGCAGTAATTTATTTTGTATTACTTATAAGGCATTTCAATATATTTGTTTATATAGATGACCCTGAAGATGAACTCGAACAAGATACTTCATACGAGATGGGCGAAAGCATCCGAACTATCTCGCCAGAAAGTCCAAGAAGTAGAAGAAGTAGTATTAGTATCGGTTCACCAAGTAAGCAAAGTGAAAACACTCGAGATATAACAAGTGCTAAACAATTGGCTAGTCAAAACCTTTATCCTAAATCACGCAATAAAATGCGATATGAGCCTACCGCAGGTTTTAAACTTAATCGTTAATATAGGCTTATTTATCTATTAAACAATTTTTAGATTTTAAGGTAATATACGCAAACAAAGCTTTAAATAAAAGCAAAAGTTCAACAACTGAATCATCCATAGACAAAGATTTACTCAACCATGCCAAGAAGTCAAAATCTGGCGAGGAAGTAAATTTTTGTACTAAGTATACACGAAAAGAATTAGCAATATTAAAAAAATATATTGGTAATGTATATTTCTTAGTTGATACGTTGTGCAATTATTAACCATCTTCACAATTTAGAGTTATCTGAGTCAGATAAAGGAAATTTAGCGTTTAGAGCTATAACACCAAACAAAGAAACTATTGCTGCGTATTTTACGATCGAAACTAAACCAGGTGAAGACGTCGTACCAACTCCTTACGCTGGTAATTTGGCTCAAAACATTTAACTGAAATCA
Source organism: Agonum fuliginosum (assembly GCA_947534325.1). NCBI lineage: Eukaryota > Metazoa > Arthropoda > Insecta > Coleoptera > Carabidae > Agonum > Agonum fuliginosum. The sequence goes on along the minus strand of OX384029.1, from coordinate 8,559,492 downwards.
ACACTATTCTTTAAGCTAATGAAGCTTCTGTAGCTATAGTTTTCAATTCAAGTTACATTCAGGCATCGGATAGTGATTGTAATGAAGGGTTTGCACTAAGTTGGCAATACAAATGATAGTAATCATCGTAGTTAGCTAAAACTAATATGTAAAAACTTATTATATCTTATTTATAATTTGGATCGAAACCATTATAAGTTGGGGTACAATTAAACTTGACAATCACAACGATACAAGGTACCGGCAAGTAGATGTAAAAGGGCTTGCAATGGATTGACGACGACACACACACCGCCTAAAAGTGGCGCCATTTTAGCGAAATAATCAGATTTTTAAAGTTAATAGTACGTACATCTTCATTATAACTAAAAACTAGAGCCATGAATTTAAATCTAAAAGCTTCTTTAACTAAAAGAAAAGTGAAGAATTTGGTCTATTCCTTACAAAGCAATACCCACCAAATTTAATAAGAATTGACTATAGGTTTGGGAACAAGTGGTTATTCTTCTCGACCCAATACTTCAAGCAAATCGACATCAACTAGTTACACATGTTGCAACATTTGCAATTCAAAATCCAACAAAAATGCAGGAGTACAATGTGACTGTGGTAAGAATGTTAACTTTTAAGGGCAATGCTAGCATTTTTCTCAATCAAGATATGAAGGCCATAGATGAATGTACTTGTTCTCTTCGGGAACCAATTCCCGACTGGAAAAAGAAGCAAAATTTCCCAACGGCGGCTTTTGTTCAACGTTCTTGCTGTGAATACAAGGTACAGCCTACTGAAACTCCTACTGAACCCCGAGCAAGTAACACGTGTTCATATTTCGAATTTACTACTAGTACCACGGAAACGGATCTTCCATCAAGTAATTATTTAAATATTTTTATACAGCGAGAATGTTGTTGAAACAGTTAAACCAAATTAGTAAAGTTAGTCTAGTCATATATAGCTTAGACCAGAGGCGGATTTCATTTACAAAAAATATGTCCACTTTATTTTAGAGTTTGTTTTGTTTTATTTGGATAGGATTATTTTTATTTCTAAGCCCACATAACTCATGTACCTCTAATATAAGCCTCCATTTAGTTTTTCTGTTAAACACATTTTACTTCATTAATATTTATTGTCAGAACGAAACTGTAGTTAGTCCGGATTTTGATATTGCAAGATTTCGATTGTCGGGATTCAGGTTGTAAGAATTAGTAATACATTATAGTATTTTTGCTAAAAGCACTTTTGTAGAACAACTACTCGTTTTTTCAACTATTTCAGGTACTAGCATCAAAACAATCCTCAAAAGTAAAACAGGTACAGAGAGTAGAATCACTACTGCATTGACGTCGTCTACCAAGTCTTCTAATGATTTGGGACTTTCTGTGAAAATAAAATCAAGTATCTCGTTAGAAAAGAAAACCTCGTACACAGTTGAAAAAAAGGGCACTGTAGCATGCTTTTTCAGAAGAGCGCATAGCATTTTGCTGCAATAATGGTATTATTTTTGCCTTTTGAAAAGTAAATGATGGTACTCCTCCGAGGGTAAACAATTTTAAGGGGCAAAAATTGCTTAAAAATGAGCAGGACGAAACTTTTACACTTTTAAAAGCGATATTTACTCTTTTTAAATCATATTCTGCCCTAAATTTTTCCTAAAAAAATGTAAGTACTATTAAAGAGGTACTTATTACCAGAAATTTGTTAATTTTTTTGTCCTTTAAAGAGTAAATTCATTTTCGTGTGCCTCTATAAGAGTAAATAAGAGTAAAGTTGCTACGTTTTGCTCCAAAAAAGGTACTTTGTGCACGTCTTAGAATAAAATTTAATACGAACAATAAAACTGCCACTGCGTCTGTTCAATGTTGACTGTTTTATGCAATGTTTGTAGACTACATTATTGACTAGAAACCTGTGATTTTATATAATTATGCAATTATCATATTGTTTATATGACAAGAACACACTATATGAAATAAATAATGCATTCCATTAAAATTATACTACGTTTTTTAATTCGATAATCTTCTGCTGCCATATAATTTTACCGGCTCTTCAGATCAACTGCTGGATATTTTGTAAGTGTTGCTATTTCAATATAATATTTAAATATTGTACTTTTTATTGCAGTAATTAATTCATTAAATACTATTGTAATTATTTCTTATTAAAACAATGTATATTTAAAAGGTCATTTGCACTAATCTTACTTAAATTTTGAGTTTCATCTAAAAGAAAAAATAAAACCAATGAAATCACGACGAGGTTCGAGGTTTACTTAATATTTACAAGTAAGATTAAATGACCATTTAAATGTGAATTTGTGTGTTTTAATAAATAATAAGTTTATTTAATAAATTACTACTGCAAAAAATACAATATTTACTCAAAGAAAGAGCAACATTACCTTACTCTTAAACTAGCAAGAAATTTACTTAAATAGTAGCATTTTTAGTACTTCTTTTAAGCAATTTTTGAATTTTACATGGTAAAATAAATTCATGTAGGTATATGAGCAATATTGTATCATCTAAAGGCAGTATTTTGAACTAAAAATAGTAAATTTCTACCACTAATGTAGCAACCCTTTATGCCCAAAATATAGTAAAATTTTAATCTACTCTTTTTACCTTCCGCTTACCTGTAAAGGAAGGTATTGGAATCATGCAAAAAATCGGGTAGTGAGTTTTTAGTGGATGAGCACGAATTAGGGTCCTTGCAACTCATTTTTGATAGTTTCCCGATGATGTCTATATGTATGTGTGTGTGTGTGTGTGCACGTGTGTGTGTGTGTGTGTGTGTGTGTGTGTGTGTGTGTGTGTGTGTGTGTGTGTGTATGTGTGTGGTCCGGGCCGATGCCGTCAGTTGGATAACTCAAATACGGATTACCCAAAAATTTTGATATTTGGTATTTTACAATTGTATACGAATAGGAAGAGCTCATTAGATTTTGGTACAAATATCTTCACCGGAAGTGATATTTTTTGAAGATTGAAAAGATTATGTGTCAAAAATTTCTATAAATTTGGATAAATATAGTATTTATTTGTAATAAGAATAAGAGGAAAAGTTATTTGCAATCGACGTTATAAAAAAATTGTCTTTATCTGGTAGCATTCAAGAACTGCAGTAAAATTTAAAAAATAAATTTATCAAATAAAACATTGAAATCTTGTAATCCATGTTCGGTTGATTTTTGTTTCTGCATAAAAAATATTGACAGATGAGACGGGTGACAAGTTGGCATACTAGCGCTATATAAGTCATAAGTAAGCTATTAAATGTAGTAACTGAACGGAGGATTGCTTCAACACAGAAGAGTTTTCGTGTGAATGAATCTTTTGATTCAGGTGATACTAATTTCTGTGTTTGAATATTTTAGATTTTTATTTGTATATTTTAAATGGGCACCAGATTGTACGTTTAAAGTCTAGATATGGCGGAAGGTTGTGTGATGGCCACGTCAGATTTTTTAAGCATTGACATAAGTACCCTTTTACCTCTGCTCTTTTGAACTAGCACCATATAACCGTTTTTAGAACAAAAATAGTACTCTTTTTTTCAACTGTGTATGGTAATATTATTTTTTAAATGTTATGGCTCATTGTTCATCCATATTTTATAGTATTTTCTGGTGAGAATTTAGATACAAATCAAAATGAAAATTGGTGTAAATCTCCTTCAGCTTTGGTATTTCCAACGGGTCAAACATTTTTACCGTCATATTTGCAATATTTACGTCGACCTTATAAGAGTGATACACTCCATTATCACGTGTATACGGCATCATCTAACAAAAACAAATCCCCATGTAAGTTTATGCATTAAAAATAAACTATTAACTAAAGTTTAAAGTTAATTTTATTCAGTTTTATACAGACCACGTGTGCGTAGTACTGGCCGTGCTTCAACTACTGGTAAATTTTAAACTAGACTTTGGTTTAAACAACGTTTAATAATATTATTTTTTAAGACACAACGACTGGTACGACTGATACTAGCGATGTTTCTACATTTGTTTTGACTGGTAGTATTTTTGCTAAAAGTACTTTTGTAGAACAACTACTCGTTTTTTCAACTATTTCAGGTACTAGCATCAAAACAAGCCCCAAAAGTAAAACAGGTACATGGAGTATAAAATTTTAAACTAGGCTTTGGTGTAAACAACGTTTAATAATATTATTTTTTAAGACACAACGACTGGTACGACTGATACTAGCAATGTTTCTACATTTGTTTTGAATGGTAGGTCAATAACACATTTGGGTCTGTAAGTATTGAACGTTCTTTAGGAACTTCAGACGTCCCGATATGAGTAGGACAATTCAGATCTTCGAGTTAGTGGAGGCGCTGGAAGTAGTTGAGTATGCAAAATATGAGGACCGCAAAATTTTGACTGATATGTATACTTGAGACCCTAAGAAACATAAAAATACATCTTGCCACCTGCTGGTCTGCCCCCCCCCCCTTCGCTGTCAATTGATCCAAATACGCTTTTTGTAGATTATCGCGTAGCATTAGTCACTAAGAAAAACGCAAATAGCCCGTATTTCTAATAATAATAAAATAATATTTAATATCTTAACTATATTAACCAATATTTATGTTGTTTATGTGTTTTTTCTCTCAATAATATGAGATAATATTCTTTTTACATTTCTATATGCGCTCTTTCAGAGAAAATCTGTAAATTCAGACTAAAACAATAAGGCCCATTAAAATAAATAAATATGTAGCTGATAGAAAAATATTCGGCGAATCGAATGCTTGAAACCGGAAGTCGATATCTCAATGCGTTTTAAAGTTGCAAATGATTAAACATAACTTTTTTTTATAAATTACAAAAAATTGTGTTTAATCGACTACAACTTTTGAACGCGTTAAGATATCTACTTCCGGATTGAAACATTCGATTCCCCGCACTTGTTTCTATTAGAAACATATTTCATTAATTAAAGAAGTATTTGGTTAGTCCAAAAGTAAAGATTTTCTTTGCAGAAAATATAGAATCTTTTGTAATTTATAAAAAAAGTTATGTTTAATCATTTGCAACTTTAAAACGCATTGAGATATCGACTTCCGGTTTCAAGCATTCGATTCGCCGAATATTTTTCTATCAGCTACATATTTATTTATTTTAATGGGCCTTATTGTTTTAGTCTGAATTTACAGAGTTTCTCTGAAAGAGCGCATATAGAAATTGTAAAAAGAATATTATCTCATATTATTGAGAGAAAAAACACATAAACAATATAAATATTGGTTAATATAGTTAAGATATTAAATTTTATTTTATTATTATTAGAAATACGGGCTATTTGCGTTTTTCTTAGTGACTAATGCTCCGCGATAATCTATAAAAACAGCGTATTTGAATCAATTGACAGCGAAAGGGGGGGGGACCAGACCAGCAGGTTGCAAGATGTATTTTTATGTTCCTTAGGGTCTCAAGTATACATATCAGTCAAAATTTTGCGGTCCTCATAATTTGCATACTCAATTACTTCCAGCGCCTGGTCTAAGTGTTAATCCTGCGTCCCCCTTTACTCTAAGCGGGTATGGGAAATAAAAAATATAGTTCGCCTACTGTTCCGCCTCGAGCCGCTAATGCTCGGGCTGCAACTTGCCTTGCGCAATTGCCTACTTTGCGCACTAGATAGGTACTACACAATATATTATATCAACAATTTCTTCATAAAATAAACAAATATAGATATATTTTTATTATGTTTCTTTATCCCGCTGTACAATTTTTGAAATCTGTCTACCCTAATAATTCTAAACAACCTAGTCACATAGAATACAAGTAGCTTATTTGATGCAATGCTAATGTTACACTAAAACATATATACCGGATGTCCAAAAAAACTGGCTCACCCCCAAAAAGTGATTTATTTTTAAAGTAACTACATTCATTTTATAGCATTTTATAAGCAGTTTTAACGAGGAATTCACAGCAGTCCTGAAATTTATTTTATCTCCTACAGATTTAGAGAAATTCAAACCAAATTCAAATTTTCATATGTAGCTCATAGTTGGCTATGACCCGTCTTATTAGAGATTTTTTCTCTCTTCTCAGCGCAAAACGCATGAAACTACATAAAGTGTGAAAATATTATATTTCCGGTTTAACCGGAAGTGACCCCAACTTTCTTATTTTAAATAGAACACCCTGTATATTTTTCAAAATTTGGATTCTACGCAATAATCTGAATTCAACTATGTATAATAAGAGTATTTTTTAAATTATGAACCACGCAAAAAAACAAAAAATGCGAAGAACAATTTAGAGGAGTTAATCTTTGCATTCAAGAAAATGGCGGACATTTTGAAAATTAAGTTTAAACTTTAAAAAGGCTTAAAAATGAGGACGGTGTTTAAGCATTTATTTGTAGTATATACATTATAAACTCCTAAAGAACGTTCATAGATCATAAATATGGGCAAGATTTTTCAAAATTGCTTCAATTTTAGATAACGAATTAGCCTACAACAGTTTCAAAGGCAAAAATTATTATGAAATAATACAAGGTAACAAAACAAATAAAACAATAAAACATGTATTAACATAAATCATATTTTAGACATTGTTAGTAGTGCGAGTTCTGATGCAGAAGCTGCTGCAGCTATACGCCAACAATTCCGTTTACATGAAAAATGTACCGACATAAAAACTGGAGAATGTGTTTTTGAATCATGCAGCACAGTGTCATCTCGTAGTGTAAAAAATACCAAAAGTTCTGTTAGGTGTATGCCAAAAGAATACTGTTCAGTCGAATGTTTTGAAGATGAATTAGACAGAGAACAAGGCAATCGAAGATCTCTTCGGTGCATCCCAGATGATCATTGTAAGGAAACATGCATACAAGAAGATGAACAACCAGTATTCAGCAGACCAATTCAAGCTCGGTGTTCTTCTCTAGAAAATTGCCGGACAAAATTTTTCACTGATCATGAAATGGATAAAATAGAAGAAATATACACAAATAGAAACATTCACTTGCAATGTAAAGAACAAAAGTATTGTAACGTAGGATGTCTTACTGATAAAGAGTTACAGCATTTACCTAAGCAAAGAACTTCTGAAGAATTACAGCATTCTCTTAGACAAAGAGCTTCTGGACAAGAGCATTCTCTTAGACAAAGAGCTTCTGGACAAGAGCATTCTCTTAGACAAAGAGCTTCTGGACAAGAGCATTCTCCTAAACAAAGAGGATGTCTTACTGATAAAGAGTTACAGCATTTATCTAAGCAAAGAACTTCTGAAGAATTACAGCATTCTCTTAGGCAAAGAGCTTCTGGACAAGAGCATTCTCCTAGACAAAGAGCTTCTGGACAAGACCATTTTCTTAAACAAAGAGCTTCTGGACAAGAGCATTCTCCTATTTCCGAAAAATACAACAGAGCTGGCTCTAGTAATTACCAAGAACAAGAACCGGAATTAGTACCAAACACGGGAAGAGAATCCCAAGAAACTAATATTTATAACGGTGCTGAAGAAAACCAATATTGCACACCATCAGTAGAAGAATATTATTGTAAAGATTCTGGACAAAATGAAAATAGTCGAATATGCAAGATAAACATATCTGTATCTAGAACAAATCATTGCAATAAAGAAAAAAAATCAACATGCACACCCATTGAAGAAAAAGTGATAATCATCAAAAATAAATCTAAAAATGAACAGTATATTTGTAGAAGAAAAATTAGTTCAGAACAATTTGATGATTCTGCAATTAATGATACTTCGCTATGTGTTCGTGAAAATAGTTACTTAAAGGAATGTTTAAATAAAAGGGCATTTAAACCAAGTATCTATAGTATGACAAATACTTCAAGATATGTATGCACACGAAACGTTCCAGTAATACGCAAGCCAGACAACAACTGTTCAACCAGTTACCGAAACGACTCAAAATCAGCGGTCTGTAGTACAAAAAGTATTCCTCTACCAAGCGTTCCCGACGTTGCTTATGCCAGAAAATTTTCTCGTAAAGATTATTCAGACCCATACATTTCCAAATTTGTTCATGCAAGAAAATATTCTGCTAGAGATGATTCAGAACCAGAAGACGAGAAGAGAAATGCGGAATATGAAGAAATAGAGAATCAAGGAGGTAATCAAACTGTTTACTTCTAATATTAACATCATATGCCGAACACAACGAATATAAATTTTATATTTCATTATCAGGGGCATAATTATTTGCCGTTGTTTATTTAAACCCAATTGCATAACATAGAAATTAAATGTATTGAGAAGGTATTGAGCTTAATTTTATGTTTTGTATATAAACCTACCTGGAGCGAAGCTTCTTTGATTATTTTCAAGAAGGTAGAAGCTAGTTGACATCTGTTCTTCCCAGTTGCTAATACTTGCACTGCAACAACTTATACCTACTTTGTGTTACTTTACATAACTGTCAAGAAATGTTTTTAAATAACTTCCTTATCTATCTTTTTAACTAAAATTACGTATTAAACATTTTGTGAAATTTTTTAGGCAGTCTCAGCTGTTGTCCTGATTCATCAAGCATGAACGTATATACCTATCAGATTCACTGCGAAGATGCATCATGCTCTAGGAATCAAACTTGTCCTGATTCATCAAACATGACCGTATATGCCTATCAGAGTCACTGCGAAGATGCACCATGCCCTAGGAATCTAACTGGTAAAACAATAAAATTGCACACGCATATACCTACTTATTAAATGGTGCTTACATAAAAATATATTACTACAACTATACTTATCACCCATAGAATCCAAAATCGACTATGACTATATTGTCTACCAAACCGCAGGTAACAACATCCTAAAAACATTAGAACCAATACAAAATACAGCCATTCGATTAGCAATAGAAGCTTATAGTACCTGCCCGACAAAAATTATGCTTTGTGAATCCGGTACCATTCCTCTAGAAATCCGTAGAAACAAACTAATATTAACCTATATTCTAAAACTAGCAAAAAATCATAATAATGCTACTCATAAACACATATACAAATATCATAATGACACAATTCTATTATCAAGCACTCTTCTCCAACAAAAAATAAATGAAATCCTTAGAAACCTCCAAATGAACCTACCTGATCTTGAAAAAAATAATGAAGATAGTATACCACCATGGAGAAAAGTAACACCACACTATATAACTGAATACAAAAAGTCTGATACATCATTGATAGAAATTAAAGAAAAACTCCACCAAATCTGCAGTCAGCACGAAAACGCCCAAAAAATATACACGGACGGAACCAAATCATCAGCAGGAACAGGAGGAGTTATAATTACAAGAACAAAACAAATATAAAAATGCACCTATCTACAGAAACTAGTTCGTACACAGCAGAAGCACACAGTATATACGGCGCACTAAATGAAATCAAGAACAACAATAGCCGACAGGAAGAATACATCATCCTTACTGATGCACTAGGCGTCATCCAAGAAACAAAAAGTATTTACAGCAAACAACCCATTATACAAAAAATACAAGAATTACTTCACAGTACCAGCAAATACAACAAAATATCGTTAATGTCGCATATAGGCATAAGTGAAAACGAAGAAGCGGACAACACAGCGAAAGAAACCCTCCAGGAAGACATAACTGAAATCCCCATATCAGTACAGGACATAATACAAACGTGCAAAATAAAAACAAAGAAACAATGGGATGAAATCTGGATTAGTTCGACTGGAAATTAATTAAGAAACATAAAACTTAACACAGAGAAATGGAACAACTGGAACCGGACAGATCAAATTAATGTCACAAGACTAAGGATAGGTCACACAAATCTTACACACAAGTTCATTCTACAATAAAAAAACACCCAGAAGTTTGTGATACCTGTAAGGTACAAATCAGTGTAGAACACATACTGACACAATGCCCGAAATACGACCAACAGCGAACACAACACAACATTCCAGTAAACCTGAAAGAAAGAAACGACATCACCAACCTCAACAACACGATTCAATTTTTTAAAACGATAAATATATATCCATACATACAAACAACAAATTACTGTTAACCATCTAAACACAATGTATAACTAAACTATTGTACCGGGTACTAATAATCATAGCTGTTGAAGTACTCTTTTTTTCAAATAAAAAAAACTACTTATTAATACTTTTTTTAGGGAAGTGTAAAGGAATTCAAGTATCTATGGATAGTTATAAACCATCTGGAATAGGCAATGAAATATGCGCACCAAAATCAAAAGGAGAATATTTATGTAGGACCAAACATATGCTAGATCTTTTAACTTCTACATCTAAACAAGAACTTTGCCCATACCAATACAAAACAAGTGAAGATTGTTCAGCTAAACAAGAATTTTGCCCATACCAATACAAAACAAGGGCAGATTGTTCAGCTAAACAAGAATTTTGCCCATACCAATACAAAACAAGGGCAGATTGTTCAGCTAAACAAGAATTTTGCCCATACCAATACAAAACAACTGGATCTTTTGGGAAAAAATATTCTTTGCCAGCTCCGCCACCATCTCCGACACTATCTCCGCCACCTTCTCTGCCACCATCTCCACCACGATCTCCAACACCATCTCCGACACCATCTCCAGTACCATCTCCGCCACCATCTCCGGTACCATCTCCGTCATCATCTCCGGTACCATCTCCGGTACCATCTCCAGTACCATCTCCGGTACCATCTCCGGTACCATCTCCGGTACCATCTCTGGTACAATCTCCGGTGCCATCTCCGATAAAATCTCCAGTACCATCACCGGTACCATCTCCGATAAACTCCCCGGTACCATCTCCGATAAAATCTCCGGTACCATCTCCGATAAAATCTCCGGTACCATCTCCGATAAAATCTCCGGTACCATCTCCGATAAAATCTCCGGTACCATCTCCGATAAAATCTCCGGTACCATCTCCGATAAAATCTCCGGTACCATCTCCGATAAAATCTCCGGTACCATCTCCGATAAAATCTCCGGTACCATCTCCGATAAAATCTCCGGTACCATCTCCGATAAAATCTCCGGTATCATCTCCGATAAAATCTCCGGTACCATCTCCGATAAAATCTCCGGTACCATCTCCGATAAAATCTCCGGTACCATCTCCGATAAAATCTCCGGTACCATCTCCGATAAAATCTCCGGTACCATTTCCGATAAAATCTCCGGTACCATCTCCGATAAAATCTCCGGTACCATCTCCGATAAAATCTCCGGTACCATCTCCGATAAAATCTCCGGTACCATCTCCGATAAAATCTCCGGTACCATCTCCGATAAAATCTCCGGTACCATCTCCGATAAAATCTCCGGTACCATCTCCGATAAAATCCCCAGTACCATCTCCGTCACCATCTCCGGTACCATCTCCGATACCATCTCCGGTACCATCTCCGATACCATCCCCAGTGTTACGAGCTTCTGTTGGAGTTAAAACTGAACCAAATAGTAAGATTCCTCCATAAGAAATTCTTTGGATTTTAAGTTGTTTTTTTTTCATTTTTTATTTTAATATAATTAAATATAAGTACTTTTTTATTCAGTTGTTGAACATGAGATCTAGCCAATTGTTTTAGCTTGGTATATGTAATTTAAGTGTAGTATAATATAGTTCAATTTGGATTTTTAGTGTTTGAAACAGCTGCTCCTCCTTCTCCGAAGAAGCGATCTATTGCTACTCACCCAAGCCAACGTAATATACTTACATTATACAAATGTCTCTAAAATGTGTGAATATAAATTAACCAATATTTCCATACTTATATCCACAAGTGTACCGTTTGCCCAGTATTCTACTGTGAAGTTATTTTATTAAGTAATAGATTTTTTTCTATAGGTACCGTAATTTATAAAAGATATATTGAATTCCTCTTTCTGAAATAAAACTACTACATACCTATATATGTATGCGAAAAACGAAAATCTGCCTTACAAATAAAAAGTAAACATTTAGTTATTACCTATATTTACATCTATTAGTGGTATACTCATAATTACTAATATCATCTAAAATAGGTATGAATAATACTCACATTATAGTTCGTTTTTTTAAAGAATTTTGTGTGGAGAAGATAGGACTCATTTGACCTTGATCTCTGATTGGTTCAAATCGCGGGCAAATTTACACAGACGAAATTTAGTTGTCCATCTCAACTTTTTCTATTTATCTCTCTCTGTCAAACCGTACTGTCAAATTATTTGATAACGCATGCTACGTACAATTTTTAATTATATTAGGACGTACTAATATGTTTAAAAATTACTATCATGAAAATTGTTCATAAACTAATAGTCCGTCAGCCCGCTGCCAAAAAGTGTAATGATAGTATAACGTATGCTCTCTAGGGTTTTGGCAGTTATGTATATAATGATCAATGAACAAGCAAAATTAGCGGGTGAGCGTGGAACTTGCACTAGACAAGTTGTTAGTTTATTGCTAAAAAAAATCACATTTTGCGATGATAGTATAACGTATGCCGAGCATACCAAACGATGTTTCATTAAAAAACATCCATCGGAATACGATCGGCATACGTGCAGCGTGGGTCCTAAGGATCAACATGCGCCCTAAAAATGTTAAGAAATGCGTCATTTGTATATTACTATGTTCACTTCGTACTTTAAAGGTTTTTGAAAATTATTTTTGACAGCTGTGAAATAAAATTCACCAATTCTTTGTGTTATTTAAATCAATAATTAAAGTGTTATATTCTTTTTATCTAATTTACCTACTGTTATTATTTTAACATCCATTATTCACCAAATGTCAAAAATTATATTGAGGACTCATTGTGAAATCAGCAACAAATTTCCATATGTATTTATTATTTATTTATGTATTAAGTATGTTTGACCCACCGGATTTGTATGCCGTACGAAAATTTACATAATTATAGGTGATATCCAACTAAAACCACAATGGCATACGTTATACTGTCATAGCAATTGTTAGAAAATTCGCCCAACTTTTTATCGGATTAAAACATTTATGTTCCAATAGATTCGTATGCCGTTCGACAAACTTGCATAATTAGATGCATATTTCATTTAAAAAACCAATGGCATACGTTATACTATCATCGCAAAATGTGATTTTTTAAAACAATAAACAATCAACTTGTCCAGTGCAAGTTCCACGCTCACCCGCTGATTTTGCTTGTTCATTGATAATTATATACATAACTGCCAAAACCCTAAAACGTTATACTATCATTACACTTTTTGGCAGCGGGCTGGCGGACTATAAGTTTATAAAAAAATATCATTTTAATGAAACTCCCATGTACCTATACGTTTACATCTGTCATATGTCACTTGAATTTCGTTTATCATTTTTTGATTTAATTTTTTAAATATTTTGATTTTCTAGTCTTCATTTAGCGATTTTATAATATTTATAAATAAGGTTATATTACCAATATTTTATTCAAATGCACTTACATGACTATTATTATTTGAAATCGTTATATTTGAATTTAGCACCAAATTTTGTAATTAGGTTGAAAGATTTTCACAATTTAAATCAGTCTTTTAGTTACGGAATTCTTTAAAAAAACGAACTATAGAACTAGGACTATATTAAAATTTATCTTGATTGAAGCGTATATTTATCACAAGCAAAATTTATTTGGTTATAAATAATTTTAAATTGGTGCACCTATTTTTTAAAAGGATGTTGGAGAATTTGATGAAATTGTTTATATGGTCATAAGAATCTTTGGTTAAACTAAGTGCACACATTTTACAGACATCTGTAGTATCCTGTATACTGTTTCAGGGTTAAGTAGCCTAATTTTAAATATAAATGTAAATCTCAAAACAAAAACAAAAAATTCATTTTAAAATGTTCTCGCAAACACATCCATTTATAAATTAAAATAGGCATTAATAAGTCAAATTAGGCATTTAAATTTAATACGGTTTATTGTTGTTCATTAAGTGTTTAATTTTTTAAAGCATAGTAGGTATTTAAATTATGTAGGCTATTTATATTTACTTATGTATATAAATATTTTAATACGCAAAATAAACACTAGCAGAAGAAAAATATTGCAAATATTAGCAGATAAGCACACTATTAAACTGTGAAGCTTGAGACTATTTAAATTTTACCGTTTGATCACAATATTTGCAGAATACAACCTATCATCAGTTGTATAAAAGCATAATTCCATCATTATGTCATTTTTTTTAAATTATTTAGAAATTTTCCAAATTAATGTATTCAAACAAAAAATATCACAAACTTTTTATTTGAAATAATTAGGCAAGAAAACAGTTAAATATGCATAAAATACAAAAGTCTCATTTTAGGCAAAATAAACGATAAAAGTGTTCGAAAACTTGTGAAACAAATTTATATCTAATTCAAATTTAAATGCCTTTTTAAATAAGCAATAGGTTTTTTGCCTAAAATCCGGACTCTAGTTATTACCAATAAGATTGATACTGTTCATATCCCTATTTGTAACTTCAAAAGCCAAAATCTCCTAAACGAAAAGTTTGCGAGAAAATCTCCATATCAATTTTTGTTTTTGTTTTGAAGTTATTCATATTTTTAGCTAGGCTACTTAACCCTGAAATATCCTGTATATTTCTTCAATAAAGTTGGTTTATTACAGCATGTGGTCGCAACGTTTGTCCAAGAGAAACCAGATATGCAATCACTCGAGTAACAAGATACGAAGACTTCACAACATATGAAGTTATGAAATCAACACGATTGAGGCCAAAGTTTATTCCGTGTGTTACAGAAGGAGTATTTATAGTGAAGAATCGAAGTAAAGAAGAAGGTGGAACATCGTGTGGTACCTCCCCACGTGGCGCTGTCCCGTGTGGCACTGGGCCGTGCGGTGCTGCACCACCGTTTTCGTTTTGTGACTCAGGTTACAATAACTTTTGTGGTACTCCGCCTTACCCCATGTCTTGTGAACCAACTTTTGCGTTTCCATGCGGCACTTCCCTTCCTGTCGATTGTGATAATTCGGAAACGGATCCTCCAGTCGACTCTTCTCCTAAAACCAACCCAAGATGTTCGCCGAGAACGACCCCGCGATGCAACCAAAAACCTTTGGCTAACATGAGAATGAGTCCCAGACCCAGCCCCAGAGATAGTCTCGGCAATATTAGATCTAATAGTCCTCAAGTTAGTACCAAACAAAGCTCCAATACCAGCAGATATACTTAACGTGAAATCTACAAGTATTTTTTGTCTTATTTTTATATGTTTTGTATGTTTTATCAGTATCGATTAGTAAAGCATTGATTGTCATCAAATTTTATTACAAATTTTGAGAGTACTTAAAAATGAGTTATTATTTATATTGCAGTAATTAATTATATTTACTTTACTTGTTTTACAGTTGTTATTGAATGACTTTTAGGTAGGTACCTAATTGTTGTTGCTTCCAATGTTTTGGCCCTCCAATTGTAGATACGAATACTTTTTTATTAAAACTGAAAGTTTTTCGATTCAACCAGTTTTGACGCTCTGTGCGTATTTTTCAGGAGCTGAAAGTTTTCAAATGGTAATCAGAAAATGTTATATTCGAAAATTCATTGACAGAAATTAATTAATGGAGGTTTGAGTTGGTTGATGACTGTTAAGTAACATGTACGTGTGTGTTTAGTTTTAGTTTCTTTTGACGAAAGATTTCTGTAAAATAATTTGCATGATATTCTTTAATTTTTAATAACCAATTATCACCCTGAACAAGACTGCATTATGTCGAAACATCGATGTTTTATTGGAATTTATTAAATTGGCTGCTTTTCCAAAAAATCTTCTCAGAATTTCATTAAGTTTATAAAAATTACAATTTTGAAAAATATTTCATTTCCCAATAATGAGCTACTTATATAAAAAAATATAAAAATCATTTAATTATGTCTTTTATTTAAGTCACATTGTTATTGTTCATGTCTTCATGTGGTACTGCAGACTGCTGGACACCTTTATTCAGTTGAAAACTTTTTTTACCTCCCGCCTAAAAGGGAGGTATAGGGATCGTGAAAAAAATCGATGTCGAGATTTTTGTCAATAAACATGTTTTAGTACCTTTAGAACCTATTTTGACTATTTTCACGAAGATGTATGTGTGTGTGTGTATGTATATGTATGTATGGATGGATTCTTTGTCATTCATTATCTAATTCAACTCAACATAAAATTCTAATATTTTGGTTTGGTTTTGGTAAAAATCTGCCAACCGGAAATAGAACTTTACTTGAAGAACTATAACATTTCTTGCAAAAATCAGAGACAAAAGTTCGATGGTTACAATTTTTCATACTACACATGAAAGAAGGTACATATTATACAATATTTGATCAAACTTTTTTCTTTATCTTTTACTAATAAAGAAATATAATTTTTCTAATATAATTATTTTATCCAACACATCTTAATTAAAACATCATTACTAAGCAGAGTAAAAGATTGCCCACTAGTGGCTTTGATCAAAATTATACCTACTAGTGGGTAAACTGTTATTATAACGATGTTTTAGGTTGGAACTTAATATTCTTTAAATATTTAAGCAGTTATTAAGAGGTGTTTTATAAAACGTTATACTTCACACGTGGCCAAAAAAGACCCACTCAAGAAAATTATCTGACTCAGTCTTCGGTCTCGTGAGTTAAGATATCCGTCGTGGGTAATTCCTTACTTTGCCCGCACTTGTAAAGTAACTAACTCTTACCGTTGACTGAATAAATTCAGTCAACGCTCTTACCTACCACGATTTTTTTATATCACCAAATAGAGAAATAACATATTAAGAACACAATAGACAATCGGAAATGTCAATTTCCCAGTGTAGTCAATCGGGAAAAATGCAAAGAACACTGGCAGAGTAAAATCATCTTAAAAATAATAAAATTTAATTTATAAAGTGTTGCTTCCCGGAATTATAATTAAAGAAAATTATCTAGACCACCGAAAATTGCCAATATTTAAAAATAAAACTTGTGTGCAGCGCACTATCTGTCGGTAGTAGTGGGTAGAAAAAGCATCGTAACCTCAAATTTAATGATCAGACTACAACTACAAGTTGAATGTATTTGATTATAATTTTATTCGTTACAAAAAACATTGTACAAACCTCTTGCGGGTAGACACCATCCCAGCCTTCGCGTAATTTCATAACGAGAATCGAAAGTGAGAAATATCGTGCGAGTGTAAAGTTTGACGAACGAGATACAACCGAGTCGGCAACACACAGCAATACGATATTTACTTTCGAACTGCTCATGTGGGATAAAAATCTTCCCGCATTTGGTTCGTAAATAACTATTAAAACAAAGATAAAAATGTCAATGTGACAGCTAGACAGGCGTGTGTAGAGTGTAAAGTCTAGTTTTTGAAATGTTAGTGGCACTATGTGACGCCCTGAACCGGGTTGGCACCATATTTAAAGAAATATAATATTAATTGGACATTATTAAGTAAATAAGATATTTATAAATTAAAATATCTATAAAACAAGAACCAAGTAGATAGTTTATTACATAATTATAATTAAAGTCCATTACTAAGTTCAAATATTACAATGTCCATGTGGGAGCATATGTGTTGGCCACATCAGATTGTTTTCTTTGTCAATAAGAATCGTATTCTCGTACCCACGGTCAAAGAAGATTAGGTTTATCAACTAAAAAGTTTTTGCCGGTCACCGCCATACCCTCCGTTGGGCGGCGCTGGTGTATCACTGTAGCTCTATACAGAGCGGACTGGTCATATAAGCGTCCGGTGCAATCACCAGGCCGGTTTAATAGTCCCAATCCGCCCCTGGTCTATATAGAGTTTAAATGAACAAAATAAATGTTTTAAAAGGTAAAACAAGGTCATTACTAAACGTGAGAATAATTGACACGTCAACAACTTATTTAAACGCGCACTATGGAAACCTACCTCTAATGATACAGCAGAGACATCTATCTAAAGGTACTCATCCTGACTGCATAGATACAGTGTAAACGGATAGGGAGTCGTACAACCTAATCTTCTTTGACCGTGCTCGTACCTGTCCGCCGGTCTGGCCCGCCGTCTCGGCGCTTCGCTTGGCGATTGTTTCCCGCTGCCGCGTCTCGAACAACGAATACTGCAGTGTTTTGTCCTTCCAGTCGTATATCTCTCATGTATTCAAATTTCCGTCGAGATATAAAACTTTCCCAGACATATTTCCTGCAAATGTTTGTTCGATGCTGCTTCGACTTGGGACTTGTGACCGTGTTATATAGAGAAATTGTACGTTACAGGAAAAAGCAAAATTATTTTGAAGAAATTTGCTTAATCTTTACAATTAAAGTGATCCTCGACCCATGGCAGCACACAGTCAAAAACATTGATTCCGTATGCTATTCTATAGCGTTTATTGTTTTGTTAAACAATAATAACAAATAATTAATGTTTGAGGGAGAAAATAATTTTGGCATCCATATTTGTAAAAATACTGCAATATTTGTAGAAAAGAGGGTTTTCGCCCGCCACTACAGCTTTTATTTATAAGTGAACTAACTTTATGATGTGTTGTCAACAAAGCTTGGATCTGCGAAATAATTTTTTAATTCGTTCTAAAAGACTTAGAAGATATTTGTGTTCAAAAAATAACAAAAATTGTCAAAATTCAAATTAAAATAATATCGATTTAAAAGAAAATTTTAAAATTCTGCATCAACCATTTTGTAGATTGTACTTTTTATCTTCAAAAATATTACATACATAAAAAAATCTGACGTGGCCACCACAAGAACTCCCGCCATACCTCCTTTATTCTTTTTACACATTACCTATAGAAATATATTAATATATAAGTACTATTACTACTGCTACTACTCACAAATATATTTTAGTCATTTTATTTACACTGCAGAAGAAGATATGAACGATATTTTACTATTGTCACTGTGACTGTTGTCATTGTGTCATAATCATTTGATTTAAATTTTACGTAGTAACAAATGATACAATCATGGACTACAAGATACCGAAATACTAAATTATAAGTATTATACTTTAATTATTCTTAAATGATATCAGATACAGAGAAATTTATAAAATACCGATTGTAGGTAATAATCACATAATCTTTCATTTAAAATAAAAATATTTGTCTTAAATTAATTATTTATTTATTTATTTATTTATTAAGATATACACGGGACGTACCCATTTTACATACAATACAAACGACTTACATTTAAAATATACAATATCAATAAAATAATAGTTAAAATAATAAATAATATATCATGCAATTTATGAGCTAATTTGATTTACAAAGGCAGATAACGACAGAACAAATAAGTCGAGATGAGCATAATTCTTATTATATAAATTACACATCCTATTCATAGGTGCGTTAGAACCATAATTAGTTTTTTTAAATGTTACAGAAAATGTAACCTGTGATCTCAATTTTTTTTGAGGTACATGGAATTTTATTAAAGCCAACAGCTCAGGACACAATATGAGACCATTTACTAATTTAAATAAGAAAGAATTATCAAAAATTATTCTTCTATCTTCTAAACTTTTTAAATTAAGTATCAAA
Source organism: Agonum fuliginosum (assembly GCA_947534325.1). NCBI lineage: Eukaryota > Metazoa > Arthropoda > Insecta > Coleoptera > Carabidae > Agonum > Agonum fuliginosum. The sequence continues at coordinate 8,539,922 of OX384029.1, read as the reverse complement.
GAAATTCTTTGATAAGGATCTGTTTCTCCAGATAGTGGTATGTTTAGTTTATAAGCCATATACCTTAAAAATTTATTCTGAACTGCTTCAATTTTATTTTTATGTACCTCATAATAAGGAGACCACACAACTGAGCAATACTCTAGATGCGGTCTTACTAAACTAGTGTATAATAATTTTATTGCTGTTACATTATTAAAATCTTTGGTTAAACGTTTTATAAAACCTAACATTTTTGTCGCCTTATTAACACTGCTTTCAATTTGAGAGGTAGATTGACAATTTGATTGAAATATTAAACCAAGATCTCTTGTTTCAGAAATAGATTGAAGGTTTAGATTATTAATATTATAATGATAAACTATATTAAAACGTTTTCTGGAGAAGGTAATCGAGTGACATTTATCAATATTTAGTGACATGTCATTTGCAGAACACCAATCCCATACATTGTTTAGATCATTTTGCAGTAATTGCGCATCACAAGATGAATTAACTACAGAAAATAATTTCAAGTCATCAGCGAACAAAAGGAACGAACAAAATTTAATGTACAAGTGGATGTCATTTATAAAGATATTAAATAAAATAGACCCTAAATGGGACCCTTGAGGTACTCCCGAAGATGCATGAAAGTCAGTAGATTCGTGCCCTTTTACGCTAACTCTTTGATATCTGTCTGACAGATAGGACTTCAACCATGACAGTAGCACACCAGATATACCTAAAGCTTCCAATTTTGCAATTAACAATTTATAATTTACTCTATCAAACGCTTTAGAAAAGTCAGTCAGTTGAAATATTTTTAAAAAGTACTACTTCCGGTTTGTAGATTGAAACCAAAATTTAATGGCTTGTTAAGATTCGTATTAAAACCTTAAATATAAAATTTGGTATTTAAATGTTTGATATTTTTGGAGTTATCGTGTCTGAAAAAATTGTAACATACGAACGAACGCACACACACACACGCACGCACGCACACACACACACACACACACACACACACACACACACACACACACACACACACACACACACACACACACACACAGACACACACGCACACACACACACACACAGACATCATCTCAAAAATGTGTAATTCGTATTCTAGAGACCCTAAAACGTGCTTATCCACCAAAAAATCACACTCGAAAATTTTGACTCATCACAATACCTCTTATAGAATATGAGGCGAGAGGTTAAAAACGAAAAATAAAAGCATTTTAGTCAATCAAACATAGTACCTACCTACTTCAAAATAGTATATTTCATACCGAGAATCGAAAGTGAGAAATATCGTGCGAGTGTAAAGTTTGACGAACGAGGTGCAACCGAGTCAGGCAACACACAGCAATACGATATTTACTTTCGAACGAGTCATGTCAAAAAAACACATGTTTTATAACTTTTTAATACATACACACACACATACAACATTCAAATGACATTTCTACTTTCATTTCAAACAATCAATAAACAAAGCAAAAGCTGCCTGGCTATGTTGATTTTTGATTTGGCATCATAATTTATTATGAATTATGATATAACCAACGACCTTACAAAGTGTAGGCATGGGGATCATCATATGGACAAGGGGTGCGCGGGAGGGGTTGAGTTTCCCCCATGAATTTTATTGCGGGTTGCATAAGATATAAGTTTTGATAAATGGCTTTTAAATAATACCTATTAAAATTGATGAAAATGTTACATACATAAGTACGTGCTCCTTCTGTTACTACTTAATATAATTTAGAAATTGTTTCTATTATTTATATTTCTTAAGATAAATGCATCTAAAATCTAGAATTGTAAACGTCAGTTTGACAGATGTAGCGTATTCAACAGTAATTTTTTGTTGAACGTTTATTGTATAATTTGCTACGAAGTGTGTAAAGTAGGCAACGTGCAATGATCCATATGGGGGAAACTTTTCCCTTCCCCGTCTGTACATGATGGCTTCAAGAAATTCCGAGTATACTTTGTCTAGATTATATATGGTCGAAGGATATAACCATACCGTGCTAGCAAGATAGAGACGATTTAAATCCATATAGGAGTGACGTCATAAAAAACAAGCAAATTATTCGTATGAATCAAGATTTTACTTTTTAGTACAGCATGAGTTTGGTAGATGGTGCTGGCAGTCTTTCTCTATACGCGAAATTTAAAAGCAATATTTTTTGTTTCTATTTTAGGGATTAATCATTATTTTACCATTTTAATACATCGCATGATTCTGTAGGAAATAATCAAAGATTATTAAAATAGAACAAAACGAAATAACAAAACACGTTAACCTCAAAATTTTATGTTGACACTTGACACAACAAGAAGGAGAAAACTTTTGTGAATCTAAAAGAAAACAATAATATGTAAGAAAATACTATATTTCATATAATGAATACTATATTATATGAATAATTGTTCTACTACTGCCGTTAAGACACAAATTGATAAACCCCGCCCCTTATGATATACGATATGCGTATAGATTTATACGAGTAAAATATGTAAGAAAGAGATAGCTTATTTAGTGAACGTGGTGGATAGAATTGATCTGATATGACGTCACTCCTATATGGATTAAAATCGTCTATATCCAAATCATGTTAGTTCATGATATTTTCCACTTTTTTCAGTAGACTACCTCCGCGATATCTATTATTTTTTGTAGAGGTCGTCTAAAATAAATTATTACAAATAGGCGTTTTAGATAATATTTCAAAATTTAAACCGCATCTATTTTGAAAGAAATTTATATTTTTACAATGAAAAGTAGTAGGTTGTATTTCAGATTAATATTTAAGCTATAATACAGCATTTTTCTCAAAAATGGTCAGAGCAGCAAATTTTTAATTACAGTAGTAAATTTAGTAGAATACTCTCTCTATTATTATCTATTAATTTTTTTGTTTCATGGTTCTTACTTAAGCTAGAGTAGGACCGGCTAAAAGCTGGACAAGGGTTTGCGCCGGGTTGACTGGCAACACACATGGTAGTAAAGTAAAAACGCCGTGGCAAAAAAGTATAAGTAAAATAAGTAATACTGTGTACCATCAAGTCACCCTAGGAGTACAAACCCGTGAGGTTCAAATCCCGAAATTCTAATACATATATTTACCAAATCTTAATAAATAATTTATGATTAGTGGAAAAGATTTTTATAAGCAGCGGGCTAAAAATATTTTCAGACCGTCACTGTTAGCAACGGTTTACAAAAAAGCATTGGTCTGCAATTGTTTATTTTCTAGTAAGCAGGTAAAGTCTACAAAGTCTACTTTTAATACCGATCGTAGAAAAAATATATTTTTCAGAACAAGGAAAAATTGATTTCCTATATTATCCTTTTAAAATTTATTCCACTTTTAAATTGGCAGGTTGACATTTTATGTTTTAATGTTTTAAACTTTCTGAAGAACATAATAGAACATCTTGACGGAAACAGTTTTGTAACAAATATCAATTAGAAGAAAAGTGTTTGCCAGAGCAGTTCCCAGCTCACCTACCACACCGTCAGTATTTTTTCCTTCTTGTTTTGTTCGACTCTCGGCCGAGTTCATTTGCCCGTGTTTGTTTTCAGCAAATAAAACTCACAAGTCGCTGATGACAAGTGAAGATTTGTTGGCTGCGATATAAAACAACAGGGGAAGTTATACGTCGGTGATGCCAACGTGTTTGTGCCAATAAACGGGAAGGTTTTTAAAATCCCATTTGTTTTATATGTGGACGAGTCGACCGGGAGACCGTCTGGCCACGGAAATTAATCATCCCAGAGCTGAGGGAATTATACTGGGGATGCTTTTGCTTTTGGTGTACGACCATTTCAACCACAGACAATAAACATATTCGATTCGAGGCTGCGCGGCTTTAAGCACAGCTGCATGTGAATATAACTTACGAATCCGGAGTTCGTGGTTCAAGTCTTTCGGCCGGCAGTGTTGACTGTTGACAGTCGTTAAATTGTAAAACATCTTACAATTTAATCGCACTTTGATGCTTTTTACCCTTTTTTACGTGTAGAAATAAATATTAATAACAATTTTTTTAGCATCATTGACATAAGCATTTAGTTTTAAGGTTCACATTTAAGAAAGTTTAAATTCATACAGTGGCGTATTTATAGTTGGCGAGGTCTTGTTCGCCAAATTTTTTGGGGCCCCATTTCATTAAGTAAATTTTAAATCTGATATTGGCACTGGGCTCATCAGTTCAACGTTTGAATTTAACGTACTGATTTGAACGTACTGAATTTAATGTACTGCCTTCAACATATACTGACTTTAACATACTAGTACAGTAAAATTAGACTTAATTTTGCTCGAAATGGGAACTAATTCCGATAAAGTTGAAAATTTGTATATAGCTTCGTATTACCTCTCTTATTAACTTACTAAAAGTCCCCTACAATCCGAGTGGTGCGTCAGCTGCCATATTGGAAAGATGGCCGCCGTTTTCAGTTTTTTGCATTTTACTCGTTAGGGGGTCACTTTACAGCGAAACTTCAAATCAATAAATTGTAGAGCAGACAATTCTCTACAAAAAACATATTTAAAGTTTTTACGTACCGTGAACAGTAAGCGAGAAAAATGCAAAAATACATGTTCTATTCGCAGTCAATGTAATTGTTGTTAAATAAACCATGAATACATCTAGTATAACATAAAATGTTATAATAATATATGCAATTGATAACACAAACATTATGTTACAAATTTAAAAAAAAATAAGTATTTTTATTAATTTTTTAAAGGTTTACCCTTTCCACACCACCTAGTGTACATAGTACAACGCTTTTGCAATAATACCATAACTTTGTTTCATGACACTAAAACGGTTGTATCTTTTTAACGAATGATAAAGCCGACTTCCGGTTTGAATCATTCGATTTTACAGACATTTTTCTATCATAATTATTGTTCACAACATTTGGGGGAGGGAGGTCATAGATTAGCCACAATTTCAAAAAAGAAAATTACGACTAACTTTAAACGAATTCGAATATTGTCTTCTGGCTTCCAGCATATACATTTTTTAATTTTTTTTTAGTAAAACACACTATTTTAGAAACTTTTAGCGGCCTTAGCAACCTCAAAATTTAAACTTTTTTTCAAAGAGAAATTGTAGTATTTCTTTTATTTCTTGTGTTTCATTAACTGTAATTTTTTTAAGAATCTTGAGTATAATGTATCTTACAGAAAAATGTCTGAGAAATCAAATGCTATAAACCGGAAGTCGATATCTTGATTCGTTAAGAAATTACAGTTAATTAAACACAATTACAAATGATCAATTTAAAATTTCAATATTGTCTCCCGGAAAAAAAACTATAAATTTCGACTTGGACAGAATTTTTAAAAGTTCTTTTAATAATGTGTATACTAGAAAAATGTCTGAAAATCCGATTTTTAAATCCGGAAGTCGATATCTTAATCCGTTAAGAAATTACAGTTGATTAAACACAGCAAACAAAAACAATATTAAAATTTCAATATTTTTTATCGGAAAATTTTTTTATTTACGGGCTAACCAAGACTATCAAATTTTTTTAGTATAATGTACCTAACAGAAAAATGTCTCAGAAATCCAATGCCGGAAACCGGAAGTCGATATCTTGATTCGTTCAGAAATTACAGTTATTTAAACACAGTTAAAATAATCAATCTAAAATTTCACTATTGTATCTCGGAAAAAAACTTTAAATTTCTGCCTGGACAAAACTTTTTAAAGTTTGTAAAATAATGTATATAATAGAAAAATGTCTGAGAAACCTGATTTTTCAATCCGGAAATCTATATTTTAATTCATTCAGAAATTACAGTGGGTTAAACACAGCAAAACAAAAATAATATTAAAATTTAACTATTTTCTCCCGGAGAAAACTTTAAATTTAAGATTAACCAAGGCCTTTAAAAATTTTTAGTATGAAGTGTCATATAGACAAATGTTCTAGAAATCCAATGCCGAAAACCGGAAGTCGATAACTTGATTCGTTAAGAAATTACAGGTAATTACACAAGAAATAAACAAAATACTACAATTTCTCTTTGAAAAAAATTTAAATTTTGACCTTGCTAAGGCCACTAAAACTTTTTTAAATAGTTTATCTTATTACAAAATGTGATAAACTTATATGCTAGAACCCAGAAGGCTAATTTCAAATTAGTTTAGTAATTAAAGTTGATTAAACACAAGAAATTAATAAAAACAAATTCTTAATTTTCTTTCTTGAAATTATGGCTAATCTATATTCCTCCAAAAAGTTTTTAACAATACTTTTGATAGATAAATGTATGTCAAAATGAATGCTTCAAAGCGGAAGTCGGTTTTATTATTCCTTAAAAAGTTACAGTCGTTTTTGTGTCATGATACAAGGTTATGATATTATTGCAAAAGCGTTGTACTATGTACACTAAATGGTTTGTGTTCTCAATTGTATATATTATTATAATAACATTTTATGTTATAGTAGATGTATTCATGGTTTATTCAACAACAATCACATTGACTGCGAATTTAGAAGATGTATTTTTGCATTTTTCTCGCTTACCGTTCATGGTACGTAAAAAATTAATAAAAATACTTATTTTTTTTTAAATTTGTAACATAATGTTTGTGTTATCAATTGCATATATTATTATTATAACATTTTATGTTATAATAGATGTATTCATGGTTTATTTAACAACAATTACATTAACTGCGAATAGAACATGTATTTTTGCATTTTTCTCGCTTACTGTTCACGGTACGTAAAAACTTTAAATATGTTTTTTGTAGAGAATTTTCTGCTCTACAATTTATTAATTTGAAATTTTGCTGTAAAGTGACCCCCTAACGAGTAAAATGCAAAAAACTAAAAACGGCGGCCATCTTTCCAATATGGTGGCTGACGCACCACTCGGATTGTAGGGGACTTTTAGTATGTTAATAAGAGAGGTAATACGAAGCTATATACAAATTTTCAGCTCTATCGGAATTAGTTCCCATTTAAAACCTAATTTTACTGTACTATACTGACTATACCACTGAATAAAAAAAATTGAAATTTTGTATATAATATTCTGACACCCTAGATTAGATTTGATTAGATTTTGGTGGTAGTTTCTATAAGTAGTAGTTTTTCCTATACCTTCCTAGGCGGAAGATAAAAATGAAGAATTAAATTTTTTTTCTTTCGGTTTCTGCATTCTAATTAAAGATTTCGAACAATTATCTCTGTAGTTTATAAAAATATACCATAATATATTTCTTTGCCAATACGTTATTTTTATTGAGTTGAAATGGAAGGGGCTGAAATAAATATCTGCTAAATGTATGTTTGGCCACAGTGAATTAACGGAGGTCAAAACATGGCGACATGGCTAGTTCAATGCGGATATATTTGGGTTTTTTATCATTTCTTCTTCTTCTTTCTCCGGTTTTAATGATTAATTCGCTACCGCTACATAAATCGATAAATTACATACATATTGTATCTTTCTAAATCTTGCAATTTTGGCTTTTACTTTCCGCGTACCGGTACCAGTAGATAACAATAATAAATTTATTTGAATTGATATTAATACATCGTCCACTACCACTTATTATCATTTTATTTTAACTGCACAAAAACCTCCCTTGCGGTGTACTATCTACTAACAACCATGAGGATAATTGAAGGCTGCGGTTCTGTGGTAGCCCGAGTGGTAAGATATACAGGATGTATCATATCATGACTTCGAGTACATAGGTATGTAAAAGATATAATATTCAGTTTCATTTGTATTACGAATTAAAAATAATTTTTTCTACAATCGTTTCCAATATAAAGTTCATATTTACATTGTTTGTCACTATGGTTTTGAAATGACATACTTTAAATAATAGGTACTTACTTAAAGTAATGTTTATTTGTACTTTAAGGCACTCAGCGCAATCATTTAAAGAAATACCTACCACTTTAAATTTAATTGAAACAAAAAACGTCAAAAATACGTAAATTAATACTTTATTGTTTATAAATGTTGATTGCACAATAATTTGCGAAAATTGTCAGTAAATTTGCCCCTATCAATTTAAAAATGTACTTACAGTCTTAAAATTTTCGTTTTTGTTCTTGGAATATTTTATTTTTATAAAACATGAAAGCATCCACAATATCTTCAAACTGCACTAAATGAGTTTCTGCATTCGAAAAGTTAAACAACATTTAAAACTAACCTGAAATAGGAATGAAATTAGTAATAAATATGTAATATAATACAATTTGACGTTTCATTTTACTTTCATCATTAAGTAACATCCATTGTTGGTCTTACAGTCTCCTTCATGACTCTTTCAATTTCCTATCTCATATCTCAAGAATATTCTGGTATTCTGGATTTATTTAGGCCTGTATAGTATTGACTGTCTTTTCAAAAATAAACTTTAAAATCATTTAATTTTCTAATTTCCAGATATTTTTTCACAAATTATTGTTACCTATATTAAATTGTTTTTTTGAAATCTTGAAAAATTCTTTAATTAATATGTCTAGTAATTAAGTAGTCTTTTATTATAAATAAACTATAGGTATGATTTTTTCAAATTATGTTTAATAATAAGTTAATAATTCATTATTACGAGTAGGTAGGTACCTACGTTATCAGATCAGTCGTCTACGATTATTATTTATTTTGTTGCAAGGCACCTACGTAGCCTACATCGGCGCCAGGCAGCAGCCAATCTAACGAAAACAAAATAAAAACAATCAGTGCCTACTTGACGCAAATTATTTTCACTTCCGGCTATCTTCTCACAAGTGCTCGCTTGGCGGTTACCTACGCTAGGCTAAACTAGTTCCAATGGCATGCGAATATCAAGTGTGTATATTTATTTTTAAATTACATACGTTAAGAGGAAGATTAGCGGAAATATAAATAGTAAATGTAACGTTTTACGTGCACGAAAATTGTTCATTATACTCCCTTGAAATTATATCATGTTTCATTTATTTTTATATAGTATTATGGTGGAGTACCTATGTTATTTTATTAATAAATAATACAATAGTTTCACGTGGTTTCTCTTGTAATTAATATGGATTGTTCTTATGAATCATAAATAAATATTAGCATATCTTATACTAAATTTCTAAAAAATTTAAACTGTTTGTTATTTCCTACTGTTTTAATCCATGAAACTTATTTTAATACACTTGAGAGAAAAACTAGATTTTGGTCAATAAAGCATATAGGTATATATTTAAAAAATAGTCTCTTACTGAAACAACTAATACAACTACTTTCAAAAACAAATTTTATTATCTGAACTCATTTCAGTTCTAAAGTATAAACATTTGCCACATAGAAGTGTTTTTAACTTTTTACGTGGCATTTAAATTTTATGGAATTTAATTTCATCCGCAATAATGTTTTTAATGTCATATTTTTCAGGAAAACACATTTATTCGAACCATTAAAAATGTAACTTCTTTCTTTATGTGTATTATTGTTCTTTAATAGGGTCTTGTAATCGTTTCTTCAGTTTTCCTTCCGGTGTAAAAATGAGATACTTACGTATTTTCTTTTCTTTTGGCGTGGTTCGTTATTGCTTGCTTTTGCTTTGCAGTTCATTATTATTTATTTTAACTTGATCTTTTTGCTTTTATCTTTGCACAGTTTAAAATAAATATAAATTATGATCCTCTACCCATGGCAGAAAAACAGAAAATATTGATTCCGCACGCAATTCTATAGCGTTTATTGTTTTGTAAAACATTGAAAAATAATTTTAGCACCCATATTTGTAAAAAAAACTGCAAAATTTGTAAAAAAAAGAGGGTTTTCGCCCGCCACTCTTATTTATAAGTACCTAAATTAACTTCAAATTTTAATATGTTGTCAACAAAACTTGGATTTGCGAAATAACCGATCGAATTTTTAAAATTTGTTTTAAAATAGAAGATTTTTGTGTTTAAAAAATAACAAAAGTTGTCAAAATTCAAATTAACATATTTCGATTTTAAAGCAAAATTTTAAAATTCTCCATCGACCATTTTGTAGATTGCACTTTTATCTTCAACCATATATTATATTATTATACAAAACAAAACGCTGTGGAGTGGCGGGTGAAATCCATGTTTTTGGCTGTTTTCTGGCGCGGTAGAGGATCGGCTTAAACTAATGTCCAAAGCTATTGAAACTTTATTTGTTTTGTATTATTTCTTATTTATATTATCGTGACATTTTTTGTAGGTACCTATACTACTTTATTTATAAAAAGAAGCTAAATTGAACAAGTGTCCATTAACTAAATTTCATAATAAAACCTCAATTTTGCTATCCAATTTTTATTCATAGGACGCTGGAATTCCAGATTTAATTTTTTAATGATTTTAAGACAACCTAAACAGTTGTGGAACGGGTTTCTAACAGTGATCAATAACTGTCATTTAATTATATTGAGATTTTTACCTATCGCCTCATAAATTCTAGAAGAGAGGTATTGTGATGGTGGCGTGCACATTCGTGGCGTGCATATTCGTGCTACGTCCCTAATAGTGTTGTTTCGTGGCACTTTATCTGGCCAGGGTTTTCTACCTGGGCTTTATAATTCTATCCCAGCGGGGGACAAACAAGTAAGTGTTCTGTCGTTCCACTTTTGTTCCATTTTCTGTATTACTGTGTCGATCTGTGACATTTTTATATTTATCAATTTTAATCAAGTTTACTATTGTATTTTATATTTGTTACCTCTCGCCTCATATTCTACACTCGAGGAAAAAACGCACCACTCGAAAATGCACCAAAAATTGGCAAAATTTCAAAGTGCGATATCTCGGTTGCATTTCGACGAAATTGGATGAATCTTCGAGTTCTGAAAACGTTGAAGTCTTATCTTTAATGTGATTATAGCCAATGTGACAAAAAATCCACTCCACCCACTCCCACCCGCCTAAGAAAAAAAATGTACCTGATGTCCAAAAAAAAGGTCCAACTTTGGCAGCTCATACGCAATGCCAAATAAATCGTGGACCTTATAGGCCAACAGGGTAATAAAGATCAGTACCTACGATTATTTGGCGCGAAGTTATGAATTTTTGAAAAAAAGTGCCTTTTTGAGGTTTCTGAATTTCATTATATAAAAGTGACTCTAAAACCTTGATTTATTTAAAAACCTTAATTTTTTATGTTTTAAGAAATAAACGAATTTGGTGCGAAATCGGACAAGTTATGGCCAAAAAGCACGTTTTTTTTACTCACGCTACAAGTTGCTACAGTTGAACATTTTTCAGTCAAAAACATGTTTTTTTTTATCCGGCGGAGGCAGGGGGTGGATTAAAGATTAAAGATAAGACCAACGTTTTCAGAACTCGATAAATCTAAATCTCGATAAATAAAGCATTTATAAACTATAGGACAATTTAAATCTACTTTTTTTGAAATTCCAGTATATCTTGTTGTCCATGATATGAAATTTGTTTCTACTCAAAATATGAATTATTATGAGATTATGGCAGTTGCTTGCATCTTGGTTTACATTATCGTTTACATATTACATGAACATGAAACTATTAAAATGCAAGAAAAACTATTTATTAGATTAGTAGAATAAGCAGAATTAGACGAGAGGTCGTGTGCTGGCCACAACAGATTTTTTTAAATAGTAAAAGTTTCAATAAATTGGATGTTGGAAAAAAAGTATTAATAAATTTACTTATAGCTAATATTTTTTCTATGGTCTTTCATATAAAATAATTATAAATAAATTTTATAATAAAATTAAATAATAATAATAACTATACAATGGTTTACCTTTATCTATTTTCTAACTAGTTACACACATAGGTTGCAATATATTTGGAGAACATGTATTTAAATATCATACTCCAAGATCTTTATACATTCTAGGCCACTTGATATAAAGTACCCTAGCACCCACGTGTCGGCGCCTATGGCGCTAGGTCGTAGTTGTATTATCTTCATCTTCCATTCAGAAAACACAAGTAGAGGCGGTGGGTGCGTCTTCATTCATTACCTGACGCCAGACGGAATTTTTACCCATAACTTAGCTGCTATGTTTACAACCATGTAACTAGCGAGTTAGCAAGTAGGTAATATCCAATTACGTAGGAAAGGTAGCAAACTTTTATGGAGGGAATCAGGAAATGATTTAATGATTTAAACATCATTTTTCACTGGAATTCTCAAAGCAATTATAATTGCGGTACTTATACTTATAATAATTGTAAATCCTGGGCACAGTTGAAATTACTTTAAAAGGGAAACCGGTGGTTAAATGCGCTCAAATTACTTTGTTGAATAATCTTGACGAGAACTGAAATTTCATATATTTGCACAACGTCGTTAGTGCTATTAAATTAAATTATTTTCCATTCACAATCTTAATATATTTTACAAAATTCATTTTTTAACGTATACTTAAAGTTATTCACCCAGTTTTTATTTTAAATGAAAGATAAAACGTAACTCTATTGATCTACTGTCGTATATTTTTTTAAATTTTGCTACGAGCGATACGGAGCAGTTTGAACAAAAAATTTCTTCGTAATTAAGTGCAAATTTTTACAGTATAATTGAATTAAAATTGAAAAAATAAGACAGGAGCTCAATAGAGACATGTTTACTCTACTATTTAAAAAAAATTATGAATTTTGTTACTTGAAGTGTGCGACGATGAAAAGGAATGTTTTTAAATCTAATAAGATTGTATTTTTCTGCCTTAAGACTGCGTTCGAAGTGCACTAAAATTTCAAGCATACAAATCTCAAGAACTATTGCACTTAAAGGGATCCGGTTTTCAAATTTGTATTTAGTATTTAAATATCTATGTCACCATATATAACATTTTTGTTTATTGTTTAAATTTTTAATACATTAATTAAATTCTCCAGTACTAGAAAAATAAATGTATTGAAATTAGTCTCCTAACAAAGAATATATGATATTGTTTATAAATATAATTTCAAAAATCGTATATATTCAACAGTTTTTGAAATTTGTACGAATAAAAAAATGTAGGGCTGAGCGCCCGCCATAATGCATTTTAGCGAGTAAATAGTTCAGCTTCTTGTCACTAGGATTCGGTCGGTTAAGAAGAGACCGGTAGACGGTAGTGGACCCGGCTGTTCAAATTTGTTCCAGGTAGTTGAAGCGAGAACATTTTCATTTACTGCAATTTGTACTGAGATATTTATAAGCGTTTTATAGGCGAAAAATCGAACTGTGGAGGAAAACAAACAGATTGACAGTTGACATTTTTTTCTTTGAATTAACGGGCTTAACAAGTTATGTTAAGATAAAATATAAAAAGATTTACTTTGATTTAAAGGATTAAAAGTTTATTTTGAAATTAACGGGGTTAATAACAGATTATTATAGTTTGTGCTGCTGAGGGAAAACTCTGCTAATTCAAATACAGAAGTTTTTCCAAGATTTAAAGTTTGATTTATAGGATTGAAATAACTGTTAGTGTTGCTATCGAAAAACAATCTACTGCTCAATACCTGGAATAAGGTGCTTTCCATGGATTAACGGTTAAATAACAGTTGTATAGGTATATAAATTGTGCTGCTTGCTAAGGGAAGGGTAAAACCTTCACATTCACTTGTGATCTTGATTTGACAATATCGTTTTGTACATTGTTAAAGAGTTAAGTTTCGCTTATTATTGTTAAATATGGGCCGCAAATCTTTAATTGCTCCAAGCAAAATTAATAAGAAAAATAAAAAGTCGAGAGTTGCAAAATCTAAGTGGAAGCTTAAAAAAAGTTTAAAAGTTCTAAATTACTTATTTTTTATTACAACTCAGAAATCAAATTCTTTCTTCAAATAGTATGTGTACCAACATAATTATCACTTTTTACTTCCTTGTACGAAGTAAGGAAGTATTGTAATCGCGAAAAATTTCGGTTCTCAGATTTTGACGGAAATATCCGTTTTGACCTTTTCTGAATCCATTATGACTAGTTTCGACGTGACGTCTGTACGTACGTACGGACGTATGTGTGTCGCATAACTCAAATACGGTTAGACGTAGAAAGTTGAAATTTTGTATTTAGGACTGTTATAGCATCTAGTTGTGCACCTCCTATTTTTGGTTTCAGTCTACAAACCGGAAGTAGTACTTTTTAAAAATATTTCGATAAATATTTAATTTTAGACAATTTTTTTTATTTTAAATGAAAGATTATGTGATTATTACCCACAATCGGTATTTTATAAATATTTTTGTATCTGCTATCATTTAAAAATAATTAAAGTATATATTTATAATTTATAGTATTTCGGTATCTTGTAGTCCATGATCGATTAACATTTGTTACTACGTAAAATTTAAATGATTATGACATGACAGTGACAATAGTAAAATATGCTTTATATCTTCTTCTGCAGTTTAAATAAAATGACTAAAATATATTTGTGAGTATACTAGTATAATAAGTTAAAAGAATTTTTAATATTATTTTACATTTTAGTTATTAAGAAAAGTATGAACACACAAGGCGTACAAGGAAGTCATGTGGTGTCCACGTCAGATTTTTCTTTTTATATTGCTACAAGCTTCAAGTGTTTATAAAATTTGTAATTTATGTATAGATATTTGAAGATGCATTGTGCTACTACAACTATATAAAATTTACTGAAAGGTGTAAAGTGTAAAAAAACTCGAAATCTCAGTAATACAGCATTTAATCTTCTTGCATAACCGACGTTTCGGTTTACAGTTAAACCTTCAAGGTCTAAAATTTACAACAATGTATATACCTAATCTTTTAGGTAATTGTTTTATATACATTGTTGTAATGATTGTTGTAAATTTTAGACCCTAAAGAAAGTTCCAGTGCTAACCGAAACGTCGGTTAGGTATGTAAGAAAAATAGATGCTGTATAACAGTCGAAAAAACATTAATTTAATTAACTGAAAGGAGGGGGTGCGGCAAAAATTACCCCCTCCCTAAGATTATTATTTGTTTCTAAAAATAGACTAATATTCCCATCATTATTATACTATTTCTTACTGACGCAGAATTAAAAGTAATATTTTTATTTATTTTTGCACAAGGTGTTGAAAATTCTTTTTAAAATATTTGACTTTGAATCGGTACCTATTAATGTAGCAACAAAATATGATATTATGTTAATACAAATACAATATTATGTAAAAATTTCAAGTTTTACATTAAATAAATAACAAGTACTACAGCAAATTGATTTTATCAGTACAAATCTTGAATAATAAAATTGTTTAAATCAATACTTTTGTCTCGTTTTCTGTATATGTGTAAATTGAGTCTACTTTAAATAAACAAACTGTAGGTATAACTTTCATTTCTTTTTTAGTAATACCAGTGAAACTTTGAATACTGAAGCAAAAAAAATGTTAAAAAGAAACCATAATTACTTTTATCAAATAAATAATAAAAAATATTGTTATTTCATTAATGTCGACCTGTACCTACGTAGAAAAAGTTGAAAAAGATGAAGTTTTACGGCAGCAAGTAATGTTACCAAAACTAAAACATTTTTATTTAAATTATATTCTTCCTGAAATAGCTGATAGTAGAACTCCCAATTTTGGATTTTATATCTGACATTTTTTAATAAAAAAAACTTTAATATTTTCTGTTGATATAATTTATACACACTACCAAACATACTCGTACACTATTCAACAATTACAGATATCAACGGAAAATAGTACATTATGCACCAAGGGAGGAAAACTCGATTTTGCTCCCGCGGGTGAATTGACAACACAGGACTGAATCAGTCTTGTGCTGTCAATTCACCCGAGAGAGCAAAAGCGTTCCTCCCGAAGTGCATACGATAATTTTTGTAACGAGTGCACAGAAAAATGAGCGGAAACGTGCTTGTTTAAAGGGAGCAAAACGCGTTTTTGCTCCCTTGAGATATTTTGCTCCCTCAGTGTAACGGTCGCTACTCCGCTTCTCGAAAATAATAGAGAGGGAGCAAAATATCTCAAGGGAACAAAAATGCGTTTTGCTCCCTCTAAACAAGCTCATTTTGCGTGCACATGTTACAAAAAAATCATAATTATTTTATCAAACCCAAGGTCAACTAAATATAAACAATAAAAAAAATTATTGTTTACGTAGGTAGGTACTGTATTTTTATGTAAATTGTATTATATTTTATATTATTAGAACTGGCAAAAATATATATTTGTAGAAAAATTTACTGATAATTTATTATTATTGTTTTGTAGACTTTAATTGAAATTAAAATATTTTGCTTTATTAATAAATATGAAATTATTTTCTTTACTCGTATGTACAGTACAGTTTACATCATTCTAAAAATATTATTCAGACTATTTGGGTAAGTATGGAAACAGGCATGGAATCACCGTTCGTGAATTTGTGAAGCCGAATAGAATTGTGTTATGTGCATGGTGCAATGCGTTCTTTCGGTTCTTTCCCATCTGGCGTACATCCCTTGCCCCTTCCCCTTACCTACCCTACGCGGGTCGTACTACCTGACTAATGTGCTGTCTTACTACGGTGACATCTTTAGGTAAATAGCTCTACCCCATTAGGGAATGGTGGCGATGTGTTTTCATAGATGGTTTGAAACTCTGGTTTGTTCAAAAATTGGCCACGTTTTTTCATAGAGGGCTTTAAACGCAGTCTTAATTCAAATAATTAACAAATAAAGTAAAGTGCATTTAAACTATAAAATCAGATGGAATTTAATGCCGAAGTGTAAAAATATCAAATTCTAATTCTTGTTAGGATTTTTCAACAATATAATTCGAATATAGATAAATTTACCGTGTGTAAATTCACAATTCACAGGTAGGTGTACTCGGTCCTGGGTTTTAGAGGTCAGTAGTGGTTAGGGGAGACCGGGGTTGGTTTGACATTTTTGTGAAAATAGACCACTTTTTGTACCCTTAAATTGTTTTTAATGAGCTTATCGTAAAGTACAAATCCTAATAAACAAGATTCTGTAATAATAACCAGTTTTTTTCGGACGTAAAACACAGAACACTCCAAATAGTTGCATGTGATTGGGGATGATTTGGTGAAGATAATACTCTACGAATTTACAATTTAATTCATATATCGAAAATATTGAGAATTCTTTAAACATCTTCTAATACTGAGTTATGATTCTTTAAAAAGCAATTTTCTCGGTATAACGGGGTCGGAAATTCAAATGTTATTAGTGCAATTGAAAGTGGAACCCCTGACGAATAAAATGCAATTTTTATCTTTACAAAATGATGTTCTTTAACAAAGTTATACCACATTCATTCTGTAGCGCCGAATTTATTAGTACGTCATTCGTGGCGCCAACTATACAGAAAATTCTCAAGTGATTCGAATATTAAACGGCTGGTACCTAAACGGTGCTACTTATGACAAATTTTCAAAGACCATATTAATAGCAAATTTCCTCAGCTTTCATCCTGTCAAAACCGTTTTCCAAAATCTTTGATAGTTTTTGAGGAAAATGCTTTACAAGAAAATTTTGAGTTTCAACTGTAAATTTTTTTGGGAAGCGGAGCATACCGAGGTGGAGCGAATATTTTTTGTTTCTGTATGTTTTTAAGTACTCGCATGACAAATTTCACTTGGTTATGTAATAGTCTTCAGTCAAAACCTCCTCCTAACTGGACGAAGAGAAATTTGTAAACGTTTTCAATTGATACGAAATAATTGTTTATAAGTATACTCAGAACTGGGCAAAATGGTGGCTTATTCTTTCGTCCTGTATACTTTTGTGGTACATCAATAATAGTATCGTTTCATGGCACTTTACCTGGCCAGGGTTTTCTACCTGGGCTTTATAATCCTGTCCCAGCGGGGGGTAAACAAGTAAGTGTTCTTTCGTTCCACTTTTGTTCCATATTCTGTATTACTGTGTCGATCTGTCACATCTTTATATTTATCAATTTTAATCAAAGAACACTTACTTATAAAGCACAGGTAGAAAACCCTGGCCAGGTAAAGTGCCACGAAACGATACTATTATTGAAGTACCACAAAAGTATACAGGACGAAAGAATACGCAGCCGGACAAAATACTCCAAAAAAGTAGTTAAATATAAATACAGATACTTAAAGCAAAAATCTATTTTAAATATAAATACTAAATACTTCATTTTTTCAAAGTATTTAAAATTTCAAATACCCTAAAAAAGTATTTAAATATTTTTCAAATACTTTATCAAATACTTTTTGTAAAAGTTTTGTATATATGTATGATAAAAAAAGTTCAAAAATTATTTCAATAAACATTTTTATCTCGATTGAAACACTGGACGAGTAGTTACATAACAGGAACAGGATAATTACTAGATTTTAGGTTGCATCCATTCAAATAATTTTCCTTTATGACCAATATAAAAAATGTTTAAGTTATTAGGTTTGTAAGAATAGTTATTTTGGCTGTTCAAGCACAAGTGGCACAAAAATCGGTTTAAAAAAAAGTTATTTTGTTGAATACAAAATTTGGGGCTAACTTCATGGTATTTAAATACTGTTTTTTAGTACTTAAAATACTATGTTTAAAATACTTTTTTTTAAATATTTAAATATAGATACAAATAATGAAGAAAGTATTTTAAATAGTATTTAAATACTTAAGTATCTAAATACTGCCTAACTCTGGGTATACTTAACATTATTTGTTAAATATAATTTGGTTGTAAATGTACCTTTATGTAGTTCTTATATTTATGCTCATTGTGAATTGGGGCTTACAATAAAAAGTTAGAATTTGAACAGAAATTGAAAATAATAAAATATTACCATTCAATTTTAGTAAGCTGTAACTAGATATAGAACATTTTAAATTTATTTTATTATCAAAATTTTAATGTTTTTTCAGTTATTGTTTTCATTATATTTTTATCGCAGGATATTTTAAATTATCTGATGTTGGTATTCCGTAGCATTCTACACTTGTCAAACGTTTTATTATTAAAATATTAAAAATTAATACAAGTAAAATGGCAGTTGTTCATTGCAGATTTTTATATTGTTAAAGAGATGTGGGTGTTATTAAAACAAGTAGAACAAACATTAATTACAATATTATAAGTTGGTGATTAGTTTTGCACTAGAGATTTCTCGATAGTAATTCATTCGCTTGTCGTCAGTTTTCCACAGCTTGCGGTTATATCAAGTGATCAGCAGCTTTCAGATCACTTCCTGATGATTTATCAACTTGAAGTGCGTGAGTGCGTGTGTAAAAATGCAATGTTTGAAATGCTGTGATTGCGGTGTAGGTTAACTTAACACTTGACGTTTTATTTCTCGTGTGGGACACAAATGATAGAAATGTATCACCGAGCATGACGCAAAATCGCTACGTGAAGGCATGTAAGTATTTTTAACTTTTATTGTATTTTTACGTTTTGAAAGCTGTTTGAAAGATGAGATCGTTGGTTATTCATACAATGAATACTTGAAATACTGACCAAGGACTAAGGATACCCTGTAGTTAATATAATTATTATATAAGTAACTATAGGTATGCGTGTATGAAACTTTGTAGACAAATTATATTTTTAGGTTAATCTTTGGAGATGTTTTAATTGTAGTCGTATTCTGTTTGACTGTTTTGCAGATTATTTTATAGTAAATCCACTACATGTTTGTATATCTGAACAAGTTTAATAATAACGAGTTCGAAATCACAAAATGCAAAAAAGCTAAATAAATACCTAATACACGTGCTCCTTTAATGATATGCAAATCACCGTATACCTACTTGAAATAACAATGTATCATTATTAATTTTTTTAAATTGGAATCGTACAGTAATGCGTCATTTAATTTTTAATATTATCGATAAATTTTTCTTCTTCCTGAAAAATATATTTTTAATGTCAATGTCAGAATTATTTAATTGTCGAGATTATTATTATTAACACATTAATTATATTTTTTCGTTGATAAATGACAAAAAATTTTAATTTGGAGAAAATCTTTTATTCCATGACAGATATGTTAGGTTATTAGGTATTATTAACGTTTGATACTGCTGAGCATCAATATTAGGTACGTGAATATTATTTTGCTAGAACTGTCGAAATCATCTCGTTTAATTCTGTTTTCTACAACTAAGTGCTAGGTAATATACAGCGTATTCCATAACTTAGGACAAAAATTAAATGTTATATTCTTTACGACGTACTGATCATGAAACTAAAAGATTGTTTTTAAATTCGCAAAAAATTGCATCGTATTTCAAGCAAACATTTTTTTGTCATTCGTCGGTACTTATTTTTTTTTTCAAATCTTCTACAACGAACATAATTTTTACATAATATCGACATAATATCTAATACTAATAAATGTCAAATTACTAAAAAACCAACAAAGACAGTGATACTTGTCCTTAGTTGTGGAATACCTGTATACTATATGCGTGTGTTGAACGAATTTAAAAAAATCATTGGTTAGGTAATAAAAATCATACATTAATAGGGATCATTAATGTATGATTTTTTTTAAAGAAGGCAGTAATTGGAATTGAACGATTGGTCAATAATAGGGTAACTATCAAAGTTTAAAAAGTGCTGTCTTCTTAAAAAGAAGAAGTAGTATGCTTTTACTATGGTTCCAAGGATTCCAGTAACAAAAAAATACCAATATTGATTCGAATGGTTGAATTAAATTCCATTATAATAATATAGATAGGTACATAATTATTTCGTAAAAGAGATGTAGGACCTTATTAAATAATAATCTTCTCTGGTAATTAATTTGTGATATAATTCCGTACTATTAAAATATCAAGATTATATTCAAGCTGTGAAATTTCACGCTCTTTAGATATTGTTTTCTATTTTGGAGATTGCTAGAAAATTGCTTAAAATTACTCGATTAGTATAAAATTAGCGTAGGATCCGAGTTTACAATACGTGAAAATCACGGTCATATTTTCAGTTTAAGGTTGGAAATTACCATACAACATTTACATCATAATTAAAATGAAGTTTGTAGCTTGTATGCTAATGAGAACGGATGTAATGAAATGAAACCAAGTTAACAAATATTGTGTACATGGATTGTCCAAAAGTATTTACTTACATAATAAATTTTGAAAGAATCAAATCGATAAAAACTAAGACATAATTTATAAGCTAATATATTCGTAATTTACTTGTAATTTGTTTTATTTTCCTACTGGTCGAAGTCAGATAATAAATTCTTTGTTTTATACTTTCATTAAAAGCACTGTCCAATAAATATGATTTTATAAATATTGTTATTGGCAAAATAATGATCATGTTCCATAATAATATACGATGATCCATAGACTAAAGCTCAATAGTCGTTCAGTCGACAGTCGTTGAAGTATGCAAGTGTCGTTTTATCCCGTGAAAATTTGTCCATATGGGATTTACGTATAGTTCTCGCCAAAATATAAGGTTACGGGCGGTATCCGTAATCGCTCGGCTTACCACAAACAGCAAGGAGTTTTCTACTTCAGGGTAGGATTATTTAAAATGCTGTTTTTCTTAACATAAAGTTAAATTTTCTAAAAATGCAATTAGTATTTTAAACCAAGGGGAAAATAAAATTTATAATATGAAAAGAATTAACGGTAAATAATTGTAGTTGGCAGACACTATATAAAGAGTGCATTATTAAATTTGACATTAGATTCAATATTTTTGTGAACCTGTTAAAGCGCAAAGATTTTTGAAAATGTGGAGACCGTGGTCAGAGAAAAATTATTTTTCAGACGTCCACTACGGAAAGCCATAACAATGTTATAAACTACAATGGAAACAAACAAATAACACAAACTAACATGTTAGTCTAACGCATACTTATAACGTAACGCTTCGAGTTACACTATATGACAACAGATGGCGTTACGAGTAAAAATCAATTCAAATAAATGGAAAAAAAGTATATTAATGCAATAAATTGACATTTTGACACAGTCTGTAATATTATATAGACACAAATTTTCATTTTTCAATTTAATAATAATTATTTATTGGCTAATTGTGTATTCTTTAGTATTTTTGACATTTCAGATTATAGTTGCACAGTTGGTATCGAGGCATAACCTAACTTTTAAACGTCAGTGCTTCAACTTCAACAATTGTATATAATTTAGTTCATTGAACATTTTTTTAAATATTTTGTGGTCGTCTGAAAAATAGTGTACATAACTCGCTCAAAAGTGAGATAACAGTGCTCGTGAAATTGAACCACTCGGCGCTATGCGCCTCATTCCTCAATTTCACTCGCTTGTTATCTTACACTTTCGATGCTCGTTATGTAATATACTATAACACTATATTTTGGCGAGCACTACACTTGCACCTTGCACCAGCAATAACATTTTCTTTTAATGGTTTGCACTATTTTTTCCATAAAAATGTGCTGTTTATCAAATGAATAAATTTTTATTTTGAATTCATCTTAAAATAACAAAATTTAATCTAAGATAAAGTTAATAAAGCACACGAAAATAAATTTATAAATTATCATTTTATTGTAGGTACTATCTCCAATATTTAATTTGAATCGAGCTTAAAAATTCTAATTTAAGATTTTATTTGTAACAATTATAAATGGTATTTATTAGGGAAAATTCAAGTTTAGTGATTGATTTGGTAACATACGTGAATAGTTGCTTAGGACTAGATGACATCTCTGACCAAAACAAATATATGGTATAGATTATTTATTATTTACTGAGTGAAGATCAGTATTATTAAGCTAGGGTAGGTAATAATCTTTGCTTTACCTCCATTTTTACAATATTGCTTATCTTTTAGATAGTCTACGATGATGATTTTAAAGAGGTTGGTGACCATAATTAAAATGATGAGAAGAGACTGAAATTTATACAGTGCCTTTTTACACTATTGTGATTCTTAAAAAAAAGTTTTAAAATTTCGTCTATCCGATTTTTGAGTGAATTGAATGTTGAAATTACGCTCGTTTTACTTGTACCCTTACGGCAATTCACTAAATCTATGTTTTGCATGCTTTAAACTATTATGATGAAATGATTTAAAATTCATAGAACTTTGTATTCGCATTTCCTATAAATCTTAAAATAAGTTCGGGAAGATTTTGTGTAGGTACTTTTTCTACACCATTTGCAAGTTATTTAAAAAAATGTAAGCATGCCAAGCATTTTTTGATTAGTGAATTAGTAATTATTGTAAAAATGAGTCCGCAACCTCCTTACGCCAACGCTAATAAGAAAAACTGAAGACAATTAAGGCTAAAGTCCGTTTTCAAATATTAAGGACCTGTGTATAGATTATAGAATCCTGTCCTTAAAGAAAAGATTAAATAATTCAGTATAGTTTGTTGTTTATTTTATGGGCATCATGTTACAAAACACTGTAAATCTTTTACAGTATTTTACTGATTTTACGTAAACGTGTACAAATTTCAGTAAATTATTTTTGAACCTTTTCGAACACTATATCGCAATTTTAGCTTATGATTGTATGAATTTTATACATTAAATAAATAATGAAATCGACACTAAAAGCGCGGCTTTATTTTTATTCCCAGTCAAATTGTGATAATTAAATTATTATTTATAATTTAGAGTATGAAACTGTAATTATTCAATATCTCGTAGTACACGATTGTTCAACATTTTAATTGTTACTCACTTGTAAACGTTATTTAATCAATCCCTACATTACTTTTGAAAATGAATCTTTACAAATTACTAACTAAATGCAATTTAATTTCGATATCGTTTATTTGAGAGAGCGGTTCTTTTGACAAAGACGTAAGTAAGTAACTGATGCAATAGTCTTAATTTCGGATAGTGTACAGATTGGTACAAAACTGTTTGGGATGTATCCACATCCACCTCACCCACATTGCCTATCTCGTCTCGCCAGGAGGCGGCCAGGTCCGCCGTTTTGGCACAATGCGATCGCCTTCAATGCAAATGACTCCTTCTCTTCTTCACATCTCGTGTCTCCTGTCTTCTCTTTCACTCTGAATACCGCAGACCCACGTGCGACAAGCGCTAAACACACATAATGACCGCCAGTGGCGTAACCACAAAGGGGAGACAAATCACAGATATACATTGAATTTGAACTTTGAAGTTTACTGCATGTGAACAGAAATTTTGAGAAATCCTCTGTCATAATAAATTACTATTTTGTACTCATAACCTAGGAAATGGCATATGAAGCACGCAATTATTGACAATAGGAAATGTCAATTTCCCAGTGTAGTGAATCAGGAAAAATGCAAAGAACACTGGATTTTTGAGCATTTTACAAAAAAATCATCTTCAAAATATCAAAATTTATTTTAATAAATACTACTTCCCAGTTCCCACGATTTTCATGTATTAAAACCCACTATCGATATATACTAATTTTAAAATAAATATGTGCGACTAGCGCACCATCTGTCGATAGTAGTGAGTAGAAAAAACATCGTAACCTCAAATTTAATGATCAGGCTACAACTACAACTTGAATGTATTTAATTATAGCTTTATTCGTTACAAAAAACATTGTACAAACCTCTTGTGGGAAGACACCATCCCAGCATTCGCGTAAATGAAATCCTCATGCAGGATAAAAATCTTCCCGCATTTGGTTCGTAAATAACTATTCCCATAAAAAATCAACCCCATTCTAAACAAGACTTCAATTCAGTTAGATCCCGTCGAGGGCTTCATCTTCGCATCTTGATAGTCTTGCATCAAACTCCCTAAGAGCGTTGTGTTATCCTATAGGGAATGTTGCTCGCTAGAAAATATATTGTGGTATAGGACGCTGTAACAAGTGTGCAGGCTGCAGGAACTCTAACCGAAAAAAATTGTGGTTCGGTTTCAGTAACGGTGTTTATGGTAGGTAGTTAAATTTCGGTTTTGTTTATCGCGGTGGCGGTATTTTAAAAGTTTATATTGATTTTGGTTTCGGTAAATTATAATTAATAATTTCGGTTTCGTTACGGTTTCGGTTTTTAACGGTTACGGTTTGTAATGGTTTCGGTTCATTTTTATTTCAACATAAATGCATTTGGAATGTACAGTACCTTGTACCTCATATTACTAATATTTACATAGATCGGGTAACACTATGTTGTGAGTTAAAAAATTATATTCATGCCAGTTTTAATTATGGTTTTAAAACCGAAATAATATTGGTTCCGTTACGTTTTCGGTTTACAAATGAACTAATTTTCCGTTTTAGTTTTTGGTTTTCATATTTATAGAAAATAAATATTGGTTTCGGTTTTCGGTTACAGTTTCGTTACGGTTCAGGTCCCTGCAAGTGTGGAATGAAGAATAAAGTACATTCAACCCGAGCCGTAGGCGAGTTTCACTATTCCACGATAGTGGAATAGCCATTTCAAACGTGTTGCAGGTGTATAAAATATCGTTAGGTATCGTAATGCCCTGTTCACACATGGACACACAAGCGACACACAGGCAACAAAAGCAAAATGACGAACATGTGGAATGTTTGTGGCCTCAAATTGATTTTTTCTTTACTTACATAGAAGCCACAAAATAGCGGCGCCTCTATTACACAAGCAACACACACAGTAATTTTTACTGTTGCGTGTGTGTGTCTTCTGTGTGTCCATGTGTGAACAGGGCATTAGTCGTAAGTCTACGTTTTTTTCGAGTTCCCAGAATACTCTCTATTTTATTTTTTCTCTATTCCGCTCATTTCCCCACTACTATGGAAGCCTGAAACCATCCCGAAACTCGTACTTTGCCGCATCCCAGCTATGCAATATCATTTTGAAGTTGAAAAATACTGTAAAAGTGTTTTCGTTGCGAGTAAAATGTCAGATTATTAATGTTTTTATAAAAATTTAATAGCAAAAGAAAGGATCTACAGATGTACCCTTTTTAAAATTTTAAAAATGAATTTCTATAAATCTGTCTAAAGTTTGCATAAATTGGATTTATTTTTTGCAATTTTTATAATCAGTTACAATTTTTTAATTAAAATTTTTAAAAGGCACATCTGTAGATTCATTCTTTCTTTATTAAATCGTTATTGAAATAAAATTTTACCATTCTTGTACTGGCCACAAAACACACGCTACGTTAGCACAATTTATGCTGGATTTTAGAAGGTAGACTCGTCTCTTAAGCCTATAATTCAATATCTACATAAAAAAGTGTACTATATTGAAGCATTGATGAATACCTTTACCTTTACAATAAATAACGGTTGTTGTTTTTCGCAAATTAATAATGTGCTTCTTCTCTTCTTTTATATAAAACAGATCTTACTTTCTTTCATGAAATTCAGACTACGCCACTGAAGTCATCACTTGCACAGCACACGCGTAGCTTCTTATATATGGACATGCTAAAGCGTAAAGCCCTCTACAAACCTGATAATTACACGGTACATGTGAGCACACAAAGAAGCTGTTGCATGGAAAAATCAAGCCGCGTAGGATTGACTGACTGACAACTGATAGCTTAAATCATTGCTTGTCATACGGAGATGATGATGATAGTTGATGCTGAACTATCTAATTTATTTTTATTGCAGTTTACAGATTGTTATTAATTTCATGAAACTACAGCTTTGCTTTAGATTACTGCGAGCAATTTATATTGGAATCGTGCAAGACGATAGTGGCGCTTACGGCGGTGAAATTTCGCACTTTTCGTAGGAAATTACAAATTTCAGTACAATGTTGCACGAAAATATTTACCGTTGATGTTATTATCATTCAGTAATTCTATTCAAAATTTTAAAAACTCTGAAAATAGATGAAATTCGAATGACAGTTTCTACTATTTGTTCGTATTTTTACCACTTAAAAAGCAGCGATCGTAAATTCGGCTGATGCAAGGTCTCTTTCATCGCAAAAGACATGACATAATTTCGTTTGTCATGACGTCATGACATTACTTAAATCCATTTATCGAAATATCTAATTTAATTACCTAGTCTACTACCTAAAAATATCTCAGAAATAGCTTAATTGAAAGGAACATTCAATCATTATTATAAATTATAAAATGCTATGGTTTTACGGATTTAATCCATGATGTTGTTCATTCGAATAGAGTTTTAATTTTTTTTAATAATTTATTTTTCTCTGCTATATTTTCTAAAATGATTTTTTGTTCTATAGGATACCCGAGGATACCTTACCAATACGAATGTAATTTCAATTTACATATACATCATTACAAATAATCGTGCGAAAAAGAAATGATGAATTTTTCGTATACTACTGCAAGAAAATTTTACAGTTTAGAAACTAACAAAATAAACTCTCTGTTGCTAGTATTTATTATTATTTCTGATAAAACATGAATTCGTAGTGCATAGATTGTTTAGAAGTTAACGCTAATCAGCTAATCTAAACAAATGTAATTATACAAGTAATTTGAATTAAATATTCGAATACTTCGAAACTATGTAACTACTAGTATCAGAATCACGAATGATTTGCCAGTTACTGTACTGGTTTTACGAGTAAATTATTACTTACAAGATTTTAATAAAATAAATACCGCAATAAGCAAAAATTTTGACATTTTAAATGTCAATTCTCTATCACCATAGTTACATCATTAAACATTGTAATGTTTTTTAAAAATAATGTGCACGGAGAAATTGATTCAGGCAAAGTAATTTTCTGATTGGTGAAGAGGAGGGAATACTGATTATTATTCCCTGCGGGATTAATGGTATTATGTAGTAAACATCACACATTCAATGTTCATGTTATACATTAGTCGAAGTTAAATTAAATTTAAATGTTATGCACTCATGTAAATAATTATGTAGGTAGTTTTATATCCCAACCTAATACGCCAAAGTCTTCTAATGAAGATATGGATAAACCCAACGATGAAAATAAATAAAAAATATTGCATATAACATCAGCTCTTTGCATGAATCTGATTCTGATTGCTAAACACTTTTTAATAAAACAACAAATGTCACACTAGTTTCATTATAATTTGAACCCACTCTGCACGGCAATGAAAAATGTCACCGCGCCAGCAATTTCCATTTGCCCGACTGTCATCCCACGGGAGAGAATTTCATCGGGTTGAAATGTCACGGGACGCGTTCTTTAACTAAATCAATCAGAACGACAATGCAGAGCAGATCCATGATAAATGATCGAGAGTTTGAATGGCTCCATTATATGCTAAACGCGTGTATATAAAATAACGCGGCTTGTTACAATACCAGCGCAGATTGTACGGCGTCTGCGTTACGGTGGATTACAGAGCACTCGGATCAGAGGGTGTAGTGTGGAATAATCTCACATACAAATTGGAGCTGAATGTAAAATGAGCCATATAGTTGTTGTTCCGAGATGTAAGAGCTTTTTAGTTTAATGAAGATATAAAACGGTTATATTACTCTTGTATATTATTCAATGAGGGTTTTACTAAAGTAATTACTCACGAAAATAAAAGTTCACGAACAAAATAATTGCCATGGTATAGTAAATAGTACTTATATACAGTGGCGCAGCTATATAGTGCTTGCTTGATGGGCCCTGTAGATATCCAAAATTACAATAGGGGCCCTCTTCCCCTTACAGTTGAGGTGGCAAAAATGAAGAACTTTTTTTACCGCTTCATTTTTCATTTCATATTGTTAATTTTTTGTAACCGCTATGCTAGGATCTATTTTCTCTCAATAATGTAATATTTAATCCATTTCCATAGGAGCAGTTAATCCAAAAGTCAGATTTAAAATCTTAAATGATCTAGAAAGTCATTATATTATTTTATTCAATTTTGACGTTTTAAACTGCTACTACGAGTATTAACTCCATAGCAACAACTTTAAACACCGTTTCTTCACAAGTGAAATAAAACTTCAAAAACATTTTTAAATCAATCTGGAGACCTATTCTGTGAAGTTATCACTTATCAATTGTGATACGTTGATGACGTAAGCCGATGGTAGTTTAAATGTGATAGTTTAGTTTCTTTTGAATGGTTAGGTTTGGTTTACGCAGTAAATATTTAGTATGTTGGCAATACATTCAAAATATGAAACATTCGGCTTATTTGTTTGGCTTTTATCTGTGGGAATATAGCGTTTTCTAATTTCTTTGTTTTGATCAATTAGCCCTTTTGAAGACTATTGTTGTTAATAGTGTTTTTCTTGTTTTGTTTAGTTTTACTTATTTACTTGTTTGTTTTTTTACTTTGTTTTGTGTTAGTTTTGTTTATTTTTTTTTCTTGTTACTCTAGTAATCTGGGTTAGTATATTGTTATAATTTGTAGTTTAATTATTGTTACAAAATAATACGAAACGTTAAACTACCACCGTTGATAAGTCTCGAACACCAGCTACTGAGGTGGTGGTAACTCTTACACTTGACATGACGTCATACCGAGATTTCGTACTCAATTCTCACAGATGGCAGCACAACTATCACCAAAATACTTATCAATTCACTAGTGATAACTTCACAGAATCGGTCTCCTGATGTCATTATTTCGTCAAAAATGCATAAAAATAATGACAACTTGCAACTGACGACTACTTTTATTTATTTTATTTATGTCAAAATAAATGTTTAATTCATAATATTTGAAATAATTTCGTCAAAATTGAATAAAATATTGTATAAACCACGTGAGATACGAATGTTTATTCACTCGAAGAAATTATCCCACTTGCCCTTCCGGCTCGGGGGCTAAACTTTCTTCTCTTGAATAAACATTCATGTATCTCACTTGGTGTATAAATATCCATTATTCAATTTTGACGTTTTAAACTGCTATTATTAACTCCATAGCAACAACTTTTAAGGTAGTAAATCCATGGGTAGTGACAACCCAAAATATGACTTAAATTAATATACAGCATTTATTACAAATCGTAGAATTTGAATAAAAATTAAAATTTATAGGTAACCGTTGAAATAACGAAGATAATTGAATTTAAAATTGACACAAAAACGCGCTAAAATACATTGCGTATATGGAGGTTACCAGTAGATTTACTAAACAATTAGAAAATTTTATATCATAACAACCCAACACATATTTGGAAAACGAATATGGTATTCTTTGATATTTGAGGTATTAATTAGAAAAATAAAAAATAATAATAATAATAATGGTTGAGAAATCGCAAGCAAAAGGTTCCAGTCTCAAGAAAAATTATGTTTTTGACGTACTACTACTGCATTTCAGTGTAAACTTAAATTTCAATTATATTTTTTATTTAATTGGATACCTATGATTTGTAATTTACATCCAAATCTACGATTTTTAATGATTTATTTCTGATTATTTGACTACTTCGGCCTCACCTCACACCGAAATCACGCACGCTTATGACCGACGGATTTTCTACCTTGATTCGTCAAAAATGCATAGAAACAATGACAACTTGTCATAAATGACTACTTTGGTTAGTTTTTTTTTGTTATACAAAATAAATTTATATTCATATATTAGAAATAATTTCGTCAAAATTGAATCAAATTTTTGGGTGCCGTGTCAACAGCAGAATATTCAAATTCCGAATCATGTTACAGCCTAATATTCATTTTCAGAATATTCAAATTCCGAATTTTTATGGTTTGCATAGAATTATTCAAATTCCGAAATATGTCACAGCCGAATCATCATTTTCAGAATATTCATAATCCGAAAATTTTAGGTCTGACCAAAATTATTAAAATTCCAAAATATGTTACAGCCGAATATTCATTTTCAGAATATTCAAATTCCGAAATATTAAAATTCCGAAACATACTGCAGCCGAATATTAATTTTCAGAATATTCATATTCCGAAAGTTTTAGCTTTGCACGGAATTATTCAAATTCCGAAACATGTTGAAACCGAATATTCGTTTTCAGAATGTACATATTCCGAAAGTTTTAGGTTTGTAAAAATTTATTCAAATGCCGAATTACGTTTCAGCCGAATATTCAATTTCCAAAAATGTATAAATTTTTTTGTATCTTTTTCTAATTTTAATAAAATCTTATATCAACGTTTTATTGTCTTTTAATCTAAATATCATTTAAATCCTGATTTAATCAGGAAAATTATTTTTCAAATAATTATGTCATTTATATGGTAGAACAAGTGACGTGGGAGCTCCTAACTTAATGAAACCTTTAAAATTATGAATTAAAATAATACTGAAATAATTATTTTGATTTATTTTATAACAAAATAAAACTGTCATTTTAACAAATGGCATTCTAACGACGAAATGCAAAACTAATTTCAAACTGCCAGCAAGCGATAAATTGAATATTCGGCATTTGAATAAATTTTTACAAACCTAAAACTTTCGGAATATGTACATTCTGAAAATGAATATTCGGTTTCAACATGTTTCGGAATTTGAATAATTCCGTGCAAACCTAAAACTTTCGGAATATCAATATTCTGATAAATAATATTCGGTTGCAGTATGTTTCGGATTTTAATATTTCGGAATTTGAATATTCTGTAAATGAATATTCCGCTGTAACATGTTTCGGAATTTCAATAATTCTGGTCAGACCAAAATTTTTCGGTTTATGAATATTCTGAAAATGAATATTCTGCTTTAACATGTTTCGGAATTTGAATAATTCTGTGCAAACCTAAAACTTTCGGAATATGAATATTCTGAAAATGAATATTCGGCTGTAACATGATTCGGATTATGAATATTCTGCTGTTGAAAGCATTCCCAAATTTTTTATTGATTTTGGCTGGTGGGGTCTCCTTATCTTGGGAGCCCTGTGTCATTAATACTGCGGATATAGCTGTTCCTACTTATACCGGATGTCTGTTTGAAATCTGTTATATAGTGGGCTAATTATCGATAATATTTTTAGAAATGTCACGAATTATATCCCAACGTATATTTTCTAAAAATTGGGATTAACACGATTTAGGAAGAGAATACAATGAATAGATATCATTATAAAATTTAACAATTACTTATATTATATGAATACAGAATTAAAATTTTGAATATAAATTGTACAGTTTTGAAAGATATTGACTCATTTGAGCGATTTCCCCATCGTTTTGAACTCATATTTGTGATAGTCAAAAATAAAGTTTGTTTATTTTAATGATTTTTGCATTGTTACGAAACTTGCTATTGAATACACAAAATCCCACCGCGGAAATAAATGCATAAATAAATGTTCATAAATAAATATCAGTACAGATATTTTGAACGTTGTGTTTGGCTGATTGTTCAAAGAATTGTAGTACCTACCTATTCTCAAGAAACTTTTTAGTAGAAACTTTCCTCGTGTGAACAGGGGTCCTATTCTATTTCACTTATCAACGTTGATAAGTTGGGTTGTCTTGATAACCCCCCACTATGTGTGACGTAGTAGCCAAGCGACTGTCGCTACGACTTATCAACCCTCGCTACGGTAGACTTGCGCGTTGCGTTGATTTTTGTTCGTTAGGAGGTTAAAATATTTATTTTATAAATATAAAATACCAATAAATTATAGGTTCATTATATGTATTTAATATTTTTGATTAGTTTATTAAATAATTCAACTTACAAATTTTAGAAATAAGAAATTGACATTTTTCTTGAAAAAATAATTTACTTTGAAATTCAAAAAAATGGTTTATTTTAAAACAAATAATACGTTTATGATAAGTGATAGGTAAAATGGTGGTTTAGCAGTTTTTCTTGTCAAATTTCACAGTAAATGTAAAATCTCTATCAGTAGTTATCAACTGGAGGCCAAATATCCCTAACCCTTAATGAGTCACGAAGTTATCAACTGAACTTCGCTAGCGACTGTCGCTATGAATTAGAATAGGTACCCAGGGCATTATATTTGGTAGGTATCTTATCATATCTTACATGTGCATTAATTCGTTCCGGATTTTTTTATGTATTAACGTAGAACGTGATTTTTGGTTAAAATTATGTGCACTTACAACTATCAGAAGTGGACGTGGATTTTTTCAATTTCAGAATATTTCATATATCAGAAATAAACAAAATTAGGTACCATATGGCTGATAAGAAGTATATCGCCACTCGTTTATTAAATATTTACATGAAATAAAAAAATAACATCGTACTTCCTGGTACTAAAAGAAAAAGAACGTGCCACGGTGTCACGGACATTAAATGTTACATCATTGTGATTCCAGCTTTCCATATATGCGTTCCAGGAAAAAATTCAATGTTTTCCTACTAACTTTGGTTTCTACGAATTTACCAAAATTCAGCCAAGATTTTCTCATATGTTAGTAATCTCATATTTTATTTATGTTGGCATGCGATCATGTGAATAATGACCAGTTATGTCATTGTTGGTTAAAGGTCTTCTTTCCATGCTCAACAAAAAAATTTCGTGTATGGATGTGTTGAAGTTTCAGTTTTATATAATTACATTCTGGGGCAAAATAATATGTTACAAATGTTACATGTTTCATGTTTCCTTTATAAATTTGTGTTTCAGTGGTTAGCTCAGCGGTAGAGGGTCTGCCTAGCATGCTAGCGGTCCCCAGTTCGATTCCCAGCGCAACCGACAATAATACTACTGGGTCCGAGTGGTTGGATTCCACTATAATAACATCTACCATTCTGTAATTGGGAGTTAATCCTGTAGAATGGTTACCAGCAAAAAATAAAAAATAAAATAAAATAAAAAATATATAAATGTGGCGAATAGCTGACTGCATAACGTGACCAATAGACTCATCAACCATAATCAAATTATTGCAATTTCGTATTAAAATAGAAGAAATACAAAATTATTATTATTATTACTAGTAAAAGAAAAATTGTTAAAAATTTATTTAGTTCGGAGATATTAGGTTTATAAAATTCATGGTCATCTAGCTTTAAAATGAAGCTTCTCATTGGCTAAACATTATTATTCTGCTGTCCGACATCAATCAGGAAGGCAACATAATGATACAAATTTATTTAAAACTGTCAGTTTTGTAGGTTTAGTTATTTTTTCGTATGTAAATACTATAATATACTACTATAATATAGGTACTTACAAATAGTCATTTAATGAAAATTTATTAAAAACTTGCAGAACAAAGTTACAAATTTATGGTTTTAGTCCAACAACACAATGAAAATGTTTGACTTCGTAGGTTTTAAAATTAATTTTTATTTACATGTTGAAGATACATATTGAATATCTATAAGTTTTAATGTATATTTACACTTTTAACAAATATAAAAAGAAAGAAATACAATACACATCAAAATAAACTGATTTAGTGCCACTGCTTAATACAGATGGCAATTAACTTTAAACTTTAAAAAATCATATCTGCTTTAATAATGAGAATTTTAAAACTGGATTTTCAGTGATTGGTATATTATAATGTTATGAAGTTTCATAAAAAAAAATAAAAGAGGACAGATAGAGCAGATCTGAATGTTTGTATATTTTATTGCTGAAATGCCAATAGTTTGTACGTGAAAAAAGGTAAATATGAGAGAAATGCACTGCCTACGAGTGCTTTGGTTGCGGGAAAGATTGTAGGATCTTAAAAAAATGACGACTGGAGTAAATGCATAATCTGTGGTCGCTGGTTGCATGAAGGTTGTACTACGCGCGAACATTGGTGCAAAATGTGTGGAAGACACAGTACGAAGAGAAAATCAGGTTAACATGTGTACTCTTTCTGACTTTTTTCAAATGGTCCATCCGTCGATCCGTCCATCTCACCTACTACTAAGAGGAGAGATGAGTCAATTTTGTTGTTTATAAAATTATTATATTTATTTATACAATATATTTTATGTTTAGTTTTTCGTATACTCCAATGTAGTGTAATACAATATTTTATATAAATTGAATCTTGACTGTTGAAATTTTGATGTTGGGAGGTCGAATAACGGGTACACCAGTCGCAATTGTTGTAATTTTGTTATTTATTCATACGTTTCGGCTACTTATTTAGCCTTCATCAGGACAAATTAATTTTACAAAATGCAATGCTCGTCGCTCATTTTCGTATTTAAGTTACTACATAAAGTTATTTAATTTATTTAATAGTAGTTGAGTTTTTAAATACATTTTTTGTGGAGAACAACTAATAGCTAAAACGAACTAGTATTTTACTTTTCTTCAAAATACGATTAATTATTTATTATTATTTAATTCTTCCAAAAGAATTCTCCAACCACGAAAACCCTAATCCTCTCTAATTGGTAGACTGTCAAGAAATAAATAAATAATTAATAGTTTTATGTTTATAAATGCCTTGAAAAAGCTTCTGTTTACAAAAAATAAAAATAAAAATTTATTTGCATTATTTATATTGAGATATAAGACGAAGATTGAATAAAAGTTCTAAAAATATGCGAAAATACTAGTTCGTTTTTGCTATTAGTTGTTCTCCACAAATATATTTAAAAATTAAAATATAATTATAATAACGTAGCCGTAGCATCCGACTACATCAAGTATTTGTGTGCGATTAGAGTTGTACGAACTAGCACGGACTTGGTAACCCCCCGTTGCGACGGATTAAGAGATCTACAGGTAAAAGGGTTCGAGCGTACGAATTAGCACTATTAAGGGTATCGTCTCCACGTAGCTCAACACCGCGTTTGTCCTATGTTAATGCATAGAAACGCGCGCTAAAAATACGGAAAAGCAGTCTAGCAATTTCTACAATGCCCACGAAGTTTTATAGATAAAGCTAAATTTCATAAATTTATTTACAGACGAAGAATGCAACTAGGATTATGCCGAGTTACATTTTCTAATAAATCTCTTAATAATAAGAAAAAGCATGTAAAAAATTGCTTAAAACACACTTTTTCATTAATTTTTTATATGGATTTCAAAGATTTTTTCAGAATTCTAACTGGGCATAATCCTAGATTAATTCTTTCACAAAACTCTAGTACCTTTTTTTCCTTCAAATTTTTAATATGCAATGAGTAAAGTAGAAACTCCTACACCTCTAAACACGCAATATTTTGTTACGGAGACGAGACCCTTAAGTTAGGTGTACGAATCCACACTGTACAAAACAACACGTAGTCTCATCTCTCCTCGACTTACAGCTATACCAATACTTACCATTATATTATTCTTTGTCTAAAAGATAGGTAATTATTGTTACAATGTAACATTATATAAATATTATTAAATAAATACATGTGGCATTTAAGAAATTTTATAATAACTTTTTTACATATTTTTGTGCAAGTTATCATGAATTTATAGGACAGATGTGAAATTGAGCCACGTGGAAGCGCCACTCTTAAACGTCTTAACTTTTCTTAAAGCTCAGTAAATGAGATGCTAAATAATTTCTGCATTCGCTGTTTGCAGACGTGAATTTATTACCAGCTCGTATCTCACAAAAGGGCTTACCACACGTACGTAACGTCATTATGTCACGTGTCACGTCAGATTACACCAGCACTGGAATTGAGCACTACGCACTACTGTGAACATTGTGGACGTAGTGGGCTGCGGAACAAATAGAGACGTAGCGTGTTTATCTCAGACATGAGTAGCCCATTAGGTGTGCATAATTACACTAATCGCATGTAGATCACAGCGTGGCTTTCTCCAATCAACATTTGCATTTAGTACGGAAGAAGGTGTAAGCTCAGTCACTTGTTGCGAGGGATTGTAACTAGGCTGAGGAGTTTTAGGCTTTTGCCTATTTTTTGTAATATAGAACAAAATTGATAACACATATTTTTGTTTCTATCGTTTATATTTACTTTACTAAATTTAATTTTGCTATAATATATCCTATTTTGTAAAATTTCACAAATTTTGCCATTTTTATATAATTATTTTTAGCCCAATTGGCAGATTATAAAAGTTTTCAGTTGTCGTAGTGTAGTGTGTAAATATTTTGAACTGGCTTTTTTATACTTCTTTTTATTAAAATGCCAAATAATCAATTATTCATCATCAAATTAATAGATAAATGGAAAAATGCAAATTTTTCAGTTGTAATATCCCAAGTGCTTGGATTAAACCCGAAAATTATTTCAAGGGCATGTCAGTAGTATATTGTACAACAAGAGTGGATGTGATGCCTATATTGCACGAGAACGAGTTTGCAGTCACGACCCCATAAGGAGAGTGTCTGCAAACGTTCGCGGCAATCTACTCGGGTAGTACAGCCTGTATTTTTTCTGCGATCAAACAACGAAATATAGTTTTTGCAATAAAATGCACTCAATATGATGCCAGAAATGATTTAAAAGTAGGGTTACATCAATTATTTTTTGACATTTGAATAATTGTTGCCAACGTAAAAACTCTAAATTTTATTTGATCCCTTTGCAATAAAATCATGCTTTTAAACATAATTAATTATTAAATAACAGATGATTTAATGTTTCTAATAATTATTTGTCATAATAAAAACATAATTTGCACACCTTAATAATTTTTTTGACGTATTTGACTTGATTTTCATATTCACACCTGGTATGGATATGACATCCCTATCCACACATGATAGTATGAAGATATGTTGCCAATATCCAGTAGGGAGTAGAAAATTTTATTTTACGGACTATATCCCTCATCTATATTTATTATTTGCAGTAACCATGACAATATCGATTATACAAACCTTTGTATTCTCGCTGACGTCACTTAAGTAACAAAATTTGTCAATATTTCGGTTTATAAATAAAATACCATTTCAGAGTATAGTCCAGCCGTATATACCACTCGACAATAGAAAATTCTCGAAATTCGACGTATTGCCAGATGAAAACACCATTCGACATTCTGTCTCGTGATGTTCGCAGGTAATACGTCACATATAATCGAGAATTTTCTATAGTCTAGTGATATAATATATGATTATATTATTGAAAGATGACAAAGGCTCTAGATGAATAATATACTTTTATATTTAGTTATACAACAAGAAGAGTGTGACTAGAATTCATTCAGTAAGTTAGCCATTCAGGAAGAATCGCCTTTATGAATAAAGCGATACTTAAACCGTCCACATAAAATATAAAATAAAGCGAAACTAAGTATAGGTTGACATGAGAGTTTAAATAAATCATGTTCATTAATTGGTGTGATAATAAAACTGTCTACAAACGCCTTAGGAAGATTAGTCACGATCGTTAATTCCTAATACCTCTAACCACAACCACATCTGTAATCATACGCTGTTTAATTCTAAACTACCTTCATAGGAGAGTAGATGGTAAATAGGAATGTATAATGAATACATTCATTTAACCTTTTATGATTTTAATTCGATTTGCACGAATTTTACTTCATTTTGAATTGAGTTATACCTCACCTACCCATAATAATTAGCTGTTGTAACTGAATACTGCAATATCTTTATTTTATGCTTCATCAAACTTTGTTTCTATGTTTTGGAGGTCAAACTACTTAGCAATTATAAATCCGGGCAAGTATTTTGTAAAATATTAGGTCTTTGCTACTAAAAAGGTATTTAATGTATTAAAATAATTGTATTGAACAAATTATTATTGATTCTGTGGTTCTTGACAACTCAAATTCGAAGCCAATAGATACAAATTTCGATTCTACTCTTGTATTCCACCAAAAAATCCCTTCCTAGTGTACTTTTCACTAACAAATAGCTAATAATCGCATAAAAATATAAATATAATATTGTGCAGGTATATGAATATTCTTAACTCACAATATGTGAAGCTGCTACTCTGCCACTGCACCCATTTTGGGTAAAAGGCGGAATAGTTAATGTACCTATGCATTATGGTTTTCAAATTTACCGAGTTTTTATTTACCGATAATTCGGCAAAGAAAATAATAAATAAAACATGCTTATTGACAAAAAATTTTCACGATTCCTTTTGTACGAAAGGGAAAATAGTTAGGCAGTTAGTTAGTTCAACTACAGGAAAGAGCTTTTTTCCCCATTCGATCTCAAAATTTGAGGCATTCGAGTGACGAGTGAGAGTGGAAAATGAGCTTCTTTTCGTTTTTCACGATGTTAAAACATTGTTAATGTAATAGAAACACAGAAATAGAACTTAACTGTCATCTGTCAAAATGACTTTTAGAAACAAAGAAATGTTTTACTGCAGCCAATATACCAAATAAAATTTAAGTTAAATATTGTTCAAAAATAGTATAAGACATAATAATTGTAAAATAATCATTTACAGTAGGTACCTATATTACTTATTAAATCAGACTTTTCAATAAAATAATAATAGTTTTTAAAGTAGGTACACTGGTGGTAACACTGCTTACTTTCCTCTTTAGAGAGGGAAAAATTATATTTTCGCGGCATTTCATAAAAATATAAATAAAATTTATTGCTAACATAATCAATATTAAAATTATATATAACCAATAACCTCATAAAATACATATAATCAAATTTTGTGTCGGTTCATGAAAACATTATTTTATCGAGGATGAAATCCCCTAATTGCCAGCCGCGTAACTTTAAGTATTGTTTATATATTAGGTACCTAATATTGAGATATTAATATTATAATACTGTTATTAATAGTATCGAAAAACTACAGCCGCTATACTGCTTTAAAAATGTCGAATTTCCGGTATTTTTTCGAAGAAATTTTACGGTAATTACCGGTATATAATACCTAGTATGCATGTACTCGGCATGTACAGTGGGAGACATTAGTGTTTTCAACTACAAATACGATTTCTGCTCTAAAAATCGACGCACGTAGCTACAAAGAAGCAAAAACTTCATGTTATTTGGATAAATAATATAATTGTATAATACGTCATTTGGGAAAATTTTAATCTTATTTTAGAGCAGAAATCGTATTTGTATTTGGAAAGTATTCTGAAAACTAATGTCTGCTATATACTAAAAAATATTATTGAATTTATTTGCTTTTAACTAGTATAAAATGTTTCGTATTGACCATAAAGCATAATGTATTAATTTAGCTAATTATTAAAATAATATTTGATAGTATTTCTCTATTTCTATAATGCTAATCAGAAGGAAAAGTACTAGTGAAGAAAATTTATAAATAGCTGAGATAAATATAAAGATGAAACAATACAATTATGTCAATTTGTATTAGATTTAAATAGCAACCTGGGACGTTTGATTCATTAAATATTTTCAGTCGGCGTATTGATTGGAAGACAAGGTCAGAGTGACGTACACCAGACACCTAAAAGTTCACATTGAAATAGATCGGAACTCTTATTCTACATACTGCGGAATTTGATGAAATGCAGAACATTTAAAACTTTGTTTTTTTTAATCATATTGTTATTTTATGAATTAAAATCTGACTGTGTTTTTAATTATTATGTCAAATAGACAATAAAAGAAAACCTGACCGTTTGCTAGTTGCTACAGAGCACAGACTCTACAAATTTAAAAGGCCCATCCTTCATTTGGTGGACCTATAATCTGGCCAACGTATTCACGCATTACAATAGGGTCGTTTAGCA
The DNA here is from genome assembly GCA_947534325.1 of Agonum fuliginosum. Classification (NCBI taxonomy): domain Eukaryota; kingdom Metazoa; phylum Arthropoda; class Insecta; order Coleoptera; family Carabidae; genus Agonum; species Agonum fuliginosum. The sequence continues at coordinate 8,499,564 of OX384029.1, read as the reverse complement.
TATTTTTAAAATAAATCAGCTACAGAAAAAATATTAACTATCATATAAAATTTATTGTTTCATTTTATAAAATATTGGCAGAATCAATATATTTAAATTAGGTACAGGTACTTCACAATGATGAAAATTTTGCTAACATTTTAATAATTTTTTGTTTCTGCGCATATCTGATATGATAAATGTTAACTTTTTCAATCTATTAAGATAACTTAACTCTTCTGAGATCGAATGGTATAGATTCCAATTCCACTATTCTGTATTTAATAATTATTGGGGATGTATTTTGTTGTATAATAATAAAAAAATCTGACGTGGACACCACATGACTTCCTTGTACGCCTTGTGTGTTCATACTTTTCTTAATAACTAAAATGTAGAATAATATAAAAAATTCTTTTAACATATTATACTAGTATACTCACAAATATATTTTAGTCATTTTATTTAAACTGCAGAAGAAGATATAAAGCATATTTTACTATTGTCACTGTCATGTCATAATCATTTAAATTTTACGTAGTAACAAATGTTAATCGATCATGGACTACAAGATAAAGAAATATGTAACGTGTTCATAAACCTAAAAAGTTAGTGTACGCCACTGGTAGACGCGCAACAATGGAAGGGCGGGGTGTGTCTCGTGTACGCGCGGGAGTGTGTGGTGTGACAGCGAGCGGTAGAGGCAGTATCGTGTGAGAGCTGCTAGTGCGTGTTACTCAGTTGATATTTAGAAGAAGTGTTTGGTTAATTTACGTGTAGTTTATTGTATTAATGATTTGTTGTTGTATGTACTTTAATATATTCATATTGCAAGTTAACTTTGTGTTCTTCATTTCGTTCGCACGCTACATTGGTGACAGCGGTGGTTTTATTCTTTTGTGTAACGAGATTGTGTTATATACGTGAATAATGTCTGACATTCAGTGCCCGCGGTTTAAATCTGGTGATTTTGGGGAGTGGTTGGAGAATTTTGAAGCATTTGCCCAGCTCAAAGCCTGGGATGAGGCCCGTAAACTTGTTGTGCTGCCTTTATTTTTAGACGGTTCATCAAAACAAGCTTTTCAAAGTTTGTTGGTTGCACAGCGTGCATCTTGGGCGCAGACATGTGAAGCGCTTAAAAATATATTTCAACAAGAAGACGATAATGCAGAAAATCTTTTTCGAGCACGACGGCAGGAGTCGGGTGAAACAATTGCGTCATTCGCCGCGGGTCTACGCGCGCTTGGAAATCGGGCATACGCAGATCATAATGATGCGACCCGCGAAAAATTGTTACTCGGACAATTTTTAATCGGTCTTGATAGACAAGTAGCTGAGGAAACTGCACGGAAAAATCCGGATACACTGACAGCAGCTGTGACAGCTGCACAAACCGCTTTACGTGTAAAAAAGGCGATTGATGACATTCGTCAGAATACAGGTGGAGCTGATGTTTCGCGATCATCCGCGCCAACTACGGATGGACAAGTTACTATGGTTAGTGATTCGGTTCAACGAAATATTGACGAACTTAAAAATCGTGTGGAAGAATTGACAAATATTGTGCATAAACTTGTAGTGAACGATGGACATAATTATGAGGATAATTCGGGACACAATAGACATCGTGATCGAGTACGTTTTCGATCTCCAGAGTACTCGTCAACACGTTCACCGACCCGTTCGTCGATGCGTCTGCCACAGCGTGCACCTAACCGTGATTCAATGCGCGAGGCATCCCCTGCACGCATGCAGCCTGCAGCTTCATATGTGGAACAGCATGACAACCGCAGCCAAGGTAGAGGTTTTCGAGATACAGCAAGGCGGTGTTACACGTGCGGAAGGATTGGACACTTGAGTAGAGACTGTACCAATAGGTTCTCGCGACCTCCGCGTTTTAACGAAGATCGTCCGGGAAACTAAAACAAGTGTCAAATCGCCCTGTGTTGACACCTGTCTCTACAACGGGGCAGTTTATTGAAGATGAGAAAGTGGTTAAAGTGCGCGGAACAGTAAACGATTATTCAGTGACAATCTTAGTGGACACGGGTGCGTCGCGATGTTTCATACGCAAAGACTTGTGGGACAGAGTCGGGAATGGGCGAATACGGCCCTGTAGTGCTAAAATTATACAAGCCAATACGGAACCGTTGGCAGTAATAGGACTTGGAAATGTGGTAGTAAAAATACAAGACTTTGTAGCGCATACAGAAGTTACAGTGTGTGAGAACTTATCGGAACCTTTTGTAATTGGTTGTAATTTTATAAGAAAACATAAGTGTGTCGTAGATCTTCCTAGAAACTGTATAGTTATAAATGGACAGTGTATTGACGAGTGCCCCGTATTGCCAGCGGTAGCAAGTTTATGTGAAACTGTGGTTATTCCAGGTCGCGCGGAACTTGTTTGTCAAATAAAAGTGTCAGGTGAAGCATACAATGTACCGAGACTTATCGAACCGTCATCTAAGTGTATGGACAAAAGTGGATGTATGATAGGTCGGTCTATCATTCAAGGAACAGACGGCGCAATATTACTGTGTAATCTTAGTGTAGATCCTGTGACAATTAGAAAAGACACTAGAGTGGGTACGGTGCTCTCGTGTACAGTGATAAATGACCAATTAGAATCTGATAGTAATCTATCTGTAAATTTATTTGACTGGAGTGAAGCTGCTAATAATCTTAATAAACATGAATTGGAACTTGCAAAACATTGTGTTGGACAGTATGTGAATGTTGTGTCTAAACATAAAATGGACAGAGGGCGGACCAGCGTATTGAAACACGAAATAAACACCGGTACTGCTCAACCTATTCGGCAGCCGCCGCGCCGGTTGCCATTTGCTCATCGTGAAGAAGCCCAACAAGAAATACAAAATATGTTGCAGTCTGGCGTAATCAGCCCCTCGCAATCACCATGGTGTTCCCCCATTGTTCTAGTTAAGAAAAAAGACGGATCTTTGAGATTCTGCATCGATTTCAGAAAGTTAAATGAAGTAACAATCAAAGACAGTTACCCTCTGCCGCGAATCGATGCAGTTTTAGATTCATTATCAGGGTCTACACTTTTTACGGCCTTGGATCTCCAAACAGGATACTGGCAGTGCGAGGTTGCTGCCGAAGATCGCCAGAAGACTGCATTCTCTATTGGCACAGGTCTGTACCAATTTAATGTTCTACCGTTTGGGGTTTGCAACGGTCCTGCCACTTTCCAACGTATGATGGATGTTGTGTTGGAAGGACTGAATTGGGAGTCCGCGTTGGTATATTTGGATGACGTTATTATTTTCGGAAAAAATTTTGAGGAACATTTGGCCAGATTATCCGCCGTTTTTGACAGATTGCAAACGGCTGGTTTAAAAGTTAATCCCAAAAAATGTCGCCTGTTTCACCAGAAAGTTGAATTTTTGGGACACATTGTTAGCCGTGATGGCATTGCTACTGATCCCAGTAAAGTACGAGCCGTGTCCGAATGGCCTACTCCGAGGAATATAACTGAATTACGATCATTTCTCGGCCTAGCTTCATACTACCGTCGGTTTATTAAGTCTTTTGCGAGTATCGCGAGCCCACTTCATAAACTTTCAAACAAGGGAGAGCGGTATTGTTGGACAGAAGAATGTGATACGGCATTCCGACAACTCAAAATGTGTTTAACGAGTGCACCAATTTTAGCGTATCCTCGCCAGGATAAGCAATTTATAATCGATGTGGACGCTAGCGGAACCGGCATCGGTGGCGTACTGAGTCAGTACCAAAATGGAGAGGAACGGGTAATAGCTTATTTTAGTCGCACACTTACCAAACCCGAACGACGATATTGTGCTACTCGGCGTGAATTGCTTGCTCTTATTGAAGTCTGCCGTCACTTTAAGGGCTACCTGATTGGCGTTCCCTTCACAGCGCGGACGGATCATAATTGTCTGCGGTGGCTCCGTAACTTCCGAGAACCAGAAGGCCAGGTCGCTCGATGGCTGGAGACATTGTCCGAATATGATTTACAAGTTATACACCGGCCAGGAAAGAAGCATAGTAATGCGGATGGGTTGTCACGACGACCATGTTCACAATGCGGGTACGAAGATAAATCCTCAGAAACTAAAATTTGTGTTTTAAACAATGAACAAAGTGTAAGTGCGGATATAGACATGAAACAAATCGAAATCGCTCAACTAGATGACGAGTGTTGTGGGTCAATAATTAGACTAATTCGGGGACAGTTAAACAATACGTCAAATTTTTCAACCGGGGCGCGCAGGTTGTGGAATTTAAAACCTGAACTTGTTGAAGACATTCTGTGTGTGCCAAATAATAATAGTGAGACGTCTAAATTTCGAGTTGTAGTCCCAGAACGATGCATAAATGAAATAGTTCGTGCATATCACGGTAACGCGGCCGCGGGAGCACATCTAGGAGTGAACAGGACTGTCAGTAAGTTGCGTCAACGATTCTTCTGGCTAAATATGCAAGAAGATGTGGCACAGTGGTGCCAAAAGTGCGAAGATTGCAATCGCCGTAAATCACCTGCACCTACCGCCAAAGCACCATTGCAATCATTTATAGCAACCCGGCCGTTAGAACGTGTTGCCATTGATATACTATCCATAGCCCCACCTTCGCTTCAAGGAAATAAATATATAATGGTAGTGGGTGACTACTTCACGAAATGGGTCGAAGCGTTTGCACTTCCAGACCAAACCGCGGAGACTGTAGCACGTGTGTTAGTAAACGAATTCATTTGTCGGTATGGAGCACCTGAAATTGTGCACACTGATCAGGGGCGACAATTTGAGTCCCAGTTATTCAAAGAGATGTGTGTTTTATTAAACATTGAAAAAACTCGAACGTCGCCATTTCACCCCCAGTCCGATGGTATGATTGAGCGTTTTAATCGGACGTTGCTTAACATGCTAAGTCACTGGGCTGGCGAGCACCAGAAGACGTGGGATGTTAATCTGGCACAGGTTATGATGGCCTACAGGAGCAGCAAACACGAAAGCACAAAATACACGCCTTTCACATTAATGTTCGGACGTGAAATTCGATTGCCGTTAGACGCACAATACGGTGTACCACCTGATAATTCATGTGAATCTGAACAAAAGTATGTTCAAAAATTGCGTGTTTCACTTGATCATGCCCACGAAATGACACGCCAACATTTACAAGTTGCCCATAAACGTCAAAAAGAATATTATGATCGTAATACTCGGATGCCATCGTATAATATTGGAGATATTGTCTGGCTGCACCAAGTGACGCCCAAAATAGGAGAGAGCACCAAACTCCATCGTCCTTGGACCGGTCCCTATAAAGTAGTAAAGAATATGGGACTCAACACGCTACGTATTCAACATTGTGCGTTAAAACATAAACGGTTAGTAGTTCATATTGACCGGTTGAAACCCTGTGCAGAAATACCACCTCCAGAACAAGCACAGCGCGAGGAACGCGCTAATAGAAAACCCGGGCGACCACGTAGAAACGACGGGACGGAGGAGCAACCATGGCAGTCAGGATTTTATTTAGAAGAGGTGACGGAAGATCTGTTCAAAGCGCCCCCTGATTATGCTTTGGCGCATTGTGTAGCAGAGGATCTCTACATGGGCTGTGGAATCGCTGTGCAATTCCGCAAACGATTTAAAGGAATAGAAAAATTACGCCGACAAAACATTGGAACTGGAGGTGTGGCATTTTTGCGAGCCCATGATCGAGATATATTTTATCTAGTAACTAAAAAACGGAGTAAACACAAGCCAACTTATTCTACGTTAGCCAGTAGCCTGCGAGCTATGCGACGTGAGGCTGAGCGTCGAGGGATTAATAAAATAGCTATGCCACTCATAGCATGTGGGTTAGACGGACTGGATCCGGCACATGTCAGAATGATAATCCGTGATGTGTTTAAGACCACAAGCATTTGTATTCGTATTTATAGATTACCGCTGCGTTTTAATCGCGGCCGACCTCCTAGTAGCCAAGCACCACAAACGGATGTTTCGAACATTCCCGACGCGTCACCCTCTGCTGGTCTGTATTCCAGTCCACCCCAGGAACCTGCAGGTGACTCGACAGAAGAGTGGAGTGAAGAAGACGACATTCCGCTAGCGGAACTACGAACACGTGAGATAGAAAGAAGAAACACTGAGAGGAACGAAGCAGCTGAATTTTGGGCCGAAGAGGACAACATTCCTCTAGCTAGACTACGAGATATGACACAGGAATCGCAGTGGCTACCGGAAGATGACGTTCCTTTGGCTCAGTTGGCAGCTGAGACGAGACGAGAGGTTCGACCTAGAGTTCGCTTCCTGGAGGAAGCTTTTGAAGAGGAGGGAGTAGTGTAACGTGTTCATAAACCTAAAAAGTTAGTGTACGCCACTGGTAGACGCGCAACAATGGAAGGGCGGGGTGTGTCTCGTGTACGCGCGGGAGTGTGTGGTGTGACAGCGAGCGGTAGAGGCAGTATCGTGTGAGAGCTGCTAGTGCGTGTTACTCAGTTGATATTTAGAAGAAGTGTTTGGTTAATTTACGTGTAGTTTATTGTATTAATGATTTGTTGTTGTATGTACTTTAATATATTCATATTGCAAGTTAACTTTGTGTTCTTCATTTCGTTCGCACGCTACAAATACTAAATAAAAAATATATACTTTAATTATTCCTAAATGATACCAGATACAAAAATATTTATAAAATACCGATTTTAGGTAATAATCACATAATCTTTCATTTAAAATAAAAAAATTTGTGTTAAATTAAATATTTATCGAAATATTTTTAAAAAGTACTACTTCCGGTTTATAGATTGAAACCAAAAATAGGAGGTGCACAACTAGATGCTGTAACAGTCCTAAATACAAAATTTCAACTTTCTACGTCTAACCGTATTTGAGTTATGCGACACACATACGTCCGTCCGTCCGAACGTACGTACGTACGTACAGACGTCACGTCGAAACTAGTCATAATGGATTCAGAAAAGGTCAAAACGGATATTTCCGTCAAAATCTGAGAACCGAAATTTTTCGCGATTACAATACTTCCTTACTTCGTACAAGGAAGTAAAAATCCTGCTGTTCTGTTTCCAAAGTCCCGGTCGGAGTCGGTAAATAAAGTTTCAAAATAAATTATTGTCCGTGTTTTGCTACTGAACGACGACTGTCATGTTTCCAAAAACCGCAACAAAATGCGTCCTTTTTTCCGAATTTCTCGGTAAAAAATACTCTATCGAAAACTGTGACCAGGGACGGCGCCAGCCCAACATATTTGGGTGGGTCAAACCCGGACCAATAGTTTTTCAGGTGGACCCGTATGAAATAATAAATTGTGTTAATTAATATTAATTTATTATAATAAACCTACGAACAAAAAATTACGTAAGAAGAATTCTTATTTAAATCAAGAACATTTTTTAAAAACTTATCAACATAATACGGCATAGATACTGCAAAATGTAGTAAAGAGTTTTCATTTTTCTTCTGAGGTTGTGACACATAATGTATTAGCCAGGGGCGGATTGAAACTTACATTTTTAAAGTAATCGGCTCCAATTTTTACAGGCACTGATATTGGAAAATAGTGACGCAGCCGAAAAACATTTGTTTTGGGCCGTACGCTATCTATATTTATTTTATACGGAGAGTTGTTACAAGAATTTGTGCAAAGTTTAATCTCTCGATCTCTCAATCGGCTTAATATTGGAACCTTATGGCCAGTCCGCTCCTGCTTAACTGGTACATAAGTCATAAAATTGGATAGAATGGCCAATAGTGTTGCCGCGAGACTCGAGACTAGTCTCGGTCTCGTCTCGTCTCGTCTCGAAAAATCGAGACGAGACCATCAGTTTAGTCTCGATAACAGACCCGAGACCGAGACGAGACCAGTATCGAGTCTCGCCTAGAGTCTCATTTTAAATCATTGATTTGTAATATTAATTTAAAAGTAGACATTTTTTAATAAACGTTAGATCATTTTTTATTTATTTAAAAAAAAATTATTCTAAATTTATAATTTCATATGAATTGTAACTATTCCACACTCCACACACGTAATTTTGACAAAAGTAGACTGCTTCATGCAATGATTTTTTGTTAATAATTTGTTGTCTTTCTACAGCAACTCGTTGCTATTTCAGTTGATGTTTTGTATTGTGAAATTTTTGAATGCTTTGTGTAAATTTTGACCTGAGTTGTCGTTTCTACGCAAGAATTATAATTTTACCTAATTAAATTATGGCTCGAATTTATATTTATATATCAACAAAGGGTAACCATGGACATATCTACTGTGGTTTTATCTAATTTCATTGCTTAAAAATGTCTTCTAAGAACAAATAATGCATTCTCATTAGTTAAAAATGACGTGTATGGAATATATTAAAAACTAACTTCTTCGATCAAATAGAGCATTCTAATTGGTCAAAAGTGACGTATGTGGAATATTAATCAAAAATATTTAAATGTACTGAAAAAACATGTTTGTACAAATAGCTGTAGTTAAAATCTCCGTGCCTGTCTCCTAGTATAATAAATTTGAATTTTTTGTCTAAAATAAATACACTGTACAATACAGACTTGCGGGATAGTGGATAGTGAGTATGTCGTGTAAAATTGCCAGGTCCATGTATATTTTTTAAATTTTAATATTTTGGTGTTTCATCAAAACTCAAGCTTCCATTTTCCTAATGCTTACTTTACTAGTTTTTTTACGGTGGTCTTCTTTAATGCAACGACAGGTAATATATTTTATTAACACATACTTACTTCTAAGAAATATTAAAAAGTCGAGACTCTTGTCGAGACTCGAGACCGAGACGAGACTAGAGCACTCGAGACCATCGCGAGACCGAGACGAGACCAAGGTGTTCGAGACTTTTTCGAGACCGAGACGAGACTGACCTTAAATCTCGCCAAGTCTCGTCTCGCGGCAACACTAATGGCCAATGGTTAGCTCAGCTGCAGAGGGTCTCCAGTTCGATTCCCAACACAACCGACAATAATACCACTGGGTCCGAGTGGTTGGATTCCACTATAATAACATCTACCATCCTGTAATCTCACCTGTAATTGGGAGTTAATCCTGTAGGTTGGTTACCATTAAAAAAATCTAAATTTTTTTTTTAAATCGTTTTCATTGATTTTATTAAATATAATTTATTTTCAAATTTCATATTAAATTTTTTCATTGGTCTTAAAAAAAAACTAAGCATTATTGCCGCAATTTCGTAATATTTAATTATTATTTCATTTCGTCATCAAAGACTCGCTTTTATAAAAATTAAAATATAGTGAAAAAGTATATTATTTATTGCAAATTTGTTATCATTTTATCTAAATGTAAACTAGAATTTACAAGCAACATACATACATTTTTAAAAATATTCAACAATGCAGCTTGGCTCAGTACTTTTTATTAATACTTAATTTAAATATTTAAAACCTCACTTTTTCAAACTGTCACAACAAAGGTTCACGAAATATCAACTTGATACGACGATAGCGAGCTCTCTCGCTATGGATAGTGATACAAGTACGTCATTAATGATACTTCCTAACAAAATGGGATAACAAGATACTCTTGGTTTATCAAGTTGATATGTGAATTAGAATAGGCAAGGCACCCAGGCCTCCCTCTAACCTCTAACGCCTCCCTGACCGTGACTTTTCTCATATTGAAGTTTCTATTTGGGCAGCTTGTTTAAATTCGCAATTCGGATTGGTGCATTGCATTGGGTTGTAGGGGATGGGCGTAAAGTTTACACTACGTTGTATACATCAATGTTTACATGTAGATAATGACATAGTCTACATCACCTTGAATTAAATATTGGAGTGTAGAGTATGTAGACTATGTAGACATTAATATTTAAATATCAATATATTATTAATGAATCACAAATTCTCAAAGTAATTGTGTTTCTTTTTATAAATATTTTACAATAATACAATAACAAAATAAACTGGCAATTTATTTCATAAACATTATAATTATTATAACAATTAACTTTAGGTATATCACATGGTAGAATAGTAGATAAAATAATTTTCTCAAAATTTTCTTTTTGACTACCTACTATAAAATGTATTGTAAATTGTAATACTTTCACAGTACCTACGGAATAGCGTAAATTAATATAATAAAATTATTTAAGGGTAACTAATTTTGATATTTGAAAAGTTTACATAATTTTCTACATTGTCTACATTATCTACATCTCTTTCTTTCTCTACGTGTCGACGTAGACTTTTTAAGTTTACGCGTAGACATCCATCCCGGGTTATAAGCATGACATAATTTCCTTGAATTCCAGAACACACAAATCTTTAGGAGCTTATTCCAAATAACTACCAACTATCACATTATCTATTATATCCCAACATTCCACAATACCTTCCCATTTCCATTCACTTCCAAATCCACGTAACAAATTCCCGATCACATCCCAAATCCCTATTCCACGTATTCCGCCCTTTCTTTTCACCTTACCACGTTCCTTCTCCCTCTATTCGCTCACCGTCTCTCCCTCCTCCGGTGATTTCCTCAAACGTGACATTTGACCGGGTCTTGTGCCGACAAGGACGGAACTAGCATCTAGCCGGCGACGTCTGCTGCCGTGAGATCGCGAGTGTGCGAGTGCGGACCGTGGTGAAGTCAGCCACACTGTGCTGGGATGCCAGCTAGTAGACATCTCCGAGAGTTTGTTGCTACGATTACGAGTATGTCACGCGGTGACTGCACTAAGTGAACACTGTGACGGGATCTTTGACAGTTGACAGTTGAAAAGGTTAGTGCTGTGTTTTATTTTATGTGTTTCTTGGTAATTTGTTTAACAGTTGACTTACGCAGCTCGTCTACGTTAACCAGCCTGAAACTTGTACTTTACCGCATCCTAGCAATGCAATGTCATTTTGAAGTTGAAAAATACTGTAAAAGTGTTTTCGTTGCGAGTAATCTGTTTATTAATGACTTCAAGGTAATGTTTTTATAAACATTTCATCGCATTTAATAGAGAAAGAATGAATCTACAGATGTGCCTTTTTAAAATTTTAAAAATAAATTTCTATCAGGAGATATAACCGTGTAAAATTTGCATAAATTGGAAATATTTCTAAATTTTTGGGAATAATCAAGGACAATTTTTTTAATTAAAATTTTAAAAAGACACAACTGTTAATTGATTCTTTAAGTATATAATCCTTGTTATACAATTTGACCATTCTTGTACTGTTGTACTGGCTACAAAACATCCGCTACGTTAGTACATTTTGTGCTGGATTTTAGGAGGTAGACGGGCCTCTTAAGTTATATTCAGACCAAGATTCAGACCTACCCAATTATAAGTGTAAGTGGCTAATTTAATCACCAAGCGCTCAACGTTCCCACTTATAATTGAAATTGAAATTTTGTGGAAACGCTGGTTAGTTAATTTAGCACTTATTCTTATAATTGGGTAGGTCTGAATCTAGCTTTATAACAACAAATCCAAACAAATAGTTCGTTATAGGGAATGTAATTTGATTGTATTGAATCGCAAGAATACTACTTAGAGATTTGTTTTAAACCCTCTAGTTAACAGATTCGCAAGAAAGAATTATTTTAAAAGGTTGAGGATAAATTTTGTTTGTTTACTTTTCTGTTATGATTAGGTATGTTAGGTATGTAATTAAGTTTGTATAGGTATAGATCAAATGCAATTACTAACAAACCACTAAGCCACGCCAAAGTTGAACCTGCAAATTATTTTGCTACTCCATTATATAATACTCATAATAATTTTGCGATAATTTCACTCCTGTATAAACAAAACACAATTAAATCTCATTGACAGCGGATAAAAAGGAAGGTATCTATTTGCAAGTGATAAAATCTTATTTACCTTTTACAACCAAACAACATTTGCTTCATATTTGTAATATTTGTCAGTGAAATGATTATAGATTTTGGAAATATTTGTAAAGAAGAGCCAAAAGGGTCGATGATCTCGTTGAATTACATTCGAGCATTTTATTTACACCGAATAAATTTCTGCTTAACATCTTGTCACCTAACAGCAATTTGACTCGAAAAATTGTTTTAAAATAAAATCACTTCATCTACGGTGTCGTGATTTTATTAAACAATTTTTCTTTTTAAATTGCTAGGCAACAAGGTTTCAATAAAAACAGAAATTTATCCGGCAAAATAAAAAGCTCGTGTATAATTACAGTTGATAATTTAATCCCATAGGAAAAAAAATTGGTGTAGCGCTCACGTCTCTGCGAAACACAGTTTAACATTTCAATACACAAACAAAATGATTTTCTTTTTAAATTAAAATTGTATTTATTATTAAAGGATGAAACTTTAAGAATATTTATTTTTAATAGGATCTAATACTATACATAAGTGCTGATTTGTTTAAAAATAACTATAAACTAAATTACTTAATGGCTAATCATGTATATTTAAAACTCGTTTAAAACTTAACGAAGTAATAAAGCAATTTTGCAGGATTGGAAACATTTTTATAGAACAATTAACAAAACATCTAAGCCGCACTAATTCTCCAAATTATTATTATTATTTATTGTTTTTTGAGTGCTACCTCTTTATGTATAATAATTTTGGCAATAATTTAATGTCATAGGAAAACAAAAATGTTTCTATAGAAAAACAGATTAACATTTCGATACAGATAAATAATAATGTAAATTAAATAATTTTTGGATTTTCTTTTTATTATTAAATTGGTAATTTATATTGAAAGATAAAACTATTATGCAATTTTTTTTAATAGTGTATTTTCACCAGATATATATTGTGACACTTTCGTGACTATTTAAAATCAAACTGAAAAAAAATTGCAATGAAACATATGACCTGGCAATATATCTAATGTGCTATATTTTAATAATTATTACCACTACCTACTACACTACTATAATTTGATATTTTAATTGAAGCAAATTAGCAAACATGAATATTTTATCTACTTTCTGAATTATTTATTTTGTCAATATTTTCAATTTACAGCGTTTGCGTTTATTTTTCAGTTTATATGATAATTATTTTCATATTTCCATTTTGAAATGTAAATATTATTTGGTTACAGGAAAATATTTTAAATTATGTTTTAGAAATTATAACGTAATATTTATTGGACATAGTAAATTTTAAATAATATTTAAAATGATTTATATATATACTTAATTCATTCATGGTCAGCAGTATTTGTATTAATAAATTATTTAAGCGAATAGAATAATTTTATGCTTCTTTTTGGTGAATTTTGGCTGTTGCAAAGGGCTCCACCTTTCGTTTCGAATCAGTGTAGCATGAAATTAGTCAATAATTTTTATTTTGTTCGGAATCGATTGATTTGACCTTTGTTCGGTTAATTTATTCTGCATCTACGTTAGATTATAATTACATGTGTGCACTGGGTTTACTAATTAATGGTTTGTCATTTTTAATTAATATTTATTAAAGTGATTAATTAGATTTTTATGGAAAAAAATATTTCGTATTAGGCGGCATGGGGCGAGACAAATATCTAAGACTATTTAAATATTTTTTTCGGATGTAATGAAGTTGATTTAATTGTGAAAATCTGCAAATAAAATACATAATTCTTGGTTTTATTCAATATGTTAATACGACATTCATTCATACGGTAATTATTTGTTTTTGTTATAACTAATTAATATAAAATTTGCATACTATGTATATGTATTGTATTGATCAATATACCATTATTAAATATGACATATACCTATAAATATTGTAAGCTTTCAAATGATCATTCGCAACCGAGTTCGCAACACTCAATACAATCAAAATCAGTCAATGAAATCGGTGAAATTCCGGCCCTATGTACCTATCTATTTTTCCTGTAAATAAAGGGTATACGCAAGGATATGTCACAAATTTGTTATTTTAACTAATTTGTTAATACTTTGTTTTTCCTCTAAAGTACTTGCATTTTAATATTATAGGTACCTACTATATATAATTTTTACATGATTAATTTGTAAGAAACTTCCCTGCAACCTATTAATAATTATTTCACTTAAAATTTGAACTAGCGCCCTAAAATTTGAAATTAAATTACATAAGTTGTGTATTAATTGGACGTACTTATTAGTTGAAAGATTTGCTAATATCACGTATAATTAATCTTAATTGTATTATTATTAAACCAAGATTAGTGTTTTTCAATTTGAAAACTTACTTTTATTTTTAGTTAGTCGAATTAAAGTTACTCCGTAGTATTGTAATAGATGACAATATTTTTTATCTAGATAAAGATAAAGATAACTTAGGTAGGTACTTTTTATTTTTCTAAATAAGATAATAGATACCTAACTATTGAAAAAATTATCTACATAATAGATAAAAGATAAATAATTATTATCTAGATAATTATTAAATAATTTATAGATAATATAAAAAATGTAAATGACATGTTATAAAGTATAAGCGGTACCAGTTGGAGAGCCGGCAGCGTTGCAAGTTTGTGCGTTGTATGCTTGCAAAGTTTGATTACATTTGAATTCGATTAAAATTACAAATGAAAAAAGTTGGTTATAATTTTACTGAAATTATTATCTAGATATTTCAAAAATAGATAAAGATAATTTGTAATTTTATCTAGATAAAAGGTAATAGATAAATAAGAAAAAAAATATCTAGATAAGATAATAGATAAAATATATTATCTAGATGATTTATCTAGATAAAATTATCTAAATAATAATAATAATTTTTTATTATTCAACAGGACAACAGTCGGTCCCAATTAGGTACAGAATAATTTTCAACACTGCTGTATAGTCGGTGTTAGTATTGATCAGATCTGGGATCAGATATAAATTACCATAAAAGCCCCAAATCAGAAATTCTGCAGAAAAATAGGTATAGGTAACCTACCTATCTACGAGCCTAATCATCAAACATCAACATGTAAATTGAATAAAAAAACTATCTTAAAGTTGATAGCCGGATGCAGTTAGCAAATATGATTATGATGCAAGTTTCGAAGTAAAATTTCGCTATCCGTCATATATTTTTACAATCTACAAACGTTTTACCATTGTTTTACTTTTTAGTATAATTTTATCTCGAGAGTTTCTGGAAGGAAAACAAAAAATAACCATATTCGTTTACTGCATGTAATACGTGAGACTTTATTCGAAAAATAGATCAGGTAGAAGGTTTTATTTTATATTTTACGGTTATAAATTCACGAAACTACTACTACAGAATGTTACTCGCCAATTTCGCAAGTTTTGCTCAAGTTGTTTTGGCCCACATATACGGCGCGGCGTCGCAGACTTGAGACTGGAACAAACTTTATTTCATAAAAACTTATCAGAAACTTAATAAAAAAGAAATTAGAGAACAAACAACTACAAACTCGACATTCGAAATATTTCAAAATAAATAACTCAAAGGTTTTGAGTTTATATAATCTTTATTATATCGAGATACATAGAGTGTTCCGACACCAAAACAAAACGAACTATACCAATACGGGGCACGGGTCATGAATTTTGTGAGGTCACGGTGGGTCACGGCGTGACTTGCGTGAACGTGAGTAATCTTAAAATTTCAAATCGTGCGTGAGCGTGAGTGACATGAAATATATCGTGAGTGATCGGGCGTGAGTAAAAATCACGTATCATGATAATAATAATTTGAAAAATGTCAACACAAAACAAATGGTTTATTCGACAATACACAGACAGCGCTCTAAATGGTCGAAAAAATTGGGTAGAAGTTGTAGGTACTTTTCATTACGATTTTGCGGAGCTTAAGTAACTTATTATTGCTCAATTTAAAAAAAAAAAAATTTCGCCGATTGACATTAAAAGAGCTGTTTAATGGACAGCTGACAATCTGTGAAGTGTCACTATTAGTGCCTAGGCAATTAATTTCAATGCCTATTCAGTACATGTAATTGTTGCTATGGGTGAATCACTATGAAAATATACGTAACAAATTTCTTTCTCAAAGCAATTGCTCAACAAACGCATAGCCACTGTAAAAATTAAAATTATCACTAAATTAATATTAACTAATTACAATCAGCGAAAAATAATGTGTTTAACATGGCAAAAAATTAAGATTTACTGCCTAAACTAGATTATAGCCTCGGCTGCGCCTCGTCTATGAAACTCTAGCCGCGGCAGTAAATCTATGATTTTTTGCCTACTTAAACAAAAATAACTATATATTTACGTGACCTTCGAATATGACTTGTCGTGCGTAATCGAATGTGACTATAAAATTAAATTCGTGAATGTGAGTGATCGTGAGTCAAACGCAAAATGCCGTGCGTGATTTGGTTTTTTGTTTCGTGAGCGTGCGTAATCGTAAACAAAAATTTACTCACGCGCCCAGCTCTACTAGGTACCTATGCAATTTATGGAGTCCCGAATCATGATGAATATTGAATCTTATATAGGTATATGGTATATTTGATGATCGACAATATTTTATGAACTGTTCATTATATGATTAATGAGTATTAGATTTTTTCTTGTCTGTAATTAGTAGTATTTTTTATGAGTAGGATTTTACTTCAAAATCAGTTATAACCAAGTGAAACATCAACTTGTTAAAAGTTACCTATGTTTTTATATTTAAATTAATATTGTATATTTAAGTAAAACAGGATTATTAGCATCAACTATAATACCCATCAATATTTTTGAATAACATTTTCTCGAACATTGAATGTGATTGTCAAATATTTGGTTCCATTTATCTTTTAAACAAAGATTTAAACTCAGTCTAAATTTGTTGTTGTTAATATTATTGTCTGTATTATTTAACTGAATAATTGAGTTATCTTTTACTAAAATATTTGGAAAAGTGTAACATATTTACTAACTTCTATCTAACACAAAATATTTGGTCTTCGGTCATACAAGTCAAATTTTTAAAGTGAAAATAACTCATTATATGAACAGAAATTACTTATTTATTACTATGAGTTTTAAAAATTTCTTTCAATATAATTTATACAAAATACTTAGGTACCTACCTACCTATTTGTATTTTGTATAATAATACGAAAAGCTTAAACATAGTTTGTTTCATCATTAGCAGGTTTTTAATTGTATAACTACTGAGATCTGCAAATATGTTTTAAGCAGAAGTAATAATAGTAAAATAACTAAGTTTTATATTCTTTATATTAGGTACCTATTGTAGATACTACTACATTATTTATAAAATATTCAGTTCCAGTTAGATTAAAATATATTTATTATTTTTTATTACTTTATGTATTGCCAATGAAGAATGCTTATACACGCGTTTGAAGCAATTTATTTGCTATAAAATTATTAAATAAATTCCAAAGAACTTTTTCGATTATGAGTGCAATTTCTATCACAGTAGGTGAGGAAGTTATTGAAGCATATAAATTATAAATCTTTTTGCAAATTATTATTACAAAACTATAAGGACACTGGACTCTTGAACAGACTGATTTTGTTACGTCTAGAATTTTAAATATAAAGCTCACAGATAAACTTATAGTTATTTACATTATGCAGTAGGGTTAATTTTACAACGCGAGGTTCTATATTAAAGTACGACGCGAAGCGGAGTGCTTTAATGTAACCGAGCGTTGTACAAATACCTTATGCACACATTATGTATTCTATTTTTTTGTCGACATAGGTAAGTACCTATTTATTTAAAATATCGTATTTTCTATGAGGTTAGTGAGATGCATTTGACATTTGCACTAAAATTTCCTTCTGTCAAATAGCCTTGAAAAAACTGCTCTGAGATGTCGCCAGTAAATGTTACATTTAAAATTGAGCTGTTTTTTTTTATTTCAGACTCTATTCAACAATATAATGTGTATCGTTTTTGTAGACTCTTTTATATTTTAAAGTTACCTTTTTATTTAATGGCATATTAAAGAAATAAAATACGGTGCATATTAACGAATGGGTGCCTACTAAAATCTAAAAAACTCAGAGCTAGAAAATTCAAGTACAAGAAAATTTTTGCCCGAAATCATAAAACAAACGAAAATTCAGAGACAAGAAAATGCTTACATAAAAAATGCATTCATAGAAAATTCAAATTTGGAATCTGATTGATGCAGAAAACGCATGTAAAGGAATATTCAAAACTGGAAAAAATATGGCTGCGGAAAAAATCGGATTCTGGCTAATATATAAACTAATCTATGCTAACAAAACCCTTCTTTGAGTCCAACAGAACTCCGTTTTTTTGACATAAACTAATCTATGCTAACAAAACCCTTCTTGAGTCCAACAGAACTCGTTTTTTAAACGGCCACAACGTGTTGTTCAGCTGACAGCTTGCAGTCAACTTCAGGTTTTGGCCGCCAAGTAAAGTTTCTGTGTTTACTTGATTCCAGATATGTCTTTTCTATTAATGTTTTTTTTGTGAATGGGATTTCGTGATTTTTATTATTCCTGTCAAGAATATTCTCTTCTTGAATTTTCTAATTTATAATATTCCAGTGTTGAAGACGTTCCCTTAACGAATTATATGCGGAAACAGTTATGATATGTGTAAAATCGCAACTACCATAGTCAACGATGTGTGATATTGTTCTGTTTACAATTCCAGGAGTCCTAAAATCAAATTTCATTATTCGACATTCGACTACTTATGATTCGAGTACAACATTTATAAGTTGCGTACCTACTAGTTCTTAGGAGGGATATAAATAATATTTATATGTGTAATAATAATTTTTTGTTACAAATATTTTTAATTATGGATTGAAATAATATTTTTCAAACTCATTCATGTTGTATAATTTGGTATACATGTATGACAAAATAACCTACATGAATACACAATACTGTTCATAGTAGTTTTGTTTGATATATTTGTTGTTGTCATATTTTTCTAAGATCAGTTAAATTTTATTATTACTTTATTAACAAAAACAAGCTATTAAATATAAATTATTGTCACATTTATCTTGATAGCAAATAAATACCTAACTAAACGTGTCAATAATGATTTCATCGCATTTTCACATTCAATCTAATCTACACAACAAATTAATTTCTTTCATGTTTTATTTATTTCCCACAGAAGTGATAAATTAAAAACTCAGTGACTAAGTAAACAAAACCGCAATTATTACTTATTACAGTATAATTACTTTAGTAGTAAACTTCGAAATATTCGCATAAATCAATATAGGATAGTAGTAAAGAATCGATTGGTTTTCCTGCTTACGTGATTGTAGAAAATTCTTATGAGTAAATCATGCAATTATGTCAATAATTATACCGCGAACAATTAGAATAATTGAACAGGTGTGCTGCTGCAGGTGCGGGTGGGTAGTTTTCTAGAGATTTTGCCTGTAAAGCTTCGTTTACACAACTTGGTAACTAGCTAATGGTTTTTCACAGGAATATATTTTAATCCGTATGCAAAATTTGTTGTAAAATGTTATTTATTTACACTTATTTCAAATAATAATGTATAGGTATGCCGGTATGCCATAATTATTATTGACGCAGAAAAGCTTACTTCTCATACGATATATGAAATTTAAAGCAAAATATTGATACCTATTGATATTATGATTTTGTTGATTTGGTACACCGAAGTTCACAACTTCATATATAAAATTATCATTTGAAAGAAAGTTATTTTCCTTTTTCACTTATTACTTTAAAAAGAATTTAAATCAGTTCAGATTAATTGAATTCATATCAGATAGGTATAGGTACTTAAATAAGTGGACATATGACATAGTACCTACCTAATTCACGTCAAATGTAAAACGTAAATTACTTCAATATGAAGCAAAGCATAATATTTATTTTTGTAAATGTGGGAAGTGAGTGATTCCAAAACGAGAAAAAAGTTCTTCGGTACGAGCGCAGCGAGTTTCGGAATTTGCATGGAGTTTCAGAATCATGTTTTCCGCACGTGTATGTTACAAACAAGATTTTTTCTACAATCATCCTAAAAAACATTAGATATATTTAAAAAATTCAAGTTTTTGACAGTTTATATGTAATTACTTGTAACTAATTTGTAAGCATCATGACGGTGGATTACGTATTAACAAAAATTACATTACAAATTGACTATTTCCAGCACTCATTTTGTGTGCCAGAATGACTTTTTAACGCATCATTGCGGGAAATAGTAATTTTTGTAAGAAGTGTGGGAAATGAGTGTGCATGGAGTTTCAGAATCACGTTTTCCGCATATATTACAAAAACTTATTAAAAATAAATTCAAGTTTTAGACATTTATATGTAACTACTTTGTATACATAGTTAATCTTTAAATTTTAAACATCATGATGGTTGCTTACATGAAACAATAATTGAATAACACAAAAAATTTAATTTCCCGCACTAGTGCCAGAATTGGCTATTACCCGCACTCATTTAGAGTGACAGAATGTCTATTTCCCGCTCAATTGCGGAACAGTAACTGTTTATTTCCTTCGTAATACGGTAATACTGTTCAGTGGACTATTTCCCACATATTAATTAAACCAATCATTTGCTTCAATTTTTTAAATTCTGACCAATGACGTATAAAATATATCGGCAAAAATTGAAAAAATGCCCTAGGGATTGTTCAAGTGACAATTTACCCGTTACATGGCCATGTATGACAATTTTATTGATTTTGTATTGTTACTCCTTACGATGAAATAAAAATATATCAAATATAACGCCAAAAAATACAGTTAGGTACGTCAAAAACCTTAGTTTGGAACCAATTATTAATGAACTTGTGAAATGAAAGAAACTAAAATTTATAAGTTTGACACTCAAAGGTTAGTAAAAAAATTAAATGTCAAAATAAACAACCGTTTCGGCACAAAAAATTAGTCTTTATTTAAAAACACGAAAATCCACGAATAATTATTCTAATCGGTCTGCAGCAGTGTCAAATTTTGATTACTCCGACATAAGAAAACATCTCAGAAAACATTTAATAATAAAAATATTAGGACAGTCCAACGTAAATTTATTAGTTCATATTTTATGTCTGTTTATTTGAGAAAAGTCTAACAAAATATATCTCGGGTCTCATTATTTTGCAGGTAAAATTATTTCTTAAGATTGTTGCTTATAGGTAACATTCCTCGACAAATTGAATGATAAAATCATGTCATTTGTCTCGAAATGTTACCAAGCAACAATTTTTTGAAATAAATTTTACCAGCAAAATAATGATCCCTTGATATATTACTATTGACTATAGTGAAATGTTAGTCAAAATGACACATGTTGAAAATAGTCTATCCGAGAGTCTATCTAAATCTGTAGGTAGGTTTTCAACAAGTGTAAGTCGCAGTGAAACCGCAGCTTTAGTATTATTGTCTTCTTGTGAGATTAAAACTCAATGAGAGGCGTAAATGTAACCCACAGAAATTTCTAAATCATTCGCAAAATTCATTGAAAGGGCAAACATATAAACAGAGAAAGTAGGATTTATAGCAGTTTCATGCAAAAATGTGTGAATTATAGTGTTAACGTGATACTGACTTAGCCGTAAATTTATCTAAGGTCTATAAAGTTTAATTAGAATTTTAACAAGTACAGTTCTATAAATAAAACACTTAAGATTACGACACTTGCAGTTAATGATGGAAAATGTTCCAAATTGTTACAATTGTAACCTATTCCTGTAATCCTGTAAAATTAAATACTTTAATTATTTTTCACAAAACAACGTTATAATTATTAATTGATACTTTCAAATTACTTCACATAATAATAAGATCCTGGAATTTATTAAGAAAGCATAATTTTAGTTTTGGAGTAGAATAAAGTAGAAAAATTTTACAGTAATTAAAATAATGAACATATTACACACTGTCTGTTGTGGTATTGGTTTTATTTCTTCGTTTAATAATTACAGTTAAAAAATGTGCAATAATATAATACTTATTTATGTAACAAGTACGCAAAATAGAGTTTTAGACGAACCGATTTACGGACGAGGTGCAAGCCGAATTATGTAGTGATGTCGTGAGACGAGACGCGACAAGAAATAGTGAATTCTCGCCTCGTCTCAAATTTACGAGACTATAATTTTAAGTATTCTCGTCATTTCTCGTCTGTTCAATTATCGTCTCAAAGAACTCGATTCAACAAGTGAATTTAGAATTTTTTTGTACATTTTAGTTAAATTTGCACACAATTTTTGTTTTAGAAATAAAAATATTTATCAAATCAAAAAAATGCTACGAACAAATTTAAAAAATATATATTTTGACATTTTCGAAAAGAACAATATCAAATTTTTTCAAAGATTTATTTTCGAGAATTCTCGATTTCTCGAGAACTATTTTTCGTCTCATAATTTTGAATTCTCGAAAATTCGAGACGATAAATTTATTGGTTCTCATCTCGTAATATCGAGACGAGACGAGAATGAGACGAGAAATTTCTCGTCTCTGCGGCATCATTAAAATTAGGTGTGTTCTCTAAAATTCAGTTTGTGTATTTGTTACATACCGAATGACTCCGGGGTGGACGAAAGGTGGATTGTAAAGATTGTCAGGGGCAATCCCAGCAAACACAGTGTTGACATATACGTAACTATTATGTAATATTTAGAGAACATCGTTGACTAACCTAAATATTTCATAAATGATGCATAAAATTGCCATATGGATGACACATTTTGAAACCATATCTCCATGACATAACACTATAGACATAAAACCAATATATATGTGGCAGGTACGTAACAGATACGGATCAGTTATCGCATGGCATATTTTACATACTCGCCACATGGCACTGCCATATGAATGTAACATTTTGTAACCATATCTCCATGACATAACTTTACAGACATGAAACCAACATTTATATGGCAGGCACGTAATAGTTAATGGATCAGAAGTCACATGGCATTAGAACTTATATCTTACATACTTGCCACATGGCACTGCCATCTGATTATAACTTTTTGTAGCCATATCTCCATGACATCACTTTACAGACATGAATAATAATTTGAAAAATGAGAGAAATTATAATAAATAATCTCATATTTACTGACAGTGCATGTAAGATGGAAATGGAAACGAATCACCTGTTCAATGTACATCCAATCCAACATTCAATGAATACTTTCATCTCATTGGTCAACATACTAAGATTTCTTTAGATTCATTTTTGCCTTCATTTAAACAAATTTTATTTTGAAGCAAATTATTTACAAACCACAAATAACAACTGACACCTGAGAAAATATACCATTTTACAAAATTTTAAAATAATAATTTGTATTTAAATAAAATAAGCTCAAATGGTCTGTTCACACTAGGAAATATTTACGTAAAAAGTTTCATGCAAGTAAAACAAGTGCTAGGAGCATTATAAAAGAAACTGTTAATACCGGTTATATTTTATAGAAACTAATTATTTCTATAAAATATATTAAAGGTAGTGATCTTTAATATAATAAATAGAAAAAAGAAACATATTAAGAAAAACTTTCCTCGTGTGAACTAGGCTTAAGAAATTTATCTTATCGATCAAGAGATAACCTCACTTTGCCACTTTCATGTTGACAGGAGCTTGACATGTCTGCGTATTTTGTACTTAAAGCATTCGATTTTAGTTTATTTGTTTTACTGGATGCACTAAATTAACCATTAATATTATGCAAGCTGAGAAATGTAGATTTCTTTAAATGGATTGTAGTACTTATGTTAATATTTGTGTATTCAGATTCGTTATAAAATGATATATTACTCCGCCTAATTATTCATTATTATTTTTTTTAGGTATGAATCACATTTTAAGAGATAACTAGTTTATTGAAAATATAATCAACTTTAATTCAGTAGCTGTGAATATGAAACTAGATTATTATATACACATCCAAAATATGTATGAGTTTGACACCAACAAACAACTAAGTAATTCGATTCTATGAAATATCAAAATACCTTCACATCCATAGCCATTAGCCACTACAACAAAAAAGAATGTATTTAAATAGAAGGTTTTGTTCGCATAAGCATTTGTCTTTTTGAAATGTATACTTCTTGTGCTATGGATTTTGTTGCAGCACTCTGGGCTTGTTAAAATCATATTATTCACAATATTATTAAAAGTATTAGTTTTAAATTATTAAGTATTATTTACACTACTATACTGTACACTTTAAATTGATATTTCATATAAACTATACGATATGTCAGATTAGCCGAGCGGTTTGAAGCGGTTTGAAGCGTATAGGAACATCGTCCCGAAGGTCCAGGTTCATGGTTCAAATCCAACACGATCCAGCAAATATCAAATTTGTATCTCTCTCCGGTTCTATGGATTCTCGATGGATTCAACTTTTAGTTATAAAATGTTGCTTAAACATGTGTTTTTTTAATATAAATAAAATAATTTTGCTACATTTTATATAGTACGTAATACAGAAATGTATCTGCCATTTCTATATGCCATATGGCGGTAACCTGCCGTGGCCATATAGCAGTACGGTTGTCTTTCAAACGTAACTCCCATGTGGCATACATGGTGAGAATGGCTGACATAGGAAAGCGCATGCAAGCTCCATATATGTTGCATGCCATATGGCAGTAGACATGAATGGTGTACGTGTTTTATGTATGCCACATCATAGTTATCTAACTGTGTTTGCTGGGATACCACTATAGGTGATAATTTTTCTAAAAATTTTCGTTCATTTTATAGGTATGATGAAAAATAATACCTATATAATTTTTTTGTCATTCCAAAATTTCTAATTTCATTTTTCCGACAAAATCTAAGTATGATATCGAATTCCATTACGAGTATAAATACTACATAATGTTCATCGTACTCTAACTGAATTGTACAAATACTACAAATCTTGGTGAATGCTAATGGTAAACAATAAATTATTTAAAAATAAAATTGAATAGTGCTCGGATTCTATTCTATTAAAAGTAAAATCCAGAAATCTTCAACGGGTATTTATTTGGAATACAGTCGATACCCGCAGAATGTTTTTCCAAAGGAAAAGGGAAATTTCCAATCTCTTTCAATTGTCGGTAAATTTGCAGGACTTGCATGTTCTTAGAAAGGATTCAGACTAATCCTATTAGTGGCGACTGAAACAAACAAACGATTTGCTGTTTTTCTACAACCATTTACTTGGGATAATACCTTGAAACCTTACCTATGTTGTATTACGGTTGATGAATTAAAATAATTTCGAGAAATACATTTTCGTAAATGGAAGGAGACTCATTGTAGAATATAAATGTTTCATTCATGAGTTGCTAGAACTCTGCGGTAAGAATTATTTCGGTGTCAATTTTATTGCGAAGTTACAGATGTAAACAAACAAGAACAGCATTGTTATAGTTAGCAGAGGTGGACTTAGAATTTTGATTTACTATATATTTTTTTCATGAATTACAAAATTTAAAATAATGACAAGCAACGTAAGAGATTATAATTTTTAATACGCATACATTCTTGCACAATAACTTTCATCAAATTTAAAATCATATGCATTAATTAAATTAATTTCATAAATATCGTTTAATATATTTTGGGCCATTATGTAGAGTTTTCTATGAACTACCGTATTCAATAAAGCGTGTAGCGTGTTTGTACACGTTTACTCAACTTATGATAGAATTGCGCATGTCCAGTCATACTTTAAACTTAATAATAATTCAATAGTAGGAACAAATTTTTATGTAATTATATTTTTAAATTAAATTATTGACAATACATTTCATATCATTTTTTATATCACAAACTACTACATTTTTATTTTAAAGATTAGTTGACTTGATAATAAATATTGTAAAAAGCATATTTAACACCCCCACTTTGTCAAGTCAATCATAATAAATCTATCATTATTTAAATCTATATTTAAATCCAAATATGCACATTAATTTGTGCATTCTAGGTCTATTTATTGCTTTTGTCAATAAATCTGCCGGCATTATTTCTGTGGGAAGATATTCTATACGAACACTTTTCTTTTCAATTTCTTTTCTGATGTAATGGAATTTTATATCTATATGCTTGGTACGAGAATGATAAAATGGGTTTTCCGCAATCGCTTTTGCACTTTGATTATCAGAATATATCACCGGTACCTATCTCAGGTAAAAAATGTTGCAACTTTAATACTTCTAAAAATAAAAATTGTATCAACCATTTGTTTTCCTTGCAAGCGCTAGTTAATGCCATAAATTCAGCTTCCGCAGTGGATAAAGCAACTGTTTCTTGCTTATGTGTTTGCCATGTGATTGCTCCACCAGCGAAAGTAAATAAATAACCCGTGAATGAGCGTCAATCGTCCAAATTCGATGCCCAATCCGCATCAGCATAACCCATCAGTTTAGTATTTTTCTTTGAGTAAATAATTCCATACTCTTTTGTTCCTTGCAAATACCTTAGAATTCTTTTATTTCGCTTGTGCAGTCACAAACAGTTATGTGTCTGTTATATATTTGACCTACAGCGAACATTAATCTTCTTTAAGCGTAAACCGAACAATCGGTTATGTAAGTAGAAGAATATTTATGTTATACCTATGACTCGAGTAATTTTTCAACCTTATTAATCTTCGTAGTTCAAGATTGTTAAGGTATATTTTAATAGCACTTGTGTTTACAGTAATAACGTGTTAAACATGTAGTTTTTTATATGAATTTTTTTTAAAATTTAAATTTATTTGACCTTGTCCAAAAAAATAATTCATCATTTCCACAATTTCAGTACTTTTTTTCAGACTTTTTGTTTTTGGCAAATTGAAATGGAAAATATTTAGTATTTATAAGGTCATAATAAACTTTAATAATATTATAAAAACTAAAATTCCCGAATTCCCTTCTATTACAATGGTATATTTGTGAGTAAGTACTTTCATACACACTTAATAAAATAGTAGAGTATATGGCGAGAGGTCATGTGTTGGCCACATCGGATTTTTTTGTTTGGAAACTTGGAAACTGCGGGCTGCATATGCGTTTCCTACACGAAGGCGAAACTTTTTCAGTCTATTAGAAATATCGTTCTTTACTTCATGACATTGACATTGCACTGGTTTAGCATAGCATAAGCTATATGGCTTGTTCCACTTATCAATAGTCAGTGAGCCAGTAATAACGGGTGGGCCAGAAAGAAATACGAATTTGAAAAAATCATTTAAAAAAAACTAAGTACAATTCACATACAAATTTTTATTTCTATAAAAATGTACATCTGGGAAATTCATTTCATAAAAATAACGTCATCCATGTGTGCACCATCGCGCTGCAAACCTCAAATTGGTAAAAACTCGCTGGCACGGGGAATAGCACATTGCACGGGAAATAGCTGCCATTTCTTCCCGGATATTGGTCTTCAACTGGTTAATCGTGGCTGGGTTATTGGAGTAGACTATTTTGTGGGGATTAACCAGTTGAAGACCAATATCCGGGAAGAAATGGCAGCTATTCCCCGTGCAATGTGCTATTCCCTGTGCAATGTGCTATTCCCCGTGCCAGCGAGTTTTTACCAATTTGAGGTTTGCATCTGTCATGTTTTTATTTATTCGATAAAAAATGTATTCTGAATTTTTATCTGAAACTGCCGGCTCTTAGGAATAATAATTAAATATAGCGAACAAAACATCAAATCTCTGAAATAAAAGAGGAAAATCCTCGAGAAATCTCAGAAATGCGATCAATCAGTAACATAAATTCGATTATACCTGATTTAATGATGACAAACGACTATAATAAAAACTATCCAAATATTCTTCCTCTAACATAGTTCTAGAAGTTCGACGTAAAAGTGATTGATGTGAAAGATTCCATCACTGGTCTCAGTTCTCCGCATTTTCCGCAGTCGCACAAATCGAACAATGTAGGTATAAAGCAATGGCAGTGATTGGGATCTTGTTTACCAATTTGCTGTTGGCATTCATCCGTTTTCAGTTGAATCCCACGTTTGGAAGCCATTTTCTAATTCAGAATCGTCACATTCAATAGGTAAATGTCAAAATGACGAATATGTGTGCTGTGCACCGGAAATGTTTGATTAGTGTCAGCAGAACAATCAGTCCATAGATGTGTGGAAAGCACAGAGAAGGACTAAGACAATTTTCCAATAAATTCTTTTATTTATTTTATTACCTAACTTTTTGTCATTCAAAATCGTCATAATAGAGTTTACACTCTGGAATATATTGCGGCAGTGAAGTATATCGTTGCCAAAATAGTCCTGTTTAATTTGTTATACATCAATAATTATTTTAATTTAAAATCTTTTATTAATGAGTTTATAACTTAAATTAGCTGAACATGATCAGTTGTGGCAAAATCGTTACAAGTCCTTTTAACATACTACTAGCAGTATGTTCGATGCCGGCATATATTATAATTTCAGTAGATCCAACAGTATACGCAATACGTCCGGAAAGTGTCTTTTTCAGAACTTTCATGTTTTGCTCATACCTGTAAGAAAGCTGTAATGTGCAAAGCAGTTTGAAACAGTGCACTGTTTTGCTAATCAGTTTAATAATGTCATTTATTAAGTTTTCTATCCAAAGGAATAAAAATAATTCAAACTATTCTTATCGTACAGTTAAAAAATCAAACGATAATCACCTCTATGAAACATTTTTTAAAGGCATACCTACTTATATTTCAATCTAGTTAGAACTACAGATTGATCCGCAGAGTTTAAAGATAAACTTTTTCGATCTATCGATCATCTCTATAAATTACACAGTAAGTCACAAAAATGTACAATTATTGTACTTACATCAGGATTGGATATTATCACAATCATTGTAGTTTTGCCAAATAGACATGGGTTAGATTGGATTTGAAATAAATATAGGTACTTATAGGTGTGGTAGAGTGTGTTCATTAAAACGAATGAATATGCAAGATTGATTTCTATTTCTGAAAATAAATACAACACTAGCGTTGCTAAACAATATTCAGTTATTATACCACAAGAGCTTCGGAAGTAATCGAAAATACTGCCGACTGATGAGACATATTTCCATAGAAACAACTCGAGACCGGAGATCGAGGGGTGTTTTGCGGAAATACGTCGAACAAAAGTATTTTCTATTATTTTTGATGATCGAGTGGTATACGCATTGACTATTTCATGAATAAAACAAATTTAACACTTTTAAATAACACAATTTTATTTATTAGCATAATTTTTAAATTAGATTTTAAATATTTTGACATTTGGTGAAAAATAAACAAACATTTATTATTATTTGTTGTGACATGGTTCGTGAATATACGCATACTATGTCAGTATTCAAAAATATGAACTGAAATAGTTGTTTATATAGATTATTTCTATAGTTTTTGTGAAAAATAGTTCATTTTAATTGGTTAAAATATAATGAGGGAAATAGTCTGGGGTAATATCATTTCATAAGAGATGATAATTGATTGAGAATTGTTTTGTCGTTTCCACGATAACTTATTTCTAACAATTTCAACGACACAAAACATCCATCTGACAATTTCCCGAAACGTAGTTGAGGGCAATTTTTCGTGATGTTTTGTGGAGTGAAATTGCAATAAAGTTGCCATGGAATAGACAAAAATTCTCTCAATTTTTTTTTATCTCGAATGGTATTTAAAAAGAATATTTTTCTTGTTTTCATTTTGTATTTTTGTCGTTCGGTTTGTTCGTCTTTTTCAGTGTTTTTGTTTTATTCTTTTTTGGTTTACTATGTTCTATTTTTGTATATTTTATTTAAAATGCCTGCCATTATATTAGCAATAAAGAGGCAACCGCTAAAATGAAAGACACTAGATTAAAATGAAAGACATTAGATATATGGGGTTAGCAGTGCAGCCAATTAATCCAAATGGAGAGGCCCATGCTGGAAGTACATCTCTGTGGTGATCGTCCTTCTCGTTATTTTATACAGGGTGTTTCATAACTTCGAGTACATAAGTTAAAGCTATATGTTGTTTGATATGCTGGTTACGAATCAAAAATAATTTTTTTTAAATTCGTAAAATTAAGGGTAGTTTATCTGCAGCATTTATGCAGTACTGCACTGGATTCGTTTTCCTATTAAACACAAACAATAGAAGTAGGTAATCAACATCTTAAATTACATAATACTGGTAAAATAAACAAACAAAATTTAATTATTTTTAATTACTCCACCCAGTGGCATTGGCAACGAAAAATTTTTGACTGGGAAACATTGCGATTTTTAAAATAATTCTTTTTGATTCGCAATCAGCATATCAAACAACATTATACCCTTAACATATGTACCCGAAGTTATGAAACACCCTGTATTGTTCAGTGCATTACAACCACGGACTTCTTAAATTATGGACTGCTGGAGTATATGGGAGATGGCTTGAAAAAGTATGCTACGTATGGAGAAAAATTCGGGGAGTCGCAGAACCACTGCGCAGGCGAACTACATAATCACAGACATGCATTTCATGCCATCAAATCGTGCACGTCATGTCTGAGAGTACCTAAGGCGAGATTGCTACTGCTGTCAGTTTCAATAACCTCTTTTACATTTTTAAATTATTTCGTTTTATACAAAAATTCGATATTTTATAATACTCAAAACTTTTACTACGAGTTTATAATCCAGCATTAATAACAATAATTATTTTTTTGTTTAAATTTTACAGATTTTACTTGGTATATTTAAATTTGGTACCATAAATTCCCCGAATTTAGTGTCATGCGCGAAGTTCAATTTAGCATACATCTGTTACACAGCTCCAGCCGTCCATAATTTGAGAAGTCCGTGATTACAACCTTAGATACTTATTTAATGTCTCCAACTCAAACTTCCTCCGAGTCCGTCCCTGCACCGCGGAGGTGTAGATTCTACCTGCTGCGGGTGCTCGGGCCCCGTCTCGGTCTCGCGTTGCCTTTTGTAGCACGTTTTACGGCACTTGGTGTGCGTGTGCGAGCGACACACACGCACGCTGTTCCATTCATGCTGGCGGTGTTCCCTCGCCCCGCACGCCTTGCCGCGCGCTGCCCACGGACACGATGTCACCGGGCACTAAGACTTTCACAATGATGGAGGAGGTTGTGAAGGGTGGAAGGCAACAGGTTCATAGTGAGTCAGAATGTTGTCAAGGTTTCGCCAAAATTCGCTTGAGAACGATAGTAATCTGATAGTAGGTCAGTGTATTCTGTGACATTTTTTTTTATTATACTCTGTTCGAAATAACGAAACAATTTTGACAGATAGATTCTTGTGATTCTATTGGTTGCTACATTCTTGTCAGACAAACTCAATTCAATTGTTAGGTCAATAATAGTCAATTTAACTGATTTCATTCTTTGTAAGTGCTGCTCGTTATTTGTTTTGTTTTGTCGTTCTTCAATATTGAGTATCTGGCTATTTTTATGTATTTTGCTCTTGCGGTTTTGTAAACTATTAGCGCTCCTTTATAAATATAGAAAATGTTTTGGTGTCGACAGTTATGTTTCTTGCCTAGAGTATAGAAAATAATAGAGGTAGCAAAAGCATACTCTGATTTTTTTGAGGAGGGATTGAAGCCATGAAAGTTTTATAGTAAACATAGGTACCACGGAAAGAACATATAGTCCAGTCGAGATAGACATAAAAATAGTCTTAAATAGAAAAAATTAGGGGGAGCGATTTTTTTTAAACTCCGGGGGGGGGGGTGGTTCGAAATCTAAATCTCGATTTTAGAACTAATCCCGCCATTGCGTTCGCCGCCATCTTTACGATTTTTTTGATAAACTTGATAGTATAACTCTGCAAATATTGATCCTAACGTAAAAATGATAATGAACAAACTTGTGGGAAATTAAATTTCCAACAACTTTGGATTCTACCATTTTTGCTCTAAAGTTGTAAATTAACGAGTTATTTCAGAAAAATGAAAAAATTGAACTTTAAATCAAGATGGCGGCGAACGCAATGGCGGGATTAATTCGAAAATCGAGATTTAGACTTCCAGCACCCCCCCCCCCACCCGAAGTTTAAAAAAAAATCGCTCCCCCTAATTTTTTCTATTTGAATGTCTATCTCGATTGGACTAATAATGCAGAAAATAAAATAAAAAATAAATAAAAAAATATAATAATAAAAATAATAAATAAAAATAAAACTTACTTTATACTACGTTGAAATAAAATTTTACGATGTAGGTAATACAAATAATTTTCACTTGTCAAATTCAGAGAAATGTCAATGTCAAAATAACCATACTTAACTGTTATTTTCCCTTTTATTTATTTATAGGTGTCATTCTGTATAGCGCGGCGAAATATTATAATAAAATTTGTATCACGGCACTAATATTAAAAAATCTGCTGTGGCCAGCACAGTACTTCCCCGACTATAAGTTTTAATAA
Organism: Agonum fuliginosum; assembly: GCA_947534325.1. Lineage (NCBI taxonomy): Eukaryota > Metazoa > Arthropoda > Insecta > Coleoptera > Carabidae > Agonum > Agonum fuliginosum. The sequence goes on along the minus strand of OX384029.1, from coordinate 8,467,237 downwards.
CTTACTTTCGTAACGCCTTTAATTTTATGTTTCATACTCTGAATTATTAACAATAATTTATTTTCTAAATAGTAGGTATCATGTACAGATAAAAATGTTAAATACGATTTGTAGATGACAAAAATATAATCCATCATTTAAAATAGAAAATTTTGTGATAAATTAATTATTTATCGAAATATTTAAGCAAAGTGCTACGTCCGGTTTGCGGATTACTACAAAAAATAACTGGATTCTTAAGATTTGTATTAAAACCTTAAATGTAAAATTTGGTTGTTAAATGTTTGGTATTATTTGAGTTATCGTCCACAAAATATTGTAATAACACACACAACCGCGCACAGGCATCATCTCGAAAATACTTTACCTATTCGTATTCTATGGATTGTAAAACGTACTTATTCACTAAAAACTAAAAAGTAAAAACTCACACTCGAAAATTTTAACTCTTCACAATACCTCCCCTTATAGAATATAATGCGGGAGATAAAAACAACTGACCATCGTTTTAAATGTTGTTATTAATTCTCCGACTAAATTTTTTCTTTAGAGAACTTTTGATAATACACTTGAAGAAATTTGAATAATTGTTTGAGAAAAAATTGAATATCGCATAAATGTCATTTTTTACATTTTTACTAAGATTATCTCCCCTAGAGCTTTAAATTGACACCAAACCAAATTGAAGGATGTATAATATAAAAATTGACGATCGGTTAAATGTTAAATGTTATTTTTATTTTTGTACGATAGTATTTTAATAAAAATAAAATAAGTTATGTTTATAAAGTTGGTACCACTGGTTGAATAAAAAAAATTGAATAATTTTTTGAGAAACAATTGAAAATCACATAAATGTCATTTTTTACTTCCCCGATCTATGTAATAGAGGGAAGTTGCTTCAATGTTTTGTTCCTATGCTAAACTTCTATCTTCTATCCTTTACGGTTTCTTATGAATGATTTTTCCTTAATATTATTTGTTATTATTTGCTATATCATCCTTTGTTTTCTGCTAGATTTTCTTTGTACTCGTACCAAACAAACCGAAATCTTAATATAAGATTAACAGCTATTTTCTATACAAGACGATAAAATTATATTTTATCGACGAGAGAAAAGTGACGAAGGATCGAGTGCATTATTTTTCTCGAGTCGATAATATAGTTTTTACTTTATCTACTCCAGATTTACTTTACATCAGCCATGGAAAAAAAAATATTGTAGTGTTCGGTCACTTTATTAAAATACAACATTAATCACTATGCAACAACTATATATAGAATTATATTATTGATTTTGTTTAAAACATTGTGAATGATATAGTGTTGCTCTATTACCTTAATTAAAAGATGGACTTTAAATGGTTTCAGTTTCATTTCATATAAAAACACCGAGAAAAATACTATCCTACAGAAAAATACTTAAAAAATAATAAAATCCTACATTAAAATCTATAAATAAAAGTTGTTTTATCTGCTTTATAACGGAGAAAATGGGCTATAAAAATAAAGTTTATTGAACATTAAGATTTTCCAATGATTAGCCATAGAACAAACAAACATAAATGTATTGTATAATATTTCCATGTCATAATAATTGCCAAACAATAATTTACGAGTATATGGTAATAATAATAATATTATTTGTCTCTATTCTGTCCTCCTAATATTTCTAAAAGGGATAATTAATTAATTATACATTATTTTATTGTTTTTAATACAATATTTCTAGTCTGTACTTACAAAAAATTAGTACGTCCCTGTGTAGGTATACGGATTATGGCATTTTTAACAATAATGTGCCTCCTAATTTTATGATCACGTGTAAATAAGTGTCAAAGGAGAAGGAAAGAATTATTTTAAGCCGGGGATCATTTCCTGTTGTAGGAAACTAATGCGATTATCCCGAAAATCTGTTAAATGACATGTTTCCCAGAAGGGATTTTGCACTAATCCTATTACTGCAACAGAGAATAGAGATGCCAGTTTCCTTTACCGTTGTTTGCAACGTCGTGCCTAGGTCCGTAAATTCCACATAACATATTTTCCTAGGAAACGTTTGCAGTCATCTGCAAACTAATTAAATTCTTATTTTAATTAGAAATGCACACAGTTTTTCACAATATTTCAAGGTTCATAAACAGAGCTACGCACATAAATTCTCATTTTAATGAAATACTTGTAATAACATTTACGCAAATACTGGCAGCGACTATGAATGAATCAGCGGTGTTACGCGATATGCGGTATCTGATGATGGCCGGCCATTCATTACTTGACGTGCGTACCAATGTATAAGGAAATACGAAATAACGCTTTTCTACAATGGATATATATATATATATATATATATATATATATATATATATATATATATATACATATATATATAAAATTTATATTTACATCGCCACTATGGTTTCGAAATTACATACTTTTTGCCACGAGTGCCAAATGTCATTTTAAATTTAATAGGCATTCAAACAAATAACATCAAAAATACATAAATAAATTAACACTTTATTATTTATAAATATTGATTGCACAATAATTTGCGAAAAAATATCAGTAAATTCGCCCGTACCAATTTGACAATTTGATGTAAATTTTTAAAATTTTCGTTTTTGTGTTTGGAATATTTATTTTTATAAAACATGAAGCATTCACAATATCTTCAAGCTGCACTAAATGAGTTCCTCCCGTCGAAAAGTTAAACAACAATTAAAACTATCGTAAAATGGGAATGAAATTAATAAAGTAGTTAATAAAATAATTTGACGTTTCATCATACTTTCATCATTAAGTAACACCCATCGTCGGTCTTACGTTCTTCTTCATAACTCTTCTTATTTCCTATCTCAAGAATATTCGGTTTTGTTATGATTGCCTACTATTATTTTAATATAAATTTACACCCCTGTCAATTTGAAACAATAAAATATTTGAAGAAATGTCATATTTTCCATTTATTATAAAAATTTGGCGATTGTAGAAAAAATCTTGTATGTAATACGTACTGAATTTGTTTTTTAAGCTCACGACGTGTTGCCCAGCCTCGACTTTCGTCTCGGTGGACAATATTCACGTCCAGTGCTTAAAAAAACAACCATTCAGACACCAAAGCCTGATTTATAAACTTGACGGTGACGTTGCAGTTCGCCGTTGACATTGACGTTCCAAATTAAATGTTAGAAAAACATATCTCGTTTATAAACTGCGAACAGTAGTGTCAGTGGAGTTTATGAACGAAGCATACGTTTTTCTAATATTTAACTTTGAACTTGAACGTCAATGACGAACTGCAACGTCAACGTCAAGTTTATAAATCAGGCTTTATGTTATTACATAAATAGCTATTTAGAATTCATCTTCTTATTAATTTATGTCAAAAATTGGTAAATAAAATGTTTCGGTAATGGTGTTTTATTATCTTTTGAATATTAATTTAGTAAAACTAATAGATATTTTTTTCAAATTTAAATCTATGTTCCAAATTTTTGACTGTATAAGCAGAGATTTGCGTCATCTTATAATGAATTTATTATTTCAAATTTTTCCTGGTCTTACAGCTTCCTGTTATATTTTGATCAAATGTTTAACCGGTGAGTGTCAATGATTTTTCATTTATTTTACAAGTTCAAGTTCATATGAATATATAGACATTAAGACAATATACAAAGCAATCACGTTTAGATTATGATTCATTATAAACTATTTCAAATTTAGGAAAGTACGCTTATGTAGACTAAACAAACCAGGGAAGATTCTAGCAAGTAATTCATTGTGAATTACAATTTTAGTCATATTTATCTTGACATAGCTTTCATGCCTATACTACCAAAAAAATTATTATCATCTAACATTTTTAAAAATAATTAAGAGGAAAAGCAATCAAGTAATGTAACTTTTAAAAGTTTACTGCATAATGTTTGTCTAGATCACAGTACGGTACAAAAATATATCGAAACTGATGTTATATTTCCAAATCTTCTTTCTGAAGTTTGACATTATTAAGTCACAATGGCGATGATCAGATATTTTTGTAGCTATATTCTGGCACCGCGGGATCAAGATTCGATTTTTAAATACCTATACTTCATTTCAGCTAAGAAAATAGCGTTGGGTTAGATAGGGCAATGATATTCTTGAATCTGATTGGTTGAGATGAGAGGTAGATTTACACTAGCAAACATTTTCATTTCCGTTATCATTACTTATACCTTCTTATTTTGAATTTCATAGTTACATCGAAGTACTACATTATTCTATAGATGACAGCTTTTTTCACAAAACATAATTTATTTAAGATCGCGTCAAATTTTGAACTAATAAAATGTGTGAGTGTAAAACTTACTGGCATTCGCAGTGCCATCTGCTATTTTCTAAGCTGAAATGAAGTATAGTCTCGAAATTTGTATCGTATCGGTAATAATTATACAATAAACTTTCCGTGATTACCGTAGTGGTTTATTTTATAGAAAGTATCAAATAATGATATGGAACATAGTTGTACGTTTGACTATAGGTACTGATATACGAATTTAAGGGTAAGGTTAAGTAGCCTAACTTAATATTAATGTATGTAAGAAGAAAAAATAATAATTGGAGATTTTCTCGCAAACGCTTCGTTTAGTAGATATTTGCTTCTGAAGTAATAAATAATTAATAATAAATAAATTAACTATTTTGAAGACTCATTGGTGTTTTGATTAACGGAGAAAGTCTCCAGCATATAGTCCCGGCAAAATGTCCCCAGTAAAACGTCCCCAAACACGAATGTCCCCATGCAAAAGGTCTCTTCGCAATTGGTTCCCGGCAAAACGTCTTGGGCAAATTGTCCCCAGTAAAACGTCCCCAAACATGAATGTCCCCACGCAAAAAGGTCTCCTCGCAATTGGTCCTCGGTAAATCGTCCCCAGCAAAACTTGCCCGGCAAAATGTTCCCACGGAAAAGGTCCCCATGCAATTTGTCTCAAACAAAACGTCCCCGAACTAAAATATCCCCATATAAAAAAGACCCTATGCAATTCATAGTTCAGTGTGATTTAACTGAACTAAATAAATTATCTTATACCCATCTTGAGTCTCACATATCTACTTGATTTTGATGGAAACTCTGATTGAATTGAACTAAATAAAGAACCTTATACCTTTCTTGTGTCCCACATACATTCGAATAAAGAACCTTAGGAATACTCTTCTCGAGTCTCACATATATACCTACTCGATTTTGATAGAATCTCTGATTGTACTGAACTAAATAAAGAACCTTATACCATTCATAAACCCCACACACTCGATTTTGGTAGAAACTCTGACCTCTGACTGAACGGAATTAAATAAAGAATCTATAATATCCTTTATATGTGTCCCATATACACGGTTTTTCTTGCGATGAATTTTCCTGAGATTAATTTTCTTTGCGATGAATTTGCAGGATACCAAAAAGATGTCCTTTACGAAACTGTAAAATTAAATTGCATGGGGACCTTTTGTATGGAGACATTTTTGCATGGGGATTTTTTCCGTGGGGACATTTTGCCGGAGACCAATTGCGAGGCGACCTTTTGCGTGAGGACATTCGTGTTTGGGGACATTTTGCTCGGGATCTTTTTTCCGGGTACCGTTGTTTTTGTGTGTGTTATGAATATGATCATAAGATACTAGGGTCTTCTGTATCGTACCCCTGTCATTTTCCAATAGCTCACTCCACACTCCCAATCTCCACCTATCAGTTCATTCATTCCTCGTGGTGGTGGTGCATGCAGTGCAGTGCGTGTGTTGTCCGATGGGCCGCAGCCCACGTGTCTGTCGTGGCCGCCGGGCGCCCGCGGCCGCTGTCGCGACAGCGCTCACGCCCACCCAAACCAACGAGAAACATCGCTAGAAACATGCAGCCAGAGGATTAGAGTTATCAATGGTATAGAGTAGACGTAGAGCAAGCGGATTTCATTTGTATCTGGTATTATATGTTAGGTAGCTTTATTTGCTTTATTAGATCCGATGTACGCATTTTACTCAATTATTTTGTAGTTTGAGAGTAGGAGAGTCGGTACAATTTACCAGTGGATAATCAAATCACAAATGTATAGATACCACAGACTAGTTTTTAGTCGTTTTTTAATTGACTCGACATATCATGTTTTAATGTCATATCATTTTATTACACAATATGCCGAGGCTTCTTGTAGAAACTCTGAACTGAACTAAATAAACAATCCAAAACCGTTCTTGATCTTACAGGCTCGGTTTTGGTAGACACTCTGGTTACAGGTATCCGAAGAAAATGTCCCCAGTAAAACATCCCTCATAATTGGTCTCCAAAAAACGTTCCCGGCAAAATGTCCCCAGTAAAACGTCCCCAAACATGAATGTCCCCACGCTAAAAATCTCCTCGCAATTGGTCCCCGGCAAAACGTCCCCAGCAAAACGCAAAACGTCCTCGGCAAAATGTCAAAAGGTATCCATACAAAAGATTTTCAGCAAAATGTCCATATGCAATTTATTTTTACAGTTCCGTAATGGACATATTTTTGGTATCCTGTAAATTCATCGCAAAGAAACTCAGGAAAATTAATCGTAAGAAAAACCGTGTATGTGGGACTACCAGTGGGACTCATATAAAGGATATAAGGTTCTTAATTTCGTTCAGTTCTGAGTTTCTACCAAAATCAAGTATTTGGGACTAAAGAAGGGTTAGGCTCTTTATTTAGAACAAGAACGGTATAATATTCTTTATTTAGTTCAGTTAAATTAGAGTTACTACAAAAACCGAGTATATGGAACTCAAGACGAGAATTAGGTTCTTTATTTAGTTCAGTTCAATCAGAGTTTCTCTCAAAATCGAGTAGATATGTGGGACTCGAGAAGGGTAATACCTATGATCCTTTATTTAGTTGAGATCAGAGTTTATATGAACAACACCGAGTATGTGGGACTCAAGAAAGCTATAAGATTCTTCATTAAGTTCAATCAGAATTTCTATCAAAATCAAGTAGGTATGTGGGACTCAAGAAGGTTATAAGATAATTTATTTAATTCAGTTAAATCACACCAGGGGCGCACTCAAGGGGGGGGGGCTCGTGGGGCTTGAGCCCCCCCCAGACGACTGGACTTTTTTCAAATATTTCATTAAACATTTTAAACATTATGTAAGATTATTTAAGTTCACTGAAGACTAAAAATAATCGCCTTTTTTCTGTTTTCATGATTATCTTAAATTCAAATAGTTCAAATACAATAATACCTATACACTCCATATAACGCATGTGTACGATTATTGGAATATTTTAATAAGAATGCGAACCTTGTGGTGAAATTTTTAACTTAAACAACGGTGCACTTGGGAGTGAAACTAAAAAGATGAAAGAAAGAACTGATACATTAAATATGAACTAAAATTAAAATATATGTAAAATATATAACTGACATGACTCTGCTCAGAGTCGTTCTTATGAAATTATATCAAGAGAGCTGCCGAAAAAACAATGTGTGTGCACAAGAAAGAGAGTAACACGTGCAACTGTTTATTTTAAAAAATGAAACTTTCAATTTAAAGGTGTTTGACCTTGAACTCTAAAAATAATTTGCCTGCGGTGAATTTCTTTCTTGTGTCGTACTATAGGTTTCATAAAAAAATTCTTAGCCCCCCCCCAAGATGCAATCCTGGGTGCGCCACTGAATCACACTAAACTACGAGTAGCATTATATTAAAACAACATAATTGAAATGAATTCCATAGGATCCTTTTGCATCGGGAAAGAAATAACTTATGGATTACAGTCATCTATCCACATAGATTCTACAGCAAAAAATAAATAAAATATTTTATTAATTAAAATAAAAAAACACACAAAAAAACTCCAGAGCAATATTGTCCTTTTATTTTCAGTTTGTCATTATAAATGATTGATATGTTATGTTGGAGCAAGGCTATCATTTTTAGTATATAATAAATCATACTTGAGACATTTAATCTCCATTGTAATTTTGAAATGTTTAAACAATGGCAATGGTGCTTCAGTTTGGGCAAACAGTGAGTAGGATGAAACAATTCCCTTTTATTTTTACGTACGAATTTCTTAAATGGTCAGATGCTATTTGGAGAGCTATATTCTGTTTATTAAGTTAAATTTCAAGAAGTTAATAAATAATTTATTATTTTTATCAAATGTTATATTTACAAGTGTAATAAGTAACAGGAAGTTTTCAACCTTATGATTTTAAATTTTAAACAGTTTTCAATTCTGCAATAAGTACTATACGTAAATATATCTAAACACCGGGCTCTGAAAGACTATGGCACCTAAATTAAATATTCTTAAAAACCTGCAAATAGGTACTATTTCTATTAATGCAACAACGGTACATATTATTATTATTATAGTAAATCATGAGAAACTATATTAATTATTCATATGTCGTGTCAGCTAAAGTTCAAATGAACATGAATATCTAAGCAGGTGAATATTGTTAGCACATTGTGCTTGTAATATTGTTCTTTCTGAATCCATTCATAATATTTATTCATTCATAGATTCATAGCAGAATAGAACAGGATACAGTTATGAAAATATCTATTACTATTACATTTGCATTTTATTTAGTTTAAAAACTGTAAGAGGATAGTCTTGTTTCAGTACAATAGTAGCAGTGGTAATTTACATATTTCTGAATTTATCCATCAATTTTCCTTTTAACTGATCTGTCAATCAATGTATTTGCTGTACCTAGCTATCACCTTTTTCAGTTTTCTGCACTTGTTATAAATTATTAATTATCAATGTATAATAGTCAAAATAATTTATGTGACGTCAATGTTGTGAGGTTCAATTTAAAATACAAAATGTTCGTACAATTTATAAAAGTTTAATATTTCTATTTCGCAGCCAAGATATATTTTCCATCTTAATTATCTTTCCAATCTTTTCCTAAAAAGGATTTGTGGTATTGTATGTAGTATGAACAAAAGATAGGAAGCATAAATTTCAACTTCGATCGTGGAATGATGAAAATGGGGTTATAAATTTGACATTTCGATTGAACTTTATAAATGATAGCCATAAATCTCATCGCAAATGTGTTTAAAATTGCGCATGTTTTCTCTTTGTTTCAATGCATGCAGCATAAAAGTTTACGATGAAACATTGCGATTGCTTACAAATTGATGAAACAGACAAAAATAAATAAATGATTAGAAGAAATATACATCCATCATTTTTATGTTATTTTTCGCAAGTTCAATTAGATTTTAAACCTCTACATTTTCATAACGCTTTATTGGAAGAAACATTTAATTGTCAAATTTTCCTTTTTTTGGTAAAGAATAAGAACACATGAGGTAAAAATTTTACTTAACTGGAAAAAATAATATTACCTAAAGCTTATTAAAATTATCTATCTTGCTATACTTACTTATCCAGTCTATACTGTAAAATATAAACATCATAGCCGAATGCGAGTGCGTTATGTGACCGACTATTGGTTCTGGCAACTCAGGTTCGACTTCGGTTCCATATAACGTATAACAGTTTAACTTTACAAGAATGTCCCTTGTGGTGTACTCACTAAGAACTATCAACCATGATTATGTATACCCGTAAGTTGACAGCTGGGTAATTGTACATAAATATTTAAGTTGGATAAATACACGATAAATATTATGTTTATTTGTTTAAATAAAAATTATTTTAATACAATTTAAAACAATAGAAAAAATTACCAGCATTTAAATTAGGTCTCTTAGACTCCTTGATTCTTATAAAAAAATTAATTTTACCTACATGCGAACCTAGGTGAAATTTTGTACTTAAACAACGGTGCACTTGTGAATGATTTGCACGTTGTTGTTTTGGACACTAAGTAATTAAGAGTGGTTTTGTATTGAGTTAAAAATTTGTTAATTTTAGTTCATTGTATAAATATAAATTAACTTACTATTTATTGCATACTTTATATAAGATACCTAGTCATTGTAGGTATTTTGTACACTACTAAACTAGAAAGATAAAATAATTAATACATTAAATATATACTAAAATGAATATAAATATTAATGGAATTAATATGGACGTTTATATACAACTATTATTTAGTACTACTAACAAGATCTAAACTGTGTAGATAACCACTTGCTGAATAATGTACTTAAAATGCCAAATATAAACAAATTTACTACCAAAACTACAACAATAGAAAACATCACATAATATTCTATCAAAATTAGTAGCATCCATACCGAAGAAAAAACAACAAAATAATACACACTGCAATGTTATGCTTATGGAAGCCAAAGTAAGTGCACCGTTGTTCAGAATTTCACATAGGTGAATAGCGCTATTTCTTAGTACTTAGTGCAATATCCCAATACACCTACTAGCTACTAAGCTTAAGCTCCTCAAAATAGGAATTAAAGTTTATTTGAGCACATGTTATGTTTCATAGACATTGTGTGCTTTTATAGTTTTTATTATAGGCGCCAACTTTTGAGAATCCATGTGGGGATTTTAGTAAAAATAGAAAAGTTTAAAAAAAGTATATATTTGTCAGGGAGTTGTAAAAAAACTTCGACTATAATAGGTATAGACAAACGACACATTCATGCTTTTGTTGTGAAGCCAAGAACTTGTGTAGCGGGGAGAAGAGATAGGTATATACGCTGTTTGCGTATTTAAGGTTGTTTACTCACAATCACAATCAGTATAAAATTTTAAAAAACTATCTCAAAATACTTGCCATCAGTTAAGTAACCTTCGAATTAATAAAGCGAAACACATTAAAGAAAATCGGCACACACAATAATAACAGAAGTCAGCAATGTGAAACAGTCCACACAGTTATTCATCTCCTTTCCCCGCCTATAGCTGCTGTTCCCCGCTACCGTACTTCTTGCCTTCACAACATTGTATAGTACAGAATTGAGTGTTATTTGTCTATCCCATTAATGGTCGAAGTAAAAAAAAGCAGGAAGAAATTTTTTTTGTTCAAGATTAAATACCTTAAAATCTAATTTTCACAGATAAATAACAGCAGATTATACCTTCTTATGTGCAGAAATAATAAATAAAATTTGCATGTGTCTTATGCCCCGACGAATATTTTTCTGTGGGGCTTCGAGCCTCGAAGCCCCCACGTAGTCGGCGCCTATGGTTCATATAATTATGAAACTCGTATAAATTCTTGTTTTAAAGACCAGTGGGAATTCTGAAAGCATAAATACGTCGATTTAATGTTGGATGTCACCGTGAAGATTCCGGATATAATTTAAGATTTTATTTGTTATTAAATATTTACCTGGTTACTACGTACACAGCTCCATAACCAGCAAACAGTGGGATGTGTTAATTAATTTTTACCATATTTTTTAAATTGCTAATTAAACACAAAAATACAACTCGTACATAGTTGAGAAAAATATAGGTAGGTACCTAAGTTTGCTTCTGCCTACAATGTCGCCTACAATATATTTGTTGTACACGTATAGCGATTCAATGGCTTTGTATTTACGGTAATATGGCGCTTTTAAGGTAAAAAACAATTAAGATAAACTTTTTTAGTAAATACAATTTTGTATAGGGTGCAATAAAACAGATGGTCTTTCATTATATTGTTTCGCAACGACCAAACTATACTTTAAGAGGCTTCACTTGTTGTATGGGTATTCATAAGGTAATAAAATATACTAGCATTCGGTTTATTCAAGATTGTGCGTACAGATGAAACATCGTAGATGAATTATATTTTTTCACGATAATCTTTGTGGTCGTATTAGATTGGTATTTATTGTGTTTGTTCAATAATTTTTATGAAACGTATTTGAAATTGCAAACACAAACATGCAAATATGTTATTTTCAAATAAGTTACTAATTAACTTATTTGATATGTACCTGCAGAGCATAATCTTGAATTTATTGATTAAATAAATATTTTTCATGTTATATCATACATTATAAACTAATTTGCAATAATATGCACTAAATTATTGAATTTTTATGAAGAAAATATCACAAGATGTGAAAATTTAGAAGCTTATTTAGATAATTTGATAAATTACTGTAATTAAGGTATTTATTGACAAAATAACAATTTGATTTCAATAAAAAAATTTATGTCTATATTTTGCTCTGTTTAGTCTATATAAAGATGACGTGTTAGGCCCATACTCGTCTATTTACTTGACATTGGAACTTCAATATTTTATTAAAGGTTTATTATAAAAACAAACACAATGTAAAGTACTTAACTTTTTTAATCCTTCGATAAAACACTATAATCAGAGTGCACTGTGTATGCAATGGACGTGGGAGCTTTAATCTTTTATGCAGTAGCAAAAAAGGTAAAAAAGTTAAGTGGTTTTCCGATATAAAAAAAGAAAATACCTATAATAAGATTAGTTTTGCTGACTACAGATGGACAAATAAAAATAGATAGAGAAATAAGACAATCTTCTATTCTTTTAGAAGAAAACGGGCTTATGCAACACAGATTTCTTACTATAAAACATTTTTCTACTTATTTCTATTTGTTGGGAATATTTATACCGGGTGTCCCAAAAAAATGGTACGCTCGAAATAACATTTTTATGAACAAAGCAATCGCAATCAAATTTTATATGGGTAAACTAGTCATAATTAGACATCAGAATAATATATTATTTACAAATATATCACTTCCGGTTAAACCGGAAATGACATTAATTTTCTTATTTAGAATAGAACACCCTATATATTTTGACATATTTCAATTCTACATTATAATTCTGAATCCAATGATGTATCACAAGTCTAGATTTACAAAATATCTCACAAAAATAAATAAACTATCAAAGGTTAGTATTTTTAATGGATTACAAACAAAATTAAAAATTTGTTCAAATTGACCACCGTTCGTTTATACAATACAATACACATTCTAGACTTTTTTATTTCGACTTTTTCTTGAGATATTTGTATGAAATCTAGACTACTAGATTTGTTATGCATAATTGGATTCAGAACCGTGCGTAGAATTCAAATATGTAAAAATAAATAGAGTGTTTTATTTGAAATAAGAAAGTTGATGTCATTTCCGATTTAACCGGAAGTTATATTTTTGTAATTAATATATATATATTTGGATATCTCCTTATGCCTAATTTACTCATTACTAATTTCATAACGATTGCTATATATTAATAAAAAAGTTATTTCGATCGTACCATTTTTTGGAACACCGGTGTACAGAGAAATAAATGTTTCATTAGATTAATAAATTGATTTGATTAATAAATTTGATTGAAAGCCGAGTGCGTTATGTGACCGATTCTGGTTCGAAATCAGTCAGATATACAGATTCAGTTTAACGCATGATAATCTTCCTGGTGCTCTCATATAACAATCATCATGAGCACCCGTGAATTTGTGTGTTTTAAACAGCGATAATGATGCACGTGTAATGAAATTGTATATTATATCCAAGGTTATGAGTAACCGAGGGATACAAGGCACGTGTCAATAATTATCTTCTCAACCATGGTTTATGTAGGTACCTACTATAATTGTCACTACTAGCATTTAAATTTCAATTAAAGATTTTTTAAATTATAACAGACATTTATATTCAGTAAGCTAACTTGAAAATTATTGATATTGTAGGGGACAGTTGGCATGAAAGGGGCAATTTAAAAAAAATCATACTCGTAGTTAAGCAATTGCAAATTATTTCTTTAAAAAAATACATATTATTAAAGCTAAATGATTTAACTATCTTCTTGACACATAATCAATTAAAACCAACCTGTATATTAAACTGAAAATTGATTTAAATAAAAAATCATACAAATGTCCCTTTCAAGACTGAAACGGACACTTCCCGGTGTTAAAAGGTACGCTTACATTATTGACTACAAATGGACGTCAAAGACAAAATATACTCCTCCAGTAGGTATTTGAAAAAGAAGCACAACATGAGTGTATACATTATTTCTTATGCTTTTATAAATAGTTTGCTTTATTTTACCTTGGTTATAATAATTTAAATTATACTGAAGGTAGTTACTGAAAAACAGCTTCACGATATAAAATAAAAAGTGTCAATAAAGGTACCTATGTTGGCTAGTGAGAAAAATAATTTTTTAGAAATCCGAAAAATTAAGGCAATAATTTAGAAATATGCAACTTATTATATACCTAGTACTTTATTTCGATTCCGATGACATAAAATAGGCATGGGCTAACGCCACACAGCGTGAACCTAGCGTGAATCGTTTTTTTGACATAAACTAATCTATGCTAACAAAACCCTTCTTGAGTCCAACAGAACTCCCTTTTTTGACATAAACTAATCTATGCTAACAAAACCCTTCTTGAGTCCAACAGAACTCCGTTTTCTTGACATAAACTAATCTATGCTAACTAAACCCTACTTGAGTTCAACAGAAATCCGTTTTTTGACATACTTAAACTAATCTATGCTAACAAAACCCTTTTTGAGTCCAACAGAAATCGTTCACGCTCGTTCACGCTAGGTTCACGCTAGGTTCACGCTAGGTTCACGCTCGTTCACGCTCGTTCACGCTCGTTCACGCTAGGTCCACGCTGTGTGCCGTTAGACACTCCCTATAAAATATGAGCCTATACCACACCCGAGTAGGTAAAGAGGTGTAATATATTTTCATTCAATGTTTTGGAATACCACTTGTGTTGTACTTTTTAGAATCCGGTTTCTGTAGCAAAACAGTCAAAATATACTTTACAAGAGTTATTAAAAAGTTAATTTTTAAGTAATATTAAGTAATTCTCTGTATTTTCTTTTAAACGCTTTATTCAAAGTCCTTTCAAATTTAGTTTTAAAATTTCGTCAGTGCAACGCGGCCATTGTAAATTTGCATAGAATCTCCCATAAATAAATTAATAGTTTTGGCATCTTTTATGTCTCAAAATATTTTGCTACACGTCCACCATAAAGCCTCCTAGCAACAAACTGGTGATTTTCTTATACAGTTATTGTCCATAACACTAATACAAAATATCTACAAATTTATTGCGGATATTACAATGAAATCTTCAACAAAATTTATTTCCTCTTTGCAATTCGCTTTTAGCATAAAGTTATAAATAACTAAGTACTGGCGCCACACGCCACTAGAGTGCTACCTACAGACCAAGAAATCTGATATTTCGTACATGTGAAATCAAAATCTGCAGTCAACAACTTTATTTTTCTATTCTGACGTACGTTGACGCACGGGGCAACCGGAAGAATATTAATTTGTTGAAATAATAAGTAATATTGTAGTTTAATTTGGATATATTAATTTTGACCATGCAAACTTGAAAATAATAATGTTTTGTTAGGAATATTTCCGCTTGTAAATGTTAATTTCTTCCGTTTTTAAGAATAGAAAATTAAAATAAAATACGAGTACTTTTACTGTTGTTTATTTGTTTTAAATACGTAATCGGAAAATAATTATTGTTGAAATAGGTTTGCAAGTTTTCGCATTTACTATTTAATTTCTTCCTGTTCTTAAAGTGAAAATTATAACAATACTAACTTCTCAATTATCTTGTAAACAATGTCTGAAACAAATTAAACATTGCAAAGTAAGTAGGTACAAATTTTCTGTTTATTTTCTGTTTTATGTTTATTAATTCGGTTTAAAAATAGTTCTACATAATTCAACAAGCCTTATACAAAACCGATTGCTGTAGAGAACGAAACGATAACTGGACTTGAGTCGTAGGCGAGTAGCGTAATTATTCAAATAAGTGACATATTTTAAACGGTTAGTTTTTTAAGTAAACGTAATATAATATACCTTTTTGCACAATTATTTTTTTTATCAACTTACCATGCCTGTTTCCAAGACAGTATGTTGATCTTACCGGTTGCTAAGTAATTAATTAAGTAAGTAATTTACTTACCATTCTAGAACGGTAAATAAATTTAATATTAATTAGGAAGAAATTAATATTTTTGCGTATGGATAAAAAATACCAATAGTGCAAAAAATGATATAAGCATCACGAACGTTAAGGAATTACCGATGTAAGACAAAATTGGAGCCTTCGCATCGCTCAGTCTCCAAATATTGCCTTCCAGCGGTAAACTGTCCTTACCGTTCTTGGTACATAATAAATACTATAGTAGCTACTTATTTTTCAGAAATATAATATAATATCACTGGCATTACAAAACTATTTATTTGGATATTACTAGGTATTAATTAAGTTATATTATCTGTCAAAATTTGAGACTAGATTAAGATTACTATACTGCCGTTCTTAGGAAAAATGTCCTATCTGCAAAAATTTTATTTTAGCTATTATTTTATATAAATTTTTTTGTGGAAACATCTATGCGGATTTTTACTATTAAAATTGCTTTATATAAATATAATAACCATAAATAATAAATTCTACCTTTTCTTAGGGCAGCTGGACATTCTATTTTGGTATATTTGTAATAATTTATACAGATTACAAAAATCTCAAAATTTGCAGATAGGACATTCTTCCTAAGGAGGGCAGTATAATGATGGGTGGAACTAATTAAATTGAAAATAAATTGATATAAACATTTTTATTATTTAACAACCGTTGATTACTTATTTCTACTACTTTTTAAAACTATTCTATTAGTACAACAGTCTCCCCATAATTGCTAATTAATAATTTTATTTTTATAGATGGCAGTACCATCATCATCACGATATTTCTACGGAATTCTTCTGGTAATTTTCTTCGTAACACAAAGGATAATGACAGCAAGCACAATGCGAACAGTTAGTGACTCAATATTAGACATAATCAACACAAAAGAAGTGGAACGATTAATAGCGGAACGCGAAGAAAATGAAGCCAAAGAAGAGAAACAATATTTGGCCGAAAACGACTTAGAAGACAATTACGAAATTATTCCAGAAAGCGACAAACAAGATTTGTTTTATCAACAACAACCAGAACCTGTTTATACAAGTCCCACTAAAGGTTCAGGAAATCCCAGGATATCTGTTGATGTTTTAATGAAACAAAACCATTCTGATCCTTTGAGAAACACAGAATTATTAAACGAATTGCGAGGTTTCAACGGAAGGAAAGTATTAAAATCAAGTAAAAATGCTCTTTTGGTTACTAAAAAAGAATACTTGCGACGAGATTGGTGTAAAACCGAACCATTAATCCAAAAAATTAAAGAAGAAGGTTGTTTCACGCGCACTATAATCAACAGATTTTGTTACGGACAATGTAACTCTTTCTATATCCCGAAAAATCCAAAAAAGAGATCTTTAAAACATGGGAAAATGGCGTTTGATGACGAAGATGAAGATAATGATTTAAATGGTGCTGCTTTTAAATCCTGTGCTTTTTGTAAACCGAAGAAGTTTACATGGATCACAGTTACGCTGAGATGTCCTTCTCTGGTGCCTCAATTGAGAAAGAAAAGGATTCAAAGGATAAAGCAATGTAAATGTATTGCTGAAAATATAAATTAGGTAAACTAACAACTAGATACAGTAAACTCAAGGAGTGTCAGTTGCAGTGGTGACAATAGGCCGGTACGGTCCGGTACGCCGTATCGGTAAAAAAAAAATAGAACCGGTACGCAGTACTGCCAAGACATTTTTAACGATACTTACCTATTATAAAAGGTGATTCACAACTTCGTGCATAAAAAGTCATAGTCCATAGTATTTAACGTACCTACTGATCATGGAACATTTTTTTTTTAAATTCGCATATTTAAGGGAATATTTCACAAGCAGCACATTTTTGATTGGATTGTTGATTGTATAATGGAGATCTGATTAACTATTAAGTGTGCAATGGCAAAAATACTAAATTTATCAAATTTAGAAACGGCTCCAAAACTCTTTGACTAAAAAACCTGAAAACTAAAATTGCGAATTTTGAAAAAATTCTTCCAGTTCCGTGGTAGAGTTGAGCACTATATTAAAATATATACTTGTTTTTTTGTAAAATTTTAAATTTCAAATTATGTGCTAGAACATCTGTTGGAGTGGACCTAAACCATTTATAGTTTAACATAAGTATCACACTAATTTTTTTGCGTTTAGACGACAAAATGTCCAAATATATACCACCCGTAGTATGGGTTAATTATTTAGTTACATGTATTCAAATTTCCACATTTTTTTGAAACAATAAAGAAGAAAAATATCTTTTTAAAAGATATAGCGTACCAGCAAAAAAGATCTTCACCCCTGGTCAGTTGCAGTTGTATAAAATTTAGAAGAACTGAGATGTATTATTTGCAAAAAGCAATCTACGAGTATCAATGTGGCTTTTCTAATCTTTTAGAATTGATCACTGTCACTGATCATATTTTGTATTATTAAATATACAGGGTGTACTATATTTAAATTGTTTAAAAAAATTCAATCCTAGAATGAATAATCCTACACGATAGATAATCTTTGACAAATCTAATTAGAAATTTATTTGTTTTAAAACTGAATAGAAATAATATATATTAAGTTTTGATTAACTAAACAGAAAAGTGTAGTTTTACTCCCGCAGTGGCATTTTATTGAATTTTGCTTCGATTCGAAATAATAACATATTTTATTATTGTTATTTATCTCTTTATAGTAGGTGCATAGAATTTATACTTTAATGACTGCCTGGGCAGAAAAGTAATAGTTTGTGACTGTCAGTGAATTTTAGTGTACGATACACCTTGTATAAAATATCTAATCTTTAAGAATACTTTATACAAAATGCTTTATCAATATTGTAACTGAAAATATAACAAACATGTAAAACGATAAAAAGTATTATTAAAAGTATTACACACTTAAATAAAAATAGACGTACATTAGGTTAAATAGAATAATTTTTATTATTTATTATTATTCCATGTTTTTCGGTGTACCAGCAACATACAAATTATTTTACAATAATTGTTATTAATTTTGTCTTTTGTATAACAGCTTATTAACATTGTAAACATAAAGTAATAATATATAGACAATGTACAACTTTTAGACTGTAGTAATAATGCTAAAAGTGTAATTCTAAAAGTTCCTAATAATATAGATAGCTTTGTATTATATAGATATAAAATACTGATTTTAAATTATAATACATTCTTTAGAATATAATGTGTCTTAAACTTTGTGTATAAATTATTTTTGTATTTATTTATGCAGACTGTATTTAATTTAATAAATAAACAGCTGTTTTACTTTCACTGTATTTGCCATTCTTGGTCGAGATATAATTTTATCTTTATATTAAAGATTTCGTTTTTCAGAGGGCTCAGAGCTTTATTTACTGAAATACTAAAAATATATTATAATAGAAATAAATGAATACGTAAGTACTTACCTTAAAATTACAATCTGTAAAATATACATAAATATAATTTAAATATTTTATTGACTAAACGACTAAATAAAGACTCAAATATAAAAAGCCTAAATATAATCTGCAACCAGTATAACGCTCTTGCACAGATATATAAATCAATATAACTAAAGCAATTTAATTAAATCATAGATTTATGTCTGTTGAATTAATAATTATCTCAATTTTTCTACTAAAATACAACAAAAACAAACAGAATTGAATGTGAACTATTAATCTTTATTGTAAAAAGAAAACTACCGGAATTCAGTTGCACAGTTTATTTCAATAAATTAACCTCTACCGGTTTCTACGCTACATTATCATCATGAGGTGATTAATTTAAAACTGGTGCATATTAAAAACATTAAAATAAATAAATACAGTACACTATTTGATTTATATCAACTATTTATTTATTTATAATTTTTATAATTTTTGACGAAAATGTTAAGGTTGTGTACCTACTGTATTTATTTTAAGATATTTAAGGATGTATTATGAATAAGTCATGTTTATGTAAGATGTTGTTAGAACTACTACCTATATTAACTGGGGTTGTAATGTAGAGTAGTCGGTATATCTGGTGTTGTCACACTAGTCAGTAATAGAACATTTTAAATAACGAGTATTTTATTTTATCTGTGATCAGATGCATGAGTTTCTTACATTATTTATTTTAATGTTATTAATATGCACCAGAGTTTTTAAATTAATTACCTCCTGATGAAGACGCATGACAAGTAGAGATTGATTGAAATAAACTGTGTGGCCGAATTCCAGTAGTTTTATTATTCCATTAAACAATCAGAAAATCATTTTTATATTTATGAATTCGCAATTTTATAAAAATAATTTACAAATTATTATATTATACCAATGGTTTATTTTATAATATAATATTAATATGTATTGTATTTTTGTAGTGTAGGTAGTAATTAATCGTATTTATACGAGGAACATTCAAAATTCGAATCAAAATAATAGTACAACTTTGTCTTTTAAATTTTTAAATATTTTTGAATATAGACAAATAAATACCAACATACAAAATTTCATATTTAAAAATCAAATTGAACTATATTACCTATTTTGAATTTAGATTGCTACTACTTCCAGAAATATAAATTTTAATTTCTAATTTTGGTCGTGAAATAAGTATTATTTTAAATCAAAGATGTGAGGATTTAGGGATGAAGGTAGATACAAAAAGTCCAGTTTTGATGCTATATAGGATTACATATAATCTGAATTAGCAGATCTGCGTAACATGAATAAGAGCAAGAGATGCGAGCCAGCTTTGTAGTGAACTACCTTGCGATGACCCGCAAACTCAATGCAATTCCTCTTAGTGGATAGGTACATCATTACAATCATATATTATGGTTATATAATATTTCATATAATAATATACTCTGCTACATATACTCTATGACTTAAGTATGTGCGAAACGGTTAACCATTTCTTTCAAATATTCTTATTTGTAATTATAGTACGTTTTAAAGAGAATAGAATCTTAGCAATGTCGGTATAGTTGAACCGCACTGCAGATACACTAACAAATCCTTACGTTTAACTAATTGATCAAAAGTATGTCAAGTGTTAAATAAAGTGAACTCCCAATAATAGGAATCCAGGTGCGCTAAAGTCTCTCGGAAATGCCGTAATTCTTTACTTTAGCCAAAGACCGAAAAATAGTCTTGTAAATGATACGTTTTGTTGATATTAGTAACCAGTGATCCAAAGTCACGTGGCAGTGGGGCAGCAGCCTGGGGCCCAGCGTCACAGCACATGCAACAAGAAGAGAGCTTCGTTGGGCCCCAGTCTGCGGTGAGTGCGGGGCGCGTACCGATTTGCCGCACCTCGAAACCTCAAAGTCTGCGGAGCCACAAGCAGAAGAAGTTGATCTTCCAGTCGTGGCTCAGGCTAGATCTTCCGGCCGTTGGACACGCAAATCAATAGGGCCTAACTACACGCACCGCACGCACGTTCGCACAAACGTTCGTTTGCGGGTGATATGTTTACCGCGACTGGGCCGGACAACTGGAGTTCCGTGTCAGTGCAGTAAGCTCCGGTCCTCCGGCCGGGCGACAATCGTCAAATCTGGTGGTGGGTGTCTTAATAACACTGTTGCTGAAAAGTTTCGGCGATCGTTCTGATCCCGATTGTATAGGTACGTTTTCTTCAATATTTAGAATGTGTTTATTATTGGGGTTTAGCTATTACTTAATAATTAATGTTTATCTTAGGGTACGATTATCCGTTAAAGCCTCTTACAACATTAATTATATTAATTACTTACAATTACACAATGAAAGCGACACATCGATAGGGTAGAAAATAGTGTTTAAGTTTCAGTGACCCTTTTCTTACTCTCTCGACATGCAGCTGTTCGTGTGAGTGTGAATGTTGTCTGATGTCACGTGTGGTGTGTCTGTGTGTATAGGTGTGTTGTTGGGGGTACGGGTACGGTTACATTTACACCTAAGCGCAGACCGCATGGCCTGCTGCGAGCCTGCTCGTGTCCTAGAGGAGTCAGCCGAGGTTGTCGTCTTTGTTTGGGCGATCTTGCTTCTTAATACACTACGTTTGTTCCTTTCTTAGCGGCCACCGGCAACCGTTCGCCGAACAAGTATGGGTTCTGCTGTTCCGGTTCCTGCAATCAAACATATTCATTATAGTAAGTTTTAAGTGAAGACACAGAGCTGGGCAAGTATCGAAATAAAAATATTTAAGTATATGTACCAGTACCTACTTGTTACCAAGAACATTTTAGTAAAATAAAGATTCACAGTACTTAAATAAAGTATAAGTTTTTTTGTCAAAAGTACATAAAATAAGAGTATTTTTAAGTACCAGTATTTTTTAAAATTAATATAATAAATTGCATGGTTTGAAACCTTATTACCATTTTTTTATCGAAGAAGATTAATACACAGTAAAAATGTCGTATTCTGTAGCTGTAGTCGTAGGTTGAACAGTATAATTACTTAAACTATTGAAAAAACTTAAGTACCTATTTAAAAGTACTTCAATATTATATGCGATTATGAAATGAAGCAGGTACCGTAAAAATATTTATACTTAAGCGCAAGTATTAAGTAGGTAGGTACCTACTCGTTGTTATTAAAAATTGATAACTTAACTACTTAAATGGTTATCGTTGAAGGGTGTCAACGGTTTTAAGTTATACTTACAATTAAGTTATACCGACAATATTTGAAATCTTATGCATTTCAAAAACGTAACATTAATTTGACAATAATTCCTAATGTTTTACATTCCAACAATGATATTTTCATGTAAAGTACATAAATTTAAATTTCTCGTCTCCTGATGATGATCTATGTGACGTCGAAACTAGCCGATTGAGAAATATAATTTATTATTAACTGCATCCCAGTAATTTTAATTTTAATTGTCATGTTACATAAATAGTTGGATAGAGCACATTTCAAAGATACTAAAAATATGTTTTCAAATTTTTGACAGGTTATATTATAAAAATGTATTAAAATGGTATTTCGCCCTTATCTCCGAAAGTACTTATACCTACTGAGTCTAAAATTTTGAAAAAATCAGGTATAATAAAATAATGCTGATTTTGCTTAGATTTCGAGATTTTACACAAAACAATAAAAGGAAATTTTTTTCAGAAAAACAATCTAATAAATTAATATTAATATTTTTTGTTTTGAAATCTAAGTAGTTAAGTAGGTAGGTATAAACAATTTTTTTCTTCAATCTTTATATTTCATATTAGGCTTATTTTATTAATCTTTAAAATTTCTTCTTTGTAATTTGCCATTGATAGCTATTTTATTAATAGAATATAAAAGTTGCTACACGAATTTTCTTTATAGTTTTAACGCTGCAATAACTGAACTACCTATTAATAATTTTATTGGTGAGTACCTACCTATTTAGCTTTTATATCAGAAATAGTTTTATATTGGTACGATCTTCTATTTACTTTTTATTATCATCATTCGTTCTACATAAAAATACGGTTTATAAAAACCTTTTCAGAATGTTTACTAGTGCAGAACTTAAAAAATAAAATAAGAAATTTATGGAGCTACAAACAAAAGCATTGTTTATTGGCAAGTCTTACCTCCTGCTCTTAGCAAAAGCAGGAAATTGTTATTTAGTTTTTATGTACCTCTTCAATTTATTATACGTTAGAGACGTTTATATGGAATCAAATAAATTAAAGTGCTTATCTCTATACCTTAAAGCATTATTTTTGACCTTCGCCTTAAAAAAAAAATACGCATAATCTAAAACAGTATTTCAAAATCGGATTGGATTAGTTAATAATATATTTTAGTAGGTATATGGTCCTCAAAATCGATACTTTACGAACTGTTTAGCGGATCCTGTCATCCTGTAAAATGACGTTACCTATAAGCCAGTGTTTCTCAACCTTCTTGTATTGGCGCTTCCTTTTTCCTTGAAACTTTTATTTCCTACGTTTTTCAAAAATTGATTTCAAAGTTATAGTTTAGAACAACTGCGTATAGTATCTAAACAAATTTGGAGAGAATATACTATTCTTTTTGTATATGTATCACGTACAAAAATAACTGAGTTTTAGAGGACTCACTTAATTTAAAACTCGACTTATGCCTTACATAAATACCTAATTATTATAAACAGTTACCTATTGCGAAAATAATAATGTTAAGGCATATCTTAATATTTCTTCCCTAAAAAATTTAGAAGAAAAGTAACGAATATAATACGTGTGTGACGGTAGACGGCTCCCTTAAAAAACTTTTCAGAAATAAAATCATTAAAAAACGCATAACGGATATTAAATTTCATTAAAATTAATTTGAAAGATGTGTATCGAATCCACGTAACTCAATACCACGTTTGTCCTGGTAACGCATGGAAATATTTGCTTAAAATACGTAAAAGCAGTGTATCAATTTTTAAAATGCTCAAGATTTACAGAGAAAACGAAATTTCAAAAACATTATTTACAGACGAAGAATGGAACTAGGTTTATGCCTAAGTTACATTTTCTAATAAATTTCTTAAACTTCAGAAGAAGCATGTAAAATATTTCTTTAAACACGCTTTTTCATTAATTTTTTATATGAATACCAAAGATTTTTTCATAATTCTAACTAGACATAAACCTAAATTAATTCATTCACCTATGGTACCTATTTTTACTTCAAATATTTATTAAGCAAATGAGTAAAGCAGAAACAGCTACACCTCTAAACAAGCAATATTTTGATACGGAGACGGGAATCTTAACAAATTAATTAAATAATAAAGACTCAACATCTACGTAAAAATGACTCTAAAATTATGACATGAAGATAATAGTGCAGTTGTGCAGTGAATGATAAATTTACAATATTTTATGTTTATTTTTACGCTTTGTTCCGACAAATTTAGACATAACTGACTTCTACAAAAACTTTTTAATTAATAATTTTAAAAATTATAGCAGGCGTCAAATATTTTAACTTTTTATTTGTTTACAAAAATATGTTGTAATTAAAATGTTACAAACCTACACAAAATATGCGACAAAAGCTTCAAAATTTAATTACCTTTTCAATATGGTACTTTTTTGCCACCAGGTTCTTGTGGGCTGTATGATCATTAATCTGAAACACAAAGACACCGGCTTTAATTGGACACCTTTGCAATATATTTTCTCGCTAGCATTTTAATTAATTAATTTTATAAATATTCTTTATGTCACCTATATTTTATACAAAAATAAAGCAACTTGTCTGTTCACAATTTTGTGTTACTTAATAATTATTATGGTATGGTAAAGTAAAAAGAAAAATAAGAACGCAGACTATTTACTATTTAATATATAAGTTTGACTTTAAAATTAAAATAAATACAATATTATGTCGTATTTAAGTTTGTTTTCATCGTAAACGGCAGTGTCTGCAACAATAATTAATTAAAGCTTAATAGTGAAATTTTGAAAATTTGCTTTGTGACTATCAAAACTTCTTGTATAGTATTTTCCAACTTCATTGGATTACAAGAGGGAAAATAACACTTAACACCGAGCTTAACACTAACAATAGAAAGTAAGCCTCTGAAAAAATCGCCCCATTCTTGCTCAACAGCTCTCCCGTCTAGATTTTTTCCTAGTTCCTAGAACTCTCGATTTTACTGTTTTTACTCTTTTCTCCACTACTACGACTGTCTGAAACTAGCCCGAAACTCGTACTTTACCGCATCCTAGCTATGCAATGTCATTTTGAATTTGAAAAAGAATGTAAAAGTGTTTTCGTTGCGAGTAAACTGTCAGATTATTATTGACTTCAGGATAATGTTTTTATAAACATTTAATAGATAAAGAATGGATCTACAGATGTGGCTTATTTAAAAATTAGTTTCTGTCATGAGATATAACCGTGTAAAGTTTGCATAAATTGTTTTTTTTAATCTTTCGTACTATTTATAATCATGTACAATTTTTTGAGTAAAATTTTAAAAATGCACATCTGTAGATCCATCCATTCTGTATTAAATATTTTTTGAAATAAAATTTTACCATTCTTGTACTGGCCACAAAACACTCGCTACGTTAGTAGGTACATCATAATGATTAATAGATTTTGTATTTGATATCGTTGATAAATTATTAAAATTTTCTAGTCGAGCAGCATTGCTCATTTGAATGATGCAATCATGACACTTTTATTCACATGAGTAATAATTCTTATTGTTTAATCTTTGTAATTTAGCTTTTACAAAATATTAAATTCTATCATATCACGAACACGAACAAATAGCGGTATTTATTTTGCCTGTATATGCATTGTTTATTTTAATTAAAATAGCTAATTAATAATATTTTATAAAGATATTACAATGGCAATTTAACGCCATCTGTTAGTTTAGAGAAATATTTCAATAATTTCAGAGATTTTATCCTTGAATTTTTCGCGGAGCAGGGAGCACGATGAGAACGAAGTGAACAAGTTTCAACCAACTCTTTTAATTTTTCTGTTTTACGTTTGTCAATAATATCCAGTTGTGTTCGGAAGTTTATAGTGTTTGCATCGTTTTATTGTGATTCCTGACTAAAAAGTGAACTAAAATTAACATTTTAAAAGTGAATTTAGTGTGAAAACATCAACATGAAATCGGATTCGGGTTGGCGATTGCTTCGGAGGTCTCTATTTCAACAGGTAGATTTTTTATAAATAAACTTTTGCCTGAATGTTAAATAATTAATATTTACGCTTATACAATACAACACGCATTTTACCCAACTTTGGTGTGGGATGCGACAGCCTAACATAAGAGTACCTACTGTGGGAATAAAATAAAATATGCCTAACTTTATATTATTTACTTGATTTATGGTGTTATTCTGAGCATTATCTTAAAATTCTATAAACTTATAGATGTATAAGTTATGGGAAATCCGTAATTGACAGTCTTAGATCTTTAAAACAATAGTATCAATAGTTCTATACTATTTTTTTATAACATGTAAAAATAATGATTAATTGTTGTACCTTGCTATTCTTGAAAAGAAATAATATTTTAGTATAAAAATAAAGACATACCTACTTAACAAAATTTGCAGAAAAACATGCAAAATCTTAGGAAATATTTTCTTGTTATTTCTATTTTATTATTAATTTTGAAGAAGGCCATTGTCATATTGACGCGACAAATGATTATAAAAATTTGATACAATGAAATACGCATGACACGTGCTGATAAAGTTCAGGAATATATAATTCGAAAATATGAGGTAAAACATAATATGCTACATAATTAAAGATTTTTTAGCGAAGAATTAAAAATATAGCAAACACAATAAGGAATTAATTAATTTTATTTACAGATTAAGGAGAATAAAAATTATTATTATAGTTTTCAAGATATATAATACTATACACACTCGAAGACAAATATCACTAGAGAATTAATTATTTGTAATAGGGGATGGTGCAAGAACCTTGTAAACTACTACTACTGATAATATTTTATCAGAGATTTTAATTAATAAAATTATGTTTAAAAAAATCATTGTCATTTATATTGAATGAATTCAGATGAACTCCTTAATTGTTATTTGTTATTTCCTAGCGATTTCCAATCATGATGACTTTTTTTATAAACTATGAAACAAATTTTAAATAAAATATAACATAATCTATGCACGTATACTTCTCAGCAATAATGTACTTCTGATATTTCAGACACATGTCAATATTTTCATAACGTAGGTACTTATGGTGAGTCAGTAGCTGTCTATAAATTTATAGAAATCTGTAAGCTATAGATTTGCCCAGAATAGCATTTTTATGATCGGACTATAAGTTATAGGACTGCTTAGAATCCCAATATTTATCTAGAAATATTAAAATTTTGCATACATAATCTATTTATTACTACGCCATTTACCCTTTGGTACATATTTTGTGAGTTATCGTTATTTTTATTTTCCCATGAATGCGATTACCAGTCTCAACACATGAACTCACGAGTACTACTCTTGGTTACTAGTACACCACAGGGATATTTTGGTGCAGTTGAGCTGGAATAAGTACCTACCTTGATTTGAACCTAAGTTCTTAAAACCACAGTCGGTCATACAACGCACACGGACTTTTACTTCCATTGAAAATAGTTGAGGCGAGAATATTTTACCGCCCCGCCAAATTTGCAAATGTATTAAAAGTATGCTTCAATGTCAATGTCAAATTGAAAGTTGCATTTTTAAGGGATAAGTGCTTCACCATAAAATTAATGTGCACCCGCCTTACAGAAAAAAATAATATAAAAAATTATGATGTTATAGACTAAATTAAATGAAAATAAATATTTGATGTATGATTTTCTTGGAAAACAAAACTACTGGAATTCAGTCACACACAGTGTGGCTGAATTAGAATAGTTTTATTTTCCAGGAAATAAATATTTTCAATAATTAGGTGTACAAAACAAATTAAAATCAAATATTGGATATGAAACCATAATGCATAATAGGCGAGGCGCTCACTAGACTAATAGAATTTTAACAGAAATAACAGAATAATAATATTGGAAAAGATAAAAGGGAGCACTACCTGCTTTTTGGCTGCAGGAAACAATGATCGGATTCGTGCTTTGACAATTTAAACAACAAAGTGTGCCACACTCAGTATAATAACTATTACTAATTACATTGCAGTTACATTGTCAGGGATGGATGCGAACCGGTTCGAAGCGTTTTGAAGCTTTTCGAAAAGTGCAAAATTCAATAATAAATTGAATTCAATCCATCATTAAATTTTCTAATGTTTTTTAAAGTAGATTTTCCGGTTTTTCATACATATTTACCTATGTATTATACCTACGATAATTAAAGTTTATTAATTTAAAATCGTGTTCTAGGGACCTCAAAACGTGCTTATCCATTGAAAACTCACTATCGAAATTTTAGCATGATTACAATACCTCTCTTACAGGACTGAGTGGCCAGAGGTAAAAATGCATGATTTTGGGACGAGTAAGACGAGTAAGACGGAGTTCAGCGATCTAACGAGTCTCAAACAAGCATTTTTGGTATGAATGAAACAAAATCTCATATTACGCAACAATTAAACTGTAAGATACCAATTTGGTTTTAACATGACAACTGACAACAATAATTTTATGTATTAGTTCAAGAAATGATTATACTTTTTGTACTGTTGCTATAGTGATCAAAAACAATCCCTAATATCCTCCTTTTTTTACAAAAAAAAAACAATGACATAAAGCATCAATATTTATTAACTGTTATGTACATGTGGTAAATCTGGAAAAAACACACCACGCATTCATGTTTTAAATTTAAATTTCGTATTGACACTGTCAATATTTCAATGCATGATATGCATTTTTTGTCTGTCAAATTGAGTTATTGAGTAGCAAACTAGAATCATTGGCTGAAGTTTTAAAATTTTAAATCAGTTGAGGCTTACGGATAGGTACCCGGTTTATTGGAAAACTATTTATATTCTATGTGTGCTATATTTTTTGCAGCTGTATGATTTTTACACGTACTGCAAATCAAAAATATTAAACGTTTTATTTTATTTACTCTCCGTCGGGATGAATATATCAATCGTTTGTGTATGTGCAAGTGTACCCATTAGTTCTTTTGCTTTGAACTTTGTTCGCAGAACTGGTTTGCTGTCCGTGCTTGTTAACTAATAAAATAACGATTTTTTTTTCGTTTATTATTCCGAATAAAGTACAGTATTGTTTTTAGGAAAAAAATTTGAATAACGATTTTGCACATCCATAAATTTTTGAACAATAGATGGTTCCTAACTATTATTAAAATTTTAAGTCAAAGATAATAGCCGTTTACAACGCTATGTCCACAGCATAAAAAATCTAGATACATTTAGTTGTTTAATCGAAAAATTGAAATTTCCAAACTCGAGAAAACCGATATTGGGTTCAAGATTTGATAATATTTTTAAAGTGTTCTGAAGGGATGGTTTCTCATATTTTTTTCGATACTATTACTATTATCGTGATAATTCGTTGATCATAGGCGTGCGTGAGGTGAGGCCGGTGAGGCCAATTATTTGACACTAAAATGCAGTAATAAGATGTCAAATGTCAAATATATAATTTTACTTGTGACTGTAATAATTTATTTTGTGCGATTTCGCTACAATTATTGAATTATTGTAGTGAATCAAAGTTTTTATTTTTTAAATAAATATCCCAATTATCAAAGAATAACATACCTAACATGCGTTGGGGTTGGGTTGTTAAGATTTAATATTTTCTAATCATTTAGTAAAACCACAGTAAAACTACCATATACGTACCTATGCAATGCAGTTTTTATTAAAATATTTTTAAATTCATTATGAAATCACAAAAATCTCATTTAAATCTGTACAATCATTTTTTTAAATTTGGTCCTACTCCTCCTCCTAAAATTTTATAAAATCAGAGAAGGTTTATATAATACTTCGTGCATTAAGCTGCCCATCTACGTTTTTTCCGAATTCCTAGAATACCTACTCTTAGATTTTACTTTTTTTCTATTCCACTCTTTTCCCCACTACTACGGCTGCCTGAAATCAGCCCGAAACTCGTACTTTGTTGTAACCTAGATATGCAATGTCATTTTGAAGTTGAAAATTACTGAAAATGTGTTTTCGTTGCGAGTAAACTGTCAGATTATTATTGGCTTGTTTTTTTTGTCTTTATATGGTATTTTTTTAAGATTTAGGTTTTAGGAGTTTGGGGACGCCTACAGTGGCGTACACAGACACTAGCCTTGGGGCGAATATGTTTTTTTTTATAATTCGCTCAACGCACTTTGGCTGATATCATGGCAATTCGTTTAGTTTCGGTGTTATATTTTTACAATAATTACTAATTCACTAATAAAAAAATGTTTGGTTTTCTTAAGTTTGTTAAATAACTTGCAAATGGTTTATAAAAGTACACAAAATCTTCACGAACTTATTTTTAAAGGTTTATGGGAAATATTAATACAAGTTATACGAATTTTGCATCATTTTATTATATATTCTAAAGCATGCAAAACAAAAATTTAGTGAATTGCCATAAGAGTCCATGTAAAACGAGCATAATTTCAACATTAAATTACTCAAAAACCGGATAGACGAAAATGAGTTTTTAGAATCTCAATACCTAAGTACTGTATAAATTTCAGCCTCTCCCTCTCACCATCATTTTAATATATTGTCACCAACCTCTTTGACAGGTTGGGATTGGGAGTAATTTCTTAAATACTTTTTTCTATGAGAGAAGCCTCTTAAGCGAATTTTTCCATGCGTTACCATAGGACAAACGTGGAGTCGATACCCTTCACATTAAAGAAGTATGATTGCCTACCTGCATAGATTGTTGTAAGAATCGGTTGAATTCCATATCTCCAAAGGGGTTCACCATGGTGTCGGCGCGTCGGATGTCGGAGTCTTGTCGTGGGCACTCGAACATGTGCTCCGTGTCGCACATACAGTCCTGCAACGCCTGGTACCGCCGGCTGAAGGCTGCCGTGTTCTCAAAGTCGCGCGCGTTTGTGCAGCCTTGATGTTCTGAAACAACCAACACAATGTTCAACTTATACACAGATCACAAAGTCGGGTAGAGTAGGGGACATGTGCCTAAAATGACATACTAAAGGTACATCCACACTATGTCGATCGAGTGGAGACGGAACCGTAGGCCTCGTCATCGTGCCGATCCGCAAGTCGATTCATTCTCGAGTAGTGGCGTTAAAGATCAAAGAAAAGCCGCGCGGCCTCTGATAGTGTGGACGTTTTTGATGGCAATCCCCGGCGGATTTTTTGTAGTGTTGCTATAGATTGCGACATATTATTGTAGGAAATGTTGTTTGCTTCAATTAGTACTTCAATTATTGTGTACATAACTACTTTTTGACAAGGGCTAACAGTCTTTGAGATATGAGCGAAAAACTAAAAACTCCTATTTTGACCGTTTATTGCGTCCTGACTTAAAGTGTAGTGTGGACGTATGCCGAACGGCATAGTGTGGATATACCTTAAGGTAAAATGACATACTAGCCATTTGGCGAAATGTGCGGTTCTAATTTTAAAGGTAGGTACATCCACACTATGCCGATCGGCAATGCCGCGTGGCAAAGTCGATCGGTCTCAAGGAATCGGCACACGTCGACACTACACTTTCAGTCTAGACGCAGACTGGGTCTAGACGTAGAGAAAAATGACGTAGAGAAGAATGCTCAGTACCTAATTTTTGACTTTAGGGTTGTGTTGAACTAGTTAGGACTAGGAGGTAAACATACTAAAAGTCCCCGGACCTAGGCGATGAGGTGAGTCAAGAGCGAGGGGTTAACCACTACTAAAAATCTTGTACACCAAACTTCCAAATCACAAAAACTTCCAAAACTTCCATGAAACTTCCAAAACTTCCATCAAACTTCCAAAACTTCGATGAAACTTCCAAGACTTCCATGAAACTTCCAAGACTTCCATGAAACTTCCAAAACTTCCATGAAACTTCCATTTGTTGTACACCAAACTTCCAAAGTGGTTAACCCCTCGGTCAAGAGGGTATGGATAAAGTCCAAGTTTTTAGTTTTTCGCTCATATCTCAAAGACGGTTAGCCCTTGTCAGTAATAGTAGTAAGTAATTGAAGCTGACAACATTTCCTATAATAATATGTCGCAATCCAGAACGAAACTGCCCAAATTCCGACGGGGATTGCCAACAAAAGCGTCCACACTACCAGAGGATGCGCAGCTTTCTTTGATCTGTACCGCCACTGCTCGGGAATGAATCGGCTTGCCGATCGGCACGATGCCGAAGCAGACGGTTCCGTCCCCAGTCGATCGGCATAGTGTAGATGTACTATAAATTTATAGTTTGCTCAATATTTTAAATTTGAATACTGTAAGGTAAAATGACTTGTACAAAATTACATACATATTAGGTACCTATGTCATTTTACACGTATATTGTTAAATGTTTTCGTTTTTTGTTTCTTATAGAATTTGTTTGTGTAAAATTTATAATACGACATATGCAAGCCTTTCAAAAACTATATTTTACATTTTACCCAAAAATTACAAAAACAGATAGGTATGCCATATTAGGCATAAGTATGACATAGCAGGTATATATTTAAAAAATAACACTGTTTTATAAAATATGATACTGTTTTGTTGTTTTTAAATTAAGTACAAATAATGGTTTAAAAATAATTTATTTTTTCTAATAAATAAAACCGCAATCATGATTTTAAAAAGTCGTTGGTACCTATGTCATTTTGGCACAATTTCCCTATTATACCTTACCTTTTTAAATAATTCTTTATTTAAAATACTATAGTTGTTGTACATTTTTGATGTAAATAATTTACGATAATTTTACTCAAACAACAGTTCTGGATTTATATACCTACCTACCAGATTTTTTTGTGAATTTGGTTTACGAATGAGAAATAATAGGGTAGCAAAGTATACAAAGTGCGGTATTCTTAAGAAAAAATAAGTATAAAGTATATTATCCTTTGATATTACAGGCTTTTGTTGTTCTTTTCTCCATATTAAAAATAACTTTAGCACATAATCGATGTTTAAAACACACAAACCAGTGTGATTTATTTCCTTTGCTACTTTCGTTAGGATACAAACATTTTATTTCACAAATTTGCGTTAGGTGTGACTTGTGACTCGAATAAAAACGTCGTTTGTAGATGATTTAATTTGAATATTTTTGTTTTATGTCAAAATTTATAAGTGGCACTATGTCAAAAATTTCACTTATTTGGTAAGAATGAAGAAAACATATTTTTTAGACCTATACAGAAAAAAAATAGTCATCGCGGCGGCAGCCTACTTAAGAAAGTTAAAAATATCATGACTAGTATGATACGAATATCGTGCTAGCATGATATATGGTCGTATCCACGGTCAAACCAGATTAGGTTTGTCAACTAATAAGATAAGAGTTTCTGGGAAAATTACATTTCTAATTATTTCATCCTCTTGTGCACAATATTAAACTTTTCCACGTATAGATTATTTATTTCAGTTTTTAATTAGTATGAAAGCTCTTTCGAAGAAGTATATGTTTTCGCTACACTGAAAATGTGAAAAATAAAAATATCCATAAGGAATAATATCCATATATCCAGTAGTTGTAATTGAAAATAGAATAACATCCGTAGGCAATAGGTAGTATAGAAGTTTTCAGGTATAAAGGTTAAAGGTTATTTATATACTCGTACAGGATAAATAGTATGCGATGGTAGCTGTGCTTGAGGCGATTCTCTAATAAACAGTAAAACAATATAAACATCAAATACATGCGAAATTCCACAGCTTGTATTATTATGATAGACATGAACTTTAATTTTATTACATAGTGAAGAAATGATCACTATTATGAATTACATATTACCTAATCGCAAATTATGATATATCTTCATATAAAACAAAATTATGCTTTTCTTTAAGTAGGTAACCTTATACTTATTTAAAAAAATAAGGACTGTAGAATTTTACAAAAAAAAGCTATCAGTCGTATACAGTTTTTGAATAAATGTGCAAAGTCAAATAATATTTATCTTTGTTTTGGGTTAAGTAATTCTAAACTAATCGGTTGTGATGTAAACGAACTTTTTAATAAATCTGATTTTTGTTACTTACATATAAAACTTATTTTTAGCCAATCCAAAACACTAAAAAATTTTGTGACTAAGAATAGTGGACATGCTGCGACACTAAGTAGTGTTTAAATAGTGTTTTTTACTACACTTAATTTAAAAATTAGTGTAAATTTAAAACACTAGCTATAGTGTTCCACTAGGCCCACATTATTTTTTTATTATAAAAAATGTAAACACATAAATCTAAAATGAAAATGTCTTCTATTTATCATTTAAATTAATATAATCATACCTATATTTTATTTGAAGAAGGACAAAATTTAAAGCACAAAATTTCAATAAAGTCGTATATAATGTACCTACTTAAAGTGGCAAATCACTGTATACATTTTGGCCATAAGAAGAAACAACGATTAATCATTTATAATATTTAACGTAAACGTATACAAATTATAACAAATAATTCTTTAATCTTTTAGAACACTATTGCAATTTTAGCTCGTGATTGTATGAATTTTATACATTAAATAAATAATGAAAAAAGCACTAAAAGGCGGAATTATTTCTATTCCCAGTTAAATTATTATAAAAATTGGACCACGAAATTATGTTTTTGAATCAAAATTTATCAAAAAAAAAGATTACACGTGAATACAGTTGAATCGTTGTTAACTCCTGAAATTCAATGTTGTGCTCAAAATACTTTCCACGTGTAATAATAAGTAAATTAATAACCATTATTTGCAGTCTCTTTTATACAGTGAATAACAAATTGATGTATCGTCATCGATTGTGTTTCCACCTTAATATTCTACACTCGAGTTTAATGTTTAATTTAATCCCCATCTGATTCTATAGAGATAAACGATAAAATTTTCGCGTGTAGTTATCCCGAAGTATAATAAAGACAGGAGATGACACTCGGTTGTTGACCAATGACCATGTCACATTTTTTACTCCGCGAGGCAACCATAGTCAAAAGTTAAGCATATGAATGAAAATTTAATTTAACTTGTTTCAAACATTTATTTTCGACACTGACATAAATTTTTCATAAAGATTTATTCATTTGTAGTTTGGATAGATTTCAAATTATTTTGACGTTTCAGACAGAAAAATAAATTAATAATGTTATTATTAAAAATAAATTAATAATGTTATTATTGTAATTCAATAAAATATAATATATAAATCACGTAAATAAAGTAGCCCCCTCTCACCCCACCCAATTTGATTTTTTCGGAGTAAAATTGTGACATGGAAACACGAATATACAAAATCAACAGAGTGTCATCTCCTATCTTATTATACTTCATGGTAGTTACTATATATTTGCTTATAAATGAAAATACTACTTGATTTAATAATCTGAATTAAAGGCGTGCAAAATGAAAACAGATAATATATTATAAGAAGCTCTAAAATACCTACATCCTTCGAAAGTTAGCGTCTCATGGCTCCGTGATTTCCCCGGATTTCATTTCTAGAATCGCATTAACCAATACTACATACATACATAGAAAAGATGAAGGTTGAACGTACCTTCGTATCCAATAGGGCATGGATTCGGTGGATTACAGTAGGCCGGAAGAGTGGCATCCGACTTTATTTCTTGTTGGTTCTTGATGGAGCCTTCTGGTTTCAGGCGCTGCTTGCCCTCTCCCGCGCCACCGGATACGTACTGGTTACCTACAACATTACAAACAAAATATCATTAGGCATCATTGATCTAATATAGCCCAGTCAAAATCGACACAAAAAATCGCTAAATTCGCAAAGCATGATGTATATCTGATTTTTTAGTATGTTGTTTGGACCCATGATGGCTATATGTATCCAAGTTTGCAACTCTCAAAAAGTTGTGGAAAAATTTTTATACACGAAAAACCGCGAAATTTTCGTAGAATTAAATAAAAGCAACCGGAAGTCGATATTTTTATCCGTTCAGAAGTTACAGCTCATTAAACACAATAAATATTACAAATTTAAAAATTTCTCAATTTTCTTTTGAAAAAACATTTGATATTTTGGCTTCATAAATACCCAAAATCAAAGTTAATACTGCATTTTATGGAGAAATGTTTGTAGAATTTAATGTGATAAACCATAACTTTATCCGTTCAGAAGTTACAGCATATTAAACACAATAAATACAAAATATTTGAAAACTTTTCAAAAAAATATGATATTTTGGCTTCATGAATGTCCTAAAAAGTTTTTAAAATAACGTATTTTATAGAAAAATGTTCGTAGAATTTAATAAAAGAAACCGGAAGACAATATCTTTATCCGTTCAGAAGTTATAGCTCAAAATTAAGAAAAAAACAAAAATTTCTCATTTTTTGAAAAACTGGCCTATTTTAAAAGTGCCATATCTCAGAAACTATTAGACGTATAGAGCTCCTCCGGTTGGGCTTAATTTGTCACAAATTTAATGCTCTTAAAAATGTATACAATAGGTTTTCACGAAAAATGCATGGATTAGGAGATATAGAGCAGAATCTGAAAATAGTCCGAAAATTTCGCGGTTTTTCGTGTATAAAAATTTTTCCAAAACAACATACTAAAAATCAGAGATACATCATGCTTTGCGAATTTATTGTCGATTTTGACTGGGCTAATAATACACTCGGCAAAATAAAAAACGCGCCACATCAAAAATTCCGAATTTTTAGACCGCCATAACTCGGTTAAATTTTGTCGAAAATGGATGAATCTTCGAGTTCTGACAAGTTTGAAGTTTTCTTTTAAAGGTTATGCAAGTTAAATCTGACACGCCAAATTCATTTCACACCTTGCCACCCTCCTGAGAAAATAAAACGTTATTGATGTCAAAAATGTCAAATTTTGACAGCTTGTACCGGGTACAATCCAATATCAAGGCGATAAAGTTCATTCATTTTCCTGTCGGGAAAAAATACATGTGATGATTTGGAGTGAAGTTATGAATTTTTGAATTGCATATTCTTTAAATTATTAGTTATATAGAGTAGTAGCCTGTTATAAAATTATGTTTCAAGCTAGTTAGTATATTTGATTCAGTCAATATCAAATTTTAAATATTATTTTAAATAAAGCAACATAAACAATTTAACATAGCTAAAAGGTTTGATATTGAGTTGAACAACAGAGCATACGGGCTCTTTCATTTTCATTTTGTTTTTTTTTAAATTATGTCCATCGATTTTTTTAAATTTCATTCTGTTTCTTTCTCTCGTCACTGAAAATAATAACATAGGTAATTAACTAATGGATTTTGAAAAAAATAAAAATTATTGACGTTCAACTTCAGTAGTACGTATAGATATTTTTGAAAAACTATTCATTGCAGTTATAAAAGTGTTCCATTCAATGTAGCACTTCATTTAATTTTATATAAGCTATGCACATTTTGGTGTAATTTTAGCTTGTATTACGAAATCTATTTTTGTATTTGATAACAGAAAATCTGAAATAAATTTAAATGATAAAATTTATTAGTAGTTTTTAATTAATGCACGTTAAATTTAAATAAAGTTATTAAAAAAATTCATTTTCCATAAAAAAAGATAAATGTAAATTAAAAATAAATTAAATTATGTACACGCATACGCATTCAATAATATTCAATTATTTTAGTACTTGAAAATTGTTTTTATTAGTTTTTGCATCCAGATGCCGCAATATTAATTTAAAGTTTTTATGAATATTGTAATTACTTGTATTCATGATGATGATTTGTTATTTTTTTCAGAAATTGTGCAGCCATTCGGAATGTGAACGAACTCTTAGTTAACATTGGCTCCAGAGTAATAGTAAGTGCCTTTTTTATGTTTTTTAGTGATTTTTCTTGCATAATACGTCAAATCGAAAAATTTCAACCAATCAGGTGGCAATATTATAATTTCGTGCCAAAACAATCACGTATCAGTGAGTATGTGCACAAGTGCAGTACCCGCGAGTATTTGCACAAGTGCATACCCGAGTATTTTTGACAGCTGTCAACACAAGAAACAAATAATCAAGATATTAGTTATTTATTAAAATTACGGTACGTACAATGGTAATTATACAGATATTTTTACTATTTAAATTATATTTTTTATAAAAAAAAATGAAAAATTGCATTGGGCAAAGTGTAAATGTCATTGATATGATGTTTATGTGACAAAAAAAATTAATTATTTTGTATTTAAAATATCGAATTTTCCTCGAGAAATATTATACCAATATATACCACAGAATATTTTCTGTCGTGCACATTCGTGCACTCAAAAAAATATTCAGGTATTTGTCATACACTTGTGATATAACTATTGAATATATAATTCATATATCAAGTGGTACACATTTGACTTATTTGATTGGCTGAAATAAGGCAGCACCGCTGTTACATGTCAACTGTTTTATTTATTAGTTACAAAGTGCCAGTTTTTCAATCTGAAATTGCTGTTTGTGACAAATCAGACCTAAAATGTGTCAGGATAGAGATAATAGGAAAAAACATGCCAACTTGAAAAAGGTAAACAGAATTTAAAACGTTTTTGACAGCTATTAAAAAAATATAACCAAACATTTTGGAATCATTCATTATGTAGGTATTCTTCCCAAATATAACTCGACCTATGATAAATCATCTGAAAATAACCCATCGCCAAATGTACGAAAATTTAAAAATATTTTTATTATTTTACAAATTTGTGTCTATGAGAATACAGCTGCACTCTTTTACTCCCCTCAGTACGCCTCTGATCGGCATCTATAACGTTCAATACTAAATAATTGAGTTCAATACCAGGGAAGTTAGACGTATAACAAAGAGAAACTTTAAGATGATTTACGGTTAGATACATTGTCTATTGTTGCTGACGTCGCTCTGAATTCTGAATATTACTCAAAAGATGTTTCTCTCGAGTTTCTCAGCGTTTGCCCGTTTATATGACGGAAAACAAACAAACACACAAACAAACAGACCATAAGTACCTCATTATTATTTGCTTACTTAATGCTAAATATTGCAAATTGTTTCTGTGTGAAGACGGATAGTTCATAGCTAACAGTTTGATAATAACAATTTTAGTTGCAAATAAGAAAAAATGTTACAAACAAAAATTATTATTTTATTTGATATGCGATTGTTTCAAATAATCAAAATGGACTAAATTCTTCCACTGTTGCTAAGAAACCAAAAAATTCCGAAAATAAATAAAAATTTAAATGTCAAAGTTGTCATTATTGAATTAAACATTTACAAGACTATTTAAATTTTAAAAATGTACAACTAATTACAGAAAATGATTCTTCATAGGATCATTAGTTATATAGTTTATATGAAAAAAATTGGAAATCTAAACTGTTTACATTTATTTGACGTTTTATTATGGCCCACTGCGCTATAAAGTGGTCCGTGATATAAATATGACGTTTTTGCCAAAAAATGATTGTCAAATTATGATACGACCGTACTACTCCAGTAAAAACGCGCTAACTGGTCTGATATCGACAACCGGTTTGAGAAAAGGTCTACTATAGGTTTTTTGGGTCGCTGAATCCGAATCCGGAGTCCAAAGTGGCTGGAAAATAGGGGAACATTATTTATTATTCGCATTATTTTTGAAGTGGAACTATAATTACCAAAGAAATGGCATTTTTTAAAGAGTGATTGGTAAAATATCAGAGTTACTTCATTTACAAAATTTAAGGTGAAAACTACCCCCAAAATTAGAAAAAACGATAAAAACAATTTGGGTGTTTTTCACCCCTGGGGGGTGGTTAATAAATGGTGTCTTGGTACAAATGATATTAAGTATTTTGATATACTTAATTTACCAATAAAGTTAAAAAAATAAGCTTAAATCTTGTTTTTATCGTTTTTTCTAATTTTGGGGGTAGTTCTCACCCCCTATAATAAGCCCTAATACCCCAAATTTGATACATAATGAAGTAACATCGATATTTTATCAATCACTTCGAAAAAAATGGCATTTCTTTGGTAATTATAGTTCCACTTCAAAAACCCTAAAAAGGGTAGTCTTTGCTGATTTAAGGGTGTCCCCCTATTTTCCAGCCACTTTGGACCCCGGATTCGGATTCAGCGACCCAAAAAACCTATAGTAGACCTCAAACCGGTTGTCGATACCCCCCCCCCCCCACGCGTTTTGACTGGAGTATACAAAAAGTATAATATTCTGAGTTTAATATGACAATAATTTCGTAATCAATTAATTGCGACATTCTCTTTAATTAATATTATTCTTCACTATTACTACTACTTTGGTTTTTCCAACCGTTTTAACAAATACTTAACTTCCAAAATTAATTACGCATATTAGATATCAGAAGTTTAAATTAGCTCTGACTTATATTGCAAATAAAATACCGACAGCTATTGTCACGTTTGCTTAGTTAATTAATATTTGTATATCTCCAAGTCGGAAACCAAACTTTCAGCTTCAAGTAATTATTATTATAGTTCATACAACAAGAACCGTTTATATGACATTTACGATAGTCACTCAACTAGTTAATTAGAATTATTATACGCCTACAATTATGTAACTGGGAATTACTTAAATAGAAGTTATGTTTGTGCTTTAAAATAAAATATAATATCTGTTAGTGAAATATCTAAATAAAGCACTTGCAGGAGACCGTTAAAG
Source organism: Agonum fuliginosum (assembly GCA_947534325.1). Classification (NCBI taxonomy): domain Eukaryota; kingdom Metazoa; phylum Arthropoda; class Insecta; order Coleoptera; family Carabidae; genus Agonum; species Agonum fuliginosum. Next base: position 8,426,122 of record OX384029.1, on the reverse strand, counting down.
GCAATCGCAGTATTGTACTCGTATGTTATATGTGACGTTAAACATTTCGGTATTTGGCCGAATAGTAACTTAATATTCGGTATTCGGCCAAATAATGAAAAACCTACCGAATAGGCAGTATACCGAATAGTTGCCTAATATTCGTTGCAACACTAGTTTCCACTAATCTTTGACCTAATATAGTGTCAACTAATTTGATTAAGGTGCATATCCCCACTTATGATAACTCTGTATTACGAGACATGTAATTAGCATGATTGTGGTAATGTGCACATACCCCAGAGCGAACTGTGCTCGAGGTACTCCTGGTCGCGGATACTCGGGTTGGGGTTGGTGTCCGCGAACATGTCGTACTCTAGCGGGAAGAGCTGCTCGTCATTCACCAGCTTGTTGACGTTGTGTAGACGCACGGGGGACGTCTCCCCCATGTCCACGTAGCTGTCTGCCGTGTCCGCCAACTCCCGGCCCATGCGCTCCACCATATCCCGGAAGAGGGCGTCCGTTAGGAAGTGCTCCTGCAAAACAATGCAAAACACATATAGTCATAGCCTTAAGAGCGTAATGTAGGAACGTTGCGCGCAGCAAAAACAAGCTTTTGAATGGGGAATGAAATTGAGACTAATTTTGGTCGGATCGACTTATTATTTTTTTTAATTTAAAGATAAAGATGAGCTCCACGTCCGTTAAGTGTTGAAATATTAGTTTTATTTTTTGTTTCAACTTTACAATGCCATAAACTTGTCATAACTTGGTTAACTTCACATAACTGTTATTCAGTAAATCTACAAAAATTGCAAATTTCAACACTAGATGGATCTAGATTACTAGATTGAACTTTTGTTTGTGATGATACGTTCATATTTAGAACCAATTTTGATCCCTCTACGAGAGCGCGTCCTCTATTGATGCCTTTGTTCGACACACTAAATCTGTGTAAATCTATCCTTTTCGCGCAGACAGCTACATTCGGGCCTTAATGAGGGTTAGTACCAGCGTTAAAATACACTGGTGACAAAAAATGTTTTTTGTGAAAAAACGTCCAACTTTAGCGATCTGTACGGAACTGGAATTTTTTTTCAAATCTATTCAACATTTGAGCAATAAAGTTCAATCAATTTCCTGTAAATTCCATGAAAATCGGTGTCTACGAAGTGTAGAAACAAAGTGTTTGAAGAAAGAGTGCATTTAGGGTTTATTAGCTCATAACTGGAAACCTTTTCAACGAAATTGTATGATTTTTATAGGACAAAAACCTCCTTCTTATCCTCTTTAAGAGGGTGTAAGCGAAATTAGGGATATCACATTTTTAACCCTTCAATTCCCTTTACAGTCCAACTTTAACAGTATCTATAGGTTTTGAAAAAATCGTGGTCCCGATGAAACATCGTGACAATAAAGTTCGTTCATTTTCCTGCAATGACGATGATTTGGAGCAAAATTATGCCAGGTTAAAGTGGTCCATGCATTCAGGCTTTTCACCACCGACAGTAACGTTACCCAATATGCACCACTTTATTTATAGTCAAACACGGCATAACTTTATTTGTACACATCGTGGACACTTCGTTTTTCATGGAGTTTACAGGCAATTGATTAAAATTTATTTATTTTCCAGCTTCGTACAGATCGCCAGACGTTTTTTCATAGGGGTGGTTGAGGGGGTTGAAAGGGGTTACACCTAAGATCGTATGCATGCCCTTAAAATAAACACTTGCAACTTTCTTTTCATCAAAAACTCGTCTAAAGTTGTCAAAAATATGACGAGTTATAACGGTTTGTAAATTGGCAAAATTTGACGAATTTCAAGTGTTTCGTTTTTTTGCCGCCAGATAGTTAAAACTTCGACCATATTATAGGTACAAACGATGCAAGCTTTTTTGTGAAGCCAAGGACTAGCGTAGCGGAAAGAAGAGGTATATCACTGTTACTGTTTGCGTATTTAAGTTTGTTTACTCACAATAACTATACAAATTTTCAAAAAACTTTCTCAAAATACTTACAATCAGTTAAGTAACCTTCCAATTAATTAAATCAAACAAATCAATGGAAATCGGCTGTCACAACAAACACAATAATAACAGAAGTCAGCAATGTGCAACACTCCACACAGTTATTCATCTCCTTTCCCCGCCTAAAGCTGCTACTCCACGCTATTGTACTTCTTGCCTTCACAACACTGTATAGTACAGCATTGAGTGTTATCCATCTATCCCATTAATAGTCGAAGAGTTAAAAGTACCTATGTTTAGATTTTTTAAGAGATCCGTCTACCTCCTAAAATATACTAACGTAGCGAGTGTTTTGAGATCAGCATAAGAATGGTAAAATTTGTATTTCAACAAGAATTATGCTTAAAGGATCAATTAACAGTTGTGCCTTTTTAAAATTTTAATTAAAAAATTGTACATGATGATAAAAATGCCGAAAAATTCAAAAATAATTCCAACTTATGTAAACTTTACACGGTTATATCTCATGATAGAAATTTATTTTTAAAATTTTAAAAAAGCGCATCTGTAGATCGATTTATGTATACATTCTTTTGAAATTTCTTTACGGAACCTGTTTCAAAAGTTCTTTAACAAAAAATATCAAAACAAAAGATTTATAGAAGTTTTGCCAAATTTTACTGAAAATTCAGTAAGTATGCAATCTCAGCAACGTATTTCTTCTTATAATAAAATTAATAAATTTATTATTAAAGTTATTAAAATACCAATCATTTTAAACAAAAAAACATAATCAAATTTTAAAAGCATGGGGTTGAATCGTTGAAACAAAATATGCCGTAGATATAGGTAGGTATCTCTAATTTTCTCGTTGAATTTGCGTTACATACCACTTGGTATTGTAATATTACTAATATCACTGTTATGATGTATAGATCTAAATTCGCAATTTCAAAATCAAATGCTCCGATATGAAGCAGCTACTCGTATGTAAACTAATATTAAACCGTGTTTACAGAAATTTAATCTGTTCCCATGAACGCCGCCAGGATGGGGGGCAAAAAAATTTAAAAAAAATGTATCTATTGGAGATGTTATAAAAAAACTAAAATTTTTGTTTTCTTAGAATTTTTTATAGTTTTTCGAACCGCGCAAAAAACGGTACAGGTTTTACTATTTTCCCTCGAAATGAACCGGTAACCGGTATTCAATAAAACGGTTCAAAAATGTATTAAGTAAGAATCAATTAATTAATAATATTCGTTCCAATTTTACCCTAAAATATGATACATTTCTAAAATAAAATAAAATTAGACTAAACTAAAAGAAATACCTACAACAATTTTTATAAAAATATAAATACAATTTTAACGAATTATGCTGAACCAGTTTAGAACTATCGGTTCGGTTCTGGGTTTGTCAAAATATTTTGTAACGGTAGGTGTTGTTTCCGGTTCACTAAAATAGCTGTTATTCGTTCCGGTACGGTTTGAACTTATGTATTTTTTATTATTACTTTCGAATTTTGTATATTTTTAATTAATTTTTTTATTTAGAATTTGTTGTTTTTTTATTTTTTAAAGTTTTTACTTTTTTTTACTTTTTTACCCCTTCTTGGAAAATTTTCTGGCGACGCCCATACTGTTCCTTTATACCACGATAGGTACATATTAATTATTATTTATACGACACACACTCTGTAAATGAAATGATACGGTCAAATAGAATTTTTAAGTTTGAGAGCGCAACAGGTTAATTTACTATTTCATAAAAATATAATTTGCTGTACCTACTAATAAATTTTCTATTATAAACTAAGCTTTAAATTATATTTTGAGAGATCAACCATGTGTTGTTTTGCAAAACACACAAAATATAATTAAATATTAATTACATTTTAATACAATGAAAATAGTGTTCTATTCTTGATAACCTTTGATGTGAAATATTATAGTACAAAATAACATGCCAGTTGCATAAAAATGCGTGGGGGATTTAAATTAAATTAATATATTATAATACATTCACAATATTGGCAAGAATTTAGAAATATATTTTTTCCAGTGGAAACAAAACGCTACTGGAATGCAGTTAGATATTTATACGTGCTGACCAAAAACAGTATGTTTGTAACTTTTATTCTTTTTCGTAATTTTGGTCTCATGTCGTAGATAATTAAGATACTTTATTGGATTAATGTTATTTTTGTAACTTTAAGTTTCTTGTTTATGAAATCTCTTTGTTTATTTAAAAATAATTGCGCAGTTCTTATTTATTTCATTTCAAATGCTTGATTTTGATCTGGGGCGAAATGTTACATACAAACGGGACAGTTTGTTACGCGTTAATATCTGCTCCGTTAAAAAATTTTCAGGATAAGAACTTACTTAACAATGATAAATATATATTTTCCGAAAATAATTATAGACTATATCCAAAAGCTGCGCCAAGAGTAAAAAATATCACACGTAAGACAAGAAAATCAGCAATTCTGCCAGAAAATATGTTCATTGTTAATAAAAAAGAAATAGACATTGAAGACTGACTAATTAAAGTGGTTCCTTGATTAAAATTAGAAGTGATAAAAATGTTCAAAACGCTTTCTGTAACATTTTACCCCGTATGCTGTAACAACCAATCCAAGGCTGGGGTAGGTTGTCACACCTGCAAAATTTTGAAAAATACCAATTTACCAAATATCTCGTATATCATATTGTACAGCCAATAAAAAATTGTTGCAAAAAATTGTTTGTCAACTGGAAGAAAATAAAATAAATGTTGCTTCATATCGACATAAATTTAAAAATTTATGGATAAATTGAAGAATTTCTTTTCAAAATAATATTGTCTGATTATAGACATAAATATTTGGTCTCAATGATTCATTCACCCAAAATATAGATACAAATTTACAATCATTATAATAATTATTAGCGCATCAGAATTCCCAGTAGCAGAACTGAATGAGTTTTCTTACTTACAATGGCGAAGACTACCGCCGGTTTCTAAAAAAGAATATACCGCGAATTTAGGTGCGTCTGAACGCAAATCACTTCAAACTCTAGTGTAGTTACAACGGTATTATTGCATCAGTACGAACGTTCGAGGCCCGTATGACCTTATTGAGATCCGCTTGATCTCTGAGACTCGTATTAGTCCGGTCGCCAAATGAGAAAATCGGCTTGGACCTGGAAGTTGGGTACAACAAATATTTTATGATTGATTCTAGTACTATTTGATATACTGAATCATAATATGACGGGTGCCAGAGCGGCACCCCTGGGCAACTCCGGGAAATTCGAAAAGAAAATGGATTTTTTTGGTTATTTGCCAATAACTTCTAAACGGGTAGTTCTACATTTAAGATTGTCCAGTGCATTTTTGTAGAGAATAAAATTTCCAAAAAAATGACACTTTGAACTGCTCTTTTCGATTAACCGTTTCTGAGATACACGCGTTCAAAATTTTCTTCGAGGCCTACGAGGCCCATTGTACCTAACAGTAATAGCACGCTTACGATAACATAATTCAGATCACAATGACCACAATATATAGCACACGTGCGCTAACGGTAATAATATGGCTGAAAGGAAATTGGTTAGTACCTTTACCTTGATCACTAGCAGTATTCTCACACACTTGCCTACTAGATTACTCAAGACGTCAAGACACTATTCACGATCTCTACACCTCGAGTGACAATGAACAATTGCCCGAGAATGACACGTCGATCCCCTTTAATACGATTGTGTAATCGGTAAGACGGAAATTAGTAAATACTTATTAATATTATAGTTTATTGACAAAATATTATGAATTACAAGTTTATATAATTTTACCCAATGCCGCTAATATAATTATAGTACTATGTGCATAACTTAAGCTATACGATAATGAAATTTTGTTATAAATATTAATCGAAGGAAGCATCTTATCTCACATTTCCTAAAATAGCGCATTTAATTAGAGATTACTCTCGTGAATATAAAGCGATTTCAAGTCGACAGAGAGTGTGAATTTCTTGAATTCCTCGCTACGCTTGCGTTCATCCTTTGCGACTCTTATTTGTTTATCTCGCCACGCTTCCTCTGTACCGGAAACGAACCGCCGTGGAAGCTGAAAGACGAAATTAACTTGTCGTTTTGTATCGCTTTTGAGAAACAAATACAGTAATGTGATATTCGCAGGCAGAATTTACTTTGTTGTGGTCAGGCAAAAAAGGATATCATTAATGGGATGATTGTAAACTTCTCTGTGTGTCTGAAGTTATAATTTTTGAAATCGGGAAGTTATGATCTTTTAAATCACTTTTGAAGTTTAATTGTATTTCTATTTCTTATTGCTTTCAATTTGTTGCGGACCAGGTATCGGATATTGGAATTTATAATTAAATTTAAGAGCGATCTCTAATTTCTTTTACACCGATTATTTGTTTGCAATGAACAGTGTTTAAAATATTTTTCTGGTTGTAACGGGTGATCCAATTTGAGGTTCCTATGTTTGTAGCGCTGTAAATCAAACAGCTGTCAAAATAAACACGTGTTTTCAAAGTATCACATGTTAGTTTATGTTAGCGGCATTGGGTAGAATTAACACATTATCCGTAATCAATTATTTTCAATAAATTCCAATAGCATTATCTACTAATTTCTATCTGGCCGATTACACAATCCTATTTTAGACGATCGACGAGTATTTTTTTCTTGGGCAGTTATTCATTGACATCCAGTACCTGGACGTCTGAAGTGTGCTAACCAGCTAGTGCTTGTGGATTATTATTGTTCAAGGTAAGGGTACTAATCTATTTCATTTCAGCCATTATTAATACCGTTAGCGTGCGTACCCATGTTTTATAAGTATTGTGCTTATTGCAATCTGTATTGTGTTTTCGTAAGCCTGCTATTGCTGTTAGATACAATGGGCCTCGTAGGCCATGTGAAACCATGCGGATCTCTAAAGGTCATGCGGACCTTACGCTTACACTTATCACCCCGTTCGTGGTGATGCGGATCTTTCGTTTACGATACTACGCCATACTGCGTCTTGTTTTGGGTGTAAGACCATGAGGGTCTCGGAGATTATGCAGATCTCAGTACGGCCATGCAAATCCTTACGTTTATATGTCACTGCGTCATGTTTTTACATGCGGACCTCCAATATAAGCACTTATGCACCCATACATCAATAATAACATCAGAATCTCGAGACTCATGCTTCGTTCGATTTTCAGATACTTTACGCCCAGACGCGCCTGAAATCGCGGATATTCTAGAAAACTTCGTATCCGCTTTTGTGTAAGTAAAGATACAGTATCCGCTATTGAGAATTTTTATGCGTAAATATTTATAACAACTCATTTACGAAATTAATCGCTTATCCACCGTTTGTGAAGATCATGTGATTTAACGCCGTTGGATTTTTGTTATTTTTTTGTGGGGTTACCCGAAACAGTGGAGCACTTATAAAAAACAAAAATGTTTGATACTATTTTTCATAATTATCATCATAACATTTTCGTTTAGTGACAAAAATCCAAGGATTTCCTTATATTTGTATGCGGTGGAAACGAAAGTAACAACTGCTTTTAAATGCTTGGGTTTCTTAATTCGAAATTCGAATACGAGTATGTTTGTTGGATCAGATATTTTATGTTTGTTGTTTGTGATATTAGTTCGTCCACACTTGGAGTACTGCTCTGTAATTTGGAATCCGCTATACAATAATCAAATTGAATCCATAGAGGGTCTTCAAAGAAAGTTCATGAAATTTGCAACTTTCGTCGTGGAATGATCTTATCCACCCAGAGGGGTTTCCCATTCCTTACTTTTAAGCAAATTTAATTTAACCTCCCTGGAACAGCGTCGGCGTATTTGTGCTGATATTTTTTTGCACAAAATTATTAATAATTCAATTGACTGTACGTTCATCATGAATAGAATATTGTTCCAGGTTTCCCGGTTGTCATCAAGGTATAAAACCGTATTCCATTTAAATACTGCAAAAACTAATATGTTGTCTAAGTCTCCAATACATCATATGGTTACTTCCTACAACACTATTGAGAGTGAAATTGATATTTTTTGCTGCACCACAAATGATATTAAGAAATGTTTTGTCGCCGATTAATTTTTCGATTTATCCTTTCCCTAGAATTGGACTTCAGCCTGTTGGGAATTGTACTTAATAATAATAATAATAATACTTCTATTGTTTGTGTTTAATAGGAAAACAAATCCTGTGCAGTATTACAAAAAATGCTGCAGGTAAACTACCCTTAATTTTTCGGATTTAAAAAAAATTATTTCTGTTTCGTAATCTACACATGTCATACTACTTATATACCCTTCAATTTATGACATTAACTTCAATACCACCCTGCAGAGTTATTTTTTATAGAACGCTTTTAAACTTTAAATAATTCTACTTCGTACTTTTGGATTAGCTATTCTGCAACTTTAAAAGGTTAAAGATAATTATAATGAGGTTTTTCTATCTGCTCTATCTCCATAGGTTTTTTCAGGTAATTAATTTTCCGTTACAGTTTAATCCTTTCCTGGTTAGTCTTTTAAAGCTTGTGTTTTTTAATGAATTTTAATGCACTTGACTTTTAAAATTTTAAAACAATGTTCAACAAACTAATGTTCATTTTTTTTATCATCTAGTTTTTATTTAAATCAGCAAGAGTGCAAGAGTACATGACATTCTAAGAGTAGGTAGAAATTAAGCAGTAAAGCTCATTTGAAAAAATAACTAAAATTTTTATTTTCTGAAAGTATCTAATATTGTTTTCTGCAACTTTACTCTAAAACATCTACCGGTACATATTCTTGAGTTAACTAACAGTATAGTTTAGAAAGAGAATCAATTTACTTCTTTGAAAGAAATATTTTTCTTTAGGATTTAATAATGTTATTTATACTGCTCTATTCCATTGGGAAGTAACCAAAGTAAAGTAGGTATTATAAAGTTCTCGCACGACACAAAATTTATATGAAACTTTAGGAACTTGCAAAATTAAAAGTATATATCGTATATACGTACTTCGCTAACATGAAAATATAATTTACAACAGAAAAACATTTAACGGGTAAAGATGATTCTTAAAATTATTGCTTGCTACCACTGACAAGTTTTATTAATTTGATTAAATATTAGTTACAGTGTTTAACAGTTACTTAAATTAAGTAGGAATTTATGTATTAGCATCAGATAATACATGAATTATCTACTACCTACTAAATATGAATCAACAGGAATATTTTTTAATTTGCAGAATTAATTGCACTTTGACAAGAACACTGGGTACTTAAATCTAAAATACCTAACTCAGTCCCAGTGACTACAATACAAAAATTATTTTGCTTATTAAAATTTCTGTTAGCTTAATGATATTTTAGTAAAAAATAAACCAAATATCAATTACAACCTGAAACTACGTTTTATTGCATTTTGTTTTTATTTACTAAAATGTCATTCCAAAATATGCCCAATATATGCACAAAATAAAACAAATATGCAATATTTTACAAATATTATAGGCAGATACTCAACTTAACTTTATTCATTTTTACTAATAATTTATTTATGTAAAGTTCAAAATAAACTAAATTTTGCCAACAACGCACAAGAATATCATATAAAATAAACAAAAGAACGTATAATTTCTGGAATATGAATGGTGTACAAGTGTACATACCTTCAAAATAAATAAATCATTTTTTAAAAGAGCGACATGCATTACTTGAACCACTGTTTCATATTCCGAAACTAGGTGGTACCAAATTTGAGCGAATATAAATTTTATACCACATTTCAAATTTTAAAAAAATGAAATTTTGGGTTAAATGGTATAAAATATGCAGCTATATACATTTATAATAAATATATGCAATTAAAAAAAAATTGATACCGTATTTTTAAATGCAAATGCATATTATAATCCACACTCTAATTATCACCTATTATAATGAAGTCAACATAAATATAGGGTTATACGGTTATAATATTATACCAAATATTGTAGGTAGATGAGGTATCTAATTACTTTGTTTATTTTAACAAACGCCAATTATAATTTTTAATAATTATTTTCATATTAAACTGGATTCAAAGTTTCCTTAACGTAGTAAAATGATACGTTTCCAGTCGCAATAAATTAATAATCCCGTAATTATTGTGTTTTTCTTTATTCACGGAAAGAAGATTTAATATCACAAACAGCCGGATGAAAGTAAAATACGTAAAACAGAAACATAGTTGTGCCAGGCGGACAACAGATGGCTCTATATTCAATTATAGAGGTTTTATAGTTTACTTGTTTTTAAAATTATTTGTAATTTTGACACTTTATAATTGTTTTGTTTCTCAAGAAATTAAAAGATATTCTGATAAGAAATATTGTTGTCACACGTTTCCCTTATTGTATGATATAACATATTTGGGCAGCTGTAATAGTTCCAAGAGACGCTTTCAACATAAACTTTTAATTGTTTAAACTATTCCTGCATCGTATTTCCAGGTACCATCAGTTTGACCCCAATTAACAAATTCAAAAAATATATTTTATAGAAATGGCAATAAACAAAATTTGTCAGCTTTGTAAAGATAAATTTGAATTGGATCTAGAACAACTACAAAGGTAATAAATTCGTTGAGGATTTTAAATATGTTTTAACTAATTTCTTGATAATTTGTTTTTTTAGAAAGCACAATAGATATTTCAGGCCGAATTAAATATTCCTGCAAATATCCACTTTGTAACAGTAGTTACAAAACTAAAGTAAACGACGAAAATTATTTAAATAAACATTTTTTCAAATTTCCCAAAGAAAAAAATCGCCATATTATCTGGAAAAAAATTTGCCATTTACAATGTGAAGATGTCAAGTTAGATAATAGGGTAGTTTACCATTTAAAAAAAATGTTTTATTGAAACTTCATGTTATTTAAAAGCGATTGAGAGTACCTACTGATAAGCTTTAATTGTTCTTAATAAAGCTGTAATTAATTTTTAAAGTTTGTGTGACGTAGATTGTATAGCTGAAAATCTTCTCAAACCATGGGGCTGGAATTAAAATGTACTCATGTAAAATCAACTGTTTCTAAATGTTACAAAATATAAAATTACAATTTGGTAGTTTCTTTATTACCGTAAGTAAGAATACCTACACAAGAAACGCATTTTTGTGAAGTAGATGTATCGATACGTAAAATCTCAAATATTTGAAGAACTATTAACTTTTTGAAACCTTTTTTCATGGCAATAACTCATTTTTGAGGTCTCCTTTCAATATAATTGACTGGATTGCTAATTTGCTACAATGGTAAAGTACCCTATTATTATTTATGCGAAAATCATTTTGAGTCTCATTTTTTGGTAAACAATTCAACTGAGCACCAATTTGATAAATAATATAATAGGTAATAATTTAGTTTAATTAATATATATATATATATATATATATATATATATATATATATATATATATATATATATATATATATATATATATATATATATATATATTAAAAAATCAAGTAGTAGTAGCAGTATTTTAAATACGAGTAAATGAGAATCGTAGGTGGCTATGTCAAATTAGTTGTGCCTGGCGAACACGGGTCGCAGCACTGTTTGTTTCTTTTTGATACCATTGACTTTCGTTTCTTATTTGGTTTAATGTTCTGTGATCACAAAATGACAAGTAATGAGACAAGGAAAAAATTGAATTAAAAGTAACAAAGCATATTTTTAAAACATGGTAAACTATATTAAAAATGACAAGGATATAAAATAAGCGTTACAAAGAATAAAAGGACCTAACTGGCTATATGAGATAGAAGAAGTATTGTAACTAAGACACTATTATTACGTGTAATCTGCGTCACACTTTTTTCTTATGACTATCCTTGTAATGTATCTACCTTCTACCTACCAAAATAAATTTAACATATTTTTGTTGTAAATTCTACTGAATTACCTTGGATTCGAAATTAAGATTACGTTACGTTATATTACGGACGTCCATAAAAAATTCACTCATTCACTAATAAAACCGTTAAAAGAATATTATAAATCTACATGGTATGCTACAAATTTTGTTATCAAATGAGTAATCGCTTATTTATGTCCACTTATGAATATAAAGTTAACAATATTCAAACAAATTAATTAATGACTTTTTCCCTAACCGTAATTTTTGAACTAATACAAAATCAAAATATAACTGTTGTCATTGGAAAAACAAATTGGTATATTTACAGTTTAATTGTAAATATTATGAAAATAGGTATGTCAATTTACTTACTCGTACCAGAATCAAGCATATTTTTATTTTGTCAAATAGTTAGTTTAGATTCTCTATACATAATATTAATATTAATCTCTCTCAGCTCTTTCAAACTAATTATTCACATAAACACAGCCCACGTTCATTTGTTCGCCTACGTTTTTCGTTAAGCCCTGTACGTTGTTAACAACAACCCTTTAGTAAATAAAATACCAGAGATACCAGATGCCCACCATATCGTCTACCTACGTTTTTACTTTTTTACTTGCAAAAGTGGATGGTTTGGTGACGTACCGTATCGGTTTTATTGTAGCGGTTTTAAAAGGTTTTAAATTTAAATTTAACCCTTTGAAGTGTTTAATTATTGTTCGATAGCTTTTACGCTTACACTCTATGCGAAATTGAATATTGATTTGGAAAACTTTTCTGATTATTTCCTGTATTAATTTTTAAATCAATTTCGCAGTAAAAATAAAATATTTGATGTGGCCAACACATGACACCTCGCTATTTTTTTATAACTGTCAAAACTTTGTTTGTCATCAGCATTTATGACCAATTTTTCTTGTTTCCATAAACTTAATTTGTAGAATCTTTAATTTCTTCCTATCTTGTAACACCTTCTTTATCACACAGACTTTAAACATAAGAGTATCTTTGTCGTTTCTTACTAGATAGGTAAATTTTTAAAAGGGCTATATAAATAAAGAAGGTTACAATATAAATTTTAGAATGTAGGTAATAGCATTTTATTGTTTTTAATAATTCCGTACAATCCATAAATATGTCAACAATTTAGATCTTCAAGTAACTAACTTCCGGTTGCACGACTAACATCAATATCTAATCAGATTCAGATCAAAGCTAGCTGAGTTATCGTATCTCCAACATCCATCCATTCCTCCATCCTTCCATCCATACACACAGATATCATCGTAAAATTATCAAAACCGTGTTCTAGAGAGTATGGACCAAGTGCTTATCCATTAAAAGATCACTCTCACTACCCGAATATTAGCAAGATTCCAATACTTATTTCTATTACAGGTTTGAGTGGCGAGAGGTAAAAAGAATGTACTTTACTTTGAGGTTTGAATTTCTGTAAAAGGTTTATAGAGATTACATGGATAATTAATTATTTGCTTACTATTGTTTTTTAAAACTATTTAATGGGAATACATACTTACTACATAAAATAACTCGATTTCCCTAAATAGGTAATAGTAAAAAGTAAACCTGATTATTGAGCAATTAAACGTAAAACATTGCGCTATTCATTATAACAACTATTCATTTATACAAATTAAAATATGAAAAATGAAATATTGAAACCCTCATTTTTATTACGGCCCTTATAGATGTTACGATCTACTCGATATTGAAGCGCCGTACAATAGTTTATAATATTTTCCTTACAATATGAAACTGAAACTGAGTAGCCTCCATTCAAATGAAACAGAATTTATTTTTAATCTCTTCAAAATATATTTACAGTTTTTAGTTTTCTTTAAAAATGTAAAACCTTTTTTGTACTTGTGATTGACAAAACAATAAAAGTGTAAAAGGTTTGTTTCGAACCGTAGGCGAGTTTAGATTTAATTTACTCAGCTTCCATCGAGAAAAGCTCCTTTCTACCCATACTCGACGCTATAGATATTACCTGTAACTATGAATTAATATTTGAATTGTTATTTGCATCGTAAGTGCGGTAGATTTTATTTTACAACACGAGGTTTTACATTAAAGTACGACGCGAAGCGGAGTGCTTTAATTAAACCGAGCGATGTACATATTCCTACCTAACCGTTAGGTCCTAACGCACACATTATGTATTTCTTACATTTTTGACTGACAAACCATTTTATTTAAAATATCGTATTTTCTATGAGGTTAAGTAAGATTCATTTGATATTTGCACTAAAATTTCCTTTTGTCAAGTAACCTTGAAACAACTTCTCTGAGATGACGCCAATAAATATCACATTAAAAATTAATCTGTTTTAATAAATTATTTCCGACTCTATTGTACATAAAATTTAGTAAAGTAGTGTTTTTCTAGTCTTTCTTTTTTATTTTAAAGTTACCTTTTGGCATATTTAAGAAATTCGGTGCGCATTAACGAACAATATGCGGAAACATGTGTAAAATCGCAACTACCATAGACGTCAACGATGTGCGTGATTGTTATGTTTACAGTTCATCTACGTCAGGTGCCTCAGGTGCTAATATTTAATATGATTCAACACAGTAACTTTTAAGCAAATAACAAAAAATTATACATAAGGGCGAATTAAATGTTTTAAAAGTGTAATGGTTATTTTTGTAACAAGTGTGGAAAATGAGTGATTCTGAATCGAATGCAAGTTCTCTGCAGTGAGTTTAGAAATTTTTGTAATTTGAAAATCACGTTTCCCGCTGTGTTTACAAAGAAGTTTTTTTCTCAAACATTATCAAAAACATATTTTTAAAAATAAATTCAAGTTTTTGACAGTTTATATGTAACACTTAAGCATCATGACGGTTGCTTGTATAGCAATAATTAAATAAAACAAAAAAATTTCATTTTTCGTACTAGTGCTAGAATTGGCTATTTCCCGCACTCATTTTGAGTGTCAGAAATCAGAATGTCTATTTCCAGCATGATTGCGAAAATAGTCCATACGAAGCAAATAAAAAATACACCTTTAGCGTTTATGTAAAACAGGCGTAACTAGGATATTTTTAGGTGGGCCAAGGGTGGGCCAGTAAAATATTAAAGTGGGCAACATTTTTTATAGTAAAATTTTTGTTTTGGAAAATATAAGAGTGATTATTCCAAACGAAGCGAGGCTGAAACATTTTGACTTAGTTCCTCCTGAAATTAATTTCGTAGGAAAACAGTACCTAGTTAAGAATATGATATTAAATATCTTATGCATAGATAAAAATTGCACGAGCACTCAGACTGACAAGTTAATACATTATTATCTATTCAAAAATACAACAGTTACCAGCAATAAATCTATACCTATCCGCTATTCATATACATAAACATTTCTTTTGTCTTAATTATGTAGGTATAAATCTATATCTTTACCCTGGTATTATTTTAAATAATATAGGTATCTCTTCCGTAGGTACCTACACTAATGTAAATATTGTAAAATTTTTGGATGGGCCACGAATCTGCAGGGTGGGCTTTGGACCACCCAAGCTCACCCTTAGTTACGTCCCTGTTCAAAAATGTTTCAAACCTTGGTCGACCCTTCTGCTTAGCCATTCATCTCACATCGTAACCTGTTCTAAATTCGCAACTTTGTCCACAATTCAAAATAGAAATGTCTCGTAATTATATTCTCGCATCATTGATTGCCGTAAACTCTGCTACGTGGGTCGGCTGGTCGGTGGGCCCTTTCCCTGTCTGATCACAAACAACAAGCAAGACCTACGCCCTTGAAGTCCCTGGAGAAATTGCTAATGGACTGCGCGCTCTGCTGAGCAGTTCGCCCGCCGTAAAAATGCGGACGCGAGCTGTTTTTGTTCGAGAAACAACTGAACGCACCAAATGCACTGACAAACAAGAGGACAGGTCATTCTACTGTGAAATCATACAGGGCACGAGAAATTTATTGCCCGGGATATTTTTATTTGTTATTGCATCAAAGTTTTACGATTCTTTGGTTTAAAAATTTGGAACGGACATCCCACACGAGTAATTAATTTATGTTGGCTGCCTTGTAATTGGGCTTGTGCCTGTTAGGCAGTGTATTGAAATAATTATAAAATCAAATAAAAATAAAATATAATTGGTTACGTGTAGAGCGCGGATTTTAACCCTTAAGTTCTATCGTGTTTTTAGTCACATAAAGAGTATGGTGGAGTGTTTCGCCCCATTTTAAAAATGTGATTTTGGCATATAACAATTTTTTTAAGTATCAATGATGGTATATGGGAACATAACAAAGAAGCAGTGCAAGAAAAACTCGTGCTGCGGTGTTCAAACACTCTGCGATATCACTTAGGGGTTAAGCTTTTTTCTTAATGGTGATAATGTAAGCAGAATAATCTCAACGTTTTACAAAAAATGTTGACGTTTAACACCATTTATATTTGGCTTATTTTGCAGATTTAAGCTTATTTTCACTTATTAGAGCTTATTATTTAAGGTTTATTTTACTTTTTTTCATAATATTAATGTCTTTTTATAAAATTTCCTGGTTTTAAAAATATAAACATCAGATGGCACATGTTGTAGTAAAGTAATACACTTAAAACGGGGAATTTCTTAAGAATGCCTGGTTAAATAGCCTGCAAAATTTTCATTATTAAAAGTTAGTAGTAGTGTGCACACAGTGTTATTTTTATGTACTAAAAGTTAAAGTGTATTATGACTGGAATGTTCAAGAATTTTTTGCATATGTATGAAATTGAAAACAGTATGTTTTACTCTTATATTAACGTAATTATTATAAACCCAATTATTGAGTCTGATTGAATTATTGTTTATTAGGAAGATGTAATAGTTATTTATGTATCAAGGGCATCATGATGATGTTTATGCTCATCCGAGGGCGACATGTTTACAAGCCCAAGGGCCTCTGGCCCGAGGGTCTGTAAATCGCCCGAGGGCTATAAACATCAATGATGCCCGTGGTGCATACAATATTTTATGTCTTACTATTTTATTTAAAATATTGCGCGCGTGACATTTCGCTTTGACGTTTCGAATTTTGTTAATATTTTTGGTATCCTAGTAACAGACAGAAAATATATTAATTTCAAAAGAAAAACATTAGTGATGTCTCAATATTACCATGGCAATTTCTTAATGCCCTAGGGTATAATGTAGTATATAACATACCTCGTATCTATGACATAATTAAACAATTACATACTAGGAAGACATAAATATAATTAGGATACCTATTATTTTATGTTTTTTGTTGTGCTTTTTACTTTTTGCATCTATTATAGCATTTTATGAGTTTTTGCGATTTTTGAATTTTTTTCGCGTTTTCGTGTTTATTTATTCGCGTTTTCGCCTTTTTTAGATGCTTCTTAGCGCTTTTTCGAGCTTTTTATATAAAATAAATGTTAATTATTCCGCGCTCTAAGTTATGTGTGACTATCTAGAATGTAACGGTCCCGAGTTCAATTTTTCGACTGTTTTATCTATATTATGTATTTCAAATTCCAATAAGGTATTGTATTTCAAGCTGGTAGCACTAAACGAATACTTTTTAACCAGAAACGCAATTAAATAAAATCACTCCAGCAGAGTAGAATTTCTTTCGATAAAAATTAATTTAACTAAAAAAATGTGTTTTGCATACCATATATACTTTCTATACCTTTACTCTCGTTTCTTCAGTTTTGAATATAAAACCAAAAGGAAAAAACTATTACGATTATTTAAATATCTACTATATCCATAATTGATACTACTTTATTTCTTCTTTTTGATAGGTAGATCTATTAATTCTAACGTCACATTCGTTACTTTCTTTTGTATTCTTGTTCAGAAAATATATTCTCCAATAAACTAAGTAGAATGTTGACATTAAATATCGTAAGAAATATTGAGATGAATTGACGTGTAATATTCTTTTCGTTCAAGAAAAAAATTGAAAAATGGCTGCACAAAAGATGGGCAATCTTCTTTCATTGTAACTTTTTAGTTTTTTTGGTGTCAGAATTCATACTTTTTCAAACGTAAATCACTCTTTTATATTATGTTTTCGAATGAGAATAAATTAAAAAGCAGTACCTATGTTACAAATCGAGCACCAGAATACTATTTGCATCAAAACAATTATGATGGCTTGAATTTGCTGGACGTAAATTCAATGAACAAAAGATTTGTTTGTCTTAATTATTACCCAACTCCAAATATAGCTGTTATTAAGTATTATATTTACTGTAATTTATTATACAGTTAGGTATTCTATTGTAATATTTTTAAAATTACGCAAAATAAACACAATTTTGACAAATTACTATTTTTAGCATCTTCATGTTCATTAAAAAATCTGACTGCATAATTTTATTTTGAAAAATTGAGTAAATTAGCTGAAATACCTTTGTTACAATAATAAAAACTAATAATAATAATATCCTAATCTACAATGTTTAAAAATAGAAAATAGTATACTTAGTACATTCGGAATTGTTCATCACCATTGTTATAATGAGTGGGTGCAATTGTAATTTGCAATGGTATAATATTTAATCAATCTATTTATTACCTTTGAATATGAATCTGCAAGTTACTAACCTGTAAAATTGACAGCTGACTTTTTGAATTTTTACAGCGTAATAGCTGTTCATATGTTCATAATAAACGATGTATACCTACGTGTGGCAACGTGCATACTTCCAAGACATTTTAAGACAATTTAAGACATTTTTTGACAGAACACTTGTGTGTAAATGACAAATCTTGTTTATAAATTTTTAATTTTTATTTTGGTTTATAAATGAGTAACAAGTAAAATATTGTACAATACACGCAAGGTGTTTTACTGCTTCAAGGAGGTGACAGGATCGCTTAATCGGCTTGTCGGTCATTTCCTGCTTTCAGCAGTAAAAACTGTTTTACCTTGCTAGTAATGTAATATACTATAACAAGATTGTTTTAACATTTACCAGGAATCGACTATCTATGCTCACGTTAGTTGTACAGTGGTTTACAAAGGTCATTTTAACTCTCTATTGCGTTCAATTCACTCAATTTGTTAAAGTTGTTGTCAAAGCTACTGTGCAAAGCTTTCATGTATGGGCGCAAATTGTTCATTAACTTTAAATAGATTATAATTATAATACAAACACCACCCTACAGGAAAATTATACTGAAATTGCAATATGGCACAAGTATCTTCTGCTTCAACAAAATTACTCCTGAGGTATGTCATTGTAATTGAAGATATAATTTTTGTTTTTAGAGAGAAAAGAACGATTAGAATTTATCAAAAATGTTGCATGATGTTTGTTTTTACAACACATGAAAATTTGTAAGAAAATATTTAGAAGGAAAAAATGTGTTTACAAGTACAAAATATATGATCTGCATTAATCAATATTTACTTACTTCAGATTTCTTAATTTTTGCGTGTAAAATTTCAGTGATTTATTTGAAATTAGTGCTTATATTGTTAAAAACTGTGAACCGACTGCCTTAACGACTGCATTAAAGAATAAGTACTAGGTAAAAATACTAAATCACAAATGAAAATGTCAAGAATAGAACACCGAAATGTTATTTCTAAAAACAATAAGCTGCCGAAGCATAAGTTATCAATTGAATTTTATTCGTGCTTTGAAAATTTGAAAACACAAAACTTCCCCAGAGATTCGCCTGCCTTTCAGTTATATTCAATAAAAAATTGAAAATGTGTTTTAGAAGCTGAAGCTTGGTAGATAGAAACAATATCTGAAAAATATGTAGGTAGAAGAAAAGATTATATTTCTAGACACGTGCTTGTTAGTATTAAATTGAAATTTTAATTTTAGTGATTTTCAGATTGTTACATAAATATAAAATAACAAAAGATATTCAGAGAGTCATATTTCTCAGTCTATTTTAATAAAATAATAACGGAAGGAAAATTAAAGTTATACATATCAATTTACATAGTTAAGTATTATTAGTTCAACGTTGAACGTTCAGAACATTGTGGCTGCTTGTACCGCGTTGGTTGTCAAAGAATCAAATCACAGAACGGAGTCAACGGCAAACGTTTTTCCGGTGCCAACGATACTCGTATATATGTACACTTAACTTTAGACTTTGCAATATTTTTTTTTAAATACGATACGAAAGTGAGGTATTTTTGACCAGTCAGTACTTTTCCTCCTGTGATATGCGGTATTCCAAAATTGATTATTTATATTACCTATTTTTATTTATTTTATGGAATTATATTATACATTTTTCCAATGTTATCATCATCCGGTTCATCCATTTCTTCAACAACTTCTAATTATTATTGCATTTCAATGCTGGTATTGAAAACATTTCGTGTGCATCTATAAGGACAAAATTGGTCTACCGACTCGTGCGGTGGCAGCCCTCGCTTCGCTCGTGTTACCAACTCCGCACTCGTCAGAAAAACGCCACTTTAGTCCCTAGTTGTACAATATACTATTTTTTAAATGTATAGTTGAAGAGGATTCTAAAATTTCTAAATCACTTGATCTATCTAGATCTACATCGATTTATCGATATATCGATACATCGATAAAATCGATATTTATTTTACATCGAACATCGAAATTCAAATTAAGATATCGAACAGTCCTAATAAATACAATACAACTCAACAACAAAAATGTTCCATTGAGTTCGATAGAACACCTCAATATTATGGTTAAATTTAAGTAATTTATAGTCTTGGTAACTTAAGGTAACTTGTGCGAAAAATATAGTGAAAAAGGGACCTTGCTATATTACAAACTGAGCTTTTGTTAGTACACCTACATTGTTCATATTTTATATATAGATAGTTAAAAGATGACTCTAGAGTGATAAGAAATTATATTTTTGAAATACTTAATGGTATTTTAGTAATAAATTAGTAAAAATAGTCAATTTGGCCGATTTTTTGCAATTTTTTTTCGTCACATGTGTAATTTTTTTGAAAAAAATATTTTCTTAGCACTCTCACGAACAATGCAAGGAATCAACTATTTAAAACAAAATTAATAAATATGCAATAATAAAGCCATCATTTGTAATATTAAAATATATATATATATATATATATATATATATATATATATATATATATATATATATATATATATATATATATATATAGTCAGTAACCCCTTTTTATACCTTTCGGTGTAAGGGGGCCGGGCACACCGAGCCGCAGTGGGTATTACTTTTGTCACGATGGTCACCCATCCAAGTTTTAACCGCTGTGAAGCGTGCTTGACTATATCAATCACAACGCTGTCACGTTACCACACTGCCGTACTGCCGACTGTAATATTAAAATACATAAATTAATTCTTATTTTCTCTAATTGTTGTCGCAACAATGTATTGTATGAATTTTTCAATAAAATAATGCTTCGTAATTACTTATGGTAAATTTCAGATTTTTATTTTGAGCAATGTAGCCAGAATCTTGCATTCTGATTCTGTTGAAGCAATATAGCGTTCAACAAGTGTAGAGCCTTAAAACTTGCTTGAAAATTGCCTCAACATAGGTCGAAATGTAATTTCCGTCCTCAAATGTGCAAGTTTGGTTCCACATTTCATAAGTTCCGAGCTTTATCGTTCTCTTTGGTAACGTACAGTGGCGGCGCCAGCGGGCGGGCCAGGTGGGACCGGGCTCCCTCAAAATGATTTGTGCCCCCTTCTGTCCCCCGTAAATTTCCGGAAAATAAAGAAGATTTACATTTATATTTTAACGTAAATACAGTATTACATGTAAATAATTTTGTACGTCATTTTCTGATTAGTCCTCGTCATTCGACAATTTATTATTTTATTTTGTACTTAATGTGTAAAGTAGGATTTTGCTTTATGCGTTCATTTTTAGTAGATAAACTAGATATCATCAACTGTAGATGACAAAGTTGACAAAAGTAATAGTTATTTTCTTTACAAGTGGACAAAGTAAGGAATTACTCTTAACTTACGAGGCCGAAGACTGGTTGAGATAATTTTCTCGCGTGAGTCATTCCTTTTTGCCCACGTGTGAAGTATAACGTTTTATCGAACATCTCTTAACTGCTTAAACCTAAAACATCGTTACTATGGTGACTTCCAACAAGTAAAGTAACAATTTACCCACTAGTGGGTATAATTTTGATCAAAGCCACTAGTGGGAAATCTTTTACTTTGTTTGTTTCAAATCACCATAGTGATTATGTGTTGGATGAACAAAGTAACACAGCAACGATCATTGCTTACGCAATCGCAACAATATAATATTTTTAATATTTTAAAACATCTATGCGGTCTGCCCCAAGGCTTTGTAATGCAAGTTCGTTGTTCGTTATACATACTGTAAAAGAGCGATATTTGGTAAAAGTTGAATATTCATTTTCATTTTTTGTCATTTTTATTTTGTATTTGAATTTTTAGAAAAGAAATAGGAAGTGCTCGACAAATATTAAAAATTATTTTCAAATTAAAATATAGTTCCAAATTTAATTAAAAAGATGTGTGCCCCACTACATTTTTTCCTGGTCCCTGTTGCCCCCCAAATTTAAAAGTCTAGCGCCGCCACTGGTAACGCACTAGTAGCGAGTGGGTGGCGATGGTGGCGGCGGCGGTTCAACTAGCGGCCGCGCATTCCGAGAAATTCGAAACTAAACAGTTATCAAGTTCAACCAAACCGACCAATGATCGCCACAATAAACAAATAACTACAAGTTTGCGTGGTTGATAAGATAACAGCGCTGTGGCATTATAAATGCTAAATTTTCAATGAGGGTGACTGTTTTATTAGCTTTTGTACGACATAAAATGTGGGCGGAATATGAAATTGTTTGTGCTTGGTAAAAGTAAAAGCTTAATAGTTATTTATATATCTAGGCTGTAAAGAAGGATTTTCTATTGCGAATGTGGAATATTATTTTTCGAGTTGCTAGACGAGAAAAATAACCACGTGAGTAATAATTTTAATTTCATGTAGTACTTAGGATAACAGGCATGCAAGTAATAATCTTTAAATGTGAAGGAAATCCAGCAATCTTGCTAACTATGAAAGTTTGGAAGTGAGTTAAATTTCTCTAAAGTTACAGCATTAGTAGGTCATTTCAACTTCGATAATGTCCTTGTGTGGTAATATAAGCACATAAACATAAAGAGAGTATTTCATAGGTTTAAATAATATCTAATTCAATATTTATATTTAAAGTTGTCTCTTAGAAAATTTCATGAGGAATTAAATATGTAATATGTTCATATTACTATGAAAGGAATTTATTTAGCGATTTTTTTTATCAACAAAGTGTAAGATGGCAATAGTTGGTAAATTTGTTGCCTACAGAATGAATAAAACAACTTTGACATTAAATAAATATAATTTTCTGATAAGGAAAAAGACACTTTTTCTGAGTTGCAGTGAAATGTTTCTTTAGGAAAAAAATTCTTTTCCTCATAATTATTAATACACCAATGAAGAAATGTATCCCGATTAAATAAAATATTGATTTTAAAGAATCTGCTATTGAATTGCAAAAACTGTTACTTTATTAAAATAATAACTTGGACTATTAATACGATGCGAAAAAATGTTTGAAAATTTTTGCTGAAGCAAAATCCTGAATTTTAATTAAATGAGAAATATAGAGATAAGTGAAATAATAGTAGATATTTTGAAGCTAAAAAGTAATTAATAAAATCAGTCCTGATATGCAATACCTACCTCATAATACGAGTATAATTATTATGTTATAAAATACAAAATAAGGTCATAACGAAGTGAAAATAAAGTTCAGTAAAATATCATTCTTCTTTACAAATTGTGTGAAAAATTTATGAAACATATTTCACGATATTTCATTACTTCAAAAGGTTAGCTAAAAAAATTATGAAACCTAAAATGAGATTAATTTCAAAGGATTCTCAAATTCACTCCACGAACACGTTCAGGACGGGTCAGAATTTATAAATATATCCGTAAATAAATAATTAGGTATAAGTAATATATTTCTCAGAGATTATTTTTTTATTTATTTTATGTTTGTGACACAAACTTTAAAACTGTATATAATATAATAAACTCTGGAGGCATTTTTGTAATAAAAACATTGCAGAAGAGTAATGGGTACATATTCCACATATTTCATACTGTTGCTTCGTATAATCACATTTTACTACAAATTTTACATTCCTTCCAATTACAGAATGGCAGACCTGCTTTGTATGAAAATAGCTCACGCAAGGATAAAAAATACAAGCAGCAAGGTTTTTAGTGAAATGGTAAATTAAATGTCGACGTATAACGCCTTCGTGCGCCATTTGCAAGGGCGTAAGATGTACGCCAACTGCATATTTTGATCGCAAATTCATTACTTATAAAAGTTTTCATAATGTTTGAAACTTTTGACTTGAGAAGATATGAAATATAGCACTTATGCGTTTATATTTGAGATTATTTTTCATCATGAAGTTTAAAGTTAACCAATCATATGGCGAAATTTTGACGTATATACATTAAACTGTAGCATGCAGATTAGGTTTCATTTTTACTGTAGATTTAATTTCTACTCAAAATTACTTCTTAGTATTTATACTTAGGATATACATACAGTAGTAAGTAGTAAGCTCACTTAACTTAAGCTCCATGAAAGTCTGATTCCGGTTTTATGGTGTAATGTTAATTTGTGTGTTCTAATTTTTGGTTTAGTTTTACCATTAAAAATTTGTGAATTAGCGTGCGCAAGTAACAAAGAGTTACTTTACGCTCTTAATACCTACACTAATTTTTAATAACTATTTAATTGAGAAAGAATTATATTATTACATTATCATTCTCTGACAGTCTTTTAAAATTTGTTGTAACTGGTTCTAAATCGGAAGAATGGTTTTTGCCTGCCGCCTAAAAGAGAGGTATCGTATAGGGATCGTGTAAAAATCGATGTCGAGATTTTTTGTCAATAAGCACGTTTTAACCTTTAGAACCTATTTTGACTATTTTCACAAGGATGTCTGTGTATATGTATGCAAGGCTGTAGGTATGCGCTTTCGTTCTGATTCATTATCTCAAATTCTACTGAACATAAAATTCTTATATTTTCCATTAACATTTGTACGTCTAAACGTAAAGCTTAAAAGGTTTTGGTAAAAATCTGCCAACCGGAAATGGTACTTTTCTGGAAGCGCTATACCATTTTTTGCAAAAATCGTATAAAATAGAACGATTGTTACAATTTGGCATACGACACATAAAAGAAGAAATTACATTGTACAATATTTAATCTTACTTGTTTCTATATCTTTTACCAATAAATAAATATATATTTTTTTAAATTTCAATTTTACCTATACTATACTATTTGTGTTAATCACAAACTAGGAAATAAAATTGAAAACAAAAATGAAATTGTCAATGTGACAGATACACAATCTATTAAACAAAGAGCGTCGGTAATTTCCAATATTTCCAATTACAACACTACCATTAGGACATAAAAAGTTATTCATTGCTATAGTTATGTCAGAAGAATAATGCTATAACTTCACCATTGATTTATTGGTCATCATGATCAATGAAGTTATGAATATGCTGATTTCTGCAGTCTATAGGAGTCATCCTGTGAATGACAATCAACTATGGATCTCATTTTGATCGAAAACCACAGCAGGGGCTACGCTTGCGATACGAAGGTATACCTACTACAAATTTGAAACATTCCATCTCTCGGTCTCAGCAGTTCGTCCGTGAATGGGAGCGTGCAACCGACAACCACATAACGTAACATGACATAACGCAGTTTACAAATTGAAGCCACAGTTGTTCACGTATCGAGTAAATATTATGTTATGGAAAATTGGAATGGATTCGCAGAATTCCCACATAAAATAACAAAATAAGTATTAGGTACGTATTGAATGATCCAGTGAAATATACCACCATAAAAAGCCGTAAATTGACGGCTTGAATATTAATACTGGGCGTGAGTAACTTTTTGTGCACGATCACGCACGCTCACGAAATTGAAATCACGCTCAATCACGCACGTCATTTTACGTTTGACTCACGATCACTTACGCTCACGAATTTTTTTATAGTCACGACTGGTCACGTTAAAATTTTACAATGATAATTTACGAGGAAAATGCAACAATTTCAAAAAGAAATCGTGCAAAGTATTTGTGTCTAAAAGCAGCATCGTTCCCAGATATCAGTCAATGATAATTTATTTTATATCCGCGAAATCGTAAATAGATGAACAACTTTTGCTCCAATTTTTTCGACAAATCCGTGCGCTGCCTGTTTACTGGAGTATAAATTGCAATAACCCGTTTTGTGTTGATATTTTGCAAATTATGTATTATGTCGTGGACTTGTAATGTTTACTTAAGTCCAAAAAAAATTCGCTCACGCCCGATCATGCACGTTGCATTACATGTTGCTCACGCCCGTTCACAATCCAAGTTTTCAAAATCTCTCACGCTCACGCGGGTCACGTAGGCGTCACGACTCGTGCCCACCTCTATTGAATATACAAGTGATCAACTAGTTTTTAAAATTTACAATGTTGCATGCATTCTGTCTTATGGCGCATCTCCTGCTATCAAATTCAAAGTTAAAAAGGGGTCTATCAAGCTAGCGGGGCCATTATGGCAGAAACACATCGGACTAGTCCCAAAATTTTTAACTATTTTATTGCTAATTAATTACCGAAAAAACAATTTTTTAACCTCATTATTTAACGAGAAATTGATGTTTCTGCTAGCTTGACAGGCAATTATGGCAGAAACATATCGGACTAGTCTCAAAATTTTTAACTATTTTATTGCTAATTAATTACCGAAAAAACAATTTTTTAACCTCATTATTTAACGAGAAATTGATGTTTCTGCTAGCTTGACAGGCAATTATGGCAGAAACATATCGGACTAGTCTCAAAATTTTTAACTATTTTATTGCTAATTAATTACCGAAAAAACAATTTTTTAACCTCATTATTTAACGAGAAATTGATGTTTCTGCTAGCTTGACAGGCAATTATGGCAGAAACATATCGGACTAGTCTCAAAATTTTAAACTATTTTATTGCTAATTAATTACCGAAAAAACAATTTTTTAACCCCATTTTTTAACGATAAATTGATGTTTCTGCTAGCTTGACAGGCAATTATGGCAGAAACATATCGGACTGGTCTCAAAAATTTTAACTATTTTATTGCTAATTAATTACCGAAAAAACAATTTTTTAACCCCCATATTTAACGATAAATTGATGTTTCTGCTAGCTTGACAGGCCATTATGGCAGAAACATGTCCGAGTAGTCTCAAAAATTTTAACTATTTTATTGCTAATTAATTACCGAAGAAACAATTTTTTAACCCCATTTTTAACGATAAATTGACGTTTCTGCTAGCTTGACAGGCCATTATGGCAGAAACATGTCGGACTAGTCTCAAAAATTTTAACTATTTTATTGCTAATTAGTTACCGAAAAAACAATTTTCTAACCCCATTTTTAAGGGCGCGTTTAAAAGTGAAAAAATCGTAGCACGATGTTTGTAATGGTAACTAATGTTTTTAACCCGAATAGTCAAAATGTTAAAATTTTGTAGACTGAAAATGAATGTGCTTGCAATATGCTGCAATGTGCTGTATGTTATATAAAATATGCTGGTTTCGTTTTCCTTATTTTTAAAAATAAAGTTTTGGCGGGAAACATGAACCATTTCAAACAGTAAATTTAAAAATCAAGCTCCGCGGTGAGATAATTCGGCACTTCGTATCTCACAGAACTGCACATTCATTTTCAGTCAACAAAATTTTAAAATTTCTAATTGGGTGGGCTGTCATTAAGTTGGCCCATCAATTGAAATATTGAAATTAATGGAAAACGGAGCCAGTATATTTAATATAATATACAGCACATTTAAGAATATTGCAAGCACATTGTCCCAGCATACTTATTTTTAATACATTTTAATATTGGTGGGCTAACGTGGCAGTAGTAAAAATAAAGTTTTGGCGGGAAACACGAACCATTTCAAACAGTAAATTTAAAAATCAAGCTCCGCGGTGAGATAATTCGGCACTTCGCATCTCACAGAACTGCAATTTTACATATAGAATTACCATTTGAATAAATTATAATTCTTATTTTGAAATTTGAAGTTTAATTAGAAAGAAACAAAAGCCGATTGTTGAAAATAATTTTGAACTATTCTGTAGGTACATTAACGATCCTTGAGCGTGTAGTATAGTTGTTGTAGGTAGTGTAGTTACCTATAAAATTCATAACTCGCCCATTTCAATTGCTTTATCAACCAAATTTTGGTAACAGCATACTTACTAGCTGTACGTATTATCTTTTTCTATTTTCCGGACTTGTTTTGAATAATGAAAAGTCTAAAAAACCATCAAAATTTGATGTTTACCAAACTCTTTGTTGGTTGGAATAATTTTTTTCAAAAAATTACACTTTAAATAAACAAATAATCAAATTTTGGATTTTCATTTTTTTCGAAAATTTTGAAAATTGAAAAAGATAAGGAGGCCTCCAGCCAACCTCAATAAAAACAAATTTATTTCTTTTTATGATGTCAATTTTAAAACTTTAAATGTTCAAATTCTGTCAAACTAATGTTTACGATTCTGTAGTTTGAATCACTTGTGTGTCTACATATTGTTTTATTTTTTAATGTCCTACTTTTAAGCGCATCTGCAATTTTAAATTCTGAAGATCCAACTGAATAATAATTGATAGAAGATATTATATGAAATTGTATTTGTATTTCTCTGAATTACATTAAATAGGTGGTATATACTTCTAACTACTTTTATTTTACCTGTATAAATGGGACATCTGTAGATGTTCCTCCGAATTTTTCTGGACTACAGATTGCACCGTACCTTCATTCAATAAAATATAAATACCTAATATTATACCAAGTTGATGGCAGGTAAGAAAGTAACTATTTAAATAAAATAATAAGAGTTCAACTATTAAGAGAATTAAAGTACCTACTCTTTCACTTTCCCATGAAGGTAATTCATTTTAAAATTTTAAATATACTGTTTGAAATGGTTCGTGTTTCCCGCCAAAACTTTATTTTTAAAAATACGGAAAACGAAACCAGCACATTTTATATAACATACAGCACATTGTAGCATTATTGCAAGCACATTCATTTTCAGTCCACAAAACTTTAAAATTACTAGTTGGACGGGCTGGCAATGCTGGCATTAACTTGGCCCATCATAAAGAATTTTTAAAAATACGGAAAACTAAACCAGTATATTTTATATAACATACAGCACATTGCAACATATTGCAAGCACATTCAGTTTCAGCCAAAAAAAACGTTAATACATTTTAATATTTAAAAAAATCAAATTATGATATATAGGTAATAAGATTTTGACTATTATCGGGTTAAAACCATTACTTCTAAACATTGTGCTACTATTTTTTCACTTTTAAACGCGCCCTTAAAAATGAGGTTAGAAAATTGTTTTTCGGTAACTAATTAGCAATAAAATAGTTAAAAATTTTGAGACTAGTCCGATATGTTTCTGCCATAATTGCCTGTCAAGGTAGCAGAAACATCAATTTTTCGTTAAATAATGAGGTTAAAAAATGGTGTTTTCGGTAATTAATTAGCAATAAAATAGTTAAAAATTTTGAGACTAGTCCGATATGTTTCTGCCATAATTGCCTGTCAAGCTAGCAGAAACATCAATTTCTCGTTAAATAATGAGGTTAAAAAATTTGTTTTTTCGGTAATTAATTAGCAATAAAATAGTTAAAAATTTTGAGACTAGTCCGATGTGTTTCTGCCATAATGGCCCCGCTAGCTTGATAGACCCGTTAAAAAGCATGTTACAATACAATGAATCATTTTGTTACTTTGGTTTAGAAATCTATGATCTTATATTTCAGAACGATGTTCTTAAGAGGTCCGTCTACCTCCTAAAACCCAGCACAAAACGTACGAAAGTAGCGAATGTTTTGTGGCCAGTACAAGAATTGTAAAATTCTAAAATTTCAGGATTATATACTTAAAGGATCAATTAACAGTTGTGACTTTTTAAAATTTTGATTTTTTTTACATGAAAAATTTAGAAAAATTTCCAATTTATGCAAACTTTGCACGGTTATATCTCCTGATAGAAATTTATTTTAAAATTTCAAAAAGGAACATCAATCTGTAGATCCATTCGTTCTCTATTAAAGTTTTTAAAAACATTACCTAGAAATCAATAATAAACTAACAGTTTACTCGCAACGAAAACATTTTTACAATATTTTTCAACTTCAAAATGACATTCCTTGGATGCGATAAAGTGCGAGTTTCGAGATGGTTTTAGGCAGTTGTATAGTAGGGGGGAAAGAGTAGAATAGAAAGAAAGGTAAAATCGAGAGTATTCTAGGAATTCGGAAAAAATGTAGACGAGCCGCTTGGTGGGTCGATACTAGTGATGCAACGGAAAGTGAATTATCCGAACAGCGGATATTAAGTTTATTCTTCGGCCGGATATCCAGATTTATAAACTACAGATATATCGTAAGACAAATTTTTTGGTATAATTTTTAAATTGATTTCATATTTTATGGTTTTTATGAAAATAAATTAAAATTTTAAAAATGCTAACAGCAATAATTTTCATGTAATTTTGTACTTTTTTATTTTTTAACATATCCGGTATTCGGTCGGATAGTAAAAAAGTGGCCGGATAGCCGGATACCGGATAGTAACCAGATATTCATTGCGACGGCGTCACACATAAACAATATATAAACAATAAATAAATATTTTGAAGTCAACTGTCACAGTTATAATTTTAATTTTACGAAGAAACAAATATCGCGGTCATGGGATACATGATACAAGATTTTCAATTACAAGAATTTAAATTCTATTTAAATTTTACCAGATACAGCAAAAGTACTTGTACTACTTAAATTTATGTGGATAAATCACTTTTAATGTCGTGTTTTCCATTTTAACGGAATAATGTCATTTATCACGAAATACTCAATGACAGGAAACAAATATCAAATGTCAGAAAGTAAACACACGACTTAAAAGATGAAACAAAAATTGAAACTGTTCGATAGCATAATATCGAACGAATTGACCTATGGTTGAACGGATGTTTGATATTGTTTCCTAGCTAGGTAACTGTATGAAAACTGTTAGTTTCGTATATGGTCGTGCTCATCGTGGGAAAATTAAAATACAAATAGTTCAATACAAATCGTCAACGAAAAACTATATTCACTTTTTACATTAAAAGTGGTTTTAATATTAAGATTTTTAATTTAGTATAAGATACGTATCTGTAGTTTGTATCGAGGATCGCGCAATAAATTAGCAGATCTTGTCTGGAAAGAGTAGACATCACTAATGATTCTTAAAATAGTTTTACTACTATAGATTTCAAGCAGAGTACAAAATATGAGCAATGAGGAAGAGTAATGATTTCTAATTCAATGAAAGTTTTTCTATAATGGGCAAGATAAAATAGTATATTAAAGAACAAGTTTTATAAGACATAATTTTTTCGCACTCGGGTGAGAAAAAAGTTCTTTATGCTATTTTTTCTATTTGGTGTCTTTTTAATATTAAAATTAAACTGCCACATATACACAAGTTGATTTAGGGAAATTTATGTGTGTAACATTTTTGTTGGTAACATTAATATTTCCATATATTTAACTGTCAATGTCACTGTAAAAGTATATAATTAAAGAAGTAGGTATTTCAGGTGATAAGTGCAGATATTATAGAAAATTTATTATGTTTTCTATTATTAGATTTATTTATTTTATTGAATAAAAAGATATTAATAAAGCAATTAAGAAGTTATACCGAAATTTTTCAGTTCTGAGGTTTGACGTTCGACAATAATTGAAGTAAATGTCATTTGATACTGCCCATACCAACCTTCTAAAAAATATATTGCGTGTCACAAAGTGAACCTTGGCGACATTCAATTGCGTTTCACAAAGTTAACTTTGTGAACGCCAAATAGAAAAATAGACTTTGTTCTTACCTTTCCCACCGACATATACGATGCCATGGCTCCGATGACGGCGAACCCCATGGCATACGAGAACAGCAGACACCGCATCTTGTTGAGTGACGATCGATCAGAAACACCTGTAACACCAACCAGACGGGCTTTATCAGCACGTTATCATTGATAGGGGTCAAGGGGGGGAGGGGGGGTTAGACACACACGTCACCCGTGGTGTTAGTGTTTTGTTCCGTGTAGGTGTGACAGCGATTGATGGAACCGATGATGACGCTGTCCAAATGCCGATCGATATGAGGAAGTTTTTCACGCACTAAATAAAAGCAAATGGGTTGTACT
This sequence comes from Agonum fuliginosum, assembly GCA_947534325.1. NCBI lineage: Eukaryota > Metazoa > Arthropoda > Insecta > Coleoptera > Carabidae > Agonum > Agonum fuliginosum. The sequence goes on along the minus strand of OX384029.1, from coordinate 8,393,878 downwards.
AACTGGACTAGAATGTATGGAGGTTATTAATGGTTCGTGTTTGAACTGAAACAATACTCGATTTAGGTCATTATTTTCATTAATTTTAAAAGTGTACCATTCACTCATTCGCTATTAAATATTAAGGTGATTCTATAATAATCATACAAAGTATAAAATGTATTGAAATTATGTGATATCGCATTTCAAATTACGAAATAATTACCTGCCAGTCAACTTTTGCGCTATGGCTCGATCTTTAGAAAAATGTTTCAGTATTTCAAATAAAAATTGTAGGCAATAAAATTCTTCCGATACATGAATAGTTATTTAGGTATACGTCAGAGAGAATTTTTGACCGAGGCTTTAAAACGAGTTATACACAATTTTTGTGCAACTGCAATGCATATAATAAAAACACACATTTCTTATCTAACAATAATTGTCAAAAATATTTGTCATTGATATGCACAATTCTATAAATACAACTTCGCAGCCTGAATTGTGGACGTCAATGTAAACTTTTTTGATAGTTGCACAAAAAGACCATTTTTTATCAAAAGAACCAGCAGAAAAATTTTAAAAATTGTTCTACCATAACTTCGAGTAGATACATGCATACGTTAAGGGTATTACTACAAAACTATTATACTATTATAATATAGTTTGACATTTCGTCCTGTCTTTGCCCAGTTGATTCTTGGTAGTAACTTAGCTTGGTCTAAAAATATTTATAAAATTTGTATGCTGTATGTTTTAAATTTAAGACGACAAGTTGCTAAATTTTTGTGTAACTACGAGTAAATGTTTATTTTTCAAGATTTTGATAATTTTAAGTACATTACCTTTAATTGTATTATTTTTGTATGATTTTTGTAATTTATTGTATTGTGGTTTTTTCCTAGAACCCTGAGGAAGGTAGATTTGCTATCGAAACGTCGGTGATGATTATCATCAGTTAATAAATAAATTTAACTTTGAAGACTGAGAACTCTGTTACTTTTTCTTTCCATTTACCTAAACAGTCAAGAAATAACAATTCAAACAAAAATTAACATTAATTTGTTGACATTTAAGGTTCCTTCAGTCTTCCGAAATCACAAGCTTGAAATTATAAATCCAATCTTGTGCAATACCTTCGTGCAACAAAACCAATCAGTGCGTTCATAATAATTGAGTTTGTGCTTCTGTCAAACCTGTCAAATATTTTTACCTGGAATTTATTAATACTAAGTTAAGTGGGTATGATTCTGTAATAGTAATTGCATTTTATTTTTCATGAATGAATTTTCTTTTTAATAGATGAGTGAAGAAAATCTGTTAAATTTACCGCAATGTTAATCTAGCTCCTTCAAATATTGTCTCAGTTGTTTAATTAACTAATATTCTTTCCACAATACATTCGGTGTTTATTTAATGTCGATTATAAATAATATACACCGATATTAATTTCCTGAACTGCCAGAAAATGTAACTAGCATTGACGTACTTATAGTATTTAATTTTTGATTGGTGCAATCAGTGCCGAGAGCGTTGCACAAGATTAAAGATTGAAGATGTTTTTCGTTTGTATACTTTTTGTTTGAAACAAATTCGTTGCATGAAACCATTGCATACGCATTTTTATAGGTCGAACGACTGCATAAGATTGGATTTATAATTATTTCAAGCTTGTGATTTCGGAAGTCTGAATGAGCCCTTACTGTCAAATTTTTTAATTTTTGTGAAATATCAATGTTGTTGCGAAAACAATGGACATTCAAGAAAAAGCAAAACTGTGTTGCAAAGTGTCCAAAAGTACTTAGGTACTTTGTCGCACACATAGGTACTTTGCAACACACTTGCGACAAACAGCTACTTTCAACAATAAAAACAATGCAGAAACATGAACTTTCAAAAGCAGACGCAGAAAAATATAATTCGTACCACTGAATTTGCATGATTAATAAATTATTTATTAACTAATAAAATTTTAAACATTATAGTAGACACCTTAATAAAACACCTTTAATTTGAATTATTAGAACTAATCAGCATATCACGATATAACAAATATAAGATTTCTTTAGTATAATAAGCAGCAAATCACTGCAATTTTTCGTCTCTTTTTCTTGTCAATAATTATTAATCATTTTATTTTCAATATTCTCTTTATTATGGTATGCTGTAATAAAATACATTATTAAAAAAGTCGAAGTTAAAAACTGATAAAAGCGATCGAATGTCTTGTTTAAAAAATTCTAACATGGATTATATTTCCAAAGTTTCATAATCATGGCTTTAAGCAGAAACTTGGTTTTTATTCCAAAAAGAATAAAGTAAGTATGGCGGAAAGTCTTGTGCTGGCCATATCAGATTTTTTATAAGTAATTTTATTTGACAAAGTTAGAAGGTAAATAATACCTACTCCTGTCAATTATTACCATTTCGGCTAATACAAGTTTTAATTAGGCCAATAAGTTTATTAACTTATTTAAATAAACCAAATTTTATTTAATTTGACTAACACTAATCAATTAATAGCCACAAATAATTCCATTAAACTGAGAACTTGCTGATTATGTTTACCGAATTATGATTTAATTTTGTTAAATCTAGTTGTCTCGTTAAACCACGTATTTCCTGGCTTCGGGATTTTACAGTAACACACAACAAAACGTTTTCTATTTGCGGAATTGAAATTCCAGAAGTTTGTGCATTCTGCCTGTAAATAAATCATTTTAGACGTATACTCGTTATTCGAGTAGCGCAAGCAACAAATGGTTTTCCACTACAACAAGCGGAATCGTGTACAATTTTATTAAAAGTTGAGCACGTAAGTACATGTCACTAGCGTTCTGATACATTATGACAAGTTTATATTATAAAAAATTCTTAACTTGCTGTCCAATTAATTAAAAAGTTTGTTGCTTTGACAAGAAAATAGATATTTACCAAAATCGATGAGTTGTTACAATCTAGGGCAATTATTACAACACGAGAATTGCAAGAAATCAAATTTATAAACTGAATAGTATCTGATAAATGTTTTGTAAAACTAAAACTGAAATATCGATTATAAACTTCATTATTCAAAATGTGGGATGTTTTTTGAAAAAATGTTGACAGTTCGATATTAAGATAGTACAGCAGATACCAGATAAAGTGTAATTTTTTTTGAAAAATATTTCATTCAACAAAATGTTATTGGTAAACGTTAGGTCTTTAGGTTTTTAATGGTTTTCTAAACTTTTCATTATTCAAAACAAGTGCGGAAAATCAGAAAAGACTATACATAGCTGTAGACTGTAACCAAAATTAGATTCATAATGCACACGAATTGCACGAGTAATAAAATTTAATAAGTAACTACGCTACTACTACTACACGCTAAGTATACTGTCTCCTTAACATTTGTTCTTATGGCAAGTTATAATAAAAAATATTTGGAAAAATATGACTCTTTCTTGAAAAAAATGTAGTGTAAGATACATATTTGTTTATTGTTTATTTACTTTTATTGTTTATGGGATAGGGTAAGTAAAGTAGGTATAGTTTGTCTGCGTTATGGTGATCGGTACGTCATCAAACATATTCGTCTGGGTTAATTTTTTTGAGTGGGGGAAAATTAATTGACGTCATACAGGTTCTTAACTAGTCATTGATGATGACCAAGAACTATAAGTAAATATAAACTTTATTATGTAGGTATATAATTTAAAAAAATTATATAGTAATAATTTTTCATTCTATTATCATTATAAATTACCTAAAATGAATTCTGATGGCAATGAGTTTGTTTCATATTTAACAATAAGAACGAGAACTATTGTTTTAGATTCACTGTTATATTTTGACATTATTTGCAATTTTCTAGTTGACGATTGTGTTTGGCTTTCTGCTTTGAGTATAGTTTTATTATTATTATTTGTTGTTTCTGTTTCTTGTACAACGTTGTGAATATTCTTAAATTTCCTACAAAACATACCCTGAAATGATAATCAGTGTTTCACATTTCTCTTGACGTAAAGGTATCGTTCTCTTTTTATGTATACTAGTGGAAAAGAGATAAACATATTAGACAGGCGTAACATTAACCAACAAATGAACAAGCATGCATGTGAATGTGACAAAGAGAAATATACATAATGCCTGTTTATTATTAGTTCAGAAACTAATGATGTACCGGCCATCACAACGCGGACAAACTAAATTTAAAATTTACAAATAATACAAATACCTACATTATCATTATGTCATGCCTTGTCTTGGATAAGATAACTTTTTCTAGTAAAAGTTACTAAATTTTGAATTCCTTGCTGGATATAAAACTATCTAGACAAAATTTCATTTTTTTTAAATCCTACGTTTGGAATTTTAATTACCTACGTCGAATGGATTTGTATTATTAATTTATTTTAAAAGGATGATATAAATTATAGTGCAATCTAATTTAACCACTCGGACCCAGTGCGGTAATTTTTTCGGTTGCTGGGATCAAATTTGGGACATACAACCAACATGAACATAATATAAAGTCGTATTGGCCATGGGTTTATGTCCTCCGGGAATTGAGAAACTCTCAGGCCATAGAATCATGGTCTTATAAATTTTTCGCTATCGGACAATATAAAATACCTATAGAAATCTTTATAAAGTCCTTGATACATAAACAACTATTTCTAACCTAAAAGTACCATTGAATCCTTGTTATGAAATGAGTCCGTAGAGATTGTAGAACCGCATTGTTGAAAGAAAAAATTATTTTCCGTTTGAATAAAACTTTAAAGTTCAAGTAATTCGACATCTAAAATAATTTTATAAAAAAGTTCATTACGATTTCCTTGTTTTAATTTAGAACTTGTTCTTAAGAATCAATAAAAAGTTAGTCGTCTTGCTTCTGTGAGTTTTCAATCAATATTACTTATTTGAAGCTGCTTCACAAATTCTATTTTTAAGTTCGAACAGTGATATTAATATCATCTTTTCTAATATTTAAGGCACGAACAAGCATTTGAAAATTATTATATTTACCTTTGGCTTCTTGTCGTTTTATGTCTAGTTTTATTATACAAAAAAGGCTTTCGGTCCTCTATCGTCTGTCTAATATTTCCAACATTGTGGACACATTAAGATTTCTATAAAAATTAGGTCAAGGCCGTCAAAAGAATTGCAATTATTTATCATTAGTTTTGTTATTCACAATGCTTATTTATAGTTGTCAATGTAATGATGTAATCTGAGAAGTAAGTAATGAAAAACAAAGGAAACCTGAAGAGAATGAATATTTTATATGGTTCAGAAAGTAAACAACTAAGGTAAACAACAAGGAAAATGGGAAATGTTGCGTTTCGATCAGTGGCGCCGTTAGAAACATTTAGGACAGAGGAGGCGCATTAATAATTCAAATTTGCACTCCCTTATTTGAAATTGTGTCCTCCAAAAATAAACATGTCACTATACGCACATTAGACAAATTACATTAATTGAGTTATTCCATGATTAGTTTTGTTACTATTGATTCGTTTATAGGGAGCATTAGATCGGTTTCATTGACCGATGTTATTTTTCTAACAAAAAATTTATATTTATATAAAATAATCACAAACTCAAGTAGCAATAATTATTATTATAAAAATAATATAATAATAATATGCTAGATAACTAAGAGTGACCGGGTATATCCACAAAGATAATTGCGCATAGGAAAATTGAAAATTAATCATTGGAATGAAAAAATGTTCTTTTAGATACCTATTTTGAAATTTATTTTTGAAATTTTTGAAAAATTATTTTTGATCTGTAATCTGCATATCATAACTGTCAGTTAGTTATGATTAGAGACCGGATAAAAAAGCATGAAAAATACGAAAAAAAAGCGCTTAAAAAAGTGCGAAAATGTATCCAAAAAAGCATTAAAAATACGAAAAAAAGTGCTTAAAAAGCACGAAAATGTATCCAAAAATGCATTACAAATACGAAAAAAGTGCTGAAAAAGCACGAAAATGTATTCAAAAAAGTATTAAAAGAAAAAACAAAAAAATGTTAAAAAATACTAAAAAGCATGAAAGTTTCTGCGAAAACTAAAAAAATTATCGCTAACAATAGTTCAAAATAAACAAAAAACCTAAAAATATGCTTAAAATAAGTACAATAGCTGAAAATATAAACTTGAAATTTTAAAATAAGCCAAAAATCGGAAAAAGCAAAATAACCATAAAAAACTTTGTGCCAAATTTTCACATTTTACACAACTCGTGGACATTTCACAAATTTCTCTTGATGCTTTTAATATTAATCGTAAGCAAAATGCTTACAAATCCGGTCTCTAGTTATGATACACTATGTATACAGAACCGAAACTTTTTGTTAACTTTACTTTTTATTAATTCAGTGTAGTATTAAAAAAATACTTTCCTCTTTAATATTTGTAGGTATTTGTTGAGGAAAAAGTTTTGCGCCCGTAATATAAAAACCTATAAGCGCTCTTGGTGGAGTTTCATCAATCTTGCATGATATTTGATTATATCTCTTTAAAATTCATTTTAGCCTCAGTTCGTTTTAAATATTTAATTGAGAAAGTGCTGTTGTTATTGAGTTATCTTGATCTTGACATTATTTACGTTTTACATTGTTTTACGTAGGTACTAATTGCCATTGCAAGTTGCAACGCAATTTCTTTTGGCTTGCTTTGAGATTTTGATCGCTAACGATATTTAGATACCTATACTCGTTTAAAGTCCTATCTCGGCACATTTAAAATACCGTCTGTTGCTTTTTATTTATTTTACTTTTAAAACTTTAAACACAAAACTCGTAATGGTGATTAACCGATTATATGATGATTTGAATTAATTTAATATTATTTAGTGAAATACTAAAATATAATTGCGTAGATAATAAACCTACCTATACTTTGTTCCAAAATTCGAAGGAGCACATACAGAAGTCCCATTTATAAAGGAAAAATAAAAAAAATTGTATGTAAGTTCGGCGGCAAATTTGAATCACGTAAAATTCAATATATTATTTGAACAACAAATACAATAAGATCGATAACCTTTCATAACTTTATTTTAAGTGAAGTTGACACTTAGTATTTATGAATATATAACAATAAACTCAGATATTCTAACCTATAAAAGAACTATCATATTTGTAAAAACAGCAGCCAAATTATCGAGTACAAAAAATCTGGCTAAAAAATAAGTAATCTGATGATTAGTCAGCAGAAAGCGGCACGTTTAATAAGCTCTTTGAGACAAAGTGTAGAACACTGTAACAAACTAAGTTTGTCAGTAAATTTTCCATAATCAAAATTATTGCTAAGTTGTGTCTTGTAAACAGGGAAGGGTTTTTTACATTTATATCGTAAAAAAAACGTAAAGAACGTAAATAATGTAAAATATTAGTTTTAGCTATCAAACTCTCAAAACGTATATGTACATGTTTGCTTCATTGCGAATAGTAGTTATTGAAAGTTTATTATGTTGGAACAAGATTCATTCTTTCATTCAAAAAACAAATAGATGCTTAAATCTTAAATATAATAATTTCAACTTTTCTTAAAACTTTGTTCTTGATTTAATGTAAACAATTGTCTTTTTTACATTATTTACATATTCTACATAATTTACGTTAAAAAATCGTAAATTTGATTAATGTAAAAAAGAGTTTTTTACGCGTAAAAATAACGTATAGGTAATACGCGACGTATTATACGTGCCCATCCCTGCTTGTAAAGTAAAGTTGACGATTGATAACCGCACACACGGTGTAAAATATCAATAAAATTCCGATGCCTTACATCACGTAAGGCTGCTAACACTCAAATTGAGCACAAGACATGATAGGTATGTACGTTTGTATGTATGTTCTTAGTAAATATATTAAAAATAAAAATTAGTAAACATATGAATTGTTTTAGATTAGGTGATTTAAGCAGGTACTGCATTTGATTCAGTTTTATCTATTTTAACTTACTAGCTTCACTTATTTAAAGTTGTTATTTTCATGAACCTGAACCAAAACCCGAACTTGCGATATTTTTGTTGACTTGAACCCAAACCGGACCTGAATATTTTAATTTCAATATATCAAAATTAGTTAATTATCATCGCTACAAATTTTCATTTTATATTATATTCTGGTGAGTTTAACATGTTTTTATGTGCTGATTAAATGAACTATTAAATGAATATGATACACTATGTAATATTTAATGTAAACTAAGAACTGTGTAATTAATTAATGTACCAGGGTTCAAATAACCATATAGCTGTTGAAGAATCCTTAAAAACACTAAATAATTTTATTTTTTTAAAATTTGTTAAGTTGAACCCGAGCTTAAACTAACTTTTTTCCATCTCTCAACCCGAACCCATTTTTGGCGGTTTCCGATTTCTGGTTTTAAAACTACATAGGTACCGAGTGAACAAGGAACAGGTCTAAATGGTTTCCTAATAAAAATTGTTTCTCGATAATTAACGGCGTCGTTAATTTGAGGAAAGTTTTCTGGATACTTGATACTTCCAATTCTCAATTATTAATTATTTTTCTTTACACACATTATTAATTACTTTCTGCTGTTTCAGAAAACAATTTCCAAAAAAATCAAGAAAATACGTCGATTGTTGTACTAGATATTACACTAAAATACATTTTCATTAGGAATCGCATTACGAAATATTTTTCTATTATATTATATTAGTATATTCTACTTAGGTATTATTTATGAAACTTACGCTTTTAGAGTGCATAAATATAAATTTACACAGAATTCCATTATTAACATTCGTGCTCGTGTGTACGTAAGTACTATAGTTTTTGTTTCCAATAAAGTTTTCTGATAGCTTGGCACTTAGGTTTCAAGTTAAGAAAATCAATTTGTAATCATAGGAAGTTTAGCAAATCTTATATAAAGTTCTACAAACTACGCAGATATAAATACCTGTTCATTGTAATCTAAGTACTGAAGTATTTGACCTTAAGAAAATAAATATTGTATTTTATTCATTTTGTAATGCATAATTTACGTATTTGTTATAATGCTTTTAACTTCAAACATTTTGAAATAATAATAGTAAAACAGTTATTTATTCTTGAGAATTTCACCATAAAATATGTATTGACAAACTACACTCGAGGAAAATAAAGTGCGATATCTTGGCTGCATTTCGACGAAATTGGATGAATCTTCGAGTTCTGAAAACGTTGAAGTCTTATCTTTAATGTGATGATAGCCAATGTTACAAAAAATCCACTCCACCCTCTCCCACCACCCTAAGAAAAACGAATGTATCTGATGTCCAAAAAGGTCCAACTTTGGCAACTCATACGGAGTGACAAAAAAATCGTGGACCTTATTGACCAACAGGGTAATAAAGATCAGACTTTTCTTGCAAGGTCCGCAAAATTTCAAGTACCTACGATGATTTGGCGCGAAGTTATGAATTTTTGAAAAAAGTGCCTTTTTGAGGTGTTTGGCCATAACTTGGCGAATTTTGCACGAAAATCAATAAATTTTGGATTTCCGAGAACGATAAAGGTTTCTCTATTCGGCCCTGTAAGTTAATCTGCCACCAAATCCGATCCACCCCCTGCCACCCCCGGATAAAAAAACATGTTTTTGACTGAAAAATGTTCAATTGTAGCAACTTGTAGCGTGAGTAAAAAAAATCGTGGACCTTATTGCCCAACAGGACAATAAAGTTCAATCCTTTTCCTTGAATTTTCTCAAAATTTCAAGTACGTGCGATAATTTGGCAGAAAGTTATAAATTTTTGAAAAAAATTTGTATTTTTGTGCTTTTTGCCCATAATTTGTCCGATTTCGCACCAAATTCGTTTATTTCTTAAAACATCTAACAAATAAAGGTGTTTAAAGAAATAAAAATTTTAAAGTCACTTTTAGATAATTGTTAATGAAATTCAGAAACGTCAAGAAGGCACTTTTTTTTCAAAAATTCATAACTTCGCGCCAAATCATCGTAGGTCCTTGAAATTTTGCGGACCTTGAAGGAAAAAGTCTTATCTTTAATGTGATGATATCCAATATGACGAAAAATCCACTCCACTCCTTTCCAACCCCCCTTAGAAAAAAAATGTACCTGATGTCCAAAAAGGTCCAACTTTTTCAGCTCATACGCATTGCCAAAAAAATCGTGGACCTTATTGGCAAGGGGGTTGGAAAGGAGTGGAGTGGATTTTTCGTCATATTGGATATCATCACATTAAAGATAAGACTTTTTCCTTCAAAGTCCGCAAAATTTCAAGGACCTACGATGATTTGGCGCGAAGTTATGAATTTTTGAAAAAAAAGTGCCTTCTTGAGGTTTCTGAATTTCATTAACAATTATCTAAAAGTGACTTTAAAATTTTTATTTCTTTAAACACCTTTATTTGTTAGATGTTTTAAGAAATAAACGAATTTGGTGCGAAATCGGACAAATTATGGGCAAAAAGCACAAAAATACAAATTTTTTTCAAAAATTCATAACTTTCTGCCAAATTATCGCACGTACTTGAAATTTTGAGAAAATTCAAGGAAAAGGATTGAACTTTATTGTCCTGTTGGGCAATAAGGTCCACGATTTTTTTACTCACGCTACAAGTTGCTACAATTGAACATTTTTCAGTCAAAAACATGTTTTTTTATCCGGGGGTGGCAGGGAGTGGATCGGGTTTGGTGGCAGATTAACTTACAGGGCCGAATAGAGAAACCTTTATCGTTCTCGGAAATCCAAAATTTATTGATTTTCGTGCAAAATTCGCCAAGTTATGGCCAAAAACCTCAAAAAAGCACTTTTTTTTCCAAAAATTCATAACTTCGCGCCAAATCATCGTAGGTACTTGAAATTTAGCGGACCTTGCAGGAAAAGTCTGATCTTTATTACCCTGTTGGCCAATAAGGTCCACGATTTTTTTGTCACTCCGTATGAGTTGCCAAAGTTGGACCTTTTTGGACATCAGATACATTCGTTTTTCTTAGGGTGGTGGGAGAGGGTGGAGTGGATTTTTTGTAATATTGGCTATCATCACATTAAAGATAAGACTTCAACGTTTTCAGAACTCGAAGATTCATCCAATTTCGTCGAAATGCAGCCGAGATATCGCACTTTGAAATTGTGTCATTTTTGTGCATTTTCAAGTGGTGCGTTTTTATTTTCCTCGAGTGAGATATCGTCTCCTAAAAGGCAGAATATCATAAGCGACATTTTTTGTGAAAAGGAATTAAGGCGGTTACGATATTCTGCCGGACATTTTTCACCTATTCTGAGAGTGTCGTAACCGACAAATTTATTTTTCCCGCTGAAAATAGTGTTTTAATCCGACGAATCCGACACTGGTAAATATCTTAAGGGGGTTTTAGCGCTCAACGCTGCTAGATCACAAATCCTCGTTATTTCAGGTATCCGCGCTGACAGCCTATGTTTTATGAGCACATGTTGTCTCTATTGATCTAATTGCAATGTTTCGCTCCATTTTTGTTTATAAAATACTCAATTTGATTGGCTAGCGCGCATACAATTTTTAAATTTATTTAACAAATTACTCGACTACTATTTGAAAATTTTATATAATCATGTGATATAAACATTTAAATTTACAATGCAATTAAACTTACGAAGAGTTTTTTCTCAGAATTATTGTTATTTAATTGTTTATAAATAATAATAATAACAATTTAAAAAATTCGACAACGTAGCTAGATTTTTACTGCCTTTATCTTTATATGTTATTTTTTTTTAGATTTATAGGATTAATAGGTTGGGAGTAATTTGTTAAATACTTTTTTACTGTGATAAAAGCCCCTTAACCGCCGAATTTTTAATCGTAAGCACCAAGAAAATGTTTCACAAAATATTGTATCAGACAAAAAAAAATTGAATTTCGATAAAATTCTTTTTCATTCGTTATCAGCATATCGACCTATTTCCTCTTAAGGTATGTACTCGAAATTATGATATATTCTGTATTTATATGGTTATATAGCATGCAATAATACTAATAGTGATATTATAATAAGCAATTATTATGTTAAGTACCTATCGAAAGAAAACTATTTTTGTGGAGCCCAAAGCTCTGTAGTAAAGATAGACATAATTGCAAAAATATTAGGGTTCGGGCTGTATACATAATAATTTTCTATACATTTTTTGTGATATCCAAGTTGATACACAAAATATTGGAAAAAGATAAATTCTTTGTATAATGTGCATGTACGTAAGTGAAACAACAAATTATATTTATATAAATAAATCTATAAATAATACACAAATACCTACATGTAAAAAAAGTTACAATCATTTGTATAATAGCTTTACACACTATGTCACTCACGGGTGGATTCTAGTAACTCATATTGGACAAGATTACTTATGTATTAAAAACTGTATTTTCGCAATTATTTTCGGAATACATACTAGGTATTAGTTTTTACCCAACTTGAGTGTGGCAGCTTCCAGCCTAACATATTTTTGGGATACACGAGTCTAAACAAGACAAGAAAGTGTATTATTTCTTAACGCAAATAACAAGTCTTAGGGCAGTAAAAACAAAAACTGAAGAAATGAAATGACTTTATTTCCGAGGTATGTAAATAATTTCAGTAAGGTTAAATAGAATTGAGCGAATGCTAAAAATTGATGTGGCAATAAAAACGTATTTTAAACAAAGAAGCAAAACAATCAATTTATTGTTTTTTCTTATGAGTTAAATAATATAGATATTTTTGAGTATGAAGACCGTAAAGTAATTATTTCTTACTCACGCACGGTAATTGCAGCGCGAGCCGAAGGCGAGAGCTGTAATTAATAGAGCAAGAGGAACAAATACACTTTACGCTCGTATTACATACATAATTTTATCTACAAGTCAAATTATATATTAAAAATAATGGTATTCAGTTAGTTCAGTCTACGTTCAACCAATTTATGTTGTTTTAATAACAAATAATTTGAGTCGTAAAATACTATTACTTTCAGTAAATAAACGCGAGTAAAATCTGTCGTATGCGTTCAACTTTACAATTAAATTACAATTGTAAAACAAATCTTTCTAATTAATGTAAATTCAAGAGCAATTTAATTGAAAAACACTACGAGTAAAAAATCAACAAGTAGGTATAGTCCGTGAGCCAGCTGCAAAAACCCTGACCCATTTGACCAAAATTTTCAGTATGTTCTAAAGAATCTACCCATTTTGTTAAACCAAAAAGTGCACTTCTGCTATTCAGGGGTGGAATTGAAAATGGCATTCATTAAAAAAGAAAAGTAAATGATGGAATTCTGACTCATGTGACCAAAATACTATATTATACTAGATGGGAATACAAATCAAAAGTTTCCAGTTTGCCACTCGTACGTGGTCGAGTTGTCCCGGCAAACGAATTTTAAAATTTAATATTATCAGCCAGAAATTTGACTCATGTGACTAAAATTTTCTTTTTTATCCCTTGATACTACAATGAAATGCAAATTAAAAGATGCCAGCCTGCCACTCATACGTGGTCGGGTTCTTTCGGTAGACGAATTTTTAAATTTAAAATTAGCGGCCCGGAATTTGACACATGTGACGTATTATGATTTGCATATTTAGTTAGTATTATGGGATAAAAAATGATTGTGACATAAGTCAAATTTTGGGACGCAAGTTTTATATTTGTAAATTCGTCTACTGGTACAATCCGACCACAAGAGTGGCAGACTGGTATCATTTGATTTGTATTTCATTGTAGTATCAGGAGATAATAAATAAAATTTTGGTCACATCAGTTAAATCACGACAGAAACAGCAGCCATAGCAAGCTGTTCTTCATTGGACATTTTTAGTTGTTTTTCCTGAAAACGCATCGCTAAACAGCTAATAGACGGAGACCTAGCGGTCAAATTAGTGTAGACATTTTATTAGTCGTGAAATTGAAGGGCTTGGGCCTTGCATATTTACTTTTTTCCCCATCAATGATTGCGGGTTGCATTAGATATAAGTTTTGATAAGTGGCTTTTAAATAATATCTACTAAAATTGATGAAAATGTTATAAACATACTTGCTCCTTCTCTTATTACTTAATATAATTTACAAATTGCTTCTATTATTTATATTAGTTAAGATAAATGCATCAAAAATCTAAAATAATTGTAACGTCAGTTTGACTCAACAGTCATTTGTTGAACGTTTATTGTATCATTTGCTAAGAAATGTGTAAAATAGACAACGTGCAATGATCCATGGGGGAAACTTGTCCTTCCCCCGCCTGCACATGATGGCTTCAAGAAATTCCGAGTATACTTTGTCTAGATTATATATGGTCGAAGTGTGCAACTTTTCAGATATTTTTTCACAAATTATTGTTTGTAAACAACAGCTGGGCAACCAGATCGGTTTTATTATGCTTACCTACTATTATTTTAAAATAAATTTACACTTCTGTCATTTTGAAACAATATCAAAGATTTGTAGATATGTCATATTTTCCATTTATTGTAAAAATTTCGCGATTATAGAAACTACCATGTATGTAATACGTGCTGAATTTATTTTTTAAGCTCACGACGTGTTGTTCAGCCTCGACCTTCGTCTCGGTGGACAATATTCACGTCTAGTGCTTAAAAAACAACCATTCAGACATTTATTACATAAATAGCTTTGGTTAATATCAAGTTCGTATTTTTTGTATTTTGCGCTAAAATTATTATTCGACTAACAATGTCAGTAACACGCTGATACCGACAGTTTTATCGGTGAATTTAATTGAACAGTAAATTTGTTAACAGCATTCTTGCTTGTTTTTCTATTGAACATGTTTTTGTTGTTTTTTCGGTGTGTAAGCACCTTAATACTTTGTGACACCTTATTGATTACAGTATCAGATTAAGGGATTCTTCTTTATGTATTTTGATAGACTCCACTGACGCACATAAAGCACAGGGAAATTAATTTGCATAGTTTAATTTTTAGCGGATGGCGTGTGGCAGTATGGCTGTATAAATAGTGTTTAATCTAAGAAGAAAATAACTGCGAGGTTTATATATAGCTGGTATAATTCATAGGTTCACAATTTGATAAAAATTAACCTCAATAAATATAGATCTTGGTCAGTCTTACAAAAAGTCCGAAAGTGGAGTGGTTTCTAAAAATACCATAAGTAGATGTGAAATTCTGCGACACAAATTACGAAAAAAATTGAATTTACTTGTTTCCTTTCTTAGATTATCGTAATCCACAGACAGAAAGATTATTAAGGCAGATATACTTATACAATTATTTTTTTATCAAACAATTTTGTTATCCGCTTTATTTAATATAAATTAAGTAGTCCAGATTGTACAAATCTCAAAAATCTGTCTACACAGGTTTAATTGACAGACAGAGCTGGGCAAAGTACCGATAAAATGTACTCTTGAATATTTGAAAACTTTTCTAGCAGAGTACAAAAAGTATTCAATACTCTAAGAGTATTGAGTATGTAGGTACTTATGACGTCATTATAGTAAATGTAAGTAATTTTTTTTAAATAATCTGACGTCGTGCCAAATGACAACATTATAAGCCTCAATTTGAGGATCATAATAGCGTTCATTATAGGCCAAGGACTTTACTCAGTACCATATTGAATCCATAATGAAATGAAAAAACTCGTTACCAAGGAATCGGAGTAATAAAGTTTCAAAAATGGTATACCTGATTTTTTAAAATTTATTTTCTTGGTTCAATACCAAATAATTATTTATGTTATAAGGATCGTAACCAATCATTATGGTACACATCGTGTTATCAAACTCGGCTTCGCCTTGTCTGATAATTTTCACGTCTAGTACCATAATGAGTGACGTTACGATGTAAATGTTATGAATGGAATTATATAGTATATAAAGTTTGTAGTCATCTGTATTGAAAAAAAAGGAAGCTTAATAAAAGTACAAGTATATGATGTACTCTAAGTAACTTAAAATACTCTGAGTACTTAAAAGACTCTGAGTACTTTAAAATTACTTAGTGTACCTACCAGTTACAGTATTGAATACGAGTATTATAACAAAAATCTTTTGAGTACGAGTAAAAATATCGATATTTCAAATTATGTATGAAAACGGAGTACCAAATTGTATTTTGAGTAATGTACTCGTATACCGCCCAGCTCTGTTGACAGGATAGTAGGAGAGGAAGTGCCACTTGTTCCAGTAAATAGAACTGCTTTCTTTTTATTTGACTGGAATCATAACTAAAACCAATGATGGAATTTAGTTCTAAAATATCTGTCTACACAAAGCAAGTATCTACTAAACTCCAGAGCTGGATTTTAGTGTCTTGAACAAGTTACTGGCACCGTGTAACATCGCCTTTAGTGTCTGCTAGCAATAATTGAATACCACTGAGACCAAGTGGTTGGATTCAATTATAAACACATCCTATCATTGCTGTAACTGGAAGTTAATCAAAATTAAAATTTAAAAAGTAAGAAATATGATCTTTGTATCCAAATAGAGATTTTATCCGTAGTGAGAAAGCAATATATGCAGTTAAATATAATAAATTTAATTAAGATAAAGTACTAGAACTCAGCTTATTATAATTTCGCATCTGCGAGCACATTTCAGAAAATTATGAAAAGGCCAAGTGCCAAGACAATAATCCCTGAATGGCTAAAACGGACTTTTGCTAAGTTTATAATTACAAAAGTTTAGTAAATTACAAATTTATAGACCATACAGACAGGCAAGAATATTTATATATTTAACTTTCACTGTTTAATAAATAAAACACAAATTAAAACAGGGTTATAAATCTTAAGACATTTTTGTTTTACACCAACCAAGAGGAAATCTTAATCTTGACATTAATGAACATCGCGATAACAAAATTCTTTAACAGATTGAGGAAGAAAATCCGGAAAATTTTTCACCGTCACAGTGTTAATGGCGGGTACTCAACGTCAATAATAACCTTTTTATTTCTGTCAAAAACTAATCAGACAAAAAACTGCTTCCGTGACACTTTTATCTTTAATCTTCAACGAGTAGCATAATAGGAAAATAATTGGCAAAGCCCACGGTTTACTTTAGTAGATTCAATTTAGCGTAAGTAAACAAATAATATTGTTAAAGTGCACTTCGCTATTTTATGTATTAAAGTCAAAATATATATCTATACCGACACTCTTCTAATATATTTGAAATTGTAACCCCGATCTGATTTCCGGTATATGATAAATATATTTTGTAGGAGGAAATTAACAAACGGTAAAACGGTACGATTCTACGATTATTGCATTATTGCAAAGGTTATCTATTTTAGTTTATAATGTGAAATACCTATACTTTGAAAGAAACTATTAAGTATCAATTTAGTATTATTTACTGTATGTGTCTAATATAAACAAATTGTTAGGTGTAGATATGATTAAAATTAAATATTTTTTTGACATATTGAGCCTATTGAAATGTCAATAAATATCTCGATGGACCTTGACCTCTGTTTGGCCCCATTCAGATGTTTTATGTTCCAAATAATTTAACCCTTATGTTACGAGGAAAAATTTACTTTCAATCTCCCGAATAAGGTACCCGGTACCCAGATGTAGGTTATGTTTCCAAGCGCAAATTAGATTTTTTAAATCTTGTTCTTACTCGCACAAGGACGTATGTTTAATTGTCCATATTTATAATGGCTACTGAAGAAAATTATTTTAAAGGTACTGGTAAAGAAGAACAAACAAGCGAGCGCCACTTGAAAGTAAGTGAAAATGTTTTGGCTTTTTATGGAAAAATAAATAATTAATAATTTATATTGTGTAATAAATGTTATAATAAATAATTAATATATGAATTAAACAAGCTCACTTTTATCAAAACATACACTTCATAGATGTGGTACCCGGTGGTACCTCACTTGGGAAACAGAAGTGTAGTTTAATAATTAAACAAATGTTACCTAATTATGATGAGTGATGAGAAATAAATTTTAGGATCTCTCAAGGAGCCTCAGGTCTATACAAAAATAAAATACACAAAGAGATACGGTCTGCTAGTCAAAAAAGGTACCAGGTACCCTACTTGGTAGCATAAGGGTTAAATATGTACTACATCATATTAATTTATATTTATAGTAAAGAGAACACAACGATTATTTTTTCTCTGATAAAAACATCTCTCAATTAGGTATTAAGGTAGGTACTTAGCGGAACTAATTTTAATCTGTAGCACTTTATTAACAAAAATAATTATTTAATGGTTACCTAAAAATAACATTATCGTAATTGTTTATCTTTAGTACCTAACTTGTTGATATTTTTATTCAATACAATGAACACTTCTAACATTTATTTCTATTTGTTAAAAATATTAGCAACTGAGTCACAAGAATAGGGCAAATTGTTTATTATAAACTAAAAATAAATGTGGCTAATTATGTTTACAATATGATAAGTAAAAATGAACTGTAGTGCCATCGGTCCGTATGAACGAACCACCTGTTAGTTCTGAATGACTTCAGCGCAACCCATTTTAAAATCATAACTGTCACACTAAAACTATCCCACTTTACAAATCCCGCATTGTAACAATCCATAACCAAAAATATCCGCATGACATGCTGTACAACACTGTCACTTCACTTAAACTGCAACAAAACAAAAACAAAATAAGCTCTTCATCGCACCAAAGCATAACAAACAAAAAAGCAAAGAAACTTTATAAACAATGACAAATGAATAAATGTAAACATGGTTCTAATTGTAACTTACGTGATTTCACTGTTGAAAGAAACAAAATCGTACTCACCCTAGCGAATGGTGTGCACGAGTGTCGTTGAGTGGTGGCCGCGCGGGTATTTAATCAATGTGGGGCGGCGTGCGCATTGCCGCTCCCGACGCCCCGCGAGGTATCGACGCGACGCAGTAGACTTCACACTCAAATGGACTGACAGAGGGTCGAATGAGATCGAGCGCAAAGACACGGAGATGATTCCGCGCTAAATATGAAATTTATTTTTAAAGTTGGATAACCGAGTGTCCTATGCCGGGCTTCCAACTAGAGTACTAGAGGTGGCACGGACGGTGAAATTTTCGTGAGCGTGAGCGATTTTGAAACTTTGGATCGTGAACGAACGTGAGTGTGAGTGCCATGTAAAGCCCTGTTCGCAGAAGGATTTTTTGAAGATTCTACCAAGATTCTGAATCCTGAAAAAAAAACAGTTTTCTTCTTTCTAGTGAGAATGACCTGTTAAATTGCGGTGCCGCTAAATTGAATCTTCAATGTGTCTTGGAAAAGAAGAATTTATAATTTATATTTTCAAGATTCAGAATCTTGAAACTTCTTCATTCTTCTTTTCCAGGATTCAGAATCTTGGTAGAATCTTCAAAGAATCCTCGCGCGAACAGAGCTTAGTATATCGTGAGTATTCGGGCGTGAGTAAAAATCACCACAAATACATAATTTTTAAAATATCAACACAAAACAAATGGTAATTACGGGTTATTGCTATAAATACTCGTTAGTGATCGAGTAGACAAGCAGCGCACTGATTGGCTGAAAAAATTGGAGCAAAAGTTTTTCATTTCACTACGATGTTGCGGAGCTAAAGTAAATTATTATTATTACGTGACCCGACCCGTCTTGCGTCATCGGGCGTGACTATAAATATAAATTCGTGAGCGTGAGTGATCGTGAGTCAAACAAAATGTCGTGCGTGATTGAATGTGATTTAGGTTTTAATTTCGTAAGCGTGCGTGATCGTGCACAAAAAGTCACTCACGCGCCCAGCTCTACTTCGAACCCGCGAAAAATGGGTTCGGTTCCAATATTTTTCAAGTTGCGTTCAGGTTCAATTTTTGTTCGGTTCAGATTTTGGGTTTAGGTCTGGTTCGATTCTTAATAATAATAATAATAATAATCCTCAGGGCTACTTTTCTAACGGAGAACTACACGGGGAGCAGCGCCCCCGGGGTTATCCAAGCTATCTGGATGGCAGGTTTTAGCACCTGTAACTTTCCAGAAAGTAGGGCATGTGTTGTGTTGTTCCATATTTGTGGTAACCCACTCACAGATCACTTTCGTCCATGAGAAGTGACTTGTGCAAGGTATAGAGACCTGTAGAGAAGTTAAGTAAACTATATTTACTCAGGCATCTCTGCCCTTTATTAAGGGGTTTTATATGCTAGTTCACAAATCCTCGCCATTTTAGGTACCCGCACTGCCAGCCTATGTGCAATGAGTAGGTACATGTTGTCTCTATTTATCTAACAATTGCTATGTTTCGCTCCGTTCTTGTTTAGAAAATACTTACTTTGATTTGCTAGCGCGCATGCAATTTTTAAATTTATTTAACAAATTACTTGAAAATTTTATATAATAATGTGATACAAACATTTTAATTTACAATGCAATCTGAGTTACGAAGAGTTTGTCTCAAAATTATTATTTTTTAATAATTATTTATAAATAAAAATAATATCAATTTTAAAAAATTTACATTGTAGCAAGTTTTTTACTGCTTTTGACTTATAGGTATAATATGTTGGAAGTAATTTGTTAAATACATTTTTTTACTGTGAGAGAAGCCTCTTAACATCAGAACCTGGAAGCAGGTTTCTACATAGCTGTCTAGTTATGATGTTTGCGTTGTGTTGACTCTGTGCCTACCCACATCCTACTCTAGCGGTCATGGTTGCCAATGCCTTCGCCATCCTCGACCTGGGTTCTTGGCGCAAGCCCGAACCGGGTTTGTACACCACTGCTTCACACTGGGTACTGAAGTCTGCACTCAAGTCACCTCGATCACCTGGGTGACTGCGCCTAGCCTCTTTGTCATGCCACCCCTTGGAAGACACGGAGGCAGGTCAAAAGTAGTGAGAAAATAAAGCAATAATAATAATAATAAAATTATTTGAAAATTAGATTAGAAATAATTGTTTAGATATGTTTAAGCGGCCCGTCTACGCTTTTTCCGAATTCCTAGAATACTCTCGATTTTACTTTTTTTTTTCATTTAACTCTTTCCCCACTACTACGACTGCCTAAAACCAGCCCGAAACTCGTACTTTACCACATCCTAGCAATGCAATGTCATGTCATCACACTGTAAAAGTGTTTTCGTTGCTACACGCAACTGTTAGTTAATTATTGACTTCCAGGTAATGTTTTTATAACCATGTAATAGAGAAAGAATGGATCTACAGATGTGCATTTTTAAAATTTTATAAATAAATTTCTATTAGGAGATATACTCGTATAAAGTTGGCGTAAATTGGAAATTTTTATGAATTTTTCGGAATATTTATAATCATGTACAATTTTCTTTATTAAAACTTTAAAAAGACACAATTGTTAATTGATCCTATAAGTATAATCCTTGTTGAAATTCAATTTTATCATTCTTGTACTGGCCACAAAACACTCGCTACCTTAGTACGTTTTGTGCTGGATTTTAAGAGGTAATGTCTTTTTACGCCACCGCCGAGAGTACTACGCATGTTCAAACGTTCAGGCCTGAACACTAATAATTGTACGGTTCAGTTCCGGTTTTGGTTCGGTTCAGGTTCAGGTTCGAAGCCCTAGTGCAGTGACATTTGACCGCCTGTGGTTCTGACAACTCAGATTCGAATCCTGTCAATCTAATGCACTCTTTAAGATTCGAATTTGGGTGCCACATTTTAAAAATAACACTGTACTGAGTGGTTTTTTATCCACTATAAGCTGTAGGTCTGGTGCGAGATCACTCAATTCAAATGAAATTATCAATGAATCCGGTGCAATTTCAGCTTTATGCCCCTTTTAAGATCGACTGAATTAGTCGCAACGTCGCAAAATAAAAACAAATTGTATATATCTCTTGTCCCACCGAGTCTCGACAGTAAATATATATCGTCTTGACAATATTTGTCTAGATTTTTGAGACGAAGCGAGTCGAGTTAAAAAATATTATCAAAAGGGGACCAGGCAAAACTTCCCGATTTGTATTTTTGAAAAGTTGCACCGACAGTATTATACTTATCTGTATATAACTTCAGGACTGTTAGTATTTGCCTGCAAAACCAGAGCCGTAACCAGGATGGTTAGAATGGGCCTACAATGGAAGAAAAAATCAAAGTGGTATTTTTACATTTTTAACAATACGCAACACACAATTATTTAAAAATTGATTTAAATAATTAATATAAAAAATCTGACGTGGACACCACATGACTTCCTTGTGACTTTTCTTAATAACTAAAATGTAGAATAATATAAAAAAATCTTTTAACTTATTATACTAGTATACTCACAAATATATTTTAGTCATTTTATTTAAACTGCAGAAGAAGATATAAAGCATATTTTACTATTGTCACTGCCATGTCATAAACATTTAAATTTTACGTAGTAACAATTGTTAATCGATCATGGACTACAAGATACCGAAATACTAAATTATAAATATATACTTTAATTATTCTTAAATGATACCAGATACAAAAATATTTATAAAATACCGATTGTAGGTAATAATCACATAATCTTTCATTTAAAATAAAAAAATTGTCTTAAATTAAATATTTATCGAAATATTTTAAAAAAGTACTACTTCCGGTTTGTAGATTGAAACCAAAAATAGGAGGTGCACAACTAGATGCTATAACAGTCCTAAATACAAAATTTCTACTTTCTACGTCTAACCGTATTATTTGAGTTATGCGACACACATACGTCCGTCCGTACGTACATACGCACGTACATACGTACGTACAGACGTCACGTCGAAACTAGTCATAATGGATTCAGAAAAGGTCAAAACGGCTATTTCCATCATAATCTGAAACCCGAAATTTTTCGCGATTACAATACTTCCTTATTACTCCGTACAAGGAAGTAAAAATGCAGTATAATTTTTTCACTGCTGAAGGAATTTGACTTCGTTTCTCCTGAAATTAATTTCGTAGACAGTAGAAACCCGCAGTAAAGAATATGATATTAAATATGTATGCATAGATAAAGGTTGCACGAACACTCGGATTGACAAGTTAATACATTATATCTATTCAAAAATACAACATTTAATTTACCAATCTATCCGCTATTCATATTCATATACATTTATTTTGCCTCAATTAAGTATAAATCTATATCTCTTCTCTAGCATTATCTACGTAAGTATATCGTCTGTAAACTAATGTAAAAATATTTTGGGTGAGACCCTGGGTGGGCCCTGGACCACGCAGGCCTGAAATAAGACAAAATCTAGTTGAAACGAGATATTTTCATTATTAATTATGCTACAATAACGTGTTGCTAAAAAGTAGAATGCACCTTGGAAATTATTCATTATTTATTTATCCTTCAATGTACCTAGTTTTGTTTTTATGAATAGCTTACATTATTTGTTGTAAAAAGTTTAAAGGAATCCAAGGAAGTATTTAATTGGAGTAAATATTCTTCAAGATCCTTGTGTGTAGTCGAACGAAACGTTCAAAATAAACAACTTCACATAAGAATCTTGAAGTCATTTTTGTTCTAATTAAATACATTATTATGTTTTTTAAAACCTATACCGCGCCTATTATATCAGACTGACAAACAAATAGCGAATTATGTTTCCTCTAAGTATATCAATATTGAAATATTTCGCCTCTTATTAGTTTTAGTATTTTACTGTCCACGCTATATAAATTTCATGATTTCATAAACGTTCCAACAAAGCTGCGCAAAACAACCCCGACTCCGACCGAGACCAAATGTTCGTAATTGCTCGAAATATGAATTATGTTGAAAGTGGACTAAGCTTATGGAGTTTCGAAGGACCCTCAAAACTTGCTCGTGATTTTTTTGTTTATTGATCATAAATAATATCTGAACGTGACGTGGTATAAGTTTCCGGTGAAGTAAAGGTAATTGAAAGGGGAAATTGGGGTATTATTTGCATTTATAAGTGAAATGAAAATTACAAACGTAGTCTAAGTAAGCAATATCTGTGTAAACAATATAACCAGTGAACAAAATGTAGACAAAGTACAAATCAGACCGAGAACGAATAAAATAATTGTAGGTTAGACTTTGTCACAATTGAATTATTTACATTTAAAGCAAAGTCTACATTGTCTAAATTTTACATAGTTTACGTAAACTTTACGTGTGGACGTAGAAAAAAATATAAACAATTTTGGTTCTCATCTGGTGCAAGAAACAGCAATCTATTGGAAAATATTCTTCTATTTAATTTAAGGTGTCAAGCGCGCTAACACAAAATATTGTAAACCGTTTAACGTGAAACATGGGATTTATCATATTCATGGTTACGAATTTGACAGCAATGTATTAGAGCAATCTTTTTAAAATGAAACAGGGAATAAGTTTGCATTTGCTTATTGATGTCACACACTGCTGCTACCTGCAAAGGCAATGTTTATTTAGAACAATTAAAAGTTTAAGCCAAAAATGTCCCTTAGAACTATTACAGCTGCCCAAATATCTCATATTGTGTAAGAATAATTCAGTTTTATTGATTCAGTAAATCTCATTTTAAAAAGAACGCTCTTCTAATACATTGCTCTCAAATTCGTAACCATGGATATGATAAATGCCATATTTCACCGTATTGTATTAAATTTGTTTGTATTGTAAACCAGTTTTTCCTACAACTGTTCGATTTCTTTGTTATTACCTAACAATTATTGCCTTGGTTATGGATGGAAAGAAGACAAATGCAGAACAAGTGTTTTTCTATAAACGTGAAACACAAGTGCGTTTCGTTTACGCAACTGTCAAAACCAAACTTAACAGTCCGTGAACTTAACTGACTGCGATTTAAATTTCGCGCGGAGTGTTTAGTTAATATTTTAGCTACTAACGAGCTACTAACTAACTAACCTCAATTTCTGTTTCAACTGTAGCAAAGATTGAAAAAAGAAAATTATATCGAAAAATATCTAAATAACATAGAACAAATGAAGCAATCAACAAACAAACCATAGCAACGCCGTAAAACAAATTTTTCATGTAATGTCATTAAAATTTAATAAATTCTGATAATATTTAAGTGATTTTCTAAATTATTAGTTGTAGGAAAAATGTTGTTTACAACACGTGCCAAAAAAGATTACGTGCACGTGCAGATTGCCGCACTCGGCAAGCCTCGCACTTTCACGTAACGAGACTTTTTCGGCACTTGATATAAAAATAACTATTAAATGGCAAGTGTAGTAATAAACTGCTCAGCATTTAACTTGTTATTTACAAAAAAAATCACAAAACTTCAAAATTTCACAACTTTCCGAAAATAATGATTGATGGATTTTTTTTCACGATTCAAAAATTTAAAACCACCAAAAAGCTTAAGGCGTAAATACTTGTGAATCCAGAAGATTCACAATATCATTGATTCTCGCTATATTATACAAAATTTCAAACTGACATTAACATGAAGAATAATGAATAATTTAGTGAATCAATGAATGCAAATTTTAAATTGTTGTGGCAACAATAAATTAACAAAACTTGTAGTTAACTTTTATTGTTTAATAATCCAATTTATACGTTTATTATTAATATTAATACCGAAAAATTTATTATTTCTTATGATAATAAATGTACATAAGTCAGAAGAAGATTATTTTTAAACAGTTAACCAATTCTATAGCCGTGTAGCACAACCTTTCAGTTAGGTAGTTATTGTACAATATGACATCATATTTATCAAAACAAAATTACTTAATGGCCTAGTTTACACCGGGAGACCTGACATAGGCCAGACCCATATCTGACCTATTCTAGGTTCAGACCCGGGTTGTTTACACCACATATCAAAAGAGCCTACACAGGTCAGATATAGGTGGGATATAGGTACCTACTTGTTCACGCCATCTAGAAGTTAAAGTTTAAGATAAAAAACAAGAATACTTTATTACCCAGTTTTTAAATTTGGTTAATTTCAAGTGTCAAACTCTTCAAACGTCATTTTTATTTGGTCTGTTTTAAAATGGATATTGAAAATTTGGATTTAAATTTTAAAATGTTGTGGTGGATTCAAATGAAAACAAATATTCTTCGAAGAATAAAACTTAAAAGAAAAATTATAAAGAAAATAAAAGAAGTGTTATTAAACATAGAGAAAGATACCGTTAAACAAAATAAAATAACACTTTCAATCAACTTTTTATAAACTAAATTACCAATTCTACCGGTTAATTTGTAAACTATTTTAGGTCTATCTGTTTACACCGCCATGAGTACGTTTGGGCCGCGGCCTAGTATAGGTCAGGCCACTTTTACATGTGGCCGCTTCATATTTCAAGTGTTTACACCAGGCGGCCTAGCAACATTTGGATCGAATTTGGGGTATAGGTCGAATATAGGTCTGCGGTGTAAACTAGGCCATTGTAATAAGCTTTTTATTCAAGAAGGTGTAGTAGTAAAATAATCATTTTCACCCATTATTGTATTAAATTGACGTTTATACATTATAATATTAAAACGTCAAACAATATATTGCCTTGGTAGTGGGTGCTTTTCAATAAATTATTAAGTTAAAAACGTGTTTGATCTGGTTCTGATTGGTATAATCGATGACGTGGAAGCATTGTATTGGTTTACTTTATTATTTATAGGTAAATTAGGTTGATAAATATTTTAATATAAAATCTTATTAATTCTTGTCCACTACTAAGTAGATCTTCTACAACAAGTTATTTATCTTGAAACCAAACCAAAATGTTTATATTATAGGTATAATCTCAATCAAATGGTAGATTAGGTACCGTAGAATGCTACTTGGACACATTTTGACACATTTTTAAAAATATTTTTTTAAATTTTGAACGAATGACTATATTTGGCAATTTTGAAATTGATTTAAATCTGCCATGGAGCGTAGAAAAAATTGATTTTTAAGGTTACCAAATAGCCCCAACATATTGGGGCTATGTGAAAATCTAATGAAAAATGCTGTTAAAATGCTTGGATTCTTTAAACAACTATGTAAAAATATAAAATAGATATGAATGTATTACATTTAGTCAAAAAATAAGATTAAAATTCAATAATTGTGATAATATTAATTATTCTGGAAATATACATACAAAATTATAAAATTAAATTAAATTTTGATTTATCAATCTATTAAATTTTTCTCTAAATACCAAAGCAATGAAAGAATAAACTTTAATTATTGTTTATCATGGAATTTTGAAAAACATCCCGAAGTTACAGTGTCTGGTAAGCGAAAAGTCCCATTCTACTGCTACCCCCCGAGTCTCCGTCTTCTCTTCCACATCAAAGAAAGTAGGATAGCCAACTGGCTCATTTTCTTTCCAAGTTATCTTCGAATTAACGAACTACGAGGAACGGCTGCTATTTTCTGTGGCATTCCATCTCTTACGTCATTAATGGTTTCTGACATTTTTTGTCCTTTTTAATAGTCCCTATATACAGGATGGTTTTGAAGTTCACGACAAAAATTTAAGGGTAAGTAGTATGACATGTGTAGATTACGAAACCGAAAGAATTTTTTAAAGCATTTTTGTAGTTCTGCATTGGATTCGTTTTCCTGTTATGGCGGCTACACATTACATGGCAAACTACGCCAATGGCAAACGTTGGTGATTTGTACATTTTTTCATGTCGAATGACATTTACCGAGTACTCCCTACACATTACGTGTCGAATCATCGCATACATATGACATAAACTAAATGCCAGATCGTGTTTCGTATAGACAAGTGGCCAACATTTCTTTGATTCGGGTCTCATTTTCCGACTTCAATTCAAAGGTAGACGAATGCAAACGTTGGCAGGAGTTTGTCATTTGTGGTACTGTACACACTATTCGGCAAACTTCACATATCACAAACGTTTGCGTAGTTTGCCATGTAATTCCGGCTACACATTATAGGGTTTTCCATTAGGAGGTGTCATTTTAAAGTTCGCGCCCGGGCTGTTATTCGCGAAATAGATGCGGCAGAGTGATGCAGCATTTGTAACCATTCAAGTTAAGTTTCTACTTGAAATTGAACTACAAATATAGTTACGTTTTTAGTAAGAAATGTTTTTTTATACAATTAAAATGACACTTCTTAATGGAAAACCCTATATAAGTACTAGGTATTACATTTTACATTGTGCTAACGCTAACAGCTCTCCGACTGATGGAATAACATGTTTGATCGAGTTTTATACGAAACAATCGAAAAAATTAATAGCAGAACAACTAACTCTTACTTTACTAAATAGCAAGTTGAAGCTAATACGTCTTTGCAGTATCACAGCCAACACATGAATATACACGACTAGTCGGCGTGTTTGAACCTGCATGTGTTGGAGAGCGAATTTTTTAATCTTTTTAGATTTAAAATATAAATTTTGAGATTGATTTTTATATTTTAAAGATATATTTATAATAATGATTTTAAAGGAATTAAATATATCTTTTATTGATTATTTAAAAATATATGAAGATAAAAATTTAATAATATGTATTAAAAACAATTTATAGTCATTAAAGATTACTTTTATTTAATCTATAAAGATTAAATAATTTAAATCATTTCAATGATTTAAATTTTTGACAGAAAAATAATCAAAACGATTAATTTGAAGTAAGACTAGACTAAAATATAGTTCAATCCGTGAAAGATTGAAATTTTTAATCTTCTGTTCTGAGAGTGTAGGTACCAAATAGGTCTGGGGTGGCCAAGTAGCCCCATTTTACGGTACTTCATTTCAAACACACATAACTTTGAAACGACGTATTAGGCCGGGACCGGGGCCATAAGTAGGTACATGCGGCATTCGGCGAATCCCGAACGTTCGTGATTTGCCAAACGGTGTTCGCTTTTGTGTTCACACATGCGGCATTCGGTAAATAAGAGCACTATAAGAATTTAACGAGATTATAAACTTTTTGTAATATCAAACAATCAAATTAACAACAACAACAATAGATAATCGATTGAGGCCGTGTGGGAGTCTAGACCAGTACTTTTAAAAATTGTTTATATAAATAATTTGTATTTATTATAAGAAATATTGCTAAGTACGAATAAGTTTAATAACTGAGTTACTCGCTACTGAGCAGGAACTGAAGTGGTGATTCGACAGTTCGCTGTTCGCCGAATCCTGAATGTGTGATCGGTTGTTCGAACCCCCTCTAGAAGAACGATCGCCCACTTTGATGTGTGCTATTTTACCGACTCTGGGCGGGATGAGGCGAACAGTTCGCCGAACGATTCGCCAAATCACGAACTCCTCATACACACTGAGCGAAGTTCGGCGAACAGGTGCTCGG
This sequence comes from Agonum fuliginosum, assembly GCA_947534325.1. Classification (NCBI taxonomy): domain Eukaryota; kingdom Metazoa; phylum Arthropoda; class Insecta; order Coleoptera; family Carabidae; genus Agonum; species Agonum fuliginosum. The sequence goes on along the minus strand of OX384029.1, from coordinate 8,364,670 downwards.
GATTCGCCGAATGTCGCATTTCTGGCCCCTGCTTAACGTCATAATCAGATAATAAAACGGACGTAAAATCTAGATTGTTGATTTCAACATTTTAACAGTCAAACTGTCAAAAGTAGATATAGGATAATATTTATCAAGTACCTACTGAACAACATACATGTAAAAGCTCATTTTCCAAATATCAAAATCTATAAAAATGCCGAGAACTGCTTATTTAAAAAATCTGTTGTGGCCAGCACATGACCTCCCGCCTTGACACTGTAATATGTGAATTTGGATTTGGTTAGGCTACTTTTTGTAATTTTTGTTATAGTTCTTCAAGCAAAGTACCGATTCCTATTGGCATTGAAATCAAATTAGCTCTTTGTAGATACAATTTTTATTTGTATTACCTTATATCCAGTAATAATAATAATAATAATGAATCGATGATACTTCTTGACTGAATACGTTTAATGGAAGGATAAAAAGATAAAAACGTAATGGAATTCAGTCAGTTTTTAATTTATTACCTATATTTCGGCTCCTATAGGTTCTAAGTTTCAAACCCAGTTAATAATATACCTATTTATATTTAAAAATGGTGTCACAAAAATTTCAGAAACTGTGTTTACGTCTGTTCATCTATCACATTGACATTTCATTTTTGTTTTTAAATTTTGTTCCTATTTTATGATTTACAAATCGTGGTAGGTAAAATTACAAATTTTTGAAAATTAATTTTCCTTTATTGGTAAGAGATATAGAAACGATGTTAAATAAATATTGTAAAAGATAATTTGTTCTTTCAAATGTCGAATGACAAATTGTAACTATCGCAGTATTTTCTATATTTTTTGCAAATAATGTTAAAATGCTTCAAGAAAATACCATTTCCGGTTGGCAGATTTTTACCAAAATCTTATCAGCTCTTCATTAACATATATAAATGTATATTACAAAATATTAGAATTTTATGTACAGTAGAATTTGAGATAATGAATCAGAACGAAAGACTATAGTAGGCGCACATACAGACACACACACACACACACACACACATACACAGACATCATCGTGAAAATAGTCAAAATAGGTTCTAAAGGTGCTAAAACGTGCTTATTGACAAAAATCTCGACATCGAATTTTTTCACGATCCCTATACCTCTCTAGGCGAGAGGTAAAAATAATGTTGTATTTTTTTCTCCTCTCCCCAAAATCAGCTATGTGGGTGTTGTGATCTAGATTTTGGAATACAGCCAAACATTTTACGTCCCCGAAAGATGTTCACGGGAAGTGAGCAACAGGGAGCAATTTTATCAGAGGATTTGAGGTTTTTTGGAGGATTGCTCGAGTTGATCTCAAGATGTATGAAGTTGTCACTTTTTGGGATAGTTATCATTGCATATAAAGCTTGTTTATGGTTACTGAACAAGTTATTAAAATTTTTAAATTTATATTTCATGTGTGTAAAACGGACTGGGTCGGCAACGCTACCTACTCTATTCTTAACTGAGGTGGTTAAATTGACTCCAAATTTGTTAAAAGTATAAGCAAGTTGTTTGAATTTTAAGCAAAGGTTAGGTTAGAATTTTGTAGATATACCTATACCTGGTTATTATTTGTATCAAGAGCATTATGAAGACATTTATGATGTCCGAGGGTTGTTAATAGTACACAATACAATTACAAAAGGACGAAACTAGGATTTTTTTTGGTGGGTCAAGGGTGGACCAGAAAAAAATTAAAGTGGCCTATACTATTTATAGTAAAATATAGCTAAATACAATATTTACCAACAATAAATCTATATCTATCCGCCATTCATATTCATATAAACATTTCTTTTGTCTCAATTAAGTATAAACATCTCTTCCCTAGTATTATAAAGGCATTATTAAATATTTTAAATATTTTTTCCGTAAACTTACTTAAAAATATTGTAAAACATTTGCGTGGGTCCTGGGCCATCCAGGCTCACCCTTAATTACGTCTCTATTACAGTGAGGATTTTTTAAAAAGCACAATAATGCTCGTAATGCGGACATTATTTTAAATTTCACATAATTACATTACATACATATACATCTACCTACATTTTATATTTAATAATGTATACCTGTTTAAAATGAATATTATATTATAATAATGATTATTTTATACACGTCATTTCTGGCCAATAAGAGTGCATAACTTTTTCGAAGAGGGCAGTTTTTCAGCGATAAAATTTGATAAAACCACAGTAGGGTAACCGCATGGTTACATTTTGTTTATTAAATGTTTTTAATGTTGCAAACGTCAAAAATAAAATAATAATTATCGTTCGTGAAATAATCAAGCAAATATAATTCGAGTAATAAATTTAATTGGTAAAATTTACTCATAATTCCTGCGTAGAAACGACAACTCGGGTCAAAATTGACTCTTAAATCACTCCAGCTTCGCTGTCGTGATTTAAATATGTCAATTTTGACACTCGTTTGTCCGTTTCTACGCAACAACTATTCGTAAATTTTACCGATAAATTTATGGCTCTTATTATATTACTTATGATAAAAACACGATAATATTCGAATAATATATGTATCATGTTCCTACAATAAAGATTTAAAGACTTGAAAAATATTACAAATCTATTTAAAAATCTGCAGTAGTGCATTAGACGGGTAGCAAAAACGACACGCGTGCCTCTATCGGTCAATTTCGTAGAATTGTTATAGTGACAGAAATTGTGCATGAAGGTTTTTAATAAGAAAATTGATTGGTTTTTATTATACTTACGTACTAAATATGTCCTTAATTAATCACACTTCGTGTACATTGTGTTGTGTTCCCAAATACGACTGCATAAGTGAAATTTTATAATTTTCCGAATAATAGATATAATAATAAAAATAGAATAATAATAACAGTAAAATGTAAATACCTTGTAATATCTTTGAAGCACTTAAAAGATGAACAATTATTATCATCCCAGATAACGAAAACCTAATATATTATTTCATAATTATTATATTAATATTAATAAAATATATTTTTGTGACGTTTGTTTCATTGTTTCTATAAAATTTATTACAGGTTTGTCTGCTACGCGTCGCTTATTTAAATTTATGCTACCTGCCTATTCCATGTTAATTTTTTTAAATTGTGCGTCCTTACAATAACAATGTAATTAACCCTCGTGTTCCACTTGAATCTATTAATGCGAACACATTGTTGGAAAGTACGAAACACGAATCAAAAGTCTGGAAATAATTAATGCACTTGTCAAATTTTATGTGAAAATTATTGGTGTTTATTTTCGAAGTTTTACACTTTACATTAATAAAAAATAATAATTTCAAAATATAGATTATTAATAATTACGCATAATTCTTTGAGTAAATGCAGAATACAGAACGGAATGCATAAATGTGGTTTTAATAATTGTATTATGTAGTTTATTGGAGAACTGAACTAACAACACCCAATTAAACTAAAACTTATCTTATTGTTTTAATTGAATACAAAAACTTTCAGGATTTGCGCATCAAATTCAATTCCTCGGAATCTTGTATCTATCAACTTTAATCTCATATTTCATAATCTCATTAATCTCTATAATTATTGTATAAACTTTGTATCGAGTTTGAAGATTGTTGCAGTGAATTAAAAAATACATAATATTAAAATTGAACACGCATGTACCAGTCAACATTAATTAATTAAATTTTTTCAATATTCAACACTTGCACAATTCAATGTTACAAGGAACTTATGTTATTAGTTAATTAGTTGTTACTACTAATTATCTACTAGTTACTCTAAACTGTAATTGTAATACATTATTCAAATTTAGAAGCTGGTACATGATACTACATAGCAAGTAGGTAACTAGTATGTCGAATACCAAATACCAAATTGACCTTTATCTCCAAGCTTTAACCAGTGATGTATTAACCTTATCTGGCGGCCATTTGGGAATACTAAAGCCTCTTTAGGCCAGGTCTAGACTAGAATAACAGAACAATGAACAGATCATGTTCGCGAACGCGAACGTATTCGCGATCGGTGTTGACGAGAATGAAATGCGAATATTTTGTTCGATATTCTTTTCGGCTGCAATCCGTCAGTTGTCGGTCTGAACGCCGTTAAACTTAGCAATATTTACTTTATTATATTTCCTTATATATTTTTTAAGTTTCTGTTATTATTATTGAAAAGAGAAAACAAAATCTAAAATAATTATAAGAAATGGCAAAAGAAAATGCATTGCAGGCGAAAATTTTTTTGAAACATTTCACATATTGTACATGATGAATTTGAATAATAGTAATTGAACAACATGGAGGTCCGGAATAGGCAATCAGTACATTCAGTAGTACAGCATATTATAAAAAATCTGTACAAATTTTCTTTCTAATTGTTTTCAGTACAAGGGTCTGAAAATCAGGACTGTGTTGACCAAAACAGTACGAATTGTTACTTAAATGTAGAATTGGGAAAACAGTTGTTGATGTACAAAGTATTTGTAATATTTAAGTGTTCTAAATATCGAAATAACAGATATAAATTTGATATTAAGGCGCATCTCTGGCTATCAAATTTAAGCAAAGAAGCAGGAAGCAGGTTACAATAAATCTTTTAAAAATCTATAATTTAATATTTTACAATAATGTTCTCAAATGTTGGTCGTACAGCTATAGAATGAAATTTGCAAAACACAGTCCGGTATTGTTAAATAATTTCTAAAAAATACTAAAAATGGGAAAATTAAAATTTAAGCGAAAGCGGAGCAACTGGCATTAAAAGTCTTTTCTAATACACAAACACAATTTCAACCTACTAATTAAACTTATCCCCATCCTCAGCTATATTACATTCCTCATTCCTTATTAAGGAGGTTGGGGACTCCTGCAGTGGCGTACCCAGACATTAGCCTTGGGGCGGATATGAAAATAAAAATATTTTTGACAATGATAACATAAAACAAAATTCGCTCAACGCGCATTGGCTGATATCATAGCAATTCGTACAGTTGCGGTGATATATATTTACAATAATTACTAAAATTCACTAATCAAAAAATGCTTGGCGGGCTTAAATTATTTAAATAACTTGCAAATGGTTTAAAAAAAAGTACTTACATAAAATCTTCACGAACTTATTTTTAAAGGTTTATACGAAATATTTATACAAGTTCTATGAATTTGTCATCATTTTATCACATAGTTTAAAGCATACAAAACAAAAATTTAGTGAATTACCATAATAGTCCATGTAAACCGAGCGTAATTTCAACATTTAATTACTCAAAAACTGGACAGACGATTTTTTTATATAATCTCAATAGTGTAATAAAAGCACTATAAATTTCACCCTCTCATCATCATTTTAATATACAGGTTGGTGGAGGTTAAATGCGAACATATGACAATTGACTTATTATGCTAGGCATCTTGATAAACGTGGAATACTGTCAATGTCAAAGTTCCTGTCATATTATTGAAATCTTTATTTTACCCGTGGAATAATTCCTTGGTCATATAGATCTCCGGACTTTGCTCCCCAAGATTTTTTCTTGTTGTGTTATATTAAACTAAAACTTATAGTTGCCAAGAAGAAAGAGTGACAACCCTGGATGAACTGCAAATTAAAATTTTAAATGCATTTGCAACAATTACGCCACAGATGTTAAACAATGTTAGATCTGGATTTTACAATCGTTTAGGCTACTATTTGACAGAGGGAGGAAGTTTGTTTGAATATTTATTGCAAATTGTAGCTTTATAATTTATTTAACAAATGAAATAAATATGTTCCTGCTTTATTTTTATAATAATTACTTCTACTATACTAACATTCAACTTGCACTTTTAGATTTTAATTATTTTCTGTTATTCATTACTCTTTTTGACAGACAAATTCATATTACTTCGTTTTGTGACACTACTACAAAATATATCAAGATACCTGGCATGAAAGTTCAATTATTGTCAAGTATGTTCCCTATGTTCGCATTTCACCTCCACCAACCTGTATAACCCCCTTAATCCCCCAACCCCAGCGTTGTCCATCTCATAACTCGTTGCTAAGACTCCGGTTACAGTTGGTTGTTGCAACAAGTCGACATTCCTGGCATTCCAGCGCTGGTGTAACTGAATGGGCTCGTAACGTCGCTATTGATTGGCTGACGCTGACGATGCCGGCGCCACGTCACGCGTTCACGCGCTCGGCTCAAGATCACAACAGGACAGACAAAAAAATGTGCAAGTTATCACGCTATCGATTCTAGTCTTTGTTTGGGAAAACAAAACGGTGAGGCATTGTTGCTAAGTAGATTGTGTTGGATTATAATAAAAATAATTGAGAGATCAGCTGGGCGGGTCAGGTGACGTACGAAGACTAAATTTACGTAGCTCAATTTCGAGTCTGTTCTAACTATGATAAGTGTACAACTTCTCAACGAAGAGCTGATAAAATTTGATATAAAACTGCCAGCCGGATTGGTCCTTTTCTAAGCACTGTAAAAATGTTGCAATTTTTTTAAATAACTGCGATAGTTTTAAAGAAATCATATTTTTTAAAGTTATGTAAATCCTAGAATCGGCGGTTCTAAACACGTAAGTCGAAAATGTTAAATTTGCTGAAAAAAAAATTTATAAGGCACTAAGTAATTTTCCTATTTGGCGTTCACAAAGTTAGAAGTTAACTTTATGAAACTCAAATGAATGTCGCCAGAGCTCACTTAGTGACACGTAACATATTTTTTTAAGAGGTTAGTATCGTTAGTATAAGAAGACATTTACTTCAACTGTCAAACGTCAAACCTCAGAACTGACAAATTTCAGTATAACTTATAAATTTGGTTCGCTAAATTAATTACTTTTTATTCAATAAAATTAATGAATTAGTAATAGAAAACATATAAGTTCAATATTTTCTACAATGTCTGCACCTCGGGCTGGCAGAAATAGGATATTTCGTGTGAATAACTCAAATTGCCTAAAAAATTAGAAATTTTGAAAGAAAATTTCATTCGTGACAAAAAACAATTTCGTCGAAAAACTTCCGACTTATGAATAAAAAAACACAAAATGCACTTTTTTTCAAACGCCCATAACTTTGTGCCAAATCGTCGTAGGAACATCGTTTTTTGAGTCTTGCACAGGTAATTGAACATATTTCAATACTCTTTTTATGGATCGAGTCGACAAATTTTTTCTAACTCGGTACACATTGCCAAATTTGGACGATATTTTTGCCCAAAAACGTGTTTTTTGTTTGTTTGAGTTTTGAAGGGTACGAAAAGAGATCATCCTAATCTGAGTTTACTCCTTTAAAGTAGAGCCACAATGGTTTTTTTTCCAAAAGAATCGTCTAATTTGGTTGAAAAGTCGCTGAGTTATGTGCGAAAAACCTAAAAATACACTTTTTTAAACACCCATAACTTTGTGCCAAATCGTCGTAGGAATTTCGTTCTTTGAGTCCTACACAGAGAATTGAACAAATTTTAGTGCTTTTTTGGTGGATCAAGTCAAAAAAATATTCAACTCCGTACACATCGTCAAAGTTGGACATTTATAACATTAAATTTTCACATGGGTGCTAAAGGGGACGGAAGGGGTTGCGCTTAAGTTTGCATGCATGACTTTAAAGAAGACACTTCAAAATTTTACGCCTTCGAAGATTCATCGAAAACGATTGAAAATACGCCGAGTTATGGTTTGAACATTGTCGAAATTTTTACGAATTCCAAGTGTTTCATTTTTTTCCGCCAGTATATTATAAAAAGAAGAAGCACATAGTTTGTATTTATTACGTTCAGTATATTTTAAAATGTTGTTTTTAATTACTACTGTTTTATTTAATTTGGAAAATTTAACTGAACATAACCTAGTTATATATCTAAAACTAAAAGGCTGCTGGTTTGAATACAACCCATTTGTAATTTAACGATAAAGGTCATATTAATAATATACTCATATTCATTACCTCGCAACAATCGTTTAATCGTTTAATATTCTGTTTATAATCAATATTATATTTTTAAAATGTTAGGAGAACAGGAGAAGAGAACACAATTACTGATCAAGATTATTCCTTGGCTGTTTGAGTGATAAATTGAAAACACAGTACTGGGAATTCAGTCAATTTATTTGAAATCACACTCTCAACGTTTCGATTCTACCAGAATCATCTTCAGGAGAGTGGAGTCAATTTAAAAAATGAATTCCTTTTTTGCACATTAAAATAGTTGGATATAAATAAATAAATATTAATTAAATAGTTAATAATAAATAAATAACAATAGGAGACATTCACATAAGTATCACAAAAGATCGTCATACAATGATTGTACAATTCCCAGTACAGCACTGCACGGGCCGTAATTTTGGAGCCCGGCCCGCCCGAAGTCCGACTATTATTAGGCCCGGCCCAACCCGGCCCGACAATTTCAAATTTTACCAAAGCCCGGACAGCCCGAAGCCCACCTGCTATTTGGCCCGGCTCGGCCCGGCCCGATATTTTAAAATAAAAACAAAGCCCGGCCCTGCCCGACCCATAATGTTTCGAAGCTCGGCCCTACCCGGCCCGAGATTTTTTAAGGCCCGGCCCATGGTTTTTCGAAGCCCGGCCCTGCCCGGCCCATTATTTTTTGAAGCTCGGCCCGGCCCGGCTCGGCTCAGCCCTGTCAGCCTATGGTTTTTTGAAGCCCGGCCCGGCCCGGTCCGACTTGGCTCGGTCTAAATAAACCTCTAAAATTTAGTTTGTGTACGTGTTATCGTGTTACATATCATACAAAATTTTTTAGTATAATGCTCTCCAAATTGGTTTAGTAACTGTAGGAAATTATTGTAATATATAACTTAGAAATAAGATTTTAATTTAAAAAGCTCGGCTCGGCCTATGCTCGCAGCATAAAAGACCCAGCTCGGTTCAAGCCCGTAGCATATCGGGCCCGGTTCGGCTCAAGCCCGTAGAATAACAAGCCCGGCTCGATCCAAGCCCATACCATAAAAAGTCCGGCTCGGCCCAAGCCCGGAGCATAACAAGTCCGGATCGGCCCAAGCCCGGAGCATAACAGGCCCGGTTCGGCTCAAGCCCGTAGCATAACAGGCCCGGCTCGGCCCAAGTCCGTCATAGTACAATAAATAGTAAGCCCGGTTAGGCCCAAGCCCGTGATATGGTAGGCCCGGTTAGGCCCGGTTAGGCCCGAAGCCCACTATACTTAAAAGAAATAAAGTCCGGGCCCGGCCCACGGGCCGGGCCTTGCAGTGCTCTAATTCCCAGTACTGATGTTTTGAATTTAACACAATTAATAATTATTAATTGCAAACCTAGTAAATTAATATTAGACCATTTATGTATAAAATTTATTTATTTATCTACGATAATAAAATAATATTTTCAGTATAATAAACCCCACCATAAGGACACATTATGAATTTATGTAAACATTATTTAACACTATTAAATTAACGAGTACTTTATTCTTTCGAACTGTCAAACTCACCTGTTTCATTATTAGTAGTACTTACATAAGTTATCATTTTATGACGATGTAAGCAGAAACAGTAAAAATAATTAATTTTTTATATATATATATATATATATATATATTACTCGGATGAAATGTCAATTATTGTCGTCACACTAAAGTTTGAGGTTAGGTTAATATGAATACAAATTTGTAAAGATATGTTGCTTTATTTAAAAAGTCATAGATAAAACGTCGTATTTTACTTACAATAATGGCCCTAATTCACTCGGATGATTTATTCACTAACTATTATTATAGCCTACATTATTTGCTCGTTATATAATATACTATAAAAATAAATAAATAAATGTAGTTGAATAGATATGCATTCAACAATAATATACAAACATATTTGAGCTAAAAATAAAATTCTAGTTTATGATGATAACTTCAGTTGGAACATAAAACATTCAATTTTAAATACAACCTATATAAGTAATAAAACAAATTGAACAGAACTTACACGTTAAATGTGACATGGTGTGGAACATTTTATATTACTTTATTACTGACTGTCATACTGTCAGTCAAATATTTAATTTAATTTTTCTATTTAGACTCTTCCATAATTTTAAATGTTGTTGGTGTTATTTTTTGCATTATTATAAAATTTAAAAAATATTTACTTAATTTATAGAATTTATCCCTTTTATTTTTTTTCAAATATTTGGTTACATAATATTCACATAGGTAGAACTATTTGGTACAATAGTATATTGTACAACAAGAGTGGATGTGATGCCTATATCGCACGAGAACGAGTTTGCAGTCACGACTCCACAGGGGGAGTGTCTGCAAACGTTCGCGTGCGATATAGGCAATCCACTCGAGTTGTACAGCCTATTTTTTCTACGAAATATGATTTTTGCAATAAAATGCACTCAATGTGATGCCAAAAATTATTTAAAAGTAAGGTTACATCAATTATTTTGTGACATATGACATTTGAATAATTGTTGCCAACGTAAAATCTCAAAATTTTATTTGCTTTTTAACAATAAAATAATGCTTTTAAACATAATTAATTATTAAATAACAGTTGATTTAATGTTTTTAGTAATTATTTGTCATAATAAAAACATAATTTGCACGCATTAACAATTTTTTGACGTATTTGACTTGGAATTTCATATCCACACCTGGTGTGGATATGACATCCCTATCCACACATGATAGTATGAAGGTATGTTGCCAATATCCAGTAGGGAGTAGAAAAAGATATTATTTGCTTAGGCATAACTCAATAATTAAATTGTACAAATAATTAAATCGTTATATTCCACAGAACTACATGTAAATTATGTACAAATTAGCGAGTTTAAATTTAATGCGTGCTTGGAGCAACTGGTTATGATTATTAATGAAGCAAAAATACACATCATCGAACATGTTTATGAGGATTATATTCATGGTTCAATCCTGCGCTAAAGCTTCAGCAGTGCTACGGTACGTGCTGCCACCTGTTCACAGTGAGCGCCACTAGTATTTCAACGTGCCTGGTTTACACTGCAATTTATCGACAGTGCTCAGTGCAGAAGAAAGAAACCAGTAAAGACTAGTTTGTTTCTACCACGGACTCGAACCGAACCGGAACAGAAACGAAAACCGGAACGAACCGTAGTTATTTTAGTAAACCCGGAACCAATCCTAATTACAAAATGTGTTAACCCATGCCCCATGCGAACCGAACCTGAACCGTTATTTTGTGAGGTTCGAGTCCCTGGATTTTTACTAAATAATATACAGTGAGTTTATTTTAACATGGGATTTATCATATCCATGGTTACGAATTTGACAGCAATGTATTACAGCGTTCGTTTTCAAATGAAACAGGGAATAAATTTGTAAATTGATGTCAAACGGCTGTAACCTGGATATAAGATGTATAGTTTAAACAATTAAAAGTTTATGTTGAAAGCGTCTCTTGGAACGATTGCAGCTGCAATATGTTATATTGTTCAAGAAAAATACAGTTAAATTGATTCTCTGTTTCATTTTAAAAAGAACGATCAAATACATTGCTGTCAAACTCGTAACCATGGTTATGTCAAATCCCATGTTTCACGTTAAAATAAACTCTAAACCTGTTTGCTCTAACAAAACCAATAAATAATAATTTTTGATGCACCTATATCTACATATTATAATTTGAAACTTTCCCGAAAAAAACAGATATAAGTGGCCATCAAATACCTATTATAAAACTTCAAACCTTGCAGTTTTTGTTAAAACATAATTTTATGCTTTTCATTAATTTCAACTAAGGAATGTATTTCTATGAAAAAATATTTTTAAATTTAAAGAACAGGTTTTTATTAGGTAGTTAATTTTATATTCCTAAATAACTATGTTCAAAAACTTTTTGTATCATAAAATATAATGTAAGCATAACACAAATATTTTGTTGCTATTTTATCTTACTAAAAACATAAAATAACATAGCAAACACAAGTCAGTATTATTACGAAGATTCATACTTATAATACCTACCTATATCTCATTAAACTATACCCCTATACCTATAAGTTTAGCGATCGCCATGATCACACTACGGTGACAATTTAGGTATTATCTGACTATACGGTGTTGCGAAGGGTTCATTTACTTGTCAAACTTATATAAACTAGTTCGTTAAATTTATTTAATTTAACTAAAATAATTTCACGTTACAATAATTATATAACAAGAAACAAGACTAATAGGGTTTAATTATTTGTGCTGATATCTTATCTACTCAAGTTGTAATAGCATTTCTGTAGAAACGAACTTGCGATTCGGTACTTTATTCTGTAATCCTGCAATTCTCACAATTCAAAGCAAACTTCTGAGTTGAATTGCTCGACGGTTCTCAACGATCTGCCAAGATAGAAAGAAAGAAGAATGGAACACATTTTGGTAGCATTTTTTTCGAAAACATACGTTACAAAGGGATTAGGAGCTTATTGACCTTTGTTCAGCATCACAAACAATTCAATTATTTTATACTGGAATGTTAATAAATTATACAGGGTGTATCAAAACGTCGAGTAGTTACAAACATCAAGGGTACAAAATAAATTTAAGATTTAAGAAACATTTTTCGTGCTACTGGATTGATAATTGTTTAAACAATAGTTGTTTATGATATAAGTATTAAAAGTGACATTTTATTTTGTGAGACGGGAAGTTTAGGACACGACGCGAAGCGGAGTGGCGTAACCCTTCGAACAAAATAAAAGCACTTTTAACACGTATATCATACACTATTTTTTCTACAAACATCGTTTTATATTTTAATATAAGAAATAATTTATATAATGAAACACGTAGTCTATGAATTCAATAAAAATTGAGAGTTGTTTATTAAAAGATGAAATTTACTTTTAACGTGCGTTAAAAGTGATTGGCAGTTTACTTTTAACGCACGTTAATAGTGATTGACAGTTCAGTTTTACCACGGCGTCTTATAATATTGCATTTTTAACAGCAGTAGGCCGTGTTAAAAGTTTAATTTTTAATAGTGTTTGTAGAAAAAACTTTTTATCACTAAAGCCTACCGCGCATTAGCGATTTTGTTGCGGCAAATTAAAAGTTAGAAATCACCAAAATAAAACACATTGAATTATATGAGGCAACGCGCACAGGCAACTATTTAATCAGAGCAACTAAAAATTCAATAATCAGTGCACAAAGACATGCTACTTCAGTAACATCCATCTTGTACAAAACAAATTGACAACTTAGCAGTGCATGTACAAGACCACGGCAACTATCTAGACGATAGTGCGCGGAGCTCAAATCAAGTAGCACTTTTTTTAGTTGAGCAACTTTTAAATTGCCCAACTTTAAAATCACTAGTGCGCGGTAGGCCTCAGGGCCGGTCTCTAAAAAGATATTTGACTGACGAGTTAGCCAACTTCTCGTTAAATTTATTGAAAGGTTAAAATTATTGTTTTTGTTAATTTATAAGTCAGATAACTACCTCATGGTTTTATCCTGAATTAACACTTATTTTTAAATTAAATATATTTCTTGATTTCAATTTATGAAGTATTATATTTGCCGCATTATCTTAACGGCACGATTTATTGTACGCTTTTTTCCACTGCACATACCTACCACAAAATTTACACTGCTTCTTATTAAATATTTTATTTGGCACACTTTTATTACATAAAGTACCTACCATATTTTCAATTTTCTTTCGGGAGAGGTGTTCATTATTAAAAATTAACCTTAAAAAACAATGTTATTTTTTTTATAAAAATCCTTTATATAAGTTTTTTCAATTGGGATAAGATAAACACTGATAACAAGTAAATTTTTGACATTTATGAAAATTTCAAATGTCATTTATTATTTTTTATTTGGTAAGTATACTTATATATTTAAGATTGGAGGACTAAACGTTCTGGCAATGTTTTACCTATATATAAGAAATATCGTTTATTTGCACCTGTACATACTCCAGAATTTTAATTTACATAATTAACAGATTGTAACTAAACTGTTTATACTTCAGGAAGCCTAATCCGGCCACTTACGACTGGCAGACTGGACATTCCATCTTCAGTAGATATGCAAGGTCCAAGCCCTTCAATTTCACGACTAATAAAATGTCCACACTAATTTGACCGCTAGCTTTTAGTCTACAAGTGGAATATATTGGTTGACGGGCGGAGGGATGTCCAAAATTTTGAAAGAATACATTGTCATTGACAACGAGTCTATGTGCCATGTTTCAGCTCGATTGGATGGCGGGAAGCGAATAATTAATATGTGGTGGGTGAACGGTGCCCAAATTTAGATACAATATGTTGTCATCGGTCATGAGTCTATAATGTACCAAGTTTCACCTCGATTGGATGGCGGAAAGTAGGTTAATTAAATTTTTTTGGTCAAAATCAAATACCTTCAATTTAATTTTTTAAAATGGATAACAGCACAGTTTTTCTCTTTCATGTACAAAACTAAATAAACACTAAGCTTATTTACGCATTTCAGAATAACCATTTACTAATTATTGTATATTTTTATGATGAATTTGAGTAATAACAATAATTGAAAAATATAGTTTTCTTATATTTAAAATTTCCACTGCACTTTTTATTTTTAGCAATGCACATTTTGTGTCCATCTGAATAATTAGTTAAATCTTTTCTGCAGTGCCGGATTAACCCATGGGCATTATGGGCAGCTGCCCAGGGCCCCGACGTTCAGGGGCCCCGGAAGAACAAAACTAATTTTAATATAACAATAAAATTATTTCAATTAGTTTTAACTTCTTCCCAATTTATGAATTAAATAGTATTTTTTCATGGATTAATAAACGAAACGATACAGTTTAAATTGTGCAAAAAACTAGGAATTATTAAAAATTTTTGATAAAAACCTCTTGAATCAGTATTTTAATAAATAGAAGCCAGATAATGTTTTGATAAGTACGAGTAATATTTTCGATGTCTCGATATTGGTAATAGTTATTTTTATTATGACGATTTATTATGTACCCAAGAGCGGCGATTTAACGGGTTTAACGGGGCTCATGTACCTATGCAAGTCTATTTAATGAATGGGTGCATTACACCCATGCAAATTAAATCTGAAAACATATTTATATTCAATATAATTAAAAATTACTAAGGCATATAAAATCATATAATAATTTTTTAATTTTGTTTTATTTTAAGTCATGACACAAAATTTTATGCGATTCCTCGAGGCTCGACCTTAGAGATGTAAATGGTGTTTTTCATGTCAAAAAATTAAATTTTAAGATACCTATACTTAACCTTAAATTAAACAAAATTTTCGCCTGCGGCGCATTTCTTTCATTTTTTTTACCCTCTATGAATATATCACAAGGATTTGCCCTTAAGCCACACAAAAAAAATTAAATCGCCGCCCCTATTTAGTAGGTATGTACTTTTTATTTTGTTACCAAATGTATATTATTTTATTTATATATTTTTTATTTTACATTTTATTTATGTTTTAATAACAAAAATAATTCCTGCAAAAAAAACAACGAATAACCTAAACTAGGAGAGGAGGGCCCCAAAATCATTACTGCCCAGGGCCCCATAAATCATTAATCCGGCTCTGCTTTTCTGTACCTCAGAGGCAAACTATGTTAGTCCAACAATTTTTCATTTCTAAGGTATATTGCTAAACTATGTTAATTCCAATTTTGAAAAGGATTTTTTTTAAGTAATTTAAATTTTTTTCATATTATAAAGGACATATCAGAATTTCATCTGTCCAAGTTTGGCTGAATTTAGCTTATATTTAGTTACTGAAGCAATAAATATTCTTTTAGAAAAACTTTCAAGTCGTTTTTCTGCAAAACTTGTATTTTGTACCTAACATACTTTGCTTCTGAGGTACAGATTCGCAAGTTTATTGAAGAGTTAAATTAACTGCGGTCAGTTAAATATCTTTTCAGAAACCGGCCCTTAATAAATGATGAATCAATGATAATCCCTTGACTGGTTTGATGATTAATTGATTGATAAGACAGTACTGGGACTCGGCCAATTTATTTACAATAACAACTCTCAACGTTTTGATCCTACTAGGATCCTTTTCATCTGCAAATATTTTTACTTTGCAACTTGTGTTGTTGAGTGTACTCTTTCATCGTCGGCGTCACTTTACCTGGGTTGGCGCCGAGCCCAGAAAAAGCTCTGAATTTTTAAAGCTGCCGAGGACCAACATCTAGGTCACTGCAGGGGGCAACGAACGATAAACGTCGTTGCAACTTGTGATCTATTTTTAGAAGTAGATGAGCAGAAACCGAACGATTAGAGGAGCAACACCTTTCTGACTCTCGACTTCCATGTTGACGCTGCAAAATGTTGCAAAGGGGAGAAATTGAACGTGAATGTGCCTCCGAGCTATGCGAGTACAGCAAATCGGGCTTGAGAAATATCCGGATTAATAACCCCGATCCAGCAGAAATTTAGACACTTATTCATTACTTCCTTGTACGGAGTAAAAAGGAAATATTGTAATATCGAAAAATTTCGGTTCTCAGATATTATTATTATTATTATAAGTACACAGTCCAACAGGCCGATGCCCAATAACAGGACTGGGATAAAAACATAGAAGATATATAATACAATAATTTCAACATTAACATACAAAATCCGAAATAATATAAAATACAAAATAATAAAGAAAAACAAATTAAATACAGATTAATTTATAAAATTTCCTTGGCGAATGATGGAAAACATCAACATATGCAAATTTCGACTGATAAGTGAAACACATACGGTGAATTGGTGATAAACAGAACACACTAGTACAGGGTCTTGGGAGATAAAAACTGGTAATGTTCCGAGTATTAACGAGAGGGGAATGCATATTCAAGCTAGCTAGACAACTTGGGTCATCAATATCGTTGTGCAATAATTTTGACAGATAAAATACTGAGCAAATCTCTCTACGTTCATACAAGCTTTTAAATCCGTTAGCCTCAAAAAGAGTGAGATAAGAGATATCCCTGCCTGGATAATTATTGTAAATTTTAAAATATATATATATTTTAAGAATTTTTTCTGTAATCTCTCTATGCGATTCTGGTGTATTTCAAAGACTGGATTCCAGATCGGGGAACAGTATTCCAGTTTGGATCTTACGAAAGAGTAAAAAAGTGTAAAAATAGTGCTAATATTACGGAATTGTCGCGAATTTCGTATGATAAAACCAAACATTCTAGAAGCGCTATTACAGATGTTGGAGATATGATCATTAAAAGTTAGTTTAACATCAAATGTTACGCCAAGGTCTTGAATAGTGTTACAACGGGCCAAAATCAGGGTATCTATTTTATAATCAAATAGGTAAGATGTACGTTTTCTAGTGTATGACATAGATTTACATTTTGTAATGTTGAGGTATAAATTATTATCAATACACCAATTACTTATATTATTTAGATCAGATTGGAGAAGCTGGCAGTCACTAAGAGAGTTTATTGAACAAAGTTTTTCACACTTAACTACATCTGCGATATCATTAATAAATAATAGGAATAATAAAGGGCCAAGATTTGACCCTTGAGGAATGCCAGATGTAGCTATGAAAAGGGGAAGATTTTTGTCCAATGAATTGAACAAACAGTTGTCTATCGTAAAGGTAGGAAGCTAATAAAGAGATGAGAGAATCAGATAGTGAGAAATTAGATAATTTGTGCAATAAAATTCTGTGGTCAATACGATCAAAGGCTTTAGCAAAATCCGTGTAAATGCAGTCAACTTGACCTCTACTATCAAGAGTTGATGAAACTATGTGGGTAAAATACATTAAATTACTAGTTGTAGAGCGCTTCTCAACAAAACCATGTTAGTAAAAAGATATTTGGTTCTTAACTTTGTTGTAAATTGAAAAATAAATTATTCTTAGATATTGACGGAGATATCCGTTTTGACTTTTCCTGAATCCATCATGACTAGTTTCGTCGTGACGTCTGTACGTACTGACGTACGGCTGTATGGACGTACTGACGTACGGCTGTATGGACGTACTGACGTACGGCTGTATGGACGTACAGACGTATGTGTGTCACATAACATAACTCAAATACGGTTAGATGTAGAAAATTGAAATTTTGTATTTTCCACATAAATCAAATACGATTATTATTATTATATTAATCTTCATTGTAGTTACTAAGAAAAGTTTAATAGGCATACAAGGAAGTCATGTGATGTCCACATCAGATTTTTTTATACAAAAAGTGATCGTTAGTGATTGACCGTGGCACATCGTTCTGAATTTATTTTTGCCACTTCGATGTAGGTATTGCTACTAAATTATTCTCAACATCCTAACCTTAAATTGTCAAAAAATTACAGTTTTCTTTCAATATTAATTAATAATAGCAAGTATAGTCGGAATAGAAAATAATCGCAATAAGTAATGAGAATGAGGAAAAGCAACTCAAAAAGCAACACAACTAATTATTATAAGCCACGTATCTAATACTGATATGTTATAATAATTATTATACCTTGTATCGTCGACTAACTGCATTTATTTTTATTGATTTAGTTTGATGGTAACCGTTCCACAGGATTAACTCTCAATTACAGAATGGTAGATGTTATTATAGTGGAATCCAACCACTCGGACCCAAAGGTATTATTGTCGGTTGCGCTGGGAATCGAACTAGGAACCGATAGCATGCTACACGAAGCCTCTAACCGCTGAGCTAACCACTCAAATTCAAAGACATAATGTCTTTGAATTTGAGACAGAGCTGATGCACGCTCACGAAATTACGGTAAAATATTTTTATGAAAGTGTAAATTGATAATTTACTGTAGATCCGCTAAATCGTAAATCGATGAATAACTTTTGCAAGTAAAGCAATAACCCGTAATTAGTATTATTTGTTTTGTGTTCGCGATTCAAATGTTTAAAATCGCTCATGCTCACGCAGGTTATGCCGTGTCACGACGCAACCCGAAAATATCACGACCCGTGCCCACCTCTACATCCAGCTCCTGCCAGAATCTAGGCGTGGCCTAGGGTTCGGTTCGGCCTGGCGAATTAGTGCAGATTTCGAATAAATTTTATTTAATAAATAAATAACCCAGAATTGACTACGGTTTGTCATGTATTCCTAACAGAACAGAACAGTTTATCACCTAGAGATTCAAATCTATATTACTATATTCATAATTTTTTAAATTGTTACTTGCTTATAACTGTTGACATAAATAATAGTATATTACATTACTAGCAAAGTAAAACAGTTTTTACTGTTAAAAGGAGGAAATGAAAAATGAACAGCGAGCCTCTGTCACCTCTTTGAAGCAATAAAACAGTTATCTTACGTGTATTATACAACATTTTACTTGTTAGTAGGTACTCATTTGTAAATCAAAATAAATCTGTCATTCACATACCACTGTTACTGTTCTGTCAAAAATCATAAGCCTTGGAAGTATTACTTTGGCATCAACGTGAACCGTTTATTATGAACATTTAACTAGCTACTAACTTGTTAAATTTTAACAAGTTAGCTATCAATTTTACTTGTAAAGATTAATTTTCAAAGGTAATGTAGGGATTGTTTAAATGACGTTTACAGTGAGTAACGAGCAAATTAAAATAATAGCCTGTATTGAGTGCTTGGGACTCTGTAATATATAAATATACAACACCCTGTCAATTGAATTGACATTTCCATCATTTTATCATAAAAATATTGATTGGTTTTAAATATACCAGAGTAGCTATATTTAAACTTTAATTAAAATTTATTTTTAAATATATCAACATACCCTCATAAAAAATAATGTGATGCTTGGCGATCATGAATTTGAATCCTATATTTGCTGACCAGTTACTTACAACTTAAGTTCTAATTAAGTCAGTTACACATCTGCAACAAAATCTCCCGTGTGTGTTACTTTCCACTAACAAACATAAGTACCTACTCGTAGTTATAATTTTCATTAGTTAGTACATCACAATCACCTACATTATTTGCAGGCATATTAATCATATTTGTTTTATTAGTATATAAAAAAATTATTTTATTCAAATCAGTCTCGTCGCAATAAAATTTCAATAAACTAGAATCAAAGCTGGCTACGTCCATATTATAAAATTTAAAGTCCTGCATCTATCTGTAAGCTTAATACGATTTTAAATCATATCATGTCATAAATTTCAATAAGAAAATCGGTGTAAGTTTAAAAAATTGCTATATTTTCATTTTATAAATATTGAACACAGCTAAATCCATTTCAACCGCAATAGCGTGTTTTCATTTTGACGTTTCTTCTGTTATTTACCCAACCTTAAGAGTGTCTTTGCCTTGACGTGCAGTTTTAAACTTTTTGTGATAAATGTAATAAGTAAATAGTTTATAGAGAGCAAGATTGTAAAGAACGATAGTTATGCAGTTTTTAATTTCCAAAGATAATATTTTCTTTTAGCTTTTCTAATACTTATGTGTATTTAAGCAGGCATCTAGCTGCCCAAATTCCCAAAATATGGACACATAACTGAATCCACAAAATCCAAATAAATTGTTGCGAAATCGAAGAAAAGTTTTGGAAAATCTAATTATTATACACAGTAGAACAACTGTAAATTAACGAATAACGTGTTTAATGTAGGAATTTCGAAAAATATACTATTTAAGCAAAATTTTTGATTGTATACTAAAAAAAAGTAAAGTGAAAAGTAAACACATAGAATAAGTAATAGGTATATATTTTTAGGGACGTTTAGTGAAAGGTCATAAATTTGTTATTTATCAAGACTATTTTAGTTATAAAAATAAAGCTGCAAATTAATAAAAGGATTCGACATTGTCAAAATAAAATTTGACATTGGATTAAAAGCTATATAAGAAAATAGTAATTATATAGGCAAAAAATAACAGATTTACTGCCGCGGCTAATGTTTCATAGACTAGGTGCAGCCGAGGCTATGCATAATACTCGTATCATAGGTAGGCAGTAAAAATGTATTTTTTGCTAAGTTTATACACTTTATTTTTTCGTTAATTGATATTAATTAAATTAAATGAAAAAGCACTTACATAGTCTTTTTTCACATTAATTATTATCTAACTTAATTAATTAATATTAATTTAGTGATTATTATCGCCACCAAATTATGTAGTTATGCGCTCTTGTTGAGCATATTGCTTTTAAAAAAATAACTATTTGTTTAATTAGGCAAAAAATAACAGATTTACTGCCGCTGCTAGATTTTCATAGACAAGGCAAAGCCGAAGCTATGAATCTAGCTCAGGCAGTAAATCTGTATTTTTTGCCTTGTTAAACACATTATTATTTTGATGATTGTTATTAATTAATATTAATTAAGTGATTATTTTTAATATTTTCACAGGTATCGCCATCAAATTATGTTGCTATGTGCGTTTGTTAAACGGTTGCTCTATGTTTGTTGAGAGATTGCTATAAATTATACAAAAGTGAAATTTATATTTTTAAAAATTTTGATTGATTCTCCATAGCAACAATTATTTTTACTGCCTAGGCATTAAAAATTATTTTATTGCCTACGAACTAAAAACCGATTTAACAGATCACAAATTGAGAGCTGTCAAAAAATTGCACTTTTAAAAACAAATTTAATTTGTTACTTATATTTTCATGAAATTATATTGATTAACCAGCAACAATAATTATTTTTATTGTCTAGGAGTCTCGACACTAAGTGATACTTCTCAGTCTACCAATTGTTAAAAAATATTACATTTATTGTCAATCAGCGAAACAAATTATTTGATAAGTTACCTACAATAAATTATTAAGTGTGTGAATCAAAATTTTTATTTCTTTTGCTTTTTGCAAAACAAACAATATCATATACTCAAGAGTCGAAACAATCCGAGACACAAAGCAGAATATCATTTTTATTTTTTTACAACTCTCCCAACAAAAAAAAACTCTTCTTACAGGGACTACCACAAGAGCCTGCAAAGTGAATTGTAGGAATATTCCAGTGTTCGCGGCCCCAAACATCTCCAAATGGAGTCTAAAAATAGCTTTTCGTTCTGCGCAGAAGGTTCTACTCCTTTGCCTCGCCTCGTCCTTCGTCCTTGGGTGCTTCGTTGTCATGCCTGCTCCTTCTCCTTGTACTTGTGCTTACAATGTCCTCGAATGACCCTTACCAGAGGTTAAGTTTTAGATTGCTTGGTTATGGTTACTGATACGGAGGAGAAAGGTGCTTAATAATCTTTTTATTTTGAGGCATGAAACTTGAAGACGGTGAAATGCGCGAATACTTGCAAATAAGATTTTTGATTTAAGGAAGTATATTTAGAAAAACTTACTGTTTACATTTTTATTAGCTACCTGTTAATAGTACAATGTCTTATGAAAACAATCATTCCAAATTTGTGAGGTGTGATTTTTTACATAATACATACTAAATCAAAATTAAATTATTTATTAGCTAATATATTTGCTTGTACTATAGCTGAGTAATACGCATCTCATATGAATTTCAAGCATAAAATATTTGTAAAATCTTACTTTATAAAATGAATTTAGTCGTAGATGACGTATAGTATTATTCTGCAAAAGTTTAATATTATGAAAAATATTCGAGTAAATAATTACGATACCTACTCGTATATTCTTGTCGTAAAATTTTTGTTGAATAATATTACCTATTATTTTTTTAAATGTGGAAAAGGATGTTGGATAATAGTAATTTACGATACACGTTCGTAAAGTTAGTCTTTTTACATTATGTTGCTCTAGATTTGAATACGAGCGAAGCGAGTCTTCTAAGAGTGACAAGTGTTAAAAGACACTTTATGCACGGTCATATCATAATTTGACAGTTATACACGAATTTATTTGACATAAATGTCACTTTATAGCCCACGGATCACATTATAGCGAAGTGCGCCATAATGAATCGTCAAATAAATGCAAAAAATTTATATTTCCAATTTTCCTTATATATAGACTACTAATAATTCTATAAATAACCATTTTCTGTAATTAGTTGTACAATTTTTTATTTAAAAAACATCATTTTTACTTACATTTTACATTAATTATCTTGTAAATGTTTAATTCAATAATAAGAACTGACAACTTTGAACTTTAGATTTTTGTTTGTTTTAGGAATTTTGTTGGTATCTTAGCAACAGTACAAGAATTTAGTATTTTGTGGTAATTTTGAGCAAGTAAATTAAATTTATTTATTTGTTTAATAGATATTTATACACCAAGTGAGATACATGAATGTTTATTCAAGAGAAGAAAGTTTAGTTGGGATAATTTCTTCAAGTGAATAAACATTCGTATCTCACGTGGTTTATACAATATTTTATTCAATTTTGACGAAATTATTTCAAATACCTATATGAATTATAAATTTATTTTGACATAATAAAACAACCTACCTAATCAAAGTAGTCGTTAGTGGCAAAGTTGTCATTGTTTTTATGCATTTTTGACGTAATAATAACAGTTTAGAACGTCAGAGTGATTTAAAAATGTGTTAAGTGATTTAAAAAAAATTAAATTCACTTGTGAATAAACATTTATTTAAAGTTGTTGCTATGGAGTTAATAATAGCAGTTCAAAACGTCAAAATTGAATAAAAATATTTAACCGCGCATAAAGTTGGGTATGTAACACGGGCGTAACTTGCTCTTGACGTGTTTTTAGCCTTCGGCTGACGCTCAGGCTCAAAATCACGTCTCACGCCATAAAAGCTTACATCCTTAATACATAAATTACTATTACGTACAAGTTTCATACAATATTTTTTGTCAAGTTATTTCTTTATTAAAAATAATAGAAATTTATTCCGACGAGATTTGTGTTTAATTAAAATAATCGCAATACATTCGGTCACTTTTTCTTTAATAATAGATATTTATACACCAAGTGAGATACATGAATTTTTATTCAAGAGAAGAATGTTTAGCCCCCGAGCCCGAAGGGAGAGTGGGATAATTTCTTCGAGTGAATAAACATCCGTATCTCACGTGGTTTATACAATATTTTATTAAATTTTGACGAAATTATTTCAAATATATGAATTATACATTTATTTTGACATAACAAAAAAGAAAATCAAAGTAATCGTCAGTGGCAAGTTGTCATTGTTTTTATGCATTTTTGACGAAATAATGCCATCAGAGTGATTTAAAAATGTATTGAGTGATTTAAAAAGTTTTAATTCACTTGTGAATAAACATTTATTTAAAGTTGTTACTATGGAGTTAATAATAGCATTTTAAAACGTCAAAATTGAATAAAAATATTGAAAAATTACCTATCTCTGTACGTCAAACTTATTGTCAATTTGAGATTTAATAATAATTTTTTCAAAAATATAAACAATACAAATGAGTTTGAAGGCGATACAGTACAGTACGTTAACTGAAAAATAATACAATTAGCTA
This sequence comes from Agonum fuliginosum, assembly GCA_947534325.1. Classification (NCBI taxonomy): domain Eukaryota; kingdom Metazoa; phylum Arthropoda; class Insecta; order Coleoptera; family Carabidae; genus Agonum; species Agonum fuliginosum. The sequence continues at coordinate 8,340,260 of OX384029.1, read as the reverse complement.
CACTTCTTTTAAACTGTGCAAAATACATTTTTGCATAGTTCTTGTAAACTGTTTGAAAAACAATAGCTTTACGTGCTACAGACAGTTTTAAAATGTCAACTTTTTATATGACATATTGCAAAAAATATTATGTGTAGGTACTTATTATATTCAAGTGTACCTATCTATAATTTATATAAAAACTGAATTTTAAAATTGGGCTATTGGATTTTTAAAATTGGTTGATCCAAATGAAAATCTGTGGTCTTTTTGCGTCGGGCAAAAATACAACAACCCTAGGGTTAATAATTATATATAGCTGGGGAGCAGACAGAGATACGCTAATGACAATATATAGGGCAACAATCAGGTCTAAAATAGACTATGGATGTACAGCATATGGGAATGCAAGTAAACGAGTAATAAAGAAACTAGAACCGATACACAACACTGCCATAAGATATATAACATGAGCCTTTAGAACTAGCCCTATAGTAAGCATACTTAGTGAAGCAGGGGAACCAACACTTGAAACAAGAAGAAACAAATTACTCCTAAACTATGTCGCACAGTTAGCTAGTCAACCAAACCATCCAACATACAAATATATATTCGAAAGAAACACCTCCACTCCAACCTTAAGACAACACATCCCACTACTTAACCAAGCACAACTCTTCCTAACAAAGATCAATTTTTCAATCCCACCAATAGCAGTTAAACCAATAAATTCGACACCCCCCTGGACAATCCAAATCCCACCTCCAAACCTAGAGCTATTACAAACCGACAAACGAACAACAAGCACAGAAGAATACCTGACAAAATATTACAAGAGAACCCAGGAGAATGTATATACACGGACGCATCCAAAACAGAAGACTATGTCGGGGTTGGAGCTACCACAGAAGAATGGACACTACAATATAGCCTACCACAAACCATTAGTGTTTCAACAGCTGAAGCCTATGGAATACTAGTAGCTTTGGAAAGAATAGACAACCAGCAGAACTGCTATGCCAAACAGTATTCCATCCTGACAGACTCTGCAACTTCCATAAATGCCATCCAACTTTCCGACCCAAAAAATCCCATAATAATTAAAATAAGAGAACTCCTGCATACATTAAACACCCAAAAAAATAACAAAGTCACCTTAATATGGATCCCATCCCACATTGCAATATTAGGAAACGAGAAAGCAGACGAAATGGCTAAGCAAGCAGGAAATATAACAATAACCAATATACCTACACCAGCGGAAGATGTGAGAAAACTAATAAAAATAAAAATTAGCGATAACTGGCAAACGCAATGGACCCAAACAATTAACAACAAACTAAGAGAAATTAAAAGCACCACACTCAGAAAAATTTTTGGTTACATCAACTCGAATATACTTTAGCTAACTCGATAATAGGTTTGTATAGTCACAAATATGATAATGTGTAGAACTAACTCGAGTAAAATGTTAAAATAAAGTATTCATTTCAAGTTAATACAGAGTAAAGACAAATAATGTCAGGTTACGAAACAAATCATCGGTAGAGTTAAACTGATACTACTTTAGTTTGTAGCAAAAAGATATATGTTTAAAACTAACTCCTTCATCATGTTAAACCAAGACTATTTCAAGTAATAATAAGATATAAATTTCTTTAAAACAACTCGTTGGTAGAGTTAATCTTAATACTTAACATTTTATACTAAATAATATATAATGTTCACTTAACACAACAATTCACTTGATTTCACCATATGGTATACTTAAGGGAAGTAGATTTATAAGGTTCATTGAAAGAAACATTGATTTAATTTAACATGTATATTTATTTGCGCGTTTTCATTTATGTCATTTATAAAATTAAAAATACATTCTGTGTAACATAATGTAAACATAATATATTATAATTCTACAAAATTAACATATAATTTCCCACCCACAGAATGTAATACTAATGGATTACAATCAACATTAGTATCACAATAATAACAAAAGATGGACATCTCAGACTCATTTTTAAATAGTAATATTTAGTTGCTTTATAATTTCGTGAACAAGGGGTATTTGTTTATCCCATTTAGTTTTAAATTTATATACAACTAACTGAATAAGAAGCCATAGATGTTCACTTTCAGGTGGGTACAACATATGGAAGCTGTGAAAACTTTTGAAACATATGTCCAAAGCTTGTAAAGTAGAGCTTACTTTATAAAGTAGTGTATCAATGCTGATGTAGAAGTCCGTCAAATTCGCCAAGTTGTTTCCCACTACGATTATAAAAGGAAGCAACGGTAAATTTAACTCTTTTAGTTTATTTCTTCGACTTGTTATGCAAGTTTCAATATCTGCTGGATTCTGTAAACATTTAAATAAAACTGAAAACGACGAAGAAAAATAAAAATGTAATTATTTTCCATACCTTAATATGATTTATAATAGATTGCTGTGCCTCGAGAATGGATGGTTTCCAAAATCCTTTCTTGTTTTTGATACGACTGTTGGGAGGAAGTAATGACGATAATACCATAATTTGTATAGCGTATCTACAATCTAAGAAAACATAATTTAGCTACTGCACAGATAACTAACAGGATATTAATAACCTTCATTTAAATCTTGCATTAACTGTGTTAACAATTCGTCATTTTTTGATTTGGAAGGACTGATTTCATTTAGTTTATTAAAAAAATGATTCCAGTTACTAAATAAATTGTATTTAGCTTCAGGTTGTAGTAACATGAAGTCCTTATTAATCTAAAATTAAATTTAATACACTGTTATATCATATTATATGATTACAAAATAATTACCAAAGTGTGTCCTTTTGGATTATTTAGAATTGGCCATGTTTTTAGGAAATCATCCACGCCAACGGATTTGTCAAGTCTTCTTAGAGGAAATGATATTTCCCAATGGTTTTCGACTAGATCCCACGGTTCAGATGTACTATGCAACCAACTTTTACTGTCTTCTAAATTTGCTACAACAATAAAAATACAATGATATAGTTTGCACTCCTTTTTCGGTAATGCATTTCTTACCACTTATGTCCGAAGTACTAGGTATTACATCCGATGATTCATTGTCGCAGATCATAACATCGTTTTTGCAATACAAGCGTTTCAAATTTTTATATTTGTCTATCAATTTTCCTTTTGCGTTTATTGATTTTTTGGTAAATGAATTTTTTGCTTTTACGCCTGGTAAATAGTATGTTTCTTTGCATTCATTAGGAAATAGATCCACAATTTTATCAGATAGATTTTGAAAATCTTCATTAATCATGCTGAAACAAAATATTATGAAACAGTAATTTTAAATATTTTATTTAATATTTACTTTGGAGAATTTGCTAAAGCAGCATTTATAATAATATGTACCAACAAGTTTCTTGTTTTTCTATCTAATATTTTATTTTGGTTATATGTTTTTAGAATTAACTTTCCTGGTGAACTGTTGCTCAGGAATTCATGCAAGTTTAAATTATACGATTGATAGCAGGCTCGTTTCATCTGACTTTCACCATAAAATGCATTTTGTCTTTTTGTTGCACAACTATAAGAATTTTTAATTTCGTCGACATTTACAACGATATTCTCAGTACTACTACAATTGCTACTAGTACTTGGTACCGAATTGATCGTTTCAGTACTGTTTGAACTCGTACTAGAACTTGTATTGTATACTGTATTCAAAATTTGGTCTTGTATAGTTCCGTTTACAACAATCTGCAATTATTATATTTATTACATTACAGGGAACCTATTTAACACGGAAATTATAAATACCATATCATCCAATTTCAATGTCTTTATAGAAATGTATGAATTGAAATGACTTAAGAATTTTGCCCGAACTCCTATTTTTGGTATTAATTGCGTAATTAAATCTGGTGTAAGACAATCAAAGGCTTCTTCGTCTACAGCATTTTCTAAAAATTTACGTAGTACATGAGAACAAATATTTTAATAATTACTATAAGAAAATAACCTCGAAATGTTTCTATAAGCTCGATAAACCCCCACTCTGTTAACAAATTTTCAGTGTATTTATCACTCATGATGATTTTTCAAACGGTTCCTACTAAAATATGTGCAAAAATAAATAAATAATAATTAATATGTATAATATTACTTACCATTCACTTAATATCGTGAAGAATCTTATTTTTACGTCGCACCAAGTAAACAATGTTACACAACACAACACATAAGACGTAGTTCAGTAGTTCCCCGAAAGCTGTGCTTGTTCGTTCTGCCAACACAATATTTCGTTCTACCAACACAATATTTCGTTCTATCAACACGATATAGAGTTGTGTGAAATAAACAAATTTTGATTTAAATAAGATAGATACCTTGATTCAAAACATATTTTACTTGGATTAAATACAAATAGAGTTTTCTGAAGAAGTAACTATGGTCGAATAAAATTTATTTTGTATTTAAGTCAAATAAAAATACGATTTAGGTAATGAATTCATTTATGTAATTGAATTAAATCTATGTAGAGTTTATGTAACTACTAAGCATCAAATAAAATATAGATTCTAAATAAATCAGTCAGTTTTGTTGATCTTACTCGTACTTATTTCAATAAAGAAATTATAATGTTCAACTAAATAAAAAACTTCAACACCTTATAATTTGTTGATGCAACTACATCCTTTTTCTGAGTGCACAAGACCATGGATATTAGGCGACACAAGAAAAGAACAAATCACACTCACAAGGTTAAGAATAGGGCACACCAAACTAACCCACAGCCATGTGTTCAATCGAACAGCACCAATAAGATGTGAACAGTGCAATACCACCAACACCGTCAAACACATAATTACGGAATGCCTGAAATACGATGTAGAAAGAAGAACACACAACATACCAGACAACATCCAGGAAGCCCTTAAATGCGACAAACTACAAGCCCAAAACGTAATCAACTACCTGAGAGCAACGAACTTAATAAATAAAATATAATACAATATAAACATTATTGTATAAAAAATAAAATAAATTCCATATGTATTAAACATTACTGTACCAGGCGCTAATGACCAAGGTGTTAAAGCGTCTTTATTCTTAAATAAAAATAAAAAAATAATTATAATTATTGACTACAGCCACTGAACAATGATTATGTTCATACAATGGTTAAAAATTGTCATTATTTTAGCATTTTTGACCAGAAAAAAACTAAACATTTTTAGTTATTTTGGGGATGTATTTAGAGATTTAGAAACGCTTTTGTGGCTATGTAGGAATAAAATAAATAACTAGAAGTCATTTGGATATTTTTTAGGCATAGTAACCTTTTGCTTGTTGATGATAATTGCCAATGAGTTTTAAACGTTTTCAAAACGTTTTAGTGACAAATGTTTCACACCATAATATAATTAATTTCAAATAACCAATTTATAACTAAAAGCTGGTGATGAAAACGTTTTAATAACTAGAATACTAGAAATAAGATTTTATAACGAACAAGTCAAAAAATGTTACTTGGACTGATACTTAGCTTTACAAATACAACATACAACACACAAATATGAATTTATAACATAAATGTTTCACCCTCTTAATGTTTGATTTATACATAATATTGTTATATTCATATCATTAATATTGTCTGTTGAACGTGCTTGGTCATATTATTAGACGTAGTCTTATTAAAATGTCGTCTTGTAGAGGTAATTATCAGTCTCCTTCAGGTAAAATATCGTCCTTACCGATCCCTAACGAAATATATCCTCTTAGAGAATTTAATAATATTTCTCTTGATGATGTTGCTTGCTAACTAATGCAACGATACATAAAATAATTTTATTTGCGTGGCTGAAAGGCGATAGCTACAAGCTACAACTAATTTCCTGAGCGCAACTTGCAAAGGATATTGCGTTGGTAGAAATAAATTATTTCCAAGAACTAGAAATTGAAATGTAGAGATTTTTATTTGTGAGGATTTTGTATAGATAGGTATTCTTGTTATTCTACGGATTCTTTTTCCAGGAAATTCTAAGATGAAAGACTGCTAACGAACAACTAATGGCGTCTTGTTTATGAATAACAAATTTTTACTTCATTATTTGGTAGTATCTACCTAATTAGTTTTCGTATTTTATTATTAAATTTTGTATTTATTATGAGAGCTACACATTTTCACTGAAGAACTTTTTTTCAAAAATTGTATTTTCTGCACTCATGGTTTGCTGCTAATGTTATCTACCGGATGTCTACATGAAATCTTTTATATAGGAAAAACAATGTTCTTTTCTAAATTATGCCGTAGTTACTTACACCTGATAGTTGTAAACACAAAACCCGTTCAAAATTAAATACAACACAATACGAGACCACAGTCGACTACATTAAAAAATTTATTCATTTTTGTATTTAATATTATTATTTATTATATCTTATTAATAATTGTGGCTAATGTTTGTATTGTTTTATATTGTATTGTGTTAAAATCAGGGTTTGCAAAAAACATGTTTTTTACCTTCCGCTTACCTGTAAAGGAAGGTATTGGAATCATGCAAAAAATCGGGTAGTGAATTTTTAGTGGATGAGCACGAATTAGGGTCCTTACAACTCATTTTTGATAGTTTCCCGATAATGTCTGTATGTATGTGTGTGTGTGTGTGTGTGTGTGTGTGTGTGTGTGTGTGTGTGTGTGTGTGTGTGTGCGTGTGTGTGTATGTGTGTGGTCCGGGCCGATGCCGGATGTCGCATAACTCAAATACGAATTACCCAAAAATTTTGATATTTGGTATTTTACAATTGTATAAGAATAGGAAGAGCTCATTAGATTTTGGTACAAATATCTTCACCGGAAGTGATATTTTTTGAAGATTGAAAAGATTAAGTGTCAAAAATTTCTATAAATTTGGATAAATATAGTATTTATTTGTAATAAGAATAAGAGGAAAAGTTATTTGCAATTTACGTTATAAAAAATTGTCTTTATCTGGTAGCATTAAAGAACTGCAGTAAAATTTAAAAAATAAATTTATGAAATAAAACTTTGAAATCTTGTAATCCATGTTCGGTTGATTTATGTTTCTGCATAAAAAATATTGACAGATGAGACGGGTGACAAGTTGGCATACTAGCGCTATATAAGTCATAAGTAAGGTATTAAATGTAGTAATTGAACGGAGGATGGCTTCAACACAGAAGAGTTTTAGTGTGAATAAATCTTTTGATTCAGGTGATAGTAATTTCTGTGTTTGAATATTTTAGATTTTTATTTGTATATTTTAAATGGGCACTGGATTGTACGTATACATTTCTGTTTAAAGTCTAGAAATGGCGGAAGGTTGTGTGATGGCCACGTCAAATTTTTTATTTTATAAACTAAGAAACAGTTTTTTGTTTAAAACAAACTGTTTTATTTGCATAAAACGTGTTTTTTTAATTGAATAATCAACAACAAAAAACAGTGTTTTAATCAGCAAGGAGTTCTGAAATATGCATCATTTTCATTACACATTATGGCGATATACAGGTTGGTGGAGGTGCGAACATAGGGAACATACATGACAATCGAACTTTCATGCCCAGGTATCTTGATATACTTATTTTATAGTAGTGTCACAAAACGAAGTAATGGTAATTTTGTCTGACAAAAATAGTAATGTAAAACAGAAATAATAATAAAATCTAAAGGTGTATGTTGAATGTTAGTATATTTATTTTAAATAAATTATAAAGCTAGAATTTACAATAAATATTCATAATATATAATAACACAAGAAAAAATCTTGGGGAGCTATACCGGAGACTTATCTGGCCAAGGGATTATTCCGTGGGTAAAATAAAAATTTCAATAATATGACAACTACTTTGACATTTACAGTATTCCATGTACCTATATCAAGATGCCTAGCATGATAACTCAATTGTCATATATTTCCCAATGTTCGCATTTCACCTCCACCAACCTGTATGTGTACGTATATGCTGGGGATTCCCCTACATATACATATTATTTATTATCAGGTTATGGCTATGGCTGACATTTAGTGAGAAATAGTAGAACTATACAAAGTAAAACGTTTAGAACTAAATGTTTTAAACGTGCCAACCCTGGTTAAAATGGCATGGTCCGTGAATAAAGATTATAAAGATAATAGCTATTAATATAACAAGAATATTATACGTTTTATAATACCGAGGATGTTGCTAAGCGACGAGGTGAAACCGAGTCTCTTTGAACATCCAAGAGGGCTTAAATCGCATACCGGGTGGAACATCATACATGTGTACATAAGCGATTAGCATTGCATTTCACATTTATACAGATTCCTGCTTCCAATTTCCACATACAAATATGGTAAAGCTATCATCGAAAGGTAAAAATTTTTCTCGCAAGATGCGACTGATTATTTCGTTCTAAATTACTTTTAAAGAACAATATTAGGTAATTTTAAATTCAATATTTTCAAATCTATTCTTACATTTGCTATGGTTACTAGGTAGGTACAACAAATTTTCAAATGTTAACATCCATGTTCTTCAACATTAAACGTGTTTTACTTGCTTTTTTGACTGATCTACAATTTATATAATTTTGTTATGTTTTCTAATTAACCCTGAAGAAGGCACTAGTGTGCCGAAACGTCGGTATATTAAAAAAATAAACATTTTTCTTTAAGACTGCATTCTAGATTAAATAAATTTCCTGTCATATTTTATCTCTATGGATAGAAATACTTCTATTCCTTGAGTTATTAACAGTTTGTTATTGTCACTTATGTCACCAATCAACGCTTGACAAAAAATGCTAACATTAGAACAAATAACAACCTACTATTCTTAAATTCTTTTGGAAAATAGGTATATCATACTTTGCTCATTTAATTTAATTTTTTAAATATTTTAGTGGTTATAGAAAAAAAATTGTATTATGAGCGGGATAGATAACAGAATTTAGTGCTCGGTGCGATTGTAAGTAACGTTAAAATCTGTTACTTCTATCCCTTACAATAAATTACTATAACTAAGATTTAATCCGCCGTTTCGCCGACTTATTTTAGGTAAGCCTTCTTCATAAATAAATATACACCTACATAATTCAATATAAAATATCAACTGCAACAAATAAACTCTAACATAGACACAAAAAAACGTTTACTATACTTTGTTTAAACGAAATAATTTTGACAGATATATTCTTGTGATTCTATTGGTTGCTAAGTGCTGTTGTCAAATGTCAAGAGCGGCTTACACGAACACAATTCAAATGATATGTCAATAATTGTCAGTTATTTTGTTTTCATTCTTTGTATATGCTGTTCGTTATTTGTTGTTGTTTTGCAGTTTCTAAATTTTACATAATGACATGCCTATTGCTATGTAATATTTTCCTACGGATTTGTGGATTATTAGTACTTCTTTTTAAACATCGAATTTTGTTTTGTGTAATCCAAACTCCTAATCTACGCCCCAATTGTCTTTCTTTGTGAACAATAAAAACAGTACAGTTTTTAGTGTTTGAACTTTTATTTATATTTTTTGACTTAATTTTCCTTGATGAAGGATTAAGTCTAGCCGAAACGTCGGCTTTAGTAAATAAGTTTTTATAATTTTGACTGAATATCCAGTGATTTGATTTGCCCATGGTATAATATATACTCGTATAATCCGAAGTCTGCCATTAAGTCAATTTACCACACACAAGTTGAGTAAAAGTAGCGTAGTACAGGCAGCGCTCTAATTAAACAATTTAGTACGAAACAGGTATGAAACAAATTAATAAAATTGTAAAAAAATTGAAATTAAATTTTGACATTTGTACAAATTTGCAAAAATACACGCGCAGCACCAGGATTGGTCTATTGACGTCACTTCTTTTTGCGCACGTCGTACTGCGCACAACAATGTTACTTTGTATCTATCGCACTCACTTCTTCTGACAGGATAGGTCAATTGGTTGAAGCTAACTTATTATTATTAGATTTCAATTTTTTTGTTCAAATTGATTGTTTCCCTTTATCGCTCGTAGCAAAATTTAAAAAAATATACGACAGTAGCTCAATAGAGTTACGTTTTATCTTTGATTTAAAATAAAAACTGGGTAAATAGCTTTAAGTATACGTCAAAAATAAGGAATTTTGTAAAATTTATTAAGAATGTGATTTTCCAATTCATATTAAATAGCTAATTGGTAATCTAAAGTGCATTAAAAAGATAAAATTTAATAGAACTAACAACGCTATGCAAATATATGAAATTGCAGTTCTTTTCAAGATTATTCAACAATGTAATTCGTGCATATTTAACCACCGGTTTCCCTCTTAAGCATAACCCCACAAAAATCCAACGGCGTTGAATCGCATGATTTTGGCTCAGTAGGACGATTTTATTGACCATATTCATCACAATTTCGATACACAATTCGTACAGAATTTTATTTCAATAATTAATTGAATTCATTAAACGCCAGCTGTTTAATAGAAACCTCAAATAGAATCACCCACTACTATACTAATACTTAACTCTGCTGAGAACAATTGTCACAAAATAAACATTATCCTCAAAGTCCAAAGTCATCTTATCACCGCCCACAGAAACCATCCCCCATAATCCATTTCCAATGAATGAACCGCGTCTGTTCATACTAACGATTTTCCCAAATCTTAAACTACATTCCTGACCTAGTTCACTCCCTGCTGGGGCTTTCTGCCCCTGCCCCACTTCCCCGCTCGTCCTGCAACAATCGCTCGATGCCGCCGGGCCAACTTGTGAATGAAATTCGGCTTGGGCCCGGCCCGGGGCCCGGGGTGTGGTGAACATGCCGCAAGCGTGGGTGGTTCTAAAAATAGCTGCTGCAGGAGACAGAGACAGCTGTCGCTGAGAGGGATGGAAATAGAAAAGAGGGGGAGTAGTTCTGTTGGATAAGTTTGCTCATTCAGGTTCTCAAATTATTTTTTATTACACATGCATCATAATAGCTGTTTTAGAGTACTTTATAAAATTAATCAAAATTATAATACTATTTTCCAGGTCTATTTTTCAAATTAGGATGCAGGTGTCATAAAAAATAGCGTGTGACACTCGTATATAAGTACTTATAAAGCACTAGCGATGTTAGCATGAATCCGCTTCGCGTCGTGCTCTTAAACCCGTCGTATGTCGTATGTGATTCAAATGCTTACTAATACACTAGGTACCTATTTAAATACACCTATTTATTATGTAATTAAAATAAATATGCACTTAAATACCATAAGTTTTTTCATAAGTTTTTTCTGGTAGTATTACAAATGTTCCTTGTACTTGGAGCGCGCAGCACGAGTAGGTAATATTCGCAAGCACAAGGTACCTGAGTGTATAATATAACTACCAGAAAAATAATCTTCTTAAATGTGACTACGATTGGTATTCAAGAGGTTATTCATTGAATCAGATTCCGTTTTAAATTAAAATAATTCATAATTTCAGAAAACAAATATTTTGATAAAAATTTGACATAACGTCAAATGTGTTTTATGTGTTTTTTGTGTTTCTTTATAAATAAAATAGTAAATTTCAAGTAAAAAATGTTCTAGATCTTTGAAGAAATTCCAGAGATAGAAATAATGCAATAAAAATAAGAAATATAGGTAGATTATAATAAAAATGTTCATTTGTTAAGTACACACAACTTTACTAGTACAAAATAATCAAGTTTACTCATTTTGATTGGCTGTGAAATTCAATATTCTGCATTTTTATTGGTCTTTTTTTGACAAATGACAGATGTGAATAATCTAAATTATAAGTGAAGACAATACAGAAAATATTTATGTTTTTAATTACTATATTCATAAATTTTATTGAATAAAACCACGGTGTATTATATGTGATGTAACGAAACGACCATGTAGAAACATTGCGTGAAGTTGACTTCTTAAGTGGGCTAGTTCAGATATTTGACCGCTAGATGCCTCTCCTTACCGGAACCTGGTTCATGACTTCTATATTTTTAATTCGAAATAACTGTCAAAATACTTTACATACACAGCATCCCGTTGAGATTCATTTCAATCATTTATAAACCGTTATACAATTAGAATTAGGCACGTAACACTTCCTATTTACACGAGGAAATCTTGTATTTTGTACTGTCAATCTGTCAATTTTGTATTTTTTTGTTTTGTTACTACTTGTCTGATTTTTCCCGGCGCTGACACCATTGACAATCAAAAGGTGGGTCTCTTTCGCGGCCATCTTGCCCACTTAATCCGTCAAATTTCATTCTCTCGTGACCTCACCTATTATACCGTGATAAAAACTAATTTATTATGCAAAACAGATTTTGAGGTTATACAGAAATTTGTTTGACGTTTGACAATTGAAATAAATGTCATCTGATTCTACCAATAACACCTTTCCAAAAAAAGTTGCGTGTCACAAAGTAAGACCTGGCGATATTCAGTTGCGCTGAATAGAAACAAATATGAAATATATGCGTTTTTTCAGTTGTCAACTCACTCGGGATATTCTTTATAGTTAAACTGGAATGTGTAACTGACTGGATTAAATTAATTAATAATTAATGAGTACTATACTCGAGTTTAAGGGTTCCTACTAAGATGCTGTAATTTAAAAAGAAAATAGTTAGAATTCTGTTCTAATTCCGATGAAAATACGCTGTCTCGTTTCAGCTATAATTCACAGAGTGGGCGTTACGTCACAACGTTATTGAGTGGCGCATTTGACTTAGTATTCCACTCGTAAAGCGCTGGAGCGGCCAACAAGGTAAAAAGATCGTGCACAGAATCACAAACAAAAGATGTGATAAATGAAGACAAATGAACGTATCTGTATCTCATTTTGTAGGGGATATTTCATTCGCATTCCATTCATATTTAACTTCTGTTTGAAGTTTCCTGCAAATCAAATCATATAATGTGACATTTTCACACGTTCCTTACCTTTTTAATGAATTCTATTAAATGCTGTGAAATAGTTATTTAAGTATTAAGGGCGTAAAGAAGCTTTTATTGCGTGGGACGTGATTTTGAGCCCAAGCGTTGGGCTAGAAATAGAAACACGTCAAGAGCCATAAAAGCAAGTTACGTCCGTAGTACATACACAACTTTATGTATGGTTGAAGATTAGGTATAAACTTATTTTTGCAAATTGTTCAAATTCTGAAAACAAACAAAAATGTAAATGCCAAAGTTGTCATTATTTGTATAGTTAATTTGAAAAAATGAGAGAAATAAATCGACTAAATTTTTTAGTACAATGTTAAATACTTTTAAATTAATTCTTTTGGAAATTGGAAACAAAAATACCATTTATATTTCCATAAAAGGGTCAAGAAATCTTATAAAAATTTGTATCGTCGCTACCTATTCTAAGATTTCATAATAATAATCATTATTTTTCATGAAAATGTATACATGTATTAAAAACGTCACAATAAAAGTAAAATGTTAATTTACAACTTGTAAAAATATTAGACCAAGACAACTAAAATATATGCAGAAGATTATAAGTCTAAATTAAAAAATTCCTCCATTGAGTAGAAATTATACTCTAAAAGAAATGATTTTAAATGCGCAGAGAAATTTTTAACGTTATCACAGTCCTTGATATATAGGGTGGGCCAAATACAAGTTTCTTTTTTAAAATGCAATAAAATGAACAAAATTAAATTTGTTTCCATGTATTATGGCTTCATTAGTAAGAGCAAACATTCCCATTAATTATGGAACACAACTTCGTTCAAGTGGCTGCCTCGGCTGGCTTCCGATTTTCCAAGACCTGGTTGATGGTTTCGGGCTGTAGCTCACGGATTGCTTGGATGCTATTGGCCTGAATCGTTTTTTGATTGTTGGCATAACGTCGGTCCTTCACGGTTCCTCACAAAAAAGGGGTCAAATCGCAGCTCCGAGGCGGCCAATTGACATCGCCAAGACGGCTGATAACATGATTTGGGAATTTGGTGCCGAAAAGATCGATTGGGCTGTGTGGCATGGCGCGCCATCCTGCATGAACCAGAGGTAGTCCAAATTCATGTCTTCAATTTCAGTAAAAAAGTCGGATACCATGGCTCTGTAAAAAAACTTCTTTTCAACAAACGCACTGTTTGGGCTACACAGCACTCACTTTGGAAAAAAGTTTGCAATATTTCCCAACGTTGCTCAAGTGTAAAGCGACTCATTTCGTACCGCGGAGATATGATACTTACTTTCTATCAAGATTTCGAGTAGGAAAAAGCTGTCAGTGTCAAAATAACCTATGATTTAAAAAGAAACCACTAGATGGCCCACCCTAAGTTTATGAGAAATGTTTTACATGAGGCGCGGATTTCACCACGTCATATGTAACACAAGGTAAATGAAAATTGCTTTTATTTCTAGTGTTAAATTGACGTATTTTCAAAATTTTAATATAAGGTTGTGTTTATTTAAGTATATGTATTTACAAATTTCAAAACTATAAAGACCGGTAGCAGTTATAGGATCTTAAATTTTGTAAAAAGACTCCTACAGGAGACGTCACGTCTAACATGAGCTATGTACGTATCTTAGAATTATTTTTATTTTTTTTTTTTTAAACTTTAACTTATTTTTTCTCAAAACATAATAAAGAGTACTTGGTCCGGTCTGACGCTAACCCCTTCTTTTTCGGGTTCATTCGTTATTCGGATCGAAGCTCGACATAGGTCTATTAATTACTTCTTTTTTGATATCTTTCCCTTTTGGACCCTATAAAATGTATACAATTTTATAATAACAGTCTTCAATAACCTGTTTAAACGTATTTACCTGTATACCTAATGGACCTATTTCTCCTCGTAATCCTGTACTACCGTTTTCGCCCTACAAGTTTAGGAAATTAAGATAGAAATAATTAAAATTAACAATAGAAAATTTAATGAGAAATATGGCAAGACGATATATCTTTTATTGTTGTATTTCGTACTAAATTTAATACACAATCACGTCTAACTAAAAATAAATTTATTTCAAATAATTATATCACACCACATAAGTATTAAGGGATTTAAGTTTAAATCGTAATATTTTAAGGTTGTATATCCATGGGTGGAAGATAATTAAGTTTAAAGTTGACACTAAAACGCGCTAAAATGCACTGCGTTTATGAAGGTTAGCAGTAGTTTTACTAAACGATTAGAAAATATTATATCATAACAACCCAACACATGAATGTTTGGGAAACGAATATGTTATTGTCAAGAAAAATTGTAATTTTTAAAATCAATTAATTTTCTTATTTTATGATTTGAAATTTACATTCAAATCTACGATTTTTAATGAATTATTTCTCATTATTTGACTGCTTTGGCCTCACCTCGCATCGCACACCGAAATCACGCACGCCTATGATCGACGGATTTTCTAACTTAGATATGTTCAAAATATATTGTATTTTTAAATACACGACAAAATAAAATACGTTTTTTTGAACATAACATCATAATAAAATTGAAGTAAAAATTTTCGTAAAAATTACACAGAACTAAATGTAAATTTTATATGATTTAAAAATATTTTAAATAGATTTTTATTTTTAGTTAGACGTAGTTTTGTATTAAATTTAATACGAAGTAATAATTATTGTAATATTAAATGATAATGTCTTGCCATCGATAAAAGTTATGCTTTTTGTAGTTTTTTCATTATTTTTGTTTAACAGTGATACCTTATCTCCGATGGCTCCTTTTAAACCTTTAGTTCCTGGACGACCCTATAAAAAATTGCATGTAGGTATTTAACATTATTTTTAATGACAACTATTAGTGCGAGGGCTAAATCGCGGAGAAATAAATCTCTATAAAGGACATAATATCCTCTATAACACTGAATTACACATTGAAAACATTACTACAACAATGTTACTTTTACATTCGAAAATTTGATTTTGATTCAGCAGGTAGGTATTGTTTATTTTAGATATAAATCCTCATTAAGGGGGAAACCGGTGACCAAATGCGTTCCAATTACATTGTTGAAAAATCCGAACAAGAATTAAAATTTGATATTTTTACACTTCGGCATTAAATTCCATTTGATATTGTGGTTTAAATACACCTTACTTTATTAGTTAACTATTTGAATGAAGGCATAAAAATACAATCTTATTGGATTTTATAAAATTCTTTTTTATCGTCGCACACTTCAAGTAACAAAATTCATGATTTTTTTAAATAGTAGTGTAAACATGTCTCTATTGTCTTATTTTTTCAAATTTAATTCAATTAAACTGTAGAAAATTGCATTTAATTACTAAGAATTTTTTTGTTTAAATTGATTGTTTCTTCTTAACGGTCGTAGCAAAATTTTAAAAAATATACGACAGTAGCTCAATAGAGTTCTTTTAAAATAAAAACTGGGTAAATAACTTAAAAGCCAAATAAAGGAATTTTGTAAAATATATTAAGATTGTGATTTTCCAATTCATATTAAATAGCAAATTTTGTATTAAAAAGATAAAATTTAATAGAACTAATGACGTTGTACAAATATAAGAAATTTCAGTTTTTGTGAAGATTATTCAACAATGTAATTCGAGCGCATTTAACCACCGGTTTCCCTTTTAAATCCAGGTAATTTTGAAGAATTTCTGGACAATCCTATAAAAATTTCAAATCCAAAGCTCGTTACAAAATTTGAAACCCTATAAAGCCTATACACCCCAAACATCCGGGCGATTTACCCCTCGACAAA
Source organism: Agonum fuliginosum (assembly GCA_947534325.1). Classification (NCBI taxonomy): domain Eukaryota; kingdom Metazoa; phylum Arthropoda; class Insecta; order Coleoptera; family Carabidae; genus Agonum; species Agonum fuliginosum. The sequence continues at coordinate 8,323,590 of OX384029.1, read as the reverse complement.
ATATATTACGTACCACTAAACCGGCACTGCCTTGAATTCCACGGTCACCCTAAAATAGTATATTGTATAACAAAGGTGGATATGATGCCTATATCACACGAGAACGAGTTTGCAGTCACGACCACATAGGGCGAGTATCTGTAAACGTTCGCGTGCGATAGGCAATCCATTCGAGTAGCTGTATTTTTTCTACGATCAAAGATCAAAAATAATCAAATTCATTTTTTTGCAATAATATGTTGTAAAAAATATTTAAAAGTAGGTTCGACATAATATGGCATTATAATAATTATTGCTATTGCCAATGTAAAAACTCTAAATTTTGTTTGCCTTTTTTGGAATAAAATAATGATTTAAACATAATTTTTTGAGAGTTTGAAAATTATTATTTCTCATGATAAAAATATAATTTGTACTCATTAATAATTTTTTTAATGTATTTGACCTTGAATTTCATATTCACATCTGGTTTGGATATGATTACACATGATAGTATGAAAATATGTTTGCCAATATTCGGAATGGTGTAGAAAAAATATTAATTTAACCCTTATACGGACAAGCTATTTATTAACTCAGACGTACCGAGAGTCTGACATTTATTGTTTTGTTTTAACGCAATTATGCAATTATTTTTGTATATAATACCTACATATTTAACTTAGGAAGTTTAAAAAATTTGAATTTACCAGAGGCGGATGTAAAAAATAAAGTCATATTGTCAACAGCAACACAATATTCATAAAAAAAACAATTTGGGTATCACTGATTTATTCAACTAAAATCAAATAATATATTTTGAGAACGATATTCTTATAAAGGAATAAAGTAAACCTGTCCAAACCGCTGAACTAGGAATCGATGTTTGCAAGTTCAGTATATCGTGGATTGTCATAATGCATGTATCAATGTTTATAAAGTAAAATTTAAAATGTTGTGTATATATTTTGATATATTTAAATGTAGAAATGTCTATAAATGGCGTGTAATTGAACTTTTTAATGCAAAACACCTATTTATATAGGATGCACCATCGTCAGAGGTTAGAGTACATCAAAGGTTAGCATTTTTATTTATATTTTAAGCTAGCATGACCCCTTGGGTAGAATCACCATATGGAAATATAAAGGCTAATATTATAATGAACTGCCCTATTACGGAATTTAAGACTCTATATTTATTTAAATAATCATGAGTGTTACCAACTTTTAGAATGGCAGCAAAGATTTATAGTCCAGTCAGTGGAGATTAAAAAATGCCATTGCCTTACAAAATGTAGGGTTAGTAATGATTTTTTAATATGTTGTCTGAGTAGTGACTGATGAAAAATACAAGTTTTCGACCTTGGGGAGGGTGAGCGCAAGCCGCCATCGTCAATGAAAGGTGCAAAAAACACTTTTTCACAGAAAAACTCGGCAACGGTTCGTTATATGAGAATAATGTTCAAATAAAGTGGCAAAGGTTAAAATTTTGAAACTTTTTTGTATATACTTTTCTTGTAAGTTTAACAGACTAAGATACAGTCGAGGATAGATGCAATTCAAAGATCCAAAAATTAGAAGCATAAAAGTTAGTAGGTACCTACCTATATCATAAGTGAGCCCTCCCCTCTCAAAAACAGTGAAGCCACTCTCGGAGGACGTACAGGGAATGTGTATTGCGAATTGTATAACCAAATTTTAAGTTTCTTGTATTTATCTTGTAAATAGTTAATAATACGAGGAAAACTAATTTCTTCGTTAGTTTTCAAAATATTTTACGTAATAGAAAAATGTTCGTATAATTTAAAGCAGAAAACCGGGAGTCGATATTTCGATCCGTTCAGAAGTTACAGTTCCTCAAACACAATAACTACGAAAAAAGTCATTTCTAGCAAGTGTTAAAATCAGACACGATTTTATTTTATGGCTCTCTAGCTATATAGAAATTGTCAATCGTTGATTGGTGACAAATGTGACAAAACAATAACTGTAATTTACTCAAGAATAAAATAATAGAAGTATTTCTATTCCTGGAGCTAAAATTACGACGTTTCAGTCAGCAACTGATAGCAAACATGAAATATTGTCATTTTGTATTAGGTTATAGAAAAAATATTTTTATTATACCTCGTTTCCTGGCCGACCATGATCACCAACATCCCCTTTTTGAAGCTGTAATAAATTAAATAGTACAATTTCTTATATGAATTGTCATGTATTTGAAACCCAGGTTACCTTTTGTCGTTTCAAAGAATTTAATTTTTCTTTTATATCATTCAATTGAGATTTGAATTTTCTGTTTTGTGCTGTCAAAATTTCAAGTTCATATCTTAATAGTGGTGTTCCGTCTTTACCTTTGTTTCCTGTAGACCCTACTGGACCCTACAAATTAAAATTTAGCAAAGATTTTTTTCACCGCAAATCAAAATTTAATTTCTACCTTTTCTCCTCGTACACCTTGTACTCCTTTATCTCCTTTTGGACCCTAATAAAAACTATGCATTAGACATAAGATTAAGGCTCTACACATGTTGAACGCAATATTGCTGCAATAGAATCAGAATTCACGATTCTGGCTATATTGCTCAAAATAAAAATCTGAAATTTACCATAAGAAATTACGAAGTATTATTTGATCGAAAAATTCATACAATACATTGTTGCTACAACAATTAGATAAAATAAGAATTAATTTATGCATTTTAATATTACAAATTATCGCCTTATTATTGCATATTTATTAATTTTGTTTGAAATAGTCGATTCCTTGCATTGTTCGTGAGAGTGCTAAGAAAATAGTTAAAATCTAAAGTAACTCATTATTGGTTGATTTCATATAAAAAATAATTTGAGTTAAAGTTGTTATTACTTCACATAAAGCGTCAACTTATTACTTAAAAATTTATTTTAAAACTGTTGTTTGAAATTCCATAATAAGTAATAAATTTAGTGTTTACCTACCCTATAGTTTTCATCACTAATTACATATTCTATATTGTTATACAGTTGTTTATAGTCATTATCAGTAAATTCTGTTCTAACCTATAACATAAAACGTTAACTGTTTGACAATAATCAGAATAATAAAAAAATACTTACCTGAAAAACACAAAATAATGTGAAAAGCACAACAAATTTTAACATGATTTTTGCTTCATATAAGTAATTCTCTCTGATAGATGTGTTAGACTGTTTTAAAATAATTTTGAATAACTTAACATTTTGTGTTTATATTTCATGTGTATATTTATAGATTGCGTAAGCGTAAAAAAATTCCGACAAAAATGTCAATATTTAGTTTTTTAAAAAATAAATTTAAATTAATTGAATTGTCGATTGATAGAAATTTTCAGAACTCATAATTGTTAGTAAATTATTTTATTTGGGTTTAGTTCTATATATTGATTTATTTACACGATGTTTCGAAACGTCATATAAATACCAACTAAGCTAAACCCAAATAAAAAAATTTATTTATAATTGAATTGTATTAATAAACAGATAAACATTTTCAGAAGGGAAATGCGGAGTGATTGAAGTTCCCATTATTATATTATTTATCTTATATTAGCAGTAAAATTTTGTTTGATTAAAATTATATTAATAATTTAAACAACACTCACGATCATTGACGAACGAATTTGTATAATTTTTACGTTCACTCCAGTTCACGGTTTTTTTTTTCTTTTAACCCTCCTATTGTGTTCACATTTTGGTTAAACTTTTTGTGTTCGGATCAATATGACCCAAGTGTTCATTATTGTTGTTTTATTATTGTTAAATATATGTGGCAGTAGGTAATACGTTAATTTATGATAAAAATTTGCTATTTGTTCATCAAATTTTAACCTTAGTGATCGTTTCGGGTAACCAGAACACCATGCGTGTAACAAATGCATTTAATTAAAAAACTAAATGTATTTTTTTTGTTACCACCCTAGGTACACCATTATTAAAGTAAAGTAGTAGAACTCATAGAGTGGCAACAAAATATTTAAATAAATAAACAATTTATAGTAGGCATCGGGACATCTGCTGCACTATTTTTTATTGCTTATAAATCCTATATTTATTAAATTATATTTGTATAATTTTTTGACTTTGTCTTATTTACCATAATAAATGTGCATAGGTACGAGTTCTGGTTTTGAAGTTAATGTCATAAATTTAAGGGTAAGTAGTATGTCATGTATAGATTACGAAAAAGAAAGAATTTTTTAAATAGCAAAATTAATTTCCGTTTCTCAGTCAACAATTTTTCGTTGCCACTGCAACTGGATGGAGTAATTATTGTTTAATTAAAAATAATTAAATTTTGTTTGTTTATTTTACTAGTATTATGTAATTTAAGATGTTGATTATCTACTTCTATTGTTTGTGTTCAATAGGAAAACGAATCCAGGGCAGTACTATAAAAAATGCTGCAGGTAAACTACATACCCTTAATTTTTAGAATATTAAAAAAATTCTTTCTGTTTCGTAATCCACAAATGTCATAATACTTATCCTTAAATTTATGACATTAACTTCAAAACCACTCAGATTTTATCAGAAATTATTGTAATTAAAAAAAAAGTATTTGTTACACATGTGCCCCGAAAACAAGATATTTGGCAAATTTTAAAGAAATTAGCAACGAATTATTATCACAAATAGTAGAATTTTATTTTTTACGACTTATTTTATTAGAATTGTATGAAATTCCACTTGAAAATGAATAAAATTATGTAAGTCTAATTTTTAGCAGCGAACGACAATTTGAGAATTGTTGTGCATTTTTGTGTGTGACGAGACAATTGTTTATTCTCTTTTGCCATTTATATAATGAAGAGTCCAGATATTGTTATTTAGTAATCAAATTTTTGTCATATTAATTTAACAACAATATTTACACAATAAGTATAACAAAATGCGAACAAAACAGCAGAGTTAAAATTATTGTGTTTTAAATGTAAAAAAAATTCAAATAAGTATAAACAGTGCGATACCTACATTTTTTTCGCCGTAGAATAAAATTTATTAGAAATAATACAGATACTTAGTTGTTTTATTTTCTTTTTTTCAAATGAAACAAATAATTGCCTGTATAAAAGTTCGGTTACATTATAATTACGTGAACTTTTCGGTAAATTGTATTATAATTATGTTCTTTTATTTATCTTATTAAGAAAAGGAACGAGTGTTAGATTAATTTTATTCCCTTAAATCCTGTATTTATTTTATGTATTGTGGTGGCATAGGATTTGGAGGAAATGCATAATTATCTTGGCTATTTACTCCTTGTAGACCCTATAACATTTTTATCAATTTAAATAACAATCTTCAATAAGTATCGAGTAATTTACCTGTGGACCAACTGGGCCATTTTCCCCTGGTAATCCCGGACTTCCTTGTTCGCCCCGCTAAATAGAAAAATTTAAAAATAATATAGAATACCAAAAGCATGTGCGCATTAAGAGTTTTAAAAAGCATTTTTTTAAATATTTATCCATGGACTGACCTGATCGCCCGGAGGACCTTTCATACCTCGTACTCCTATGCGACCCTAAAACCAATTTCATATTAAATTTTTTTAATAATAGAACTATAATGTGAAAAATATTGCTTACCGGTAAACCCATACTGCCCATGTCTCCACGCTCACCCTAAAAAAAAATATTGTGAGTAAATTGCACTATCAAATTCATAATAATAATTATAGTCAGTTTAGTTTAAAGATGAATTACTTGTTAAAAATAATGAATAATTTTAAACTATACATAATACTTATACAGGGTGGCGCGCTTAACGGATACCTATACCCGGTTTGCGCTATATGTAACATCTAGGGGGCCACATTTTACTACTGTTTTTTTTTTAATATATCCTTTGTGGCATATCAAATGATAGCTCTTGAAAAATGCTACACATGCCAATAAAATTGGTATTTGAATAAACCGTTTTAAAGTTAGCTACAATAGTTTATAATTTTTTAATGTGCTTTGTAAATGACAAAAGTGTGAAATAATAATAATAGTAACAGATATGTAACTGCCATACACAAACTTTAGAACAAATTGTTAGGTAGGTATCATTGTTCTCTTTTTGTTTTCTTGTCATTTCCATAGCACTCCAGCATTTAATAAAACATTAAAATATTATAAACTATTGTTGCTAACTCTAAAACGGTTTATTGAAATAACAATTTATTGACATGACTATGTAGCATTTTTCAAGAGCTATCACTTGATATGCCACAAATGGTATATTGCCATTTAAGATTTAAAAATTGAGAGTGGTGGGGATGAGATATGTGATTTAAAAAAACAAAATTATTAGTAAAATGTGGCCTCCTAGATGTTAAAACATAATATAGCGCAAACTGAGTATGCTTCACAATCCGTTTATTAAGGGTGGATCGTTCTAAGCGAGCCACCCTTTATATGCACTTATACGTTATTATTATAATATAAAGTGTCAAATTTTTCTTTTTATTTGTATTGAAACATTTTAAAAAAATTGTTGACCTAAATATATCAAAATATGAGTTTTTTGGATGACTTTACACGTCGTTTTACAATTTCTAAATAATTATGTCAACACTCAACATCATAGCACATTTTTGCTATAAATTGTTGTATTTCTTCTCGAATAAATTCACCGAAAGACCGCTTACTTCGATTTGTTACAATTACAAGTTCATATTTCAAGCCATTCGCACGCCCTCTTAGTGAATACTGAAGTATTACGTTGTTAAAATGCATAATAAAAAATTTCCTGCGAATAAATTAATGTCCGAATGCTAATTCGGTAAGAAAGTCAAAAATGTGTTTTATTGGCTGTCAAGTGTCGTTTATTTTAATTGTAATTATGAATTTCTGATCATGATTCGTGATATTTATTTTTACCTTATTTCCAGGCAGGCCTGGGTCTCCCGGTTCCCCTTTTTCGAGCTGTAAACATAGTTTATTTAAAATATTTTCATTTATCTAAATAATTTGTTTACCTTTTCGTTTTTCAAAGAAAGTAATTTTTCTCTAATTTCACTCAGCTGAGATTTGAATCTATTATTTTGTTGTGTTAATAATTCCAGTTCATATTTTAAAACTGACGTATCAGTATTCCGGTTTCCTGTTGGACCTGGAGGACCCTAAATTAAGATATAATATTTAATTGTTTCTAAAAAATTAAGTAAGATAAAACTCTACCATTTTTCCAGGTAAGCCTGGTAATCCACGATCTCCTCTTTGACCCTAGTAAAACTAGATGTAAATTTATTTGGTATAAACAATATTTCGTAATTTCGTTGTTAAAGAATAACATTATAAAGATACAATACTTAATAAAATTGCACACCTGTGTAGGTACATTTAAATTAAATTCAAAATTTTGTATTCATTTTAAACTTTATAGAATTATGAATCTGTAACACTCAAAATTTCACCAATTTCTAATCTGTAAATTAAATTATGGATTCGATTATTATTATTTAAAATTAGGTACCTACCCGAAAATTTTCATCACTCATCACATAATGGAAGTTGTTATAAAGTTGTCCATATTCTTTAAACTCTGGTCTTGCCTATAAAATAACATTATAGTAGTTAATTGTAGTACTAATAATAATAATAAAACATACCCAAATAACACAAAATAGTGAAAAAATCAAAAGAACTTTTAACATCATTAACCGTTCTTGTGTTCACTTCGATATACGCACTGGAGTGATACAAGAATAAATCTGTCGCAACGCTAAACCAGATGTTTACATTTTACATATATATTTATAAATTACGTAACCATAAGGAAAGACTACATACGAAAACCGATATAAAAAATCTTTGCGTATCTAAGTTTTTTTTACTTTATTTATTGCTTGCAAGGAATTAAGATAACAAGTGTCATTTTATTTTAGATATAGTAAAGAAATCAGCCGTCTCTTAATATAAATGTATATCATGTGTGAAATAACAAAAGAATTTTGACAGATAATTGCGGCTGGGTATAGGAGTTTGGATTACACCAAAACCTTTTCGATGTTTTAAAAGAAATGCCAATATTCCACATAATCGTAGGAGAATAACAAATAACGAACAGCACTTACAAAGAATGAAATCAAAATAACTGACAATAATTATTGACATAACATTTGAATTATATTCGTGTAAATCGCTCTTGACAACAGCACGTATCATTATTATTATACCGTGAGTTTATTTTAACGTGAAACATAGGATTTTTCATATCCATGGTTACGAATTTGACAGCAATGTATTAGAGTGTTCTTTTTAAAATCGAACATAGGGAATCAATTTAACTGTATTATTCTTGAGCAATATAACATATTTGGGCAGCTGTAATAGTTCCAAGAGACGCTTTCAACATAAACTTTTAATTGTTTAAACTATACCTACATCGTATTTTCAGGTAGCATCAGTTTGACTCCAATTAACAAATTCAAATGTTGCTACCTGGAAATACGATGTAGGTATAGTTTAAACAATTAAAAGTTTATGTTGAAGGCGTCTCTTGCAACTATTACAGCTGCCCATATATGTTATATTAGTCAAGAATAATACAGTTAAATTGATTCCCTATGTTCGATTTTAAAAAGAACGCTCTAATACATTACTGTCAAATTCGTAACCATGAATATGAAAAGTCCTATGTTTCATGTTAAAATAAATTCACGGTATATAATTATTATTATTATAGAATCACAATAATCTATCTGACAAAATTCTTTCGTTATTTCAAATAAAGTGTAAGTATATATTAAACATTTGATTTCCTATAATTTATAAAGTTCATATTTTGTTTATTAATATTGGTAGTGACTTTTTTATTTCCAGTAGGTATACATACAGACATACATAAGTGGTTAAAAAATATATATTTGAGAAAGTTTTATATTTAAAAAAAGATATGAAATATATTATTTACTCAATTTAAATAAAAGTTTACTCACTTGTGAAATATTTATTTTAAAATCATTCAACATATTTTAAAACGAATGCTTAAAAATTTATAAAAACAATGACAACATGTCACTGACGACTACTTGGATTGCCAGTTTTTTTTTTGAATTCTCAAGATTTATTACTACTTATTCTTCACACTAAAAAGTAAAAACAAAATTACATTACATTCTTTAGTTATTAATTTCAAGGTAATTTACCTTTCCAGGTGGACCCTGAGGACCTGATTGTCCTTGTGCACCGGCAACACCTTGTTCGCCCTATAATTTGAATAATTATTTCGCAAATGTTAAAAAACAATAAAACAAAGTTTCTAAAACCCTAGGTACTGACCCTAAGCCCGGCAGGACCTGGCGCTCCTTTATCTCCTCTAAGTCCAGGAGAACCCTATGAAAATAATACAAATGAGTTCACGATTATTAATTAAAGCTGTACACTTGTGACAAAAATATAGTGAAAAAGTGACATCGCTATATTACAAACTGAGCTCTTGTTAGTATACCTACACTGTTCATATTTTATATATGGTTAGTTAAAAGAAGCTATGAAGCTATATTTTTTAAATACTTAATAGTCTTTTGGTAATAAATTAATTAACAGTCTATTTTGCCAATTTTTCACAATTTTCTTAACTAATTGTGCAATTTTTTTAACAAAAAAAACTTTTCATACCACTCTTACGATTAATGCAAGGAATCGATTATTTCAAACAAAACTAATTAAGATGAATTAATAAAGCCACGATTTGAAATATTAAAAAGCAAAAATTAATTCTAATTTTCTCTAATTGTTGTCGCAACAATGTATTATACAAATTTTTTGGACAAATAATGTTTCGTAATTACTCATGGTAAATTTCAGATTTTTATTTTAAGCAATATAGCCATGATCGTTAATTCTGATTCTATTGCAGCAATATTGCAGTCAACAAGTGTAGCGCCTTAACTTCTTTATAAGACAACAATAATAGTTTATTATTTAACGAGCACATAATGTAGGCTATAATTCAAGAGAATGAAAGTTTATGCACGAGCTGGTATAATCATCCAAGTTAATTATACCCATTATGTGCGAGTCAAATACGACGTTTTATCTACGGCTTCGTCAATCAAACATTTCTTATTAAATATTAATTTAACCTCACATTTTGATGGGATGACAGTGACAGTTGTGTTGAATAATGGACTCATAATACAATAGCGTTGAATTATGAATTCATAATACAATAGTGTGTCCTATGGAGGGGTTTATCTTACTACAGTTACCTACGTAATGAATGTATTATTCAATGGTCGTAGATAAAATTGTTATTAATGTACCACCTATCTTGGAAGAAAGATGCAACTTTAAAGTATAAGCAAAGTAATTTACTTGCGAGAAGTCATTTTTAGTTCAAAACATACAATTTTTTAAAGTCATACTGTACACTTTATTATTCTTTAAGAATTATTTAAATAATAAAGAGGTATTACTTTAATTTTTGTGTTTAACAAAAATGCAATGAGCTATAATTTCAGCTATTATTTGCTAATGCTACTTTAGAGACCTGAATGTAGTCCCTAATAAAATTTTATAAAATTTGGCATCAATAAATTTGTTGTTTAAAAAACCTTGTCGTTTATGTTGCAATCTTGTTAGCGATAAAGGAATATGCAAGTGTGCTAATGAAGTTATGATCGTGTCTGTTTATTCGATTACGTTAGTAGTAGATTACGTGCTAGGTGTGAAGCTTCCATGGACAGTCTTGAAGATGCTCTGATACGAGTAGCACGTGCCCGGAAATTGCCATCTTTCCTGAGTGCTAATAATGTGATTTGTTTAATGATTCAATTAGTTCAACTATTTCAACGATTAATTAATGATCACGTAACTGTTCATTTATCGTCCGCTTATTTTATACTCTGACATACACAAAACTTGTGCAAAATACTTGGTTAACTTTTCCATATTAACGCCCGTAGATGTTACTAACCTGTCGACCAGGCGGGCCTGTAAATCCGCGTGGACCCTATAAAACAAACAAACATTATTAAGTGACAATCTTTTAACAAGTAAAATTTATTTACCTTTTCGCCGGGAGTGCCATCTTTTCCTCGATCTCCTTTTTCACCCTGTCAAAAATGAGTTATAAAAAATAACGTTCTATGTACTTTAAAACGACCATGTTAATCAGAAGTGCACCAAGAGCAAAATAGGTAAGTCTCTACCCTATCTAATAAGCATAATCTAAATAGTTTACCTTTTCTCTTTTTATAGAATTTAATTCAGTTATGAATGCTTGTAACTGAGATTCAAATTCTTTATTTTGTTCTTTCATTGAATTAATTTGAGCCATTAATGTTTCCGTTCCAGCATCGCCTGTTTCACCTGCAGGTCCAGGTGGCCCCTAAAATTATTATTATTTAATCATTTTCAGATAATGTGCCTTATTATTATAAAATAATTAAGCTCACACTGGTTGAGTTGATGCGCTTTTGAAACGAACAATTTAGATACAGAATAATGGTGAGATTCTGTTCATATCTGTAGTTGCTACAGATCTATAAAACTGTAAATATTAAACAAAATCGCAGTGAAATTTATAAGCATATATGAAAGATTTACAAATTTTTTAAACTTACAGATTTGAACAGAATCCCACCATTAAATAGACTTCAGTTTGGAATTCGAGTTTGGATACTATACAAATATTATAGTTCATCCAGCGGATCAAAACTTAGAAGAAATACTTAACGATCATTTTTACAACTTCAGCTATTTTTATAGAGCTTTTATATACTTATTAGAAACTGAATGTAATTTTTAACCCAACACAAAATGAGAATAATATTTTTACCTGTACTCCAGGTGGGCCTTGGTCTCCTCGTTCTCCTTTTTCACCCTAGTTAAAATACAACAGTTTTGTAAGAAATATTAAAATTACTAGTCTATCTTTACGACATAGGTATTGATTGATATACCTACATAAATATTTCTGAAAGCTAAGGTCTTACAGATTTTCATGTAGCTATGTAGATATACTAAAAACTTCCAGTTTTACAAAAAGTTCGTAGAGACAAAAGCATAAAACATACAAATACAACTATCAAAATTGACTACCAGATTCTCGTAGTTTGTCAGATCTTATTAAAGGTTAAGGAAAGGAGTAAACCGAAACTAGACGCGAAACAAATCTTACAAAAACATTTTTACTGTCAACAGATCTTAATTCGTTTTGGCCAGAAATATATAATACTTTCGCGTAGAATTTCATGTTTCATTTAGTACAGGGTTATTCACAAATTCGTGCAAATATTTCAATCACCTTAATACTCAACATACTGATAATGGAACAAAAGTATTTTTGAACGGTTATATTCACAAGAAGTAAATTTCTACCTACCACTGGATTGAATAATGGATATCTGTCTATTCTATGAATGTAATAAAACTAATTTTTAATTAATAGATAACTATTCAAAGGCAAGAAATTCTTAAACAAAGAAACTATTTAATTAAAATAATTGGAAATAAAATTCGAATTATAAAAAAAAATCCAATTCCGTGATTAGTGATTAATGCCATTAAAATGCGCGAAGTTGTGATTTTCTGAATCACCCAGTATATTTTCTTGTTAATCAAATTATAAATTATATTTTAAATAATTACCTGAAAATTATCATTGCTAATAATTTTATTCAATTCTTTATACAGCCCGGTTATTTGGTCACCATTTGGATTCTGATAATTATCTGCTACGTTTTTTAATTTTTGTGTGAATTGGTCTAGTTCGTCATCTGCTCTGGACTGCAAAATAAAGTTTATTAATCTCTTTGTTATTTATTTATTTGTTATAATAAAGAAACATACCTGTATAACACAAAATATTGTGAGAAACACCAAAAATTTCAACATGATTTTCTTCTATAGTGTACTGCGATAGTCGAGTTGCTGAAGTGATTTAAAAATAAATATGGTATATTCCACATCTTGTGTTTATATTTCGTATATTTATAGATTACGTCATTATGAGGAAAAAAGTTTCTTTTAGTAATTTTTTGTGTTATATTAAATCGGCGACAAAAAACCTTAAGCCACATGTGTACAAATAATTTAAAACTAAAAATATTAGTTGATCTTATTATATATTTTTTATTATTATATTATGACTTATGGACAAATACAAATATCTTAAATAAACATAAAATTTCAAAAATGTTAAAGGTCATATCAAATAGATAAATATTCAAAATAATGATGACTGATATGTTTTGATTGCAAAATCGTACAGGAATTGTCAAAAATTTCGATTACTTATAAGTTATAATATTGCCATTCAATATGTCGATGTCGACGAGGTAAAATTAACAAACAAGCTAAAAATTATCTTACTATATTAAGCGGCTCGTCGTTTTTTCCGAATTCCTAGAATACTCTCAATTCTACTTTTTTTATTTCACTCTTTTCCCCATTACTACGACTGCCTAAAACCAGCCCGAAACACGTACTTTACCGCATCCTAGCAAAGCAATGTCAGTTTGAAGTTAGTTTATTATTCACTTCAAGGTAATGTTTTTATAAACATTTAATAGAGAAAGAATGGATCTACATTCTACAGATGTGATTTTTAAAATAAATTTCTATCGTGAGATATAATCGTGTAAAGTTTTCATAAATTAAACTCGTACTTTGCCGCATCCTAACTACGAGTATAATGTCATTTTGAAGTTAAAGAAAAATACTGTAAAAGTGTTTTCGTTGCGAGTAAACTGCCAGATTATTATTGACTTCAGGATAATGTTCTTATAAACATTTAATAGAGAAATAATGGATCTACAGATGTGCCTTTCTAAATTTTTAAAAATTAATTTCTATCATGAGATATAATCGTGTAAAGTTTACATAAATTGGAAATTTTTATGAATTTTTATAATCATGTACAATTTTATAATTATAATTTTAAAAAGGCATAACTGTTAATTGATCTTTTAGGTAGGATAATCCTTGTTGAAATACAATTTTACCAATTTTGTACTGCTCACAAAACACTCGCTACGTTAGTATGTTTTGTGCTGGATTTTAGAAGGTAGACGGGCCACTTAAATAAATTTTTTCTCTAAATTGTACTTAAAGTAGTTCGGCCGTCAATTGAAGTCTTTGATTTTGTATTGAAAATGGTCTGGTTGAATAGAAAATTTAATATTATTTTCAAAAGTGCCAAGAAAACTTGCGGTACTCGTTTTTGAGAAAAATGAGTTTGAAGTTTACTGTTTTTACATGGGCTCTTATGGAAAACGACACTTTTGGTTAAGAAAAATTTAAATTGCGCCGTAAAAGTTCGTTGAATAAATAGTGGCAAATTGATATTTGGAGAGGTAATATATTAAGGCTTCGTTATGCATAGTCAAAACCCTACGTTGCCGATGTAAATAGCCCAAAAAATGGGAAAATATGTGACAAAATCACGACCAAGCGGATAGTCCGGGAGCCAGCGACTGTTTTAGTTAGTCATTTCATAAAAGCTGAAATTTTTTCGTACGCTTTATTTGGTATCACTAACAAGTGAATGGACCTCCAGCTCGCGCACTTCCGGGGGGTGTAGCTGCGGCAGTCTCCCAAACACGTCAAATGATCATACATAAAAACTAATACCATAAAAGCTGATAATTTGTTAACATGTTCATTATGTTGTAAATAAACGAAAAAACGTATCCAGCTATCTTTAGAGTGGGGGATTATACCCCAGCTTTTGACATAAACATGTCAAAAATAAGCGCTGAGTAAACTGATACTAGAAAAGCTGAAATTTGGTACAGTTATAGTTAACTTCATAAGTTAAACGAAAAAAATTTCCTGCTTCATATTTAGTGGGGGAAAAGTGTCCAGCTGATGCATTTAAAGATGCAGCGCATCGCCAACTGCGCGAGTACGTTGCATATTTGACTGCATCAGCTGGGCATTTTTCCCTCACTAAATATGAAGCTGAGTATTCTTTTCGTTTAACTTGTTGAGTTAGCTACTATTGTACCAAATTTCAGCTCTTATGGTATGAGATATCTATAATTTTTTGATTACTAAAACTCCAGTTAAAACGCGGTAAATGGTGGGATGACGCTAACCAGGATGAGAAAAGATCTACTATAGGTTTTTTGGGTCGCTGAATCCGAATCTGTGGTCCAAATGACCTGGAAAATAGGGAACATCTTTAAATCGGCAAAAGTACCCCTTTTTAGGGGTTATTTTGCAATATTTTATAAGTAAAGCTAAAATTAATTAACTTTTTTTCAAATAAAGTATTTAAAAATATTTTATAGCATTTTGACCATTATACAACGTATTCACCTCCCCTGGAGGGAGGAACTACCCCTAAATTATAAAAAAAACGGTATTGAATTTTATTTTTGAAACTTTTCATTATACAACCGGAATACAAAAAATATTTTCACCGCCCTCCCCAGGAGTTGAATATGGGTATAAACTACCTCTAAATTGTAAAAAATTAAAAAAGACGTTATTATTATTATAAATGTTAATATCAAATGTTGTTAATTTATAAAATCTGGTAGGTATTCATTACTTTTTATTAGTTTTTTAGGTGTAGTTTTTATTCCATAGGGTGTTAAATTATTTGTTTTTACTACAAGTAATGCTAATTTCATTCATTTTAGTTGTTTATAATTTAGAGGTATAGTTTACAGCTGTTTTCACCCCCTGCGGGGTGAAAATATTTTTTCTACAACAAATATTGTTAGTAATTCGGGAATTCGGCTGTATAATGAAAAGTTTCAAAAATAAAATTCAATACCGTTTTTTAAATTTTTTTTATAATTTAGGGGTAGTTCCTCCCTCCAGGGGAGGTGAATACGTTGTATAATGGTCAAAATGCTATAAAATATATTTTTAAATACTTGATTTGAAAAAAATTAATTAATTATAGCTTTACTTACAAAATATTGCAAAATAACCCCTAAAAAGGGGTACTTTTTGCCGATTTAAAGGTGTTCCCTATTTTCCAGGTCATTTGGACCACAGATTCGGATTCAGCGACCCAAAAAACCTATAGTAGACCTTTTCTCATCCTGGTTAGCGTCATCCCACCATTTACCGAGTTTTAACTGGAGTTTTAGTAATCAAAAAATTATAGATACCTCATACCATAAGAGCTAAAATTTGGTACAGTAGTAGCTAACTCAACAAGTTAAACGAAAATAATACTCAGCTTCATATTTAGTGAGGGAAAAATGCCCAGCTGATGCAGTCAAAGATGCAACGTACTCGCGCAGTTGGCGATGCGCTGCATCTTTAAATGCATCAGCTGGACACTTTTCCCCCACTAAATATGAAGCTGGAAATTTTTTTCGTTTAACTTATGAAGTTAACTATAACTGTACCAAATTTCAGCTTTTCTAGTATCAGTTTACTCAGCGCATATTTTTGACATGTTTATTTCAAAAGCTGGGGTATAATCCCGCACTCTAAAGATAGCTGGATACGTTTTTTCGTTTATTTACAACATAATGAACATGTTAACAAATTATCAGCTTTTATGGTATTTGTTTTTATGTATGATCATTTGACGTGTTTGGGAGACTGCCGCAGCTACACCCCCCGGAAGTGCGCGAGCTGGAGGTCCATTCACTTGTTAGTGATACCAAATAAAGCGTACGAAAAAATTTCAGCTTTTATGAAATGACTAACTAAAACGGTCGCTGGCTCCCGGACTAGAAACCGATCGGGCGTCACGTTCTGCAGGGTTGCCAACTGCGGAGCGTGGGAAATTTGAACGCAGATTTGAATGTTAACCTTTTATTTCTTGAAACAGATTGGATTGAAAAATCAATGATTTTCATGATTTTAAGTCATTTATCAAGAACTCGTTTTTATAAACACACTATCGTATTTATCATTTATCATTCCTGTGTTTACATTTAAATGCCTCGGACAATGCTGCCAACTGTGTCGACGCCATAACTTGGCCCGAGTTATGACACCGGGTGATTGACTAGTCAAGTTGCGAATGAAATTACAAGATTTGTAAAATACGACTATTTGTTTGAGAACCAGATGCATAAAAATTCATAATAAAATATTAAAAACCGTTACAGTCGAATTTCACTTCGTAAATTGACAACAAAAAACGGACTGAATTTGACTAGCGTCAACGACGACCGAACTACTTTAAACCAAGTTATTAGTAAAGTACAAACACTTTTCTATGTGTAAACTGGAAGATATGTGGAGGAAAACATGTCTTAAGAACAATAAATACTCGCGGGCAGAAATAATTCTGAATTTCAAAACAATTTAAGTGATTTGCACGGACTCGCCCATGTGGTCGAATCTCTGCAGTCCGCTGCAAGCCGCAAGAGCGAAGCTGGTGGATGCGAGAAATAAATCAAATTCTTCATGTTCTCAGTAGCGCTGTATTTATGGTTTTAATTAGTTATAGTTACGTATTAAACGTGTAAATGTCATCGTAAATTAGGATCGTGTTTTTTTAATTAATCCTATGAAAATGTAAAATATAAATGTCAGTTGGTAAATTTATTCTATTGGAACTAAACGTGAATGTAGAATCATCACATACATTCAGATAAGATATTTTACAGTGTGTACGATTACCAGCCGTCAACTTACG
This sequence comes from Agonum fuliginosum, assembly GCA_947534325.1. Lineage (NCBI taxonomy): Eukaryota > Metazoa > Arthropoda > Insecta > Coleoptera > Carabidae > Agonum > Agonum fuliginosum. Next base: position 8,306,035 of record OX384029.1, on the reverse strand, counting down.
TATGCTCAAGGTTGTTAGTTGAGAGTATAATGACACAGGAGAAATTAATGATCAATTAAACATGAACGTGTAGCTGATTGAAAAGTACATTATTGCCAAATTTTAAGTTGTGTAGGTTATTTAAAATTCATGGATGCTACCAACTTTAGAAATAGTTAACAGGACCAACATTTATAAAAATAATTAAAATAAAATAATAACCCTTGGATAAATAAAGGTCCTCATCAGATAAAACCATTAAATCCGATTATAATAAATAATAGTATTAGGTATATTAAGTATCAAGGACGGTATGTGCAGTTAACCGGTTATGAGGATAATGGTGGAAGACCGAGACGTAGTCGGAGTTTCCAATATTTTCCGATACCGGTACAAAATGCACGTAACGTCCATGATGCTTGTAATATTTTTGCATGATCGATACAATAAAAATAAATTTGAATATAATGTTTTGGTTATGTAGGTTTACTTTGCATCTTGATGCTGTTACCTTCGTTTCTGTTGTTATTTAATGCTTACCGCATTCTTTATGAGTTCTTACCGCCTTCTAATTTGTAAACAAAACCTACTACCTTGAAAGCAGAGCCAGTAAACGCTAAAGTATGAAAAGACCCTGTTTTGTTAACCATGTGCCCAAAATTTTACACTAATTTTGTGTTTAAAATTTGGCGTATTATAGCAGTTACTGCAGTGACCGAGCTTTTTCGTCAAAGCACAAGCACAATAACTACTATGGATTTTGAAAATAGCGTATACTTAATCAAAATTAAATAATGCTTACCATTTGCTTACTAATATTTTTATTAACTATATTTATCGTTGTTTATTTAATTCCTTCAAAATCAAAACACATTGTTGTTAAAACGTAGAATTTAGTCTGATAATAGCTTATTACTAAATTATTATCTTTAGGTATTTTTATTATCAGTATCGATCCACTCATAGTATAGTATAGTATAGTCTATATATTAATATAATATTAATATGAACTATAAAATAGCAACGCGTACTTTAAACACTAAAACTACATAACAAACTGTAACCTCTAACCTTTGGAAACCATATGAATATGAAACTGCGGTTTACATGGAAAATAGTCCCACTCTTTTGTAAAAACAATAAATAAAAAATAATATCACATCCTGAGGATGCATGTGACATTTTACAAGCTTTCCAGTAAAAGAATGAGTAAATTTAATTTTATTTTGCACTTCTGCTGAGGTAGCTAAGTAGTTGAGGTTGTGGTTTGCAAATAGGTAAAAAGAAAGTAGAGGGAACACCCAATAAACATTAATATATTTTAAATAAGCATGTTGTTAACTTGGTAGACAAACTACAAGTGAAGCGCACAGAGTGTATGACGAGTAACTTAATTAATTTATTAACACTACCTTCACAATATACGATACAACAATAATAATAATAAAGATGACAATAGAAATTTGTTTCATATAAAATCAAAGTAGGAAAATAAATAATTATTTGGTCTCCATCGGTGCCGTAATACCCAATTCGCACACTAATTTGATAATTTGCGTGTTTTTCATTATGATTTTCATAATGACACGCATTTTTTTAGGACAATTGAAAATAAAAATTTGATCATTATTTATTTTTTCATTAGTTATATGTTTTCGGTAGATATTTCTATGACCGATGGAATACTATCTGAGTCAGAATCACCCAATTTCAACTTAATAAGGTTCTAGTAAAAATTAAAAATAATTGTAGTTTTACTTCACCATAAATATTTTACTTGTTACTCACTTGTGAACGTTATTTAATCAATTCCTACATTACCTTTGAAAATGATTCTTTACGAGTTACTAACTTGTAAAATTGACAGCTGACTTGTTAAAATTTAACAATTTAGTAATTAGTCATAATAAACGGGTCACGTTGCCACAGTAATACTTCCCAGGCTTATAAAAATAATATAAGACAACTATTGACAGAAAAGTTGTGTGGAAATGGCAGATTTAGTTGTAATTTTTTAATTTTTATTTTGATTTAGAAATGAGTAACAAGTAAAATTACTATTGAACAACACCAATAATTTAAAATGTTCCGACTAAACTCAGATATACCAAGCAAACTAAATAAAATTTTCGAAACCAGTAATATACCTACGTTCTTAACATCTTGTTTCACACTTTTTCGATCATAGGTAAAGTTTACTTCAATAACGGGATCATGTTATAGTGGAAATTATATGATCGTGGTCGATATATAATAAAAAAAATCTTTTATTTTAACAGACGTGTTTTATTAGTTACACCTTTGAGTTTACACAGAAGAATCATGATATTTCATTGTCTTACTCATATTTATAGCAAAGTTTATCTTAAAGGACTCTTGTTACAGCGTGAGACTCTGTTAGAGAGTTCCTTGCTATTTGTTATGTCATCATCTAGTAAGGATACATAATATGGATATGTCATCAAGAATATAGAGGCGCTTCGTTTGTATCAAGCACGTGTGATTTAATCAACAAATCACCTGTTTCAATTCGAAGTGTTCCACATCACCGAAAACCATAGCGTATAAAAGTTCCCCCACCACAATGTCCACAGCGTATAATTTACTCCTACTTAACTTCTTACTTAACTTAAGTTCTGTTGGACTCAATTAGGGTTTTATTAGTATTGATTAGTTTATGTCAAAAAAAACGGAGTTCTGTTGGACTCAATTAGGGTTTTGTTAGTATTGATTAGTTTATTTTAAAAAAACAGAGATCTGTTGGACTCAATTAGGGTTTTGTTAGTATGGATTAGTTTGGGTACAAATGTGCAAATCGAAGTATGAAAATTGGTATATGGGTAGCTGGACATTGTGGTGGGGGAACTTTTATACGGTGTGGTTTTTCGGACGTGTGGTTATTATGCGGAATGGTTTTTATACGCTGTGGTTTTCGGTGGTGTGGCATTTACTCTTTCAATTGTTCCCGGTCTACCCTATTCCAATTATGACCATTTGCACCGCTTCCACTTAGGTTTTAAGTGTCACTTAAATAAAAAATATCGAATCAAACTCGTGACAGCAACGTAATTTTTACGTTTGACAGTTTAATTTTGATTCGATATTGTTCATTTAACTTAATTAACTTAAGGAAAACTTAAAATTTAAGTGGAAGCGGTGCAACTTGCTATTAGTCTTCTTAAAAAAAAAGAAGTATCTATAGTGTAATTAAACTTGCTTGATAAAAACACTCAGCTATAAAAATTCCTCGTATGATTTAACATCACTGAGCATAAGAAAACTTAGGTAAAATAAGAAATAAGTATACAACATCAAGTATACTTTGATATCTCTTATAGTACCTACCTATTATACACAATATTCTCTGTCCTAATAGATGTAAAGTACTTTGACATTGACATTATCCATAGTTTCGGTGTACTAATCTACTTACTATATAGCAGGGGCGCACTCAAGGGGGGGGCTCGTGGGGCTTGAGCCCCCCCCCCCAGACGATTGGACTTTTAAAAAAAAATTTCATTAAACATTTTAAATTGTAGAAAAAAGTTGATGCCCACAAAGGTGAAGTGTAATTTATATTAAGGGATGAAATCCAAGGAAGGTTTTCAAGTTTTCAAACATTTTAAACATTATGTAAGATTATTTAAATTCACTGAAGTCTAAAAATAATCGCCTTTTTTCTGTTTTTATGATTATCTTAAATTCAAATAGTTCAAATATACAATAATATACACTCCGTATAACGCATCTGTACGATTATTGGGATATTTTAATTAGAATGCGAACCTTGTGGTGAAATTTTGAACTTAAACAACGGTGCACTTGGGAGTGAAACTAAAAAGATGAAAGAAAGAACTGATACATTAAATATGAACTAAAATTAAAATATATGTTATTGGAACTAATATCAACATTTATAACTGACATGACTCTGCTCAGAGTCGTTCTTATGAAATTATATCAAGAGAGCTGCCGAAAAAACAATGTGTGTGCACAAGAAAGAGAGTAAAACGTGCAACTGTTTATCTTTAAAAACATGAAACTTTCAATTTAAAGGTGTTTGACCTTGAACTCTAAAAAAATTACGCCTGCGGCGCATTTTTTCCTTGTGCCGTACTACAGCTTTCATTAAAAAATTATTCTTAGCCCCCCCCCAAGATGCAATCCTGGGTGCGCCACTGCTATATAGTGTTATAGGATTGGGCACAGAACAGCACTAACAGTAGACTAATGTGGTGACTGATGCACTGTCGCTGATATGTGATGTGCAAAGGATTTGAATTATGCCTCCTAGATGTCAATGATTTATATTTGTAAACAGATTCATAAATGAATATTGGCTCTAATCTAATATCTATAATTATTTGCAGGCAATGTAGATGTTATATTACATTTCGACGAATGTATAATATGCGTAGTTACCTGGACATATCGACTTTAACCTTTAACCTTTAGCGAGATCCGAGGAATATTCTATATTTTAATGTTTAATTAATTTCTGTTGGATTGTGGAATTGTTGTTTTTGTTTTGTTGACTTTGTTATTTAATTTCAGTTCGAGGCAATTATTACACAAACAAATTATTTTATGAGAAAATCTGATTATTTTATACAGTCTGTGTACTGTACTTACCTACGTTCATTGTTTTAAGATTTTAATTATTATATCTGTTTATATTTTGCAATTTTACTGTAGGTACCTATAGTTCGTAAATAATTATTTTTTATACAAGGTGAAAAAATTATATTTTATCGACGAAGGAGTCATAAGACAAAAATTATAAAATTTGTTTTGATCTGTTGAGTATTTTGATTTAAAAAAAATAGTAAAGTTACGAGTATATTATTGTTATTATTTAAAAAAAATGTTTTGTCTCATTTTTTCTTCGTGGTGAGAAAGATGCTGTAATAAGAATCCGAAACCGTAGATTGTAGCTTTCAAGCTTAGTCAGTAGTTATCTGTAGAAACTTGTTGTAGTTGTGAAATAAAAACTTTAAAAAAATTACTCTCCAAAGATCGATCATTAATTTAAATAAATAAATACAGAAGAAAATAATATTTTGCTACTTATATATTTTAAATTTTTTGATCTTTTATAATAAATTACAATAATCTATTATTTACCATTCGTGAATAAAAAGAATGTCATAACGTGTTCTGTCATTCTGACAGCACAATAAAAATGCAAATGATTGTGATTTTGTATAATGCGAATTTAATATTAATGCTTGTTCCTGCTATCTAACAAACGTGATCAAAAAGTAACACTGCATCTACCGATATCAGTAAATCAATAATAGCTTTTGAAATAATGAACAATGCTTGCAAAGCTTACATTCTAAATAACAAGTTTCGAAATTACCATTTACATAAAGCTACATTGTTTTTCAAATGCACAAAAGTGTAACTCAATAATTATTGTATTTCATTTCATATTTCTATTTTTTAAGTGATTCAGGGTTCGGTTACGGTTTATTAAACAACAATCAATTCATTACAAATGTTCGTTCCAGTTTTGGACTAAATTGTAAAAAATTATATGAAGAAATACTATCGTCTTGGTGTTCACTCTTTGAGGTAGAAAAAAAAAATGTTTTTGACTAAAAAAAATGTCCAACTTAAACAACTTGCACGGAGTACAAAAAAAATTGTAGACCATATTCAAGGCAAGGACATTAAAGGTCACACAATTTCCTTTAAAGTTCAAAAAAGAACAAGTTTCTACGATGATTTGATCCAAAGTGATGAGCATTTGAAATTTAAAGTATCATAAGAATGTCATGTTTAGTATCGCGTGTTTCCTCCGCATTGCCTACGCACTTCTGCACAACGCTCTCGCATGTTGATGAGACGACGAATTTGGGCCTGCGGAATGCTCCACCAGATTTCGCGAAGCCTCGCGAACATTTCATCGGTGTTAGCAGGTTAATGTGAAAACTTCATAACTTTGCAACATGTCATCGCAATTTTTCGAACTTATGAGGTTTTCATAGGAAAATGAGAAAATTGTATGGGCAATTACTCAAATTGAATCAGCAATTTTTTAGCGTGGCCCGCAAGTAGTCAGAGTTAGAGACTGACAGCAAAAAAAACGGTGTTTTTCTATGGGGATTGAGAGGAGGTAAAATGAGTTTGACTGAAGATCGGCTCACACAGCTGTAAAGTAGAGATATTGAGCTTTTTAAAACTCTCCTTTTCATCGATATTGGCTCTTACCCATCGGAGTTATAACCAAAAACGCTCAAAAAGCACTTTAAAGGAAATTGTGTAAACTTTAATGTCCTTGCCTTGAATATAGTCTACAATTTTTTTGTACTCCGTGCAAGTTGTTAAAGTTGGACATTTTTTTCAGTCAAAAACATTTTTTTTCTATGGTGGTTTACAGGACATGGGATGTATCGAATGTGCCTTTCAGGTACACCATTCGAAAGAGGAGACTTTGATCTTTTTAAAACCCAAAGGATTATTGACTTTGGGTCAAATGCAACCGAGTTATCAAGGGTTGAAAATTTGATATTTTTCGTCAAAACAAAGTTTACCGATTGATGTCTAGGGCAGAGAGAGGTACATACATTGATACGATTTTGACATTTTATTTTTTTGTGATGACCACGTGTTTTTTTAGAAGCTTTTAGTATATAGACATAAACTTCAATCTTTTGTGTTATTGTTAGTATTTAAATTAACAATAATTATAATTTTTAAATTGCCTTAAATTCAATTTTAAAAACCCTCTGTAAAGTGTATCAAACTGTCCCCCTTATGGGCAATTTGATGTAAACACGAGGCACATTGATACATGGTCTAAAAATGCACAAAAAAGTTATATGAAAAATGAAAATATATAATTTACTATTGTTTAATAAATTACATTATATTATTTCTTAGTAATTAATTTGAATCAACCAATATGAACTGAAAACAATATGATGACGTAGTCCGAGTGGTATTATTTTTTACAATATTTTATTTTTAGAAATGGTTATTGTTGAGCCGAAATGGGTGTTAAGGAAAGAATTAATAATTTAATTCACTCTACTAGTACTGTGTAATAATCACAGCAGTATTCCACAATAAGGAGTTAAGTGAACATTTTACTCCCGGGAATTTAAAAAGAATTATTGTTACAACTTTTAAATTTTCGTTAAAAATAGGAAATGTAATGAAGTCTACACTTGCATGTAGACACGTAATTACACTTTTGCTGGCAAATATTGCGACAGTAGAAATACAGATCAGATCATTTAATTACATTAATACGAAGAAACCATTTTACTTTTCGTAGAATAGGTGCAATTCTATGCTTTTTGATGATCAGGATAAGGGTCAGGGACAAATGCGTGTTGGGTGTTGATAAAAGCTTTTGTTACCACATATTAGCTCAAATTTTAAAATTTTGTTATTATTCGTTAACTATTTCGAAAATTTTCTGTTGAATTAAACTAATAATTTCCAAAAAGCATTTTATTGATACAAAGCTATTGTCAATGTTGCTATTTTTTTAAGAAATAGTTTTTTTTACCTGATTTGCCATGAAGCCATAGAAGAATATTATAATCAGGTACTTGAATTTGGTTTTACTTAATTCCCTGATATAATACGTATGTATATCACCTTTTGATATAAAACTGTTTGTTACATCACCTGCACTCAAATTGCTACATTATGAAGCAGATAATATTTAAATCAATTTAGTTGTAAAAATTCTCTGATACTTTATTATCTCAAATTTCATTTTTGTTATAAATCAAATATTTCACATAATATCACATCCGATTCGTAGGAATTTAATAATAAATGAATAGTATGAAACAAGAAAAATAAGTACATACCTATTATTTGAAATATTACAATTCACACCCAAGAAATACACGCAATTTAAATTTTTAATAACGACATTATATATAAGTATTAAAAATCAAATTCTTTTTCTTACAAAGATATTTGCTTTTATAGCAGAATGAGTGACCAAGAAATTGTAAGTTTTTTTTCTTATGATTTCTAAAAGAATTCTTATTTCCTTTTAAAAGTATTTTGGATGATTTTAGATTACGACACAAGACATAACAGCTCCGTTTTTACGTATGCTTAGAATATACGGTTGCCATCCAAAAAAAAAATCTATTTTAGGAACAATTGTTTTTTGGATATTCGCTATAACTGGAGTTATTTATACAATATGCTCCATTATAAAATGTATTCAGCAAACTTCATTAGAAAGTTTTGCCATAACCTATATAGACTTCTTAGTAGCGTCACAGGTACGTTGCGAAAAATTAATTTTTTGCAATAATGCCATATAAAAAGTTGACATTTTAAAACTGTCAGGAACTCGTAAAGCTATTGTTTTTTGTAAACTGTTTAGAAACGATACCTATTTTTAAAAATAGTTTACAGGAACTGTGCAAAAAAAATTATTAGCACAGTTTAGAAGAAGTGTATTACCTACCTATTATATTATTTTTCAAATAACGGAGTACACTGTACATCGCCTTCGCACTCATTTCTATTGCTTATTTCCTTAAAAATTTCATTAAATCTCAAATTGACAATTAGTTTGACATACAGAGATAGGAAATTTTTCGAAATTTTTATTTTTGTCATAGAAAAAGTTTTTAAAATTTTAATCAAAACACAAATCTCGTCAGAATAAATTTATATAATTACAAACTTGGCATATTGCAAAAAATAGTGTATGAAACTTGTACGTAAAATGCTATTTTTAAACTTGTTACTATTAGAACACTCGCTTTTCGCTCGTATTCTAATCTTGAGTAACATGTGTAAAAAGCCTAACTTTACGAACATGTATCATAAACTACTATTTTTGAAAAATAAACCGCCCACCCTGAAAACATGAAAAAAACCTGAAATTTCAAACCGCTGTAACATGGAGACATTTCATACAAATCACTTGAAATTTTGAGTATCTTCAAGCACAAAGTGTGACTGAAAGTTCCAGCGGTTTCATATTTTACGTTTTTTTTCTTCAAATTTTTAAGGTGGGCGTTCTTTTCGTTGCAGTATATTCATATTCTAGCATTTTGAATTTATTTTTGTTTACTTATACTAATATTACGTTTTTGGGGCTTTGGTACAACATACATGACAAATTCTTTATTATAACAATAAATATCCCATAGCATTATAGCAACATTATCGATAGTTGCAGCAAGCATGCTTTTACATGTGCCTAAATAGCAAATTATTACTTTAACCTTTAAAACGCTTAAAAGTTTCCCCATAATGCACTGAGAATGCTTCTGCATAAATGTGCTTTAACTATAAATATGTATTGATGTACTGTTGAACTTTAAAACTTTAAATTTATTCCAAGTTTATATTAAATATAATCTCGTCAACAACAAAACTTATTCCTTGCAAACTTAAAACTATTGAGCTCTGAATTGTGATTAAATTTAGCTGAAAAAATTTCAGATTGTTACTAAAGTTGTTGCCTAGCAATTTATTGAGTGATGTTGACAAAAAAATCACTTGCTGTTAAGCGAGTGATTTTTAATCAGTGTCACGAAGTAAATTGGCAACAAACTCGCAACTCGCGTGTAAATCAATTTGAAAATTTTGCCAAGACAAAATTTAACCACGAATGATATTCGGATGACTATTTCGCGAATAAAAAAGTCAATTTTGATACTAATTAAATTACATGTTGCTAGAAGTTGTTGAAACGTCAAAAAAATTTCACTTATCAAAATTAACATAGTTCCGAAAAAGTTGTGTGAGGGTGTTTTGTCAAAATGAAACAAGGTAACTAGGTAAAATCATGATTATTTGTTGAGTTAGACATGTATGAGAGTGTAATAGTCTTTGAAAAACATATTTTTAAAATAACGATAGATATATCAAATTATTATTATTCACTTCATCGTAACTATTTGGTGAAAAACAGATAATTTTTACAAAATTTTATCATTTATTATTATAAATAGGATTATATCAACTATAAAAGTTGGGGGTATTTTTCGTTTTTGAAATTCAAAATTCAATAAATATAGTTAAAATTTGCGCACGTTAATACATTAAACTCTATACTCGTAGTTTTTTTGTAACGCTTAAAGTCTTATCAACTGCCATACAACAGAAACAGGTCTATTATTCTAAATTATACTATACCAAAAAAGTTAATTAAGATTTAAACGATTAAATTTACTTACCCGTATCTCTATTTAGCACATGCTGTAAGCTGTAAGCTTTAATCGATTTATGTTTTCATTTAAAACTAAAACGTTAAAATCTGAAATATATTTTTATTATTTGTTATTTAAAAATTATTGAGGAAATTTATTGAAAAATTGCAATACCTGTTATTAATATTTAAAATAGCTGGAAGCTGAAAGGTAAGAAAATTTAATATTTTATTATCTTTAAATCTTTTTAGAATATTTTGTAAAATTGTGGTGTTATTTGTAATTTAATAAACAAAGATTTAATAGTTTTATATTGGCACTGGAACTGGCACTGGCACTGGCAGTGCATAGATATCTATCTACACAATATGCAAATATCTATTGAAATATTAATTAAAGCTGTCAGATATAGGATTTTATACCGAACAAGTTGACATATTTCTTATCTGTTTCCTACAAGATCTGTCGCAAACAGACTCAATAATAATTAATGTCTTTACAACTTTGAGGTGCTAATTATTTTCCACAACATAAAACGCGGATATTTTTAAAATCTTTATTCACTTAAATAATTTTTTCTACTCCTGGTATTAAAACATCATTTAATGAACTGGTTTCCATGTCGTTAAATAATATTTTAAACACACCTCGACAAGCCGTGGCTTTGGCCGTTTTTAGTCACGGGATGAACATAGCAACTGGCATATTAAGCACGGGGTTAAGTTGACATTTAATTTTTGTGAAAAACAGGAAAATTAATGATTTCTTTCAATAATTGTCAAATTTTAACCATCTAACAGTGAAATACACTTGCCTAAGTAGAACTTTGTAACTATGTAGCTATATTAAAATTATTATAAATGAAATATTACATATTTATGAATTAATGCTGTGTAATTTGTGGTCGTAGAAAAGGTTTAGTACGTGAAACGTGATTCGTTTATAACTCTCTAGATACTTGTTTTTTTATACACTCGCTGCGCTCGTTCCTAAAAAGCTTTTTACATACAGCATCCCGTGGAGATTAATTTTAATCATTTGTAAACCGTCTTACAATTAAACACGTAACACTTCCTATTTACACGAGGAGATCTGGTATATTGTACAATTTTGTATTTTTGTTTCAATTGTTTATCAAGGGTTACTATTACTTATCTCGTTTTTCCCGGCGAAGACACCATTGACCAATCAAAAGCTGGGTCCCTTTGCCTGCCATTTTGCCCACTTAATCCGACAGATTTCAGTTTCTTGTGACCTCACCTATAGTTTATACACCGTGGTTGAGATATATCAATGACAAAACAAAATATTGTAACTTAGATAAAGTTCTGAATTTTTATAAGACAATGAATGAAATAATAGTTAATTATTTTCATTTTAATTGACTCCTGTCAATGGGCGAGATTCAGCCTACAGCTGTTAGATCTTTCATCTAACCCTTGTTACAAGCACCAAACAAGGTCGTTTATAATATTGTATCCCAACTTAGACTGGTGACGAGGCTGGATACCAATTTCATATCTGATCCAGATTCGAACATCGAACTCTCTAACCACTACTTTATCTCGCTGTACAATGTTTACTGACTTAAAATTTTAAATACTTTCTTGAACACTTGTATATTTTATTTCAGACAACAACAAAAGCAGTTTCAATTTACCTAAACCAAAAGAGATTTGAAAAACTATTAGAAGCTTTTTGGTACGACTTTTGGCCGGTAGACAAACTGCCAAATTTTACCGAAAAACACAATCAAATGCACCGAACAGTAATGCGAGGAATGAAAACCTACCGGGCTATCCTAACACTTTGCATTGTCCAAATCAGCTGCAATGGTCTTCTGGCGCCTTCCAGATCATTAGCTTACAATTTGTACTTCTTCGGTTATGAGAATAATGTGCTTCTTACGACACCATATTATCAGATAACTTATTTCATCGAAGTTATAACACTGAGTGTAGCGTACGCATTGTGTCTTATTGGATATGATATGATTTATATTGCGATGTGTGGATGCACGATTACTCAGTTTGATATGCTGAAACATAAGCTGTTGGAAATTGGAGAAGATGAAGAGGATGAGCAGAAGTCTTATGACATTCTTAAAGAGGCTGTTGAACATCATAACATGTTGTTACAGTGAGTTTGTATTTTATATCGTTGAAAAGAGAAGCATATCATATTTCTAATTTAGATACTTAGATTTAGTCTAGTCAACAAGTTGAAAATGGTGAAAAATAGAGATAAAGCTCCTAAAAATATGTGCGATAGCTCATTGGATCCGGAATGACGTCTAGAAAAATGTATTTTAACCATTTTCCAGCATGCAACAAATTGCAAAAGTTATAAACAAATAAAGATGAAGAAAAAAAGGCATTTAGTTTTTCGCTAATATTTCAAAAACTATTAATAATTAAGAAATTTAAAAAAAAGATTCTTAAAGAGGAGGAAATTTCCTATAAAAAATTCCTAACTCCCGGAACTCTACCTCCATTATTTATAATAGTAATTTAACGCTGAAAATAGGGCTCCAAGCGGCCGGTGAGGTGTGCGTGTGCCGTTTCTAAAGCGAGTACATCATGTAAAATAATTTTTTATAGCACATAATTTTTAAAGTACAATATAAAATAAAAATAATGCCTAGTATGCTAGCGGTCCCCGGTTTAATCCGAGTAGGGCCCGACAATAATAGGTACCACTTGGTTCTAGTACTTGGATTGCATTTTAATAACATCGCTTGCTTTTTCACCTGCGCTGTTCATATTTTGTTTGTTTGAAATACCTACTTAATAGTCTTTTGGTAATAAATTAGTAAAAATAATCTTTCGCCTATTTTTTACTTTTTTTTAGCCAATTGTAAACTATTTCGACAATAAAAATTTGCATAACAAGGAATCGACTATTTAAAACAAAACTTTTAATATATATTCATACAGCCACGATTTGTAATATTGAAATGCAAAAATTAACAATTTTTTTTCTAATTATTGTTGTCGCAAGAATGTATTGTATGAATTTTTCGATAAAATAATGCTTCGTTAATACTTGTGGGAAATTTCTGATTTTTTTAACAGTATAGCCAAAATTGTAAATTCAGATTCTATTGCTGCAATATTGCGTAGTAAGTGTAGAGTCTGAAGCAAATTTTTTTACATAAGCATGCCAAATTTAGTCCATTAAATTATTAACACTCGAGATATAGGTACCTACAATTAATCACTTACACAATATTTTTTAAACAAACAAATTAATTAAATTTCGCTGAGATAGTAATTAACATCTGTTACCGTTTAAATCGAAACCAATCTATTCTAGTTTTAACTAGAATAAACTCGAAGTTACTAAGGGTATTGTGGAAACTAGAGTTGATTAGTCAAAACGCGAAGTTGCTAAACGCTTTTGTAAAAACCCGAATAAATTTTGTTTTCAAAGAGAATCGCTTTATAAAAATGACATAAGATGATTATAATTCATTTCTTAAAGATGTTAAGTAAAGTTAGGTTAGGTAAGGTAAAGTTGGTAAGGTTAGGTTAGTTTGAAATCCATTTATTGTTTGTTTTCGCGAGAGTTGACTAAAGCACGTATTTTAATTCGGCTTTTAACTAACAAATAACAGTTAAAACTAGTAGTGTCAAAAAGGCAATTAATAAGAACTAATTCTTACAATTATTTTCAGTTAAATCGTGGATTAAAGTAAAACAAACAAAAATTATTCGGGTTTTTACAAAAGCGATTAACAACTTCGCGTTTTAACTAGTGAAAACTAGATTACACAAATACCCTTGGTACCTTCGAGTTTTAGCTTGTTTAAACTAGTTTTGACTGATTTCGGGTTTAAACTTTTTTGACTCGTGATCAGTATATCATGTTGTATGCTGAAGTTGTGAAACATCCTGTATAATAAATTTTGGTTTGCACTTTGATAATTGATACATAGATTTAAATCTTCTTTTTCATCTTCAATTAACAAATGCCTTCCTATCCTAAATAGCTTTATGCATAATAACACGCTCATAATAATATAGTAATCGGCATAAGCATCAGCAAATCGGAAATGCGATTCAGTGAAATCAAATATCACACTCCACATATTCGTACTTCAAATGTATTCTCTATATATGTTGTTATCGACAATTATTTCCACTTCTGACAGTACAGTTGCGAGTCGCCAATGATTAGTATGAATGACTGAATCGCTAAATTACGTTTACACCACTCAACACACTTTACTACAATTACAGGTTTGTCAAAGACCTGGATAAATTAGTAACATTGCCAATTCTGAAACAATATATGGATGCCGTTTCATGTATGGGAATTTATATTTACCTAACTCAACAAAACTTTCAGTAAGTATTGACATAGGAGGTATGTTTCATGAAATAATATTAAATATTTGAAATGTCTTTGTATTTTTAGCTTTCTTTATGCTTTTTCGCTTATGACAAACTTATCTCAGACGCTTTTCTTTTCTTCTTTTGGACAGTTAATTCAGAACAGAGTAAGTAAACAAACCAAATGTATATAGGCCATAGAAAATTGTTTTTGTTCAAATCCAGTATTTTATAAATATCTAATACTACATTTGCTTTTATTTTGCAAATAAGTTTATACAGCTTGCTGCCTTGCTGCAATTTCGGACAAATAAATGTTACAGCTGATATTTTTTTCAGTACCAGCAAATTTTTCATTTAAAGAAAATCGTTGCATATTTCTGAAAATTTGCAGCAAATTTGTCAAATAAAGCTAATTGTTAGTTTTTAAGTATATTATAGTTATTTATGTATCAAGGGCATCATGATGATGTTTATGCTCATCCGAGGGCGACATATTTACAAGCCCAATGGCCTCTGGCCCGAGGGTCTGTAAATCGCCCGAGGGCTATAAACATCAATAATGCCCGTGGTGCATACAATATTTTATGTCTTACTATTTTATTTAAAATATTGCGCGCGCGACATTTCGCTTTCACGTTTCGAATGTCTCAATATTACCATGGCAATTTCTTAATGCCCTAGTGTATAATGTAGAATATAACATACCTCGTATCCATGACATAATTAAACAATAACATACTAGGAAGTCTTAAAATAATATATATATATATATATATATATATATATATATATATATATATATATATATATATATATATATATATATATAAATAGGTAAGGAATTTTCGAGATTACTCGTAGAAATTAAATGAAAAAATATCAGGTTCATATCTCACTGTTTTCCATAGTGGGTATAGAAAGAGAAAGGATTCATAAAATGTGAAACTTCGAAAACATGTTCATATTATTCTGATTAAAAGCTTGTACATCATAGATCAATATAAACTTATAAACTCAATAAATTTAATGTCAGAATTCGAGATCGTGGGCTTACTTATTGAATGCGTTCTTTAAAAAATTGCTATTAAGAATATCGGTTTTAGTTTAAAATAAATGAATCAAAATTTATCTGTTATCATTGTCAGTTGTCCAAAGGATATTTCACAGTTGGCAATTTAGGGCACAATAATAATTGTCAAAATGTATTGATTGATTTATTGATATTTTTAATAACTTGATATGTCGGTCATAAAATATAATACGACATAATGCATGCGTTAGGTAATTGTATAACGCTCGCGTCGTACTTCAGTAAACGAGTAGAACCACGCGTTGTAATTTTAAAGTAAATCGCAATGTAAGTAAATGACTATTTTTTACAATATTATTAAAATTTATTTTGGGATTGTAATTATTTTCGTAAAGTTTGTAAACGTCTAGGTATTAATTAGAGTAAATTTGAAAATAACAAGTTCTGCCTGATGTTTTAATTTTGTTTAGTCAACATATGGCTTTATAAAACTGTTCAAATTTGGCAACTCCTTTTTATCTAACGCCTCATATTCTATACGAGAGGTATTGCAATAGGTCGAAATTTTCGAGTATGTGTTTTTGGTGGATAAACATGTTTTAGGATCTCTAAAATATGAATTACGATAACTTAAAAAGTATCAAACCTTTAATATCCATTTCAAATATAATATTTTAATAAGAATCTTAACATCGGATAATATTTTTAACAAATGGATACATTATTTATTTATGACAATTTTTGCAATTAAGAATAACAGAAAATCTATGGGTATAGATAATTTTAAATACAATTTGCTGAATCTGGTAGTATTTAGGTAGTACAACTAAAATTCTACTTTTTTAAAATCCCAGTAAATTTGTTTCTATACTAAATATTAATTATTATGACAGTGACAGTGTACTGTCACTGACATCTTTTCCATCTTGGTTTACATTATCGATTAATAAGCAGAATTAGGCGAGAGGTCATGTGCTGGCCATATAAGATTTTTTATATAAAAGAATGTAAATAAACTACATCTCAATTGACAGTTCATCATGTCATTGAATTGATAATTCTAACAGTATGACGACATCACACAAGTTAATTTAAATCACCATACAATCATGTAAACTTTCCATTAACGTATAATCAACTATGTAATATTAAATATGTATTCAGAGTCTGGAAGTGGGTGACGCCGCCTACGACAGCAAGTGGCACCTGGTGCACAGCCGACGACTGCGTCAAGCTTTAATCTTGGTAATCCAGCGCTCGCAGAAACGTAACAAGATATCAGCTGGCGGATTTATATTCCTTTCCTTCGAGAGCTTTGTCGGGGTACGTAAAACGAACACTATACACCGGCAAAGTGTGTTAAATAATACTGCCTAAGTATCGATGTGTATCCAGTTCTTATGCGATGTTGTTTTTCTTCTATTCCAGATGCTCAAAGCTGCTGGCAGTTTCCTAGCCGTGCTTAGATCCACAAAAGAGTGAAATAATATAACAAGAGAATTTCAAATAGGTAGATTTGTATTTGCAAGAAAGATTATTATAAAACATACACGTTCTATAAATGTATCAGAATATTTTGTAACACTTGAACCAAAGTATAATTTACACTTCTTGTTGGTAACTAACTATTTACCTAAAACTTTATTTAATAGAGCTATCATAAGTTTATTTTGGAATAAAAAATATGGCACCTACTAACAATTTGCATATAAATAGAAAATAAGTGCACTGTAAGAAAGCATTTATACAGTGAACAACGAATTTTAGTTCTATGTTTAATATGTATGTACTAAATAAATGTATGTATTGGTATATTATATAAGTATTATGACTTTGTCATCTAAATGCAATGAAGCCATAAAAAGAATTATAATTATTGTTATTTAGTTGACATTAAATCTATTGAAAGGAAACTATAGGACAAACTCGTTCAAAATTTGCTTTACGAATTATATGTTATATACAGGGTGTCTCTGTACTTCGGGAAAAAATTAAAGGGTATATACTATAAGACGTACTGATCATGGAACAAAAAGAATTTTTTTTAAATTCGCAAAATAATTTGCATGGTATTTAAAGGAAACATTTTGTTACCCACTGGTTGATAGCTATTTTTAATGATTTTATTTAAATCTACTAATAATACAAAGTAATTGTTTACACAACGCCAAATAAATGTCTGATGTTGTGTAATTAAAAATTATGTTTCTTTTAATAAAGTACGCTGTTTCAGTGGTTCTAAAAATGTTCATTTCAAGTAAAGCACCCTTAATTTTGCGAATTTAAAAAAAATTCTTTTTGTTCCATGATCAGTACGTCTTACAGTATATACCCTTTAATTTTTTTCCCGAAGTACAGAGACACCCTGTATATTTATTTGTAAAGATTATAATAATATAAAGTCGTGTAAAATAATATAACTTTTTTAACTTTATTATTTCACGCAATGATCTTTATTTACTCTTTTCATTTTATAAAACAAATTTCACATACGTAATGTACATAAATGGCTATTTTTCCAAATTTTACATATTGTAAAAATAAAAATTGTATAAAATAAATTTGAAGCTACTGGGGTACGTTCGGACACCCTGCCTAAGCAACAAATTTTCGCCTGAGACGTTCGTTTATATTACCTAATTTGTCGAAGCAAAACAATTTTGTCGTTTGGAATCTATTTGGGTAAACGCCTAAATAATAATACTTATTTCGCCCTGTTAAATTGTTCAATTCAAAGAAATATGTCGTCATCATATTTAACATCGCCTTACTCTGAGCGATACAATTAGAATCCGAACGTATCCCAGCTGATAAATATATAATAAATAATGTATAATATTTTTCAGATTTATGTACACGTACAGGGTTGCCTAGCAAAAGTGTGGTCATATTGCAACCAAGTTTTCCATGATTTTATACTGTGAAATTAATTAATGTTAACTGTAAAATCTGTCATTTAAAAATATAATATTTCACACACATAAAATTTTGTTAATACGAGTATTAGTTTAGTTCATGTAAAATTTGTATTTGAAATTTAATATCCCGATATCCCTGAAAGATGCAAACAACATACGATCGCGCTTTGGTTACAACATGGCAGAAGACAGAACTAATAGAAAATCAACACACATCGTATGCCCACACTCAGTTTGAATATGCTAAAGTACACGAAGTTCTATTGACCAAAAGCTCAATTCAGTGATTCACTGATCAAAGTATCAGTTCAGCATTTTAAAACATCTGATGTGGCCAGCACCTAACCTCCCGCATTAACACTAATTTATGTGAATTTGGTTTTAGTTAGGCTTTCAAGGAGGTTGGGGACGCCTGCAGTGGCGTACCCAGAAATTAGCCTTAGAGGGAGGATATGAAAATAAAAATATATTTGATAATGTAAAACAAAATTCGCTCAACGCGTCAACGCACGTTGGCTGATGTCATTGCAATTTATTCATATTTATTTTTACAATAATTACTAATACCTAACCTAAAATGCTTGACATGATTACATTTTTTTTAAATTAACTTGCAAATGGTTTAGAAAAAGTACACAAAATCTTCAAGAACTTATTTTTAAAGGTTTATAGGAAATATTAATACAAGTTCTATGAATTTTTCATCATTTTATCATATAGTTTAAACAAAAATTTAGTGAACTGCCATAAGAGTCCATGTAAAACGAGCGTACTGAAAAACCGGATAGACGAAAATTTAAAAACTTTTTTTTTAGAATCTCAATAGTGAAATGAAAGCACTGTATAAATTTCAGCCTCTCATCATCATTTTAATATACGGCCACCAACCTCCTTAAAATATTTTGGAATAAATTTACAAACTTTTTAAAAATAATTTTATAGCCTTTAGTTCTTTAATTAGCTCTTTATAGATAAAGATTTAACTTTATTATTATTTGTGTCCAGTTAATAATATTTATACATTTCTTTTAAAATAGTGCAACTGACCCTTAGTTTTATTGATGTATACCTATCTAGGACAGTCAAAAAGTAAAGCATTAAGGTACAAGCAAGTTGTTTACGGCCAATGCGTCTAGAATTACTTGTGATTATTTTGAATACCTAGTAGAGTCCGTTCCAGCTAAAAAATGGCCCAGTACGTCATCAGGGATACGTGAAATAGTGAGTAGTGACGTCGCACTAGTAGCGTGGGTACCTACCTATTTTATGGGACTTATAGTCCAGTTTTTGCTTCTTCCTGCATACAGTTTCCTCCATTATTTACTATTTCACGAGTCTGGCTATGAACTACCATTCCCTATGTAGGTTCACCAAGTTTTTTTTTGACATTATAAAAGTGTTAGATTTTAGTTAAAGTAATTATCTACGTCATTGAACTTGTTGCTTTGTTATGAGTTGCTATGGCAACGGCTTACCGGACGAGTTTTGGTTTCTGCGCATATGATGTTCCGGCCATTTTCTTAGTTAGAACGGACTCTACTTGTGTAATAATCACAGCAGTATTCCACAATAAAGACTTATTGAACATTTTACTCTCGGGAATTTAAAAAGCATTATTGTTATAGCTTTTTAATTTTCATTAAAAATAGGAAATGAACCGAAGTCTATAAATACGTGCATGTAGACACGCAATTACACATTTGCGACAATTGAAATATAGATCAGATCATTTAGTTACATTAATACGAAGAAACCATTTTACTTTTCGCAGAATACTTATGTGCAATTCTATGCTTTTTGTTGATGAGGATGAGGGTCAGGGACAAATGCGTGTTGGGTGTTGATAAAAGTTTTTGTTACCACGTTTTAGCTCAAATTTTCAAATTTTGTTATTATTTGTTAACTATTTCGAAAATTTACTGTTAAATTAAATTAATATTTTTCAAAAAGCATTTTATTGATATAAAGCTATTGTCAATGTTGCTAGTTTTTAATAAATAGTTTTTTTTTACCTGTTTTTCCATGAAGCCAGAGAAGACTATTATAATCAGGTACATGACTTTGGTTTTACTTAATTCCCTGATACGTATCTTTATCACCTTTTGAAATAAAACAGATTGTTACATCACTTGCACTCAAATTGTTACATTATGAAGCAGATAATATTTAAATTAATTTAGTTGTAAAAATTCTCTGATACTTTATATTTAATCTAAGTATATCTAAAATTGGTTCTTTCATTTTTGTTATGAATCAAATATTCCTCATATCACAACCGAATCGTAGGTATTTAATAATAAATGAATAGTATGAAATTAGAAAAATAAGTATATATTATTTGAAATATTACAATTCACACCCAATAAATACACGCAATTTAAATTTTTAATCACGACATTATATATAAGTATTCAAAATAAAATTCTTTTTCTTACTAAGATATTTGCTTTTATAGTAGAATGACTGACCAAGAAATTGTAAGTTTTTTTTGTAATAGCTTCATAATGATTTCTCACAAAATTACTATTTCATTTAAAAAATATATTTGATGATTTTAGGTTACCACACAAGACATATCAGCTCCGTTTTTACGTATGCTAAGAATATACGGTTGTCATCCAAAAGACAAATCTATCTTAGGAACAATTATTTTTTGGATATTCGCTATAACCGGAGTTATTTATACAATATGCTCCTTTATAAAATGTATGCAGCAAACTTCATTAGAAATTTTTGCCATAACCTTTATAGACTTCGTAGTTGCGTCACAGGTACGTTGCGAAATATTAAACCTCTAGATTATTAATTTGTTCTCCTATCAAAATTTAACTCTTAATATATTAAGATACACCGCATCGAAAAAAACCGTCCATACCGAAAAGCTAAAGAAAAGTGAAATGTCTCAAAGTGACAGCGGTTTGAAATTTCACGATTTTTTCAAGTTTTCAGGATGGGCGGTTTTCCTCATTGGAGTACCATAGGTATATTCATATTTTAACATTCTGAATTTATTTTTGTCTATTGTTAGTGATCAAATTTTTGAGTTTTGTTACTACATCCATGATAAATTCTTTGTTGTAACAATAAATATCCCATAGCATTATAGCAACATTACCGATAGTTTTAGCAAACATGCTTATACATTTGCCTAAATAGCAAGTTGTTACCTTAACCTTTAAAACGCTTAAAAGTTTCCCCATAATGCATTGAGAATGCTTCTGCATAATGTGCTTTAACTATAAATATGTAATGATGTACTGTTGAACTTTAAAACTTTAAATTTATTCCAAGTTTATATTAAATATAATCTCGTCAACATTTTAACTTGTTTCTTACAAACTTAAAACTATTGAGCTCTGAATTTTTCTCTTTGACAAACATATCTTTAAAATAACGTTGAATAAATAAATAATTATTTTTCATTTCACCGTATTTTTTGGTGAAAAACAGTTTATTTTTACAAAATTTCATCATTTATTATTATAAATAGGATTATAATATAGTAAACTATCAAAGTTGGGGGTATTTTTCGTTTTTGAAATTCAAAATTCAATAATGTTGTTAAAATTTGCGCATGTTAATATATTAATCTCTAAACTCGTAGTTTTTTGTAACGCTTAAAGTTTTATCAACTTCCATACAACAGAAACAGGTCTATTATTTTAAATTATACTATACCAAAAAAGTTAATTAAGATTGAAACGATTCAATTTACTTTCCCGTATCTCTATTTAGCACATGCTGTAAGCTGTAAGCTTTAATCGATTTATATTTTCATTTAAAATTTAAACATAAAAATCTGAAATATATTTTATTATTCGTTATTTAAACATTATTGAAAAAATGCAGTAATTGTTATTAATATTTAAAATGGCTAGAAGTTGGAAAGTAAAAAAAATTCGTATTTTATCTTTAATTCGTTTTTAGGATACTTTATAAAATTGTGGTGCTGTTTGTAATCTAATAAACAAAGATTTTCTTGTTAAATAATTTATTAAGTCTTTATAAGTCTATATATTGGCATTGGTAGTGCATAGATACCTACCTACATAATATGCAAATATCTATTGAAATATTAATTAAAGCTGTCAGATATTGGATTTTATACCGAACAAGTTGACATATTTCTTATCTGTTTCCTACAAGAACTGTCGCAAACAGGCTCTATAATTAACGTCTTTACGACTTTGACGTGCCAATTATTGTCTACAACAAAAAACTCGGATGTTTTTAAATATCTTTATTGAATTAAATGTATTATAAAATGATTTTTTTTAAATACGTAAGAATCTTTGCTTGGAAGTGCAATGACTTATTTGTCTAAAGACAGTGTTAATAATATGTTGCAAAAAGTTCTATCGCACTCACTTTTGAAAGGATAGGTCTATTTAAGTTTGACATCCATGAATTTTGATTACCTTGTTGAAAAATACAGGGTGTTTCATAACTTAGAGTACATACGTTAAAGGTATATATGTTGTTTGATATGCTGATTACGAATCAAAAAGAATTTTTTTTAAATTCGGAAAATTATGGGTAGTTTTCCTGCTGAATTTTTTTACCTCCTGCCTCATATTCTACAAGGGAGGTATGCGACACTTGTAATACACCACTTACTGTTGAACACATAATAATTCAATGCAACAAATAAAATACACTAATGAAAGACAACAACACCAAATTCCCCAAACTCTAAAACAAGTCATCTCAAACAATGAACAACACATCACAAATATTGTCAATTACTTAAAACAAACAAGCTTACTAAATAAAATATAATCTAATATAATTAAGTAATTATGTAATGTATCTTATACAATGTACCGGGGTATTAGTGGCGCGAGAGCCGAAATGCCTCTTATAATTTTAAAATTTAAAAAAAAAGTATGAAAATAGCTGGCCATACACGTACGGTTTTACCCGCAGACTTTAACCGCCACAGACAAGTCTGCGGGTCTGGACCGCCACGGACCAAAACTGTTGCTCTCCACTAACGTGTAAAGAAAACTGCAGGCAAACCTCACAGTCCAGATCCGCCACGGGTAAAACTGTGCGTTAGTGGGCAAAAACTGTTGACTTACCTGCAGACTTTGCCAGAACTGTGGACTTTTAGATCGGCGAAAAGTTTTAGAGACAGTCCGGCAGTTTTCACTAGTAGGATGTATTAACGAAATATAATACATGATAATTTTGATAGACATCAGATATTAAACTAAATACGCAGTAATTGGGTGAAAAATTAATTCTCACAAAAAATTTATATTTAATCATATGACGTTACATAGTAAAAAAAAGATTTGATGCGCGGTCCTGGACTGCCTGTGTGTGGGCTCCATACAGTTTAGGATCGCGGTTCAAGTCTTTGGACAAATCTGTGCCGGTTTAAAACTGGCGCGGTGCTTCCCATTAACGCTCGGATATATCTGCGGTCTTAAACCGCCGCGGTTAAAGTCTGCGGATAAAACTGTACGTGTATGGCCAGCTAATCGAACGAATCTCGGATGGAAATCAAACGAGAAATCTAGCATGAATCTAAACGAAAAAAGTATAATGTAAAACAGGCTTTATCAGAGTAGATTTAAAGGCATGTTGTTGTAGAATTCACCCAGCTTGTAATAGTCCGCGTACGCTTTGAAAATGGTACGGATGATAACCATGATTCCGAATAGTCCTCCAAACACTAGAATGTGGAACAAGAAGGTCAACATGTATGGCGTGTAAAGAAGCATTGTCAACATTGTGGCGATTTCTTAGTTGGCGAGGATCGCCCTCGCTACCACGATTAGGTCGCAAAAGATTATGTATCATGCAGGCTTTGTGTGATTCCTATAAACATACGGTATCTAGGATGCCGTCTTTCTTACTATATAACAAATGCAATAGGAATTATTCTCATCTATTTATAGTATTGTCAATTATTATTAAGTGTCTTTTTTCTTACTATATAACAAATGCAATAGGAATTATTCTCATCTATTTATTTTAATTAAATGATGTATCTTTGCAATTACTGCAATATTTATGTAATTTTCTATTTTTATGATATGTATTTTGAACTGTAGTTTACCAAGGATGATTTGAAAATCAGCACTGCTGAAATCCTACCTTTTTGTCAAAATATTTTGATAAATAAATTGATTTGATTATATTTGAATCGTTCCGCATAAATACGCTCTGCTAGCCTCGCATTTTGTCTCACCTCCCCATATGCTAGCACTATGTCCACTAATTCACTATCGCTAAATCATTTCGCGTAATTCATTTTTAAAATAAATCACCAATTCTTTTACACGGTGAAGTATGTAACATTCGCCAATGAAACAAAATGACCTACTGACCTAGTACGAATAGAATAAATTTCATTAATTATTTACTTATTACACAATTCAATTATTAGCAGTTATTTATAATTGATATTTTATTGAATTATTAACGTTAACATAACAATCCACCCAGTGGTAGTGACTACGATAATTTTTTGATTGGGAAAGATGGATATTAATTTTTTATTCGTAATCAGCAAAGCATATCAAACAACATTACACATATGTAGGTAGGTACTTGAAGTTATGAAACACCCTAGATAAAATTCTGAATTTTGATTGGAGTTGCCAATCCCATCTTAGAATGGTGACGAAGGTTGATACCAATCCACGATCTCTGTTCTGAAGCAAACACTTTAACCACACTACGCTATCTCGCTGTACTATGTTTACTGACTTAAAATTTTAAATTCCTTCTTGAACACTTGTTTGTTTTATTTCAGACAACAACGAAAGCAATTTCATTATACCTAAACCAAAAGAGATTTGAAAAACTATTAGAAGCTTTTTGGTACGACTTTTGGCCAGTAGACAAACTGCCAAAATTTACGGAAGAACACAATAAAATGCACCGAATAGTAATGCGAGGAAACAAAACCTACCGGGCTATCCTAACCCTTTGTATTACCCAAATAAGCTTCAATGCTCTTCTGGCACCTTCCAGAAAATTAGCTTACAATTTTTACTTCTTCGGTTATGAGAATAATGTGCTTCTTACGACACCGTATTATCAGATAACTTATTTCATCGAAATTATAACAATGAGTGTATCGTACACATTGTGTCTTATTGGATATGATATGATTTATATTACGATGTGTGGATGCACGATTACTCAATTTGATATGTTAAAACATAAGCTGTTGGAAATTGGAGAAGATGAAGACAATGAACAGAAATCATATGATATTCTTAAAGAAGCTGTTGTGCATCACAACATGTTGTTACAGTGAGTTTGTATTTTATATCGTTGAAAAGAGAAGAATATCATATTTTAAACATATACTGGTTGTACCTTGTATAGTGAGAGTGTCTGCCTAGCATGCTAGCGGTCCCCAGTTCAATTCTCAGCAACCGACAATTATTATACCACTGAGTCCAAGCGGTTGGACTCCACTATAATAACATCTATCATTCTATAATTGGAAGTTAATTCTGTCGAATGATTACCATTAAAATAAGAAATATAGTTATTTGTTTCATTAATATAAAAACTGTATGATTTTGGGACGAGTAAAACAGTTGCCGGACGACGCGCAGCGATCTTCCGAGTCTAGCATTTTTTGTATGAATGAAACATAATATTTTTTCGCTAACCGCTTAATTGGATGTATTTTCATATATTATATCACTTATCACTATAGACTATAGAAAATTCTCGATTATATGTATGAGACGTATTGCCGGAAACATCACGAGACCGAAGGTCGAGTGGTGTTTCCATCTGGCAATACGTCGAATTTCGAGAATTTTCTATAGTCGAGTGGTACGGCTATACTATATCCTGAATGATGATATTTTATTTATAAACCGAAATATTATATTCAAAATTGACAAATTTTGTTACTCAAGTGACGTCAGCGAGAATACAAAGGTTTGTATTATCGATAATACAAAGGTTTGTATAATCGATATTGTCATGGTTACTCCAAATAATAAATAGATAAGGGGTATAATAGTCATGTAAATTGACATAATCCTCATATGACGCAACAATTATTAAACTTTAAAGATACCAATGTTTTAGCTTTATCATCACACAGTCATTTTTGGTATTTGTCCGAGAATAGAATTACCTATATACTTTTTGTACAGTAGCTATAATGATCATAAATGAGAAACAATTACATAATACCATCAAATGCATACGGTTGGCGGAAAAATATTTGTATAGTACTTATGCACTATCTTACACCTTAAAGTTTATTAAACTTACTATGACAATAGTAACACATCACTAACTTTTTCATTAAAATTATCACTTATAATGTCACATGTGCATTAATTATTTCTTTGAGTGCTTTCCAACAACGTCACGATAACAAAATTTCATGGACATGAATTAATGCACGAGTGCATATTCGGTAATAAAATCGCAATGACACCGCCGCCGTATTTTTGAATTCTTTTTACAGTAGAAACTTGAAATATTTACTAAATTTGTATTTAGCATTAATAAATATGTATTATTTACCTTATTAATTACTTATACACTTAAAATGACAATTTAACCAATTTTTAATTTAATGTCAAACTGACATAATGACAGTAAAGTTTCCGCTTATTAATTTCAGTTTCGTTCCTCAAGCTACTAGTAAAAAAATTCCGATAAATTTGTATATAACCATGGGTACTTTTATTGTAATTAATTCTTCTATTGGCTGTTATTTGTATCATGCGATTTTGTACTAAATTTTATATGATATTTTGAATTCAAGTAAAATGTATATGAATGTAAGGTATAAAGTATTCTAATGCGCGTCTGGCATTATTTTAGGTTCTTGTTGTCCTTTAAAATACCTTCAAAAGGCCTTTCACTATAAATATTTGTCCCGTATGTCGGTCAATGTATTTTCTGGTTTTGCATTTTCGGTCGAAATATTTTCCGAATTTACTACATTCGGTTTTTGCACTTTCGGTCAATGCATTTTCGAGTTTTTAAGCCTTTCCCAGCAAAAGATAATATAGATTTAATTATAAGTATTTGATACAAATCTTATTTTTCATCTTCAATTGCATTGTCCCTCTAAATAGCTTTATGCTTAATAACACGCTCATATAATAATAATAATCAGCATCAGCATTTCAGAATACCAATATGATTATATGAAATAACTCGGTTTATAATACTCCCATTATATATTCGCAATTCAAATGCATTCTCTATTAATTTATGATTGTTATCGACAATTGCCACTTATAATAATAATAATAATAATAATAATAATAATAATATATATATATATATATATATATATATATATATATATATACAGGGTGTTTTAGACCACCCGTACCACCCAAATATCTCGCGTAAAACGGAACGAATCAAAAAAAGAAAAAATACGTCCAAAAAGATTTCAAAAATTCTATTAATTGACACCAAATGCTAATTTTTCCCCCACCCCCTGGGGGGTGGAGGGGGGGGGGGTAGCTTTGTAAATTTAAATGGGGACCCCCATTTTTTATTGCAGATTCGGATTCCTAGATTTAAATAAAGAAGGTTTTGTCCGAAAAATTTTTAAGATTTTTCGAAAACAACGTAATTTATCGTCTACGCAAGGGTGGGATAGGACTGACATTACGGTAAGTACCTTACACAGTTATAATTTTTTAAATGATTTTTATTTCTTGTTTCAGTTACTGCGCTTTTTTCTTTTTGTCAAATTTGAATGAATCAATTTCTGTTTAAAACCAAAATTTAATTTGCCTTTTAACTTCAAGAATCAAAAAAAATTTTTCAAGAATCAAAAAAAATTTTTCAAGAATCAAAAAAAATTTTTCGGACAAAACCTTCTTTATTTAAATCTAGGAATCCGAATCTGCAATAAAAAATGGGGGTCCCCATTTAAATTTACAAAGCTACCCCCCCCCTCCACCCCCCAGGGGGTGGGGGAAAAATTTGCATTTGGTGTCAATTAATAGAATTTTTGAAATCTTTTTGGACGAATTTTTTCTTTTTTTGATTCGTTCCGTTTTACGCGAGATATTTGGGTGGTACGGGTGGTCTAAAACACCCTGTATATATATATATATATATATATATATATATATATATATATATAATAATAATTACCAATAATTAGTACCTCCTACATCACAAAATTACGTTTACACCACTGAATTCACTATTACTACGATTTCAGATTTGTCAAAGATCTAGATAAATTAGTAACACTGCCAATTCTGAAACAATATTTGGATGCTATTTCATGTATGGGAATTTATATTTACTTAACTCAACAAAAATTTCAGTAAGTATTGACATAGGAGGTATGTTTCATGAAATATTTGAAACGTCTTTGTATTTTTAGCTTTCTTCATGTGTTTTCGCTTATGACAAATTTATCTCAGACGCTTTTCTTTTCTTCTTTTGGACAGTTAATTCAGAACAGAGTAAGTAAACAAACCAACGAGAAATGAGCGTTTGCTACACTTCGCGTGCATGTTCGTACAGGTCTCTTGACCGCTGCCACCCGGGCGCCGCTCGTTACATTATAAAATAAGTTAGGCCGTGTAAATCTGGGACACCCTGTATAATATTAAATATTTATTTAGAGTCTTGAAGTGGGTGACGCCGCCTACGACAGCAAGTGGCACCTGGTGCACAGTCGACGAGTGCGTCAAGCTTTAATCTTAGTTATCCAGCGCTCGCAGAAACATAACAAGATATCGGCTGGCGGATTTATATTCCTTTCCTTCGAGAGCTTTGTTGGGGTACGTAAAATGAACAATATACATCGACAACCTGTGTTAAATATAACTACTTAAGACGCTGCAGGTATCGATGTGTATCAAGTTCTGATCCACTGTTATTTTTCTTCTATTGCAGATGCTCAAAGCTGCTGGCAGTTTAATTGCCGTGCTTAGATCCACAAAAGAATGAAATAATATAACAATAGAATTACAAATTGATAGATTTGCATTTGCAAGAAAGAATGTTATAATATTATAAAACATAGACGTTCTATAAATATATGAGAATATTTTGCCACGCTTGAATACAATTCTTGTAGAACAACGGATTCTATATATTCTTTTTAATGGCATCCAACTAATCAGATACGTATATGTATACCTACTGTACAACTATACTTGTTAATAATCAAAATAGTGCTTTAGGTCGAATATAAAATACATATTAAATAAGAATTAAATTACTACTTGTTGCATAATATTCTATTTTAGTATAATACTTCTTGATATTTAATCATTTATTTTATATTACTACTTTTTTCTTGATTTATTTTTACCTGTGGTTACACTACAAACATCAAACATTTATATTTACAAAAAAAATCAACCTGGAACAACAATAATGGTCTGGACTTGACATTTTATTTTGTTCATTTTTAGTATCATCCTTCTTTATAAATGCACTCAAGCACTAAGTTTCAATAAAGCTAGTAACAACAAGAAATTGCATTGTCAAATACATTCTCCAATTCCAATATCCTCATTTTACAATGTTTCTAATCGAAAAAGTTATCTTGCGCTAACACAGTGTAATTACGTGTTGTGCTTTAGAAATTATAAATAAATAGAGTGCTAGAGCGTTAGAGTCCTTCCTGCTGCAACCTGTAGCTATGGTACGGTGTAGATTGATCTTTCCGTCTTTATCCGTCCCTAGAAATAATAACTTCCAACCGCTACTAAATAGCTATAGTTCATTTTACTTTTGCTAGAAAGCACGTCATCACTCAATGAGTGTACAAATCAATCCAGTAGTAGCGGGATAATATTTAGAAACATCTGTTTTTGGTTGTTCTCGATTTGTTCCCATTAAGTCGCGAAGATCATATCGGTCAAGTAGCTGTCGCCACAATTGATGCACATTCGGGCTCGTTTCGCCGCATCCTCCATGACTGATGTCAAAACTTTTGGTCATAAATTCTTCACTTCTTGTCGAATGTTCTCTTTTAGGGACGCTACGGTCTATGCCTTATTCGTGACCTAAAAAACTTCAAAGAAATAACTCTGACTGGAACGGTTGTAGCAAAACTAGCTGACTGAAGGGGAATTACTTTAGAAGGATAAGTAAATATCAGTCGTGGCGAAGTTGGGAAGGGATGAATTGGGAGCGGAACTAATCATGACATTCAAGGGCACACTTAAATAAAACACAATAATATACTTATTTATTTAAAGACATACTATAAACGGTTGAACTTTACGTTACTAATAAACAAAAAGAATACTAAAACTTAAGCTATAAAAACTACTTACAGTACCTACGCATAAATGCGTACTCACGCACAAACTACACGTTCGTAGTACCACTTTACCCCGACTGCTGTCCAATTGCCTCTTTGGACGCTTCTTATTACCGGGGGTTGAGGGGAAGGTTTTCTACGTTTCCTAGAAGACGCTACTACGAAACAGGATGGAAAATTCCATTCAGTTACACGGTCAAATCGAGCGATCTCGCGGGTTAGTGCAAATAGCCGAAACAAGATATTAAGAGATCCGGAAACCTTTGCTTCAGAATGTCCACTTTCGCCCGTGCTGTGTGCGGTTGCAACGTTCTGCTGGAACCACATGTTCTCTAAACCAAATTAGTGTCGCCACAACAGCGATATACTGTCCCGTGTTGAGCCAGTCTCCTTGACGCGAGCGTCTTAACACCGCTGTATTTGTCCAGTTAATGCCACATGACCAGGAAATTTATTTTGAGCCAAAACCACCGGCCGATTATTTGTAAAAAAAAATTGATACAATTATTATTTCGCGTTCTTAAGGAGTATAGCGATGCATGGTTCTTCTACATGTATTTTGCATTTGTTTACTTCACTAATGTCAAAGTCGCGATGATATGAGACACCAACTGCAAAAATGAAACAATGAAAGCATCATCCGATTACATGATCATGGTCTGTGATGACTTAAATTTTTTTGTTACCGTGTTCCGTATGGTTCACGAAAAAAAATTATAATACATAATTTATAGTCTATGCTTCACAATGGAGAATATAGGTTCCAGTATATTTTTTCAAATATTAAAGTTTCAAAACTGTCGTGAGAAATATTGCGCTATGGATCTCATTAGGGTTACCTACAAAATATTTTGAGGTTCGGATGTATAGGAGCACAGATAAATTTGGAAGCCACCGTAAATTTTGCGTTGCTTTTCCGGCGACGGCAGCGACATTGTCACCCTCTTCCAGTCTCTAGTTCAAGTTTGTCAATGCTCGCACTTCCAATACTTGTTTAATTAAATGTGCTGTAGAACTTGTGGAGTGTCTTTGACAATAAGTGGTATTGACATGGAAAGGATGTTTATAGAGCTAAAATTAGATTATGGAAATTATAAAGTAGAAGGTTATACTCGAATTAAAGTCTAAATATAGCGGTGAAATTTGTCAATATTATTGGTAGATTTATAGACACCATCTACAACTCAAATATTATTGGTATAGTAGGAGGCACGGAATCAGACGAGGTGGGAATATAATATAAATGACTATGACTCTATAACTATGATGTAAAATATAGTCGCCATAGAGTCATAGCCATATATAGGCCATTACTTTTAAATCATCACCTCGTCTGTTTCGGTGCCTCTACTATATTACGATTTTCTTACAGAATCTGCACTAAAGTGTACTAATTCATCTCGCCGGGAAATGTTTTATCGTGTATTTCAACAGCAATATCAGCTTCTCGATTTCCACTTGAGACGATCACAACGTTGTTGAGATAAGAAGTATTACAAATTTTCTGGAAATGAAGTGACACAAGATTTTCCAAAGATTCTCATATGTTATTAATTAATTAATTTGTTGATAAATAATTGCTGCGATATTTTCATATTAAGTACAATAAAATGTACACTCATATGGAATATTTTAATCAATATTTTGTTAAAGAATTCAGAATCACAGGGGTATAGAAATTTAATTTATTTTCCTATCTTTCTTTCTTACTTACATTTCAACTGTATTTCGTTTTTGAATTTGTTTATCTAACTAATTAATTACAAAATTTTCTATTCAATAAATTTTGAAATTACTGCTTCATTCCCTTACATTATTGAAATAATTTTACATACTGCACTATTCCTGGAATATCTTATAATTACCTACCATAGCAAGTTATCTGGTTTTTATTATTTACATACATTTTCATTCATAAACATGCACAATACAGGGTAGTTTTGAAGTTAATGTCATAAATTTTAGAGTAAGTAGTATGACATGGGCAGATTACGAAACAGTAAGAATTTTGTAAAAATTCGAAAAATTGAGGGTAATTTGCCTGCAGCATTTTTTGTAGTCCTGCAATTAATTCGTTTTCCTATTAAATACAAACAATAGAAGTAAGTAATCAACATCTTAAATAACATAATACTTGTAAAATAAACAAACAAAATTTAATTATTTTTAATTAAACAATAATTACTCCACCCAGTATCCAGTGGCAGTGACAACGAAAAAATTTTGACTGGGAAACATTGAAATTAATTTTGCGATTAAAAAAAAATTCTTTCTGTTTCATAATCTACACATGTCATACTACTTATCCCTAAATTTATGACATTAACTTCAAAACGATTCTGTATACGTGTATAAACTTTCACTCTGAAACATTGACATAATTTTTTTTATGATTGATGAATAACACGGTATCATAGCAACAAAGAGGAAACATGCATTTATTACTACGTAATAACGTTATAGGTAGATGTAGTCTACATCTACAATGCTACACAATACTTAAAAGTGGTAACAACATGAGTTCACGTTATATATGGCAAATAGCTTGTTATGAAATACGAAAAACGGTCGTTTAGAAAGATTCTTTTTATTTTACTGGCAAACGAAAAACCTGTATAATGTTTTTACTAAAAATTAATTTCCAATACCAGGATTGCAGGATTCCATTACAACTGACCTTTATTTAAAAAAAAACATAGAAAAACAATAACGGCAATTCAAAGCATGCATGCTTTATCAAAGAATAAAATATGTTTGATAAACTTTAATTATTATCCCAGATTAAAGTTGTGAAAAGCTTTTTGGTCTTCGACTGATAACAAAGTTCAAATACAACGCATGTTTCATTTTACCACCATTTTTAAAGGACAACAACAGTAATAAATTTACTCGCTTTACGTCAGCTTCAACCTTCAACTGATTCATGGCCATTTATGATTATGACGTCAGCACCGAAATCCACAGCGCTCGCTTATTGTTAATATTCCTCAGCAGCCGGGAGTCAGCGAGGCGCGAGCACGACGCACGAGTTGAGACAAGTCAGTGTCGAAGATGCGCGTGCGCAAGCCAGGAGAAGGGGGACCTTTTGGTGGTGGGTAGCGTCGCGGAGTTGTGAATGAACGCGTGCGGGGGGAAAGGGTGATGCGGGTTTGGGCGCTGTTGGACACCCGGAAACCCCCAAAACATCTGGCGCGACCACGTCGATTTTGGTTGCAGTGCGGCGCATCTTATAGTATCTTCGACCCATGATCAATACACCGCGAAACTTTGCCTACCTATCACAGGCCTGCTTACAAACCGACCGACCAATGCCGGCAGAGCTTTCATCCACGTTGTAGTTTGCCGCATTTTGACCGGTTTCGAATGTGGAAAGTGGGAGAGGCGCGATTCACCCCGCCACTGACGGTTTCATTCAGACTGTGTGGGTGAGAGCGCCGCGGGTTGCGCGGTGGGCGTCGGGGTCGCGGCGTCCTTATAAATAGAAGCGCCGAGGCGCCTCACTCCATATTTGTCGCAGACGTCGACAGGTTTAAGTGTCTACTCAAAATATATACGTGCAAACTTTCAAACTATCTCATCTGAGCTTGGTTATTGACTTCTGTCTAATCGTAAGTACTGTTTACATTTTTTATCCTTTTTGTGTATTTTATAAAACAACTTCATTGACATATACAAGTACCTACTTTATAAATAGTTTATATAAATTGGTAATGTGCCAAAAAACTATTTATACATAACACGCATGAGCATGGAATAATTATTTGTTATGTAAATATGTGAATGAAGTGTTCGTTTGGCGTTCGGCCTATGAGTGCAAGAGAGACGTCGAAACGACCTGTTGGAACTAGGTCACGTATCGACCTCGGGAACAAAGTCTCTCTTGTACAGCATCAGCATCCTTCTGTCACTTTCGCTCTAACCCAATTATGATCTAATTAATGAACATAAAAGGTGGACGTCAGTACTCAGTAGCCTAAATTTAATCTTGCAGATGACTGAGGCAGTATTCAGGCCCGTTCAACTGCGAATCATCGTTCTGATGATCTTAGTGCCATATGGTTTGATGGCTTACCCCGTGTTCGGCATGAAGCGATATGGGAGATCAACGACGCATCCGCAGAACGGATGGGGGATGTCTTCGGTCATGCACGTCCCTTCTTACTATTATCAAGCTTTACCGAGGCCACAGACCTACCATCCCTATTCCTACTACGATGCGATGAACGTATATGCTCCTGATTACGACGATTACTATTATTCTCCAGATACCATACCTTTTTATTATCCTCAATTCGCCCAAGGATCCAGTAGCTATGACTTGTACCAACCATTCTTTCCTCACTATAATGCTCCTGTTCCTTATAGTTATTACGATCCCGAAACCCGGCGCCCAGAACCTATGGAAGAACTACAAGACGATTTTCAACAAGAAGAAGAAATCGAACAGCGAGAAGAATCTTACCCGATTGGTCATGAAGTCTGGTACGAACCAGACAGTAAAGATACCCATGAAGATGCTTTAGATGAAGTCAATGCAGAGTTCGTGCAAAATTTAAGGTACAATCCTAACTATGATTACCGAAGAGTACAACCAGAGTCTTACGAACAACAATATGAAGACATGAACAGTTGGAATCCAAATCCTTACTTATCAGACGACAAAGATGAAGAAGAACTTCACATGTTGACTGAAGCCCCAAAGAAAGAAAAATCAAAAAGCAACAAGAAGCAAAGCGCAGCTCATGCACGAATGCAGATGTTCAACAAGAACAACAAGAACAGAAACCAGAAGAACCGTTACGACCCCAACAACAGCGAGTCTTGGTTGAACTTCGCTAACAAGCGAGCCAGCGCTAACGTCAACGACAAGTTGATGTTCGCTGCCCGCAAGCCCCAGAAGGCAGTGTACGAAGCCAGCACAACGACTCCCGCGAGCACCGCGACGGCGGCGCCGAGAGACGCCCGCGGCGGCCAGAAGGAGGTGATGATGATGCGGCCGGCGACGCCGGTGCGACGCCCGTTCTCCGAGCCCGTCATGCAGCTGCTCGCTAAACAAGGCGGCCCTGAACGCAAGCGGACGCCCTCCGTGTACGACACCATCAAACACATGCTGGAAATGGAGAAGAACTTAGAAAAGGTTAGTTCTTACTAGTTGGCTTTAATGATACTGCTTACTCACACTGGAAACACTTATCAACGGACTGCTCTCAAAATTTATTTATGTACAAATTTATAATAAATTATTTTCGTATCCTCTAATATTCTTATATTTTTACGTATTCCAATCATTTCCCAAATATGGTAAATATTTAACTCGATACCTGAAATAGATTTTTGTCTAATTATTTATACAATCCCATGTCAATTAGTAATTATTCTGTAAAACGATATCAAATAAACTCAAATTAATGCAAATTTATCCCAGCATTTGAATCTCTTTTTCATATTATTCAATGGTGGGTTGTATTTAAGGGCGCTCCGGCGAGCTCAAATACGTTGATTTTTACTGGAAATTTCTATAATCCAAATTTATTAAAATTGTTGAAATTTATTAGTTCTTTTAATAACGTCAATGAAAATTTTAAGAAAACTGATATTTTTAAAATTTTAATGTTAACAATTATTAATTTAAAAATTCAATAAATTTGAGATGATAACACCGTTAGAAATTTCCAGTGAATATCGACGTATTTGGAGCTTTTCGATAAGTACTTTTTCACGGTGCTATCATTTCAAATTTATTGAATTTTTTAAATACATTTTAACAGCAAAATAAAAAAAATTCAGTTTATTGAATACCGTCAATAATACTTAAGTTATAAAATTTTTATTGGCGTTATGAAAAAAAAATTATTGAGCACCAGACGATGAATGGTCATAACTCACACTCTCTCACATATTTATACTCTTTTTTGCAAAAACTCATTTTTAATAAAACCATTCTATAGCATACGGTACTTACCCAAAACAACTTCTAGCCATTAAGCTCATATTTTACCTTCCATTTCAACATAATAAGCTTATTTTGCACAATGTATTAGATCTAAGAACTAATTGGCTACTTCACTACCAAATACGTAATATATGCCTTACCTATACTTAAGCGCGTTAAGTTTTAGATAGGTATTTTACAGTTTACAATTTATAAGATCTCAATTTACACATAAAAGCCATAAGTATTATTGGTTTTAATGTAAGGAAAAACAATATGTCAATCCTTGCTTATGAATTTTGAAAATATCGCTAGAATTTAGGATATACCTAAACTGACCATCTATTTACGACATTTTGACAATCCAGTGAGTAAAGTTATATATTACTAGATCGCCATTAAACTGACTTTTTGGTAAATAAAATCGGTAGTATTAGAGCTTTTGGCCAGTAAAATTTCTTAGCATTTCAAAACATAATAATCTATTGCAGGGTAGCAAAGCCAACTTCAAAAATAAAATGTATCCGACAGTTGTCATTTCCTTATAAAATGAATGGATTACTTATAGTCGTAGATTCTAAAATATTCCACTCGTATTCCACTTACGTGGCAGACAGTAGACACAAATAGTTTTGACACTTTTCAAATTAGATCTTCATGTATGCCGTCACATTAACGAGATTCAAAACAATGACAGTTTAATGGAGAAACTGACCTTTTGATACAAGGTATGCTGTTGTGGACTCGGACTGCAATATTTTAGGACCTCGTCTTGCAATTTACTTCGCATTTGAAGATTTTTGATTTATTTTAATTCTGGTACAAACTACATTATCTATCGCAGCTTTTACTAAACTTGAAGATGTAGGAATTTGTATAGATATATTCGTATATTTTAACGCATGTGCAGTTACCAGCTGTCAACTAACCGCTACTTATGGTTTTTATTGAAGAGTAGAGCACAGGGGGGTTAGACTGAAATGTGTACCATATTGATTTTGAACCTGAGTTCAAATCAAATAATGCACTCAAATATCCACATCAAACAAATAACAAAATAAAATAAGTTACCTATTTTTGTAATTCCTAGAATACTCTCTATATTACTTTTTTTTCTATTTCACTCTCTTCCCCACTACTACGGCTGCCCGAAACTCGTACTTTCTCGCATCCTAGTAATGCAATGTCATTTTGAAGATGAAAATACTATAAACATGGCTCCTGTATTTCCATAATGACTTCTGTATTTTTTAAAGAAATTAAGTAAAACAAAAATTATTCGAAAAGGAAAGCTTAGCCGCATGCTTCTTGCTTTTTAAATAAAAATAAAAATAAAGAAGCATTAAGACATCCTTTGTAAATACACTCATATGTAAAAGCACATATTTCAATTATAATTAAAGTAAACGTGGAATGCGTACACATCTGTAAAGCTGTAAAATTTTAGGGTAGACGTACGCCTTAACTAAACAAACTATACTACCCACATACTTACGTCCACATGACGGATTGATTTACATTTACTGTTCAAATAATAATATGATTTGGAAATTGATTGCGCAAGGTGATAGTTATTAATAGATATACTCGTATTATGCTTCTTTCATTTTAGTAAATAACATGTTAATTACAGTTCAGGTGATTTGAGACATTAAAATTGAATTAAAAATACAGTACTGGGAATTCAGCCAATTTATTTGAAATCACACTCTCAACGTTTCGATGCTACTACAATCATCTTCAGGAGAGTGGAGTAAATTTGAAAAATTTTACACATTAAATAACTAAATAATAAATAAATAGTAAATAATAAATAAAAACACTAGGAGATAATTCACGTATCACAAAATATCGTCATAAAATAAAGATGATGAAGATGATTCTGGTAGAATCGAAACATTGAGACTGTGTTTTCAAATAAATTGGCTGAATTCCCAAAACTGTATTTTCAGTGTATCACACAAACAGCCAAGGATAATCATTGATCATTTAAATTTTGTTTATTTTACATTTTGCTGGAACGAATATTTTAAATTAAATGATTGTTAATTTAAACATTGAACCGAAACCGTACTTTGAACCAGTTTTTTTTTTAATCAGGAAATCGGTAACCAGTTCATATGAGACCGGGCACAACTAATTACAGTGAACCGATAATCGAAGTTCATAACCTAACGCAAATTAGTGAAATAAAGTGTCTATTACCTGACGAGAGTTCGTTTTGACTACTATAAAATGTATTGTAAATTTTAATAGTTTCACGATCAAGAATAGGATAAACGAACATTAAGAAATTATTTAACGTTAACTAATTTTGATATTGAAAAGTTTACATCATTCTCTACATTGTCTACATTATCTACATGTCTTTCTTTCTCTACACATAATACGTATACGTAGACTTTAAAAGTTTAAGCATAGACATCCATCCCTGGGTTCGAATCCCTGGTCTAGTCGCATATTAAATTTATTTCGCACGCCTGCAAAATTCGAAGTCTCCGGTCGTGTACATTTCGATTTTCCCATCCCCGGCGGTTCATTCATAGCGACGCGGGCCGTCGGCGGCAGCGACCGACGCCGGGCTTGGCAGGGCGCCAGCTCTAGTGTCGCCGGCACCGCACATAACTCGCCCATTCACAAAATCAACAGCCCAGAGAACTGTGCCAGGGCGCCAAGCTACGCCATCAATGCAAACTCGAAAACATATTCACTTTAGTTTTCTTCATTAGTTTCATCAGCAGAGCAGAAAGTTTAAATTAGTCGGAATTCATTAAGCAGATTAGCACTGCACAAATTTTGTTATTTTGGAAACTGGGGAGTGAAATTCGTCAACCATTTTAGAAACGTTTTCCATCTAAAAAAAACTATTGAACAATGAGATCATTAGCGCAAAGCTTAGCATAGGAGCTCCTCTCTTAAATACGTATTACACGATACATTGATACATACTTAAGCGGCTCGTCTACGTTTTTTCTGAATTCCTAGAATAATTTCGGTTTTACTGTTTTTCTATTCCACTCTTTTCTCCACTACTACGGCTGCCTGTAACCATCTCGAAACTCATACTTTATCACATTCTAGCTATGCAATGTCGTTTTGAAGTTGAAAAATACTGTAAAAGTGTTTTCGTTGCCGGTAAACTGTCAGTACCTATATTATTGATTTCAGGATAATGTTTTTATAAACATTAAACAGAGAAACAATGGATCTACAGTTGTGCCTTTTTAAAATTTTAAAAATAAATTTCTATTATGAGATATAATATGTAACTGTATACTTAAAATTTGCATAAATTGGATTTTTTTTTAATTTTTCGGAATTTTTAAAATCATGTATAATTTTTAAATTAAAATTTCAAACAGGCACATCTGTAGTTCCATTCTTTCTCTGTTAAATCCTTGTTGAAATAAAATTTTGCCATTCTTGTACTGGCCACAAAACACTCGCTGGATTTTAGGAGGTAGACGGGTCTCTTAAGTAAAAATAAGAAGACGTAAGCATAATTATTTACTGATTGTAATTATGACTTTTCTGTTTATGGAACAATATTCAAAAACTAGGAAGTGCAATAAAGAAGGCGTGTAACATAACAATGAAAAATACTTACGGTGCATTTTTATTAATTCCCACAAATCACACCATCATTTTTATACAGGATGTTTCAAGATTAAGTATCCTAACTTAAAATATGAATTTAGGAATAGAAACTCAATACAAGAAAATATTTTCATTAGGAGATTCGTTTAGGAGATATTGAATTCTGAAGTTACAAATACCTAGTAATTTGAACAATTTTTACATATAATAGAATAAATATTGCTTAATATCAACTATATTGCTAAAAACTGTAGGAATATACAAAATTGCGTGCGGGCAATTAATAGACATTCTGTCACTCAAAATGAATAATTCTAGCATTAGTGTAAGAAATAAAAATCGTGATGCTTAAAAATTAAGACAAACTTTGCAAAGTCGCCCAAGTAATTACATATAAACTGTCAAAAACTTGAATTTATTTATAATAGAATTTTTTGAGGACAAAATCTTGTTTCAGAATCACTTATTTCCAACACTTATTAGAAAAATAACTATTTACGTTTGTGACCAATTTTGGCCCATATTGTATAGTATACTGACTGGGTGTAGGTATCGTTACTTATTCGGGTATACCTACGTATGAATGATACGATAATGGCATATACAATTTTATATGCTGCTTACTGATCAACTTTTTTTATAAATCAAAATATTTTGAAGACCACTTTTTCGTAGATTGATTATTTTCTGCTAAATATTAAGCCAATAATATTGCGTAATTATGACATAGTAAGTACGTATACTGTACAATGTAGGTAATTAAAAATGATAACGTCAACAAGCATGTAGATTAGGTTTTATTAATTTCTAAAGTTACAATACCAATATCGCTCGAGATAGTAACGAGGAAATTGTTGTATTTTCTATGGATTTAATTTCTCAAAAATCAAAACATGAAATATAATATCCAACTTTGTTCCGTGAAATTTTCAGATGACATGCCAAATTGACAATAGAAATTATCATCCTTGGGTTTTTATTCATGACAAATTATCTAATACCATGTTATTATTTTCAAATTTACTATTGGAACCTTGTTTTCTATGTTTCAGGAGTACAGAAATAACGAATACTACCGACCAGCCATGCGCAAGAGGTTCGTATCCAGTGAAGAAAGTCTAGTGGAAGAATTAGCCGGCTTAAAGAAAACCGCGTAAGCATCTACTTTTCTTCAACTTATCTAATTCTATGTACTTTTTACATTTTAAATTATATTGTGGAACTGGAGAACTCGTTTAGAGGCGGGGGCGGTAAGACTTCAGACAATCATTGAAAAAAATCTTAAAGCTGTTGTACAAATAATCTTAAAATCTCTGAAGTTTCGAATTCTCTACATCGCCTCCGCGGATGGGTTCCAATCAGTGTTAATTAATTTGGAGACTGAACACATATACTTAGTGTGATGTAGAATAGTGTATGATAATGACATGTATTATTTTTGTCGATTCTGTTTGAACGTTAATACGGAAAACGTCCACGTAGCGATCCGATCGCATTCTGCGAAGCCGTGCATGCACAAAGACTCAACTTGCCGTTGCTAACTTTATTCATTTCTCTGCGCTCGATAGGAATACTTTTAATACTTCACTTGAACAAACTTACTGTACATAATCTTAAAATAAACGAGAAAAACAGGAAAAGTTTAGCATGAAAGAGTTACGCCAATAAAAGAAACTGTTGTTCTTGTTTTGTGATTTAAAAACTGTTATTTATAACCTGAGTTATACAATTAGGGAATGATTTAAGAGTGCAGTTCTATGCTAATTTAAGAGAAGCTTTTCTTAAACTAATAAAATCAAGTTCAACTTTTAATACATATAAATAAATGAGGTAAACATACTGATTTTTTATGGTTTTTAGAAAAGCTTCTTTAGTTTACGGAAGATTGATAAATATGGCCTAGTAACCAAGTTCAAAATTAAGTAAAATACAAACAAAATGATTGCTCTACTTGGTTTTGTTGCAATTGCAGGCCATATACACTAGTGGCAATAATTCTGGATACTTAGAGTAAAATTTCAGATTTTCTTCTAATCTTAGCAAAAATATGGTATACTAAATTGCCGTATAAAATTAAACAGCAAGCATTGTTCTAGTTCATACGTTGATTAAAATTCAAAATATAATAAATAATTATGTATGTTAACGAACAAATGCAACATATATGAAGAATTTTGAAGGGTCCAAAGTTTTGCCACCACTGTAGTTGTTTGTGACTTATGCCTATTTCAGACGATCAGTTTTTTCATTAAGTCTTTAATAGTCACGTGAAATTGCTGAATATAAACGTCAAAACAACATACGTTACAGCACATTATTGAATTTGATAATTAAAACATTGACAAATTAAAAATACTGACCGTCTAACATGCATTTTATGATAAAAAATCATACAAGCAAGAACAACAACAAAAATTGCAATGATTTGGAATGATTTATTTTTTAAAAGACAACTCATGCAGAAAGACTCGTTTTCTGTTTGGCAAGCAGTAATGAAACTTGCTTGCTCAGGTCAGATGGTATCAACTAATATGTAGTTGGGCGAGCTTGGTCGAAGAAAAAATATTGTCTTTACTGCGAGTTATAATTATCCAATAAAAGATTTATTGGTTTTTGGAGAGTAAAAACGCAAAAAAACGTTCCAGTGAAGTTATATTAATCATTAATCTCTCCTATCGAAGTAAAGAAATGATCCCCTCTTGTACATATAGCAATGTCGAGAAACGCAACTGCAGCATTAAATGTCCGTGTTGTTAAGGAGCCACTAAACTATGAACTTTATACTGTAACACTTAATTTGTGATACAAACAGAGAACAAGGACTGTGTCACTAGTAGTCTCGACACTGTTGTTTTACATTCGGTTGATGTGTTGATGATTATCATAGCATAGCAACGGGCCGAAAAGCAAAGTATCCTGACCGCGTAAGATTTTTATAGGTTATGATTAGTTGCAAATGCTTTCTGACTAGTCGTGAGGATTATTTACTAGAAATATTCACTAAATGAGACTTCAAATTGACTATGGAATTATTACATTAAAACTACCTATATATGTAGGTAATTCAATGCACAAGAAACTTTAAATCATCAATGATGACATCTAGTGTAAGATACCTAAACGTAATAAGAAAACATATAAGCTATTTACACTACGCAAGGTATTAAATTACTCAATTATTAGAACATGAGTAAAATACAGAAACATGTAGGTAAATACAGGTACCCCAGATATTGTCCAATTTAAGAAAATGTATATTTTAATAAAATTCTTAATCTATAAGATACATAAATAATAAAAGGAAACAAATTGTAGCTTTGGGGTTTCAAATTAAATTGAAATATTACCTACCGTTGAGAAACATTGTACCTTGAACTGTTTATAAAAGCAAAAAAGAAAAACATTTATATAAAAAGTAATACTGGCTAAAATACAGTTTGAAAAATGAGAACAAACTAATTTAATTTAAGTATTTAGTTTGAAGGTTTACATATATATTTAAGTTTAAGAAACATAGCATTCACATAATAAACTTAAAATAGTTTTAGTAGGTGATAAACCTAAGGTTTGTAGTTTTCAAACTTTAGAGCTAGGTAGAAAGTAGACAGTGAAAAATGCGGATGCTCGCATAGTTACATTAATTTAAACATTCTTAAATGTAAACCTTAAAACTAAATGCTTATGTGAATGCGGCTTTAACTTCAAAAGAACTTAATTTATGAGCAATAGCTCATAATTTAAATTTTCTTCTTTCTTAATAAAATATTTATAAGTACTGTGGTCTGTGGTAGTGTCCCACCTTAATTTTTTAATACAATACAAATACACATACACAACATACAAGACAGTTTAGTAATTAATTTTGCCAAAAATCCACACTTTACCTATTTTGTAAATAAGTTGTTATGTTCTATACAGTTGCTTAAAAATATGACAAATAGAAACAAGTGTTTAGAGACATAATAAATGCCAGCTATGTTTATTGTATAAAAATTTTCGAAAGTATAAAACTTTGTTACAGAATAAAATTGAATGACAAAAGATTCTTCACCTCAATATTGTATACCGAATTTGTCTCAAATTAACTGTATAAACATATTTTCTCTGAAAGCTCATTCTTTGTTGAAGTTTTTACCATAGAGAGTGAATAATACAAGAGAAAATGTATAAAAAACTGTTATTAGTAAAGATAAAATAATCAGAATAATTTTCCACGTCAAACAATCACTTACTCTGTATTCTATCTCTATAATTATTTGTCTCTGCTTATCTACGTCAAACGTCAGCAAAATTAAAAGCAAACATGTTGAAAGTCGTCCCGGTCGTGACAAATTCGCAGTATTGTTAACAGAACGAAACGGAAAATGAAGAAATTACTTGTTGCTTTCCAGTTCTATTTTAGGAACAAATATTGATCCCTTTCCCAGAATTTACTTTCCGAGTTGGGTTGACTTCTTCTTTATTATCAAAATTATTTATTACATTCCATGCTTTTAGTCTTTAAATAGTGTAACTAATGTTATTTTAGTAAGCAATTTGGAAAGAAATTACATTCGCTGCACGAACAACGATAAGTGACATATTATGTCCATTAGAAAATTCTTACTTTAATATTAAAATCACTGTCTTCCAACGTTGAAATTAACATTTATGATATGAACTTAAAATGACCATATCTAAGCTTTACTACATTAGTTGAATTGCATATAAAT
This sequence comes from Agonum fuliginosum, assembly GCA_947534325.1. Lineage (NCBI taxonomy): Eukaryota > Metazoa > Arthropoda > Insecta > Coleoptera > Carabidae > Agonum > Agonum fuliginosum. Next base: position 8,261,126 of record OX384029.1, on the reverse strand, counting down.
TATCAAAAAGTTTAGTTGCTCTTAATAAAATAAATAAACTCAGGTAATTAAAAATAAAATATGAATTTTTAACTTATTTTCAATATTCTTTTTGCACTATCTATTAATTATTATTAGTATTGAATCTACTGATTAAATTAATTAATATAATGTTATTTTAATAAAAAAAATTAAAGAATAAAGTGTGGAATATTTTCAAGCAAAATAATAATTGTTTACCGTGTTAAATTATTCTGTAAACTGTAACAAAGTTAATAATTTACAACAATATCAAAGAATACACTGAAACAGAAAACACAGCATAACTCTTCTGTTTTATTACAAGCAAATAAGTTCCTGAAATAGAAACTGTATTGTGAACATTCAGAACGTAAAGTTAACTCAAACTGACATTTATGAAACTATTTCTATAGCCACAATTGATTTTTACTACTTTCTAAAAAGTAGTAAATAAGTTATTATACCCTTTATCTTAAATGAAGATGTACTATGGGCGTATGGACACTACCATTACACAAGGCAATAAATATAAAAACATAAAAATATACCTACTACAGGCCAAAAACAAATTTAACAAAGAACCATGCAATAATATTTTGTGTCTCAATGGGGGTTTTCAAGCCTACGGCTTTTAAAGAAATTCTTATTGGATATCAATTTTCAGCATATATAAGTTATAGGAAAGTGATAATAATTGTTAATTTTGCTAGATTTATTACTTTTTTATCGAAATGAAAATGTGCATTAAAATGCGTCATGTGTGACGTAGATAACATTGAAACCAAACCGTGAGTAGATTTGCTCGTGTAAGATCGTTTTTGTCGTTTTGACTACGGAATGGACGACGGACCTGTGTTGAAATCTAGGTATCGTATTCGGTCCTTGTCAGCGCGTTGAACGTATGTTCCCAGTGCCGATGACGTCACACACGGTGTCGTTTTTCGCGCCACCTATCTTTTGAAACTTTATGAATTTTTTTCTAGCTTATTAGCAACTTTTTGGCAAAGAATACGAATTTAACATATTAAAAACCAAAAAATCGTGGAAACCCCCATTATAGAAGTGTGGTTATACTGCATTCGTGCATTTTGACATTATACGTTTGATGCACAGGTTCACAGATTTGACGTTTCTAAGTCATTTGAAGGTTAAAAGTAACTAGCTCACTAGCGTACCTATCGTGAGAAATATAATGCTAAGGATCTCATTGTGTCCTAACTTCAAATGGTAACGCAAGTATCCCTGATACGGATTTGGAACACAAGGTTTTTTGGCCAGACACATTTTATTTAAAAGTAACCTAAAATAACTTAAAGCAGAAAGGCATAAAACGTAATGTCAAATTTGCAAGCGCTTCATTGCTGGCAACAGAAATTTCAACAGCACACAGATATCAAAACATGTATTTGTGTTTAGCAAAACATATTACATCGTAAAGCTCAATTTAGCGCATTAAAGAGAAGTCATACCGAGACATAAGCTCTTCGAAACGTTACTGCACTCCGCTAAATTTGGCGAAATAATGAAACGTGATTATAGCTCGACGCAAGTTAACTGCCGCTGCAGTTTCGCACAATTGCAGTCGACATCAAACGACACTGAAATTAGTACGAGAACTTGAAGTCAAATTGCACAGAAGTGCACTATATTAGTAGTGTATACGTATAGTGTCAACAATATTTAATGTTCAATGTCATTATTTTTCTTTGTTAGTTTTCCTCTCCGTCAGTGGAATAATTTGCGCTGTTTATGACAATGGATCGAATGCACTCGACAAATCTTAGATGCTAACGTAGTTTAAGATATTTTATCAAGTTGTCTTCTTTGCAAACATAACTAACAGGTAAATTATTTTTGGACAAAAGCCTCTGAAGGGTGAATTGTATACTTACAATTTAAATATGCCTCTTTATATATTTCATTATGTTACTCACCAATAGCTTACTTTTGAAGAATATTAAAGATGAACCACAAAATTATGTCTACGAACTAGTAAAATTTGATTCAATTCGGATTGAGTCACTGAAATATATACTAACTGGAAGTCGCATGGCGGTATTTTACTCTATGCTAAAACTGATGCCATTTGAAGCATGCTAGTGGATGACTCGGAAATCTTCGAATGCTATCGAAGATAACCGAACAAGAATTATCTTGGTCGGTATGGCAAGTTGCTCGCTGATGTTTCACTGTTCGCTGAAAGTGTTTTCGTCAAGTTGGTTAAATAATTTAGTTTCCGCCCTTTCTGGCTGCTTGGCGCTATACTCCAAAATTTCACGAACTTAAACGAAAGCGATCCGAGTCATCCAAATTCACCGCCCTAATTGCTTCACTGTTTTGACTAAGAATACTGCGTACAGTTTTGTATTGAATTTTAATTATTACATAATTTTGTTGACAAACTATATTTTTGCAGCTCAAATTAAATACCTAACTTGTTATTCGCTTAAATACGATACAATAAAAATCTATACATTATATTATTCTTTTAAATTTTAACAAAGCTGTATTTTTCCAACTTAATCTTTAAAATAATGGCAAGTAATGATTTTTGTACCATCAATTTCTTGTTTTAGAGATAATACCTACAGACATGAAAATTTCTTAAAATTCTTCAGATGTATCAACCCTAAATTTCACGATACAAAATATTAAATTAAATTTCTCGAAATAAAGTTGCAATCCACCTGAATGTTTGTACTAGATCTATGGCGACTGATTTGATAGATAACCACAAAAAGTTTTAATTCCACCCGAATCAAGTCAAATATCGCACACATAAATGATTTGATTCTATGGCACATTTTCATACTTTCTTATAAAGACATAATGCACAATTTTTCGTTTTTGTGCACCAATGTCGGTATACTCGTAGTATACTCGTATATTTTTTTTGCTATTCGTATGCTATTGTATGAATCTGTAAATGCTGCCACATTTATCTTATCAATGGTTGCACAAATTTTGCTACACCGTTAATATGAAAAGAAAATGATGTAAGTTGAGTAAACACTACAAAATAATATTTTCAAACCAAGACATTCGATACAATTATCCATGTAAATAACAATTAACAAAAACATCATAAACGCTGAAAACCTACAATGCATTGGATTTAATTATGTCATTTGCAAGCGCATAGCAACGCTGCTAACAGTAATTTTAATAACCTAATTCACCATTGAGAAAATAAATTATTTAACAATAATAATTGTTAAATATGCAGAAATATAAATATAGGTAAAGCATTTATTTTATCTACAATTTGCTAGCTTCCTTCCAAACTTCAAGCTAATATATACGACAAGCTATTTTTGTATAGAATTAAGATTCCATTTATCTATAGAGAAGATGATGAGAAGCTGGTTGGCCCATTGTGATTTATATGATAATAATGCGATAACGTTTTTATGGTGTCATATAGTTTATGTATAAATATTAGAACAATTTTGTCATGATTGTTATACGTACCTAAGTACAAATAAGTTCCAAATTATATCATCCTTAAATGTTACTATCGAACTTCTTTCTTCTTCAACAGCAGAAGCTAACAACTGCCCGAGGGTAGATATATTTATTTCAGACTAGAAAATGTGTATATGTTTAGAGATAAAAGCTTACAATCCTTTTGTTTTATATATCAGTATATACAAAGCTTGCACTTGAATACTTCTGAACTTGTACCTATGATATAATAGCTTTAATAGTGTAGGTTAAATGTAGAACTAAAAACTATTGCTCAAGAAAATCTCTAATTTCATTTCAGTATAATAAATTAATAGGAATTTTCCCAATGCTTCAGAGTATCTATGCAAAATATATTTATTATTTCGTAAAGGGCCAAGCCAAAATATTATCAACTGTAAAACTGTAATTACACATACACAAGAGCTTTTTATTTTTCCGGATTTTTGTATTGAAACCTTTGTAACCTAGCAAATTCAAAAGACATTATTTTAATAAAAGACCGTAGGTGGAATGATTTTATTTTAAAACAATTTTTCGAGTCAAATTGCTGTCAGGTGACAAGGTTGAGATGTCTAACAGAAATTTATTCGGAGGAAATAAAATGCTCGGGTGTAATTCGACAAGATAATTTAACGACTCTTTTGGTTCTTCTTCACAAATATTCCCAAAATCTTATTATTTCGCTGATAAATATTAGAAATATGAAACAAATTACAGTTTAGTGTTTTGTTTGGTTGCTAAGATAAAGGTAAATAAGGTTTTATCACCTTCTTATTCGCTGTGAAAGCGATAATATTGTGTTAAGTTTATGGCTACTTTATACAGGAATGGAATTTTCAACCATCAAAATTAATTCCGCGAGTATATCTGTAAATTCTTTTGGTGATAGAAAAAAAATTACTTATATTGTTTTGGAACTCTTACTAGTTCTGTCTGAACTAAAATCAACGAAATTGCAAAGAGAAATTCGTTGATTAAAATATATTTTCTCTTCACTTTTAATTTAAAAGAACCCATACCACTCAAAAGTTCAGTATATGAATTGAACTGAGTTTCAAAATTCAAGAGATATATGCTGTAAAATATTTTCTTTTCCATTGCTCTTATTTCTTTAAATAGAAATATTGATCTATTATGTTCGTCAGCTATAAATATTTTATCGGCGTGGCCCATAATTTTTTAGGAATGTATAGTACAAAAAAACGCACGGTAGACTACTATAAGATGGTGTAAAGACAGCTTATTATTTTCTCATCTAAAATAATATTTGAATAATGAATTTCTCCTTCGGCAGTTGCTCGCAATTTTCATCGTTTAATTTGACCTGTGATATTTAACCACGGCCCAAATGCTTGGAAACTTCTTGGTTGGTAATAGCAGAGAATAGCAACTAAGTACCTAACCTAATTATGTTCGAGTTGCCAAGCTTTTAGGTACAACCTCATTTAGAATTCTAACTAAACTGGATGTTTTCTGTTCGTTCGTTATAAATCAATGAAGCGATGTATTTTTATGTACCCTATAGACTAGAATTACTTCGTAAGTGTATATATTAGTATGACCTGGCCTAATACTTTTTATCACACTAAGTTGGGTGTCTGTAATATAGGTAATAATTCATTCAACTCGAATTGAGCCGGAACTTTATGGAAATTTAGTTATGTGGTTTAATTCGCAGTTGAACTGTTTAAGTTTCGAGCATGAACTGTAAGTAAGCAACAGGTTTATAGTCTCTGAGAAGCAAATGCAGTAGTTGTAATAATTATTGTTACTTAATCTTAATAGGATTAATGTATCAAGCGACAAATACCTATCGGACTGGTAAAGTGGACTTGCAAACTCCTTCGAATAATAATTTATCTAGGATTACTAAATAATCTAATTCATTATTAGTTCAGTAATGCTAAATTACTCTCAAGTAAAGTAATTTCAATACATAACATACTATTACTTACTTCAATCAATAGAATTTTTTGTGCTAATAATAGTACATAGAAAGTCTATTACAAGGAATCTTACTCTTAATGTCATTATCGTATCATCAACAACTGTTATTACCTTTTAATTGGAAACATTTATTGAAAATTATAAACAACATAATACGTATGCGAAATTTGCAGCACGAGGCGCAACCGAGTTCTGTAAACATATAAGTAAGGTAACTACTGAGATTCTATAGGTACGTGTTGCATACAATACTTTTTCAACTTTCGTTCAAATAAGTGCAATTGTTTTGAAATTATGAAATTTTGACATTTAATGACACTTATAAATTTTGACATAAAACAAAAAATTGTTTTTCTTAATTTAAACTGCAGAAAATATGCTATTGCAAGGCAAAATAATTGAAGTTTCTGTACAGTACAACGGGGGCTGTAATTTTTTAAATAAATTTAGTTTTATATGTGCATATTTTATTAAATAAAAAGAGTGAAATAAAGACCATTGCGTGAAATAATGAAGTTCATAACCTAACGTAAATTAGCGAAATAAAGTATTATGTTACCTAACGAAAGTAGAAAAAATTATTGATTTGTTTTAACATCGCCGTTGTCGATGGTACGATAAAGCTTTTGAATATAACGTAAATACCTATATGCGATTTAACTCCTCTCGGATTTTTAAAGAGACTCGGTTTCACATCGTCGCTAAGTACCATCTTTGATGTTATAAATCGCATAATATCCTTGTTATATTAATAGCTAGGTATAATATAACTATATAACTTGAAATATATTTTATAAAATGTTTAAAACATAGTCCTAGATATTTTATTTCAGTACTTATAACTAATTACGACTTTCGCCTATGGCTTGTACAGTTCTCATGAGTAATTATACACTTCATAATAACATACTGTAATAAATTTATAAGCCGTTAACAATATTTTAATAGACACTTAGACTAATTTTATGAAAAGTATCAAAATGGTGTGTAAAAGTGATGTTAAAATATTGTTCTGTGTTTCCGTTGTAGTCTCAAATTTCTTGTAATTAGCGGTTAAATATTTGAGTTTTCCACTTTGCCAGTCTTCTTCCTTAGCGTGCAAATATGACAATAGAAATCATTATTATTCAAAGCTTATTATAATGTGAATTAAAACGTCAAAGCTCTGTGATTGTACAGGCAGGCAAACATTCCATGCTTAACAAAAGTGTGGCGAAACCTCTGAAAAGTAAAAGCAAACCGTTGTTTATCTTACAGTGTGTGTCTTCAGGAAATGAAGTCAATTTGCGACTTGTGTGATGATAATTTGTGGGCTGTAGACGAATTAAAGTTTGTACATATCCTTGCTTGAATATTTTATACCAATATTGTATATACTATATTTTGATATGATGTGAACTAATACTGAATGACTTATTCCAACGGAACTCTCTCAATGTAAAAGATTAGAAAGCAGATGAAACATTCCCATAATTTGAAAATATAGTCTTTTTCAAAAACTATATTTACATTCACTCTTACACATTTACTGCTTTTCAGTGTACCTTCAACCTTCTTATACATAAGATGAAATGAAATATTGTTAAATTGATGACTGAAATATATCAATATAATAATTAGTGTAAATTATAGTGTCTTTTCAATTTCCGCTTACCTATTCACATAGTTTTGATTTTCCTTTTTATCATTATTTATATTTGAATAGAGACAAGCATATTTCCGCTCGAGCATAACCTATAGTTATGCAAGAGCGAGAATAGTTTATTTTCGTTGATACGCCGTCTGCTTTGGAAAAGACAAAAACTACCTACTAAATTTCAGGCGGAAACCAATTTTTTTTTCTTATATCTATATTTCTGTGTGATACAGTTTCTTGGCGATGACGAATAAATAAGTGAGTGGAAATTATTTTTCCGCTCGTTGTTCATTTTCTAAAGCAGACATACTTTGTTAAACTTATTTGCAGAAATGGATAAACTCTCTAACAATAAAGGTAAGACAACTTTGCTTTATATTTAGGTGTAATTATTTAAAAACAATTGTTGGTAATTCGTATTCTGAAAATTTTGCTAAACGGAATTTATGACTGTTTATTTTTACGCTAAATTAAAGTTTCTAATGTATTTAAGTTTGTACACTTTCTTTACTTACTATGAAATATTAATTTTGTAAGTTAGTATGAAGCATGTATCCTACTATTTATATGGAAATGTAGTAGGTGTATGTAAAAGTAATTGCTTTTGATTCTAAGATCTTTCATTTTCTATTTATAATCATAATATAGGTACAGGTGCTTTAAAATTATTGTTGACAACAAATTAAGGATACAAATATTTGATGTGCTGATTACAACGCAAAAAGAATTTTCCGACATTCACAAAAATAATTGCACATTACTTGAACCAAACATTTCTCGTCAATAATTTTGTAGCACCTTGTATACAATTATTTTATCACAACAACATAATGATGAGTAAATATTTGTTTAACTTTTAATAAATTTTATTTTAAATCATGTTTTATTATTAGATGTGAATTTGTATTATAACCCAAAATACAGTTCTTTATATAATATTTTACATAGAACGTATCAGAACGAACTTGTTCCTACAAATCATGTTACTGGCTCAAGCAGTGTAGTTCTTTAGCTGACATTAGTTTTTATTGAAAGATGATCACGGCAACATCGTTCTATGGAGTGAAGTAAATGTTTAAGAATATCATATATTGATTTTGATTAAATATAAAACAAATTGAATTTATTTGTAATCTTGTACCTATTTAGTACGGGACAACTATACAACATTTTACAGTCAAAAATTAAATGATTTGTATAGGTAGTAAATGTCTTGCTATAAATTCATAAACATAACATAAGTTATAAAAATAAACTAATGTGTCTAAAATATTGAAAATTGTAAGCGTACCTATGTGATATAGTGAATAGTGAAATGAAATACGATTTGACTGCTATCCAGGGGTGTTCTAGTTTTGCAGACCGTATGGGTTCACCGTTGGATGACGATTCGAAAAAAATCCTGAGTAACAGTGGCCTCAGGGTTAATAGTAAGTAATATGCACTTTTATATTATTATAGACTGGTATTAGAAACAAAACATTATAGTAGGTATATTATTAAGTATCAAAGGCGGTATGTGAAGTTTATCGGTTGAGGTTTCCAATATTACCAGAAACCGGTACAAAATGCACTTAAGACTCGTGACGTTTAAAGTATTTTTGCACGATCAATACAATAAAAATAGATTATAAAATAATGTAAATTTTTTGGTTATGTGGTTTGGTTTGCATGTGTTGCTTGGTTTCTGTTCTTATATAATGCTTACCGCCTTCTTTATGCAGTACCACCTTCAACCATTAATAGGATAGACAAATAACACTCAATGCTGTGTTATACAGTGTTGTGAAGGCAAGAAGTACGGTAGCAGTAGTAGCAGCTGTATGCGGGGAAAGGAGATGAAAAATTGTATGGAGTGTTGCACATTGCTGACTTCTGTTATTATTGTGTTTGTTGTGACAGCCGATTTCATTTGATGTGCTTTATTAATTCGAAGGTTACTTAACTGATTTTTCTTGAAATTGTATAGTATATATATATATATATATATATATATATATATATATATATATATATATATATATATATATATATATATATATATATATATATATATATAATCTATTTAGATCTCTTTATACCCTTTCGGGCGTCGAGAATTGTATAGTAATTGTGAGTAAACATCCATAAATATGCAAACAGCAACTCACCATACAATGATAATACCTCTTTTGCCCGCTGCGCTAGTTCTTGGCTTTACAACAAAAGCATGCGTCGTTTGTGTCTACCTTACAGCCTAACAGCCTTCTAAATTACTTGCCTACACCGTCTTGTAATTTGTAAACAAAAACAAACCTACTACCATGGAAACAGAGCCAGTAAACGCTAAAAAATATCCGATCGTGCAAAAAATAAAACTTGCTGTGACCACCACAGTACTTCCCCGACCATAAATTTAACGTAGGCGGCGTCAATATTGATATTCTTTGGGTTCTGCAGAGTCTATAACGTGAAGATTCATCAAAATCTTGAACTATAAAAAAATCACAATTACAATATGTCCCCTATTTATTACATAGGTCGGGGAGTAAAAAACGAACTGAAAAATATGTATGCAACGTAAACAATGCATATTGTACGTACTTCATCCTCTCTTATTTAGAAATAAATCAATTATAAAAACAATATATAACAATACATTTTCAATAGACAATGCACAAACAATAATAAAGAATATTCACTTAAAATCAGGATCCAAAACATTCGAATACAAATTTCTAAGACAGAATAAGTATTGATGGCAAATTTTAATTACGCATTGAATGTACATTGAACATATTTTAATTTAGTAAATCTAAAACATTCTACATGTTCTACCCTTGCACATAGCACATAATAGTTTCTCTAGCAATTATTATTGATGTTTCTGCAATTATGAGGAACCCTTAGTAGACTGTGGTGATCAAATTAAAGCCTGGGAGAAGTAATTCTAACTTCAAACTTCTCTCGTTGCTCGGTTTAATTCGTACCTACATGATGTGTAGGTGGTTGCGTTAGAATTAATTGCATAATAACTTAGTCTTGTTTATTAATATTTAAACACATAAACGTGCTAAGGTTTTTTACTTGAATATTATTATTCCATGACAAAAGTTAAGAAAAGTTATTAAAGACGAATCATAACATTTATTATTGATTATAAAATGGCTGTGTTAAATGATATTGTGCACCTATATTTTAAATTATTTGTAATTTTCATTTATTTATTTTATCTATATAGAATACTGTAATAATGAGAGATGGTCTACTTCATGGAATCTTAAATCATTTATATCTTTGAAATGAAATTCTTTAAATAAAACAAAAAAATTTCTTCACTATAAGTCATATAACTGGACATGTAATTTAAGTTTATATCAACTGTAATGTAACGCGGCGATCGTCTAGTATTAACAATCTTTACTTACCCTACGTTGTGTTTAATTAAATAAGTAACCCATACAGGGCCGTAATGTAGAGTAACTGTCAATGGTGGGGGAATCGGGAAAGGTCATAGTTAAATGAAAATCTTTATTACGCTCCAAAAGATATGGCAATAATGTCACACCTTATGCATTTATTAAATACGTAAAAATCGATTGAATATTTATAATATGTATGTTATATAGTCTCAGAGTGGTTCGAACACTCAATCGTGGAATAAATAAGCTCCCTGGCATTTACCTTTATAGCAAGAGGAAAACCACGACAAAACCTCAAGCAGAGAGTGGTGCAAACAAGTAGTGGCTAACCCTGTTATCACTGATGATCGGCAGTGCTCAAGAGAGGATGCTCTAAACAAAAAGGTTTTCGTTTATATTAAAGTCCCTCGTACCCCACTACGTCAACCTCGATAGAGTACGAGAGTAATTAGACTCATCACAATGATTTCCAATAAACTCTCTTTACAAATTACTTTACAAAATTGGGAACAGTGTTACCTATTAATTTGTATTATTTCGAGCCTCGCTGAACCGAGCGCCCTTGTTGTATTACTATTGTTGTGCCAATAGTTTTATTTAATGCGAGCCTCGCTGGACCGAGCGCTCTCGTTGAGATTGCTATTGTGCCAATAGACTGATTTAGTGGGAGTCTCGCTGGACCGAGCACTCCTATTTTGTGTTAACACAATTAACAGTAAACACTTATTCCATATAGTCTCATTTCATGTTACTACAGAAAATCTTATATCATTGCGTTGCGTCTGAGAACAGCCTGGCATAGCCATAGCGCTCTGTGATTAGTAATTGAACAGCCTGGCATAGCCATAGCGCTCGGTGGTTAGTAATTGAACAGCCTGGCATAGCCATAGCGCTCTGTGATTAGTAATTGAACAGCCTGGCATAGCCATAGCGCTCGGTGGTTAGTAATTGAACAGCCTGGCATAGCCATAGCGCTCTGTGATTAGTAATTGAACAGCCTGGCATAGCCATAGCGCTCGGTGGTTAGTAATTGAACAGCCTGGCATAGCCATAGCGCTCTGTGATTAGTAATTGAACAGCCTGGCATAGCCATAGCGCTCGGTGGTTAGTAATTGAACAGCCTGGCATAGCCATAGCGCTCGGTGATTAGTAATTGAACAGCCTGGCATAGCCATAGCGCTCGGTGATTAGTAATTGAACAGCCTGGCATAGCCATAGCGCTCGGTGATTAGTAATTGAACAGCCTGGCATAGCCATAGCGCTCTGTGATTAGTAATTGAACAGCCTGGCATAGCCATAGCGCTCTGTGGTTAGTAATTGAACATAGGTAAGGATTCGAACAGCCTGGCATAGCCATAGCGCTCTGAGGTCTGAACAGCCTGGCATAGCCATAGCGCTCATAGGTAAGGATTCGAACAGCCTGGCATAGCCATAGCGCTCTGAGGTCTGAACAGCCTGGCATAGCCATAGCGCTCATAGGTAAGGATTCGAACAGCCTGGCATAGCCATAGCGCTCATAGGTAAGGATTCGAACAGCCTGGCATAGCCATAGCGCTCTGAGGTCTGAACAGCCTGGCATAGCCATAGCGCTCATAGGTAAGGATTCGAACAGCCTGGCATAGCCATAGCGCTCTGAGGTCTGAACAGCCTGGCATAGCCATAGCGCTCATAGGTAAGGATTCGAACAGCCTGGCATAGCCATAGCGCTCTGAGGTCTGAACAGCCTGGCATAGCCATAGCGCTCATAGGTAAGGATTCGAACAGCCTGGCATAGCCATAGCGCTCTGAGGTCTGAACAGCCTGGCATAGCCATAGCGCTCATAGGAAAGGATTCGAACAGCCTGGCATAGCCATAGCGCTCTGAGGTCTGAACAGCCTGGCATAGCCATAGCGCTCATAGGTAAGGATTCGAACAGCCTGGCATAGCCATAGCGCTCTTAGGTTAGGGTTGTGAACTTACTTATTTGGTAGACAAGTAACCTCACATTGAAGTCTGGGAATGGACTCCTCGATTGCTTCAAAATGTGCGGTTTATATATCGAAATTTCCTTCTGCACCCCTCTCTAGTTCTCGGTGATCATACGCTTATCACGCCTGGTGCATGTGGTGTTCACGTGATATTCACGTGATATTTTCCCGTTCTATCGTATTTGTTATTATAAGGGTTAGGTTAAATATGTGAATATCTAATAATTCTAAAATTCCAAACTTTAGACTAAACAAACGTGGCAAACTAACTAAGAGATTTATTATTATTAGGGTTACGTAAATTATGTGAGTTTGTTAATATATACATTCCAAGATCGTAGTCTAACTAAAAAACACGGAACGACCGAGGAACACAAGTATTTATTATCGTAAGGGTTGGATTAGTTGGGTGAGAAAAGTTATTATGCAAACTAATTAACATTCGAAAACTAAACAAAACACGGAAAGAGTCCATCTCATAAGCACTTCAGATCTAACAGTTTTTTGTGCGTAGTTTAAGGGTCGCCCGTGCGTCTCCGATTACACTAGCAGGTACCGCACAGCCCGTCACGGCCATTCACCCTTGCAACTATGTATTGTAGTGAATTTAAAATTAGTATTAACGTTATCTAATTATTATAGTTTATTATTAGTAAACCGTACCTTCTCAAACTCCCCCAGATATTTAGACGTAAATGTAGAATAGATTCTAAATTTGCGTTCAAATATCTTTACATAATGTCGGTTTAACTAATGTATTAATTTGTATTTGTTTTACCTGATCTTGCATTGTTGACTGCATCAGCTGGGTTGAAAAAGAAGGTTATATGGGGTTTTCAGAGAGGGTTTTTTTTTTTACTCAAACACTATGTTTGTAATGAATGAATATAATGAATAATATGGATATACATAATATATAATAACATAATAAGTTGAAAATTAAATGGTAACAATAATTATAATTTGATAAAATGTTATGACTTACCATGAACTATTAATAAAAAATATACCTACAACTCTTATCACTGTCACTATCAACACTAACATTTGATTAAAACAATCACTTCCACAGTTTATTTTGGCGCCAGGTATCTCGTTCTATCGTCAGGAAAGCAATTATAGGTTCTTATGTTCTGTTTTCATGAGTACACTGGTTATCAGTCGGAAATCTGGATAGAGTGTCAGCAACCACGTTTTCACGGCCTGGGATATGTTCTATTTCGTAGTCAAACTGTTGAAGAAAGAGAACCCATCTGGTGAGACGCTCGCTCAATAAACGGCATTGTTTTAAAAACATCAAGGCTTGGTGGTCAGTTCTTATAACAATTTTTATTCCTTGAACATGTGAACGGAATTTTTGTAGACAGTAGATGATCGCTAGTAATTCCTTTTCAGTAGTTGTATAATTTATTTCTGCATGATTTAACGAACGGCTAGCAAAACAAATAGGTCTCTGGTCACGATTGTCGTCCTCCTGAGCCAAAACTCCCCCAATACCGTATCCCGAACTGTCCGTTTGTAAGATAAATGTTTTGTTGCGTTGTGGGTGTGATAACATTACCTTTCCCAAAAATAATTCTTTCACCGTTTGGAAAGCTGCTTGTTCTTCTTTTCCCCACTGCCATTTAGCTCCTTTTTTAAGTAAATGAAGTAATGGTCTTGTGAGTTCACTATATTGTTGGTGGAATCGACGATAAAAATTACATAAACCCAAAAATGCTCCAAGATGTTTAATTTTAGTTGGTACTGGAAAATCTTGAATCGACAGAACTTTTCCTGGTTCGAAGCGGATACCTTCGGAAGTTAAAACGTGTCCTAGGAATTTTACTTCCTTTTGTAGAAAATTAGTTTTATCTATGTTGGCGGTTAAGTTTGCTTGTTTTAATCTTTGGAATACTAGTTCAAGATGTCGCATATGTGAGGCTAAATCCGGGGATGCTATAAGTAGATCATCTATATAATTTGTTGTAAATTTTCACCTCCGGTCCCAAAATTAAATCCATTGCTCTCGAAAAACTCGCCACTGCAGTTTTTAGTACGAAAGGTAGTACTTGGTAAGTATAACTACGACCATTATACAAGAATGCGGTGTACCTTTTATTTTCCGGACTTAGCGGTATTTGCCAGTAGGATGCTGTTAAATTTATGGATGTTAAATATTTGGTGTTGTGGTGCTGTTCAACCGCTCCTCTTAATTGAATTGAAGTCACCGGTAAGGTGGGAATTTGATATCCTTGTGCCCTCAAATTGTTCCATACGTCTTCTGCCACACAAGTGACTTCCGGTATCAACTAGTGCCATTACCTTTCCGACTTCCGTAGAAAGTAGGATTTCAGGTACGAATGATTCTGTTGGTTGTTGAGTGTCCTCTTCTTCCAAGAAATCAGGATACATGGATCGAACGAATTTTTCTGATTTGTGACATCCAGTAGTTGTGCGGGATTCTTTTGAATTATTTTGTTGAAACTGTGATATTCTTTTGATTTCTACGGTTTCCTGTATTCCCTGTAATGTTTTACCGAGACCTCGACCTGGACGCCATCCCATACGATATAGAAGGCGGAAGCTGATATTTGAGACCCTGGCGCCCGAGTTCATAAATTCGCGGAGAGACTGCCGGACGTTCAGTTCCTCGCTGGTTCGTTTCCCGGCGTAGACACAACACTGTTACTTATCGAGTTTTCCTTCTTTTCTGGTGTTGTTCAAGGTGGTTGGTGGGACAGCTCGGTACCAGGTAGAGTGTGGTCCGGTTCTATGACGTTGCGTATAGGGACGACTACGATGTCCATAACGGGGTTTGTCCGTAGGTGATGTTCCTCGATAATTAACCATCATCGGTGCTGCTTGTCTCGTGACTATTTTCTCCTGAATAAGCTTCGTGGTACTTTCTTGTCGCCTAAGAAAGTCAGCTAATTCTTTTATGGAAGACTTTTCTGTGGTGTTCCACAAAGACTGTAACGTAAGCGAAAAATATCGGATCATGTCCGAAACAAAGACATTTTCTGGTATTGGATTATCCAGAGTTTTATACAAACCAACGTAGCGAGCCAAATGTGTCGTCATGTTGGATTTCCGGGAGTCCCACTTATTTGTACTAATCTGGTTGCGGATTTTATTTTGTGTTGCTTCGGACCAATAGTTGTGCAGAAAATCCGTTTTAAACTCTTGATAGGAGTATCACGACCCATTGTATACCTCTGACCAAGTAAAAGCCTCTTCTTTCAGGCATATCCGTGCTACCTCCAACTGAAGTTCCTGTGACACATGTAACCTGGCGAAATATTGCTCTAATCGTTCTAAGAACCGCACAGCATTTTCCTTTTCAGTAAACTTGGGTTTTTCTGGATAAGTCGGGAATAAGTCAAGGAATTCCGGTACTTGTTGCCATTGGTTGTATTGCTGACTGCATGGGCCTTGATTCATTACTCACGGAGCTGGTGGAGGGTTCCCCATGAGTAACTGTTTCATTTTCACTTGTAAGTGGGACGTTTTGATTTGGTGGCTCGTCCACGTAGGCTGGCTGGTGTTGTTGTGGTCCAATGCGAATGGTGTTCACTAATGCTGACATTGATTGTTGCATGTCGTTGAACACCTGTTGCACCGCTAGTCGATGCTCCTTTTGTCGTTGTGCTTGTTCAGTTTTCCATTCTAGTAAAATACTTGTCAATGCAGCTATCGATGATTGTTTTGGACGTCCAGGCGTTGGGTGTAGACGTTCATTACTGGTACCACCTTCCTTTTCGGCTCCACGCTTCGGCATTGTCACTCCAATTTATCACCGTTATAGCACTAATCCGAGTTAATATTTCATTTAACTATTCGACGACCTTTCCTCTCCCCCAATTGACAGTTTTAAAGGAACTCTACATCCTGGTCACGGCACCAATTTTGTAACGCGGCGATCGTCTAGTATTAACAATCTTTACTTACCCTACGTTGTGTTTAATTAAATAAGTAACCCATACAGGGCCGTAATGTAGAGTAACTGTCAATGGTGGGGGAATCGGGAAAGGTCATAGTTAAATGAAAATCTTTATTACGCTCCAAAAGATATGGCAATAATGTCACACCTTATGCATTTATTAAATACGTAAAAATCGATTGAATATTTATAATATGTATGTTATATAGTCTCAGAGTGGTTCGAACACTCAATCGTGGAATAAATAAGCTCCCTGGCATTTACCTTTATAGCAAGAGGAAAACCACGACAAAACCTCAAGCAGAGAGTGGTGCAAACAAGTAGTGGCTAACCCTGTTATCACTGATGATCGGCAGTGCTCAAGAGAGGATGCTCTAAACAAAAAGGTTTTCGTTTATATTAAAGTCCCTCGTACCCCACTACGTCAACCTCGATAGAGTACGAGAGTAATTAGACTCATCACAATGATTTCCAATAAACTCTCTTTACAAATTACTTTACAAAATTGGGAACAGTGTTACCTATTAATTTGTATTATTTCGAGCCTCGCTGAACCGAGCGCCCTTGTTGTATTACTATTGTTGTGCCAATAGTTTTATTTAATGCGAGCCTCGCTGGACCGAGCGCTCTCGTTGAGATTGCTATTGTGCCAATAGACTGATTTAGTGGGAGTCTCGCTGGACCGAGCACTCCTTTTTTTTTTTTTTTTTTTTTTTTTTTTTTTTTTTTTTTTTTTTTTTTTTTTACGCTCCAAAAGATATGGCAATAATGTCACACCTTATGCATTTATTAAATACGTAAAAATCGATTGAATATTTATAATATGTATGTTATATAGTCTCAGAGTGGTTCGAACACTCAATCGTGGAATAAATAAGCTCCCTGGCATTTACCTTTATAGCAAGAGGAAAACCACGACAAAACCTCAAGCAGAGAGTGGTGCAAACAAGTAGTGGCTAACCCTGTTATCACTGATGATCGGCAGTGCTCAAGAGAGGATGCTCTAAACAAAAAGGTTTTCGTTTATATTAAAGTCCCTCGTACCCCACTACGTCAACCTCGATAGAGTACGAGAGTAATTAGACTCATCACAATGATTTCCAATAAACTCTCTTTACAAATTACTTTACAAAATTGGGAACAGTGTTACCTATTAATTTGTATTATTTCGAGCCTCGCTGAACCGAGCGCCCTTGTTGTATTACTATTGTTGTGCCAATAGTTTTATTTAATGCGAGCCTCGCTGGACCGAGCGCTCTCGTTGAGATTGCTATTGTGCCAATAGACTGATTTAGTGGGAGTCTCGCTGGACCGAGCACTCCTATTTTGTGTTAACACAATTAACAGTAAACACTTATTCCATATAGTCTCATTTCATGTTACTACAGAAAATCTTATATCATTGCGTTGCGTCTGAGAACAGCCTGGCATAGCCATAGCGCTCTGTGATTAGTAATTGAACAGCCTGGCATAGCCATAGCGCTCGGTGGTTAGTAATTGAACAGCCTGGCATAGCCATAGCGCTCTGTGATTAGTAATTGAACAGCCTGGCATAGCCATAGCGCTCGGTGGTTAGTAATTGAACAGCCTGGCATAGCCATAGCGCTCTGTGATTAGTAATTGAACAGCCTGGCATAGCCATAGCGCTCGGTGGTTAGTAATTGAACAGCCTGGCATAGCCATAGCGCTCTGTGATTAGTAATTGAACAGCCTGGCATAGCCATAGCGCTCGGTGGTTAGTAATTGAACAGCCTGGCATAGCCATAGCGCTCGGTGATTAGTAATTGAACAGCCTGGCATAGCCATAGCGCTCGGTGATTAGTAATTGAACAGCCTGGCATAGCCATAGCGCTCGGTGATTAGTAATTGAACAGCCTGGCATAGCCATAGCGCTCTGTGATTAGTAATTGAACAGCCTGGCATAGCCATAGCGCTCTGTGGTTAG
This sequence comes from Agonum fuliginosum, assembly GCA_947534325.1. NCBI lineage: Eukaryota > Metazoa > Arthropoda > Insecta > Coleoptera > Carabidae > Agonum > Agonum fuliginosum. The sequence continues at coordinate 8,242,839 of OX384029.1, read as the reverse complement.
TAATTGAACATAGGTAAGGATTCGAACAGCCTGGCATAGCCATAGCGCTCTGAGGTCTGAACAGCCTGGCATAGCCATAGCGCTCATAGGTAAGGATTCGAACAGCCTGGCATAGCCATAGCGCTCTGAGGTCTGAACAGCCTGGCATAGCCATAGCGCTCATAGGTAAGGATTCGAACAGCCTGGCATAGCCATAGCGCTCATAGGTAAGGATTCGAACAGCCTGGCATAGCCATAGCGCTCTGAGGTCTGAACAGCCTGGCATAGCCATAGCGCTCATAGGTAAGGATTCGAACAGCCTGGCATAGCCATAGCGCTCTGAGGTCTGAACAGCCTGGCATAGCCATAGCGCTCATAGGTAAGGATTCGAACAGCCTGGCATAGCCATAGCGCTCTGAGGTCTGAACAGCCTGGCATAGCCATAGCGCTCATAGGTAAGGATTCGAACAGCCTGGCATAGCCATAGCGCTCTGAGGTCTGAACAGCCTGGCATAGCCATAGCGCTCATAGGAAAGGATTCGAACAGCCTGGCATAGCCATAGCGCTCTGAGGTCTGAACAGCCTGGCATAGCCATAGCGCTCATAGGTAAGGATTCGAACAGCCTGGCATAGCCATAGCGCTCTTAGGTTAGGGTTGTGAACTTACTTATTTGGTAGACAAGTAACCTCACATTGAAGTCTGGGAATGGACTCCTCGATTGCTTCAAAATGTGCGGTTTATATATCGAAATTTCCTTCTGCACCCCTCTCTAGTTCTCGGTGATCATACGCTTATCACGCCTGGTGCATGTGGTGTTCACGTGATATTCACGTGATATTTTCCCGTTCTATCGTATTTGTTATTATAAGGGTTAGGTTAAATATGTGAATATCTAATAATTCTAAAATTCCAAACTTTAGACTAAACAAACGTGGCAAACTAACTAAGAGATTTATTATTATTAGGGTTACGTAAATTATGTGAGTTTGTTAATATATACATTCCAAGATCGTAGTCTAACTAAAAAACACGGAACGACCGAGGAACACAAGTATTTATTATCGTAAGGGTTGGATTAGTTGGGTGAGAAAAGTTATTATGCAAACTAATTAACATTCGAAAACTAAACAAAACACGGAAAGAGTCCATCTCATAAGCACTTCAGATCTAACAGTTTTTTGTGCGTAGTTTAAGGGTCGCCCGTGCGTCTCCGATTACACTAGCAGGTACCGCACAGCCCGTCACGGCCATTCACCCTTGCAACTATGTATTGTAGTGAATTTAAAATTAGTATTAACGTTATCTAATTATTATAGTTTATTATTAGTAAACCGTACCTTCTCAGTAATTCCACAAGAGCTTTTTATTTCGCCGGATAAATTTCGGTTTGTATTGAAACCTTGTTGCCTAGCAATTTGAAACAAAATAGTGTTTAATAAAATAACGACACCGTAGGTGAAGTGATTTTATTTTAAAAATTAAAACAATTTTTCGAGTCAAACTGCTGTCAGGTAACAAGATTGAGATGGCAAACAGAAATTTATTCGGAGCAAATAAAATGCTCGAGTGTAATTCAAAAAAATAATATAATGACTCCTTTGGTTCTTCTTCACAAATATTCCCAAAATCTAATCATTTCACTCACAAATATTAGAAATAAAAAGTAAATGACATTTTAGTGTTTTGTTTATTGTTTGGTTGCTAAGAAAAAGGTAAATAAGGTTTTATCACTTGCAAAAAGTTACCTTCCTTTTTATACGCTGTCAAAGCGATAAAATTGTATTTTGTTTATTGCTTACCTACTTTATACAGGAGTGGAGTTATCAGCTGCAATTACACAAGAGCTTTTTATTTCGCCGGATAATTTTCTGTTTGTATAGAAACCTTGTTGCCTAGCAATTTGAAAAGAAAAATTGTTTCATAAAATCACGACACCGAGATGGAGTGATTTTATTTTAAAACAATTTTTCGAGTCAAATTGCTGTCAGGTGACAAGGTTGAGATGTCAAACAGAAATTTATTCGGAGCAAATAAAATGCTCGAGTGTAATTCAACGAGATAATATAATGACTCCTTTGGTTCTTCTTCACAAATATTCCCAAAATCTAATCATTTCACTGACAAATATTATAAATATAAATTAAATGACATTTTAGTGGTTTGTTTATTGTTTGGTTGCTAAGAAAAAGGTAAATAAGGTTTTATTATTTGCAAAAAGTTATACCTTCCTTTTTATCCGCTGTCAAAGTGATAAAATTTTGTTATGTTTATGGCTAGGTACTTTATACAGGAGTGGAATTATTAACTATTATACCACAAGAGCTTCGAAAATAATTGAAAATACTGCCGACTGATTAAATTAATTAAATTAATTTTTTCCATAGAAACAACTCGAGACCGGAGGTCGAGAGGTGTTTTGCGGAAATATGTCGAACCTTGAGGCAAAAGTATTTTCTATTATTTTTGATGATCGAGTGGTATACGCATTGACTATTTCATGAATAAATCAAATTTAACAATTTTAAATAACACAATTTTATTTATTAGCATAAGTAATTTTTAATTTCATTTTAAATATTTTGACATCTGGTGAAAAATAAACAAACATTTATTTTTGATTGTTGTGTCATGGTTACGGTTGAATATACGCATACTATGTCAATATTCAAAAATATGCACTGGAATAGTTGTTTATATAGATAGTTTCTATGGTTTTTGGGAAAAATAGTGCATTTTAATTTGTTAAAATATAATGAAGGAAATAGTCAATGCATGTAAAATTATCGACAATTACATGCACGAGGGATATTCGAAGGACTATTTCCCGATTAAAATTTAGCCAAACGCTGCTTCTCATGAAAAATAAAGCAAAATTTAAAATCTTCCTAAATAATCCAGTTGAAAATAAATGTATAGTAAATAATTATAATAATTGTACATTTAATTGTTCTAGTTGTCACCTATCAAAATAATAAAATTAATTGTGGTTTTTTAAACCTATCCTTTAAATTATTGGTAATTTGCACTAGTTCGAATTATCAATAATTTGCACTATTAGTGCAAAATTATCGTGTAATTCTACGTTGATTGGATGACATTCAGATATGTCAGACTTCTGAAGAAAATGTCGTTCTTATTGTATTTTACAATAAAGAAAAACATTCGTAAAATTTACGAGTGTTTTGTATTTGTGTAACTCCCACAGGTGTTTAGTGTTATAGGGTTAATATTAAGTGTAAACAAAAAGCTTAGAACTCCGGTCTCAATTAATAATAATAATCAAGAATCATGAAACCACAACCACAAAAATCCACTTCTACCCTCTAACATTACCCAACCTCTCAGTCGACTTTTCAATCGTCCACCTGTAGCTTCAGTCCCGCTGCGGTGTATGTAGGTCGCTGGGGACTGTTTGGGATGATCCTGCACCAGGTCGACAACCTCGCGCTCCGGCGCCCCGAAGTCCCGCTCCGGCCCGGGCGCCGGCCCCGGAGCCCCGGAGGTAGTGCAACACGGCCCCGTTTCCAATCACACGGAACTGCGAGCGATGAACGATGGCGCGGTTCGAAGTGATCGATCGTGCGGTGTTGTAGATTGAGGTATCTTAGAGTATAGAAAATTATAGAGGTAGCATACTCTGATGAGGGATTGTCCACGAGCTAGCGGTCAAATTAGTGTGGACATTTTATTTGTCGTGAATTTAAAAGGTTTGGGTCTTGCATATCTGCTAAAGATGGAATGTCCGGTCTGCCAGTCTTAAGTGGCCGGATTAGGCTTCCTTAAGTAAAATAATAATAAATGACATTTTATATTTTCATAACTGTCAAATATTTGATTGTTTTCGGGTTATTAGCACTTATGATTAAATATTTTAATTTTTTGTTTGTATAGGTAAGCAGATAAACACTGATAACAAGCAAATTTTTTACATTTATTTTATTTTATTTTGTATATTTAAGATTGGAGGACTAGAAACGTTCTGGCAATATTTTTATAAATAAGAAATATCGTTTATTTCCACCTCTACATACGCCAGAACTCTTAATTTATATAATTTTCATTTTTGTAACTCAATTTTTTTTACTTGAGGAAGTCTAATCCGGCCACTTAGGACTGGCAGACTGGATATTCCATCTTCAGTAGATATAGGTAAGCCCTTCAATTTCACGACTAATAAAATGTCCACACTAATTTGACAGCTAGCTCTTAGCTAGAAGGGGGTGTGCTACTAGAGCATACCAATATGGCGGATATATTTATATTTATTCTGAAAGTTTTATAAATAGTATGCATACCACGGAAAGAACAGAAGGCAGAAAATATTATTACTGACCTTATATTTCACATAAAACATACTTTATACTTCGTTTAAATAAAATTTCACGACGTAATACAAAAAATTTACTTCTGTCAAATTCTGAGAAATGTCAATGTCAAAATAACCTTACTTTACTGTTATTTTCTCTTTTATCTGTTTATAGGTGTCATTCTGTATAGTACGGCGAAATATTTAATTAAAAATTTGTATTACGGCACTAAAAATAAAAAAATACTTCGAAAATTAATACATAACTGCGTTCAAATGTGCAAATAGAGCATACCAAAATGGCGGATTGCTTTATCCAAAGTTGCGTCATTGTTTTGTTCCTATGCTTCCTCTATACACTTCTATCCTCTAAGGTGGATATCATTAGCGCGGAGCAAAGCTGTTAGACCGGGTCCTCTCTCCCCAACATCAATATTAATCTGAACAAACAGTTAATACTTGAAATGTTGTTTATACAAAATTATAAAAAATAACATCAATTAAGCCTTATTCGGGCAAGGTGAGTCCGGGCTCATTTTACTATATTTAGCTATTTTACTCACACTCCGGTATTATATAAAGGGTGACAAATTAAGAGTGTCCTGTTTTTACTTGATACAAAAAGAAGTAATGACTTATTTGCCATAATTTTAACTGTCAAATCTTCAGTCAACCCTCAAGTTTTTGAAAATGGAGCGGTGGCCGATTGAACAAAGGATTGCTTGTGTAGAGCATTTTAGAACGAACTCAATTATGCATCGAAGCAAACGGAGATCATATGATCGATGTAATTTTTAAGTATTAATTGTTAATTTAGGATTAAGCATTTAACTTGTTGTTAAACTTTAGATTTTACTCTACAATGTTTAATAAAAAATTTGGTGTCCAACTTATTTCGTTTTTTTGATAATTGCAGTTTAAAATCAGAACACTCTTAATTTGTCACCCGTTATTTGATGCCGCTTTTAGAATTATTTTATTTTGATTTTGATGATAAGTAAACATTTATATTTTTTGTTAATTATTTATTAATAAAAAAATCAAAATTTGTACAATACAGACGGACCAGTAAGTCTATCAGAGTAATATTGTGTTTAAGAACAACAGACGTGTACTTTTTTTTCAATTAGGCACCATGTTCAAAATTCATCGTATAAAAGACCAACTATCCATTTGATGGATGTAACTTGTATTACAGAAAAAAATTTAAACTTCGTAATTTAAAAATGAATGCTTAATATAACAATATTTGTATATATAACCAAAATTTCGTTAAAAATGTTAAATAACTGCATTAAAAGAATACAATAAATAATATGAGTCTGCCTGACTCCGATACACGTCTGAGTTAGTAAAATAGCTTGCCCGCGGATAAGGGTTAAAAAAGGTTCGCTATAACCCAAGGTTATGTAATGAAACTTTCCACCGAGGATTGTATACTATTTTATTCACAATCAAAAATTTATAAAAATAATTATTAATTGAAAAATTTGACGTTTCATACTTAATTTAATAACAAAAGCACACAAAAAGTTAATTATAAATTGAATTTGATTTATAAAAATCTCTGGAATTTGTTTCAGACGAGAGCAACAGCCCGGAAATTTAGTAATATATCAAAAAATGTTAGTTTCTTATAAATAAATAGTTTTCAAAGCTATAGAAGCTAAATTACCAAGAGTTATTATTTTCATCAGGGTAAAGTAAAATTACGCACAGATGTGGGCCGAAACATTGATTTTGTAAGCAACAATAAAAAATACAGACTGCAGTTCGATTAACATCAAACTTAAATTATCCTACAACAGTCAAATAACTACTTTTTCGTTGTTGATATGATACCTATATCTTTACTTGATAAGCTTTAATGATATGAATATTATTAATTTTCAATTAATAAATTAGAAAATTTGTTATTATCTAATACCAGCTAATATTTCATTCCCTACATGCTATTAAAACAACTCATAAACTGAAACAAATTTATTAAATTTAATGTTGTATAGCATGTTTCTTCAAAAAATAAATTTTAAATTTTGTATAGTATACCTATAACTCACAAGAGAATTATTAATTACGAACGGAATCCTTTGATCGCATGCCAAAAGCACGTTGCTTGAGAACAATAATTCGACACCGTGGGCGCAAGGTTATTAACCTAAGTAACGTGCTTGTGGAATTAGAAATTAACCATTAATTGTTAAACAGGAGTAATTTGAAACCAATTGACATAAACACTTTATTGAACTCTCAAAAACATTGTTTGAAATGAAGAGTCAGTAACGCGAACTACTAATAATTATGGTCTTAGAGAAAGATGTATACAGGTGTCCAACTTAACATGCTCACCATTGGGATCTCGAGAACCATGAGAGATACGAAGTTGGTTAAATTAGACAAAAGTTGGCCATTTAGGGGGCCAATTTAGAAATGTTTTTGTTTTCTCACAAAAATGCATATGCATAATGTAGTCCAGTCAACGAAGGATCATTTTGTGATTTTCTTACTATAATTTCTGAACAAATTGAGATAATGACCTCCGGTTTCCGGAATGTAATTTCTTAGACAATTTCCTATAATATACATTATATTAAATTTTTTTATAGGCCTTGGGTTAAGCTAAAATTTTAAGTTTTTTTCGAAGAGAAAAGGGTAAAATTTTGGCATTTTAAAAATTTCTTGTGTTTAATCAGCTCTATATTATGAACGAATTGAGATATCGACTTCCGGGTTCCGGAATTGAATTTCTTAGACAATTTCCTATAATATACATTGTATTAAAATTTTTTATAGGCCTTGGTTAAGCTAAAATTTTACCATTTTCTCTTCGAAAAAAACTTAAAATTTTAGCTTCACCAAGGCCTATAAAAAATTTTAATATAATGTATATTATAGGAAATTGTCTAAGAAATTCAATTCCGGAAACCGGAGGTCATTATCTCAATTAGTTCAGAAATTATAGTTACCAAAATCAATTGTTTCAAATTCTGTCAAACTGACGTTTACAATTCGAAATTTTGAGATACATTTATGCGAAGTAATATAAATAATAGGAGCAATTTGATATTTATATTTGGTAATAATAGAGTGAGCACAATGTTTTTTATATTTTCATCAATTTTAGATCATTTTAAAAAAATATGATTTAATTTTGACAGTCATTTATAAACCGATTGAACCAACAATCGAGTAAAATTGTTACTAAAATCTTAAATATGAATCATAGGTACTATTTTTTATGACATTATGACGTCACAAAGTCATGTGGGTTGATAATTTCAAAAGACTATAATCATCTATTACGCGTTTTATACAATGTTGTGTGTGGCAACTCTAACATCGTGTGTGTGTAGTTTCCATATTAATACACCACCGGTTTTTTTTTACATTTAATCTGGAAAGTGGTTATGTTGTAAGAAATGATTTGAATATTAACCCTCGGTTAGGCACGCAGTCTACAATCGTAGACTGCCTGTTTTAAAACCGGAATAGTTCTCCAGAAATATTGTTTACCGAAGCGCGCATCAGAGTAGCTGTTGGTAATGAATCATTGTACCTAATCAGTGTATCCTATCGTATGCTGTCAATCGTGGAAAGGGAAACTATTAGAACTGGAAGCGGGCGAGTCTACACCTGTAGACTTCACGAACACTTGTGTGACAGTTTCGAGCTATTGTAAATACAATACAAAATTTAGTCGATATTCAACACCGGTATTAAACATAAAATATTTGAAATATTTTTTTCATTGAAAAATTCGGTTTAACTTGGTTCTAAATCTTGTTTATTGAAGAGTTGAAGAGTTTTCTAAAAGCATAGTTTAGTTTAAATAAATATAATGAATAATTCGTTAATTATTCTGGAAATATTTCAGTTTTTATTTTTCAGAAAACAAATTTTATTTTTGTTATATTTTGTATTTATTTTGTATTCCCAAAACAAGATAATTATTTTAACTTTAACTTAATCATATTCATTATTATTTATTTACCAAACATCCTACTGCTAATTATTTTCAATTTTGTTCCATTTTCTATAATTTTACCACTACCTGTATAAGTACCGGTATATCGGTTTTTTAAACGAAAATACCGAAAACCAGTATACATTTTTTGATCGGTATTGCATTCCCTAATTATTGTACACTCATACAGTTTTTGAATAATTTTTTTAGTTGTACGTTATTTTTGTGAGTTTTAACTTTGTTGTAGACTAAGAAATATAAATTTTATTTGCAATATAACTTTGACCTTTTTATTTGCAGAAATTCTTGGTGAAAGTAAAAAAATGCCGAAAATTCATATAGTTGTATCGAGTGGTGTTATTACTTGATCTATAAGAGTAAGTAATTGATGTCTTGATGTAAAAATTGGTCTTTATGATTTAGAATAGTTTAATGAGCTCAACTGTTAAAGTATTTACAATAAAAATTTCAAAATTACCTATATATTTTTTTAGTAAAACAAAAACAGTCTACGAGATTGTAGACTGTGCGCCTAAACACGTCCCAGAGAACCACGCGTCTATTTATTTACCTACAATGAGCTTGTTAATAAATATCATACAATATTTTATATCTAGGGTATATGATATTGATTACTTAGCTATTTTCAGCAAATAACCTAAGAAGGTTTCAGCTCAGTGATGAGAGTTCATTAACTTGGCATGTTCATGTTCTACTTGCAGTTGCAACCCCATTGTGATAACACGGTAAATATAACCTCAATCTGTACTACATACGTAAAATACGTAGAACGTGGATGGTACTACAATGCTCAACGGACAGTACGTTCGATTTGTTTCTCTAATCAAAGGAAAGAAACCAGTCATCCATTGCATTTTCAAGTGTTTTCTTTTTATTATTCTTAGTTTAGTTTAACTCTTTGACCTACAAACTGGGTACGTTTTGTACTCATATATTTTTTTAAACTGTATTTTAGTAAATAAACGTGGCTTTATCTGCTTATTATTAAATTTCAAGTGTATACATATATTCTAAATATAAAATTGTTATAATTAAAATACCTATATTACATAATTTTTATCTGGGTACTTTGTTATATATATATATATATATATATATATATATATATATATATATATATATATATATATATATATATATATATATATATATATATATATATATACCGTGAGTTTATTTTAACATGAAACATACAGTTTTTATATCCATGGATACGAATTTGACAGCAATGTATTAGAGTGTCCTTTTTAAAATGAAACATAGGGAATTAATTTAAATGTATTATTCTTGAACAATATAAGATATTTGGGCAGCTGCAATAGTTCCAAGGAACGCTTTCAACATAAACTTTTAATTGTTCAAAGAATAAATCGTATTTCCAGGTAGCACCAGTGTGACACCAATTAACAAATTCAAATTTATTCCCTATGTTTCATTTTAAACAGAACGCTCTAATACATTGCTGTCAAATTCGTAACCATGGATATGATATACCCATGTTTCACGTTAAAATAAACTCACGGTATATATATAATAAGTGATTCTAGGACAATTTCTCCCCGGACAACATCCCCCTGCCAACATCCCCCTACGCAAAATGTGTTTTAATTATAATAACCTAATCTATGCTAACAAAACCCTTCTTGAGTCCAACAGAACTCCGTTTTTTTTATATAAACTAATCTATGCTAACAAAACCCTTCTTGAGTCCAACAGAACTCCGTTTTTTTGACATAAACTAATAGTTATAAAAATGTGTAATACACTTAAACAACAACAACAGTGTTTAAGGTTTTTACTTCTAAAAAAACTCTATGTTGGCAGGGGGATATTTTCTAGGGGGAAATTGTCCGAGGGGGAAATTGTCCTAGGGGGATATTGTCCAGGGGGATAATGTCCAGGGGATATTGTCCGGGGGATATTGTCCTGATACCCTAATAAGTTTCTTTATTCAATATTGACGTTTTAAACTATTATGTTTAACACTAACATCAATTTTAAATAAATATTTATTCACTTGTGAAAAAGATAGTTTTAAAATTATTTTGAAGTTTCAGACTCGTAAAAATTAATTCATAATGTTATTATTACGTAAAAATTAAATTAAATATAATATAAACCACGTAAATAAAGTTAATAGCATAATAGTAATAATGGAGGTAACATCTATTTAAATTTTAAACTGACAGCTTGCCATTAACTTCACTGCCGCTTCCTTCCCCCACCCAATTTGATTGTTTCGGAATAAAATTGTGACATGGAACATACAAAATCACCTCCTGTCTTATTATACTTCGTGATCTTAGGTAAAGAGGTAAATAGACGACTAAATCGCAGACCTGGTTTATTTTCAAAGTATAGTATTAATATAAACGGTCAAAGCTCCGCTTACGGTTCGTTTTTAATTATCACCCTTCATTCTATTATTATTTCGTCTAATATGGCAATCTGAATTTCCAAGAAACGGGCCGACTGTGTAATCTGATGATCCTCATTAATTCAAGTCTTTCAAGTGCATATTTAGCATAAGTAAACTTGATACTATAAAGTTAAAAGCTGTGATTTATATTAATAACGTCAAGTTTGTGTATACGTCGGCAGTTTTCCAAAATTTCACGCAAAATTTTAGCTTTAATATTCTATTTTTGTTTGAAAATAATATAAACAAATATGCAAACAAAGCATTTTTTCCAAAACAGAGGACAGGAAATTTATATTTCGTTGCACATAACTATTCGATACATTTCAATTTAAAAAAACCAGTTTTACGCTTTAATTGTTTTAAACACATTCAATTTATATTATTATGTATATCTATCACGCCATTTTCCCAACTTGGGTGTGGCAGCCTCACATATTGGAAATCATTGGTAGTTTGGTAGAGATAAATAATATTAAGAGACCAGTATACCTACTTAGCGTGTAGTTTACGCACCAGATTTATATTATGTATTGTTTTTTTGAAAGTGCAGTTAAACTGGAATATTTTCCAGACCAGATTTGAACCTGAGTTGTCAGAATCACAATCGATTGCGTTACGCACGCTAAAAAATTTTCGGATTGTCTTTTTTCAGTCTGATTTCCAAAAATAAATACCTTAACTTCTAAAATAACCTGTATGGCAGGTATATTAAGTTATACTAGGTCAAATTTATACTATTTATAAATTATTCACAAAAAACTAAAATTAACTTGTAGCGTGACTATCGATAGTAATTTTAGAACATTTTCAATTTGACTTACATGTACTAATTACTAATTTCGTGCTAAAAATAACTCAAATAAGGGATCGGGAAAATATGCGGAAATATAAGAACAAAACTAAAGTATGCTGACATTTGAAAAATGTAATTTTCTTTACGTGTTACGTGCACATGTAGGTACACCCAGCTCTCCGGAGATTTGGCTTTTCCGTAAGATATTTTTATATTTAAAATATTTCCACTTAATGAGTTTTTCTTTTTACAAATCGGCGAAGGGAAAATTCTTTTAAATTATTTATTAAATTAATTACACTATCCTAAATGCAAAATGCTAACCCAAATACAGGATAGGTACAAAAATGGAAAAAAGCGGAGATACAAAAGTGTTTCAGGCATTGTATATAAATATTATATAAGAACTTAAAAAGAATTATTTTATGCCTAACTTTTTGAAAAAGCTAAACAATAAAATAATTACTATTGTATAGTGCATCAGAACAACAAGATAATAATCATCTAAATTTAAACATACCGACTTATTATATGATGAATTGCGGTAAACTTAGAAATTAATTTGTTAACTGACCTTTAAGTACCTTGTGTCTAGGTTTCGAAAACGCTTTTTGTTATCGTAAACGAAATTAGTCGGAAATTATTTAAAAGTTTTATAATTTACAACAGCTAGCTAGAAAATTGAATATTAAAATTTAATGAAACTTTTTAATCAATTTATAAAGGTTACTGTAATTATTTCATTTATATTACAATATTACAAAAATAAATTATTTTATTTTCAACATTGAGAACTTGAAATAATTTAATATAGAAGCATATAAAGAAAAATGATTAAGATTTAACTTGTGTTTTAAAATTTTAAAATTTGCGCTTATGTTTCTTTTATTATTCTATTAATTTATTTACATACATTTATTAAGTATTTTATTTTTTATTTTTGATGGTAACCATTCTACAGGATTAACTCCTAATTACAGAATGGTAGATGTCATATAGTGGAATTCAACCACTCAGACCGTATAACTGAAATAAGATACATCTCTCCATAGGACATACTAATGTATTGTGAGTCTATTACTTAAGACCATTGTATAATGATAAATTGTCAGGTTATTATTGATATGAAATGAATAAAAATTTGCAAATAAGAAAGTATTATTTAAAAAGTCGTAGATAAAACGTCGTATTTGGCTCACTTCGCACATAATGGCTATAATTCATTCAGATGTTTATACACTCATCTTTTCAGCTCATGCATAATCTTTTATCCTCTTGAATTATATTTAAGACGATCCTCTACCGCTCCAGAAAAAAGCCAAAAACATGAATTTCTCGCGCCGCTCCACAGCGTTTATTGTTTTGTTAAATATAATAATATTAAGATATTGTTGAAAATAAAAGTACAATCTACAAAATGGTCGATGCAAAATTTTAAAATTTTGCTTTGAAATCGAAATAATGTTCATTTGAATTTTGACAATTTTTTATCACAAATTTCTGCTATTTTAAAACGAATTTAAAAAATTATTTCGCAGATCCAAGCTTTGTTGACAACATATTAAAATTTGAAGTTAATTCACTTATAAATAAAAGCTGCACAGTGGCGCGAGAAGCCTCTCTTTTTTACAAATAGTGCAGTTTTTTTTTCAAATATGGGTGCCAAAATTTTCTCCTCAAACATAAATTATTTGTTAGGTATTTTATGTTCAACAAAACAATGAAGGCTATAGAATAGCATGCAGAATCAATGTTTTTGACTGTTTCATGACATGAGTAGAGTAGAGTATCACCTTAAGTTTTCTTATTATAGAAGATACCTACCACAGCTAACTTTTATTTTTTAAAGTCAAAATTTAAACAATAATTACTAGCGTCAGTTAAATCTTAACGTAACACAAATTAATAAAAACTTTTCAAAATTATTGAAACTGGACACATTAATTAAATGTGGTTACATCAATGATCCTAAAAATTATCATTTCGAGGAACATTTCTTTATTATTGAAATTTTAAGACGTTTAATTAAAAAATGAATTTATTTATCGCATCTAACGTATATGCTAACTGTCGCTTGGGATATTGCACTACTAAGAGATGGCGCTGTTCACCTATGTGAAATTCTGAACAACGGTGCACTTTATTTTGGCTTCCATAAGCATAACATTGCAGTGTGTATTTTTTTGTTGTATTTTTCTTCTGTATGGAGTTTTCATTATGTGTATGCTACTAATTTTGATAGAATATTGTATTATGTTTTCTATTGTTGTAGTTTTGGTACCTAGTAATTTTTATTTTGCATTTTAAGTACCTTATTCAGCAAGTTGTTGTTAGGTTATCTGCATAGTTTAGGTTTTGCTTAGTGTAGTATTAAATAATAGTTGTATATTAACGTCAATATTAGTTCCACTAACATTTATATTCATTTTAGTTTATATTTAATGTATTAATTCTATTATCTTTCTAGTTTAGTTGTGTACAAAATACCTACAATGACGCTTATCATATAAAGTATGCAATAAATAGTAAGTTAATTTATATTTACACAACAAATAAACTGCAATGAACAAACTTTAAGCTCAATACCTGTCGAAATATTTTCAAATAAGTATAAAAAAACACAATAACTTAGTGCCCATACAACAACGTGCAAATCAGTCACAAGTCACAAGTGCAACGTTGTTTTTAAGTACAAAATTTTACCACTAGGTTCGCAATCTTATTGAAATATCCCAATTGGCTGGTGCATGTGCAGCATGATTAGATTATAATACATCCGTAGATGAAAGTAAAATCAAGTTAAATTTTCAGCGTACAAATTGTAAAACAATTTTGTTCGATGCAAAAAATATGGTTATAAAATTAGCATAATATATTTTGTCTAAAAATAGTAATTTCCTGGTCAATTATTAGTATCACGTTTGATGATAAGCAATGTTTTTTCCGTGACTTGTGTCCATTTGAAAGCAACGATAACAAGCAAGTTTCTTGCGACCGGCCGCAGCCCACCCCCTGCCAGGCCTGTTTGTTACCTACTTAATAATCTAGATTATATTAAGGCGCTATTTACGAAAATTACACTTTACTACAATGACATGCAATATATAAAAATAGTATTTGAAGCTAAAAATACTACAACGTTATGTATATTGATTCTTATTATTTCGCAGTTCTTTAAAATGCGGCGAAGTGCACGAAAGAGTTTAGTTAAAAATATGTATTGCCGGAAGTACAATAAACACATAATTTCACGCTAAATAAAGGTTAGTTTACACGATACTGCAATTCGTCAATGTTTTGACATTTTATAATTATCGCTTGACTTCAATCTGAATTTTTAAATTTTATATTTGCACGCTACCTCAGTACAACTAACTTACTATTAGTGAGTTTAGTTATTCAGTAAGTTTTCATAACTTTTTTGTGTAAACAACTTTGACAAGACCAAAGACTATTATTTAAGTAGATTACAGGTATAAGTATTTTTTATCTGCTGTCGTGTCATAATGACAACAATATATCCTTCAATTTGAGGGCCATAATGGCGCTCATTATTGACCAAGGACTATAATAAATTCAATATGTACTGAGTGTATTCATAAAAAACAAATAACTCATTACCATAATCTAGTACCTATATCAAAAAAAAATTATTCAAATAATTATTTTTTGCTTTTTAATCAGGATAATATTTTTAGATCCCCAAAAATTTTGATACTTTGTAAACTTAAAGTTACTAAAAGTAGTTAAAATGTGAAAAAACCAATCACGTATGTCTTACCGTTTCCGCATTAGAAAAATAGGCTCCATTTGTGGGCTCCCAAATTTGTCAAATAGAACAAAATGTAATTGGCATTGTAATAGGGCATTAAGAAATAACCATAGTAATATAATATCGACACATCACAAATCTGTTCATTCTGAAAATAATATATTTCCTTCAATCCGTTACTAGGATACTAAAAATATTAACAAAATTGAAACATAAAAGCGAAATGTCGCGTGCAGAATATTTCAATTAAAATAGTAAGACATAAAATATTCCTTCCTTCCATGGATACGAGATACGTTGTACTTATAATACATTATGCCCTAGGGCATTAAGAAATTACCATGGCAATATTGACACAACACAAATGTTTTTCTTCTGAAATTGATATATTTCCTGTCCGTTACTAGGATACCAAAAATATACCACAGTGAGTTTTGGCACGTTAGTCCGCGCGGCCATCGTGGCCTGCTATATAACTCGATTAATTATTTAGTTTTAAACGTCAATAATTATTTGTTTGTATGGACATTTCAAATTTATATCCTGCAAATGGTTTCAGGAGAAAAACATCCCTGTAATAATTATTGGCTTAGCAGAGAACCGAACACCGATAGTATCGGCCTGGGGGAAAAATGTCCCTAATGTATTTTGTTCCTGGAAAATTGTCCTCCCACAGTGGATCTCCGAGAATTGCTCCAAATTGCTGTTTTGTTCTCAGAATTCTCCAATTACGTTATAAATGACAAGAAGTTTAAAGTTATCGAGTATCGAGTTATCATAGATATTAATTTTCAAAGAATATACCGTTTTTTAAGAAATTTTATTATTATAGATATGTATGTATAACAATTTTTCTCGTTATATTGACCATACGAGATAAATGAAAAAAATTAAAATGGTGGACATTTTTTCAAAATGTTGAACATTTTTTCAAAATGATTGCCGTCTCTGATATCAACATTTTGGTACCACTTTTGAAATGAAAGAGAAGGATTTAATTGAAATGTGTGCCAATTTTCACACTTAATCATAAAAATGTAATACTTATAATTTGTAAATAATTATATTCATGGATCACCTATAATTACAACGACCACCCAGAAGGATGAATTCACAAAAAAATTTAAGGGTTAAACGATTAATTTCAGTGGTGGATCTAGGTTGGGTGGGAGGGTAAGAAGGTAGGTAATTCCTCTCTCCTAAGATTTTTTTTTTCTAAAAATGGACAACTACCTACTCCAATTTATTCTTGAATTATTATACTATTTTTTACTAACGCAGGACTAGGTAGGTACTTATATTTTTATTTAATTTAGCACATAGTGTTATTAATATCCAAAAACTCAATTTGTAAAGCATTTGACCCTGAATTTTAAAAAAATAATTACTTTTCATATAATTTCCTCCCGTAAGAACATCACCTGGATCCACCCTTGATTAGTTTTGGTAAATGTGAAAGAATAGTTATTCAAATAATTTAGAGATTCTGCAATAGATGTGTATCAGTCTTGAAATTTACGTTATTTTTATCATGTTGAGTGTATTATTTCCAAGATTAAACGATTTGCTAAACTCGAAGATTTACCCTGAATCTCCTTCCTCATAGTCAAATGTATGTTGAGTTTCCACACAATGCTTTGTCACCGCATATTTTCTACTTGTAGACTTGTATTATTTTTATTATAAATTTTTCATTACCTACCTATTGAGAATTCCTGCAACAAACAAAGAAAGCGAAGCCATACAGAACAGATTGTTTCGCGTGTTACAAAACCAGGTTTTAATTTTTAATTTGACGGGGCACTTATTCCGTCGTTTCTCTCTTTATTGATTGGTCATTTATAGACGCTTGACGTTTGTGATATAAAAACCGCTAAATATAGAACCGCGACATGACGAGCTGAAGTTCTACTGGTCTCGTTCTGCGGTTAACGAGTTGCCCCACACCCTGCTCCGTTACACGAACAACGAATCAAACTCTGGGGTAATTCCAATTATAAACCTTCGCTGTTTTCAAACCGATGCACTAAGGAAAGGGAAATACTAGTGGCATGATAGAATTGGCTTCTTGCACGATTACTTTCACACGACAGGAAAAGGAAAGGATTCTTGCAAAATGATCACCAAGTATTAAAGTTATATTATCATTTTTATTTGAATATGAAATCTAGCTAGTGCAACACCAATAAAAAATATAAATAATTAGATGAAATTTATCCCAAAGGAAGTTTATTATTAGTAGTGTAAAAGATTAACATTTGGAACCGATGAGTACAGCCGTTCAGGAAATATACAGGTTTTAACATAGTTATCAACTGTAATTACACAAGAGCTTTTTATTTTGACGGATAAATTTCTGTTTATATTGAATCCTTGTTGACTAGAGATTTGAAAAGAAAAATTGTTTATTAAAATCACGACACCGCAGGTAAAGTGATATTATTGTAAAAGCCAAATTGCTGTCATGTCAGGTGACAAAATTGAGATGTCAAACCGAAATTTATTCGGAGGAAATAAAATGCTCGAGTGTAATTCTACGAGGTAATTTAACGACTCTTTTGGTTCTTCTTCGCCAATACTCCCAAAATCTAATCATTTTGCTGATATAAATATTAGAAATATGAAGCAAATGACATTTTAGTATTTTGTTTGGTTGCTAAGAAAAAGGTAAATAAGGATTTATCACTTGCAAAAAATACTTTTTTCGGCGATTGACATTAAAAGTGCTGTTTTTTGACAGCTGACAATCAGCAAAGTGTCACTTTTGCTGCCTAGGCTGCAAAAATAGTAAAAAAGCCTAGGCAGCAAAAGTAATTGTTACTATGGTAAATCAACAAATTTGACATTTATAAAATTCATCAACATACCTAACCTATTTTATTTTTCCTTAGCAACTGTCAACATACGCATAGCAACATCATTTGAATACGAAACCTATCAATATATTTAAAATAATCACTAAATTAATATTAAGTAATAACAATCGCCGAAAAAATAATGTGTTTAACATGGCAAAAAACAGATTTGCTGCCTAAGCTAGATTCATAGCCTCGGCTGCGCCTCGTCTATGAAACTCTAGCCGCGGCAGCAAATCTAATATTTTTTTGCCTAGTTAAACAAATAACTATCGTTTTTATCCGCTGTCAAAGCGATAATATTCTGTTTTGTCTATAGCTTACTTTATTATAGGAGAGGAGTGAAATTACCGTTCAAACTGCATTGATTGTTTCTGCCAAATAATTATAATTCAGTTGAAATTTGTTTCTGATCAAGTCAATATGCCTTGACGAATACGACAACACCAATATGAGAAAGTTAGTGAATTTGAGAGAGGCCGTATCGTGAGTATGCGTGAGGGCGGTTTATCACTGCGTGACATAGCGGCTCGTGTAGACCGCAACATTAGCACGAATTCTCGCATATATGAAGACAGTGGGTACATAGAGGTTCAAAGCGCCAGCAGCCAGGATTTGGAGTTCGTCGAAGGACTTCATTAAGGGGCCCGACTGGTGTTTCAAATTTATAGTAAAACAGAGGTGTGCGCGTCCCATGATCAGTTCATATTTAGAGGTTTTTTCTTTAGTTTCAACATAATGTTAATGAACATGTAACCAAAAGATGTTAGAAGGTCTCTCTGTTTTTATTTTTGTTCCTTAACTTCTGAATTTGAAATCAGACATTTTTCTCGATTTCATTTTTTTTTCTGGTGAACAAAAAGCAATTTTTAATTTCTGAAAACAGAGAGACATAAATTGAACCTTTGTTAACAAGAAAGTTTTTTTTATTTGTCTGTGTTCTAAATTAAATGAGATATGATGGGACAACTATAATATGTTTTCGCTGTTGAACTTGTAGCTTCTCTAGTTAGACAGTCATTCTATGCTCAGTTTTCTTTACCTACATTTTTTGTTCGATTGACTGCAAAAAGAAGTGCTTAACGTCACCTGAACCCATCAAACTTGGGAAATAACGACTGATGTTCAGGAGTTCGGTATTTTCCGAACGCGCATATTCGTCGGCTTACACACAGCTGATTTAGCTCATTACTGGTAACCAGTAACAAGATTCCCTCTCTGTATGAGGCATTCGACACCGTTTGATAGAATTTGGGCTGCATGCACGCCGTGCACTATTTCGAATTACAATTGACCGTGCAGAATAGAAGTTTAAGAGTACTTTGGTGCAGCCTGCAGAGGTAGGCGAATATAGAATATGAATTTGTATGAAATCCATCTGAAAACAAAATTCCATGCCACTCCATATTCCATATTCCCTTATATCTGCACCAATCTACAATCTACTCTTAATCTTCTATGCCGCGCGGTCAATGGAAGTCGCAATTGTGCACGGCGTGCGGTGCGTGCAGCCCAAATTTTATCAAACGTTGTCGAATGCGTCGTACAGAGAGAGGGGTTCTTGTTACTGGCTATACCACTGTTGAGCTAAAGAAGCTGCACTTTGTATGCGGTCCTACAGAGCAAACCGATGAAGATGACGATCCTCCCTCTCTGAAGTCCTTCCACAGGCTCCAGATCCTGGCTGCTGGCTGTCTGAACCTCTCTGTACCCACTGTCTTCATATGCGAGAAATCGTGTTCATAGTGGAGTGCCTAGAGCATTTAAAACGTTAAAACTACGGATTAGAGTTACAGTTAATGAATTTATATGATCGACGTGGGATTTTGTTTTTTAAACTATAAATTGCATGTTTACCCAAAAAAATTTTGTGCACTCAATTTTTTCATTGTTTAAACAAACTATTATAAAAAATTAATTTTTGAGAATATAATTTTGCTGTAAATAGCATTTTTTTTTATTTACACGGTAAATTTCACCTGAATAGACATCTTTAAAAAAATACCTGTGTATCAATGGCAGTAGGGATCTCGAACAGGTAATAAAACGTGGAGGGAAGAGCGGAGCGGCAGCTGCAATGTAAAATGGAATTTCTCGGCTAGTTTCATTATAAATGAAACGTGCTCTGTAAATATTGTGTATATTTAAAAAATATATAAGCAAATTAATTAAGGATAAGAAAATAATAAAAAAAATTATTAATACAAAATCTGTTTATATAAACATATTACATTTTCGTATACATCAAATATTTTCTTCGACTTCACTTATTTGTATAATAGGTGAAGTATTGGAGCAACTATTTTCGCTGCACTGTAAGCATGCTACACTACAGTATAAACCACTTTTCCGACATCCACACGCAGCTCCACATCCTTTTTTGCAATTACAAAATAATATTTGCAATAAATTATCCGGAGCTGGTAATTGATTCATTGTTATTGGGATACTTCCATCCCCAATTTTTTAAATTTTTTAAATTTGTAGCTATAAGCTAGGATTATTTTAAAAATGGTTTTAAAAACTTTGGTAACCTGAAATTTTAAGTTTTTCTCCGAGAGAATATAGTCAAATTTTAGTTTTGTTATAAATTACTTTAAATTTTAGGTCATCTCATACCTTTAAAAGATTTTTAAAATATTGTTTCTTATAGAAAAACGTCCCAGAAATCTAATGCTGAATACCGGAAGTCGATATCTTAATTCGTTCAGAAGTTAGAGCTGATTAAGTAGGTACCTACAATTAGTGTTGCCGCGAGACTCGAGACTAGTCTCGGTCTCGTCTCGTCTCGTCTCGAAAAGTCGAGACGAGACCATCAGTTGAGTCTCGATAACAGACTCGAGACCGAGACGAGACCATTATCGAGTCTCGCCGAGAGTCTCGTCGAGACTCTCGAGTCTCATTTTATATAATTAATTTGTAATATTAATTAAAAAGTAGAAATTTTTTAATAAAAGTTAGATCATTTATTTATTAATAAAAAAATTGTATTCTAAATTTATAATTTCATACTACACTCCATACACGTAATTTTGAACAAAGCAGACTGCTTCATGCAATGATTTTTTGTCAATAATTTGTTGCCTTTCTACAGCAGCTCGTTGCTATTTCAGTTGATATTTTGTATTGTGACATTTTAGAATGCTTTGTGTAAATTTAATTTAAGAGTCAATTTTGACCCGACTTGTCGTTTCTACGCATGAATTATAATAATAAGTAATTTTACCTAATTATTAATTTATGGCTCGAATTATACTTATATATCAACAAAGGGTAACCATGGACATATCTACTGTAGTTTTATCTAAGTAATTTCATTGCTTAAAAATGCCTTCTACGAGCAAATAATGCATTCTCATTGGTTAAAAATGACGGGTATGGAATATTCGCTAAAAAACTACCTTCTTCGAACAAATAGAGCATTCTAATTGGTCAAAAGTGACGTATGTGGAATATTAATCAAAAATATTTAAATGTATTGAAAAAACATGTTTGTACAAATAACTGTAGTTAAAATCTCCGTGCCTGTCTCCTAGTATAATAAATTTGAAACAAAAATTCTAAAATAAACACGATGTACAATACAGACGTGCGGGATAGTGGATAGTGGCAGTGAGTATGTCGTGTAAAATTTCCAGTTCCATGTATATATTGAGAATTATAATATTTTGATGTTTCATTCAAAACTCAAGCTTCCATTTTCCTAATGCTTATTGTACTAGTTTTTTACGGTGGTCTTCTTTAATGCAATGACAGGTAATATATTTTATTAACACATACTTCTAAGAAATATTAAAAAGTCGAGACTCTCGTAGAGACTCGAGACGAGACGAGACTAGAGAACTCGAGACCAACTCGAGACCGAGACGAGACCAAGGTATTCGAGACTTTTTCGAGACCGAGACGAGACTGACCTTAAGTCTCGCCAAGTCTCGTCTCGCGGCAACACTACCTACAATAATTTATAACAAAACTAAAATTTCACTATATTCTCTCGGAGAAAAACTTTAAATTTTAGATCATCACATACCTTTAAAAGATTTTAAAAATATTGTTTTTTATAGAAAAACGTCCCAGAAATCCAATGCTGAAATCCGGAAGTCAATATCTTAATTAGTTCAGAAATAAGAGCTGATTAAATACAATAATTTATAACAAAACTAAAATTTTACTATATTCTCTTGAAGAAAAACTTAAAATTTCAGGTCAACAACGTTCTTTAAACCATTTTTGAAATAATGTACCTTATAGCAAAAAGTCTCAGGAATTCAATGCTGAAAACCGAAAGTTGATATCTCGATTCATTCAGAAATTAGAGCTGATTAAACACAATAATTTAAGAAAATACAAAAAAATAATAAATTTTGTTTAAATTTTGGCTAAACTTGGTACGCCAAAATTTTAAAAATTGTATTGTAGATAGAAAATAGTCTTAAGAATTGAATGCTTCAGACCGGAAGTCAATATTTTGATGTGTTGAAAAGTTACAGTCGTTTTTGTATATTATGACATAAAATAATGCCATAATTAAATTTTTTAAAAGCATTCCTTTTTCTTTCGGCCGTAACTTTTGAACTATTGATCGGAGAAATTTTTTTACCAATGTTGTAGTAAATTTTATTCTCTACAACTTTTTTTCGAAAATTTTAACTCTACGTAGCACGGTTTCCGAGAAATTAGCGAAAAACTGAGAAAACATACGATTTTTGCACCAATAATTTGTTTTAACAATGAAAAAATTGAGTTCACAAATTTTTTTTGGGTAAACATTGCAATTTATAGTTTAAAAAACATAATCCCACGTCGATCATATAAATTCATTCACTGTAACTGTAATCCGTAGTGAAAACCCCCAGGCGCTCCACTATCAGGTCTCCACAGTGATAAACCGGCCTAACGCATACCCACGATACGGCCTCTCTCAAATTCATGCACTACCTTGCTCATATTGACGTCGTATTCGTCGAGGCATATTGTCTTGATCAGAACCAAATTTCAATTGAATTATAATTATTTGGCACAAACAATCAAGAGACAAGTTTGTGCGATAATTATGGTTAAACCAGTATATTTACAGAACGGCTGTATTCATCGGTTTCAAATTTTAATCATTTATACTACTAATAATAAACTACTTATAGATTAAATTTCATCCAATAATTTCCATTATCTTTTGGTGTTGCACTTGCAACTACTGCTAATTAACAAATGCGAAGTGCAAAGCGAGAGGTGCGAAGTGAAACAAGGAAAGTAAAGTGCATTGGTGCAAATAGCAAAAGATAGGAATGAAATGAAGAGAACAGAGGACGGAGGCAAGCAATTGAAAGATTTGTCCACAATACCCCCAGCACAGATCTAATAAATGCTGGAGTGTACACTTGACGTTAAGCTTTATATAATATATAATGTGATAATGTTTCTTACTTGTTGACTGCATGGCAAGTTAGTTATGTGTTTCTAGTCCGCGCCGTATCTCGTGCCTGACCGGTTCCCCTAATCCTCTACCCGATTGGGCCTGGCGTACCCAGGGTAAAGTTAGGCTCGGGCAGGACAAACTCAACGCAACTCAATTCTCGAAAAATTTAGAATGCGTACTTGTACATTTTATTGAGAAAAACAAAAGAAAACAATTTTTCTTAAACAATTACTTCCTATTTCACATTTTTTAAGACCACATTTAGCTTATTAAAATTATATTCTAAATAATTATGCTCTTACTCAACTAACACTACGCCGTTGAACATTCTACAATTACTACTATATAATACTTTATACTACAACTATTTTGCAAACGCTGGAAATTAATTTGCACCAAAATTAACGCAACATATTCAGGGACGGCGCCAGGATTAAAATGATGGGTAGGCACGAGTTGGCCGTATAAATTGTTGGGTGGCACTTAAATGCAGTGGCGGAATTTCAGCAATTTTATTGGGGTGGCAATAGCGGATTCTTTTCTTTATATCAACTGTGTGAATCAGGCTCGTTTAAAAATAACAATTTTTTTCATTCAAGGTCAATTCCTTGTAATTAAAAGTTATATTTTATTGAAAGATGTGGAGCTACATTTTTTCGAACTTTCATGCGCAATAGTAAATTTTTTCTATTCAATGAAAAGTTTTTCAAAATGGAACTTTTGAAAAGAAAACTGGAATATCTTAAAGAGTGACAAATTAAGAGTGTCCTGTTTTTATTTAATTAAAAAAACTAAGTTATGACTTATATGCCATAATTTTAACTGTCAAATCTTCAGTAAATCCTCAAATTTTTTTGAAAATGGAGCGATGGCCGATTGAACAGAGGATTGCTTGTGTTGTGTAGAGGATTTTATTAGAACGAACTCCATTATTCAAACTCTCCGGATATGTCGGCTTTGGATTATTTCCTTCGACCATATATAGGTATATACAGATAACACTCAATGCTGTAGTATACAATGTTGTGAAGGCAAGAAGTACGGTAGCGGTGAGCAGCAGCTATAGGCGGGGAAAGGAGGTGAGGACACGATAGAGTGTTGCACATTGCTGACTTCTGGTTTGTTGTCATGGAACAGAGAATGAAAACAGGCAAACTGCAACACTTCAAGGTGGCTGCAGGTCATACTCCTCTTCACACCGCTACGCTAGTTCTTTGCTTCACAACAAAGGCTTGCGTTGTTTGTCTATTCCTATATATGGTCGAAGATTATTTCTTATGAGGTAATGTTAAATCTAAAGTTTATCAGAATCGACCTGAAACCGTGGAAGACTTAAAACGAAACAGTCGACAAGCTATTGGTGAGATTTCGCCAGAAATGTACCAGCGTGCAATGCGTTCACTGTTGCATCGATCTCAGTCATGCATCGAAACAAACGGAGGTCATCTGATCGATGTAATTTTTAAGTATTAATTGTTAATTTAGTAGTACCTAAGCATTTTACTTGTTATTAAACTTTAGATTTTACTCTACAATTTTCAACATAAAATTTGGTTTCCAACTTATTTCGTTTTGCAGATTAAAATTAGAACACTCTTAATTTGTTACCCCTTAGTTAGAAAATGAAATTTTATGTTAGTTTAAGATCTAATACATATATAAATATTTTTTTACCTCTCGCCTCATATAAGAGAGGTACTTACCTATTGTATTGTACGAGCCCGGTCTCGTTTCACTTGGCCCACTTACAAAATTCTCAATTATTATCACTTATTCCAGAGAAATCTAAACAAATTATAAAATGGATATTTTTAATTTTTTACCAAACATTTTAGAATATTCCAACTAAAGATAATAAATTACCCGAAAAAACGAAAAACATGCACAAACAGGGGAACTTCAATGTGAAAAAAATAGGCAGTATTTGAAAAGTTAGTATTAGGGTAACTTCACCTTTTTTCTAATAACGGTTTTTTCTGAGACGCATTGTATTTAATTAACTTCATGAATGGTAAAATGGTGCTACTAATGTATATAATATATACCTAATTATTTAGCTTAAAAAACCTAATGTTTCCGATTGTTTTGGATTAATTTCGAAGGAAATTGAAATTTCAGTAGGTGGGCCAACTGAAACGAGACCGGGCTCGTAATGGGTCAAAATTTTCGAGTATGAGTTTTTGGTGATAAGCACGTTTTAGGGTGTGTGTATGTACGAGTATGTATGTGTGTGTATGTGTGTGTGTGCGTATGTATGGACATATGTGACGATTTTTCGTCCACTATAACTTAAAAAGAATCAAATATTTAATAACCAAATTTCATATCTTAACACCATATAAGATTTTGGTAGAAATCCGCAAACCGGAAAGTACTTTTTGAGACTTGATATAATTTTCCTTAAGTAAATTGGTACATTACTTATTTATGTCAATTTTTGCAATTAAAAATAAAAGAAAATACAATTATCTATGTGTACAGTTAATTTTAAATACAATTTGTTAAATTTAGTAGTATTTAACAAAAAAATAAAGTGCAACTAATATTAATAATAAATATTATTATGACAATGACAGTACAGTTGACATCTTTTGCTTGTATCTTGGTTTACATTATTCCAATCACAATCCCGCCACTGCCTAGAATTTTAGCGACTAACACCCGCGTAGTCACAACCTATTTTTGGGTGAGAAAGGGCCCATCCCTGGCACCGTCCCTGAACATATTGGTCGTCATGCACGACATTGTCGGTTAAGATTATCGTGTTTGGCGGCAGCATCAAAATCAGTGACCGCAGCCCAACAATGCCACATACCACATAATGTGAATACCAGTTTGCACTTGCAGCGGAACTTCAAGCATAGAATCGCAACAACTTCATTACTGTTCATCACCAACAAATTTCGAGAATAATTGTTTCCTAAGCTCGTTATAGGTGCGTTCTAAACTGTAATTGGATAACCGAAGTTTCAGAACGTTGAATTAGAGGTATTGAAATATTAATTATTATATGATCCCGGTTAAGTTCTTGTCTGGGCAACTTCAGTTTTAGTGGAATTGATTATTTGGTGTTTGTGAACGATTATTGGACATTGTGCTACAAGTTATTAACACGGGCGTTATTGGTAAGGTGTCCAGAGGAGTGCTTGTTCCCTTTGGGAAAAGAAAAATAGATATTATATCTTGAACCCAAACAAATTTTGGCCTGTGGCGCATTTGTTTCACATTTGTAACAACACTCTCAATGGTCTGCGGCATTATTTTATTTATTTTTTTATAAATGGTCCACCCCCCTGGGAAAATATTCTTGCTACGCCCATGGTTATTAATACACAAGTGTGACATTTATTAAAAGCCATTACATTCGAAGAGCATATAATTTTATTCTAGGTACTTCCATGATATTTTTTCCAGTACCTACTTATTTAAGCTAGGTTTCGACTTCTTAACATAAACACTGTTTTAGTTTTAAGACATAAATTTAAGATGTTTGACATACATCAATGTGGCTAATCGTTTTCACCTACTGTTTTAAACATCGTCATCGTCATCGTCAAAACTAAAACAGTGTTTATGTTAACAGGTCGAAACCTAGCTTTATTGCATGAAATTTATTTATCTGTTTTGAAATGTGAATAATTAAAGTACACCTGTGTTATGAAATCTGTATTGAAATACATTATAAAGAACGAAGTGACACATATCGTATTACATAAATAAATTTAGCCATTGTAATAGTAGGTAGTAGAATTTTTTTTAAATATTTTAACCTCACTACCTACTCCTGTTTTTAAGCATCCATTTACAATAATTATGTCTATGTGTTCCATAAATCATGAATACATTTTAATTTGATTTATGACAGAAAATCGGGATTCTGATTAGCCAGAATTTTGGAATATCAGAATCTTCTTGAATTGTCTGAATTCTCGTTGATAGGTTTTTGTATGACAAAATATCTTGGTTATATATTGATCTAAGAATACTTTGAATAACTTGGTTATATTAGTTCCCTATGTATATTTAGTAGATAATTGCTATCCTATCATTAGGACGTTATGTAATTTTAAGAGCACGGATTTTGTGAAAATTTGAAAATATGTTGGTAATTTCAGCGGGGTGCGCTGGCTTTGATTCTTTGATATACACTATTCCTCGAGAATGGCGTCTTTTACAAAAAAATATAATACTCGTATATTTTAGAATTGAGTGACGAAACTTTTTGCCCTCTTGTAGTTTTGACGTCATGTCTCGTTTAAGAATGAAAGCAAAATAAAAAAATCTGATGTGGCCAGCACAAGACCTCCCGCGATACGTTCTTTTTTCTTATTATACAAATATATTAATATATAGGTACTACAATGGTACTACCTACTAATACTCACAATTATATTTTAGTCAATTTATTAAAACTGTAGAAGGAGATATAAACGATATTTTACTATTGTCACTGCCATGTCATAATCATTTAAATTTTACGTAGTAACCAATGTTAACCGATACAAGATACTCAAATTCTAAATTATAAGTACCTACTTTAATCATTCTTAAATTATATCAGATACAGAAAAATTTATAAAATACCGATTGTTGGTAATAATCACATAATCTTTCATTTAAAATTTAAAAAATTAATTAAGTATTTATCGAAATATTTTAAAAAAGTACTACTTCCGGTTTGTAGATTGAAACCAAAATTATATTTGGGTTATTAAGAATCGTATTAAAACCTTAAATATAAAATTGATATTTTTTGAGTTATCGTTTCCGAAAAAATTGTACCTAACATACAAACGAACGAACGCGCGCGCACACACACACACACACACACACACACACACACACACACACACACACACACACACACACGCACGCGCGCGCGCACATTACGCACACAAACATCATCTCGAAAATGTTAAATTCTTACTTCTTTAAAAGCTGTTTCAGTAAGAGTACATAAAGCTTTCTAAAGCAGAATTTCCAAAATTTGGGTACTTCTTTGAACCGGATATTCATTACAATACTGTTTTCAACTATGGATAAACAGGTTGATAAAAATAGCATTTCTTTCGCTCTTGATACATAACTCAAGAAAAATGTACTATTTCACCGTACACTGCGTTGTCATTATTTATCGACACTAAAATGTTGTCAAAGCATATTTTAAAAAGCAGAGTATAACCTCAAACTCTTGCTGAACTTAAAGTAAAGAGGAAAAACACATCGTACAAGATTCCTCTGAACGCTGCATAGAAGCAAAAACGCAGTCAAAGGATGTTACGAACTTACGAGGTGATTTTCACTGGGAAATTTTAAAATTCAGAGAGCGAGAGAGCTTTGCGCCGTTGTTAGGGAGACCGAGGCGTGGACTACACATGACCTTTTGGTAATTACATTGTCAACAGGTTCCAATCCCAATACATACTCAACGCTCTCAACACAAAACACTGCACTATCTCTGTAGCTTTTCATTATTTATTTATAAATTCCACAGGTTAGGTTTAAGCATAGAATAGTCAGAATGTTAAAATAATCTGATCTGCGAAAAAAACACGACCTAACCTAATGCCCTTCTTCAGTCCCAAATTACCAGTTTTTGTAGAAACTCTGATTAAACTGTACTAAATAAAGAAACTTAATATCCTTCTTGAGTTCCAAATTATCGGTTTTTGTAAAAATTCAGATTGAATTGAACTAAATAAAGAAACCTAATACCTTTCTTGAATTCAATATACTCGGTTTTGGTTAAAACTTAAAATGAACTAAGGAAACCTTATACCTTTCTTGAGTCCTTCATACTCGGTTTGAATTGATTGTGCTTTAGTTTTACGTCCATCTGTGCATTTCTTCGCTGACCACTCGATTGTCTTAATTGCAGTATGCAGTCCTGGTTGTATATAAGTATCTCTCCGGTACCGCTTTGGCTTTCAATAATCATCGCACTGATCGAGATTCTGAATGCACCAAGATAAATAGGTTTAGCAGTGGTTGGATTTAAATTTCATTATAATAGCATTTACCATTCTGTAATTTGGAGTAAGTTCTGCTGAATGGTTACCATCAATATAGTGTAGAGAAAAAATCAGTTAGAACTACTTTTGACACTGTTTGTCAAGATAATCAATAAAGATCTTGGTTGTCAAAAAAGCTAAACTAAAAGAGCAGCATGTCAAATCTTTCGCAATGGCAGTAAACTCAGGACCGTAGCCCAGGGGGTGACGGGCAGACAGGGCAATGTCCTGCCTTTAAATACTCTTACCCTTCATGCAGCTAAAAAGTTCATTTATAACTACTTTCATCATTTTTCAAATAAAAATCTTCAAAATTATTATTATAATTAGTATTTAAAAAACGCTCTCAACACAAAACACTGCAGTATCACTGTAGCTTTTCATTATTAATTTATAAATTCCACATGTTAGGTTTAAGCGTAGAATAGTGGAATCAATGAAAGCCGAATTAAATCTTTGAATCAGGAATTGTGGTTCAATAACTGGCATTAAGTATCACCGTCATATTTTCATTGATTTGATTTTGATAAAAATAAAGCCAATATTTGATAAAATAATTTTTTTCTAAAAGTTTCTGTGCTTCTGGCCGACAATAGGGTTATGTACCAACATTTTTTTATTTTTTTCTTAAAATACAGGATAAACTACATTGTCCTGTGAAAGCATGAGTGAAAAAATCCTATTAATAAAAGAGATATGAACTGTGACATCATCCCTGTAGGTTTTTGATTGGCCGTGGCTCTCAAACGATTGGCCATACAAGGTCAGAAATTTAAAAGAAATAATATTGATTACAATACCTATATATTTGAAGGAAGATACAACGTATTATAATAATAAAAGTAACTCAAAGAGTGTAAAAGAAATAACATTGTCAATAATTTATGAAAAATCTCTGACTGAGCCGGGGCTCACAAATTTCGTTATCATTGTCAATAATAATTATTAAAATGATAGTCCAGTAACAGAACAGTTTGATGTGTTGACATCTAGTGTTGACAGATGAAAATTAGTAAATAGGCTGCAAAGTTATTTCCAATAAGTAAGATTAAGAAATTTAAATGAATAAACAATGATTAAGTATAGGTATCAAAACAGCATTAACATCAACATTAAATTGATACTTTGACATTTGTGACAGTTTCATTTTCAGGTTAGTGCCGCGCACCGCTTTTGATTTTCATTGCCTATCGTGCTTTAATGAAAAAGTTTACAATCCTGACGTCACGTCTCAGCAAATTCAAAATTCAATAGCTTATAACTTTTCAACAAAATGGTTTTTTAACATTTTGTTTTTACATTATATCGTATTTACGATTTATCAATAAGTTTATTATGGTAAATAAGCCTATTATTCATTTTTGCCCCATGAAGTAGGTGACAAACATGCTGCTTCTTATCCATTGAAAAATGTAACTTTCAATTATAAGGCATTTGAATGGAAAACATTTTTTCCTGCGCCGTATTTTCTTTCCTCAACCACCTGACTCCCTTTAAATAGGACATATGTACGGTGTTGTAATAGATAACAATATTTTTGTATCTAGATAAAGATAATTTACTTTTTATTTACCTATCTAGATAAGATATTAGATAACCATTGAAAAAATTATCTAGATATTAGATAAAAGATAAATAATTATTATCTAGATAATTATTAGATAATTTATAGATAATATAAAGAAATATAAAGGACATGTTGTACGGTATAAGCGGTACCAGCTGGAGAGCCGGCAGCGTTGTAAGCTTGATTACATTTGAATTCGATTAAAATTTCAAATGAGAAAAGTTGGTTATAATTTTACTAAGATGATAATTAAAAATTAGATAAAGATAATTTGTAATATTATCTAGATAAGATAATAGAAAAAATTATCTAGATAAGATAATAGATACAAATATATTATCTAGATAAAATTATCTAGATATTAGATAAGTTACAACACTCCGTATGAATAAGATCAATTTTGCCCTTACTGACTACGGCCCTGAGTAGCAGACTTATGTTAATCCGACCCTGAATACCCGATTCTCGGTAGATATTTTAGAACTGATTTGAATGGTTATATCATCCTTATCTCGCAGCCCTGTTAATAAAGTTATTGACAGTAATTATGTCCGTTGTTTTAAATTAATTCATGATCAGGTGAACGAATCTAATAACTCGCAATGGTGTTTTAACAGTAGTATGATAGGATATGGAGTTCAGGCCGGCGCTCGTCAGCATCTGTGTTGAACTTTGACATTTCGTTGGCTTGTCGCCGCCCTTGCAGCGGCATGAAGCAAAGCGCGCGGCCGTGGCGCCCGGGAATTTCGCATTGCGTCGCGAGGGCCGCGGCCACGGCCCGTTGTTGTTAACGGTAATTGCGTGTGACCTTTCCATACTGCACGAGGATCTGCCGCGGACATGTGTGTGTGAACACTGAAGAATTCAACTAGTGCTCCCCTAATTTCACTTATGCTAACCTTGACCCCACCCCGCCAGATTCAAGGACGGGATGTGTTATTTTCTTATTTTTCTTTCTGTTGCTACTTGGCTATTCTTTTCTTTTCCGTACCGATATTTTAAAAACACGAGAAATATACACTGCTCAAAACAATTAAAAGGTCAAAACTTTTTTCTCAAACGTAGAATTCAAATGAAAATATATTTACAGATATCTTAAACCCTTATTTAAACAATTTTGTTAAATTTCAATTTCAGAATCAGTCAGAAAGTAAAAACTGTGAACAATGGAATGTAAAAATTGAACATTATTATTAATTATTGTTAGATTTATTTCTTATTTACAACTTTAATCATGTGTATTACCACAGTTAGCATGAAATACAGCTAGACAGCGATGTGGCATGCTGCGGATAAGTCTGCGCTTGTTTTCTTGTGGAATCTGTAGCCATTCCTCCACTAGAGAATTTTCCAGTTATTGTATTGTCAAAAGCGGGTTAACTCGACTTCTTATGCGTTGTCAAAGTTGGTCCCATAGGTGTTCAATAGGGTTGAGGACAGGGCTACATGCTGGTCATTCCATTTTTTCAATATTGTTGTCCATAAGGTACTGTGTGACTCGTCTAGCTGAATGTGCGTGGGCTCCATCTTGCATTAAGACAAAACTTCCACTTTAAAAGAGTAAGCGATTGTACATGAACATTTAGAACATCATCTACATAGCGCCGTGCAGTCAAAGTACCGATTCGAATGATGACATGTTCGGTTTTACCACTGATGGATATTCTACACCAGACCATAACTGAACCTCCGCCAATATTGTGTCGGATGTAGTGCTCATTTGTTCCTCATCAGAGTCGAAGACGTCCATCAAGCTCGTGTAAATTGAATTTTAATTCATTAGTAAAGAGTACAACACTCGAGTGTCTCAGTTGCTATATTCGATTCGGGCACTTTTATGGTTCCTGGTTAACGAAGGTACTTGAACAGGAAATCTAGAAGTAAATGTCCCTCACAAAGCCTATTTCGTACGCTCTGATCAAAAATGCTCTTACCATTTGCACGAGAGAGCTCATTTTGTAGTTCTCGAGCTGTAGCGAATCGGTTACGTAGGCCTTTAAATCTTAAAAATCGGTTTTAATTGGCAGTTGTTGCTCTTCCTCGAACTTGCTCAGTACGTCTAGTTATAACCTGGTCTCCTGTGATGTCTCTTCCATGCCATCCAGATAACTGATTGTGTAACTCGTAGACGTCGAGCTGCATATCGCTGTTTTTATCCTTTTTGTAGCAAAGTTATTGCTTCAGACATCTGAACTTCCGTTAAATGTCTTCTGTGGCCTTTGTTTTGATCCATTACTTAAAATTTCATTGATACTTAATTGCTCTATATTTTAGTAAATGCTTAACAAAATATCAAACCGCGAACCGAACCTGATCCGTTATTTAGTGCCGTTCGAGTCCCTGCTTCAAAATCACAGTGAATCCTGATTTTAACTTAGGAGCGTACAGCCTACAGCTTTATCATCAGCCTTGACCCCAACCGATACAAAGACGAGAGACGTAATATGTTATTTTTCTTTATGTTGTATGCTAGCCAAATAATATGAGTTACTAGTGGGTCATTCTTTTTATTGTTCGGGCCGGACCTTTCATATAATACGAGAAATATTGTGATCATGACCTTTGCGAATCTCCAATTTTGTTTAATTTTAACGCATACATACATATCAATCGCTCCTTTTACCCAACTTGGGTGTAACAGCTTCACATAATGTTAGTCATAGACATGGATACCAGCATCAATTCATGAGTACTCATGGTTATAGTTGCTAAATTCTCTATAAGATACTTTATGTAGAAATCGTTTTAAGTCCTTAGTTTAACTTATACTTAAAGAGTTTTAATTCAAGTCAATATTTTTATCAGTTCAGAAACTTCAGCTGATCAAACACAAAAATAAAATTAATACTAAAATTTTAATATTTTCTTAAGAAAAATCTCTTTTAATTATCGGTTTAAATCAGACATACAAACGTTCTCTTTATAAAGTACCTTATAGATAATTTTTTGAAGAATTTAATGCAGGAAACCGCAAGTCAATATTTTAATTCGTTCAGAAATAACAGCTCAATAAACACAAAAAATACTAAAATTTCACTATTGTCTCTTAAGAGGTTATGTTGAATTGTGGCTGTACCTAGTACTTACCTACTTTCGAAAAGAAAAGATTATTAAATTATTTAGGTGTGTACGTGTGTAACAAAAAATTACCTACAAAATCGAATGTTAAAGACCGGAAGTCTATAATCTTGATTTATTCGAAAATAAAAGCTGTTTTGTTTGAAAAACAATATTACGATTTTGTTGAAAATGACTAGAAATTGCTAAAATATATTTTTATGACTTTCTCGAGAACTGTGTACTACTTACAGAAAAAAAATTATAGCAAAATTTATGCTCTACAATTTCTTATGTAACAATTTTTCTCGTACCTACCATACGAGATAAATCAAGAAAACTAAAAATGGCGGACATTTTCTCAAAATGGCGGTCGTCTCTGGCACTAAACACTTTGGCACCACTACTTATATGAAAGAGAATAGTTTAATTGACATGTATGCCAATTTTCAAACTTTAATCACAAAATTTATAGGTAGTTTTGTCCTATAACCGCCGGGCTACGATTCCTCTCCTGTAATATTTTACTCGTTGGCTTCTGAGAAGCAAGATTTCAGATTTGAAATTGCCGTAAAATGTTCGGCGGAATACAAATAAACTCACTTTTACTATTACTACTACTTTCTGCAAGAAATTCCATTACTTTTCTAATAAATCACACCATAAATGCAAAATTACAAAAATAAACTGTCACTTTTATGTATTGGTATTTTTTAAGCTATGATAGGAAGCCTACCTGATTTGTTTTTCTTAAATTTGTTATTATATATTTTTTTAAATTCATTATTTCCAACATTTCACACTTTCGTAGAAAAAATAGTTTGTAACGCACGTTGAAAAACTCGCTATTGCTCGTACTGTCATACTAGTTTTTCAATTAAGCCTTTCCACACTTGTATTACAATATACTAAACTTATTTTGCGGTGTTCATGCCATCTGCAAGCCCTTTTAGGAAAAAGTTTTACTTTTTTAAGTATCAATATTATCCAGTATGTATACCAGTAAAGTAAAACCTACGAGCATCTGGTTCAATTAAATTATTTTTCAGTATGTTTGTAGGAATAATTTAAAATTAATCTAAATCAAAAACCAATATTTTCGTTGCTCGAATTATAAATTTATCTCAGTTACAAATATTTTTTTAATTTGTTGGAAAAGTTTGAAGTTATATAAAGAGATTGTCTTAAAAAATTATTTGTTCAACAAGTGTTTTCGTCGGGGTAGCGATAACAGAGCACGTAGAAATTCTCATTTTTTATGCCTTGTCAAAAATTTATACATTATTCATAGACCTCCGTAGTGGGAGAAGCAAGGGTGTATTTTTAGTCGTTGCTATCTCTAAATTTTTCCGTACGGCTGGTTTTAAAATTAGTAAGCATAATATTATGTGTAACTGACAATCCCATTCATAAAATCATTCAATAAATTCAAAATATTTTTTTTAGTTTGTTATACCCTGATTGAAATATTGAAATAATTTTGATGACAGATAGATTCTTGTGATTCTATTGGTTGCTACTTGCTGTTGCCAAGAGAGGTTTACACAAACACAATTCAAATGTTATGTCAATAATATTGTCAGTTATCATTTTATTCTTTTTAAATGTTGTGCATAATTTATTGTTGTTTAGTCGTTTTTAAAATTTTATCTAACTATTTCTATGTATTATTCTCTTACGGTTTTGTGGAGTATTGGCGCTTCTTTTTAAAGATCGAAAATGTTTTGTTTCACTGTCAAAATTCTTTTGTTATTTCAAACAGGGTTTACAACACTGTGTTTCGTCTTTTTTGTCATTTACCAATAATATTGTTATTGGCTACTTGCATGATTTTTTTAATTAAATATTTTTAAAGAATAAAAACTTTTTATTTTCACAAAATTTTTATCAACAAGTTCAAAAATAAATAACGAAAATTGAATAAAATGTGAATTAGAATGTTGCCATATCTATCTGTTGCCTTTACAAAATAATGACGTCACAGCAAAATATGCAAGTAGTCCATTAATGAACGCGTACAAAAACGTCAGATATATATATATATATATATATATATATATATATATATATATATATATATATATATATATACATCTCACTATCAACAGAGCGTCCGTTCGAAAAACCTGAATAGAGCGTCCGGTTGGTGTATATTCCCAATTCATAATCATTGAAGCGTCCGTTCAAACTATCATCTTTGAAGCGTCCGAAATATACGGATTATTACAATTCATCGATTATCAAGCGTCCGACAGTGTTGCCGCGACTGAACCATGTTACTTCGCGCGTTATATTGGGGATTTGAAATGAAAAGACGAAATTATTATCGGCAAGTTGAATAAATATGACAAAGTTATATGTGGGATACATCGTTTAGATTTTGTTTTAAGATGGTACATTGATTGATTATTTAGCCTATATTTTATGTTGGATTTCTATGCTTATAACTAAGTATAACAAAAATATAGTGAAAATCGGTCAAATTGTCTGTGATCTGATAGTTAATTATTTAAATGAAAATTAGCAACAAATGCATTATATGTCAATAATTACTAAATTCACAAATTTGTTGACAACACTATTGATTAGGTTTAAAATTAGAATATAATACTACTTAATACATTTTATAAATAATTTTTGTTCAAAATCTATTACTTCTGGTTAGGAAATAGTGATTTACCCAGTTATTTTGATTTTGGTATGGAAAGCTCAAACCGAAAGTAGTAAATATTTTTATGTCAATGTTTGTAACGTTAACTACATAAGAGCTATTTATTTTTCCGAATAAATTTGTTTGCTACTTATCGAAATCTTGTTAAGTAGCAATTTGGAAAAAATAAATGTTTAATAATAATAAAAAATTGCTGTAAGCTTTATAGGTAAAAATGTGAAACAGAAATTTTATTTGGAAGAAAAATAATGCTCGACACGACTGTAATTTACCTATTTAAAATCTACTACTCATTATACAGAAAAATAGTAGAAAATTAATCAAATGACATTAGGACATTACAGTACCTATATCAAGCAGTGTTTATTGGGTTTTTAAAAATAGGTGAATATTATTTTCTTACTTTCGTTTGGTTTATATACAATTTATTTCTCAAATTTGCGCTAGGAAATGAATTTAATTACTTCATGCAATGGTTTTTTTTATTTTACTCTTTTAAAAAAAATAAAATGTACACATATAAAACTACATTTATTTAAAAAATTATAGACTACATTGTAAAGAAACTTCAATATAAAATGTTTTTAACTTGCAATCGCATATTTTATTTTTTAAATTAAAAAAAAATTCGAATAAAAATGTGGTTTGTAGATAACCTAATTTGGGTGTTTTTGTTTTGTCATAATTTGTAAGACATTAAATGACAAAATTTCATAATTTCAAACAAAAATTTCTATTTATTCTAAATGAAAGTAAAAAAATATTGTATGCAACAGTAAGGAATCTCGGTAGTTACCTTACTTATGTATTTACAGAACTCGGCCACGCCTCGTGGTACAAATTTCACATACGTAAGGTAACAAGTTTCGTTTCCTTACTTGTTACATAAATATCTATTATCTATTTACTAAATAAGGTTTTATTAATTAACTACTTCTTTATTTGCTGTCAAAGCAATAAAATTTTATTTCAATTTCATAAAGATCGGACAAACCTTCTAGATTTAGATATTTAACCCCTACCCTCATGATAGTCCGATCGAATAAAAAATTATATGTATGACCCAATTTAAAAAAGACTCTCACTTATAATACCATAAGTAGTAGTAGTCTCGTAGTTATGTCGGTAATTTTTCTGGTAGTATTTCGAATGTTCCTTGTGCTTGGATATGAATATTACGAATGCGCATAAAAATACCAGAAAAATAATATTTCTTATTTTATTTCAATGGTACGAGGGGTCGTTTTTATATTCCCGGACTGGGCTGTTTAGAATTTTGATGCAAGTTTTCATTATGCTGTTTTTTAATCACATATGCCTTGGTAACTTGTGTGGCAATTTACAAAACAATTGCAACATTATTAATTTTATTATCTGTCAGTTTGTGTCGTCGCGCGTTGTATATCTATCGAAATGAATAAAATCGAATACCGGGCTGTTATAAAATTCCTTACAAAACAAGGAAAAGCTCCAAAAATTATTCTTGAATAAATGTTGGCTGTATACGGGGATGATTGCCCTTCTAAGTCAACTATTTGCGAGTGGTCAAAATTGTTTAAACATGGTCGAGAATCACTGGATGATGATCCTCGTCCAGGGCGCCCTGTTGACGGGATCACTTCAGCTGTTGTTGAAAAAACCAAGTGTTTGGTACTGGAGGATGCAAGACTAAAGAAGCGACAATTAGCAGTTAGCAATTAGAGTATTATGCAAACCTGATGCATCGCCTTAGAGATGCTATTAAAGTGAAGAGACGCGGAAAACTGACGCAAGGTGTCTTGTTGCTCCACGACAATGCACCAGTGCACAAGTCCAGACTTTCAAAAGCTGCTGTAGCTGATTGTGGCTTCGAAGAAATTGAACATCCGCCTTCTAGTCCAGATCTAGCACCTAGTGACTATTTGTTGTTCCCAAATCTCAAAAAAACACTAAGGGGACAAAATTTAGGGACAATGACGAACTTATAGCAGCTGTTGAGGGCCATTTTGCGGAAAAACCAAATGAATATTTTTATACTGGATTAAAGATGTTATTGAAACGGTGTTATACCTGTATTCAAAAGCAGGGGAACTATATTGAAAAATTTTTTTTTTTGTTGCTCTAGTCTTTTGTTTTCATGCCTAGTCCGGGAATATAAAAACGACCCCTCGTATATACCAAGTATTGTTGCAAAAAAACAATTACGGTCATTTGAGTGATTGTTGAATTTAA
Organism: Agonum fuliginosum; assembly: GCA_947534325.1. Classification (NCBI taxonomy): domain Eukaryota; kingdom Metazoa; phylum Arthropoda; class Insecta; order Coleoptera; family Carabidae; genus Agonum; species Agonum fuliginosum. The sequence goes on along the minus strand of OX384029.1, from coordinate 8,203,793 downwards.
CCCCCAACTCTTTGGACCCGAACAAATTCACACCACACATACCTTAAAATCAGGCTCTTGTGAAAAGAGATCTGCGTGTAAAAATATGTGAAGTTCAGACGAACGGTCTAGGTCTAGATGTTAACCCTCATACCTCAATTTAAATATAATTTATAACCCGATAAATAAAAACTATCTTACTTTAGTTGATTGCTACATATTACCGAGTTCCGTTGAAAAAAAAATACGACTGTTAAAGCGATTGTTTTAGTTTAATCCCTCCCCTTTCCATCATGATTCGATCGAATTTGAGCATACTTTGAAATCTGACTCTAGTCAAAAAAGACGCGCATGCAAAATTTCATGAGAATCGGACAAACAGTCTAGATCTATAGAGATTACCCCACCTCTAATAGCCCAATAAATTTCAAATATACCTAAAAATGTGACTATAGTAAAAAAAAAGTCTAGCCTGCAAAATTTCTAGAGATTCGGACAAATGGTCTAGATTCTATAGATTTATAATATGCACCCCTTATGATGTTATGATCGAATTTAAACATACTTTAAAATCTGACTCCAGTCAAAAGAGACTTGCGTGCAAAATTTCATGAGAATCGGACAAATGGTCGAGATTCTATATGATTAACCCCACCCCCTAATGGTCCAATCAAATTAATACATAACTTAAAATCTAAGTCTGGTAAAAAAAAATCTGCATGCAAAATTTCATGAGGATCGGGCAAACGGTTTAGATCTTGATGTTTATAGTTTATGACCCGATTAAAAAAATCTTTTTTTATTTAATGCATGCGAAGCACGCCGACACTTCCAGTTTAGAAGAAGAAAAACACGTTTTTGCCTCCTAGGGAGCAAAAGCGTGGTTTGCTCCCTTTAGTTTAAACAGGGAGTAACGGCGTGCTTTGCGTTCACGTGCGACGAAAAAAAAAGTTTGTTATAAGTATATAAGTTCTTGATAAGCAGAACCACGTAGTCGAAACGAAAACTACGTACTTTGATATTTTGCTTCATCCTCCAATATCAAGAGAACACGAACACTTCGAACATAACATTTGAAAACATACGTTTCGGTGTTGCCAGTTTGAGGACGCTCGGTAGGCGATAGATTGGATGAAAGTATACTTATACGCCTAGCGCAGCAACGCCACGAGTGAGCGTTCGGCTGAACTAAAAGTATACGGCATGTATACGGCAAATGATAATTCACTATCAATTCGGCGTCCACTAAATTTTTTAGATATGACTACTAGATGGTACTAGGAGCCAATTTAACATGGTGACCAATCGAGCGTCCATATATGGACGCTTCATTGGAGCCGGACGCTCGGTTGATGGAAAATTGTCAATATAAGGACGCTTCAATGATAGTAAGTTGTATATATATATATATATATATATATATATATATATATATATATATATAGTGGCTAAACGCCCCACGTGGGGCTGCGCCGCTTCTGTATGAAGCTCTCTTGATCCTTTTGTCAGGGGGATCGGCCCCGTTTTCTTGGGTATCATATCTTTGAGCAAATCTTCCTCCAAGTTTCCCTGTTGCATGCCTTTTCTTTCCAGTTGGTGATTCCTGCATTTTCCAGGTCCTCAGTTACTTCTTTAATCCACGTGGATCTCGGCCTTCCTCTTCTTCTTCTCCCAGGGTCCCATTTGAGTATATTGTGGATTATTGCTTCCTCGCTTGCTCTCCATATGTAGCCTAACCATCTCACTCTCTGTTGTTTGATCTTCTTTACAATATCTTCTCCATGTAGTTCTTTAAGTATTTCACTGTTCATTCTGATTCTGCATTCATTTTCATTTATTTTGACTGGTCCTAGTATTGATCTCATAATTTTTCTTTCTATTATTCTCATTTGTTCTTCATCTTTTTTGGTCATTGTTAGTGTCTCTGCGTATATAAACCATAATTTTTTAATTAAATGTTAAATGTGTAAAAATATCTTATGATGCTGTGATCATAATTTTTTAAACAAAATTGTTGTCTTTTTACCTCTCGCCTCATATTCTATAAGAGAGGTATTGTAATGGGTCAAAATTTTCTAGTATGAGTTTTTGGTGGATAAGCACGTTTTAGGGTCTCTAGAATACGAATTTACTATTTTCACGATGATGTCTGTGTGTGCGTGTGTGTGTGTGTGCGTATGTATGAACCGACGATTTTTCGTCCACGATAACTTAAAAAGTATCAAACCGTTTATAACCAAATTTCATATTTAAGGTTTTAATAAGTATCTTAACACCGGATAAGATTTTGGTAGAAATCCGCAAACCGGAAGTAGTACTTTTAGAAGTTTGGAAAAGTTTTCCTTAAATATATTGGTACATTATTTATTTATGACAATTTTTGCAATTAAAAATAAAAGAAATTGTGATTATCTATGTGTACAGTTAATTATAAATACAAATTGCTGAAGCTGGAAGTATTTAACAATAAAATAAAGTACAATTAATATTCTATTTTTTTGAAATTCCAGTATCTTGTTGTCCATGATATGAAATTTGTTTCTACATAAAATTTGAATTATTATGACAGTGACAGTACAGTTGACATCTTTTGCTTGCATATTGGTTTACATTATCGTTTACATATTACATGAACATGAAACTATTAAAATGTAAGTAAAACTATTTATTAGATTAGTAGAATAAGCAGAATTAGGCGAGAGGTCGTGTGGTGGCCACAGCAGATTTTTTTAGGAAGTATATTGTAATTTTATTCTTCAAGGCATCACAGATAATTTTCTTTAAAATTGTTTCCTTAAATTTTCTGGATACATACAAGTTTCCGTGGTTACGACCTCAAAAGAAAATGAACATCTCTTTATGAGTCGCGAAAATTTAAATTTGAATTTCTATATCTATACATTTATTTTTTATCCATTTCTATATTGTAATTGTGTAATTCATAAGTTCTTTGATTATATTGAACCACATATTCGTACAAACTGCCCTTAAAATTTGTTTTTTTTTTCATAGTTTTAAAACAAACCGTAATAGTAGTATAACATTTGAAGACATGCCAAAATAGTATATTATGCAATGAGTTTATAATGATAGCTATTAATACGCGAGTATGGAATTACGATACGAGCCATGGCGAGTATCGTAATTCATACGAGTCATTCGATCATATTGGATTGTAAGTTCTCGAGAAAAACGTAAAAGAAAATAGGCGTTTCTTCTCTCGTACAGGGTAAACAGAAATGCCACGAATCTACAGTATTGCTAAAATATGAAGTGTCCACTCCTGTCTTCATATTATACATCGTGCATTTATTTTTAAGTGAATAATTTTGCATAATTATTAAAAGTGTAACAAAATACATAAAGGAAAAAAATCACGTGTTTCTGGTTCTCTGAAATAATCGAAAATAATGCAAAATATAGCTATTTCCTTCGCGTTCATCTCGAGAACTAAGAAAACAATGATTGAGCGTAGTCTTATATTGTGTAGTTTTTTATTCTGAACAACTTTTGTATTTCCATCTTTCGTCTAAAACGAATACGTCACGAACTACAGCAAAATTTAAAAATAGCATTGTTTTCCCTAGGTAACAGAATTCAAACAAACACCCGGTATACTGAAATATTCACAATGAATAATAAATCCACTGAAAAGGTCAAAGTAATATCATTTAGGTATTCTTTTGAAATGTAAACAAAAACAACTCCTAAAAGTTTAAAATGCCAACTTTATATTGTATTGATTAACAAAGTTTACTTTTCAACACATCAACAAGCGATTTTATTTTTTTAATTTTATTACAGAAGATAAATAAAAATGTACATTTTTAATTAATAGATTAATAGACAGGTGCTTACGGAATTACTTGCTAAACTTAATATATTTTGACGTAGAGCCCGAGTGCGTTATGTGATCGACTGTCAATCTGACAACTTTAGGTTCGAAATCGAGTAAATACATAAGTTATTACTGCACGAAAATATTCCCTGAGGTGTATTTGTTCAGGAAATTTGTAATTTTTTAAAACGAGTGTGTTATAGAAGTAGGTATATAATTAATTGGCTGTGGTTTTATAAACTTAGATTCGAATACTATCAGAAACATATTCCAGTTTAACTGTACAAAAATATTCCTACCCACTTAACAAAATAAAATCCCCAGAACATTTCAAGAATGTGAACATCTCGGCTTGTTACTTACTATATTTGCCTATTAACATTTCCTATTAATATCCTAACTATTGCTAATGTCCGCCCTTAGTTACATTATCTATGTATCATCCCAATGTTATAGTAGTTATATATAGTATAATATCTCAATTATGCGTCCCATGTAATTCTCTGAGATGTTTGTATTGAGTATGTAATTTTTTATCGTACTCAGGATGTGGCTAGGATAGACTTACGTAATATCACTTAATGTACAAGAATAAGATATTTTTAAACATCACGTGTACGATTCATGTCAGGTGGATTGTGGTGTACTCGTCACTAACAATCATCAGTGAGTTATGACTGGTAACCGCACACATGGTGTTAAAATATATCTACAGGGTGTAACCGAACATGTGTAACAAAATTTAAGGGTGTATATAGTATTGAACGCACGGATCATGAATAAAAAAGAATTTTTTGAAAGTTTGCAAAACAATATCATTTTGGGTACCACTGGTTGTCACATTTAAATACAAAAAAGTTATACAATAGTTTATTAGCGTAATTACATTAATGTACTTAATTATAATTATACAAACAGGAAAAAATTAAATTTGTAGGTACTTACAGAATGTCTCATTTGCTTGGACCCATTTTTTAATTTACGAATTTCAACAAAATTCTTTTTGATTCATGATCAGTGCGTCCAATACCTATACACTCTTAAATTTTGTTGGTTGTGTTACAGCCTGTATATTTATGACTCATAATATATTATTTATAATAATAAGTTGGATAATAAGCGTGATAGAATAATGTATGATAGAATGGCTTTAGAATATAACATAAAGGAGGCATTTACACTAGATTTAAGTGTCAAACAAGGCTCGTGACTGGTTTTCAAAACTGGATTACGTTTCCGTTAAAGCGTACGAACATGTTTGTTAACATAATTTATACAGAGCTCTACATTATTATCTGTGCTTGGCAGGGACATAATAGTAACCTTAGCTTTTATGTAGAGAATTCCTTTCTATATTATTTTGTGTGGAGTAAACGTGTAAACTGAAAGCTGGTAGTAATACATTTTATTGTAATCTTAGTCCCGTTGTCCCTTGTCACATTTGCAGTCGTCGAGTCGTGTCCACACGAATTTTATGACATGATAATATAATATGAGAAAATGAAGAAACTATTCCCATGAATATAATTCTATATTTGTTATTTACTTTATATTTTGATACGGGGAATTTTAGAGTATAGTAATATGCAGAGCACTGGTAGAGTAATAAGAAAATATATTAGGTAGGTACATCAAAACAATGACAAACAAACAAATATTTATTGAATATGTGTCTATAATAATAAATTGTTTCTTACTTTTATATTATAGGTGCTTGAAATTGTTGAATAATGTATGTACTTTTTGAAACAGTACAAAAAATGTATCTGTATCTGTATGATCTGTTTCTGTAGGATAGGTAGTAGTAAAGTCTTTATTTAAAAAAAAAATTATTATAACGGGTAAGTCAATAAGAGTTTCACCATGTAAATATTAAATAAAATTCGAAGTATTATTAAGTCCAAATAGTAGATGGCCAAAATTATTGTAACCTGTTACATGAAACCTTCAACCTCGCGGTTTCAATTTTTGTTCTACATTTTATTAAAATGTTTAAATCTATTTAAACATATAAGATTGGATTCTTCTGGATTCCTTATTTTGTACTTTGTATTGATAATTTGAAAAATCAATTCAGGAAACGTCTACAACAATAATAAAGTATGTTAAACACTTAATCACTTACTCTTCTCAAGCCTTCTTCTAATAATTTTGGCCATCGTGAATAGTAAATAAAAATTATTGCGTTCGAATGATTTTGATTTCTTTATTGAATCATTCTTATGTATGACGGATTTGTGTTGAAATAAGGTTTAATATTTTAATGTATAGATTAACATATAAAAAATACAAAAAATCGTGGAAATCCCCATTGGTAAGATTATTTAAATTAATTGATTATTGTTATTCAATGAATCATTGAACGGATACAGGAACTTGAACTCCTTTTTTGGAAACCGATAACCGGTTTGTATCAAGAAGAACAAACCGAACCCTACAAAGCACAGAGAACCGTGAACCGACCCTAAACCGTTATTTTGTGCGATTCGAGTCTCTGGTTTCAAACATTCAAACGCACATTAATATTTCAAATACAATTACATTTACATCCCACAGTTATCTACGAGTAGTTTAAGTATTGGCAATTCCACAATTTATTTAAAAATAACTCCAGCAACGTAAACAAGACTTGTAAAGCTGCATGCTCCAGCATACATTCTCGATTAAGTTAATCAATTCAACAACAGCACATACTACCAGGATGAAGGACACTTGACTTGACGTTGGCGTCGGCGTCTACGCTGGAAGATTGTTTACCGCCAACGCTCGCGCGCTGACGCAGTTTGTATTTGTGTTTCATGGACTTTGCGTTCTCATGTGACGGCGACGGCACGTGGCAGTTACTAGGCAAACAACACAGACGACATAAAGGGTTGGAATTGAATTGGAAATTAGTCACACTAAACATTACATGGACTAATGTCCGTTTGCATCAACCATATTACTAAGTAACATTATTTATCTGTTATACTCAGTGGCGGATCTACTGTTACTGAAGCTTATGCTTCAGGGCTCCGATAGATCAGGGATCCCCTTCGATCCCTTAGACTTCATTTTTTTACGAGCTCACTCTATTATACGTATATATTTATCTATTTTTAAATACATACAGAAAAGATCCCAAAACTAAATTTGTAACAACATTGAACAAATTTACAATCTAAGTTGCTATTGTATCTGCACTGGTTTCCAAGGAATTAACATTAAACATGTGATTACGATATTTAGGCATTTTTTGATACTTACTTACAAGTATATAGTGTGTTTTAATTTTTATACTATTCTTTATATACTTCTTTTAAAATTCCAAGCATTTATTTAAACTATAATAATTATTAAGTATTATGAGTATCCGTCGTAGAAAAGGCTAGTCGTATAGTCTGCAAAAATACTTTCAGCCAGAAGTAGGTATATGCAACATTTTATTTATTTATTTATTTTTAGCAATCAACTGAAATTTTGTAATTTTTCATCTATTATCATCATATCTACGAAAGCTAAAACTTTGAATAAGTATAGAAAATCAATACTACAAACACAATTATTGTAAATAAGCTTGACATTTAGAAATAATTTTAATTGAAAATAGAAACTTAAGCAAATTTTATCTAATTATTTATTATTACTGGAACAGATTTTTATAAGCAGCGGTCTGAAAATATTTTCAGACCGGCACTATTAGCAATGGTTCCTCAAAGAAGCATTGGTCTGTAATTTAACATTTTTAGTAACAAAGTGAAGTCCAAAAAGCCTATTATTAATACCAATCGTAGAAAAAAAGTGTTTTCAAAATTGTCTGAAGGGCCTCCGAAGTTAATTAGCTCGAGGGCCCTCAATGGTGTAGATCCGCCACTGGTTATACTTAATATTTTATTCGTTTGCGCAATTTATACTTAAGAGCGAAATGTAGCTGTATAAAAATAGGGAAAATAGGGCTACACAATTTGTAAAATATTGAATCAGAGACTCGAACCAAACCGGAATAAGAACGAAAACCGGAACTAACTACAGCTATGTTAGCGAACGCCGAACCAAACCGAATCGTTAAAAATAATTTGGCAAATCCATAACCCGAACCGAACCGACTGTTCTGGATCGATTTGGAACGATTTAGAAAGCATTAATCAAAATTTAACGTTCTTCCGTAAAAAATGCTATTAAATTATAAAGAACATTGTTGAATTTTCTGTAGTTTAGTCAAATTAATTATATTTTATTCCAAAACTGAAACGATTTTTTAAGATAAATTGCTTGTTATTTAACAAATCGTTGAACCGAAACCGGAACCGGGGTTCAATTTAAGATGAAATAAAAACAGGAATAAAACCGAACCCTATGCCGCGAACCGAACCAAAACCGTCATTTCATGCACACTTCATCTCCATCTCTAAACTGTCTTGTAATCCAAAATCCGGGCATCTATTTTCATGGAAAATATAACAGCGCTCCTAAGTAAACACGCGAATCATTTATTTTTGTCGGGGGTGGATCTCATATTTCATTCGCGTTTATTGAACTCCAGGTTGGCAACATGGGCGCCGAAATTGGGGCGTCACCCAATTCTGCCAACATAATTGTCAATATTCTAGACTTCGCTTCATCTCCTGAAACATGAACGAATTCAATACAAAAATAATATATCAGCAGCAGCAGCCATAATTATAATTGAATAATAATCAGATATTTAAATTCCAGTATACCTAATTTGATTTCGGCACACCATATATTTAGTATAAATAGAGACTGGGGCATTATTAGTTTATGGGCTCATTGTTCAATAATTTAAATTGTATTTAAGTTATGCAGAGCAAAAATATGAATTTATACTCCAAACACAAATAGAATAGTCCGGAAGCCGGTGACAAAAATTGCCGAGTATCTGATTCCGCACAAAATTTTTAAATAATTGTTTAGACGAAACCGAAACACATTAAGGGGGAAATCGGTAACCAAAAGCGTTCCGCGTTCTCATTATATTATTGAAAAATTGAAGAAGAATTTGATATTTTTGCATTACTTTATTATATTATAACATAATATAATGATACTAGGTACATAAGTATTATAATATTTACCATTTGAAATTAATTTACATATTGAACTCGAACCACATGCATTTGACTAATAATAATAGTATATTATTCGATGAAGTTCAACGATGGTCATTAGATTAGTCAAGAGAATGACAATTTACTATAATACGAGGCTAAGACAAATAGTATCTTTATTCAAGTCTATACTAAATAATTCATTCATTTTGTAAGATAATAATTTGTACTGACAGCAGCGAAAACTGAAAAAAATTATTTATCTCCTAGCAAGGAACTAGTATGTTTGAATATTTAAGACAAGAAGTTCTATTAGTCAAAAGCTCTAATACAAGACGTTTTATTAATCATAGAGCCAAATAAATCATTTTAAAAAACCCACTAATGAGTAATGGGTCACATTACCTATTCACTTCAAACAATTGAATAGGTAATTAATTTTCTATTCCATAATTTGTGTCGTGGATAAAATAATATTGTTTGGGAAATTCAAAGAGAAAACAAGGATAATCAAGTGAAGTCACTAGAGGTTATAAATTAATATAGAACGGGAGACAAATTAAATTTATCTATTTATAGTGCCTTTCCTCGTAATTCTATCAAAGCAAATTTTCCAACATATTGATTTCGTAATAGTCTTGGTGTTGTTTGATTATAATTTTAACGAATCATATTATAACCGTTATTACGCTTATAAATTAAAACTTAAAATTCAATGAAATGTGTAGGTACGTTATTTCTTATGCAGTCACAAATAGGGTATTTTAAATGTTTATTTGAAATTAATTGTTGTTTATTTTATGATGTGGAACAATAACTAACTTCGTCGAAACGCAAGGTGTTTTTATATTCAAGGAACAAAATTAAGTGATTATAACATGATCAGAACAGATTATAGTACCTACGATCGTGAAACAGTCATAATTTTTAAAAAGTTAAGAGAAGATTATTCAAAGAGAACATAATTGAAATTAATTATTAAAATTACATAATGGTTTTTAATGTAGTAGATTTTAATAAAATATTAAGTATAACTAACAACCAGTGTCACTAAAATTTTTATTGCGTTTAAAATAAAATATCCATAATTTTGCAAACTTTTCAAAAATTCTGTTCCAAGCTCCTTATTTCATACTACGTGTATACCCGAAGTATAACAATGCTCTGTATACTATAATACATTTAACTAACTATAGTTCCGTTGATCATTTCCATTACCATTTCAATTTGGGGAAAATCAAATTTTTGTCCATAACAAATATGTTAGGTTATAGTAACGTTTTATACTGCTGATGCTGAGCACAATGATACGTGAATATTATTTAACTAGATCTGTCAAAATCATTTCGTTCAAACGCCAGGTAGATTTTGCTTAATTTGAATCAAGAAAGGATTGCATAAAAACATCATTAATTTCTCCTCTCCCCATTTAGTCCGGCGGTTATTGGACAAAACTATGCATTTTGTGATTAAAGTGTGAAATTTGGCATACATTGCATTTAAAATATTCTCTTTCATATAAGAAGTGGTGCCAAAATGTTAAGTACCAGAGACAGCCGCCATTTTGAAAAAATGTCCGCCATTTTTAGAATTCTTTATTTATCTCGTATGGTTAATATTACAAGAAAAATAGAAAAACTTTGAAGGTATCGAATGCTGGAAATTTCAAGTCAATATTTTGATACGTTCAGAAACAACAGCTGATCAAACACAAAAAATAAAATTAACACTAAAATTTTAAATATTTTCTCGAGGAAAAACTCTTTAATTATCGGTTTAGCTGAGGCATTAGAATGTTATCTTATAGATAATTTTTTCTAAAATTTAATGCAGGAAACCGCTATTCATTATTTTAATTCGTTCAGAAATGACAGCTCAATAAACGCACAAAAAATACTAAAATTTCACTATTGTCTCTAAAATGTTATGTTTGAATTGTGATCGAACTAGTGCTCCCGGAATGTTGAAAATTATGTAGGTATGTAACAAAAAATTATCTAAGAAATCGAATGTTGAAGACCAGAAGTCGATATCTTGATTTATTCGAAAATAAAAGCTGTTTTTGTTTCAAATTTACGCTTTTATTGAAAATGACTAGAAATTGCTCAAATATATTTTTACTATTTTCTCGAGAACTGTACTACTTACAGAAAAAATGGTTATACCAATTTATAGCAAATAATATGCTCTACAATTTCCTATATAACAATTTTTTTCTTAATGTTAACCATACGAGATAAATAAAGAAAACTAAAATTGGCGGACATTTTTCAAAATGGCGCCACTTCTTACATAAAAGAGAATAGTTTAATTGACATTTATGCCAATTTTCACACTTTAATCACAAAATGCATAGTTGATATGAAAGTCCTATAACCGCCGGACTATAATTGTCGACGCTCGATTTCTTTCCTCTTCCTCTCTCTCCAGTCTCCACCTACGACAACAGAATCACAGAACACAGAAGTCTGGATTCCTGCGTCCTGTGTCGCGTTCCTGGAGTGTAGCAGGATATTTCGGGCACGAGATCCGTAATCGTAATCGTAGTCGGCGAGACGGAGCTCTGGCGCCGGGCGCCGCCAAACTCTGCCAATTGCTAACTTTCAGTCGCCGTTATAAATTTCCCCCGTGTTGATTTCATCTGATGTTCAAGCATTTGCTAGTTGCTGAGCGTTGCTTTCCACTCTCGAATAATGAAAACATAACAGAGGATGTTGCACTCGTTACAATGCCGCAACTTTGCAAAATATGGAACTTAAATGATGCATTCATGGCACTTTGGCACTTATTCAGTCTGTAGTTCAAGCATTATGACATTAGGGTAGTGCAGGGGCGGATAGTGGGATATTTCTCACTGGGACGCGATAAATTTGGGCCGAATGCCGACACGATAAGGCCGATCATGGATAACTATAATATATGTTGCCGAGTTGCAACTCCCACCCCTCTAGAAGCCCAAAAAATAGCAAATATCTATTGAAAATGTAAAACTAACAACCATAATTTTTCAAAATTAAATTTAAACCCATTGGACACTATAGTTGTCAACAAAAAAGTGCCAAGGGAAAGTAATGGAGAGTTAAAAGTGTAGGTTTTTTATATCTGAATAATTTAATCTTCAATTTAAACGTATTTGACCTTAAATCAAACAAATTTCGCCTGCGGCGCATTTATTGAATTTAAAAAGAAAACTCAGCCTCTCCTTAGCCACAAATCCTAATAGGTGCACATACCTGACGCAAACAAAATCCAATTCTGAGTTTTTCTTCATTAAAATTCACAATTATTTACAACATTGTATACAAATAAACAAACGAAACTATGTTTTGTATTCATTGTTTGTATTTGTCAGTCATTTAGAATTGGCTGTTCGGCTCGGTATTGTTCTTTAAAAGTTACACTAATTACAAATATGATTTTCTCAATTTTCATTGCATTTATTTTTAAAGTTGTTCTTTATTTTAATTTCTATTCGTAAAATAGGGTGAAATTTCCCCTTTATGACAAAATTAAACCTTTAATGAAACAGCCATTGACCTTGAACCCAAAAAAATTCACCTGCGGCGATACTTTTTCTATTTTTCGAAAAGCAGCACCTCCATACATTTTTTATAGAAATTCGGCTGGGTTGGCGAAATGTATTTCCCACTGGGCCAAAACGTTACCCGGCCGCCTCTAGGGTAGTGATTTAAGATTCAAATTACTATTGCTAGCGAGAATACTCGTACGTTTGAAATTTGCAAGCAAGGGCAACATTCTTTGATTTTGCTGTCTTAGCAATTAGGGATTGCGGAAAACCGGTACACCGGTTTACCGGTAATAAATGTCGTAATATTCCTTTGAAGAAAAAATACCGGTGAATCGTAATTATTTACCAGTAATTCCATATTTATTAATGTAGTGCAGCGGCTCCGATTTTTGTGATAATTTGGAATAATAACACTTATTATGCGTGCTCTCAATATTAATTTTAATATAATGCATATATTTCCGCGGTCGGCAATTAGGGGATGACAGCCACGATAAAAAATGTTTTTACGAACTGATATAAATAAGATTTAATTTTATGTAGGTACTTAGTATTTTGTAAGGTTATAAAGTGAAATTTTTCGGACTATTTATAATAATAATTTTACATTAACAGGCAAGGCCATTGCTAGATAACTTCATTTATAAAATAAAAATATTCTTGTTATTTGATATTATTGAAAACAAAGGGTAGGTACCTATGAAATAAAATTTTCTACGTATCTGAGACAAAAAGTGTCATATTCATAGAACCTTAATGTTTCACTTTTTGCCCTAGTATACATTAGGTAACTATATAAACATTAACATTGTTTATGTTCGGAATATAATTTTATTTATTTTTACTGTCAGTCCAAATGGGAGGTAGGTTTAGGGATAGTGAAAATTTTTTTGTCAATAAGCACGTTTTAGTACCGTTTGAACCTATTTTATACTATACCGGTAAATTACCGGTACACCGGTATTGAAAGAAAATTTTACCGAATTACCGGTAATTGAAGAAATCGCAAAATTGCAAACCCTAGTTACTATAAACTTCAATGCAGAACGCTATATGAACGAAAAAAGTATAATGTAATTCATCCTTTACACAACATAATGATAGCTCATTACTAATATGAATTTTATCTAGGTATACGTAGGTGTTATTGTGGATAATTTATTGTGTAATAGTTTGTATTATTTATTACAGCAATAACAATTTCATTAATTATTATGAATAGAAAGAGAAGCTAGATAAAAATTTTATTTGAAATTTAAAAATTCATTAATTACAAAGAACTATATTAATACATTGTAAATTTCTTTTAAAACTTAATTCACTTGCAAAAATATTTCAAAAATTGTTTTTACACATTTCAAAAGTAAAACATTTTTAGAACTGCTTGCATTTCTGCTTACTTTTTATTCTTACAGACAGAAAAGAAGGTAACGAACCAGTCGCAACGACTAAAAACAAATTATTAACGACAAATTTCTTGCTATGTAACCGTAACCAGTAGTGCATTTGATTTTTTAGCGTTGAGACGTTCGTACGATAGGTTAGAATTTTTATAAGTAGTTGTCTTTAAAAACAATATTGATATCTATAATTTATTTGTAAAATGGTTATCGATTAATAAAATAGTGCATTTTGTTGTAGAATTTATTAAATATAAAGTATAAGTACCGTAAATCGAAGTGAACATTGAGAACTTATCTAAAATGAAGAAAGCTGATCAAGGTTTGCTGTTTCGTCCAAAGGTGATTGCCCAGAGAGAAGAAACTCTGAGTTACGCAGCCTCAGAGTTCATAGTAAGTGCTGATTTTTGTATATTTAATTAGATATCACTTATACATACAAGTATGTATTAATTGAATTAAATCGTATTTTTATACGTTTTACGTGCACACGTTTCTAATAAATTGTACTTTTTATTTAATGTGCAGAATGAAAGTAAACAACTTGTTGTTCAAAATAATACAGGTAATTAAAACAAATAAAGTTTATGTTATTTGAAAAATATTATAATAAACTCAGACATAGTTATACGTAGAAACAAATTTTAATGACACACAAAATGCAACACTTTGATCTTATATGATTATTAATAGTTACGCCATACATGCATCAATTTAATGAAGAAAGTTCATCCAAGTAAAGAAGAACTCAAATCAAATCCCACTTTTACGAATCTATAGATTAAAGATATTAAATTTTTTATAAATACCTACTCGCAATTGTACAAGTAAACAAAATCTACACTACAAATATTATAGTAAGTACTTGTATTACTGTATTATTAGGTACTTTTCCTTTAATACTGCTTTTTCGTTTTTCATTTATATTTGCCAAACAAAGCCAACGTATTTGCTATTTGCTCTGTAGCCTACTCTTTTTAAATGAAACAAACAGTAAAAATAAAAACACCGCAAACTGCTAACAAAAGTTAAAAGTGGCACGCACTATTTCCAAACTACAGCATTAAAACAAAGAGCTTTTATTAATTGTCCTAGTTTCAATTCAATGCAAATTTAAACAAAGCTAAATTTGCAGATAAATCACAAAATAGCATCAATGCACGAATAAAATCAATATTTGTCACCAATTTAACACGTCATCGCCAACTGAATATAGCACGAATTGTTGCAAATTTAATTAAACCTTCATTGCAGAATGACACAGATGTATTCTGTTTTACAAATAAAAAATTAAATGGTAACGTTGTATAGAACTGCAGGTGCGACTAAAACGTGACGTTTTAAAGTGTTCTATTTTTTTATATTGATGTGTTTGTAACTTCTAAATAAGAAACTTTTTAATTTGTTCTCAACGGTTACTTTTATTCGATATTGAAATAGGTACTTACAATCCTCATAGAACAACTTATCTGTTTCTAGTTCTAGTATCGATTATTATATAATTTTATATAATATATTTTTATTCAAAAATTAAAAATGTATGGACAAATAATTTTAATTTGTTTTTCAATGTTAATACAAAACTGAAAACATTCACCCACCTGTAATATTAATATCCATATCTCGTAATAACAGTATGACATTTCATTTGTTTATTTATAACGTGGGCGATCAGTTGCGTGTTTATTCTACATACAGATAATCAATTTAAAAATTCTTTATCGAAAACAAACTTTGTTTACGAGGTAGAGGTATAGAGGAATATGAATAAAAATTGTTTGCTCTCCCTTTAAAGAAAAAAATCTAATAGTTTCACTATTTTCTGCAAATAATAGTAGTTCTTATATTATAATAGTTATTTCTGTATTAAGTGCGCGAAGTTCATGTTTTTTTGTGCGTGAAAATGTCACTTATTTGTCGAGACTTGCATACTTTTATAAAGAAGGTATAGATAGTTGTCCAGTTTTACATATCAGTATGCATGTGTAGTCTACAGCTAAAATTATATTTATTTCATACTGTGACATAAAGTTTTTTTTCAAAATCGGCATGAAAATCGTCATTTCCAGACTAATTTGCGTCATGAAAGTAAGATTTTCATGACTAGGCATGAAAATAAAATTTTCATGCCTAGTCATATTAGAATGGAATCATACTAAAACTTTGATCTGACCATTAGGGTGGGGGTTAAATTTAAAAATCGCCCTAGTGGCGCAATATTTGTTTCTTCGCAACGAAACTCGGTGTATACCATTCAAATCAAATAAGAAAGATTTATTTAGACCGTTTGTTCGATTCTCATGAAATTTTGCATGCAGGTCACTTTCTACTACCAGTAAGATTGTGAGGTGTTTTTTAATTTGATCGGAACATTGTAGATGGGGGTTATTTTTTTTCTTTTTCCTAGGCAACGTCCGGGTACCTCAGCTAGTATAAATTCGTATTAGGTCAATTATTATAAATGTTATAAAGTATGTGCGAAATATAGAAAATTGTATTTATTAAAAAATTGATACATATTAAAAGCCACAATTTCTTACATTATACAAACTAATTCAATACTTACAATTGATAATAAAAATACAAATAAATAATTGATACAATGACTTACAAAATATGGGAGATGAAAACATGCGAATAACTACAAAATTTAATATAAATCTAGTTTTTACGAAAACTTTTTAAAATTGGGTAAATATTATCTAAAGCATCTTTTAAATCTTGTCTGGATTTAGCACCAGTGAACACAATTTTACCGTTTACGAATATTAGCAAAACCAATCGAGGTTTTACCATACGATATATTAATCCAGGGAACAGTTCTGGTTCGTAACTAAAAATAAAAATATTAAATATATTTTAATTATAAAATATGTATTATAATACCTGCTAAATTGTCCATGGACCATATTTAAATTTTCTAGTTTAATTGGAAACCGTAAGTCACAAGTGGCAACAATATTTTGAACTTTAAAATCAGTAAACTTAACCTAAAACACAAAAGTTAGAATTTTCTCCATAAATAATGTCTTAAGCAAAGCTAGATTTAGACCTAGCCTATTATAAGTATAAGTGATAAATTAACCAACCAGCGCTTCTACAAAGTTCAAAATTCAATTATTATAAGTGTGAACGTTGAGCGCTGGTCGGTTAAAAATAGTCACTTATATTTATAATTGGGTGTCTGAATCAAGCTTAAAGCTAGATTTAGACCTACCCAATTATAAGTATAAGTGCTAAATAAAAAGTGTTAAATTTGCCACTTACACTTATAATTGGGTATGTCTGAATCTAGCTTACTCACATTAAAACCTAATTTCTGGATAATTCGTGCAAATTTCTTTGACGCTAAAAGAGCATTATCTTCATTTCTTGCACCAGTAACAACAATCTTCCCAGATTTAAAAATTAAAGCTGTAGTTCTTGGTTCTCGTATCCTCATAATAACTCCGTGAAATCTCATCGGGTTATATTCCGAATTTCTAGTCCGAAAATTAATTGTTTGTAGGTTTAATTCGCATCCTAAACCAACAGTTGCTACACAATTTCTAGAAAGAAGAAAATTAGTTTGTCTTGTTACCAAATGTTTTAAAAACTTACTGTAATGTTACTGTGCTATGTGGATCATGTATTTGTGTGTTTGGTGTTACTGCAGTCATTGTAGATTGAGGTGCTGGTCTTAAAACATTGGCCTGTAAATGAAAATATTTATGTTTTTGTAAGGTGTTAAACGTAAAAACTTACAGTTGAAGGTGGTCCCATAGTTGATGAATTAGACCAATCGGGTATTGGAACTGCAGGCACATTTTTCAAAGGGTTATTTAGCATTGTTTTCAATGGACTTGTTTCTATTGCTTTTTCTTCCATATTGCTTGAACAATCTGACTGAAAAATGTATTTTATATAAAATCTATACATGAGTATGTTAAGATAATATTACCTTAAATGCAGCTAGTCATAAATAATGTACTAATAAAGTTTTTATATTAATTTTACTTTGAAACATCTACTGCATACAATTTGTCGTCCACTTTCTAATGCTCGCAGCACATGTAGAACGTACATAACCTCTAAAAGAACTGTCAGTTGTCAGTTGCTCAACTGCAGAGAAGTTTAGAAAATATTTTTGTTGATAATTAAACTGGATATTTTATTGTAAATTAGTGTATCAATGCTGCTTTTATAAAATAAATATAGATTATTTTAATTTTATTTATTGTTTGATGTGCGTAATTACTTAAATAAGTAGTACAAAGTTCAGTTTGTTATTTATATTTTTACCAAGTACTAACGTATTTTGTTGCAAAAGGTATGTGAATTATTCTTATTTTGTTTAATATAATTAACATTTACTAATGCGATGAGTAACCTTATTTTAATTAATATAAATCGGTTGGCGTACAAATAAATTATGAAACATTTGTTTTTAAATTGATATAAGATCAGCAGCTGTTGATGACGAAACTATTTTTAAAACGCGCGAGCAACAAATTATATTGATAAGCTATTAGAATTAAAAATAAAATCAAGTAAAATGTCGAATAGTCTACAGTCTAGTTTACGGCTCAAATTAGATATTTCTTATGTAGATAATGCAAATATCCAAAATTTTAGAGACATGTTCTAACTCGTACCGTCGTGCCTTATAAGTAATGTGGGTGGCCTGCGACCTAGTAATTCAAATTGATCTTTTTCTAAATCACTGTTTGGAAAATAAAATTTTTCTTCATATATTATAAAATATTATACAGTATACAGTTAAATATTACCTACTATATATTTGAGTAATAGTAGAGTGTTTTATTCTTACATACCTACAGGTAGGTACTTCTTACATATTCTAAACAAAATATTTTTTATTTAATTCGCATTAATTAAAAAACATAATAAAAAATTATATTTATTGTATATTAAAGGTTTAATTTTATTGAGTACTTACTGAAGTATAATTAAATAATCCTAATAAAAAATTAAACAATTGTAATTTAAATTTGTACCTATGCCTGCAAATGTTAAGTTAATATTAAAATACCTAAATATCGTATTTTGAGCTAAACATAATAATAATAACTTCAATATTTACACTACATAATAAAATTACCGCATTGAAATTAAATCGAATTAAATTATTGTTTCAGAATATGTCCCAGCGAAGCAAAGTAGTAGATTTATACAAACGAGTAAGCAATATTCGCTAATAATTCATTAATTTAAATGAATAATAATTATTTTATTAAAATTAATGATTGTAGATGCTATATCTTGGTAGAGATTGGCCAGCAGGTTACGATTTTTTCCGTACCCGTTGTCACCGCGCTTTTCTAAAGAATAAAGACGAAACTGATCAACAAAAAATAGAAAAAATGGTTGCACATGGTGAATACGTTGTTAAAGAAATGGAAGCACTATACATGCTGAAAAAATATAGGACCCTGAAAAGAAGATACTATGATCAACCATAGTAATATGTTAATATTTATAATTGTGTAATGATTATTTTTAAATACAAAGTTAATTAATAATTATAGATGAATAACAAAATATAATGATATATAAAATTAACAAAACGAGTAATACGAATTATTTTAATCTTTGAATGCACTGTATAAAGTTGAAATAATATAACCCTGAAAATAATATACCTATACCTCGATTAATGTTAGAACAAAACATTCTAGGAATACAATTCTTATAACATTTAAAAATGAAATAATAAATATATACCTACATTTTATATTATTTAACTTAAAGTAATAATGGAAATCGAAAATTATTTCATCTTTAAATGTAAGAACAACTACTGTCAGCTTCGACAACTTAAATTTCAAAAGGAAACTACGTGACGTCATCAGAGTGATTTTTAGTAAAGGTTGTATGATTAATAATAAACTGTAGCTATGTATTTTATAATTGTATAATTATTTGTAAATACAAGGTAAATGATTATAAATAAACAACAAAATATAATGAATTATATAATCAACAAAACGAGTGATATGATTTATTTTATTTTTATCTATTTTAACAAGAGCATTATGTTATATTAATAATATTATCATAACGTATATTTCATACTTATTGTTCTTTATTAGTATATAACATTTAAAAATTAATCTATGTTAATATTTCTCAGTGCTCTACATTTATCAAAGCCAACTACGTAATAGTTACAATAGTCAATAACTAAAACTATTTCACAATCCCTTACGTTTATACCCTAGAATGTCACATTTCTACAACTGTCATACAAATATATCCTTCATTTTCTGCCCTGTGTTGAATTCCGAATTCGAATCGGTGGTCTTGTGCTTGTCTCAGGGCATTTGCAATCATAACTGTTCATTATATTAGATCACTTTTACGAGAGAAATGACACTGGATGTGTAGATTCGTTTTATAAGTTAGAATAAGTTGTTTCATTTGAGATTATACCTGAACAGTTTCAGTTGGTTTCCTTCATGCTCTCGAACATCACCATAGGCAAAACGAAAAATTTATAAACGTATTCGAATAGCTTAATTCCAATTAAAATATAACAGCTTTTTAATAAATTATTTTGTACATAGATTTGTCCATCTCTATCCACTTACTAACTTATAAAATTGCATTTTTGAAAATAATAAATAAAATTTACCTATGGATATTTGAAATTAAAAACATACCTACCTATGTAATCAAGCATTTTTATTAGGTAGGTACCGCTTAATTTTTTATTTCAATCAGACCCCGTTATTTTTTGCATATTGAAGTTGCTCAAATTTATTTGGACGCGAGAACTACTTTTATATCAAAATATCATTTATTTACATGATAAACTGGTATCATATTTAAGTATAGACGCACAATGGCATAATTCAACATGTGAGTATAATGAAAAAACTTGGTGTTTTCGCGTACCTATTTCCTAACAAATTATGTTTTCATTGGTTGCCAGATATGTTGGTTATGTGCATGATTATATTTCCATGGTAACTGTATAACCTCACTATTCGAAGTAATTAAGAATCGTAAGTTTATGTTCTACATGTTCAATGGAATCATTCTTTATAAATGAGGTGTTCTTTGCTGGTTGTGATTATCGAAAGCATGAAGGAAACCATAGCATTCCAAACATCTAGTTCTATAGGAGAGCACATGGTTCTTAAGGCCGAAAATGAAATCATACAACATGTCTCACGACTGTAAGTATACAGGTAAGGTATAGGTACGTGCGGCGTATATCATAGTTGTACCAACAATATCTCATATTACAACATGAATGGCTACATATGGACTAGAAATGTACAAAATCATAGGAAATCATAGATGACTTGGGCCCGTGCTTGCAATAATTTTACCAAAATACATTGGGCAGGGTTCTTTAGGGCCAAATGAAAACATCACGACCTAATGCTAAGGGATAATGCATGATGCTTTTTTATTTATATATGATATAATACTCTGAACAATAACTAGGTATTTATAGACATTATGTACACACAGTTATAGGAAGAAGGTAAATACATTTTCGGCAATGTAACGACACTGATACAAACAATGAATAAAAACCTAGGAAAATGTTGCATTGTAAACATGCATGTTCACAGTAAAATGGTTCTGTCATTTTAATGTGAACTCAGATCAGGTCAACATGCAGCACTTTCGGTGATATCCGATGGAATATAAAAAAGTTCTATTTCTAAAAAAGATTCAAGTCTGACATCAACTAAAACCGTGGATCTTATTCAAGTACGAATCAGGTATCGAACGTACTTCTTATAAGTTAAAGTTAGGTATAAACGTTGTCTAGTGGACAAATCTTTTAATGTACACAACTATGACCTTCAACAAAATTTCTATTGTCATCAACGCTCTAACTTTAATTTTATATAATAATTTCTTTATTCTTTTATTTACTTTGGTGACTTACTAGATAATTTCCAATTACGTACAATTTGCATTTTACGAGATATGATAACAGCACAGCGATAAATATTACCATGTTTGAAATAAAACCACGACATAGTAGAGGTATTCAAGATAACTTTTTTGATAGTATGGAACATTTTATGGGTGGTTATACATTTATGTTTATTATCGTAACAAGTGTTAACAACTTTAAGAAGAATTACGCAGTTTTAATTTCGAATTAACAGCGACCAATTAGTATAAAACTAAACATCTATTTTAAAATAATTTATTTATATTTTTGCTTACTAAAATATATCTCGCATATAACGAAAAATAAATCATCTAAATTTTGCGTATAACATTGAAAAATTTGATGAGTTGTCACTCTTTAAATTTGTGCTGCTCGTTGTTTGATACCCTTGCTTGGCCACTGTAAATTCAAATGGTAATCGACAGTAACAATTTTACATTACAGGGGACACGTAAATTTCCTTTTTGAAACATTTATTATGAATGGTACTTGTTTAAGTTAAAACTGTTGCGAAAAGATGTAATTTAAATTAGATAACGTAAACACATCTGGAATCTCTGTAGCAGAGACCGCACTGGATTACCCTGAAAACACAAATTACACTTTGTTCATTAGGCGTTTAAAAAACTCAAATATAAAAAGTTCGCGGCAATAACAACTATATAATTAAGAAGCTTTCATAGCTTATTTGTAAATGTAAATTAATTACTTCTGAGGCAGCTATCAACCGAACCGAAACCGGAACTTGAACCGGTTTTTAAAAAACCGGTTACCGGTTCACTTCATGAAGAAAATTTAAAATAGGAAGAAAACCTAACGATATACGGGTGTACCATAACTTGAGGTATATTATATTAGAATGTTACTTAGAACTTGATGTACAAGAATTTTTTCAAAATTTGAAAATTAATTTTTGACTTTTGTAATGGAAATAGTTTTAGGCTACTGGTTGAGTTAATTGAATTTAGTTTCAAGTAAGTCGGCCACCCACATAACCCAGTCTTTATTCAAAATAAATAGTATTCAGTGGTACTAAAAGTGTTCTCCTGAAGTAATTTTTAGGAATTTAAAAAAATCTTTTTGTTCCAAAATTAGTAGGTACGTCAAATTCTATATGCCATTATAATATGTAGGCACAGCCTATATATAGAACCGAACCGAACCTAACCTGAACCGTTATTTTGTGCGGTTCGAGTCCCTGACTCTTTTTAAGTGGCTCAATTTTGCTTTTTTTCTATTCCACTCTTTTCCCCACTACTACGACTGGCTAAAACCATCCCGAAACTCGTACTTTACCGCGTCCTAGCAATGAAATTGTCATTTTGAAGTTGAAAAATACTGTAAATGTGTTTTCGTTGCCAGTAAACTGTTACTTTATTATTGACTTTAAGGTAATGTTTTTATAGAGAAGGAATTTTGCTCTTTTAAAATTTTAACAATAAATTTCTAACAGGAGATATAACCGTGTAAAGTTTGCATAAAATGGAAATTTTTATGTATTTTTCGGCATTTTTTTGTTAAAAAAAAGGCACAACACTGTTAATCGTTAAAGTAATTCAATTTTACCGTTCTTGTACTGGCCACAAAACACTCGCTACGTTAGTTAGTACGTTTTGTGCTGGATTTTAGAGGTAGACAGGCCTCTTAAAGTCATGCTTGCATGGTAATTGCTCAAATTCAAATTTATACATGTATCTAAATGTATTGTAAGGTTGCCCGTGGTTATTTCGTCATCACATTCGTCTCACCTTTGGTCAGTAAGTTTCTTCTGCGTGTTCGTCCTGCACTTAGTCCTTCTTCTCGTCCTCTGGGTCCTTGAGCGTGTGCCACTGCGCGATGGGGCGGCGCGGCGACGCCAGCATGTCGGACCAGTGGCGCAGCTCTGTGCCGCTGGCGTTGTACCCCAGGATCACCTTGCCGATCGGCTCCGACGTGCCGATCCTGTCGTAGTCCACCACTGTCACCTGCAGGTTCACTTTCTGTCCACGAAAACAGAAATACACATTGTAATCTCTGGTGACGCACTAGATTATTTAACGTAAACGTTCGAAATTAATATAATATAGACCATATTAGTGGTGACGTTAGCGATTGCAGCGTTGTGGCAAGTTTTGGTAGTATTCTTGCAAATATTGCATGTGTATATGAAAATAAAGTGTAAAGATATGCATTTTAATACGAAATTGACAGAAAAAGTTGCCCCTGGGGCAAAATTTAAATATAAAACTGTGAAATATGTATAGGTTTTGGTTTTATATATGGTATAAAATTCAAATTTTTCATATATACATTTATGGGATGCACAATACATAATTTGAAAACTGTAAGTTTGTAAGCTGGTATTGTATTGTATTAATTCTGTATATATTATTTAACGCTCATACGTTGATATATTATGTATCAAACAGAACTGATATTTTGTATTCCCTCTACCGCATCATCCCGCTAACCCATAAGATTAGCTCTATATGGTTGTAAAACTTGGACTTACTATTTCACGCATTGCGTGGAAAAAGTTAAAATTTGACACAACGCATCGTAAGCATACTGGATAGCATTACTTTCCTTATAACCTCGCCAAGTTATCTTGGGTGTACAGTATTCATACTAACGTTCGAGTGATTTTTATAGAACTATTATGAAATTAAATTTAAATTTAAATTAATGTTTAGTTGTGTTAGACCATGCGTAGTCTTAAATTAAGGTGGAAATTATTAGTTATCACTGAAAGAAATGCTTTTGTCTCCATGATAAAGTAATTTTAAAATATCCGAAAATTTGTGATGAACTAGGTACTAGTTGCGTTGTTGGGTTAAAGTGCAATTCAGAGTCGAAGTGTCCCACATAGCACAAAGTAAATTCTAATGATATCTTTTAGATCACGTTATCTTCTATGAGATATCGCTGTTCTACTACAAGAAGAAATATTTAAGATATCTTTGCGATTTCGTTTGTCGTTTTTTATGTTATCCGAAAGTTATCATGTTTTAAATCTTATAAACATCTTTAAAAGTTATCATATAGATCTCTTACTAATATCTATTTTACATTTCTTAAAATCGATAAATTAGGTCAATTATAGAAGCAAACCTAAAAAAGAAATAGCATTTATATTGCGATTATTATGTTGATTTAACAACCTAACAATGCTGAATTTGAGGATAAACTGCCAACTTGGCGGGACTCGAACCATGAGACCTAGGAACCAAACCGCTAGACCACGCTGTATACCTACGTTAAGAGGTTCATCGTAGTGAGAATATTACGTATTACGATATGCCTTTCAATATTATTTTTTGTACAAATTGTTGTAATAATCAGCTCTACGCAAAAATACATTTTTGATTTATTGATACATATACCAAGCTTAATATATTACTTTCAGTTAACAGTACACAGGCTGCTCCACAGAATAGGACAAAACATGAAACAAAAATAATTTTTTTAAATCGCAAAAAAAAATTATCGTGTTTCAAGGAAACATATTTTTGCCACTGGTTTTACACAATATTAGACATTTATTAGTATTAGATATTATGTAAACAATTACTTTCATTGTAGAAGATTTGAAAAAATTATTAAAAATAACTACTGACCAGTGGCAAAAAATTGTATGCTTGAAATACGATGCAATTGTTTTGCGAATTTTAAAAAAAATGTTTCATGATCAGCACGTCGTACAGTATATACCCTTTAATTTTTTGTCCAAATTGTGGAACATTCTCTATAAAGATATATTCATTACGGTACGTTATTTAGATGATACTTTATCGTTCGAATAACTGTAAAAGATACATGTAAGATCAATTTTAGAAGATATCAAATGGATTACTTCAAATGGATGACTTTAAGTTTACAAAGATATCTTCACTATGACATCCTAGGGATCGTTGTTATGATGATATCTTTCGAATAACTTGAAAAGATAACTATAAGATCAATTTTAGGAGATATCAAAGGGATATCTTCATAGGGATTACTTTAAGTTCACAGTACATGAGATATCTTCAAATTGTTATCAATATGATATCTTTCGAAATTATCTTACAGATATCTTTAATAAGAAATCCTAGAGATATCTTCTGGATAATTGTGCTATCTGGGGTACTTCTCTAAATTTTGATTGTACTGCTTCGCCCTTTAAACTCATTTTATGGAACTCTCAATTTTGTGTTGACGTATCGTAATTTCATGTTTAAGATTTGTAAAAGAAACTTTTATTTTATCGAAGAGTAAAGAAAGAAACTGATGGACAGTTGAAACTTTTTTTTCAATGAGAGACTTCCACCACCAATTAAAATTATCTTCGACTTGTATGCAAATGAAATATTGAGGAAACCTACCTGGATTTGCTCAAATGGTACTTCAAATGTAAACGATTCATTGTAATACGGGTTCAGTGTACACTTCTTGATACTTGTCTTCTTCTTCTTCAGTCGTTTTCCGTTTTGCATCAATGCAATTTTAACGTAAGGATCTGAGAAAAAATCAGTTGATTACTTTCATCCTAAAATCGTATGAAATAAAAGTAAATCAGGGAACTAAAATACATTTTTGGACAATATCAATATGTGATTTATAATAGTTGGTTTTCTGGGATACTTTAATTTTGGAAATGTTTTTCGAGAATTGTTTTTCTCTAAACTATTCATTTTTGGAGCCATATTCTTCAACTTCTCAATTATTTTACTTTCACATTTGGCTATATATAATTATTTTGGAAAAATGATTTAGACTTTTATTATATTAAGAAACACTTGACCAAATATTTTCTTCTTTGCACAAATAATAGACTTCATATTATAATACAGGCACCGAATCAGACGAGGTAGGGATTCAAAAGAAATGGCCTATAAATGGCTATGACGCTATTATCTATGTCGTCATCAACGATTATTTGTAATGTAAAATTTTTGTTTATGACGACATAGATCATAGTCATAGCCATTTCTTTTAAATCCCCACATCTGATTCCGTGCTTCTACTATAGTGAATTTGATACCATGAAAATTTTGTCGATTTTTTAAACAAATTATTCTATACAGTTCAAATTTTGGTGTAAATAGCAGTAAATATTTTGAATCTTTGAGTATTTTTTCTGTATCGAAATATTGTGATTTTCGAAATAAATAAAAATATGAGGTATAAGAATGGAAAATGCTGGTGCCTTACCAGATAAACCACCAACGTCCATCTTCTTGAGATTCTTAGCCTCGAGAATAACAACAGTCAACTTGCCAGCCGTAGGCACGTACCGCAAAGAGAAGCAGATGTCTCCCAACTTGTTGTCCTGCAACGTCACATAGCCTGTATAGTACAATCCCTCGCTCAACGTGATACAACACGACACGCACGACGCACACGAGAGAAAATAACACTCATAATATAACACATTGATATAAAAAATCGGATCGGTCTCAGAAACAGAGAAAGTGAGGGGAATAGTCAGTCAGAAGAGACAACCATGAGCATGATTGACAAGGCGGTCAATATATTGGGTACAGTAGCAATAACATCTATGAATGTGGATTCCAGGGACCACACAGGACCACATTAGGGCAGGGTACACTCACGAATACAATATAGCAAGTTGTTGTGTTCGCCTAAAAGCATTTTTTCATGTGTCTAGACCAACTGCCTACGATGCATCTCCACACAGACGATACGGAAAATTTCACATGTGTCTTCATCTTACTTTAGATCATATAGCTTACGTACTATACTCTTTCATACGTTTATCAGCATATTTCTGTACTCAAAATTACTCGAGAATGAAAACGAAAAGTTTACAAAAATAGTTATTTTCATACCAAGGGCTTACTAGCCTTTTGCAGATTCATTGTAGCACTAGTCAAAGTCTGCAAATATACTTTCAGCCAGAAGTACAGAACATTTTTTTTACGATTGATTGATTTTTATTAGAAATCAACAGAAATTTTGTAATTTTCATCTATAGTATTTGAGATGAAAGAAGTCTGAAAAAGGTCATCGTGAAACAGTACGAAGTAAGATTTAAGCTTCGCCCATATTGTCATATTCAGTAATAATAACTGAACTTACGTTACAAAACTGTATTGAGTGGAACGAGCAACGCTTTGCTCTACATGTCGTAACTTCCATACCATTAGACAATGTAAGTACGACAAAGATAAATATATACGCCGTTTGTTGATTAGTTCATGATACAGAAGAGATGACTTCTCAAATACTATACCTATACCATCATATCTACGAAAGTTAAAATTTTGAATGTATAGAAAAACAGTAAAACAGACAAATATAAACAAACTTGACTGGAAATTGTAATATTAATAAATATTTAATCAAATCTTAAGAAATACTTCATGATTACTGTTTACTAGAACAAGATTATTAGAAGCAGCGATCTGAAAATTTTGTCAGACCGTCACTATTACCAACGGTCTGCAAAGAAGCATTGGTTTGCAATTATTGTTCATTTTCAACTATCCAAAAAGTATAATTTTCATATTAATGGTAAAAAAAACTTTAAATGTTTTATTAATTACAGAAACAATATAAATCGTCGACGTATAATCTTAAATATGATCTTCAAAACCCTTCATAATGCCCTTGATAAACATAAATAAATATTTTTTCTTCTTGATTTCATTTTCGATGGTATTTCCAGAAAATTGTTAAGTTTTTATTTTATTTTTGTGTAAGGAACTACTTTTTGTATGGTGTACTAGAAGCACAAAGGCTAAATTGTCATTCCTTTTTCTATAAATTTTTTGTGTACCTACGTGTTGTAATATGTGAAATGTGATTTTGGTGAAAGTTTTTTTTTACCAGTGAATGTGTTGTATCATAAACTGGTGCACTGTTGTAAAAAATATTACATTTTAATAAATATATTATTATCCAAGACACATTATTTAGCAGCACTCGCTATAATGAAGCTGCGAGGATAATTATATAGAATATTTATTACAATGTTTGTGTTGTATGTATATTTAATTTACTTCAAAATAACTTATATTATTTCTGAAACAGTATTAAATAAAAAGAAGCAAAAATTATCAGTCAAATTGCAATTTCAGTAAGTTTACTCGTACTATTAAAAATACTTAAATTCGAAAAAAACAATATTTGTTTGACAATAGAGAAGGTAATGTAATATTAATCGTAAATTAAAATTATCGTAATGCTTGGAAGTTATGTTTAGCTAGTTTGTAAGCTATATGATCTAAGAAATTACTTGTGTCTTGACATTTCACAGGACGACTAGTTCACTAAAGGTGCTGTTACACTATGGAATTTCAGAACAAAGTCTATAGTGTAAAAGCTCCGAGTTGTGGATACTATCTGTGAGCAGTTGGTGGGTCTCATTTCAACAAAAATACCTATAGTTTTTCGCACTTTTCTGGTAGGAGAAAACGAAATAATAAACAACACTAAACTTACGCATGTACGTAATTATACATTCACGATTATAAAAAATAACATCCAGTTAGGTATTTTTAGTTTGTAACAAATTTACGTTGGTACCACAAAATTAGCTAGGAAAATTTCGGGTATATTGATACCAGTGTTGAGTTTCTAAACACCCAGCTCAAACCAGCCTGTTGTCTGAACTATTGGAAATTAATTTTCATCTAACTCAGCAGGACTAATGGTTAAAAGCAGTTTAAATGCATGTTTCGTGTTTTCGATTCGTTTTCGGTCGAGTATACTTCTTCTTTAGTCTGTCTCGATTGCGTTACTGTTACTATGTGTGTTAGTAATCATTAGCATGTAGTGTTCTGTGAGAAATCGATCAAAAATCTACTCATTTTAAAATATGACTCACGTAAAATCCGCTCAAACATTTCACCTCGGTCCTAACTAACAGAATCAAAAATAAGTTAAGATATTGCGACAACAAGACATGGAATTCCATCAAAATACTACAGTTGTTTTTCGTACTAAAATATCTGTAATAGAATATTGAATCTACTCAAAAATGATCTATCAACAAATTACTGAAAGCTGTGCCCAATAGCAAGAAAGACAATCTAGTTCGAATCTTAAAATTGCATTAACACCAGAAAAAGTCCATTCCTGAAAAAAATTTCTTAGACCCAATATCTCAGATTAACTACCAAGATTAACTCAAAAATTGAATTATCATTTTTTCCGTTATTGATTTACAAAATTACTAAACAGCATAATATTCTCCTTTTTACATTCCCGATGGCCGATGTTTTGGTTTATTCTTAAACCTTGCTTAGGATTAGTAACTATTATATCATACATTCGTAATTAAACCCTTCAGTTTTACAAAAATTTATTATATACAGATCTTACTCTGCTCCAAAAAAGGTTTAAGAATAACCTGGAATATCAATTAGTACGTAATGAAAAGATAGTATGTTGTATCTGTATGAAGTATGAATGATAGTAAAGAAATTTTGTTTTCGCCTTATAAACAATTATTGCCAACTTACTAAACTTTTTGCTAGGAGACTAAAATATCGGAATGATTCCAAATATGAGGTATTCAAAATAGTCAGAAATGAAGTGTTTCTGGGCTTTCGTTGCTTGCATCCAGTAAGAGAATGTAGTAAAAGTAATGTGTATGTAGGTATTTTTGTTCTCATCAAATTGTACGATCGGTCTTTCGAGGCTCGAGTAAAGTGTAGTATGATGGAGCATGCAGCAAATCAGTTGTAACTTGACTGATAGAAAACTAGACATGCAATCAATCGTGCAACGTGCACATGACGTGGGAATACAAACGAAACGAACAACTAATCATTATCACTGTAATGCAAGTGAGGAAAGTAAATACGGTTGTCGTGTACTTGAATGGGGGTAGGACTGCATCCGTCCGCCACGAGGGGATACGCACAACATCTGAAAAGAACTCTAGAGTATGTATCAACATTTACCAGCCAAAATGCAGATGCTATAACAAAAAGGATCCATGCAGAAATATTAGGAAAAATGGGCATGAAATTATAGGGCAGAACCATAGAAATATTGGTAGAAAATATCATAGAATAAACAATGCTTATAAAAGTACGATATAATTTACTTTTTATAACACTTACTTCAACGATATTCTCACACTAAATATTATACGACACATGACTTATTGACGAAAGGTAAAAATATCGTTCAAGTTTATATTTTGATACAAATGATTCATTCCATTATACTTTATGCATCATTTTACGAAATCTATCTAAATACGAACCAATTAGAAAACGATGCTCTGATAGTATAATGGGGTTCGCGCTTTATGAAACACTATTTTGGGTTTTCTCATTTTAATAATTCTATTTATTAAAAAACTAGAAATTCCAAGACATTCAATGAAGCTACTTGCGTCTCAGTTACTATTCAATATAAAAATCTCGACGATATTAGTGAAAACCCAAAATATAGAAAGAAACACAACGAGAATTTGATATATTAGTATCCAATAAAAGAAATTCTGTTGTGTCTGTAAAAGCAGTTGAAGTACTAGACAAGATGAAAAGAGAAGTTGCCAACTCTTGTCTAGTCTCAAATTTCCTGGCGATAAAGGTGAAAACCCAAAATGAAAGAACACAATCACAACGAGAATTTGATGTATTAGCTCCTAATAGAAGAAATTCCCTTGTGTAAGTAAATTAGCTTGTTCATGTGTTTGAAACTATATAAGTGTGGCTTGAAAATATAATAATACTTACGTGAATGATTTGTTTGATTGTATTGAAGCGGCATGCAATGCGTCAAGTCGAGGTGACAACCAACCAATAGCACAGGCCATACCATAAGCAGAGCAGAGAAAATATGAGGGAAAAGAGAAAAACAATGTACGTAAATACACTTGTAGAATTATCGAAGTAAAACATAATATTCATCATCATCTATATCCGAGCAGCAATAGCTTCGGGCGCTCTCGTTCCTGAAAAACTCAACAGACACATAGTTCCTCCGTTGTAAAACACACAACGCTTATAACATAGATGGCCATGAAAATATCAAATCGCTTATAATATGTATCATGATGCAAACACTGCCAGATATTTACTTAATAATTAATTGCCTATACAGTTATAAATATTTATCAAAAATGCAATGGGATCCATTGTGCAAGAAGCAT
This sequence comes from Agonum fuliginosum, assembly GCA_947534325.1. NCBI lineage: Eukaryota > Metazoa > Arthropoda > Insecta > Coleoptera > Carabidae > Agonum > Agonum fuliginosum. The sequence goes on along the minus strand of OX384029.1, from coordinate 8,171,985 downwards.
TCAAATGAAATAACCAAAATCTGTTTGGTCCGAACTGGGTGTGAGAATAGCGACGCTTAGTATACGAAGTTAAATTTCAAGTGGGTCTGACTAGTCGCGTCGCGGATGTCTAAAGTCAAGGGGCAGGGGGGCATATCACCTGGCCGCCTTCTCCTTCCACGCTTTGCAGCTCGCGCCATTCCTCAATCGTCTGCGCCAGATCGATCTGGCAAAGTGGCACCTTCACTTCGCCGATCTGGTCGTGCTTGGAGAATCGATCGAAATCGAAGATGGCAAACACCAGTGTCTTGTTCATTGCCTCGGCGTATGGCACGTTCTACACATGGACAAAATAAAAACAATATTAGGTAATATCTTTTATTTTCGCCTTCTGTGTAAATGACATATTACAGGTATTTTGGTAACTTAGTAAATGAGTTATTACAAGGTTTAGACCTGTAATACATTACAAGGTTCATGGAAGTGACATTACAGGTCTACTCTGCTCAGTTGTCCTACCATCAACAACCTTTGATTACAAAATGTAGTGTTTTTTTTACCTCCCGCCTCATATTCTATAAGTGAGGTAGGTATTGTGAAATTTTCGAGTATAAGTTTTTGGTGGAAAAACACGTTTCAGGGTTTCTAGAATACGAATTTACTATTTTCACGATGATGTCTTTGTGTTTCAAGTTGATACAGGGTACATTACAGATAATGAAAAAGACTTAGATAAAGACACAAACAATCATGGCAACGTCTGCTATCGCCTCCTGTACTCTAGTGGCAGCTACGTATAGTCACTGAGTACATCTGCGTACGTAGTGACCAATTTTTGTAATTATTTTTTTCTTAATTTTGGTCTCATGTCGTAGAGAATTAAAATAATTTATTGTATTTATATTATTTTTGTTAAGTACTTTAAGTTATTATTATAATTTAATTATTATATCACATTGTTTATTTTTAAAAAAATTGCGTAGTTCTTATTTATTTCATCTCAAATGTTTAATAATTTTGGTTTGGGGCACCAAGTTGGTACGCGTTGAAATCTGCCCCGTTCAAAAGATTAAAGTTATTTTTTGAAATTCTTTATTATATTCAGGATAAGGACTAACTTCACAACAATAATGCAACTTTGTCTCCGAAAATAATTATAGACCATAACAAAAAGCTGCACCAAGAGTAAAAAAAAATCACACGTAAGACAAGGAAATCAGAAATTCTGCCAGACGCACCAGAAAAAATATTCATTGTTAATCAAAAATAAATAGACATTGAAGACTGACTAATTAAAGTGGATCAATTAATTAAAATTAAAAATATGTGAATAAAACTTTTTGCTCCGTATGTTGTAAGAACTTACCCCAAGGCTGGGGTTGGTTGAGACTAGGGTTTGCAAATTTACCGATTTTTTCAATTACCGGTAATTCGGTAAAATTTTCTTTCAATACCGGTTTACCGGTAATTTACCGGTATATAAATTAGATTCAAACGATACTAAATCGTGTTTATTAAAAAAATGTCGACATTGAATTTTTTCACGATACCTATACCTACTTCCCTTTTAAACTGACAGTAAATTTAAAAAAAATTATATTCCATCATAAACAATATTAATGTTTATGTACCTATGCATCTAGGACAAAAAGTGAAACATTAAAGTGCAAGCAAGTTGTTTACGGCCGAGGCGTTTAACCGAGGTCGGAATTACTTATGAGTAGGTACCTTAATATGACACTTTTTGTCTAAAATACATAGAAAATTTTATTTCATACTCTTTGCTGTGCTTCATTTAACGAAATATCATTATTTTCAATAATATCAAATGACAAGAATATTGTTTTTACCTCTCGCCTAGAGAGGTATAGGGATCGTGAAAAAATTCGATGTCGAGATTTTTGTCAATAAGCACGTTTTAGCACCTTTAGAACCTATTTTGACTATTTTCACGATGATGTCTGTGTGTGTGTCTGTGTGTGTGTCTGTGTGTGTGTATGTGCGCCTACTATGTTCTTTCGTTCTGATTCATTATCTCAAATTCTACTGAACAGAAAATTCTAATATTTTGCATTATACATTTATACATGTTAAAGAAGAGCTGAAAAGATTTTGGTAAAAATCTGTCAACCGAAAATGGTACTTTTCTTGAAGCACAATAACATTTTTGCAAAAATCGTATAAAATAATGCGATTGTTACCATTTGGCATACAACACATGAAAGAAGAAATTACATTGTACAATATTTCACTTTACTTTGTACTATATATTTTACCAATAAAGAAATATTAATTTTTTAAATATATAATTTTACCTACCACGATTTGTGAATCACAAAATAGAAAAAAAATTGAAAACAAAAATAAAATTGTCAATGTGACAGATAAACAGATGTCTATAGCAAGGTTTCTCTGTGGTGTAGGGCATGTGTGGAATGTGGTGTACAGTTTTTGAAATGTTAGATATAGTATAGGTAATATTAATTGGACATAATGTTATGTAAATACGGTATTTATAAAATAATATTATCTATTAAACAAAGAGCTGATTAGATTTGTGAAATATATAATTTATAACCTTTATAATTTCATTAGGAAGTTGAGAGTAATTCTCCAGAGTTACTATCGACAGTTACTCTCAGTTGCGAGATTTTACTCTTAGATGGTAATCTCAAGAACCGTATCCACTGTTGACTGTTGAATTGTATCTGTGCTCTCGAGAGTGAGTTTAAAAACCTAGCAAACAACTAACAAATAACTATAATTTTTCATTATTTTATATTATTATATCAAATGTTATACGGTGTTGTTGTATTTTATTTAAATTAAAGCTTAATATTTGGTTAAATCCGAGGTTAAATAATAATACTTCAATGTCAAGGCGAGAGGTATTGTAACGGCCACGTCAGATTTTTTATAAATGAAGTTATCAAGCAATGACCTTGGCTGTTAAAGTAAAATTGTTATTATAAACAGTCCGAAAAATGTCACTTTATAACCTTATATAATAAAATCCTATTTATATCAGTTTGTAAAAACATTTTATTATTATACAAAGTCCGAAAAATGTCACTTATATAATAAAATCTTATTTATATCAGTTCGTAAAAACATTTTTATCGCGGGTCGGGTGTCATCCCCTAATGGCCGACCGCGGAAATATTTATGTATTAAAATTAATATTAAGAGCCCATACATTAAAATAGTGTTATAATATACCGAATTATCACAAAAATCGAAGTCGTTGCACTACTTTAAAAATATCGAATTACCGGTAAATAATTACGATTTACCGGTATTTTTTTCAAAGGAATTTTTGCGATATTTACTGGTAAACCGGTATACCGGTTAACCGGTTTGCAATCCCTAGTTGTGACACCTGCCTAATTTTGAAAAACAACTTACCATTAGCCTCCAAATAAATATCATATTGTATAGCCTATAAGCTACTTTTTAAATCCTAAAAATTAAACGTTAGGATAATTTTTTTTTAACTATTACAAGCAATCCTGGTCTCTCCTATAATACATAAATTTTCGAATTACAGAGCAGATTTACGATTCCTGAATAACTAAGTACAATGATTTCCCAAGACGTTATTTTCGTTATTAGTGAAACTTGTCTTATGGTTTGCGATTTTAATAAACTAAATCCCATTGAGGCACTGAGCCTAAACCCACGAACTCCAATCCTTACTTTAATAGATTGAGTTGTTCATAACCTGTTTATTTTAATGATACGTACTTGAAACATTGTTCAAATTAAAATATTTTTGTAATTTCCGTGCTATACGAAATAATGAGGAAGTCTATATTGATCTTGTGTTCTGTGAGTTGTAAGAGTTACCTTGAAAGTAAATGTCTCATTAAAGACAGGGCTCAAAGTTTTTCGATGGACTTTGGTCTCGAACTTCTTCTTCTTATCTGGAAGCAAGTATACTTTGACATAGGGATCAGAAGTTCCTCCCATGTCCAAAGCAGGCAGATCTTCTGCCTGAATGACGGTCACTGACAAGCTGTTTGAATTGAAATCGTACTCCAGCTAAAAGCGAAAAGATCTCTTTAATACCTCAGCGTTGTTTCAATGGAGAGTCCTTACCTTGTACTGTAATTTACCCAACTTCACTTCGCTCTGCTTGCTCTCGCCTTCGTCTGGCTCTTCCGCGTTTTCGGTGAGCTCGTCCATGTCCGGCTGCACCTAAAAGAAACTTGAAAGTAAGATTTGTTTCTTTATTCTCTACGAGGACTATTCAAACAGAAATGAATTTAAGTACACAAAGTAAATCAGTAAGATCTGAACTAGGAAATTATATTACATCTAGTGGGCGTTAAATAAAAAAAATTAATGTTATTCTAATCTCATCAATAGGGGTTAGTACTAAGTAATTTTTGATTTATCAAATTAATAGAATTACTACAAATTATATTAATCTAGCATGGTTAAAATGAAATGATGAAGCAAATGCCCGAAACATAAAACAGTATAAAATAAGATTTTAAAACGAATTAGGATCAATTTAGCATTTTCTATAAACATAACTTTTTACTATGTAGGTACAAAATCAGATAAAGAAATTTCAATTTAAATTGATCCTAATATATATTTTGGTTTTTAAGATAAATTGATTCTTCAAAACTGGAATAAATCAATTACTTTTTAGGCCAGTAGCATCACTGTCATTCTCATTTATGTATTCCGATATTTATAGTAGCGACGAAATTTTGTATGTAATGCGTCAAAATCACATTTAGATTGGTTTCCGATGAAGATCGGTAAATATAAAAGGAAATCGTGTTGAATAATACAGTAGGTACGCAAAAGTCAACATTCGATTCAGTACTAGCGGGTTGTGTTTCTTTTTTCTATTCGAACGTGCGGCGGATAATGCAGTAATGAAAAAGTACTATCTTTTATAGGATGCTAGGTAATTTGTGAGATTGAAGAAATAAATTTTATGAAGATAGAATGATAGAATTGATAAAACAAACGGCATGACGCCTTAATACACATTTGCTTCTAATTTTGATAAAGACCAACAGAAAAAACATCGACAAAATAATAGAAAGAAATTTATTTCACGCTCGACTGTCTTGCCCAAAATTTACGATCAATCTTCTCGGCCGTGATAGGTACCACTACCCGCTTAAATGAATCCCGCACCCAACCCGTAACCCGCATAGTTACAATTTAACAAACCCACACCCGACCCCCAACTTACATATTTTATTCTTATACCCGCACCCTCCGTATTTTTATTTTCTAATACCCGCTACTCGCAAAAGTATTCTAGATTCGACCCGCAACTTTTTAAGACCCGCACTAGACCCGCAACCCGCATGTTTACATTTAACTAACCCGCACCTAGTGACGCCGCCGAGACGATAAATTTCTTGTCTTGTAATTTCGCGACGAGAACCAATTAATTTATCGACTCGGATTTTCGAGATGAAATGAGAATTCAAAACTACGAGAAAGAAATTATTGCTTAATGTTTTATTATATTTTTGTTCTGAGCTAAAATTACAAGTAGGTAAGTTAGAAATTTTCATAGAAAAAAAGTTACTAGGAGACGAGACTATTACTGCAATAATAAAAAGTGAAAATTAAACCGTAGCATAATTTAATTTATTAAATATGCAAGTAAAAACTGGTATTCACATAAATTAATTGTGTTTTAAAAGTATGCCTAATCTGATATTACGACGATTTTATCATGTTTATTATTGTCTATTACTAAGTTTCAGACATAATAACTGAAACTGAAACAAGGTTTTACATTAACAAATTTGAAACCGATAAAAAAATGCGAAATTTCTCATTAATCTCTAAATTTTGCGATTCTAGTCTCCGAGTTTAAGCGACAGTGGTGCAATAGGCCAAAAACTTAAAAACCCAAATTCTAATTCAGATTCTAATAATGAATAATAAACGAAACAAGAACTAAAAAGAAAATCTATAGTGTATAATATTAAGATAAGTTTCCCATTGTAATGAAATGTTGTAATATTAGTGTGTGTTCCTTTGAAGCGTCCTCGTAAGTTAGGCAAATGATTAAATGAACCAGTGGACACACAACACTCAATAATGATAAGCGAAAAAGTGTACTTTTTCTTTGTAAGCTGAACCAAGTAACTGAACTGATTTCAAGTCGACACCCTTCATGCCCTTCTTGTCGCCCTTGGCGCGCCGTTTGCGACAGCATCGCCGGATGCAGCAGAAGCAGATCCCCAGAATAATCACAGCCACACCTAACAAACAAATTCAAATTAATTGAATCGTCGTAGATGACGTTTAAGGTGGTTGGCTACTAGTCGTTAATATGGTGAAAAGTATGTTTAGTTTTCTTGTTAAACTTGAAGTCAAAATTAAAATTTTCCAAATAACTAAGGCATTGAATAGTTTAAAGATGTCCCCTCTTTGCTCTAATGCCAATATTTTTAGTTTATTCTTCAATTTTTTATGTGCCTGACTAAACATGGCCAATTTTGTTAATATTGTAAGTAATGTGTATTTTAATACAATACTATAAAAACAATTTAAAAAGTGGCATTAGAGCAAAAAAGGGCAACTTTAAACTATTCGAAAACGTGTTATTTTGTTTAAAAAAATATTATTATTTAAACTAATTTTATGGGGAAAACTGTATAATGTTTTTCGCCATATTGACGACTGAGTTACAAAATGCAAAAAGAGTTCAATTTATTAATTCAGAATTCAGATATATAATTTTGATTCTAAACAAGCAAAGTAAAAGATTGCCCACTAGTGGCTTTCATCAATATTGTACCCATTTGTGGGTAAATTGTTACTTTGTTTGTTGGAAATCATCATAGTAACGATGTTTTAGTTTGGAACCTGATATTTTTTAAATATTTAAGGTGCTAGTATAGTTAGCGTTAGTAGTTCCTTATTAAATTAATTACTCGTGCATTTCGAGTACTTTATGAACCAAATTTTGGTTACAGTATACTAAATATATGTATTGTCTTTTCTGACTTTTCGCACTTGTTTTGAATAATGAAAAGTCTAGAAAAACATAAAAAATCGTACTTTACTAATAACTCATGCTACGATTGAAATATCTTTTTCAAAAAAATTACACATAATCTACATTAGTATCTTAACATCGGATTGTCAATATTTTTTCAAAAACTATTCCCAATTTCTAATTTAAAAAAAATATCAAATTTTGAAATTAGTTTTTTTGAGAATTTTGAAATTTTTGAATCAATCCGATGTTAAGCATAAAATTATAGACATTTTTTGTAAATAAATTTTTTCTCTAAAGTGCACCTGAATTAAGTTATTAGTAAAGTACGAACGACACTTTTATAGTAGCTATACCCGAGCCTTAAGCAGTTATTAAGAGGTGTTGGATAAAACGTTATACTTCACACGCGGGCAAAAATAAATGACCCACTCGAGAAAATTATCTCACTCATGAGTTAAGATTTCCTTCGTCGGTTATCGTTCACTGAAAGGCATAATTTGACTGCAACCGCGTTAAGAGGCGCGTTCGGAAAATACCGAACTGCTGAACGGAAGTCGTCATCTGCAAAATGTGGCGAGTTCTAGTGACCGTAAGGCTTTCTTTTTGTAGAATAAAAATTTAGTAAAAGAAAAACTGAGCATAGAATGTACTGTCTAACTAGAGAATCTACAATTTAAATAGCGAAAGCATAACATCGTTGCCCCTCATATCTAATAATTTAATTTATAACACAGAGGAATGAAAAAAAAATGTTCAATTTATGTCCCTCTGTTTTCAGAAATTAAAAATTGCTTTTTGTTCACGAGAAAGAACATTATAAACAAGAAAAATGAACACAGAGAGACCTTCTAACATCTTTTGGTAACATGTTCATATAGGGGAAAAAACCTCTAAATATCAAATAACCATATGGGACGCGCACACCTCTGTTTTGCTATAAAATTAACTACTAGACGGGCCCCTAATGAGGAAATTAATGAAAAGGGAAGTATTTGCGCAAGAAACCAATTTCGGTGCATAAGTAGATGATAAAAAAGAAAACTATGCTACTCGTACTACGAGAATTTATTTAATAAACATTGATTGCAATATGTTAATTTCTAAAGAAATGTAATTAATTAATCTAAACTAATACTTCTAATGCATGAAAGCAGGTATATTAGGTGCAAATTTAAAATCGTTTAATGCTGTAATTTATACCTACAATTAAACGGGCAAAAAATATTGCCACTGAGAATTTTTCCATTTTTGTTTTTCCTATGGTCCATAATAAAAGTAGAAACTTGGGTATGCTGTACTTATTATTTAAAAAAATATATTAATGTGAAAAGTGGTAACTAAACTTTTGTACAAAAATAAGCTCCACTTGGCACATTAGGAGAAACACTTCGTTCTGAAAATTGAGCTAAAGTAGGTAGGTACCTACTCTAATTTATTTCTCTACTCTACTAGATTCGACTTCTCAAGTGCCTTTTTAGGAAATAAGAGACTTTATCAAATAACTCTCATTTTCTCAATAATATACAACTTATAAAATTTATATTCTTAATACATTGTTTTCTGGTTTCAAATAAAATATATACCCTACAGAACTTTTAACTTAAAAATATTTTTATTTATTTAAAATAAGTTCTGAAAACTTCTTTAATAATATTTATTTAATTGTCTTTAATCTTCCGAAAAATACGCACAGCATAAAAAACTAATAGAAGAGTGAAGTAAATTACAAGACTGCATATCAGGAAATTTGTTTGTACCCTTATAAAATTGTTGTTATTCAAGTCTATGGCTGAATAGGGCATGCTCAATGCACTATTACGGTATTGATTGCAAACAGGTCACAGCAACGAGTAAAAATATACTCTTGGAAAACATAAATTGTATTGGAAATGGACTGAATTTTATTGAAATGTATGTGTGTACTACAACAACAAAAATTGTGAAATTGTTGTAGTGTAATGAACTTTTATATTTATGATACAGCTGAATTATTGGCCTATTTCAGGTCTAAAATCGAAATTTTGGATTATTGAAAGATGAACGATGCACTTTTGCAAATGAAATAATATACTGCAGTTCTAGATTATGGTAATAATTAATAAATAATGCGTTGATTTTATTTTTTCAATTAAGTACTTAATAATAATCGAAAAAAAAGGAAATTTCATCTCTAGTTTTTTTTTATTATTGATTATATGGAAAATGGCTCAACATACGTATAGTTTTAAAAAGTTTCTGATTTTTATTATTCTAAGTCACTAAGTGATCAATAATAATTATTAATGTTTTTTGAACAAGGGTACAAAAATGTATATAAATAATACACCTTTATGTGCAAAAATAAGAAAGTGTTAGTTATGATTTTTTAAATATTAGATTATACAGGTTGATTCATCATAACTTGCTTTTTTAAAATGCGTGCCATTCAGGCTGTAGGGATCGTAGTAAGGAAAGAGTGATCTCATTCGACAGGTGCACTATTGAAGTTTTGTTCCCCACCCGGTCAGTCGCCATCATGCGTTGGAGCACGGAGCAGCGTGTGTTTTCAGTTGAGTCGTATTTTTCTAATGGATGTTCTGTGATCGCAACCCAGAGTGACTTTAGAAGGAGTGGCCAGCTCGCTCGCCCGATTTGGCTCCTTGTGATTTTTTTGTAGGATTTTTTGAAATCCCGCGTTTACGTCAACCGTCACAGGACCCTAGAAGACCTGCAGGCCAACATCCGGGCCGCAATTGCCAACATACCCGCTGGGTTATGACAAACGCCAGAAATCGGCTTATTCAGTGTATAGACAATGGCGGACGTCACCTACATGATATGATTTTGAAAACTGGGTGAAACAAAACTTTAGATATGTACCTACATTATAAAATAAAAATAAAACGTTTCTGATTCATAAAATGGGCATTACTGCGTTTTGAAATAAGTAAGTTACGATGAATCATCCTACCCTGTATAATGATTCTAGCTAATATTATATGTATCCATTTATTCAGTTTAAGCCTGTTTTAAAAGTCATTTTTCTTGTCTTGTCTCGTTTAAATTAAGAGTCAAAATAATCGTATTTCCCTGTCTGTCGTGTAAATCCTTTAGGATGGTTTTAATCTTGTAGTTCAAGTAACGATTACAGTACTGAATATTTATTTAAATATTCTTAGTACAAATGGCAAATATAAGTATTATTTTAGAAAAACATATTTCAGAAATAAATATATAAGAAAATCAACTTTAAAGTTTACTAAACAGTGAATTTTTAGATGTTCGTCAATAATAAAAATCTGACGTGGCCGTTACAATACCTCTCGCCTTGACATTGAAGTATTATTATTTAACCTCGTATTTAACCAAATATTAAGCTTTAATTAGGTAATAAATTATATATTTCACAAATCTAATCAGCTCATTTAATATATAATTTTATTTTATAAATACCATATTTACATAATACCGACATAATACTATGTCCAGTTAATATCTATACTATATCCAACATTTCAAAATTCTACACCACACTCTACACATGCCCTACACCACAGAGAAACCTCCTTGCCACAGACATCTGTTTATCTGTCACATTGACAATTTTATTTTTGTTTTAAATTTTATTTCTATTTCGGGATTCACAAATCATGGTAGGTAAAATTATATATTTAAAAAAATTATATTTCTTTACTGGTTAAAGATATAGAAACAAGTAAGATTAAATATTGTACAATGTAATTTCTTCTTTCATGTGTGGTATGGCAAATTGTAACAATCGCATTATTTTATACAATTTTTGCAAAAAATGTTATAGTGCTACAAGAAAAGTACCATTTCCGGTTGGTGGATTTTTACCAAAATCTTTTCAGCTCTTCATTAACATATATAAATGTATAATGCAAAATATTAGAATTTTATGTTCAGTAGAATTTGAGATAATGAACCGGGACGAAAGGCTATAGTAGGCGTACATACAGACTTTCATACACACACACAGACACACGCACAGACATCATCGTGAAAATAGTCAAAATAGGTTCTAAAGGTGCTAAAACGTGCTAATTGACAAAAATCTCGACATCGAATTTTTTCACGATCCCTATACCTCTCTAGGCGAGAGGTAAAAATGAACTTTTATTTTGAATATGAAATTTTAGATTTCTTACCTATGAGTATGGAGACAAGCGCCCAGGTGGGGATACCCATCTCGTCTGCTACTTCAGCCACGACTTCATTGATCTTCTCAACTTCGGTCTTCGGCGGCAATGTCGAAACCGTCGATTCCACTGAAATCAAATTAACACCAAGTTAACCCTCTTACTTTTATCAAGAATTTCAACTGAAAATTCGATTACTACTTCATTTACTTCGTCTTACGGTTTCATTATTCCGATACAACGCTTACGCTTCGCTTCGGTCGGTACCTATTCATATATTGCAAAGCGGATCCAAACGATTCGAAGATGGTCTATTGGAGATTAAAAATTGGAATCTCACAAATTCAATCAATGTATTTTTTCAATGCCTGCACCGAAAACGCCACCTTTCTACCCTATTATTAGGGTCGAAAGGAAGGTATTTCTGACTGGTCAGTACTTTTCCACCCTAGGAAGGAAAAGTATTTATCCTCCTACTTTATGCGGGATTCCAATTGGCGAATCGGGAATTTTTCTGCTTAACAGGTATTGTATAGTTTATAAAGTAAATATTGATTATTTAGATTCGAATTAGTATAAATTTTCAATGTTATCATCGTCCGGTTCATCCCTTTCTTTTACTTCTAATTTCTAATGATCATCTTCAACATTAATTATCATCATCTATTAAACCACATTTAGATACATATTTTTAAGTGAGGTTATGTATGCAAGATAGCTAGATAGCTATCTAGGAAATTAAGGTTGCTTTTCGGTGCAGATATTGAAAAAATATCGTGTGCTTCTCAGGACAAGTAGTGGCAACCCACGCCTCGTTCGTGTTGTCAACTCCGCACTCGTCGGAAAAACTTTCGTTCCTAGTTGCATAATATGCTATTTATGCATTTTAATTTTACAACATTGAATAATCGCATGCCAGTTTAACTACACAAAAATCTCCCTATGTGGAAAATTTTTAATATTCATTACATTTATTAGTTTACTTTCGCAGAAAAGTTTTAGTACTGTCAACAATTACTAATTAATATGTCGCGTAATTTATACGAGTAGTAATATCAATATGTCAAAGAGAACATGTTATAGAGTAAAACAGACGTTCATTAATGTAATTGTAATTAAATTATTGTAAAATAGAAATAGTCCACATTAAACAATCTATCTACTAATTGTACCTACATATAGCTATATAGCTCGCTATAAAATAATGGTACTTATGCACTCGTGTGATTAAAAGTCAACTAGGACTTGAACATTAATAGGTATTCCTTCTTTTATAAATAAGACACGTTTTTTAATTGTTAGATTTCAAACATCGTCCTTTATCAAAGTATATTAGTGTGCATCGGTTCATTTAAAAACATAATTGAGGCATACCGTGATTGCATCGATATCGTATCGCGATTGTATTGATATCATGATGATTATTTCGATATCGTCATTGAAGTGGAATAAAAAATTCTGTATCTATCATTTTTTTAAAAGAACAATAAATTCTTATCTAAAATTGTCAACCGGGACTACTATACATTTTAAGCCTACCGCGCACTAGCGATTTTGTTGCGGTAATTTAAAAATTACCAAAATAAAATACATAATGAGATAGCACGCATAGGCAACTATTTAATCAGAGCAACTAAAAAATTTATAATTAGTGAACAAAGACATGCTACTTCAGTAACATCCATCTTGTACAAGACAAGATGACAACTGACAATTGCAAGTACAAGTCCACGGCAACTATCTTGTCGATAGTGCGCGGAGCTCAAAGCTAGTAGCACTTTTTTAATTGAGCAACTTTTAAATCTTTAAATTCTTAATGGAACCAATCACATAGACATAGTCCAATGGAAAATGCATGTACTAGTTCTTTTTAGACATAGTACAGGCTTTTCACATTATAGACTTATAGTCCAAAATTAGTTAAATGTTCTATATTCTTTGGACATTTTTAAAATTACACATGCATCATAACCGATGTTTAAAACACTCAAATGCGTGCAAAATTACGACTAAAACACCCAGTGTTTTAAGGTTGCTAAGCAACAACAATGATTATAATTGTAACCAATATCCTATAGGTAACGATATTTTGACATATCACATAGATTACTTTATAAAACGAATCAAAATTAAAATGCTGTTTTCCAGCTCTATTTTTCAAATTAGGATGCAGGTATGGTACCTATAATAAAACATAATTATCGTAAACCGTATGACCCACGTGTATAAGTGCTTTTTTCTACTATTAAAACGTGATTTAACGAACTGGTTTCTATGGCGCTAAATAACATTTTTAAATACACCTCCACAAGCCGTTTTTAGTCCCTGTCTGAACATGGCAACTGACATATTAAGCACGGGGTGAAGTTGGCTCCTATATTTGACATTTAATTTTTGTGAAAAACTGGGGAAAATTAATGATTTCTTTCAATAATTGTCAAATTTTAACCATATAGAAGTGAAATACACTTGCCTAAGTAGAATTTTGTAGCTATGTGTAATAGCATTATGATTTAATCTAAAATTATTATAAATGGAATAGTACATATTTATGAATTTATGCTGTGTAATTTATGGTCGTAGAAAAAGTATAGTATGTAACTCCTTTATAAACTCTCTAGATACTCGTTTTTTATACACTCGCTGCGCTCGTACCTAAAAAACTCGTGGCTAAAATGACGTTTATAAAACTTGATACATACTATTTTCTACTAGTGGTATTAAAACATCATTTAACGAACTGGCCTCCATGGCGCTAAATAACATTTTAAACGCACCTCCACAAGCCTTGACTTTGGCCGTTTTTAGTCACGGGCTGAACATAGCAACTGACATAATTATTTATTAAGCACGGGGTGAAGTTGGCTCCTACATATTATATTTAACATTTAATTTTTGTGAAAACGGAGGGAAATTAATGATTTATTTCAATAATTATCAATTTTCTTTCTAATATAACAGAGTGTTATTAATAATATACGAGTACTTGTCTAAATTGAATTTTGTAGCTATGTACAAAAGGTATTAGTTTGTTATAAACTAAATGTTAAAATTATTATAAATAAAGTATTACAACATATTCATGAATTTATGTTGTTTAATTTTTAGTCATAGAAAAATTATAGTAAGTACTTGTACACTCATTTTAATTCTCTAGATACAAAATTCGTACTATTTTTACTTAATATTATATTAATAAAAAGTTTTTAATGCACTTATGTACTTGTCATAAAAACTGAATACTTTGTGATTTATATTACCTATTCATTTCATAATGTACAGAATCACAACCAAAGCAATTATGTTCAAAAACCTTATACGGTTGATTCTGAAGTAAACGATTCAATATCAATTATTGGACTTATTTCTTCCCAATAGATTCAAGAGTAATTTGACTGAAAACGATGTAACTTACGCATGTCGGATGACTCCGTGGTAGAGGATGTATGGTGGTGAGGCAAGTTGGCCCTGGAGGTGTTGCTACTGAAGTGTGGGTGGTCCAGCACTGGCGGGTTGGGCATCATTTCAGGCTTTTCCGTCGGCGGCTCCTCGTTTGTGACTATGGGCTCCGCTTGACGTTTTACCATTGCGACTATTGATGGCGCCATCTTTATATCTATAAACAAATACATTATTTTAATAAACCTAGTTAAAATAAAACTATTTGGAATGAAGTATTACTTATTAGCAGACTAATATACGAGTACCTATACAAAGAGTTTTCAGGTATTACATTATTGTCAGGTTATATGCGATACAATACTATAAAAATTCATGGAATTATGGACAAATCTGAATTACAATTTTTTTTTCACGACATGTGGAGAAAACACAATTTTCTTTTCGCGAAATAGTGACGAAAGTAAGTTTGCCCTCTCTAAAGAGGAAAGTAAGCAGTGTTACCACCAGTGTTATTTTACGATGGAATATTTTAAAAATTGTAAGTAAATTTATTATTTTATTGAAAATTCTAATTTTATAGTGATATACTGTAAACTATTATTTTACAATTACTATGTTTTATACTTAGATACCTTTTCTACAATTTCACGATTTTTCAACTTAAATTTAATTTGGTATATTGGCTGTAGTGAAATATTTCATTGTTTTTTTTTTATGCCATTAAGGTCCTTCAGCATCGTAGGCTATTAGGACCGATACATTAGGTTTTTACATAGGTAATTAATTTATTTATATTTTGTTTGATAATTGAATGTCTTTCATGAATTTTAGTAGGTTTTCTTCTGTATCTTGTTTGTTTGATAGTGCTTGATTTAGTGTGTTAGGTATTTTATATTTTTGTCTTATTTGTGTGTGTTGGGTACATTCTAATATAATGTGTTTTATTGTTAGGGGAGAATTGCAACATATTGGTGGATCTGTTTTTTCAAAAATGTGTTTGCGTGTGATGAGTGTATGTCCAATTCTCAGTCTGGTGAGTATGATTTGTTCCCTTCTTGGTCTGTTGGATTTCCAGAGGGTTGTTTCATCTTTGATTTCTCTTAGTTTGTTGTTTGTCTCTTCTGTCCATTCTTCGTGCCATTTTTCTTGAATTTTTTGTTTCAAGGTGCTTCTGGCGTCCCAGGTTGGTATTGGTGTGTCAGCTGGTGGGGGCTCTTGAGCCGCTTCTTTTGCTGCTTGCTCTGCCTTTTCGTTTCCTTGTAGTCCTGTGTGGGATGGTATCCATATGAAAACTATTTTCTTTTCGTTTTGTTCTGCTATGTGTAATTCTTCTTGTATATCTTGTGTTATTTGGTCTAGCGGGTAATTTTGTTTTATATTGTAGAGGGCGCTTATGGAGTCACAACATATTGCACAGTTTGTATTTGGTTCTAGTTGGTTGTTTATATACTTTACTGCTGCCTTTAGTGCAATTAATTCTGCAGTGTACGAGCTGGTATTGTGTGGTAGACGTATTTTGGTCGTGATTTGACTTTCTGTTATGGCGGCTCCAGTCTTGTTTTCTACCTTTGATCCATCCGTGTAAATAAAGTGGAAGTTTGTAATTTGTTTTTAATTTGTTGGAATTCAGTTTGGTATACTTGGTAGGGAGTTTCAGTTTTTTTAAATCTTAAGAGATCAAGGATGAAGGCTGGTAGATTCATTGTTTTTAAACAACATTCTGATTCTAGTTATGTTTCTTTTACATTTACAATGTTTTTCGAGTGGGAAAAAGAAGCGCTTTCTTTTCTAGTTGGACAAATAACTATTGTCAGTTCTCGGAACGTACCTATATCGAATTTAATGAATTTATATTTTCTTTAGGTACTGGAAAAATTGTAGGGTAGAAAAGAAATACTTTGGATATAGTCAAACTTTTATTATAATTAATCCACTCTATACTCAATACTATATTGCAATAAAGCATAGTATTTCGGAATAGTTTTGACTTCAATTGAGATACACTTGAGACAGTTATACAGGAAAATTATTAACTATCTTAGCACACAAGCATTTTATTAATGTCATATCGGTCATATCTCTACATTTCCGCAATACAAGTAAATAATCAAGAAAATAATATTACTTTCGCATGGACTGAAAAATAGAAAATTGAGTTCTAAATTTAATAAATGTTTTAAAACTTCGTAAGGGAAGATCCAGTTTATCTACCAAGGTACCAAGTAGATCTGTACTTTATACTAAGCAATATTGAGCTGTTCACATAATCGAAATTGACAGTCTTCACTCTATAGAACCTCATGTGTTAAATTTTGACTGTTCACTATAAGTGGATTGTTCATATTATAATGAAGTATTTACATAACCGAGCACCCATTTGTATTTCGTTTTTGTGGAAACAGTGTTTTAAGGTTTAATCGAAAATTAATAAATTATATGAAAATTACTGGCTGGAGATGAAATAAATAGGTAATGTTTATTGAAAATAAGTATTTTGTAATATTACCTATGTAAATATTATTATTGTATTTTGTAATACTGGGTTAGAAATAAAAAAAAATAAAAAATGGTAGGTGCATGTAGTAATCAATATTTTCCGTTCATCCGTTCCATTTCTGGTGCTTGTAACAAGTGATAAATGATAACAGTTTATAAAGCTAGTCGAAAAATGGTGCTAAATTGTAGCCATACAAAATGGTTTGTTTCTACTAGACTATTTTGTGTATAAATTAACAGTTAAAGTAAAAAATCAGTAGTCAAACTAGATCATTCCAACTTTTAAAACTTTTTAAAAGTATCTACTTTGTGAAAATATTTCGGTCTTGCTCTTGGGAAACATTTATTAAGTCAAACAGTCGAAGTCGACGAATTCCAGTCGTTCAACATGAAAATCGCCCACTCATAAATAATATTCCCATCGAACTTCCAAATTCTTCGTTTCTTATTCATTCTTTGTCCAGATCAAATCATCTTAACTGACCTATTTTTAAATATTTTATACAATGTAGTTAGATTATACTAACTTTTATTAATTAAGCATTCGTATAATTAGGTCTTAAGAGTGCCATTCACTAGTTTTGAATTATCTTGTTTTAATAAACACATTTTGTTTTACAAAGCATAGTACATCGCTACTTTTTGATTATTACATTTGTTTGTTGTTAAATAAATGACAAACTTGTGTGAAGCATGTTGTGATCATTTAGGTAAACGACACTCTTAAGGTGATCCTCTACCATGCTTAGACAATAGTAACTAAAAAATATTGATTTCATTAATTTATGGTGAATGGAAAAAATAATTTTGATATTTATTCATATTTGTAAAAAATTGTAATATTTGAATAAAGAAGTATTACGTCCGCCACTCTACAGCTTTTATAAGTATATATAACAAAAATATCAAAAATTAGCGACATTTAAATTATCATAATTTTGATTTTAAAGAAAAATTTTAAAATTCTGCTTCGACCATTTTGTAGATTGTACACTTATTTAAAAAAATATTTTTAGAATATTATATTTAACAAAACAATAAATAATGTAGTAGACACATAGAAGGCGCTCGAAATCCATGTTTTTTGGCTCTTTTCTGATATGGTAGAGACTTAACCGTATTGCCGTACTTGGTAGTGGTATTGGGTTAAAGGACGTCCAAATATGCTTTCAAATAAACATACTTCAATAATGAAATTCCTGGACAAGATTCCATACATTTTTCATCGGATGCCAAGAAATCAATTAAATTCTTAAAAATTAATTTGTACCCATATTTTGTTAAACAGAGTAGGTACTTTTGTTAGCTACCTAAGTATTTTAATTCTAATTCTTATTATTGGATTTATTTTTATTGGGGATTTTAAGTGAACCCAAATTAGCTTATTAGCATATTCTACTAATCCATTTACAAAAATTCGTCAATATTTCTAGTTTAAGCTTTTCAATTTCAATCACACATCGACATATTAGCGGGACTCAATCCGATTGAATTACAATTAAACCGCGTTAACTCAGTCAGCCATCACGTTTACTCACCACGACAATCGATTGAATTGCAACATGTTCAGTTACAAAATTTTCAAAATATTTCATGTAGGTACCTACCTACCATAAAACTAAATAAGTAGATAGGTAGTAATTTCTCTTCTATTTTTACACTTAAAATGTACCTACAATATGAAATTCTTATGGAAAAAAAATTTAGTTGTAATTTAATGCTGAATCAAATTTTAGAGTTTTTTTTCAAATTTTTATCTTAGTTACTGGTTATTCATATTTTTTGTAAATAAAACAAGTTTAAAATAAAATGCGTTTTGATATTTGTAAGTATCATTAATAATTTATAATATCCATAACCATAACCTTTCGCATTACACAATAACAATCATGTTATCCAAGAAAATGTGAAACGCACATTTATGTACAACAAAAGAAAATTTCTCATCAACTACATAGAAAATTAGCAACAATTATCTCCTATATAAATTTATTCTAGTACGCATTTCGTGACGTCAAACTAACTAGACCATGTTAATCAGAAAAGGACTAAGAGCAAAGAACTAAATAAGAGAATGTTGGCAACTACGCTATAGAGTTGCCAGATTTAAAAAACTATGCATGTTTATTGATTGCTGTCAGTTAATTTATGATTATTTAGGTTCAAAGAAGAGAAAATAATTGGAGCTTAGTGCTTTGTAGATTGTAGAATATTACTAGGAATTTGATGCGTCGTTTGATCCTATTTTCTCTAAAAAAGTTTCACATGGTTCAAAGAAGAGAAAATAATTGGAGCTTAGTGCTTTGTAGATTGTAGAATATTACTAGGATTTTGATGCGTTGTTTGATCCTATTTTCTCTAAAAAATGTCGCATGGTTTCTTTTGTGATAGTATAACCAAAGAATTTAACCAACCGCCCGTTTGCTATTATATCATTGTTTTTTGTAAAACAAGAAGGCCACTTAGCTATAGCACAAATAGCAATTATACAAAAAATAAATCATTTCTCGGACTAATACAAAAAATTATTGTTGTTATAGTAAAATAAATTGGTGTGTTACATTTTAAATGTTGCGTAATATGGGGATATTTACATAAAAATGTTCTATTTGGGCTAGTATGGACATTGTATAAAGAGGCTAATTTGGACATATACACGTGGATTCCACGCCTGTATTACATCATTACCAATAACCGAACCGCAGAAAA
The DNA here is from genome assembly GCA_947534325.1 of Agonum fuliginosum. Classification (NCBI taxonomy): domain Eukaryota; kingdom Metazoa; phylum Arthropoda; class Insecta; order Coleoptera; family Carabidae; genus Agonum; species Agonum fuliginosum. The sequence goes on along the minus strand of OX384029.1, from coordinate 8,152,269 downwards.
TTTAAAACAGAGCAAAGTCAAAGGAATACATCAGAGAAGCAAAGATTAGAAGAGCTAAACGCAGAAAGAAAAGAAAGAAGAAACACATATAGAGAAAGCTAAAAGAAAGATCAAACTAACCAAAGAGAAAGGATAATACTCTGAGATTCAGATGAGGGAATCGATTTTGTATCAAATGAAGATATCGATCCCTTAAGGTTTAAGCAATGAACTGCCAGATCTAATTTGCAATAGCGATGTGTTGAAATTAAAATACTTTGTTAAGCAGCCCGTCTACGATTTTTCCGAATTCCTAGAATACTCTCTTTTGCCCACTATTACGGCTGCCTGAAACCAGCCCGAAACTCCTACATTTCTTCATCCCAGCTATGTAATGTCATTTTGAAGTTGAGAATTAATGTAAAAGTGTTTTCGTTTAATTTAATAGAAAAAGAACAGATGTGCCTTTTTAAAATTTTAAAAATTAATTTCTATCATGAGATATAACCGTGTAAAGTTTGCATAAATTGGAATTTTTTTGAATTTTTCTGCATTGTTATAATTATGTACAATTTTTGAATCAAAATTTGAAAAAGGCACATCTGTAGATCCATACTTTCTCTATTAAATCCTTGATGAAATACAATTTTACCATTCTAGTACTGACCACAAAATACTCGCTACGTTAGTATAGGTACATTTCATGCTGGATTTTAGGAGATAGACTGGCCTCTTGAATTCGTTATAATATAATGTCAAGTATATTTTGTAGGTTCTGTCCATAATATGGTTGTAATGATTTTGACATGAAATTTTAAAAAAGAAACAGGACAGTTCGGTTTTCACTATACAAACGTTGAAAATATTTCCCAAATGGAAAGAAAAGCTTTCACAGTCGGTGGAACATCACAAACCTCTAGATGTCCATATATAGTAACCCCTTTATAATAAAGGCATTGTCCACATTAACCCCTTGCAGGAGCCAATATAGACAAAAAAAATCTTTATTTTTTTTCAATATGAAACTATTTCTGCAGATAAAATTAATCGCAAATTTGTACAGTAGGTATATGAAAGTGGTTAGTACGAATTTCATATTAAACCTTTGGAAGTAGATTTTATTAACTGCTATTAGAGGTAGGCACGAGTCGTGAAATTTTGTGTGACCCGAGTGAACGTGGGTGATTTTGAAAATTTGGATCGTGAACGGGTGTGAGCGTGAATGACATCGTGCGTGATCGGGCGACATAATACATAATTTGCAAAATATCAACACATAAGAAATGATAATTACACAGGTTATTGCTACTTATACTCCTTTAGTGATCCAGTACACAGGCAGCGCACAGATTATTTGTCGAAAAAATTGGATCTATTTACGATTTTGCGGTGCTAAAATAAATTATCGTTGTAAAATTTCATATAAATATTTTAACGTGATCCGAACGTGACACGTCGTGCGTGATCGGCCTGGCTATAAAAACAAATTCGTGAGCGTGAATCAAACGTAAAATGACGTGCATGATTGGGCGTGATTCCGTTTTTAATTTCGTGAGCGTGCGTGATCGTACACAAAAAGTTACTCATGCACCCAACTCTTAACTGCTATCCAATAATATTCAACGATTTAAAAATATGTCCACATTGCTCTACTCTCTCCTACTGGCTACTGGTTACTTAAGGGTCTCGTCTCCATAACAAAATTTTGCGTGTTTAGAGGTGTAGCAGTTTCTGATTTACTCATTGCATATTAAAAATTTGAAGAGAAAACAGGTACTAGATTTTTGTGAAAGAATTAATCTAGGATTATGCCCAGTTAGAATTCTGAAAAAATCTTTGAAATCCATTATACAAAATTAATGAAAAAGTGTGTTTCAAGCAATTTTTTCATGCTTTTTCTTATTATTAGGGGATTTATTAGAAAATGTAACTCGGCATAATCCTAGTTGCATTCTTCGTCTGTAAATAAATTTATGAAATTTAGCTTTATCTATAAAACTTCGTGAGCATTGTAGAAATTGCTAGACTGCTTTTCTGTATTTTTAGTGAGCGTTTCTATGCATTAACATAGGACAAACGCGGTGTTGAGCTACGTGGAGTCGATAACCTTAAAGTTTGTGAAGTTTCCATATACCCAAGCTACCATACCCAAGTAAAAGACGTGAGAGATTATATTTGAGTATTGAGTACCAGTGAGTTGACGGCTGGTAATCGTACACGCGGTCTATACTACTATACTGATGACTTACAGTATGTAAGGCTGCCACTTGGCACATGTATCGTATAAGTTGAGTAAAATGTAAAAGATATATTGTATATTTAATAAATAAATCAATCAGTTTTCACTTTAATCAGCAAATCATTTCAATTTTCCATTCACGCAATATTTTCAATTACAAATATAATTATTTAAACCGTACTATGAAGTAGTGTCTCAGTGTCTGTGTGATTTCAGAATCTACAATTATAATTACAGGAAGGCAGATCTCTTCACAGCACTTCACAACTGAAGTGCAAATGCAAACAGCGCAGAATGTGTGAATGAATTCTGTGTTGGAGTAGAGCAGTGACATGCGCGTCTTATTCGCTCCTTTGACGTAACTCCGTGATAAGAGCGTATCGATCAGGGCGCCACGCTGCGCTAACCTCCCTTACTAGTGTTTTACACTAGCACTAAGATCGACTGTAAGCCCCTGAAGAAAGGAGAAGCGGCTGATTTATGTAACTTATGACTGTTTATCCTTTTCACACGAGTCCGAGCGATAGGGTTTTATTTGGCTTGAGTTAATTCCAAGGACATAAAAATTGAAGTATTAGAAACAAGGTTTATTGAAGTGCAGTCAGTTTAATAAAATCTAATACACTCAACCAAAATGAAACAGGAATATATAATTTGGCTGTTTTATTTTCACACGACGATATAAATTTTATTATCTTGCGTAAATTTAAACAAGTTTTTTTTTCAATTATGCAGTAAATAACACATCCATTTGATTTAAAATGATAATAAAATAATTATTTACAAGCTTATTTTTAAATAAATAGCAAATTATTGTATTTTGACAGTAAATTAAAATATATTTTTCAGCAAATTTATATTACCTACAGTTTTTTAGACAAATTAAAATATAGGTAATCTATCTGCAAAATAATAATATACAGGAATTGTAAGCAGATAACTTATTCAAAATGGTCATAATTAAATCCATTGTAGTAATTTTAGTGAAACTCATTTGTATAGTTTTAATTTTAAAAAATTCATGCCAAATCGTGTTCCATTAGAATATTGTTGCTTTTTTATTTAATTTATTTACATTCCTAATTTATATGTTACTAAATTTATTTTTTTTATATAGAAAATTTAACGATCGACTACAGTGCTTGCCAAATGGCACGCAGTCTGCGTTTTAGTGACCACATGTTTGGTAGGTCACCGATCCAATATAATCTCTGGTGTAGATACCTACTAGTATTTTATAAATCCAGGTTTTGTAATTGTAATAATTGATAGTCTCTAGACTTTTAACAGACAAAAATAATTATTGGATAGCGTGTTACAGGGTTGTAAATGAGCCGGTGTTTAAAATTTATGTATAAGATGCGAATCTTAAATATAAACAATTTTTTAATTATTTTGTTACTCAATTACAATACAATTATTAATTTTTCTATATATAGTGTTCACAAAGTCAACTTTGTGAAACGTAACTGAATGTCGCCAGGGCTCACTTTGTGCAATGCAACATTTTTTTAAAGAGAGTATTGGTCGTATCAGATGACATTTACTTTAATTATTGTCAAACGTAAAACCTGAGAACGTATACAAGTTTAATTATAACGAAGGATATAATTAATCGAAAATGCAGTTAGAAGATATTTATTTAGTAAGTAAATATCTTTAGTAAATAAATATCTTCTAACTCCATTCCCGATTAATTATATCCTTATTTACACTACCCAGTCGACTATTCCAATTCTTTTCAGTATAACCTCTAAATCTGTTTTGCCTAATACATTTGTTTTTATAATAAAATAGCAATGGACAACATATAAATTCAATATTTTTTGTAATGTGTGCACTTATGACCAGTAATTATATACTTTTACAGTGACAGTTATATAAATGGCAATATTAATGCCACCAACCAAAAGGTTACACACAAAAATTTCCCTAGATCGACTTGCTGTATATTATAGCACTTTTATTTAAATTTTAATATTAAAAAGACGCCAAATAGAAAAAAAGTATAAAGAACAGATTTTATTAGACTTTTTCGCACTTGTCCTTTAGAAAACTCGTCTAACGCGTGCGAAAAAAACGTCTTACATAATTTGTTCTTTAATATACTACAATATACTATTTTATACAAAGACGAGTTTGAGGAGTACGCACGAGGGTTCTTTGAAGATTTTACCAAGACTCTGAATCATGTAAAAGAAGAAGTATTCTTTTTGCTAGTGAGAATTACCTGATGTTAAATTGCGATGCCATTAAATTGAATTTTCAATGAGTCTTGGAAAAGAAAAATTATTTATAATTTATTGATTGCTTCAAAACCATGAATTCATTTTTTTCTAGATTCAGAATCTTGAATCTTGGTAGAATCTTCAAAGAATCCTCGTGCAAACAGGGCTTTATATGTGCATGGAAAAAACCTGAACGATAGAGGATAGACAGACACTTCATTAAATGTGTTGCTTGGTTACATCTAATTGAATAAAAATCAAATAATATGCGTAACATAATGGAATAAATTATTTGCGCAGATTTATTATGACGTCATGTTACCTTAAGCCCTTTAGGGAATTGCGGTCCCCAAACAATTAATATAATATTGTAGATCAATGTTCACTTTTGACATTCAAGCAATTGTGAACAGTAACATTAATTTTTTATAGGTCTGGTAGAAAAATCGTGCATTCGACTAGAAATAAATGGGTTCGAATCGTGGTAGATTAGATTATTATAAAAGCTAAATTGAATTGAAACGGTTATCTAATAATATTAATAAAATCAAATGTCAGTTATTAATATAGATATATAATTATAAGTTGCAATTAAATTATACTGTGGTTGATGTTGAATTGAATAATTTATCATTTATATTGATTAAGAATAACAATATTTTGTGTGAATTAATTTGTACAAAATCACAGTAACTTATTGATTAAGATGGCATAAAATTCTACATAATATCGATTACAAAATTTCTGCTGAGCCATGCCGAAATCCCAACCCGCAAAGGAATTTAAAAAACGTCAATCGAGCAATTAAGCAGTACACTGAACTTCTAATAATACCTCATTAGATAACACATAAACGCATCAAGTCAATTACAAGCAGAATCTTCAAACTCACCTTGTTTCTTCACTCGCAGTTATTCAAAAAACAAAATCACAAAACCACTAAGTTGTGTATAATTTTCGCTACGAAAGGCGCATTGTTGTCACGGCACGACACAAGACTCAGTCGCCTGATAAGCTCGCCACCAGCAGCACTCAGCGGCAAGATGGCGGCCGACCAGCTCCCCGAGAAAATCGATGTGTTGATGTTTTTTAGAGCGCATGCGTGCCCAGCCGACTGGCCTATATAACAATGCCGACGGCGGTCTGACGAGGCGATAGAAAACTAAATGTTGGGGTTGGTAAATGGCTAAATCAAATTATAAAAGAGCACGATTTCATTGCATTTATAGTCAATAGAAGTAGACAATACAATAGAACCACTAAGGTTTTGACTCATGAAAAACTGACTTTTAAAAAATTTGCAAAAAATTTATAATTTTTTGCTTCTCAAATCAAATATGGTCTCAATTTGAAAAGTTATAGTTGCACTGTATGATAGTCAAAACTGTGCCCCAAGAAAATTATTATCCTACGACACTGGATATATTTTTCATATTACCTTAATTTATGACTCTGTTTACTGTCCATAAACGGGTACTTACTAGTAATAGTACGATAAAAATACCAAATGGGAGTTTCCATGATTTTTTGGTTTTTTTATGTTAATTATATAGGTACATTAAAATATTAGACCCGTATTTTTTCTTTTTGCCAAAAAGTTGCTAATAAGCCAGAAAAAAATTCGTAAAATTAAAAAAAAAATAGGTGCCGCGAAGAACGATGTCGTGTGTGACGGTGTGACATCAACGGCACTGAGACCATACGTTCTCTGCGCTGACAACTGACAAGGACCAAATATGATACGTAGATCTTAACTTATTTCAACACAGGTCCGTCGTCCATTCCGTAGCATTCCGTAGTCAAAACTACAAAAAACGATCTTACACGAACAAATCTACACACGGTTTGTTTCCAATGTTGTCTACGTCACACATGGCGCAATTTAATGCACGTTTCAAAAGAGTTATATTTTCATTTATTATTTAGGTATTAAGTATCGTATATCAAAATTAACAATTATTATCACTTTCCTAAAACTTTATGCTGACAATATTGATATACAATAAGTTTTTTTTAAGCCGTAGGCTTGGAAACCTCCATTGTACTGTTGTCAGTATCATGTCACAATAAATGTCATAATTTATTGCATTTTATTAAATTCAATATAGGTATAATTTCTTTAATTTTCTTTGAATTTTGTTCCATTTCTTGCATTGCATAACTTGAATTCTAGAACATGTTTTTCACAAATTTGACAATTTGAAAATTTATTATCAAAATAATATTAAACAAACACAAACACCGTACAATATGAGATTTTTCAAATTATTATTAAGAAAGAAAATTTCATCTCGGCAGTCGATCAAACAGCTTTGTATGCAACTCGTTCATAATCGGACTTTATAGACTCGCCTTAATTGTCAGCCTCGCTCGCTGCGCTCGCTTTGCCATAAACTTCGGCTCGGCCAAGAAATTCCCTAATTATGCACCGTTACATACCGGGTGTCTGTTTGAAATCTGTAATATAGGAAAAACAATGCAATTTTTTAAATTTTGCTGTAGTTAGTGACCTATTCGTTTTAAACAGAATCAAACTACACAATATGAGACCTCATTCGATTATATTGGTTTGTTAGTTCTCGAGAAAAACGCAAAAGAAAATAGGCATTTATAGCATTTAATTATTATTTACCGTAATATTTAACCAAAAGTACTACTTCCGATTTAGGGATTGCTTCAAAAAATTACTGGGTTCTTAAGATTCGTATTAAAACCTTAAATATAAAATTGGGTTGTTAAATGTTTGATATTTTTCAGTTATCGTATAGATGAAAAAATTGTAACATATACGGACATACGTTACGTACTGACATACACAAAAGAGCGCGCGCGAGCGCGCACGCACGCACACATCATTTAGAAAAAGTCAAATTCTTATTCTAATAACATTAAAACGTGCTTATTCACTAAAAACTTAAACTCGAAAATTTTGACCGATAACAATATAAACATAAGGATTTTTATAGTTTTAAAATATAAAATATAAGATATCTACATATATTGAGCAGAAATTATAATAAAATAGCTATTTATAAATTTATGTTTTGATGAAATTTGATTAATTTTTTTTTGTCAATCTTGCGGCACATAGGTAAGTGCGCCCTGACCTTATCGCTGTATTATCTACCTATATTAGCGTTTTCTTCTATAAAAATTATAAAAAATAAACAAAGGTCTCGATTAACAGTTGTCAATTTTGAAAATATTTTGCATCTTGCGATCACTAAAATCATTCTTGATATTAGTCATTATGCTTCGAAAAAGTGTAAAGCTGTTCACTTATATTTGTCAGTTTTTACTAGGTGCGTGAACTTGGCATAACAAGTGCAAGTGCAAATTCTAAAACTTGGCAGATAATTTGCACCCAATTCGCACCAATTTGCACCCTAATAATTATTACTTTATCTTATTTTGTTTAAGAGTTATTAACAATTAAATTATTTTTATGCCAACTTCACACCAGCACAATAAGTAATGCATAATTTAAAAAAATATATGCCAAAAATTTGCACCCAATTTGCACCAATTTGCACCCACATAAAAATTTATTTATTACTTATAACAAAAAAGTTATAAACAAATACATATTTTTTTGCCAGCAATACAAGTATGACCAAATTGAAAAATTTTTTTACGAAAAATTAGCACCCTAACACGTCAAAATTGCACCCTAAAAATAATTTGCTATATATAATTATTTCATGCCGAAATTAATAATTAATTTAAAAAACTACTACTTACGCGCTATATCAAACATAGAACAAAACTGATTATACCGAAGTTCAACTTGAGAGGTAATTTTATGGGTGCAAATTATAAAATGCGCAAATTCTTATTCTTAGACATGTAAATAAATTTGCACCCCATAAACAATAACAAAATTGTAGTCGGTTGTCAAGTGGTAAATAATTATTTGTGAAACAACTCCAGAAAATCGTATGTGTGTACGAATAAAGTTCAAATTGATAGGTAATTTTATGGGTGCAAATTATGAAATTTGTAAATTCTTATTCTTCGACATGTAAACAAATTTGCACCCTATAAACAATAACAAAATTGCAATCGGTTGTCAGGTGGTAAATAATTATTTGTGAAACAATTCCAGAAAATCGTATGTGTGTACGAATAAAGTTCAAATTGATAGGTAATTTTATGGGTGCAAATTATAAAATTTGTATATTCTTAATCTTCGACATGTAAACAAATTTGCACCCTATAAACAATAACAAAATTGCAATCGGTTGTCAGGTGGTAAATAATTATTTGTGAAACAATTCCAGAAAATCGTATGTGTGTACGAATAAAGTTCAAATTGATAGATAATTTTATGGGTGCAAATTATGAAATTTGTAAATTCTTATTCTTCGACATGTAAACAAATTTGCACCCTATAAACAATAACAAAATTGCAATCGGTTGTCAGGTGGTAAATAATTATTTGTGAAACAATTCCAGATAATCGTATGTGTGTACGAATAAAGTTCAAATTGATAGGTAATTTTATGGGTGCAAATTATGAAATTTGTAAATTCTTATTCTGCGACATGTAAACAAATTTGCACCCTATAAACAATAACAAAATTGCAATCGGTTGTCAGGTGGTAAATAATAAATTATTTGTGGATCATCTCCAGAAAATCGTATGTGTGTAAAAATAAAATAAAATACAAATTGCTAGGTAATGTTTTGGGTGCATATTATTATTCTTATACATAATGTATACAAATTGTCACCCTTAAAATAACAAAATTATTGTGAATAAATAAACATTCGTTATTTACAAAAATAATTAAAATTCTATGGAGTATGGTATCAAATTAAAGCTCTAGGAAAAAAGAGTCTCGTAATAAAGTCAAAAAGTTAATTAAAAATAAACGATTATTATTAATTGTTTTTCCTGATCATTCCAATATTTTATAATATTTTGTATTTTTGTAATCAACTGATATACTTACTTTGAATGGTAACGCAGTTTATTTTATTTGTTGACAACAAACAAGATATTCTTGTCATCAACACAAAAAAATTAATTGATTACAACAGTTAACCCAACACAATCATGTTTCACATATAATTATTTACTATCTGACAACAGATTGCAATTTTTTAATTTTTTATAGGGTGCAAATTTGTTTACATGTCTAGGAATAAAATATTGTAGATTTCATAATTTGCACCCATAAAATTCCTTATCAATTTGATCGTTATTCTTGCAATCATACGAGTTGTTTCACAAATTATTATGACAATCGATTGCAATTTTGTTACTGTTTATAGGGTGCAAATTTGTTTACATGTCGAAGATTAGGAATATACAAATTTTATAATTTGCACCCATAAAATTACCTATCAATTTGAACTTTATTGGTACATACATACGATTTTCTAGAGTTGTTTCATAAATAAATTATTTACCACCTGACAACCAATTGCAATTTTGTTATTGTTTATAGGGTGCAAATTTGTTTACATGTCGAAGATTAAGAATATACAAATTTTATAATTTGCACCCATAAAATTACCTATCAATTTGAACTTTATTGGTAAATACATACGATTTTCTGGAGTTGTTTCACAAATAATTATTTACCACCTGACAACCAATTGCAATTTTGTTATTGTTTATAGGGTGCAAATTTGTTTACATGTCGAAGATTAAGAATATACAAATTTTATAATTTGCACCCATAAAATTACCTATCAATTTGAACTTTATTGGTAAATACATACGATTTTCTGGAGTTGTTTCACAAATAATTATTTACCACCTGACAACCAATTGCAATTTTGTTATTGTTTATAGGGTGCAAATTTGTTTACATGTCGAAGATTAAGAATATACAAATTTTATAATTTGCACCCATAAAATTACCTATCAATTTGAACTTTATTGGTAAAAACATACGATTTTCTGGAGTTGTTTCACAAATAATTATTTACCACCTGACAACCAATTGCAATTTTGTTATTGTTTATAGGGTGCAAATTTGTTTACATGTCAAAGATTAAGAATATACAAATTTTATAATTTGCACCCATAAAATTACCTATCAATTTGAACTTTATTGGTAAATACATACGATTTTCTGGAGTTGTTTCACAAATAATTATTTACCACCTGACAACCAATTGCAATTTTGTTATTGTTTATAGGGTGCAAATTTGTTTACATGTCGAAGATTGAGAATATACAAATTTTATAATTTGCACCCATAAAATTACCTATCAATTTGAACTTTATTGGTACATACATACGATTTTCTGGAGTTGTTTCATAAATAAATTATTTACCACCTGACAACCAATTGCAATTTTGTTATTGTTTATAGGGTGCAAATTTGTTTACATGTCGAAGATTAAGAATATACAAATTTTATAATTTGCACCCATAAAATTACCTATCAATTTGAACTTTATTGGTAAATACATACGATTTTCTGGAGTTGTTTCACAAATAATTATTTACCACCTGACAACGAATTGCAATTTTGTTATTGTTTATAGGGTGCAAATTTGTTTACATGTCGAAGATTAAGAATATACAAATTTTATAATTTGCACCCATAAAATTACCTATCAATTTGAACTTTATTCGTACACACATACGATTTTCTGGAATTGTTTCACAAATAATTATTTACCACCTGACAACCGATTGCAATTTTGTTATTGTTTATAGGGTGCAAATTTGTTTACATGTCGAAGAATAACAATTTACAAATTTCATAATTTGCACCCATAAAATTACCTATCAATTTGAACTTTATTCGTACACACATACGATTTTCTGGAGTTGTTTCACAAATAATTATTTACCACTTGACAACCGACTACAATTTTGTTATTGTTTATGGGGTGCAAATTTATTTACATGTCTAAGAATAAGAATTTGCGCATTTTATAATTTGCACCCATAAAATTACCTCTCAAGTTGAACTTCGGTATAATCAGTTTTGTTCTATGTTTGATATAGCGCGTAAGTAGTAGTTTTTTAAATTAATTATTAATTTCGGCATGAAATAATTATATATAGCAAATTATTTTTAGGGTGCAATTTTGACGTGTTAGGGTGCTAATTTTTCGTAAAAAATTTTTTCAATTTGGTCATACTTGTATTGCTGGCAAAAAAATATGTATTTGTTTATAACTTTTTTGTTATAAGTAATAAATAAATTTTTATGTGGGTGCAAATTGGTGCAAATTGGGTGCAAATTTTTGGCATATATTTTTTTAAATTATGCATTACTTATTGTGCTGGTGTGAAGTTGGCATAAAAATAATTTAATTGTTAATAACTCTTAAACAAAATAAGATAAAGTAATAATTATTAGGGTGCAAATTGGTGCGAATTGGGTGCAAATTATCTGCCAAGTTTTAGAATTTGCACTTGCACTTGTTATGCCAAGTTCACGCACCTCACAGAGGCAGGATTATATCGATATATCAAACATCAATATATCGATACATCAAACACCGATATATCGATATATCAAACATCGATATATCGATATATCAGTAAATCAAATATCGATATATCGATATATTAATTATATCGATATATCAATATATCGATATTTTTTCTTCGAAATATCGTTATTCGATATATCGATATATCGATATAATATCGATATATCGATTTAAACGAACAGCCCTACACATTACTAGGGCTGTTCGATATTCCAATTTGAATATCGATATTCGATATAAAATTAATATCGATAATATCGATATATCAATGTATCGATATATCGATATATCAATGTATCGATATATCAATGTATCGATATATCGATATATCAATGTATCGATATATCGATATATATCGGTGTATCGATATATCGATATATCAATGTATCCATATATCGATATATATATATCGATATCTTGCATTTTCTTCAATTTTCTTGCTTCTTATCATTTCCACATGAGCAAAGGGATGCTTGGTTTTTAAATATACAAATTTTGATGTGTTGCCTTTATTAGTCACGATTTTATGCAATGTATGTATTGCGCAGACTTTTCATCGGATCTGTCAAAATTTTCAGACACAATACTACGTTTACCACTTATGTTTTTATTTTTAATTAAAATTAAATCTCAAAAGAAAAAGTGTGAACAACAACGCCTTGTTACTTCTTCGCTTACAATATCGAATGATCAAATTACTTTACGACGGGACACAACTCGTAAACGAGTATAACTATTATTTAAGAAGTAAACAGAAACATGACATTAGGTATTATTCCAATGAATAAGTTTTCAAATTCTAAAGATTTTATTGCCCCTGTCCCTATTTCCGTCCCTCCTAGCTAAGTGGCATAGTTAGTACAGCTACATAGTACAGCAGAGAACACAAATGGAGTCGACAATTCTGACTCTTTAATTTTACTTCAATTTTTTATATTATTTCGCGGAATACCTTTGTGTATAAACAGAAAACAGATGTTATACCTATGTTATAGTATGTTCTGTTCGCCCTTGTATAAATTTTGAGACGCGATTCAATTTTATTTTAGAAAAATACAGTATAATTTTTACAAATTACCCAGGTATACTATTTGAGATGAAAGAAATCTGAAAAAGGTCATTGTGCGAAAGTAAGATTTGAGCTCCGCCCGTACCCATAAAGTAATACACAAATAAAACAACATAATTCATTCTGGAACGAAGAATCACACAGAGGCAGGTGCGTGAACTTGGCATAACAAGTGCAAGTGCAAATTCTAAAACTTGGCAGATAATTTGCACCCAATTCGCACCAATTTGCACCCTAATAATTATTACTTTATCTTATTTTGTTTAAGAGTTATTAACAATTAAATTATTTTTATGCCAACTTCACACCAGCACAATAAGTAATGCATAATTTAAAAAAATATATGCCAAAAATTTGCACCCAATTTGCACCAATTTGCACCCACATAAAAATTTATTTATTACTTATAACAAAAAAGTTATAAACAAATACATATTTTTTGCCAGCAATACAAGTACGACCAAATTGAAAAATTTTTTTACGAAAAATTAGCACCCTAACACGTCAAAATTGCACCCTAAAAATAATTTGCTATATATAATTATTTCATGCCGAAATTAATAATTAATTTAAAAAACTACTACTTACGCGCTATATCAAACATAGAACAAAACTGATTATACCGAAGTTCAACTTGAGAGGTAATTTTATGGGTGCAAATTATAAAATGCGCAAATTCTTATTCTTAGACATGTAAATAAATTTGCACCCCATAAACAATAACAAAATTGTAGTCGGTTGTCAAGTGGTAAATAATTATTTGTGAAACAACTCCAGAAAATCGTATGTGTGTACGAATAAAGTTCAAATTGATAGGTAATTTTATGGGTGCAAATTATGAAATTTGTATATTCTTAATCTTCGACATGTAAACAAATTTGCACCCTATAAACAATAACAAAATTGCAATTGGTTGTCAGGTGGTAAATAATTATTTGTGAAACAACTCCAGAAAATCGTATGTATTTACCAATAAAGTTCAAATTGATAGGTAATTTTATGGGTGCAAATTATAAAATTTGTATATTCTTAATCTTCGACATGTAAACAAATTTGCACCCTATAAACAGTAACAAAATTGCAATCGATTGTCATAATAATTTGTGAAACAACTCGTATGATTGCAAGAATAACGATCAAATTGATAAGGAATTTTATGGGTGCAAATTATGAAATCTGCAATATTTTATTCCTAGACATGTAAACAAATTTGCACCCTATAAAAAATTAAAAAATTGCAATCTGTTGTCAGATAGTAAATAATTATATGTGAAACATGATTGTGTTGGGTTAACTGTTGTAATCAATTAATTTTTTTGTGTTGATGACAAGAATATCTTGTTTGTTGTCAACAAATAAAATAAACTGTGTTACCATTCAAAGTAAGTATATCAGTTGATTACAAAAATACAAAATATTATAAAATATTGGAATGATCAGGAAAAACAATTAATAATAATCGTTTATTTTTAATTAACTTTTTGACTTTATTACGAGACTCTTTTTCCTAGAGCTTTAATTTGATACCATACTCCATAGAATTTTAATTATTTTTGTAAATAACGAATGTTTATTTATTCACAATAATTTTGTTATTTTAAGGGTGACAATTTGTATACATTATGTATAAGAATAATAATATGCACCCAAAACATTACCTAGCAATTTGTATTTTATTTTATTTTTACACACATACGATTTTCTGGAGATGATCCACAAATAATTTATTATTTACCACCTGACAACCGATTGCAATTTTGTTATTGTTTATAGGGTGCAAATTTGTTTACATGTCGCAGAATAAGAATTTACAAATTTCATAATTTGCACCCATAAAATTACCTATCAATTTGAACTTTATTCGTACACACATACGATTATCTGGAATTGTTTCACAAATAATTATTTACCACCTGACAACCGATTGCAATTTTGTTATTGTTTATAGGGTGCAAATTTGTTTACATGTCGAAGAATAAGAATTTACAAATTTCATAATTTGCACCCATAAAATTATCTATCAATTTGAACTTTATTCGTACACACATACGATTTTCTGGAATTGTTTCACAAATAATTATTTACCACCTGACAACCGATTGCAATTTTGTTATTGTTTATAGGGTGCAAATTTGTTTACATGTCGAAGAATAAGAATTTACAAATTTCATAATTTGCACCCATAAAATTACCTATCAATTTGAACTTTATTGGTAAATACATACGATTTTCTGGAGTTGTTTCACAAATAATTATTTACCACCTGACAACCAATTGCAATTTTGTTATTGTTTATAGGGTGCAAATTTGTTTACATGTCGAAGATTAAGAATATACAAATTTTATAATTTGCACCCATAAAATTACCTATCAATTTGAACTTTATTCGTACACACATACGATTTTCTGGAATTGTTTCACAAATAATTATTTACCACCTGACAACCGATTGCAATTTTGTTATTGTTTATAGGGTGCAAATTTGTTTACATGTCGAAGAATAAGAATTTACAAATTTCATAATTTGCACCCATAAAATTACCTATCAATTTGAACTTTATTCGTACACACATACGATTTTCTGGAGTTGTTTCACAAATAATTATTTACCACTTGACAACCGACTACAATTTTGTTATTGTTTATGGGGTGCAAATTTATTTACATGTCTAAGAATAAGAATTTGCGCATTTTATAATTTGCACCCATAAAATTACCTCTCAAGTTGAACTTCGGTATAATCAGTTTTGTTCTATGTTTGATATAGCGCGTAAGTAGTAGTTTTTTAAATTAATTATTAATTTCGGCATGAAATAATTATATATAGCAAATTATTTTTAGGGTGCAATTTTGACGTGTTAGGGTGCTAATTTTTCGTAAAAATTTTTTTCAATTTGGTCATACTTGTATTGCTGGCAAAAAAATATGTATTTGTTTATAACTTTTTTGTTATAAGTAATAAATAAATTTTTATGTGGGTGCAAATTGGTGCAAATTGGGTGCAAATTTTTGGCATATATTTTTTTAAATTATGCATTACTTATTGTGCTGGTGTGAAGTTGGCATAAAAATAATTTATTTGTAATAACTCTTAAACAAAATAAGATAAAGTAATAATTATTAGGGTGCAAATTGGTGCGAATTGGGTGCAAATTATCTGCCAAGTTTTAGAATTTGCACTTGCACTTGTTATGCCAAGTTCACGCACCTGTTTTTACTTCCTTGTACGGAGTAATAAGGAAGTATTGTAATCGCGAAAAATTTCGGTTTTCAGATTTTGATGGAAATATCCGTTTTGACCTTTTCTGAATCCATTATGACTAGTTTCGTCGTGACGTCTGTACGTACGTGCGTGCGTACGTGCGTACGTACGTACGTACGGACGTATGTGTGTCGCATAACTCAAATACGGTTAGACGTAGAAAGTTGAAATTTTGTATTTAGGACTGTTATAGCATCTAGTTGTGCACCTCCTATTTTTGGTTTCAATCTATAAACCGGAAGTAGTACTTTTTAAAAATATTTCGATAAATATTTAATTTAACACAAATTTTTTTATTTTAAATGAAAGATTATGTGATTATTACCTAAAATCGGTATTTTATAAATATTTTTGTATCTGGTATCATTTAGGAATAATTAAAGTATATATTTTTAATTTAGTATTTCTTTATCTTGTAGTCCATGATCGATTAACATTTGTTACTACGTAAAATTTAAATGATTATGACATGACAGTGACAATAGTAAAATATGCTTTATATCTTCTTCTGCAGTTTAAATAAAATGACTAAAATATATTTGTGAGTATACTAGTATAATAAGTTAAAAGAATTTTTTATATTATTCTACATTTTTGTTATTAAGAAAAGTATGAACACACAAGGCGTACAAGGAAGTCATGTGGTGTCCACGTCAGATTTTTTGTTACCTATTTTTATGTTATTAAAATTAAATAAACATTTTTGCTTTTATTTGTGTAATAATATATTTAGGTATGGTCCCTGTCCACCTATTTTTACAATTTACTACAGGTTTTTACAATATTTCTACAAGAAAAGTTTAAGAAATACTGGCGTAAAATATCGCTTCCCAGTTCATTACTGAAGAATTCAATGGTCTTAGTTTGGTATTGGCATTTCGTTCGCTTAACCAATGCCTTGTTCCGGAAAATTAAATTTTTTATGAAAGAATAGCATATTTTTTGTTCGTCAAAGCATACACAATAGAAAGGAAACATAATTAGATTCTCTATTTCTAATATTTATATTTTAATACATAATACAAGATTACGAGTAAGTGCTATATATATATATATATATATATATATATATATATATATATATATATATATATATATATATATATAAATACAGTAATTGAGGAATAGAAAGCTTTTAAAATTGCCATTTAAAATTTAATAGCTTAATGTAACGGTTAAAAGCTTGAACAAATTGAGTTCCGCTGTTAAGCTTTTTCTGACCAGAGGTGTTTTTCTGTTAGTTTAAAATCTCTAGAAATTTGATAATAACAATAACGTTTTATGTTTATTCTGTTTTTATATTGATTTAAAATTTCTAGACTTCGTTATGATTTTATATTACTGTTAATTTATTTACTTAGTTGTAAAATACAATTTGCAAAATAAATGTTATTTTTTACGCGTAAAAAACTTATTTTTACATTGATCAAATTTACGACTTTTTAACGTAAATTATGTATTATATGTAAATTAGGTAAAAAGACAATTGTTTTGATAAATGTTGAAATTATTATATTTAAGATTTAAGCATCGATATGTTATTTGAACGAAAAAATTAACCTTGTTCCACAATAATAAACTTTCAATAACTATACCACTCGTAATGAAGCAAACATAATAAAAGTTTTGAGAGTTTGACAGCTAAAACTATTAGGTACGTTTTATATAATATATTTTACGCATTTTTTACGGTATAAACGTAAAAAACTCTTTTTTACGCGTAAATGCCCATCTCTAATTGCGATATGAAATATAGTTTTAAAATTTGATTGATTTTATAAACAATTGTGTAAAGAGTTGTTAATTATATGCAAAGCGCATCTAAGTTAGATTTTAATGACATAAACAAATAAACTAGATTACCTACTTTTCCCGTACTTATAATGCCCACTGTTAGATCAAATATCAAGCATACCTGGAAGCGATAACCTTGTCGTAAGGTTTAAGGAATTAGTTGGCGAGCTCAAGATCACGTTTAACTCTGGAAGCAAAGAAAACATAAGCAAACATGCTTAGTGAGGAGCAGTAACACGCTGGTGGAACACATCCACCACAGACTCTCACATCACACATCAATCTTAACATCATACCACATTCAAATATTCGTATCTCGTCGGCGACCCGGTTAGAGCCACTCCAGCCCCACAGCTGCTCGCTGCACCGTTGGCAATCTGACTAGGATTACTACAGCCCATAGCTGCTCGCTGTATCGTTGGCGGCCAGTCACGGTCCACTACAGCTCAAAGCTACTCGCTGTATCGTTGGCGACCAACCACAGTCCGCGTAACGTCTCAACTCTTATCACACTCTACACATCATAGACACACACGGCTCAACTCACCAGGCCAGATCAACACGGATCTATTTCACATAACCATATACACTTTACTGATTTAGGATCTGTTCTTCTCGAACACTACCATTAAACTGAAATCTAAGAGGCTAGCTAATGAGTTTTATTGTCTCAAGAGTTATCTAATTTGTTTGTACTCTTATTAAAATAACATCTCGTAACACTTGTTTGAAACTTCAATAAACAAAGAGATGAAAACACGAACTTTTTTCATATATTAATATTCGTGGAAATTTTTGTTTATGCTATTGTAACAACTCAACAAGCTCGTTGATGTTTTGCATGTACTTGATATTTATAAAACATAAAAATGTAGTATTTAAAATGCCATTTTTATAACTCTCTCGAACATATTTTTTTATTCAACTGTTTTTGACGTGATTTCATTTCAATTTTAAAAATGTGAAAAAAATATTGTAGGTAGATTTATTTGTATATGACTGATTCAATATGGTACTTCTACACTACATGCATATTATTTTTATTTTTAAACTTTTTTCATTCGAGATTTGATTATATTTTTCCCCTCAGATGCGCTGTTTGTTTTTAAGGAAACACCCTGTATTATATAAACTTGTCAATGTACCTTGCACCAGGAATGTTCTTCTGTTGAATTTTTTTTAGTGATTGTGGTTTCCACTTCAGCACCGCACTGAAGATGATGCAATAAGAATCGAAACGTTTGCAAAAATTAGGAGTAGGTACTTATTTGACATTAATTCAACCATTATCCATCTTCCGACAATCCATTTATTATATATTCAAAATTATACCTGGCAATATTATTGAATTATTAATTTATTATTATAGTACCTACTCAACAATAGTTACTGCCTGGATAGTATAGGTATAGTACAAGTACATTTTTCATCTACGAAATAATCGTTAAATGCTTATTGCAGTCACACAATGCCCAAAACCGCAATCGTTTAAGATTAGCCCGCAGATAAGAAATATAGTCGAACAGTTCAGTATTTGCCATATTTATTAACCCGAGTATATACTTTACCCCCAGTGTTCCACTGGTTGAGTAAGAGTTTTTCGAAGCTTATTAGCAGGGTTGTATTATAGTTGTATTGTATGCTCTGGCGCATCTCAGGCTTGTGGTTTTGACCATTATGTGACTGCAATAACCCCCTAATAAACGCTAATGATTATTAGGTAGATGTTATGTGCTTGTACTATACTAATAACAGATCATTATTAAATTTGTGAGCAAAACGATGCAAAGATAACTGCGTTCAGTTCAATTGTATTATGTTATATTATTTTTATTATTATTCAAATGTTCAAATTTCACCTGTATACTAAGAATAAAGATCATAATTATTAGTTAGGTACCTACCTACTAAATATGAATTGAACAATGCATTGGTAAAAGCGTTCAAGTCAATAGTATTAATTTATTATTATGTTTAGTTTGAATCTATCATTCCAATTATATTAAAACGCACATATACTTATCTTTTATCTTCTCTACTTTCAATACAATTGCGGTTCACATTTTTTGTAAACAATGCGGAATAATATTCCTATGATATGAACATAGAATGATGAATATATGGAAGTATTGGATTTCACTTAGCGGTAAATGATTGAAAAGATTATATGTAGTTATAAATACGTAAATACGGAAAGTACTATGGACAAGTATAATTAGGTAAGTATGTGTAACTTGAATTCAATGACCCATGCAGTTTAGGACTGAAATAGAAATATTGAATGTGGAATTTAGTGCCAAATTTAATGTTACAATACAATATTCATGGTATAAATAATAGAGCATTGAGTTTGCCTCCAAATCAATGAAAATGAAATAGCTTATTATATACAGGGTGGTTTTGAAATTAATGTCATATATTTAAGGGTAAGTAGTATGACAATGTAGATTGCGAAACAGAAAGAATTTTTTTTAAATCGGAAAATTGATTTCCATTTTTCCCAGTCAAAAATTTTTCGTAACTCTTGCTACTGCCACTGGGTGGAGTAATTATTGTTTCATTAAAAATAATAAAATTTTGTATGATTATTTTACTAGTATTATCACGTATTATGTAATTTAAGATGTTGATTACCTACTTCTTTTGTTTGTGTTTAATAGAAAAACGAATTCAGTGCAGTACTACAAAAATGCTGCAGTTAAACTTACCCTAATTTTAAAAAAATCTTTCTGTTTCGTCATCTACACATATACTACTTACCCTTAAATTTATGACATTAACTTCAAAACCACCCTGTATTGTTCTGCATTAAATAAATTTTGTTTCATAATTTAAATTTGTTCCTGAATTTAATGTAAGTAAACCAACTTTAAAATAATATAGGTAGAGGCGGATCCAAAAAGTGTAAGGAGGGACCATAGATTGTAAAAAATAAATGTTGATTTTATATTCATATATAATTGATTACCTACCTACTTCACATTCATACGATATCATGAACATCAACACAATATATTCATAAAAACTGATTTAATAAACTAAAATCAAATAATATTTTGAGCATAATTATTAGACGAATGAACTAAACCTGTCGAAACCTTGTTTGCGCTGAACTAGGAACTGATATTATTATTAAGTTCAGTTTACTGTGCTTTGTCGAAGTGTATGTAAGTATCTTTGTTAAGAAGATAAAATTGCGTAAAAAGATATATAAATAATAACAACTCTTTTAAATTTAAAGTGTAATGTCGTAAGCAATTTAAAGACTTTCTGGGACACCTATATATAATAATAATAATAATAATAATAATAATAATAATAATAATAATAATTTTTATTTGGCAAATATTCAGCATGATGCTGTTCTTCCAATTAACCTTTACATCGAAATATTGGTTAACTATTAAAAAAAAATCCAAATGGTACGGCAAATACCGTAAAACACAATTACAAAAAATATTAGCATTAGCAAACTGAGAAAACATGGCTAGTAACTAATTAGATACTAAATTAATAGAAAGAAAAAGAAAACAAAATAAAAAACTAAACTAGAAAATATATGAATAATATATGAATAAACAGTAACACAACGATTAGAATAAGGAAACATTTTCAAACAGTAACAATTTTACTTTTCTTGAGAAGACAGATGGAGTCAGACTTAGTAACTGTGATGGGATATTGTTAAGGGCATGAGGGAATACGTAGCTAAAAGTTCTTGTGAATAGAGTAGTGCTGTAGTAAGGAATGTGAAATTGTTGATTGTTCCTTAAATTGCATAGATGATGCTGATTACGAGCTGACAACTTATTATAAAGATATGCGGGTGATCTATTCTGAATCAGACGATGTGCCGAACATGCAATATGCAACATTCTGGTCTGTTTCATATTCAGCCAGCCCAGATCATTTAGATAGGGTGATACATGTTCACGTCTGTTTAAGCCAAATATGAATCTAATGCAATTGTTCTGTACTTTTTGAATTCGGTTGGCATCATGTGAGGTCAGGAAAGGCCCGTAAATTATGTCACAGTAGTTGAATATTGAGAGCACCAAACTGCTGGATAAAATCATTCTATTTTTACGAGACAGAATAAATCTATTCATGTAAAGATTTTTTAGGGCTAAGTAAGCTTTTTTTAACTAAAAGGGACACATATTCAGAAAATCTGAGTTTATGGTCAAGTAATAATCCTAAATTTTTACATGAATTAGAAATATTCACTTTAGCACCATTAATAAATATGTTGATGGCATTGTTTTGTAATAAAGATTTTCTAGTCGTATCATTACCAAGCAACAAGACAATCGATTTTGACTCGTTTAAATGGAGGCAGTGATTGGAACAGTATTTAGCTAAAGACTCTAAGTCTTTGTTCATATTGTTGACAGCAATTTGTGCATGATGCACCATCATCAGAGTACATCAAAGGTTAGTATTTTTATTTACGCATTATTAAATATTGACGCATCTTAAGCTAGCAGGACCCATTGGGCAGATTCATATAGAAATTTAAAGGCTAATTTACTGGCTTATAGTGATGCCGGCGATTTCCGGATTTTCGAGATGAGACGAGAATTCAAAATTACGAGACGAGAAATAGATCTCGAGAAATCGAGAATTCTGGAAAGGAAAACCTTTAAAAAATTTGATATTAAGTATTCTTTTCAATTTGTAAAAATATATTTTATTTTACTTTGTTCGTAGCATTTTTTTGTTTTGATGTAAATATTTTTATTTCTAAAACAAGAATTGTGTGCAAATTTAACAGAAATGTAAAAATTATCTTAAATCCATTTCTAACTTTTCAAATAGATGGCAACAATTTTTTTTAGAGAAATTGAGACCAGATGAGGATAGAGTTCTTTGAGAGAATTGAAAAGCCGAGAAATGTCTAAGACGAGAATACTTAAATTTCTCGTTTCGAAAATTTGAGACGAGACCAGAGTTGACCATTTTTGACTGCCATGGATGTTGCCAACTTTTATAATTGAAGAAGAAATAATAGTTCCTAAAATAATTATAAATACCTAATTATTATTCCCAAATAAAAGTAATGTACAAAATTTAGTTTTAATTTGGAATATAGTCTTCATAATAGGAGGCCATGACGCCCCATTTGGATCCGCCCCTGAACATAGGTACAGTTTCAATCTTTCAATGCTTCAATAAAGACGAATTCATTTTTGATTGTGATTATAATTATAATTATACATAACAGAGACAAGATTTTTTAAATTTAAAATAAAATAAATAAATAATAACGCAGAGAACTAAAATTTAAAAAAAAACTATTTATTTATTATCTAACTTAAGACTTCGTTCAACGTGTCAAGCATATACAAAACTGTAAAACTATTGCACTTATTACTTATTAGTATTAATATATACAAAAGTGTATGAAATCTGTGTATGCCGTAGAGAGTAAGAGTAAAATTCAAATGAATAGTTTTTATATAATTGCATTAAAAAGTAGTAGTAGTATTTTACTTCGCATAGTTTTTCAGAATTAACTAAAACAATTTCATTTAATAATGTGCAAACTTCGCGTGTTTTAATTTACAAACAAAAATTCACAATTAAAATTCCAGTCCTCACAACTAATAAAAAATAACGATATCGTAATCCGAGAGTTGGCCGTGAAAGAGAAACCAAATACGAGATGGTAAAATCAATGCGTATGACGTCAGAGTCTCCGCCTACGTCACCTCGTGCGGCTCACACGCGTCGCGACGCCCAGCAATCGACGTCGCAGCCGTCTCTGACGCCTTCGAGAAGAATATATTTATTTAATTTCATTAGGATTGTGTCGGTCTTCGGCGTCTCGCCAGTGAAGTAATTGGACCTTTCATTAATAGAAGCAGGGTTGACTTAATGGCGAAATGATGCGTAAAATACCTATATATGGAAATTATTGGAATTTGGTGATACTGGCTCTCGAGAATATTCAAAAAGGTATTGCGGTCCGGGAGTAAAATACCTACTTTAGTCCCTATTTTTGAAGAATAAAGTAGTAATCAACATCGATAAAAATACATTTTTGAGAATAAGAACCTATTACGAGTAAAAAGAACTAAAGTGCCACTTTTACTTTCAGTAAGAATAAAATTAAAATTTATTCCTTCATTAGTTAATATTGATCAGTAGAGACCGTACAATTTTGTAAAATGTCTACGAATTGTGTAAAATGTGAAAATTTGACAATGTTTTTTCTGCTTATTTTGCTTTTGTTGAATTTTTGTGCTTATCTTTAAATTTTAAGCTTATTTTCATGTTTAGTGCTTATTTTCAGGATTTGTGCTTATTTCAAGCTTATTTTCAGGTTTTGTGATTCTTTGAAGCTACTCTGTTAACGGCTAAATTCTTGACTGTTGAAAAGAGTAAGACGCTAAAATAATTCGAAAAATTGTACAACTTATAACAGAAAATGTTTATTTACACGATTATTAGTACTTAGTTTATATGAAAAAAAATATTGAAAATCTAAAGTGTTTGCATTTATTTGATGTTTCATTATGGCCAACTGCACTAGAATGAGGCCCGAAGGCTATAAAATAACGTTTATGTGAAAGAAATTCGTGTATAATTATCAAATTACCGTGCATAAAATGTTTTTTTTAGAAACTTTCATGCTTTCTAAGGATTTCTTTAAATACTTTTTTTTCGTTTTATGCTTTTTAATGCTTTATTTGGTACATTTAAGCGCTTTTTCTTTTTTTTCATGCTTTCTTATCCGGTCTGTATTGATCAGAAGTAAAATACACATTAGGGAGTAAAACTTCAAATTTAGTCCCTATTTTAAAGGACTTAACTGCCATTTTACTCCCAGATAGATTAGAAATTAAATTTAGATCCTCAGTAGGTACGTAAAGTGATAGCAAAAAGCAATATCTTCAAATAAATTGCCCTGTTCAGGAGTAAAATAATCTAGGGAGTAAATGGTAAATTATATACTTTATATCTTATTGGGAAGACTAAGTTCCACTTTAATTTCTTATAGGAAAGTAGAATGAAATTTAGTCCCTCAGATCTCAGAACTTTGAACAAGTAAAATATGTCCAGAAGAAGTAAATTGCTCTCCCGTGCGTTAAAATTGTGTCACTTTTGCGTGCTGTGCGCTGTATCTATGTAGATACTCTACTTCAAAAAAATTTATGTATTATCTAAGTTATTTTAAAGTCAATAATTATTGTTTTGTAATTATAATAATTGTCAAAAATATTTTTACTAAAAATTGAAAAAAGAAACTGGTTTGGAAAATTGATTTGTTTCATTTTAATGTTATAATTTAATGACGAAAAGTTTTAATGATGTTTGCTTATTAAAGCTTTCAAATAAATTGAAAAGCAAAGAGCAACAGTAGGTTGTACAGAACACGATACTCGTTATTTTATATTCCTGTTTCCAAATCATTGCGAAACTTGTTTACTGGAAAAATATTATTTTTCATTTTAAATTATTTATAGACCAAACACCAGCTCGAATATCCGCAGTTTTATGCGAAACATCGTTATTTATTCAACTGTTGCACACTTAATAAAATAACAGGGTAAATGGTTAAAATTCTGCCGTGATTTATAAATAAATTGTAATGACATACCTAGACATTTAACTCCAAAATAAAATTTTATGTTTTAAGTTTTGAACATAGATTCACTCACATTTTTGTAAACGAAAAACTGAATTATAAGGTTAAGCTATCGCTGCATGTTATTATATCAGAAACAATGCTTTATCAACTTGTACAACTGTGTGACCTTTTGTTATTTCCGGCCATATCTACTTAACAAATAATTTGAACAAATTTACTGTATGTAAATATTTAGTAGTAGCTTGAAAAAAATATAAACCAATAAATTAATTAACTCAATGTTTTTATTAGAGAATACTAATTTAACCGTGTTTTAATAAAAACCTACTAAATATCGGAAAAAATTGATAACCAATTCAATTATCTCCGCACTAACTACCGATGCGTTCAACGGTTAAACAAAAAAATGTTTTTTTTCTGTCGATCACATTTTTGTGCTTTTCAAATAACCTGCAAGTACTGCAATGCGCAACAAAGCGGTTGGTTTATTTGTTTTAATACATTTTGTAGAATTTTTTTAATTTGATCAGTTTTAATCAATAAAAGATTACAATTTTGAAAATAAGTAAAAAAAAACTATTTATTTTAAAATTACATAATAATGTTATCTCCTCAACTCTTATTATCGTTTTTAAACTTAGTACATTTTTCGCCAACCGTCCGTATTTGATGCTATTATGTAATTGTTTTTTTGTAAAAAAAGACCATTTAAGGATTGTTACGATCTCTATAGCAATTGTACAAAAAGTAAAATCACTTCTCGGACGAATACAAAAAATGATTGTTGTCATGGTAAAAACAAAAATATTTCAACTTAAATGAATTTACATCTATTTAAGCGGTTAGCGAAAAAATATTATGTTTCATTCATAAAAAAATGCTTATTTGAGACTCGTAAGATCGCCGGACGGGATTTATTTACAAAAAAAAAACTGTTTTTCTTTGTAAACAGCTATGTCAAACTTTCGCTGGGATACATGTAATATCGCATTTTTGTTGACCGCCGGTTTTGCGGTAATGTGTAACTGGTTAACTGCTTGACATTAAAACTATTTTCAAGATAAACATTTCAACAAGGTCGTGTACGTCAGTCGAGAGTTATTATTTTCTTTACTTTACCAATTACCAATTTACTTTATTCTGTGTTATAATATTAGCTTTATTTATTTGTTTTAAAGATTCAGTTATTCAAACATTCAAAGTAAGTTTCACGTTATTCTAATTTTTGAAATACAGTTTCTACATAATGTAAGGTTAAGTCATACTCTGAGATTGTAATTAATCTGATTTATTTACATTTTTTAATAGAACCATGGCTAAAAATTGTCAAGTTAGTACTAGTCACTGCAATACTGGTATCATTAATCAAGGAAGAGATTTCATAATGAAAGGGGACATTACAATAACAGTCCCACCAGTGGCAAAAGAATATATACAAGAATTCAGTTTTCCCCGACTAAATGACTCCTTTAAAGGTCGCGACCAAGAGTTAACAGACCTAGACTCTCTATTCTTCATTGATAATATCAAGAAAATAGTTATATCTGGAATTCCTGGATATGGCAAGAGTGAACTAGCAAAACAATTTGCTAATCAATGCAAGAAAAACAAAAGAATAGATGACATTGTGTGGATCAAAGCAGAAAATAGAGATTATCTTGAAAAATATTCCGCCAAACTTCGAAGCATTTATGAAAATTTTAAAAAACGAAAAATATTGTTTGTTTTTGATAATAGTGAGAGCAGAAACGCCATAAATAATTATGAACCACCAGACGAAAATAATTTCTATCTGTTGTTGACAAGTAGAGAAAAAGATTTTTACGATGATGTAAAAACTTTTGAAATAGACAGTTTGTCTCCAAATTCAGCCATTGACGTTTTTAAAGCAATTCTGTGCAAGTTTTACAGTGAAGAATACAAATTATTATATGAAAAACTTGCAAAACATGTAAACTATGTGCCACTTGGATTACAAGTAACTGCAGCTTATGTTCGCCAACAAATAAAAAGACGAGGCAAACATTTTAATTTGAGTCAATATGTTGACGAAATTAAAAATAACCAAGAAAAATTTATGGATGACACAATTCCAAGTTCCATTCCTAACGATTATAAAAATTCTTTAGCTGGAGCAGTAAGTTTATCAATAGACAAAATTCAAAACGAAGAAAATGAAAATATTGAAGTTAGAAATTTAGCGTCTAAAGCATTGTTTGACTGTGCGTATTTAAACCCTGATGAAATAACAATAGGGGATTTGTTTAAAATACCGAATATTGAAGAATTATTACAAACCGATAACAATTTGTTAGTAGAAAGTTTAAGTTACATTGATAACTTTTGTTTAATAAGATACGATCCCGATGACACCAATGTAAGCATGCACAGATTTATCCAACAAATAGTAAGATTTTACTTAAATAAAAATAATCCAGAAATGAAGTTGTCTTGTTACACGGCCTGTATACAGTTCAGTATGAGAATGAATATGGTTGGATGGAAGCATGGTATAATTTGGCGGTACACTGAAGATGATGAAATAATGTTTTATGATAATATTTATCTAAAAATAATAAAACAAATCAAAGATACAGAAAAATTTACAGAAATTATTCTGAAGCTTGTTGAACTAAACTGCGTGAAAACTTTAACAATCATTTATGAACGCGACTGGGATAACAAAGCTGATGCAAGGTCGCACATATTTCTAAATAATTTCCTGCACACAGCTGCAGACAATGACAGCATAGATGTTATGCAGCTGTTTATTAAAAACTACGAAATTGATATCAATGATGAAAGCAGCGATCCTTTTACTTGGTTGAGCACTAAAACACCTTTACTTGGTGCAGCTAAAAGTGGGCGAATAGAAGCTGTCAAATACTTAATCCAAAACAACGCAAATGTGGAAGAAATGGATTCCTCCGATGGAAGAACACTTTTGTTTATCCTACTAGACATTAAACTAAAATTTGAGGATATGAAAGAAGTGTTAGAATTATTGAGGCACAATGACAAGGTCAAAATTAACAACTGGGGAGAGTCTTTAGTCCACATTGCTGCTAGGGACCGGCGGTCAGATTTAATTGAATATCTAGTTAATTCCTACAATATGGACGTCAATCATCTGTCAAAACAGAACCATACACCTGTACACACCTTAATTTGGTACAGTAATTATGGCAGTCGTGAAGATGCTATCCAAACTTTGAAAATGCTAAAAAAATGTGGAGCTCGTTTGGATATTGTCGATAATAAGGGATTCACGCCTTTACAATTGGCAGAAGATCTCACTTGGAGTGGCTACTTAATACCATATCTCACAGATACTGAAGAAGAGGAACAGGTTCTTGAAGCAGAAACTACAGAAAATGTAGAAAGTACAGAAACCAAAGATTCAGAATCGTTGCTTGAGAGCCCTGAAGAACATACAAACTCAAGTTTGTCTATGCCCGTAATGTGGGGTGTTTTGTCCTTAATATCTTCAGTAATTTTATTTTTACATTACAACGATATGTTTTAATTTGTGTCTGTCTATATTTTAATAACTTATTTTTGTTGCCGTTGCTACAGCCATTATTAATTTTTAAGAAAATATGTGATTCAGTTAACTGTGTCAAGACTTGATAATAATTATTATTATGGCTATTGGTGTCCGTAAAAACTCAAAACCACTTCTAACTAAAAATAAGTTTGATCTGTATTACGTTACGTTTTTAACTGACGATTATATTATTATTCTAGTACTATTGAAATGAAGAGTCGGTTGCGCGAACTACGAATTTTGGTTTTAAGAAATATGTATAGACGAAAGAAAGAAAACCTCTATCTCAAAAACAGTCAGGAATTTTCTCATACTGATGCTTGCATCCCTTAGTAAATAATTTGTTTTGATAGTTGTACCTACTGTGTGCAGTGTTCTACTTGTCGTTGTCGTATATTGCTAATACTTATATTATGGTTATGATGTGGAATTCAATATAGTAAGTGGTACTTCGTCAAATTGTGTAATATGTGTAGTACACAAAAATTAGCTCCGTCCGTTCGCGCAGCTGAACAGACTATTCACTTCATACTTACTATAATCCCCTATAATATAATAATAATATAAATCCTTACTATCATTCACAACAACCTTAAGTACCCGGAAGTTAATGGTTGATAGTGGCAACCGCACACACGGTACTATAATTATAATCTTTATCCGGTAATTTACAATATGTGAGGCTGCCACACTCAAGTTCGATAAAAGGCGTAATAGAGTTATATATCAAAATTTTCTCATATATTGTCACTCAATATGTGTGTGTATAATTTTTGAATAATTATATCTGGTGCAATAATTTACACCAAAAAATCACCGCTTGTGGCATTATCGTTGCTAATATTATATATTATTATAGTAGATGCTATTTTCATATACAGGGTGTTTCTGTACTTATGGATCAAACTTAAAGGGTATATGTAACACGTTCTACTGATAACGGAACAAAAAGATTTTTTCAAAAATTCGCAAAATTAAGGGTGGTTTACTTTAAGGAAACATGTTGAGTGCCACTGGTTTTATAGCTGTTTGTGTTGTTTTATTATAATATTAACAATGCACGTAATTATCTAATCCAACACTGATATTGTGTAATGAACAAATTTAATTAAAAAACAACACAAACAGCTATGAAACCAGTGGCACTCAACATGTTTTCTTTATGTAAACCAACCTTAATTTTACGCATTTAAAAAAAAAAAAATTTGTTCCGTTATCAGTAGAACATATAACATATACTTACTTACCCTTAAAGTTTGATTCATAAGTACAGAAACACCCCGTATAGTACTTATCAAGTAACATGATATCGTGATATAAATCTGACGGAAAACTGGTTTTCCTCTGTTAAAACAGGTTTAACCGGTTTCGGGTGTCTGTGGCAATAAAAAATTATATTACTAACTGCGACTGTTAGCTTTAACTATATAGTATAAAGTATTTTTATATTTATATTGTTGTAAACTGTATATTGTTAATAAATACATTATTTTAAATAACACCAAAGAGTAGTTTCGACTTTCGGATTGAAATCAAACTATGGCCTTTAATTGATGGACTTACTATTATATAATCAAAGCTATGGACCATCTAGAAGTAAAGTCCTGAACCGTCATCAAGTTTTTAAACCGCAATTACAGATAAAATAGCTAAAACTCCTTTAAATAATTCCAATCAATACATCCTGAAATATCAACCTTGGAAGTTCGCGCCTTGTCTCACAGATGTCTCTAGCAGTCCACGGAGCGTTCCTGCAAAATCTAAAAGAAAAACAAAAACACGTATTCTCAACGTGGATTTCTCTCAAATGGAAAAATGAGAACGTACCTACCGGCCAAATTCGATAAGCTATCTGCCGAAGATAAGATAAAAATATATTTTTGCTGAAGCGGCATAACTGTGTCTAGAAATTTGTAGAATGCTGGAACGGAGGAAGATACGAAGTGATATCATGAGACCCTAGGGCCCTGCGTCGCTACGTAATTCTGTCGATAGGCTTTTGTATCTACGTTGTTTACTGTACGTACGTGTGTAGGAGGCTTTTCGCTTCGGTAATGCTGTCACCGAACTATTTTAAGTCAGTATCTTTATACTGTTTATGCATTTTGGTATTTTTTGAAATGTTGCAAATAGTTAAACGAAATGAATACAGAATTAATCTATTTTATGAACTATTTTCGGAAAATAATTGCTTTATCTTGAGTCGTATATGTAAATATTAACTTGACTGAAAGTTGCCTACAATATTAGTTATTTATGTCGTAATAGCAGTTTATCATACTCTGTATTAAAAAGTTACAATGGCGGTATTGAAAAATATCGTATTTTTTAACTAATTTATTAATTTCTTGTTAAAACAATACTAGGTAAATAAAATATCGAAAAAGGAAAAGCACAGCATGTGTATGTCACCGTTAAAACCCGAAGTCAGAACTAGTTTTAACTAGTTAAAATTGGAAACTAACCTAACCTAATCAAATCCCAGTTTTTAATAGTCAATGCCCGAAGTTAGGTAAGGTTAGGTTAGGTTAATTTGTACAACTAGCTTTCATTTTTTCGAGTTTTTTCTAATTAAACTAGTTTTAACTGGCTTCCGGTTTAAACGGTAACATATACATTATTTCTTGCGTAAATAACTATGAATTTTTCTAGCTTATGTTTTTATAAATAGTGACAGTTTTTATCTTGATTAATAATAATTAAAATTTTACCGCCGTTACCTACTAAGCAAGAGGTACTGAAAAACAACTTCCCGTGACAAAACAAAAGTCAATAAAGGTGTGTTCTTAGGCTAGTTATGAGAGAAATATTTTTCTTTTAATACTGGAGGACCACCTATACGGAGTACAATGTAAATCACTTTCAATCGTCAATATTATAAAATTACAAATAAGAAAGGAAACGTCAAATCCGTCAAATAAAAACAATTAAACAAATCACAACTTCAAAGTTAGCTTACTGAGTTACCTTACAGTAAATGTTTCTTATAATCAAAATACAAATCTTTAATTGAAATTGAAATGCTAGTAGTTAGAAAAATAGTATAATATAAACCAAGGTGGAGAAGATAATTATTATTGAACAGCTCCTCTGCATCTACAACAATCTGACGCTAGTTCAATAATGACAATCTTCTCAACCTTAGCGTATAATACGTATATTATTATGCACTACGGACACAATATAAAATTTAGAGAGTATGTCGTTGCATCAAATCGTCGTAACGAACACGAACATAGGAAAATTATATCCCCCCGTGTATTTTTAATTTGGTCAGTGTTTCTCAATCTTTTTGTATTGGCGCCTCCCATTTCATGTAAATTTTTATTATGCCTCTCCCCCTCTTTCGCTTCTTGACATTTCACGAGCAATTTGCATATAATTTCATTAACCCTAGGATGCATGCATTGCAATACAAAAATATTTACATTCACATAATCTGGGCTTCACAGACCCGGTCTACAAAAATCTTATAATAACTTGTGACAAACGCATTTTTTTGTAATTAAACATACTATGTAAGAAAACATAAAAATCTTTAATACTTCAATAATAATAAAAAAAAGACCCGGTTTCTGCATCCTATGGTTAAAAATGCGAATATGGGCGAAATTTGTACTAAAACAAGAGAGTAGTTTGAATGGTTTGCCTCTAGTTTCTTAAATAGAGAATATAGAAATCAGCTCAATATTGGGAGAAAAAATTTCAATTATAAACCATCCTTTGAAATATTTCGCTCCATGAAACGGGCAGAAGTAAATGTTAAGATTAACATACCTGCTTATACTGTAGGTATAATTTGTATATTTTATATTTTTATATTTAATTGTTTTAAAAATATGATTTTTGTTTTTGTTTTGTTTTTACTCAATGAAAAGTTTTTCTATGAAATTATGTATTTTTCTACGCCCCTCTTTCAGATAGTCCGGGTCTCCCTGGGGAGCCGCGCCCCACAGGTTTTTGGTGGAAAACTATTTATGTAAACTTGTCGGCATCAAACGGCAAAAACATTAGTGTCCTTAATACATTAGTAGGTACCTACATAACTATTTTGTGTTCTTGGAGGATAAAACAAGAGCTTACTAAAATTTGTAAATAATGTGTCCCGTAGAAACATCCTTGATAAGTCCAACGTTAGAGTTTGGAAAACGAAATTAAAAAATTGTCTTGTAAAGGGATGAAATTACGAAACTTAGATTTTTTCAAAAACTGTACCATTCAATAAAAATTATTTAAATCATACCTATTAAAGGTTTTGCAGTGAAAATTTGAATAGAGCAACAGATTACTAAAATAATTGTCTTACTAAATGAATGGCGTAGCCGAGGCTTAAGGGATCCAACCTAACCTTCAACCTCATCATCTCAACACTAGCAAGAAATTGCTGATTAGTATTGGTATCTGGCAAGTTATTTTAGCAGCAACGGCAAGACGTAATTAATCATTTAACAAGAGAACTTTGAAGTAAGCGTCAACGTGATACATTGTAATTATGTTACTGCGGGTGTGATTGTATATTCGGATAAGTGTATAGCGCGAGTGTGAATGTGTGGGGCTGATTACTGCCTCGTATTTTATAAATTATCATCGAAGTAATTATCGCTATACAGTCACGTTAATATGATTAGATACACAAAAAAAACTTTCTGCTTTGATCGAGCGGAATTCTGAAACTTGTGTGAGTGAGTGGAAATAATATCGTAATAGGGTAGGTAAAAGAAATATCTTTAGAAATACCTTACCCGATAGCAAAAAATAACAATAATACGAGCCCCGTCTCATTGAAGTTGGCCCAGACGTAAAAATGGTCGTTATTTGTTGTATAAAATCTCAAATAAATTAAACAGTCGAAACATTATGGAACCAAATTAAAAAATCCGATGTGGCCAACACATGACCTCTCGCCATATACTCTACTATTTTACTAAGTGTGTATGAAGGTACTTACTCACAAATATACCATTGTACTAGAAGGGAAATCGGGAATTGTAGTATTTATAATATTATTAAAGTTTATTATCACCTTATAAATACTAAATGACATTTCATATTTTCCATTTCAATTTGCCAAAAAGTCAAAAATTTATATGACATTAACACTCAAATATTTTATTTTTTGTTTCCATAGGTAGGCAGATAAATCAAAATTGTAACAAATTTGTAGAATTTTTAACTTCTTGTAATTGGAAAATGGTGCTAGATAGAAACAACGTTTTGAATACATATTATAGAGAGTAACATTTAGTATACAATGTTATTACAAAAATTCCTATTAATTCATAAATTGTGAGGATATTCCAGAAAAACTCTTCAGATCTTCAAGAAACTACCACTTCCGGTAGCACGATCAACACCAAAATCTAATCAGATCTAATCTAGGGTGTCAGAATATTATATACAAAATTTCAAATTTGTTTATTCAGTGGTATTTGAGTTATCGTACCTCCAACATCCATCCTGACACACTGACACACACACAGACACACACACACACAGACATCATCGCGAAATTATCAAAATCGTGTTCTAGGGACCTCAAAACGTGCTTATCCATTGAAAACTCACTATCAAAATTTTAGCATGATTACAATACCTCTCTTACAGATATGAGTGGCGAGAGGTAAAAATTAATTTGAAAAATCGTCCTGCAAGGACAATTAAAGAATTTTGACACAGACTGTAGAATATTTGGGATTTTTTCTCCAGAAAAGTATGTTTAGGTCTTTTAGATACTACTATACTATGCCACAACGAATTGAAACAGTTGTAAAAATAAAGGTGGAGTTAGACAAGGGTAAAGTCGTTTAGTAATTATGGCAAACAATTTAAAAAAGCCAGCTTTACAAAGTGTTTATTGTGACCATCTTACGAGCCCCTTTATCTATAACATTGCTTATGAATATTTTCTGTATCTTTTGAAATTAATGAAATATTCTTATAGTGCCGGACTTACGACAATCACTCTGTACCTATCTATATTTTTTAAAGTTTGTACTATTATTGAAAACAGAAAACAAAAAAAACGAAAGTTTGTTTTAGAAATACCATTTCACATATTGCAAATTTTTATGATGAATTTGAATAATAATACATAATTGAGAAAAAAGTTTTACTGAATGCATTATGGGGTCCTGAAAAGGAAATCAATACATTTCACTACAATAAGAAAACATCAGTACAAAATATCTTTTAAATTGTTTATCAATACTCACCTACAACAGTAGAAGGATCTGAAAATCAGTACCTACTGACAAAATCATTAATGGTCACTCTAACGTACCTAGGGCCTTGAATTTTGGACAATATTGTTTTCAATAAAACGTAATCCAAAATGCATACGAACATAATTATTATTTATCACTGCTTTTACCCAATTTGGGTGTAGTAATAGTTTCACATGTTGTGAGTCATCGGTACAGTATAAGTACCTATATTATTTATAATAATATTGTTTTAATTTTGTTTCAGGTTCGAGAATGATATCTTCAAACGTTATAGGGTAGGAAATTATCAATTCACATAATACTCTTTATAGGTAATATGATCTTTTATTTTGATTAAAATCCTGTTTTGAAATATAATTTAACCACTTGTATAAATTTTTGATAAACATGTGCAATAGGGTTATGCTCGAATCTTTTTTTATTTTTTATTCTTAACATACAGGATTAACTATATAGTCCTGGATTTTGAAATCACAGCTGTCGGAAATATCTTATGTACGTTACTTACAAACAAATTATTATTTATGTTCGAATACGCCATTCTACAAGAAGTTTTATTGACCAATAATTAAGTGTTGATCGTCACGTCTAATATGATCTACATCATAGATCGATTTTTAGTATTGGATTCATGGAGAAGATCAGGAATTAGAATTAGGGATCTTTTTTAGATTATAAAATAGATCAATAACAATTATTTTTTTAAATATTTAACTGTTGAATTTTATTACCTACGTTTCATCAAGTAGTATACCTACACAAGTGGTTCAAAATTTGAACAGTTTAAATTTAAAATATAAAATAAGGTACCAGTTACCCTTATTAAATATTTAATTTACAACGGACAAGTTTTAATTTTTAGGGCATAGAAAAAATCCTGATGTTTTTAAAGATCATAGATCATAATGGTTTATATGATCTAGATATCAAACAAATTGATCTATAGATCTGTAATCTAGATCAGTCAATACTGTCAATAACCTTAAAGAATTTTCATTGTTTAAAAAAAATACAATCGCTTAATATACGAGTATACTCATTATTGTCATTATATCATTAAGTGCTTAAAAACAGCCATACAATGGTAAAACAATCACATTGTTATAGTTACATATAGGTATATTAGATTAAATCTGTGCTAAGCAGCAAAGAAACTTCGATTAATAATTGTAACTTATTCCAGTACAATGACCGAAAATAATGGTTTATTTAGTTTAAATCTTGTAGTGATTTTACTAGCTCTATATATTTTGTGTGAAAATCGTAATATGGTAACACTTCGATTTGTTGAAATATTTTGAATGTTTGTACATATTTATGAGCCTATAAAAATGATAAATTCACTCGTTTAATATATGAATAGGGAATATGTACTATGTTTGAAATATATATTGACTCGCCAGGGGATGGTATAAACTATAGACTGTGTGAACTAAATCGAGAAACATTTTGTTAAATTTACATGATTTAAAATATTGCAACACAATTGATTATAAATTATTTCACCAGCTTATAACAAAACATTTGGGAATTTATTGGAAAATGGTTTTAAAAACAACAACTTGTATGTATGCAGGGATGGGCACTTATAATACGTCACGTATTATACGTTATTTTTTACGCGTTAAAAACTATTTTTTAAATTGATCAAATTTACGACTTTTTATCGTAAATAATGTATAATAATGTCACTTATGTAAAAAAGACAATTACACTAAATTTTTTAAACTGTTTTGCTTAAGTCAAGAAGAAAATTTCGAGAAAAGTTGAAATTATTATATTCAAGCATCCATTAATCTTATAGTCCATGAGCCAAACCCGAAAATGAGCTAAATTGGTACCACCTGGGGTGACAAATGCTGACTATGATTTTTTTGTTCAGTTTTATGTGTAGACCAAGAATAAATGTGATAGCAATGTCTAAGTAGTAGCTTTATGGCACAAAATAACGATTTTTATAGTAAATAGTGATTTTTCATCATCAAATTACAAAAAGGTACCAATCAAGGTGGCACATGCTATCAATGTTTTTATTTTTCAGTTTTGTGTTTAGATCAAGAAAATATATGATAGCACGGACTATGGAGTAGCTTTTTGCAGAAAAAGACAATTTTAAAAAAAGAAAGAAATTTTAGTATTTTTAAATTTTTCTGTGTTTAATCAACTCTACTTTCTGAACGGGTAAAGATATCGACTTCCGATTTGCGGATTTGGATTCCTTAGTAAATTTTTCTTAAGATACATAATATTAAATTTTTTGTTAGGCCCGTGATAACCCAAAAGTAAAATAAAAGTTGATTAAACAAAAGAAACTTTTAAAATTCTAAAATTTTACAATTTTCTTTCGGAGAAAATAATTAAATTTCAGATTATTAGAGGTCTTTAAAAAAATAGTACAATGTATCTTACATAAAAATGTCCGAGGAATCCAACGCCGCAAACCGGAAGTCGATATCTTTCTCCGTTCAGAAAGTAGAGTTGATTAAACACAAAAAATATTTTAAATTCTTTAATTTTGAAATTATCACTTGAAGATAATAATTAAATTTTGGGTGATCAAGGGCCTAACAAACAATTTAATATAATGTATCTTACGCAAAATTTACTGAGGAATCCAACGCTGCAAACCGGCAGTCGATATCTTTATCCGTTTAGAAATTAGAGTTGATTAAACACACAAAAATTTAAAAATACTAAAATTTCTTTCTTATTTTTTAATTGTTTTTTTCTGGAAAAAGCTACTCCATAGTCCGCGCTATCATATATTTTCTTGATCTAAACACAAAACTGAAAAATAAGAACATTGATAGCATGTGCCACCTTGATTGGTACCTTTTTATAATTTGATGATGAAAAATCACTATTTACTATAAAAATCGTTATTTTGTGCCATAAAGCTACTACTTAGACATTGCTATCACATTTATTCTTGGTCTACAAATAAAACTGAACAAAAAAATCATAGTCAGCATTTGCCACCCCAGGTGGTACAAAAAAAGTAATTGGCTCATGGACTATTATACCACCAATTAACTTTTAATAATTAGCACAAACATGCGTAATTTGACAGCTAAAACTATAATTTTACATGATTTACGTTCTTTACGTTATTTACATACTTTACATATTTTACGCACTTTTTAAGGTATAAACGTATAAAACTCTTTTTTACGCGTAAATGTCCATCTCTTTATGTGTGTTTGTGTATACATAGCTATGGAATAAATTAGGTATGTTTGAATGTTTGTATAAAGTAAAAATATTAATAAATTTAAATAAGTGTAAGATACCGAAATAAATCAATAGTTATTCGTGCGATGGCGATGCAATTAGGTGGTAGTATAACGCTTAATTACGAGCGAGTTTACATGATCCACTTTTATATTGCAAATTTATCATTATTTAATTTATTATAAGAAAGTAGTTATTATTACAAAAACTAAGTTTACTTAAAATTTGTTGACGAAGGTTGTAATTGAACTAAAAGAAAATTATACATTTTGAAAATATTGCTTGCCAGCAAAATTACTGTTTGAATATCAAACTAAAAACTGCAAACTCAAGCCAGTTTTACTAATTATTGAAGTCATTATATTCATTTTTGGGTGGTCTATAGTACGAGTAATATTGTTCTGTTCATTTCACTATCAAAAAAACATGTAATTATATTTCTCTATATGTAGTAGAATAATCTAAAACTAATTTTTAGTTAATTCATTATAATTACCGATAATTAATACTAATTTTCCCGCAAGTTTAAATTTTCCCAATGATCATAAGTATACCAATAGATAAGGTACCAATCATATTATTATTATTATTCAGAATTAATCGGTACCTACCTAACAAATAAATTTTGTTTTAAGATCAGTAATAAAAGTAGGCTTTTTGGACTTCACTTGGTTACTTGAAAATTTATAGCTGAAGACCAATGCTTCTTTGCAGACCATTACTAATAGTGACGATCTGAAATTATTTTCAGGCCACTCTATTTATAAAAATGTGGTTTAATAAAGAAAATATTAAGATTTGGTTACATTTATATTAGGCAATATTACATTATTATCAATCTAAATTCTTTTTAAATACCAAATTTAACAAATTTGGTATTTAAATTCATTTATTTTTTTGTAATATTGTTTTTCTACAATCCAAATTTGAGCTTGTATGGATTTGTTATCATGGCTCGTTCGAAAGTAATATCGTATTCGTACTACTTATTCGTACACTCGCACGATATTTCTCATTTTCATGAAATATAATATTTTAATGATTACAAAATGTATTATCTTTTATTTTATATATACGAGTACATATAGGTACCTACTTATTATTATAATAATTAATAAATAAGTATAAGTTATTGTTTGTAGAGCATATTCGTATAGTACAATTTCATTTACGATATTTAATTGTTTTACATAAATAATACTTTTTTC
Source organism: Agonum fuliginosum (assembly GCA_947534325.1). Taxonomy (NCBI): domain Eukaryota; kingdom Metazoa; phylum Arthropoda; class Insecta; order Coleoptera; family Carabidae; genus Agonum; species Agonum fuliginosum. Next base: position 8,112,427 of record OX384029.1, on the reverse strand, counting down.
ATTTTATATGCTAAACGAATAGACTAACATTATTTTACTATTAGTTGTTGATTTTGATTGCAAAACTATTTAATGAACCCATGTTTACTAAATAATCGTAATCGGCGATTATCACAATTGAAAATCGTAATCATAATCACATTAGTGAAAGCAAGAACCGTTGCATCACTACGTGACGGTCAATCATTTTTATGATCACTTAATTATCTATATTATTTAAATAATAGTACATTTACAATAACTTTTCAAAATTTAATAAAACAAACAAAAAGTGAGGATCGAATACAAGGCTAAAAGATTCTTCAACGTAATTCTGCTTTTCTCTCCATAAAATATACTATCCATAACCTCCCTTATTTGCGCCCCTAACTGCAGCTCAGCACATCTCATTTTTCATTGTTTGCTAGCAGCAGCAACCATCGCAGTCTGGTGGCGGCGTTGACTGTCGAAGACTCTATTGATCTTTCAATAAACAATTCTCCATAAATATCTCTTCAGCCGCAATAATGGACACTTGGTCACGTCAGCGGCAGTAGCGTTGGAGGGGGAGGGGGTTAACTCTCCGTGTGGGTGTCTCCGATGCATACACAAATCCCTTTGCCACAGGCCACAGCATAGAGACTAGAGATCAAGACACTGATTGCAGGATACAGGGGCGGACTAGGAAGTAGCAGGAGGATGCAGGATGGTTTACTTTGTAGAAGATGCAAGGCTATAATAAAATGGATATGTTGTTTATCTTGTAAGTTGAATGTGGTAGATTGTAATAGCGAGAGTAAAACTTTTATATGCTTAAGATCGCGCTCGAAACCGTTTTTAGATTGTCATTTTTATGCACTTTATCTGCATAAATTTCTGTAAATAAGAACAAGCAATATAGGCATAAAAATATATCAATAGAATCAATAGAGTTTCTGGTTTGCTTTATGCTAAATAAGAATACCTGAAAATAAATATAATTTGCAATAGAAATGAAAGAAGAGGGAGCAAAATTCATCAAATTGCAATGAATTTTATGTAAAATGAACTATTATTAGCGACATAATTTTGAGAATAAGGCAATTAGGAGTCAATATATTTTCATTGTAGGTTACATCGTTTATCCGAAATTTATGCAGAAGGAATGTGCAATATGAGTCAAGTAAAAGTTTTAAAGTGACGCTGACGTGGCACTAATATAAAATAAAACATTTTTTAAACTTCAAATTATGACGTATAATAAGATTTTTACTATTATGGGGTTAAAAACATTCCCATTACAGACTTCGTGTTGGTTACGTGGATGCGTTATACTTTTCGTTTAGTAGAACTTGTTTTGTAAGATTTTAAGCAAATATTACTGCTTTGTGCTTTGTAGAAAAACTGTGATTGCTGCCCACTTATGTATATATTTTTTTATAATTTATTTATAAAATTAATTTTTATTTTTTTCTGCACTACAAACTGTGCTGTTATTCAATTTTATGGAGAATACCTTTCGAAATTAAATATATCAACAAAGTTGTAATGTAAAAGTGAAATGTTCCGTTCGGAATCTTACTTTTTGAGCTCCTGAAGTGTAAATATAAAAATCACCCATCGTTGACGTCTATGCGGTAGTTGCGATTTTACACATAGCCATGATGTTTACACACTAATGCGGCAAAGAAACCCAACAATTTTTAGATTTAGGAGGTTATTTAAAGAAGTAACTTTAAAATAAAAAAGATAACCTAAAAATGCTACTTTGCACACTTTGCCATCTCTTAGCAGTTGTTTCAAGACTACTTGACAAAAGAACATTTTATTTCATTAAAAACATCAATCTCACTTAAAACTCACATTAAACACTCTAAATATGTATGTCGGCCAAAAAATATAATACATACCTAATGTACGCGTTAGGTATTTGTACATCGCTAGGTTTTATTAAAGCACTGCGCTTCATTTCGAATTTTAATATAGAACCTCGCGTTGTAAAATAAAACCTACCGCACTAATAATGTAAATAACTATTTTATGGATCTAAGTAAAATATTGTTTCTGCTATTTGATGTTTATATACCTACTTCATTCGATTTACAAACCCTTGAATCAGAAGCACATCTTCATAATTCTATATGTATTCTCTTTTAAATGCAAAGTATCTATTTAAATTGTACAAAATGATAGCATAACAATCATACATCGTTGACGTCTACGGTAGTTACGATTTTACACATAACTGTTTCCGCATATGGTTCGTTAATATGCACTGAATTTTATTTTTTTTAAATGCCGTTAAATAGAAAGGTAACTTTAAAATAATACAAAAACGCGATTTTACACAATTTATTGTTCAATAGAGTCTGGAATAAATAAAACAGATTAATTTTAAATTTACTGGCGACACCTCAGAGCAGTTATTTCAAGGCTACTTGGTAAAGGAAATTTTAGTGCAAATGCCAAATGCATCTCACTTTAATCTCATAGAAAATACGATATTTTAAATAGGTATATCGGCCAAAAATATAATACATAATGTGTGCGTTAGGTATTTGTACAACGCTCAGTTTTATTAAAGCACTACGCTTCGCGTCGTACTTTAACGTAGAACCCCGCATTGTAAAATTAACCCTACCGCACTTATAATGTAAATAATTATTTTATTGCATACTTCCCTGTACCTGTCGCTTTTTAGGAATGCTTTTACTAACTAATAAAAGGATCTAATTCCTCTGAAGACAAACCTGGTGTAGAACAATAACTGCGTCGTTTCTCGAGCTTCAGTTCTGAAAATATTTGTTGTTTCGGAATAATATATTTTGTATTTATCGTCGGTAGCTGGTGGAAACGTCACGGCCACTGCGATCATTCATTGTTAGCAGCAGTGGTTTTTTAGGGACGGGCGGTGCGCCCCAGTGCGATATTGTTCCCGAAAAATATTACGCTTTTGTACAGACAGTCATCCACAGGGTCGCCAACGTCGCCAGGATAAATACCCTTCGGCAAGGAATCGTTTCTTGCGATGCGAGAATCGTACGCTTTAACTTTAATGTCGGTTGAGGCTGACGGTCATGCTTTGTTATAAATCATTTGTTTTTACCCGCTATGTAACGAGTTTTGCTTCAAGCGACCTAAACTTCTTTCACATGCAAATTTAGAGTCTATTAAGTAAAAATTAAAATTATATCTCCTTAGTTTACCCTCAAATACATTTTCCTCTGCCCTAAACATAATTACAAAATAACAAAACAAAAAGTAAACATCTAATCTAGTGTTACTCAAACTGTGTGTCACGAGTGCGACACTATCACTGGTTTGAAACGAAACTTTCTCAATTTTGGATAAATATGGATAAAAATAACCGAAAATTTTCTTAAGAAGCTTTTGAGATATTACTGCTTTCTAATTTTTATTTATACGAATTGTGCTTTTCGATGCTTAGTGAAATAAAATAGAATTAAAAGGAGAAGGACTATTCATTTTATCCATAGAACAAAAACTTCATGTTCGGGTGTTTGCTTCTCAATAGTCAGATAATGTATGTTAATTAATCAGTCACAATATTTCACATTCAGTTTTATATATTTTGGACAGTTATGTTTTATTAATTTGGGAATATGTTTATCACTGTATTATTTATAATTCTGAAGGTAGAAAATAATTCAATTCAAAATGGACTTGGTTCAAGAAAAATTACAATTTTTTAGTAAATACACCAATAGTGATCAAAGTCCATTTACGTTTTCGGAAAAAAATAGATATCTACTCTGATGCAGAAAAATATAATTATTCTATAAATAAAGGAAGATTTTCTTGGCTGGACAGATGTTGGATAAGAACAATTTCTGAATATCAGCCAAATGATTTATTTACTCTCCTGCCTCGACCGGTCACATACGTCATCTTCAGGAGCTGGATTACAGAGATTAACATAAAATCAAAGCTCATTAAATTTTTTAAATTAATTTTGTGACTGAGTTCCTTCATATTCATAATAATTGTAGCAAGCCCAAAACATCACGTGATCATTTCAAGCGCTACGATTGGTTGGCTCAGGACTCGGTACTTGGTACAGTATAATTCGTTAAAACACGAGTTTAAAGAACTTGATTCAAAAAAATATTTATTATAATTCGCTTTCAAATCACAATTTTAATGGTTTTGCAACTGGGGATAGTACATTTTTATACTGAGAATAAACTGGCATGATAACGATAACTCAAAAAATTTAAAAAATAGACTTTGATACAAATTAATTATCAGCAAACGAATAATTAACCGATTGATTGACTTGGTTCGACTTCATACAGGTACGCATCCTAAATTCTTGTTTAACTGACAAAAATATGCCCTGCATGTTCAAGAGTACCAGTGAGTTAACTGCTGGTAACCGCACACACGGTATAATACATCGTTGTATGTGAGGCTGCCACATCCAAGTATTCAAGTTGGGTGTTGGGTAACCAACATCGTATGTATTATTTTCGTTTAAATAATAATAATACATTAAAATAACTTTTTTCTCAACTTAACCAATCATCATTAACTATTTTTTTGTATAAATAGAATAATAGTGATCAGTGATGTGACTCATTTAAACATTTTTAGCCTCACCAATAGTATTTTATTCCGAGAATGGTTTAACTGGTTTAGCGAAAATGCGCATCAAGTTTGAATAATATATCTTCGCAACAATTAGCGACTGTTTTTATTTATTCTGTTTACCGCTCCAGGAAATCAACTCTTTTACATTTTTGTGCAGTCAGTTGCAAATGCAGTCTGTCTGCAATGTTGAATAATTAAAAATAGAATAGCTTACTCCATCAATAGACGGGATGGAATACAGTCGGTCATTATGACGTGTTGGTTTATGAAAAATTCAGTAACATGTAAAATTCATCATTTGCAGTACCTATTCCATTTGTCAATCCGGGAAATCATTGAATTTTATAGGTAGGTACGCACTATGATATTAATCAACAGTTTTACGGTAAGTCTGCACGCATATTGTTTTACAACTAAGACACTTGTAGTTTTAGCTGATGGTTTTTTGAACCATTGTTTAATTAATTTAATTAAATAATACAAAATTAATACTATAATATGTATGAAGTTTTATAAACGTCAATTTAGTCACGAGTTTTTTTAGAAACGAGAGCAGCGAGTGTATAACAAACGAGTATCTAGAAAGTACTCGTATATAAACGAATCACATACTATACTTTTTCTACGACCACAAATTGAACAACATTAATATGAAAAATTTCATTTAAAATAATTTGAACATTTAGTTTAAATCATAATGATATCAGGTATACATAGCTACAAAATTCTTAGGCAAGTGTACCTATTTAACTGTTATATTGGAAAAAAATTAACACTAATTGATAGAAATAATTAATTTCATTGTTTTTCACAAAAATTAAATGCCAATTATAGGATCCAACTTCACCCCGTGCTTAATATGTCAGTTGCTATGTTCAGCCCGTGACTAAAAACGGTCAAAGCCATACGGTTTGTCGAGGAATGTAATGTTATTTAGTGCCGTAGATAAAAGTTTTAATACCAGGAATAGAAAAAATACATTGTACCGCAGGACAGTATTTTTATACATATTATGGAAAGAACTTTTGTGCCTAGTTGCACTTCCTTAAAATTCTAAGTCGTCCTTAAATTTGAAAAATTTGTTACACCAACAAAATTTCTACTCTTAAAATGATTTAAGTAATTCTTAAACTAAGTTTCCGAAATGGGCTACTTAACGCCTCCTTAACAAAGAAATTATCAGGTTATGTTGTTTAGGAAGAAAAGTAGGTACCTACATAATAATAATTGATTATTTCTTTGGACAACATCAGAATCCAGAAGCTACTGAAATATGGCTTTTATACATACGCATTTGCTTATTATGACCTGTTCTGAAGTAATTATAATTCTACACAATTCGTACCTACTTCCAATAAATCTTTTGTTAGTTGTATTATACATGTATACGTTACAGGTGAACGTCTTTTGACCAATAAAATTTTGATATAATAGGGCTATAATTAATTTAGAAAAATTAATACATAGTTTATTCAAAACTGTCATAGTCGTTAAATAACATTATACATTTTTTGTTTTTAACTAGCATTTTTAATAAACTATAGGTATTTATTATATGAATATAATGAATAATTATTAAATGTAGACAAGACATCGATAAAATATATACTTCATTCCATACTTATTACATTATTATTATTATTAATTAGAGAACTAATTTTTACCATTGTTATTTACATTAGGGAGGTTATTATAATCAGTTGAAAAAATAAACAGGCAGTCATTTTATTTTTCGGCGGTTGGTAAATTATTGACAGTAAAACATGAACAGTAATAAAAAGAAAATTGGTCGGTTATTTCATCCTACAATGTCAATACAAAAAATACTCAGGTAGTGTAATAAATAAATGGTCAGTAAAAATGATGGAATGGGCAGTTATAGGTAAACAGTTTATTTCACTTAAAAAAGATATTAGGTAGGTACGTAGGTAAGTTCTTTATTTATTTTTTATTTTTTTATCAATCAACACTGAGTTTGTGAGACTCACTAATGTTATTGGATTGTTTATTTAGTTCAGTTCAATCAAATATTGTACCAAATTCAATAATTAAGACTCAAGAAGGGTATTGTTTTTTTATTTAATTCAGTCAATCAGAGTGTCTACCAAAACCGAGTTTGTGCGATTCAAGAAGGGTATTGGATTTGTTTATTTAGTTCAGTTCAGAGTTTTACCAAAACCCCCGATAAAATGAAATGACTTTATTAGATTTTTCGGAGATTTCTTACTGACCAATTTCCGTAACACGTAACGGTAACATCCCATTTAAACATTTCACTGCTCAATATTTATTTAATTACCCATTTAAATATTTGTTACAACTCATTTATATTTAGTTTACTGCTCAGTTTCAACTGCCGAACTTATTAATAAACATGCATTTTGTAATTTTCAACTTATCAAAAGTACAATATACAACTGCCGTTTTAAATACTAGCCTTTTAATTTTAAAGAAACTATAAAGCTTGTTATAAAGTATTAGCAATAACTGTGTATTGTAGACAGACGAAGCTCAGTTCCCTGTCAGGATCAGTGTAGAGGTGTGTGCAGGACACATCCACACATCGTAGCACGTGCGTGACGTCACGAGGCGCCGACACTTCGCGCGCCCAGACGCGGATCAATTAATCACACGTGACAATGTGTCAGCCGCCATATATTATTATTTCTGATCCTTTTCGTTCGCCATGATTCATCACCGAGCCCGTCAAACGCATTTGTTACATTTTTAGACCGGATCCGAAACGTGCGTGCGAAGATTTCACGATAAAAAGTGAAATTATTAAATTCTGCAGTATCGATACTTCGTTCATTGTTTTGTCAAGAAATATTTATTGTTATATTTTCATTTTTGTTGGTAAACATTTTACAGGATTAAATCCCAATGTTACAGAACATGGTACATACATTTAATTTGTGAAGCAAGAGATTTGGTAGTGAGAGTGAGTCACTTTTTTCAATCTGTTTTTTCCAGTCCGTTTTTTCCAATGACAGTTTTTTCCAATAATGTATTGTGTAGGCGTGCGTGATTTCGGTGTGAGGTGAGGCTAATGCAGTCAAATAATGATAAATAATTCATTAAAAATCGTAGATTTTGATGTAAATTACAAATTATAGGTATCCATTGACATAAAAAAGATAATTGAATTTAAAATTTACACTGAAATGCAGTAGTACGACGTCAAAAATACCTATATTTTTTTAAGACTGCAACCCCTCACGGGCGATTTCTCAATTATAATTGCGGTAACACATAGTTTTTATTTTTTTAATAAATACCTGAGATATTAAAGAATAATATATTCGTTTTCCAAACATGTATTGAGTTGTTACGATATCATATTTTTAGTGTCAACTTTAAATTCAATTATCTTCGTTATTTCAACGGTGACCTATGAATTTTATTTTTTATTCAAACTCTACGACTTTTAATGAATGTTGTACGTGTAGGTACACTAATTTGAGTCATAATTTGGCTTGTGACCACGCATGGATTTACTACATTAAATTGCAATAAATTTATTTTTTTGAATAAATAAAAAAATCATGATCAATTTGATTTGTTTTAAATTCCTGTCAAAAATTGGAAAAAATTGATACAATGTCACTATTATCATTACTTTATAAACAATAGGAATCTTTTTCATGTGTATACACTACAGTGTATACACTACAGCAATGTATTAGAGCGTTCTTTTTAAAATGAAACATAGGGAATCAATTTGAATTTGTTAATTGATGTCATACTGCTGCTACCTGGATATGCTATTTGTACTTTGAACAAATAAAAGTTTATGTTGAAAGTGTCCCTTGGAACTATTGCAGCTGCCCAAATATCTTATATTGTTCAAGTTAAATAGACCTATCCTGTTGAACTTCGGTTGCGCGCGCATGCTTGGGCATTGGGCATCCGGTTTAGAGGAAGTGAGTACGATAGATACAAAGTAACATGTGTTGAGTGAGACGACACAACTGCTGCGCAGTACGCTATGACAATAGATAGTGCGGTTAGTTGAAGTTTGACATTTCTTATTTTAAATTTTTTAAATGTAGGGGAAAAGTTTAATTCAATTTAATGAAATTGCACAATTTGAACAATTTAGTACGCAACAGACATGAAACAAATTAATAAAATCGTAAAAAAATTAAATTAAATTTTGACATTTGTACAAATCTGTCAAAATACGCCCGCATCACCAGGATTAGTCTATTGACGTAACTTCCTTTTGCCACAAGCATGCGCACAGCGTACTGCGCACCAGTTTGCTGTCTCACTCAACACAATGTTACTGTGTATTTATCGCACTCACTCCTTCTGACAGGGTAGGTCAATAATTGATTCCCTATGTTTCATTTTAAAAAGACGCTCTAATAAATTGCTGTCCAAGTCGTAACCATGGATATGAAAAAGCCCATGTTTCACGTTAAAATAAACTTACTGTATGAACATAAAAATTGCCTTAAAAAATCAGTAGAAACTGTTCAAAATGACTTCTCATATGTGCAGCCGGATTAGATTGTAGGTAAAGTTTGTACAAAAATATATCGTTATAGCTTTGACATACTAAGCTTGCGGAATGCCGCACACAGCAGAGGGAGTAGCACTACCTGGCGCGAGGGGTAGGATTAGCAAAATTTGAAATACACTAGTAGTCGAGGAACTTTAGACGAAAAAACGCCAAAAGCTCGGACGCCGGGAAAGTTACACCGATTTTCATGATTTTTTTTTAATCGCTTCGAAATCGAATTTGGAACAAAGTTTACCACCTGAGAACACTTGCTTTTGTTTTTTTTTTTAAAATTTCGAAATTTTTTTTTCCGAATTTTTTTTATTGTATTATTATTTTATTTTTTAAAGTAAATTCACGTAATTTCTATTACTAAATTCTCTGAACAATTCTCTATAAGATTTATTAATTTATTTTTATCGTATATATAGTGGTATTGTTGATAATATAAAGTTAGTAATCAATTTTACTTTGGCAAGAAGAGATTATTTGAATATTGGTTTGAAAATACATTAATTCCCAATCTTCCTCCAAAAAGTGTTGTGGTTTTGGACAACGCGAGTTATCACAGCAGAAAAGTAGAACCGTTACCAAATTCATCGTGGAATAAACAACGTATCAAAGACTGGTTATATTCTAAACAAATTTATTATGAAGATGATTATTTAAAAAACGAATTAATAGAAGTGGCAAACAAATTTAAACACTTATATAATAAATATGCGGTGAATGAATTAGCTACCAAATGTGGCATTAAAATTCTCAGGTTGCCTCCTTATCACTGCGAATTAAACGCAATAGAACTCGTTTGGAGTGAAACAAAAAGATATATTGCTTCCAATAATACGACTTTTAAAGAAAATTTTTCCGCGACAAAAATCTTAATATTTTGACTTACCTAAGGCCTTCAAAAAATTTTAAATTAATCTATCTTATACAAAATTGTTCAGAGAATTTAATAAAAGAAACCGGATATCAAAATTTTTATTCGTTCAGAAACTACAGGTCATTAAACACAAAAAAAAAATTTCAATCTAAAATTTCCCAATTTTCCCGCGACAAAAATCTTAAAATTTTGGCTTACCTAAGGCCTTCAAAAAAATTTAAATTAATCTATCTTATAGAGAATTGTTCAGAGAATTTAATAAAAGAAACTGGATATCAAAATTTTTATTCGTTCAGAAACTACAGGTCATTAAACACACAAAAAAATTTACTAAAATTTCTCAATTTTCCCGCGACAAAAAAAATTTATTTTTTTTTTAAACAAAAGCAAGTGTTCTCAGGTGGTAAACTTTGTTTCAAATTCGATTTCGAAGCGATTAAAAAAAAATCATGAAAATCGGTGTAACTTTCCCGGAGTCCGAGCTAAATGTCTAAAGTTCCTGGACTATAGGGTTTTTCATTTCAATTCATTAGACATTTTAAAATTTCTATTAGTAATGAATTCCGAAAATCAAATAAGGGTTTTGACCTTTTCGTCAAATTAGGAAAAAAGAAGATTAGTGAGACCATATCTTGAGAGAATTAAGATTTTTAAATTAAATTAAATTAGAAAATATTTAATACGTACCTGTTCTTTCAACGCCATAAAACAATAGGCCTGCTGTTAGGGCCATAACGATATACCTTTAGACAAACTATACCTACATAATACTCGTTAATAAATCTTAGATTCACCCCTGAATCTATCTATCTGAATTTTTAGTTTTGGATCTCTCATCTCAATAGAAATATTTTAAAACACAAATTTTTGAATTTATGTTTGATATTATTATTATTAAGAAAAATATGGAGTTGAGGACTAAGTCCTATGAACTCACTACATCTATACTCAAAATCACAAGTTCTGGCAGTGTGGCAGAGATAGCAATACAGTGTTGCTAAATGTATCCCATAAGAGTAATGTGTTAGACAAAGATGGAGAATCCAGAGGCGGATTGTTTGTTTTTCGCTTACTTGTAATTTTAATAAATTATGCTGATTATTTTTTGACGTTTCTCAAAACCAATATAATGTTCAATTCATTGAATACATTAATAAGTAATCAATTGATATGCCTCCAATTTAAAATCTTTTACTTAGAGAAAAAACTCTGGTTTCTAATAATAATTCTCCAGTGTTTCAATTTATTCTCAGCATCTTTACTGATAATTTTTCTCGTTTAATATGAAGGATACGTAATTAAGTAAAATATTAAATTAATATAAATATACAATTTTATTTTATTTTTTCGATAACAAATTGATAACAATGTAACAATAAAATAAACACAGCCAAAGACGGCCAAGTCAAAATCACAAATGGCGAGTAATACAAATATATACATGTTGTTTAAAAGACATAACAATTAATGAACAAATGTTGTCAATATATACATAGCATAAAATATAATTACAAACTTATAGAAAAATATCACATACTAAGTACATTGAAAATTTGAAGTAAGGTCCTGGACCTGTTTACATTTAAACTTCGAGGCAGGTAGCTAGGGGTAGCAGCGGTACTCAAACATGCAACTCATGCGTTACATCTTCATCGCTTTCAGTATCACTGTCGTCACTTGCGTCATTAAGATTAATAATAAAAGGTTCGATATCATCTTGCAATAGATCAGCTTCCCAAAATCTTTTTTCTTCATTTACAATGTGCCTATCATAATTTGTCCATTTTTCCTCGGAAATTTTTGAATATGCTTCACATATTAATTTTTTTACATCATTTTCTTTAAAAGTCGTATTATTGGAAGCAATATATCTTTTTGTTTCACTCCAAACGAGTTCTATTGCGTTTAATTCGCAGTGATAAGGAGGCAACCTGAGAATTTTAATGCCACATTTGGTAGCTAATTCATTCACCGCATATTTATTATATAAGTGTTTAAATTTGTTTGCCACTTCTATTAATTCGTTTTTTAAATAATCATCTTCATAATAAATTTGTTTAGAATATAACCAGTCTTTGATACGTTGTTTATTCCACGATGAATTTGGTAACGGTTCTACTTTTCTGCTGTGATAACTCGCGTTGTCCAAAACCACAACACTTTTTGGAGGAAGATTGGGAATTAATGTATTTTCAAACCAATATTCAAATAATCTCTTCTTGCCAAAGTAAAATTGATTACTAACTTTATATTATCAACAATACCACTATTTATACCTACCCTACGAGTTAACGGTAATTAGCAAAAATACACAGGTATCTTGAAAATATTGTTATTAGCTAACTCAGTGCAGATTTTCTGCGTAAATTCTTCGTTACAACAATTTAAATCGTATAATCCTATTATGGCACTGTTAATTGGGATTACATTAGATGGTAGTTACAAATAAATTACTAGAAATGTAATTAGTATATGTCTTGAAATGAGATTACAGGAGTAGGTATAGTTATTATATCATTTCTTAAGTAATGTGAAATCAAGCTTATAATATTTTCAAACTGTTTCGGAACTGCTGGCTTCTTTTCCCATCGGCACCACTCCACCGCTATAAGATTTACAACCCTATACTAACATTTCATTATGAAATTTAACGCTGCAAACTAAAATATGTTAAAGCATGAAAACTGAATGGTGTACCATGAAACAATGTAAGTGTAAAACTGGCAACAAGGCCGAGTTTATCTCCATAAGAATAACATTGCCTATCTCTGCCATACTGCCAAAACTTGTGATTTTCAGTATATCATCATCTGTTTTCCTCTTCTTACCTACTTTCGGTCAAGGCCGCAAACACAATTATAGCTTATGTATTTATTTATATCCGATAACAGGTTCAAATATCTGTTTAGAATTTGCCCTACTACTATAAGAATTAATTAATTACAGAATCTAAATTTAGTTCTCATAAGCATTATTTAATATGTGAAAGTTCCCATTCTCGAAATATTTCCTAAATATTCATGTTATACGCATACGTACTTTGATAAATTGATAAACAACCAGTGGCGGATCCAGAAAATCTCTAAGGAGGGGGCGAATTCCTATAAAAATATTACCGGGGCGCTGTATTCTAAAGGAAAAGTCATAATAACGCAGCAAACAAACAAAAAATTGGATTCAAGGTTCCATAGCTAGGCGAAATTACATAATATATTTTAACCTCCTTCACGAGTAGAAATTATAGTAAACAACAAATTTTAAAAACAAATTAAATTAAAATTTTGAAATTCTTTTTTAGAACAAATTTTCGCAAGGGTTAAAGGGGACGATCGCCCTCCCTGCACCACTGTAAGCAACAATACTATTGAATCTCTATTTTAAAATCGAAGATTATAACTTTGACACTAAGGTTCGAAATAATAATGTAATCGTTATGTTTCTAATTCTACCTAAATTAAGCAAAAACACATGACATTAATTTTTCATTTAAGGTTGATCCAAAAATTGAGATATGAGGAAGCTGGAATTGGCTTATGGATCTCTTTATTACTCAATAAGCAAACACAGTTGATCATCATTTTATTATAGTTGAGAGCGTATTATGACTGGCTCTGGTTCTGACAACACAGGTACATATTCCAGATTAATTTCCCGAAAATTTCTTTTGTAGTTTGTGGTGTACGTACTAACTTAAAATAAGGTAGCAATTAGCAACCATGAGTATACCTGTGAGTTCACGACAACTCACAATATCTGTGACAACTATGAGGACTATAAGCTCACTTCACACAAGAATTCTTCAACGATTCTTTCTTGCTTCTGAATTTTGAAAAAATTATCTTGCATTGTTACCTGATTTTAACGAAATGAAAATGTGAAAACGTTCTATAATACCATTGGATTGTAGATAGTATGATGTAGTAAGGATTCTAGTTGAATTTATGATTCTAGTAAATGTAGCGGTCATAATCTACTAAACCCACCTTAAGAATAATACTGGGGTTCGTAATAATAAGGGTCTATGTCCATATATTGCAATTTCTTGTATTACATATCAAAATATCATAATACGTTAAATTTAAATCTCTTTTAAATAGAATAAAGGCCAGAATCCTAAGTTATATTTTTTGTGCCAAATTTTCATAAACTTACTTGGACAACATTTAACTTTTTGAAATACAACGTGTAATGGCCTATTTGAACAGATTTTTTGTTTTCTTGTTATAATAAAAATAATTACATTTCCTTGCAATAACATATAATTCCTATACAAATCCGTAAAAAACTTTGTATAACTGAGGGGCCTAAGTTCCTTTTTAGAAAAATTAGAGGGGCATAATAGTAAAAGTTTAGATATAAGGGTCCATGTTCATGAAAAATCATAAAAATATATACAGAATTTATGAAATAAGGGCCCATGATTTTTGTTTTAAACAAACTAATAATTTAAATAAATTAATAAGAATGCGTGAGTTTATAAATAATTTTAATAAAATTCTTCTGATAATTTGAATATAATATGTTTGTTTATACTAGACATATTGACTTCACAATATCTCATTCCAAGCACCAATATAACAACTAATATATAAATATTAATAGATATTGCTATTAAAATATAATAAGAAATAATCGCACTCACTGACTCAGCTCAAATACGAGCGCTAGAGACGGAATTGTGAATTCATAAGTTCATACTCTACTGTACGTTTTTAGAGATTACATACGCGTTTCCGTTATAAAATATTAATGTGTACGCTATACGCACGTTTTTAGAAATTGTAGTAATGTATGCTTTTCTGATAATTCCAATCATGATCCAAGAGTTTCGAACCTTGCAATGAGCGACTTGAGTCAACGTCAATCTCCATCTGATTTTGTTTTTATTCAGTATTTCAGAGGACGATCGACATAGCTTTATAACTTGTTAAGTTTTAGGGTGGCTGTATGCTCACAAAATTTATGAATAAGAACTAAGAATAAGAATGTCGTAAAGTTGAAACAGATATATAAAATATGAGTAGGTTTATGCTGCAGAAGTAAGAATAAAGAATAATAATAATAATAATAATAATAATAATAATAATAATAATAATAATAATAATAATAATAATAATAATAATAATAATAATAATAATAATAATAATAATAATAATAATGTATTTATTTAGCAGAGCTATTAAAAATACAATCACTTTACAGTAAATTTAATAATTTATGTATTTACAATATTTCTTATTTGAATTTTAAACCTATTTATATTAGAATTCTTTACATAAGCTGGTAATTTATTATATTCTATTATTCCCTTATAGAAAATTGTATTTTGGGTAGAAGTTTTATGTCGTTTTTCACGATAAATATCACATGTTTGTCTTGTATTATAATCGTGTACATCTTTATGAAATTTAAACAAGTCAGTTAGATAATTTGACATTTCTCCACTAATAATTTTGTGTATAAATACTAACATGTTATATTTAACAAATTTTTTTACATTTAGCCAATTTAAACTCTGAAGCATGTACTCCACACTTAAGGATTAAGAATTATTTCTCCAGCATAAACCGACTCATATGAGATAAACTGTTTTAACTTTAAAACTATTATTATTCCGAATTCATATTCTTAAATTTTTGAGCATAAACCCACCTTTAATGTTTGCAGTTATCAGTTGCCTAAGCCAACTGGCGTGGCAGGAATACGCTTAGCTCCACTTGTCTAACAACAAATACAAATAATGTGCGTTTTACTTTAGCATTAATTCAATTTTTTAACAATTTATTAAATTTGTTCGATTGTAAAGAACTCTACATTATTTAACTTTGCATTTAAACACGTTTGACCTTGAAAATTTATGTTTTCTCAAATTTTAAATCCATCGATGTATGTACGTTTTTGAGAAAATTAACAATTGGCAACCCTAGTATTACTAAATATTTCTAATTTATTGCATTTGGGGCATCTTGATCAACATTATTTATTACTTTCTTAATTAAGGTCAAGTTAAATAGTATGTCATTTTTACGACCCCGCTAAAATTAACGATCTAATATGGGTGTACTTAGGTTGATATTATGCAAATGAATTGTTCAATGTCTAATCTTTTTAACTCTGCTTTGAAATGGGCGCACGTGGTGGATCGCTATTTGGCCTCGGCGAAATTGGACATAAATACGCACTAAACCACAAAGAAGCGGAAGCTATTCTTGAAGAATTCCGATTTGTGTACATTGGAATTCGCATCCGTATTTCCTGCCGCAACGTCACCGCTGCACGTTTCAGTTTCAGTGACCCAAAAACCAAAGCTGCAGGAATTGCGACGGAATAGTCTTGAATTTCATGCTACGGCAAACGAAAAACGATTGTGACTTGATATTTTGATTCCATCGTAAATAACTCTACCATGATGCATTGGATATTGAATTTGGTTCCTTTAAACATTTTAGATTAAAATGGTGCACTGGCGGACATAGATATCTAATTTTGTTTATTTTTCTGAAGTGAAAATACTATTTTAAAAACCATTTAAAATTGACGCCGATATAATGTGTGTAGTTTTATGTGTTCTTTTTATTAAATAAAAACATTGATATGAAGACCATTGCGTGAAATAATGAAGATCATTACTACCAAACGCAAATAAGTAAAATAAAGTGTATTTATTAGGTACTGTACTCTTTTCCCACTACTACGACTGCCTAAACCAGCCCGAAACTCGTACTTTGCCGCATCCTAGTTATGCAATGTCATTTTGAAGTTGAAGGATAATATTTTTATAAACATTTAAAGTATTAGAGAAAGAATGGATCTACAGATGTGCCTTTTTAAAATTTTAAAAATTAATTTCTATTTTGAGATAAAACCGTGTAAAGCTTGCATAAATTGGAATTTTGTTTGAATTTTTCAGAATTTTTACAATCATGTACAATTTTTTAATTATAATTTTAAAAAGGCACATCTGTAGACCCATTCTTTTTCTATTAAATCCTTGTTGAAATAAAATTTTACCATTCTTGTACTGGTCACAAAACACTCACTACGTTAAAAAAATTTATGCTGGATTTTAAGAGGTAGACGGGCCTCTTACGTTATTGTTACGGATTATGACAATACTTACTTGGTACTGTTTCGCGATGACCTTTTTCAGACTTCTTTCATCTCGCAAACTATACCTATCACATTAAAAATCCCTTTCAACAAGCTCTTGTATTGTACCCACTCAGAATACAATACGAGCCTGGTCCCGTTTCAGTTGGCCTACTTACAAAATTCTCAATAATTGTCTCTCAATCCAGAAAAATCTTAACAAAATTATATTCTGGATATTTTTTATTATTTTCCAAACATTTTAGAGGTACATATTATATTACACACTAAATATTCCAACTAAAGATAATAAATTTTACATAAAAACGAAAATATGCAAACAGAGAAACTTCCAAGTGAACATCACTTTTATTTTTCATAATGGCCTTTATTCTTAGAGGTGTTTGTTCAATTTCATAAATAGTGCTACAAACAGAAGTACAGACGCACAAAAGGCGTTTTTATACCCTTTTCATTTTTGTGTTAAAAACGGCCCCGATTATTATGGAACAAACTTTGCTATATATAAAATCATTATTTAGTTTTAGTGAAGTCGATTGCTTTATACAGGGTGTTTCATAACTTCAGGTACATATGTTAAGGATATATGTAGTTTGATACGCTGATTACGAATCAAAAAGAATTATTTTTTTAAATCGCAAAACTAATTTTCATGTTTCCCAGTCAAAAAATTTTCATTGCCACTGCCACTAGTACGGGAGCATAGGGCAGAAAAATAGGCTTCCGTGACGGTTTTCGTGCCAAAATTGCGAAAGTGGTCTTGTTCGGTCACAAACTACCTATAGATTAATAATGGTGTCATTCCATGTTCTAATGCAGACAGATTTGGTGACGTGTTTATTTGTTTATTTATTTGTATGTTTATTTTACTAGTATTACGTAATTTAATATGTTTGATTACCTATTTTTCTTGTTTGTGTTTAATAGGAAAACGAATCCAGTGCAGTACTACAAAAATGCTGCAGGTAAACTACCCTTAATTTTTAGAATTTTAATAAAAATTCTTTTTGATTCGTAATCAGAATATCGAACAACGTAATACCTTTAACGTATGTACTCGAAGTTATGATACACCCTGTATTTTGTAGAATTATTTCAATGAAATTCCAAATTTCAGTAGGTGGGCCAACTGAAGCGGGGACAGCGTGCTCGTATTATCAACTTACCTTTCTTAGAATTCCATTAAGAAACAAAAAAGCTTTGACATTTAACAAAATTATCATTACTGCGAAATTACGTAGGTAGGTAGGTACCAAATTATTTAAAACTTAATAATTATATCAATTTTATACAGAAAATTGAATGAAAATGTAATTTATTAATTTAAAAAAAGTTATTATTTTATTAAAATCATGCATCGTCAATTTTAAACACATACGATAGGTACCGTTTTAACTCAACTAGTACAGAACACTAGTTGGACCTACCTATTGAAAATATAAATATTGATCAAATACAGAGATTCTTTTGATCCTTAAGTTTGCATACACGACTAGTAAAAAAACTCAATGTGATTTGTGTTACTTTTTTCAAACCTTTGTGAACGTAAATCACAGATACAAAATTGTCGTCATTCTACTGAAAGTAATAATGTAAAGTACAAAGTACAATTTTCCAAAGGTAAAAGAGCTTTGCGTATACCTACTGTGCAAATAATTCCATTGCAAACTTTTAACAGCAGAAAATTTAGCAAATATAATGAAATAAATACACAATTTCAAAACCAATACAGGTAATCTTAAATATTTTTTGTAGTTAGGTGGAAAACTGTAAGTAGAACCAATGGAAAATATTGTGTTTCATAAACATTTATTCAATTAAGACTAGTTAGTTTATAATAATTATAATAGTGGAAAATGAATAATGGCAATGTTGATGAATTATAAAAAATGATTTCAACGTATTTTGCAGTAATGAGTAACTGGCTTAAAAATATAATAGTTTTAGTTTATTTGTCAAATAAGTTCAGTCCATGTCAAATTAATGAGCTTTGTTTGCGTCACTAATTATTATGGATTATTTACTTTGAACTAATCAGCAATGGGTTCATCAACTATTAACTGAATTTAACTAAAATTTGAAAATACATTAAAATTAGATCATTAAAAATAAATCAGTGAATGAAATGATATCTTCTGTTAGAAATATTTACGATTGAATATCTTCTAATGACAGTCGAATTTTATTTGATAGTATGATTGTATTGAAAAACATAAAGTATAAGTGAAAAATTGGCTGATTTCGTAATTATCAGCAAGGTACTCTGAATTTTGGTGACATAAGTCTGCCAGAGTAGTCTTTAAATTATTAAACTACGTTTTCATTAATTCTTTTAGTTTTCCATACTCTACGTTGTAAACGAACAAATGTTGAAATACCTAAATGCAACAAAACGAACACGTTTCTATTATTCTAATCGATATTTGGCAACAAAGCTTTAATAGCCGCAACATGTGAAAGATGTTCTGCCGTCGCTTTTGCTACTTCAGGAGTGAAACCATTCACCAGTTCAATATCTTGAGCAATTGGTCTTCTTTGTTGTACAAATTGACTTACTTCTTGGACATGTTGTTGAGCAGGTTGATGATACACAATATGGGGCTGAACATGTTCTTGAGCAGGTTGATGGTGCACAATTTGAGGCTGAACATGTTGATGAGCAGGTTGATGGTGAACAATATGGGGCTGAACATATTGTTGAGTAGGTTGCTGATACACAATATGAGGCTGAACATGTTGATGAGCAGGTTGATGGGGAACAATATGGGGCTGAACATGTTGTTCTCGAACTGATTGGTGATGTACATTTTGAGGCTCAACAATACGTGGAGCAGGTACAAAATGTCGAGTACTCTCAAACCAATTGTGCTGTAAGGCTTTTGGAGCCGGGACTTTATCCCCAATGGTCAAAGGCACCTCTTGGATTTTAACCTCAATATGAGACGGTGACCGTTCGTAGAAAAGTGTCCTTCCCGCATATTGGGCACGGGGTGGGCGTTCATTATCTTCTACAACCCTTTGTGGTTGAGCACTGATTCCGTGATTTTTTTTAGCTTGACGTTTGTATACTCCAGAAGGCGGACTGACGGGGATGATTGGCACGTGGACGTCTTTCGTGGGCTTTGGAACATGACGGATGTAGACTGGGGGAAGTTCGTCTTCTGATATTTGGGGAACGACCATCCGGAGGTAGTTATGATACCTGCCATCCTGTAGCTCACAGAGAGCTATGCTGAAGATGGTTGAAATAACAATCTGAGGAGAATATATTAAATTATTATTTTGTCATTATGTAAAGGATAATAATAACTTTGTAAATTTTTGTCGTTCAGATTATGAATGAAATTAATGAATGAATTGTTATCAACTATAGAGACGATTTTTGTCGAATTCATTAAAAATAAATTATTTTGGAATGTGTAGTGTTTACGTAGGAATTAATATTATTATTGTGTATTTAAAATATGATAAAAAGAACAATTATATTTTAAATAATAATATTAATAATAACAAATAGTAATATGTTTATTTTTAAACCATCCACTTTTGAGTTATTGTTATTATTTATAATTGTTCAATTTAAATATTCTGTATTTATTTTATCTGAATTGAAATGATGTTGTACTATGGGTACTATTTTAAATGAGAAATAGATTTGTCGGTGTAATGTGGTTCACTTGAAATTAATAATTATTTTGTTCTAAAATTGAACTCTACAATTAATTGCAATTTATGACAAATTTCGTTTGAAATATATTAAAAATTTGAGTTTAAATTTTAAAACATTTTTTATTAAAAACAGTAAAAAAAGATAAATCGTATATTTAGCTGTAGGTAAATATAGTTGTTGCTATACAAATATTTTAAATAATTTGAAATACTCGTATATATTATTTTCACATTGCAATTACATATCAATTGAAATAACTGTATCAGTTTATTGAAATAATTAATTTTATTTAATATTTTATGTGCAAAACAAAACTTAAAATAAAATGTAACAACAAATAAGTATCTAATGTAAAACTTTATAATACGAACAAAACAATTTTTATTAAAACAGTTGAAACCAATACAAATGAAATTTCATAAACCAAAACAACGACAATTGTAGTTATAACTATTACGATAGCGGGTGATTACGTCTCTTAATTTTAGAAATACTTGAAATGCACTCACCAATAGTTTCATTTTGGCAACAGAAACTTCACAAAACTGTGATATCAAATTTCAAGTCGCTGCCTTTAAATATATTTCTGGTCAAAGTAATTAAAGAAGAGATTAACATTAATATGTCTTAGATAGTGTATTATCAATACACACGGAACCGAGCTATAGGTATTTTCAGCTGGAACAGGAGGACAAATTTTCGCCTCTATGTATTAGGGAGGAAACTTTGATTTTTTCTAGGTAGGATAAGGGTGGGTCAGTAGTATAAATGAAGTTGGGCCATATTTTTAAGTCGAGGAAAATAAATGATATTGTGTTAGTAGCAATAAAAACTAGAGGTTAAAAATTTCAAATTATTTTCAGTAATTTCTTGAAATTACATTATGAAACTGAAGTAATGTGTATTAAATAAGATGTAGGAATGGATGTAGTATTGTCCTGTGCAATATGGTATCATAGTTTTTAGCCGGACAGTTTTTATTTACAAAAAACTGTTTTCGTCGTGACGTCTGTACGTACGGACGTATGTGTGTCGCATAACTCAAATACGGTTAGACGCAGAAAGTTGAAATTTTGTATTTAGGACTGTTATAGCATCTAGTTGTGCACCTCCTATTTTTGGTTTCAATCTACAAACCGGAAGTAGTAAATTTAAAAAAAAAATTGATAAATAATTAATTTTAGGCAATTTTTTTAATTTTAAATGAAAGATTATGTGATTATTATCTACAATCGGTATTTTATAAATTTTTCTGTATCTTCTATCATTTAAGAATAATTAAAGTATAAACTTATAATTTAGTATTTCGGTATCTTGTAGTCCATGATCGATTAACATTTGTTACTACGTAAAATTTAAATGATTATGACATGACAGTGACAGTAGCAGTGACAATAGTAAAATATCGTTTATATCTTCTTTTGCAGTTTAAATAAAATGACTAAAATATATTTGTGAGTATACTAGTATAATAAGTTAAAAGAATTTTTTATATTATTCTATATTTTAGTTATTAAGAAAAGTATGAACAAACAAGGCGTACAAGGAAGTCATGTGGTGTCCACGTCAGATTGTTTACGTTTATCTCGTAAACGGTTAAAATTACAAAAAAATAGTCAATTATAAAATTGTAGAGCATAAAATTCTCTATAATAAAGGTCGGTATCGATTTTCATGTAAGTGGTACAGTTTTCGAGAAAAACGAGAAAATGTATTTTTGTAATACAAAGCTAATTAAATCAAGCCATAATTTTTAACAGATAAAGAAACCGACTTCCGGTTCAATATATTCGGTTTCGCAGATATTTTTCTATTAAAATTATTTTTTTCTAAATTTTAAAAGCCCTACTTTAGCCACAGTTAAAAAAAGAAACAAATAAATTTTTGTATTTTTAAATACAGAAAATGACAGAATCAAGCAATTTTTTTTTCGATATTGTTGGTATCGTCATGGTTACGAATAAAAGATAAATTGATTGAACGCATATTGAACTAACTGAATACTATTATTATTATAACAAATAATTTTAGTCGTAGATAAAATTATGTATGTATTACTTGCACTATTGCATATCTCGCCTTCGGCTCGCGCTGCAATTGCCGTGCGCGAGTAACAAAGAGTCACTTTACGCTCTTAATACACAAATAACTATTATAAAACTTTTAAAGAACTTATGTGCTTTGCATCTGAATCTTTCACTTACTATATTAATTACGTATATCAGGCAAATTATTTTTTTAT
The DNA here is from genome assembly GCA_947534325.1 of Agonum fuliginosum. Taxonomy (NCBI): domain Eukaryota; kingdom Metazoa; phylum Arthropoda; class Insecta; order Coleoptera; family Carabidae; genus Agonum; species Agonum fuliginosum. The sequence continues at coordinate 8,089,443 of OX384029.1, read as the reverse complement.
GAAATCGTAAAATAGCTCCGTAATATCATAGTGAAAAGTAGTAGTAGATAAAGTTACAACTTTAGCTCCTCATTTTGCAAGTAACCATATAGCGCTGTCAGGATATAATTTTTGCAATCTGTTATAATTTGTTTTTTGTTTATATTTTTTTGCAATAAAAAATAATTTTGCGATTCAATAAAAAATAGAATATTGTATCTGGGCTGTAAGGATATTTTTTTATTAACTCCTGTCAACCAGAGTCGGTTCTAGGGTTTGTTTTTGCCCTGAAACAAAGTTTATTTATGACACTTAAAAAAAGTGAAAGTATTTTTTTTAAATTTGTAAAATAAAAACTTTTGACGGCCATACTGTCATAATTAAAAATTAAATTTGAATTGGAAGATCCCGGGTTTAAATTACACTGTACATAATTTCTCATTATAATAATTAATTAAATTTACAATGATTAATGTAACTAAATATAGTTCCCATTATCATTATTTAATATGATAAAGTTCCCAATTCTCAAAATATTGTTTAAATTTTAATGTGCATTTCACGCATACGCACTTTGATAAATTGACAAACAAATATTACAATGATAATAGCTATTAATATAACAAGACTATTATGCGATTTATTATACCGAAGATTTTGCTAAGCGACGAGGTTAAACCGAGTCTCTTTGAACATCCAAGGGAGCTTAAATCGCATATATCCGCGTTATATTCAAAGCCTAATCGTATCATCAAAGACAGCGCTGCTAAAACAAATCAACAATTTTATCTGTCAATTAGTTGACAATTCGCGTATTATGGCAGGTTTTGATGTTATTATGGTTGTATCTAAAGCGGCCTACACACCGGAGGTAACAGTAACATTGTTAATAACATGGTTATTAGCAATGTATCTGACAAAAAATTCTAAATTTGACCGTAACATATTAATAACATTTTGTTATCAACAATGTTGAAAACATTTTGCGATTGACATGTTAAGAGACACATTAAAAATGTAAGTAACATGTCACTGTTAACATGTTGTGTATAACATGTCAGTGACAATTGTAAATAACAATTGTTATATTTTATTGTAAATTGTTGATAACATTGTTGCTGACAAGTTGAAAGCAAATATTTTGTTACCGGTCTCGAGGCGGTCTACATCAAAGAATGTTGATAGCAAAAGCGTCTGTCCGAGAGGAAAACTAAAATAATTTACAAATAAACGAAAAAAACTCTACTGATTTACTATAGGGTGGGCCAAATTCAAGTTTTTTTTAAATACAATAAAATGAACAAAATTAATTTTTTTTCGTGTATTATGGCTTCATTAGTAAGAGCAAACATTCCCATTTATTATGGAACACAACTTCGTTCAAGTGGTTGCCCCGGCTGGCTTCGCAGTAGCGCATTCTGTCACCCAATTTTCTAAGACATGGTTGATTGTTTCGGGCTGTAGCTCACGGATTGCTTGGATGATATTGGCCTGAATCGTTTCTGGATTATTAGCATAACATCGGTCCATCACGGTTCCCCACAAAAAAGGGGTCAAATCGCAGGTCCGAGGCAGCCAATTGACATCGCCAAGACGGATGATAACATGATTTGGGAATTTGGTGCCGAAAAGATCGATTGTGTATGGCATGGCGCGCCATCCTGCATGAATGAGAGGTAGTCCAAATCCATGTCTTCAATTTCAGTTAAAAAAAAGTCAGATACCATGGCTCTGTAAAAATCTTCTTTTCAACAAACGCACTGTTTGGGCTACACAGCACTCACTTTGGAAATAAATTTGCAATATTTCCCAACGTTGCTCAAGCGTAAAGCGACTCATTTCGTACCGCGGAGGTATGATACTTCTATCAAGATTTCGAGTGGGAAAAAGCTGCCAGTGTCAAAATAACCTATGATTTAAAAAGAAACCACTAGTTGGCTCACCCTAGAGTTACATGTAAATACAAATACTTTATGACTTAAAACTTCTACTATGCGTGCATTCAGGTAAAGAAAATACTAGTCCAGGCGTCCAGGGTAATAAGACTTTAAAAATGTAGAGAAATTTTAAAACTATATTGCTCAAAATTTGGAAATATATAAATAAGTTTAAAAAATTCCATGTGGCCGTATAGAAATTTAAGTTATTTTGTTAATTAAAATACAATTTCTGAACTATAAGAATAGTATTTATGCACGGTTGTATCATTATTTGACAATTATACACGAATTTCTGTGACATAAACATCATTTTATAGCTAGTGGACCTCTTTATAGCTCAGTGGGCCATAATGAAACGTCAAATATTTTTAGATTTCCATTTTTACTCATAGATACTACTAATTATCCTATAAAGTTTTCTGTTATGAGTTATACAATTTTTTATTTAAATAACATCACTTTTACTTACATTTAACATGAATTACCTTGTAAATATTTAATTTAATAATTACAACTTTGACATTATAGATTTTGGTTTATTTTCAGAATTTTTAGCAACAGTCCAAGTATTTTTGGTTCTTTATACAAATAAATTTAATAAATGAATGACAATGTTGATAAACGATACGTGTCCTACTAACATGTTATTAGCAATAACATGTGAATAACATGTTAGTATATTTTGTTGACAACAAGATAGTTTTTTTTTCGAATTTTTCTGCTAACATTGTTACTGACAATGTAACCAGCAATGTCAGTAGCATGCTGCTATCGACATTTTTAGCGGCTGCATTAATTAAACTGTAATTTGTTAACAACATTTTTGTTTGTAACATGTTTTGTTATTAAATAAATGTTGCATATTAAAAGGTAATAACAGTTGATGATACGATTTAATTATAATTGTATAGAGAACTAGCGAACCCGGCTCGCGTTGCTACGCCTCCAACTCGAATTTAAAGAAATCTCATTATAAGAATTCTAAGTTATTACCATACCATACATGGTGGCAATTCTAACTACGCCCATGATACCATATCAAATTTGAACCCAATCGGTTACCGCCATTTTGTTTAAAGATGGCGGACTGATATTTTAGTATGCTCATGTCATAAGTTAGATTATAAGTTATAACCATTACAAATTTGAACCCAATCGGTGCAGTACATTTTGAGTTAGCTAGCCACCATTTTGTTTCAAGATGGCGGATTAACATTTTAATATACCTATGTTTCAAGACAGATTCTTAGCTATTACTGTACCAAATTTGAACGCGCTTATCTAACATCCCCCCACCCCCCTGAGAAATGAAATTTAAACCAAATCGGTTACCAGCATTTTATTATGCTCGTGTCATAATTATGTTACATCTTAAGCTATTACCATCCCAAATTTGAACTCAATCGGTGCAGTAAACTCTGAATTACATAGCCGCCGACAACAATGCAATTTGACATCGTTATAAACATCAAATAAATAAATAAAAACTTAATACTAACAATCCACAACTGTCTGTTTCAAAACACCTAGACCAACTGAATTCGAAATTCCTATTCAACAACTAATACATAGTAGTTTAATTAAATGTCTGGTTATCTAATCTATTTGTTATTTTGTTCAATTAAGTCACAAATCACTGTACATTTTCGTCATAAAAAGAAACAATTTTTTTTTGAAAATATAATATAGCCTATGTCACCCGGGGATAGTGTAGCTTCCCAACGGTGAAAGAATTTTTCAAATCGGTCCAGTAGTTTCGGAGCCTATTCAATTCAAACAAACAAACAAATCTTTCCTCTTTATTATATTAGTATAGATGCAAATTTTCTTACATTTTTCAGACCTTTGTTAAATTAAAATCACAGATACGAAATTGTCGTCGTTCTACTGAAAGTAAAAAAGTAGTAAAGAACTTTCAAAAGTAAAGGTGAAGATAATTTAATTGTAAAATTTTCACTACTATGAAATAAATATCAATATAACTCAGTAATACATTTTTTATAAACGTCAAATCTTTTTTTTATTTAACTTTTTTAAGGATGCTTCAACTACTGACGCTTATTAAGTTATTGGCATATTTTGTTACATAATTTTATATAAAATATAAATGCCGTACGCATATTGTAAAATTAGGCTTTTTATAAAAGGTCTGGATATGTAGGCATATTATAAAATACAATGTAACATTATTTTATTTCACTCAAGAACGGTATTAGGTTATTTATTTAGTTCAGTTCAATCGACTAAAACTGAGTATGTGGGATAGTGGGATTCAAGAAGGGTATTGGATTGGGTTGTTTATTTAGTTCAGTTTATTCAGAGTTTGTACTAAAACTGAGTTTTAAGACTAAGGAAGGATATTGTTTTTACTTCCCGCTTACCTGTAAGGAAGGTATTGGAATCATGCAATAAATCGGGTAGTGAGTTTTAAGAGGATGAGAACGAATTAGGGTCCTAACAACTTATTTTTGATAGTTTCACGATGATGACTGTATGTATGTTGGTAAAGGCCGGATTTCTGGAGGTAGGATAACTCAAACACGAATTAACCAAAAAATTATATATTTGGTATTTTACTTTTCTATACTAATTGGAAGAGATGCTACGATTTTGGTACAAATGCCTTTACCGGAAATGGTATTTTAACATTTTTTGCAAATAAAATATAGGAAATTGTGCGATAGTTACAATTTAGCATACGACATTTGAAAGAACATATTATATCTTACAATATTTATATAACATCTTTTCTATAAATATCTCTTACCAATAAAGTAATAGTAATTTACATTATATGTGCGGTAGGTTCAATTTTACAACCTGAGGTTCTATATGAAAGTACGACGCGAAGCGGAGTGCTTTAATAAAACCGAGCGTTGTAAAATTATCTACCGCGCGCATGATGTATACTATTTTTGGCCATCATACTAACAATTAAAAATATGTAATTTATATTAAATTTCAAGTTGTGAACATTGAATTTTAAAATTAAGCCGCGTTGAAAAACAATCTTGAAACAATGAAATGTCAATATAATTAAAAACGTGCATTTGAGTTACCAAATGTCACATTCAAAATGAAACTTTTTCACTTATTTCAGACTATTAAATAATTTACTAGGTAAACGAGCGTTTTTAAAGGTTTTCTTTTTTATTACAAAGCAATTTTTTATTTAATAACTTCTAAATACTAAAAAAAACGGTGCGTATTATCTAACCCCCTTGTAATAAACTCATGACATGTGTAAAATCGCAACTACCATAGACGTCAACGATGTGTAATTGTTATGTTTACACGTCACGAGGCCAAAAAACTATTTTTCAAAGATATAAAATTTTACCCACCACGATTTGTAAATCACAATATAGGAAAAAAAATTAAAAACAAAAATGAAAATGTCAATGGAACAGAGGAACAGACGTATACACAATTTCTGAAATGTTTGTGGCACCAAGTAATGTAAATATTATTAACTGGACATACTGTAATAAGGTACCTAATAATAAAGTTAAAAAAATTCTATAAAGACCTAATTAAAGGACTAAGAACTGTAAAATTATTTTCAAAAAGTATGTATACCCGACAGCGTGGTCTAGCGTGTTAGCTCGTGTTAGCTGGATCGCCGGCTAACGTGCTGTGACGTCAGTCAACGTGAGATCGATGGTTCAAGTCTCCGTCGGGCGACAATGTGTGATTTGTCGTAAAACTAAAAATGCCCAAGGCTGGCATTCAATCACACTCGGGTGTTACAAGCTATCCACTTGTTCACCTTAAATGTAGTCCTGGTTGCACAAAGAATATCTCCGGTGCCGCTGTGGTTAAAACGACAGATCGCCGCACGGATTGAGATTCTGACTGCACCAAGATGAATGGGTAAATAGAGCAAGAGAATATGGAGAATATGGAGACTGATCCCCTCCGATAAAAGGATCTAGAAAGCTTCGTGAGAATCGGCGCTACTCCCACGGGAGTGTTAAGCCACTATATATATATATATATATATATATATATATATATATATATATATATATATATATATATATATATATATATATATATATATATATATATATATATATGTAAATTTATTGCAAAATTATAATTCACCCTTTTCGTTTTTGTGTTAAAAATGGCCCCAATTAGTATGGAACAAGCTTTGCTATATTTAAAATCATTATTTTGCTTTAGTGTAGTCGATTCCTTTATATTTTGTTGAATTATTTCGATGGAATTGAAATTACAGTAGGTGAGCCAACTGAAGCGGGGATAGCGAGCTCGTATAATGAAAAATTATTAATAATTTTATCAACTTACCTTTCTTAGAATTCCATGAAAAAACAAAAAAACTTTGACATTTAACAAAATTATTATTTCTGCGAAATTACGTAGGTAGCAGGTAGGTACCTAATTATTTAAAACTTAATAATTATATCAATTTTCTACAGAAAATTGTATGAAAATATAATTTATTAGTTTTAAAAAAGTAATAATTTTATTAAAATCATGCATCGTCAATTCTGAACATACATATACGATAGGTACCGTTTAACTCAACTAGGACAGAACACTATTTGAACCTACCTATTGAAAATATAAATATTGATCAAATACAGAGATTCTTTAGATCCTTAAGTTTGCACACACGACTAATAAAAAAACTCAATGTGATTTGTGTTACTTTTTTCAAACCTTTGTGAACGTAAATCACAAATACCAAATTGTCGTCATTCTAATGAAAGTAATAATGTAAAGTACCTACAAAGTACAATTTTCCAAAGGTAAAAGAGCTTTGCGTATACCTACTGTGCAAATAATTCCATTGCAAACTTTTAACAGCAAAAAATTTAGCAAATATAATGAAATAAATACACAATTTCAAAACCAATACAGGTAATCGCAATTTGTGTTTGTGATTAGGTAGTATTAGATTTTTTCTTTTTAGGAAACTGTAGAAACAATGGAAAATATTTTGTTTCATAAACATTTATTCAATTAATACTAGTTGGTTTATAATAATATTATAGTGGAAAATGAATAATGGCAAAGTTGATTAATTATAAATGATTTCAACGTATTTTGCAGTAATGGGTAACTGGCTTAAAAATATAATAGTTTTTGTTTATTTGTCAAATAAGTTCAGTTCATGTAAAATTAATGCGCTTTGTTTGCGTCACTAATTCTTATGGATAATTTACTTTGAACTAATCAGCAATGGGTTCATCAACTATTAACTGAATTTAACTAAAATTTGAAAATACATTAAAATTAGATCATTAAAAATAAATCAGTGAATGAAATGATATCTTCTGTTAGAAATATTTACAATTGAATTTCTTATAATGACTGTCGAATTCTATTTGATAGTATGATAGTATTTAAAACTTAAAGTATAACTGAAAAATTGGCTGAGTTCGTAATTTTGAGCATAGTACTAACTTTGAATTTTTGTGACAAAAGTCTGCCAAATTTGAGTAGTCTTTAAATTATTAAACTACGGTTTCATTAATTCTTTTAGTTTTCCATACTCTACGTTGTTAACGAACATATACAGAAGTACCTAAATTCAACAAAATGAACACATTTCTGTTTCTTTTTATTCGATATTTGGCAACACTGCTTTAATAGCTGCAACTTGTGAAAGATGTTCTGCCGTAGCTTTTGCTACTTCAGGAGTGAAACCATTCACCAGTTCAATATCTTGAGCAATTGGTCTTCTTTGTTGTACAAATTGGCTTACATATTGGATATGTTGTTGAGCAGGTTGATGATAAACAATATGGGGCTGAACATGTTGTTGAGCAGGTTGATGGTGCACAGTCTGAGGCTGAACATGTTGTTGAGCAGGTTGATGCTGAACAATATGGTGCTGAACATGTTGTTGAGCAGGTTGATAATACACAATATGAGGCTGAACATGTTCATGAGCATGTTGATGGTGCACAATATGGGACTGAACATGGTGTTCTGGAGCAGGTTGGTGATGCACAATTTGAGGCTCAACAAAACGTGCAGCAGGTACAAACTGTCGAGTACTCTCAAACCAATTGTGCTGTAAGGCTTTTGGAGCCGGGACTTTATCCCCAATGGTCAAAGGCACCTCTTGGATTTTAACCTCAATATGAGACGGTGACCGATCGTAGAAAAGTGTCCTTCCCGCATATTGGGCACGGGGTGGGCGTTCATTATCTTCTACAACCCTTTGTGGTTGAGCACTGATTCCGTGGCTCTTTTTAGCTTGACGTTTGTATACTCCAGAAGGCGGACTGACGGGGATGATTGGCACGTGAACGTCTTTCGTGGGCTTTGGAACATGACGGATGTAAACTGGGGGAAGTTCGTCTTCTGATATTTGGGGAACGACCATCCGAAGGTAGTTATGATACCTTCCATCCTCTAGCTCACAGAGAGCTATGCTGAAGATGGTTGAAATAACAATCTGAAGAGAAGATATTAAATTATTATTTTGTCATTATGTAAAGGATAATAATAACTTTGTAAATTTTTGTCGTTCAGATTATGAATGAAATTAATGAATGAATTGTTATCAACTATAGAGACGATTTTTGTCGAATTCATTAAAAATAAATTATTTTGGAATGTGTGGTGTTTACGTAGGAATTGATATTCAACCAATTATTGCGTATTTAAAATATGATAAAAATATCAATTATATTTTAAATAATAATAATAATAACAAATAGTATTATTTTTATCCACTTTTGAGTTATTATTTATAATTGTTCAATTTAAATCTTCTGTATTTATTTTATCTAAATTGAAATGATGTTGTACTATGGGTACTATTTTAAATGAGAAATAGATTTGTCGGTGTTATGTGGTTCACTTTAAATTAGTAATTATTAAGTTCTAAAATTGAACTCTACAATTAATTGCAATTTATGACAAATTTTGAGTTATTGTTATTATTTATAATTGTTCAATTTAAATCTTATGTATTTATTTTATCTGAAATGAAATTATGTTGAAGTGCTGGGTACTATTTAAGTAATTTTTAATTTATATCTTGGTATAAATGAGAAATAGAATTGTCGGTGTTATGTGGTTCACTTTAAAATAATAATTATTTTGTTCTAAAATTGAACTCTACAATTAATTGCAATTATTTATGACATATTTCGTTTGAAACATAATAAAAATTTGAGTTTAAATTTCAAAACATTTTTTATTAAAAACAGTAAAAAAGATAAATCGTATATTTAGCTGTAGGTAGATATAGTTGTTGCTGTACAAATATTTGAAGTACTCGTATATATTATTTTCACATTGCAATTACATATCAATTGAAATAACTGTATCGGTTTATTGAAATTATTAAATTGATTTAATATTTTATTTGCAAAACACAGCTAAAAATAAAATGTAACAACAAATATCTATAGTAAAACTTTTGATTACGTCCCTTAATTTTAGAAATACTTGAAATGCACTCACCAATAGTTTCATTTTGGCAACAGAAACTTCACAAAACTGTGATATCAAATTTCAAGTCGCTGCCTTTAAATATGTTTCTGGTCAAAGTAATTAAAGAAGAGATTAACATTAATATGTCTTAGATAGTGTATTATCAATATACACACGGAACCGAGCTAGAGGCATTTTCAACTGGGACAGGAGGACAAATTTTCGCCTCTATGTATTAGGGGGTACTTTGATTTTTTCTAGGTAGGATAAGGGTGGGTCAGTAGTATAAATGAAGTTGGGCCATATTTTTAAGGCGAAGAAAGTAAATGATATCGTGTTAGTGAGAATATTGAAGCACAGGCTTGCCGAGCCGAGTTCGGAAAATCTCACGAGCAATGGATAAACACTTTACGGCGAGTTATGTACACTATTTTCTCATACGATCATCAATAATATAAGTTATTATTTAATTCATTTTGATGTCAAATGTTCCTGTCATAATTTGAATTTTACGTAGAAACAAATATATACAACGATCATGAAATACAAGATACAACAGTTTCAAAACTGAATATACCTTGTATTTAAATTTTTATCCAACAACTCTTAAAAAACATCATTAATATGGTGATTTCAAACAAGCAAAATAAAAGAAGATTGCCACTAGTGGCTTTTTCCTTCACACGTGGATAAAAGGTAATGTTCCTTAATCCTTAATTTGCCCACTAGTAAAGTAAAAATTAAGGAAAGGGAAGAAGCTTATTGAACAAGAACGACCGCTGCAATTCATAATAAGTTTACTTAAAATATGTGGCGAACATTGCAATTTATTATCTTCATTAGCGCTTTTTCTGATTATTCATCTGAGGCATAGTTACACAAAAATGTTTATAAAACTCCTTAAGAACTTATGTACTTTGCATCTGAATCTTTCACTTTCTATATTAATTACGTATATTAGACAAATTATTATTTTATGAAATAGTAAAATAACTCCCGTAATATCATAGTAGCTCCTCATCTTGTAAGTAACACCTTATAACGCTGTCAGGATATAACTTTGCAATCTGTTATCATTTGTTTTTTGTTTATATTTTTTTCCAATTAAAAATAATTTTGCGATTCAATAAAAAATAGAATATTGTATCTGGGCTGTAAGAATATTTTTTTAAATTAATTCCTGTCGAATTCCTATCAACCAGAGCCAACTCTAGGGTTGTCTTTGCCCTGAAACAAGTTCATTTATGATACCCCCTCCTTAAATTTTTAAAAAAGTGAAAGTATTTTTTTAAATTTGTAAACTAAAATCTTTTGCCGGTTACTTTCATAATTAAAAATTAAATTTAAATTGGAAGATCCCGGGTTTAAATTACACTGTACATAATTTGTGATTATAATAATTAATGAAATTTAAAATGATTAATGAAACTAAATATAGTTCCCATTATCATTATTTAATATAAGAAAAATCCCAATTCTCAAAATATTACTAAAATTTTAATGTGATTCACACGCTTACGCACTTTGATAAATTGACAAACAAATATAACAATGATAATAGCTATTAATATAACAAGAATATTATGCGATTTATAATACCGAAGATTTTGCTAAGCGACGAGGTGAAACCGAGTCTCTTTAAACATCCAACGGGGCTTAAATCGCGTATATTCGCGTTATATTCAAAGCTTAAAGCCGGATTTTCATTCGTGGCTTCGTCTGGCTTCATCTGATTTAAGCTACTTGGCAACCAATTATAATAGAGAGTGGAGGTCACGTGCGGGTTCAATAAATTCACAGTCGAACGAAGCCGCGACTAGGATTTTATTTAACTTTTTTGTCACACAAAGCTTCAAAGTCATATCAACCATAGATAAATGTCCCTATTTCTCAGTAACTTTGTTTGTAAAGTTGTTACAATATGAAATAATTTAGAATATTTTGACATCATGTGAATGTGAAAATAAAGATTCAAGTAAGTACCTCATGTAATATAATATATTATAAATTTTACTGAATTAAAGTTTAAGTGCTATTATTATTATTATTTAAGATGCCTACTGTCATGTCAAACGTGAGTCGGAACGCGTCGAACGAAGTCACAGTCAGTCATAACCGCACAAATCTGCGCTGCGACTTCGTTCGACTTTGTAGTCAGACGAAGCCAGACGAAGCCACGAATGAAAATCCGCCTTAATCGGATCATCAAAGACAGCTATGTTAAAACAGATCAACAATTTTATCTGTCAGTTAGTTGACAATTCGCGTATTATGGAAGGTTTTGATGTTATTATGGTTGTACCTATCTAACGTATTAAGTCCGTAATTAATTAATTATACGTATCTTACGTATTAAAGTAACTAACGTATTATCTATGTTGTTTATAATTCTCAATAAATGTTGCATATTAAAAGGTAATAACAGTTGATGATACGATTATAATATTATAATTGTATAGAAAATGTATTTTTTCTTATATTTTTCAGACCTTTGTTAAATTAAAATCACAGATACGAAATTGTCGTCGTTCTACTGAAAGTAATAAAGTAAAGAACTTTCAAGAGTAAAGGTGAAGATAATTTAATTGTAAAATTTTCACTGCGATGAAATAAATACCAATATAAAGTAATACATTTTTCATAACCGTCAAATCTTTTTTTTATTTAACTTTTTTAAGAATGCTTCAACTACCTACTGACGCTTATTAAGTTATTGGTATACTTTGTTACATAATTTAAAAATAAATACATATTATCTTAACATTAGACTGTCAATATTTTATCAAAAAACGGCCCTGATTTTTAATAAAAATTTGAATTTTTACTTTTTTACGCATAAAATATCAATAAGTAGAAAACTTTGGAAATCAATTTTTTCTTTAAATTGTAGGTCCCTACCTAAGGTTATAAGAAGTGAAGTACGAACGTCTGTCTGTGTGAAGATAGCTTTACTTTGATTAGAAAAAAAGAAGTACCTATTTCAATTTCAGTGTTTAGCTGTTTAAAACTGCGTTCAAAGTGTATCTTTATTTATTTTTATTTATTTGGATACAGGTAAACCAACAATCGAAAGACCAATAATAGGTTCACACAAATAAATATTACAAAAATTGTACAAAGGTTGTGTCAAGTACAGAGTGTAAATTTTTATTTCAAGGGGCCCATCTGGTAGTTAAATTTATAGTAAAACAGAGGTGTGCGCGTCCCACGATCATTTGGTATTTAGAGGTTTTCGCATTATTGACAACATATAAACATGTCATCAAAATATGGTAGAAGGTCCCTCTGATTTCATTTTTCTTCTTTAACATATGATTTTGGAAAAACATGACTTTGAAATCAGTCATTTTTCTTGCTTTTTAAGATTTTTTTTCTGGTAAACAAAAAGCTATATTACATTTCTGAAAATAGAGCGACATAAATTGAGCATTTGTTAACAAGATGTTGTTTTTCTCATTCGTCTGTGTTATAAATTAAATGATATATGATTTGACAACGATGCTATGTTTTCGCTGTTGAAATTGTAGATTCTTAGGTTAGCCAGTACATTCTATGCTCAGTTTTCTTTACCTACATTTTTATTCGATTGACTGCAAAAAGAAGGGCTTGACGGCACCTGAACTCGCCTCATTTTAAAAATGACGACTTACGTTCAGGAGTTCGGTATTTTCCGAACGCGCCTCTTAAGTAGAAATACAAAAGTTATTATGTGATAAGATAATAGTAATAATAATAATATGTAGTTATTTGTTTATTAAAGTAAACAGTATAATAAAGACTCACTTATTAAGGCATTAAAATTTAATGATAGTATGAAAAAATTAACATGTAGAAATCGAGAATAATTATTGTAGATTGACATTATTCTGTTGATTGGAGAGTTTCATATTATTAGTACGGATTTGGTGTACAATTTTCCAAAAGTAAAAGAGCGTTGCGTATACCTACTGTGCAAATAATTTCATTGCAAACCTTTAACAGCAGAAAATTTAGCAAATATAATGAAATAAATACACAATTTCAAAACCAATACAGGAAATCTTAAGTTTTTTTGTGATTAGGTAGTAATAATAGATTTTTTCTTTTTAGAAAACTGTAGAAACAATGGAAAATATTTTGTTTCATAAACATTTATTCAATTAATACTAGTTAGTTTATAATAATATAATAGTGGAAAATGAATAATGGCAAAGTTGATGAATTATAAATGATTTCAACGTATTTTGCAGTAATGGGTAACTTGCTTAAAAATATAATAGTTTTAGTTTATTTGTCAAATAAGTTCAGTCTATGTCAAATTAATGAGCTTTGTTTGCGTCACTAATTATTGTGGATTATTTACTTTGAACTAATTTGATAATACATTACAATTAGATCATTAAAAATAAATCAGTGAATGAAATGATACCTTCTGTTAGAAATATTTACGATTGAATATCTTATAATGACAGTCGAATTCTATTTCATAATGTAGTATGATAGTATTGAAAAATTGGCTGAGTTCGTACTTATGAGCAAGGTATTAACATTAAATTTTGGTGACATAAGTCTTCCAAATATGAGTCTTTCCATATTCTACGTTGTAAACGAACATAATACTGAGGAACCTAAATGCAACACAACGAACACATTTCTGTTTTTTTATTCGATATTTGGCAACACTGCTTTAATAGCCGCAACTTGTGAAAGATGTTCTGCCGTAGCTTTTGCTACTTCAGGAGTGAAACCATTCACCAGTTCAATATCTTGAGCAATTGGTCTTCTTTGTTGTACAAATTGGCTTACATCTTGGATATGTTGTTGAGCAGGTTGATGATACACAATATGGGGCTGAACATGTTGTTGAGCAGGTTGCTGATACACAATATGAGGCTGAACATGTTGATGAGCAGGTTGATGGTGAACAATATGGGGCTGAACATGTTGTTGAGTAGGTTGCTGATACACAATATGAGGCTGAACATGTTGTTGAGCAGGTTGCTGATACACAAAATGCGGCTGAACATGTTGTTGAGCAGGTTGCTGATACTCAATATGGGGCTGAACATGTTCTTGAGCATGTTGATGGTGCACAATATGAGACTGAACATGTTGTTCTGGAGCAGGTTGGTGATGCACAATTTGAGGCTCAACAAAACGTGGGGCAGGCACAAACTGTCGAGTACTCTCAAACCAATTGTGCTGTAAGGCTTTTGGAGCCGGGACTTTATCCCCAATGGTCAAAGGCACCTCTTGGATTTTAACCTCAATATGAGACGGTGACCGTTTGTGGTTGAGCACTGATTCCGTGGCTCTTTTTAGCTTGACGTTTGTATACTCCAGAAGGCGGACTGACGGGGATGATTGTCACGTGGACGTCTTTCGTGGGCTTTGGAACATGACGGATGTAAACTGGGGGAAGTTCGTCTTCTGATAGTTGGGGAACGACCATCCGGAGGTAGTTATGATACCTGCCATCCTCTAGCTCACAGAGAGCTATGCTGAAGATGGTTGAAATAACAATCTGAGGAGAAGATATTATATTATTATTATGAGTATGTAATTATGTAAAGGATAATAATAACTTTGTAAATTTTTGTTGTTCAGATTATGAATGAATTTAATGAATGAATTGTTATCAACTATAGAGACGAATTTTTCGAATTCATTAAAAATAAATTATTTTGGAATGTGTAGTGTTTACGTAGGAATTAATATTCAACCCATTATTGTGTGTTTAAAATATGATAAAAAGAACAATTATATTTTAAATAATAATATTAATAATAACAAATAGTAATATTTTTATTTTTAAACCATCCACTTTTGAGTTATTGTTATTATTTATAATTGTTTAATTTAAATCTTCTGTATTTATTTTATCTGAATTAAAATGATGTACTATGGGTACTATTTTAAATGAGAAATAGATTTGTCGGTGTTATGTGGTTCACTTGAAATTAATAATTATTTTGTTCTAAAATTGAACTCTACAATTAATTGCAATATATGACAAATTTCGTTTGAAATATATTAAAAATTTGAGTTTAAATTTTAAAACATTTTTTTATTAAAAACAGTAAAAAAAGATAAATCGTATATTTAGCTGTAGGTACATATAGTTGTTGCTATACAAATATTTTAAATAATTTGAAATACTCGTATATATTATTTTCACATTGCAATTACATATCAATTGAAATAACTGTATCAGTTTATTGAAATAATTAATTTGATTTAATATTTTATGTGCAAAACACAACTTAAAATAAAATGTAACTACAAATAAGTATCTAATGTAAAACTTACGAACAAAACAATTTTTATTAAAATAGTTGAAACCAATACAAATGAAATTTCATAAACCAAAACAACGACAATAATTGTAGTTATAATTATTACGAAAGCGGGTGATTACGTCTCTTAATTTTAGAAATACTTGAAATGCACTCACCAATAGTTTCATTTTGGCAACAGAAACTTCACAAAACTGTGATATCAAATTTCAAGTCGCTGCCTATAAATATATTTCTGGTCAAAGTAATTAAAGAAGAGATTAACATTAATATGTCTTAGATAGTGTATTATCAATACACACGGAACCGAGCTATAGGTATTTTCAGCTGGAACAGGAGGACAAATTTTCGCCTCTATGTATTAGGGAGGAAACTTTGATTTTTTCTAGGTAGGGTAAGGGTGGGTCAGTAGTATTAATGAAGTTGGGCCATATTTTTAATTCGAGGAAAGTAAATGATATTGTGTTAGTTAGAATATTGAAGCACTAGGCTTGTCGAGCCGAGTTCGGAAAATCTCACGAGAATTCGATAGACACGAGTTATGTACACTGTCATAATTTGAATTTTACGTAGAAACAAATATATACAACGATCATGAACTGAAAGATACAACAGTTTCAAAACTATAATATACCTTGTATTTAAATTTTTATCCAACAACTCTTTGGTGATATGGTGATTTTAAACAAGCAAAGTAAAAGCAGATTGCCACTAGTGGCTTTCCTCAAAATTATACCCACTAGTGGATAAAATTGTTGCTTGTTGGAAGTTAATATTTTTTAAAAACGCAATCCTTACCACCTGGATAAAAGGTAATGTTCCTTAATCTTTACTTTGCCCACTAGTAAAGTAAATAACTATTAAATGGTACCAGATACAACAAATCTAGGTACTACTTTAATTTATGTGGATAAAACACTTTAAACGTCGTGCTTGTCCATTTTAATGCGATAATGCACGTTTGTTATATTAACGAACGGGTTGAACGGTTATATGACTTTGATTAATTTCGTAGCTAGACAACTGTATGGAATCTTCTTTCGTATACAGTCGTGGGAAAAGTTAGTTTTCATATTAAGGAAAGGGAAGAAGCTTATTGAACAAGAACAACCGCTGCAATTCATAATAAGTTTACTTCAAATATGTGGCGAACATTGCAATTTATTATCTTCATTGGCGCTTTTTCTGATTATTCATCTGAGGCATAGGTACACAAAAATGTTTATCTACGACTACTATGAAAAGTTTATATTTATGCTTTCAATTGTCAACGTAAAATTGATTTTACAACGCGCAATAAAGTACTTTTTGATTACATAAAATAAAAGAAAATGACAGAATCAAACAAATTTTTTTATTTATTTTTTTCGATATTGTTGGTATCGTCATGGTTACGAATAAAACATAAATTGATTGAACGCAGATTGAACTAACTGAATAATATTATTATTATTATAACAAACTAGCGGACCCGGCGCGCGTTGCTACGCCTCCAACTCGAATTTAAAGTAATCTCGTTATAAGAATTCTAAGTTATTACCATACCATACATGGTGACAATTCTAACTACGGCCATGATACCATACCAAATTTGAACTCAATCGGTTACCGCCATTTTGTTTAAAGATGGTGGACTAATATTTTAGTATGCTCATGTCATGTCATAAGTTAGATCATAAGTTATAAGTATAACCATTACAAATTTGAACCCAATCGGTGCAGTATCATACCAAATTTGAACCCAATCGGTTACCGACATTTTGTTTAAAGATGGCGGACTGATATTTTAGTATGCTCATGTCATAAGTTAGAACATAAGTTATAGCCATTACAAATTTGAATCCAATCGGTGTAGTACTATACCCAATTTAAACCCAATCGGTTACCGCCATTTTGTTTAACGATGGCGGACTGATATTTTAGTATGCTCATGTCATAAGTTAGATCATAAGTTATAACCATTACAAATTTGAACCCAATCGGTGCAGTAGATTTTGCTAGCCACCATTTTGTTTCAAGATGGCGGACTGACATTTTAGTCCGGTCATGTTATAAGTTAGATCTTAAGCTATTACCATACCAAATTTGAACTTAATCGGTGCTGTAAACTTTGAATTAAATTGTTATAAACAACAATGCAATTTGACATCGTTATAAACATCAAATAAATAAAAAAAACTATTTCAAAAACATATTTGTTCGATGATATATTTGACCCTGGATCTGCAATGGTAATAAGTAGATGTAATGTAGGTAATTTTATAGCGAAGTACGGGTGGGCCAAATGAGACCTACTAATGTTAAACACTAATAACTCTTGTAATAATCGCTTATTTTGATTAATTTTTTAATACAATGAATATATTTTATGGAAATTATGTACGAAATATGACATCAGACAAATGTAAACCATTATTCTCGATACAGAGATCGGCTCTTTTTAACGCGTTTTCCATTACACCACGTGATGTTTCTGGTTGAAGGCTTAGTATTTCGTCTCGAATATTCTGCTTCAGCGGTCAAATAGTCTCTGGTTTATTAACATACACTTTGTCTTTTAAATATCCCCATAAAAAAAGTCGGGCGCTATTAAATCTGGCGAGCAAGGTGGCCAAGGGAAATCTGATTTTTTTTAAATAAAAAAAAAATTTCACTTTTTTGGCCATCACACTGCACCAAACAATACATTTGGATGGATTTGCAACTGATGCTGGTGTATTTCCCTTGGATTTTCAGAGCCCCAAAATCTATAGTTTTGTTTGTTGACATGACCATTTAAATGAAAATGCGCTTCATCCGACATCAAAACATTATTTAGAAAATCAATTTGTGTGGCTAATAAATTTCCAAGAAGTCAGTTATAACCTACAAAAAGAAAAAATAATTAAATCAAAAAATACAAAAGTTATTTAAGTTTAACATTGGTAGGTCTTATTTGGCCCACCCGATATTTGTACCGCCATGTGGCTGGCAAAATACATTGGCAGCACTGCCATTCAATTTCTGAAATTTCTGTAAATGCATTCACTTCTGACATTTTAGTCTACTCATGTTATAAGTTTGATCTGAAGATATTACCATTGAGCTCAATCGGTTCAGTAAATTTTGAATTAAATAGTCGCCGGCAACAATGTTAAATTGTCATTGTTATAAACAACAATGCAATTTGATATCGTTATAAACATCAAATAAATTGAAAAAATCTGATGTGGCCAGCACACAACCTCCCGCCATATCTAGACTTGTAAACATAAAATGCATAATTACAATCCGGTGCTCATTTAAAATATATACAAATAAAAATCTAAAATATTCAAACACAGAAATTTGCATCACCTGAATCATAAGATTGAGCTCTTCCAATTTATACCTTATAGACAAATGATAAATACCAAATATCTAAATTTTTGGGTAATTCGTATTTGAGTTATCCGACTGACAGAAATCCTGTTCTGACCACATAACTACAGTCATACACACATACATACAGACATCATCGTGAAACTATCAAAAATGAATTTATTGTAAGGACCCTAATTCGTGCTCATTCACTAAAAACTCACTACCCGATTTTTAGCATGATTCCAAAACCTTCCTTTACAGGTATGGCCGAGGTATGGCGGAAGGTAAAAACTATTTCAAAAACATATTGTTTATTGTAATGCTTACAATCCACAACTGTCTGTTTCAAAACACCTAGATCAACTGAATTCGAAATTCCTATTCAACAGGTAATACATAGCAGTTTAATTAAATGTCTGGTTATCTAATCTGTTTGTTATTTTGTTCAATTAAATGATAAATTTTGAATTTTTCGATTTTGCAGCTTTTCTTTTGGGTTTTCTCAAATTTTTTTCTTTTTAAAACCATCCCTGTATTAGAGCGAACACAACAAAAAAAGAAATATTCAAATCGGTCAACTCGTTCTCAAGTTATGGCGTTACCAGAAAAACAGACATTCATTTTTATATATACAGATAATTTTAGTCGCAGATAAAATTATGTGTGTACTCGTATTACGAGCGTAAAGTGTCTGTTCCTCTTGCACTATTGCATATCTCGCCTTCGGGTCGCGCTGCAATTGCCGTGCGCGAGTAACAAAGAGTCACTTTACGCTCTTAATAAACAAATTACTATTATAAAACTCCTTTAGAACTTATGTGCTTTGCATCTGAATCTTTCACTTACTAAGTATATTAATTACGTATATCAGGCAAATTATTTTTTTATGAAATCGTAAAATAACTCCGTAATATCATAGTGAAAAGTGGTAGTAGATAAAGTTACAACTTTAGCTCCTCATTTTGCAAGTAACCATATAACGCTGTCAGGATATAATTTTTGCAATCTGTTATCATTTGTTTTTTGTTTATATTTTTTTCCAATTAAAAATAATTTTGGGATTCAATAAAAATAAAATATTGTATCTGGGTTGTAAGAATATTTTTTTTATTAATTTCTGTCGAATTCCTGTCAGCCAGAGCCACCTCTAGGGTTGTCTTTGCCCTGAAACAAAGTTCATTTATTATACACTCTCCTTAAATTTAAAAAAAAGTGAAAGTATTTTTTTTTTAAATTTGTAAACTAAAATCTTTTGACGGTCACTTTCATAATTAAAAATTAAATTTGAATTGGAAGATCCCGGGTTTAAATTACACTGTACATAATTTCTCATTATAATAATTAATTTAAAATGAGTAATTAAACTAAATATAGTTCCCATTACCTATCATTATTTAATATGATAAAGTTCCCAATTCTCAAAATATTGTTTAAATTTTAATGTGTTTCACACGCATACGCACTTTGATAAATTGACAAACAAATATAACAATGATAATAGCTATTAATATAACAAGAATATTATGCGATTTATTATACTACCGAAGATTTTGCTAAGCGACGAGGTTAAACCGAGTCTCTTTGAACATCCAAGGGAGCTTAAATCGCATATATCCGCGTTATATTCAAAGCTTAATCGTATCATCAAAGACAGCTATGTGAAAACAAATCAACAATTTTATCTGTCAATTAGTTGACAATTCGCGTATTATGGCAGGTTTTGATGTTATTTTGGTTGTATCTAACGTATTAAGTCCGTAAGTAATGAATTATAAGTATCTAACTTATTAAGTAACTACCGCATTATGTTGTTTATAATTATCAATAAATGTTGCATATTAAAAGGTAATAACAGTTGATGATACGATTTAATTATAATTGTATAGAGAATGTAAGTTTTCTTACATTTTTCAGACCTTTGTTAAATTAAAATCACAGATACGAAATTGTCGTCGTTCTACTGAAAGTAATAAAGTAAAGAACTTTCAAAAGTAAAGGTGAAGATAAAGATAATTTAATTGTAAAATTTTCACTACGATGAAATAAATATCAATATAACTCAGTAATACATTTTTTATAAACGTCAAATCTTTTTTTTTATTTAACTTTTTGAAGGATGCTTCAACTACTGACGCTTATTAAGTTATTGGCATACTTTGTTACATAATTTTATATAAAATATAAATGCCGTACGCAGATTGTAAAATTAGGCTTTTTATAAAAGGTCTGGATATGTAGGCATATTATAAAATACAATGTAACATTATTTTATTTCACTCAAGAACGGTATTAGGTTATTTATTTATTTCAGTTCAATCGACTAAAACTGAGTATGTGGGATAGTGGGATTCAAGAAGGGTATTGGATTGGGTTGTTTATTTAGTTCAGTTTATTCAGAGTTTGTACTAAAACTGAGTTTTAAGACTAAGGAAGGATATTGTTTTTACTTCCCGCTTACCTGTAAGGAAGGTATTGGAATCATGCAATAAATCGGGTAGTGAGTTTTAAGAGGATGAGAACGAATTAGGGTCCTAACAAGACTAACAACTTATTTTTGATAGTTTCACGATGATGACTGTATGTATGTGGTAAAGGCCGGATTTCTGGAGGTAGGATAACTCAAACACGAATTAACCAAAAAATTATATATTTGGTATTTTACTTTTCTATACTAATTGGAAGAGATGCTACGATTTTGGTACAAATGCCTTTACCGGAAATGGTATTTTAACATTTTTTGCAAATAAAATATAGGAAATTGTGCGATAGTTACAATTTAGCATACGACATTTGAAAGAACATATTATATCTTACAATATTTATTTAACATCTTTTCTATATCTCTTACCAATAAAGTAATAGTAATTTACATTATATGTGCGGTAGGTTCAATTTTACAACCTGAGGTTCTATATGAAAGTACGACGCGAAGCGGAGTGCTTTAATAAAACCGAGCGTTGTAAAATTATCTACCGCGCGCATGTATACCATTTTTTGGCCATCATACTAACTATTTATTAAAAATATGTAATTTATATTAAATTTCAAGTTGTGAACATTGAATTTTAAAATTAAGCCGCGTTGAAAAACAATCTTGAAAACAATGAAATGTCAATATAATTAAAAACGTGCATTTGAGTTACCTACCAAATGTCACATTCAAAATGAAACTTTTTCACTTATTTCAGTCTATTAAATAATTTACTAGGTAAACGAGCGTTTTTAAAGGTTTTCTTTTTTATTACAAAGCAATTTTTTATTTAATAACCTCTAAATACTAAAAAAAAACGGTGCGTATTATCTAACCCCCTTGTAATAAACTCATGACATGTGTAAAATCGCAACTACCATAGACGTCAACGATGTGTGATTGTTATGTTTACATGTCACGAGGCAAAAAAACTATTTTTCAAAGATATAAAATTTTACCCACCACGATTTGTAAATCACAATATAGGAAAAAAAATTAAAAACAAAAATGTCAATGGAACAGAGGAACAGACGTATACACAATTTCTGAAATGTTTGTGGCACCAAGTAATGTAAATATTATTAACTGGACATACTGTAATAAGGTACCTAATAATAAAGTAAAAACATTTCTATAAAGACCTAATTAAAGGACTAAGAACTATAAAATTATTTTCAAAAAGTTTGTCAATTTATTGCAAAATTATAATTTTCCCTTTTCGTTTTTGTGTTAAAAATGGCCCCAGTTAGTTTGGAACAAGCTTTGCTATATTTAAAATCATTATTTTGCTTTAGTGTAGTCGATTCCTTTATATTTTGTTGAATTATTTCGATGGAATTGAAATTACAGTAGGTGGGCCAACTGAAGCGGGGATAGCGAGCTCGTATAATGAAAAATTATTAATAATTTTATCAACTTACCTTTCTTAGAATTCCATTAAAAAACAAAAAAGCTTTGACATTTAACAAAATTATTATTTCTGCGAAATTACGTAGGTAGCAGGTAGGTACCTAATTATTTCAAACTTAATAATTATATCAATTTTTTACAGAAAATTGTATGAAAATGTAATTTATTAGTTTTAAAAAAGTAATAATTTTATTAAAATCATGCATCGTCAATTCTGAACATACATATACGATAGGTACCGTTTAACTCAACTAGGACAGAACACTAGTTGGACCTACCTATTGAAAATATAAATATTGATCAAATACAGAGATGCTTTTGATCCTTAAGTTTGCACACACGACTAATAAAAAAACTCAATGTGATTTGTGTTATTTTTTTCAAACCTTTGTGAACGTAAATCACAAATACCAAATTGTCGTCATTCTAATGAAAGTAATAATGTAAAGTACCTACAAAGTACAATTTTCCAAAGGTTAAAGAGCTTTGCGTATACCTACTGTGCAAATAATTCCATTGCAAACTTTTAACAGCAAAAAATTTAGCAAATATAATGAAATAAATACACAATTTCAAAACCAATACAGGTAATCGCAATTTTTGTTTGTGATTAGGTAGTATTATATTTTTACCTCTCGCCTAGAGAGGTATAGGGATCGTGAAAAAATTCGATGTCGAGATTTTTGTCAATAAGCACGTTTTAGCACCTTTGGAACCTATTTTGACTATTTTCACGATGATGTCTGTGTGTGTGTGTGTGTGTGTGTGTGTGTGTGTGTGTGTGTGTGTGTGTGTGTGTGTGTGTGTGTGTGTGTGTGTGTGTGTGTGTGTGTGTGTGTGTGTGTGTGTGTGTGTGTGTGTGTGTGTGTGTGTGTGTGTGTGTGTGTGTGTGTGTGTGTGTGTGTGTGTGTGTGTGTGTGTGTGTCTGTGTGTATGTATGGAAGTCTGTATGTGCGCCTACTATAGTCTTTCGTTCTGATTCATTATCTCAAATTCTACTGAACATAAAATTCTAATATTTTGCAATATACATTTGTATATGTTAATGAAGAGCTGATTAGATTTTGGTAAAAATCTGTCAACCGGAAATGGTATTTTCTTGAAGCATTTTAACATTTTTTGCAAAAAAATATAGAAAATTCTGCGATAGCTACAATTTGTCATACGACATTTCGAAGAACAAATTATATCTTACAATATTTATTTAACATCTTGTCTATATCTCTTACCAATAAAGGAAAATTATTTTTCAAAGATATATAATTTTCCCTACCACGATTTGTAAATCACAATATAGGCAAAAATTAAAAACAAAAATGAATATGTCAATGTGACAGATGAACAGACGTATGCACAATTTCTGAAATGTTTGTGGCACCATTTTAAAAGAAATGTAAATATTATTAACTGAACATAATGTAATAAGGTAATAATAAAGTTAAATTTTATTTTTTAAGAACTATAAAATTATTTTAAAAAAGTTTGTAAATTTATTGCAAAATTATAATTTAAGAAAGCCTAACTAAAACCAAATTCACATAAATTACAGTGTTAAGGCGAGAGGTCGTGTGCTGGCCACAACAGATTTTTTCTTTTTAGGAAACTGTAGAAACAATGGAAAATATTTTGTTTCATAAACATTTATTCAATTAATACTAGTTGGTTTATAATAATATTACAGTGGAAAATGAATAATGGCAAAGTTGATGAATTATAAATGATTTCAACGTATTTTGCAGTAATGTGTAACTGGCTTAAAAATATAATAGTTTTTGTTTATTTGTCAAATAAGTTCAGTCGATGTCAAATTAATGAGCTTTGTTTGCGTCATAAATTATTATGGATTATTTACTTTGAACTAATTTGATAATATATTAAAATTAGATCATTAAAAATAAATCAGTGAATGAAATGATATCTTCTGTTAGAAATATTTACAATTGAATTTCTTATAATGACTGTCGAATTCTATTTGATAGTATGATAGTATTGAAAACTTAAAGTATAACTGAAAAATTGGCTGAGTTCGTAATTTTGAGCATGGTACTAACTTTGAATTTTTGTGACAAAAGTCTGCCAAATTTGAGTAGTCTTTAAATTATTAAACTACGGTTTCATTAATTCTTTTAGTTTTCCATACTCTACGTTGTTAACGAACATATACAGAAGTACCTAAATGCAACAAAATGAACACATTTCTGTTTCTTTTTATTCGATATTTGGCAACACTGCTTTAATAGCTGCAACTTGTGAAAGATGTTCTGCCGTAGCTTTTGCTACTTCAGGAGTAAAACCATTCGCCAGTTCAATATCTTGAGCAATTGGTCTTCTTTGTTGTACAAATTGGCTTACATCTTGGATATGTTGTTGAGCAGGTTGATGATAAACAATATGGGGCTGAACATGTTGTTGAGCAGGTTGATAATACACAATATGGGGCTGAACATGTTGTTCTGGAGCAGGTTGGTGATGTACAATTTGAGGCTCAACAAAACGTGCAGCAGGCACAAACTGTCGAGTACTCTCAAACCGATTGTGCTGTAAGGCTTTTGGTGCCGGGACTTTATCCCCAATGGTCAAAGGCACCTCTTGGATTTTAACCTCAATATGAGACGGTGATCGTTCGTAGAAAAGTGTCCTTCCCGCATATTGGGCACGGTGTGGGCGTTCATTATCTTCTACAACCCTTTGTTGTTGAGCACTGATACCGTGATTCTTTTTAGCTTGACGTTTGTATACTCCAGAAGGCGGACTGACGGGGATGATTGGCACGTGGACGTCTTTCGTGGGCTTTGGAACATGACGGATGTAAACTGGGGGAAGTTCGTCTTCTGATATTTGGGGAACGACCATCCGGAGGTAGTTATGATACCTGCCATCCTGTAGCTCACAGAGAGCTATGCTGAAGATGGTTGAAATAACAATCTGAGGAGAATATATTAAATTATTATTTTGTCATTATGTAAAGGATAATAATAACTTTGTAAATTTTTGTCGTTCAGATTATGAATGAAATTAATGAATGAATTGTTATCAACTATAGAGACGATTTTTGTCGAATTCATTAAAAATAAATTATTTTGGAATGTGTAGTGTTTACGTAGGAATTAATATTATTTTATTAAACCTATTATTGTGTATTTAAAATATGATAAAAAGAACAATTATATTTTAAATAATAATATTAATAATAACAAATAGTAATATTTTTATTTTTAAACCATCCACTTTTGAGTTATTGTTATTATTTATAATTGTTCAATTTAAATCTTCTGTATTTATTTTATCTGAATTGAAATGATGTTGTACTATGGGTACTATTTTAAATGAGAAATAGATTTGTCGGTGTAATGTGGTTCACTTGAAATTAATAATTATTTTGTTCTAAAATTGAACTCTACAATTAATTGCAATTTATGACAAATTTCGTTTGAAATATATAAAAAATTTGAGTTTAAATTTTAAAACATTTTTTTATTAAAAACAGTAAAAAAAGATAAATCGTATATTTAGCTGTAGGTAAATATAGTTGTTGCTATACAAATATTTTAAATAATTTGAAATACTCATATATATTATTTTCACATTGCAATTACATATCAATTGAAATAACTGTATCAGTTTATTGAAATAATTAATTTTATTTAATATTTTATGTGCAAAACAAAACTTAAAATAAAATGTAACAACAAATAAGTATCTAATGTAAAACTTTATAATACGAACAAAACAATTTTTATTAAAACAGTTGAAACCAATACAAATGAAATTTCATAAACCAAAACAACGACAATTGTAGTTATAACTATTACGATAGCGGGTGATTACGTCTCTTAATTTTAGAAATACTTGAAATGCACTCACCAATAGTTTCATTTTAGCAACAGAATCTTCACAAAACTGTGATATCAAATTTCAAGTCGCTGCCTTTAAATATATTTCTGGTCAAAGTAATTAAAGAAGAGATTAACATTAATATGTCTTAGATAGTGTATTATCAATACACACGGAACCGAGCTAGAGGTATTTTCAGCTGGAACAGGAGGACAAATTTTCGCCTCTATGTATTAGGGAGGAAACTTTGATTTTTTCTAGGTAGGATAAGGGTGGGTCAGTAGTATAAATGAAGTTGGGCCATATTTTTAAGTCGAGGAAAATAAATGATATTGTGTTAGTAGCAATAAAAACTAGAGGTTAAAATTTTCAAATTATTTTCAGTAATTTCTTGAAATTACATTATGAAACTGAAGTAATGTGTATTAAGTAAGATGTAGGAATGGATGTAGTATTGTCCTGTGCAATATGGTATCATAGTTTTTAGCCGGACAGTTTTTATTTACAAAAAACTGTTTTCACATGTTAAACGCCTATGCCACACTTTCGCTGGGACACACGGTATACAACGATCATGAACTGCAAGATACAACAGTTTCAAAACTAGAATATACCTTGTATTTAAATTTTTATCCAACAACTCTTTAAAAAAAAACATCATTAATATGGTGATTTTAAACAAGCAAAGTAAAAGCAGATTGCCACTAAATTATACTCACTAGTGAATAAATTTATTGTTGCTTGTTGGAAGTTAATATTTTTTAAAACGTTATCCTTCAAACCTGGATAAAAGGTAATGTTCCTTAATCCTTATTTTGCCCACTAGTAAAGTAAATTACTATTAAATGGTACCAGATACAACAAATCTACTACTTTAATTTATGTGGATAAAACACTTTAAACGTCGTGCTTGTCCATTTTAATGTTATAATGCACGTTTGCAGTGACGGCCGGTGACTTTTTAAAGATAAGGGCTGCAATTTAAATGAAAGTGCGCTGCAGGCCAAAATTTTTTTGTTCAAGGTTAAATACCTTTATATTTGAAGTTAATTTTTATTATGGAAGAGTAACTTCACAGTTTATCCCAGTTTTTGTACAAAATTAAATACAAATTTAATTATAAACATAATTATATCAAATATCACAATCTATTTTAATAAAATAACAATATACCTTTAAAAATATACAGTTGTACGCCTTATAATTTCAACGCAAATTATTTTGTACCTTTAAACTACACGCATTTATGTTCACCGTGAGCGACAGAGCTGCGTTCGAGGCAGCTCCGACACATTGGCTATCATTCCCCTCACCGCGCACACATATTTCTGCATAAGTTCGAGAGTTGCTCGGACAACAGCCCATATAGCCCGGTTGGTAAGACATTATACATTGCAACTTATTATGAATTGCAGCGGTCGTTCTTGTCCAACAAGCTTCTTCCCTTTCCTTAATATGAAAACTAACTTTTCCCACGACTGTATACGAAAGAAGATTCCATACGGTTGTCTAGCTACGCAATTCATACAACCGTTTAATCCGTTCGTTAACATAACAAACGTGCAGTGGCGGCTCGTGGGTTAGGGCTGCGGGGCTGCAGCCCCTAGTAGGAAATGAAACTGTTCTAATACGAGGGTTGTCCGGAAAGTAAGTACCGTTTCATTCTACTGCCACCGCAGCGCTAGTGTTGCAGTTCCGCGCAAGCTCACTCGTCTCTCTGGTTAATTGGTCATCCACTGATACCATTATTAGCCGGTTTATGTTGTATTTACATTTGATAGTAAGCGTTCAAAATGTTTAAGACAATACCAGATCCCGCCGACCAATGTTCATGACAAAACACGCTGTGGGCGGCCTTCTGTTATCAATGATGAGTTGGTTCGTCCATCATTGAACTGCCTAACCCACTTTCTCACCATTCCGTCCGTCATTACATTTTCCCCATAAATCTCTACAAGTTGATGATGAATTTCAGCTGGCTTAACATTCTTTGCGTTCAAAAACCGTATTACAGTCGGCGGGATCTGGTATTGTTTTAAACATTTTGAACGCTTACTATCAAATGTAAACACAACATAAACCGGCTAATAATGGTATCAGTGGATGACCAATGAACCAGAGAGACGAGTGAGCTTGCGCGGAACTGCGACACTAGCGCTGCGGTGGCAGTAGAATGAAACGGTACTTACTTTCCGGACAACCCTCGTACATTATTTAAATAATATCAATAAACAACATTATCTATCTATCCATCTATCTTGTAATTTAAAAATTTGCGCCTGTAGGCTTACTATTGATGTTACCTACTTTGACGCGGCGCGAGTCAACGCTATACCCATTTTCGTGCTATTAGTCCGATTGGTAAGACGAAAAAAGATGGGGTACCTTGCATTTTATAATTAAAGCATGCCACTTGGCATAAGTGTTCTTTATACCCGCCTTTACCAATCCGAAGTTGCAGCTATCCCCGGGGGCCGTGTAGGGGCTGCGAATTGCGAGTTGCATATGTAGATTTTTAGTTTTTACTTCCTTGTACGGAGTAATAAGGAAGTATTGTAATCGCGAAAAATTTCGGTTTTCAGATTTTGATGGAAATATCCGTTTTGACCTTTTCTGAATCCATTGTGACTAGTTTCGTCGTGACGTCTGTACGTACGTGCGTACGTACGGACGTATGTGTGTCGCATAACTCAAATACGGTTAGACGTAGAAAGTTGAAATTTTGTATTTAGGACTGTTATAGCATCTAGTTGTGCACCTCTTATTTTTGGTTTCAATCTACAAACCGGAAGTAGTAAATTTTAAAAAAATTTCATAAATAATTAATTTTAGGCATTTTTTAAAATTTTAAATGAAAGATTATGTGATTATTATCTACAATCGGTATTTTATAAATTTTTCTGTATCTTCTATCATTTAAGAATAATTAAAGTATATACTTATAATTTAGTATTTCGGTATCTTGTAGTCCATGATCGATTAACATTTGTTACTACGTAAAATTTAAATGATTATGACATGACAGTGACAGTAGCAGTGACAATAGTAAAATATCGTTTATATCTTCTTTTGCAGTTTAAATAAAATGACTAAAATATATTTGTGAGTATACTAGTATAATAAGTTAAAAGAATTTTTTATATTATTCTACATTTTAGTTATTAAGAAAAGTATGAACAAACAAGGCGTACAAGGAAGTCATGTGGTGTCCACGTCAGATTTTGTACGTTTATCTAGTAAACGGTTAAAATTACAAAAAAATAGTCAATTATAAAATTGTAGAGCATAAAATTCTCTATAATAAAGGTTGGTATCGATTTTCATGTAAGTGGTACAGTTTTCGAGAAAAACGAGAAAATGTATTTTTGTAATACAAAGCTAATTAAATCAAGCTATAATTTCGTTTTATTGCGTAAAAACAGCTATAACTTTTTAACAGATAAAGAAACCGACTTCCGGTTCAATATATTCGGTTTCGCAGATATTTTTCTATTAAAATTATTTTTTTCTAAATTTTAAAAGCCCTACTTTAGCCACAGTTAAAAAAAAGAAACAAATAAATTTTTGTATTTTTAAATACAGAAAATGACAGAATCAAACAATTTTTTTTTTCGATATTGTTGGTATCGTCATGGTTGCGAATAAAAGATAAATTGATTGAACGCAGATTGAACTAACTGAATACTATTATTATTATAACAAATAATTTTAGTCGTAGATAAAATTATGTGTGTATTACTTGCACTATTGCATATCTCGCCATCGGCTCGCGCTGCAATTGCCGTGCGCGAGTAACAAAGAGTCACTTTACGCTCTTAATACACAAATAACTATTATAAAACTTTTAAAGAACTTATGTGCTTTGCATCTGAATCTTTCACTTACTATATTAATTACGTATATCAGGCAAATTATTTTTTTATGAAATCGTAAAATAGCTCCGTAATATCATAGTGAAAAGTAGTAGTAGATAAAGTTACAACTTTAGCTCCTCATTTTGCAAGTAACCATATAGCGCTGTCAGGATATAATTTTTGCAATCTGTTATAATTTGTTTTTTGTTTATATTTTTTTGCAATAAAAAATAATTTTGCGATTCAATAAAAAATAGAATATTGTATCTGGGCTGTAAGGATATTTTTTTATTAATTCCTGTCAACCAGAGTCGGTTCTAGGGTTTGTTTTTGCCCTGAAACAAAGTTTATTTATGACACTTAAAAAAAGTGAAAGTATTTTTTTTTAATTTGTAAAATAAAAACTTTTGACGGCCATACTGTCATAATTAAAAATTAAATTTGAATTGGAAGATCCCGGGTTTAAATTACACTGTACATAATTTCTCATTATAATAATTAATTAAATTTACAATGATTAATGTAACTAAATATAGTTCCCATTATCATTATTTAATATGATAAAGTTCCCAATTCTCAAAATATTGTTTAAATTTTAATGTGCATTTCACGCATACGCACTTTGATAAATTGACAAACAAATATAACAATGATAATAGCTATTAATATAACAAGACTATTATGCGATTTATTATACCGAAGATTTTGCTAAGCGACGAGGTTAAACCGAGTCTCTTTGAACATCCAAGGGAGCTTAAATCGCATATATCCGCGTTATATTCAAAGCCTAATCGTATCATCAAAGACAGCTATGTTAAAACAAATCAACAATTTTATCTGTCAATTAGTTGACAATTCGCGTATTATGGCAGGTTTTGATGTTATTATGGTTGTATCTAAAGCGGCGTACACACCGGAGGTAACAGTAACATTGTTAATAACATGGTTATTAGCAATGTATCTGACAAAAAATTCTAAATTTGACCGCAACATGTTAATAACATTTTGTTATCAACAATGTTGAAAACATTTTGCGATTGACATGTTAAGAGAAACATTAAAAATGTTAGTAACATGTCACTGTTAACATGTTGTGTATAACATGTCAGTGACAATTGTAAATAACAATTGTTATATTTTATTGTAAATTGTTGATAACATTGTTGCTGACAAGTTGAAAGCAAATATTTTGTTACCGGTCTCGAGGTGGTCTACATCAAAGAATGTTGATAGCAAAAGCGTCTGTCCGAGAGGAAAACTAAAATAATTTACAAATAAACGAAAAAAACTCTCCTGTTTATCTATAGGGTGGGCCAAATTCAAGTTTTTTTTTAAATACAATAAAATGAACAAAATTAATTTTTTTTCGTGTATTATGGCTTCATTAGTAAGAGCAAACATTCCCATTTATTATGGAACACAACTTCGTTCATGTGGTTGCCTCGGCTGGCTTCGCAGTAGCGCATTCTGTCACCCAATTTTCTAAGACCTGGTTGATTGTTTCGGGCTGTAGCTCACGGATTGCTTGGATGATATTGGCCTGAATCGTTTCTGGATTATTAGCATAACATCGGTCCATCACGGTTCCCCACAAAAAAGGGGTCAAATCGCAGGTCCGAAGCAGCCAATTGACATCGCCAAGACGGATGATAACATGATTTGGGAATTTGGTGCCGAAAAGATCGATTGTGTATGGCATGGCGCGCCATCCTGCATGAATGAGAGGTAGTCCAAATCCATGTCTTCAATTTCAGTTAAAAAAAAGTCAGATACCATGGCTCTGTAAAAATCTTCTTTTCAACAAACGCACTGTTTGGGCTACACAGCACTCACTTTGGAAATAAATTTGCAATATTTCCCAACGTTGCTCAAGCGTAAAGCGACTCATTTCGTACCGCGGAGGTATGATACTTACTTTCTATCAAGATTTCGAGTGGGAAAAAGCTGCCAGTGTCAAAATAACCTATGATTTAAAAAGAAACCACTAGTTGGCTCACCCTATAGTTACATGTAAATACAAATACTTTATGACTTAAAACTTCTACTATGCGTGTATTCAGGTAAAGAAAATACTAGTCCAGGCGTCCAGGGTAATAAGACTTTAAAAATGTAGAGAAATTTTAAAACTATATTGCTCAAAATTTGAAAATATATAAATAAGTTTAAAAAATTCCATGTGGCCGTATAGAAATTTAAGTTATTTTGTTAATTAAAATACAATTTCTGAACTATAATAATAGTATTTATGCACGGTTGTATCAATATTTGACAATTATACACGAATTTCTGTGACATAAACATCATTTTATAGCTAGTGGACCTCTTTATAGCTCAGTGGGCCATAATGAAACGTCAAATATTTTTAGATTTCCATTTTTACTCAAGATACTACTAATTATCCTATAAAGTTTTCTGTTATGAGTTATACAATTTTTTATTTAAATAACATCACTTTTACTTACATTTAACATGAATTATCTTGTAAATATTTAATTTAATAATTACAACTTTGACATTATAGATTTTGGTTTATTTTCAGAATTTTTAGCAACAGTCCAAGTATTTATGAATTTTTGGTTCTTTAAACAAATAAATTTAATAAATTAATGACAATGTTGATAAACGATACGTGTCCTACTAACATGTTATTAGCAATAACATGTGAATAACATGTTAGTATATTTTGTTGACAACAAGATAGTTTTTTTTTCGAATTTTTCTGCTAACATTGTTACTGACAATGTAACCAGCAATGTCAGTAGCATGCTGCTATCGACATTTTTAGCGGCTGCATTAATTAAACTGTAATTTGTTAACAACATTTTTGTTTATAACATGTTTTGTTATTAAATAAATGTTGCATATTAAAAGGTAATAACAGTTGATGATACGATTTAATTATAATTGTATAGAGAACTAGCGAACCCGGCTCGCGTTGCTACGCCTCCAACTCGAATTTAAAGAAATCTCGTTATAAGAATTCTAAGTTATTACCATACCATACATGGTGGCAATTCTAACTACGCCCATGATACCATATCAAATTTGAACCCAATCGGTTACCGCCATTTTGTTTAAAGATGGCGGACTGATATTTTAGTATGCTCATGTCATAAGTTAGATTATAAGTTATAACCATTACAAATTTGAACCCAATCGGTGCAGTACATTTTGAGTTAGCTAGCCACCATTTTGTTTCAAGATGGCGGATTAACATTTTAATATACCTATGTTTCAAGACAGATTCTTAGCTATTACTGTACCAAATTTGAACGCGCTTATCTAACATCCCCCACCCCCCTGAGAAATGAAATTTAAACCAAATCGGTTACCAGCATTTTATTATGCTCGTGTCATAATTATGTTACATCTTAAGCTATTACCATCCCAAATTTGAACTCAATCGGTGCAGTAAACTCTGAATTACATAGCCGCCGACAACAATGCAATTTGACATCGTTATAAACATCAAATAAATAAATAAAAACTTAATACTAACAATCCACAACTGTCTGTTTCAAAACACCTAGACCAACTGAATTCGAAATTCCTATTCAACAACTAATACATAGTAGTTTAATTAAATGTCTGGTTATCTAATTTATTTGTTATTTTGTTCAATTAAGTCAAAAATCACTGTACATTTTCGTCATAAAAAGAAACAATTTTTTTTTGAAAATATAATATAGCCTATGTCACCCGGGGATAGTGTAGCTTCCCAACGGTGAAAGAATTTTTCAAATCGGTCCAGTAGTTTCGGAGCCTATTCAATTCAAACAAACAAACAAATCTTTCCTCTTTATTATATTAGTATAGATGCAAATTTTCTTACATTTTTTAGACCTTTGTTAAATTAAAATCACAGATACGAAATTGTCGTCGTTCTACTGAAAGTAAAAAAGTAGTAAAGAACTTTCAAAAGTAAAGGTGAAGATAATTTAATTGTAAAATTTTCACTACTATGAAATAAATATCAATATAACTCAGTAATACATTTTTTATAAACGTCAAATCTTTTTTTTATTTAACTTTTTTAAGGATGCTTCAACTACTGACGCTTATTAAGTTATTGGCATACTTTGTTACATAATTTTATATAAAATATAAATGCCGTACGCATATTGTAAAATTAGGCTTTTTATAAAAGGTCTGGATATGTAGGCATATTATAAAATACAATGTAACATTATTTTATTTCACTCAAGAACGGTATTAGGTTATTTATTTAGTTCAGTTCAATCGACTAAAACTGAGTATGTGGGATAGTGGGATTCAAGAAGGGTATTGGATTGGGTTGTTTATTTAGTTCAGTTTATTCAGAGTTTGTACTAAAACTGAGTTTTAAGACTAAGGAAGGATATTGTTTTTACTTCCCGCTTACCTGTAAGGAAGGTATTGGAATCATGCAATAAATCGGGTAGTGAGTTTTAAGAGGATGAGAACGAATTAGGGTCCTAACAACTTATTTTTGATAGTTTCACGATGATGACTGTATGTATGTGGTAAAGGCCGGATTTCTGAAGGTAGGATAACTCAAACACGAATTAACCAAAAAATTATATATTTGGTATTTTACTTTTCTATACTAATTGGAAGAGATGCTACGATTTTGGTACAAATGCCTTTACCGGAAATGGTATTTTAACATTTTTTGCAAATAAAATATAGGAAATTGTGCGATAGTTACAATTTAGCATACGACATTTGAAAGAACATATTATATCTTACAATATTTATATAACATATTTTCTATAAATATCTCTTACCAATAAAGTAATAGTAATTTACATTATATGTGCGGTAGGTTCAATTTTACAACCTGAGGTTCTATATGAAAGTACGACGCGAAGCGGAGTGCTTTAATAAAACCGAGCGTTGTAAAATTATCTACCGCGCGCATGATGTATACTATTTTTTGGCCATCATACTAACTATTAAAAATATGTAATTTATATTAAATTTCAAGTTGTGAACATTGAATTTTAAAATTAAGCCGCGTTGAAAAACAATCTTGAAAACAATGAAATGTCAATATAATTAAAAACGTGCATTTGAGTTACCAAATGTCACATTCAAAATGAAACTTTTTCACTTATTTCAGACTATTAAATAATTTACTAGGAAAACGAGCGTTTTTAAAGGTTTTCTTTTTTATTACAAAGCAATTTTTTATTTAATAACCTCTAAATACTAAAAAAAAACGGTGCGTATTATCTAACTCCCTTGTAATAAACTCATGACATGTGTAAAATCGCAACTACCATAGACGTCAACGATGTGTAATTGTTATGTTTACACGTCACGAGGCCAAAAAACTATTTTTCAAAGATATAAAATTTTACCCACCACGATTTGTAAATCACAATATAGGAAAAAAAATTAAAAACAAAAATGAAAATGTCAATGGAACAGAGGAACAGACGTATACACAATTTCTGAAATGTTTGTGGCACCAAGTAATGTAAATATTATTAACTGGACATACTGTAATAAGGTACCTAATAATAAAGTAAAAAAAAATTCTATAAAGACCTAATTAAAGGACTAAGAACTATAAAATTATTTTCAAAAAGTATGTATACCCGACAGCGTGGTCTAGCGTGTTAGCTCGTGTTAGCTGGATCGCCGGCTAACGTGCTGTGACGTCAGTCAACGTGAGATCGATGGTTCGAGTCTCCGTCGGGCGACAATGTGTGATTTGTCGTAAAACTAAAAATGCCCAAGGTCTGGCATTCAATCACACTCGGGTGTTACAAGCTATCCACTTGTTCACCTTAAATGTAGTCCTGGTTGCACAAAGAATATCTCCGGTGCCGCTGTGGTTAAAACGACAGATCGCCGCACGGATTGAGATTCTGACTGCACCAAGATGAATGGGTAAATAGAGCAAAAGAATATGGAGAATATGGAGACTGATCCCCTCCGATAAAAGGATCTAGAAAGCTTCGTGAGAAGCGGCGCTACTCCACGGGAGTGTTAAGCCACTATATATATATATATATATATATATATATATATATATATATATATATATATATATATATATATATATATATATATATATATATATGTAAATTTATTGCAAAATTATAATTCACCCTTTTCGTTTTTGTGTTAAAAATGGCCCCAATTAGTATGGAACAAGCTTTGCTATATTTAAAATCATTATTTTGCTTTAGTGTAGTCGATTCCTTTATATTTTGTTGAATTATTTCGATGGAATTGAAATTACAGTAGGTGGGCCAACTGAAGCGGGGATAGCGAGCTCGTATAATGAAAAATTATTAATAATTTTATCAACTTACCTTTCTTAGAATTCCATGAAAAAACAAAAAAACTTTGACATTTAACAAAATTATTATTTCTGCGAAATTACGTAGGTAGCAGGTAGGTACCTAATTATTTCAAACTTAATAATTATATCAATTTTTTACAGAAAATTGTATGAAAATGTAATTTATTAGTTTTAAAAAAGTAATAATTTTATTAAAATCATGCATCGTTAATTCTGAACATACATATACGATAGGTACCGTTTAACTCAACTAGGACAGAACACTAGTTGGACCTACCTATTGAAAATATAAATATTGATCAAATACAGAGATGCTTTTGATCCTTAAGTTTGCACACACGACTAATAAAAAAACTCAATGTGATTTGTGTTATTTTTTTCAAACCTTTGTGAACGTAAATCACAAATACCAAATTGTCGTCATTCTAATGAAAGTAATAATGTAAAGTACCTACAAAGTACAATTTTCCAAAGGTAAAAGAGCTTTGCGTATACCTACTGTGCAAATAATTCCATTGCAAACTTTTAACAGCAAAAAATTTAGCAAATATAATGAAATAAATACACAATTTCAAAACCAATACAGGTAATCGCAATTTTTGTTTGTGATTAGATAGTATTATATTTTTTCTTTTTAGGAAACTGTAGAAACAATGGAAAATATTTTGTTTCATAAACATTTATTCAATTAATACTAGTTGGTTTATAATAATATAATAGTGGAAAATGAATAATGGCAAAGTTGATGAATTATAAATGATTTCAACGTATTTTGCAGTAATGGGTAACTGGCTTAAAAATATAATAGTTTTTGTTTATTTGTCAAATAAGTTCAGTCCATGTCAAATTAATGAGCTTTGTTTGCGTCATAAATTATTATGGATTATTTACTTTGAACTAATTTGATAATATATTAAAATTAGATCATTAAAAATAAATAAGTGAATGAAATGATATCTTCTGTTAGAAATATTTACGATTGAATTTCTTATAATGACTGTCGAATTCTATTTGATAGTATGATAGTATTGAAAACTTAAAGTATAACTAAAAAATTGGCTGAGTTCGTAATTTTGAGCATGGTACTAACTTTGAATTTTTGTGACAAGTCTGCCAAATTTGAGTAGTCTTTAAATTATTAAACTACGGTTTCATTAATTCTTTTAGTTTTCCATACTCTACGTTGTTAACGAACATATACAGAAGTACCTAAATGCAACAAAATGAACACATTTCTGTTTCTTTTTATTCGATATTTGGCAACACTGCTTTAATAGCTGCAACTTGTGAAAGATGGTCTGCCGTAGCTTTTGCTACTTCAGGAGTAAAACCATTCACCAGTTCAATATCTTGAGCAATTGGTCTTCTTTGTTGTACAAATTGGCTTACATCTTGGATATGTTGTTGAGCAGGTTGATGATAAACAATATGGGGCTGAACATGTTCTTGAGCAGGTTGATGGTGCACAATCTGAGGCTGAACATGTTGTTGAGCAGGTTGATAATACACAATATGGGGCTGAACATGTTGTTCTGGAGCAGGTTGGTGATGCACAATTTGAGGCTCAACAAAACGTGCAGCAGGCACAAACTGTCGAGTACTCTCAAACCGATTGTGCTGTAAGGCTTTTGGTGCCGGGACTTTATCCCCAATGGTCAAAGGCACCTCTTGGATTTTAACCTCAATATGAGACGGTGACCGTTCGTAGAAAAGTGTCCTTCCCGCATATTGGGCACGGGGTGGGCGTTCATTATCTTCTACAACTACAACCCTTTGTGGTTGAGCACTGATTCCGTGGCTCTTTTTAGCTTGACGTTGGTATACTCCAGAAGGCGGACTGACGGGGATGATTGGCACGTGGACGTCTTTCGTGGGCTTTGGAACATGACGGATGTAAACTGGGGGAAGTTCGTCTTCTGATATTTGGGGAACGACCATCCGGAGGTAGTTATGATACCTTCCATCCTGTAGCTCACAGAGAGCTATGCTGAAGATGGTTGAAATAACAATCTGAAGAGAAGATATTAAATTATTAATTTGTCATTATGTAAAGGATAATAATAACTTTGTAAATTTTTGTTGTTCAGATTATGAATGAATTTAATGAATGAAATGTTATCAACTATAGAGACGATTTTTGTCGAATTCATTAAAAATAAATTATTTTGGAATGTGTGGTGTTTACGTAGGAATTAATATTCAACCCATTATTGCGTATTTAAAATATAATAAAAATATCAACTATATTTTAAATAATAATAAATAGTAATATTTTTATTTTCAAACCATCCACTTTTGAGTTATTGTTATTATTTATAATTGTTCAATTTAAATCTTCTGTATTTATTTTATCTGAAATGAAATTATGTTGAAGTGCTGGGTACTATTTAAGTAATTTTTAATTTATATCTTGGTATAAATGAGAAATAGAATTGTCGGTGTTATGTGGTTCACTTTAAAATAATAATTATTTTGTTCTAAAATTGAATTCTACAATTAATTGCAATTTATGACATATTTCGTTTGAAATATATTAAAAATTTGAGTTTAAATTTTAAAACATTTTTTTATTAAAAACAGTAAAAAAAAGATAAATCGTATATTTAGCTGTAGGTAGATATAGTGGTTGCTGTACAAATATTTGAAGTACTCGTATATATTATTTTCACATTGCAATTAGGTACATATGAATTGAAATAACTTTATCAGTTTATTGAAATAATTAAATTGATTTAATATTTTATTTGCAAAACACAGCTAAAAATAAAATGTAACAACAAATATCTATAGTAAAACTTTTGATTACGTCCCTTAATTTTAGAAATACTTGAAATGCACTCACCAATAGTTTCATTTTGGCAACAGAAACTTCACAAAACTGTGATATCAAATTTCAAGTCGCTGCCTTTAAATATGTTTCTGGTCAAAGTAATTAAAGAAGAGATTAACATTAATCTGTCTTAGATAGTGTATTATCAATATACACACGGAACCGAGCTAGAGGTATTTT
Organism: Agonum fuliginosum; assembly: GCA_947534325.1. Classification (NCBI taxonomy): domain Eukaryota; kingdom Metazoa; phylum Arthropoda; class Insecta; order Coleoptera; family Carabidae; genus Agonum; species Agonum fuliginosum. The sequence goes on along the minus strand of OX384029.1, from coordinate 8,049,612 downwards.
CAGCAGGGACAGGAGGACAAATTTTCGCCTCTATGAATTAGGGGGTACTTTGATTTTTTCTAGGGAGGATAAGGGTGGGTCAGTAGTATAAATAAAGTTGGGCCATATTTATAAGGCGAGAAAAGTAAATGATATCGTGTTAGTGAGAATATTGAAGCACAGGCTTGTCGAGCCGAGTTCGGAAAATCTCACGAGCATTCGATAAACACTTTACGGCGAGTTATGTACACTATTTTCTCATACGATCATCAATAATATAAGTTATTATTTAATTCATTTTGATGTCAAATGTTCCTGTCATAATTTGAATTTTACGTAGAAACAAATATATACAACGATCATGAACTACAAGATACAACAGTTTCAAAACTGAATATACCTTGTATTTAAATTTTTATCCAACAACTCTTAAAAAACATCATTAATATGGTGATTTCAAACAAGCAAAATAAAAGAAGATTGCCACTAGTGGCTTTTTCCTTCACACGTGGATAAAAGGTAATGTTCCTTAATCCTTAATTTGCCCACTAGTAAAGTAAAAATTAAGGAAAGGGAAGAAGCTTATTGAACAAGAACGACCGCTGCAATTCATAATAAGTTTACTTAAAATATGTGGCGAACATTGCAATTTATTATCTTCATTAGCGCTTTTTCTGATTATTCATCTGAGGCATAGTTACACAAAAATGTTTATAAAACTCCTTAAGAACTTATGTACTTTGCATCTGAATCTTTCACTTTCTATATTAATTACGTATATTAGACAAATTATTATTTTATGAAATAGTAAAATAACTCCCGTAATATCATAGTAGCTCCTCATCTTGTAAGTAACACCTTATAACGCTGTCAGGATATAACTTTTGCAATCTGTTATCATTTGTTTTTTGTTTATATTTTTTTCCAATTAAAAATAATTTTGCGATTCAATAAAAAATAGAATATTGTATCTGGGCTGTAAGAATATTTTTTTAAATTAATTCCTGTCGAATTCCTATCAACCAGAGCCAACTCTAGGGTTGTCTTTCTAGAGATTCATCAAGTCAAGTAGCTTGATGTTTTTGTGAATTACTTGACTTGACTTGAAAATCAAGCTTTTAAAAAAATCATTACTTGACTTGACTTGATTTTCTATCGTTACTACTTGACTTGATATCAAGTAATATCAAGCTACTTGATATTACTTGATAACGAACAATTTTGTTAAAAAGTGCGCAATTCAATCGAATCATTAATTAAAAAGAAATTCCGTATTTCCTGACCCAATTGAACGATTTTGTATTTACACCAACGCTGTATTTTTATTATTTTCTTGCATAGGAATTATTTTTTGTAAAAAATTTTAAGATTTTAATTTGGTTTTATGAATAATAGTTATATTGCCAGATCCATTTGTTATATATTGATACCTAATAATTTGATGTAATGCAATACAGTTATGAAGAATTACTTAATTTTCCTTTTTGAAGTTTAACTATTTCATTTTCAAGTATCAAGTACTTGAGATTTTACTACTTGATTATCAAGTTACTTGAAATTTTACTACTTGACTTGACTTGACTTTCGAATTCTATTACTTGACTTGAACTTGACTTGATTTCAAGTCAAGTCAAGTCAAGTAGCTTGAAAATCAAGTCAAGTAGTGAAACCCTCTCTTTGCCCTGAAACAAGTTCATTTATGATACCCCCTCCTTAAATTTTTAAAAAAGTGAAAGTATTTTTTTTAATTTGTAAACTAAAATCTTTTGCCGGTCACTTTTATAATTAAAAATTAAATTTAAATTGGAAGATCCCGGGTTTAAATTACACTGTACATAATTTGAGATTATAATAAGTAATGAAATTTAAAATGATTAATGAAACTAAATATAGTTCCCATTATCATTATTTAATATGAGAAAGTTCCCAATTCTCAAAATATTACTTAAATTTTAATGTGATTCACACGCTTACGCACTTTGATAAATTGACAAACAAATATAACAATAATAATAGCTATTAATATAACAAGAATACTATGCGATTTATAATACCGAAGATTTTGCTAAGCGACGAGGTGAAACCGAGTCTCTTTGAACATCCAACGGGGCTTAAATCGCATATATTCGCGTTATATTCAAAGCTTAAAGCCGTATTTTCATTCGCGGCTTCGTCTGATTCAAGCTACTTGTCGACCAGTGTTGTGACAGATCATTTTAAAATGGATCTAGATCAAGATCAAGATCTTCTCGTTTAATATGATCTAGATCAGATCATAGATCAATTTTTATGATAGGATTTTTTTTCTAGATCAGATCAGAAATTAGTGATCTTTTTTCTTTAGATCGTAAAAAGATCAATATTAGACAAAATATTTAATTGTTGTATTACTTAACATTAAAAAAGACAAAAATACGTAATATTCAAGCGATTTAATCTAGTTAAAATTTAAAACATATTAAATATATTAAACTGCTTACTCTTTTAAATTTTTAATTTCATGCATTAACTTGCATAAAGCGTAGAAACAAATTTAAAAATATGATCTTATTTTAAGATCGTAGATCATATTTATTTAATCTAGATCAAACTTAAGATCCTTAAAATTAGATGATCTAGATCAGATCAAAGATCACGTAAATTGAGCTAGATCAGTGATCAGTCACAACACTGCTGGCGACTAATCATAATAGAGAGTGGAGGTCACGTGCGGGTTCAATAAATTCACAGTCGAACTAAGCCGCGACTAGGATTTTATTTTACTTTTTTGTCACACAAACTACACAAAGCTTCAGTCATATCAACCATAGATAAATGTCCCTATTTCTCAGTAACTTTGTTTGTAAAGTTGTTACAATATGAAATAATTTAGAATATTTTGACATCATGTGAATGTGAAAATAAAGATTCAAGTAAGTACCTCATGTAATATAATATATTATAAATTTTACTGAATTAAAGTTTAAGTGCTATTATTATTATTATTTAAGATGCCTACTGTCATGTCAAACGTGAGTCGAACGCGTCGAACGAAGTCACAGTCAGTCATAACCGCACAAATCTGCGCTGCGACTTCGTTCGACTTTGTAGTCAGACAGCCAGACGAAGCCACGAATGAAAATCCGCCTTAATCGGATCATCAAAGACAGCTATGTTAAAACAGATCAACAATTTTTTTTCAAAATCGGCATGAAAATCGTCATTTCCAGACTAATTTGCGGCATGAAAGTAAGATTTTCATGACTAGGCATGAAAATTTTATTTTCATGCCTAGTCATTTTTACTTTCAACTTTGTTTACTTGTCATGACAACTTTTTCTAAAATTTGTGAAAGCTCTGATGATTTGTCACAGCTCTGATGATTTGTCACAGCTCTGATGATTTATGCAAACCTAATTTTTTTTATAATTTTAAGCTTAATTGCCGATTTAGAAAAAAATAGAATACATCACGCGTCATAAAAATGTCTTTGCTTGACTCGGAGGCTTTGAAGAAATGCTCGGACGCTGCGCATCCTCGCATTCTTCAAACGCCTCCTCGTCTGCAATGAAACATTTTCATGACTTGTAATGTAATATACTATATTTGTCAGTTAGTTGACAATTCGTGTATTATGGAAGGTTTTGATGTTATTATGGTTGTACCTATCTAACGTATTAAGTCCGTAATTAATTAATTATACGTATCTTACGTATTAAAGTAACTAACGTATTATCTATGTTGTTTATAATTCTCAATAAATGTTGCATATTAAAAGGTAATAACAGTTGATGATACGTTTATAATATTATAATTGTATAGAAAATGTATTTTTTCTTATATTTTTCAGACCTTTGTTAAATTAAAATCACAGATACGAAATTGTCGTCGTTCTACTGAAAGTAATAAAGTAAAGAACTTTCAAAAGTAAAGGTGAAGATAATTTAATTGTAAAATTTTCACTGCGATGAAATAAATACCAATATAAAGTAATACATTTTTCATAACCGTCAAATCTTTTTTAAGAATGCTTCAACTACCTACTGACGCTTATTAAGTTATTGGTATACTTTGTTACATAATTTAAAAATAAATACATATTATCTTAACATTAGACTGTCAATATTTTATCAAAAAACGGCCCTGATTTTAAATAAAAATTTGAATTTTTACTTTTTTACGCATAAAATATCAATAAGTAGAAAACTTTGGAAATCAATTTTTTCTCTAAATTGTAGGTCCCTACCTAAGGTTATAAGAAGTGAAGTACGAACGTCTGTCTGTGTGAAGATAGCTTTACTTTGATTAGGAAAAAAGAAGTACCTATTTCAATTTCAGTGTTTAGCTGTTTAAAACTGCGTTCAAAGTGTATCTTTATTTATTTTTATTTATTTGGATACAGGTAAACCAACAGTCGAAAGACCAATAATAGGTTCACACAAATAAATATTACAAAAATTGTACAAAGGTTGTGTCAAGTACAGAGTGTAAATTTTTATTTCAAGGGGCCCATCTGGTAGTTAAATTTATAGTAAAACAGAGGTGTGCGCGTCCCACGATCATTTGGTATTTAGAGGTTTACGCATTATTGACAACATATAAACATGTCATCAAAATATGGTAGAAGGTCCCTCTGATTTCATTTTTCTTCTTTAATATATGATTTTGGAAAAACATGACTTTGAAATCAGTCATTTTTCTTGCTTTTTAAGATGTTTTTTCTGGTAAACAAAAAGCTATATTAAATTTCTGAAAATAGAGCGACATAAATTGAGCATTTGTTAACAAGATGTTGTTTTTCTCATTCGTCTGTGTTATAAATTAAATGATATATGATTTGACAACGATGCTATGTTTTCGCTGTTGAAATTGTAGATTCTTAAGTTAGCCAGTACATTCTATGCTCAGTTTTCTTTACCTACATTTTTATTCGATTGACTGCAAAAAGAAGGGCTTGACGGCACCTGAACTCGCCTCATTTTAAAAATGACGACTTACGTTCAGGAGTTCGGTATTTTCCGAACGCGCCTCTTAAATAATAATACAAAAGTTATTATGTGATAAGATAATAGTAATAATAATAATATGTAGTTATTTGTTTATTAAAGTTAACAGTATAATAAAGAATCACTTATTAAGGCGTTAAAATTTAATGATAGAATAATCGAGAATTGTAGATTGACATTATTCTGTTGATTGAAGAGTCTCTTATTATTAGTACGGGTTTGGGGTACAATTTTCCAAAGGTAAAAGAGCGTTGCGTATACCTATTGTGCAAATCATTTCATTGTAAACTTTTAACAGCAGAAAATTTAGCAAATATAATGAAATAAATACACAATTTAAAACCAATACAGGAAATCTTAAGTTTTTTGTGATTAGGTAGTAATAATAGATTTTTTCTTTTTAGAAATCTGTAGAAATAATGGAAAATATTTTCTTTCATAAACATTTATTCAATTAATACTAGTTAGTTTATAATAATATAATAGTGGAAAATGAATAATGGCAAAGTTGATGAATTATAAATGATTTCAACGTATTTTGCAGTAATGGGTAACTGGCTTAAAAATATAATAGTTTTTGTTTATTTGTCAAATAAGTTCAGTCTATGTCAAATTAATGAGCTTTGTTTGCGTCACTAATTATTGTGGATTATTTACTTTGAACTAATTTGATAATACATTACAATTAGATCATTAAAAATAAATCAGAGAATGAAATGATACCTTCTGTTAGAAATATTTACGATTGAATATCTTATAATGACAGTCGAATTCTATTTCATAGTATGATAGTATTGAAAAATTTAAAGTATAAGTGAAAAATTGGCTGAGTTTGTACTTATGAGCAAGGTATTAAATTGAATTTTGGTGACATAAGTCTTCCAAATATGAGTAGTCTTTAAATTATTTTCTCCATACTCTACGTTGTAAACGAACATAATACTGAGGAACCTAAATGCAACACAACGAATACATTTCTGTTTTTTTATTTGATATTTGGCAACACTGCTTTAATAGCCGCAACTTGTGAAAGATGTTCTGCCGTAGCTTTTGCTACTTCAGGAGTGAAACCATTCACCAGTTCAATATCTTGAGCAATTATTGGTCTTCTTTGTTGTACAAATTGGCTTACATCTTGGATATGTTGTTGAGCAGGTTGATGATACACAATATGGGGCTGAACATGTTGTTGAGCAGGTTGCTGATACACAATATGAGGCTGAACATGTTGTTGAGCAGGTTGCTGATACATAATATGAGGCTGAACATGTTGATGAGCAGGTTGATGGTGAACAATATGGGGCTGAACATGTTGTTGAGCAGGTTGCTGATACACAATATGGGGCTGAACATGTTGTTGAGCAGGTTGCTGATACACAAAATGGGGCTGAACATGTTGTTGAGCAGGTTGCTGATACTCAATATAAGGCTGAACATGTTGATGAGCAGGTTGATGGTGAACAATATGGGGCTGAACATGTTCTTGAGCATGTTGATGGTGCACAATATGGGACTGAACATGTTGTTCTGGAGCAGGTTGGTGATGCACAATTTGAGGCTCAACAAAACGTGCGGCAGGCACAAACTGTCGAGTACTCTCAAACCAATTGTGCTGTAAGGCTTTTGGAGCCGAGACTTTATCCCCAATGGTGAAAGGCACCTCTTGGATTTTAACCTCAATATGAGACGGTGACCGTTCGTAGAAAAGTGTCCTTCCCGCATATTGTGCACGGGGTGGGCGTTCATTATCTTCTACAACCCTTTGTGGTTGAGCACTGATTCCGTGGCTCTTTTTAGCTTGACGTTTGTATACTCCAGAAGGCGGACTGACGGGGATGATTGGCACGTGGACGTCTTTCGTGGGCTTTGGAACATGACGGATGTAAACTGGGGGAAGTTCGTCTTCTGATATTTGGGGAACGACCATCCGGAGGTAGTTATGATACCTGCCATCCTCTAGCTCACAGAGAGCTATGCTGAAGATGGTTGAAATAACAATCTGAGGAGAAGATATTATATTATTATTATGAGTATGTAATTATGTAAAGGATAATAATAACTTTGTAAATTTTTGTTGTTCAGATTATGAATGAATTTAATGAATGAATTGTTATCAACTATAGAGACGATTTTTTCGAATTCATTAAAAATAAATTATTTTAGAATGTGTAGTGTTTACGTAGGAATTAATATTCAACCCATTATTGTGTATTTAAAATATGATAAAAAGAACAATTATATTTTAAATAATAATATTAATAATAACAAATAGTAATATTTTTATTTTTAAACCATCCACTTTTGAGTTATTGTTATGATTTATAATTGTTTAATTTAAATCTTCTGTATTTATTTTATCTGAATTGAAATGATGTACTATGGGTACTATTTTAAATGAGAAATAGATTTGTCGGTGTTATGTGGTTCACTTGAAATTAATAATTATTTTGTTCTAAAATTGAACTCTACAATTAATTGCAATATATGACAAATTTCGTTTGAAATATATTAAAAATTTGAGTTTAAATTTTAAAACATTTTTTTATTAAAAACAGTAAAAAAAGATAAATCGTATATTTAGCTGTAGGTACATATAGTTGTTGCTATACAAATTATGTAAAGGATAATAATAACTTGTTGTTGTTCAGATTATGAATTAATTTAATGAATGAATTGTTATCAACTATAGAGACGATTTTTTCGAATTCATTAAAAATAAATTATTTTGGAATGTGTGGTGTTTACGTAGGAATTAATATTCAACCCATTATTGCGTATTTAAAATATGATAAAAAAAACAATTATATTTTAAATAATAATATTAATAATAACAAATAGTAATTTTTTTGAAACCATCCACTTTTGAGTTATTGTTTGTAATTGTTCAATTTAAATCTATGCTATGGGTACTATTTAAGTAATTTTTAATTTATATCTTGGTATAAAAGAGAAATAGATTTGCCGGTGTTATGTGGTTCACTTTAAATTAATAATTATTTTGTTATAAAATTGAACTCTACAATTAATTGTAATTTATGACATATTTCGTTTGAAATATATTAAAAATTTGAGTTAAAATTTTAAAACATTTTTTATTAAAAACAGTAAAAAATATAAATATTTAGCTGTAGGTACATTACTCGTAGTTGCTGCTGTACAAATATTTTAAATAATTTGAAATACTAGTATATATTATTTTCACATTGCAAGTACATATCAATTGGAATAACTGTATCAGTTTATTGAAATAATTAATTTGATTTAATATTTTATGTGCAAAACACAGCTTAAAATAAAATGTAACAACAAATATCTACAGTAAAACTTTATAATACGAACAAAACAATTTTTATTAAAATACTATTAAACCAATAAAAATGAAATTTTATAAACCAAAACAACGACAATTGTAGTTATAATTATTAGGATAGCGGGTGATAGTTCACTTATTTACGTACCTTAATTTTAGAAATACTTGAAATGCACTCACCAATAGTTTCATTTTGGCAACAGAAACTTCACAAAACTGTGATATCAAATTTCAAGTCGCGGCTTTTAAATATATTTCTGGTCGAAGTAATTAAAGAAGAGATTAACATTAATCTATCTTAGATAGTGTATTATCAATATACACACGGAACCGAGCTAGAGGTATTTTCAGCTGGGACAGGAGGACAAATTTTCGCCTCTATGTATTAAGAAGGTAACTTTGATCTTTTTAGGTAAGATATGTGCTTTGCATCTGAATCTTTCACTTACTATATTAATTACGTATAACAGGCAAATTATTTTTTTATGAAATCATAAAATCGCTCCTCATTTTGCAAGTAAGCGTATAGCTCTGTCAAGATATAATTTTTGCAACCTGTTATCATTTGTTTTTTGTTTATATTTTTTTCCAATTAAAATTGCGATTCAATAAAAAAATAGATTATTGTATCTGGGCTGTAAGAATATTTATGTCTTCCTAGGATGTAATTGTTTAATTATGTCATGGATACGAGGTATGTTATATACTACATTATACCCTAGGGCATTAAGAAATTGCCATGGTAATATTGAGACATCACTAATGTTTTTCTTCTGAAATTAATATATTTTCTGTCTGATACTAGGATACCAAAAATATTAACAAAATTCGAAACGTCAAAGCGAAATGTCACGCGCGCAATATTTTAAATAAAATATTAAGACATATATTGTATGCACCACGGGCATCATTGATGTTTATAGCACTCGGGCGATTTACAGACCCTCGGGCTAGAGGCCCTTGGGCTTGTAAACATGTCGCCCTCGGATGAGCATAAACATCATCATGATGCCCTTGATACATAAATAACTATTTTTTTTATCAATTTCTGTCAACCAGAGCCGACTCTAGGGTTGTCTTTGCCCTGATACAAAGTTCACCCCCTCCTTAAATTTTAAAAAAAGTGAAAGTATTTTTTAATTTGTAAAATAAAATTTTTTGACGGTCACTTTCATAATTAAAAAGTTTAAATTATACTGTACATAATTTGTCATTATAATAATTAATTAAATTTAAAATGATTAATGAAACTAAATATAGTTCCCATTATCATTATTTAATATGAAAAAGTTCCCAATTTTTAAAATATTACTTATATTTTAATGTGATTCACACGCTTACGCACTTTGATAAATTGACAAACAAATATAACAATGATAATAGCTATTAATACAATTAGAATATTATGCGATTTATAATACCGAAGATTTTGCTAAGCAACGAGGTGAAACAGAGTCTCTTTGAACATCCAAGGGGGCTTAAATCGCATATATTTGCGTTAAAGCATAATCGTATCATCAAAGACAGCTATGTTAAAACAAATCAACAATTTTATCTGTCAATTAGTTGACAATTCGCATATTATAAGTATATGTAACGTATTAATTAAGTAACTAAGGTATTGGTATTATGTTGTTTATAATTATCAATAAATGTTGCATATTAAATGGTAATAACAGTAGTTGATGATACGATTAAAATTATAATTGTATGGAAAATATAATTTTTCTTACATGTTTCAGACCTTTGTTAAATTAAAATCACAGATACGAAATTCTCGTCGTTCTACTGATAGTCATAAAGTAATGAACTTTCAAACGTAAAGGTGAAGATAATTTAATTGTAAAATTTTCACTCCGATGAAATACCAATACTTACTTTATTTACCAAATGTTGGTTACTGTTTAATATCTTTATGTATTACTTTGTCCAATTTTCCGCACTTTTTTGAATAAAGAAAGTCAAGAAAATCATCAAAAATATCAGAACCAATAACTCTTGTCGATTGGAATATTTTTCTAAAAAATATTACTTACATATTGTCTCATTGGACTGTCAATTTTTTTTCAAAAAACGTACCTGATTTTAAATAAAGAATAAAAATTAATCAAAATTTGAATTTTTCTTTTTTTACGCATAAAATAATAATAGAAAATTTTTGAAAATAATTTTGCTCTCAAATTGTATCTAAATATTGTCTGTCTGTATTATGAAGGTAGCGTTAAACTTTGGTTAAGAAAAAAGAAGTATTTCATCTTAGCTTCATAAGAATTTCAGTCTTAAGGTGTTCGTCAACCCCAAAATTTTACGCCTCCCACGTTTACTTTAATTATAATTGAAATATATGATGCTTTTACATATATGAGTGTATTAACAAAGGATGTCTTAATGCTTCTATATTTTTATTTTTTGTCTTTGGCCTAGAACTTTGAACTAAAAAAAATTAAAAACTACGTTTTTTGGTTTTTTTTGTCATTACTTGATATGCTTTTTTTCGGTCATTATAAATGGCAAAAAAATAATTAAAAAGCAGAAAGCATGCAGCTAACCTTCCTTGTTCGAATAATTTTTGTTTTAGTTAATTTATTTTAATTTTTAATAAAATTTAGGTTAAATACAAATATTGTTATATTAAGCTTACATTTTTGTATATAATACATACATATTTAACTTAACCCGGCAGCGGGCGGGTGGGGTGTAGTAAACCCCAGTCACTTTATAATAGCCGATATTGTTTTACTAAAACCCGTACGCTATCGGCTGTCCAGGTACCTTCCGCAAATATATTGAACTATCAATACGCAAAAGGATTTAGTCTCATTTCATCTGCGCCAAGAGTTACATCGAGTCAAAGTGTCCTGGGTGTATTTTTTGTGAAAAATTCAGCACATTTATTCATCGTAACTTTTTTCTACCTGCAAGTAAAACCAGGTGAATATTTTTTTAGGTCATAGGTACACTTTCCAAGTTTTAGAATATTATTTAATTTTGTTTGTATTACTTTCCTTTATTATTTACTTTGTAATGGATTTTTTCAGTCATTAAAAATGAGTGTATAAGTATTATTTTTTTCTTAATAAAGTAATTAAATAATTTTATCGTATTTTTTTCCCGCTGAGCCAGGAATGAGTAAATTATCACTAAATATATGATTTATAAAAAAAAAATTAGTTTATGCTTCATAATTATTTTTTTTAAATGGGGTTTGTCACACCCCACCTGCCCTTACTTGTAATTTTTTTTCACCTGCCCGCAAATGGCCATCTCTGATAGTTCGTCTCTTACACGATACATTTTTAACATGTTCCCTAATTAATATTTGAATAAAAACTAGACAAATACGCTGACCTAAATATCAACAATAAAATTTACACGTGTGTAGCCCTTAAACACAATATGAGTCCGATAGACTCACTGCCTCCGTCTGCATTACAAATTTTGAAATTGTTTATTTATTAATAATTAACAATAAATAAATTTTTTTATTTATCATCAAATAAACATAACACATAAATAAGAGAATTCTAAAAGCGACATCAAATATTATATTAGCGAATTATGAGTAATAGCTAAATATGTCTGTTGGACTCACCTGCCTGGATAAGGGTTCAAATAAACATGTATTCTTAATATTAAAATGGAGCAAGAAAAACACGTACTATGCACGATACTAAAATCAAAATCTATACAATACATTCAGAAGCTCCGTTGAAATATAATTATATAATGAATTATTCGCTATTCTAATACTGGAGAATAATGCATGCATCGGAGAATTTTTTGATTTTTAAAATAATAGAAATGGAAAATGTTATCTTTATAAACATTTATTCAATTAATAATTAGTTTATAATACAATACATAATATAATACATAATGGAAAATGAATAATGACAAAAATGAGCAGTTATTAAAATTAAGTAGGTTACGTATCTATTTTGCAGTAATGCAACTGGCTTAAAAATATAAAAATAGCTGCATTTTTTCTACGATTTAAATCGAGTTCAGTACAAATTTAATTTGTAACAAATTTAATGAGTCTTGTTTACGGTCATAATTATTATGGATTATTTTGAACCAAATCAGTAAAATCGGTTCATTGACGAAATTTAACTTCATTTTGATGAAACGTTAAATTTGCAGCATTTAACATGAATATACTTGAATGCAAAAATGATACTATCTTCTTTACGAGATATTGGTACGATTTATTATATTGTTTCTAAATAGTCGATTTCTATACTTGACAGTATTAAAGAACTTAAAATATGTTAGGTAACATAAATAAGAAGTTTTTTTTTATTATAGTTTTTATTTGGATTTACAACTGACCGCAGGGGTCATCTAGTAAATGTGATATAAGAAAAATATAACATGCGAGGGGGTAGCTCCCATCGGAGAATCCCCATTTTTTACATTTTATATGAGACAATATGATACATAGGTAGTTTTAATGTAAGAATTTTAGATCTAGAGGGTTTGTTCTCTTCAGTCTTCGCACGTCGTCTTCATTGTTGAGTAGGTTGACTGCGAGTTCATTGGGATGGTAGTTTAGTTTTGTTTCGTGTGTAGTGGCAAATTTTTTAATTTGTTCGCTGACAGTTTTGACTTTTAGATCTTTATGTAATGTTTGGTTGCTTACATACCATGGTGCGTCGGCGATTGTGCGTAGGGTTTTGTTCTGGAACCGCTGGATTATGTCTGTGTTAGATTTTTTGGCACAACCCCAGAGCTGGATGCCGTATGTCCAAATCGGTGTTATGATTGTTTTGTACAGAAGAATTTTGTTTTCTAGAGTAAGTTTGGACCTTCGGCCAATAAGCCAGTACATTTGTCTAACTTTCAAGTCGAGATGTTTTCTTTTGATTTTAGTGTGTTTCTGCCAGTTTAATCTTTTGTCCATATGCATGCCTAGGTATGTTACATCATCTTTGGATTCAATTATGTTGTTATTTAGTTTGACTGGAGGACATGTGTTTTTCTTTGTTGTGAAGACTATATGTGTGGACTTTGTTTCATTAATTTTTATTCGCCATTTTTCGGCCCATTGTTCAACTTCCTTCAGTGCGTTCTGCAGTAGTTCGGATGATTTTTCTGGGTTTTCGTGCGTTGCTAGAATGGCCGTGTCATCTGCGTAGGTGGCGATGGTGACTTGTTCCGAGCATGGTAGATCCGCGGTGAATAGCTGGTATAGTACTGGTGCGAGTACGCTGCCTTGTGGGACGCCGGCTTTTATTGCGTGCAGCTTTGAATATGAGGTTTCGTATTTTACTTGGAAGTATCTTTCTTGCAGATACGATTTGAGTAGAAGGAAGTATTTGTGGGGTAATAGGGACTTGATTTTGTAGAGTAGGCCCTTATGCCATACCCGATCGAAGGCTTGGCTTATGTCGATGAAGACTCCCGAGCAGAACTTTTCGTTTTGGATACTTTTTTCTATTACACTGACTACACGGTGTACTTGGTGGATAGTTGAATGTTGTTGTCTAAATCCAAACTGGTGTGGTGGAATGATATTGTTTTCTTCAATAACGGGTTGAATTCTTTTGAGCAGTAGTTTTTCTAGCAGTTTCGATGGAATAGAAAGAAGTGAGATTGGCCTGTATGATGTAATTTCGTGCACCGGTTTGCCTTTCTTATGTATGAGGATAATCTGCGCGAGTTTCCATTGAATGGGGAAATGTCCAGTTCTTAGTACTGCGTTAAAAATTTGTGTGAGAGACACGATGGCTTTTTTGGGTAATTCCTTCAAGACTTTGGCATTGATTAGATCGTATCCGGGAGATTTTTTATTGTTTAGGTATGTTATTTCAGATTTAACTTCGGCGGGAGAGATGTGTTTAATTGGGAGATCTAGTTGTAGGGGAGAAGTTAAAAATTCTTCTATGCTTTCTTCTTCGTCTTTTGTGATGGTTGAGATATTGGGTGTGAAGATATTAGACAGGTGTTCTGCGAATACTTCAACTTTGTCGGAGTCTTCTCTTGCCCATGTACTGTCTTTTTTCTTTATGGGAGGGATTTGTTGAGTTGGACGTTTAAATCTTTTCGTCGCCTTCCAGAGTGAGTAATCACTTTCGGGGGACGCGGATAGACTGTGTAGGTAGTCTTGGAAGGTCTCTTTTTTTATGTTCCGTGTTAGTTCTTTAATCTCTTTACATAAGCGGTTGAATTTTGTTTTGTCTTCTGGATGTCTTGATAGTTGCCACTTCTGTCTAGCGTTTCTTTTTTCTGAGATTTTGTCGCGCAGTATTTTTGGGTAGATGAAACTATTAGTATTTTTGTCTTGTAAAATGGGTGTGGATTTCCATGCAGCTGTTTGAATGAGATTTGTAAATTGATTCACAGCTTCCTCAATGTCGTAAGGTGTTGTTAGCGGGATTTGCAGGTCAATATTTTCTTCAATATGTTTTCGGAAGTTTTCCCAGTTAGTTTTTGTGTTACATAAGGTTGGTGGGCGTTCTTTGATTATTACTGACGAGCTTATCGTCATAATGACAGGAGTATGATCTGATGAGAGTTCATTGCTTGCTTCGATATTTGTATAATTTGTAGCAGTACCATTAGTTATGAAAAAGTCTAGGAGATCCGGGACTTTCTTGGGGTCTGTTGGCCAGTATGTTGGTTTTCCTGCACTTACGTAGTTGTAGTTGTTTGCCAGGATGGCTTTTTCTAGTTCCTTGCCTTTGGGGTTTGTCAGTCTGGAGCCCCAGCGTGGATGTTTAGAGTTGAAATCTCCGCCGGCGATAAACTTGTTGCCCAGCGTGCTAAAAAAGTGTTCGAAATCGGTTTTTTTGATAGTGTGTCTGGGGGGACAGTATACAGCAGATATGGTAATTGGGCCATGTGGTCCTTTTACTTTGACGCTTGTAGCTTGTAGAGATTCTAGTTCGTATTTCTCAATTTCGAAGTGTGCGATTTTATCTTTTATGATTATGGCTGTTCCGCCGTGGGCTGTTCCATCGGGGTGATTTGTAAAGTATGTTTTGTAGTTAGGTATTTTAAAATAATTTCTGTTCGTAAAATGGGTTTCTGATACAAGAAGCGCATCTATTTTTTCTTGGTTGATGAAGATTTCGACTTCTTTGTGATGTTGCGCCAATCCATTGGCGTTCCAAGTAGCTACTCTTATTGTACTAGCCATTGTTTTTATTTACAAGGACAGTGAGGAGATTTAGGATTTGGCTGTTTTGTTGTAGCATCATATTGAACATAGATTCGAATTTGCTGAAGATTTGTGCTTGAAAAGATTCATGTTCGTTCGAGTTGGAATGGTGGGTATGATTGGAGTTCGTTGTCTGATTGTTTGCGACTGCTGCATATGTGGTGTTGTCTTGTGTGTAGTTGTAGGTGTGTTTTGCTCTTGAGTTTTGTTGCTGTGTTGAGTTATTTCTTGATTTTTGTAGTTCTTTATACACTGAGCAACCCTTGTAGTTGGCAGGGTGGGGTCCGGAACAGAGTATACATAGAGGTGGTTCGTTACGTTTTTTTGGGCATTGAGTTGTTGGGTGGTTGTGAGCGCATTTAACACAGTAGAATGGTCGTTTACAGTAGGTTTTCGTGTGCCCATAATCTTGGCAGCGCGTGCACTGTGGGATGTCTTTTCGCTTTCTGGGTGGTTCTATCGTTACTTTGGTACTGAGCAGGAATTTAACATCGTAGATAGCTTTGTTGTTGGCTTCTGGTTCAAGATCGACGAAAAACATGGGGAGAGGTTTTTTTGTTTGCCAGCTTTTGATGTTGGAAATGTTTCTGATTTGAAAACCTTTTTCTGTTAAGGCTTCTTTGATATCTTCAATGGGTATCGATTGGTGTATATTTTTGATGACTATGCGGTAAGCTCTGCTTTCGCGAGGTTGGTAGGTGTGGTAAGAAATGTTGTTACTGTCTAGCGTGTGTATAAGAGTACGATAGGCGACTGGTGATGTTGTGTTTATTTTCACAGAGTTGTTTGACATGGATTTGCAGATAAATTCGTCTTTTTTCAGGGTTGTTTCTAGGCACTCAAGCATTAGAGGAAAGTTAGTTACTTTTTCTACAAAAACTGGAGGAGGGTTTGAGGTCTTGCCGGAATTTTCGGTGTCCTCGTTGTTTAGAATTGAGAATCTGTTCGATGTATCGGTGGTTGGTGTGTTTGTGGTAGTGTTGTTACTACGTTTATGGTTAATTGCTGAAGGATTGTCGTTTATATTATCTAGCGCACGTTTCCCTGGACGTCTCACGGGCACTTGTTGCCAAGGAACGTCTTCAGGTAACGTGCTTGGGAGTGAGAGCTGATTTGCGTTTAATTGGGGGTATAATGCTGAAATTTGTGACAGCGAAAAGGTTGGGATGTTCAAGTTACTTGGGATATAAGGTCCCGTTATCATGGGTGTGGTTATAGGTGACGTTTGCGTGATTGTTTGAGAGTAAAGGCATGATGCCGCGAGTGTTGTTATCGTGCTTGTAGTTGTGAGTGTATAGGACACAGCGTTGTGACCTCCGCTTGTTTGTTGCATTGTGCTGTTATTTCCGTCTAACACTTTCAAGATACCACTACTAACACTTTTTTATCACTGGCACTTGTTGGGTTGATATCACTGATCGATGTTCACAGGCACTTTTGCACTAGTGTTACTAGTACTGGACTAGCAACATAATCACTTGTTCGTAAACAATAAATAACAGAGGTATTACGTGATAACTACGGAGCTAACGAAACACGTCCGATCACTACCGTAGTTGGTGAACGAAATCAAATAAGAAGTAAGATATTAATTTTGAACTTTTGAGACAGCAAATATGATGAAATAAGAAGTTTTAAATAATATACCGGCTTTCCACAAATATTCTTAGTTTCCCATACTCAACTTTATAGAACAATAAAATAAATTATGATGCTGAGAAATACTGATCCGAACTATGTGACAAATATAACAACTCTGTATTTTAATCGATATTTGGCAACACAGCTTTAATAGCCGCAACATGTGAAAGATGTTCTGCCGTAGCTTTGGCTACTTCAGAAGTGAAACCATTCACGAGTTCAATTTCTTGAGCAATTGGTCTTCTATGTTGCACAAAGTGGCTAACTTCTTCGACATGATGTTGAGCAGGTTGATGGTGCACAATCTGAGGCTGCACATGTTGGTGAGCAGGTTGATGGTGCACAATTTCAGGCTGAACATGTTCATGAGCATGTTGATGGTGCACAATGTGGGACTGAACATGTTGTTCTGGAGCAGGTTGGTGATGCACAAATTGAGGCTCAACAAAATGTGCAGCAGGTACAAACTGTCGAGTACTCTCAAACCAATTGTGCTGTAAGGCTTTTGCAGCCGGGACTTTAACCCCAATGGTTGAAGGAACCTCTTGGATTTTAACCTCAATATGAGACGGTGACCGATCGTGGAAAAGTGTCCTACCTCCTAATTGGGCACTGGTTGGAAGTTCATTAACTACTACAACCCTTTGTGGTTGCGCACTGATTCCTTGGACGTTTTTAACTTGACGTTTGTATACTCCAGAAGGCGGACTGACGGGGATGATTGGCACGTGGACGTCTTTCGTGGGCTTTGGAACATGACGGATGTAAACTGGAGGAAGTTCGTCTTCTGATATTTGGGGAACGACCATCCGGATGTAGTTTTGCAAAGCGATGTGTGAGTCATGACCGGCCTGGACTTCCGGGGTGTAATTGTTATTGAGGAAGTAGGTTTTGCCGTTTTCTGAAAGTTAAGAGGTTTGTAAAATTAAATTATAAAGAAATACTGTTGCTTATTTTTATATATGATATTTTATAATAAATTGAAATGATGACAAGTCACATTTTTATAAAAATACTAATTAATTTCAACACGTTGACCGCGATCGACGTGTTTACACGTAATTTGTTGGTATAAGATCTAGACCGAGATCAAAATCTTCATGTCTGATATGAACTAGATCATATCATAGATCAACTTTTATGACTTCATCTTTTATTTTGAAATCAGACATTAGAATTAGGGGATATTTTTTTAGATCATAAAAAATATCAGGTATAATTTATTGGTCAAAATATTTAACTGTTAAATTTCATTATATTAAATTGAAGTAGGATTACCAACTGTACGCTTTTTGAGCGCATTCATGAGCGAATGTGAGTCAACGTCAATCTCCATCTGATTTTATTTTTATGCAATATTTCACGGAGGATGGTTGACAGAGCTTTGTTTATAACTTGCTTTGTAACGTAATCATTGCGTAAAGTGATAGGGGGATCATCTAAGACGGAGTACGGAACAGTAAATTTAAGTTTGAATGTTGAATTGGCGTGGCTTGCTTACCTAAGTGCACAAATAACGTGCATTTTACTATAGCATTACCTAATTTAAATTTGTTAAATCTACTTCATTGTTAAGATTAAAAACTCTACATTATTTAACTTTGCATTTAAATACGTTTGACCTTGAAAATTTTAAATAATCGCCTGCGATGTATATATGCTTTTGAAAAAATTCAGAGTTGACAACCACACAAGCGATTCAAACTTCAAACTACAATTTAAAATCTGAGAACTAAATATTAAAGATTACTTACTCTTACTAAATATTTAAATTACAACGAACAAGTCTTCTTTTTTTAAGATCATATATATTTGCTCTAGATCAAGATGAAGATCTTAACGAATAAAATGACCTAATCAGATTAAAGATCACAGAAATTACTAGTGATTAACAATGATCTAGCTCAGTCACAACACTGCTTAAATATAGGTAATCTAGTCTCTTATTGATACAGTGTAGTTGTTTTCAATTATTTTGGTAGCATTTTTAAAAAGTAATTTAAAATTTAATACGACACAAAAAAAATTTATTCAATTATAATTGGACTTTAAACAACCAAAACGGTAACTCATTTGTTCCATTAAAATATAAAATTGACGATGTATTATTTCTTACCTGAAACTTGATGTGACAGGATTTTGAAGCCCAGGTCAGCGCCAGCGCTATATTTGATATCATGTACAGAACCTTTTTCGTCAACGAAATTATAATGTCCAGTTACGGAGCCATCTGGGTTGCGGTGTTCACTGCGATTAATTTTTCCGGCTCTGTGCACATAGTTGTAATCTCCAAGCCCTAGCTCGCAGAGAGCTATGCTGAGGATGGTTGAAATAACAATCTGAAGAGAAGAATATAGTTATTTTTAAACTCAACTTACTATACTTATTTCCCCGATAGTAGTAATATTTTGTGGATCAAAATATGAATGAATTTTCATAATTGTTATCAAGAATAGACGATTTTCGTCGAAAGTATTAAAAACAAATTAATTTTGAAGATATATTATTATTATTATTATAGTATAGATTTAAAATTTCATAAAACTGGTTTAGTAAATAAAAATGTTGTCGTAGCTTTCTAACTTTTAATAATATAGCTATCTATTTGAATGAAAAATGAGTAATATTTTAAATGCCAACACCATTTGAACTTGATTTTAAACTCCCACGTTAATGTTTCACACAATTTCAAATAATATTTTGCAAAAATGTGTTTTTAATCGACAAAATTTTAAATTAATTTTGCAGAATATCTCCTGTTTTTATTTATAATTATGTTAATTTTCAGTAGGTATTTCACTTCAGTTATTATTTATGTTTGCGTAGGCAATTAAAACTTCTGTATTAATTTTTATATGAAATCCTCTACTAACGCATGATAAAGGCCCATTATTTTAATAAAATTTTCAGGTTTTACAAAAAAGAAGAAATATATTTTCATTCTTTTGTTTTTAAATTGAATTGTATATATGTTTGATATACCTACAGTTGTACAAATTACAAATATTTCAATTTTACAAAACTCATTAATATTTTCACATTCGAATAACACGTCAATTGAAATAATTTTATCAATTTAATCTACAAACAAATTTTAATTAATTTTCTAAACGCATATAGCATTTATTTTCAAAATAGCTAGGAAGCAACCCAAAAAATACCAAAATATAAATTTTATAATCACAAAACAATCTTTTTCTACTGGTATTGAAACATAATTTTTAACGATCTGGTTTTCACGGGGTGAAGTTTGGTCGTATATTGAACATTATTTAACGTTTATGAAAAACTATGCGAAATTAATGATTTCTTTCAATCATTGTTAATTTTTTCCAATATAACAGTTAAATACACTTGCCTAGCGCCTATAGGTAGAATATTGTAGCTGATTATGATTTAATGTGAATGTTCAAATTATTTTAAATAAAATTTTACATATTTATGTTGTTTAATTTGTGGTCGTAGAAAAAGTATAGTATATGTGATTCGTTTATAAACTCTCTAGATAATCGTTTCTTATATGACGTTTATAAAACTTGATACATAATATAGGTACTACTTTAAAAATAGTTAAAGCCAATAAACGAATTTTAATTAGTGAAATTTCACGAACTACAACAACAACTGAATACATAATTATTATTTCAATTGTCGGCTTAATATTTCACTTATTTTTATTTAATTTAGAAATAGTTGAAATGTACTCACCAATACTTTCATTTCGGCAAGAGAAACTTCACAGAACTGAGATATCACATTACAAACCGCAGTTTAAATATTTCTGTCAAAGTAATTAAAGAAGAGATTAACATTAATCTGTTGTTGGATAGTGTATTGTATCAGTACACACATACACTAAAATTTTAATACAGCCCTGCTTGAGAATTTGTGTGCCTTGCAGCGAAGTCTATTAGTGGCTACAAACAAAATATTTCGAAAATTGTCATTAGTTAACTTATTATATGAATTATAATAATTGTTTTCTGAAAAAGTGATACCTCGGGATTCATAAATTTCAGAATTTTTTTAAATTAAAATTCAATTAATAATTTTTAAATAAAAATTATAAACAAATCTTTTTTATAATTATATAAGGCATCGCTAACTTTAATTTGAATCTTATAAGATTACCAGTAACAAAGATATTACATATTCACTTATTTTATTATTATAAACAAAATATAAATATTAAAAAAAAATTACAGTAGTAAATAACTTAATTAAGCTTATAACTATACTATACCAAAATTTGATTTTATTGCATGATGTATATTGACAGTAGACGTCATTAAAGTTAACAGTTTCTAAAAATGTGTCAAAATCATGCTCATTTTTGCTATAAATTTTTGTTATTTCTACACATATACATTTAAAAATTTGAAATTCTATACAATAACGTAGAAATGTGCATATATTAGTATAAAGTTTTATTTAAATTTTTTGGATTATTTTTAAACAAGTTATTCAACTTTACATCGAAGTGACTATAGTTATTACTCCGATAGTAAGGTTATAAGAAGTGAAGTACGAACGTCTGTCTGTGTGAAGATAGCGTTACTTTGATTAGGAAAAAAGAAGTACCTATTTCAATTTCAGTGTTTAGCTGTTTAAAACTGCGTTCAAAGTGTAATATTAATCTTTATTTATTTGTATTTATTTATTTATTTGGATACAGGTAAACCAACAGTCGAAAGACCAATAATAGGTTCACACAAATAAATATTACAAAAATTGTACAAAGGTTGTGTCAAGTCCAGAGTGTAAATTTTTATTTTAAGAGGCCCGTCTGGTAGTTAAATTTATAGTAAAACAGAGGTGTGCGCGTCCCATGATCATTTGGTATTTAGAGGTTTTTGCATTATTGACAACATATGAACATGTCGCCAAAAGATGGTAGAAGGTCTCTCTGATTTCATTTTTCATCTTGAACTTATGATTTTGGAAAAACATGACTTCGAAATCAGTCATTTTTCTTGCTTTTTAAGATTTTTTTTCTGGTAAACAAAAAGCTATATTAAATTTCTGAAAACAGAGCGACATAAATTGAGCATTTGTTTTTCTCATTCGTCTGTGTTATAAATTAAATGAAGTTAGCCAGTACATTCTATGCTCAGTTTTCTTAACCTATATTTTTATTCGATTGACTGCAAAAAGAAGGGCTTGACGGCACCTGAACCCGCCTCATTTTGAAAATGACTACTTACGTTCAGGAGTTCGGTATTTTCCGAACGCGCCTCTTAAGTAGAAATACAAAAGTTATTATGTGATAAGATAATAGTAATAATAATAATATGTAGTTATTTGTTTATTAAAGTTAACAGTATAATAAAGAATCACTTATTAAGGCGTTAAAATTTAATGATAGAATAATCGAGAATTGTAGATTGACATTATTCTGTTGATTGGAGAGTCTCTTATTATTAGTACGGGTTTGGGGTACAATTTTCCAAAGGTAAAAGAGCGTTGCGTATACCTACTATGCAAATAATTTCATTGCAAACTTTTAACAGCAGAAAATTTAGCAAATATAATGAAATAAATACACAATTTCAAAACCAATACAGGAAATCTTAAGTTTTTTGTGATTAGGTAGTAATAATAGATTTTTTCTTTTTAGAAAACTGTAGAAACAATGGAGAATATTTTGTTTCATAAACATTTATTCCATTAATACTAGTTAGTTTATAATAATATAATAGTGGAAAATGAATAATGGCAAAGTTGATGAATTATAAATGATTTCAACGTATTTTGCAGTAATGGGTAACTTGCTTAAAAATATAATAGTTTTAGTTTATTTGTCAAATAAGTTCAGTCTATTTCAAATTAATGAGCTTTGTTTGCGTCACTAATTATTGTGGATTATTTACCTTGAACTAATTTGATAATATATTAAAACTAGATCATTAAAAATAAATCATTTAATGAAATGATATCTTCTGTTAGAAATATTTACGATTGAATATCTTATAATGACAGTCGAATTCTATTTGATAGTATGATAGTATTGAAAACTTAAAGTATAACTGAAAAATTGGCTGAGTTCGTAATTTTGAGCATGGTACTAACTTTGAATTTTGGTGACATAAGTCTGCCAAATTTGAGTAGTCTTTAAATATTTTTTTTCCATACTCTACGTTGTAAACGAACATAATACTGAGGAACCTAAATGCAACACAACGAACACATTTCTGTTTTTTATTGGATATTTGGCAACACTGCTTTAATAGCCGCAACTTGTGAAAGATGTTCTGCCGTAGCTTTTGCTACTTCAGGAGTGAAACCATTCACCAGTTCAATATCTTGAGCAATTGGTCTTCTTTGTTGTACAAATTGGCTTACATCTTGGATATGTTGTTGAGCAGGTTGATGATACACAATATGGGGCTGAACATGTTGTTGAGTAGGTTGCTGATACACAATATGAGGCTGAACATGTTGTTGAGCAGGTTGCTGATACACAAAATGAGGCTGAACATGTTGTTGAGCAGGTTGCTGATACTCAATATGAGGCTGAACATGTTGATGAGCAGGTTGATGGTGAACAATATGGGGCTGAATATGTTCTTGAGCATGTTGATGGTGCACAATATAGAACTGAGCATGTTGTTCTGGAGCAGGTTGGTGATGCACAATTTGAGGCTCAGCAAAACGTGGGGCAGGCACAAACTGTCGAGTACTCTCAAACCAATTGTGCTGTAAGGCTTTTGGAGCCGGGACTTTATCCCCAATGGTCAAAGGCACCTCTTGGATTTTAACCTCAATATGAGACGGTGACCGTTCGTAGAAAAGTGTCCTTCCCGCATATTGGGCACGCGGTGGGCGTTCATTATCTTCTACAACCCTTTGTGGTTGAGCACTGATTCCGTGGCTCTTTTTAGCTTGACGTTTGTATACTAGTCCAGTCAAATTAGACTTTCACCTCGGAATGAGAGATAATAAGCTGGAAACTCGTATATACCTTCATTGTGGCGTTCTAAAAGTTGTCTCAAAAGTCTCATAAAATCTCGTGTCTGCGTCGTAAGTTATTCGAGGTCAAAGGTCACAAAACTCGGTTTTTCGAGATTATCTAGGTTTCTATAGCTCCAATGATGTTAACCTATTATAAAAGTTGTAGAGAATAAAATTTCCTACAACTTTGGTATTAAAAAAAATGTCTCCGATCAATAGTTCAAAAGTTACGGCCAAAAGTAAAAGGAACGGTTTTAAAAAATTTAATTATGGCATTACTTTATGTCATAATATACAAAAACGACTGTAACTTTTCAACACATTAAAATATCGACTTCCGATCTGAAGCATTCAATTCTTAAGACTATTTTCAATCTACAATACAATTTTTAAATTTTTGGAGATTACAAGTTTAGCCAAAATTTAAACAAAAAAAATAATTATTTTTTTGTATTTTCTTAAATTATTGTGTTTAATCAGCTCTAATTTCTGAATGAATCGAGATATCAACTTTCGGTTTTCAGCATTGAATTCCTGAGACTTTTTACTATAAGGTACATTATTTCAAAAATGGTTTAAAGAACTTTGTTGACCTGAAATTTTAAGTTTTTCTCCGAGAGAATATAGTGAAATTTTAGTTTTGTTATAAATTATTGTATTTAATCAGCTCTAATTTCTGAACTAATTAAGATATCGACTTCCGGATTCCAGCATTGGATTTCTGGGACGTTTTCCTATAAGAAACAATATTTTTAAAATCTTTTAAAGGTATGTGATGACCTAAAATTTAAAGTAATTTATAACAAAACTAAAATTTCACTATATTCTCTCGGAGAAAAACTTAAAATTTCAGGTTACCAAATTTTTTTAACCATTTTTGAAATATTGTACCTTGTAGCAAAAAGTCTCAGGAATTCAATGCTGAAAACCGAAAGTTGATATCTTGATTCATTCAGAAATTAGAGCTGATTAAACACAATAATTTAAGAAAATACAAAAAAATAATTCTTTTTTTTGTTTAAATTTTGGCTAAACTAGGACCTCCAAAATTTTAAAAATTGTATTGTAGATTGAAAATTGTCTTAAGAATTGAATGCTTCAGATCGGAAGTCAATATTTTAATGTGTTGAAAAGTTACAGTCGTTTTTGTATATTATGATATAAAGTAATGCCATAATGAAATTTTTAAAAGCGTTCCTTTTTCTTTCGGCCGTAACTTTTGAACTATTGATCGGAGAAATTTTTTTTTAATACCAAAGTTGTAGGAAATTTTATTCTCTACAATTTTTATAATAGGTTAACATCATTGGAGCTATAGAAACCTAGATAAACTCGAAAAACCGAGTTTTGTGACTTTTGACCTCGAATAACTTACGACGCAGACACGAGATTTTATGAGACTTTTGAGACAACTTTTAGAACGCCAAAATGAAGGTGTATACGAGTTTCCAGCTTATTATCTCTCATTCCGAGGTTGAGCCCATTTTTCTGCTTAAATGACTGGACTATACTCCAGAAGGCGGACTGACGGGGATGATTGGCACGTGGACGTCTTTCGTGGGCTTTGGAACATGACGGATGTAAACTGGGGGAAGTTCGTCTTCTGATATTTGGGGAACGACCATCCGGAGGTAGTTATGATACCTGCCATCCTCTAGCTCACAGAGAGCTATGCTAAAGATGGTTGAAATAACAATCTGAAGAGAAGATATTAAATTATTATTATGTCATTATGTAAAGGATAATAATAACTTTTTGTTGTTTAGATTATGAATGAATTTAATGAATGAATTGTTATCAACTATAGAGACGATTTTTTCGAATTCATTAAAAATAAATTATTTTGGAATGTGTGGTGTTTACGTAGGAATTAATATTCAACCTATTATTGCGTATTTGAAATATGATAAAAAGAGCAATTAATAATATTAATAATAACAAATAGTAATATTTTTTTTAAAACCATCCACTTTTAAGTTATTATTTGTAATTGTTCAATTTAAATCTTCTGTATGTATTTTATCTGAATTGAAATGATGGTGAAGCACTATGGGTACTATTTAAGTAATTTTTAATTTATATCTTGGTATAAAAGAGAAATAGATTTGTCGGTGTTATGTGGTTCACTTTAAATTAATAATTATTTTGTTCTAAAAATTTGAGTTTAAATTTTAAAACTTTTTTTTATTAAAAACAGTAAAAAAATATAAATATTTAGCTGTAGGTACATTACTCGTAGTTGTTGCTGTACAAATATTTTAAATAATTTGAAATACTCGTATATATTATTTTCACATTGCAAGTACATATCAATTGAAATATCAATTGAACTCTACAATTAATTGTAATTTATGACATATTTCGTTTGAAATATATTAAAAATTTTAGTTTAAATATTAAAACATTTTTTATTAATTTGTAAAATAAAAACTTTTGACGCTCACTTTCATAATAAAAAAGTTTAAATTATACTGTACATAATTTGTCATTATAATAATTAATTAAATTTAAAATGATTAATGAAACTAAATATAGTTCCCATTATCATTATTTAATATGAGAAAGTTCCCAATTCTCAAAATATTACTTAAATTTTAATGTGATTCACACGCTTACGCACTTTGATAAATTGACAAACAAATATAACAATGATAATAGCTATTAATATAACTAGAATATTATGCGATTTATAATACCGAAGATTTTGCTAAGCGACGAGGTGATACCGAGTCTCTTTGAACATCCAACGGGGCTTAAATCGCATATATTCGCGTTATATTCAAAGCTTAAAGCCGGATTTTCATTCGTGGCTTCGTCTGGCTTCATCTTATTTAAGCTACTTGGCGACTAATCATAATAGGTATAGAGAGTGGAGGTCACGTGCGGCTTCAATAAATTCACAGTCGAACGAAGCCGCGACTAGGATTTTATTTAACTTTTTTGTCACACAAAGCTTACCAACCATAGATAAATGTCCTTATTTCTCAGTAACTTTGTTTGTAAGGTTGTTACAATATGAAATAATTTAGAATATTTTGGCATCATGTGAATGTGTAAATAAAGATTCAAGTAAGTACCTCACGTAATATAATATATTATAATTTTTAACTGAATTAAATTTTAAATGCTATTATTATTATTTAAGATGCCAACTGTCATGTGAAACGTGAGTCGAACGCGTCGAACGAAGTCAGTCATAGCCGCACAAATCTGCGCTGCGACTTCGTTCGACTTTGTAGTCAGACGAAGCCACGAATGAAAATCCGCCTTAATCGGATCATCAAAGACAGCTATGTTGAAACAGATCAACAATTTTATCTGTCAATTAGTTGACAATTTGCGTATTATGGAAGGTTTTGATGTTATTATGGTTTTACCTATCTCACGTATTAAGTCCGTAACTAATGAATTATAAGTATCTTACGTATTCTCAATAAATGTTGCATATTAAAAGGTAATAACAGTTGATGATACGATTATAATTATAATTGTATAGAAAATGTAATTTTTCTTACATTTTCAGACCTTTGTTAAATTAAAATCACAGATACGAAATTGTCGTCGTTCTATACTGAAAGTAATAAAGTAAAGAACTTTCAAAAGTAAAGGTGAAGATAATTTAATTGTAAAATTTTCACTACGATGAAATAAATACCAATATAACACAGTAATACATTTTTCATAAACGTCAAATCTTTTTTTTATTTAACTTTTTGAAGGATATGCTTCAACTACTGACGCTTATTAAGTTATTGGCATACTTTGTTACATAATTTTAAAAAAATACATATTATCTTAACATTAGACTGTTTTTTTTTTCAAAAAACGGCCCTGATTTTAAATAAAAAATAAAAATCAATCAAAATTTGAACTTTTACTATTTTACGTATAAAATATCAATAGAAAACTTTGGAAATCAATTGTAGGTACCTAAGGTTATAAGAAGTGAAGTACGAACGTCTGTCTGTGTGAAGATAGCGTTACTTTGATTAGGTAAAAAGAAGTACCTACCTATTTCAATTTCAGTGTTTAGCTGTTTAAAACTGCGTTCAAAGTGTAATATTAATCTTTATTTATTTTTAATTATTTATTTATTTATTTATTTATTTGGATACAGGTTAACCAACTGTCGAAAGACCAATAATAGGTTCACACAAATAAATATTACAAAAATTGTACAAAGGTTGTGTCAAGTACCTACAGAGTGTAAATTTTTATTTCAAGGGGCCCGTCTGGTAGTTAAATTTATAGTAAAACAGAGGTGTGCGCGTCCTATAATCATTTGGTATTTAGAGGTTTTCGCATTATTGACAACATATACACATGTCATCAAAATATGGTAGAAGGTCTCTCTGATTTCATTTTTCTTCTTTAACATATGATTTTGGAAAAACATGACTTTGAAATCAGTCATTTTTCTTGCTTTTTAAGATTTTTTTTCTGGTAAACAAAAAGCTATATTAAATTTCTGAAAACAGAGCGACATAAATTGAGCATTTGTTAACAAGATGTTGTTTTTCTCATTCGTCTGTGTTATAAATTAAATGATATATGATGAGACAACGATGCTATGTTTTCGCTGTTGAAATTGTAGATTCTTAAGTTAGCCAGTACATTCTATGCTCAGTTTTCTTTACCTATATTTTTATTCGATTGACTGCAAAAAGAAGGGCTTGACGGCATCAGAACCCGCCTCATTTTTAAAATGACGACTTACGTTCAGGAGTTCGGTATTTTCCGAACGCGCCTCTTAAGTAGAAATACAAAAGTTATTATGTGATAAGATAATAGTAATAATAATAATATGTAGTTATTTGTTTATTAAAGTTAACAATATCATAAAGAATCACTTATTAAGGCGTTAAAATTTAATGATAGTATGAAAAAATCAACATGTGGAAATCGAGAATTGTAGATTGACATTATTCTGTTGATTGGAGAGTTTCTTATTATTAGTACGGGTTTGGGGTACAATTTTCTAAACGTAAAAGAGCGTTGCGTATACCTACTGTGCAAATAATTTCATTACAAACTTTTAACAGCAGAAAATTTGGCAAATATAATGAAATAAATACACAATTTCAAAATCCATACAGGAAATCTTAAGTTTTTTTTGTGATTAGGTAGTAATAATAGATTTTTTATTTTTAGAAAACTATAGAAACAATGGAAAATATTTTGTTTCATAAACATTTATTCAATTAATACTAGTAAGTTTATAATAATATAATATTAGAAAATGAATAATGGCAAAGTTAATGAATTATAAATTATTTCAACGTATTTTGCAGTAATGGGTAACTTGCTTAAAAATATAATAGTTTTAGTTTATTTGTCAAATAAGTTCATTCTATGTCAAATTAATGAGCTTTGTTTGCGTCACTAATTATTGTGGATTATTTACTTTGAACTAATTTGATAATACATTACAATTAGATCATTAAAAATAAATCAGTGAATGAAATGATACCTTCTGTTAGAAATATTTACGATTGAATATCTTATAATGACAGTCGAATTCTATTTCATAATGTAGTATGATAGTATTGAATAATTTAAAGTATAAGTGAAAAATTGGCTGAGTTCGTACTTATGAGCAAGGTATTAACATTGAATTTTGGTGACATAAGTCTTCCAAATATGAGTCTTTCCATATTCTACGTTGTAAACGAACATAATACTGAGGAACCTAAATGCAACACAACGAACACATTTCTGTTTTTTATTCGATATTTGGCAACACTGCTTTAATAGCCGCAACTTGTGAAAGATGTTCTGCCGTAGCTTTTGCTACTTCAGGAGTGAAACCATTCACCAGTTCAATATCTTGAGCAATTGGTCTTCTTTGTTGTACAAATTGGCTTACATCTTGGATATGTTGTTGAGCAGGTTGATGATACACAATATGGGGCTGAACATGTTGTTGAGCAGGTTGCTGATACACAATATGAGGCTGAACATGTTGATGAGCAGGTTGATGGTGAACAATATGGGGCTGAACATGTTCTTGAGCATGTTGATGGTGCACAATATGGGACTGAACATGTTGTTCCGGAGCAGGTTGGTGATGCACAATTTTAGGCTCAACAAAACGTGGGGCAGGCACAAACTGTCGAGTACTCTCAAACCAATTGTGCTGTAAGGCTTTTGGAGCCGGGACTTCATCCCCAATGGTCAAAGGCACCTCTTGGATTTTAACCTCAATATGAGACGGTGACCGTTCGTAGAAAAGTGTTCTTCCCGCATATTGGGCACGGGGTGGGCGTTCATTATCTTCTACAACCTTTTGTGGTTGAGCACTGATTCCGTGGCTCTTTTTAGCTTGACGTTTGTATACTCCAGAAGGCGGACTGACGGGGATGATTGGCACGTGGACGTCTTTCGTGGGCTTTGGAACATGACGGATGTAAACTGGGGGAAGTTCGTCTTCTGATAGTTGGGGAACGACCATCCGGAGGTAGTTATGATACCTGCCATCCTCTAGCTCACAGAGAGCTATGCTAAAGATGGTTGAAATAACAATCTGAAGAGAAGATATTAAATTATTATTATGTCATTATGTAAAGGATAATAATAACTTTTTGTTGTTCAGATTATGAATTAATTTAATGAATGAATTGTTATCAACTATAGAGACGATTTTTTCGAATTCATTAAAATTAAATTATTTTGGAATGTTTGGTGTTTACGTAGGAATTAATATTCAACCTATTATTGCGTATTTGAAACATGATAAAAAGAACAATTAATAATATTAATAATAACAAATAGTAATATTTTTATTTTTAAACCATCCACTTTTGAGTTATTATTTGTAATTGTTCAATTTAAATCTTCTGTATGTATTTTATCTGAATTGAAATGATGGTGAAGCACTATGGGTACTATTTAAGTAATTTTTAATTTATATCTTGGAATAAAAGAGAAATAGATTTGTCGGTGTTATGTGGTTCACTTTAAATTAATAATTATTTTGTTCTAAAAATTTGAGTTTAAATTTTAAAACATTTTTTATTAAAAACAGTAAAAAAATATAAATATTTAGCTGTAGGTACATTACTCGTAGTTGTTACTGTACAAATATTTTAAATAATTTGAAATACTCGTATATATTATTTTCACATTGCAAGTACATATCAATTGAAATATCAATTGAACTCTACAATTGATTGTAATTTATGACATATTTCGTTTGAAATATATTAAAAATTTGAGTTTAAATATTAAAACATTTTTTATTAAAAACAGTAAAAAAAATATAAATATTTAGCTGTAGGTACATTACTCGTAGTTGTTGCTGTACAAATATTTTAAATAATTTGAAATACTCGTATATATTATTTTCACATTGCAAGTACATATCAATTGAAATAACTGTATCAGTTTATTGAAATAATTAATTTGATTTAATATTTTATGTGCAAAACACAGCTTAAAATAAAATGTACCAACAAATATCTACAGTAAAACTTTATAATACGAACAAAACAATTTTTATTAAAATAGTTGAAACTAATGAAAATGAAATTTCATAAACCAAAACAACGACAATAATTGTAGTTATAATTATTAGGATAGCGGGTGATAGTTCACTTATTTACGTCCCTTAATTTTAGAAATACTTGAAATGCACTCACCAATAGTTTCATTTTGGCAACAGAAACTTCACAAAACTGTGATATCAAATTTCAAGTCGCGGCTTTTAAATATATTTCTGGTCGAAGTAATTAAAGAAGAGATTAACATTAATCTATCTTAGATAGTGTATTATCAATATACACACGGAACCGAGCTAGAGGTATTTTCAGCTGGGACAGGAGGAAGGAAGACAAATTTTCGCCTCTATGTATTAAGAAGGTAACTTTGATCTTTTTAGGTAGGATAAGGGTGGGTCAGTAGTGAAATGAAGTTGGGCCATAATTTAAGGCGAGGAAAGTAGATGATATCGTGTTACTGAGAATATTGAAGCACAGGCTTGCCGAGCCGAGTTCGGAAAATCTCACGAGCATTCGATAGACACTTTACGGCGAGTTATGTACAATATTTTCTCAAACGATCATCAATAATATAAGTTATTATTTAATTCATTTTGATGTCAAATGTTTCTGTCATAATTTGAATTTTACGTAGAAACAAATATATACAACGATCATTCATGAACTACAAGGTCCAACAGTTTCAAAACTAAAATATATCTTCTATTTAAATTTTTATCCAACAACCCTTAAAAAAACATTATTAATATGATGATTTTAAACAGGCAAAGTAAAAGCAGATTGCCACTAGTGGCTTTGCTAAAAATTATACCCACTAATGGGTAAATTTATTGTTACTTGCTTGTTGGAAGTAATTATTTTTTAAAACGTTATCCTTCACACGTGGATAAAAGATAATGTTCCTTAATCCTTACTTTGCCCACTAGTGAAGTAAATAACTATTAAATGGTACCAGATACAACAAAACTACTACTTTAATTTATGTGGATAAAACACTCGTGCTTGTCCATTTTAATGCCATAATGCAATTTATCGCGATGGCAGGAATAAATTATCAATAAATAAAATCTATAACAAACACGTTATGTTAACGAACGGGTTGAACGGTTGTATGACTTTGATTAATTTCGTAGCTAGACAACTGTATGGAATCTTCTTTCGTATACAGTCGTGGGAAAAGTTTGTTTTCATATTAAGGAAAGGGAAGAAGCTTATTAAACAAGAACGACCGCTGCAATTCATAATAAGTTTACTTAAAATATGTGGCGAACATTGCAATTTATTATCTTCATTGACGCTTTTTCTGATTATTCATCTGAGGCATAGTTACACAAAAATGTTTATAAAACTCCTTAAGAACTCATGTGCTTTGCATCTGAATCTTTCACTTTCTATATTAATTACGTATATCAGGCAAATTATTTTTTTCACGACATGCGGAGAAAACACAATTTTCTTCTCGCGAAATAGTGAGGAAAGTAGGTTTTCCCTCTCTAGAGAGGAAAGTAAGCAGTGTTACCACCAGTGTTATTTTACGATGAAATATTTAAAAAATTTTAAGTAAATTTATTATTTTATTGAAAATTCTGATTTTATAGTGATATGCTGTAAACTATTATTTTACAATTATTATGTTTTATACTTTCTTTTTCTACTATTTCACGATTTTACAACTTAAATTTAATTTGGCATATTGGCTGCATTTCGTTGTTTCAAACGTCATTCTGACAGATGGCAGTTATAACCTAACTTCTAGTTATGTAATTCTTCTACTTTACAATGTTTTTAAATATGTCGTGAAAAAAATGTTGTGTCTAACACGAGAGGAAAGCTCTTTTTCCTCTCTTGCTCGATTGCCTCACTCGCTTCGCTCGTGACACAAACTTCGAGCTCGAGTGGGAAAAAGAAGCGCTTTCCTCTCTAGTTGGACAAATAACTATTTTTATGATATCGTAAAATAGGTCCGTAATATCATAGTGAAAAGTAGTAGTAGATAAGGTTACAACTTTAGCTCCTCATTTTGCAAGTAACCATATAGCACTGTCAAGATATAATTTTTGCAACCTGTTATCATTTGTTTTTTGTTTATATTTTTTCCAATTAAAAATAATTTTGTGATTCAATAAAAAATAGAATATTGTTTCTGGGCTGTAAGGATATTTTTTTTATTAATTCCTAGAGCCGGCTCTAGGGTTGTCTTTGCCCTGCAACAATGTTCATTTATGACACCTCCCTCATTAAATTTTTTTAAAAGTGAAAGTATTTTTTTTTTATTTGTAAAATAAAAACTTTTGGCGGTCACTTTCTTAATTAAAAATTTAAATTATACTGTACATAATTTTCATTATAATAATTAATTAAATTTAAAATGATTAATGAAA
The DNA here is from genome assembly GCA_947534325.1 of Agonum fuliginosum. Lineage (NCBI taxonomy): Eukaryota > Metazoa > Arthropoda > Insecta > Coleoptera > Carabidae > Agonum > Agonum fuliginosum. Next base: position 8,015,707 of record OX384029.1, on the reverse strand, counting down.
CTAAATATAGTTCCCATTATCATTATTTAATATGAGAAAGTTCCCAATTCTCAAAATATTACTTAAATTTTAATGTGAATCACACGATTACGCACTTTGATAAATTTACAAACAAATATAACAATGATAATAGCTATTAATATAACTAGAATATTGTGCGATTTATAATACCTACCGAAGATTTTGCTAAGCGATGAGGTGAAACAGAGTCTCTTTGAACATCCAAGGGAGCTTAAATCGCATATATTCGCGTTAAAACACAATCGTATCATCAAAGACAGCTATGTTAAAACAAATCAACAATTAGTTGACAATTCGCATATTATAAGTATCTAACGTATTAATTAAGTAACTAAGGTATTGGTATTATGTTGTTTATTATTATCAATAAATGTTGCATATTAATAGGTAATAACAGTAGTTGATGACACGATTATAATTATAATTGTATAGAAAATGTAATTTTTCTTACATGTTTCAGACCTTTGTTATATTAAAATCACAGATACGAAATTGTCGTCATAAAGTAATGAACTTTCAAACGTAAAGGTGAAGATAATTTAATTGTAAAATTTTCACTCCGATGAAATACCAATACTTACTTTATTTACCAAATGTTGGTTACTGATTACCAACTTTATGTATTACTTTTTCCAATTTTCCGCACTTTTTTGAATAAAGAAAGTCAAGAAAATCATCAAAAATATCAGAACCAATAACTCTTGTCGATTGGAATATTTTTCTAAAAAATATTACTTACATATTGTCTCATTGGACTGTCAATTTTTTTTCAAAAAACGTACCTGATTTTAAATAAAGAATAAAAATTAATCAAAATTTGAATTTTTCTTTTTTACTTCCTTGTACGGAGTAATAAGGAAGTATTGTAATCCCGAAAAATTTCGGTTTTCAGATTTTGATGGAAATATCCGTTTTGACCTTTTCTGAATCCATTATGACTAGTTTCGTCGTGACGTCTGTACGTATGTATGTACGTATGTACGTACGTACGGGCGTACGTATGTATGTCGCATAACTCAAATTCGGTTAGACGTAGAAAGTTGAAATTTTGTATTTAGGACTGTTATAGCATCTAGTTGTGCACCTCCTATTTTTGGTTTCAATCTACAAACCGGAAGTACTAAATTTAAAAAAAAAATCGATAAATATTTGATTTAAGACAAATTTTTTAATTTTAAATGAAAGATTATGTGATTATTACCTACAATCGGTATTTTATAAATATTTTTGTATCTGGTATCATTTAAGAATAATTAAAGTACATATTTATAATTTAGTATTTCGGTATCTTGTAGTCCATGATCGATTAACATTTGTTACTATGTAAAATTTAAATGATTATGACATGACAGTGACAATAGTAAAATATGCTTTATATCTTCTTTTGCAGTTTAAATAAAATGACTAAAATATATTTGTGAGTATACTAGTATAATAAGTTAAAAGAATTTTTTATTTTATTCTAATTTTAGTTATTAAGAAAAGTATGAACAAACAAGGCGTACAAGGAAGTCATGTGGTGTCCACGTCAGATTTTTATTTTTTGTCTTTGGTCTAGAACTTTGAACTAAAAAAAATTAAAATCTACGTTTTTTTGTGGTTTTTTTGTCATTATTTGATATGCTTTTTTTCGGTCATTATAAATGGCAAAAAAATAATTAAAAAGCAGAAAGCATGCAGCTAACCTTCCTTTTTCGAATAATTTTTGTTTTATTTAATTTATTTTAATTTTTAATAAAATTTAGGTTATATTAAGCTTACATTTTTGTATATAATACATACATATTTAACTTAACCCGGCAGCGGGCAGGTGGGTGTAGTAAACCCCAGTTACTTTATAATAGGCGGTCTAAAACCCGTACACTATCGGCTGTCCAGGTACCTTCCGCAAATATATTGAACTATCAATACGCAAAAGGATTTAGTCTCATATTTCATCTACGCTAAGAGTTACATCGAGTCAAAGTGTCCTGGGTGTATTTTTTGTGAAAAATTCAGCACATTTATTCATCGTAACTTTTTTCTACCTGCAAGTAACCAGGTGAATATTTTTTTTAGGTGATAGGTAAACTTTCCAAGTTTTAGAATATTATTTAATTTTGTTTGTATTACTTTCCTTTATTATTTACCTTGTAATGGATTTTTTCAGTCATTAAAAATGAGTGTATAAGTATTATTTTTTTCTTAATAAAGTAATTAAATAATTTTATCGTATTTTACTTCCGCTGAGCCAGGAATGAGTAAATTATCACTAAATATATAATTTATTTAAAAAAAATTAGTTACTGCTTCATAATTTTTTTTTTAAATGGGGTTTGTCACACCCCACCTGCCCTTACTTGTAAATTTTTTTCACCTGCCCGCTGCCGGGTTAAGAAGTTTAAAAAAAAAAATTGTAATAGAAGTTACATCCATCAAATGCATGCAAATGGCCATCTCTGATAGTTCGTCTCTTACACGATAAATTTTTAACATGTTCTCTAATTAATTTTTTGAATAAAAACTAGACAAATTTGCTGACCTAAATATCAACGATAAAATTTACGTCAGTTAAGTACACGTGTGTAGCCCTTAAACACAATATAAGTCCGATAGACTCACTGCCTCCGTCTGCATTACAAATTTTGAAATTGTTTATTTATTAATAATTAACAATAAATAAAAATGTTTATTTATCATCAAATAAACATAACACATAAATAAGAGAATTATAAAAGCAACATAAAATATATATTACCGAATTATGAGTATAATAGCTAAATATGTCCGTTGGACTCACCTTGCCTGGATAAGGGTTCAAATAAACATGTATTCTTAATATTAAAATGGAGCAAGAAAAACACATGCTATGCACGATACTAAAATTAAAATCTATACAATACATTCACAAGCTCCGTTGAAATATAATTATATATTGAATTATTAGATATTCTAATACTGGAGAATATTGCATGCATCGGAGAATAAAGTTTTATTTTTAAAATAATAGAAATGGAAAATTTTATCTTCATAAACATTTATTCAATTAATACTTAGTAAGTTTATAATACAATACATAATATAATACATAATGGAAATGAATAATGACAAAAATGATCAGTTATTAAAATTAGGTTAGGTAGGTATATATTTTGCAGTAATGCAACTGGCTTAAAAATAGCCGCATTTTTCTACCATTTAAATCGAGTTCAGTACAAATTTAATTTGTAACAAATTTAATGAGTCTTGTTTACGGTCATAATTATTATGGATTATTTTGAACCAAATCAGTAAAATCGGTTCATCAACTATTGACGAAATTTAACTTCATTTTGATGAAACGTTAAATTTGCAGCATTTAACATGAATATACTTGAATGCAAAAATGATCTTCTTTACGAGATATTGGTACGATTTATTATATTGTTTCTAAATAGTCGATTTCTATACTTGACAGTATTAAAGAACTTAAAATATGAGCGCAAGTATGTTAGGTAACATAAATAAGAAGTAAGATATTAATTTTGAACTTTTGAGACAGCAAATATGATGAAATAAGAAGTTTTAAATAATATACCGGGTTTCCACAAATATTCTTAGTTTCCCATACTCAACTTTATAGAACAATAAAATAAATTATGATGCTGAGAAATACTGATCCGAACTATGTGACAAATATAACAACTCTGTATTTTAATCGATATTTGGCAACACAGCTTTAATAGCCGCAACATGTGAAAGATGTTCTGCCGTAGCTTTTGCTACTTCAGGAGTGAAACCATTCACCAGTTCAATTTCTTGAGCAATTGGTCTTCTATGTTGCACAAAGTGGCTAACTTCTTGGACATGATGTTGAGCAGGTTGATGGTGCACAATCTGAGGCTGCACATGTTGGTGAGCAGGTTGATGGTGCACAATTTCAGGCTGAACATGTTCATGAGCATGTTGATGGTGCACAATGTGGGACTGAACATGTTGTTCTGGAGCAGGTTGGTGATGCACAAATTGAGGCTCAACAAAATGTGCAGCAGGTACAAACTGTCGAGTACTCTCAAACCAATTGTGCTGTAAGGCTTTTGCAGCCGGGACTTTAACCCCAATGGTCGAAGGAACCTCTTGGATTTTAACCTCAATATGAGACGGTGACCGATCGTGGAAAAGTGTCCTACCTCCTAATTGGGCACTGGTTGGAAGTTCATTAACTACTACAACCCTTTGTGGTTGAGCACTGATTCCGTGGACGTTTTTAACTTGACGTTTGTATACTCCAGAAGGCGGACTGACGGGGATGATTGGTACGTGAACGTCTTTCGTGGGCTTTGGGACATGGCGGATGTAAACTGGCGGAAGTTCGTCTTCTGATATTTGGGGAACGACCATCCGGATGTAGTTTTGCAAAGCGATGTGTGAGTCATGACCGGCCTGGACTTCCGGGGTGTAGTTGTTATTGATGAAGTAGGTTTTGCCGTTTTCTGAAAGTTAAGAGGTTTGTAAAATTAAATTATAAAGAAATACTGTTGCTTATTTTTATATATGATATTTTATAATAAATTGAAATGATGACAAGTCACATTTTTATAAAAATACTAATTAATTTCAACACGTTGACCGCGATCGACGTGTTTACACGTCATTTGTTGGTATAAGATCTAGACCGAGATCAAAATCTTCATGTCTGATATGAACTAGATCATATCATAGATCAACTTTTATGACTTCATCTTTTATTTTTAAATCAGACATTAGAATTAGGGGATATTTTTTTAGATCATAAAAATATCAGGTATAATTTATTGGTCAAAATATTTAACTGTTAAATTTCATTATATTAAATTGAAAAAGAAATATAAATATACCTAAACAAGTACGCTTTTTGAGCGCATTCATGAGCGAATGTGAGTCAACGTCAATCTCCATCTGATTTTATTTTTATGCAATATTTCACGGAGGATGGTTGACAGAGCTTTGTTTATAACTTGCTTTGTAACATAATCATTGCGTAAAGTGATAGGGGGATCATCTAAGACGGAGTACGGGACAGTAAGTTTAAGTTTGAATGTTGAATTGGCGTGGCTTGCTTACCTAAGTGCACAACAAATAACGTGCATTTTACTATAGCATTACCTAATTTAAATTTGTTAAATCTACTTCATTGTTAAGATTAAAAACTCTACATTATTTAACTTTGCATTTAAATACGTTTGACCTTGAAAGTTTTAAATAATCGCCTGCGATGTATATATGCTTTTGAAAAAATTCAGAGTTGACAACCACACAAGCGATTCAAACTTCAAACTACAATTTAAAATCTGAGAACTAAATATTAAAGATTACTTACTCTTACTAAATATTTAAATTACAACGAACAAGTCTTCTTTTTTTAAGATCATATATATTTGCTCTAGATCAAGATGAAGATCTTAACGAATAAAATGACCTAATCAGATTAAAGATCACAGAAATTACTAGTGATTAACAATGATCTAGCTCAGTCACAACACTGCTTAAATATAGGTAATCTAGTCTCTTTGATACAGTGTAGTTGTTGAAAATATGTTTATGGAAAAAATCATAAATCTGTGCTTGACACTTTTTGAAGACTACCTACCCTTTATAATAGTTATTTTCAATTATTTTGGTAGCATTTTTAAAAAGTAATTTAAAATTTAATACGACACAAAAAATTTGTATTCAATTATAATTGGACTTTAAACAACCAAAACGGTAACTCATTTGTTCCATTAAAATATAAAATTGACGATGTATTATTTCTTACCTGAAACTTGATGTGACAAGATTTTAAAGCCCAGGTCAGCGCCAGCACTATATTTGATATCATGTACAGAACCTTTTTCGTCAACGAAATTATAATGACCAGTTACGGAGCCATCTGGGTTGCGGTGTTCACTGCGATTAATATTTCCAGCTGTGTGCACATAGTTGTATTCTCCAAGCCCTAGCTCGCAGAGAGCTATGCTGAGGATGGTTGAAATAACAATCTGAAGAGAAGAATATAGTTATTCATTTTTAAACCCAACTTACTATACTTATTTCCCCGATAGTAGAAATATTTTGTGGTTCAAACTATGAATGAATTTTCATAATTGTTATCAAGAATAGACGATTTTCGTCGAAAGTATTAAAAACAAATTATTTTTGAAGTTATCTTTAATACATTATAGTATACATTTAAAATTTCATAAAACTGGTTTAGTAAATAAAAATGTTGTCGTAGCTTTCTAACTTTTAATAATATATGTACCTATTTGAATGAACAACACCGTTTTGAACTTGATTTAATTTAAATCCCCACGGTAATCTTTCACAAAATTTCAAATTATGTTTTGTAAAAATGTGTTTTTGTTTTTATTCGACAAAATTGTAAATTAATTTTCAGAATAGCTTCTGTTTTTATTTATAATTATTTTTTAAATAAAGAAACAATTTTAGTTTTCAGTATTTCACTTTCAGTTATTATTTATGTTTTCGTAGGTAATTAAAACGTCTATATTAATTTTTATATGAAATCCTGTACTAACTCATGATAAAGGCCCATAATTTTAATAAAATTTTAAGAAATATATTTTCATTCTTTTGTTTTTAAATTGAATTATAAATATGTTTGATATACCTACAGTTGTACATATTACAAATATTTTAATTTTACAAAACTCAATAATATTTTCACATTCGAATAACACGTCAATTGAAATAATTTTATCAATTTAATCTACAAACAAATTTTAATTAATTTTCTAAACACATATAGCATTTATTTTCAAAATAACTAGGTAGCAACCCAAAAATACCAAAATATAAATTTTATAATCACAAAACAATATTTTTCAACTGGTATTGAATCTAATTTAACGAACTGGTTTCCATGACGCTAAATAACATTTTAAACCCACCTAGACAAGCCGGGTTTTGGTCGCTTTTAGTTACGGACTGAACATAGCAACTGACATTTTTTAGCACTGGGTGATATTGGCTTGTATTTTGAACATTTAATGATTGTGAAAAACTAAGGAAAATTAATGATTTCTTTCAATCATTGTCAATTTTTGTCAATATAACAGTTAAATACACTAGCCTAGGTAGAATATTGTAGCTATGCTTATGATTTAACGTAAATGTTCAAATTATTTTAAATGAAATTTTACATATTTATGTTGTTTAATTTGTGGTCGTAGAAAAAGTATAGTATATGTGATTCGTTTATAAACTCTCTAGATACCTAATTGTTTCTTATACACTCGCTGCGCTTGTTCCTAAAAAATCGTGACGAAAATGACTTTTATAAAACTTGATACATAATATAGGTACAATTTTAAAAATAATTGAAGCTAATAAACGAATTTTAATTAGTGAAATTTCACGAACTACAACAACAACTGAAGATATAATTATTATTTCAATTGTCGGCTTAATACTTCACTTATTTTTACTTAAATTTAGAAATAGTTGAAATGCACTCACCAATACTTTCATTTCGGCAAGAGAAACTTCACAGAACTGAGATATCACATTACAAACCGCAGTTTAAATATTTCTGTCAAAGTAATTAGAGAAGAGATTAACATTAATCTGGTTATTGGATAGTGTATTGTATCAGTACACACATACATTAAAATTTTAATACAGCTCTGCTTGAGAATTTGTGTGCCTTGCAGCGAAGTCTATTTGTGGCTACAAACAAAATATTTTGAAAATTGTCATTAGTTAAATGCATATTTCTATTGTTTTACTTTAAAAATAACTTTAAATTTAGATATAAAAAGCTCGAATCCGTTTCATAGGTCAGTTCAGTCTTATCCACTACAACTACCTACATCAACATGAAATATTTTGTAAGTATATTTTTACACTATTTTGATAGCAATTTTCAGAATTTTGTAATTGAATTAATTATCTTGCGATTAAATTGGGTATTTCTGGTTTAATACTCAATTGATTAAATTCTCGACAGATTAATTTTTAATATTAGGCCATTATTAGTCTCCAATTAGTAAGATTACTCAAAAATTTAATTTATTTGCTTAGACTGCTCGGCGATTTATATGTAAACAGATAATAAAATTTCATTAATATTTTTTGAGCAGACGTAGTAATATATAAATAATACCAAATCAGTAATCAAACTATGAACTTCAAATTGTAGTATTTTTACACATAATATAAAATTATTGAATTTATTTTACTTACTTATATATTTTAACTCAATAAATTAATAAATTATTAAACATTTAAACATTATAAATATTGCATAATAATTGAACATTTAAACATTTAAAATTTATTTATTGCAATTAAAAATTTAAATTCATGTTAAAATATAATGTGAAACTGATATACAGAAAAATGTTCACTGTTTTTAATAATAAATATAGTAACGCACAAATTCATTTCATGTTTTTGTACAGTGTTAACAAAAATTACTTACTCATTAAAATCGCATGACACAGCCAATAGATAAATTGATTTCAATTATTATAGTAACCAAATTGAGGAAATAGCTTGAGAAACTTAACTCAAATTAATAAGCGGAAACTTTATTTTCACATGTCAGTTTGACTTACATTAAAATTTGGTTAAATTTTCATTTTGAGTGTAAATTAGTAATTAATACGATGAATAATACATAGGTATTTATTAATAAATAAAACACAATGCTGGGATGCAGTCAATTTATTAAAATTTAATCATCCCAGCATTGTGTTTTATTTATAATATTCCTTCAGTCAAAAAGCTTCCATTATTGAATATTTATTATTGTTAAATACACATTTAGTAAATATTTCATGTCAGTATTGTAATAAAGAATTCAAATATAGAGCGGCGGCGTTATTGAGATTTTCTTACCGAATATGCAATCGTAAATTAACTCATGTTCAGGAATTTTTATCGTGAATTCCAACAACGTAATTAGCTTTCGTGTACCACTCGAGCTAATTAAGACATTGTTGGAAAGCACTGAAAAAAATTCGGGTCAGAATTAATGCACATAATATGATATTATAAGTGAAAATATTTATTAAAATAAAACACAATGTGTAACTATATTGAATATAATAATTTATGTTGTAAGTAATGTAAATTCGGCAATATAAAAATTCGTAACAATATTCCTAGATTACAGTTCTGGTCAAAATTCAATTGTTTCTTATTTAACAGAAAGCTTTATCGATCAAAAGCCAGAAAATTGTTGAGAGATAAAACTCATTATAGAGGAATTATATAATAAATCATCTATAAACACATATTATATCTATCATGCCTTTTACTCATCTTTGAGTGTGGCAGTAAATTATTGCTAATAATAAAACGGAACCATTATTTTACAACAGGGGTGTAAAAATATCTGTCAATGTTTGTCAACAAATAAAAATGTATACCTAGATATAAAGTTTGGAAATTGAAGTTTGAATATCAAATCATCTGCAAACCACGAGTCTATAATTATTGGAAAAACTAACCAAAGAAATTTAAATTACATAAATTTGAAACCCAATATTTTATTGCAAAAGATCGTCCTCGCTTGTGTGGCCGCCTGCGCCATGGGCCGTCCGACGGAAGTCGACCACTTGCCCTTCAAGTTCAGCAGCACCGGTGACGTGGATGGCTCCTACTCCTTCAGCTACGCCGCGGAGGATTCCTCCAGGACCGAGACCCGCGACGCTGAGGGCACCGTGATCGGAGGCTACCAGTACTACGACGCTGACGGCGTGTTGCAGAAGGTGCAGTACAAGGCCAGCGCTGCAGATGGCGTCCAGATCCTCGCCTCCAACCTGCCCGTGGGCTCCACCGAGCCCGTGCAAGACCTTCCCGAGGTCCTCAAGGCCACTGACGAACACTTCCACGCCGTCAAGAAGGCCATGCAGCTCATTGAACGCACCAAGGCCTACGTTGCTGAGTATGAGAGGAAACAGGCTGCCAAGAAGATTGCTCACTGAGAATTTTGACCTGACTTTTGTACAGTTTTTATGATATTTTTGTTAATTGTTTAACAATAAAAAGTTATTATTTTTACATTTACGTTCTATTTTCATCAAACTATATAATAAGGTTTGCGTCCCATAACAATGCATAAAGATGCATCAAAATTTCACTGGAACAAAAGCCATTTACAGTTTATCACGAAGTTATATTTTTGAATTAACGTCGCGCTCGAAACCGTTTTCAGATAGTCTTTTTTATGCACTTTATCTGCATAAATTTTTGCAAACGGGAAGAAGCAATAGGTATAAATAATACATCAATAAAATCATTAGAGTTTTTAGAGTACCTTATGTTAAATAAGAATACCTAAAAATAAATATAATTTGCAGTAGAAATGAAAGAAAATGTGAGCAAAATTTTATGCAAAATGAGCTATTATTACAGATATAATTTTTAGAATAAGGCAATTAGGAATAAATATATTTTCATTGTGTAAAATAATTTTCATTGTAAGTTACATCGTTTATCTGATTTTTATGCAGGAAGCATGTGCAAAATGAACCATGTAAATGTTTTAAAATGTCGCTGACGTGGCACTAATAGTTACAGAAAAAATAAAAATCAAATTATGACTTATAATAAGATTTTGACTATTATCGAGTTAAAAATATTACTATTAGAGACTTCGTGTTACAATTTTTACCTCTCGCCTCATATTCTATAAGAGAGGTTTTAATTGTGATGGGTCTAAATATTGGAGTGTGAGTTTTTGGCAGATAAGCACGTTTTAGGATCTCTAGAATACGAATTACATATTTTTGAGATTATGTCTGTGTGTGCGCGCGTGTGCGTTCGTTCGTTTGTATGTTACCTACAATTTTTTCTCAAACGATAATTCCAAAAATATCAAACATTTGAATACCAAATTTTATATGCAGCCTGATTTAGTTCAAGTCACTAGAAATAATTATTTTAGATTTGGGAGAAACAAAAATTATTTTCTTCACTGAATATTATAACAAAGTCTTGTAAGACACACGAAACTATAGAACAATGGATTTTTCGAGAATAATTATTTGATAATATACCATAGATACTACTTAATAAATAACGTCATAGGAGTTGAGATTGGATTTAATTTTTTCTTTTATCTAGCAACGTCATTTTATGGACTATTTGATTAATAATTAAAAATTATTATTTATTTGTCATTTTATTTATCGTTGAACAAAAAAGTGCACCATTTTTGATTACTTAGGTAATTTTGTTTTAATGTGGTATTAAATATGTAGATACCTAATCTGAATTATTTTATCTGAACGAAAAATGTGTTTAAATTTGGACATGTTTTAAAAATACTTAAACTGCAAATTTATCATTATATCAAAATTTTGAAATCACTTAAACTTCCTTGTGACTTTACTTTATTTAAGGAGGTTCCCTACACATGCAGTGGCGTACTCAGATATCAGCCTTTAATTAATAAAAATATTTTTATTAATGTAAAACAAAATTCGGTCAACGGGTGTTAGTTGATATTGCAATTCGTTCAGTTGCGGTGATATATTTTTATAATAATTTCTAATTCACTAATCAAAAAATGCTTGAAGATTTTTTTTTCAATCGACAATATTGTTACAACTATGTGGTCAACCTTCTTCAAATTTTGGGAAATTGATGATCGTGCTTGCATACGTTTATATACCAAAAATTAAGTAAATATAACATTTCTAACATCTTTTTATTTAATCAATTAATGGAAAGCCATAAGAGCCCATGTAAAATATTAAAATTTAACAATTAATTTCGTTCAAACTACGTGGTCAAAAATTTCCAAAAAATTCAGGTATCATTTTTATGACACAGACAACATAGGTAAATTCAAAGTTTGGTTGCATTAGAACATTTTTTAAAATGTCTAGGGAACCTCCTTAAATAGAATTCAAATATAATAATTTTACCATTTTCATATATAGGTAGGTAGGTACTGTTGTTAGGTACTACATTATTTTGCAATGGAAACAAGAATAAAACACATACCTTTATTATAATGATAAAATTATAATTTAAATTTAATACATTTATTCGAAATTAATTTCTATTAAGATCAGATTTATTTCGTATTAATTTGGCACTTGAAACAAAAAGATTTAAATAAATATTATAAGCAATAAATCATAAAAGTCTGCATAATATTAAAATACTACCTATAATAAAGTTATATTTTTTATTTCGCTCTAGATTTTATTATGTATATTATAAGAAACAATATAGACAGTAAATTATAAAATTGTACTTACAAGTACAAACTACGAGATCAATATTGTAAAGCAGGTAGTAGCTATCTACTTAGGTAAAAAAGTGGAGGAAAGGTTATTAAAAATGAGTTGGTACAATAATTGTTATGTGTATTGAATTTTTATTGTTAAACAACTATTAACAAAATAACAAAATGTACAAAATTCAGGTCAAAATTCTCAGTGAGCAGCCTTCTTGGCAGCCTGTTTCCTCTCATACTCAGCAACGAAGGCTCTGGTGCGTTCAATGAGCTGCATGGCCTTCTTGACGGCGTGGAAGTGCTCGTCAGTGGCCTTGAGGACCTCGGCGGTGTCGTGCACGGGCTCGGTGGAGCCCACGGGCAGGTTGGTGGCGAGGATCTGGACGCCATCTACAGCGCTGGCCTTGTACTGCACCTTCTGCAACACGCCGTCGGCGTCGTAGTACTGGTAGCCTCCGATCACGGTGCCGTCGGCGTCACGGGTCTCGGTCTTGGAGGAATCCTCCGCGGCGTAGCTGAAGGAGTAGGAGCCATCCACGTCGCCGGTGCTACGGAAAGCGAAGGGCAGGGGGTCGACTTCCGTCGGGCGGGCCATGGCGCAGGCAGCCACACAAGCGAGGACAATCTGGAAAAATAAAAATGTTGAAGAATTACCCATTTTGTGCCTATTTTATTTATTTTGATGGTCACCAGTCAACAGGATTTACTTCCAATTATTATAGAATTGTATTATAGTGGAATCCAACCACTTCGACCGATTCGTTTTTGGTGCAGTCAGAATCTCAACCCTTGTGACAACCTTTGAAATTCAAAGCAGTAGCGGAGAGATTCTTGTTGCAACCAGGACTACATTTAAGATAAAGTGGTCAGCTTGATAAGCCCGAGTGCGATTTAATTGTAAGATGATTTTACAATTTAACGACAATTACACACTGCCGGTCGAGAGACTTGAACCACGGAACTCCGGGTTTCTACGTCATCATATACAGAGATCTGTGCTTAAACCCGCGCAACTACTGCTGGACTGCTGCGACTATTTTTTGGGAATCCAAACACTTCGACCGATTTGTTTTTGGTGCAGTCAGAATCTCAACCGATGTGACGACCTTTCAAATTCAAAGCGGCAACGGAGAGATTCTTGTTTCAATCAGGACTATATTTTAAGACGATCAAGTGGTCATTTTGCTGTGCCCGAGTGCGATTAATTTGCAAGATGTTTTTACAGTTTATCGACAATTACACACTGCCGGTCGAGAGACTTGAACCACGGAACTCCGAGATCGTACTAGGTTGCTATCACTTTTCTTTTGGTATCGATGAATCGATAACTCGATATTTGTTGATATATGCCGATAATTATCGGAAAATATCAATAATATCGAGTTATCGATACATCGATACCAAACGAAAAGTAATATTGACTCATGTTCATTTATCGATATTTATCGATATATCGATATTTTCCCATCCCTAGTTCGTAAGTCATCACATGCAGAGAGCTGTTCTTAAACCGGCGCAACAACTGCTGGACTGCTGCTACTATTTTTTTTTGTAAAGTATCTCAAAACAGGCATCTAATGACAACTGAAATGACCGATGATAGCGCCATTATTATTGACAATATGACGAACCTATGAAGGCAGGTAGACTAATCACGATTTGTGCTATCTGTCAACTGATATTTTTTAATTTTCTCTCACGTTTAACCGATCCCATTATTATAAAATTGATTTTAAACATAAAACGCCTGAACCTTTAATGCTATTATTACAACATATGCCTTCATACAGTAGTGCAATATTTAGTCACCAGATATAGTGCTTTTATATTAACAATATAGAAAATAGATTGTAGAAGAATTCAATATCTATTTTAAATTTCATACAAGTTGAAAAATTAAAAGTAGTCTGATATATTTATGTTATAATTCATGTTTTCGAATTTCGAATTTTTTAACAAGAACTTTATGCTTTTAGTATAAATATAAGACTTACCAAGTATTTCATGTTTGCTTTGTTGATCTGATGGATTACAGAAGTAAACTGAATTTGAATACAATTTTCTCTGCTTTTAAACGATTTTGAAAGTTAAAAATATCATTACAAAAGTTCGAGTAAGTCAGTAAACAACAATTTAATGACATTTTTGTCTTCAATTATTGCTTGTTGTGTCTAAAACACAAATTACCTAGTTTTGTTGGTTTATTATTGAAAAATTTTTGAAACCAAAGATCCTAGTCAGTTGTACAGTGTATATTGATAGTCTGATTACTGATTTAGATCAATAATTTAGACGAGCTTTAATCTGATTTAAATCAATAATTAATCTCTACAAGGATAAAAAATATAAATTTTCAATTAATTGTCTTTGGTCTAATAAAATTTAATATGACATAAACATTCTATAAATATTTATAGGCTTGTTGGGTTTTATTTTTAACAAATTTAATAAATTTGTAAAAGATAAATTTTGTCCGCGTTATGGTGATCGGTACGTCATCAAAGCATCAAACATGTTCGTCTGGGTTAAATTTTTTAGGTGGGGGAAGATTAATTGATGTCACACACAGGTTCTCAACTAGTCATTCATGATGAACAAGAACTATAAGTAAATTGTAAATATAGACTTTATATTAAGAATTATGTAATAAAAACATAAAATACCTAGTAATAATTTTTCATGCTATTACCATTATAAATTACCTAAAAAATGAATTCTGATTGCAATGGGTTTGTTTTATATTTAACGACATTATTTTACATTCACTGGTATATTTCGTTTAGGCAGAATTTTGACATTTGCAATTTCCTATTTGAGGTTGTGATTTGGTTTCTGCTGTGAGTATCATCGTTTTATTGTTATTAGTTGTTGTTTCTGTTTCATGTACATTGTTGTTAATATTCTTAAATTTCCTCCAAAACATAACCAGAAATGATAATAATCAGTATATGACTTTTCTCTTGACGTAAAGGTATCGTTCTCATTTTAAGTATATTAGTGGAAAAGAGATAAACTTATTAGCCAAACGTAACATTATCCATCGAATGAACATGTATGCATGTGAGAAAGAGAGATATACATAATGTCTGTTTATTATTAGATCAGAAACTAATGACGTACCGGTCACCACAACACAGACAAACTATAACTGATTGTTATCACGATTATATCCATAACAAATAATTGACAAACAAATTACTATTGTATAATGTTGTTTACTTATGGGTTGAAATTCACTCAGTTTATAATTATTCACGTTCTGCCGGCTTAAGAGAGTAGAAAGTGAATTTGTAACGTGGTCAATACGAAATTAATTTGAACACGGGCATTATTATTATAAGCAGTGTGAGTATATTGATAACATCTTCAATATTTTTAATCTTTCAATAATATAGGTAGACAAATTATTGATCTATGATTGAATTTTAAATAGAATGTAAGAAAATTACATATTTACGTATATCATTCATATCTATCATGGATTTTTACCCAAATTTGGTGTAGTAGCCTCACATAATGTGATGCATCGCGGGTATCGATATTTATATTTTGTCTTGTGATTGTTATCAATCTGTCAACTTTCGAGTACTCATATATTATAAATTAAAAATATCTACTTTCCACTCCAGTTAAAACATATACGCCTGAAATGTCACTGGAGGTGATTAGATACTAAATAAATTATAGGTTGCCAGGAGAAGGATATTAACTCATGAATTTTTTATGATTATGACAAGTGTATCGTATTTGAGAGAAATAAAATATTACCTATTCTTAACAAGAACATTTTGAAATTTTCATCACAGGGCCATTACCAGAACCGTATCATACCTTCCAAATAACAGCATTTTCTATTACCTATTTTTATTACTTCCTTGTACGGAGTAATAAGGAAGTATTGTAATCCCGAAAAATTTCGGTTTTCAGATTTTGATGGAAATATCCGTTTTGACCTTTTCTGAATCCATTATGACTAGTTTCGTCGTGACGTCTGTACATATGTATGTACGTATGTACGTACGGACGTATGTGTGTCGCATAACTCAAATACGGTTAGACGAAGAAAGCTGAAATTTTGTATTTAGGACGTTATAGCATCTAGTTGTGCACCTCCTATTTTTGGTTTCAATCTATAAACCGGAAGTAGTACTTTTTAAAAATATTTTGATAAATAATTAATTTTAGACAATTTTTTTTATTTTAAATGAAAGATTATGTGATTATTATCTACAATCGGTATTTTATAAATTTTTCTGTATCTTCTATCATTTAAGAATAATTAAAGTATATACTTATAATTTAGTATTTCGGTATCTTGTACTCCATGATCGTTTAACATTTGTTACTACGTAAAATTTAAATGATTATGACATGACAGTGACAATAGTAAAATATGCTTTATATCTTCTTCTGCAGTTTAAATAAAATGACTAAAATATATTTGTAAGTATACTAGTATAATAAGTTAAAAGAATTTTTTATATTATTCTACATTTTAGTTATTAAGAAAAGTATGAACGCACAAGGCGTACAAGGAAGTCATGTGGTGTCCACGTCAGATTTTTACTATAACATTCCTAAGCTGATTTTTTTAAATAAGTATAAAACAGACACCGGTGTCTGCGCTGGCCTTGTGATAAATTTTGCTGTTCTAGGACAAAACAGATACTTTTAACAGACACGTAGTTTGTTAGCAAACACGCCTGAATCTGGATTTTTGTTCGTGCATTTTAATAATGAAAATGTTAGAAACGAGTGCAGTTGTAATAGAATTGTGATAGAATTAGCTTTGCAATAATGTATTTTTATTTATTATGGATATAACTTCACCGTGTCTGCTTGGACCCTGTCGTAGAATTTGAAAAAATAACTTCAGTGGGCCAAAGCAGACGCAAAAGCAGACACACATCATAAAATCAGAACACGGTGCGCTTAGGCCTGCCCGTGCCCATGTTTCTACCGTTGGAAATCCGGCACATTTGAACAAATACTGAAGCAGACACCGATATCTGCCTTGACCCTGTGATTAAAACCCGAACAGACACCGCGGTGTCTGCCATGGCAGTCAACGTATTAAAAGTATTTCTAGTTTTATTATAAAAACTAGTCGCGACCGTATACTATGATAAGTAAGTATATTAATATTACGAACTTTTTTAAAATTATTTTCGTTTCACGATCTGTCTGTATACCTAACATAATAAGTATAAGCAAGCAAAGCAAAGAAATATATCTTGTATAAAATATTTAATAAGATCTTAATTTGGATCTAGAGGTTTATCAAAATGATCTGTCACATTAATAGCAATGAATAAAATAAATTTTAATTGCAAAAGATAAAAATAAATGAGGAAAGTGTAATTCGTGTGAGTGAAATATACTGTCTTGGAATATTTAAATACACTTACCATCAATTTAATATTTTGAATAATGTAGGAAGAGCGAATGACTAAATTAAAACGGTCTTCTCTTCATTCCGGGCCATTTCGGTGCGGCACGCAACTTTTTAATCACGCCTCCCCATAAATAAGACATTTGGATAATTTGCATTCTGGACGAGTTGGCCAGGCACATTTTGTTACAGAAATATCCGCGGCGTCGCCCGTTTCAATGAATCATAATTAATGAATTCATTCGCTCGGACTTAATATTCAGTTTTGGATATTCTTACTGTCAACTTAAGATGTGAAAAGATTTGACTGACAATCCGCGAAAAGAAAGAAAAAATTACTTGGAATTTTAATTAGTTTATAACAAAGTTTGATTTTGTTTTTTTATCATTGAATAGATAGTGCTAAAAAAATTCATAGTAGAACAGTAACTCTTTCTACAAATTATTTTAACCAAAAAGTATATGTACCTACACACATTTCTATTAATTTTTCTCTATCGTGAATAAATTAAATTAAATATATTTATCGAATTTAATAAACTTTACATAACCTATAATTTATTATCGTTAATTAAGTGAATCTTACGGAATAAAACCTTAAGACGCATCCCCATTACGGTCAACACTGTCGATCAACAATGTTGCTGTAGTGAGTACAACTCATTCTACATTCAATACTGTTGAAAGAAATGTAGTCACTACATCTACATTGTTTATTTACTAGTTGAGTACCATGGCAAAAATATTTGCTTTACGCCCTTGCACGGTAAAGTAGAAAAACGTGCCCATGGACGGCAATGTAACAAGTTGGTCCAATCAAAATTAATTGATTGACACATGAAATGTTTTTTTTGTTAGTATACGCCACCTCCTAATTTTCTAGTAATAAGTGTTTTTGCGTGTTTTCAAATCTAATTACGAATAACTCACAAGAATCTTTCAAAAACGTTGTACATACCTCTGGCCAAAAGACAGATTACACCCTTGGACGAATAAATGCCTTTGCAAGCGTCAAATTTAGTCCGCAGGACGTAAATAACTACTATTATGAAGAAATAAATATACCACGATCATGGAATACAT
Source organism: Agonum fuliginosum (assembly GCA_947534325.1). Classification (NCBI taxonomy): domain Eukaryota; kingdom Metazoa; phylum Arthropoda; class Insecta; order Coleoptera; family Carabidae; genus Agonum; species Agonum fuliginosum. The sequence goes on along the minus strand of OX384029.1, from coordinate 7,997,015 downwards.
GATACAAGAGTTTCAATAACAAGAATATGAATTCTATTTAAATTTTGAAATTATACCAGCTACAGAAAAAGTATACTAGGTATAGTACACGTACATAACATCTACCTAATAATCATTAGCGTTTATTAGGGGGTTATTGCAGTCACACAGTGGTCAAAACCACAAGCCTGAGATGCGCCAGGGCATACAATACAACCCTGCTAATAAGCTTCGAAAAACTCTTACTCTACCAGTGGAACACTGGGGGTAAAATATATACTCGGGTTAATAAATATGGCAAATACTGAATTGTTCGACTATATTTCTTATCTGCGGGCTAAGTTTAAACGATTGCGGTTTTAGGCATTGTGTGACTGCAATAAGCATTTAACGATTATTAGGTAGATGAAATGTACTTGTACTATAGGTACCTAATTTAATTTATGTGGATAAATCACTTTTAATGTCGTGTTTGTCCATTTTAATGCAATTTATCACGAAATACTTAATAACAGGAAAAAAATTTGAAATGTCAGAAAGAGAAACACACGCCTTCTAAAAGGTGAAACAAAATTTGAAACTGTTCGATTACATTTCGAACGGGTTGAACGGAAACGGATGTGTGATATAGTTTATTTTAATATGTATGAACACTGTTAGTTTCGTATATGGTCGTGGGAGAAGATCATTCGATGCTCAAATTGTGCTTGTTTTGCAATATTTCCATGACGACGACTCCCAGTCGATAATTTCAGCTAAACGTGAGAATCATCAGACTGTTAAATACAAAAAATGATCCTATAGCTCCGAAAATATATTTCGTAAACATCATTACATCAAAGAGAAACTCAACTGAGTTCTCAGTTGGTTTTATAGTTTACCGAAGCAAACAGTCCCCGAAAATAAAGATAAAAGTAACAAAAAAACTTGGGTTCTGCACGAATTTATTCAATCGCTGAGCAAGTCGTTCAGAATAAGTAACATTGCACTTCAATCGAACTTGGAAATCGTAGATTGTTACGGTAACGGTAAAAAGCTCAGCAAAGTTCAGTGTTATTCGCGGCGGTGGATCAATGGCTTTCGCCGCGACGGCGGCGATGCCAGCGACGCTAGTGGAGTTGGTGCGGTTTTCCCGACGCTGATTTAAAATCCGAAGCGATACAATCCGAAGCCGACCCGACGAAGAACCGACGCGAGAGATCTAATCCCACAGATTCGGAAATTTTTATGTCGACTAGTAAAAAATAAGACGCTGAATTTAAATAAGATGGTGGAGGTTTCATTGCGGTCTTTAAACAAATATAATGATCGGGTGATTCTTCTTACATCCCGCCTGATATTCTATAAGAGAGCTTTAGTGACGGGTCAAAATTTTCGAGTTATTGATGGATAAGCACGTTTTAGGGTCCTTTGAATAAGAATTTAACATTTTCGAGATGATGTCTGTATATGTGTCTGCGTGTGCGTATGTACGTTCGTTCGTTCGTTACAATTTTTTGGATGCGATAACTAAAAGAATATCAAACATTAAAATTTCAAATTTTATATCTAAGGTTTTCATACGAATCTTAATAATCCCAATTTAATTTTGGTTTCAATCTACAAACCGGAGGTAGTACTCTTTTAAATATTATGATAGATAATTAATTTAAGACATTTTTTTTATTTTAAATGAGTAGAATACAATAGGTATTTTATAAATTTATCTGGTATCATTTACGAATACTTAAAGTTTATAAGTAATTATAATTTAGTATTTCGGTATCTTGTAATCCAATGACAGTGACAAATAGTAAAATATCGTTTATCTTCTTCTGCAGTTTATATAAAATGATTAAAATATATCTGTGAATAGTGGTAGTAGTACCGCGCACATAAGATATTTTCAAACGCATCAGTTAAGTTTGAACTATACTTGATTTAATTAAATTAATTGCATGGACCGTAACTTTTATTCAAGTCAAGTACCGTACACATTCTAGATTTTAATAAAATTATTTCAGGAATCTTCTCTTTAGTGTTCTCTCCACTTAGAACATATTATGAACTATAGTATGAATACGCGTGATTATTTGGCTAGTAACAGCACACACGGTATATTAATATAACATAAACTAAAGCCCGTTTCCCTAGTAGAAATTTCTCTAGGCATTCTCTAGTACTCATGAGGCACTCGCGAGTTTTTCGTAAGACATTTCTTGTGAGGAAGAATTAACAAGAAACTCGTAGGATTTTGATATAACATAACTAGTCAAGTTCGACTTACTAGTTACTTACGAGGCATTATCTAGCGGAACTGGCGTAAGGAAACACTGAGTAAAACTTACTAGTTACTTGTAGGGCACTGACTTGTTAAACTGGCGTTAGGAAATCATCGGGGAAAATAGTGAGTAACTAGTGAGTTTTACATAAGGTAAAACTAGACTATAGATGTTTTTGTTTATTAAATAATAATGAGTCATAAAATAGGCGCGGTTGCATGGGGAAGGGGGTAATGAGGATAATTAACTTGCCCCCTCACCAAAAATCCTAAGTTAGATCTAAAAATAGAATACTTACTATTTAAATTTAACTTTGAATTACACTTTTTAAAATTAAGCACCGCCCCCGCCAAGAATGACAGTAATTAGTATTCAAAGTGCTATATGTATACCTAATATACGTTTATGTAAGTATAAGTGTAACTTTTGCCCCATCAGCGCTTTTTTAGCTTTTTATAAAAAAATTTATTTAAATAATTGTAATATAATTTTTGTAAAAATGTTTAGTATTGTTATATCGTCCTTTATTATACTTGAGATAAACAAAGTTATTATAGTCAACCATGAGCCGCGATAGCCGAGCGGTTAAACGTGCTGCGACAAGCTGTAACTGATAAAAGATACTGGGATCGTGGGTTCGAATCCTACTGCTGACATAAATGTAAAAATCTGATTTGTATAAACTTTGTGTAAGGTAACTATAGAAATACACCAAAAGTTATAAATTATTGTTTAATTTGCAAAATTATTGTAATAATTTAATTAATAATAAAATGACGTTAGTATTTCACAAGTTTTACATCACGAGGGCCTTGTCAGCACAGCGTTAACAATCCGAATAAGTTACTCGCAAGTTTTCCTAACAAGTGCCTTACGAATGTGATATGAAAAACTCGCGAGTTACTAGAATAAATTTCTACTAGGGTTGTCACGAGCTGTAAAGCTACATTCCGACCTACCCAATTATGAGTATATAAGTACTAAATTGACCAACCAGCTCCTAGCACTTGTTTTACTTTCAAGAAACTTTTTAGTAAAAATTTTCCTCGTGTGAACTGGACATGATGATAATGTTCAAGTCAAAATCAAATAAATGAGGAATTTACATCCGTAAACTATTTACAGTCATACGTTATACTGTTATACAGGATGTTTCTGTACTTATGGATCAAACTTTAAAGGTATATGTAACACGTTCTACTGATAACGGAACAAAAATTAAAAAAAAAAAAATTCGCAAAATTAAGGGTGGTTTACTTAAAGGAAACATATTGAGTGCAACTGGTTTCATAGCCGTTTGTGTTGTTTTATTCAAATATTAACAATGCACGTAATTATCTAATCCAAAGCTGATATTGTGTAATGAACAAATATAATTAATTTTGTTAGAAGACGGTGGCGCTCAACATGTTTTTTAAAGTAAACCATCCTTAATTTTACGAATTTTTAAAAAATTCTTTTTGTTCCGTTATCAGTAGAACGAGTTACATATACCCTTAGTTTGATCCATAAGTACAGAAACACCCTGTATATTATGGTATAGAATAGATTTACTAAATATTAGTCATATTAGATTACGTAGATACGTAACTAAAAAAGTGAAGCGTCAACTAAAACTAAATGTCTGAATTCTGCGGTTAAATGAATTTTTTCGATAACTGTATTAGCCAAATAGTAAAGTAGCAAAGTGTATCGGAGACGAGCTAACCTACCCTAACCTAATTTTTAAATTAAAGTCGGAAAGTTTTAGCAGCTAATTGTTACGTGCCTTTGTTAACGGATGTTAAACGTAAATACAACATTCAAGTCTCGTTGTCCGACATCACAGCGCTTAACGTGGTTACGAGGAATTCATTTATTACGCTCTGTTGATTCGCATTTCAACGTGTTACCTTTTTAAAAAAATGCATGCACACAGCACATCAGACCGTATGCATGTGAAAAGTTTGTTTTTCCGCTCTGTTGACGATAAGATATTGTAGAACGGTGAAGTGGGATTTTTAAATCAGTTTTGTAAATTGTTTCGAACTTTCAGCACGAGTTCAACAATGTGCAATTATTCAAAAAGAGAAAATGCAATTCGATATCTATTTATAATGTGGTTTGTTTTGTATATATAAGGTTACAAAGTAGTCCATTTGCTGAGCATACTTTTGGTGTGTCATACATTTACCAGAGAAGCACCCATGGGAAGTTGTTACTTTATTTTTATTTTTTTCTCCAAAACTGTGTTATTTATAAAAAAGTTTTTGTAGAGAATTTTATGCTCTACAATTTTATAATTAGACTTTTTGTCGTAATATTAACCGTTTACGCGTTAATTGCAAAAAACTAAAAACGTAGGCCATTTTTCAAAAATATTGCCAAAACTGCCACTCATCCGGACAAGCACCCAAATTTTTTTTAACCACTAGACCATTAGTAACTACTTCCCCATGGGTGCTTCTCTGGTAAATATATGACACACAGAAGTATGCTCAGCGGTTGTATTAAGGGCAATTAGTAATAATTACGTACCTCAATAATAATTATTAGCTATTTGCTTATACGAGGGTTGCCTTATTTCGGGATTGCTGCAATCTGGAAACAGACATTTCTATCGTAAAGTTTGACATTTTAACGGAGGGTAGTTTAAAAAAAAATGTTTTGTATAAATAACTTAAAACAAAATTATTCAACAAACTTTGGCGGATATCTTGCAGTTTTTTACAAAAATTATGAAGTGTATCATAATAAAAAGCACCGCATGCGAAAAAAAATTTTGTTCAGGATTAGAATTTTCAGAAATAAACAACAGCACAGTTTTCCCTCGTTTATGGTGCAAAATAAATAAAAACTATGCGAATTTACGTATGTTATATTCACTATTTACAATTTGTACATTTCTATGATGAATTTGAATAATAATTACTGCAAAAAATTATTTCTTAGACCTGTAGGCATATATCCTCCTTATCCCTCCCCTTCCGTAACTACGCCACTGATACGAACTCAGAACGTTTTCACGTACGAGCGCTATTCGTATTATTTACAGTAATTTGAAAAATTCATATCGCCCAAAAATGGAATTAAATCGTAAAAATTTTCGTGCGATTATTTTTTACAACTTTCGACGTAGATTAACATATAAATTGAATATTACCTATAATACCTATATTGATAAATGTAATTAAACCGTTTTGTTTTGTATAGTATTGCTAACTTAACATATATTGCATAAAACAGTGTTTATTTTAGTTTTATTTATAACCTACTGCAATCGATAATCACCTGGATCTATCAAATTACTCAAATATTTAATATTAAAGGGCATATTAACCCTCAGGTCATCTTCGCGTTTCATTATAATAATAATGGAATTACTGGAAGCGACATTAATGGTGTATTAATTTAATGTTTAATGAACTTTAGCCATATTACAAAGCAAGCAATAATGCATGTAATTATCAATAGCGATAAATTTATAATTATGGGACGACTTTCACTTCTAGTATTTTTTACAATGCATTCCTAGTTATCTAATTAATTTAAAATTATACTTTGTTTTGACGGTTTAGTTAATTTGAAATTTATACATTTTTCCTAGCAAGTGAGTATTATCTTTGAAATTTACATATTGATAAATCGTAAATATACCGGGTGTAGAATTTTTTTCTGACCTATAGGAAATACAATGTTAAAATTTTAATTTCGCTCTAAGTTTTTACCTATTGTTTTCAGAGCCAAACTGTAAATACAAAAGATGTTCAGAATAGCGAGCCCTTATTTATTGATATAAAACGTTCCTGTCACGAGATAAACGTAAATTAAATTTGATATATTTGAGCTGTTTACAGAGTGCCATGAAAAATAAAATGAATTAGTCAGATAGAAAAAAATAAACACTTCAATTAATTACGATAAAATGTATCTTAGGAAGAAAAGAAGGAAAATAAAATAAATATTAATTTATTTTTTTGATTAGTGAATCCTTCTTATGGTCCAATAAATCAATTAGAACAACAATTTCAAATCTGTCAACTGTCAGAGTGACGAAATAAATATTTTTGTTTTGTTTAATTTTACATGGCAGTCTGAAACTAGCCTAAATTGTAAATTTTTATTTGATGTTTATTTCGTGAAAGAAATCGATTTGAACAAAAAATTTAAGCTTATTCGATGCAGTTTTTTATTCTGAACATCTTTTGTATTTACACTTTTACTCTAAAATCAGTAGGTAAAAACTTTAAAAAATTAAAATTTTAACATAGTATTTTTACCTCTCGCCACTCATATCTGTAAGAGAGGTATTGTAATCATGCTAAAATTTCGATAGTGAGTTTTCAATGGATAAGCACGTTTTGAGGTCTCTAGAACACGATTTTGATAATTTTGCGATGATGTCTGTGTGTGTGTGTCAGTGTGTCAGGATGGATGTTGGAGGTACGATAACTCAAATACCACTGAATAAAAAAATTAGAAATTTGGTATACAATATTCTGACACCCTAGATTAGATCTGATTAGATTTTGGTGTTGATCGTGCAACCGGAAGTGGTAGTTTCTTGAAGATCTGAAGAGTTTTTCGGGAATATTCTCAAAATTTATGAATTAATAGGAATTTTTTAAATAAAATTGTATACTAAATGTTACTATCTACAATATGTATTCAAAACGTTGTTTCTATCTAGCACCATTTTCCAATTACAAGAAGTTAAAAATTCTACAAATTTGTTACAATTTTGATTTATCTGCCTACCTATGGAAACAAAAAATAAAATATTTGAGTGTTAATGTCACATGAATTTTTGACTTTTTGGCAAATTGAAATGGAAAATATGAAATGTCATTTAGTATTTATAAGGTCATAATAAACTTTCATAATATTATAAAAACTACAATTCCCGAATTCCCTTCTAGTACAATGGTATATTTGTGAGTAAGTACTACATAATATATACTTATATTAGAAAAATAAAAATAGTAGAGTATGGCGAGAGGTTATGTGTTGGCCACATCGGATTTTTTCCTATTGGTCAGAAAAAAATTCTACACCCGGTATGTCAAAAGTCAAAACAGAATGTTAAAAAATCATTTTGTTAAAAAGTTATAGGCTCTTGAATTTTGAATTTACTGAAACGTCGGGATTGTAAATGTTTTCACTGGTGGGAAGAGCATGACAAATAATGAAAATCAGAAGCGGTGTGCAGCACTACCTTGAAAAAGAAACTGTCACAAGTGTCAAAGTATCAATTTAATGTTGATGTTAATGCTGTTTTATCAATCATTAACATTCATTTAAATTTCATAATCTTACTTATTGAAAACAGCTTTGTAGCCTATTATTGTATTTTATTTACTATGTGTATACTACAAACATTACCTTGAAGTCAATAATAAACTCACAGTTTACTCGCAACGAAAACACATTTACAGTATTTTTCAACTTCAAAATGACATTGCATTGATAGGATGCGGTAAAGTACGAGTTTCTGGCTGGTTTTAGGCAGTCGTGGTAGTGAGAAAAGAGTGGAATAGAAAAAAGGTAACATCGATAGTATTGCAGGAATTCTGTACTTTGTACCTAAATACTGAAGTATTCACATAATCGAGCGCCCACTGTACTTATTTGAAACATCATCTTGATCTTATATAATGTAAGAATGTAAAATATGTAGTGTTGCATTGCAAAATGCAAAGCATTATTGGTACCCTTACAAAGCTGAAAAGAAATAGTGCAGACGTTTGTCGTTTGCGAAGTTTGAATAAAAATGTTTATAGCATTGTCGTTCTTTAAACAGAATACCTAGGATTCGTAAAATAAATATCTCTCATGTATTTGAAGTATAGTTCTTCATTTTACAATACCTACGTGCGTCATACAATTCTCAGAAAAATGTCGCGTATTATATGACATGCAAATATTCAGTAGCAGCAAGTAGGTATTTTTGATTTTGTATATTAATTTTATATAGGTAACTATTAAATAAGAAGGTATTCATATTGCACGTACCTGTTTTCAGTTTAGTAGATAATGCATTAAAATTAGGGTTGCCACGTTTAAAACATTTTGTTTTTAACAAACGTTTAAAACTTGTTTAAAGCAAAGCAAGTGTTTAAAACACGTTTTAAACATTTTTTATACTTTCTCTCCGTAATAAAACAAAGTTCCTATTGCTAGTAATAGTACTCGTATACTATTTCTCACTAAGTATCACATATAGCCGTAACCTGATAATTAATAATAAATGTTATGTATATAGAGGAATCTCTAGTATATTTATTGTCATAATGCGTAATGATGAATATTTCAGAACTCCTGTTTATTTTGTTTCAAACTTGTTTTTTTTAAATCAATAAAAAGAAACACGTTTTATACAAATAAAACAGTTTTACACCAAAAAAGGTTTTTTTCTGTTTAAATTTTTAAAAATCATGTATTTTCTAACCCAGCTTAAAATTACTCAAGGCTCATAAGTAATTATACACGAGCCATTAATTTATTGATAAAATTATGAATAGTTGCTGCGTGCAAATTTGAAATTGATTTTCAATATTTTATAGGATATACTACTTAATACTTGTTATAAATTGTTCTTGTTTAATATTTTCGTTCGTTATACCTGATATTTGTTTATTTACAAGGCGAGCTTGTTTACAGATAAGTTGCAAACTTGTAATTAGAACATTTTTGGGGCATTTAAGCCGACAGTTGGCAATAAATTTCTCCTTTTCGCAACGGACAGTACTGCCACAAATGGGTAAAAAAGTGAAGGGAGTCTTGAAAGTTTTGATTACGTAACAACTTCAGAGTTTTTCCATTTCTTTTAAAGTTTAATTTGTTGAAATTTGCGCACAGTTCTCTGCAAGAGAAAAATTAAGAAACGATTTATCCTTTGAATTTTTCTTTTTCTTAATGACTCCGTAGTCATTAGTGCTGAGAAGAGCGAATTTTTTCGGTGTTCTCAATACTCGCTAAAGATGAAAAAAATTATTGTATTTTTAAAATTAATTATAAAGAAAGTATTACACAAAGAGGCAAATTTTCTTTGACATGCTTAGGCATCATTACCCTTTATTTGCATTTCGCAATTTCAAAGCACAAAAACTATTCAAAAATATTATTTTTTTTATAAAGATGTTTTTATAATGTTGTTTTCCCACGATCATAATTAATAATATATAATATATGAAATAATTAGATTCCATCCAGAATTACCTAGCTACGAAAATAAACATTGTCATAGACACGTTCGGTAACAAAACAAACGTGTTTGTTAGATTTTAAAATTCAATTTCAAGTATGTTGGCTTTCTGACATTTTATATTTTTTTCAATTAGTTTTTTTTCCAATAAATTGCAATATTTGCATTTTTTAAACACGATGTTTAAACTGATTTGTCTACTTGAATTTAAATATAACTTTTGCTGTGTCTAGTAGTACCATTATAGATATTAATGATATACAAGTTTGATATAGATATAGCCAAGGTAATGAAACGTGTGTGATGTTAAATCACTAGGCCATCAGCCGGGTGTAAACCCAAGTTTCATTACACTAGCTATATCAAACGTGTATCATTCAATAAAGTAGATTTTTTATTTGATGTTTGACATTTGAAAAACATTTAGTGTAAAATTCATAGCTTGATTAAGTATAATTTTATTCATTGTTATGGCAACTATTTGTTTGTTTGCTATTTGTTGATAGTAAAATTCAGCATCTTCTGGTTTAAACTTATCTAATTGAAAAAACTTAAGGTCTATTCAGACTCCCGAAATCACAAGCTTGAAACTATAAATCCAATCTTATGCAGTCGTTCGACTAATAAAATGCGTGGTTTCGTGCAACGCATTTGTTTCAAACAAAAAATATACAAACGCTAAACATTTCAATCTTCAATCCTGTGCAACGCACTCGGCACTGATTGCACTAATCAAAAATTAAATAATATACGTCAATGTCAGTTAAATTTTATGGCAGTTAAATAAATCATTACGATACACTCATGCTGTGCTTTCACACATTCCCATACGCGGCCGTTCTACTGTTGGTAAGTTGACATATTCGAAGACTGAAGTGAATGTCGGAAATGCGAATTTTAGTGGTAGGCGTATAGAAAAAAAGTAAAATACGAAGATATTCTGGCATCAATGGCTTCGTTTCAAAACATTTTGTAGCTGCTTTTCTCTGTCCATCCACCGTTTTATTCTTCCAGAAAATAATTTGATTCACAGTCTGTCAAAACGTCGGCTGCGTCCTGAAGTTAACCCGAAATTCGAAATTCCATACATAACCTCAAAACTGAACACGGTAGGGTCAAGCGTCGTAGCATCGCAACATGGTCGCCTCGCTCGACGCTCCAGCGTACAATAAGTTAACTCATTAGCTTGCTAGTAATTTAGCAGTTGAACAATTAGTAGTCCAAGCTGTGCGCCGAGGTCGGAATAATTTTGCAGTGGCATCGGCGGCGGTCAGGCGGACAGAACATTCCAATACGCGTCGCTAATCCGATTCAACCGTTAAATGGTGTAAGGGGTAGACAACAGGATGACTGGTTTACATTATCTTTAGGGATGTCTGTGAGACCTTACTGAGATTTGGAGCTGATGTATTATTACATAGCTTGACTATTTGATTGTTTCTAATAATTTATTATGTTTACTCGTGACTCTTGACTTGATGGCTGGTAACCGCTAGAGTGACTATTCGTATATTGATTTTGTCAGTACAGTACTGATTTTCAGACCCTTGAACTGATAAACAATTTGAAAATATTTTGTACTGATTTCTGACATACTGTATTGGATATACTGATTCAATTATTATTATTTATATTCATCATAAATTTACAATCATAAGAAATATTTCTAAAAAAAATTTCGCCTGAGGTACATTCTCTTCTTATCATTATTTTAGATACTCAAAAAATATAAAGGTATTGCTATAATTTTTTCATTATTTCATTTCACATTATGACATGTCAATAAAATATACATTTATCCCTCAGGTGATTATTTTCCTTACCTTCGGCACACGAAATAAACTTCTCCCTCAGGGTAAAATCATTAGTTCTTTATATATAATAAACTATTAATTAATAGCATAAATCACAAGGTATTAGTTTTTCTGTGAATTAAAATAACACATTTTCAACCAATGAAAGAACAATAGGTAGGTTTTTTATAATTAATTAACTTGAAACAGAGATAGGTATATTATATTTTATCTATGACTAATGTACTTATAACATTAACATTAAATGTGTGATGTTTGCTACATAAAATGCCATAATATAAATCCTGTAGGGAATAAAACCAGGGAATAATAGTCAGTATTCTCTCGTCTGCACCTCCTTGTTTGGTCTGTGGTTTGCACCAATCAGAAAATTACTTTGCCTGAATCAATTTCTACATGCATATTTTTTTTTTTAAACATAGCAATGTTTAATGATGTAACTATGGTGATACAGAATTGACATTTGGAAATGTCAGAATTTTTGCGTATTGGGTTTTATTTTATTAAAATCTTGTAAGTAATAATTTAGTCGTAGATAAAGAACAGTATAAACTCGTTATAATATCTATTATTCCCTCAGATGATTAAACCCTTGCTTGTGTTTTTTCAGGAATAATAGCATCCATATTATAACGTCATTGTATAACATACTATTATTTATTCTCTTTACTAAAAGTACAAAACAAACGGACATATATAGTAATTTATTAAAATATTCAACTGTGTTTGACTACGCATTCTCAATTATTAAAATACCCCATTCATTCGATTCATTACAACACAAGAACATTTTGGAACAGATGAAACCTACATATTCATTGAAGTTATTCTTGTTCCAATGCAGAGTGCACGTAATCAGGTTATCATTTTCCGAATCGCATCAGTTTCCATTCTGGAAATAGAACCTCAACCTATGCCGCGCACTGTGCTCTAGTTTTCAGACAAATACGTCAAACGCTCATGTGATGTCACTCTGTAATGTTCGGCTGCAGGATGATATATTGATGAATGTTGACCTACCGTTTAAATGAATCTGCAGAAAGTTTAGTTTTACATTTTGTAATAGAGATCAAACGCTCAAATTTATATTAATATTTTAGAGGATAATTACACTCCTACACACTCCTGTTTTGGTTAACAGCGGATAAATAAATTTGTATTTACCTTTTACTGATTGTTGGCCAGTGGGTAGCTCAGTGGTAAGGGGTCCGCCTAGCATGCTAGCGCCCCTCAGTTCGATTCCCAGCACAAGCGACAATAAAACCACTTGGTCCTAGTGGTTGGATTCCACTATAATAACATCTACCATCCTGTAATTGGGAGTTAATCCTGTAGGTTGGCTAACATCAAAACAGCTCAAAATTTTAAAAAATCGGTATCATGTTGCTTTGAATAACAAAATCAAATTGAAAAGTCAAGAAACTGTCATTGTTATTCGTGAAATTATCATACCGAATTACACTCCAGATATTTAATTTATTCCGGATAAACATGCATTTTATAAACTCAAACTTGGTTTCCAATAAGTAATTTAACTATCAGATAAAAACAGTTTGTCAAATTACTATGCAACCAAGTTTTTGTTAAAAATGAATGTTTATCCGATAAAATAAATACTTCTCGTATAATAACAATTTACCATTATTACTCAGACTGTTAGTTTTTTCACTAAACTATCAATGTTTTAGCTGATTTGCGAAGAAATGCACAGATGGACGTAAAAACCCGCTGATCTACATATTACTAAACTAAATAAAGAAACTTAATACTCCTCTTGAGTCCCACATACTCGGTTTTGGTAAAAACTCTAATTGAACTGAACTAAATAAATAAGTTTTGGTATTGTTGAGCCGAAAGGGATGTTGAAAAGAAGGAATTAATAAATTAATTCATTTATTGTTGGATAACGTAGCTCTAGTTTTATTAATTATAATATTCTTACGACGACGACGTTTCGGTCATGATCATGACCATCCTCAGGTCAACTAATAAGGTCTCACAAAGTGTTACATATTAATTTTTATAAAAACGAATAGAAGTGATCACATGATCATGTCTGATTCATAGAAGTGGTCACTTCTATTCGTTTTTATAAAAATTAATATGTAACACTTTGTGAGACCTTATTAGTTGACCTGAGGATGGTCATGATCATGACCGAAACGTCGTCGTCGTAAGAATATTACAATTAATAAAACTAGAGCTCCGTTATCCAACAACAAATGAATTAATTTATTAATTCCTTCTTTTGAACTAAATAAAGAAATCTTTTAACTTTTTTGAGTCCCACATACTCGGTTTGGATTGTTTAGTTCTTTTTTACGTGCATCTGTGCGATTCAGTAGTCAGCGCTGATCAGCGTTTTATTCTTTCCCGTTAAACTTACTTAATGTGACGTATAAAGTTTTGACATTTTTAGGAAATCTGATTGAAATGTGTGATATTACATGACTAAGTTTATATATTCAAAACATTGATAGTTTGAATTAAAACTGTTTCACATTCTAAAACTGCAAATACTTACATAGACAAAAATATATAGTAGTACTAATAATATTTTTCTTGACTTTTGATTTACCAGTATTACCTATTAACGAAATATAATAAAAAATTACATGTTCTTATCCATTATTCTGTATATTGAAGTAAATACTAAAATATGAAAAGTAAATAAAGTTTGTGAGACACAAAATTCTAGGAAGGATTTTATGAATCTTTCAGTGTTGTCCTTGTGCAGGAAGAAGGAACACAGTTGTCCTTAGGTCGTGACGGATTGTGGGAATTGGATATCATTTCGGCTTGTGCCACTCACACGAATCCAAAATCACTTTCCATTTCGCCCATTCCCTTTTAAACAAAATATATTTGCTCATATTATATCAGTTGAAACCACTAACGCCTAACCTATTTATTTTTGAGTATATTTTATCATGTAGAGCTGTATACACAACATAGTTAATTATATGCTTAAGAGCACAGATTATATGAAATATGAGTCATGTATATTGTATAGGTAATTTATTCTTCTTACATTAATGTATTATATAACTGATATTTTTGTAGGCGTAATGCTTCGTGTTTGTAATTCTTGTTGTCGTAATGGCATCAGTATAATTGTAATTACGTATCTATTACACTGTTTATACATGAAAGTATTGTTGTACACTTACATTATGATTCAAAGAATAAAGTAGAAAATTAAAGCAAGCGTAACATTGCAGTCGAACTTATTATTTATGAAATACATTAACTATTGTCGATGTACAAATTTGGTTAAATAAAAGCACTAATATTTCATAAACATCACTAATAAATAGATAATTTTAAAAGCTTCCACAGTGAGGGGCAAGATATGCCATTTTCAACCAAACCAATTTTTTTTTAAATATTTTAAACAATTTACAACAAAACACAATTATTATCTGATTACTATGATTTCAACATATTGTAATAAAGTATGAAAAAATTTATAACAGGCTGAAATACCTTGAAACTATAAATAACTCCGAACGTTGATTTTAAAGTTTCGGCTTTTTATGCAGAATTTCAAATTTAAAACCGTCTTCATGTTTATAATTTATCTATTTGTTATAATATTGTATTACTCTGGTGTACCTAAGTTGGCAATGCAGCAAACAATAAAAAAATTCAAAAAGGCTAAAAAAATTAACATTTGTAATTTGTAACAAGTGTTGAATGGGCATATTAACACTTGTATTTGTTTGAAAAGTGGTATTGCGATTTCGCAGTCTCGCACTAGGAACATAAAAGTTTATTTTGCTTAAAATATATGGTAGATCAATGTTATTTTTAATTATTTTAATTATAAAAGTGAAACAATATGATTCTCTGAGATTTTTTAATGTTTCAACATCAAATTCTTGTAATTGTCTGTTGTAGGAAACATGGTGTAGGTGATTAGGATATACATTATGTGTTTTAAAATATAACAATCGCAAAAAACGTTTTTGTACTTTTTCTATCATTTCAATTTGGTTTAAAGTTCTAGGCAGCCAAATAATGCAAGCGTATTCTAATATTGATCTTACAAAAGCGTAATATAGGATTTTAACAGTATTATATTAATACTTAGAGTAATGTGTTGCAGGAACATAAGATTTGGAGTAAAAGTTAGTCCAAGGTCTTTATGTGAATTTATTGTTTCAAGTTCAATATTATTTATTTTATAGTTGGATGTTGCATGTTGTCCTGATTTAGAAAATGTCATCACTTTACATTTAGAAATATTGAGTTCAAGCAAGTTTAGGGAACACCAAGTAAATATGAACCTAACTTTTTCAATTAGAAGAGTATTAGTATAAGCAACCTTTATATACTTACCTAGCAATTATTTTCTATCCTGCGTATCTTTTTCAGTTACCTAGAAAGAAAAATCGGGAGGTGTGTAAATGAATGTTGCCTTCCTTCGTCTTGTAGAAGTTCGATCGGGCAATCCTCGCGTCTTGTTCCTCTTCCTCCTCGCTTTCCGTTCATTCATTATTCCGGCGCCCTGCATCTTTCATGGGACACTCATACATGCGTAACATATATTTACGGGTTCGATTCACTGCCTGAGGATCAACTTCGAGATGGGAAAAAGTTACTTATAGATCCCTATGCTAAGTCCTACACTGACAGAATTCAATTTCCCTTTAGACTTATTCACACGTACCAATGGATTCATAACTTTTCTTTCTGTTGACGAAATACTTCCCAGGGATAAATTTTTGATTTTATCTTCGGCTGGGATTGATTTTTATTGTATTTTATAATCAAAAAGGTTTTGTAATTAAAACTTTTTATCTGATTGAGTTATTATGACTTTTGGATTTTGATTTGAAAGCACTTTATTTTCAGCTTAATTATTTCGCCCGATGGAAATCTGTATATGACATTTTTGTATGCATTTGGAAGTATGTATAGTAATCTGCCAGTTTGAAAAATTTTCTGGATATACGTTATACAGTAAAAATATTGAAATTATTTTGATATGTAATTTGTGAAAAAATAATTAATATTGCATGAAATATCACTTTGATAAAAATAATTTATTTTGTATTGGTTTAAAACTTTTTGAACTATTTATAGTAGATTACAAATGTCAACTCAACCGATCAAAATCAAAATTACATTTTATTATTGTTAAGTAACAACGCGGCGTAAACAACTTGCTTGTACCTAAATACTGCTAAATTGCAGTAAACAATATCTAAAGCGGTAGATAACTACTTCTAATGCAAGTAATATAAATGAATTGTTAAATTTTGTGCTTCCTAAAAAGGGATATTCGTTGTTAATTATGGGCAGGAAAGCTTCCTTTAAAAAATGTTTGTTCTCAATAAATATGAATCGTATTTTCACAGTTCCTGCAAAATATGAGGTATTCATGTGATTAACAAACGTCAAATCTTTTGTAATTTTTGTCACTGTTTTTCACGGGGTACTGTATATACTGCTCGATTACTGTTATTTATTACCGAGTTTAATGTATTAATCCCTTGTAAAACGTATTTATTTCAAAATAATTAGATGGCAATTCAGGAATTTGACATTTATAACGAAATAAGTAGAAAATTATAATACATCAAAGTCTTATGATCAAAATGTATTTTTATCATTGTATTTACTATAAAATTTTTACAAATTCGTCCTTTTTACCTCTCGCCTCATATTCTATAAGAGAGGTATTGTAATGGGTCAAAATTTTCGAGTATGAGTTTTTGGTGGATAAGCACGTTTCAGGGTCTCTACAATACGAATTTACTATTTTCACGATGATGTCTGTGTGTGTGTATGTGTGTGTGTGTGTGCGTGTGTGTGTTTGTATGAATGTATGGACTGACGATTTTTCGTCCACGATAACTGAAAAAGTATCAAACCTTTAATAACCAAATTTCATATTAAAGGTTTTAATAAGTATCTTAACACCGGATAACATTTTGGTAGAAATCCGCAAACCGGAAGTAGTACTTTTTGAAGCTTGATAAAGTTTTCCTTAAATATATTGGTACATTATTTAGTTATGACAATTTTTGCAATTAAAAATTAAAGAAAATATAATTATCTATAGGTACAGTTAATTATAAATACAATTTGCTGAATCTGGTAGTATTTATCAATAAAATAAAGTACAATTAATTTTCTATCTTGTTGTCCATGATATGAAATTTGTTTCTACATAAAATTTGAATTATTCTGACAGTGACAGTACAGTTGACATCTTTTGCTTGCACCTTGGTTTACATTATCGTTTACATCTTACATGAACATGAAGCTATTAAAATGTAAGTAAAACTATTTATTAGATTAGTCTTGAGATTAGTAGAATAAGGAGAATGAGGCGAGAGGTCGTGTACTGGCCACAGCAGATTTTTTTACTTCTTTGTACGGAGTAATAAGGAAGTATTGTAATCGCGAAAAACTTCGGTTTTCAGATTTTGATGGAAATACCCGTTTTGACCTTTTCTGAATCCATTATGACTAGTTTCGTCGTGACGTCTGTACGTATGTACGTACGTATGTACGTATGTACGTATGTACGGACGTATGTGTGTCGCATAACTCAAATACGGTTAGACGTAGAAAGCTGAAATTTTGTATTTAGGACAATTTTTTTATTTTAAATGAAAGATTATGTGATTATTACCTACAATCGGTATTTTATAAATATTTTTGTATCTGGTATCATTTAAGAATAATTAAAGTATATATTTATAATTTAATATTTCGGTATCTTGTAGTCCATGATCGATTAACATTTGTTACTACGTAAAATTTAAATGTTTATGACAGTGACAGTGGTGACAGTAGCAGTGACAATAGTAAAATATCGTTTATATCTTCTTCTGCAGTTTAAATAAAATGACTAAAATATATTTGTGAGTATACTAGTATAATAAGTTAAAAGAATTTTTTATATTATTCTACATTTTAGTTATTAAGAAAAGTATGAACACACAAGGCATACAAGGAAGTCATGTGGTGTCCACGTCAGATTTTTATATGACAAAAATATTCTATACACTACCGCGTACTATCTCTCATATTTGTAAAGTTACCTAAGTGTTCTGCATTGTTCCGTTTTTCATTATTTTTCTAATCGATATGAGATCTCAATTAAAATAGAATTCCGTGCTCGATAAATACTGAATATTTCAGTCTTATAACAAGAATGTACACTGCAGTGCAGATTGCTGAAGACTATTTTATCTAAACTTATTTTAGTTCGTCTTACAGAAAATGTGCTATCAAGTTCGATAAAACTAACATCTTAGCCTTTTAGTTAAAACGCAAAAATAAACTAAATCAATATTTAACTTTTATGGACAGTATATTAAACAACTTAACCAAACAGAAAAAAATCTTACTGGAAAATGTCAAAGTTAATCATTGTCAACTGGAAACAAAATTACTAGCGACGTAGTCTTTGTTTTCGTCGTCTTTTAACGAAGCATTTCTCGAGGGCCATTACAGGGTTGGATTAAAAATATTAGGTCACTGAAGTATGCAGAAAGTATACATATATATATATATATATATATATATATATATATATATATATATATATTTAGTACTTACCTACTACATACCTTGTTGTTGTTAATGTTATATTATACTTACTTTATCGTCTTTTTATGATTTCTCGTCTCAATTTCGTCGTCTCGTAATTCGAGCCAATAAATTCAAAACTACGAGCCGATAAATAGTTCTCTAAACAAAGAGAACTTTTCGAAACTAAAAATTTATTTATTTTCACTTTATTCGTAGCATTTTTGATATAAATATTCTTATTTGAAAACAAGAATTATGTGCAAATTTAACAGAAATGTACAAGAAAGTTCCTAAATTATTTTCTAGGTTTTAAATTACATGGCGACTTGGCAACAATTTTTTTGCGAGAAATCGAGACGAGACGAGAATCGAGTTCTTTGACATGAGAAATGACCGAGACGACAATATTTAAATTTCTCATCTTGTGTCACGGCATCACCTACCAGTATCTACGTTGCTTATAAACAACACCCTTTTTTAAAAATTGATAACATAATTAGTTTGACAGTCACCAATTGGTGACTTTTTGGTAGAAAAAAATGCCTTCCAGAAATATTTAAAAGTTGTGTGTGTGTATTAAAACGTAAAAATTATCTGTTATTTTTTGTGGTCATCTAAAAAATAACGTTCTGACTCGTTCGAACGTAAATATCGTATTTCTTGTGTGTTTGATCACTCGGTTGCACCTCGTTCGTCAAACTTTACTCGTATGATATTTCTCACTTTCGATTCTCGTTTTGTAGTATACTATATTTTCCATTTATTTTAAATTTTGGGATAACTATAAAGAGTTAAAAACTACATTCTTAAATAGTTTGGAACTCCAATGCAACGTGGAGTCTTTTAGGGGAGGACCACCTCAACATTTGTTGCTGTCGAGTTTCACCTTATCTTAATTCTTTCAAGAATTTAATTTTAATATTTTTTGCACGTTTATTACGATTTTGTAACAAATGATCAAATTGTCGACCCAAACGCTTTAGTGATCCCCAAATTTTCAATTTTATCCTTCACTCGTTGAAAACTTATAGCTCCGTCTCAGGACTTTCGGTAAACCATGTAACCCAGCGTCGATGAATCGTGGAATTTTGTGCGTGGAATACTAGGTTATGGTTATATTGTCATAGTTTTAGTTTGACACATGCGACGTGCCAGAAGTGTTGCCAACTTAAATCGATACTTGTCAGTTGTCACCATGTAGTTTTCCACGATTCATCGGCGCTGGGTGTACATGAAACACTAAATTTGTAAATTTCAGTGTCCGCTGCCGAGTCCAGCCCTGCCCTCCCGGCGTAATAGAGATCACAGAGTACTTTGGCGACTGCAGCGCCTCCCGACGACGGCGGCGACGGCGGCAACTGTGTCACCGCTGCAGTCTGCATATTCATTACAGCTTGGGTAAGGGTAAGTGCACCGTGCACGCTGCGCTGTACTTTGTCTAACAGATATATTTTCTCGCGGTTATGAAGTAATGTAGATTATACAGGACTTTACCTTGTTTACTTTGCGGCCAATATCCGGTGTACAATATTGTTGAGAGTGGATTGCTCCTTGGAATAAATATGGCCGGTGGAATTAGAAATTCAAAATAAATAAACTTTATTTACGCTAGAGATATAATAATTATATTACTCTCATGAGTTAATTTGACAGATTACCTACTAGCTAGCTATAAATTAGTTGTCAATATTTAAGGGAGGTCACTACCGGCGTAAAAATGGTGAAAAGTATGTTTAGTTTTTTCCTGAAAATTGAAGTAAAAATTCCCATTTTTAGAACAACAAATACATTTTTGAATAGATAAAAGTTGTCTCCAAATGTGTCTAATGCCACATTTTTCATTTTGTACTCTATTTTTTTATATTCATGACTACACATGGCCAGCTTTAGCTATTTAGTGAGTTTTTATAGGTACCTCCCTATTTTATCACATATTTATAAAAAAAAATTTTTTAAAAGTGGCATTAGACGCACTTGAGGACAACCTCTAGCTATTTAAAAATATATTATTTGTTTAAAAAATCTTAATATTGAAGCCAGTTTTAATACAAAACTGAATATCGTTTTTCGTCAGTATTGACGGCTTGTATTGAACCATTTGCAATTTTATTTTCTTAATTAAATAGTTCATAAAGAGTAGTATTTATTTATTTAAATTAATAATTTTATCCTTTGTTTATTCATGTATAACATGCCGCACAGTGAAATCCAGCATTTAGGTATCGACCCCCCTTAATGTGTAGGTTATGTTGGCCTATTTTGCTCGCGATTTTTTTAAAATTTTCAAGTGCACAATAGTATATTACAGAATAAGTTTTATAGGACATGACTTCGCATGCGCAAAAATTTAGTTAAATCAGCCCTCGGGCGAGTTTACTAAAGGTTAAAGGACGTGCGAAAAAAAAGTCTTAAGAAATGAGTTCTTTATACTATTTTTTCTATATGGTGTCTTTTTAGTATTAAAATTTAAATTAATGCTGCCACAATATACACGTACACAAGTCGATTTAGGGAAATTTATGTGTGTAACGTTTTAGTTGGTGACATTAATATTTCCATTTATTTAACTGTCACTGCCATTGTAAAAGTTTATAATTACTGAACTATTCTAGGTGATAAGTGCAGACATTATAGAGAATATTGAACTTATATGATTTCTACGGATTTCTATTACTAGATTCATTAATTGTATTGATTAAAAACTAATTAATTAAACAAATCAGATTTTAAGGTTATACTGAAATTTGTCCGTTCTGAGGTTTGACTTTTGACAATTGAAGTAAATGTCATCTAATACCAATTCCAACCTTCAAAAAAATATGTTCCGTGTCACAAAGTGAGCCTTGGCGACATTCAGTAACGCCAAATAGAAAAAATATTATGTCACGCATTAGACTAAACTGTCTCTGTTGTGGTGTTTCTTATTGGTTTATTTTGCAATCATTAAAGTATAAAAAAGCATGCGCACATACTAAATTTTGTACAAAATATTGCATGTTTGCTGCAAACATAAAAGAACAATATTTATTTCAATTTGTGTTTATAAATTTTATATTAAATTTTATACTAAATTTTAAAAATAATGCATGGTAATATTTGCACAAAATAACAAGGAACATTCCCGGAACATACGTACCTCTAATTGCAATTATTTTTAAAAGTTTTTTATGTTTTTTCTCAAAATAAAGCAAAATATAATAAGTAAAAATAATTGTATAAACATTACTGTTCTTCTAACCAACGTTTTTTAATTAAAAAATTGGTACTTGTTTTTGTTTACATTCATTAAAATATTATGTTTCAAGAAATGCTGGAATAAGTTTAATTAATCTAGTTTTTAATGCCCGCAACTTTATGAATATAAAATTAAAAATCTTCCATGGTATATCCATGATCTCATTTCATATAGAAATAATTACCTACCTATTGTTTAAAATTTAGTTCAAGTTCATTATTTTAATGGAAGTATTATAATATAAACTGTGTTTTATTATTTACACGGGTATAATGGCCATTTCTACCACCTCCACTTAAATTTTAAGTGTCACTTAAGAATGTCCACAAAGCATAACCTTCGATAAATCAGACATGAAATAATGGAATATACCTACATCGCGAATTTTTGATTATTACATTTGTTTGTTGTTAAATAAATCCCAAACTTGTGTGACGCATGTTTTGGTCATTTAGGTAAACGACACTCTTAAATGAGAAATATCGAATCGAATTAATTACAGCAATTTTATTTCCACGTTTGACAATAAATTTGATTTTGATTCAATGTTGGTAATTTAAGAAAAACTTAAAATTTAAGTGGAAGCGGTGCTACTGATCATAAGTAGTGCAATTTCGACAACTTTCGATAACTCTTCTCTGAATTAAATATACCTACTACTTGAAAATAAAAATATATAAAGAGAAATACATATTTCCATCAGTAAAAAAATTTGGCCCATTATACACAATATATTAACTAATAATACGAATCTTTACTATGAAAATGAATTTATTTACTACCATTTTAAACAGAAATACTAGGATGGCGCAACAAGAAAACAATAAATAAATAAGAAAAACTATTAAATTCCATCAGTTTAGTTATCTATATTCTGCATAGTTTGGTGACGGAATGCTGTTGTGTTGTATCTCTCAAGCACACAGTGTACCTATATCAGCATCAGTAATTACAGTAAAGGCAAAACCAGCAAACTGGGGTTCTCTAAATGGGCTTAGTTTGCCCTTCAGGGATTTCTAGTCCACTCTCAATTTATTTTCAGAAAAGCCAGCATACAACATGCCAGAAAATAAATAGTTACATTATGGCTAGGACAAGAACAAGAACAGCTAATTTATGTTCGTATTTTGGTTAACTAGTTCACTTAGAATTGGAAAATATATTTTGAGCGTTCATATTCCTAAGATAAATGATAGTAATAGTCAGGTTAGGTTAGATTAGGTTGGGATTTTTTATATCTTTACATTTTAGTTTTTATTTTTACTAATCACTGCTATTATGTTTTTAAATTTAGTTGTGTTACAAAAAAATCTGCTGTGGCCACCACAGTACTAAATCACCACCCCGACTATAAGTTTTAATAAATTGATTTCGAAAAGAATTTAATTTTATGCACCCATTCAGCAACATTTGAACAAATTTTAAAATCACGTAGGCAGTGTCAAAGTGATAAACGTCATTATCAAAGTGACACCTGTAAGTGTCAAAGTGACAGCTGTCAATGTCAAATAAGTGACTTTTAAAATTCGAGTTTTTAATTGCATTTATTATAAGTTATAGACATAAAACGAGAAATATGTAAATTAAATTAGGTAATAATATTCAAAGCGCAAATGTTTACAATATTATCATTAAATTCAAATAGGTACTAATTTTTTTAAAAATTAATAAAGTCAGTACCACTGAATGTATACAGCTCATTGACGAACTTAAAACTAACTTTTGTAAAAAGCTTAAATACAAAATTTCAATCGAAAATTTCTACGCGTTCTCAAGTTATCGTGCTAAGGGACAGACCGACAAAAAATCACGATTACAATACTTTCCCTATTAATCTATTACCTATATAGGCCGGAAAAGTAAAAACGTAAATTAGGTACTGTAAAGTGGGGCTACTTTGTGACGATTTTGGAAGTTTTTTGAAAATATCTCATTGGCTATTGCCCCAAATGCTGTAAAACTTCCATGGATGGAAAGATTGAACCTTCTGCTTTAATTTGCTATACGATTTGTTAAAATATATGTTGCACAAAAAAAATATTCGCATAATAAAGTGTCACAATTTCACCCCATGTGCTGGGGTTACGTTGTGACGTTCATATTTTTCAATGATAACTTTGTGAAAACGCAAGTATGAGACAAAGTAACCCCTGGGTAACATAGATAAAACTAAAATACGAAGCCAGGTACTTTTAAAAATATTAATATTAAAAATCGTATAAATGGTTAGTGAAATAATAAAATGAAATTTGATTGCAAACTAATATTATTTATTTAAAAATCTACATTAATAGAATAGAAAAACATTTTATATAACGTGAAAGTCAAAAGAATATAATAATAAACAATATTTAGAACAATTTTATCATTGTTATAAAATATTTTATTTTTTGTTCGAGGCCATTTTCATTTGGGACGCTTATTAACAGGTCACAAAGTAGCCCCTGCATTCTTTCATTTTTATAATAACCTATAAAATAATAATTTTAAAAAATATATTCATAATTTCTGTATAGTGGGAAATAATAACATGGAACTGTGCAATATATGGTACTGACTTCTGAATACCTGCACGCGTTTATCTTCACCAATAGAAAGTATCCTTACTTTTATGCACAGCTGATTTTTCTTGAGATCAAATATGGCTAAAATAGACAAACCTACACTGTAGTTAAGATTACGATATTTGGTATTATTCCATCTAGTAGCTATATTTTATTACTAGAATTTTCTAAAATTGTAAGCCTTTGTCACGTTTGGTGAGAATACCCAGCAGAGTGCAAAAAAGGCAACACTTACAGGTAACCATGTCGGGGGGGGGGGTGGAATGAAAAAATCGCAAAATTCGCATATTTCGGGCCATCTTAAACTTGGCCAAATGACCAATGGGGATGCAAAGACCCCTCGAGATCAGTTTAAGACGATAATGGTGTGCCGAGTCCGAAATATGGGTCCTCAAAGTTGCAATCAAGAGTTGCCATCAAGAGTCATTATAGACCAGCATGTCAAATTTTAGAATCCCCAAAATATGCGAAATTTTTTTGCAACTTTGAGGGCCCATATTCCGAACCCGGCACATCATTATCGTCTTAAACTGATCTCGAGGGGGTCTTTGTATCCCCATTGGTCATTTGGACAAGTTTAAAACGGCCCAAAATATGCGAATTTTGCGATTTTTTCATTCCACCCTCCCCCCCGGGGGGGGGGGCTAGGCACATGGTTACCTGTAAGTCTTGCCTCTTTTGCACTCTGCTGGGTATTCTCACCAAATTTGACAAAAGCTTACAAGCGGGAATATCAGGGACACTACGTGCGCCCAGCTCCCGTACTATAAGCATATAATCTTTAATGCTAATTATATGCTATTTGAAAACTAAACGGACAAATCTGAAGTTGGAATGCTAAAACTGATCGTTTTTCATTGGCAGATGTAACACCAGTTTTACAGCACACAAATTTTGTAATGTAAACAAACGAATGTTCTCCATCTTGTCTCGTCAGCTGTATCGAGTTTTCCCGCTGATAAGTCAAATTTAATTTTACCGCCAGAAAAATCTAGTGATATTTTTCTCGTATTTACACAGTGTAAATATGGCTCAGCGAGATAACTCCAAGTTTGTCCGTTTAGTTATTAAATCAAGTGTAGTACGTTAAATTCAGTACGTTAAATTCAGTTCGTAAAATTCAGTAACTGGAAACCATCAAGTGACTTTTCCTATAACTAAGATTCATTTTTTTCCATATTTGGAATGATTTCGGTTAATTTACATTTATGTTTTTTTATCATCTTAGAATGATTATTTAAAAACTTTTCAGTTTACTTAATAAAGATAGCAAAAGGAATAAAACTACTTTAAAAAATATTCAACTCCATTTGTATACTCGGATTTGTTAATAAATTGATGTCCTACGCATGTAAACAAACGTAACATCTACACACCCGCTGAACTTTGATGAATCTGGATGACAAAATTTCCGACAGTAAAACAATAAAAGAGCACCAGAATGAAATGAATGTTCCGTCATTAAGTGCAGTGTAGCCGACTAATTGAATCATCATCAATAACTTGGGTCCATGACGTGCGGATACAACAAAGTGCCGTGATAACGGGATATAAAAATAAACCCCGGATCAGGGCGGCCGGGTGATCAATATTCACACCCGCACCCCACCCCCACCGCCCTGACGTAATTATCTTCGTGTCTATATTTTACACGGCCGATCCTAAATCGTAACCAAGTAACGTACTACGTGAAATCATTTGTCTGCACGCGTTACCGATTTCAATCGTCTTTGTTCAAAGTGATTTGTGGTATTCAAAATTTCACTTCGGTTAGATAATTTATTGGAAGAGTTCGCCATTGAGGAGTTATACTGAATTTCAGATATTTCGATGTTCAGGATGATTCATTTTTCAAAGCGCCTTTACTGAAACAGAAGAATTGAATTTGTACCTAACCTTACTTTATCGGATGTTCTCGTCTTGTAATATTTCTATTCATACAAGATTTAGTCCCTATTAGAGGTATTAGAAGAGATGAAAGCATTGAAATACAGGAGGTAGTATAAGGAAAATGAAAAACTAGATGAATCAGATTATTTTATAATGCTTTCTGTCAGTGGATAATAGTAAGGTACTGCGTCAGTAAAATAGTATCTTTTGATAATAATAAATTGAAAAGAGTATACGAGTACGACTAATTTTGTAAGTGCAACCGGTCAAAGGTAATTTGTGAAGCAGGACGATTCACAACTTCGTACATCTATTTGAATGGTGCATGTATATAATCTAAATGTCAAATGTCATTATTGAAATAAACATTTACAAGATAATTTACGTTAAAATGTAAGTAAAAATGATGTTATTGTAATAAAACAAATGGAAGGATGGGTAACAGGGTTTGCAGGACTGCGCCAGTTTTCTATACAAAACTAACAAAACATATATGAAAATATGACACAAACAATATGACACACACTTTCCCGTTACTAATATAAGATTTAATAATATGCATTGAACTAAAACTATAACGATACAAAGCGATATAAACGAAACACACTACTACTATATAAACGAAAAACACAAAACTACAATCTGTTCGACATATAGAGTCACACAGTGACTCGACAGATTACTAATTACGTAATTGTACCAAACTCATGAGAACGGCGCTCTCTCAGCAAAACCCGTCTCTGTACCGACTTAAGTCAAACGATCACTAACTCTACGTAATTAGTCGAAACTTATAGTGAGAACTCATTTTCTCAGACTTGCGAGCCAGACCACGATCACCCACTGACTTTACATGATAACTAATTTAAACTTTGCTCGAGAATACAATTTCTCGAGCGTCCGAACTTAACGACGATTACATACTAACTCTACATTTTCTCGTCTGAACCTAACGATGAGCACCTACTGACTGACCATACTTAAATTTTTCTTATACTTCTAGATACAGCTGCGTATATGGATCACCAATTGTAATAACACATTTATCTTCAAGCATAAACAATAATAACTGAACAGTATAATGCACTCATGCTTGAAGACAAAGGATTCATATACAAAACTAACTTAAGTCATCTACACGTGGGAGAAGTAAATATAATAAATTTCGAAGATATTGATTACTCATCAAAATTAGATCTAAATCATATTGCGCATTGTTACATTATTTAAATAAAAAATAGTACAACTAATTATAGAAAATGGTTATTTGTAGGATTATTAGTACTTTATATGAGGAAAATTGAAAATCTAAATTGTTTTTTTTATAACGCACTGCGCTATAAATTGGTTCGTGGGCTAATAAAGTGACGTTTAGTCAAAGAAATTCGTGTATAAGTGTCAAATTATGATATGACCGTGCATAAATGTATTTTTATATGTGTACATTTTATTAAATAAAAATCTGACGTGGACACCACATGACTTCCTTGTACGCCTTGTGTGTTCATACTTTTCTTAATAACTAAAATGTAAAATAATATTAAAAATTCTTTTAACTTATTATACTAGTATACTCACAAATATATTTTAGTCATTTTATTTAAACTGCAGAAGAAGATATAAAGCATATTTTACTATTGTCACTGTCATGTCATAATCATTTAAATTTTACGTAGTAACAAATGTTAATCGATCATGGACTACAAGATACCGAAATACTATAAATTATAAATATATACTTTAATTATTTTTAAATGATAGCAGATACAAAAATATTTATAAAATACCGATTGTAGGTAATAATCACATAATCTTTCATTTAAAATAAAAAAAATTGTCTAAAATTAAATATTTATCGAAATATTTTTTAAAAGTACTACTTCCGGTTTGTGGACTGAAACCAAAAATAGGAGGTGCACAACTAGATGCTATAACAGTCCTAAATACAAAATTTCAACTTTCTACGTCTAACCGTATTTGAGTTATGCGACACACATACGTCCGTCCGTCCGTACGTACGTACGTACGTACGTACGTACAGACGTCACGTCGAAACTAGTCTTAATGGATTCAGAAAAGGTCAAAACGGATATTTCCGTCAAAATCTGAGAACCGAAATTTTTCGCGATTACAATACTTCCTTACTTCGTACAAGGAAGTAAAAAATCTGAAGTGGCCTGCACACAACCTTCCGCCAAATCTAGACTTATAAACATAAATGTATACGTATACAATCCGGTGTCCCTAAAATATACAAATAAAAATCTAAAATATTCAAACATAGAAATTTGCATCACCTGAATCAAAAGATTCGTTCACAGGCAAACTCTTCTGTGTTGAAGCCATCCTCCGTTGAATTTTCTACATTTAATATCTTACTTATGACTTATATGGCGCTAGTATGTCAACTTGTCACCCGTCTCACCTGTCAATATTTTTTACGCAGAAACAAAAATCAACCGAACATGGATTACAAGATTTCAACGTTTTATCTGATAAATTTATTTTTTAAATTTTACTGCAGTTCTTTAATGATACCAGATAAAGACAATTTTTTTATAACGTAAGTTGCAAATAACTTTGTCTCTTATTCTTATTACAAATATGTATTATATTTATCAAAATTTATATAAATTTTTGACAATTATCTTGTGCAATCTTCAAAAAATATTACTTCCGGTGAATATATTTGTACCAAAATCTGATGTGCTCTTCCTATTCGTATACAATTGTAAAATACCAAATATCAAATTTTTTGGGTAATTCGTATTTGAGTTATGCGACATCCGGCATCGGCCCGGACCACACACATACACACACACACGCACACACATACACACATACATACAGACATCATCGAGAAACTATCAAAAATGAGTTGTAAGGACCCTAATTCGTGCTCATCCACTTAAAACTCACAACCCGATTTTTTGCATGATTCCAATACCTTCCTTTACAGGTAAGCGGAAGGTAAAAAGAGTGAAATGAAGAGCATTGCGTGAAATACTGGAGTTCATAATCTAACGCAAATTAGTGAAATAAAGTGTCTGTTACCAAACGAAAGTAGAATAAATATAATTTAGAATCAATAAAAGTAGTGCACAGATTTCTATAATTTAAACATTTATAGTATACAATACACGCCGTATAAGTTTTCTCCACTATCATTAAGAAACAATTTTGTGAGATGTATGCACGGTAATCTGAGTTAGTAAAGTTGAAAGTTAGTTGTCAAGTTTACCGATGCACATGCAACTTCAACTTCAGCAAGTCTTGTCCGTTGTCAGTGGAGAAGTTCTCGTTCCCGTTCTCTTCAGCGTTCGCCCTCGTTTCGCCTTGCGTTGCACGGTGAAGTTGCGCGATATTGTGCAGAAATAATCTAAATATTTGCTCTTGGGAGTTTTACTTGCGGTAGGAAAACAACTAAATCTAATATATTACAGATTATACGGCTAAGTATTTTGGAGAACGTATCCCGAAAAAGTTTTGTTTTGTTAAGAGAAATCCTTTCCTACACAAGACTCTTTCGTACGGGAAGATATTTTTTTATTATTTACAAAATAACAACGTAAATTCTATTTGCAGTCTGAATATGTTTGTTGTTTATGTAAACATTATTTGTCTGATATAAACAAGAATTATCTGAGTAGGGACTGACTACTTTTATAGATCGGGGATCAGAATTTAATATAAAGTTATATGTTTTGTGATATATTTAGGGATATACATATTTATCACGCATTTTACTCAACTTGGATGTGGCAGCCTGACATAATACTGTGAATTATCATTATAGAAATATATTATATCGGTATATGCGGTTATCAACTTTTAGCCATCAACTAATGATTACTCATATAAAAAAATAGAGATGGGAAATTCGTGTTTTTAGCTTTTTTTCTACGTGAGCACTATTTTTATGAGTCATAGCATAGAACAAAATTCGTTTTGAAGAAAATGTTTTCATCTGAGTCCAACCTAATTTTACCAATTTTACCTAAAATAGTGTGGTTTTTTATAATTGGACCTAATTTACCTATATTTAGTACCTAGGTATTATATTTTTAATGTACATAAATCGTGGTTTTCAGATTTTATTATTATTTTTTTGTTCACACATTTACATATACCTACCTATTTGTGATTTTAAAGTTGTCAATTTTTAAGTTTTATATAATGTATGAATAAATGTTTACTTTTGTTATATTTTTTTAAAAATTCTACAAAATTATTAAAAACTTTTGCTTTAAAAAGAAATTCAATAAATTTGAAATCCAGTGACTATTTCTCTCATTATATTTTAACCAATTAAGATGCACTATTTTTCACAAAAACCATAGAAACAATCTATATAAAAAACTATTCCAGTGCATATTTTTGAATATTATCATAGTATGTTGTATATTCACCGTAACCATGACACAACAAACAATAATAATAAATGTTTGTTTATTTTTCACCAAATGTCAAAATATTTAAAATGAATTTAAAAATTATACTAATAAATAAAATTGTGTTATTTAAAATTGTTAAATTTGTTTTATTCATGAAATAGTCAATGTGTATACCTACCACTCGATCATCAAAAATAATAGAAAATACTTTTGCCTTCTGGTTCGACACGTATTTCCGCAAAACACCTGTCTCGAATAGTTTCTATGGAAATACGTTAGTCGGCATTTTCGAAGCTCTTGTGGTATAATAACTGAAAATTGACGTATTTTAACCGTATTTCCTGACGGTGCTATGATCTCAAATGTATTTAATTTTTTTATTAATTGCTGACAGCAAAATAAAAAAAATTGTCAGACATTTTTTTCGTAACGTCAATATAATAATCAAGATATAACATTTTTATTGACGTTATTTAAAAAACCCTGAAATTTTTTAAATATTTTGATGTTCTATTCATAAATAACAGTTATAATATAATAAATTTGAGATCATAGAAATTTCTTTAAAACCGACTTATTTAAGCAGGACCGAACGTCCTTATAATACTTCTTAAACTTAATTTGGTCCATATCGATATGCGAAAAATTGCTAACACAACATTTATTCTACTTCTTATATAGGTAACCGAAGTTTATGTAAACTAAAAGTTTGTTTCACAAATACATATTTGATACATGGGTTGCTTGTAAGATGTTGATGTTGTCTTGTATGATTGATTTTCGAAGTAATTTTTCAGCCTTATTTACGTGGTGTTGAATAATCGACTTTTCTTTTTGCCTGTAGTTTAGAATTCAAATATAATTTATTTCTAGTATATTCATAGAGTATTCACTATTCATTCTGCAAGTGAAGCACTGAATAAAGCTGGCACGAATCAATTTACAACGTTGGCTAGTGAAAAACTTGTATGCGGCAGGGGTATAACTTACAACTCACGCAGTTGTATGAAATATGTTTCATTTTGATTAACATAGTTCATGTTTAGACTGCGTTTACATATGTAAATAAATCTCTTATGAATACGCAGTCTGAATAATAATCCGTGGCGTGCGCGGATAAAGAATTTCAAGTGGAAAGAGGAAAACTCGTTTTTTTGCTGCTACCTCGTCAGCAGTCAGCTGGTATTTAAATTACGTTACATTCATCGAACCACGAGTTTTGTTGTTCACTTGTCATCCTCTGTTCTACACTAATTCGTGTTCATTAACACTTGTTCGTTTTTAAAAGAATAATTTAATTAATAGTGTCTGTAGTTACGTTGATTAGCAAATGAAATTACGTGGAACGCGGAAATGAAACTGTGAAACTAATCCTTACGATGAAATTTATTTCAGAGATAAATATTTTTAATTTGATTTGCTTTTAGTAGACGCAGTAGGTAGTATATAGGGGAATCGCCGAAACAATCGAGGTAGGTACGTCATCATTTACAAATGAGTATACCTGAAACAAAACAAAATTTGTAAAAAATGTACACAAAAATTAATATTAAAAAATATGCCTACTCGTTTGCTTATCGGGGTAATATAGTACTACGATTTGGCGTTTTCTTTCATTTTCTTATGGCAAATAAAAATTATTATTATTATTATTATGAGTATGTGTATAATGGAATTTTACCACTCAAACAATATGGCATTTTCGAAAAAAAAATCTGACGTGGACACCACATGACTTCCTTGTACGCCTTGTGTGTTCATACTTTTCTTAATAACTAAAATGTAGAATAATATAAAAAATTCTTTTAACTTTATTATACTAGTATACTCACAAATATATTTTAGTCATTTTATTTAAACTGCAGAAGAAGATATAAACGATATTTTACTATTGTCACTGCTACTGTCACCACTGTCACTGTCATAAACATTTAAATTTTACGTAGTAACAAATGTTAATCGATCATGGACTACAAGATACCGAAATATTAAATTATAAATATATACTTTAATTATTCCTAAATAATACCAGATACAAAAATATTTATAAAATACCGATTTTAGGTAATAATCACATAATCTTTCATTTAAAATAAAAAAAATTGTGTTAAATTAAATATTTATCGAAATATTTTTAAAAAGTACTACTTCCGGTTTATAGATTGAAACCAAAAATAGGAGGTGCACAACTAGATGCTATAACAGTCCTAAATACAAAATTTCAGCTTTCTACGTCTAACCGTATTTGAGTTATGCGACACACATACGTCCGTACGTACGTACAGACGTCACGACGAAACTAGTCATAATGGATTCAGAAAAGGTCAAAACGGATATTTCCGTCAAAATCTGAGAACCGAAATTTTTCGCGATTACAATGGATCAGTAGTTATAGGGTTACCAACTGTACGCTTTTGGAGCGTACATACGCGTTTCCGAAATAAAATATTAATGTGTATGCTGTACGCTATAAGTATGCATGCTTTTAAAGAAATTGTAGTAATGTACACTTTCTGGTAATCCAGTATTTAACCTTAGAGTTTCGAACCTTGCTTATTATCAGCTACTGTGAGTCAACGTCAATCTCCGTCGGATATAGTTCTGATATGATCGGAGATTGTCGGACTGTGACTGTGTTTTATGTAGAATTTCATAGAGCGTGAGTGACAGAGCTTTATAACTTGCTTTGTATTACGTAATCATCTAATCCGGAACACGGAGCAGTAAGTTTTAATGATTTCTGTTATCTTGTCTAAGTGCATACGACAAATAGCATGTATTTTATGAACGTGTTAATTTAAATTTTATATCAATTTGTTAAATTTGCTTCGTTGTAAAGAACTCTATATTATTATCTAACTTTGCATTAATACACGTTTAACCTCGTATTTCGAATACTTTGACGAATGGTGCTAGAATGGTTGCGGATCAACGGGGGTTTTCCAATCTCTGGGGCAGAACATTTGGAACATAGTGTACCTATATACGGTTTTGAGAAAATTCAGAGTTGGCAACCCTAGTCAGACGTAAAATTTTCATAGCTTGACTCGGATCGGTATCCACTCTCGTCCTCTTTACCATTCCAAGTAAGGATATAATTAATCTTGCACCAGAGAGTTAGACGAAGCTTTATGGTGCGGACACATAGCTTAAGCCATGCTATGACAATGCTATTTCATGAATTAGAACACATATTTAAATGGGTGTGTTCACATAGTTTATGTTCCTCGATAGTTTTACTCGATTCGGTTTTGAAGTTGATGTTTGTAGTTTTACAGTCCAATTTTGACATTGTAAATCAAAAATACTTTAATTATATATCATAATGATGAAACTGTGGTGATAAAAATTATTATATAATAAAATAAAGAAAAAATTATCGAGTTGTGTAGAAAAAAACACAGAAAACCTGAAAATTGTACATTATTATATAGGTACAGAATGAAAATCAAAAAAAGTGACCAGTTAATTTTAGACAAAAATACGAGGGGTGAACCACCAATGGGAATCACTGTACATTTTGGTCGGAATACATTTCGGAATACTGGAAATACTATGGAATACATGGGAATACTTGGGAATACATGGAAATACTTGGGAATACATGGAAATACTTGGGAATACATGGGAATACTTGGGAATACGTGGAAATAATTCGGAATACCAATGGAATTAATAGAAATTTGCAGGAATTCTTGGGAATACATGAAAATAACACTAGAAATATTCGGAATATTGGTTGATTTATCTGCGTATGCGATAATAATAAAT
The DNA here is from genome assembly GCA_947534325.1 of Agonum fuliginosum. Classification (NCBI taxonomy): domain Eukaryota; kingdom Metazoa; phylum Arthropoda; class Insecta; order Coleoptera; family Carabidae; genus Agonum; species Agonum fuliginosum. Next base: position 7,962,373 of record OX384029.1, on the reverse strand, counting down.
GTTATTGCTTTGGAAGGATGTAAGTTACTTAAATTTAATATTTGTATTTTTCTTTGAATTTTAATTGTACTATAAAGAAATGTGATTATAATAGGTGTTTTCTTTCAATTATGTTTTCAAATTCAAAAAAAGTCACTGACTTCTATTTCATAGACGTACACCAGTTCTTATAATGTTATAATATTATGATAAATGAGTGTGAATGTAATAATTATTACTTTCAGTTTATTTTTTGTTATTTACGATTATTCATAATAGTTATTTTTTTACTACCATGCTAATTTACAGTAATCTGTACTTTAATGTCACTCATTTCCATATAGATTTTCATTTCGTAACAGGTTTTCATTTTGATACAATGTCCATTTTCAGGTAGAATGATACACACAGGTTAATTTCATACAAATAAATAGGTTTTTCTCTAATTAAAGCATTGAAGTACAAAAATAGTATAGATACCATGCAACTATCTATCATTGTATTCCATAAAAAATGTCTAATGACAGGAATATATTTATTTATTTATTTCTCGATTTATTTTGATGGTAACCAATCTACAGGATTAACTTCCAATTACAAAATGGTAGATGTTATTATAGTGGAGTCGAACCATTCGGGCTCTGTGGTATTATTGTCGGTTGTGCTGGGAATCGAACTGGAGACCGCTAGCATGTTAGGCGGTTCCTCTACCGCTGAGCTCGCGCTGAGCTAACCGTTTACATCGAGTTTACATAAATAACCTTATCTAGCAATGACCAGTTATAAGACATTAATATTCAACTTATAAATATATAATCCTAAAAAAGTCACTATAGATACAAGTATGAATAATAAACAAATTTAACAAGGGATTTTTATTTTTTACAGTTCCTGTGTCATGTGTCATAACTTCAGAATAAAAATTACGAGTAGGTACATAATGTACTGACCGAATTACAACGAATTTTTTTAAATTCGCAAAATTTTACATTTTAAGTGTCGCTGGTGGTTATAACATGAATCAGTTATCAGTTACTACCTAATTTACTATTATTTTTATTAAAATTTCGTATCGATCAGTGGTACTTTATAAACTATACCCTTAATTTAAATTTTTTTTAAAAATTCTTAGGGGGTGCTTTACTATCTGTTTAGAGGGATCAAAACATGTTTTGATCCCTATGGGGAGAAAAGCACACCCGAGGGAGCAAAAACATGTTTTGCTCCCTCTAAACAGGGAGTAAAAGCGAGCTTTGCGTTCACGTGTGACGCAAAATACTTTGGGAATACTGGGAATACACTGGAAATATTGGGAATACATTGGAAATACTAGGAATACTTACAAAATACACCGGAAATATTGGGAATACAAGGAATACTTACAAAATATTGGGAATACTATGGAAATACTAGAAATACATGAGGAATACAGGAAATACCGGCAATAAATGATAGGTATTCCCATATTTTCGGAATCACTGTACATTTTCATTATGGTGGTTCACCCCTCGCAAAAATACTTCAAATAAAATTTTGCATTCATATCTGTAATCACATTGTATTTTACACGTTTATTAACCGAAATTATCGTGTTTAAAATTTTATAAAAATTGCTCATTTGTAGTGATAGCCATGGAATTGAAACAAAATTACAAACAAATGAATGCTGTTTTAACTGTCAGAAATATTAACATTTCCCATGTTAAATGCCTATGACCCGCTTTTTGATTTACACCCTGTATATATGTTAAATGACACAATGACAAGTACAATGTAAACAGCATGAAAATTTGATTGTTATTTTGAAATATTGGCATAGCATACCCGTAGCATGGCATAAAGCTACGTGGCCGCGCCTTTCGGCTAAATTTGCCCATTGAAAGTAAAATAAATAAAATAAAATTTCAAACGTGTATTTAAAAAAAATAAAGCAGACCAGAGACCATTGCCAGTAAAATCTAAATTTCAAGCAATGGTCACATAACCTGATATTATTTGTGCTGGTATTTGCGAAGTATGAAAGGAAATGAAAATGTAATAGCTTAAAGAAACATTAATAATTCGTACTGAGGTAACAGGTACACGCTAATGCTTTCACCATTTGTTAATTTGTATTATTTGTTGCGATGTTGCGTAGTACGAAACAACGTAAATGCCGTGCGCTCGGGGCGAACAGTTTAATATATGCACGAGGATTTTTTATGAAAATAAAACCTCCACCTCGAGTATCGCTTAATTACGGGGTGGACTCGACGCAGAGATATCAAAAAACAGCGGCAAAAAGATCCGGCGCCGTATCGGAACGCCATGTAATGAAACATTCGGACAGGGCCGGACCTGCAGATTTCAGAGCCCAAAACAAACATTTGTCTCACTGCTGGCTATCCTATTCTAAATTTCTAATGCCATGGGGTGGATGGTGGATAGATAAGTGGTTCTGATACCTAACTCAGATTAGAATAATGTCTTATTCACATTCACAATCCAGTCCAAAAACATCCATGTGGTGTTCTGATTATTATTACACATAGGTACGTCATTTTCAGCCAATTAATGCTCTATTTGTTCGAAAAAGGCAGATTTTCAACTATTATTCCACACACGTCATTTTTGGCAACTAGAATGCTTACTTATTTATTTGAAAATGGCAGTTTTTTCAGCAGTAAAATTTGATAAAACCACAGTAGGTTTAGCTTCATTCACAATACGAAATTAGTAATTAATTATAGTCAGTTGGTATAGTTAACGTTATGCATTTCACTTGTACCGTTCACAATAACGAAATTAGCTCCATGTTGCAGGGATTTGCAAACTCTAATCCTGTAGTTATAGTAGTTAACGATTTTCTGTATTAACTACCAATCAGAATTTATAACGCGAATTAATTTTGACGTTTGACGTCTAAGATGACACTAATATTCGAAATCACCTTTGTCATAGAGATATTGATAATTTTGGATAATATTTATAAATGCTTCTTCGGCCACTTACGAGGGTTGTCTGAAAAGTTTCCGACCTGAACATGAAGATGGCAGCACTCGTCAACAAAAGTGGGAAGAATGTGTTTGCACATGCGTTGAAAGGTACTTACCAAAATTTCAGCCATTTTGGACGCGCGGTTGTTGTTTGACAATTGGTTAAGTGAGTCGATCGTGAAAATGGAGAAAATCGCTCCTTTGGAGCCATTTCCCCCTTAGTAGTCCACTGTTTTGATTGTATTTTTATTTTAGGTTTGTAATGATGTATCCATGTTTCATCCACAGTGGTTAATCGACGCAAAACTCTGATTTTTTGCGCCTAAACTGTGCCTACATAGCGTTGGAAACGTTCAGTCGAACGCGCGTTTTTTGGTCCAAAGTGAGCAAACGCATGTCCAAATTTTCATTAAGTACGTGACAAACACGTTCTTTGGACATGTTCATGGCCTCTAATCTCTCGTACTTTAAATCGACGGTTGTCCAGCACCATTTGGTGAACTTGGGCGATGTTATCGTCAGTGATTGCTAGTTTTGGACCACCCGAACGGTCCTCGTCCCAAGCTGGTACGGCCACGTTTAAATTCAACTGCCCAAAATTTCACGGTGGTAAATGATGGTGCAGAGTTCATGTGTCTGTATGTGTGCTAATAAATAGTAGTCTGGTTTTGTTATTTACAGAAATAAATAGAAATGATGTCTAAAAATTTATTAACTATAATTAATCGTTGCATTTTCCAATATTTTCACTAATCTACTTCGTGCAGATCCGGCCCTGAATTCGGAGAATGACGTGACCGGTGCTTGACCAGGACGGTAATCACTTTTTCTAGTGCTCTGTGAGATTTTATCGGTATTTGTTTACGAAATATGCTGCAATTTGTAGAGAACGCTTTGAACGTTTGAAAGCTGTTCGGTTAAATGGAAATACAAATCAATTGGAAGTATTTTTGTGTATGCATCGGTAGTTCTATACCTAACTTCATTTTTTTTCTTTTTTATGTTTGCTGTTTGTACAGCGAAGCACTATTTTGAATTAGGATGCCAATGATTGGAGAAATGAAAATTTTAAAAACGTCAAGCCAATATGAAAACACCGCAAGCTACTAACACTTTTTTGTGCCATAACATTTTTAACCTTTATTAAAAAATCCCTAAGCCTGCTACGCTACTTTAAAGCAAGCTTTAAAACTGTTTTTCTACGGAATACTCGTACATCTCTATTAATTTTTACTTAACGGAGAGCTTCATATAGATCGATTTTCCCTGGAAATTTCTATGATCTCAAATTTATTATAATTTTACTTTATTACTTGCTAATATCAAAATAATTGAAATTTATCAGTTTTTTAATAACGTCAATAATAATCAAGATAATAACATTGACGTTATTAAAAAAAAATCTGACGTGGCCATCACACAACCTTCCGCCATATCTAGACTTTAAACAGAACTGTATACGTACAATCCGGTGCCCATTTGAAATATACAAATAAAAATCTAAAATATTGAAACACAGAAATTTGCATCATCTGAATAAAAAGATTCATTCATAGGAAAACTCGTCTGTGCTGAAGCCATCCTCCGTTCAATTACTACATTTAATATCTTACTTATGACATATAGCACTAGTATGTCAACTTGTCACCCATCTCACCTGTCAATATTTTTTACACAGAAACAAAATTCAGTCGAACATGGATTACAAGATTTCAACGTTTTATTTGATAAATTTATTTTTTAAATTTTACTGCAGTTTTTTGATGCTACCAGATAAAGACAATTTTTTTATAACGTAAGTTGCAAATAACTTTGCGTCTTATTCTTATTACAAATAAATACTATATTTATCCAAATTTATATAAATTTTTGACAATTAATCTTTTCAATCTTCAAAAAATATCACTTCCGGTGAAGATATTTGTACCAAAATCTAATGAGCTCTTCCTATTCGTATACAATTGTAAAATACCAAATATCAAAAATTTTGGGTAATTCGTATTTGAGTTATGCGACATCCGGCATCGGCCCGGACCACACACATACACACACACACACACATACATACATACATACAGACATCATCGAGAAACTATCAAAAATGAGTTGTAAGGACCCTAATTCGTGCTCATCCACTTAAAATTCACAACCCGATTTTTTGCATGATTCCAATACCTTCCTTTACAGGTAAGCGGAAGGTAAAAATTAAAATAAATTTGAGATCATATAAATTTCCATTGAAAATCGATGTATTTGAAGCTCTCCAGAGCGCTCTTAACCTGAGAGGTCGCGCAAAAACAAAATAATTACAGGTCTATTGGGGTCATTTTGACCCCAATTTAAAATCTAGTTTAATTAATGAACCATTGAATTTTTAATTCATTAGCAGATATGGGAACTTAAATAAAAGTATTTTAGATTACAAATAACGAAAAATAACCCTTTATTATAAGCTATTATAGAAAAATACTGATAAAATAAAAACGGATTAGAACATGTACAAAAACATTTATTTTATTCTTTACCTATAAGTTTTTAGCGCACTCATTACAATAAGTATTTCTGTGATTATAATAATAATAATTAGATAATAATTAGAAGCCACGTGAGGTCAAAAAAACCCCAGATGTAATTTAAGGTCCTGCTACTCCCGTATGCTTCTCGAAACTGAGCTACAAACGTGACAATACTTGAGATAGATAAATAATATGCAGCTAATATGAACGTATGTATACTGGCTTAATATAGAGACAAGAAGTGCAAGTATAAACTTGCGCGGTGCTTAATCTGACCCCAACAAGACCTCTCCAGGGTTAATATAAATCCCTAAGCCGGCAAAACACTCTCTTATAATTATTTTTAAAGAAATTGTTTCTATAGGGTGAGCCAACTAGTGGTTTCTTTTTAAATCATAGGTTATTTTGACACTGACAGCTTTTTCCCACTCGAAATCTTGATAGAAAGTAAGTATCATACCTCCGCGGTACGAAATGAGTCGCTTTACGCTTGAGAAACGTTGGGAAATATTGCAAACTTATTTCCAAAGTGAGTGCTGTGTAGCCCAAACAGTGCGTTTGTTGAAAAGAAGATTTTTACGGAGCCATGGTATCCGACTTTTTTTTACTGAAATTGAAGACATGGATATGGACTACCTCTGGTTCATGCAGGATGGCGCGCCATGCCACACAGTCCATGCCATAATCGATCTTTTCGGCACCAAATTCCCAAATCATGTTATCATCCATCTTGGCGATGTCAATTGGCTGCCTCGGAGCTGCGTTTTGATCCCTTTTTGTGGGGAACCGTGAAGGACCGATGTTATGCTAACAATCCGGAAACGATTCAGGCCAATATCATCCAAGCAATCCATGAGCTACAGCCCGAAACAATCAACCAGGTCTTGGAAAATTGGGTGACAGAATGCGCTACTGCGAATCCAGCCGATGCAGCCACTTGAACGAAGTTGTGTTCCATAATAAATGGGAATGTTTGCTCTTACTAATGAAGCCATAATACATGAAAAAAAAATTAATTTTGATCATTTTATTGCATTTTCAAAAAAAAAACTTGTATTTGGCCCACCCTATACTACTAAATTCCTAAGTTTATATCTTATAATTTTTGTATCACACAATGAAAAGTACCTACGCATTATTTTTTGTGTTAAATATTAATTAACTTTTGACTTCTACTACCTGCAAGATCATTTTAACAGTTTTAATGAAAATCTGTGTTTAGTGAATTACCTGTTAAATTGCGGGGCCGCTATATTGAATTTTCAATGAGTCTTTATTTTATAATTTATTTATAATTATTTATTGATGGCTTCAAAACCATGAATTTTGTTTCAAGATTCAGAATCTTGAAACTTTTTCTTTTCCAGGATTCAGAATTTTTGTAGAATCTTCAAAGAATCCTCGTGCGAACAGGGCTTTTGGAAACCGAGAGATTACTTTTGCTCCACCTTGAATTGTTTATAAAAAGCTTTCGACAAAATAATGCCATGTAGTATAGACTTTTACAGACTTTAGTCGTCTAGCACCAGTCTCTAGTGGGTAACTACAAAGACTGTCTCATAGTCCCAGTTCTCTTGCTTATATTGTGTTTTGTCTAGCGAGCATGTTTCTCCTTTTTTCGGTTAAATGAATGTGAAATACAATGTGATAACATTTTTAATTTTACCCCAGCAACATTCCCCTAAATACGGGCCACGGTCACGACCCGTCGGACATCCAAATGGATCCCAGAGGGCGTAGAGAAGGTCCAACGAAATGAGCAGTTATCTTCGCAGTCGCCCGTTTGCAAAAAATGCAAATATCAGCGGACTATATGACAGCTGGGAAACGCCACGTGAGTTCCTACTCCTGAAATTTTAATATCTCCAAACGAAAACGAAACAATGAAACAGGGCAGTGGTCCTGTCGTGACCGTGGACAAATACAGAACCGAACCTGCGTGAAGAAATTTATTGTACAGGACAGGCGCTAAAATATGATTCATAAGGCATTTTAGTTAGTTCGTTTTTTATTTATACTTAAAATAGAATATTGTGTACCTAGTGTACAAAGTAGGCAATTGCTCACAGCGAGGGCTGCATCGTACGGCCGAGAGACTGTTTTGTGTGAGCAAAGTGGCCCAATAGTTTAACTGTAGCGAAATGCGTGCACAAAGTAGATGCGTGCTCGAAAAGGCGTGCGGAAAAATTCACTCTGTGCACGCAATAATATGTAATCTGCGAACGCAAATACAGTTAGGATACTTTTCGTGCAGGTATGACAAAAAATTATTACTACATTGTTTAACTAAAAATTGTTTTGATTAAAAAATACATCAGGATCGAATATTTAAAGAAAAATATTGTTATCAAATTAGACTAGACAAAAGTGTTTCATGAGATAGAATTATGTCTTACTTCCGGCATTAGCGAAAATAGAGTATAGAGAATTAGTATTATTTCTTTCAGATAAAGTATGATATTAATTATATGCACAATTATATTTTAAGAGTGTTGTACTTCAACTATTAAAAGATGGTTGCTATTTTATTAAGAAGTGTTTGGCTGAAGTACCGCCGTTTTTACACCGAACACGTCTAAAAAATGTCAGAAAAATTATGCGCCGTATACGAATTTTTTTTGTTAATTATTAGTTTATGTGTTGTAAAAATACTTTTCCGTTGATCGTTTATTATTGGGCATTATTAATGTGAAAAAATCAATGAGCCATATTAATGCATGATTTTTATTAATCAACAATTTTAGCTCGCGCTAAGTTGTAAAGAATGGTAAATAGAATAAAACGAAATGATTTTGACAGTTTTAGCTAAATAATATTTACGTAGCATTGATGTTCAGTAACTTTACTGACATATTTGTCAAGGAATAAAATTGATTTTCTAAAAATTAAAAAGGTATGATCAATGGAAAAATATTGTAACTAACTCATGTGTAAATAGGCGATTACTAATCTCGATTCACTCACGAATTAAAATGTCTCAATTTAAATTGCTCTCACTAACTAGTAAAATAACTATAATTGAGTTGAATCAAGCAGGAACCATACATAACCAAACAAAAAATTGTCAAATCTTCAGTATGGCAACTACCACTCCAAGCCATACACGAATTCCGCCACTGAACATATTACATAGATATAAGTGTGTTTGCTAAAGTAGGTATCCAAATTTTCAAGAAGAAATTGAACAATTTAAAAATATTGATCATTATTTTTATTAACCATTTTTAGATGTTTCCTTATTTAACATTTTGTTCTCGTTCGGTGTACGAATATACTATAAAATGTAATGAATACCACCCTGCGTGCGGTTGCAAAACGACGTATTTCACGGGCCGCGAAATTAAAAGAGGGCACGCGGCTTTGGATAAAGCACGGGTGAATCGCGATATTTCTGATAATTTAGCAACAGTTTAATGTGTCGCCATCGCCAGGCAGCGCGCGAACGAAAACACGGTACGTGTTTTTACAAACTTTATCCCTTGTTTTTTTTGTTTCGATAAGGAATTTTGCTTAGTTTGCTCTGTTGATAATGAGTTCCTTTTTTGTTCGTTTGGGAGCAATATATTTTTTCAACTTAAATTAATTGGGGATTACAGTTGAATAAAATAATATTCTTTTTTATTTTTTGATCATTATGCTCCTCCACTTAGTAAGCATTATAAGAAAAACTTCCTGAATTTAAAATAATTATCTATTTACTCGTATAAACAGATGCTTCAGAAGAAATGTAGGTACTAGCAATTATTTCTCTTATACAGGCTGCTATAAATAGTAGAGCCACGGAATCATCAAAATAAATGATCTATAAATGGCTATATTACGCTATGACTATGATCTATGTCGTCATCAACGAATATTTTTACATGTAAAATTGTTAACATACATCATAGTCATAGCGTCATATAGCCATTTATAGGCCATTTATTTTGAGGACGTACCTCGTCCGATTCCGTGCTTCTATACTAGACTATTATATTTCGGGAAAATATTAAGGGTGTATAAGTACAGGATGTATCTGTATTTCTAAAAAAAAAAGGAGGAGTTTGACGTACTGAGCATGGAACACTTTTAGTACCATTACCATGGGTAGATAATTTTTCAAAATATTTTATTTTACAATATCACAGATAATTTTTTACGTCTAATAATGTCTGATGTTGAAAATTCATTTAAATTAAGTTGCTTTTTAAAAAATACGCTACTTTTAGGTGTCCCTTAATTTTGCAAATTTAAAAAAATCTTTCTGTTCCATATTCAACACGTCATGCTGTCATGTAATTTATGGACGGAGGCTATAAGTTTGAACGAGTGAAGAAAAAGAATGAAAATTCGGGGATTACTAAAGCGTTTGGATCATTGCGAGACCGAAAGAGGTCTACATCTACAATATGAAGATTTGCTATAAAAATCGTAATAAATGTGCAAAAAACATTAAATTAATTAAAATTAAATTCTTGAAAGAATTAAGATACCTACTTATTGAGTTTTGGTGTTTCTTTTTTCATTACCTTTAAAATAGGGTGAAACTCTACAGAGGTTGCTATTTAAAAATGTTGAGGTTGTCATGGTCATGAAAGTTCTTCACTCGTTCAAAACTTATAGACTTTTGGGAAACCCTGTATACCCTTAATTTATTTATAACATAACGTACCTAGTGATGGAACATAAAGAATTATTGACAAATTCGCAAAATTGTACGTTTTATTTAATAAATTTTTGGGTTTTGCCATATTTTATTTATAAACAGTAAACAGATAATGCAAAATATAGCGTCATTGTAATTCAAATTATTAATGGTATTAAATAATAATTCCATTAAATAATTCCATAAAACTATTGTCTCGTGTAGATAAAATAATTGTAACTTCGTAATCAATTAATATTCAGTACCTACGCCAGTTAAATATTAATGGGAATATGTGATACAAAAAGCAACAGAACTAACGATGCGATATAAATTTTATTCAAATTATATGGACATGATTGTATCCAATGCTGAATAGTGAATTAAAATTATTTTATATTTTCTTGTAACACAATACCTGTTTTCAATTATATGCAGGATCAAAAGATCATAATTGAACTAATATTATTGAATTAGCACAATTAATGATATTATTATATTTATCTGGATTATTAACAATAGATAGATTTAATTCGATGAAAATTCTATCAATTTGTTATTGTATTTTGCGACCTACTTATTTACATTTCATATTTCATTAATTTATGTAGTGGTGAAAGTATCGTTTGACTGTGGTATTTATAAAAATCTAAAATTCTTAAAATTTTATTCACAAACATAATATTCTGATTCTTACATAATCGGTGTTTTGGTTTTCTTTGGGGTGTATATTATATGACCTTTATAGTTGCTCACCCTTAAAATGAATTTATAAAATAATATCTTACAATTTCATTCTATAATAATGTATCAAATATTTGGTACTCACAGAAGCATTTCATAAGTATTAAGGATAACGACAGAATATTATAAAATAGCTTCAGTAATTTTTCTTCTTTTTGGTTTACAATAATTAAGTATTTTATATACTAGACCGTAGTTCTATAATAATATTTTTAAGTTTTACAAATATTTTATGAATTTTCATTGCCTGTCTGATAAAAAAGTAATATAATGGTATTATTCAATGACAATGCCAATTTAACGAAAATAATAACTTACGAGAATAGAAGTTTATTTCACAAGTTGAAAACGATCAGCAGAGTGAATAATTATTGCATATTGCAATGTTCATTTTAAATAATTAAATTATTTTATTTCCACTTTACAGGTATTATTATGGTAACTAGGTAAATGAGTTATTACAACGTTTAGGCCTGTAATACATTACAAGGCTCGAAGGTTCATAAGTAACATTACAGGTCTATTCCGCTCAGTTGTCCTACCACCAACAACCTTTGATTACAAAATGTAATGTATCTTTTTTTAAAACTATAAAGTTAATTTATCAAAAAAACGCTGTGAAGGTGAAAATAAATTTTACACGCAGCACGCTTGCAATTAATATTTACTGGGCTCAATGGATTAAGGAGTCTCGCTATTATGGGTCTAATGAATGAAATGAGAGCTAATAGAATTCTTTTGTTTTTGTAATCTACGTTACATGAATAAACTTAAGGACAGACTGTTTGGATATACTATAGTACAAAAATTAAAATATACGTAGTTTTATATTGGTCAAATACAAGAAGGATTGTTCACGTAGTCTACGCGAACGCGACGTAGATTACGTGTAACTTTACGCGTAGACAAACACGTAGTCTACGCATACAGTATATGTGTAATGTGTAAACAATATAAACCAGTGTACCTATACAATGTAGACAATACAGAGTATAAATCTCACCGAGAACGAATAAAATTATAGGTTATATTTTCTGACTATTGAATTACTTATGTATTTACATACTTTACGCAAAGTCCACCTACATTGTCTATATTTTACATAGTATACGCAACCTTACGTGTGGACGTAGAAAATAATACTTTATGCGTAGATGAACAATCCTAAATATACAAGCTGAATCTGATGTGGCCAGCAGCCAGCACACATCCTTTCCCCTTATCTAGAAAATTGAATTATTAACTAAAATGAACAATTACTACAATATTTGATTACCTACTTAGCTACTTACATACTTACTAACGCATGTCGTAATAATTTATTACAAGATTTATAGTATATTACTAGCGTCAGGCCCCGCTACGCGGGCCTTCAGCTAGGTCGCGCTGCCGCGCGACAAGGGGGATTCGCCCGCTTCGCGGACTCAAGCTCCGCGGACTCTGAATATGGAAGGATTCGGCACTTCGTGCCTCAATTATAACGATTTAACCATTTAGACTCTAACGAAAAAAAATATTTAATTACAATTTCAAATTATTCATCTTCCGCCTTCTTCAATATAAATTTTAGTAAAGGCATTAAAAATAAATAGGTATCCTGGTTATCCAACTAAAAACAAAAGACTATTGTCGAACGTCATCTTAAACAATATTGTAGGTACCTTATCAAAACCTTATATTTGATATAACAAACTTGAAATGATTTTACTATTTTGAAAGAAAAAAAAACAGAAGCTAATCATAATCACCCACTATCATATTTATCACTTATTGTGTATATTACTCCTCATCAGCAAGATCAAGACCTTTACTTTTTTACAATTTTAAGATATAAACAAATGACGATCGGCTTTCTCCATTTTGAACAATCTTGTATTAGCTCTTTTATCAAGATATTTAATTTGATATCATACTCAATAGGTATGATTCTAACATATTTTTTTAAAAAACAAAAGACAATCGTCGGCCACCATTTTAAATAATTTTATTAATTAGCCCTCATCTAGCTCTTTAATTTGACATCAAACTCGAATTGTTTTTTTAAAATTGAAAACAATTGTTAATCGTCTGCCACCATTTTAAATAATTTTATTAATAAGGTAGCATTTATTTTTTAACCCTTTAATTTAAACCCTTTAATTTTTAATCAAATTCGATTTGATTTAATAATTTTTTGATAAAAACAAATGACAATCGGTCGCCATTTTCAACAGTTTTATAAAGTAGTGCTCACCTGACCGATTTAAATTATTTTATTAATTAGGTAGCCCATGGCCAGCCCTTTAATTTGATATCAAACTGATATAATTCTATATTGTTTTTGATAAAAATAAATGACGATCGTCGGCCACCATTTTAAATAATTTTATTAATTAGGTAGCCCTTATCCAGCCCTTGAATTTGATATCAAACTCGACATGATTTTTTGATAGAAACATATGACAATCGTTGGTCGCCATTTTCAACAATTTTATAAAGTTGTGCTCACCTGATCGATTTATATTATTTTATTAATGTGGTAGCCCATTTTCAACCCTTTAATTTGATATCAAACTTGATATAATTCTAAATTGTTTAAAAAAAAAATGACAAACGTCGGCCACCATTTTAAATAATTTTATTAATTAGGTAGCCCTTATCTAGCCCTTGAATTTGATATCAAACTCGATATGATTTTTTCTTAAAAACAAATGACAATCCTTGGTCGCCATTTTCAACAATTTTATAAAGTAGTGCTCACCTGACCGATTTAAATTATTTTATTAGTTAGGTAGCCCATTTTCAGCCCTTTATTTGATATCTAACTTGATATAATTCTACATTGTTTTTTTTTAAATAAATGATAATCGTCGGCCACCATTTTAAATAATTTTATTAATTAGGTAGCCCTTATCTAGCCCCTGAATTTGATATCAAACTCGATATGATTTTTTTATAAAAACAAATTATTGTTGGTCGCCATTTTCAACAATTTTATAAAGTTAGTGCTCACTTCTTTTGTTGGGACTGTTACCTGATACAACTGTCAAAATAAAATAAATATTTAAAAAAATACGAATATTGATAAAAATACAAAAAAATGATTCTTTCGATTATTACTTAATATAATTTACAAATTGCTTCTATTACTAATATAACGTAAGATATATGCATCTGAAATATCAAATTGTAAACTGTAAACGTCAGTTTGACAGAACATAGCATTGTTTTTTTCCCAAATATGTTAACAATTTTTACCCTGAATGTACTAAAACTTCTGACGTCTTTTTCTGTGACTGTACTTTGTAATGACTGTCAAAATAAAATTAATTTTTTTAAAGTAGTACTAAAATTGATGAAAATATTAAAAATATTTACGCTCCTTCTATTATAACTCAATATAATTAACAAATTTCTTCTATTAATTATATTAATTAAGAAAAGTGCATTTGAAATCTCGAATTGTAAACGTCAGTTTGACACAATGTAGTATTGTTTTTTATTCAAAGCACTGATTCACTGATGAAATCTCAGTTTTTCATTAATAACTAAAAAACTATTATATCTGGAACATGGACTCCCTATTAATCCCTTACTATGTATACCAATTTTTAAATCGATAGATTAAACCATTCATTTGTTATTAACGAAAATCGAAAAGTCAGTTTTTCGCATTTTTCTCAAACAAAAGAAAATCAAAAACAATTGAACTATACAAAGGTTTTTGCGTCTCGACACCCTCTATCACCTCGTAAAAAAATCATGAAAATCGGATAATTCGTTCATAACATTGTGCAGTTGTAAATGCGTTGCTAGTTTGGCTAAAAATAAACAACTTGAAGCCTTTTAGTATATAAGATTCAACGAGCGAATTATGATAGCAATGATTAATTCGCGAGTTATGCTTTTTCCACGACCATTCAACAAAACTTGCACTTTTTAAAGAAAATAATAAATTTTTGAGGTTCATTATAAACGTCAAACAGTAGTTTCTAAGCAACTTGAATTAACACAATTTTATTTAACATTTTTAATTTACAAAATAAATAATAATATTGTTTACTTCCATTTTAAATTAAAAGTATTTTGCACTCACCCACTCTGCTCACCTTACGGATAATGTAAAAAAATTCATAACCTTAAAAGTCAAACTTTTGTAGTTACGTATTACGTTGACTGTCACTAGATGGCAATAGTATTCAATCAGTGATCAGTGCTCTGCGTATTTAAAACTACGTCGCCCCACTCTGATTGGCTTAAAAACTGATGAATAATGGCGTTTCTATAGCAACCACAATCTGATTGGCTTAAAAGTGCTGAATAATGATTCATATTCATTACATTATAATAATGAACCATCTAATCTATCTAAAAACGTATAATTGATGTTTTACTTAATGGTCGTGGAAAAAACGTTTTATCTGATAAATTTAATTTTGAAATTTTAGTACAATAATTCTTTAATGCCACCAGATAAAGAAAACTTTTTTATAAAGTATGTATGTAAGGACTTACCTTTACAGGTATGGCGGAAGGTAAAAAGTCACTTGTAAAAAAAGTACTTACTATAGAATATTTTACATAGTAAGTAGTCAAAGATAATTTTAGTATTTGTTGTTTTCAATAGTTTAGCAAAATAAAAACACCTAACTTTCAACTTGAGATTAGAGAGTTCTGTCTAGAGTTTATATTGCGGTGGCAACAAAAACAATATTATTTAGTTGTACGAAATTTCCGTTGTCATTTAATCTAAAATTAACTATTCCAGGTCGCAGCATCCTTGCATGAGCACGAAGTGAGCAGCAAGCTAGCGAACAGCACAGCAAGCAACTGCAAGACAATGTTGCTTCCTGCTGGTAATGAGCTTCTCATTACGAACCTCAAAGTCAACGCGAGGAAGAAGCCTATAGATGGCAGCAGCGGCGATGGTATCGGCGGCCCGTGCCAAGCTGTCAAAGGCACGAGTAATAAATTATCTGCGCAGAAACACTTACATGATTACACTAAAACAGGGCGACGTTCGGTTTCGTCTCGTGGCGTTTAGGACCAGGTGCCTACAGTGTGTTTTCGTCCCAATAACCTTTCAGAGGATTACGATTATCTTTCGCATAGCAGGATGCCCAAGCCGGTAATAATATTGTCAACAGAATTTCGGATCAGTCCTACACAAATAAATTATTAATATTTAATGTACCAGTAGTACATAAAATGTTTATTAAGTTAAACAAATTATGCTAATTTTAGTTCAAAGACGAGGTCTAAGTAGATAATAATAATGACTTTTAAATAAATATCCGGAATCCGGATCATAGTACTTGTAACAACAACTTGTGGGATTGAGACTGCCACAAGGGGAAGACTGAAAATGATGCACTGTACGCGGAAAACGAAAAAATAGTTATTTTTACATTATAAGTAAAATTACATCGCGAATCGGAGTGCTTTAATAAAACCGAACGATGTACTAACACCTAACGCTCGCATGTACATAATTCTGGCCGACTAAAATTTCCTTCTGTCAATTAGCCTTGGAACAACTGCTAAGAGATGACGCTAGCAAGTATTACATTTAAAATTAATCTGTTTTATTTATTTCAAATTTATTTGACAATAAATTTTGTAAACTAGCGTTTCTCATACCTACGCTCTTTTTTATTACAAAGCAAATTTTTTAATAACCTCTTAAGGCTAAACAATTTATTTCTTTATACCGCACCACATATATAGTAACATCATGGCCATTTGTAAAATCGAAACTATAGTTGAATCAGACGAAGTACGTTATCAAAGTAAATTGCGTATACATGGTTATGACTTTATGACTATGATCTATGTCGTCATAAACAAAAATTTTACATGTAAAAATAACCGTTGATGACATCAGCGTCATAGCCATTTATAGGCAATTTATTTTGATGGCGTAGGTACCTCGTCTCATTCCGTGCCTATACTATACCATGGACGTCAACGATGTATCATTTTCATGTTTATACCTTAGAAAGCCAAATATATAATTTTTATCATTTAATAAATTACAAAAGGCGGTCTAACATATTAATCAATATGTAAATTAAAAATATTAGCTTCGGCATCCTGCTGTGCGTAGAGGTAGCATTAACTCTCTAAAAGGTTCTTGGGACAAAAACACTCTATTAGGAACTTGGTCCGAAACGCCACGAGACGAAAACAAACGCCACCCTAAAACAGCGCCATGCGACGGAAGCATTGGTACACAATGGGCCCGCGGTAAGTGATTATTAATAAGATGATAGCACTAGTGACAACAAGAAGCAAGAAACGATGCAATTCAACCAGATAAATGACTCGCTGATATTGCTAACTTCATGTAGTTTGCTATTCATTTTCTTTGTGAGACGCGCGAGCTTCTTTTTCATTATCTTGATGAGATCTTTCAACAAGTTTCAGACGGAACTTTCGCAATGTCTATGTTATTTTATGAATATTGTTGTTAGTTTTTAATTTTATACGCCTGCACTTACATTATCTAGCAGGATTCTTGAGTGCACAAACATACTGTGAATCATCGTAAAGACATACCTAATACCTCTAACCGTACCTATGTGCCATTATCATACGTCAACTCACGACTGCTAATGGTTCTGTTCTTTTTCTTAGTGAACAAGACAGATTTTTGTGTTGTAATAATTAAATGTGTAGGTACCTACCTGACTGAATGGTACTTGAAATGAGATTTTTAACATTATGAACCTAATGTTAGGTCTAAAACATTGGTAAAAACACAAATTTTATTTAAAAAATATTATTATGTTTTTAAGTAAATTGAGAAAGAAAGTGACGTCACTATTTTGTATTGGACATAAATGACAGCTTTCTCCGTCGCACACCATTTATTAATCAATTTTCATTAATTATTTTTGGGCTTGTTAATAAAAAAATTACAAAATAAAAAATACGGGTGCAAAGTAGTTACCTATCTCTTGTTCAAAAATATTTAATAAAGAAAAATCATGCAAGTAGCCCATTAGAACATGAGTTGTCAACACCACAATTGGCCATTTCACGCAGTTATGGGATAGCCGACATCCGCACAGGGATGTAACTAGGAGGTTTTTTAGGTGGGCCAAGGGTGAGCCAGTAAAAAATTAAAGTGGGCTAAACTTTTTATAGTAAAATTTTTGTTTTGAAAAAAACAGTTAAGATTATGATATCAAATAATATGTATATATAAGATAAAGATTGCACGAGCACTCAGACTGACAACTTTATACAGTAAGTATATCTATTCAAAAATAAAAAAATTACCATCAATAAATCTATTCTCCGCTTTTCATATTCACAAATAATTATTTTGCCTCAATTAAGTATAAATCCTTAGTACCTATTATGTAAGGCATTATTAAATATTTTAAATATAGGTATCTATCCGTAAACTGTAATGTAAAAATAGTCCCTGCATCTGCACCATTTATTAATTTAGATATCCATTTAAATCGGACCTTACCGATCGCAAGTAACCGACCGGTGAATAAAAATCGCCTAATTTGATATTTATGTTTCTCGATTCAAATATGTTTAGTTATTATTAGAAGAGTGAATTCGACAATTGAGATATTTATTGTATTCAATGTTTGTATATGTGTTATTATTAATATGCTAAATGAATTCAAAATTATTAATCAATAGGGTAATTTATGTGATTGTTATTTTCAATAAATGATTTTTTGTCGCCAAAGGCTAAAAATGAGTTGTCCACGTGTCGTAACATGGAAATGAAATGTTTTGTGAAATTGTTTTATTGTACTGAAGATATAACAAAATTGAAGCTAATTATAAAATAAATAATTTCATGAAGAGGAACAAAATAATTAAATTCATTAAAATATGTTAATGAGCTTATTTGTTTCTCAGTCTTTGTATGAAAATACAAGTAGGTATGAAATTTAATTATTGCTGAAGTAAACATCAGTATATTATGCTGCGCTCTTAAGACCGAATTAAAATTAATTGCCAGCACGTAATTAAGACTTTACAAATTATATTTCGTTCGTGAAGTTTAAAGATTGCACTTCTCGAAAGTTAAAAGGAAAAAGAAAAGCATTGTATCTTGGCAAATTGTTACATCACCGTAAAAATATTGCTTATAATCTCTGGTGCACAGGAAACTTTTAAAATTTAATACTTTTCACAAACGACTTACAAGGATATTAAGCTGAAAAAGGACAACTGCCCTGACCGTGATATTTAATAGCTTTTTTACGGGCGAGTCTATTTCAGATAAAGGAGGGTTGCCAGCCGTAAATCCCGAGTATTCGTGTTTAAAGAGTTTGAGTTAGGAAATTCTTTTAGGCTAAACATCTGAAGATTGTGAAGAAAAACGCCATTAAAATTAAAAATTACACCAAATTACATTTTATTATAAACTCGAGGGCAAGGCGACACTTCCGAAAGCGACTTTTTAATTGACTCTTTTTATGACGCACTCGAACAACTTCTAAATTAACTAGAATTCCATTTTACAACAAACTTAACCCACTCAAATGAATGGCCAGTCACCTCACCATTCAGAATACGAACCTGGGAATTGAGAAACGGTTATTATATTTTTGTAGTGAACAATATTATTATAAAAGATACCTACCTATACTATAGCAAGCAAGGTTTATAAATTGTTAGGAAATTTAAAACTACGCTTTACAAGGTGGCGTGTACATTCGTGCCGTGCATTTTCATTCTAAGTCCCTAATAGTGTTGTTTCGTGCCACTTTACTTGGCCAGGGTTTTCTACCTGGGCTATACAGGATGTTTCACAACTTAGAGCAAAAAATTAAAGGGTATATTCTGTACGACGTGCTGATCACGAAACAAAAAGAATTTTTTTAAAATTCGCAAAGTTAAGGGTAGTTTACTTGAAGTAGACATTTTTTGATCCACTGGAGTAGCATACGTCATAGAAAGAAATATTAAATGAAATTAATTATCACACACTTTATTAGTATTAGATATTATGTAAACAATTACTTTCATTGTAGACGATTTGAAAACAATTATTAAAAATAACTATCGACCAGTGGTAAAAAAAATGTTTGCTTGAAATACGATGCATTTTTTTTGCGAATTTAAAAAAATTCTTTTTGTTTCATGATCAGCACATCGTACAGAATATACCCTTTAATTTTTTGCTCTAAGTTGTGAAACACTCTGTATAATACTTGCCCAGCGGAGGGTAAACAAGTACAAGTGTTTTTCGTTCCACTTTCGTTTCATTTTCCGTATTACCATTATTATATTATATTATTCGAATTTCTGAATAATTATTTTTAACCCGTTAACAGTATATTATGTACTCGAATTTTATGATACATTTTGTATATCTATACAGATAACTGTTACATCCAAGGTAAATAAAGTGCGTTTTAGATATGGATTTATAAATTTTTAAAGCAAATTGTTGAAATTCCATCGAACTGAAACTTCCGTTAAAAAATATTTTGATTTTATTAATATTGCAATGGGCTGTTTTGAACTTTGGGCAGAGTTTTAAATTCTAAACACTATACTGAACCTAAATAACATAATTTAAAAAAAAACGGCCTGTCTGTCTGTAAGCACGATAACTTGAGAATGCGTACGTTTTTTCTGAATGAAGCATAAAATTGAAACCTTTATTAAAGCAAGTTATTAAAACTTATAGCTGGGGAAGTACTAACTGTGGTGGCCACAGCAGATTTTTATTAATGGATGAATGGCTTTATGATGGTAAATATAACATGAAGTGTGTTTAAACTTCATAATATTATGTTATGTTACCACACAAGGTACCTAAATTTCTTGTTAATGACTTGCATATATAAGTCGAAACGTCTTTGTAACTATTATTGTATATTTACCGTCATTAAAACCATTCATCCATTAATAAAAATTGGAAAAATTATTATTCTTAATTCCCAACCTAAATTGAAACAACTTTTGGCTTACTTCAAACATAATTTCAATTATACACTTTTATAGGTAGAAATTACTCGAAATGCAGTTTCTACCTATTTATCATTATCCAGTCGAGTAATTATCCTCATTCAATACACTTTTATGTTCATACGGTCGATTATATGGGTACCTATAGTTGTTCATAAATATACTCGTACATATAATAATTGGTTATTGAATATAGAGATGAATCGGATCAAATAAATTAAGTGTTAGGTACCTACCTACTATGATTTATTATTAACCCTGATTAAAGAACATTCGCTGTTTCAATGTAGATAATTCAAATATTTAATATTTTTTCTGTTACAGAATATCCAGCAACCTGAGAGAATAAATCACGCCACCATTCCCATACCCACTATACAATAAATAAGAAAAACCGTAAAATATGAACTCCATCGCCGAGTCGCAAGTCAGAAACCAGTGGCTGAACTCGCTGAGATTTAAGACGACGTCGGTGACACAAACATCTGCGTGTCGCAGATTCCGCAGCGTACGTGGAAGTGGAACCACCCGCCGCCCCCTCACCCTTACCACTGCCTCTGCGCTAAATAAACGTGTACAAAATGGCTCCATAAAGCATGCGAAAACCCCAAAACCGCCGTATTATGTATATTAGCGTATAAAAACTGCGCGACGACCTGCTGTGCTGAGTTCAAGTGAAATTTTATGTCTGAGAGGAATCTTTGTGAGAGTTTTTGTCTCTTTTTTAGAGACGTCTGTCTTCTACAGATGTTTGTGAGATATTCTAGATGAAGGTAAATCTCGAACCACCTTAAAAAACATCCTTTTCCCACGACTATACACGAAACTAACATTTTCCATAGCTACAAAAACAAACAGTTCGATATGATATCGAACAGATCATATCGCCACAGTTTAAATTTTTGTTTCACCTTTTAGTAGGCGTGTGTTGTATTTTTGACATTTGATAATTTGATAACGGTTAAGGGCAAAAATAAGGTTTTTAATTTTTATGAGCGATCGAAAATTATTTTTAAAATCTCAAATCGATGTATCAAGAAGAAATTTTGTAAAAAAAATTTAAATTAATAAATCATGTAATATGAACCTGTAAAATGAATAAATAGTGCTTAGTGCTTTATAACAGAGTATCTATGTTCATTTACCCCTTCCTACATAAATAAACCCGTAATTTAAATTGGCACATTAATTTTTTACATTGTGTAGTTTTTAATATTCCTAATTTCTCGAGAACGGTAACTAATTATATAATTATTCTGATGCCATATTCCAGCAGACCGATTTTAAAACCAAAAACCCTTGAAATATATCAAACAAGCCCTTATTTTACGTGAAAAGTGTTACAATTTTCAAACCGTCATAACCCGCTTGAAATTCATTTTTTCGCAATTCTGAGAAAATAAGGTTTTGAATTTTTTGAACGATCGAAAATTCATTTTAAATTCTCCAATCGAGGTATCATTATTTAAAAAATTTAAACCATGTATTATGAGCCTGTCAAATAAATAAATAGTGCTATATAAGAGTGTATCTATTTTAAATCAATAAATGAACAAATATTGCTATTTAACAGTGTATCTATGTTTATTTACCCTTTTCTACATAAATTGACACTTATTTTTAATCAATTAAATTTTTACATAGGGTAGTTTTTAATTTTCGGAATTTCTCATGAACGGTAAGTAATTATATAATTCTGATGCTATATTTGGAATCAGCGGACCTCAATTAACCGATTTCAATACCATTTCAATACAAGCCCCTATTTTAAGGGAAAAGTGTTAGAATTTTCAAACCCTCATAACTCGCTTGGAATTGATTTTTTCGCAATTCTGAGAAAGTTTTCCGCCCCATTGAGATAATCCTCCATGTATTTTAATGCACTCTATACATGGCCAAAGTCTCTAAGGGCTAAGGGAAAAAATAAGGGTTTCAATTTTTAGAGCGATCGATAATTCATTTTAAAATCTTCAATCGAAGTACCATTTTAAAAAAAATTTAAATAAATAAATCATGTATTATAAGCCTGTCAAATGAATAAATATTGCTATTTAACAGTGTATCTATGTTTATTTACCCTTTTCTACATAAATTAACCCTTATTTTTAATCAATTAAATTTCTACATAGGTTACTTTTTAATTTTAGTAATATCTCGAGAACGGTAAGAAATTATATATTTCCGACGCCATATTTGGAATCATGGGACCTCAATTAACCGATTTCAATACCAAGAACCCTTGAAATATATGAAACAAGCCCTTATTTTAAGGGAAAAGTGTTAGAATTTTCAAACCCTCATAACTCGCTTGGAATTGATTTTTTTACCAAGAACCCTTGAAATATATGAAACAAGCCCTTATTTTAAGGGAAAAGTGTTAGAATTTTCAAATCCTTATAACTCGCTTGGAATTGATTTTATCGCAATTCTGAGGAAGTTTTCCGCCCCCTTGAGTTAACCCCGTGTATTTTAATGCCCTCTATACATGGCCAAAGTCTCTAAGGGCTAAGGGCAAAAATAAGGGTTTCAATTTTTTGAGCGATCGAAAATTCATTTTAAAATCTTCAATCGAGGTACCAATTTAAAAAAATTTTAAATCAATAAATCATGTATTATAAGCCTGTCAAATGAATAAATATTGCTATTTAACAGTGTATCTATGTTTATTTACCCTTTTCTACATAAATTAACCCTTATTTTTAATCAATTAAATTTTTACATAGGGTAG
This sequence comes from Agonum fuliginosum, assembly GCA_947534325.1. Lineage (NCBI taxonomy): Eukaryota > Metazoa > Arthropoda > Insecta > Coleoptera > Carabidae > Agonum > Agonum fuliginosum. Next base: position 7,938,874 of record OX384029.1, on the reverse strand, counting down.
TTTTTAATTTTCGGAATTTCTCATGAACTGTAAGTAATTATATAATTCTGATGCTATATTTGGAATCAGCGGACCTCAATTAACAGATTTCAATACCAAGAACCCTTGAAATGTATGAAACAAGCCCTTATTTTAAGGGAAAAGTGTTAGAATTTTCAAAACCTCATAACTCGCTTGGAATTGAGTTTTTCGCAATTCTGAGAAAGTTTTCCGCCCCCTTGAGATAATCCCCCGTGTATTTTAATGCCCTCTATACATGGCCAAAGTCTCAAAGGGCTAAGGGCAAAAATAAGGGTTTCAATTTTTTGAGCGATCGAAAATTCATTTTAAAATCTTCAATCGAGGTACCATTTAAAAAAAAATTTAAATCAATAAATCATGTATTATGAGCCTGTCAAATGAATAAATATTGCTATTTAACAGTTTATCTATGTTTATTTATCCTTTTCTACATAAATTAACCCTTATTTTTAATCAATTAAATTTTTACATAGGCTAGTTTTTAATTTTCGGAATTTCTCATGAACGGTAAGTAATTATATAATTCTGGTGCTATATTTGGAATCAGCGGACCTTAATTAACCGATTTCAATACCAAGAACCCTTTAAATGTATGAAACAAGCCCTTATTATAAGGGAAAAGTGTTAGAATTTTCAAACCCTCATAACTCGCTTGGAATTGATTTTTTCGCAATTCTGAGAAAGTTTTCCGCCCCCTTGAGATAAACCCCCATGTATTTTAATGCCCTCTATACATGGCCAAAGTCTCAAAGGGCTAAGGGCAAAAATAAGGGTTTCAATTTTTTGAGCGATCGAAAATTCATTTTAAAATCTTCAATCGAGGTACCATTTTAAATCAATAAATTATGTATTAAAAGCCTGTCAAATGAATAAATATTGCTATTTAACAGTGTATCTATATTTATTTATCCTTTTCTACATAAATTAACCCTTATTTTTAATCAATTAAATTTTTACATAGGGTAGTTTTTAATTTTTGGAATTTCTCATGAACGGTAAGTAATTATATAATTCTGATGCTATATTTGGAATCAGCGGACCTTAATTAACCGATTTCAATACCAAGAACCCTTGAAATGTATGAAACAAGCCCTTATTTTAAGGGAAAATTGTTAGAATTTTCAAACCCACATAACTCGCTTGGAATTGATTTTTTCGCAATTCTGAGAAAGTTTTCCGCCCCCTTGAGATAATCCCCCGCGTATTTTAATGCCCTCTATACATGGCCAAAGTCTCAAAGGGCTAAGGGCAAAAATAAGGGTTTCAATTTTTTGAGCGATCGAAAATTCATTTTAAAATCTTCAATCGAGGTACCATTTTAAATCAATAAATCATGTATTAAAAGCCTGTCAAATGAATAAATATTGCTATTTAACAGTGTATCTATATTTATTTATCCTTTTCTACATAAATTAACCCTTATTTTTAATCAATTAAATTTTTACATAGGGTAGTTTTTAATTTTTGGAATTTCTCATGAACGGTAAGTAATTATATAATTCTGATGCTATATTTGGAATCAGCGGATCTTAATTAACCGATTTCAATACCAAGAACCCTTGAAATGTATGAAACAAGCCCTTATTTTAAGGGAAAAGTGTTAAAATTTTCAAACCCTCATAACTCGCTTGGAATTGATTTTTTCGCAATTCTGAGAAAGTTTTCCGCCCCCTTGAGATAATCCCCCGTGTATTTTAATTCCCTCTATACATGGCCAAAGTCTCAAAGGGCTAAGGGCAAAAATAAGGGTTTCAATTTTTTGAGCGATCGAAAATTCATTTTAAAATCTTCAATCGAGGTACCATTTTAAATCAATAAATCATGTATTATGAGCCTGTCAAATGAATAAATATTGCTATTTAACAGTGTATCTATGTTTATTTATCCTTTTCTATATAAATTAACCCTTATTTTTAATCAATTAAATTTTTACATAGGGTAGTTTTTAATTTTCGGAATTTCTCATGAACGGTAAGTAATTATATAATTCTGGTGCTATATTTGGAATCAGCGGACCTTAATTAACCGATTTCAATACCAAGAACCCTTGAAATGTATGAAACAAGCCCTTATTTTAAGGGAAAAGTGTTAGAATTTTCAAACCCTCATAACTCGCTTGGAATTGATTTTTTCGCAATTCTGAGAAAGTTTTCCGCCCCCTTGAGATAATTCCCCGTGTATTTTAATGCCCTCTATACATGGCCAAAGTCTCAAAGGGCTAAGGGCAAAAATAAGGGTTTCAATTTTTTGAGCGATCGAAAATTCATTTTAAAATCTTCAATCGAGGTACCATTTTAAATCAATAAATCATGTATTAAAAGCCTGTCAAATGAATAAATATTGCTATTTAACAGTGTATCTCTGTTTATTTATCCTTTTCTACATAAATTAACCCTTATTTTTAATCAATTAAATTTTTACATAGAGTAGTTTTTAATTTTAGGAATTTCTCATGAACGGTAAGTAATTATATAATTCTGATGCTATATTTGGAATCAGCGGACCTTAATTAACCGATTTCAATACCAAGAACCCTTGAAATGTATGAAACAAGCCCTTATTTAAGGGAAAAGTGTTAGAATTTTCAAACCCTCATAACTCGCTTGGAATTGATTTTTTCGCAATTCTGAGAAAGTTTTCCGCCCCCTTGAGATAATCCCCCGTGTATTTTAATGCCCTCTATACATGGCCAAAGTCTCAAAGGGCTAAGGGCAAAAATAAGGGTATCAATTTTTTGAGCGATCGAAAATTCATTTTAAAATCTTCAATCGAGGTACCATTTTAAATCAATAAATCATGTATTAAAAGCCTGCCAAATGAATAAATATTGCTATTTAACAGTGTATCTATGTTTATTTATCCTTTTCTACATAAATTAACCCTTATTTTTAATCAATTAAATTTTTACATAGGATAGTTTTTAATTTTCGGAATTTCTCATGAACGGTAAGTAATTATATAATTCTGATGCTATATTTGGAATCAGCGGACCTTAATTAACCGATTTCAATACCAAGAACCCTTGAAATGTATGAAACAAGCCCTTATTTTAAGAGAAAAGTGTTAGAATTTTCAAACCCTCATAACTCGCTTGGAATTGATTTTTTCGCAATTCTGAGAAAGTTTTCCGCCACCTTGAGATAATCCCCCGTGTATTTTAATGCCCTCTATACATGGCCAAAGTCTCAAAGGGCTAAGGGCAAAAATAAGGGTTTCAATTTTTTGAGCGATCGAAAATTCATTTTAAAATCTTCAATCGAGGTACCATTTTAAATCAATAAATCATGTATTATGCGCCTGTCAAATGAATAAATATTGCTATTTAACAGTGTATCTATGTTTATTTATCCTTTTCTACATAAATTAACCCTTATTTTTAATCAATTAAATTTTTACATAGGGTAGTTTTTAATTTTCGGAATTTCTCATGAACGGTAAGTAATTATATAATTCTGGTGCTATATTTGGAATCAGCGGACCTTAATTAACCGATTTCAATACCAAGAACCCTTTAAATGTATGAAACAAGCCCTTATTATAAGGGAAAAGTGTTAGAATTTTCAAACCCTCATAACTCGCTTGGAATTGATTTTTTCGCAATTCTGAGAAAGTTTTCCGCCCCCTTGAGATAAACCCCCATGTATTTTAATGCCCTCTATACATGGTCAAAGTCTCAAAGGGCTAAGGGCAAAAATAAGGGTTTCAATTTTTTGAGCGATCGAAAATTCATTTTAAAATCTTCAATCGAGGTACCATTTTAAATCAATAAATTATGTATTAAAAGCCTGTCAAATGAATAAATATTGCTATTTAACAGTGTATCTATATTTATTTATCCTTTTCTACATAAATTAACCCTTATTTTTAATCAATTAAATTTTTACATAGGGTAGTTTTTAATTTTTGGAATTTCTCATGAACGGTAAGTAATTATATAATTCTGATGCTATATTTGGAATCAGCGGACCTTAATTAACCGATTTCAATACCAAGAACCCTTGAAATGTATGAAACAAGCCCTTATTTTAAGGGAAAATTGTTAGAATTTTCAAACCCACATAACTCGCTTGGAATTGATTTTTTCGCAATTCTGAGAAAGTTTTCCGCCCCCTTGAGATAATCCCCCGCGTATTTTAATGCCCTCTATACATGGCCAAAGTCTCAAAGGGCTAAGGGCAAAAATAAGGGTTTCAATTTTTTGAGCGATCGAAAATTCATTTTAAAATCTTCAATCGAGGTACCATTTTAAATCAATAAATCATGTATTAAAAGCCTGTCAAATGAATAAATATTGCTATTTAACAGTGTATCTATATTTATTTATCCTTTTCTACATAAATTAACCCTTATTTTTAATCAATTAAATTTTTACATAGGGTAGTTTTTAATTTTTGGAATTTCTCATGAACGGTAAGTAATTATATAATTCTGATGCTATATTTGGAATCAGCGGATCTTAATTAACCGATTTCAATACCAAGAACCCTTGAAATGTATGAAACAAGCCCTTATTTTAAGGGAAAAGTGTTAAAATTTTCAAACCCTCATAACTCGCTTGGAATTGATTTTTTCGCAATTCTGAGAAAGTTTTCCGCCCCCTTGAGATAATCCCCCGTGTATTTTAATTCCCTCTATACATGGCCAAAGTCTCAAAGGGCTAAGGGCAAAAATAAGGGTTTCAATTTTTTGAGCGATCGAAAATTCATTTTAAAATCTTCAATCGAGGTACCATTTTAAATCAATAAATCATGTATTATGAGCCTGTCAAATGAATAAATATTGCTATTTAACAGTGTATCTATGTTTATTTATCCTTTTCTATATAAATTAACCCTTATTTTTAATCAATTAAATTTTTACATAGGGTAGTTTTTAATTTTCGGAATTTCTCATGAACGGTAAGTAATTATATAATTCTGGTGCTATATTTGGAATCAGCGGACCTTAATTAACCGATTTCAATACCAAGAACCCTTGAAATGTATGAAACAAGCCCTTATTTTAAGGGAAAAGTGTTAGAATTTTCAAACCCTCATAACTCGCTTGGAATTGATTTTTTCGCAATTCTGAGAAAGTTTTCCGCCCCCTTGAGATAATTCCCCGTGTATTTTAATGCCCTCTATACATGGCCAAAGTCTCAAAGGGCTAAGGGCAAAAATAAGGGTTTCAATTTTTTGAGCGATCGAAAATTCATTTTAAAATCTTCAATCGAGGTACCATTTTAAATCAATAAATCATGTATTAAAAGCCTGTCAAATGAATAAATATTGCTATTTAACAGTGTATCTCTGTTTATTTATCCTTTTCTACATAAATTAACCCTTATTTTTAATCAATTAAATTTTTACATAGAGTAGTTTTTAATTTTAGGAATTTCTCATGAACGGTAAGTAATTATATAATTCTGATGCTATATTTGGAATCAGCGGACCTTAATTAACCGATTTCAATACCAAGAACCCTTGAAATGTATGAAACAAGCCCTTATTTAAGGGAAAAGTGTTAGAATTTTCAAACCCTCATAACTCGCTTGGAATTGATTTTTTCGCAATTCTGAGAAAGTTTTCCGCCCCCTTGAGATAATCCCCCGTGTATTTTAATGCCCTCTATACATGGCCAAAGTCTCAAAGGGCTAAGGGCAAAAATAAGGGTATCAATTTTTTGAGCGATCGAAAATTCATTTTAAAATCTTCAATCGAGGTACCATTTTAAATCAATAAATCATGTATTAAAAGCCTGCCAAATGAATAAATATTGCTATTTAACAGTGTATCTATGTTTATTTATCCTTTTCTACATAAATTAACCCTTATTTTTAATCAATTAAATTTTTACATAGGATAGTTTTTAATTTTCGGAATTTCTCATGAACGGTAAGTAATTATATAATTCTGATGCTATATTTGGAATCAGCGGACCTTAATTAACCGATTTCAATACCAAGAACCCTTGAAATGTATGAAACAAGCCCTTATTTTAAGAGAAAAGTGTTAGAATTTTCAAACCCTCATAACTCGCTTGGAATTGATTTTTTCGCAATTCTGAGAAAGTTTTCCGCCACCTTGAGATAATCCCCCGTGTATTTTAATGCCCTCTATACATGGCCAAAGTCTCAAAGGGCTAAGGGCAAAAATAAGGGTTTCAATTTTTTGAGCGATCGAAAATTCATTTTAAAATCTTCAATCGAGGTACCATTTTAAATCAATAAATCATGTATTATGCGCCTGTCAAATGAATAAATATTGCTATTTAACAGTGTATCTATGTTTATTTATCCTTTTCTACATAAATTAACCCTTATTTTTAATCAATTAAATTTTTACATAGGGTAGTTTTTAATTTTCGGAATTTCTCATGAACGGTAAGTAATTATATAATTCTGATGCTATATTTGGAATCAGCGGACCTTAATTAACCGATTTAAATACCAAGAACCCTTGAAATGTATGAACCAAGCCCTTATTTTAAGGGAAAAGTGTTAGAATTTTCAAACCCTCATAACTCGCTTGGAATTGATTTTTTCGCAATTCTGAGAAAGTTTTCCGCCCCCTTGAGATAATCCCCCGTGTATTTTAATTCCCTCTATACATGGCCAAAGTCTCAAAGGGCTAAGGGCAAAAATAAGGGTTTCAATTTTTTGAGCGATCGAAAATTCATTTTAAAATCTTCAATCGAGGTACCATTTTAAATCAATAAATCATGTATTAAAAGCCTGTCAAATGAATAAATATTGCTATTTAACAGTGTATCTCTGTTTATTTATCCTTTTCTACATAAATTAACCCTTATTTTTAATCAATTAAATTTTTACATAGAGTAGTTTTTAATTTTAGGAGTTTCTCATGAACGGTAAGTAATTATATAATTCTGGTACTATATTTGGAATCAGCGGACCTTAATTAACCGATTTCAATACCAAGAACCCTTGAAATGTATGAAACAAGCCCTTATTTTAAGGGAAAAGTGTTAGAATTTTCAAACCCTCATAACTCGCTTGGAATTGATTTTTTCGCAATTCTGAGAAAGTTTTCCGCCCCCTTGAGATAATCCCCAGTGTATTTTAGTGCCCTCTATACATGGCCAAAGTCTCAAAGGGCTAAGGGCAAAAATAAGGGTTTCAATTTTTTGAGCGATCGAAAATTCATTTTAAAATCTTCAATCGAGGTACCATTTTAAATCAATAAATCATGTATTATGCGCCTGTCAAATGAATAAATATTGCTATTTAACAGTGTATCTATGTTTATTTATCCTTTTCTACATAAATTAACCCTTATTTTTAATCAATTAAATTTTTACATAGGGTAGTTTTTAATTTTCGGAATTTCTCATGAACGGTAAGTAATTATATAATTCTGGTGCTATATTTGGAATCAGCGGACCTTAATTAACCGATTTCAATACCAAGAACCCTTGAAATGTATGAACCAAGCCCTTATTTTAAGGGAAAAGTGTTAGAATTTTCAAACCCTCATAACTCGCTTGGAATTGATTTTTTCGCAATTCTGAGAAAGTTTTCCGCCCCCTTGAGATAATCCCCCGTGTATTTTAATTCCCTCTATACATGGCCAAAGTCTCAAAGGGCTAAGGGCAAAAATAAGGGTTTCAATTTTTTGAGCGATCGAAAATTCATTTTAAAATCTTCAATCGAGGTACCATTTTAAATCAATAAATCATGTATTATGCGCCTGTCAAATGAATAAATATTGCTATTTAACAGTGTATCTATGTTTATTTATCCTTTTCTACATAAATTAACCCTTATTTTTAATCAATTAAATTTTTACATAGGGTAGTTTTTAATTTTCGGAATTTCTCATGAACGGTAAGTAATTATATAATTCTGATGCTATATTTGGAATCAGCGGACCTTAATTAACCGATTTAAATACCAAGAACCCTTGAAATGTATGAAACAAGCCCTTATTTTAAGGGAAAAGTGTTAGAATTTTCAAACCCTCATAACTCGCTTGGAATTGATTTTTTCGCAATTCTGAGAAAGTTTTCCGCCCCCTTGAGATAATCCCCCGTGTATTTTAATGCCCTCTATACATGGCCAAAGTCTCAAAGGGCTAAGGGCAAAAATAAGGGTTTCAATTTTTTGAGCGATCGAAAATTCATTTTAAAATCTTCAATCGAGGTACCATTTTAAATCAATAAATCATGTATTAAAAGCCTGTCAAATGAATAAATATTGCTATTTAACAGTGTATCTCTGTTTATTTATCCTTTTCTACATAAATTAACCCTTATTTTTAATCAATTAAATTTTTACATAGAGTAGTTTTTAATTTTAGGAATTTCTCATGAACGGTAAGTAATTATATAATTCTGATGCTATATTTGGAATCAGCGGACCTTAATTAACCGATTTCAATACCAAGAACCCTTGAAATGTATGAAACAAGCCCTTATTTAAGGGAAAAGTGTTAGAATTTTCAAACCCTCATAACTCGCTTGGAATTGATTTTTTCGCAATTCTGAGAAAGTTTTCCGCCCCCTTGAGGTAAACCCCCGTGTATTTTAATGCCCTCTATACATGGCCAAAGTCACAAAGGGCTAAGGGCAAAAATAAGGTTTTGAATTAATGTATTATGAGCCTGTCAAATGAAAAAATAGTGCTATATAAAGTTTATTATTATGTTTATTTACTCTTTTTTCTACGTAAATTAACCCATATTTTTAATAAATAAAAAAAAGTTTTTTAATTTCGCAATTTCTCGAGAACAGGAATTATTTATATAATTCTAAGACCATATAATCAGCGGACCTAAATTGACCGATTTTATTACCAGAAACCCTTGAAATATGTTAAACTAGTCCTTATTATATAAGGAAAAAATGCAATAGCAGTCTTAGAATCATTTTTGATGTAATAAATAAAGTGTTTTAAATAAAATATAGGTACATATATTTTTAACAATTAATATTTATTGAGCAATAATAATATATACAAAACATCTGTATACCATATTATGAAGCGCCGTTCGGGACAAAATGAAATGTCGAAAATATTTTGTTTTCCTTGGGAAGAAATATTTTTTAGTTAGAAATAATAAAATTTTTCCAGAAATAAATATATTTTTCTAGAAATAAATATTTTTTTAGCAGCGTAAATATTTTTTATGCTGATTTATTTTTATTCCCGAAAAATATTTTTTTCTCCAAATTTAAAAATATATTTCTCTCAAACTAAATGTTTCTTGCGAAATAAATATTTTTACAAAATATATTTTCTCAATCATAACAAAAAAAATTCTCATAAGGAAATATTTCTTTCGTGCGTAACAAAAAATATTTCCTGCGCCAACCAAATATTTTATTTTCTCCAGCAACACAAAAATATATTTCTCACAGAACGCGACACTTCACTTTAGCTACAGTAGATGGCGCAAGCTGTTGTCGGTAATATCGTTAACTACTGTTTGAATAGCCAGAACCCAGAACGTCGCTGCATGCATTTAGCTATCATACGTTCATAATATCAGTGAGGGCAATTACAGTCTAAAAATATGAATTTCTTATAAAACAAAGAGCTGAGTCTATTTATTATACATATTTTAAGTACAGGCTGCTATGCTAATCAGTGAAAGGAACCACACACACACACACATGAAAAACAATATTAGTAAAACGGTCATGCATAAATATTACTTATTTATTATTATATTGGATCATTGCTGTTTTGATAACTTAAACTCGATTCCAGACAGGTAAATAACCTTAGCAATCTCAAATATTCATACATTTACGGCTGATAACCGCGCACACTGTTTAGATATAAACAAAACAATATTAGTGTAAGGGTTAGGCTTAAATGAAACTTATTTTTTTATTATATTGAATAATTGTGGTTCTGACAATTTAAATTCAAATACAGACAAATAAATAATCTATTAACAATCTTAAATACCCATAAATTAACAGCTGATAACCGCACATAGATAACCGTAGATACGTAAAAAACAATATTAGAACAACGGTCGTGCATAAATGTTTTCGAATCCAGACAGGTATAAATAATCTATTAACAATCTTAAAATATTTATAAAATAACGGCTGGTACTCGCACACACGGTGTATAATAAAAAAAAACAATATTAGTACAGCGATCATGCATACATGTTACAGACAGGTACCTGTCTGTAACACATGTATGGATGATTATTTAATCTATTAACAATCTTAAAAATAAATTAACGACTGGTAACCGCACACACTGATAACTGATAACTCACAATATGAGGCTGTCAGAACCAAATTGGGTAAAAAGCGTGACAGATAAAATCCGCATATTGCTTATACAATCAATTCATTAATAAAAGTAATATACATATAATATATATATATATATATATATATATATATATATATATATATATATATATATATATATATATATTATACATGAATTTAAAATTACGTTAAATAAGTAAATAAAGAAATAAATATTTACTAAAAACCCATAAAAGAATCTTTCGAAATAAAAATCATAATTAATTTAATTCGCGAAGAAAAACATCATCGCCTTCAAGCACAGCAAAAAACATTTGTCTTGATTTGAAGATTTACTATCAATTATTTAAAAAAAATAATAATAAAATTAATTCCTTTTGAAAGTAAAAATTCCCTTTATAAATTTATAAATCATTTTAATAATAACATGCAGTAAAATATTACTAATACATCTACATGAATGCTTTTATTTAATATATTGTTAAAGTATAATGTTGCACTTACTTTTTGAAGTCCGCAGATTTGTAGTTCGATGTCGGGAATCGATGAGTCGCTTACGGACATTTGAGCGCGTTGATAGTAGCACTAGTTCACCCTAAATTCCTATTTTCTACAATATCTTTTATTATAGGTTTACTTGTTATTATCATTCTGTTCTTAAAATACTTAATTAACATATTAATACAAAAAAAATTACATTATCACAGATGAAAGGTGGGAAATTTATATCTACTTGTACATGTGCAAAAATACAATGAGTGCACTACTAAGATCTACAAGTGCCCGGCACTTGTTTTCAACAAATCAAGTCCAATTTAGCAATAATTTTATTTTTAAAACTTAATTTTTCCAAAGGGCTACATAGGCAAATAGCAAAATGTTTGTATGCGAAATTGTAAAAATAAATGGACGAGTTAAAAACCAAAACATTTTATAATGGATACAAATAAGATATTCGGAACCAAATGACTATACCTACCTAATATCAGGTATGATGTTAGGGATAATAAAAAGCAATTTTTACTTCCTTGTACGAAGTAAGGAAGTATTGTAATCGCGAAAAATTTCGGTTCTCAGATTTTGACGGAAATATCCGTTTTGACCTTTTCTGAATCCATTATGACTAGTTTCGACGTGACGTCTGTACGTACGTACGTACGTACGTATGTACGTACGTACGGACGGACGTATGTGTGTCGCATAACTCAAATACGGTTAGACGTAGAAAGTTGAAATTTTGTATTTAGGACTGTTATAGCATCTAGTTGTGCACCTCCTATTTTTGGTTTCAGTCTACAAACCGGAAGTAGTACTTTTTAAAAATATTTCGATAAATATTTAATTTTAGACAATTTTTTTTATTTTAAATGAAAGATTATGTGATTATTACCTACAATCGGTATTTTATAAATATTTTTGTATCTGCTATCATTTAAAAATAATTAAAGTATATATTTATAATTTATAGTATTTCGGTATCTTGTAGTCCATGATCGATTAACATTTGTTACTACGTAAAATTTAAATGATTATGACATGACAGTGACAATAGTAAAATATGCTTTATATCTTCTTCTGCAGTTTAAATAAAATGACTAAAATATATTTGTGAGTATACTAGTATAATAAGTTAAAAGAATTTTTAATATTATTTTACATTTTAGTTATTAAGAAAAGTATGAACACACAAGGCGTACAAGGAAGTCATGTGGTGTCCACGTCAGATTTTTTAATTATGGAAAAGTATTCAAACTTTGGGCACTAGTAAAAAATAAAATTGAAACTAGAAAAATATATGCGCCGCGGGCGAAGAATTTGATTGCGTTGTAGCAAGATAACTTGCATATGCTACGCTCTGTATTTTTGTTATCTTAAGTTATTTTTAGATACAAAAGTTCAGAGGTCATCTGCATCCCCCTGTACCCTTGAGGCCAGACGTTCCCATGATTTTGGGCGTCTGCGGACAGTTCTTCGATAGCCGAGCTACAGATAAGTCCAAGATGTAGCCCGTTGCTACGGACATTACGCTTTTGAGCGTAATTTTAAGTATTTTTTAGTATAAATTCGCATATTATTTTTAGTGGAAACGTATAAGTATCAGTTTAAGAAGTTTATAACTTTTATTCGTGTTTATTCGAGTTTTTGTGTTTAATTAAATATATTTTTAAGTAAAGTGCTCTTATGTTCTTGTATGTCATGATAATTGCCGCTCCTTAATTCTTCCCTTCCTAATTCAGCCACGACTGGTTATCCCCCTTTCCCTTAAGTAAACTTCCTTTTCTTTTTATTCTCTAACCCCTATTTCACTCCTGTTTTGCTATAGCGTTTAAATAGTCATCTGTTAATCGAGAGACCTTAGTTTTGAATTAATAATTTACATGGAAGAAAACGTCGGTACAGTGAATAATGTCACTAAAATTTAAGACGATTTATTTTGTCAAAGAATAATAATTTACATTTACTCGTAATTTGTATAACTCATACAACAAAACTGATGAATAAACATACCTAGTCTATTTCTCTTTCTTTTTACATAACAATATTTTAATACTATAGTGCAATAATATTATTAAACAAAAATATGAACCAATAAAATATTATATCACAAAGAGAACTCAGTTATTGAACGTAAAATTAAAATTTTCTTTAAAAGAAACCTCGTTTCAATCTCTTTCTTAAAATATCCATTTGATAAAGAAAAGCAAAAAAGAATAAAACACCAGTCGGTTATTTTCACGTTCCGTTTTTCTAAATTCATCTGCTTCTGTTTCAGGTCTGTATTCTTTTCAGCGGTGGCTCTATGTTTCAGCCGCGGTTGAGTGAAAAACGACTGGAAGCATGTGCGAACCCCTCCCCCATACCGCAATATCACGGACATGGCACGTCGCACAAAAACGACCCGAAAATTGTTTTCCATGTGGCTGACAGAATTTTAAGTGACTCGTTCAAATTCATTTATCGAGAAATATGATTTTACAATTGATTTGGATACGGTAAACGAACTTGCGTCAATGAACACAAAATCGAGAAATCGCTGGAAAGCTCGAAAATTCAAGTGTTGAAGTATGAATTAATGAATTTTAGATATTAAATTTTATTGTATTAACTGTTTCAGGAATTCATGTTTTAAGGGAATTACAAACGAATAGGTAACATGAATTCTATATTAATAAAACAGTTTCGGAAAAGTTATGATATATGTATAAAACACTCATTTAGAATCCAATTGGCAGTTAAAAAGTAAATAGCTGTGGACGTTATTTTTTGTGTGTAGGTACACAGTTTTTAAATTGAACAAACAAATATATAACTTTATATTCTTTTCGAATATTTAGAAATAAAAAATCTGACGTGGCCATCACACAACCTTCCGCCATATCTAGACTTTAAACAGAAATGTATACGTACAATCCGGTGCCCATTTAAAATATACAAATGAAAATCTAAAATATTCAAACACAGAAATTTGCATCATCTGAATAAAAAGATTCATTCACAGGAAAACTCTTCTGTGCTGCTGAAGCCATCCTCCGTTCAATAACTACATTTAATATCTTACTTATGACATATATAGCACCAGTATGTCAACCTGTCAATATTTTTTACACAGAAACAAAATTCAGTCGAACATGGATTACAAGATTTTAACGTTTTATTTGATAAATTTATTTTTTTAATTTTACTGCAATTCTTTGATGCTACCAGATAAAGACAATTTTTTTATAACGTAAGTTGCAAATAACTTTGCCTCTTATTCTTATTACAAATAAATACTATATTTATCCAAATTTATATAAATTTTTGACAATTAATCTTTTCAATCTTCAAAAAATATCACTTCCGGTGAAGATATTTGTACCAAAATCTAATGAGTTCTTCCAATTTATATACAAATGTTAAATACCAAATATCAAAATTTTTAGGTAATTCGTATTTGAGTTATCCGACTGACAGAAATCCGGCCCTGACCACATACACACACACACACACACACACACACACACACACACACACACACACACACACACACACACACACACACACACACACACACACACACATATAGACATCATCGTGAAACTATCAAAAATGAATTGTAAGGACCCCAATTCGTGCTCATCCACTTAAAACTCACTACCCGATTTTTAGCATGATTCCAATACCTTCCTTTACAGGTAAGCGGAAGGTAAAAATAACGTAAGAAAAAGAAATTATAATGATCTTTTAATACACTTACCTGAAAATCCAATAGTTCCCATTGATTAGTTTGAAATTCTTCATTCTTCATATATCTTAAAAATAAGTAGAAATAACAACTGTCATGATATCTGAATTTTCATTTAATTATTATGTTCTTAAGCACGCAATCTTTATTTATATTATTATTATTATAATTTGTAATTTCATGATTCAATTAATTCATTAATATATAACTATTTAAATTAGCTGGATGTAAAACAAATTTCTAATATCTATGTAGTTTATTAATTAAACAACAACAAAATGTAAAATCTTTTCAATATTAATGAAAATATAGTTAAATTTTGACAATAATGGTTAATGAGCTCATTGTTTTACGAGTAATCTATTTTTCGTATCCATAATTTATTGTGCATACTTACCTACTGTTTATCACAATTTGTCATTTTACACATATTTCATATTTGTTTTCAATTAAAATTTATTTATCATAAAATTGTTTCATTCCCCTTGTTTGTTATTTGCGTGTTAATTGTTATTTTGCTCTATCAACCCCATAAATTGTTAATGTATGACAATTATTTAGCGTTCGCTTATTATTAAATGTATGTAAATACAACACACAAATTCAAACACTTGTCATATTTTATTGACGTAAAAGTTCTTTTCTACATTACGTCAAAACATCAAACATAAACGTTAAACATATGTTATTCCTTGAAATAAACTAATGTATGAGCTGCAGCTCGCAGAATATTGACAACAGGAATATACAACAAAAACAGACAAACTTCATTTAGCAAAATCTCTCTACTCTAAACCCTTCGTCATGAATATGATTAATTTGTATCACAAATGTCTAAAAATATTTTAACAGTTCAATTCAACATAACATGATGGTAACATTTCACACTTGTTTCTTTTCTTTCTTCATAGTTTGTCTTCTGGAAAAAACAGCAAACATCTACACTGCCTTTCCACGTTCGAATCCCGTATATTAGCAGACTTTTGGCCTGGCAGTGGTTGTAAGGGACAAACATAGATCAGATTGCTTACGTACTCGAGAAAAAGAACCTCTAAGCATTCAAATTTCTAACTGACAGAGATTGAACTGTTTGGTGGATCAAAACACACTATTCTTATTAACAATCCAATTTTAAGACATTTAAACTTCATCGTTTTTGAGTATAAACTAACTAATGTAATAGGTATACTGTATTAACGAATTGACGTTTATTAAATGCTTATATTCTACCGATTGGGAAAATAAAATACAAATTTTTAGCAATTAATTCGATATTAAATTGTAAGTTTGTAAACAGTAAATTATAAATAACTTCTATTGCAAATGAATAAAATTATATAGGTATTCTTTATATACCTAACACATAATTTCAAAAGTTTGATAAAAAAAGAGTTTAAGGCTTCAGATCCAAGATCCTGTTCAGCTGTTTTACTGACGATTTAACTATTTCTGAATTTAAAAATAAAATCATTTCTAATGGACGATTTGCATTGTCGATTATGCTCATGTTTGCCGAATCAAAGTGAGACATTTACTATGTTTATCGTAGTTGAAGTAGTAGGTAGTTAATGTTGTTAGCTGTCATTTATTGTATTGAATTTTCGTTTCGATTTTTCAATTAACTCCCACCATGTCAGCTGATTGAATGACAACTATGAACTTAGATGAAAGACGAAACATAATTTTTACTTCAAAAAATTCAATTGATGGCTCAATTATTCTTGAGAATGGTCCATTACAATTTGTTCGTGAATAATATATAATTACAGTGTTGATTGATACGAAGATCAATACATTAATATACGAGTCAATGCTAAAAGAGTGATATGTTCAAGTTAGAAACAATTTTGATTTAATTCAGGTATTGTAGTTATTTTTGTCTAGTACGTAAGCTAAATGATCCTAGGGACACGATGTCGGATTATGTAACATGAAAGACATTAAACATGTTGGTCAGCTATAATCTAATAGAACCGTTTATTCGTATCGTATTGGTTTCTGTAAGTTGACCAGTCAGTGGAGGAAGACGGCGACTCGCGCCTTGAGTTCGTGGCATACATAGGAGAAACAGAGCTTAAAGTTGACACTGATTTTTTAAGAATAGATTTAGGATTAGAATCCGGACATTCATTAAGCAACAGAGGGTCGACAAACAACCCTGCGCGGATCTGTTTCTCATCTTCTTGTTGCTGTTTAAGCTGATCACATATTTGTTTCATACTACTGAGTTGATTGTGTACATTTATGTAGCCTTCTAGAAACATTTCCAGTTGTGCTGCGCGATCGTTAAAAGGCGATCTTCTAGCAGGCGGTATAGATATATTTGAGGACGGCGAGAGAAGACTTTCTTTACATTCTTCCAATCGGGATTCCAAAGCACCAACGTTAAGCAAAGGAGTTGAATCTGGTGGAGACGATTTGTTCGATAAAAATATTTGTTGTCTTGATGGCGCAAGGCTTAAGTAACTGCTAGACCTTTGATTGAGGTTAGATGGCTGATTTAATAACGAGAATTTCATTGAATCTTCCGAGAATCGTCTTGAGGATACTCTACTTCCAGAACTACTGTCACCACCACTGCTACCATATCTGCTTCTGGGGAGTAAAGGTGATTCGCTGTCACAACTTCTGTATCGAGCTCTGTTCTTTCCGTAAGCTAACTTATTTCGCGGCAATGTACAATACAAATTATCTGGTTCCATAACCTCATTCATTAGTCTGTTTGATGTCTGATTTATTTCACCAACTTCATCATAACCGCCGACGGAATTCTCAAAACCATTTGGACGTTCTTCTGAGTTCATCAACCTCTCTAGATTCAGTTCAGAAGAAACTGGAACGGAGGAATATAAGCTACCATTGTTTGGAAGAAGTTGTTTCTTCATGATGTGAGGCTGAATTGATTGTGGGATGCTTGGCAAGACTCTGTGTGGCTTCTCTGATGATTGAGCTACAACATCTGATACACTAGAACCGCGCTGGCTATATATACCAGATGTTGAACTCTGTGTCTTGCTGTAGGCGTCTCTAGAAAAAAATAATTTCTCTGAAGTGACGGCACTGAATATAGTACAGTAACCGAATTAAAAAACCAAACAATTTAAATCTGGAGATTTTCTAATCGATCAAAATCAGTGATTGGCAGAGAACAAAAAATGTTCCAATTTGGATGTTTTCTGGCCTTTTTAAATTAAAAGAATATATAACGTTTACAATACAAAAATAATCATATTAGTAGAGCAAACTAACAAATCTATAATACATAATGACCAGTATTCATAACCGTTTAAACCTTAACTAAGACACTTGAAAACTTTATGCTCTTTAAAAAAGGACGTTTATAATGGTAAAAATACTAGACACTATAAGAACATTATGTCAATATCGGATTAATTTTTTTAAATCAGATTTCAAATTTAGTTACGTAGGTACCCAAAAATTAAACTAATTTAAATAAAAATGTTGATCATTATTTAGAAAAATAATTCAGTATAGGTATACTTATTTGAAATTTTTGTCAAAGATTTTCTTATTTTTGTACAAATGAATAGTTCTTTAAGTAGGTACTGTGAAAAGGTTAAAGAAATAAATTCGATTCTCTTTTGAGTGTATCTTCTATTTAAATAGACAAATAACAATAATATACTTATCTTTGAAAAAAAATCTGAACATCATTTCGACTATTGACCGATAAATAATATTCATGCTTTATTATTACACTCACTTATTAAATATGGACCAATGTAATAGATTACTCACCTAGTTTCTTCTTTGGTTCTGCGAGGAATATGCAGGTCTTCAGGGTCGAGATTACTGTCACAAACATTGGAGTTCCAATGTCCGCTATTTGGCGAACTTATACTGCGTCCAGTAGCAGCAGCGGTCCACAGTTTCGACTCTCTACTTCGATTAACATTTGTAGGCGTTGGTGTTTCCATATTATCATCATATTGTGCATCTTCCTCATCTAGTTCTTGATCAGTGTCCATGCAGGGCACAACGCAGTATTCTCCGTTACGTTTCGTAGGACCTAGGAGTGGAACTTCACTAGCAACAGATGCAACTGGAGCAGCATTGGCAGCAGTGTTGTCATTGGTGAGTTTGCTCATCTCGATCTTCTCGTAGTTGTCATCGTGACGCCGTCCACTTGCCGTTCTTCTTCCTTGCCAACGGACGCCTTGTCGTCGTCTGCGAACTGAGCAGATGCATACTGCCAGAAACGTAGTCGCAGAAATGAAAACAATCGCGATCACTGCACCTATAATCACAAGTTTACTGTCCGATTCACTTTCAGGAGGTTTTCGAGACACAGCAAGAGTCACACTAGCTTCGACTTTTCCGGCTTTGTTCTCTGCGGAACAGATGTACACACCCGCGTCTTGTATATCAGCGGTTTGTATAGTTAAGTTACTTGAATTGTCTTGAATATGAACTACATAAAGTTTCTTACCACTAGACACAGATACACTTGTCCGATTTGCTATTACGCGGTTTTTAAGAAGCCATCGGATGTTAGGCTCAGGAACTCCATTGATGGTACATGTTATGGTGACGTCATTGCCTTCGATACCATGCGCTTTAGGATCGGGGGCTTGTATGCGCGGCACACAAGCAAATTCGTCTAGTTCTAAACTTTTCCAGGATTTAGTGGCTAGACGTTTTGGTGTTTTACAAGTCGGGGGAACTTCATATGGTACATTTTGTTGAATCATCCACTCGCGTAATGGGCGAAGTGTACATGTACAATTCCATGGGTTGTTAGCTAATTCCAACCCATACATTTTTGTTATAGAAGTAAAAGTAGATGCTTTTACTTCTGTCAATTGATTACCATCTAGTTTTAACCACTGCAAATGGTCTCCAATACCTTCAAAAGCTTGTTCTTCGATCGTATTAATTTTACAATCAGAAAACTCTAGCCGTACAAGTTTCGGAACAGAAACAAACGCTTTATTCGGAATCCTTGCAATCGGATTGGAGTTAACTTTGAGTTCTCTTAGTTCAGGCATTGTATGTAAAATATACGAAGGAACTGTATACAAGTAGTTCTGACTTAGATCAAGTTCTACCAAGTTAATAAGGTCTCGAAAGGCGTTTCTGTCGACAAGCTTGAGCCGACATTTGGCCAGATAGATCTTCTGCAGGTTGATGAGCCCCACATTCTTGAACTCGTCTTGTTGGAGGCGCATGAGGTTGTTGGCGGAGAGGTCCAGGAGCTGCGTGCCGGGGTCGATGTCGGGCGGGATGTTGGAGTAGTTGGCGTTGACGCAGCTCACCGCCTCCTTGCCGCTCTTCCACTTGCACTCGCAGAGGCGCGGGCAGTCGGACAGGAAGGCCTGCGAGCAGCAGCTCAGCAGCACCAGCAACACGGGCAGCGACCGTGGGTGGTCAGCCATTCTGCTCTCAGAACGGACTCTGTGCAACCTCGTTAGCCTGGCATCCGCCCTCGGGGTCCGTGTCCGCGCCTTCCATCATGCCCACGAGGAAATCACATGGTTCTGTAACAATCAGGAACAAACCTCACATTAAAATTAACGCTAAATAACTCTATAGTATTATTTTATATAGCTTAGGTGGTAAGAGAGCTGGACCCTGTGGATTGGGTACAGAAGTCGTAGGTTCAAATCCCGGTTAGGTCAGGAAATTTTCACGGCCTGATTCGAATCGGTATCGGTACCCAGTCCCGTTACCATTCTAAGTTGGGATCGAATTCACTTGACAACCCTTAGCTAGGAGCTGTAACAAGGGCCTGCGCCGGGTTGACTGGCAACACACTTGTTTGATAAGTAAAAACTCCGTGACAAAGTAAAAAATAAAACTGTGTGTGTGCCATAAAGTCTGAACTTTAAGTGTACGCTTCGATGTACGCAACTAGAGCGATATACATTAATCAGTATAACATAAAGTGAATATTGAAACTTTGAAGGAAGTATATTGAAATTTATTTCGGTAATTGAACATTTTAATTTGAACAGTGTTGTAGTTCTACTGCTACTAGATTAGACACCTATAATAGAAAGAAATTTCCGGTATATAAGTGCGCATATAACATAACTATCATAAAGTAATTAACTACAAGATCTTAAATTCAGGTTGTTTTTAAACTTTGAAAACAATTTACAAGCAGATTCTACATGAAATATACCACTCTGCATTGATTACGAAATAAAAAGAAATTTAAAAAATATACTGACGCATTGTTTATTGCGGTGTACTGGATTGATAGTTTAATTTAATGTGGAAATAAATAAGTAAAATTATAATTCAAACAATCATTCATCTGATGTTGTATAATGAATAATTAATTTGATTTATTAGAGAATTTAGAATCCAGTTGCTTAAGAAATGTGAAAATAAAATCAACCAAATTAAATTTTGCGAATTTTTGTGTTCCGTGATTAATTTCTTTACCCTCAATTTTCTTTTTTCAAGCAGAGAAACAAATTGGGGGTAGAGCCATGTATGACGTGCAACACAGATAGATCAATATTTTCTTTTTATTTATTGTGTTACATAAGTAGACATGTTATTTATTGTTCAAAAACATTAGCTAAGCAAACAAGACATGCACAAGGGATGGCACCAGGGGTGAGTCTAATATAATAAATGCAATTAAAAACTCGAATTATATACGTCACTAAATGACTGTTGTCACTTTCATATTGACTGCTGTCACTTTTACATTGACAACTGTCACATTGACATTGAAAACTGTCACTTTGATATTGATAACTGTCAGTTTGACACCGCCTAAGTTACTTATTTCAAAATTTGTTCAAATTTTGCTGACTGAAGCATAAAATGAAAGCCTTTACGAAAGTTATTCAAAGTTATTGTCGGGGAAGTACTGTGGTGGCCACAGCAAATTTTTACCTCTAGCTTCATATTTATAGTTGGTCCGCGATGTGGTGATCGCTACGTCATCAAACATATTCGTCTGAGTTAAATTTTTTAGGTGGGGGGAAATTAATTGACGTCATAGAGGTTCTCAACCAGTCACTCATGATGAACAAGAACTATAAGTAAATATCAAATTTAAATTAAAAATTATGTAATATAAAAATTAAATAGTAATAATCTTTCATGCTATTATCATTATAAATTACCTAAAAATTGAATTCTGATGGCAATGGGTTTGTTTCATATTTAATGACGAGAACCATTGTTTTAGATTCACTGGTATGTTTTGACATTTGCAATTTTCTATTTGAGGTTATTAGTATTTAGTAGTTTACGGCTGTGTTATGATTTCTGCTGTGAGTATAGTTATATTATTATTATTTGTAGTTTCTGTTCCTTATACAATATTGCGAATATTCTTAAATTTCCTACAAAACATAACCTGAAATGATAAGCAGTGTTTGACATTTCTCTTGACGTAAATGTATCGTTCTCTTTTTAAGTATACTAGTGGAAAAGAGATAAACATATTAGACAGACGTAACATTAACCAACGAATGAACAACAACTAATGACGTACCGATCACCACATCGCGGACCAACTATATAAGACAGGAATAATAATTGTAATGGGTAAAAATTTTCGAGTATGTGTTTTTGGTGGATAATCACGTTTCAGGGTCTCTAAAATACGAATTTACTATTTTCACGATGATGTCTGTGTGTGTGTGTATCGAGGTGCGTATGGACCGGATAAGATTTTGGTATAAATCCGCAAACCGGAAGTAGTACTATTTAAAGCTTGATATAGGTTTCCTTAAATAAATTGGTACATTATTTATTTATGCTAATTTTTGCAATTAAAAATAAAAGAAAATATAATTATCTATGGGTACAGATAATTTTAAATACAATTTGCTAAATCTGGTGGTATCTAACAATAAAATAAAGTGCAACTAACATACTACTTTTTTAAATTCCAGTATCTAGTTGTCCATAATCATATGAAATTTGTTTCTACACAAAATTTGAATTATTATGACAGTGACAGTACAGTTGACATCTTTTGCTTGCATCTTGGTTTTCATTATCGTTTGTATATTACATGAACATGAAACTATTAAAATGTAAATAAAACTATTTATTATAGTGCATGAAAAATGGAAAAACATGCAGCTTCACATTCCTCAATAAAATATAACTTTTGACACCCCAATCAAATTGCTGAAATACCGTCACCGTCACGTCATCGAAGTGCCCACCCAACAACTTATACGGCAAACTCGTGCCCACCCGTCAATTATTCAATCCTGGCGCCGTCCCTGCGTATTGTAACAAAGAATAAATTGTTAGCCACATACGAGTACATAAAGCTCGTGTTAGACATAATAAACTTCTATAAACCACCACAATGGAATGAAACAAAAATAGGAAATAGTGATCAAATATCCATTAAAATTTCACGTGATTCAAATTGAAGCATACCACGAAATAGGATTTCCAATAAATGAATTCTATTTTTCCCGCTTCTATTTATAGAATGACGGGGATACACCGCCGAGTTATACAGATAACCTAATCCAGTAATTTGAGTATGATTTAGTTTATGGTAATGGCATTGCAGGGAGCTGTAATTCATAATGAAGTATAAAATCACACGGATGATCAATTCGTGCGGATGACGCGCGAGGGGAACCAGTGGCGGAGTTGGGCTGGATCAGTGTCAGAAATGGGTTCGGTTCAACACCAGAAAATAAAATTCTATAATTCTAAAATTCATACTAAGTTATATAATAAAAAAAATACTTGGATCCAAAGATTTATTCAAAGGATAATAATTCAAATCTAGAATTTTAGATTATTTGGCATGAATAAAGCAAAAACAGGAAGATGCAAATCTATAAAAGTAAAATCCGAATATGTGGGACTCAAGAATGATAATGGGTTGTTGATTTAGTTCAATTCAATCTAATTTATGTTCCCCCTTGTGAGACAAACTAGCTTTCTTGATTGGTATCTTCCTGTGTTTGCATCTTTCCATGTTTACTTTTGTGCCGAATCTAAAATTATTATATATTTTCATTTTCCTGGCCCTGGCATATGAATAAGATGACTACTCAATTCTTGCGTAGAATCATAAAACACCCGAAAATTCAGAGACATGCATACCTACATCAAAAAATTTATAAATAGAAAATTCAAATCTAGAAACTGATGGAAGCAGATAACATATGTAAAGGAATATTCAAATCTGGGAAAATTGGAAAAAAATTTCAGCGATTGTGAAACAATGGTTTAGAAATAATTTTTGTTGAACAAAAAACTCACTGTAGGCTTTTTTAAAACTAGAAATACTAATCCTAACATATTGAACACACCGCTGGTGCGCAGCGTGTGGGACTACCACAAGGAGGGCGACTGAAAGGGGGGCACTATACTAGTCGTGTTGGACCAATTATTTTCAACATTGTTTCAATACCGCTAACACTCGAGCAGAACATCTGGCGCATGCTTAATGAAGGCGGCCATGATTTTTCTAGATTTGAATATCCCTCTATATGAATTTTCTGTGTCCATTGGATTCTTGATATGAATTTTCTTTTTGTTTTTTTGTGTATGTACGAGTTTTATTAGGCATGAAGTTTCGCTCGTTTTATGATTCTAGGTAGGTACCTAAGAATTTTCTCTTCACTTAATTTTCTAGTTATAAAGACGTTCCCTAAGAATCCTAGTGTGAACAGAGCATTCGTTTTCCGGTGATCGAACGCGCTATTTTGCTGTTTGAGTGTTGTATCCACAGTTCAAAACATAACCAAAATAATGGCTCGTTCGATCACCTAGTAGGTATAGTCTTTTCAATTTTTTTACACCTTCATGTCTTTAGTACGTTCTAAGATTACACTACCTGTAAATACTCTGTCTATGTTTAACACACATACTTTTCATTTATTGAAATAGTAAACGTAGCGGTACGGGAAATGCCCTAAGGTTGTTTCACACTATGTCTAACTGACGTTTACAATTCGAAATATCAGATACATTTATCCGAAGTAATATAAATAATCGGAACAATTTTAAAATTATTTCAAGTAATTATAGAGAGAGCACAAATGGTTTTAATATTTTATTAAGTTTAGTAGGTACCTTTAAAAAAATTATATAATTTTGACAGTTATTCATAACAGGGTGCACCAAATCGAAGTAAAATTGTAACCAAAATCTTAAATTTGAATCATACGATTATTTGTGATGTCACGAAGTCACGTGGATGTCAAGAAAACTTGAAAAGGCTATAATAGCTGAAATATTTTCTGTGTTTTAATTTATGATACAGACGAAACTACTTAATGAAAGGACGAACCATTGGTGTCACCCTTTAGCTCCGCCACTGTCTAGAACATAATAGTGCGCAGGTAGAAATGGATACATTTGCAGCGGCGGCAACTCGGATATAAGATAAATCACCATTTCGCTGTCTAAAACAGGCTCGGGAGTTCACTCGCGCTCGGCTTCCATAACACTAAGACAAACTAGCGCTGGGTCGGCGGCGGCGGAGGGAACGAATAACACTGCAATTTCCTGTTCAAGAAGCTGAAAGCCAGAGTGTTTCCACTTCCGGCGGGAGGCATTCTGCGGGAATACGAAGGCTCTAAGCGAGGCTACTTTGCGAAACGTTATGGTAAATAAATGCTACACTATTTCTATTTTTGTCATTTTTTCTCGGCGAGATTATATGAAATGCTATTTTTCATACTCCAACGCAGAAAAGTGAATTCGTTTAAAATTGTTTCGCAAATGAAACTATTATTGTACTTTTGTACAAAGCGAAACCCACAAACCATAATAGAAAAGTTTTGTCGTATTGTGGTGAATTTTCTGCAAAAGAATTTATACATTTTTTGTCAAAAATACATTCCAGACTTCGAAGTTACTTTTTTTTAAAGTCGGTAAACAAACATAAAATCACGCTATATCCCTTAACTTGACTAATAGTTTATTCAAAATAAGCAGTATTACAAACATATTATAGTGTATAATAGTAGATATATGTGCACTTATAGGGCTGTTGAGCCCTCTTGAGCGCTATATCCCTAAATACGAACCCCTAAACACACTCATTTATTCTACACGTCAAATGTATCAATTTAAAACAAAAATAACTTATATCCCAAACTCCCATCTATACGGCTTCACTACTTGACTTGATTTTCAAGTTACTTGACTTGAAATCAAGTCAAGTTCAAGTCAAGTCATCAAATCCGATAGTCAAGTCAAGTAATTAAATTACCTACACATAACTTGAAAATTAAGTAGTAAAATATCAAGTACTTGATACTTGAAATGGAAGCAGTTAAACTACAAGTAGGAGAAAAATTAAGTAAGTCTTCAAAACTGCATTGTATTATCATATATATTAGGTATCAATAAATAAAAATGAGCCAAGTAATATAGACTATTATTTACAAAATCAAATTAAAATCTGACAATTTTTTACAAAAAAAACCTATGCAAGAAAATAATAAAAATACAGTGTTGGTGTAGATACAAAATCGTTCCAATTAGTTCGGAGAATACTGCATTTATTTATTGTTTTAATTAAATATATTCAATAAATTACGCATTTTTTTTAACAAAATTGATCGTTATCAAGTAATATCAAGTAGCTTGAAATTACTTAATGTCAAGTCAATAAGTAACAATTAAAAATTAAGTCAAGTCAAGTAATGAATTTTTAAAAAGCTTGATTATCAAATCAAGTCAGTAATTCACAAAAACGTCATACTACTTGACTTGATGAATCTCTACTCCCAGCTGTTTTAATTTCAAACACATCAACACAAATTCACACACTTCACAAGCATTTAGCCAGCAATCATTTTCATCCTATCCTGATACACTTCTTTTGCCTTAGCACATTCATTATTCTACTCTAGCCAATCGGAAACATTCGCACACGCAATAAACCATCAATCGCATCAATCAATTTTACTCACCGGACGTCCACGCAATGTCAACCGCATATATTCGCTTTGCTAACCTTTCATTCAACAAAAACTTCATTTCAACCGCATTCACACGCCGTTTGTACTTCTGCAATCACGACCAATATTGAATATTCCTTTCCATACATCAATGAAGGCGCAAGTACAAACACCGTATATTGTTTAATCCATGAAGGCAATAAATATTTTGGTGAGGTATTTGACCACAGACTGCACTTTGGTCCGCATTGTGAGTAGGTCCATAGTTAAAAGATCCTACAGTACGTTAGGATTTATTATAAGTAAAAGTAACTGAAATCATTTCACAAACCCATCCACACTTAAATCTTTGTTTTACTGCTTGGTAAGATCTATACTTGAGTATTGTCTTATAAAAATTAATGATATCTGAATTTCCTAAGTTCATTGTCACAATAATATAAAACAAAATCGTTCCGTTTATGAACTAGTCAATGAGTAATGTATCCAGATTAGTGTATGGTGTAAGGTTTGATACAAAGATCGATAAAATGTATGATTCAATGCTAGGTTGATCACCTAGTGTCGAGTCTTGTATCCCAGTTAGTGTTGTGTTTGGTTTTTTGCATTGAATCATACATTTTATCGATCTTTGTATCAAACCTTACACCATACACTAATCTGGATACATTACTCATTGACGAGGTCATAAACGGAACGATTTTGTTTTATATTATTGTCTTATTGTCTGGAATCATATAATAATGACACATACATCATTCAAATTGAGTGAGTACAGAGAAAATTTGTGAGATTTTGTACACGTAAAACATCCTGCTCTTTTGACATATTTAATTACAGCTACACTGAACCTATAATTAATTTAAACATGTTACATTGGATTTCAGACGAAAGTTATACTCAATGCTTTACTTGTTTAAATTACTTAAAAACACCATAACTAGATGATGTTATAGCTTTAGGCTTAAATAATATAAATTTCAATGTTCCAGGCTCATCATCCAGATCGAAGAAAACTTTGTACATTCCACATATTAAGAAAAATTATAATCTTAAAGATCCGTTTCATTTTTAATGATTATGAAAGAAAATTCAATCTTGAAATTGATATATTTCACTTACATGCTGTCAATATAAAATTTTTATTATGCGCAATGCTTTTGATTGATATAATAGTACTGTCTATAGTTTTATACCTAGATTAAGAAAATTTTGTTCTGTCCTGGTGTATATTTTGTGAATTATGTATATAAATGTCCAACCTCTCTGTAATTGGGATACTGGATATCCTATTGAGAGGTTGTAAATTATATAAATTAAACCTCATACAGAGTATATAGTTTTATTTTGGCTCAATATTAGATAACAAGAATTGTAACAGTAAACTGAAAATATCAACAAGCCGCACACCGAAATCCAGCATTTAGGTATCGACCCACCTTAATCTTTTCCATTATCTTGAATCACCAATAACAAGGTGTTATCAAAAGGTCACAGTAATTTCCTGCTAATATAACACTCTTTTACAGGTTTGCACTTAGGCAAAGGTAATAGCCTTTTAATTGTAAAGTTGTTTGTATGTTCTTGATTAAACAACTAAACTGATGTCTAAATTAATCGTTGTCGTTAAATTAACCTATAAATGTCACGCTTGGTAATTTATTGCAGAAGACGTTACATTTAAACTGAGAACAGAACAGCATGCGCTGTACTATTCCAAGAGTTATGTTTCGTGCAGCCACGGATTCCAAGTTTTACAAGTCCGCAGTTTCTCGTAGACTGCCATGCGGTTATTGAACAAGAACTTGATTTTATGTTAACAAATAAATTATTAAGATTTCATATAAGCAGTAAGTAGGATATGAAGAAACTACTGAAGTTATATGATATCAAGAAACTTGTACCGTAGTACTTTCAAAGGTTTGAAGAATGAACCTCTTTCTAGAAATGATATAAAACAGATATAAGGAACGAAACAAATGTTGCAAAGTTTAGAAAACCAATTCAAATGATGTCTATACATTCGTCTATACACTTCGATTAAAAACAGGATAAAATATACGGTTCCAACTACTATAAAATGTAAAACTATAATTATTGCACTCAAATCTACAAATTATGAACATGAACGACTATGAAATGGCAGACTCATATACGATTACTGTTAGTTACCAGTTGGTTTAATAACGCAATAAAATACTTGGTAATTAACATTTTAAAACTGCTCTAATTGCCTTTTGCCCAATAAAACATATTTCATTATGGTTATGGCCAATGTAATTATTGAACTATACCATCCAAATATATAATATAATTGTTGCAAAGTATCCTACTTCAAAAATAAGAAGAAAAAAACAATATTGTCTATATGGCAAGTTTGATTAAAATGTATACAGATTTAAAGGTTTTTTTACAAGGCAGAAATCCAGAAATAGGTTTTTGTCCAACTAGAGATGAAAACGCTAATTTTCCCATTCGAGCTCGAGCGCGAGTGGAAAAGAGCTTTCCTCTCGTGTTTTTCACGACATATTTAAAAACATTGTAAATGTAATAGAATAAACACATAACTAGAAGTTATAATAATATGGCCATCTGTCAGAATGACGTTTAAAAACAATGATATTATGCTTCACTGGAGCCAAATTACAAATTAAATTTAAGTTGTAAAATCGTAAAATTATTGTACAAAAAGAAAGTATAATACATAATAATTGTGAAATAATAGTTTACAGTATATCACTATCAAATAAAATTTTCAATAAAATAATAAATTTACTTAGGTACAATAATTTTTAAAATAATTCATTGTAAAATAACAGTGGTGGTAACACTGCTTACTTTCCTCTCCAAAGAGGAAAAACTTACTTTCCTCACTATTTCGCGAGTAGAAAATTGTGTTTTCTCCGCATGTCGCGAAAAAAATAAATTTTATTATCACGGCAAAATTTTAATAGGTGAGATCAAGCTGGGACTATGAATCCAGAAAAAGGAATTACCTATTTAATATGATTTTAGCGATTGTTTCCAAAATATGTTTCTTATAATTATTGCAATAAGAAAGGAATTTGTTATCTTGCCGTAATTGCTATGTAAAATAGAATTGTTACGTTATTTTTTTGTTCTATGGTGCATGCCAAGTGTGTCTATATAGCCAAGCCAGTTTTTAAACTATGAAGAGTAAAAACAAAAGTCACATTTTATATTTTTTTACATTGTATTTATATTTCAATGACTTAAATCACCTAGACTGTAATTCATTAGTTATTTTATTATACTGAATTTAAATTAAAAGAACCAATTTTAAATAATATTCACCTCGAACCTCGACGAATAAATTTGCAAATAACATTTTTAGTCTCTTTAAATCTGACATTTCGAAGTGTTGGATGTGAAAACGGCGCAGGGAACAATATAGTCCAGTAACATAGTACATCGTAAGTTGCATCAAGTGGTGGTAGTAGGTTTCTATTTTTTTTCTTGTATAGGATGTGACTGAGATGCAAAATCCAAGTTTTCGACCTCGGCAACTCTCCGGAACACTTTTGAATATCTCAAAAACTGCTAAATTTTTGCACTTTTTTTCCCCGAGAGAATATAGTAAAAATTTTGTTTATTCTTTGGTTTATTGTGTTTAATTAACTATAATATCTGAACGAATAATGATATTGACTTCCGGTTTGCAGCACTGTATTCCTCGTACTTTTTTCTATAAGATACATTCTGTCAAAAAATTTCAATGGTCTTTCTTGAGCTGAAATTTAAAGTTCTTCCGCGAGAGAATATAGTAAAATTTTTGTAGAGAGAAACGGTTGGTGTTTCAAATCTGTATATTTTGCCAAACTTTGAAAAGCTGTATCTCGGAAACTATTAGGACTACCGAGCCCATTCTGGTCTTAGATTGTAGACAATTTAATCTAGTTTAAAAATGTATAGAATGGTTTTTGTCGAAATCGTGCTCCTTCATAGTCAAAATGGTAAGAAACCGAAAAAAGTGCAAAAATTTAGCAGTTTTTGAGATATTCAAAAGTGTTCCGGAGGGTTGCCGAGGTCGAAAACTTGGATTTTGTATCTCAGTCACATCCTATACAAGAAAAAAAATAGAAACCTACTACCACCACTTGATGCAACTTAGGCCCATTATAACCATGACAAGGTTACTGGACTAATAGCACAAGGTATGAATAAAATTATTATACGCAATGTGTAAAAATAAACCACGTATATTTTATTATGTTAGCTTCTTTAATAAATGTTATTTATTTACGAGTCTATTATATAATAGCATTATGTGCTTAGCATCATAAATTGCATGTTGCATGTCCTCGTAATTTCATTAATGTGGTTTAAGTGAATAGTCGACACCGGGCGCACCGGGCGGCGCGCGCTAAAGCGTCAACCATATGTTTATGGAAACACTGATACTGATAAACGTGGACCATGAATAATTCACCCACCATTAATATCTATGGTCGGTGTGTTTTGGCTGGTGCGATGGTTACCGCACATTCTGTATGCCCACTTACCCATGCAACAATAATATCGCAAAGAAGAGAAACGCACATAACCAAACTATTTACATGTCGAAGAACGTGCAAAGCAAAGCGGATTTTTATCATATAATATCAGCCAATCATATTGTTTCATTCAATCGTATAATAGCCAATAAAATTTAATTGACAGCGATACAGGCATGTAGAGTAGATTTGATTTAGTTTCCACAAAGAATCACAGATAATATTCTTCGAACATGATATTTTGCGTCGTAAAAATGATAAATTGGGCAGGATATACGATTAGCAATTTAAAAATAGTTATTTGTCTAGAGAGGAAAGCGCTTCTTTTTCCCACTCGAGCTCGAGATTTGTGTCAAGAGCGAAGAAGAAGTTATAACTGCCATCTGTCAGAATGACGTTTCGTTTAAAAACAATGAAATGTTTCACTACAGCCAATACGTATTCCAAGATTAAATTTAATTTTTAAATTTTAACATATTTCATCGTAAAATAACACTGGTGGTAACACTGCTTACTTTACTCTCTAGAGAGAGAAAACTTACTTTCCTCACTATTTCGCGAGAAGAAAATTTTACTTTTTACGCATGTCGTGAAAAAATAGATATTTGTCCAACTAGAGAGGAAAGAGCTTCTTTTTCCCACTCGAACTCGAAGTTTGTGTCACGAGCGAAGCGAGTGAGGTAATCGAGCAACCAGTTCGGTTCCCAGCGCAACCGACAAAAATACCACTGGGCCCGAGTGGTTGAATTCCACTATAATATCATATACCATTCTGTTGGGAGTTAATCCTGTAGGATGGTTACCAGCAAAAAAGAACGATTCATACTAAATTCTTCATAGATGCCATTTATTGAAAACATAATTCATTTTGAATATGAGTCTTTGATAAATTAAATATTAACTTACCCGTATATCCAATTTAATTATTATGCGAAAAGTTAGATTATTTTAATTAAAAGCAGGCATAATGTTCTGTTTATTTGAAACGAATTGTTTTCAAATTTCAATGAAAAATATTGAAAAGGTTTAATTAAAACTAAATAAGTTAGAAATTAATATTCCCTCCACAATTCATTCTTGATTAAAAAAACCAGGCGGAACTATAGAAAGCATGATGAGAAAAAGCGAAAGAGTGCTGGACAAAATGTTTGCGTTAATCAGGAATCATGGGCCGAACAGGGAGTGGGAACCGAATCAAAGTTTTTAATTGGCCGAGGACTGGTATTAAAGGGATAACTCAGCGTCACCGAAGAGACTAAAGCCCTGCAGCGGTATCTACAGGCGGAGAGATAAAATTTTGTTGGGGGGCAAAAAATTGTAAAAGCCGACTCTCTTGAGCTGATAATCACTCGTACGATATTTTTGACATTTGTGTTTAGGATATTATACCAATTTTGTTACTTTGCAATTTGTAATATTTATTTTAAAATATAGATATGCAATCGGGTTCACATAAACTTTGTAGTTTCTTCGATCAGTGTAAAACCTCTTTGATATTAAAATTATATGGAACAAATAAGGTTTCTTACAAAATGGTACAGAATAAAATGAGGGCAAATTTGACAATAAATTAAAACATGTGTTAACGCCTTAAATTTTTACTTAGGTACCTACTAGTTTTTCAGCGAATTGTCCTAGTGAACCTCCATGCGAGGTTACATTTCAGCCCAAAGGAATCACATTTGTGACACTACATTGTAATGTACCAGTTTCAGCGCAGGTCTATCGCAAAACGGATATGTCAATTGTGAGATCCCGGCGAGAAGCTAAAGCCTCTTTTACATTATACTTTTTTCGTCTAGATTCTAGTTCGAGATTCATCCGAGAAGTTCCTAGCCATTTCTAGTATAATGTAAATCAGATATTCCCATCCGAGTTCTAATATAGAAATATACGCCCGGCTCTATTTTTCTATTCGAGATTCATACTAAATTTGTCTACGCATGCGCAGTTCAATCTGGAGTCAGTTTGATCAACCTTTGATCAAGTTTTGATATTTTGTTTTGATTTGTTCACGTTGACGCTTATGAGTTCATCTCGCTGGGGAATCAATTATTATGCGAGCGCGCAGTGACTTTATAAATTTGTCCCATGAAATTTTAACGTTGATATTTAAAAAATAAATACTTGTCTACCTTAAAAAACTTAATACCTATCTTAAAAAGTACTTACAGTAAAATAAAAACAGTCAATTAATTTATTAAATTTGGTACAAACGTTTCAAATTTACCTAGTTTTTCATCATGGTATCTATATAACGAAAAACACAACATAACAATCAAAACATAGCTACCTGCCTACCTGGATGCAGTTGGAAACCTCAATGAGGTCGAAACCACGAAATATAATATAAACAGGTGTGGACACTCTGGATCTACTGTAGATTTGTGGCATTTTTGTTTACCCTGTGCGTGAGAGAAAGATCACTACTGGGCTCGTGCGTTACCATCGTTACCGTTGTAATCGTCATAGAATTCAAAGAATGCATGCTCTGAGCTGGCCCGTATTTTCTGCCTCTCTCTAAAAGGTAAAAAGAAAGGATACACTTCATCCGCCCTAGTGCCCACTCCCGTCGTATATTATACTTCGTGGTCGAAACGTGGTTGGAATAATTTAATTAATTTATAGACTGATATGATGCCTGTGATTTTATTTAATTTTCATTTGAACTACTATTTCTTTGTATGTAGGAGATTGGTTTTAAATTAATACTGGTACTTTTATTCGCTATTACCATTATGAGTGCGTATGCAAGTCGAGAACTAAACTAGTGTTCATTATTTCTTTTCATATTTACTCTTTACACAGCAACGTCTCTGAAATATTAATTTAAAAAGCAGCATACAGCCATCTAGATCAGATACCTAAGATAAAAGAAGTTGAATATCAAAGTGTATTATTTTGTAATTTGCTTGCAATATAATAAGAATGCTAGTGTGTGTGCCCCCGTAGAATAGTGTATCCCTCCGCCTTGCACGAGCGCCAACTTTATGTAGATTAAAATGAGAATTCTTAAGTCTCAGTGAAATATTAGGGCTCTTTAT
Organism: Agonum fuliginosum; assembly: GCA_947534325.1. Classification (NCBI taxonomy): domain Eukaryota; kingdom Metazoa; phylum Arthropoda; class Insecta; order Coleoptera; family Carabidae; genus Agonum; species Agonum fuliginosum. The sequence goes on along the minus strand of OX384029.1, from coordinate 7,904,952 downwards.
TTAAAGCAGCGACGGAGACAGAGCAGTTCCCTGAGCGCATCAGAAGAACGTTGTTTCTGTTCATGTCAGGCAGACTTGAATACAAATAAACGTCACACTATTGCCCTCTTTTGGAAATCCTGCGGAACAAATGCGCATGCCACGCACAATCTTCCTCTAACAATTTGCTTACTGCCCGCGGGGAATTCACTTGCGTGTTTCGCTTTCAACATTGACCTTACATTGTTAAGATCCTAACTTTATGGCGATTCGTTCCAAGTTTCAAGCAAAGGAAACGGTTAATAATACCCGAAACAGTGACAAAATAAATTTACTGGTTTAACTTTCTAAAGACTTTCGGCTTTAACTTTGCTTTACGTCGATTTCATTTCTCCTTCAGATCAGGGGCTAATCGTCCAAGTCTTATTTAATATAACAGATTAAAATCGTTTTGTCTTTACGCTCAATTTATTAAGAGATTAGAGTTCATTTTGCGATCCTCGGAGAAACTATATGGATGACTTCTTTGTCAATTATCAATTATATGGATTTTTATTGGCTTTATTTGAAAGAAACAGAACACATTATAAGAAAAATTCTATTTTGCACGATCGATCATTTTTAGCGTTTACTGGCTCCGTTTCTGGTAGTAGGGTTTGTTTACAAATTAGAAGGCGGTAAGAACTCATACAGAAGGCGGTAAGCTTACTAAACAAGAACAAAACCAAGACAATGGCATCAAAATTTTATTTTTTGTAATCGTTGTCATATTTAATTTTTTGTACATGTTGATTATTTTATACTGATTGTCCTGTTATTGGTTTTTATAACTGTTTAAATAAATAAATAAATTGAAATGCAAACTAAATCTTCATAACAAAAAATAAACATTATTTTCAAATTTATTTTTATTGATCGATCGGGCAAAAAATATTATAAATGCTTATAATATTTTTTGCCCGATCAATACAATAAAAATAAATTTGAAAATAATGTTTATTTTTTGTTATGTAGTTTTAGTTTGCACGGACATTATGTACATTTTGTACCGGTTTCGGATAATATTAGAAACCTCGACTACGTCTCGGTCTCTTGACATTATATCCTCAACAGGTAAACTGAACATACCGCCCTTGGTACATAATATACTATAAAAGTCCTGGGTCTTGAAATGAAATAAAATAAAGTTTTAATGAATTACACAATAGCAAGACACATTTTACAATTTAACAATTGAAAATTCATATGGAAACATGTGGTTCAGATTACAAAATCTGTAAATTATAATTGCAAATTGCAAATTCAGTTGAGCAGGTACTTAATAATGTTAAAATATATTACGCACGAAGTTGTGAATCACCTGTATTATAATATGAATGATACTGAAATTGTAATACCTATACTTATATTGAATCTAAAATTTTAAAAGCTAATTTAAAATATCTTTAATCGGCAATAGAAATAGGCAATATTCCATCGGTTCATTGTTTATAGATAATACTGTCAATTGCTAATAGTAGGTATCTAGTGAATAATATAAAAATTTCCAATTTACTTTTTGACTAATAGTTTTTTTTTTAATTAAAAATCAATTCTTTACTCGAGTTAATTAGAAATTACTAGAACAATAATTATTACTTATTCGACAGATTAAGAAAAAAATCATAAGTACTCGTAGGTATACCTACCTACTACTACTGTAAAAGATAAACTTTGGTAGAAAATATTAATGTTGCTAAACTAGACTTCATTGCAAAAATATCATGTTAAAAGACTGACAAAAATAAAATAAAATTCCATTATGAATAAAACAAAAATTTAAAATGTACAATAGGTAACGAATTGTTTGTTAATTCTTTTTCTTCTTCAGCAAAAAGCATAATTGTTAGCAGAGTTAATCCGTGAGTAAATGTGCACTCGCAAAAAATAAAATTGCAGAAATAATTTTAAAATCGTGGCTTTTTCACATCGCAGCAGCTTTGCAATCTAATGTGATGGACATTAAAACCATTAGTTTTAAAAAATAAAATTAACAGTTGAAATTTATTTTCTGATATGACGTGCATACGCTTCCGACGTTTTAATTGATAAATGGGACAAAGTTTCGCTACGGAATTATATAGTTTTTAACTTAATATTACCGTCATTATTCATTCTTTGTGATTCCTTGATGCTCATATTTTTCACGCTTATTCCCACGAATCCGATCAATTAAGAAATATTATTATGTTTCATACACTACACAAAATGTAATATGTCAATATGACAAAAATGCACCGTTTTAAAACTTTGATGGCAGGACTTTTAGACTAAAGTTTGCTTCTCGCGCATTAACATGAGTCAACAAAAAAATAAAAGTAAATAAAATTAAAAAGTAAATATTATTATTATAAAGGATGTGAATATTCGGGAATGTAGTCTGTATGTATGTTTTTATTTAAAAAAAATCGACGTTTCGACACACCCTTGTGTCTCCATCACACCTGATGAAGACACAAGGTGTGTCGAAACGTCGGTTTTTTAGTTAAATAAAAACATACATACAGACTTCATTCCCAAATATTCACATCCTTTATTACCTATATTTACCAGTCGATTATTCCAATTATTATTATTATACTACTACGCAAGGTTATGAAAAAATATGTTTAAACGTATTTAGCGACCCATCTACGTTTTTTTCCCAATTCTTAGAATACTCTCGATTTTACTTTTTTTCTATTCCACTCTTTTCCTCACTACTACGACTGCCTAAAACCAGCCCGAAACTCGTACTTTGTCGCATCCTACCAATGCAATCTTATTTTGAAGTTGAAAAATACAGTAAAAGTGTTTTCGTTGCGAGTAAACAGTTATTCTTGACTTCAAGGTAATATTTTTATAAAAATTTAATATGGACTTATACCGTTTTGAAATTTCAGGAGATATACCGCCGTGTAAAGTTTGCATAAATTAGAAATTTCTATAAATTTTTCGGAATTTTTATAATCATGTACAATTTTAAAAAGACACAACTGTTAATAATTGATCATTTAAATATATAATCCTAGTTGAAATACAATTTTACGTTAGTACCTACGTTTTGTGCTGGATTTTATATAGGAGGTAGACGGTGTAGGTATACTAATATTCCACTACTACTTATACATACAATTTAACATAATATTTAGGTACCTATAATTTATACTTCCATGACATAATCATGCCTTTCATGTTTTCATCCAATATGAGTGTAGTGGCTTCATAATATTGTTATAATTAATTATGTTATACTGTATGCCGTACACTGAGAAAAATGATTTTTTGCTAGAAACGAACTTTGTTTCTCGGAAATAAATGCGGCTTTTAATTTCAGCGGACTAAATATATATTTCAAAAAAAGAAATGCTTGTTTTAGGAATATTTGTTTCAAAGAAATAAAGGATGCTCCTTTTATTTTATAGTTATTTGTAATGAACATGCTGAATTTCTTCCGAACAAATCATGCCCAAAGCAGTGCATTCGTTTATTAGAAATAAGCCTTTTTCTCAGTGTGGTATAACTGCACATACGGCATACAGAGCAAGCTGAGAACCAACAGGTATTCATGGTTGTAGTGAAGACTACAATAGAGGAAATATTTTCATGCAGTTGATCTAGTTCTAGTTGAACCTGAGTTGAAATGTACATAAATAAAGAAATAACCGGATTTATGCTTCAATTTACGAGTACGTTAGAAGTAAATAAATAATTGTTTTGTAAAATTCAACTGCAAAAGTACACATAAGTATTTGATATTTGGCAAAAATGTGGCTACTCTCGACTGATATTTCAATTATTTATATTGTAAGTATTAATGGTTTCGGGATTTAAATCTCTTTGGGTTATGATCCTAGAGTACGACTTATAATAAAGACAGGAGATGACACTCGATTGTTGACCATAATATTTTACTCTACGAGCAACTAACTTGGAGAGGGGAGTTACTCAACTTTGACGTTTCAAATTTATTTATTTATGTGGATAAGAAATAATCGGGGATACAGTCAACAAATCTTTATTTCCTACAACGCCGACGTTTCGACACCACTTGTGTCTTCTTCAAGGCTAGTAGAAAGGTTTAGATATTATTATAACATGTGCATATAATTGATGCACCTAAATATAGTTCAAATTCTGTAGAGACAGCATAGTCGTCACAAATATAATAAATAAAACACGTCAGCAAAAATCGGATGTTACTTGTGCCTCTACCAGTGGCGCACCCAGGATTGCATGTTGGGGGGGCTAAGAATTTTTTAAATGAAACCTTTAAACACAAGAAAGAAATGCGCCACAGGCGAATTTTTTTTAGAGTTCAAGGTCAAACACCTTTAAATTGAAAGTTTCATTTTTTTAAAGATAAACAGTTGCACGTTTTACTCTCTTTCTTGTGCACACACATTGTTTTTTCGGCAGCTCGCTTGATATAATTTCATAAGAACGACTCTGAGCAGAGTCATGTCAGTTATATAGAAAAATACATATATTTTAATTTTAGTTCATATTTAATGTATCAGTTCTTTCTTTCATCTTTTTAGTTTCACTCCCAAGTGCACCGTTGTTTAAGTTCAAAATTTCACCACAATGTTCGCATTCTTATTAAAATATCCCAATAATCGTACACATGCGTTATACGGAGTGTATATTATTGTAAAATTTGAACTATTTGAATTTAAGATAATTATAAAAACAGATAAAAGGCGATTATTTTTAGTCTTCAGTGAACTTAAATAATCTTACATAATGTTTAATGAAAAAATTTGAAAAAAGTCCAGTCGTCTGGGGGGAGGGGGCTCAAGCCCCACGAGCCCCCCCCCCCTTGAGTGCGCCCCTGGTCTCTACAGAATTTAAACTATATTTAGGTGCATCAATTATATGCACATGTTATAATAATATCTAAACCTTTCTACTAGCCTTGAAGAAGACACAAGTGGTGCCGAAACGTCGGCGTTGTAGGAAATAAAGATTTGTTGACTGTATCACCGAATATTTCTTATCCACATCACTTCTCCAGTCGAATATTCATCTTTTCATTATTTATTTATATTTATTATTTAAATTTCAAATACATATCTAAATGAATTTTTTTTAAAATCGTCCGCGGCGCATTTTTTCCCCTATACTCGTCCGGGAAGAAGATTGTTGAAATGTCACATTGAACGATCATTTCTTTGCGTAGTGTATTACCTAAAAATGTAATTTTGAAATTTATTCTTCAAGATGAATGTTATTTGAAATTCGTTCATCATAAAAAATTAACATGAATTACAGTTCAGATTATTTAAGAATGATAATGAAAAATTAAGCGGTAAAAAATATCGATAATTTCTTCATTTTTTGCAATCTCAACCCAGAGGGGGAGAGCCCCAATTGTAAATTTGGATACAGAGCCCATCAATAAGCACTATAGCTACGCCACAGATTAGATAGAAACATAATAAAAGCAATAGAATAAAAATAAATAACAAGTTAATAATTAGTACGTGCGGTAAGGTTAATTTTACAACGCGAGATTCTATATTAAAGTACGACGCGAAACGGACTGCTTTAATAAAACCGAGCGTTGTACAAATACCTAACGCACATATTGTATTATATTTTTGGCCGCCATACATATTTATTTAAAATATCGTATTTTCCATGAGGTGAAGTGAGATGAATTTGACATTTGCCCTAAAATTTCCTCTTGTCAATTGCTCTGAGATGTCGCCAGTAAATGTCACATTTAAAATTGATCTGTTTTATTTATTTCAGACTCTATTGAACAATAAATTGTGTAAAGTAGCACTTTTGTAGGTTATCTTTTTATTTTAAAGTTATCTTTTTACTTCCTTGTACGGAGTAATAAGGAAGTATTGTAATCCCGAAAAATTTCGGTTTTCAGATTTTGATGGAAATATCCGTTTTGACCTTTTCTGAATCCATTATGACTAGTTTCGTCGTGACGTCTGTACGTATGTACGTACGTATATATGTACGTATGTACGTACGGACGTATGTGTGTCGCATAACTCAAATACGGTTAGACGTAGAAAGCTGAAATTTTGTATTTAGGACCGTTATAGCATCTAGTTGTGCACCTCCTATTTTTGGTTTCAATCTATAAACCGGAAGTAGTACTTTTAAAAAATATTTTGATAAGTAATTAATTTTAGACAATTTTTTTTATTTTAAATGAAAGATTATGTGATTATTATCTACAATCGGTATTTTATAAATTTTTCTGTATCTTCTATCATTTAAGAATAATTAAAGTATATACTTATAATTTAGTATTTCGGTATCTTGTAGTCCATGATCGATTAACATTTGTTACTACGTAAAATTTAAATGATTATGACATGACAGTGACAGTAGCAGTGACAATAGTAAAATATCGTTTATATCTTCTTCTGCAGTTTAAATAAAATGACTAAAATATATAGTAGCAGTAGTAAGTAGTACTTATATATTAATATATTTGTATAATATAATTCTACATTTTAGTTATTAAGAAAAGTATGAACAGTTTAATAGGCGTACAAGGAAGTCATGTGGTGTCCACGTCAGATTTTTATTTAATGGCATATTAAAGAAATAAAATTCGGTGCGTATTAATAAACCATATGCGGAAACAATTATGACATGTGTAAAATCGTAACTACCATAGACGTCAACGATGTGTGATTGTTTTGTTTACAGTTCAAGAGGCCAATAAATAATTTATTATAGATGCAGAGTCTTGAGCACTATTTTACAACAATTTACAATGTCTCTTCTTCGTTGTTTGTGGGATATTTATTCTGTAATTTATTTCTCGGGAGCTATTAGCAACCGTCGATTCTAATTTAATTCGTAAATAACAGGCGACACCGAACAGTGTCTCGTAAATCTCGTGGCAAACGAAATACGGATTCATAGGCCTTTGCTGTTCCGCGTTCGGGCGTTCGTCGTTCGAGTTTCAGCCTACGAACTCAAACAGGGAAACGGAGGAACACTGAAACACTGAACAGAACAGAGCTTCAACAGCCCTTCGTAATTTCATTAGCGAACGATTTAAGACACTGATTTGTCCCGTCTGTTTAATGTTACGTACTTATTTATTCTTACATGGAAGATTTCAAATATTGGTTCAAAGAGGCTTTCAATAAAGACGCACGTAAATAATGGGTTTTCTCTATTGAATTCTTATTCTTATTATTATTGTTAGCTTTCTAAATAAAATATAATCTTAAGATCAAAACATTATTATGATTAGAGATGCGAATTTAATGTTTTTACCATTTTTCTACATGAATACTATTTTTATGCGTCAAAGAACAAAATCCGTTTTTAAGAAAATTCTTTCATTTGAACCCAACAGAAAACCTATAAAAAACCTAAATTCTATTTTTAATGTTACCTAAATCGATATTTTCAACTTTTATTATTTTTTTGTTAAGTCTCACGCACACAAGAATTTTTTGAACCTGGTAGGTACCTATTTTTGTAAATTTATCTCTAATGGTCTCATATTGTGCAGTTTTTAATTTTGTACAAGTTTTGTGTTTACAATTTTTGTGTATAGGTCACTAACTAGAGCAAAATTTATAAAATAGCATTATTTTTTCCTATATAACAGTTTTCAAAAGGACAGCCAGTATAATATTATTTTCAAACTCTGGGATATAAATATAAGAATAATATAATGAAAACGTTTGTCGACGTCTTGTTAAAAGTAACACGTCAGGATGTTAAAGATATTAAAACAAATGTAATAATGAAACTATTACACTCTATTGCATTATCCCTGTAAAAGCTAGGTACTTATTATTTAATTTTATGTTATAATCTAATAATTATAGATAATTCACGAAAATGATATAGCTGCAAGACCTTAAAAAAATATGTAACAACGCGAAAGACGCTAACGCGCTATCACACTTATCAAAAATCTCTAAATTTTTAATGAAATTTCCTATAATTTACTAATTTAGAGTGAAATGCTTGCTGCCGGCGGTCAGTTTCTTCAAAGTATCAATGTTTTTTTTGAATGTCAGATGAACTGATGGAATGCACTTAACTGTACTAAATTATGGATACGAGAATAATGTTATCTTCGACGTCACATTAAGTTTAGCAATCAATATTATTTGACAGTTTAATGAACCATTTTCCACAGGCTTAATAAAATAATATATTAATTTGTTTTATTTGAACCTTAACTTTGAGGACAATGTTTATGCATTCTAGATTTTCAAATACTTTTGAATAGCAACACGGATTTTATATGGCTAGGCTTCTGTAACTGTAGCAATACAGTTTTGTTATGTAGGTACTTATACTATAGATAATAATAATTCTGTAGAAAATTACCTACTGTAACCCTAACACTGATATAAATTCAGGTACTAAATACAAATAAATTCTAGTTCTACTGAAATATTCAATCTATATTGACATTACAGATTCGCATAAATTTCATTAACTCATTATTTATAAATAATTTTGTTTTACATTTTTATTTATAGTAGACATGTAACATAAATTGCTAGATATATAGAATAATAAATAATTCTTTCTCTTCGATGTTACATGCATGGATATAAATTAATATATTTTATCATTATTTTCATATACTCACGTATCAATGTTTTACGACAATAGTTTTTAAGTTCAAACTCATAATTAATATTAACCTGGCTATAAATTTTAAGTATACATTATACATTTATTATTATTACATTTTATTAAATATATAGTAATAGGTGTAGGTAAAGTTGAATTCAGAGCAACTGAATAAAATTACATTAAACAATTAAAAATCTTAATATTGTCGCTGTGAACTTCAACGTTGTTTTCTATTGGCTAAAGCAATGGTGCGCAGATTTTTAATTCCAATACAAAACTTTTATTTTTCCAAAAAGGGCCACCCAGATACGATAGCAAATTTTTTGTATCAGACATTGTAAAAATAAGATGCATGTACAAAGCAGCACGGCCATTTATTTAATTAGTTTTGCATACTATACTTCACGAGCAGTAGTCATTTATTTAATCTAAAATTACAACATAAATATGTTACATTTATGTCACATGCATCGCAAGAGGCAAGAATCGCAAATAAAATAAATTAATTACGTTGAATCAAAAGTAAACATTAATAAAATATAAATTTATAAATATATTATAAATTATAATTTTCTATTCTAAACATAGAAATATTATCCTATTAAATTTTAATTTCATAAAAACAAAGTGATTTTCTATGAAAAAGTAAAGTAAACATTTATTTAAAATAATGAGTAAATGAATTGAAAATTTTTAAAAAGTCACTTTCAGTAACTGAAAACAATAATTGTAAGTATTATTGAATAGCCGTAGATAAAATAATATTGCTGTTGCTAATATTATTTACCTATTTGATTATTCACTATCAATCTGTTTTTGTGAATTAAATAGCTATCACCAATAAAAACTTGCAACGTAAATAATTCACTTGTATACCTGTGTTGTATAACCACGATATTAAATTATCCAAAGCAAAGAATACACTAAAGAATATACTCATATCATGAACACACGATGATTAAGTTAAAATGAGTACCGAGGGAATATTTGAGTAATATGACAGGTCGGGTTCGGTTAGATAAAAATGGTTTTCATACACAATGTAACAGCAAAGCAGTACTGATATAACGTGCCGTAAATAAAAGAACAAACCAAAAGCACATTTTTTACTTTATTTTAAACAATTTTTCAAAGAGCGCATTTAGAAAACAAATAGTTTTTAATAAATTTTTGCAGGCAATAAAGAAAAGCATTTATTTTACTGAAATATATTTCAAGCTACAATACAAATTAGTTTACAAACTAAACTGAATATTCAAGTTACTAGATATGTTGTAGGTATATGTAACAAGTTTACATGGAAATTCATATTGAATACTACCATATCATGAACGTTTTTATGAGGCTCAAAATAGCTTTCGAGTGGTATTAAATTCAACATTTTCAACTTTTTCATCAAAAAATATTTTATTTGTGAATAGTTTGTAAATGAATAAACGACTGGAATATAATAAATCCAGACAGGATGAGTTTATAGTAAAGCTATAGAGAGACCGTAATTAAATGTATTTCCTCTATTTTATTTTATAGTATATATATATATATATATATATATATATATATATATATATATATATATATATATATATATATATATATATATATATATATATATATATATATATATATATATATATAGTAGTAAATACATGAGTGTATAATATAACTACCAGAAAAATAATCTACTTAACTACGAATACGAATGGTATTCAAAGAGATTATTCATTGAATCAGATCCAGTTTTAAATTAAAATCTATTATTAATATGGTTTACCAATTTAAAATTCCTAAGGTCGGCCATATCTCATATTTCGCATACTTACTCCACACTTTTTATAGAGAATTTTGTGCTCTACAAATTTCATACCAACAGTTTTTCTCGTAATGTTACCCATTTACGAGATAAACAAAAAAAAACACATCAAATAGAAAAAGTTTGTACATTTTTAGCTTTACATTACTTAGTGCAAGGTTAAAATCACGGCTAAAGAATAATTATTAGGTTTAAAGCCTGGCCACGTTTTTCATTGACAACCCCGGTCAGAAGTTGCAATTAGTTCATAGGTGTTCCTATAGATTTCTCTGCTGGTCACACCTGGTACGAATTCATTCTGTCACTTGCTGTCACTGAATAGTATTTTTGAAATTTCATAATTTGTGCGTTATATAGTGTTATATGTAAAATATAAAGAACACGTAAGCATATCATTATTTCATTATAAGTGTTTCAGAAAAACTGTCAATGTAGATAGGTAGGTTATTTTAATTTTAGGAGAAATGAGTAAAAATCTACATGTTTTATAAACTGAATAATGAAGATGAACAGATGCACTACAAGACTGTGTTCATATATTGTGAAATTATTTATTTATAACGACGATCCCCCTTGTAGAAAATGAAGAATTTTCAAAACACGTTTTGTCATAATATTTTTGATCGAAAGGAAAATTATGAAACCTAGTCGCGTAGATTACATTACAATTTTAGATACTATGTGCAGTATTAAAGTATATTTGGTATTTTCACGTTTAAATCAGTGTCAAAATAGTATGACCTGATACAGCCAGAAACACCTAGATCCATTACACATTCTGCTAGAAAAGATCATGTTGGCAAACCAATTCTTTAACCGTAGATAAAACCTAGAGAGACTGGGCTATATTATAATATTTCCACAGAATTTTACTTTAAAACTGTCAATCCACCTCTGCGCTCACATCCCACACAAGCTCACCTCACAATGGCGGGATGATGGGTCGCGGCAAGTCGGTGCATGGCCGACTGGATGTAATTACATTAATTAAAACTAAACCCAGGGAGGCGGCGGCGGCGGCGGAAGATTCGGCGGCGCTCGCTCCGCCCAGGATCAGCTCGGGACGGTACGCATTATCCCGCCGAAACCGCCTCATCTGAATATTCTCAATTAATTCCCAAACTCAACCTCGTCGGGCTTGTCTTGGCGGGATGTGGCAAGAGTACAACGGTCATCAACGAGTTTTTGTGCTTGTTTATAAGAAGAAGGATCAAATCTGGGATATCTACGGGGGTTATATTAAACATTGCACTGTGTTCTGTGAAAATCTCATTATCTTTGAGACTTGAGACAGACTTATAATATAAGGGCAGTGTTGATTCTAGAGAGATGGAAAATTTGGGGGTGAAACAAAATGTTTTAAATGTCACACATAGTTGATGTTTCTCGTATTATAACACTGCAAGTAATAACATGTAAAATTTCGTGTAGAAGCTGTCAATTTATTAAAATCCAATAAAAGACCAACGTTTCGACTGCAATTCAGTCTTCATCAGGGTGTTAATGGGTTATTAGAAAATAAAGAAAATCATGTAAATTATTTTAGAGAAATCGTTCGTCAAAAGAAGATAAAACTCACACATACAAACATGTTACTGAACAGTCATCAACCAACTGAGTTGGTGTTTTATTGGATTATATTAAAATGACTGCTTCTCCAAGAAATTTTTCATTTTAGTGCACATCCAGTCGAAAAATCAATCTTTCACTGCAATTAATGTTTGAATAAAGTATCAGCACACCACAAATAGATTTCTTGCCAATGGCAGAAGACTTCTAAAACCATATAAAACAACAAACAAAAAAGATGTGGAAAAAGAAATGAACAAACACAACCAATAATAAACTGAGAACAATCAGAGATGACATTACACCGTGGAAACTTATTGGAAATAGAAAAGATCTAATCACAATGAGTAGAATCCGTATAGGACAGCCACATTTTTACAAGAACCGAACCTGCCGAATGCGAAACATCGAAACTTGTGACGAAAGCCTAGCCGTTGAACACAAATAACAGAATGTATCGAATACACGAGAAAGAAGACTACACCAAATTCCAGACATTTTCAAAACTACCCTATCCGAAAAAACCACATATAATGTAGTACAATTCCTTAAAACTACGCTACTACTACGTGGAAGTCAACATTGGACTTGACTCAACGTCTTGCAAGATGGTTCTCATAATTGTTTTAATAAAGATGTAAAATTTAATCACCGCAATTTTGCAAAAATTTTAACAATGTAACTCTGTTTCATAAAACATTCATTGGCTTGATAATGATCAAAACCAGACCGAAACGTCACCATTAAACATTTATACTTAAAATGATTGTTCACAAAAATTTTAAAAAATTTCGAAGCCTTATCCAATAAAACTTAATCAACTAATTACATTATGGCTTACTTTTCAAAACACACACAAAAAAATTATATGTGTATTTAACTTGAAAGTAACATAAAATTTCGCCTGCGGTGCATTTTTAATTATATTTACTAACTAAAAGAGTTTCCTTTTCAAAGGATTCATTTTAAGAAACTTCATTGAAAATAATTTTTGCGCATGAAAGAGGAAAAAACATGAAAGGTTCACATCCCTCAGTATAATGTAACTTTCAATTATAAGGCATTCGACATTGAAGCCTGACACCTACAGTTGATATAGACTCCGATATGACCACCCCAATCAAATTACTGATATCCCACCATTACATCGAAGTGCCCACCCAAAAACTTGTACGGCCAATTCGTGCCCAATTCAATCCTGGCGCCGTCCCTGAAGTTTGATAAAATAGAAGTACAAAGTGTATAGTTTTTAATAAACGACTTTAATTTAAATGAGAAGGTATAATTTGAGAAACACAATGTTGCAGTTGCTGTCCAAACACGATTAAATTACAACTCGCATTACAAGTTTCTCACCAAATATTGTTATGGAAAATAAAAAAATCTGATGTGTCCAGTAGTAAACCCAAACATTTACACGGGCATGAGTCACGTCGTATACCTATCATAACGTAATTGTAATATTAGCTGATCAGTATCTTACACTTCAATAATAGTAAACTGTTAGGTAAAGTTGCAGCAATCTTGTTTGTTTGGGCGTCAATTTGGAAACAATAAGATGGTTGCAACTGTATTTGACAGGTAATTTTGACATGTGAGATACTAACCCGCTGATATTATATCAACAAGACGATGAAAGGCATAAGTTTTAGATAATGATGTACGAGTATAGTGCAATAGAGTTTAATTAAATATAATACACAATTGAATGATTATGGTACCCGCCTGGTGAATATTGTAGCAAACTTTTATTCTCATGAGTTATTTTCATTGTGAAATTCTCATTAGTCAACGAAACATTAAATTGAAAATTTTTTCTCTCGCTCAAAATGCCGTTTAGGCGTTCTTGTTAAACATACTGGTTTCAAGAATTCGATTACACCGGCATTTTTCTTAGAAAGATAATATTTTGCAAATTTTGGAGGCCTTGGGTTAGCAACAATTTTAACAAAGAAAATTAATTTTTTTTTCTAATTTATCGTGTTTTATCAACTGTTATTTCTGAACAGATTAAGATATCAACTTCCGGTTTCAAGCATTAGATTCCTCGGGCGATTTTCTATAAGATACATTATTCTTAAATTTTTTCTCACCACATGCGAAGAAAACACAATTTTCTTCTCGCGAAATAGTGAGGAAATTAAGTTTCCCCTATCTAGAGATGAAAGTAAGCAGTGTTACCACTAGTGTTATTTTGTGATGAAATATTTTATAAATTGTAAGTAAATTTATTATTTTATTGAAAATTCTCATTTTATAGTGAAGTATGTAGGTACTGTAAACTATTATTTTACAATTATTATATTTATACTTTCCTTTTCTACAATTTAACAATTTTACAACTTTAATTTAATTTGGCATATTGGCAGCAGTGAAACATTTCAATGTTTTTAAACGTCAGTCTGACATATGTCAGTTTATAACCTAACTCATGGACTTAACTTCTAGAGTTGTTTTTCTTCTACATTTGCAATGTGTTTAAATATGTCGTGAAAAAAATGTTGTGTATTACACGAGCGGAAAACTCTTTTTCCATTTTCGTTCCAGCTTGAGTAGGAAAAAGAATCGCTTTCCTCTCTAGTTGGACAAATAACTATTTAAGACTTTGGCTAAGTTGAAATTTGAAGTTTAGTCTGAGACAAAATAGTTAATTTTTTTTGTTTACTGTATTTAATTAACTGTAATTTCTTAACGGATTACGTTATTGACTTGCGATTTCGGAATTAATTTACTGGGCTATTTTTCTGTAAGATACATTATTATTTTAAAAAGTTTTAAAAGCCAAGTTGTTCAACTTAAACCGCGAAAAATACATAATTTTGTGACCTAATCTCGCCTTGATTTGATCATGATCATGAAACTCTCCCCAATGTCATACACCACAGGAGACCAGAGCACATCAGGCTAAGCTAGCACAGCTTGTAGTAACCCAACCCGGTCTAAGTCTCCTTTAGATGGGAGCGCTGGCAACGACGGCTATTGTTCATACTCAGAGGTATTAGATTTCGCGATAGTTGTAGGAATCCGACGCTGCCGCTGATAGTAACCAAGTGAACCGCAGCACAGGTGCGCAGGTAATTGATTAATCGGCTGCCGACTCCAGCACATCAAAGGGCGACCCGAAGAGGACGAGGCGGTCTGGATGGAATTCATGCGCTGGAAACCGTAGCAGTGCTGGATGGTAATGCGGAATTTTAATTTGTAGGCATTCGGCATGTGTAAGGAATCACATCAGGAGGTAGTTGCGATGAAAATCGCATGACATCACAAATAACAGCCAATGGAAGAATACTGATTACAATAATAATAACGAAAATTGCATGACACAAATAACAGCCAATGGAAGAATTGATTACAATAATAGTAACCATGGTTGTATAAAAGATTAACGGAAAGTTTTACTAGTAGGTTGAGAACTTAGGAGTGTCGTTTACCTAAATGACCAAAACATGCTTCACACAAGTTTGTGATTTATTTAACAACAAACAAATTCAAAACTAGTGAATGACCGATGGTCATTCACTAATTTAGTAATTATTTCAAGTTTCTATTGTAAAAAGAGTTCATAAATAGAGCGGCGAGTTTCTTAAATTCATTCATGTCCAGGATTTTTTAAATTGTGCATTCCAACAACATAATTAGCTCTCCTTTACCACTCGAGCTAATTAAGACGTTGTTAGAAAGCACTCAAAAAAATTTCCGGAAAGAAAGAATGCACATGTGATATTATAAGTGAAAATTTTTCTACAATCGATATTATAAAGTTGATATTTACATCGTCACTTTTCGAAATGACATAATTTTAGGCATCTGTTCTTCAAGGCACTGAGTGCCTTAAAGAAATGTCATTTTATATTATTTAATAGGAATTCAAACATATAACGTCAAAAATACATACTAAATTAAGGATATTCACTCGTTATATCAAACATTCAAAGAACAGAATGAAAATTGAATATCGTTATTTATGATGAAAAAATGAACTATTACTAATATTTTAAGATTTTTTGACAGCTTATACACAGTTGAAAAAAAGGGCACTGTAGCATGCTTTTTCAAAAGAGCGCATAGCATTTTGCTGCAATAATGGTATAATTTTTGCCTTTTGAAAAGTAATTGATGGTACTCTTCCGAGGGTAAACAATTTTAAGGGGCAAAAATTGCTTAAAAAAGAGCAGGAGCAAACTTTTACACTTTTAAAAGCGATATTTACTCTTTTTAAATCATATTCTGCCCTAAATTTTTCCTAAAAAATGTAAGTACTATTAAAGAGGTACTTATTACCAGAAATTTGTTCATTTTTTTGTCCTTTAAAGAGTAAATTCATTTTCGTGTTCCTCTATAAGAGTAAAGTTGCTACGTTTTGCTCCAAAAAGGATACTTTGTACTCTTTTTAGAATAAAATTTAATACGAACAATAAGTCTGTGCATGAAAACTGCCACTGCGTCAGTTCAATGTGGACTGTTTTATGCAATGTTTGTAGACTTCATTATTGACTAGAAATCTGTGATTTTTATATAATTATGCAGTATACAATATCATATTGTTTATATGACAAGAACAAACTATATGAAATAAATAAATGCATTCCATTAAAATTATACTATACGTTTTTTAATTCGATAATCTCCTCCTGCCATATAATTTTACCGGTTCTTCAGATCAACTGCTGGATATTTTGTAAGTGTTGCTATTTCAATATAAATATTGTACTTTTTATTGCAGTAATGAATTCATTAAATACTATTGTAATTATTTCTTATTAAAACAATGTATATTTAAAAGGTCATTTGCACTAATCTTACTTAAATTTTGAGTTTCATGTTAAAGGAAAAATAAAACCAATGAAATGACGACAAGGTTCGAGGTTTACTTAATATTTAAGATTATGTTTAAATGTCCATTTAAATGTGAATTTGTGTGTTTTAATAAATAATAATTTGATTTAATAAATTACTGCTGCAAAAAAATACAATATTTACTCAAAGGAAGAGCAACATTACCTTACTCTTAAAGTAGCAAGAAATTTACTTAAATAGTAGCATTTTTAGTACTTCTTTTAAGCAATTTTTGAATTTTAAATGGTAAAATAAATGCATGTATATGAGCAATATTTACTCTTCTAAAGGCAGTATTTTGAACTAAAAATAGTAAATTTTTCTACTACTATTGTAGCAACCCTTTATGCCCAAAATATAGTAAAATTTTAATCTACTCTTTTTTAAGCATTGACAAAAGTACCCTTTTACCTCTGCTCTTTTGAACTAGCACCATATAACCTTGGACTTATATAAACCGTTTTTAGAACAAAAATAGTGCTCTTTTTACCTTCCGCTTACCTGTAAAGGAAGGTATTGGAATCATGCAAAAAATCGGGTTGTGAGTTTTAAGTGGATGAGCACGAATTAGGGTCCTTACAACTCATTTTTGATAGTTTCTCGATGATGTCTGTATGTATGTGTGTATGTGTGTGCGTGTGTGTGTGTGTGTGTGTGTGTGTGTGTGTGTGTGTATGTGTGTGGTCCGGGCCGATGCCGGATGTCGCATAACTCAAATACGAATTACCCAAAAAATTTGATATTTGGTATTTTACAATTGTATACGAATAGGAAGAGCACATCAGATTTTGGTACAAATATCTTCACCGGAAGTGATATTTTTTGAAGATTGAACAAGATAATTGTCAAAAATTTATATAAATTTTGATAAACATAATACATATTTGTAATAAGAATAAGAGGCAAAGTTATTTGCAACTTACGTTATAAAAAAATTGTCTTTATCTGGTATCATTAAAGAACTGCAGTAAAATTTAAAAAATAAATTTATCAGATAAAAATTGAAATCTTGTGATCCATGTTCGGTTGATTTTTGTTTCTGCGTAAAAAATATTGACAGGTGAGACGGGTGACAAGTTGACATACTAGCGCCATATAAGTCATAAGTAAGATATTAAATGTAGAAAATTCAACGGAGGATGTCTTCAACACAGAAGAGTTTGCCTGTGAACGAATCTTTTGATTCAGGTGATGCAAATTTCTGTGTTTGAATATTTTAGATTTTTATTTGTATATTTTAGGGACACCGGATTGTACACGTATACATTTATGTTTATAAGTCTAGATATGGCGGAAGGTTGAGTGCAGGCCACTTCAGATTTTTTCCAACTGTGTAATAGAAAAAATTAATTTTAAAAATCGAGTTTATAGCATAGGATTAAATGGAACATCGCATAAATGACGCATAAAGTTAATCAGAAATACAAAAAAAACCTAAGTTTGCACGTGTAACTACAAAGCCTTACCTAGCTATTTAATAAAAATTTTATATCGAGCTGTACCGTGTTGATGAAAAGTATTTAGCTATTAATTAAACTCTAAACTGAACTTCGTGACAGTAAAGATATCATGATGTATAAACGTGGCAACATTTGTTGACAGTTTTTATATTGGTAAATATTATAATTAAAAAAGTCAACGGTTCTAATTAATGTTTTTAAATTTGAAATATATAAATGAGAAAAATGTTAAAATATGTAAGTTGAGAGGTTTGGTGCCACCTATAATAGACAACCAACTTTGTTCTACGTTATACATTGTTGCCGTTGTTTGCACTATTGCTACAGTTATTTATATTGCAAAATTAATTGTATATAAATTTAAATAACAATTTCACGTAATCAGTTATGCTATGACATCAAATAATAAATTAACTTTAAAAATTGAAATAAAAATTTAGATAAGTTTTTTTCGAATTAAATTTCACATTTAAAAATTGTCACCCAGCAGTCTTTTACATTACATTTAGTTCATACAGCACTTCTCCTTACCCCGCACCACCCGAGTGAATATCCTTTTTATTGTTTATAAATATTTATGGCACAATAATTTGCGGAAAAATAAAATTTTTCGTTTTTGTGTTTGTATTATTTATTTTTTATAAAATATGAAGCATCCACAATATCTTCAAACTTGAATTAAATTAATTCCTCCTTTCGAAAATTCAACAATTAAAACTAACCTGAAATATGAATGAAATTAGTAAAGTAGGTAATAAAATATAATTTGACGTTTCATCATACTTTCGTCATTAAGTAAGACACATCGTCGGTCTTACGGTCTCCGTCATGACATATATTATCGAAATTTTATAATAGAAAGCGCGTAGAAGTAGCTTTGTATAATTACAGCAAATTTTAATAGGATTACATCTACATGGGTGAAAATACGCGAAAGTAACTTTGTAACATTGCACGTTTTCGCTAAATTAGAGCTAACGTGGAAACCTTTCACATACTTCAGTATTGGCTGTGGCATTCGCAACGTAATTTGTTAACACGGCTTAGAGCTGAACACAGAACTGTGATGTCGCACAGCACAGAATGTGACGCTCTGTGACCTACATACACCAAAAGTTATATTCTCCAGGAGAAATAAGTAAAACCTTTCAATATATAATAAGAAGAGATATTAATATTGTTTGGCATTCAACGTTCAACCTTCAGGCTTTATAAACTATCTTTAAATTTTCGTCACGTCCAATAGGTACTTCAGATTATTTTTTCGTCATTTTGATTTATTGTCAGTCAATTATTTTTTTTACCTGTAAGTATATACATTAGGAAGTTCAATTCAATAATATAGAACTACCTTCTGCATGAAAACTTATTGAAACTAAAGTTACAAATAATAGTGAATATATTTTTTATTATTTTTACAGCTGTTTTCCATTTGAATACAAATTGTAACACAAATTGAACTTTCGTGTAAATTAAAATAGGTAAGTTATTGAAATGTCCAAACATAGTTTCAATGTAGGCAGGAGAAGGAAGGTCTTAAGAAACTCTTTATTCAATAATGTGTATTTTTTTATTATTTATTGAATAAAAGGTTTCTTAAAACCTTTCTTCTATCACATTTATTTAAATTAAGTTTAAATAATATTTAAAGTTCGATTTGTTGATATAACTGTCGATAAGGATAACTAATTAATGGTTTATTCAAGAAATTCAATCGTAGGACTTCAGAAACGGTATCAATAAGAATTTGGGTGTTTGAAATAAGAAAATGTAATCATTTATTGAAAATACCAAATTTATGCAAAATAGGTCATATTATAATAGATTTCGTTTTAATTTCCAGGCATTATTAAATAATTCTTTATTATACTCTACGCGTTTTTACCAAGCTTGAGTGTGGAAGCCTCACATATTGTGAATCTTCATTATTATTATACCGTGTGCGTGATTATAATACACTGGCGGAAAAAAAAAATGAAACACTTTGAAATTCGTGAAATTTCGACCATTTTCAAACCGCTATAACTCGGCGTATTTTCAATCGATTTCGATGAATCTTTGTGGACGAAAAACTTTGAAGTGTCTACTTTAAAGTCATGCCTGCGAATTTTAGCGCAACCCCTTCCGCCCCCCTCCAGCACCCCGGTGAAAAATAATAAATTTTAATTTTAAAAATGTCCAACTTTGACGATGTCTATGGACTTTAAAAAATTTTTTTGACTTGATCCATCAAAAGGGCACTAAAATTCACTCAATTCCCTGTGCAGGACTCAAAGAACGAAGTTCCTACGATCATTTGGAACAAAGTTATGAATTTTTTTAAAAAAAGGGCATTTTTTGGTTTTTTGCACATAACTCAGCGACTTTTCAACCAAATTAGACGATTCTTTCGAGGAAAAACCAAATTGTGGGTGTACTTTAAGGGGATAATCTCAGATTAGGATGATCATTTTTCGTACCCTTTAAAACCCGAACAAAAAAACACGTTTTTTCGCAAAAAAACGTCTAACTTTGGCGATGTGTACCGAGTTGGAAAAAAATTTGTCGGCTCGATCCACAGAAAAGGCATTGAAACTTGTTCAATTACCTGTGCTGGGCTCAAAAAACGAAGTTCCTACGACGATTTGGCACAAAGTTATGGCCGTTTGAAAAAAAGTGCATTTTTTTATTTTTTGACTCATAAGTCGGAAGTTTTTCGGCGAAATTGTTTGTTTTTTTCACGAATGAAATTTTCCTTCAAAATTTCTAATTTTTTAGACAATTTGAGTTACACAAAATTTTCAATTTTATTTTTAAATTTTCTCGATATTACAGGTTTGCTTATGCCCATGGCATGAAGCACGGTGCTCGATGTGGCATTTTGCTTCGTACAAAGCTGTCAAAAGGATGTTACACCGGTATAGCAAAATGCCATACGAAAATTTGTATATTGCTTATTGCTATGTTCACTTCGTACTTTGAAGGTTTTAAAAATTATTTTTAACAGCTGAGAATTAAAATTCATCAAATCTTTGTGTTAATTAAATCAATAATTAGTAGTAATTATAATAAGAATATAACCCTTTAATAAACTAATTTCGTACTTTGAAGGTTTTAAAAATTATTTTTGACAGCTGAGAATTAAAATTCATCAAATCTTTGTGTTAATTAAATCAATAATTAGTAGTAATTATAATAAGAATATAACCCTTTAATAAACTAATTATTGATTTAATTAACACAAAGATTTGATGAATTTTAATTCTCAGCTGTCAAAAATAATTTTCAAAAACCTTCAAAGTACGAAGTGAACATAGCAATAAGCAATATACAAATTTTCGTATGGCATTTTGCTATACCGGTGTAACATCCTTTTGACAGCTTTGTACGAAGCAAAATGCCACATCGAGCACCGTGCTTCATGCCATGGGCATAAGCAAACCTGTAATATCGAGAAAATTTAAAAATAAAATTGAAAATTTTGTGTAACTCAAATTGTCTAAAAAATTAGAAATTTTGAAGGAAAATTTCATTCGTGAAAAAAACAAACAATTTCGCCGAAAAACTTCCGACTTATGAGTCAAAAAATAAAAAAATGCACTTTTTTTCAAACGGCCATAACTTTGTGCCAAATCGTCGTAGGAACTTCGTTTTTTGAGCCCAGCTCAGGTAATTGAACAAGTTTCAATGCCTTTTCTGTGGATCGAGCCTACAAAATTTTTTCCAACTCGGTACACATCGCCAAAGTTAGACGTTTTTTTGCGAAAAAACGTGTTTTTTTGTTCGTGTTTTAAAGGGTACGAAAAAAGATCATCCTAATCTGAGATTATCCCCTTAAAGTACACCCACAATTTGGTTTTTCCTCGAAAGAATCGTCTAATTTGGTTGAAAAGTCGCTGAGTTATGTGCAAAAAACCAAAAAATGCCCTTTTTTTAAAAAAATTCATAACTTTGTTCCAAATGATCGTAGGAACTTCGTTCTTTGAGTCCTGCACAGGGAATTGAGTGAATTTTAGTGCCCTTTTGATGGATCAAGTCAAAAAAAAATTTTAAAGTCCATAGACATTGTCAAAGTTGGACATTTTTAAAATTAAAATTAATTATTTTTCACCGGGGTGCTGGAGGGGGGCGGAAGGGGTTGCGCTAAAATTCGCAGGCATGACTTTAAAGTAGACACTTCAAAGTTTTTCGTCCACAAAGATTCATCGAAATCGATTGAAAATACGCCGAGTTATAGCGGTTTGAAAATGGTCGAAATTTCACGAATTTCAAAGTGTTTCATTTTTTTTTTCCGCCAGTATATATAATAATAATATAAACTGTTCTAATAATGTGAAACAAGCATATTTTTATTTACTTTACTTAGGTGTTAGACGACCTTTTGTAATTTCTAGGTATACCAATTTTTGAAATTTAGAGTAGGAATTAGGGACACAATACAAATTTTCATTTCAGGTCTCAAACTAAATAGATCAGGCCCTGTCATGAAAGCATTTTCGGCTAGAAAACATATATTTTTTAAAGATAGGTCGGTTAGAATCATTTTTACCCTCCGCTTACCTGTAAAGGAAGGTATTGGAATCATGCAAAAAATCGGGTAGTGAGTTTTAAGTGGATGAGCAGGAATTAGGGTCCTTACAACTCATTTTTGATAGTTTCTCGATGATGTCTGTATGTATGTGTGTATGTGTGTGCGTGTGTGTATGTGTGTGCGTGTGTGTATGTGTGTGGTCCGGGCCGATGCCGGATGTCGCATAACTCAAATACGAATTACCCAAAAATGTTGATATTTGGTATTTTACAATAGTATATGAATAGGAAGAGCTCATTAGATTTTGGTACAAATATCTTCACCGGAAGTGATATTTTTTGAAGATTGAAAAAGATAATTGTCAAAAATTTATATAAATTTGGATAAATATAGTATTTATTTGTAATAAGGGGCAAAGTTATTTGCAACTTACGTTATAAAAAAATTGTCTTTATCTGGTAGAATGAAAGAACTTCAGTAAGATTAAAAAATAAATTTATCAGATAAAACGTTGAAATCTTGTAATCCATGTTCGGTTGATTTTTGTTTCTGCGTAAAAAATATTGACAGGTGAGACGGGTGACAAGTTGACATACTAGCGCCATAATAGTCATAAGTAAGATATTAAATGTAGTAATTGAACGGAGGATGGCTTCAACACAGAAGAGTTTGCCTGTGAACGAATCTTTTGATTCAGGTGATGCAAATTTCTGTGTTTGAATATTTTAGATTTTTGTTTGTATATTTTAGGGACACCGGATTGTACACGTATACATTTATGTTTATAAGTCTAGATATGGCGGAAGGTTGAGTGCAGGCCACTTCAGATTTTTTTAAATAAGTATGTTGTTGCACTGACATTATTTATTTTGAAAAACCTCTGACTGAGCCGAGACTTGAACCCGGATCCTTCGGATTACCGGTCCACTGCTCTAATCACTTGAGCCGAGACTTGAGCTACCTAGTCCGTGCTTTTATCACAGATCAGTCAGAGATTTTTCGTGCGGTAAGCGTTGTTCAATGCTAGTCGACACCACTTGTGTTTTTTGTAGCACCGAATGACTATCAACGTTGCGGCCAATTACCTTGGTAATAATTAGGAGACAAAGTTACATGGACGTAAACCAACCCAGGTGAAGTATTGAAATTATTTATTTTAGTCAGAGATTTTTCAAAATAAATAATTTCAATACTTCAGTCCGCTCCTTGTTTCCGCAACGCCTTTGCATTTCAGTCTTAAAATAAAACAAAACAGTAATTAACTTATGAATGAGGATGAGGTTAAGTAATTTTTAATAAATTAACTAAATCTTCTTAAGTAACCTATCCCAACTTTGTTTACAAAATTATAAACAATAATATTAATATATGATATTCATCAACAATAATTCTATATCACAGCTCCGCCAAACCGCAGCAACAGCAGCGCGCCATAACCTGCAGCGTCACTTGGCGTCACACGGCGCAACACGCACTGCCAGCACGAACACGCGTGCCGCCGGTAATTACCATCCCCAACACCAGCGCCTCTGTCAGCCAATGACGAACAGCCGCGATCATATTGCCAGCGAAATCGGATACAAGTTAAAATATTACAACGCATTCGAATGCAGCCAACCGAACACAGCCGAGCGGCTTTGTGTTTATGCATCGGCGCATTTGTTAAATTTTAATGTTAATATTCACTAGTTGCAGTAGACTAACTGCAAATGTGGAAACTATCTGCTGATTTATAAAATATGGAATTGGTAATAGGTTTAGATTAATTTATTGCGGATGGTATTTTAATGTGGCCTTTGCAGCGCTGATAAATTCAGATATATTTTATACAAATTATTAAATTATTGCTACTAGATTTATTTTCATTTTCACTCTATCCTCCAAGACAAAATAGTTATTTGAATACTTAGGCTGCAAAATGGCTGTTTAGTAGAGATGCCGAATGCCGGGGTGATATAGTGTAAGCGTCAGGTCCGCATGACCTTTAGAGATCCGCATGGTCTCCAATAGCCTACGAGGCCCATTGTATCTAACAGAAATAGCACGCTTACGACAACACAAAACAGATCGCAATAAATACAATATAAATAGGTTAGCTCCATTCCATTACCTTGATCACTAGTATAGGGTCTTTCATTAAGAGTGATAGGATTTTAATTTTAAATAAAACGTCAACGGTTTGACATATCAATTTAGTTTTTGATTTATTTGGAAGCTTGGACAATGCAGTTATGTTCAGAACAAGATATCGTTCAAATGTCCACCACGGCACTGATCACAAGATCGCTCCAATTTGGCAGAATTTGGCTCATCCGCAACACTGGCCGCTATAGCTGTGATTTTCTCCTCACTTCGAACATTTCGTTGTCTTCTTGGTGGCTTATTGTCTTAGTAATGTTAACTCAAACTTTATCACAGTGCGTCTTATAGCCTGCGCAGAGTAACGGCGAGGGCGACCTAATTCTGGGGTGAATAAACGTTGAGCACCCACAACTGAGCTCGAACTTTGGTAATATTTTTTTATTATTTCCAACCGGTCTAGAGGCGTCCAACGCTGCATCATAAAACTGCACACTATACTAAATAATTTGACACCTACAAGTAAATAAAATATATATCAGAAACCGAGAAATCTTTATTGAAAAAACTATCACTCCTATTGAAAGACCCTATAGTATTCTCACACACTTGCCTACTGGATCACTCAAGACGTCAAGACGCTATTCACGATCTCTACACCTACATCCCAGGTGAAAATAAACAACTTCCCGAGAATGGTACGTCGATCCCCTTAAATAGGATTGTGTAATCGGCTAAACGGAAATTAGTAAATATTGTTATTGGAATTTATTGACAAACAATTTATTATGTATTACAAGTTTATATAATTTTATCTACAACAATAGAATAATGTATTCATTATATACGTGAAAGTAATATAATAAACCCCTCCATAAGGACACATTATGAAATAATGAATTCATTATTTCACACTGTTAAATAATGAGTACTTTATTATCTCGAACTGTCAAACTGCCATCACATCTGTTACATCAAGTTATCATTTTATGACGTTGTAAGCAGAAACAGTAAAAATAATAAAAATTTGTAAAACGCTGAATATGACTAGCCTATAATAGTTCTAAATTACTCGGATAAATTGTCATCACACCAAAGTTTGAGGTTAGGTTAATATCAATACAAATTTGTAGTAGGAAAATGTTGTTTTATTTAAAAAGTTGTAGATAAAACGTCGTATTTGACTCGAAAATAATGGCTATAATTAACTCGGATGATTTATACACTCGCCTTCGGCTCGTGAACAAACTTTCATCCTCATTAATTATAGCCTACATTATTTACTCGTTAAATAATATACTATTACCCAATGCCGCTAACACTAATATGTATGTAACCTGTATAGAGCTGGGCGCGTGGGTAACTTTTAGTACACGATCACGCACGCTCACGAAATTGAAAACGGGATAACGCCCAATCACGCACGTTATTTTACGTATGACTCACGCTCACGAATTTGTTTGTATAGTCACGCCCGATCACGCACGACGGGTCACGTTCGAATCACGTCAAAATATTTTTATGAAATTGTACAATGCTAATTTACTTTAGTTCCGCAAAATCGTAAATAGATGAACTACTTTTGCTCCAATTTTTTCGACCAATCTGTACGCTGCCAGTGTACTGGAGCGCTAAGGAGTATAAGTAGCAATAATCATAATTATCATTTGTTTTGTGTTGATATTTTGCAAATTGTGTGTTATGTCGTGAATTGTGATTTTTACTGAAAAAAATTCGCTCACGCACGACAATGCACGATACACATGTCACTCACGACCCTTGCCTGTAACTCAAACCTTCTCAAACCTGCTAGTTTTCGTCTTCATTAGATATTGCTTAGTTGTGACGCTATACCTCATTTACACGTTGTTCGCAGTTTTCTCCGATAGAGGCACAAAGTGTACACATCTGTCTTACGTTATTCGTAGGACGTTTCGTTGCCTTAGTGACTTGTAAAGTCGTTTGTCTCATTTTAATTAGGAAAATGTCTGCAGCATGAGCTTGTACTGCAGGAGAAAGGCATTACAACTACCTTTAGGAAGCAGCGCAGATAATGTATTTCCTTCTAGTCAAGATATTGTGTTGTTTTGTCCCATGAAACTTTGTCCATGATTCACTTTATTGCATTATTTGGTATTCAATTACAATATAAATATACAAATACTAACAGTAGAAGGAAATCTTTTTTTCTGGAAGTTAACCATTCTAATTACAGAATGAAGGAACTTGTTTTCAAACTTTTAATTAAAATTAAACCAAAGATGTCACTTTGTTCCTCAAAACAAGGTCTATTCTTTGGTTCAGACTCAGACTTCATAGTGTTTGGTTTTGATGAATACCTACTTTAAAAATGTGCAAAATGTGCCAGAGACGTAAAGTTCTAAAGTTTTACTTTTGGCTGTAGGCTAAGCACACAATCTTCGATAGTCACAAGAAGATTTTTATTTAAAACTAGATATCATTGTGATTAGAGATTCATCAAGTCATGTAGCTTGAAAATTATATGATTGCTTCACTTTGACTTGGAAATCAAGCTTTTTAAAATTTCACTACTTGATTTGACTTGTTTATTTAAGAAGCTATGCAACAGACAAAAGCCCAATAACAGGATAGGAATACACCAATATAAAAATACAAATAATATCTGAAAGTTACAAATAAAATATGAACTATTAAAAATACACAAAAATTATGCACATAAACATTTCATTAATTTTTTTAAATCTAAGTGAAAAATGTCAATATGAGAAAATTGCATTTGATATAAGACACACATCCGATGAATTGGTGAAGTAAGATGTAGATTAGTTCGGGCCACAGGAAGATAGAATAATACAATGTTTCTGGTATGGACTGAGGGAGTATGAAAATTAAGTAAGGATAAGCAACGAGGATCATCGACAGCACAGTGTATGAGTTTGTGAAGATGGATTATACACATGTTTGTACGGCGCTCAAGTAGACTCTTCATCTGGAATAGGTTCAGTAGATGTTCATATGGGACTGATTGATCAGGATAGGTTCTATTTGTTTTGAAATAAATGTATCTCAAGAATTTCCTTTGGATGGATTCTAAATGATCTTGATGAGATTCATAAATAGGATTCCAGATTACTGCACAATATTCGAGTTTGGACCTCACATAGGAATAATATAAAGCGAAAATTGCCGAAATATCAGTAAAAGAACGGGTGTTTCTAATTATGAAGCCCAACATACGAACAGCGGCATTACGTACATCATTAACATGACTGAGAAAAGACAAGTTACTGTCAAATCTAACACCAAGATCTTTGACTTGATTTTATATCGTTACTACTTGACTTGATATCAAGCAATTTCAAACAACTTTTGATATTTCTGGATAACGGATTAATTTTATTAGGAAATCAGAGAATCGATAAAACAATTTATTCCCTGAATCAATTGGAAAAATTTTTTATCAACGCCAGCGCCGTCTTTTTACTATTATTTATTTTATAGGGATAATTTGTTGTACCTAAACACTTTCAGATAATATGCAATGCAGTTTTTCACATTCTTGACGTTTAACTGCTTCATTTTCAAGTATTATGTACATATTTGAGATTTAACTACCTACTTTATTTTCAAGTTATACACAATATTTTTTGTGCAACTGCAATAATTTAAAACACACATTTTATTTTTTGTATCATACACAAATGTCAACTGTCAAAAAAAAGTTGACATTGACCTCTCAATTCAGGCCGCGATGTAAAACACTTGTGTACGATACATTTCGCGGCCGCGTTGCTATTATAGGGTGGGCCAACTAGTGGTTTCTTTTTAAATCATGTTTCACTGCAGTCAATATGCTAAATTAAATTTAAGTCGTAAAATTGTAGAAAAAGAAAGTATAAAACACAATAATTGTAAAATAATACCTAGTTTACAGTACATCACTATTAAATCGGAATTTTCAATAAAATAAAAAATTTACTTACAATTTTTAAAATATTTCATCGTAAAAGAATACTGGTAACAGTGCTTACTTTCCTGTCTAGGGAGTGAAAACTTACTTTCCTCACTATTTCGCGAGAAGAAATTTGTGCTTTCTTCGCATGTCGTGAAAAAAATTGTGTATATACTAACTCGTCTGCGAAATGTTGTGTTTAGTGTCTTCGAGAATATTTAAGACTCGGCATTCGCCTCGGCAAAAAATTCTTTCGAACGCTAAACAGATATTTCGCAGCTTAGGTATACAAATAACTATTTTGTAAATATTGATTTTTATTTTGAGTTGGGCAGAGAGTAGTATTTATATATAATTTATTAACGTTTAAATTTTAGTTTTGTTTAGGTTTAGACTCGGGTTTAGATTATATTTATAGTTAAGTGAATAATTTCTGCCGTAATGCAATATACGAAAGTTAAAACGTTGTGGGGTGAAACATTCTCGTAAACGCCACTAGTACTTCGTCTTTACACTGGCGGAGATGCAATGTAAATAAAGCTTTATAGTAATAAATAAGAGTACATAAAATTAATCCGCGCGACTAGGTGTATAATAAGATGAGCAGGAGAAAATTACTCTTCGCTCGGTAAACTCAACTCTGCACACAAAATTTTACTCCCCTATACGAGTATATTACCAACATATTTTTATACGAAAATTTAAGTAAATGTTTGTATGAAAAATTTTGATCAATATAAATATTTGCGTAACCTATTATCACCTTCTCCACTAAAAAATACTTCATAAATTTTTATTGAAAAAATTGTTGACAGTTTCGGAAAATATGAATAGAATTATTTTGGTGGGAAACAGGTTTTGGAATAAATTGTTTTACCAATATCAGAGAAACAATTTTTTACTATTTGTATACCTACAAACATATTGAACTAATATAAAATTGTGCCCGAAACATTTTTAAATCCTTTATATTAACTTCATCGTCTTGTGTACGTACGTACGGCATAAAAACAAAAGTCAAAAATAACCCACTTCCCGGGATCCTATCGAGCAGAAATTTTGCAAACAGACTTTTGTCACCTAACAATGCACTTTGGCAAAATTTCAGATTCTCCGCCATCTTGAAACGAAATGGCGGCTAGCTATCTCAAAATGTACTGCACCGATTGCGATCAAATTTGGTACAGTAATAGCCAAGGATCTAAATTATGATATAGATATATTAAAATGTCAGTCCGCCATCTTGAAACAAAATGGCGGACAGATATCTTAAAATGTACTGTAACTATTGCGTTCAAATTTCGTACAGTAATAGCAAAGAATCTGTCTTGAAACATAGGTATATTAAAATGTTAGTCCGCCATCTTGAAACAAAATGGCAGCTAGTTATCTCAAAATGTACTGCACCAATCTGGTTCAAAAACAAAAATTTAAATAAATATCGATCGAGTCTCATCTACTGTAAAGGATTTATAGTGAAAAACTTTGTTTATACGGGTTCATTTTTTTATTATTAGGTTTGAATATAGAAAATCATAATATTTCATATAGGTAGGCACTTATTATAAATTACCAAATAGTGATTAATTACTCATAAAGGCAAAGGCAATAATTATTGGCAGCTAAATACATATTTAATATCCGTCAGACTTTGACTTTTATTAGATTGCAATTAAATGGTTAATATATTCAGTATTATATTAATTAAAAGATAAACGTAGATCATATATAATTTATCAGTTCAAAGTTAATATCATTATACAGTTTAGGAGCATTAGCTTGTTTTCTTTACTAGGTATTTTAGAATGTGGAAAAATTACTAATGTCGTATATAATTTAATATTCTTAAATATCCCACGTTTTAGTTGACTCTTAAAATATGCATCTCTTGCTATAAAATTCTTTGCAAAATAATGCATTATGTGACTTTGTTTTTATGCGGGCGTGCGAATGGCTTGAAATATGAACTTTTCTTAACAATCGAAGTACGCTGTCTGTTGCGGACAATATTAATCAGAGAATGGTATCTATATTTAATCAGTTTTCAGAAAAAAGCGAATAAAAGTCTTACAATTTTAGAACTTCTATCAAAAATTTTAATAGCAGTTTTCTATAAATCTAACATAAATAAATAGGTACATTTTCTTTTCATATTTAAAAAATATACTTTATAAACTTAATATAAAATGTTAATTGACATTTTTGTCAAATATCACATTGGTTGGTAATGCCGTTTTTCAGAAAACTGCTACTAAAATTGATCTATTTTTGAACCTTTTTCAAACTATTCGTACTCGGTTAGTACGCCACATTGGACATTGGTCTATAAAAATGGAGAACTTAAAAGCGCTTAAAAGGTTATGCAAAATGGCTTTAGAATAATATTTACAAACAATGCGAGTGTTAGATAAATTTTGCAGTCATTTGGCTAATTATTTAAAAAAATCTTTCTTTAGTCGTCTTTCAACAATTGTTTATTATCGATTTTATATAAAAACTAGAATAGAAACTAGATAAGTATGTAAACTTATTAATTGGATTAATGAAAAAAGATGGTAAAAGTTTTTAAATTTAATGTTACAGAAATAGAAATGTATGAGTAGAATAGTGTATTCTGCAACAAGAAGTATGGAATGAAGCGTATTCAGCTCGAGTTAAAAGTTTGTGAGACGAGTCGTAGGCGAGTTTCACGGCTCCATGAGAGCGGAATAGCCTTTCCAAACGTGTTGCAGACACACACACACACATATATATATATATATATATATATATATATATATATATATATATATATATATAAAGGTACCTACCTACATGAATAAACATATGTACGATCTCTAACTAACTACGCTAACGCGTGCAATGCATAGAAACATTTCACAAGGCAGTACTTGAACTTCAACTACTTTATCACTTTAAAAAACAATATTTCACAGCATAGACATGTTAAAAAACTTTAAAAATATTAAAATATTACTTGATCGCTTCCAATAGCGATTGTAACCAAACTTTCAAAACAGTTGGCAACGCTGATAACTGACACTAACAATTCTTTGTGAGCGTGTGGTGGGCGTAGTTACATGATGCACTAATTTGATTGGATGCTAGTTTAAATGAACGGCGGGAGCGATGAGTGCGCAATTAGCGTAGTTTTCTCCATGAAATCACAAAAAATGGCAGCCATTTGCATTGAGTTTATTCATCTACCTTTATTTATATATGAGGCTGTAGACTATACTTTCTCTACGACTATATAAATGTAATTGCATTAAAAACATAACCTAAAGCTATTTAAATAAAGTAATAAAGATAATATGTATTTATAATTATAATATTCTACAGAAAAGAAATATTTAATTTAAACGTATTTTAAAAATATACCTACTCGCCAAATTTCATTCGATCACAAAACTTAATTTTTTTTAACAAGATAAACTTTGCTACCTTATTATTGGCCGATCGTAAAACAAATCCACATAAACATAATCAAATTCTCGTAAATGTCATGAACTGCTGTCAGTTGTCGGGAATTTGAATAAAATTATTGTTCATTATACACCTACAAAATGTAAAACAAGTATTTTAATAATTATTACTCTTCTTTAAAAAAAAAAAGTATAAGTATAGTGATAGAATGAAACCATTCCGTAACAAAGTGATAGAATGTTATCATTCCATAATTGCAAATTATGTAAGAATGATAACATTCTATAACAGTCGTATAAAAACTACATTTTCCGTTTGAATTATGATAATGATTCATAATTCTCCATTTTTAATTTCTATTTCAGATAGTCAATAATTTACCCATGAACATAAAAATTGTGAATGGACCGGATACATGATTTATAGCTTGTATTTTAGCTATACCTAGGAACACTCCAACACTCCAATCTCACTCCAATAATAAAATAAATACCATGTTAGTGCAGTTAGTAATTTGAGGAAAATCGTAAGTTTCGTGTTTGCAAACCTCTGTTAGTCCGCTCGATTAATTAGAGAGTGATATGGAATACTCATTTTAGAAACTGTAATTCTAGTCCATTATACTGTAAAAGGCTGGCATAATTAATGGCTGACAGGCAGTGGACAAGGGTATCGCCTGCGGTCAAAATAACAATCGTATTACGTTCAGCCGAGACCAACTTCGCTCTTGGCATATTCCATGAAAATAACACAACAATTGCTCTGTGATCGATATAAACCGACCGAGTACGATTTCCTACAGAACAAAGCCAGGCAAAAAATTCTCATAGTTTTATGCCGTTACATTTTATAGGGTAAAAATGTTTCCCTGAATTTCGTGTTTTTTAGACATGAAGTTGTCAATTACTATCGTTATTTGCATTGAGCGAAAGCGAAAATAATAACATTACCAGCGATATGTACCAATTTTTTATGTTCTGTTTTAAGGGGATTAATTTAGATCTTATCTACAACCAAATATTTATGAAATTAATCATAATCTTAAAAATTAACCACATTATCGATATTCAATTTGTTATATTTCTGAACAAATTTATCAAGTTATCAAGATGATTTAAAAAAATCCTAAAACAACTTAGGTTTGAATCCTGCAAGCTGCAAAGATATTTGGCGGAGAGGTTTTTATTTGGAGCAAAATTAATGAATGCTTTCTTTTAATAATAACCTGTCCAGGATATTGGGGGGGGGTCTTTAATTGGAGCAAAATTAGTGACTGCTTTCGTTTAGTAACACTAGTCGACAAATTAAAACTTTTTTTCGATAACATGAATAAAAGCATAAATTTCTAGATGATTTTTTGGTGCTAAATTTAAAAAAAATAACAACAATTATTATGTAACACGTACAGTTTTTTAGTTATCGGTTTATGGGTGATAGTAAAACAACCCTTAAAAATTTAAAACAACTTTAAAAAATATATATTTTTCTTAAAATAACTTTTATATGCCTCCGGTCGGCATCGCTAGTTATCCATATCTCAAAATCCGCCAGAAACTCTTTGTTGCCAGTCTAGGCCGGCAAACAACCGGAAGTTATAGGTTGGCATCTTGACATTACTACAGTTTGTTGTCAAGGAGATGTCAATTCTATGCGTTGAATATTTTTTATACAAGAATTAACAAGATTTTGACAAATTTTAGACGTAAATCGTTAATAGAAACTGAAATAAATATATTTTAAGCTCAAATGCAAGTATTCAGTGCACAATTTTTTAGGTTATGTATAATTATTTTATATTTTTGTAATGAAATCGGCACATAAAATATTGTGTATTACACGTCCAGAAACTGTTATGCTAGTGCTCGTAATTTGCAAGCCTCGCCTGTGGCTCGGCGTGTCAAGAATACTCGCTCTTGCAAAAGGTCAGTTTCTGGCCTTGTGATACAAATAACTATTTTTAAAGGAAAAGATGGGAAAAATAAAATTTATGAATTGTTTAGAATCGATTTTTTCTTTTTTCCTTTTTTGGTGTTAAATATTCCCACCACTCCTAATTAATAACACTCATATTTTTATATAAGTACCTAACTTAATAGTATATTACATAACACAAATTGTAAAAGGCACATTACATGCGAGGAATATAATTGCATTACAAGTCAAGTAGTGTATTACGTTTTTTATCTACGACCGTCATAAATGAAAAATTTCTTGGGAACAGTACTTGTACTACATAACGTGTACAGTAAATCCTTGGGAACAGGAACGTAATTAGTATATAATGAAATACTCAACAAGTATAAGTTGGTTCAATGCCTATAAAATGAAAATGTGTAATTTTTTAACCTACTATGTTTAATTGTAAATTTAAATATATAAATATTCGTATTAACAATGCAATAAATTGGAAACTTTTTATTATACCATGAATCTATCCTCTCAAATAACATTATTAATATTCTCTCATATTCGGTAAACGAATTTAATTTTGAAATGCAAACACTAATCTCGAATGTATGAATGCCAAAATTAGCATAAATATGAAAATTACAGTGCATTAAAAATTATGCAAACAAAAATCATAATACTGTTGATTGTGTTTTCCGTATACAGCTTTAATATCCTTGCACATGAGCACATGGAAGAGTAGAGTGTCCTTGTTATGAAATGTGCATACACTACAGTACAAAGTCCGCATATGACCACACGAGTTCCGAGTATGAGATCAAGGCAGGCGAGTAGAGAGAGGATAAACCGGTTAAGCTTTTAATTAAATTAACCGCAATCCACCTATGCTTCAGTTGTACAACAATGTAAACGCGGAGAAAGGGAAAAACTTCAATATTTATAAACATGTTGAGGTAAAATTAGTCAAGAATACTTTAATTATTTTAATAGATGTATACTGAAAAAAGTAGAGATTTTGTGAATTTTAGCATTGAAGACTAGTGTATTTACATATTCTAGTGTTTTATGGTGAACTTGCAATTTAAAAAATAAATATTATTTTAATTTAATTAACCTGTTTTATCTATAACTGTCTACATAAATTTGACCGCTCGCTAGCTCTTGTACTATTACAATAATTTTTGTTGAACCAAATTTTGCACAATGCATTAATTTTAAAAATAAAATTTATTTATGAAAACTTACTTTTAGAAATTGATAATGTGTCGATATTAACTTTTAAAAAATCATCTTTATCTACGACAATAGAATAATGTATTCATTATATACGTGAAAGTAGTATAATAAACTCCACCATAAGGACACATTACGAATTAATGAATTCATTATTTAACACTATTAAATAATG
This sequence comes from Agonum fuliginosum, assembly GCA_947534325.1. Classification (NCBI taxonomy): domain Eukaryota; kingdom Metazoa; phylum Arthropoda; class Insecta; order Coleoptera; family Carabidae; genus Agonum; species Agonum fuliginosum. Next base: position 7,869,417 of record OX384029.1, on the reverse strand, counting down.
AGTAGGGGAGAGGTGGCATGAAAGGGACAGGTACTGAAAGGGACACTGATCATATTTTAATTATTACGGTATGTATTCTTGATTTGATAAAAAGAAAGTACCTATAAATTTTTAAAATAAGTTTACTATCCTGCAGCGCGGTTTCTTTTCTTTTCACATACTCTGGTTCAACCTTTATACGACATTATAAGGTCTATTAAAAACAATACATTATTTTTAAAACTTTTTGCGACAGCTAAAAGCATTGATACTACTTAGGTCCAAGCATTTTTGTCATTGACGTCCATTTGCCGTCAATAATATAAGCGTTCCTTTTAACACCGGGAAGTGTCCCTTTCATACCTGTAAAAGTCTTGAAAGGAACATTTGCATGAATTTTTATTTAAATCAATTTTCATTTTAATACAGGTTGGTTTTAATTGTTTATGTGACAAGAAGATAGTCAAATCATATAGCTTTCATATTATGTACTTTTTTTTAAAGAAATAATTTGCAATTGCTGAACTATAATGATTTTAAAAAAATCTGACGTGGACACCACATGACTTCCTTGTACGCCTTGTTTGTTCATACTTTTCTTAATAACTAAAATGTAGAATAATATAAAAAATTCTTTTAACTTATTATACTAGTATACTCACAAATATATTTTAGTCATTTTATTTAAACTGCAGAAGAAGATATAAACGATATTTTACTATTGTCACTGCTACTGTCACTGTCATGTCATAATCATTTAAATTTTACGTAGTAACAAATGTTAATCGATCATGGACTACAAGATACAGAAATACTAAATTATAAGTATATACTTTAATTATTCTTAAATGATAGAAGATACAGAAAAATTTATAAAATACCGATTGTAGATAATAATCACATAATCTTTCATTTAAAATAAAAAAAATTGTCTAAAATTAATTATTTATCAAAATATTTTTAAAAAGTACTACTTCCGGTTTATAGATTGAAACCAAAAATAGGAGGTGCACAACTAGATGCTATAACAGTCCTAAATACAAAATTTCAACTTTCTACGTCTAACCGTATTTGAGTTATGCGACACACATACGTCCGTACGCACGTACGTACGCACGTACGCACGTACGTACAGACGGCACGACGAAACTAGTCATAATGGATTCAGAAAAGGTCAAAACGGATATTTCCATCAAAATCTGAAAACCGAAATTTTTCGCGATTACAATACTTCCTTATTACTCCGTACAAGGAAGTAATAAAAATTGTCCCTTTCATGCCATCCCTCCCCTACTTCATTCTTCCGAACTGTAAACTGCCACCATATCTGTTTTACTCTTAGTATTACATCAAGTTATCATTTTATGACGTTGTAGGTCGAAACAGTATAAATAATTAATTTGAAATATATTTTGAGATTTTACATTTTTAAAACGTTGTATAGGGTGGGCCATCTAGTGGTTTCTTTTTAAATCATAGGTTATTTTGACACTGACTGCTTTTTCCCACTCGAAATCTTGATAGAAAGTAAGTATCATACCTCCGCGGTACGAAATGAGTCGTTTTACGCTTGAGCATCGTTGGGAAATATTGCAAATTTATTTCCAAAGTGAGTGCTGTGTAGCCCAAACAGTGCGTTTGTTGAAAAGAAGATTTTTACAGAGGCATGGTATCCGACTTTTTTTTACTGAAATTGAAGACATGGATTTGGACTACCTCTGATTCATGCAGGATGGCGCGCCATGCCATACAGCCCATGCCACAATCGATCTTTTCGGCACCAAATTCCCAAATCATGTTATCATCCGTCTTGGCGATGTCAATTGGCTGCCTCGGACCTGCGATTTGACCCCTTTTTTGTGGGGAACCGTGAAGGACCGATGTTATGCTAACAATCCAGAAACGATTAAGGCCAATATCATCCAAGAAATCCATGAGCTACAGCCCGAAACAATCAACCAGGTCTTGGAAAATTGGGTGACAGAATGCGCTACTGCGAAGCCAGCCGAGGCAACCACTTGAACGAAGTTGTGTTCCATAATAAATGGGAATGTTTGCTCTTACTAATGAAGCCATAATACATGAAAAACAAAATTAATTTTGTTCATTTTATTGCATTTTCAAAAAAAAAACTTGTATTTGGCCCACCCTATATATGACTAGCCTATAATAGTTCTAAATTACTCGGATGAATTGTAAATTGTCATTACACCAAAGTTTGAGGTTAGGTTAATATGAATATAAATTTGTAAATAAGAAATGTTGCTTTATTTAAAAAGTCATAGATAAAACTGACTCGAAAATAATAGCTATACGATAATTCACTCGGATGATATATTAAAATATAAAGTCTCATCCGGGTGAATTATAGTCTACATTATTTGCTCGTTAAATAATATACTACTATTTTCCTTAGTATAAGTTCAAATATTAAATCTATTTATACAATGTACTGTAGGTAATTATGTTTTCAAGTATATCTTCATTCCACCATAAGTAGTACGTATTCCATTCAGACAACTAGAAGTAAGTATAAGTACATTTATGTGATCCAGAAGACTAAATTACAAACGCAAATAGAAGTTCCGTTGTTGGTGCTGATTCAAGATAAAATGAAGGAAATGAAAGTAGAATACAAGTTAAAGCACTCGGGATAATTTCACAATAAGTTTCAAGCGAACAGCTAAAGTTGCCAAGTTATTTCGTTATTATGAATGGGCATTTAAAAACTTTTGTATTGTTTGCTAGTGAGATTCTCGTGTTCCTTAGCCTTTCGTAAACACAAAAAAACATTTCGATAAACTTTGAACTCTGGCTCTACCGGCATGCAACTTTACACATCATAATTTTAATGTGCTGCACTATTTTAATGGAAATTAATGGCGTAGACACGAAATTGCAGTTTTATGCGGATTTCAATTTACACTACATTCTTTTCCAAGATTTATACGACGTACTAAATTTAAATTTGTACCAAAAGATACTGCCTTTATTACGCTATCGTAAAACTAATATTTTAACAAGGAACTCCAATCATAGGTACTCGTATTGTCGTATTCTCATTTATTTATTTATTTCTGACATACAACCAAACCATAATCAACTATAGCAATTTTAGTTACACAAGCGCATTTTTTATGGGATAAATTTATGTTTGTATTGAAGCCTTTGTTGCCTAGCAATTTGAAAAGAAAAATTTTTCGAGTCAAATTGCTGTCAGGTCACAAGGTTGAAATGACAAACAGAAATTTATTCGGAAGAAATTGTAGCAAGATGACTCGCATCTGCTAGGCTCTGGCTTTTTGTTATCTTAAGTTATTTTTAGATACAATAGTTGAGAGGTCATCTGCATCCCTCCGTACCTCTTTAGGCCAGACGCTCCCTTGATTTTTGGGCGTCTGCGACAGTTCTTCGACAGCCGAGCTCCAGATAAGTCCAAATATGTAGCCCGTTGCTACGAACATTACGATTTTGAGCGTAAATTTCAGTTTTATTAGTTATAAATCCGTATTTTAAGTTAGTTGAAACGATAAGTCATAAGTTTATTACTTTATATTGGTGTTATATTCGGAATTTGTGTGTTTTTATTAAAGTTAAAGTTAAATATTTTTAAGTAAAGTGTGTTATAGAGTTTTTGTATGTCATGATTAGTGCCGCTCCCTAATTCATCCCTTCCTAATTCGACCACGACTGGTTATATCCCTTTCCCTTAAGTAAACTTCCTTCCTTTTTCATCCTAACCCCTATTTTACCTCACTTTTGCTACAAAATAAAATGCTCGAGTGTAATTCAACGAGATAATTTAAGAGGAATCCCCACTAGTTTTGAAGATCCATTTAACGAATGAAGCAATGCCGTCACAAACCATTGTTACCCATTGTGACGACATCGGTTGATTCGACGAATGAACCGTATTTAGCCATTTTCTACTACAAAAGGGGTTTCGTTGGGCACATGAAATTACCACTAATTTTAAATATTTTTAAACAATTTTTTTTTAAATGAAAGATTAAAGGCTATGTCCGCTTAGTGTCACTTTTTTAATTTTTACTTTAGTTTTTTAATATTTTATCTTCAAAGTTCTTAACATTTTACTAACTTTGGAGCTTAAAAAATACATGTAAAAATTTAAATTTAAAAAAAATGGCACTAGACAGACCTAGAGACATGTTTTATCTTTAAATTTAAAAAAATAGCAAACAAATCGGACCAAAATTAAAGTCAATTTCATGGGCCCAACGAGAACATATTTTTGCTTAATTTTGTAGGGGTGGGCATTCCTCTTAACGACTCTTTTAGTTCTTCACAAAATATTATCAAAATCTAAGCATTTCGCTGACTGATATTAGAAATATGAAGTAAATAACATTTTAGTGTTTTGTTTAGTTGCTAAGAAAAAGGTAAATAAGGTTATATCACTTGCTAAAAGTTACCTTCGTTTTTATTCCCTGTCAAAGCGATATTATTTTTTTTTATAGCTTACTTTATACAGGAGTGGAATTGTCACTAAAAATACTGTCTTCTTTGAATAAAAATAAAATCACTTATGGAATGAAGATAAATATAATAAATAAATAAATAAATAAATAACATAAACTGGTAATTCGCCGCTCATATTATAATTTTCACGTATACCATGTTTGAAATATCGAAAGAATTTTGATAGATAATTAAGGCGTGGTTTCGGAGTTCGGCTTACACTAAAACATTTTCGATGTTTAAAACGAAGAGCTTATTCTACAAAGCCGTAAGAGAATAAAATATAAAAATAGCCAGGTAAAATTTAAAATCCACAAAATAACAACAAAATAACGAACAGCACTATAAAGAATGAAATCAGATTAATTGACTATTATTGACATAACATTTGAATTGTGTTTGTGTAAACCGCTCTTGACAATAGCACGTAGCAACCAAAATGAAATCACAAGAATCTGTCTATCAAAATTATTTCGTTATTTTAAACAAGGTATAGTACCTATATAAGTTTTCAGGTGTTTTTTATTTTAATATCTAAGTAATACCAATATTGAAGATAGAGATAGAAAAGCGACACATGAATAGCTGCCAAATTTAATTTTTAATCTGTTACTTATTTTATTTTAATTGTTTAAATTGTTCTAATTAGCTAAGTGTCCTGCATCATCTTGCGATGTGATAGCTACCTACTAGCCACAGAACCTTGCTCATACAAATAAAACACGAAGACTTGAAAAATGCGCAGCAAGTTTTAGCTCGATTCCTCGATATAGGAACAATCCTTGCCTGAGAATGTATGTGGGTACATTGTGTAGTTTATAGTGTTTTCCGTTATATTTAAAACGCCATAAATTGAAATTTGTATGGGTTAAATAAGCCATCAAGGCGGTGATAAGGGCCGGGTGTCAGGCCGGGATAAAACGGCTGTTTATCAACCGACGTCAGAACCGGCGGCGCCGTAAAATCAAGTCAAGTATCGCGACTTTGGGCGAAATACGGTGAAAAGTTTCCTCGCGCAGACTGAAGCATCCTTAGAAGGAAATCGCTTCTTTTTGCGCAGGATATGAAGTTTCGTCCTGCTACGTGTTACGATGATCATCCTTTTGATTTCGTGAAATGACTATTTCTCTTTTTATGTGACGCGGTGCTCGGTAAAATTCAATTTTCTTCCGTTCTTTCTGCGACGGTGTCAAACCAACTTGTGAGAAAGTGCCTGATATGTTCCATGTTCGCGTTTAATGAAATGATGGAACTTCCGTTCCCTTGTTTTTTTCATCTTTTGTTTTCTCTTATTAATTTTCATCGACTTTGACCTTTCCAAAAAACTTTAAATCCGATTTAAACTTGCTGAATCTTCAGTCTTCACAAACAGATACGAGTATCTTTTTGCAGCTACTCTTATTTTGTGCTCCTACACTTTTTTATGACGTTACAGTAAAATCTAATTTAACTTTGAATGTTCAACAATACTTAAAAACAGTGTTATTTTAGGTGTTACTATCACAGCAGTAACATATAAAAGTTCAACTAAGTAAACGAATTTATAAAAAACTAACTTATAAAAATTTCTGTATCGTTTGGGTTATTCATAATAATATATTATATAACAACGCTATAATGGATGCTATTATTCTTTAAGATGAAATTTACAACACGAACGATCACAGCGAACGAGGGTTTTAACCATCTGAGGGAATAATAGCTATTATCATTAGAAAATATATAATAATATTTAATAATTTAGTGTAGTAATTATTTATTGCTATTAATATAACAAGAATATTACGCGATTTATAATACCGAGGATGTTGCTAAGCGACGAGGTGAAACCGAGTCTCTTTGAACATCCAAGGGGGCTTAAATCGCATCTATTCGCTTTATATTCAAAGCTTAATCGTATCATCAACTACAGCGGTGTTAAAACAAATCAACAATTTTATCTGTCAATCAGTTGACAGTTCGCATATTATGGAAGGTTATGGTTATCTATAACGTATTAAGTCCGTAACTAATGAATTATACGTATCTAACGTATTATGTTGTTGATAATTATCAATAAATGTTGCATATTACAAGGTATTAACAGTTGATGATACGATTAACTAAATAAAAAAATTACTTGCAGAGAGTGACGCATCTGTTTACGAAGTATAATAGGTAATCTGTGCTACCACCTTAAATAATCTGTCAAAATACCTGCTGGGAAAATAATTGACAAGTGGTATAGTTTTACATTGAATCTTCCTTAAATGTCATTTTTCTTTCAAACCTAGTGCCTTTATCTTCTGTATAGGCCAAGTTCTATTTTTTAAAATGTCTCGGGTCAACTGCAACATTATAAGTTCCAGTTCGCCCCTGCTGTGGCACCTTGTCGCTTGTCTTTATCACAGTCTTGATGACTTATTTAACTCATACAAATTTCAATTTATGGCGTTTTAAATATAAGAGAAAACACTATAAACTACACAATGTACGTAACTATGTTCCAAATGTTCTGCCCCAGAGATTGGAAAACCCCCGTTGATCCGCAACCATTGTAGCACCATTCGTCAAAGTATTAGAAATACGGCCTTCGTAGGTTGTAGAAAAAGACAACAAGTGAAAGATAGAAACAGCAGCGGACTAACCCAGGTATTGGGTAAATAAGTGTAGAACAATAATTATTGCTTTGGGCTAGGATACAGTTCACTGTTAGAGAAGAACACATTCTCCATATTTTTATTTCTTAATATTTGGTCACCTGAGTATCGAACATAAGAAAATTTTAATACATGTTGCAAGAATATTATGAATAAAGCAAAAATTAAAAGTTCTTTTAAATAAATAATTTTATTAAATATATTATGTCAATTTCAAAATACATAAAACATTATATAAAACAATTACTTATTTTGTATACTTTGTTGAGATTATACAAAAGTTAACAGAATAATACATTTTACTAAATGATTTTTGTATTATTTTATATTTGAAATGAATTGAATTAATTGTGTTTTCTCGTTTTAAGTTAACTTAGTGAATATTGATAGACAGGAATAACAACTTAAATTGATAAAGAACACCGAGGTTTTATGCTTAATTTTTTAAAATGTTGATACAAAAAAACAAAAAAAACATTAACATTACTTGTGTGAAGTTTGCCACATAATATCATATATTCATCTTGCAGTGAATAATACCAGGGAATAATGCACAGTATTCCCTCCTCTGCACCAGAAAATTACTTTGCTTGAATCAATATCTCTGTGCACATTATTTTTAAAAATAATTGCAATGTTTAATGATGCAATTATAGTGATAGAGAATTGACATTTGGAAATCTCTAAATTTTATTAGAACCTTGTAAGTAATAATTTAGTCGTAGATAAAGTAGATGATTAAAACCCTCGCTTGCTTTGCTCGCTCGTGTCATAAACTTCATCTTCAGGAATAATAGCATCCATTATGGCGTCGTTGTATAATATATTATTAGGTTCTTAGTAATTTATTCATTATTTTGAAATGTGTTGTATTATGTATTTTTTAACAATAACTTTATTGATATTCATGGTCTGTTATAATTATTTCTTTCCAGTTTCTAAATTTTATTACCTATTTTTTATGTTGTTTGTTTATATTGTTATTTACTCATTATTTTTAAATGTGTTGTATCAGTATCATGTAAGTTGTCAATCAAGTTATGATAATAACTTTTTAAGTTGCATGTTGCGTTATTATTATGTTCAACTTTTGTCCATTCTCTATCTCTAGACAACAAAATAAAAAAGTAATTGTTCAATTAAAATAAAAATAAAATTGTATCATTATGTGGATGGCATCTAATAAGATATTACGATATTACGAAGTTTTTGATGTGAATACGCCGGCGTACACCGGCGCGGTGCCTAAAGAAAAGCCACTTAGAAATTAAGCGTTCATGCCGGCGCGTCGCCGCCGCCGGTTTATTTTTAACAATTCGCCGCCGCCACTGTCAACCTCAACGCTGCACAAGTCAAATTGTGTGTTAATTAATGTAGGTACTGATTAAATATTCAAAGATTTACTGTGTATCGGGTTATGAAATAAAAAATCGTGTGGTGATCATTTTTTATAATCTTGTATTTTTGCCCGGGAATTATTGCTAAAAATGATATTACTTGGATTTTGTTCTATGTAACTTTTGTATCATACTTATTGTTATTATGTATTTAGTATAAACTAAATTAAAATATTGAAAATGAAATTACTAATCATAAAAATCTGTTGTGGCCAGCACATAACCTCCCGCCTTGACACTGTAATATGTGAATTTGGTTTTTGTTAGGCTACTTTTTGTAATTTATTTTATAGTTCTTCAAGCAACGTACCGATTTCGATTGACATTGAAATCAAATTAGCTCTTTGTGGATACAATTTGTATTTTATTATTACCATATTACATTATATCCAGTTAATAATGAATCGATGATGCTTCTTGACTGGATACGTTTAATGGAAGGATAAAAACTTACTGGTATTGAGTCAGTTTTCTATTTATTAAATTTCGGCTACTATAGTTACTAAATTTCAAACCCAGTTATTAATATTTATACACTTCTTTACAAATGGTGCCACCAAAATTTCGGAAACTGTCTATACGTCTGTTCATCTGTCACATTGACATTTTCATTTTTGTTTTAATTTTTTTTCCTATATTATAATTTACAAATCGTGGTAGGTAAAATTACACATTTTTGAAAAATAATTTTCATTTATTGGTAAGAGATATAGAAAAGATGTTAAATAAATATTGTAAAAGGTAATTTGTTCTTTCAAATGTCGCATGACAAATTGTAACTATCGCAGTATTTCCTATATTTTTTGCAAAAAATGTTAAAATGCTTCAAGAAAATACCATTTCCGGTTGGCAGATTTTTACCAAAATCTAATCAGCTCTTCATTAACATATATAAATGTATAATGCAAAATGTTAGAATTTTATGTTCAATAGAATTTGAGATAATGAATCAGAACGAAAGACTATAGTAGGCGCACATACAGACAAACGGACACACACACACACACAGACATCATCGTGAAAATAGTCAAAATAGGTTCTAAAGGTACTAAAACGTGCTTATTGACAAAAATCTCGACATCGAATTTTTTCACGATCCCTATACCTCTCTAGGCGAGAGGTAAAAATAATTAACTTAAGATTTTTTACTTTCAATTTATTCGGTCAGTCTAGGATCGCCTTCATTTTTAAATTTTACCTTTAGTCAGTGCCAATAATTATCTTATGTATTTAATTTTAAATTTGGCAATAAGTTAATTTTTTCATTTTATGGTATTGTGGCATTTTTAGGATACAAATTTTTATAAAATTGTGTATTTAAAAGAATTTTTCATTTCATAATAATGCAATTTTTGTTTAGAAATGTAATGAAGTGAACAAAATAAAACTATGGAAATTGTATTTCTAAACTGATTGTTCTACACTTTTGCTCTACCTGGCGTAATCCGCAATGATTCACCGAGAACTGTTTCTATCTTTCACTTGTTGTCTTTTTCTACAACCTACGAAGGCCGTATTTCTAATACTTTGACGAATGGTGCTACAATGGTTGCGGATCAACGGGGGTTTTCCAATCTCTGGGGCAGAACATTTGGAACATAGTGTACATTCTACATCGTCCCGCACATTTGCTATGTGGGACCATTGCGGTGCGGTTTTATGCACTTTACACATTCAGTTATTCTGCCGCTGACAACTTACAAAATGGAAATTTTATTTTCCCTGTGTTTTACTCACAACAAAACCGCCAAAACAAGTAAAGTGTTATTTCGTTTTGTCTTTTATACGTAGGTACTTACGTTGAAAACGGTTTTTTCAAGTAACTTTTATGCTTGAAATTTCAAACAAATACCTAAGAATTTATGATATTTGTATAAATACGCCACGGTAATAGTTCTTATTTATGTATTAGCGTAGAGAGTAATGCAGGTATTACTAATATTCAAAATATGCACTGCCAATTTTATTTAAAAGTGGACGTAAAGTTTTTCTAGTATTGTTTTATTTTTATTTTTTGCTGGATTGACCATCCATATTTTACTCTCAATGTTGAGTTGAATATTATGTATATTGATGTAACGTTCTCAAAACATTGACAATTTGATTAAAAAATTAATAACAAGGGGAGTATGGTATCAATTATCCTCCTTTACATGTACTAATTAATATTAAGAGAACATCACAGTAATTATTATTGTTACTTTAAGTATTTTTTCTGAACTTAGTTTCTTCAGTTATCAATCAAACCCTTCAGTCATATTTTCGGAACTGCACAGTCGGTCACATAGTACAATTATTAATGAATTTATTTTTTACGTTCTTCTTTTATTTCTGTACACTTTCCTGTCTTTTCTTACTTCTGTAGGTACACTGTCGTACTTTAGTGAAACTTATTACATATTTTCATTTCTATGTCTAGTAGACGTTGTCTACTAGATTTTTATGGTATGCCTATGTCATACCGGCTTGGCATGAAGCACGGTGCTAGATGGAATAAATGAATAAACGTTCTATGGCATGAAAATTGTAGCGCCGGTATTAGCGAAAAAACGTCAATGTAGATGACCAGTAATACCAATTGTTATTGTGTTACATTATGTATTCTTTTGGTTTATTTCAATAATATAGAGTTTAGTATGTATTATATAATGTGATTATAGGTTATTACAGGTTTTATTGGGTTTAATTATTCATATTCTGTGGAACTTTTGTTGACATACTAAAATATAACCTCAAAGAAATCATCAACAAAGTATTGAAATTTAGGTACGAGGGGGTATTGTATTATTAGCCTATCAAAGAAAGTATCAAAAATTTTAAGTAAATATTTTTTTATTCAATATAGTCTCCTTTTTATGTAGCACACAGAGAACCTGCAACTTCACTAAACCTATCAAAAAAAATTCTTCTTGCTCTGCAAATCAACTTTCCTCAGTTTCGTTAGAAGAAAATTTCGGTCTTTCAAACGATTGTTTAGTTTAGGGAAAATATAATATTCCGAGGGAGATAAATATTGTGAATTAGGACCCTAGATCACGAATTGTATACATGGAAACGTGTTATTTGCGTGCAGGCACAAAAACAAGAAATGATTGCCGGATACTCCAGTTTAGAGACTTAACTTTTTGAAGTAAATTTCAGTCACATTTCAAATATGTTAGTATATTTATTGCTATAGTAACGCAATCTTTTATGTCATGCCATACTCGTACACGAGTATAATTACGACTAGCAGCTTATAACTTGTCTCAAACTTTTGCCACATATATTAATATTTAAAAACTACTAGTGAATCCACATAATGATAATTTTTACAAAAAACAGAGACAAATAATACTGTACTACATATAAAACGAACAAACAAGAAACAACCCGACGATATTTAGATTAACGCAAAATGTAAATGTAAAACCGTAGATATTCATCAAATATACCTAATTGCACCATATCCCAAATAGAAATAATCGTCCATGCACAAATAATGCCAAACAAAAAGTCAAGATCCTGGAACCCTCGTGTATAAGTTTGCATAAGCCATTACAAAATTACTCTATTTACCTTTATATTTTAAACAGGTGCTCTAAATTCAAGAATACGCAGTTCCGGCGATGTTAACAAGTACGAGGTACAAAGTGAAGTAACTGCGTGAAAGTCGTGCGTTAGCGTGGAGGTTCTCGTGCAGAAACGCCATCAGAAGAGCCAGCAACTTCATCAACGCGGCGTTTATCAAGATCAAATCTGTTTTGTGTACTCGCACATCGCACTCGCTTTCAATCTTCGTCAAAGTGCGCGGGCGGAAATGACCTGGATTCTATTTTCTTTAAATTATGATAAGTAGAAATGCTATGGAGTAGTGGAGATATCTTTAACCCGATCTTAAGTGTGATATCTTGTTTCTTTAGTCTTATAAGGTACTTTTGTTCGCATAGTAGTTAGTAAGTTATATAGTTTTATGTATAAGTGTACTTTTTATTTGACAAATAAAAATTGTTCCAATTATTTTAATACCGTCAAATGGGGTGTATTCGGACTTAAGTATGAATTCGGACATTTTGCACCTACTTTCGCGTATTTTAATCTAGTGATTTTATGATTTATGTTTGGTGTTTTTTTTTTCTACATAGCTAATACCATACTGTTTCCTTATGGTATGTGTTAACATAAAATAGTACGTTATTATGCATAAAAATAATATGAGAAGAAAATGAAATTCGTAGTGATAGTGAAGATCTTACTAGAAATACAATAATCATCGTCTGCTAAAAGTCTACAACTAAAAGCTGATTTTTTGCGATCCAATAATGTCTTAAAGGAGATTGGTAACCCATGCAATGGCGTACCCAGACATCAGTCTTGGAGGCGGATATGAAAATGAAAATATTTTTGATATTGTAAAAAATAGCTCAACGCGTGTTGGCCGATATTACAATAATTATTAGTTCACTAATCAAAAAATGCTTGGCATGCTTACATTTTTTTTAAATAACTTGCAAATGGTTTTAAAAAAGTACAGAAAATCTTCACGGAAGGTTTATAAGAAATATTGATACAAGTTCTATGCATTTTTCATCATTTTATCATAGTTTAGCATTCAAAACAAAAATTTAGTGAATTGCTATAAGACTCCATGTAAAAAGAGCCTAATTTCAACATTCAATTATTCAAAAACCCGCATCGACGAAAATCTATTTTTTTTATATAAACTTAATAGTTTAATAAAGGCACTGTATAAATTTCAGCATCTCATCCTCATTTTAATTATGGTCACCACACCAACCTCCTTAAGAAAATGATATTCATTTATCATATCGCTGATACTGCAATATGCTATTTCATCAGAACCAGCACTTTTTTAAAGATAATCGTAAAAATTATATTCCGTTACTATAGTCTTATACAAGCACAAGTAGAATGTTTTGAACGTTTGAACCTCTATTATTTTTTTGTTATGCTAGCGATGAAGCACCTAAATGCCAGGTAAATAGGAGAAATTAATATAGCCAATTAATTTTTCGTAATGAAACTCAGACTGGCTCAAGTGCTATGTTTGTCGATTTCAAACGTTTGTTTGCTAATTAATTACTAACGCCAATTTTGATTGCAGAGTGGAAAGTGAATCGTGTGGCATATGTACGTATTTCAGCTTATGACGCTAAGCTATTGTTTATTTCCACAATTATTTAGTAGTATATACCAAGAATTAACTCAATTACGAATATAGATATTATATCTAAAAGAAAATTGATTGATATTGTAGAAATACAAACTGAATAACTAGTTTAATAATCTATTGTAAAAGTTAGGTATACTGGTGCTTTCATATTCCAGTAAAAAAATTTAGAGTATATTTTACATGACGTACCTACTAAGCGTAAAATAAAAATATATTTTTTTAAAAATTCGCAAAGCTAATGGAGGATTAGTCAAAGATATCATTTTTAATACCGCACTAGAGAAGCGTATATTTTATTCATAGCAACGTAATGGAAATTAATGATATACTATACCGTTTAATTTTTTTCAATGTATAAGAAGGTCCTGCTTAGAATATTATGGGCGTCCGCAGTTTTTGCAAGCAGGGAGAAAAATTAATAAAATGAATAAAGTTGTTAGTAGTCTGTACAGTTTATTTTACGAAAATGAGAATAAAAAAAATATTAAGGCGGAACATCAAATTTTTCCGCATTCGAAACCTATACCATATGTTCTACGCAGCGACGTGCAGTTCACTACAAAATTTCTTAGCCTGGGTAATCGGAGTAGAAGGAAAGTATGTCTTGTATTGAACAACAGATGCAGATTTTCATCAAAATATATATGTCATTTATTCGTTATTACGAAATATTGGCTAATTTTATTAATAAGTTTTAATAATTTTTACAAAGTTAAGGAATTGTTCTAAAGCAGTCGTAAATTTATAAATCGAACAAAAACAAAATAATACAAATATTTATATTTGATGGTTGAAAATAGGCCATTAGTCAAATTGCAATAAAGTTATATAAACAATTGATATTTTTATTAAAACTTTTAGAACCATCCTTTATCTTTACAGTACTTCAAAAAATTTTAAAATATGTTTAAAAATAAGCCCAGAATTCCGAATAAATGATACCACTATTTCTAGACCCTTGAAGTTCCGCCTTAATGATTGACCGTGCCACATCGTTCTGATTTTTTGCCACCGATGTGGTTGCTACTAAACTGCTCACCATCCTAACCATAAAATGTCAAAAAAATCACAGTTTTCTTTCAATATTAATAAATAAAAGTGTTCTTCACTTGCTTTCTACCTTACTATAAATGCCAAAAACAAGATAAACTCCCTTTATCGTAACATAACGTTCATTAGACAAGAATTGATTGCTAACCGCCTCTTTGCCTTCCTTGGACGTCGATGTACAAATATACAAAAAAAACAATTTAATGCATCGTGTTAAAAGTAAAAGATGACTTACATTTTTTATTGAAGATGCAGCGGAATCGCTCCGCGCCTAGGATCTTGCAGCCGTTAATCTACATTGACGTTTCCGAGACCCAGTGAATAATTCGAATTGCGGCTGCATCTGGAATCCAAATAATGTATCAGCAACAAATTCAATGAATCCTAGTAGATACCACAAATTAATACTGAACTTATATAGGTAATAAACACTTATCTATTTATTGATATTGAATTATTTTTATTACGGGTAGAAATTACTCAAGATTGCTGTCTCATTATAATGGTAATGTGTATTTTAATATAAAAAACGATGTTTTGCCAACAGTTAATCATTGTTGATGTACAGTGAGATGTACATTATTTAATTATTTTTCAAATCCGGCGACGCAAACAAATTATATTTGATTTACAATTTGTTTATATGTTTATGTTCGGAGAGAAAGATAAATATTTGCGAAACTTCTGCTCTTACTTTGATTAAATGAAGCATAATTTAAACTATATTGTCCGAAGTACTTTCTACTAAATAAGTCATTTTTATTTTCATTGTAATTTATAGTTACGTATATTTTTACAGCACTCTCAGTGTCACAACAATTATTATTTTGCACTTTGCAAATTTCATCAGTAGGTACTGCAAAAATACATCCCGAGGGACATGTGTAACGTCACAAACATGGTAAGTGCTTACAATTATATATGCTCTTTAAAATCGTTACTTTGCGAACTGTTTTGAGTCCACAAAATATTTTAGGGGATCCTATCCTATAATAAGATGTTACCTAGGCAATGATCTGTTATTTACATTTTATGGTACTTACTATTTTCACGGGTTTCATTGTTTCATCGCTTAGGTACGTTTTTCAAAATTTTATTTTTAAGTTATATTTTAGAACAATTTCGTATAGTTACTAAAAAATTTGGAGAGCATAATATATTTAAAAAAATTGTATGTAATTCGTATTAAAACTGCAAGTAAACAATACATAAAAATAATATAAACTCTCTCGTAAAAATTAAAATTTTATACCTAATTAAAAAGACTAAAAACCAAACAATAAAACATAAAATGACTCTAAATAAACAAATACAAAGAATAAAACTAATACACCTCCAAAAAACTGATAAAACTAGTAAAATTATGTAAATATTAAAACCATACAAATGTCAAAACAAATCTGATAGAGCTACATGGAAACATCACTGGGATGGCTCTGCGATTGAAACACAATATGACTCATCATGCTATATGTTTTGAGAAACCACCGCGAGGGATCAGCAGACCAGCACTCAATATAGAGCGTAAAGCTAGCTCCTAACCCGTAAGTTAAAGAATAGACCTCCTGATATCACTTAAAATAAAAAGCCCAATGGGCTACTTGCATGCATTTTTTAAATTAAATATATTTGAAGAAGAGATCAAAACTTGGGACCCGTATTTTTTATTTTGACAAAAAAATTATTTACAAGCCCTAAAAACGTTATTTAAATTTAAATATTCAATATGTGACGTAAAAACTAACCCAACCAATGAATGGCGGTTAAGCCATAGCAACGGCTGTACTAGTGAACGCCCCTAACTACGGCTTGCGCGGGAACGTGTTTGTCAAGCTGACAGATCAGATGTGTTTGACATTTTTGTACTTCGTACATGTTTTGATGCTGTAAAATATAAGTAAGTATTTGTGTTTTCATAAACTAAATAGTCTACATTCATAAAATAATGTATTGTTACTAAAGTTTATGTGTATTTTTGACAAGCAAATATCAAATTCAAACATTTGTTTACTGACTCGCACGCTATCTACAGGTTACATTATTAACTATGCTTCCCTACCTTCTGTTCACACAAATGACGTCACAGAAAATTTAATCTCAATTTACTAAAAAACATATAATTTTTTTTAAATAAAATTTGTATTTTTACGAATGTTTTAGACCTAACATTATGTGTATAGTGTTAAAAATCTAATTTTCAGTATCATGCAAGTACCCCATTGTCTTCCTGAGTCTTAAATACTTAATTACTTGATTTTGGTGCAAACTCTGATTGAACTGAACTAAATAAACAACTTGAAATTTTTTTATAGTGTCCAAGGTTTAAATAAAATGTTCTTAGTAGTCGGGAAGTGGACTGGATGTAGCCCTGATGAAGTTTTTAAATAAAAAGAAACGTTAGCGGTACTTCGTAATTCTTTCTGCTACATTCAGTCCACTTCTCGACTACTAAGAACTTTTTTTAAATAAACAACTCAATAGGTACCCTTTGTGGGTCCCACATGCTCAGTTTTGGTTGATTCAACTGAATTAAATAAAGAACCGAATACTCTTCTTCAGTGAAATTAAATGATGTGACATTGTGTTTTAATATGCCTACATGCCTAGGCTTTTTATATAAAGCCTAAGACATAACCACAACTCGTTATGATAGAAAACAAGTAACTACCATCCAAAGAGCAACAGTAAGAATTGTCATTGTTTAATTAAATGTGTACATAATTTACTTGTGCTGTCTTACAAAACAAATGATTAATTAGCTCTGAAGGAAACATTTCATAATACTACACTACAAAATAAATAAAAAACATCCGTAATACCTATTTAATAATCTCATCAAAAGATTTCCCCGAATACAAAACAAAATAATCTATTGAGAAGCGCACGACTAAATTGAGAGGCATCGCTTGGGTAAAAAGATAAATAAATTCCCGACGAAGTCACAGGAAGCAGTTCGCTCGACACGTCAAGGCCGCCGTCGACGTCAACTTGCGAAACCGGGAACCGGGACAGCAAACCGGGAAAGCTTCCCGGTCTTACCCGCTCGCCCGAACAATTTTAAACGAGGCGAGAAAAACAACCTTTCTGTCAAACTGAAAAAATACACACTGGAGCCCCGAGCTAGCGAGTGCAAAGCGCAAAGGGAATTCACTTAACTGCAATCTATTTTAATATATTAGATTTTTAAAGCGCAAGCTGCACTTTTTATTTTGAATTTTTTATTTTTAACTTTTGGAAACTGAATTAGCCTAATAATAAAATCGTATTCTTCATTCTACCTTATAAATAGTAATAAATAGTTGACTGAAAAGAAAATTCTCGTTCCATGATACCAGTTAAGTACAACCAAACGAATTAAAAATTGTTTAGATATTCTTTTCATTTCTGTTAGGTAGGTACTACCATTGGCGTAACTAGAAATAATAGGCCCCAATGCAAAATTTAATTTGAGAGTCCCTACCCCCCTTCAAAAGTTCAAATCGCTAATTTTTATCCGAAAATTTTTTTTTATATCTTAGGAAAATATTTTTGGACAAGAAAGTCATTATGTGCAACGAAACATTCACTCTTCGTGAATTTTTCTAAATTTTTTATTTTATTGATATCTTCCTAAAATTAGTTATTTGTTGCAAGTTATAACTGCTGGATGCTACATACTACATTGTAGTAAAAGTAAAACTGTATTGACCGTTTATTTAATTATTATTGATGATGTCAGTACAAAACTTATATTTTAATGTAGGGAAAAATGAGAAATATAGCAATACCTTTATATATTTGAGTACCTATCTACAATCATTATTGAAAATAAAAAATCTGACGTGGACACCACATGACTTCCTTGTACGCCTTGTGTGTTCATACTTTTCTTAATAACTAAAATGTAGAATAATATAAAAAATTCTTTTAACTTATTATACTAGTATACTCACAAATATATTTTAGTCATTTTATTTAAACTGCAGAAGAAGATATAAAGCATATTTTACTATTGTCACTGTCATGTCATAATCATTTAAATTTTACGTAGTAACAAATGTTAATCGATCATGGACTACAAGATAAAGAAATACTAAATTAAAAATATATACTTTAATTATTCCTAAATGATACCAGATACAAAAATATTTATAAAATACCGATTTTAGGTAATAATCACATAATCTTTCATTTAAAAATAAAAAATTTGTGTTAAATTAAATATTTATCGAAATATTTTTAAAAAGTACTACTTCCGGTTTATAGATTGAAACCAAAAATAGGAGGTGCACAACTAGATGCTATAACAGTCCTAAATACAAAATTTCAACTTTCTACGTCTAACCGTATTTGAGTTATGCGACACACATACGTCCGTACGTACGTACGCACGTACGTACAGACGTCACGACGAAACTAGTCATTCAGAAAAGGTCAAAACGGATATTTCCATCAAAATCTGAAAACCGAAATTTTTCGCGATTACAATACTTCCTTATTACTCCGTACAAGGAAGTAAAAACCAGAACAACTAGAATAATCATAAGAAATTTAAGAAAATGCCCCGCAAACGAAAATTTTTTTAGAAACATTTTTTTATTAAGTAGAATAATTGTACATTTTTATGATGAATTTAAATAATAATTATTAAAGAATAAGTTTTTTTTGGCGTCCGCTTATTTAGTCAAATATAGTTTTGTCAAACCGTAGTTATACTTAAGCCAAACTGTATTTTAGTCAAACTGTAATTGGTTCAACTGGAATTTTGTCAAATCGTAAATATGCCAACCCGTAATTTAGCCAAACTGTATTCTTCCCAACTGTATTTAAGACATACATTTGGGAAGATTACGATTTGAATAAAGGATGACATGATTACTGTTATGCATAACTGCGATTTGACAAAAATTCGTTTTGGATAAATTCCGTATTGAATTTTTCCAGTTAGGTATAGTTGCGTTTTGGCTAAATTACGGTTTACCTGAAAACGATTTGACAATATAATATTAGTCGAAGTTGCGGTTTGATCAAATTACGGAATGTAAAATTACAGTTTGTCTAGAATACAGTTTGGCTAAATTACGGGTTGGCATATTTACGGTTTGACAAAATTTCAGTTGAACAAATTACAGTTTGACTAAAATACAGTTCGGCTTCATTATTTTTGGTCCAACTACACTTTGAAAAAACTAGTTTTGTCCAAATTGTGTGTTTTTACTTCCTTGTACGAAGTAAGGAAGTATTGTAATCGCGAAAAATTTCGGTTCTCAGATTTTGACGGAAATATCCGTTTTGACCTTTTCTGAATCCATTATGACTAGTTTCGACGTGACGTCTGTACGTACGTACGTACGTACGTACGTACGTACGGACGTATGTGTGTCGCATAACTCAAATACGGTTAGACGTAGAAAGTTGAAATTTTGTATTTAGGACTGTTATAGCATCTAGTTGTGCACCTCCTATTTTTGGTTTCAGTCTACAAACCGGAAGTAGTACTTTTTAAAAATATTTCGATAAATATTTAATTTTAGACAATTTTTTTTATTTTAAATGAAAGATTATGTGATTATTACCTAAAATCGGTATTTTATAAATATTTTTGTATCTGCTATCATTTAAAAATAATTAAAGTATATATTTATAATTTATAGTATTTCGGTATCTTGTAGTCCATGATCGATTAACATTTGTTACTACGTAAAATTTAAATGATTATGACATGACAGTGACAATAGTAAAATATGCTTTATATCTTCTTCTGCAGATTAAATAAAATGACTAAAATATATTTGTGAGTATACTAGTATAATAAGTTAAAAGAATTTTTAATATTATTTTACATTTTAGTTATTAAGAAAAGTATGAACACACAAGGCGTACAAGGAAGTCATGTGGTGTCCACGTCAGATTTTTTAACATAGCTACTTATATTTTAGGATGAGTAAACGCAAATCAAATCAAAGTGGGCCCCAATGCACCAATGCATGGCATTGGCATATTTACGCCACTGGGCACTATTAACGGTTTTACTTGATGGTAAAACCATTCAACAGGATTAACTTCAAATGATAGAATGGTGAATGCTATTAGGGGAATCCAACCATTCGGATCTAGTGAGTGGTATTTTTGTGGTTGCTGGAATCAAATTAGGGACTGCTTACATGCTAGTGGGCGAACAATCTATTATCGAGCTGACTACTGACCGAATTTAATTTGGTTTTTTAAATACATAACTTTTTAGGTTATAATTGGGAACAAAATCGTATTACGCATAAACGGACATTTACACATTTAAACACAAACATCAACGTCCAAATAGTAAAATTGTATGTAGCAGACAGCTGACGGTCTCTTTTGAAATGAAAATAAAATGAAATGAAACACTCGCTGACTCGCTAGTAAGTTGCATTTTTTGACACTTGATCTATACTAAGTATACCATACTGGCAAGCAAAACATGAGATCAATTTATAAGTATTATCATGTATTTAAGAGAATTTTCTGTTTGAAGCTTCGACCATAGATACCTTAGACCCCGCACGCAGTCATTTGTTGTGAAGCCGACACTTCTGTCAGTGAGCCCACAGTTGGTGTAATGCGGGTTGCATTTTCACCAAAGTTGATGTAATGCATTTTTGATTTGACAAGAGACAGTTCGTGATTTGCATCATTGTTAGTATTTTTGATGGTAACCAACCTACAGAATTAACTTCCAATTACAGGATGGTAGATGTTATTATAGTGGAATCCAACCACTCGGACCCAGTGGTATTATTGTCGGTTATGCTGGAAATCGAACTGGGGACCGCTAGCATGCTAGGCGGACCCTCTACCGCTGAGCTAACCACTAAATAATAAAACACAATCAAAATGCACAAGATAACTTCTAAATATACAAAATTGTGACAGATGACAACAAGAATGAAAGAATCCAAGAATTAGCAATAGATGTCACTTAAAAAGTGTAAAGTATGCAACTTGCACTACAGCAACTTTGGGGTCTCTATCTCACTTCACACAGCTCCGCTGACATTAGTGCTGGCTGTAAAACCCACTGTACATTTAAATAGGCGTTACGTGTCTAGAAGATAATATGGTCTGTCTACATAAGGTTTGAGGCTTATATTTGTAAATTGTAATTAATAATAATTTGTTTTTCGAGCAATATCATCTATTTCTTTATTATCAGTTATTAGCACAGTATTTACGACTTTTATGAAATAGCGTGCATTTTTCCTCTAATTGAAAATTTATATATGTGGTTTTTAAAACGTATTTGCTGATTAACGATAATAATACAAATAGTTATAATAACAATAAAATAATGTCAATTGCTTTTTTGTTGATGATTTATTTGACAGCAGTCACAATGTTTTTTATTTCCTGGAAACTCCCAGCCAACGTTACCACAAATTGTTGGGAAGAGCTTTTGTGCTGTACAAAAAGTGTACAACGCAATGAAGAGACTGCTCTGACAACCAGAAGACCAGGATCAGAGCACCGTGCAACCGATAGGTTTTTCAAATCAACGCTAAAAAATCACCGGTACGTGATTTTTCAATCAGTGAAAATGCACGCCATTTCAAAATATTAGTAAACTGACATGACATGACAGATAACAAACAAAAATGGATGATATTGCCCGGAAAACAAATTATAATAAAATACAATTTACAAATATAAGCGTAAAACAGAAAATTCCAAAAATACATCAAAATTATAAATTGACCTCATTTTTTTGCCCGCCAGTGTATTATTTTCCAAATAAAAAAGAAACAGATACGTACATTTGCATTCCTGTACGTATAATCCGAAAATACCTTGCATATTCCACATTTTTCAATTTACATGCATGCTCTTCTGCGAAGTTCTTAATTATTATTAGTTTACCAAACAGCAAATATCGATATGCCATTTTCGTTTCGTACTTTATACTAAAGAATGCACATTTGTACGTTATTATATAAAGTTACAAATTTTCAAATTTATTTGTGTAGAAATATCAACAATTTATAGCAAAAATGAGATAAGATTTTGTCACTTTTTTGAAACTATTAATTCAATGACGTCTATTGTCAATATACATTTAAAAAAATGCATATTTTGGTATATTGTAGTCATAAGCTTTGTAAAGTTATTTGTCAAAGAATTTTTTTTTAATGTTTATATTTTGTTTATAATAATCAAATAAGTGAACATGCAAGATCTTGGTTACTGGTAATTTTATATTTTCAAATTCAGGTTAACGATGCCTTACGAGTATATAATTATAAAATAGATTTGTTTATTATTTTTATTTCGCGGTTTCACTTTTCCAGAAAAAATTATTAAAATTCAAATAATGATTTTAAAATTAAAATGGATGATGTATATTGACAGTACATCATAGCTCATTTTTGCTATAAATTGTTGTTATTCCTACACAAATAAATTTAAAAGTTTGAAATTTTGTAAAATAACGTAGAAATATGCATACTTTAGTACAAAGTTTGGTTCAACTTTTTTGTATTATTTTTTACCAAGTTATTCATCTTCAAACCCAACTGACTATAATTCTGAATCCTATAGTAGTCATAACTCAAGTACTAGAATAAAAAGAAAGTCAATCATTTAGCAAACCATCTACTCTACCCCTTTAAAATTCATAAACAAAAACCTCTGTTCGTCTGTAGATTGTCAGCGTGTGACGAAGACAGATATGGCTGTTTTGGTCCGCTGGTGACAGAGGAAGGTATGTTGATGGAGTGGTCATGTAACTAGGTCAATACTCGCGCCCTCGTCGAGCCGAGTGTCTCGGCAAGGGATTGTTCTCCGGATAAACGAAGCTCGGGCCTCGGGGACCAAACACAGACTCCGCCCGCGGGGAATTGCCCGAGGATAGGCGACGGGCCACCGGGAGTTTCGAGCTTCATGTCAGTGTCATTATTTAAATGTGGACTTCTAATAAAGATGGAGAACGGCGGACTACGAAAATTGGAATTAATGCAACTGTGTTACGAATGTTGTTAATTTTATTGCTTTCGGGGAGGGTTGCGTTTAATGGGTTTTTACGAAATGTTTCATGACGAGAGTATTTTCAACTTATTAAGTGCTTTTATTTTTATTAATATTTCCTGCAAATTAAAAGTATTTAATTTAAAATAACAGGCGATATGGTGTAGTAGTACGGGGTCTCAGACAAATATAATTTTTATTTTTATTTAATTAGTGATTCTACTGACTTCTACTTTTCAGTAGCTTCCTAATTTGATTATCTGAACCTCCGAACAAAGCAACAAGTCAGGGCGAGTGTGTCATGTACCATTTTTAATAATATTTGATCTTACAGACCGACGCGCTCATTTATGTTATAATTTATAAGTTGTTAATATTTTTTTAAACAATAAGAAAGGTTTGTTTTCATTTATATTTATGTTGATATCGGTTGATATGTATTATACAATAGTTTGATATAACATGCGAAGGAGGTATATCACATAATCACAAAGAACAGAATCGACTTTTTAGTATAGAAGATGTTCTAGGTTATGGACGACAAAATTCACCATGATGATGATACGGCAATAGGTAAAATAGATTTTGCCGAAATAAGAAACGATGAAATTGGATCTAAACAGAATTTTTTTATTCCGATTATAAAATTTTAGATTAATTCAATAAACTTATGTTTTTTGGTAATGATAATAATGATTCAACGTATTTTTCTCAATACTTAATTCAATTATTAAATATTTCAATATATTTTTAATAACAAACTATAATTTTTAAGTTAATTTTCCAGTTATAACCAAAATGAATAGTGTTTTTATAGAGAATAACATCAATATTTGAACTCAATTTCGTTATACAGACTTTGCCAAAAGTCCCGGGTCGGAATTGTAAGTTTTGAACGAGTGAAGAAAAAAATGGAAAATTTGATGCTCACTAAGTCATAAAAACTACATTCTTAGATAGTTTAGAACTTCTATGCAACGTGGGTTTTTTTTGGGGATGACCGCCCCAACATTTTTAAATAGCAACTCCTGTCGAGTTCACTATATTTAAAAGGTAATGAAAAACGAAACACATCCCCATAAACCAAAATTCAATATCTTAATACTTTCAAGAATTTGATTTTAATTAATTTTAATGTTTTTTTGTACGTTTATAACGATTAACTTAAACTGGAAACTAACCTCACCTAACCAAACCCCAGTTTTGAATAGTCAATACGTGAAGTTAGGTAAGGTTAGCTTAATTTGTAAAAATAGCCGTAATTTTTTCGAGTTTTTACTAGTTAAAACTAGTTTCAACTGGCTTCGGGTTTAAACGGAAACATAAACACAAAATTCGCATAATTAACAATTAAAAATAAATTATGAATACCTAAATAAATGGAGATTCATTTATTAATTACACAACTTTAATTTAACTATCAGAAGATCTGTAATAAATATGTTTAAAATAATTATAAATCTAGTGGGTCGAGAAATGTTCTCTTAAGATACAGTGAAAAATTATTTTTGAATCGTAATTAGCGTATAAAGTTATACGAGTAACGTTTGTACCCTATAAGTTATTTACCCTGCATAATCAATTATTTTAGTAAGAGATTCAAGTTCAAAATTCAAATCATGCCATCGAAAAAATACATCAAAGATAATACAACACCACTGAATCAAGTAAAAATATATCCATGATTAACAAAAAATAATAAGCTTTTAAACTATGAGAATGGTCACTTTATTTTTGATTGACAATCATCAATATGTCATATATTCGTATATAAATTGAAAAACACTATAAAATTCCCACTGTGCTCTAATGCTTTTAAGCTATCCCCGTATTTTCGCTGATAAATGACTAATGCATTATACGTGTTTTAAATTAATAATTTATATGAAAAGTGCTTGTAATCCGCAGTAAACCAGATGATAAGTTAAAACACATAACAACAAAGTTTACCGCGAGTGATGAACGTATGTAGAAAAATAGAAGATACTTTGTGGAAACAACGCGGTGTGGTTTGCATATTTTAGGATTTCAAACGTTGCCACATACAACATGTAGATTTATACGCAAACATTATATTTGTCAGCAGTGAAATATCGCAAAATATGCAACAAAATTGTTTCACCCGAAAAGTGAAAAATATGCATTTTTTAGTTTCTTTCCGAATTTATGTGTTAATGAATTGAGAGGCATTATATTGATACAAAATAAATATAAATCCAATATATTCTTATTAAATATGGACAATTGCAAAGCAATCCTTTTTTCACAGACTGTTTGCTGAATTTTCTTTAGACTGATGCTTATAGAAGTCTGTTTCAATAATCATAAAAAAATTATTAAGGTTTAGTTATAGTAGGTATATTACATAATGAGCGAGGAAAGTGATTGATATCATGTGAGTGAAAATGTTGACGCACGAAGCTTGCCGAGTTCGGAAGACACTTTTTTCCCACGACCATAAATTAATATTAACCATTTTATTCATAAATATATTTTGATGTCAACAATCATTGTCATAATTTTAATTTTACGAAACGAACAAAAATATACCACGATACAAGATTTTCAATAACATAAATAAATAAATTCTATTTAAATTTTTAAATTATGCCACTTTTAATGTCATATGTTTGTCCATTTTAATGGAATAATGCAATTTATCACGAAATACTTAATGACAGGAAAAAATTATCAAATGTCAGAAAGACAACACACGTCTACTAAAAGGTGAAACAAAAATTGAAACTGTGGCGATAAGACTTGTTCGATAACATATCGAATGTGTGATATTGTTTATTTTCGTATGAAAATGTTAGTTTCGTATATGGTCGTGAGAAAAATTTATATTTATTACAATGATCAATCAAAATTCTTTCTAAATCATGTTAATATTTATGTTTGCATTTATGTTTGCTGTATTGTTATATTAATATTAATAGGCATACATGAAATTTATTATAGGTACTTTTGAATTTTTATTATTTATCATAAAAACAGAAAAACAACTAATTCTACCAACAAAATT
Organism: Agonum fuliginosum; assembly: GCA_947534325.1. Lineage (NCBI taxonomy): Eukaryota > Metazoa > Arthropoda > Insecta > Coleoptera > Carabidae > Agonum > Agonum fuliginosum. The sequence goes on along the minus strand of OX384029.1, from coordinate 7,842,699 downwards.
TGCAAAGCACCATAATATTGTAGTCGCTTTACAATTCACAGTTTTTGATTACATAAAATGTTAATATTCCCTCAACATTATTCTTAATTTTTTAAGTTCTCGCCAGTTTTTTACCTTGAGAACGAAAATTTTTATTTTATACCGTAATTATTAAACCACTTAAATTTCTCTAGGTCAAGCATAAACTCAATTTGTTTTAATTTCTGCAACAATATCAAAATGTTTGTACTTTCGAAAGTCATTTTGTAAGTTTGTTGTTTCTTCAAATACACTACACTAGCAACTATCAAGAAAACTAACAAGTTTAAATCTGGGCTATAATTTTCCCGTACAGTGTATCACATATCCTCCATTAGCAGGAAAACAAACCCATCTTACAGCTCGCGACAGGATGTAAATCCTTTTCTGTCAAACAGACAAACGATCAAGTGGAAAATGGATGAGTTGCAGTGTTTCTCCTCGTTGGAGAAACGTGAAACGTGGATCTTTTAACCATTGTGAAACGAAGAACGGAAAACAAGATTATGTGCACGAGAATGCTTTCAGTGGTTATGGTATAACATAAGAAATTTAAATTACTTACCATATATTTTTTAAATAGTTGTATCTATTGCAACTGCTTTCTATTAATTTCAAGACACAAAAAATTAATATAACTACGTAAAAATGTTCATGCTCCACAGGAAGTAGTTATTTACGAACCAAATGCGGGAAGATGTTGATCCCATATGAGCGGTCTTTTGAAACACGAGAGAAGCGAGGGTTTCATTTACGCGAATGCTGGGATGGTGTCTTCCCGCAAGAGGTTTGTACAATGTTTTTTGTAACGAATAAAACTATAATTAAATACATTCAAGTTGTAGTTGTAGTCTGGTTACGATGTTTTTTCTACTCACTACTGCTCACTACTACCAACAGATGGTGCGCTGCACACATGTTTTATATTTAAATATTGGCGGTATTCGGTGGTCTTCACTAATTATAATTCCAGGAAGTAACACTTTATAAACTAAATTTTATTATTTTTAAGATGATTTTACTCTGAAATGTCTAGAAAAGCCAGTGTTCTTTGCATTTTTCCTGATTGACTACACTGGGAAATTGACATTTCCGATTGTCAATTGCGTGTTTAATATGTCATTGCCTAGGTGATGAGTATAAAAAAGTATTTTCACTCTTGTAATAGTCCAAGTGCATGGATTAAATCCGAAATTTTTTTCAAGTTGATGCAATGCACGACAATAAATTTTCTGGATAATAATCCATGCCGAGGGGTATTTGGAAAGAAAATCACATTATTTACTTTTAAAATATGACGTTTAAAATGTCTACAGAAATATTTCCGGAAATATTGCTACAAGACAATATCTCAAGGAGCAAATGCGATTTTCTCAAAATTGAATAATATTTTTAAATATTATTTTTGGATATAACATAGTTTTTCACTAAACTATGTCCACATATCGATTCTTTCATGCTTCTGAATCCTGAGAAAAAGAATCATGTTGAGAACTGTCTGTCGAATAGCGGCGTTACAAAATTGAATCTTCAATGAGCCTTGAATATAAATATTTCTAGTATCAATAGGTACGTTAATTACTATTATGCTATTACAATATGTACCTCAAGTTATGGCACACTCTGTATACTACATAAGTATTACGCAAATTAAACTCAAATATTGTGATATGATAACAAATTTTCCACCAAATAATTCAACTGATATGATTAGGTAGAAATGTCATGATAAATGTACTACCTAATTTATATTATATAAAGTTACTGAAAATTTAAAAGGCATGTTCTTTAATTTCAATTTTATAACGGTACAAAAATTACAACATGAAACATGCCTTACTAAATTTCTAATTTATTTATCATCCTTTGTGGTTTATAAAAGACAAACATACTGTTTTACAATAATCTAAATTAATGTTGTACAACTTCCCCAAAACAATAACGGATTACGAATATAAATGCGAAATTAATTCTTCTTTAAAATACAATATTCCGGTTTTAACGCATAGCAATGAAGAATGTACATGTAATAAAATTTCAATTGGAATAAGTTTCTTATTGCAGATTGTGAAAAAGGTACATAACAAATCTTTATTATTTCATACATTACAATATAATCTGTTAATTAAACTACTAATTTAATCTAATTAAAATAATAATTGGTATGGTGAAAATTATTTCATTACAATCATGTAACATAACATAACCTGAAGTAGTCACAAATCGAATTTTAAATCGTTTTATAACAGTTGTTATCGTCAAAACCCGAAGTTAGTTAAAACTAGTTTTATCTAGTAAAAACTGGGAACTAACCTAATCTAACCAAACCCTAGTTTTGAGTAGTCAATATGCGAAGTTAGGTAAAGTTAGGTTAGGTTAATTTGTACAAATAGCCTAAATTTTTTCGAGTTTCTACTAGTTTAAACTAGTTCTAACAAGCTTCAGGTTTAAACGGCTACATAGTCACCAAATTATCTCTATTACCTACACGTATTTTTAATGTACAAGGATAAACAATTATACCAAAACTAAACATGTAATGTTTCTATAGGAAATAAAGTATATTATTATTATTATAAATTAAAACATGGGCAAATAAATTTTCATTTTGCTGTACTGAACCGCATCCCCATTATGGTCGACAATGTCGAACTACAAGGTCGATCGATAATGTTGCGTGGTGAGTACATCTCATTCGACATTCGATACTGTTAAAAGAGATGTAGTAATTACATCAACATTGTGGATCAACTTTGTCGACCGTAGTGGGGATGCGGTTTTACGGTCGACACTGTTGATCGACAAAGTCGATCCACAATGTTGCTGTAGTTACTTTTAACAGTATCGAATGTTGAATGAGATGTACTCACTACAGCAACATTGTCGATCGACCTTGTAGATCGACTGTGTCGAACGTAATGGAAATGCGGCTTTTGATTTACTATAAAAATGCGAAAAAAATTGTACCGTCGACTCACAAAGTTGGGTAATGAAAAGTATGATAGATATTGTAGATATATGATAATTGATGTTCCCTTATGAAGATTTGGATTTAGGAGAAGGAAATAAATGTTGAAAATACGTCTTGATCTTCACTCTTTAATATGAAATGACTACCGGTTTCGACAATTTATATTGTCGTTAAAACGTTGATTATCTTGGAATTTGAAACTTGATTTTGTAATTTTTCAATTAACAATATTTTCAAATTCATAATTTCTGTAACACCATTGTTTTTATTGTAGTCTTCGACATCGTACCTGAAGATGACAATATAAATTGTCGAAATCGGTAGTCATTTCATATTAAAGAGTGAAGATCAAGACGTATTTTCAACATTTATTTCCTTCTCCTAACTTGTAGGTATATTTCAATAAAGTATTTTTATAGGTTATTAAACTAGAATTTAAAGTTGTTTTATTATTCTAATGAAAGACAAGAGCTACTTCCTGAAATACTCTTTTTACTTTTATCTTGAAAATTTCCAATCTTTATTTTCATATTAGTTCATAAGAATAGTTTGTAATGCCAAAGAAATATTACAGTAGAAATATAGAATAATGAGCTCATTATTGTCATTGTTCGTTTGAAAAAATCCTTCAAGAAAATTCATCTTCTTATAATGACACTAGAAAGGTAAAAAATATTTCCAATATCTACAAAAAATTTCTAAAAACTACGTCTGCATTCGTTGTATATTTCTTTCAAAAGCACTTCAAGATTATTTCTGGGTTTTTCAATTTTCTCCAACACAGAAACAGCAATACAGTAACCACTAGATGGAAACAGTTTAAAAATAAATTTTTATTGTGCAATCCCAGATTCGTAATCGAAATAAACTGCGAAAGTTATGAAAGAACGCAGACCAGAGGAACAAACAAGTGGTAAGGATTCAAAACGGGAGAAGGCGATCTTTTATCTTGGAGTTGCAACAGGTGTCGCTTAAAATCATCATGAACTATAAAGATCGGTCATTCCCTTCGGAATGCTGCTATAAATTCACGCAAATTACAGTATTTGCCAAATTACGCTGCAAACTTTTGTTAATTAAGTCTTGTGTTCATTGGGTTCACCGTTCCGACTTTTTAACTTTCCATTAAATGAGAGTCGTTAAAGCACATGGACGAATTATTCTCCCATTTCAGTAACGCGAATTAGGTACTATTTCATTCAGTTCGCTTGAAAGGTTAGTTTACATTGAAGCGCTCAACGCTCAAGTAGTTTTCTGAAAATATTGCCCGTGAATTTTGTCAGCTGCTGTAATTAAGGGTTGCAAACTGCACTCATGAACACTATTTTTCACAGACTGAAAAGAAGTTGTAAAGCTCAGACTTATTAAGAGTGAAAAATATTTCTTATTCACATTTATCTTTTCTTATTAAGCACCTTTCTTTTAATTGTGTAATAAGAATTTTGTATAATTACTTCATTTTTCATTTTAGATAAAATGTTTCTAAAAACTATATTTCATCTTAAATTAAAAATTGGTTGCAAAATAAGTCACAGTTCACACATGTCCACGTTAATAAGCGAAAATTTAAAACTGAGAAAAATGGTAGCTACACAAAAGTGTTTTTTTTTATTATTTCTATGTTTTTGTCAGAGAAAATCTTCAAATTTTGGGTTCAAGAAAGAGCTTCCAAAATATTTAAAATAATGATTCTTATAGAAAAATGTCTAAAAAACTAGAAAACTTACACTTACAGAAAAATTGACAAAATCTTTTTGTAGATTTTTTTCTCTACAAATTCATACCTAACAGTCTTTCTCGTAATGTTCCCATTTACGAGAAAAACCAGAAAAACGTACGCAACCCCCAAAAAATACCCCTAAAACAAGAGATGCTGAGGGCGGAGCGTCTGGAACTTTAAGTATGTTGTTCAGGACATCAAATAGAACAAGTGTACAAATTTTCAGCTTCACACTATTTACTGCAAGGTTAAATAAAACCTAAAATGACTGAGCTAATACCTCTGAGCCCAAAATATTGAATTCCACTATGATTCGACTATAGATTAACATCTGCCATTCTGTCATTGGGAGTTAATTCTACATAACAGTTAACAAAATAAAAATAATACATACCTACTCAGGGCCGGATTTAAGGTTGTAGAGACCCCGAGGCACTGGCGGATCCAGGTGAAATTTTCATTTGTCAATTTGAAAGATTGTAGCGGTGAAATAGCGCCGCATGTAAAATTTCATGCTCAAATGCCTTGGAATGAAATTTCGGGCATGAATAACACTCTTTTTATGTGTCAAAATAAATTAAAATGTTATTTTTACTTCCTTGCACGGAGTAAAAAGGAAGTATTGTAATCGCGAAAAATTTCGGTTGTCAGATTTTGGCGGAAATATCCGTTTTGACTTTTCCTGAATCCATTATGACTAGTTTTGTCGTGACGTCTGTACGGACGGACATACGGACGTACGTGTGTTGCATTACTCAAATTCGGTTAGACGTAGAAAGTTGAAATTTTTTATTTAGGACTGTTAAGTATAGTTGTGCACCTCTCCTTTTTGGTTGCGATCGTCCGTGCCAAAGGGACCCTTTTTGGTATTTTTTGCATTAATCAAAAACGGTGTGTCGTAGAAAGTTGAAATCTTGTAACTCATGTTGCATAGTTGATCACCTCATATTTTTGGTTGCGATCGTCAACACCGAAAGGGAACTTTACTTTAGGTATTGTTGGCATTTTCCGCATAAACGGTTATAAGGTATATTATTCTACATTTTAGTTATTAAGAAAAGTATGAACATTTTAATAGGTGTACAAGGAAGTCATGTGATGTCCACATCAAATTTTTTACTAATAGTTTTCGATTTTAAGATCGTAACATATTTTATAAATTTTAGCGAAGAAATATTTTATGGCGGCCCTTATTGTGTGGAGCAACCGGTGCTCGCGGCCCGCCTGCCCCCCTAAATCCAGCCCTGTACCTACATATTAAAATTTTTTTTAAAACAAAATAAAACAATAAAAGTATTATTTAATAGATTGGCGTATTACAAAGAGTTAAGGGTAATTCACTTTTCGCAATCCACCCCTAAATATTTACGTGTTGAGATAAATTAACAAAAACGTGAGTAAAATTTGTATCACCGACTGAACCGCCGCGCCGAGCGAAAGTAAAACCCGTATCAATTGTCATTCGCTGCACGTTGATCTAAAAAACATAGTAGCTCTCTTTGAAAGGTATCTAAATCCCCAGTACAGCAACAAAATTCCACTACTCCTTTGCTGCCTTCAACTCGGCTCGAGCAAGGTGAAATTTGAAAGCAATTGATAAGAGCCATCGAGAACACGGTTGCGAAAATAGCAAGAAGTATTTTATCCTTGAGCTCGAATCAATCACATCTGTACTGTAAGTGTGTTGGGCGGTGGCCGCGTAGAATACTGATAAAGCGCCGGGCAACTTTGCCGCCCTCTTGTTGATGGCTGTTTCGTGAATGCCGCCGTGCTGCCCGTTCAATGCCCGACTTGGCAACACTGCTGCAGTCGTTGTCACGTTACATGATGTATACCCAGGTCCAGGGAGGTGAGCTGCATTGTAGTCCAACATGAGCAAATGGATTTATGATTTAAAAAATATATACACTTTTTGATTTGGATTAGGATTACACCCAGTTTACAATAATCATTAATTTTTCCGTTGATTGTGTACTACTGAGTATCATTAATGCAAAAATTATACATTTATGACCCCTTTAGCATACATATTTGTTATGGACAAAATTAGATTTTCTCCAAATTAAAAAAGTAATGATCAATGGAAAAATATTGCAACTAACTCGTGTGTTAACCCACTTGACAAAATAAAGTCCCCAGAACATTTCAAGAATGTTTATATTTTTATATTTGCCTATTAACAATAACATCATATTAATATCCTAGCGATTGCTAATGTCCGCCCTTAGTAACATTATCTATCCAAATGTTAATAATTTGGTATATCCCATTTACGTGTCCCATGCGCCATGCAATTCTCTGAGATGTTTGTATTGAGTAGGTATGTAATTTTTGATCGTACTAAGAATGTGGGTAGGATAGACTTACGTATAATCACTTAAAGTACAAGAATAATATATTTTTAAACATCCCATGAACGATTGGTGTCAAGTGGGAATAGGCGATTAATAATCTGAACAATGTCTCAATTATTAATCGACCTCTTAACACACTAGATAGTTAAATATCTATTATCCCTTTATTGGTTTTTGCAACTAAATGGTTACGTTGATTTTTGCAACCGTGATTGGTCCAGGTGTTTAAGGTTTTATATAAAAAACCACTTGAAATAAAATGTGACTAGCCTAATTGAGATGGGTGCGTGAAGAAATTTTTATTCACGAATTTATTTATAAACTGAAAATGTCGACATGTCTACAAGTTGCATAAAAATTGTTATCATCATTTCTAATAGAGACTTTTTTGCTTTATAATTTTTTATGTAATATTAAACGCAGGAAACTTACTATAGTTAGGTACCTACCGTTTTTTTAATGAATGAGAAAGAAAATCACGTAGTGTAGTAGGTATATTGAACTTCACACAATTATTTTCCTGTGAAAAAAAATTGACTAGACAAGCAGTCAGTTAATATTTATTTACAAAATGTAAATTAAATATAGTCGTAGAAAATTATAGTTATCTATACCTTGGAATATTGGTGATTGATTACTCATTGATTATTTATTTTAACACAAAGTGTCATTATCTCAAATACCGTGTCCATATCATAATGCAACTCAAAGGATATTAATGTCCATTCTATGTGTAATGATAATTATCTTTCCATTGGGAATATTTGTGCAGATGCATTAATATTTTTGCAACATGGTGATTTGAAACTCTAGTATAATTAGTCAAATGTTGACATCAAACCCATTTGGCCATTCATGCCATTTTGATATTGATAATGCAATTGTAATAAAATTACTCAGTCATTAACTCAATTCATGAACTGTCGATAATATTTTACCTTTGCCATCATTTTCACATTGTGAATAAACGCGGACAACGACAGAGAAAATTTTTATTGAAACCCCAGCAAAAATTCTTTTACATTACACGAATATATTTAATGAGATATTTTTCATGCTGGAATTTTAGCTCGGGTCAAAATATTTAATGATGCCTAAATTAGCGAACATTTTATCTAAAACTCGTTAAGAGTAGGTACCTACATTAATTTTTTATCTCTATATTATATTTTTTAATCAAGGAATATAATGTAATAAAAGTACCTCATCCTTAGCTGGAGGTTGAGTTTACTAGTATTACTTATTTATAAACGAATTTCTGAACGCCTATGCTACCAAATTATTATTAAAATGGAAAACTCATTTTATTGCACATCCCAGCCTAATCAAAAATATAAATATAGGTACCTTGATACTTGATCTTCATCAAGTTTACAGAAAAACTGATATTCAATTCGGAAAAAACGTAGACAGGCCACTTAATACTGTTACTTACTAAATTTAGATGATAATTTTAACCAAATTGATGGGATGAAAGATATTCATCTAATCTAATACAAGTAGCTGGCACTACAAAAGTATAATTTTCTATTAATCAAAATTTTTAGAAGGTGCTCAAGCATAACTTTCTTACATAATTGGATTGATCATACACCTATACAGATAGGTACCATACGGTTTAGTTCTGTACTTTTTTATTCCAATATTGTATCAACGTAGCAAATTTTAAAAAACTTGCTCGTTGTAAATAAGTTGTCAAGTTAGCTGATGGTATCTTGCGAAGGCGAGAGCCACGAGCCCAATGGCGATGGCGTATTGCGGTTTTCGTGTCACGTGAATATTTTATGAAATCCTCTCTTCCGTTTTGGCAATTCCAGTCTCGCGAGATCATTTAAAATCCGATGTTAAGAGAACGCCGATACTTCCGGAACACGTGATCGTAAAACGTGTAACATCTCTGACAGATCGGACTAGTGCAGGGGATCATTATACTTTTATGACGACTTAGCAAGTAATTGAACACGTTTAGAGTAACGAAATTCGTGCACTTGTCGCTTATAGTACAAGCAATAGGTAGTTTTACCTTCAAATATTTCAAAAATGTAATAAAATGAAGAACTTTGCTGTCTGCATCCACGCTGTTCAAATATTTTAAAACTCTTGCCACTTGTCAATGTACCTTGCAACAGGAATGTTCTTCTGTTAAAACTTTACTAGTGATTGTAGTTTCCACTCCAGGTATATGTTATTACCTCATGTAATACTACTATTTTTATTATGTTCAATGATTGTTTAATATGGAAGAGTAGTTTATATGATTGTACTTTATTTGTATTGTATTGCAAACAATATTAAGAATGTTCTTTTTTGTAGCACCGCACTGAAGATGATTCAACAAGAATCGAAACGTTTGCAATAATTAGGGAGTATTTAATTTTATTTCAACTATTATCCATCCATTTACAATTTTTGGATACGAATACTTTATTATGTCAAGGATATCGACTCCATGTAGCTCAACACCGCGTTTGTCCTATGTTAATGCATGCTCACGAAGTTTTATAGATAAAGCTAAATTTCATAAATTCATTTACAGACGAAGAATGCAACTAGGATTATGCCGAGTTACATTTTCTAATAAATCTCTTAATAATAAGAAAAAGCATGTAAAAAATGCTTAAAACACACTTTTTCATTAATTTTGTACATGGATTTCAAACATTTTTTCAGAATTCTAACTGGGCATAATCCTAGATTAATTCTTTCACAAAAATCTTGTACCTGTTTTTCCTCCAAATTTTTAATATGCAATGAGTAAAGCAGAAACTGCTACACCTCTAAACACGCAATATTTTGTTACAGAGACGAGACCGTTAATTATAAAATCAGTCGTTTTACAAAAAGCCTAGTCTAATTTCAAATTGATAGTCTAATCTATTGTCAAATTGATAAATGATTAGTTCAGAGTTCTGCGCATTCGATACTATCGATTTTCAAAACATTATAATATCATGATATTATAAGCATTGTCTTCTTATTGGATCTAATAACGCTGTGCAGTGACATTTATTTTTTAAATGAAATGTAACAATTTATTTAATAATGATAAATGTGAAATGAAAACAATAGAAAGCTTATAACCTAAATGTTTCAGAAGACGGGTAGAACGGTGAAAGTATTAATAAAATTTCTGGGATGAAATATCGGCCTGCACATTCAATATGTTCTAGTTTTAAGCGATATTTTACGCTTAAAACGTTCATATATGTCGAAACTATTCAATATTTGATTTATAAGGCATTTATTTGCCGGTCTTCTTTATTGTAGCTATTGTAAGCCATAATTTTTAAATCTTTTATTTTCAGTTAAACGAAATAGATTTATATTAACTTTATTCTTATTGCTTGTGCCTGTCAAGAGATCGGAAAGATTATATTGTGTTGACATAAATAAGACTAGAAATGATGTAAAGTTACGACGCTACGAGTATAACGATGTTTAAATTTTAGTTCATATTTCCACCGCTATCACTTCCGCCTGGGTGCGCTATATTTTTGATGGAACAATAAATGTAGCGTAATACAGAACAGAAAGTAATTTCAAAATCATGTCATGTTCTTGGAAGTTACATGCCCACAATAAATAAATTGAATTGTACGAGTCTACCGCAAGTTTACTCGTTTTAAAAGTACAATTTACATTGGCTTCGAAACAATTTCAAACTACAATGTCAATATTGCATAACAAAGACGACACAAGAGGTTTCAGCAGTTCTTGATTTCGTGGAGAGATTTTTTCTAGGAAAATGACACTGATTAATCCACTTTTCATAGAGTTGTCAAGTCAACTTGTGGCAATTAGTTCATTACTTAATAAGTTAGGTACTACTTATGTGTTGTTAATATTGGAACACAAAAATATTGAAACGTCATTAAACAAAACTTTATTTATTTTGATAATAAAAACAATGAGTTGAAGGCTGGGTTAACATAAACATCTAAAGGATGTTCCAGATTTAAACGGCCTAACTTATTTTATAGATTAAACACCTAAAATTAAGGTGCCAAGTTCATTTGAGCAAATGTCCGTATAAGAGCTTTATTCCCGAGATCCCGAGATATTCATGTTTTCCTTATTGAGTAGCGCTACTTTAAATAGACAACTTCATAACGAGATATCCTATATTATTGGAGTGTGACATAATAATTAAATTAAAAATAAATTGTTTATTACCTAATTTCAATACAAAATTTAGTTTGCTTGCACTGATGTCTGGGAAAAAAATAAAAACTAGCAACGAATTCAAAGAACTTCATAAACTATTGTTTTTAGAACATTTGTTCAAATTGTTTACCTGCAGCACGTAAACACTGCATTGGTTGCTGCGTGACATTGCTCTGGAGATATGGTTTCGCATAAATTTGTCTGCGTAGTGAGTCTAAATTTTCTATAAACTCTTTCTTTTATGACACCCCAAGCAAAAAATCTAAATGTGTTAGAACGGGCGAACGTGCTGACCCCGGTACAGGTCCTGCGTCCTGCGCGACCAATCCACCGTTGTGGAAAGTATAGCGGTCGTATGAGTTCATATTTTTTATGCAAACAAACTAAATATGTCTATATAAAAGACGAACCAACAAATATGGCCATTTGCATAAATTTGATGGATGTTAATTCCAGGGGTGGATCCAAGGTGGAGGCCATTGGCTCTTCCTGAGACAATATTCCAAAATAAAAACTAAATTTTGTAAATTATTTTTATTTAAGAATAAATCTTTTTTGCCATTCTACAAGTGGGAAACACTCATGATTATATAAATAAATATAGAGTCTCAAATCCGGCAATTTAAAACAAAACAATATGGGTATCGGATCCGGATAACAGTTAATTTGATAGCACACGCGATAATATTTTAATAAATATAAAAAGCTATGTTTATAAAGTTGGTATCACTGGTTGAATAAAGTTCATTAACGAACTTGAAGTCAGTTTTTGGTACAAGATCTTAAATATAAAATTTCAGTCCAAAATTCCAACGCGCTTTTAAGTTATCCAACATCCAAACAGACCGACAGATCGACTTTTTTTTAAATAATGATTTTTGGGTTCAGTAGGGTCTAAATCGTAAAGATTCATCAAAATCTCTAACTGTCAAAAAATCACAATTACGTTAAGTACTTCCCGCTATTACATAGGTCGAGGAATTAAAAACATGAGGTATGACGTCATGAGCGCAGTATAGAAGATGTTAATTAAAATCCATAGCTAACCGCTATAAAACCGTAATATTTTTAAACTTTACAACTTATTTTCTTCATTATGACTAGGTACATCATTATAAATTATCTATCGTCTATCCACTTTAATCATCATCTGTTATACCAACTACGACAAAACTATCTGGTTCTGAATATCAGAATTAATATAGCAGTATTCAAACCAGGGACAAAGTACAAAATTTGCCGCAAGGTTCGCATTGTTATTGAAATCCAAGTAATACAAACAAATTGATGTTGTACCATATAATACCCACAAGAGCTAGCAATTCTCATGGCAAGAAAACAACAGATTTGTAACGTTGTTTATCGACGTTGTAACGTTTGTAAGGACCCGTTGGAGTATACACAGTTCCAAGTCCCAAGTGCCGTTCGCAAGCCTTCCGTCCAACGAAAAATAAATCGATGACAAGACATAGATGAATAACATAACGCGCCGACTCTTCGTCCGCTGACATTGAGATATTCGCACGGAAAATGACTGAAAGTATGGAGCCATGAGCCGGAATTGGAAGAATGTAATATCCTCGTTGCAGTGGCGTTACTTGAATTCTACAGGGTATGGTTCTCACGAAAACATTATCCAGGGGATGTTCTACAAAGTTTCAGGAATTCTTCACTATTTTTAACAAATGTAAAGAAAGTTTGCTGAAATATAAGTATTTTTAGCTACGACTAATGTATAATAACATTAAATGTGTGATGTTTGCTACATAATACCATATAATAATCTCGCAGGGAATAATACTCAGTATTCCCTCCTCTGCACCAATCAGAAAATTACTTTGCCTGAATCAATTTCTCCCTGGAAATTATTTTTTTAAACATTGCAATATTTAATGATGTAACTATAGTGATAGAGAATTGACATTTGGAAATGTCACAATTTTTGCGTATTGGTATTTATTTCATTTAAATCTTGTACCTAATGATGATTAAAACCCTCGCTCGCTTTGCTCGCTCGTATTTTAAACTTCGTCTTCAGGAATAATAGCATCCATTATAGCATCGTTGTATAATATACTAGTATTGGTAGCATAATAAAATAAGAATGGCCTAGTTTACACCGCAGATCTGTACCCCAAATTCGACCCAAATGTTGCTAGGCCGCCTGGTGTAAACATTTCAAATATGAAGCGGCCTGGCATAGGTCAGGCCACTTTTACATGTGGCGTGACCTATACTACTCGTAGGCCGCAGCCCAAACGTACTCATTGCGATGTAAACAGATAGACCGAAAATAGTTTACAAATTAATCGGTAAAATTGGTAATGTAGTTCATAAAAAGATGATTGAAAGTGTTATTTGAAAAATACTGCTGGAAAACAGCATTTTAATTTTATTTTTATAAAATAGTCAAAGCATTAAAATGTCATTACCTAGGAGATTGATGTTTTAGCGTTGTGATTTTGCACGCATTTGTGTGTTTTAACATCGATTATGATGCATAAGTTATGTTATATAAGTATAAGCTTTTAACGTCGCAAGTGCTTTAAAAGCACTTATAATACACATACGTTATTTTTCATTATACCTGCAACCTATTTTTTTTTAAATATAGGTGGAAAACACAATTTCAATTTTGATTTATTCTATAAAGTAGAATGTGTGATGTGTCAAAATAGCGTTACCTAGGAACTGATTACAATTTCCATTGTTGTTGCTTAGTAACCTTTAAAACACACGTGTTTTAGTCTTGTGATTCTGTACGCATTTGCGTGTTTTAAACATCGATTATGATGCATGGGTGAGTGTATCACATCGAGTATAATAATAAATTAAGAAGAATTTCCGTAACCGACTGAGAATATTATATAGGCTAACAAAGTCCAATATTAACAGGCAATAATTGTGACATATATTTTTCACAATTCAATTTCGCATACGTCGTGGGTTCTGGAAACTGTTTATTGATTGGTGATTTAATAATACAGTCTGAATTCGTATATAAATCGAGTACCTATAACAGACGATTATAATTTTGACATCACGCAATAAAAAGACATGTAACACTATAAAGATATAGTAGAAGTCGAAAGTACAAACAAAACTGTTACTATGGTTACCGTTCGCCTTCTTGATATATCTGTAACTTTGTATATAAGGTGGTTTTTTGTTGTGATCTAAGTCTAAGTTATATCGTTTAAATAATAACTTAAACATTTTTCATACAGCGTTTAGAATAGTTTATTGTATCGCGAATCGCTGTTACATTTCATTTTAAATCTATCAACATGACAGCTAGTTTTTTGTATATTACCACACGCGTTTTTCGACTAGCTTCGAATAAAAATCTGGTCCTGTATAACCCTCTCACTAAGCAGGTAGGACTCGCTTAAAAATTTACCAACATTGATGGATTAACGTTCAATTACAATTATTATTATTCAAAAATTCATATACATCCGTAGGGCCTTTCTAGGTAATAGATAGTGTGCTTTGAAATATTACCCACCCTGGGCCAGAGGCGGGTCCATGGGGAGGCCATGGACTCACTCTTGAGGCTATTTTCAAGAATAAAAACTAAATATTGTAATATGTAGTTATTTACATTATAAGTGTAGTAGGTTTTATTTTACAACGCGAGGTTCTATATTAAATTACGACGCGAAACGGAGTGCTTTAATAAAACCGAGCGATGTACAAATACATAAAGCTTATATTATGTATTATATTTTTTGGCCGACATACCTATTTAAATATCCATCGTATTTTCTATCAGGTTAATCGATGAATTTGACATTTGCACTAAAGTTTACTTATTATTATGTCAAGTTATCTTGAAAAAACTGCTAAGTCGCCAGTAAATGTGACATTTAAAATTAATCTGTTTTATTTATTTTACTCCATTGAATAATTAATTGTGTAAAGTAGTGTTTTTATAAACTCTCTTTTTATTTTTTTTATTGCCTATGAAGCAATAAAATTCGATGCTCTTTATATGCGGTAATGTCATGTCATGTATAATAAAATAGACGTTAACGATGTGTGATTGTTATCTGTACACTTCAGGAGGCCAAAAAATAATTTTATTTTAGAATGAATCTTTTCTGCCATTCTAAAATAAGTTGCAACATCCTTGATTACGTAAATAAATATCAGAGCCTCAAAAACGGGAATAGAGCAGTTAATACTCGTAAGCCTTTAAATTTCCATATGGTTTTAAGTGGTTCTGCCCAATGGGTCCTGCTAGCTTATAATATAAATAAAAATGCTAACCTTAGGTGTACTCTGACGATGTTGCATCCGATACAAGTTTCCCAGAAAATCAAGATTTATTTTTTACAATCAATGGCCTTCCTCTTACACTTTTTCTAGGTCCACCCCTACCCTGGGCCCCCAGTATCTACGCCACTGTGCTTTGGCTGTGCATAACAAAGAGCTCGCTGTTTGTCGACGAGTTTGAAGGCGGATGAGGTGAGTTACCAAAAAAGCGGAAATGATTCAGTCGACAACAGCTTGTTCTATTTTTAAAATTGTATTCCTCGATCCTCATTCCGCGTTGAGGTTCTTTGTTCCAGAGTTCCGCGAGTCTCGCTACATACCAACATGTGCTTTTCTCTGCGCTGCGCCAGTAACTGTTTTAGACAAATGTCTTTTTTGTGGATTCCTCAATCTCACAAACATGGGAACGTCGTATGGCACTGTTGCTTATTTTCTTATTCTTTTATTAGCTTGTCAGCAGTAAGATAAATTTAACACAGTCTTCTACAACATGAAATGTATCCAGTATTTTTCTAAAATGCTTGGATGATCCATCATCTTTAATTGAAGACACAACATTGTTAAGAATTTATGATTTCTAGGAAAATCATATTAGCCGTGTTTCTTTTCTAACACGAAATTGCTATATTTCAAACAATAGAAAAACAAAGTAAATAGATATTCTACTTTAAAATAATATCTACATCATTTTAATTTCAAAAAAATTACAGAAACGTAAACGATAATATAATGAATGATTTTTACTAAACCAAATAGTTGATTGAAGGAAGTACTAAGTGGATCTTAAAGTTGTATTTTATTTTATTTTAAAATTGCGACGTATCTGCTATGGGCTGTATATTCAGGTCTGTAAAAGTCCTTGGTTAACAACAATGATTTAAAGTTAATACAGTTTTAATAAAAATTATTATATCTAAGTCAACATATTGACATGTTGTAAAAATATAATAATCTCATATGCATGGAAGTTTTGCATTACACCATTTAAACTCATGGTTGTTAATAAAGAGGGGAATGTGTTCAACACCAGAAAATAAAACTTTAAAATGTTAAAACACAGGAAAATGCAACACTAGCAGAAGATGCAAATCTAGAAAATTCATAAGTAATAAAATACCTGCATCAAAAGATGCATAGCATATTAAACACAGGATTATTCAAACACAAGAACATGCAAATGTAGAAAAGATATAGCTAGAACCGAGTATGTGGGACTCAAGAATGGTATTGTATTGTTGAAGAGACAAAATAGTTATACAGATTTGCATTTTCCCTGTGTTTGCATCTTCCTATGTTTGCATTTATACCGAATTTAAAATTCTAGATTTGCGTTTTCCTGCGAATGAATCTTTAAATGTTGGTATATTACGTATAAAATTTCTTGATATGAATCTTCTTGTGCATACATTTTTCTTTCTTTAATTAGAACCACAGTCCATCACATATTACACGTGTCTATACATTTAAGTAACCTACTACCTAAGTTATGTGTGGAAATGATAAGCTATGGATGAAAATAATAATAATATTTATCATTATGATTTTTTGAAACATTTATGTCACTATCTTTATCTTGCAAGATCAAAGTAGTTTGATATTACAAATTTGCATTTCAAAAGAATTCACTAGGTGTCGAACAGAGTTCGTACAGTGAAGCAGTAAATTATATTGCACGTTTTTAATAAAAATTTCTATTACTGGTTTCAATATTCAAGCTATTGAAATAAATATTCGTTTAAAAATAGAAGTGTTGCCTTGAGACGTCGCGCATTATCGTGAATGTCTGAAATTTCGACAGGGGCTGAAGGAAGACTCTTCAGTGTCTGCGAACCGCAGAAAGGAGTGGCTCAAGCCGAATTGATTTGTGGGTAATTAAGCTCATCGGCATTTATCTTAATCCCGCGTTCAATTTTGAGCGGCGGGATGGTAATTCTGATGGCAAACATCGAAGGAAACACGGGAAGAATAATGAAGTTTTCTGATAAATGGTCAACATTAGCGATGCAGTCAGGTCTTCTGTACGTGCCTCGAATCACGAACTCATCTTTAAATTATTTCACCTGCTCCGGGACTACACAAGTGAGTTATAACCGGTTCGCATTTTTTAGGAGCAGCTCAAAAAACCACTTTGCTTAATAAAAAATATAGAAATTACACACAACTCGGCCACTAGGACATTCTCTCATAATATGTATAGGCGGTTTAATTGCATATCAATGAATATGCATTAACATGAAAACTACAATAATTATTACTGCACTAATTGCTGAAAACAGTATAAAGGAACGTGCATTTCCTGAAGATGGCAGATGGTTCGACGATTAATTTTATTTGGCGCTATAAGTGGCCGAATTTTTGAATTTATTTCGTTACAACTGTTACAATTATTTTAAAACAAATACGTTTTATAAAAGATGAATTCATTAAATTCGGAAAAGAAGTTGGTAATAGTAAACGTGCAGTAGATATACAGTACCCAGTGAAGAACAGCGACAAAAATTATAAACGATTCGACGTTTGTAAATCACAGGAATACCTAATATTTTGTAGAAACTGCGAAGATACGATTAATATTTGTTGAGAATATATCCAAATAAGCTTTCTTGCCCATAATTAACAACCAATGACCCTTTTTGAGGGGTAAGAATTGAGTGAATTATCGCGTTTCAAAGGAAAAATGGGGATCGAACATGGACATTATTTTAAAAAAAATTAAAGTGTCATATCGAATTTAATACCTCAAATTAAATGGCTAGATAAGTGCAAATGCACGCATGCACATGCACACACATGTACACACACATGCACACGCATGCACGCATACACGCATCGTATCCGATGATTTTTCGAAAAAAAGCCCTAAAAACAGGGGTTCCTTTGAAACTCGATAACTCACTCAATTCTTCACCAACAATGACGAAATTTTTAGCTCTGGAAAGGAAATTGATAGGGCTTTGTGACAATCGAGTCGAACAACCCCCTCAAGATAGGATTTTTTGGAGCTACAAGCCTTCAAACTTTGAGATTTTTTATTGCTCAAACATGACATCTCATAAAGCGATTTTTCAGGGGGTCGGGGCTGGCGAATCTCTTCGGGATTTTTGGAGAACGTAGAGGAGGAATGTATCTCCAGATGGAATTTCCAGATTTTGGTTAACACGTCCCTGAAAGAAATGTCCCGCATTTTAAAAACAGGCATTGTCTTGGTTCGGCCAAGTTGCTCGATTTTTTTGTGAGCAGTGTATAACGAAAATGTTGCGGATTTTGCCACCAGAGCACCTTACAATCGCAGTGCACGTTCCCTATGTGAATTTGTTTTAACGTGAGCGAGGGGATTTATCATACTCTACACCACAGAGGATTAAGAAGGAAAGAGACACAACTTAATGTATAAAAGTAGCAGTGTCGACACGAGCGCACCACAACTGCCTGGAATGAACTAAAATGACAGGAGGCATATTGTACCGGCATATTTAAATTAAATAGGTACCTACAGTATTTTCATTTTAAACAAAAGCATGTTATCAAAATTTTCTTTTGTAAAAAGTTCCTAAAGAGAAAAATATTTCAAATAAAATTTTAAGAAAATGTAGCAATTCGCACTTTTATTTGAAATTTATTTTCGTTAAAATAATTTCAGAACTTTTTCAAAGACAAATTAATTATGATGACATGTTCTAGCTTAAAATGAAAATTACTATTAAAAATAAGTACTATATTTTTTATATAACTAAAACTAAAATTTATTTGAAATAACATATCACATTTTGATTACAATAATTAGGAACAAATAAATGTAGTACCTAACAGAAAATTTAAGTAAGTAAATAGTATAAAATGTATAAAATATATCGAACAAAAACATAATTACACAAAAAATTTGTTTATAGGAATGTCGTTAAGTACGTTTAGCTTTTTTAATTATTTTTGAATTCATATCATCAAAATATTTTCGAATAATTAAGAGAGAAGATTTTTAAAAATCTCTGTTTTAACTTCTTGTAAATGAATAAGACAAGTATGAAAAGTAAAATCGAATTTTGTTTGTTACTGGTAGACAAAACCAAAATCTTTTAATAAAAATAAATATAATATATATTTGTGCTAGAACCAGACACAAATTTCCTGATACATTTTTTAATCGCTTTTTATCGTCTACTTACTTATTCATAGTGAAAATATGATGCGGTTGGTTCTAAATTCTGTGACAATAAACAACTTTTACAATTTTCACAGTCTGAACTGAAACATATGTTTCATTTTTTAATCGCTTATTTTCTTTATACATTTTTAAATCTCTAGGTGTAAGATCTGCCAGTTTTCTAATTCCAAAATCGGATAATGTGAATCTTTTTATTTGTCTTCGTTCCTTAAAATACAAATTTCTATCTTCTGAACTTTCAATATTGAACAACTGCTTTGGAATCTATGAAATTAGATGGAGTAGGAGTAGATGATTTTGTTACTTTAAAAGGTAGAACCGATTCAGAGGATGTGCCGCCAAGCGGTTCATAATCTGGTACAGATATAGTAGTAGAGTTTGTGACCATAGGAGTTGTAATCAATTCACATGATGTTTCAGGAAGCGAACCATACTCTGGTAGTGTTCTAGTAGATGATGGTATTTAATATCGTTGGAATCAATTCGGAAGATATTTCAGGTTCATAATTTAGTACAGGAGACAATTAGTTTTGAATATGTTTCAGGAAACGATTTTAAATCAGCCAAGGTTCTAGCAGTTGAATTTGTCAGTGTACCCTGGTTAGAATGCCACATAGAAACACATAAAAAAATTTATACGATTCTATGGTAGTCAATATGTGTATTGAAACACCTCTTTTACCATAAACTGCTGGAAATCCAGATATATATTTTATTGGTTTTTATCCGCATATACGAATGTAAGTCTATTCGATCTTATGAGTTTTAATGGTACACAGGTAGAATGGATTTTATACGATTCTATGGTAATCAATATGTGTATTGAAACACCTCTTTTACCATAAACTGCTGGAAATCCAGATATATATTTTATTGGCTTTTATCCGCATTTACGAATGTAAGTCTATCCGTTCGTATGAGATATAATGGTACACAGGTCGAACGGATTTTATACGATTCTATGGTAATCAATATGTATTCACTTTTACCATAAACTGCTGGAAATCCAGATATATATATATTTTATTGGTTTTTATCCGCATTTACGAATGTAAGTCTATCCGTTCGTATGAGATATAATGGTACACAGGTCGAACGGATTTTATAGGAATCTATGGTATTTAATATGTGTATTGGAACGCGCATTTTACCATAAACTGCTGGAAATCCAGTAATTTATTTTATTGGTTTTTATCCGCATATAAGAATGAAAATCTATCCGTTTGTATAGGATATAATGGTACACAAGTAGAACGGATTTTATTAGAATCTATGGAACTTAATATGTATTTTACCATTCATTGCTGGTTACAGTCTTATCTGTTTCTATACGAATATCGGTAGAAGGTATAAGTTAGAAGCCACAGGTAAAAATAGCGGAGAAGTAAGCACTTCGAAAATTAGACACTTAGTGATTCCTATACGGTTTTATAGTAACTTCGATATTAACTTTTAATTGGATTTTATCTGTTTCTATGTGATACACATTCTATTTGATCCTATGAGCAAAGTGGGATACTATTTTCTATGAGAATTTATACGCATTACACACCTTGTGATTTCTATACGATTTTATAGTAATTTCGCTATTAACTTTTAATTGGATTTTATCTGTTTCTATGTGACACACATTCTATTTGATCCTATGAGCAAAGTGGCATGCAATTTTCTATGAGAATTTATACGCATTACACACTTTGTTATTTCTATACGGTTTTATAGTAATTTCGCTATTAACTTTTAATTGGATTTTATCCGTTTCTATGTGACACACATTCTATTTGATCCTATGAGCAAAGTGGGATACTATTTTCTATGAGAATTTATACGCATTACACACTTTGTTATTTCTATACGGATTTATAGTAATTTCGCGATTAACTTTTAATTGGATTTTATTCGTTTCTTTGTGATACACATTCTATTTGATCCTATGAGCAAAGTGGGATACTATTTTCTATGAGAATTTATACGCATTACACACCTTGTGATTTCTATACGATTTTATAGTAATTTCGCTATTAACTTTTAATTGGATTTTATCCGTTTCTATGTGACACAAATTATATTTGATCCTATGAGCAAAGTGGCATGCAATTTTCTATGAGAATTTATACGCATTACACACTTTGTGATTCCTATACGGTTTTATAGTAATTTCGCTATTAACTTTTAATTGGATTTTATCCGTTTCTATTTGATCCTATGAGCAAAGTTGGATACTATTTTCTATGAGAATTTATATGCATTACACACTTTGTGATTCCTATATAGTAATTTCGCTATTAACTTTTTTTGGATTTTATTGTTTTCTATGGTTTTTTATAAGATTTGAATTATATTTACAGTTTGGATATTATTGTTTTCTATGGAATTTTATAAGATTTTAATTATTGTATTTACAGTTCGGATTTTTATTTTATTTGAATCGTATGTACAGTTTGGATTATATTTTTTTCTATAGATTCTTATAAGATTTGAATCGTATTTATAGTTTGGACTTTATTGTTTTCTTATAGAAAATACAATCACATTATGCTCATATAGGATCAAATAAAATATGTTATCATATAGAAACGGATACATGCCAATTAAAAGTAATAAGCGAAATTACTGTATAAAAACCACAAACTGTGTAATGCGTATTCATTTTTATAGCAAATAGTTACCCATTCTGCTCATAGAATCAAATAGAATGTGTACACATAGAAACGGATGTAATACATTTAAAAGTTAATAGCGAAATTGCTATAAAAGCGTATAAATTCTCATAGAAAATAGTATCCCACGTTGCTCATCGGATCAAATTGTTTGGATTTTATTGTGTGTACCACATAGAAACGGATAAAATCCAAATAAAAGTTAACAGCGAAATTACTATAAAACCGAATAAAAATCAAAAAGTGTGTAATGCGTATAAATTCTCATAGAAATTAGTATCCTACTTTGCTCATAGGATCAAATTGAATGTATGTCACATAGAAACGGATAAAATCCAATTAAAAGTTAATAGTGAAATTACTATAAAACCGTATACAAATCACAAAGTGTGTAATGCGTATAAATTCTCATAGAAAATAGCATGCCACTTTGCTCATAGGATCATATAGAATGTGTGTCACATAGACACGGATAAAATCCAATTAAAAGTTAATAGCGAAATTACTATAAAACCGTATAGAAATCACAAAGTGTGTAATGCGTATAAATTCTCATAGAAAATAGTATGCCACTTTGCTCATAGAATCAAATAGAATGTGTGTCACATAGAAACGGATAAAATCCAATTAAAAATTAATAGCGAAATTACTATAAAACCGTATAGAAATCACAAAGTGTGTAATGCGTATAAATTCTCATAAAAATTAGTATCCCACTTTGCTCATAGGACCAAATAGAATTGTGTCACATAGAAACGGATAAAATCCAATTAAAAGTTAATAGCGAAATTACTATAAAACCGTATACAAATCACAAAGTGTGTAATGCGTATAAATTCTCATAGAAAATAGCATGCCACTTTGCTCATAGGATCATATAGAATGTGTGTCACATAGACACGGATAAAATCCAATTAAAAGTTAATAGGGAAATTACTATAAAACCGTATAGAAATCACAAAGTGTGTAATGCGTATAAATTCTCATAGAAAATAGTATGCCACTTTGCTCATAGAATCAAATAGAATGTGTGTCACATAGAAACGGATAAAATCCAATTAAAAGTTAATAGCGAAATTACTATAAAACCGTATAAAAATAACGAATTGTGTATTTGCGTATTAATTCTTATAGAAAATTAATTGCCATTCTGCGTATAGAACCGAATAGATTACATTTCTCATAGAAGCATATAAAATCCGTTAAGAATTTTATCGTAAATTTACAATTATTGCAGATAAAATATGTTCCGAATTGATCCAGATTAAAACCCAATAGAATATATTACCACATTGCGTATAAAATGACAATAGAAATATTACGGCTCATAGAATCCCATAAATTCTCATAAAGTTTTTATTACAACTTTGTGCATGGCGGATAAAATTCGGCGTGTGCACATAAGTTACGATAAATTCTCATTAAAACTTTATCTGTATTAACTACCATTTTATCTGGCATTTTAACCAGGGTAGGAATAGTATTTCTATGCAATTTTTTTAGCGTACTTGTGAAGCAAGATATATCAAAGTGATCTTCGCAAATATATAATTTTGTTGTAATTTTCTTGTAAATTTATAAATTGAAACCACTTTTTCCTCGTGTCTTCTTTTTGGGGATATTTGAAGAAATGTTTATTGGAAGTATTTGTTTTGTAAGCATTGGCACAATCTGGCACTTAGCATTTATTTTTTAACATGATTGGCGTTGACATTGTTCAAGCAGTTCAAAATCCTCTGAAATAAGATAAAACTTAGACATTTAAATTATAATTATAGAGATAAACTTACATCACATCATCAAATTGGCAAGTTGTTGAGTTCGGGGGCTATATATTTAAATTTAGTGCGTACCGCGTGCTTGGTGCTTACTCAACGCACATGTTTGTGTTTGACTGTCAAACTTTCACAACATAAACAAAGGCGTAAACGGTGCGTTTCTTTTACTAGATGAGAGTTACACACAAAAAACGTAGATTTTAGTTCTCCAGGCAGTTGTGGCGGCGCTGTTGCTAACAATTTAAAACCACATTTGAGTTTTATCCCCGTGCTCTACACTATCTCTGTGCAAATTATTTTTATAAAACACTGCAATGTTTAATGATGTAATGGTGATAGAGAACAATTTACATTTGGAAACGTCAAAATTTTTGCGTATTGGTATTTGTTTTATTAAAATCTTGAACGTAATAAATTAGTCGCAGATAAATTACAGTATAGTTTAGTTTAGTTTAGTTTAGTTTATTGTCTTTGGCCAGAGTTTACATAGAGTAATTGACAAGTCACAAGTTACATACATTCATAAAAAAGAACAACATATTAATAAAAACGTCAAATTTTATACATATAATAATTAAAACACAAAGTACGTAGGGCGAAAAGAAATCAAGAGCAAGGTTACCTACGTGCAGTGCTCCATGTCAATTGCAGGTATTCATCTGTGCTGTAAAAACAGTGTTCTAAGAGATAACATTTAATGTTTCTTTTAAAACTGACCATAGTAAGGTCTCTAATTTGTTGAGGAACATGATTATATAGATTTACTTGTAATGTATTTTTGGCAGATTTACTTAATTTGAATTTATTACCTCTAAGTAGATCTGCAGAGCGTGTATTATACACATGGAGGTCGCCATTTTTTACGAAATCCGTGTTTTTATGTAGCTCCAAAAGAGAAAAATAGATAAACAACGTTGGCAGTGGCATGATTTCTAATTGTAGGAAAAGATTTTTACAACTTTGCCTGTAACCCGAATTTGTAATAATTCTTATGACCTTTTTCTGCAACTTGAAAATTTTTTCTGAGTGGCTAGAGTTTCCCCACAGAACTATAGCATATGAGATTTGAGAGTGAAATAACGCGAAATATGCATTGCGTAAGTTGTCTGTAGACAAAGATTCTGCTAGATTTCTAAATAAGAAAACAATACCAGCCAATTTTTTTGACAAAATTTATATATGTGGTTGCCAGTTTAGATTTGGATCGATGTAAGCACCTAGAAGCTTGACACTCTTAGTTTGAGAATTTCTATTACTAGAAGTAAATAGGAGATATTGGGTTTTACTTTGATTTAGTTTAAGATTATTAGAAAGAAACCAATTTTCAGCTTTGGCCATCATATCCTGCTTTATATTTGTTAGACAATCAAGATTGCTGTCTGAACATATGACAGTAGTGTCGTCAGCAAAAAGTATGCAACTAATTGGTTCCATGTATTTACTGAATTCATTTATATAAATAAATACAACTCGCTATAATGGTTATTATTGCCACCGATGATTAAAACCCTACCTCGTGTTATAAACTTCATCTTCGGGAATAATAGCATCCATTATACGTCGTTGTATAATATACTATTATTATTACAGTTATTGGCCAACATAACAATAATCTGTTCTGTTACTTAGTAATGTACACAAATGTCAAAAATAATAAGTGTAGTAGTTTCTGTTGCTGAATATAGCCATTATTTTCAATCAAATGATAACGACAATCACCTACAGCTTTTATTATAAACACTAAACAGTCAAATTGTTATACTCTCCAAATAATTTACAATTTACCTACCAAGTTTTGAAAGTTAACACTTTAGCCAAAAGCAAAAAGGTATAAAGATTGTTAAACTAAGTATCAAGTAGACCAATTAAAAACCATCTTGCATTTCCCTGTTAATCACAACTTGCGATCCTTGCGTAATGAGTTTAATATAATAAAGCAGTTATTTACCTTCTAGGATGTTGGATGGATTCCGCCAGTGCGGCATCCGGTACCGGCAAGAGATATCGGTTTGCTGCAAATTGCTTCATGAGGAAGCTGTTTGCAGTAATCCCCGTTAGTTGCACTTGCAATTATGGCGGCTGCGCTACGCAGAGGAGTTGTAATTATGTCCTCAGGTCAAGTCAACCACGACAGGTAGCAGCGGCCCTGCAACTCCCCTGCCTAGTCTGAATCAGCGTCGCAGCGCCTCTAATCACTCTAAACTCATTAATTCCCAGCAAGGAGGAATGGAATCATCGTGCCAGTAATGGTATGATTTGAGGAATTGCGCTGCGGAATTGAAGATGGAGTAACAAGATTGTTTCTGACTTTAAATACAAGCTTAACTATAGATTTCGGGGACTAAACTTGGATTATTTAACTTACATATCGCATATCCATATGCACGCATCTCACAAATTTAGATTCAATAACATTTATTTATACAGGATGTTATTATACTTTGGGTAAACATTTAAGGGTATTTATTTATATTACATGACGTGCTGAATGTTAAGTAACATATTTTTTAAAACGGCGTAATTGAAATGAATTATCAATACCAGATATTAATTGTGGTACTGTAGTAGATTCAAATAAATATTCACTTATAATATCAAATTTAAGTATTTTATTTTTTTATTGTTTTAAATCATTTAACATTTTTAAATAGGTTCATATATCAACTAGTTATTTTGAAAATTTAAAACCGCAAGTCAATATCATTATTAGTTTAGAAATTATAATTGATTAAACACAGTAAACAAAAAAATACTGAAATTTCACTATTTCCTCTCGTCAAATTTCAGCTCAACCAACCCCTTTAAGAGTTTTTGATATAAGTAATGACTCTTACAAAAAAAATCCAAGGAATTCAATGTTGAAAACCGGAAATCGATATCTTAATTCGTTCAGAAATTATAGTGGATTAAATACAAGAATTTTAAAAAATACTAAAACTTGTTTATTTTCTTTGTTTAAATTGTGGCAAAATTAGAGCCTCAAATTGTTTACAAAATTATACTGTTGAAAAAAAAAGTCTGTGGAATCCAGTGCTTGAAACCGGAAGTCGATATTCTTATCTGCTAAAAAGGTACAGTCGTTTTTGTATATAATGAAAAAAATTCAATCAATACCTGCCTAATTAATGTATTTGAGTTTTATTTTTTGTGATTTGTGTATATTTTATTGTTTATTTCATGTATTAAAATAAAAAAATTAACTTTAATTTCTTTATGATTTGGTTTTTTAAAAATCTGTTTTGCTGTCTGGTCACGACAGCCTAAATTAACACATTTTAAAATCCAATACCTACCTACTACATTTTTTAAATATTGCACATCCTTTCTGCACTTTAAAACAATAATATCACACATTACGTATTATCTCAATTAAATCTCCAAGTAAAAATTCCGTTGAAATAAATAAATAAAATTTAGGGTACGTATTAAGCGAATTTCAGTAAGAAGCATTGAATCACGAAATGCTTTAGGATTTAATCATCCAATTACGTTGAAGAATCCTTTAGCATCCGAATGGCTTTAAGATTCGGATTGCTATGTCACGAATTCTGAGCAGAGGAATGTCTTTGATTTTATCGTATTTATCGTTGCTGAATTACAGGAATGTGAAGGAAAACTCAGACGTAACGTGGTCTTTGTGTTTTCAATAGATTTACCTTGACTTGCATTTGCACAAAACCAAGTCTGTGTTCATAATTTATTTAAATTCAATTTATAGAATATGGTGGATGCTATGATATTGCTAGTGGAATCTATAGTCACTTGTGCCCAGTAAAAGTTCATACATTCAATTATAACCTATATGTTAAAAAATCTAATGTGGCCAGTACATGACCTCCCACCTTGACATTATAATATTTTAGATTTGTAATAAGCTTTTATTAAAATTATGTAAATAATTTCAAATTTCGCAAAAATTTGTATAGTGATTCAAGTAAAAAGTAGATCATTTCTGGTTTGCAAATTTTTATCAAAATCTAATCAGCTCTCTGCAGAATAGATATTTTATCCAACATCTCTTAATAAAAGCATTATTTTAAATAAGCAAAGTAAAAGATTGCCCACTAGTGGCTTTGATCAAAATTATACCCACTTGTGAGTAAATTGTTACTTTGCTTGTTGGAAGTCACCATAGTAACGATGTTTTAGGTTGGAACTTAATATTTTTTAAATATTTAAGAAGTTATTAAGAGGTGATCAGCACATCGTACAGAATATACCTTTTAATTTTTTGTCCTAAGTTGTAGAACACGCTGTATACATATCTCGTACCGTTTTTGACAAATTTGCAGATTTAGTTAAAAAATCATTTGCACCTATATATTATTTATTTTCTCAAATTTTAGTATTTTAGAAAATTTTCTGTGGCAGTAATTACATAAATTCTAGTAAAAATAAATTAAATTTATCATTACAGGTTCGCAAGTTTTTCAAATTTTAATATTTTTAAAAATTTTCTTAATATTTTATTATTATTGAAAAATTTCTTCGGCAGTCATATTTAGTTTAATTTTATATAAATTCTAGTAAAACGAAAAAAAATATTATAATTTGTTCGCGAAAAATCTGGGTTTATGGACTTTTTTGATATTTAATAAATTTTATATCATAACCTATATATTTGCTTAGTAAATACTTATTTAAAAAATAAAGAAATAATTCAACGACGCCAATACACGGCTCTGTGACATCACAAACGTCAGAACTAATAGCACGCATGTCGATGTTGATCAGGATTTACTGCGCGTCCCGACATAAATCTTAAATTTGAAAAGCTTCGGCCAGGCAACTGTGATAGAGCTCACATATTTGCCTTGAACCTCGCCCCCAATCTCATGTGAACGGAAAGGTTTTCAACGCTTCAACTGACATTTCCTCGTTCCGTTTTATATGTTGATTATATCCAGAAAAAATCCGAGAGTAAGCAACTAGAAGTCTTGTTTCTATGTGCCAAACCAACATGTTGCTGAAAATGTCAAAATTCACATCGAAATATAATACATCGAAAGCCACTACAACACGTAACAATTAGATTTTTTCACGACATACGGAGAAAATTCAATAATTTACTTCTCGCGGAATAGTGCGGCAAGTGAGTTTTTCCTCTCTATTTACAATTTATTATACTTTTGTAATTTAAACTAAGTAATAGTATATAATACAAGGACGCTATAATGGATGCTATTATTCCTGAAGATGAAATTTACAACACGAGCGAGCGAGGGTTCTAATCATCTGAGGGAATAATAGCCATTACCTATAGCAAGTTGTATAGGTACTGTACTTTATCTACGACTTGTATATTACATACAAGATTTTAATAAAATAAATACCAATACGCAAAAATTTTGACATTTCCAAATGTCAATTCTCTATCACCATAGTTACCCACATCATTAAACATTGCAATGTTTAAAAAAAATCATTTGCACGGAGAAATTGATTCAGGCAAAGTAATTTTCTGATTGGTGCAGAGGAGGGAATACTGACTATTATTCCCTGTGGGATTAATATATGGCATTATGTAGCAAACATTACACATTCAATGTTCATGTTAAACATTGTTCGTAGATAAATTCCATTATTTTATAATGGTAATATACTGTACAAAATCATTTCACAATAATTATGTCGTATACTTTCGTTTTCTAATATTTTATAATGTGACAACTTAATCATTTTGACAGTTTAAACTAACTTTTAGTTCTGTGTTCTGTTAACTACTACACAAAAATTTCCTGCACTTCCGGCACTAACTGTATTCACTAAAAATGTTAAAATTTTAATTTCCCTTAAATTTTTACCTATTGACTTTACAGCCAAACTGTAAGATGTCCAAAATTTGAACTGCATCCAACGAGCCCTTATTTATTGACATAAAACGTGCCTGTAACGAGTAAAACGTAAATTAAATTTTCATATTTGGCGTATTTACAGAGTGCCATGAGAAGTAAAACGAAGTAGACATAGATTAAAAAAATACTTCAATTAATTATGTTGGGAGTGATTATAAATTTTATTTCTGACTAGTGTATTCTTATTTATGATGTAATATATCAATTTGAACAACAATTTTAAATCTGTAAACTGTCAGAGTGACGAAATAAAATTTTCTGTTTTGTTTAATTTTACATGACAGTCTGAAATTAGCATAAATTGTTAATTTCTATTTCATGTTTATTTCGTGAAAGAAATTTATTTGAACAACAAATTTAAGCTTATTCGATGCAGTTTTTATTCTGAACATCTTTTGTATTTACACTTTTCCTCTAAAATCAATAGGTAAAAACTTAAGCGAAATAAAAAATTTAACATTGTATTTCCTATAGGTCAAAAAAAGTCTACACCCGGTATGTATAAACTTAAAAATATCATCATCTAGCTTCTAGGGTTAACGTCTTCGAGCTAAATTTAATTTAAATTTAAAACTAATGAAAAGTAAAACTCACGAAAGCCAACAGTTTCCGCATTCCATATTCTTGATCTGACACTTTTTTTCTTTTAGAAGTTGACTACTAAATTCAAGCAAAAGGCAAAACATAATCAGTAAATTCTGCAATATTCTAT
Organism: Agonum fuliginosum; assembly: GCA_947534325.1. Taxonomy (NCBI): domain Eukaryota; kingdom Metazoa; phylum Arthropoda; class Insecta; order Coleoptera; family Carabidae; genus Agonum; species Agonum fuliginosum. The sequence continues at coordinate 7,812,027 of OX384029.1, read as the reverse complement.
TAATATCCAATAAATTAATATCATTTTAATATTATTTCAAACTCATATTATAATGTTTATTTTACAGAGATACGTTATTAATGATATTGGAATTTAACCACTAATTAAATTAGTAAAATAAATCTAATCAACCACATCACGTTTCGTTAATTTATATTCTGATGGAAATTAGTGAAATTAAAATTTTATTATATTAAGTACTTTTTACAATAATATTTATAGTAACTCATTTATTTATAATTTAATTTTTAATGCATATTGAATATGCTTGCATAATAAAATAACATCAGTCTACAGTGTTATTAAATATTTTAATATTAAATTAGCTTTGTTGTTTATAACTGATATATTTTGTAAACAATATTTTGTTTTGCAATTATATTGTAAGGTAGAACATCCGCTGATTATAGGCGTGTGTGTTCGAAATGAGGTGAAACCAATGCAGTAAAATAAAGAGAAATTAGTTATTTATGCTACAAGCGAGATAAAAGCATTATTACATCATATGAATGCCGTGTAAATCCCAGTATTTTAAAATAGATATTTCAAAAATTAAAAGAATAGGTAAACGGTAAACCAGTATACTGTAACTTAAACATTGCTGTCAAATATCGACGACAATTTTTACCTCTCGCCTCTCTTCTCGTGTTAGACACAACATTTTTTCACGACATACCTATTTAAAAACATGTTTAGGTTATAACTGCCATCTGTCAGAATGATGTTTAAAAACAATGAAATGTTTCACTGCAGCTAATATGCCAAATTAAATTTCAGTTGTAAAATCGTGAAATTGTAGAAAAAGTAAGTATAGGTATAAAACATAATATTGTAAAATAATAGTTTACAGTAGGTATATAACTATAAAATTAGAATTTTCAATGAAATAATAAATTTGTTAACGATTTTTAAAATATTTTATCGTAAAATAACACTGGTGGTAACACTGCTTACTTTCCTCTCTAGAGAGGGAAAACTTTATTTCTTTCCCTACTATTTCGCGAGAAGAAAATTGTGTTTTCTCCGCATGTTGTGAAAAAAATAAATTACCAAATCGTAGACTTTGATGTAAATTAGAAATAAAGAAGATAATAAAATTTTCGACACTGCTGGTAAAAAAAATTCTGGAGACTGCAAGCTGTTACGTGCGATTTATCTATAATTATTTCATTGTGGTGTCATATATTGTTATAATTTCTGTAATAAAATATATCGCAAACATCAAAGAATTACATATTCGTTTACCAAACATGTGTTAGGTTGTTAGTTGTTATGTTATGATATGATAATAATATTTTCTAATCTTAACATGTAAAACTATTGCTAACCTCCATATTATACTCAATGCATGTTTGTGTCAACTTTAAATTAGATTATCTTCGTTATGATTATCTATAATTTCTAATTAACAACCTATATATTAATTTGAGTCACATGTTTGGTTATATAATAACCATTAGCTGATTTTCGGATTCTCATTCTCTACCTTAAATTTTAAAAATAAATTCTGTGTTGGTCACAGCATATTTAAATTTTTATATTTTGTTATTTATGCTTGTTCATTTTCTTCTATGTAGTATTGTAGTACATGCTTATGATAAGAGAAGTCTCGTGTTAGCTAGATTAATATATTTACTGTATAGCACCTGCAAAGCTAAATAAGCGTTTTATAATTCCAAGAGCATGATTTTAATTCGAAAATAAAAGACACGAATAAAACGTAATATGATTTCTTGGGTGATAAAAAGATTGCTCTTTAAAAGTCAATAATACCAGAATGTGCACAATAAGCAGCCGACCATGAATCCGAAAGATGATTCATAAAAATTTTAGTAGCGCGGGAAAATGGCATCTTTTACAAATTTATAGTCACATCCAACAGTACGCGTCCATAAATTGTTACCAACATTTTATTACCGATGCGAAGATGACTTTCTCGATAAGAACGCTCGCCGAGGGTGAAAAAGTGAAAATCTTTTTCAGCACACGGTACATTTCTTTTTCATAAGACCCGTGCAGTGACGAGGGGTCCATTATATGACAGCAGCAGGGACGGATCACTACGAAACTACAAAATTACATGGGTTACGAAATCATAAAGCTCATGCGAAATAAGAAAAAAGAAATTTGATACATTCGGCGGCGAGTTCTTTTTGCTAGTGCTAGAATTTCCAACATTTTTATTAAAACTAAAATATCTGAATACAATCAAATACAGGTTTTACAGAAGCATATTATTGAAATGTTTGCGAGGAACTGCAGCTAAATTATCATAAATACAAGTATTATAAAATAATTTACTACGTACGATTCATTATTGCATGATGTAGGTATGAATTTTTTTAATGAAATTAAATTCTTTTTATGTTTTAACAAAACTAAGATTATGAAAAAACATGATAGAAATACAGGCAATTTTAAAATTGCTAATAATGCCAACTGTTTTTATTTCCTATCCCACGAACAAAAGTTTCTTTAAAACTTAGGGAATTTCGTTACTTAAAGTTTCTGCTGTGTAATAGGAAATTTTCTGTTTTAAGTGACATTCGGCATCTTTTGACGTTTATCAAAATTTGTATTTGAAAAATATCAGTAAATAAATTACAAATATGTCACAATGTAAACATAACATAACATAACCTACCTAAACTAAAAGTTAAAATATTCACTGCACTGTTTTGACATAAGCAACGCTTGCGCAGTAATCTAATCTTCGAACTGCTCATGCGCATACGCGAGTTGCTCATAAAATATTGCCGCTACAGAAAAAGTTTAGCTGCACAAAGCTAAATTAATTATTGCCGTTAAAAAGTTGCCTGTCTCCATTCTAGGCAACCGTTGCAGTTACGGGCAACAAATTGCGGATATATCATACCATGGGATACAGCCATAAGAGAATGAAGCGATGCCGTCACAAACCACTGTTACCCACTGTGACAACATCGGTTTATTTGAGGAATGAACCATATTTTCTACTTTGTACCAAAACCTTATGTTTTGTATTATACTAAATTAATTCCGTGTTTTCATAAATAATAATAATCCTTAAGCCCGTTTTACATTACACTAAATCTTGAACAAGATATTGTTAAATTTTTGAAACAATCTAAATTGTGTAGTACCATAGGTACAGGAAATTGTGTGAAATATTGCATTGCTTCGTAAATTGTTTGAAAAAATAGATAAGCGCAGCTGTCAAATTATTATTATATGCGAACTGCGCAGAATCACAAACTAAAATATCGTAGGTAGGTACATAAAATTGTCTCAGTATAAAACAGAGTTAATTAAAACAAAGAAATTTATTGCTCAAGATATTGTTCAATTTGTAGCCCAATTTCTTGTCCAATATTTAGCGTAGTGTAAAACGGCCATTACACTACATTGAAGTAGAAAGTTTATATTTACTTTCTATTGTTTTAAAATTTAAATTTAAGCCTAAATAAAATATCTACGTTGACTTAAAATATCGTAAAATGTGCTATTTTTGGTTGTTGTTATTTTATTAATAAGAGTCAGATTATAAGATATAACTATGTTTAAATTCTATCGGTCCATTAGAGGTGGAGATTAAACAAATCTTTTTCCAGGCAACGCCGCGTACCTCAGTTAGTTAAATACAAACTACAAATTTTTTCAATTTTAATTTCGTCGATCAACTGTTAAGAAAAATTAGTTAAGGCCGGGAATCTTAACGAATCCTTTAAACATTATTCCACACATAGGTCAAGAATTTCATCTTCACTCCTAACCCCCTCCTCAGCCGCCCCTGTCGCCTTGTCATACTCGAGTGCCCCACATCAAAGTACGCCACTGTGCCCGCGTGCGCCGAATGGCGGGTGCATCGGCAAATTGAACATCAAGTGAGCGATGTACAGGCAGCGGCGGCGGGAGCGACAGGGCCAGGGGTCAATCAGGATAACATCAGCACACAGGACGTGATATTCCTATACCAGTGACGCGGAGGCGGCCCACGTGTGACACTGACGACACGTGTACCAGAGAAGAGAGTGTGGTGGAATTTGTATGATTGATCCACGTGAGAAGGCATGGTTTATTTGTTTATTTTGAATTTCTACTGTCTCATGACCGATATAATATACTAATACACAACAGCAGGGATAGTTCTCTAAATACTTGTTTAGGGTTACTTCGTAATTATTCTGTAAGATGTGTGATGTCAATAAGAAGTGTGTGGTTCATAATCAATCAGTAACCTGCTTGACGACATAACCTTTCTTATTGGATCTGCAATGTTTATATCTATGAATATTGTAGCGAAATATAAAATACTCATCAAAATGCAAACTGAACTAATTTTTTGATTGATATCGTATTGTTACAGTTAAACATTAATTAATTCCACATTTTTTTAGAGTATGAAACCATGGATACTTACTTGCAATATAGCGCCTATGGCCACACTCTTTATAGTGATACTCTAGGAAGTTTTCTTAAAAGTTGGCGAACCTTACTGTTGCAGTATAAGTAAACGTCAAATCCAGTGCCATTATGAACCATAACATAGAAATACCTATAGCTCATGTTACCAGAACACAGAAGAAGTCACCAGTTACATTCATTATAAACCAGCCTTAAGAAATTAATAGTTGTTTTGAGTAAGAATAAGTGTGCGGAAAAATTTCGCACGCAAACTGAATTTTTTCGCACGCCGTTATTTATAAATAAACAATTTCAAAATTTGTAACTCAGATGGACCATGACCATAGTGAGTCTATCGGACTCATATTGTGTTAAAGGGCTACAGAGACGTTTACTTAAGGGGCTTTTATCACAGTAAAAAAGTATTTAACAAATTACTCCCAACATATTAATCCTATAAATCTAAAAAAAATACCATATAAAGATAAAGGCAGTAAAAATCTAGCTACGTTGTCGAATGTTTTAAATTGTTATTATTATTATTTAAAAACAATTAAATAACAATAATTCTGAGAAAAACTCTACGTAAGTTTGATTGCATTGTAAATTTAAATGTTTATATCACATTATTATATAAAATTTTCAAATAGTAGTCGAGTAATTTATTAAATAAATTTAAAACTTGTATGCGCGCTAGCCAATCAAATTGAGTATTTTCTAAACAAAAATGGAGCGAAACATAGCAATTAGATAAATAGAGACAACATGTGCTCATAAAACATAGGCTGTCAGCGCGGATACCTGAAATAACGAGGATTTGTGATTTAGCAGCGCTGAGCGATAAAACCCCCTTAACTGACGTAAATTTTATCGTTGATTATTTAGGTCTGTATACCTACTTGTCTTTAGTAAAACATTTTTGGAGAGGAGTCACGTCATCAATGTTGGTCACTAGATAATGACGTCACGGAACTAGATAATGACGTCACGGAATACTAGATTTACATAGTATACTAATTTAATTTTAAAAAATGTAATGTGTGTTGTATTATTGAATTTACATGCGATGCTAAGTTTTGCGATCAATTTAATTGAATTATTAGAGGATTAATATTTAAATATCATTGTAAAATTTAATATATTTCCAGTTACAGCTCTATAGCGTTACAGAAAAAATATGAATGCCATGTAAACGTACAACACAAAACACAATTCTTAATTCAGTAATGCCAATATGTGGTGAAAAAACAAACTACAATTATTTTAAATTAATTAAAAATGCATTAAAAACATTATGTTCGACTTTAAAATTATTGTAAATTTAATGAAAATGCGCTATTCTTATAGTATGCAAAAAAGTAGTATTTACTTTATTCATTTAAACATCACTCGGTCATTACTACAGTTATTTTTCATTTTGTAAAGTTTTGATGACATGACTCCACTGCAAACAAATTTCAACTATAGTTTATATTTAAAAAAATTTAAGAGAGAAATCATCAGAGGTGGCTACTTGCATGTATTTGACGGATGTTTAATATAACAATATACCTATGTATCTATAACCTAAATTTCATTAAAAATGTTAAATAACTGCATTAAAACAATTCAATAAATAATATGAGTTTGTCGGACTCTCCGGTATGTCCGAGTTCGTAAAATGCTATGACGATTGTGATGTAGAATGTAGAAATTTATTTTACTCATGCAATAAACGAATATTATTATTATTATTATTATTATTAATAGCTTGCCCGGATAAGGGTTAAAATATAAATTAATATTTAAAACTTAATAAACATTACTTCTTTAATCTACAGCTCCTGTACTTAGCATTGTGTAATTACAAACAAAATATTCCCGACATAAATCTTCATAATTTATTTATTAAACACACCTTGGTAGCAATATCTAAATTGAGTAAGTAAAAGTATAAATTTTAACGTGAACATAAATTTATAAAAGAGATATGAAACACTGCAAGAAAGAAAAATATTTCTCTAAAGTATAATAAGCAACATTCTAAGAATATTTTATGCAACTGAAAACGCATATTTGCGTGAAACCTTATCTCTGAACGATATATGCAAATAACTGAATAAAATATGCAATGTAATTTTCTTCCGCAGGACAGAATTTAAAATGATAATGCAGTTAATAATAAAAAAGATCAGTAGTAGCCACTTATCTCTATTGCGCACAGTTTTTATCGCGACAGTAAAAAACTGCTCAATTATTGCTTCGCGCTCTCGCAGGAACGTAAATCATATCAGACGTTCCCGCAGGCGAGAGCAGGAACTGGAAACTCCAAACTGTGAACTGCACTTGTGCTTGAGAGCCTCTTTCCTTCCATAGACATATTTTTCTTACAAAAAGAGGAAATATTATGGTTTTGGTGCAATAGACTGCAGGAAAACATAACAAAAACAACACTATTGATTTATTTCTGGTAAACTATCGTATTATTTTACAAGAAAATAAAACATTATCAGATTTTTTGGAAAAATTGTTTATCAAGCAACATCACAAGAGTAAACTGTTCAATTAGGTATATCACGAAACTGCGGCTCGAAAGGACGAGAGGAATTAAAAATCGATGATTCGAAGAATTTTCTTAAAAGTAAACAAGGTCAATTATTTACTGATATTTATTTTATAATGAATATTCTGATGCTTTTTTATGAAAAAATAGTATATTTTTTCATAACGTGTATCGAAAGTAAGATATATCGAGCGAGTATAAAATTTGGCACACGAAGTACAACCGAAACCGAGTGAGGCAACACACGAGCAAAACGATATTTACTTTCGAACGCTATTTTCTAGACGACCACAAATATTTTCACTTTAATTTACACACAGTTTTAAAATGACATTTCTACTGTCATCGCAAACAATCAATAAACAAAGCAAAGCTGTCTGGCTATATTAATTAGGTCTCATAATTACGCCAAGAACATATCGTGCTAGTTCATGATGTTTTCAACTTTCTTAAGTATACCGCCGCCGCGATATATGTTAACTGTTACTTTCTGTAGTTGTTCAAGTCTCTCGGTCGGCAGCGTGTATGGTTGTCGGTAAATTGGTAAAACATCTTGCAATCAAATCACTTGATTGTCTTAAGCCCTGTTCGCATGAGGATTCTTTGAAGATTCTACCAAGATTCTGAATCCTGAAAAAGAAGAAGTTATTTTCTTTCTAGTGAGAATTATCTGTTAAACTGCGGTGTCGCTAAATTGAATCTTCAAAGAGTCTGGGAAATGAAGAATTAATAATTTATTGATTGCTTCGAAATCATGTAATTATCACTAGAAAGAAGAAAATTTCTTCTTTTCCAGGTTTCTGAATCTCCGTAGAAGTTTCAAAGAATCCCCGTACGAACAGGGCTTTAAATGTAGTTCTAGTTGCACAGTTGCAGCCTGTTGATGTTACCAACAAAAATTTTAAAAAATCATTAAACATTATTTTTTTATTCTTTGAAGAGCAAAAAATATACCAACATTATTTGTAATAAAATTGGAAACGCTTTAAATCTATGATTAAGTACATGTAACATCGTTTGCATTTTAACCATAAAGCAATAACCTTAACCAGCCCTACATTTTAGTATTCGAATAAGTCGTCAAAGCACTATTGTCAACAATTCATTTTTTATTTACATGAAATTTACATTTTAAGTATCCATGGTGCAAAGGTCCATTAATCTTTAACTTTAATAACAACACGGACATTTCACGTCACGCAAAGTATAAGAACTAAGAACCCTTCTAGTGTGTGCTCTCGTTCTCGCTCAGTATTTCGTTCACTCCGCTTACATTAATGCTTGCCAAACTTTGCGTCTCCACGTAAATTAAGTGATGCTTGGATTCATTTATTTTCTGTAATTTTAGAGCTAGCTTAATGTCGCTGATGCTTTTATATTTTTAGCAATTACTGGTGATGTTTGTATTTCATAAAGCTGGCTCGATTTTTACAATTCTGATGATACGAGGTTGTATTTTCATGTTATATTTTGTTATTTTTATTTTGTTTCCTTTTATCTTCTACTTCACATTACGTTTTCTTAAGTTTTAGTCTTATTGTCATGCCTAATTATTATTACTGCGCTTTCATTTATTTTACAGTTTAAACATGAAATCATTTTACCATCTTAGTATTGTGTTGAAGATAATTGATGGATTTTAATAACTGATAATGTGATAATATATTGTATAGTAGTAATTAGGCAGGAAAAATGCTTTTATTTAGATGAAATTGATTATTTACCCAAACTAAATCCATACCTACACTAAATATCTAAATATCTATCACACCTTTTATCCAACTTGGGTGTGGCAACTATCATAAATAAATAACATAAAACTTGAAGTCTACACCGAAATTAATTTTAGATTGATGGTAATAGTTATTTATGTATTAAGGGTGTAAAGAAGCTTTTATGGCGTGAGACGTGTGTCAAGAGCCATAAAGCAAGTTACGCCCGTGGTACATACCAAACTTTATGCACGGTTAAAGATATTCTAATAAATTAATTGATTTAATTTATTTACTCAAATTGTGCAAATTGCTATAAATCACATAATTCTTGGACTATTACAAAGATACTTAAAAAATCCGAAAATAAACAAAAATCAAAAAGTCAAAGTTGTCATTACTGAATTAAACATATAGGATAATTTATGTTAAATGGAAGTAAAAATTATATTATTTGAATACAAAATTGTACAACTAAATATAGAAAATGGTTATTTATACGATTTTAGCAGTTTATATGAGGAAAATTGAAAACCTAAACTGTTCGCATTTAAAGTGACCCTAGAGCTATAAAGTGACGTTTATGTCAAAGAACTTTAAAACATTAATATAAATAGAACCACGATCTTAATACTGGTCATAGCCACAGCCACTGTAGCTTGACATGATCGTTTTGAAGCTGACTTTTAGCTATACTTATATTATAAAATAGAAACCCTTATTTCAATACTCTCTAACATAATGTTTGAAATGTGTTCTTATTCTGGTGATAGACACAGCTACTGTTTCATTGTTTTGAAGTTGGTTTTAACAATATTACAAAATAGGACCCCTTATTTAGCACACTCGCCAACAATAATGCTTGGCAAACTTTGTGTCTGCACGTAAATTAAATGATACTGGCTTTAGCAACAACCGCTTGCATTCGCATTCCTCGTGTAGCTGCGTCTTTACGGATAATTATTGCTTATCGAAGTTCGAACAGAGGCTGGGCAGACCTCGAATGGAAACCATTTAGCCGAGTGGAGACTGGAGAACAAGAGAACGTTTACCCTCTTGGGAATTGTAAGGATGTTGCAGAAGAGAATTCATTACCATTGAGAGTACTAATCAAATTTTGTTGCATTTAGGGTGTTTACTTATCAATTTCAGCCACTTCAACGAAATGTATTGTCTCTTGTTCTTATACCAGAAATAGGATGTTTCGCTTTAAAATTCACTCAAGGGTGAAGTCGAGATATCGACTCATATATTTTAAAATTCATATTATTCATTAGGTAAAGTTAGATATGATTTATTTGTCATAAGTCATAAGGAACTAATTCTATACAAATAGATTGACAATAAAAAACAAATACCCAATCAAATATAAAGTTGAATAATAAAGTATCTAAGTGATACCACCTAGAAAAACACAAAACCAGTGCACCCTTAGAGAATATAAAATTTTAAAAACCAATACCAAAGCATTTACAAGGCCGCTTTAGTTTATTATAATTAATAATTCATTACAATTATTAATTATTATGGTGTGGGTAATAGTATATTATACAACGACGCTATAATGGATGCTATTATTCCAGAAGATGAAGCATACAACACGAGCGAGCAAAGCGAGCGAAGGTTTTAATCATCGGAGGAAATAATAGCCATTATAGCGAGTTGTATACTGTAATTTATCTATACGACTAATTTTGTTATGTACACGATTTTAATAAAATAAATAATACCAATTCGTAAAAATTTTGAACTTCCCAAATGTCAATTTTCTATCTCCATAGTTCTCATTAAACATTGCAATGTTTTCTAAAAATAATTTGCACAGAGAAATTGATTCAGGTAAAGTAATTTTCTGATTGGTGCAGAGGAAGGAATACTGACTGTTATTCCCTGTGGGATTAATATATGGCATTATGTAAGAAACATTACACATTTAATGTTCATGTTATACATTAGTCGTAGGTAAATATTTTAGTTTATCTGTACAAAAATTTCCCTAGTGGTGTACTTCCCACTAACAACTACATATAGGATGTTAAAAAAGGATCAAAAACTTCAAGGGAATATACATTTAGATGTCTCAATCATAAAGAATTATGGTTGACAAAAAATGGTCGGGAATCAGTATTATATAATTTTTTATTTTTTACTCAATTGCCGACGTTTCGACTATACAGTAGTCTTCTTCAGGGCTCTGTAAATTAACAAACTTTGTAGCAACCATGTACATATATCATATATGTTTCAATTCATACTATCCTACTTACATGAGACGGTTACATACACATAAAAAATAACAATTCTACACTTAAATAATTGCAAGACATCATATTAAAAAATTAACATTAAAAAAATAAATAAAGTAATACGTTAAAAACACAATAATTAAAAGACGGGTAACTTCAACATCCAATTTTTAAAACACTTTTATAAATTGTGAAAAAAACCTTGCAAATTCAAACATCAATAATTAAAATTGTCCAATAGCATACGAGCAATGAAAAAGACGTTAAAATAAGATACATAGATGACTAGTAAAACAGCGAAGTATCACGAAAAGTATCACAATTTGGTTTCAACATTTTTAGGTTTTCTTTATAAGATTGTTGTATATAACACTAAGGTTTTCAATATCAGTTACAGAAAGTAACCTACATAAGAGATTAACACTAGAAATGTTATATATACATAACGATAAAAATAATATAAATCTACAAACTGATATTGAAAACCATAGTGTTATATACTGCAATCTTATAAAGAATACATAAAAATGTTGAAACCAAATTGTGATACTTTTCGTGATACTTCGCTGTTTTACTAGTCATCTATGTATCTTATTTTAACGTCTTTTTCATTGCTCGTATGCTATTGGACAATTTTAATTATTGATGTTTGAATTTGCAAGGTTTTTTTCACAATTTATAAAAGTGTTTTAAAAATTGGATGTTGAAGTTACCCGTCTTTTAATTATTGTGCTTTTAACGTATTACTTTATTTATTTTTTTAATGTTAATTTTTTAATATGATGTCTTGCAATTATTTAAGTGTAGAATTGTTATTTTTTATGTGTATGTAACCGTCTCATGTAAGTAGGATAGTATGAATTGAAACATATATGATATATGTACATGGTTGCTACAAAGTTTGTTAATTTACAGAGCCCTGAAGAAGACTATTGTATAGTCGAAACGTCGGCAATTGAGTAAAAAATAAAAAATTATATAAGACTGATTCCCGACCATTTTTTGTCAACCATTCCTATACAACAGTCGATCATCGTTTCATCATAAAGAATTATGTCTGAAAATTTGAAAAATTAAAGATAAAGATTGTGAATATGATGTTTAGTGCTACTAGCTACATTTCAACTATTATTTCTTGAATATTATTATTTTATTTAATGAACTGTTTCTTGAATTTAAAATAGATATTTAAAATGTATTTGTTACATATTTTGTAAATAGATTGATTCTGATACATGTTAGGTACATGTTGTACTTTTTTCCAGAGCGAAAGTACGTAATCCTAACCTGTGTATATTAATGTTGCTTCATTTTCATTTTCCCCTCTCGCTATGAATATTGTCTTCATTTTAATACTTGTTCGTAAGTTTATTCTATACGAGGTGAAAATTTATTCGTGCTCTCGGTTGGTGAAGTATCTTGCTCAGGTAATAAAGTATTCTTATTTTACGTGCGTAGCTCGATACGCACCCGTCTTGAAAGCTGCGAAAATTATGCGTGTCAGTAGATGGAATTTAAAGCAGATGCTAGAGACAAAAAATCAATATAGTAATCGAGCAAAGCGAGCTCTTGTAGGTATACCTGTAGGCGTAGGTAATTTATTCTTAAGTATTTTGTCTCTAAATCAGGGACTCGGACCGAACCGGAACAAATCGCAGATATTTTAGCGAACCTCAAACCAAACCGAACCCATTACCGAAGCCGAACCGATGGTTGTGAACCGGTTAGAAACGGTTTAAAGCATTAATAGAAATTTAACGTTTTCTCGTCAAATATTTTATCAAATATTTATGAAAATTGAAGGATCGGATTTTGTAGTCATTCAATACTAATAATAATTTTATTTAAACATTTCTGCTATTACTAGTCTTAAACGTCGGTTTAAATTAAATAATAATAATTATTAATTACTTATCCTGCAAATTATCATTAATCCATCATCGTTTGTTACATTCATGAAAATTGTTGTATTTTCCATAGTTCACTCAAGTTTTTTTTTTTAGAAAGTTATTATTTTAGTTAAAACTGGAACGATTCTTTTAAAAATATTGTTTGTTATTTAATAAATAATTTAATCGAAACTGAAATTTGAACCAACGTTCTAGAAAACTGGTAACCGTTCATTTCAAGAAGAAATTTAAAAACCAGAACAATATTATAGAACCCTAAAGTACAGTTAATTGCGAACCGAATCTGAACCATTATTTTGTGCGGTTTGAGTCTCTGCTTTTAAAGCGGTATATCGATGAAAAGACTAATGAATACCTATGCAATTTCATTTTTTATGAATTGAAAATTTCTGCAAGTATAGTTTATTTATTTATTACGTTTTTTTTAATGCAATTACAAAAGTTGCGAAGGGTTACACGTCCATTTCAAATGGGCTGGGCGCTTGAGTTATATTTTTGTTCACGATTGTATCAATGAGGATATTTTTACGTTTGAATTTCATTCACACACGCTCACGAATTTAATTTATTTATTTTATTGTCACACACGATGGATCTCGTTCGGCTCACGTAATAGTATATTAAGTATCAAGGGCGGTATGTGCAGTTTACCGGTTCAGGATAATGTTTGGAGATCGAGACATAGTCTGAACCGGTATAAAATGCACATAACGTCCGCTCATAATATTTTTTGCCCGATCGATACAATAATAATAAATATGAAAATATTGTTTATATTTTGAATGAGTCATGAACGCATTTTTTAGACGACCACAAAAAGTAACACAATTTTTCACATATAAATTCGCACACAATTTTTAAATGACATTTCTACTATCATTTCGAACAATCAATAAACAAAGCAAAATCTGCCTGATTTGGTCTCATAATTACAATACGACTATATATCGTGCTAGCACGATAGTCATATCATGTTAGTTCATGATATATTCAACTTTCTTAAGTAGGTTGCTGCCTCGATATATATTATTTTCTATAGTAGTCGTCTAAAAAAGATTTTTACATCTAGAACCTCGTCTAGAACTGATTTAGACCAACTATAACAACAAAAAACTTAAACTACATACTTGTTGTCGCTCTAATTTTTTATACTATTGGCTAATATTAAAGAATATTTTTGGACTATGATAATAACTCAATCATATTTCGTAACGATGTTTTAATATAGACACTAGAATTCAAAATGTAAAATATGACATTGCCCACATGCATGTAGATTCGGTTTTTTTGCGATAGTTACAATAAATAAATAAATTTGTTAAACGTCAAAAATGTTTCGCAAAATGAGTCGTTTTGGATATATATATATATATATATATACTTCCTTTATAGGTAACGTTCAAGATAATATTTTTTTGAGAGAATTGTTGTCTGTTCCATTCAACTTTATTGCAATTTGACTCCACAAAACATCACGGAAAATTTCTCTCAACTACGTTTCGTGAACATTATCAGATGATATTTTATGTTGTGAAATTGTCAGAAATAACAAAAGAATTCTCACAAATTATCATCTCTTATTGTATTATCCATGCTAAAAATAGTCATGGTAATAGAACAATCTTTATTCTTGTTGTATGACGAAAATAATCTGATTTTGTAGCGTATTCACTGGAACTTCTGAAAAGGTTTCGACTAAACGACTAAAACATTGCACAGATAAAGTGTTATTTAAAAATACAGACACGTGACTGTATTATAACATACTGAAATATTCACATTTTCATGATACTTATCCAGTATATGTATATTATTATTTATATGAAGTATAAATATTTCAAAAGGTAAATATATTATTCATATTTCAATTAACCTGTATACAGACCTTGTTATATTGCTTTTCATTGGTAAAGTAAAGTAGGTAGCACCAAACACCTGAAAACTAAATTTGAAATTTCACTAATGCTTTAAATTTCTGAATGAACTGCACGTGGCAAAGATTGGACAGGTCAGTTATTGATTTCATATCATCAAGTTTATAGAATGTAACAGTAATGTATGAAGTGTCGAAAATAGCATCTTTTTGCAGCACAACCTAAATGAGAGTTCAGCAAAATATATGAGCATGTCAGACGTCAGAGCATTTTTCACTTGTTCTAGTATTCAATATTTTTTGTACATCTCTATACACATATTTTAATTAATCAAAATATAATGTATGACACTGCAATTTCACGAATTGATATTGTTGATTGATACAATAATATAACATGGTATCATGGCAACAATTAAATTTATTACCAACATAAATTTTAAGATAAAATTAAATAAGCGAAGAAAAACATCAAATGGGTCGAGGAATAGGTACCTACTACCAGAAGTGATTACTTTGAATTAACTTGCATCAGGAAAACAATTTCCAATTATGCCTGTTTGAACGTACAAAGTTAATTAAATAATTACGAAATTACGCTATTATTACGGTAATTTAATTTCATAAGAAACTCGGAAATTAGAATTATCGATTGCAATTACCTTGTAGTATAAATAAAATATTAAGTACAACGGTAATTGAAATTTCCATTATCATACTTAAATATCCGGAGATTGAAAGCGTGTATTACATGCATATGAGCATTTATGTAAACAAAGCATATTGTAGAACAAATATTTGGAAATAAATTGCTTTTCTTATACAGGTGATTCACAACTTCGTGCATTATATTTTAATGGCGTATATAGGTATAGTAAAACTTAGTCTTACTTACTGATCATGAAACAAAAATAATTTAAAAAAATTCGTTGATCAATTTACTGATCATGAAACAAAAATAATTTTAATAAAATTCGTTAATTTAAGGGCAGTTTTCGCAAGAAGCGCATTTTTCAAACCACAAGATAGTTGATTGTATAATGGGTATCTGATTAACCGTAAATGCAATAAAATTAAATTTTAATTTGGTAATGTGGAATAACAAAAAAAGTAAATGTATGAAATTCCATTTGACTGAAAATCGTAATTTACAATTTATCGTAAATAATTTGGTTGGAAAATAGACATCCTATAAGAAAATAATTTTGAAAAATTTAAAAAACTGTTTGTGCACAAAATTTTTTTTCTTATATACAAACACAAAAATCGTTGATTCAAAGAAAGCAAATTAAGTTCATATTCATTTTTGTATGGTCGGTCATTTCTTAGCATTTACTACTCTCAAGGTAGTAAGTTTTGTTTACAAATAATTAAAAAGTGATAAGTAAAGAAGGCAGAACAGACACAGAAACCAAGGCAACAGCATCAAAAGCAATACTCGTATAACCAAATATTAAACATTATTTTGAAATTCATTGTTGTTGTATAGATCCTGCAAACAATATTATAAGCATCACGGATGTTAACAACGTTAATAATTTTGCAAACCTCGACTAAGTCTCGGTCTCCAAACATAATCTTTAACAGCAACCGGTAAACTGCACTTACCGTCCTTGATATATTAATATAATATTTCCACTTTCTGTGTAAATGGAATCTTACAGACATTATAACTAAGTAAATAAGTTGAGGAACTTTACAGGTCTCTTTTGCTCAATTGCGTCCTACCGCCAACAACCTTTGATTACAAAATGTAATGTATATATTTTTAAATTATAAAGTAAATTTATCATATTATATAATATCATAAGTGGTTAAATTCTGCTGGAAAAAATTCAAATTGTTATAAGAGTTGTTGTCTAGCAATTTATTGAGCGACATTGACAAAAAAAATCACGAGCTGTCAAGCGAGTGATTTTTAATGAATGTCATGAAATAAATTGGCAAACAAGCTCGAGTAAAACAATCTGAAAATTTTGCCAAGAGAAAATTTAACCACAAATGAGATAAGAATGACTATTTCACGAATAAAAAAGTTAATTTTGACAATAATTAAATAACATGTTGCTAAGGAAGATTAAATATGTATGAGTGGAATAGTCAAAAGAAAAGACTGTGAAGGTGGAAATAAAACTTTTTAATCAATATTATCTGATATTTAACTAATATGGACATAATATTTTAAATTTTTGTAAACATTCTTCTAGTAAGTATATCGAGTTCAAATTCTGAATTATCCTTCGTATTAATATTTTATTTCCCTTTATTAATAATGAATGATACTACGTGCAAAGAAATTCCCTTCTCTCCCTCTTCGCTTTCCTTTTCGCGGCATTGTTAGGCTCGGCCTCCTAGACTATTGTCTTACGTTACAATGTGAACTGCTAATGTTGTTATCATCAATTACAGGGTGTTGTGAATGGTGCGCCTGTCAGATATGGAATCCGATGGTTTCCTCTGTTGTTGTTTTCCGCTGCACCCTGCACACGTCTCGCCGAGACACTGTATTCCGCCCTTTTATTTACATAAAGGTACTTTGACAATTGGAACTCGTGATAAAATACGCATTAGCCCGAATTAGGTTTTGCCGAAGCGGGTTTTCTATTGAGGAGATCAAGAAATTTTCATCTTAATAAATGATTTATAAATCTGCTGCAGATTTTAATGTCAAGAGGGTCTAAAGGTTCTTGTAGAAAAAAATCTGCTGTGGCCTGTAGCCACCACAGTACCTCCTCGACCAGAAATTTAACGTAGGCGATTTAATGTTAATTTCCAAGTAACAGGATGTCAATGTCAAAGTGACATTCGAGATTTTAATTGCATTTATTATAAGTTATTGTATAACGAACAATATGTAACTTAAAATTAATTATGTCTTGGATTAAGGCTTTAATAATTTCATTTAATACATTATGATGTTTGGGTCCATAATTTTCAAGAAATGTGTGAAACGGTCACCACATTATTTGACTCATGTTGAGTTTTTTATTTCTGACTAACACGTTTTGTGTTTTAAATTAATAAAGCCTTAATCCGAGAGTTAGACGCATTATTGTAAATATTTGAAGAAGCCTTGGTAGTTGATTTTGCAGGTGAAATTTTTCTAAAATAATTTTAACTAGTTTTTAGTTTATTTAGTCGAATCAACTGCCGATATAAGTATATCTTCTTTTAAATTTTTTTGTTTCAAATCAAAAGATTAATAATGTCCTTTGATATTATTTAGTTAGAATTTTTTGTTACGAGGAAAGTTTTCCTAAAAGTTTTTTTTTAAATCAAGTGCTAGAAACTGTCATCAAAATTTTTAAATGCCGTTCATACGGGGAAACTAATTATTTCTATAAAAACATTTTAACGCTAGTGATCTTAAATATACGAGTATTTTATAGCATTAAATTATTATAAGTTTCCCCGTATATGAACGGTATTGACAGTTTTTTGATGACAGAGTCCAGCACTTTCAAGAAAACTTTTTAGTGTGAACTGGGCATGAGATAAAATGATTAATCTTTTGCATTTTTTACCAAGGCAAAATAGTTTTGCATGATTTTGGTTCTCCTGTAAACATTAACTATTAAGCCTCATTTCCACCGACTGTTTTAGTACTTAATGCACAATGATTTGTGCGTAAGGCGTAATGCATAATGATTATTTATTAGATGGCCATTTCCACCTATTTTGTTTAATGATTAACTCGACAGTCGACAGCGGTAACATCTGTTGTCGAAATTTTGAAATTTAATCATTAGCGGCATTTCTGGAAGAACTGTTACTTGCGTTAGTTTTTAAAAATTAGTCCGCGGAACAGACAGAAATTTACAACTCAAAATAATAAAATGACATTGACATATTATGCTTATACAGTACGCCTTATGTTTGAAGTTTGCAAACTTCTGTTTTTATGCTTATGCTCTTAGTATTTAAGCATTAAAACATTCGGTGAAAATGAGGCTTTACGTAATAAAAATTTATTTGCAATTTGGATAGGAAATAGTTTATACCGAATTAAAATCTTTCAGCACATGAAAAATGAGATCTTAATTGTCAATCAGTGCGCAGAATATTGTATTATCTCGCTGAACAGGAACTAATTTGTTCGTTATAAAAATGAATTGACAGGCGGTGCGTATTCGATAACCATATTTCCTGCGTTTCCCATGCAAACGCGTACGCTATGCCATTTCCGGCTACCGAATAATACAGCGGCGGCTCGTTAGATTTTAAAAGTAAGGGATGTAAAACAAAACTTTTATGAAATTTATATAGCACACAAATAAAAAATCTGACGTGGCCATCACACAACCTTCCGCCATATCTAGAATTTAAACAGAAATGTATACGTACAATCCGGTGTCCATTTAAAATATACAAATAAAAATCTCAAATATTCAAACACAGAAATTTGCATCACCTGAATAAAAAGATTCATTCACAGGAAACTCTGCTGTGTTGAAGCCATCCTCCGTTCAATTACTACATTTAATATCTTACTTAGGACTTATATAGCGCTAGTATGCCAACTTGTCACCCGTCTCACCTGTCAATATTTTTTACCAAGTTTTTTACGCAGAAACAAAAATCAACCGATCATGGATTACAAGATATCAACGTTTTATTTGATAAATTTATTTTTTAATTTTTACTGCAGTTCTTTAATGCTACCAGATAAAGACAATTTTTTTATAACGTAAGTTGCAAATAACTTTTCCTCTTATTCTCATTACAAATAAATACTATATTTTTCCAAATTTATATACAATTTTGACAATTAACCTTTTCAGTCTTCAAAAAATATCACTTCCGATGAAGATATTTGTACCAAAATCTAGGGAGCTCTTCCAATTTATATACAAATGTTAAATACCAAATATCAAAATTTTCGGGTAATTCGTATTGCGACTAACACCCCTTGACCACACACACACACACACACATACACACAGACATCATCGTGAAACTATCAAAAATGAGTTGTAAGGACCCTAATTCGTGCTCATCCACTAAAAATTCACCACCCGATTTTTTGCATGATTCCAATACCTTCCTTTACAGGTAAGCGGAAGGTAAAAATATAGGTACAAACTGAAAATCATTTATTTCAGATACCCACATAAAATCTTTACTGCATTTCTTATAAATATGTTTTCACATGAAATGATGTCAAATATAAAATAATTGGCGGAATAGTGCAGTGTTGAAAGGATTTGCCTGTGCTTTCAATAGGTTGTGGTACCGGAAAAAGACATTAGAAATTTAATTTCCATGACTTAGTAGGATGCCGAATTTCTTGTAGGTACCATCCAAGTTAGAGTAGTATTAATTATGACAACTAAAAGCTATCAGTTAAACCGGCTTAGTGCTTGTATCAAAATAATTGCACTTAATTGAGAACACACATGATTGTTTTTATGGGAAATTAATAATGGAACTAGGTTTTTTTTACTAAATCATATTGTATTTTAGTTTTAAGCCAAAAGAACTTATACTTAGTATACGGAGTGATTCATATATTTTAATGACATACAGTGCTCAACTCACTCATCAAGGAACTGATTTTTTTTTCAAAATTCGCAATTTTAGTTTCGCGGTTTTTTGTTCAAACAGTTTTGGGCTACTGATTTCATATTAAATTTCATAAATGCACTATTCTTGTCATTGCACAATTAATTAATTATATTTCATTCATATTTTATCAGATATCCATTATATAATCAACAATATAGTGGTTTCAAAATATCGCTTCTTGCGAAAACTGCCTTTAAATTTACGAATAAAAAAAAATCTTTTTGTTCCGTGATCTAACTTAAGTACAATATGCACGAAGTTGTGAATCACCCTGTATAATATCAAAACAATAATTTGCAGACTGTCGAGAAATAAATAATTATTGAAAAGATAACGACAGTCGCCTGCGGCTCGTGCAGTAAAATGTAATTCTCCTTTCTCATGAGCCTTTCCTTGAGTTGTAAAATACACTTTTATATGAACTTTTCAACAAAATGGTTAAATTTTACAGTAATAAGGGCTGCCTCTAAGCCCGCATTCACGAGCCGCCCCAGGTATACTATATATGCGCCTTGTTTGTAACGGTGCGTGATTGCTGATTGTCGTTGTCTCTCTCTAAATCGAACGGTCTATATATGGCGGAAAATCCAATTACATGACACACATTAGTAATTGCATTATTGACGTAAATAATAAGCAATAGTAAATTACAATTGCATTTAACGTATGTTTCACTATGCCAGGCGCCCGTGTGCTACATTCGTTTCCGATTTCGATATTAAATTTTTGATTAATAAGAGGAAAATGCAATCTTTACATCAATATTTATATGTTATTTATTTGTATTGGGTTGTTTCCATATGGAAACATTTGTTAAATTTTTATCTGTAACAGATTTATTTGATTAATTTAAAGGAGATTCTGAATTCTGTGTTATAAATTAATTTTGACAAAATCATATTTTTGCGCAACTCTCAAAAAAGTTGATATTGTCCGCAATTTAGGTCGCAAAGTATATCATTTATGTACAATAGATTTCGCGGCCGTTACTATTAGTTAACGACTGCGAAGTTGAATTTCGTGGACTGCATTGTCAATGTCAAGCATTTTTTACAGTTGTTGTCAAAAAAAATAAAATTGCTGTTATTTTTTAATTTATGCATTGCAGTTGCACAAAAAATATTGTGTACTTCGTCTGCGAAATTTGTTTAGTGTCCTCACGAATTCTTTCGGACACTAAATAGTCATTTCGCAGCCTAGGTATACAAATAGCTACAATAATAAACTTATTTTACTCCGAAAAATTAGTGATAACGTGATAATGATAATAGACATGATAATGATAATAGACACTTTGTTTCATTAAAATTTGAGATATGTTACGAATTCGATTATTTCACTTTTTTTTCTAATTAAATGTACACAAAATTAACAACATTTACTCAAAAAGCGCATTATAGAAGAAAACTTCAATATCAGAATCACACCTTTTCTACATCTAAATTCAAATAACTAATAAAAATGTCGTTTGTAAATAACGTAATTTGGATGTTTCTGTATTTTAGAAAAGTTTATTGTACAATGTCAAAAAATTCAAAATTTAAAATAAATTGCATTTATTCGAACGAAAGTAGTAACTTTACTTATTTGTTTACAGATCTCAGCTATACGCCTTGTTCTGAAAATATCATATAGATTTTACCTTCGTTTTCTTACTTGTTACATAAATAGCTATTTGCATAAAATTCTAGTTTAACTATTGTTTATTTAAATTGAATCCAAAGAGGACTGTCCGCATGAGTATTTTCATTTTCTTGTTTATGTGTCTTACAATATTGTAATAATAATTTCTGAAATAGCGTCTCCCAAAAATTTTATAATGTGGGAGCAGAACATTACAATATGTCAATTATTCTGGATGACATATTTGAAGCACGACTGGTATGCTTTATGTGCCTATAGGAGGGGAAACGCGTACTGAATTTCAGGCATTTCAGATGCCTAACTATCACGCTAAAACATGCGATATGTGCAACTCAAATTATTGTCATCTATAATTTTAAGCGTAGTACATTCAAATTGATAAATTTAGAAATCATCAACAAACTATCTATTAGATAAATAAGGGAATTGTAAATTCATAACCTTACTTATTATTGACTTGTTGTTTTTCACTCATTTATGACTGTAATAGTGTTCCTCTGTTTCAAAAGAATTTTGAAACAGAAACAGAAATTTGATAATCTTGCTGTTATTGTTTTCTAATTATATTTAAAAATATTAAATATTTGTTTAAAGCGGAACATGACCAAAAACGGAACGAACCGCAGCTATTTTAGTAAACCGGAACTAAACATAAACCGATTTAACCGGAGCCGAACATATTTATGTTGGTGAACAGGTCCGGAACGGTTTTAAGCATTAACTAAAATTGGACTTTAAAAAAAAATCCGATTGAATTTATAGGAAAATTGTAGTTTCACTTTAACTTTCTTCAATATGTTGTTTTCCTATTTTAGTTGAAAATTCTAAAAAATATTTTTTATATCATTATTTCATGCATCGCTGATCCGAAACGGGAACTTGAACCGCTACGGAATCATTTCAGGAAAAAAAATGAAAACCAGAACAAAACCGAACTGAATCTCAACCGTTATTTTGTATTTTGTCCGGTTCGAGTCCCTGGTTTAAACCTGTCGATATAATGCTTGATATAACTTCTAACATCCAACTGACAATTTAAGGAAATTATTTTTAAACCTTTAAAATGCACAAACAACTCATCATTGTGTGGAAGGCAAATAAAATCGTCGTTCCAGCACACATAAACGAGCTAAAAGCAAATTTACAATGCAAATCGATTGGTGCTCGTCTTCATTCTTGAAGCTCCAAGCTCCAAGCTCGCAAACTCGAAGCTCAGTTCTTCAGAAACCGGAACCTATCCTCTTATGAGAGGTTGAATAACACAGTTGTGCAGCCATAACGTCAATCCTATTGTTCGACGTAAACTGATCATCAAAATATCTGACTCGCTCTGACAAGAATCTAACCGTACAGGATTTTACTATATCAATACATATAAATAAATGACGAAGAACGATTGATAGGTAAATTGTTTCGAAGAGATAAATGTATAAATACTTTATGATTACATATAGGTAGGAACTTATTTTAAAACATGATTTAACTGACGGCTTTAAAAAAGCTCTGATGTGGCCAACACATGACCTCTCGCTATACTCAATACTATTTTTATTTTACTAATACAAGTAAACAAGTTTAAGTGTACTCACAAATATGTCATTGTTAAACGAAATTGTAGTTTTTAATAACATTGTTAAACATTATCATATCATATAAATAATAAATGAATTTTTTTCATATTATTTGTCAAAAATTTATTTGTCATTCGCACTTTAATATTTTTACTATTTGTTTTCATTGGTAAGCAGATAAACCGAGATTGTAACAAATTTATAGAATTTTTATCTTCTTGTAATTTCTAAATGATACTAAGATAGAAACAACGTTACAAATAAAAATTGTAGGTAATGGCATTTAGTATACATTGTTATTATAAAAATGCCCATTAATCCATTAATTATTAAGTTCAGGAACTTTCGATTGCACGATTAACACCGAAATCTAATCAGATCTAATCTAGGGTGTCAGAGTGTTATATATATATATATATATATATATATATATATATATATATATAGATATATATATATATATATATATATATATATATATATATAATTTCAATTTTTTATTCAGTGGTATTTGAGTTATCGTGCCTTCAATGGTGAAATAATGAATAAAATCACGTTGACGTTGTTGTTTGGTGAGATATGCGAAATAGTAGGTATTATTAAGGTATATTAAAGGTAATAAAGGGATTGATTAAATGGCGTTTATGTAAATAACACATAAAAATATTTTTGGCACCAACTATCTAAAATATTCTTAGTTTCCAGTAGAATATGAACATGTGTAATGAGCCTGAATTCTGAAGCACGTATATTTGAACAATACTTATAAAATACAGTCCCAAAATTTTAAAGATTCGTATTTAAGAGGCCCGTATACCTCCTAAAATCTAGCATTAAATGTACAAACCATAAAGTAGAGAGTGTTTTGTGGCCAGTACAAGAATGGTAGAATTCCATTTCAACAATTATACTTGAAGGAACAATTAACAATTTTTATATTTTTTTAAATTTTTCTTACATGGTTATAAAAATTCCAAAAATTCATAAAAATTTCTAATTTGCAAACCTTACACGGTTATATCTGCTGATAGAAATATATTTTTAAAATTTTAAACTTCAAAATGACAATGCATAGCAAGGCGGCGGCAAAGTACGAGTTTCGGGCAGCTGCAGTAGTGGGGTGTCGAATACAAGAAAACGTAAAATCGAGAGTATTCTAGGAATTCGGAAAAAATTTAGACGGGCCGCTTAATATATGAGTTTGTTATTTCTATACTATTTCTATTGTTGAAATTAAAAGTTGTTAATTCCAAATAGAGCGACCGAGAGAGACATTACATTTACCTACCAAATTAGTAAATTCGTATTTTCCTCCCTAACACTAACATAATATATCTTGTCTATTATTATTTCAACATAACTACAGGTATACAAAAGTAATAATTAATGAAAACACATGTTCTCCGCAGATACGTAATACGTAACATTGACTTTTCGTCTCATGTAGCACATAATCAACATAGTTGCTATGTCGCGTAACTAGGTAGTAGCTCAGACTAATTTGTACAATGAACACTCTCTGACGTAGTGTTTACATAGCCGAGGTCTGCACAGAATGTAAACATTATGTGTCCAACTTCACGAATAAACTGCATAGATAGATTACAGTTAGCGAATTTGAAAACTGAACAGTCTAACACTGATTTTTAGCATTTCATTTCAGTTCAGAGAAGAGTAGGTATTTGAAACTAGATACGTAGTCGATTTTGAATACATGACATTCAAGTTGTGTTCATATTTTTTCCATTATAAATTCTAACCTCAAATCTTAAGTTGTCACTTGTCAGAATAAGTAAGAATATATTTATTATTTTGAAGTTGCCTAACTTGGACCATTTCGGAAAAAATCGGAGAATCTCGATTGTATACGAATAGTTTGGAAATAAAGTATGAAAATTTTGCATGAATCTAGACGAAAAAAGTATAATGTAAAACAGGCTTTACGACAACATATCCCAACCAATTTTTCAAAAAATTAAAACAAAACAACTGTAACAAATTGCACGACATAATTTTGTTTAACTTTGATATTTCAAGAAATAAAATCACACTGTGATACCAGTAGGCAGTAGGCAGGTGTCATAAACTACTATGAAGGGAGCCGAATGAACACATTTGACCGATTACTACACTATTCTATTCTTAACTGAAATAAGGTAATATAATATGATCACTAAATAAATGATTACCAAAAAGCACGTCATAATTTAAACATTTTGCTGAAATATTATTACTAAAAGAGGTATATAAATAATATTCTTGTTTTGTTCTTTCCTGCCCTTCCATTGGCCATTGTGCTCAATTATATTCCTCGTTCACTGTTCACAAAGTAAAAACAAAATTGCACATAACTATATACGTATTCAAAATTGTATCTGTAATTTATATAATTCAGGTATATGTACATTTTTACTTCCTTGTACGGAGTAATAAGGAAGTATTGTAATCGCGAAAAATTTCGGTTTTCAGATTTTGATGGAAATATCAGTTTTGACCTTTTCTGAATCCATTATGACTAGTTTGTACGTACGTACGGACGTATGTGTGTCGCATAACTCAAATACGGTTAGACGTAGAAAGTTGAAATTTTGTATTTAGGACTGTTATAGCATCTAGTTGTGCACCTCCTATTTTTGGTTTCAATCTATAAACCGGAAGTAGTACTTTTGTCAAATATTTCGATAAATATTTAATTTGAGACAATTTTTTAAATTTTAAATGAAAGATTATGTGATTATTACCTACAATCGGTATTTTATAAATATTTTTGTATCTGGTATCATTTAAGATTAATTAAAGTATATATTTATAATTTAGTATTTCGGTATCTTGTAGTCCATGATCGATTAACATTTGTTACTACGTAAAATTTAACTGATTATGACATGACAGTGACAGTAACAGTGACAATAGTAAAATATCATTTATATCTTCTTCTGCAGTTTAAATAAAATGACTAAAATATATTTGTGAGTATACCTTAGTAGTACTTATATATTAATATATTTGTATAATATAATTCTACATTTTAGTTATTAAGAAAAGTATGATCAGTTTAATAGGCGTACAAGGAAGTCATGTGGTGTCCACGTCAGATTTTTTATTTCTATGTCAATGCATGGAAAACTGTCTTCTTAAAAAAATTATATAGTCATCAATTTAAATATTAATAATTATTATTTTCGTTAAAGTATATTCGAGGGTAATATATCTAGTATATCATATATCATCGGTGATAGCATGAGTTAGGCGATGAAAATAGACCGAGTGCGCAGCACGCCGAGTTCAATTTTCTGAAGACTTAAGGGTGATCCTTTACCCATGGCAGAAAACAGTCAAAAACATTGATTCCGCACGCTATTCTATAGCGTTTATTGTTTTGTTAAACATAATAACAAATAATTTATGTTTGAGGGGAAAAATTAATTTTGGCACCCTTATTTGTAAAAAGAAAACTGCAATATTTGTGAAAAAAGGGGATTTTCGCGCGCCACTGTACAGCTTTTATTTATAAGTGAATAACTTTTTAAATATGTTGTCAACAAAGCTTGAATCTACGAAATAACCGACCAAACTTTTAAAATTCGTTTTAAAATATAAGATATTTGTGTTCAAAAAATTGTCAAAATTCAAATTTACATATTTCGATTTTGAACCAAAATTTTTGAATTCTGCATCGACCATTTTGTAGATTGTATTTTTATCTTCAACAATATCTTTAGATTATTATATTTAACAAAACAATAAACGCTGTGGAGTGGCGCGCGAAATCCATGTTTTTGGCTGTTTTCTGGCGGAGTAGAGGATCATCTTCTTAACGAATGATCACCTATGATTAATCATAGCCCGAGTTATATTTGGGGATAATTATAATAAATGCGTCAAAAAAATAGGTTATCCCCACCGACTACAACCCGGTTCATTCATTGTAAGTTATTTTTTTGATAAACAGAAATATCTGATTGAGAAAATGACAATAGGAAACTAACAAACAGAAACAATTGACATGTAACATGCGGTGATAGAAATATTATCGATTTGGTAGCACCTTACTACCTATTGCAGCCAATCAAATTAGTCAAATATGTATCACGTGATACATGAATGACACCAGAAGGCAGTTGTTGATACCTGAATACAAATAACAGTACACTAAACAATTATGTTCTTCGACTCATATTCAGTTTCAGTTTTAAAAATAAGTTAGAGTACGCGTGGACGTGTCGATGTACGTGGCACTATTCACCTCCGTCATGCAGCATGAACACTGTGCAAACTAATTGAGTTGAGTTCAAATGCGAGTATACAAAATCAACTTTGAATGTCACTCGCAAATGCGCAATGTTTGATGTTCAGCTTGTTGTTGATACATTTGTTTATGCCTATTCTGTTGGCACTGAAATGGCCGTGGAGCGGGGAAAATCACATGAGTTTCTGTTAGACAAAAGCTAAATGAGGTTATGTTGACGAAACTGTTGTACATTATTCTCACACTGAATTTGTCAATTGTTTTACATGGGTACCTATCTATAATTTTATAGTTTAAAAACAGTTTTAATATTAATTATTTAATGAAAGTTTAAATTTTCTCGATATTGAAGGTCTGCTTACAGGTCTGTAAACTTTAAACTCGTGAGATTTGCTTACTTCTTTAAAAATGAAATTGGATATTTCGTGTGAATAACTAAAATTGCCTAAAATTTTAGAAATTTTGCAAGAAAATTTCATTCGTGAAAAAAAAAATTCGTCGAAAAACTGCCAAAACCACAAAATGCACTTTTTTCAAACGCCCATAACTTTGTGCCAAATCGTCGTAGGAACTTCGTTCTTTGGGCCCTGCACAGGTAATTGAACGAATTTCAATGCCTTTTCTGTGGATCGAGTCAACAAATTTTTTCCAACTCAATACACATGGCCAAAGTTGGATGTGTTTTTGCCCAAAATCGTGTTTTTTTGTTCGGGTTTTGAAGGGTACTAAAAGAGATCATACTAATCTGAGTTTACCCCCTTAAAGTAGAGCCACTATGGGTTTTTCCCCGAAAAAATCGTCTAATTTGGTTGAAAAGTGGCTAGGTTATGTGCGAAAAACCAAAAAATGCCCTTTTTTAAAAAAAATTCATAACTTTGTGCCAAATCATCGTAGGAACTTCGTTCTTTGAATCCTGCACAGGGAATTGAACAAATTTTAGTGTCCTTTTGGTGGATCAAGTAAAAAAAATAATGTTTTAACTCCTTACACATCCTCAAAGTTGGACATTTCTAAAATTAAAATTCTTTTTTTGCACATGATTGCTAGAAGGGGGCGGAGGGGGTTGCGCTTAAGTTTGCATGCATGACTTTAAAGTAGACACTTCAAAGTTTCTCGCCCTCGAAGATTCATCGATATCGATTGAAAATACACTGAATTATGGAAGTTTGAAAATGGTCGATATTTTTACGAATTTCAAGTGTTTCATTTTTTTTCCGCCAGTGTATATTGTAAAAATATAACTTCTTGCCAAAAATCAAAGCGAAAACGCAAATGACTGTATGGGTGTTAAAACATTAAAAATAGACACTTGGTGTTATTAAATGCAAAAATGTAGACAACTTCATTCTTCATATATTCCTTGTTTCTACAATAATGCCGACAGATCATGTTTATACACCAAATTCTAGAAAGAATGTAAAATTTAGTAGCAGTTAATACATTTGCCCCGAAAATGCACTTGACCCACCTTACCTACTTTATTAAAACACACAGATTCACATGAAGTGAACATAATAAAACACATCTTTTGTAATAAGTGCCTAGATATTTGAATAGATTATGAATACTACCTATAGGTATAGTTTTTAGTATGCCTTCTGTTTACTCTGAATTTTTGCTAATTTATATATTGAAATAAATCTAAACAAAAATAATCAAAGTATCAAAGTAAAAGTGAAATATAAAATCCGAGATAAAATCTTACCTATTTATTGAGGGCGCAGTCTTTTATACAATCGTTGGGTACAGCTCCCATGGTAAATTTCGTTCTGCAACAAAAATACCGGAATGTCACAATGCCACAATCACAAAATTCCGACAGAATACATTACGTACAATACAAAAAATAATTATTTTACAAATTCACCTCACCGTAAGGGCAAGATATAATAATATATTTAAAATGTGATACACCTACAGCCTAGTGCCTGCTACTACTAAAACTAAACTAAATGAATTATTCAAGTTTCAACGTAAAACGTATCCGTACTAGAATTGCATAATATGGCTACAAGTCTATTGTCGATATTATACAAACATAACAATATAAATTCATAAAAGTAATTTAATTTACGATTTCAAATAATACGCATTTATTTTAATATTGTACAATACACGCAAGGTAACTGTTTTACTGCTTCAAGGAGGTGACAGGCCGCCTAATCATTTCCTCCTTTCAGCAGTAAAAACTGTTTTACCTTGCTAGTAATGTAATATACTATTTTTGTTATTAAGTAAAATTTTATGACAAGTAACAGTGTATAAGAAACTCATTCACATTGACCGCAGATAACACCAAATACACGAACGTACTTTATAATACTGACTCGTGCGACAACACCAGATATACTGATTACTCATTACTCAACACTACAACCCCAGTTAATATAGTAGTTCTTACAACAACATCTTACATATACATAACTAATTTATAATACATTCTTTAAATATCTTAAAAGTGACAATAGTGATACTTCGTTTATATCTTCTTCTGCAGTTTACATGAAATATGACTAGAAAAATCCTTCACTATAATTTTAGCAACATTTATACCTAAAGATTAAATGTGGTAAAAAATTAGGAGCAGCTAACATTCTTGGTGAACTTTACTGTGTAGCTAACCACTGGTCGTGCGTATGTATGTGTATGTGTGTATTTCATATTCACTCATTTTTGTTAATACCAACGTTTATTATACAACCTTAAAATATTTGATTGTTGGTCTCACATAATGACATAAGATATTTGTTATAATTAGGTATGTCAAATAGATCCTCAATCAATGTATTTCTTTTTATCAATAAGACATGCAATCCTTTATTTATAGGAAAACGGCTATTCAGGAAAATAATAAAACAGACAAATTACATTATAAATAATTTTAAGGTAAATAAAGTTCTCGACATTAATAACAGAGTTTGAATGCGACACTTTATTTGAGAGCACACAAGTGACATTCCACGTTTGTTTACAGCTGGAGCAAGCTGTGCTGTGCTGTGCTGTGCTGAGCGAGGCAAGGATGCGAGGTCCACGGAAGCTTTCTGCCGTTTTGAGGACGTAATGAGAACATTCTGTGCCGCTCCGTGCAACAGTCAGGGCCGACCTCAGGCATTTTCCTTTTACATTATTGTAAGAGCCATAAATTTATTGATAAAATTGCGAATTAATTGGTATATTTAAATCGCGACAGCGAAGCAGGTGTGATTTAAGAGTCGATTTGACACGAGTTGTTGTTTCTATGCAAGAATTATTTTATTGTTTTACGCCAGTGATATTATATTATTATAATCATTGAGAGAGGTAATTTGGCATATTACCTCACTAGTGAAGTAATTTGATGTGCTTTTGTCATGATACCTCTCGCATTTACTCTAGTACTTCACTCGTTTGTTGCCATAGATACGTAATACTAACAAAAATAAATTTGTTGTCAATATTTGACAGATAAATGCTTTTATCCCACTTGTGACATATTATCAAATTAATTTATGACTCGAATTATATTTCGCTTGAATGACAAAATAATACAGTTTAGTATTTTAATATATCAACAAAGGGTAACCGTGGTTATCCCTAATTATCTTTGTTTGTGGTAACCAAAAACACAGCAATTAGAGCGAGATATGTATAATAATTTATTATCATATTACTCTGCAACACTAATTTCAACACGTAAACACAATCAAATGTAAGCAAAAAAATACTCTTTTGAGCAGTTCTTTTTTCGTCACCGGATAGCCTATTACATCATGCTAGTTCTTAATAGGTACCAATGACTGTTACACCCAAGTAAGGTAAAATGTGTGATGGATAGTGTATGTAAAATATTCATAAAAATAACCATATAAACTCAAAACTCGAGGTTAACCTTAAGCACCTTAAGGTACGTAGCCACCAAAGCAACAAAGAGAAACTTTGTGTTGGTGTATGTTACTTTTGGTCCCGAAGGTTAGAAACAGGAAGCAATAGAAATAAACATTTTGTCTCTATCATAGCAAAAAAAGATACCTAAAGATGTCAGTTTTGTTTGTTGCGCGAATAGATGGAACAGAGTGTAGCAACTCAATCAACATAGTCTCCAGACCCAAACTAAAATCATGTATTTTTTTCTACAACTTCTGACAAACAGTTACTAGTGACAACTCCACCTCTCCACGTAAGGAGAAAAATGTCGCAACTAAAATTTGTTTACACTTGTTCCTACTTTTTCTTTGATATTTATACAGCGTAACATTTAGTTTTTGTTGCGACAACAATAAGGAACAACTTATAGACTCATACAGGAACTTATTTTCATTTCAAGAAACACGTAACAGAAACACACAAGTTTCTCTATGTTGCTTAGATGTATCTTTTGATTCCAGGACTTCATTCACACCTAAGAACAAGACCAAAAATGTCAGTTCATTTTGATTGTAAAATGAGGACACAGAGTGTTATAAAACCTCGTGTGAAACCGTCCCTGTCCTGGCGACACGTTCAACAAGCGGAAACGGACTCGCAGAGCCTCGAAGCGCTGATGAGCCTCCACCCCCCCCCCTGCTCTACCTTCGTGCTCATACAAAAAGAACACCCTACGCGAGCATATTATGGAGGGAGGAAGTATTTTGGTGCCTTTTGAATCCAGTGAACTGAACATATCGGCCTTTATCTTTACTTCTGATTATTTGAGAAGAAAGAATGAACAGCTTAAAGGATTTACGTACGGATGCAGTGCCAGAATACGTGAAACATTGACTTTGAACTTTGATAACTGTGGATCACATCCTCACTGAGTGATTCTTTCCTAAGCTTCGGCAGGAACGAGTTGATCGTGACGAGAACAAGACTTACGAGATAAAGATTTCTTCTACTACATTTCTTCCAGATACTTGTTATTGTTTAAAGGAGAAGCTCTATGATTCAATCAATACTGACTTCGCATCAGGTTTACTCAATTTTCGACGACTTATTTGTATTTGAAAAATAGAAATAGAAGCATTTGTCGTATTTATTAAATAAAACTCAATTCTTTCTTGTATGAAGCAAGGTTTCCTAGTGCAAATCATATTGGTCTTTAAGTATAAGGCTCGCTAGTCGTGCTGGAATTTGGATCCAGATAGTTTCGGTATCGGATCCAAATTTGAATATTTTATTATCCGGATATTGGATTAGGGTATCAGAACCGGATTGTAGAATCATGTATTTAATTGGGATATCAAATGCGGAGAAAAGAACCGGATAAATAAATCTGAATATAGTAATTAATTATTGAAGTTAAAATAGTTCATAAGTTTCGATTCCACTCGTTCTCTGTATATATTATTTTATCAGTTAGTTACGAAAGGAACTGGAAACACGGACAATGCCCGGGCTGTAAAGTAATAGTATAAATTTATTATCCGATGACAGTTAAAAGATAGTCATTACTCAATACAATGAAAGTTTATTGCATGAGCCGAACACGAGTGTCGTAATAATTCGAGTGAGTAATTGCCATGTTAAACTCGACTAGAATACTAGGTACACTTTATTCACGATTATACTAATAGGTAGTCCAGTGTCAATGAAGCTCAAAATTGGTGTGAAAAGAAAAATTAAATAATTTTTTTTCTTTCGTCTGAAATGTCTATTAGACTTCCTGTTTAACATGCTAAAAGTCCCCTATGGTAGGGCCCGAGAAATATCCACCAAATATCTTGGATTTTAGGTCACATTTTACATTTTTCCAAAATAAAATGAAAACTATCAACTTTTTTGCCTACATTCGATAAAGAAAATGAAGCCAGTTAAATTCTCTACAAAATAGTATATTTACTATTTTTTACTATCTCTATTGTTTTCGAGAATATTGCGTTGCAAACAAGGGTTTTCCGTAAACTCACACAAACCATTCAACACTCCAAACATTTTTTGTGAATAATTAATTAATGTTAATTAATTAATTTCTTTGATACTTAGATTTCTTTTTATGTAACATTAAGTACAAACGGGTCATCTGTTCATAATTTATTTGTACAATTTTTGATAAATTTCTTAAACTTGTATTATATTATTATTTTGTATTATTTTCTAGCTAAATGCTAACTAAATAAAGTATTATTATTATTATTATTATTATTATTATTGTTATTATCTAGTACAGAAAAGTTGATAGTTTTCGAGTTACTTCGAAAAAAGGAAAAAAGTAACTTAAAATCAAAGATGACGGTTGGTTCCCGGGCCCCCACCCTAGGGGACTATTAGTATGTTGAACCGGATGGCCAAATAGACATTTTAGGCAAAAGAAAAAATATTTTTGTATTTAATGTTTTTAATTTTACCTTCGTTGACTGGACTATAAATAATCTATTTAATATGTTT
The DNA here is from genome assembly GCA_947534325.1 of Agonum fuliginosum. Classification (NCBI taxonomy): domain Eukaryota; kingdom Metazoa; phylum Arthropoda; class Insecta; order Coleoptera; family Carabidae; genus Agonum; species Agonum fuliginosum. The sequence continues at coordinate 7,777,990 of OX384029.1, read as the reverse complement.
ATAAATTTGCGCTGACAACAGCAGTTAAAAATGTGTATTGTAGCAAAACTTGCTGAACTGTGGGGTATAGAATAAAAAAGGGAAGGCAGTTTACTAAAGGGAAAGGGGATGAACAGTCGTGGTCGAATTAGGAAGGGTTGAGTTGGGAGCGGCACTAATCATGACATTCAAAAGCACACTTTTAATAAAACATTAATAATACTAATTTATTTATACACTTAATAAAGGTTACACTTAAAATTAATATTTAAAAACTATGAAAAATTCTTAAAAGTTACTTAATTACGGAAAACTGCGTAAACGCATACAAGGCTACATCATTGTAGCACCACATTACCACGACTAACCAGAACTAAGCTCAGACGCCCAAAAAATCAAGGGGATGTCCGGCTTAGGGGTACGGATGGATGAAAATGACCTCTGAACCGTTGTATCTAAAAATAACTTAAGATAACAAAAATTCAGATCCTAGCAGATGCAAGTCATCATGTTACAGTATTACCTAATATTATAAACTATTATGTTTGAATACTCTTTAACACAAGACGTTTTTTTTATTGGTCGTAGAGCCAAATGAAAATTTAAAAAAATACTCTCTAGTGTGTAATGGAGCACATTGCTCACTGCAAACAATTTTATAATGATGCATTATTCAAAAGCCTTGGATAAACATAGTTTTTGCTCCGTCTAATCAATAGATTGCTATACAATATTTTGAATTTAACCCGTTGTAAATAAAACAATTTTGTCACCTAACCTGTATTATTTTTGTAATACAGATTCTCTGTATAGATTCTTATGATTCGAGGTTAATTTAACACGAACAAAACTTCATATCTCATCTAATTACACATAAGATGAATCAAATTCCAAGACAAACCACACCACCCAACCACCCGCCTCTATTTACCCCATAACTCAAGCGTGAGATATCCTGATCTCCTGATCTACTGATCTCCAGCCTATGTGACCACCTGAGGTCACCGCACCAGCACCGGCGCCGATAAGTCAACCTGCGGGCGTCATGCGTCGCCATCGCGGCGGCCAGGCGTCGCGGGCGCCACTGATCGCAAGATACGCGATGAGTTATTTCACGTGGTGCGCCGATTGCAATCGCACAACAAAGAGCATCATTGTGACAGTGATACTGGATGTCACAATGGGGGGATAGTGGGATGAGTAATTGTACACGTGATTGTTTGGGTCAGTTTGTTTGCTGTCAAGTTTACGACCAGATTCGCAAGACATCGAGAAATATCAAGATCATATTAAAATCGCAGAGAAAATCTGTAGAATCGTTGAGAACAAAAAATGTATGAAATTATAACTAATTATTTGCATCTTTAAGTTTGAAAATCCGTTGTTCATAGGCTAGCGTAAATTCAGAGTAAGATGAGGCTATATAATGCAGTAAAATAAAGAGAGATAATTCATAGCAAGTCGTATAATTTGGATATAAATTAGAAATATCAAAAGTGTGGAAATGGCGGATCAGTTAAGTTATTGTTTAGTTTGAAAAAGAAGGTCATCAGGGTCCGTTTGATAATATCTTTAATAATTAAATCCTGACTACCTTCTTTTCCGAACTAAATAAATTAGAAATAAAGACATAATTGTATTTAAAATAGATGTTGATACTAAAATGCAGTAGTAAGACGTCACTAATATAATTTTTTCCATAGCTGATGTTAAAGTGCTACTTTATCGACTATTTTGAGTCGATAAAGTAACACTTTAACCGCAAGGGTAGATAAAATTAAATTAGAGTTTTTTACATTTCTGCATCCGCTCTGTGAAAAAGTAGGATAAAAAAACAAACTCCGAAATTGCGTTTTAATAGTAATTTGATTTAAAATTGCTTTTCTTATAATATTTTTTCTAACATCAGTTATAGAAAAAATATAATTTTATACGACGATAAAATTATATTATCGACTCGACAAAAATAATTCACTCGCTCCTTCGTCGCTTATGAATTAAAACTTTTCTTTCGTCGATAAAATATAATTTTATCGTCTTGTATAAAAAATAACTATTTTGTTGAGACTGCAACCATTCACCTGTAATTTCTTAACAATAATAATTGTTCTGCTGATTATTATTTTAATAAATATCTCAAACAAATAATTAAAACGATTTCTAAACATATAAATGTATCATAAATAAATCAATCCAACAGGCTATACTTTCTTGTTTGTTCTAATGTTGTTGTAGTTCTTATGAAAAATTTATGAGATCTCGCAATAATATACACTTTGCCTTATTCTAAATTTTGAAGACACGTTTTTTGTTAAATAAATGAATTTATATTTTATGTTATGTAGGATTCTGAGTATTCCGAATTCATTGTATAAACTGCTTATGAACTATGTCCAATTAGGTAAAAATAATTTTTTGGGTAGGTAACACAATTTAAATTTAGACATATCAAAATTACCTATTTTCCATTTATTGTAATCAATTGATCCTATATTAGAAATGTTCTTATTTTTGCTATTTTACAGAAAATATGCAAAAAATTTACGGAATAATAAAAAAAATTATATAGTAGTCATAGATTTTTGTTATTGCGAAATAATATTGAAACCATTAAATAACTTACAAAAAATAAAAATATGTACTCCTCTATAAAGTATTAAAATTAACGAACACCGTAAAGGTAAAAATATCTTCATGTAACAAAGTGGTTTAAAAATCAATTTGCAGAAAAGAATTACGAAGCTAAACTGTTACCTAAGTTTGTTCGAATTCTGCTGATCCAAAAATCTTCCGCAAAATAAAATTTGAAATATGACATTTCCGGAACATTGTTTGAAATCCGTCCAATATGAAGCTTAAAATCACTTGAAATAACTGCAAATTCGTCATAGCAAAGCACTAGAAGAGTAGAACTCGGGCTCTGGAAACATTACGTCAAAATGTTTAGCGTCAGCGCTAGCGGATGAGCTTCAGCTCCGAAGCGCACAGCGCTAAGGTTGTGCTGCCTGCCAGCGCTGTAATTGAATTTTCAGCTTTAGTATGTGACATTTCAGAATGAGATTTGAGGCTGTCCGTAATGCATTATGTCGCACTATCTGATATTGTGAATTAGTTTAGACGTGCAGCACATACACTTTCAAATTACCTTTCAATCTTGCAATTTATCTTTACTGTCTGCTTTGTAATTTGAAATGTATTGTGTTTTTACGGCCAATATCTACCAGCAATGATGTTTTAGGTGAAACGTTAGGGCTGAGTTGAATCGAAACAGTGAGTTCAGATTTCAGTAGTAATCTTTTTGAAACAAATTATTATTGTAATTATTAATGAAACTTTTTTGTTTTGTACATAATTTTGAAGAAAAGCTGTTCAAAGTGTTGTGATGAACTCGGATAAACTTGAAAACAAAATTTATTAACATACGAAAATATATTTGTAACACGAAGTATAATAAAGACAGGAGATAACACTTGATTGTTGACCATGTCACATATTTTAACTCCAACTAAATTGGAGAGGCGAGGGAGCACATTGTCTGAAGTTAAAAGCATATGAATGGAAATTAAATTAAATTTGTATTTTATAATAAATTTCTACTTATAAAAAGAATCAAAATAAAAATTCTGTTTTTCAACTCTATTTTTAAAAGTAATTAAACATAGCGTATGAAACACGTGTATAAATGCTTTTAAAGACTAAAAGACGCTGCACTTTAAAGGTTGTTATGATAGAGTAACTTGAGAATTTTTTTATTGATTTTGTCAATTTTATTTAAAAGTATTTCCAGCTAGCTGGTAAGTGAAGTTAACAATGACTCGCTTCCCAACTGTCTTGAAGGTTGGAAACGCACATATTACTAACCGATTATGAGTAAAATTAACTATTTTTTTTATTGTTATATTGTTGTGACGTTTCGACCTGGGTTTGTGGTCATTATGATAAAGAACATTTATTCAATTAGCCAAAAATTAATAAAAACCACAAAACTGGAGCCAATGAAAATAAATTACCCATCACAGATTATTTCATATAAACCATCGCTAAAAATAACAAAAAATAAATTTTTGATCAAATTTTATTCTAAAGTCCTGAAATTCCATAATAATTCCCTGCTGAATGAGATTCAGTTGCAATTATTATTATATAGTATACAGGGTGTCTGTTTATAAATGAACCAGCATTTATCTCGTTTATTTGTTGATTTAGCGTTTTTTGTCAAATATATGATTTATACAGTATCATGTATAGTAAATGATAGCGGATGTTAATCTTTGGTATGACTTCCGGTTTTTGAGGAAGTGATAGTAACTTTCAAATTTCAAATGGAACATATTTTTTATGAATTTGAAAAGTACATTAAATTTGCTTTACGGTGGTATAAAAAAGTCATATGTTGTATTATAAAATATTAAATTACGGGCACTTAAATTATGCACCTACGAACGCTGAAATAAGTAGGCGAAACAAAAACAATAGTTGAAAGCAAAGGAAGATAACTAAATTTACATTGATTGTTGACAGGTACTGCTTTTAACTATTGTTTTTTTTTCGCGGCAAGGCTTACTTATTTCAGCGTTCATAGGTGCATAATTTAAGTGCCCATAAATTATATATATATAATATATATAATAATATATATAATAATAAAACATATGACTTTTTATACCACCGTAAAGCAAATTTAATGTACTTTTCAAATTCATAAAAAATATACAATGTTCCGTTTGAAATTTGAAAGTTGCTATCACTTCCTCAAAAACCGGAAGTGATACCAAAGATTTACATCCGCTAACATTTACTACACATGATACTGTATCAATCATGTATTACACAAAAAAACGCTAAATCAACAAATACGCGAGATAAATGCTGGTTCATTTATAAACAGACATCCTGTATGCTACAACTTTTGGCTTTGACTTCGTATAGAATTTAATCAATGATTAAGCATACTCTGTCGCCAACTACAATTTAATAACTCAGCTGCTCAGCTACTAAACACATTTTAAGCAGCAGCATCGCCGGTGGCACTGGTCAAAGGGTAGTTAGCTATTCTCATAAGTAGGCTAACTACTTAAGAAGTTCTTGAGAACTTGCACGTTTGTAATTATTATTTAATTTCATGTTGTAGTCAGGTGCTGTTTGCTTGCAAAACAAGCAAATATTATTATAACATGCACAAGTGGACAAGGACAAGGATTGAGATTAATTTAACAAAAATTCGAAAACATTTAATGAAATTTCAGTATTTGTAATAGACAATAGTTAACAGTTAAAGTCAAAGATACGTATAAACAGTATTGTAATAGATTACAATATTTTTTATCTAGATAAAGATAGAGATAATTTATTTTTTATTTATCTAGATATGATAATAGATAACCATTGAAAAAATTATCTGGATAACTTGCAAGCTTGTTTGTTGTATGCTTGCCCAGTTTGATTACATTTGAATTCGATAAAAATTAGAATTGAAAAAATTTGCGGTTATAATTTTATTAAAATTATCATCTAGTCCAGATGATAATTAAGAAATAAGTAGATACAGATAATTTTTAATTTTATCTAGATAAGATAATAGATAAAAATTTATTATCTCGACGGTTTATCTAGATAAAATTATTTACATAAGTTACAACACTGCGTATAAATAATTCAGGTGTAGTGTTACATAAACTGAGTGGCGTATTTATGGTTGGCGAGGCCCTGTGCGCAAAACTAAATTTAGCGGTCACTATTAGCAACAGTCGCAAATAACCATTGGTTTGCAATTGCTCATTTTCAAGTAACCAACCAAATGAAGTCTAAATAGCTAACTTTTAATAGCGATCGTATAAAAAGAATGCTTCAATAATAATTTATTTTATACTTTATACGTATTTCGACAGTGTTTAAATTAAATTAAATATTTTTGAAACGTAATAACCCAGTTTTTATATGTTATCCTTTATTTAAAATGTTTCATCAAGCGCCTGAAGCAAATTCAATCAATACATGTTTGTAATCAGTTTAGTTATGATATAAAATATTAATTAATTAATTATGTATATTAATGACTCAAAATTATAAAACTTGCATTGTGACCAACAAACTTATTGTATTATGGTTACATAGACCAATAAAGCTCCCGCTAATATTAATATGATGTCAATTAACGTAACAAAACAAACAAATTCTAAATTTATGAAATTATCTATTGGTCCTTTCGGTGTAATCGTAGATAAAAAATCTGCTGTGGCCACCACAGTACTTCCCCGATTATAAGTTTAAACATCTTGCTTTCGTAAAAGCAATCTTTTTCCCCAAACTATTTAAGTTGATACCAACTTCGGCATAATTTAAATAACACGTGAAAAATCCTGATGTGGTCAGCACGAGACCTCCCGCCATACCCTACCTACTGTAAAAGAAAAAATTAAATATCGCATAAATGTCATTTTTTACATTTTTACGAAACTTATTTTCCCGAGAGCTTTAAATTGACACTAAACTCGGTATAAATTGAATAATGTGTTAATGTGTAATAAAAAAAATTGACGATCGGTTAAATGTTAGGTATATTTATTTTTCTAGCATTAGCATTATTTTCCCGAGAGCTTTAATTTGATACCGCACACGATAGTATTTTAATAAAAATAAATGTTTATAAAGTTGGTACCACTGGTTGAATAAAAAGTTTGAATCATTTTTTGAGAAACAATTGAAAATCGCATAAATGTCATTTATTACATTTTTACTAAATTAATCTTCCCGGGCGCTTTAAATTGACACCAAACTCGGTATAATTTGAATAATTTATAAAAAAAAAAACAATTGACGTTCGTTTAAATGTTATTTTTGTTTTTCTACTAGAATTCTTTACTCGAGAGCATTAATTTGATACCACACACGATAGTATTTTGAAAAAATAAAAAAAGTTATGTTTATAAAGTTGGTACCACTGGTTGAATAACGAACTGGAAGTCAGATTTTGGCTCAAGATCTTCAATATAAAATTTCAGTCCAAAATTCCAACGCGTTTTTAAGTTATGCAACATCCAGACATACCGACAGACCTACAGACCGACAGACCGACAGACTAACAGACCGGCTTTTTTAAAATTATGATTTTTGGGTTCAGTAGGGTCTAAAACGTGAAGATTCACCAAAATCTCGAACTGTCAAAAAATCACGATTAGAATACTATTACATAGATCGGGGAAGTAAAAATAGCTTCTACGTGAGTTTTGTATGGCAATTTATCATTCAAACAATTATGGTACTCGCCTGCGGCTTTTGCAGTATTTATTCCCATTGTGCTGTTTATCACTGTTTGTCGACATAATGTGTTTTATATTTCTAAGCGCATATATTTGACTAGTAGATGTTAATCAGTTAATTTGTTTGGTTGGTATAAATAAAAGTAATGCAAATAACTTTTCTATTTGAAATACTAAGTACAATGAATTCTTCTATAAGCAAACAATAACTTAAAACCATTTCCATAATGTTTGTGTTTGAAGTTTGAGTGAAAACGCCATTTATTCCACATACTTTTTCATTTCAATACGATGATATATTACACGCTGATCGATTTTAAATGTTCAGTTTGCTTTACATACATTAAACAACGCAAACAAGCATCATTTATTAATCTGTATTCAGAGAAATCTTTGTTAGCCTGAAATGATTTAAATTTTTTATTCGTCTAACAAAATATTAATTAATTTCTTTAATTAGAAAATTTCAATTTTACGTTTCTTAAAATCCCTCTTGTGAAGGTAAACATTTCATTTTTTATTCATTAAAGGTATAACACGAAACGAAACAATTTGCATGGACGACCGTTCCGTAGCTCGTGAACACAATTACCACTGTTGTAATTAAAAAACGTAACAGTGAACAGGTGTACATGGAAATATTGGTTTCGAACTATGTAATGGGCTTTTCGACGATCTCACCCACGCCTACAGTAGATAATGATATTATAAAATTGAAGTGAAATTTATTTTCTATGCCTACTTGATTCTGTACTCTTGGTTTAATGTTTGATGTGGGAAAGACATTTTTTAATTTTGATGAAATTTTTATTTGTATACAATATTTCACTTATAAGATGGTATTTAATGCAAAAATATCATTAACTGTTTGGCAAATATTTATAAAAATGGATTTGAAATTTAAATGCTTCAAATCGACCTCTGCAATGAAACGTCACATGCTCGGCACATTCTGCCGTGGAGATTAATTTCATTAATTTATAAACCCTCTTACAATTAGACACGTGACACTTTATATACCCATTTTACATGAATCGACCACGGGATGTTTAAAAATATCTTATTCTTATACTATAAATGATATTACGTAAGTCTATTCTAGCCACATCCTGAGTAAGATCAAAAATTATATACTCAATACAAACATCTCAGAGAATTACATGGGATAGGTACTCAATTAGGATATTATTACCAAATTATTAACATTGGTATGTTACATAGAATATATAATTCATGTATCACGTGGTACATATTTGACTAATTTGATTGGCTGAAATAGGGTAGTAAGGTGCTATCAAATCGATGATATTTTTATAACCGCTCTTACATGTCAACTGTTTTTGTTAATTAATTTCCTACTGTCAGTTTCTTATTTAAATATTGCTGTTTGTCAAAAATAAGACTTAATATGAATGGACCTGATTTTATTCGGTGGGAAAATGCCAATGAAAACGAAATTGAGAAAGGTAAATAGAATTTAAAACGTTTTTGACAGCTATTGAAAAAATATAACCAAACATTTTGGACTCATTCATTATATATTCTCCCCAAATATAACTCGGGCTATGATTAATCATAGGTGATAGCATTCGTTAGTCTAAAGAAAATTGAACTCGTGCTACGCACTCGGTCAATTTTCATCGACTAACTCATGCTATCACCGATGATAATCATAGCACTTGTTATATTACCCCCGACAATGTTGCTAAGGGCGGACATTAACAATTGCTAGGATGTGAATAGGCAAACATAGTAAGTAACAAGCCGGGATGTTCACATTCTTGAAATGATCTGTCTATTTTGTTTTTTTTTTCAAATGTTTGTCAAGGGATACTATTATCTTCTCATTTTTCCCGGCGCTGACACCATTGACCAATCAAAAAGTCAAAAATCACGTCCGGTGAGTAAATAGATTGATAGTTTTGTCAGTGGGTTTGGGAATGTTTCCGAGTGGGAAGAATAGGAGAGCTTGCATGAATAGAATAATGAATGTGGACCAGGCAAAAGAAGTGTGTCAGAATAGAAATTTCTGGTTAAATGCTTGCGAAATAGCGTGATTTTATGTATGCATGTATGTACCTAATTAATTTTATGTCACACACATGAAACGGGCTCTAATGTCAGTGACGGGTCCAGAAAGTTTTTGCATGGGGGCGGTTTCATAAGCGTAGTCAGGATTTTTGTTGGGGGCTGGGGAGAGGGTTCCGTAAGGGAACATTTTTTTGGGTTATAATATATTATAAAAATAGTTATTTGAATGCTAATTGCTGAAAGTAGCCTTTTGCAGATGAGGCTAGAATATGTGGCACGAGCGCAGCGAGGACTGCAACTAGTCGAAGTCTTAAAAAATACTTTCAGCCAGAAGTATACACAATACATTTTCTACAATTAATTGATTTTTGTAATCAATAAACATGAACTTTGTAAATTTTAATCTATAAGCATATCTCAAAGCTAAAAGTTTGAATGCAGAAAAACAATTACAACAACCATAAATATAAACAAACTTGACTTTTAGAAAGAATTTTGAATAGAAATTGTAATATTAATATAAATTTAACCAAATCCTAATACATTATTTATGATTACTGAAACAGATATTTATAAGCAGCGCACTGAAAATATTTTCAGACTGACACTATTAGCAGCGGTCTTCAAAGAAGCATTGGTCTGCAACTGTTTATTATATCAAGTACCTATCCAAGTGAAGTCTAAAAAGCCTACTTTCGAAACCGATCGTAGAAAAATATAATTTGTTAGAATAGAGGGCGATCATCCCTACCTCACCCCCTGGATCCGTCCTTGTCTAAGGTAGCTCTGATTTTGAAATTCGTTACACAATTTGCTATTAGATAGATTAAACGTTCTCGATCACTGATAAACATCTTGTTCCTCATTTTTCCCTGCATTTCCTGATCGCCCCTCTTTTCCACCCTCGATCGCATAGCTCTCCTCCCCTTGCCTTGCACATATTCTGTATCCTCCAGAGCATATTAATCAAGCTCCATGACATTTACATGCATTCATACCGTCACGTCGCCGACCGTTGCTCTTGCTCTACGTTCTACACTCCACGCTCTGCGCTCTTCGTCTTCTTCAAAGACCAAGGCCTCCTGGATGAATGCCGGGGATATTCGAAGACCGAAGGACGCTACTGGTCACTACGCGAGAGAAGTTTACGAACTGCTTCGACAAATATATAGTTTTGACGAAGCGATTGCGACTGGTCAGTGTGATGTTGATATTGATTGGGTTGAGGGTTAGTTGCTGGGAATTTTATTATAAGTAGATGTATCAACAAAGTGTCGATGAAATTTTAAAAAAATTAATTTGAAATTTTAGTTTGATGTGAACAGTAAACAAAGGTAGGTTACTCTCCGAAAACATTACTGACTTGGCTATTGTAATTAAAATTTCTGTTTAAGTAATAAAACAACAATTTGAGAAAATATGAATTAATTTATGCATTTTAATATTACAAATTATGGCCATATTATTGCATATTTATTAATTTTGTTTTAAATAGTCGATTCCTTGCATTGTTCATGAGAGTGCTAAGAAAATATTTTTTGTCAAGTAAATTACATATACCTAGTCCAAAGTCCAGTAAATTTGTCGCCTGAATGTATGGGGTAGGTAGTATGCGTCAAATCCGGTAGTTCTGATTTTTTGCAGACTTGTTTATGATGTTGGCCTAATGAATAATCCAAGTTTGTGACCTCGAGCGCCGAACGCAACTTTGTCAAAAATCGAAAAAACCGCGAAAAAATCGGTTTTTTACTTCCTTGTACGGAGTAATAAGAAAGTATTGTAATCGCGAAAAATTTTGGTTTTCAGATTTTGATGGAAATATCCGTTTTGACCTTTTCTGAATCCATTATGACTAGTTTCGTCGTGACGTCTGTACGTACGTACGGACGTATGTGTGTCGCATAACTCAAATAAGGTTAGACGTAGAAAGTTGAAATTTTGTATTTAGGACTGTTATAGCATCTAGTTGTGCACCTCCTATTTTTGGTTTCAATCTATAAACCGGAAGTAGTACTTTTGTCAAATATTTCGATAAATATTTAATTTGAGACAATTTTTTTTATTTTAAATGAAAGATTATGTGATTATTACCTACAATCGGTATTTTATAAATATTTTTGTATCTGGTATCATTTAAGAATAATTAAAGTATATATTTATAATTTATTATTTCGGTATCTTGTAGTCCATGATCGACTAACATTTGTTACTACGTAAAATTTAAATGATTATGACATGACAGTGACAATAGTAAAATATGCTTTATATCTTCTTCTGCAGTTTAAATAAAATGACTAAAATATATTTGTGAGTATAGTAGCAGTAGTAGTAGTACTTATATATTAATATATTTGTATAATAAGTTAAAAGAATTTTTTATATTATTCTACATTTTAGTTATTAAGAAAAGTATGAACAGTTTAATAGGCGTACAAGGAAGTCATGTGGTGTCCACGTCAGATTTTTTTTTCAAATTTTGGCGTTTATAACCCTAAAGGATTAGTTTCAAAAAACTTCTTAGGACGTTTTTAAAGTAGACTAAATTTGCAACAATTTACGTCTAATAGTTTCCGAGATATGGCACTTCTAAAATTAGCAATTTTTTCCTAAAAATAAAAGTTGAAATTTTTTTGCTTTTTTCGTAATTTTTGTGTTCAATTAATTTCTGAACGAATAAAAATATTGTCTTTCGGTTTCTTTCATTAAGTTTGAAGAACATTTCTCTATAAAAGACATTATTTTAAAAACTTTTTAGGGCGTTCATTAAGCCAAAATATCAAAAAAATTTTCGAGAGAAGTATTCAAATTTTTTGTATTTATTACAAAAACATTTGATATTTTGACTCAATGAACATTTTACAATAATGTATTTTATAGATAAATGTTCGTAGAATTTAATAAAAGAAACCGAAAGACGATAACTTTATTCATTCAGAAGTTATAGCTCATTAAACACAATAAATATGAAAATATTAAAAATCTCTTTACTTTCTTTTGAAAAAACATTTGATATTTTGGCTTAATGATCACCCTAAAAGAAATTTAGAATAATGTTGCTTATGGAGAAATAGTCATAGAATTTAATCAAAGCAACCGGAAGTCAATATTTTTATCCGTTCAGACGTTACAGCTCATTGAACACAATAAATATTAAAAATTTCAAAATTTCTAAATTTTCTCTCGGAAAATCATTTGATATTTTGGCTTGATGAATACCCAAAAAAGATTTTAAAATACTGTATCTTATGGAGAAATGTTCGTAGAATTTAATGCAAGAAAACAGAAGTCGATGACTTTATCCGTTCAGAAGTTACAGCTCAATAAACACAATAAATACAAAATATCTTAATACTTCTCACGAAAAAAAATTTATATTTTGGCTTAATGAACGCCCTAAAAAGTTTTTAAAATAACCGATAGAGAAATGTTCTTAAAATTTAATAGACAATATTTTTATTCATTCAAAAGTTACAGTTAATTAAACACAAAAATAACGAAAAGATCTACTTTTATTTTTTTGGAATAAATTGCTAATTTTAGAAGTGCCATATCTCGCAAACTATTTGGTCTAGAGACACAGTTCTAGAATCATATTGTAGCAAATTTAGTCTACTTTAAAAACGTTCTAAGAAAGTTTTTTTAAAAACTAGTCCTTTAGTGTTATAATCGCCAAAATTTGAAAAAAAAACTATTTTTTCGCGGTTTTTTCGATTTTTGACAAAATTGCGTTCGGCGCTCGAGGTCACAAACTTGGATTATTCATTAGGCCAACATCATAAACAAGTCTGCAAAAAATCAGAACTACCGGATGTAACGCATGCTGTGATGTATAAATCTATAAATTTACTGGACTAATACCTATCTGACGAAAAAAATAGTAAAAAATCGGCCAAATTGACTATTTTTCCTAATTTATTGCTAAAATACCACTAAGTATAGCAAAAAAATAGTTTCTTAACACTCTAGAGTCATCTTTTAACTATGTATATATAAAATATGAACTAAGAAGAGCTCATTTTGTAATAGCAAGGTCACTTTTTCACTATATTTTTGGCACAAGTATAGCACCTTAACATCACAGATTTCAACTACGTAGGTACTAGGTACTTTAGGTATACCCATAGTATTTGAAAACTACTTACGTGATATCTCGTTTCTATATAAAGAACATTTAGTAAAAAGTAGAATAAACAATAAAAAAAAGAAAAATTCGATACAGAACCTGTTTGAAAAATTGGAATAACTAGAAAACTAAATGATAAATTTGAAATGCGGTTTACGCGGGATTTCTCGGGTTCAGGTACTTATAATCAAGTTATTTTTTCCTTTTTTCACTTAAATTTACAACATTCAGTTTGGTCGTATCACTTAAATACTTGTTATTCAAAATTGAACAGAACTAATAGAAATGTTATTAAGTGGAACTACAATACTTTAAATTCCTTTAAAAAAATAGGTAATTATTATGTCAATATCATCGCTTCCATCACCCCTTTTAAAACGAGTTATCTGAATTCATAATGGTAGAAGTCGTACTTTGTCTGATTAATATTGTAGAATAAATTCTTGCACGGTATTACATACAATCCTTTTTAATTTGCCGACATTACTCGTGGAACAAGAATGTTTTAGAGTGTACTAGGCGACTAAACACTAAACAAATCACGCAATGCATCACGCTAATGGCGATAAACTAGGAATCACGTTCCTTCACTCTACCTTGCCTTTAACCTGAGATATATCACTATAATCTAAACACCAAACACTATTCAATAATGACTTTGTAATATGTTCCACGCCAGATCGATCATTTTAAACTTGACAAGTTTTAGCATTAGAGCAAAGGTAACACCTGCATTGTGTAGAAATTACCATAAAACACGTAATATGAAACCAGAGAATATAAAGTCACGTTAATGTTCGATTAATGCGAAAACTCGGTTATAGCGAACTTCGGTTATAATGTATTCACAATCATCTATAGGATTTCCCAAAAGTCCCGGGACGGGGTTATAATTTCTGAACGAGTGAAGACAAAAAATGTAAAATTTGGAGATCACTAAAACACTGTAGGGGATGACCGGGGACATTTTTAAATAGCAACCCCTGTCGAGTTTCGCCTTATTTTATAGGTAGGTAATGGAAAAAGAAACAATTACCCATAAACAAAAACTCGATATCTTAATTCTTTCAAGAATTTAATTTTAATGTTTTTTGAACGTTTATTACGATTATTATAACAAATGTTCAAATTGTCGAGCTTTAGTGATCCCCAAAATTTCAATTTTTTTCTTTACTCGTTCAAAACTCCAACCCGGGACTTTAGGGAAATCGTGTATAATTTAAAGCAATGAAACGATCCTTACTATTATAACAGTTTTTTCTTCAACAGTTTTTTTAGATACAACAAAATAATAGGTAAGTACAGAAAACAAAGGATTTATTCTTTTAATAAACATTCCATCTAAAAGTGATCTTAAAAAAGAAATAAAAATGTGAATGTTAATAATTCTAGAGTGGAAGTATTAAAATCTTAAAACTGCTCTTTGTGCCAACGCTAACAACTTGTATAAAGCGCTAAGTAATATTCATATCCCAAGTGTTTCAAAATAATTTTACAAGATGTCGTTGTGTGTATGTCCGAAGTACAGTGAAATTTAAAAGGCTCTATATGCCATTCTGTTGTATTAGCTGATTACAAGAAGTTGACTGTTGTGTGGCGCGAATCATATTTACTTTTAAATATATTTAAATATAATAATATATTCGTATAAAATGTTAAGTGTAACCTAAAAACCTTCCATATGAATGCATAAAAAAGTCACTTATTCATTTACTGCTTATTAAATAAGCACAGCATTTAAATTTAAATAATTTAAATTTCAAAAATTTTTAAAGGCTTTATTTCTTACAATTATTTAGTTTTTTCATTATAGATACAAATAACAAGTATTTGTGACCACATAATTAATTTATAAACAAATATTATAAAGGAAATGCTGTTTCTATTCAGTTTTATCACTTTATCTCAAAATTTTGATTTCGGCACTTAGAGCCTTTAATACTT
Organism: Agonum fuliginosum; assembly: GCA_947534325.1. NCBI lineage: Eukaryota > Metazoa > Arthropoda > Insecta > Coleoptera > Carabidae > Agonum > Agonum fuliginosum. The sequence goes on along the minus strand of OX384029.1, from coordinate 7,762,654 downwards.
CCACTCTAGAATTATTAAAAGTTTTAAATTTTGCTAATATTTATCATTTTACTACTTTAAGATTCGTAATAAACAGCAATTTAGGAATAATTATTTGCTAGATTTATTAAGAAAACTACATATAAGTTTTATCTGAATTTGCATAATGTTTTCATTTTTCATTTCATAAAAAAATATTTTATCTACGACGAGCTAAAGAAGCTCATTATTGTACGATTTAAAAAAAAACTATATTTATTTATTCCACTTTGAATATAGGCAAACATACAGAGTTGAACAGATAACATATTTATTCCAGCTTCCAGAAAACATAAAGCTGTAACCTCTAAGAAACAACACTCGTTAGTAAACCCCAGCAAGTAAGCCATTGTTTTTAGTCTTTAGTTAACCCTGATGACGTCACGAGCTGCGAAATCAGTCAAGCCGGTTGCAGGTTCCTGCATGCAACGCTGTACAACGCTGCACGTTGCAGCGGAACTAATTATTATGCAAACGACTAAATGCACGTTAAGTTGTGCGGATGGCAGATCCATGCAACCAACGTTGATATTTTCTGCGCTGACGTAATCACTACCAGTGGTTGCTTTCTCCAAGATACAAACGGGAGTAATGAAGGAATAAAGGTTGGCTTTACTTTTATGCAGGAAGGAATATTCTTGAGGGTTAAATTTATCTTTAGACTGCCAAATAATTTCTTTTTGTTACTATAGTCTGCTTTCAAACTATAGGAAAGTAGGTAAATTCAAAATTGTAGGGTTATTTTTTTGTGATTGGCTGGAGCCGAACAAAATTTGACCAAAAAATGGTAAGTATTATTAAATTAATAATACCAAAATAAATTTAAGGTATGATATGGGTAACTTGAAGTTGGCAAATGTTTATCATTTTTTCCGTATAAACACCCTGTATAAATCTGCTTATAATAATGTAGTTATTTACATAATTCATTTCTTCTTATAAATCGAGTTAAAATCAAAGTAAAAATATCTGACGTGCTCAGCACGAGACCTGTCTAGTTCAACTTTTTCCACTTATCAATAATCTAATACAGTGTTTCTCAACCTTTTTTTATTGACGCTTCCCGTTTCCTAGTAAATTTTTATTGCGCCCCCTCCCCTCTTTTACTTCTTGAGATCTCACGAGCAATTTGCATATTTCATTAACCCTAGGTTGCATATACAAAAAATATTGACATTCACATAATTCGGGCCTCACAGACCCACTCTATAAAAAAAAACTTATAATAACTTATGACAACCGCAATTTTTTTAAATAAAACTATGTTAAAGGATACATTATTATGTAGAAAAACATAAATATAATAAAAAATATCATTAATCTTTAATATTTTTAAGTTTAAGTTCTCGCCGGTTTACCTGAAGATGGTCACTCGGTGACCGAAACCGGTCGTATAATTTTTCAATAAAAGAAATTTTAATAGAACAGTGTGAAACAAGACAACCAACTTTATTTTTCCTTAATATTCAATTCACACTTGGTTTCCACCCAACATCAATTTAATATTTTAATTTAAAAAATCAAAAGATCCGGTTTCTGCAGCCTAAGGTTAAAAATCTGATGTGGCCAACATGCAACCTTTCGCCATATTAAACATAAATGTACAATCCGGTGCCCATTTAAAATATACAAATAAAAATCTAAAATATTCAAACACAGAAATTTGCATCATCTGAATCAAAAGATTAATTCACAGGAAAACTATTCTGTGTTGAAGCCATCCTCCGTTCAATTACTACAATTTAATATCTTATACTTATGACTTATATGTCACCCGTCCCACCTGTCAATATTTTTTACGCAAAAACAAAAATCAACCGATCATGGATTACAAGAATTCAACGTTTTATTTGATAAATTTAAAATTTAAATTTTACTACAGTTCTAATACAACCAGATAAAGACATTTTTTTATAAATTAAGTTGCAAATATCTTTTCCATTTATTCTTGACAATTAATCTTTTCAATCTCAAAAAAATATCACTTCCGGTGAAGATATTTGTACCAAAATCTAATGAGCTCTTCCAATTTATATACAAATGTTAAATACCAAAAATACTTATCTAAATTTTTGGGTAATTCGTATTTGAGTTATCCGACAGACAGAAATCCGGCCCTGAACACTGAGAAACTATTAAAATTAATTGTAAGGACCCTAAGTCCAATACCCTCCTTTACAGGTATGGCGGAAGGTAAAAATGAGAACCTATGGGCGAAATATATTCATGCCCTAATAGCCTAATATAAATATTAACATTTGTATCAAATATTACATTATTTCTTTGGTAAAGCCTTTTCTCAGAAAACTGTTACTAAAATTAAAGCTATTGGTACACTACCTTAAGATTTCTTTCGGATAATAATTATTGTACTATGTGTGTGTTCATTATACAAACTAACACTCAAAAGTTTTGACCCACCCTTACAAAATATGTGGCGGGAGATAAAAGACAATTAAAAGCATGTAATAATTGAAAAGGTGATAAAACCAGTAACAAGCATGAGTTCTATTATAAACTCTTGTCTTGTCATCTCGAAACTCGCCAGGAAGTACGTAGGTTTCCTACGAACCCTCGCGGGTGCCGTACAACTTATATTTGCCGTTCATTAGTGACCGCCTTGCCGCTTTAAACGACTGAGGAGAGAAGTAGAAAGAAATTTACATTTTTATACAATTGCTACTGGTAACCTCGCCCGCAGAAATTTAATAAATCCAATTTTACCGACTCTTAGCTCTGAAATATGATTTTCATTTCATACGGAGAGCGAAAATTCTCTGGTTATATTTAAAATCTGTGATAAGCGCTTGAGAACTCAGACCTCCCCTACAAGGCACGAAAAATTCCTGCACGACGAAAACTTTTCGCGCAGTCAGATGAACTTTGGGTTTTTGTATCGTTGTTTTACTACATCTTCCAACTTTCAAGCTTGCAATAATTAGTTAATTAATTTTTTACGGTTATGCATTATCTTAATGGAGAAATGAACGTAACCTTACATTTTATGCTACCGCTTCAATATAATGAGAAACTAACTACTCTATAAAATAAAATTCTTTCAAACATTGTCACTATTTGATAACTACGAAAAGCTGATCATCGTAGAGGCACGGAATCAGACGAGATACGTCATCATTTTAGACAACTTTAATTAAATTAGTAGAAGTAATGTTTAATAGTTATTTGTCCAACTAGAGAGGAATGCGGCTTTTTCCCACTCTAGCTCGTAATCGAGCGAGAGTGGAAAAAGAATTTTCCTCTCGTGTTAGTCACGACATATTTAAAAACATTGTAAATGAAGAAAAACACATAACTAGAAGTTAGGTTATAACTTTCATCTGTCAGAATGACGTTCAAAAACAACTAAATGTTTCACTGCGCCAATACGCCAAATTAAATTTAAGTTGTAAAGTCGAGAAATTGTGGAAAAAGAAAGTATAAAACATACCTAATAATTGTAAAATAATAGCTTACTGTATATCACTATAAAATCGGAATTTTCAATATAATAATAAATTTACTTACAATTATTAAAATATTTCATCGTAAAATAACACTGGTGGTAACACTGCTTACTTTCCTCTGTAAGAGAGGAAAAACTTACCTAACTATATTTTGCGAGAAGAAAATTGTATTATCTACGCATGTCGAGAAAATATAAATAAGAACTCTAGCCATTTTATTTACCTTTACATATATTTTAGTTATAGGAGGATAAACTATAACTAAAAATACATTAAACTAAACTAGTATTTGGCAACATAATATTAGTTAATTTGCAATGCAAATATGTAGACGTTATACACGTAAGAGTAAGAGCATGTAACTAGTAGTACGTGCATTGCTACATGCTATGTATTAATAGATAACAATTTTCCGATGTAATTACTGATGTTGACCACTTCAGTAATTCAGTAATGTTGCGGGTTTGAAGTTCGGTTCGCAGCACAGGCTTTGTTGAGGTGTAACCGACATTTAAAGCTTGTCAAAGCAGAATACGAGTATATCTATTTGTTCCATAATTAAATGAGTAAAATTCTCTTGTTCGTATTTTTTATAACAATAATTTATAATTTTCTTCGTGTAATAAACAGTGTTGTGACAGATCATTTTAAAATAGATCTAGATCAAGATCAAGATCTTTTCGTTTAATATGATCTAGCTCAGATCATAGATCAATTACATTACGTAAAAAAGAAAAAAAATACGTCATGCTTTTAACTTGCATATAGCGTAGAAAAAAATCTAAAAATATGATCTTATTTTAAAATCGTAAATTATATTTATTTGATCTAGATCAAACTCAAGATCCTTAAAAATAAGATGATCTAGATCAGATCAAAGATCACGTAAATTGAACTAGATCGGTGGTCTAGATCATTTGATCTAGATCAGTCACAACACTGGTAATAAATAATAATTCAATATATTTATGTCGAAAGTATTTGAAATTATTTTTCACAATGATAAACATGTTTAATTTAAGAGTTAAGAGCTCTCTAATTTCAAGAAATTGTTATATAAATATTTTTTATGGTTGTATTAGGTCTCGAATACAGCTTTTTTTCACAATTTCGTGCTTATATTTTAATGGCATTGCGGTATCAAAGCAACAGATAATAAACATGCATTTTAAAATCATAACGATACGCTCATGCTGGCGCTATCTATTAAGAATCCCCAACGGTCGTCCCACTGTTTGTACGTTGACATTTTCGAAGAGTGCATAGTAAATGTCGGAAGTGCGAATTTTGGTGATAGGCGTAGAGAAAAGTACTTTCTTCTATAACTATAATCAGTATATCAAAATTTTGCCGTATAGAAACACCCTGTATAGTATCCAACTTAGTGATTAAAGGGCAGTTTTAGCAAGGAGTACATTTTTGGAACCACTGGAGTGAAGATTAAAAATGGATATCTGACTTTGTTGTGGAATACAATTTTTATTAATTATTTAATGGCAAGAAGTTAAAAATTAAGTAAATTCCAAATGGAAACAGTGACCCAAAACTGTTTGATTATAGAATCTAGAAAACATCATACAATTAATCGCCTTTTTAAAGGTATATTAATATAAATGACGGGTTGTTCCGCATTCAACTATTTTAACCACTCCAGAAATGGATTTATATTTGTTAAGTTAGCATATTTAATTATTATTAACTATAAAATTTAATGAAACTATAATATAACCTTACATTTTTTAATTTTATCTGTAAGTGTAATAAATACCAAATGTCTTAAAATCTTCGTCAATTTGATAGTTTTCTAAATATTAAATGCAGTTTAACATTTTTATATATTATTTAGGTTCCCTACAGATCCAGAAAGAAGAAAAAAATTAATAAACTGTAGGTGACAGAACCAACCCAAAACTATGTATATCTGATTGTTTATGTACCGTGAATTTATTATTAATGTACATTCTTGATTAATAAGTTATCAACAAAGTCTTAAACAATTATCCATTCGCATCAAATTACTTGACCGTATTAAAACTACCTTGGGCTCCAAGATGGCGGATACGTCTGCTGTCTTTTTCATATAGTACTGATGATTACGTCATAGAATGACGACAAAAACAAAACAACTGCCTTCTTATTTATCATAATATTTCATATTTCGTAATCCTGTGACGTAATCGCAGCAAGGCTGTGATTGGCTAGGAAGTTTCGGCGCAACCAATCTTCTATAAACCTTGTTTCAGTAGGTACCTACTATATTTTATGTCTATAAAATATATGCATGAAAATGTGAATAAAATGAATAATGATGAGGAAATAAAACGACAACTAATTCTAGAAAATAATATAAAAATCAATATCCGGTAAATTTATGCAGTATCAAAATCTTTTGGACTGTTCTGAAATGTATTTAATATTTAAATAACCAACACATTTTTTAAATTATTTATATTTGAGATTTAAATAATATAATATAATAATATAATATTTAAATAATATAATATTACATAATATGTAACAGAGGTTTACATACAATTATTGTATTTGACAATAAATGAATAAAAATATAATATTATACGAAAGCCATCGCAGTATAAAAAATTACTTTTAAATACTGACTTACTTAATTTTAAAGAAATATTTAAATGGCTAGAAACTAAAAAGCTGTGGAAGGCAAAATAAATCATGTACGGAAAACATATCTCATTTAAAAATCTATGAATGAAATTGTTTTTATGAAAATACGCAATGCGGCATTGTTGTTATTGTAAATATCAGCTTACACCTACTTTCATAATATTATAGATAAAATTATTCCATTTATTACAATGCGCTGCTTGTAATTGTAATTTGTATAATGTGAGCCTCATGACTGAGTGAAATTATTCGAGATTAAAGTGAATACCATTTGTATAAACGAGTGTATTTAGTAAAACCCTTATAATGATATATAAAGGCTACTAGACTTGTTAATATATTCTGAAAATGTGCGCGTGCATGTACATTCATTGCCGGAAGCCGCTCTTTCATACTATAAGTACATTTTGCTGTAAATTTCATTCGTAATATTTGCTGCTTTAATAGAGGCTCAACCTTAACTATTATAATCATTTCTGTTATTTAAAATAAACAGGTGAAATTGGAAAGAAATACTGAAATTTAAATTGCACGTATGTCGTTAGGACGTTACTTAGACATATAGAATCAGTTGATATGGTATTTTAATTTTTTCATTGTGATTTTCAATAATAAATTCTGAAATATTTATTCAAAATAAATAAACTAATAACAATATTGTATCGTTTCATTACATTTTAAAAACATTTATAGATAATTAAAGAATTAATCGTATCATTAACTGTTATTACCTTTTAATATGCAACATTTATTGATAATTATAAACAACATAATACGTTAGTTACTTATAAAATATAAATACCTTGCATAATATGCGAACTGTCAACTAATTGACAGATAAAATTGTTGATCGCTGTCGTTGATGATACGATTAAGCTTTGAATATAACGCGAATATAATATGTGATTTAAGCTCCCTTCAAAGAGACTCGGTTTCAGCTCGTCGCTTAGCAACATCCTTGGTATTATAAATCGCATAATATTCTTGTTATATTAATATACGTTTGATACAACCATAATAACAAAAAAACCTTCCACAGTATGCTAATTTTCAAGTTATTGTTTTTACATGACAGATAAAACTGTTAATTTGTTGTCGTCGATAATACGACATAGCGTCCTCTACGTATATTTAAAGCATTTTGATATATTATTACTACGTAATCGATGTATAGCGTTATACTCGTAATTATCAGCTTTATTGAATGTGAATTTTATATGAACAAAAAATAATGTCGTTTTAGAAAAGAAGAAGCAAAAATATAATAGTCTGTTATCCGAAATTGTTTGTATTAATTTGTCCCGTTTGAAGTATAATAATAGAGTTTTTAATTATATATAAATGAAATGTTTCACATAGTTTCAATACACGTTACAGAGAATAAATTGAAATAAAACTAAACTGAAATACGATTTATACAATTTTAATCAACATTACGCTCTGGTGGTTCTGCATTAATCGAATTTAAAATTCTACAACTTTTTTTGAAAACTAAATTAGATAAAACCACGAAATCTGATTTTGCAATACCTCCGAGATAGTAATCTCATTAAACTGGCGCATACACGTTGTTGTTCATTATAAATAAAATAACAGAGAAACAAAGGGTCAGAAATGTGATTTCGTATTGTTATTTTCCCCACAAAAACTATGAAATAGTTATTTTATTAAATTACATTTGGATTGTAATGCAAATATCGTATTGTTTATTTCAACAATTAATGTTTTTTGGGTATTCTGTTTACATTTTTAAATAATTATGATATAGTTCACAATTTTGTTTGTTTTGTTTGTATATTTTTCTTTGAACGCAAACAGCACAAATACAATTTGTGGAATATTTTCAATCATAGAGAAAAATAATACAAAGCGAAAACATATTTGTTATTATATTCCATTTAATAACATGATTTGTTGTCCATTAACAGCAAATTCACGTGGTTGACCCGCTGACCACCAATAAAATAAATTAATAACATGCCACAAAACAAACAGTAGGTATTAAAACAAATTTCAAAGCCTAATTTTGTCTGTTTTCATGGGGATGGGTATTTCCAAATATTGTAATGGAATACACAAATTAATTTTATATTAATAGAGGCCATGTTTTTCAACGAGATAATAAAAGTTTATTTACATAAGCCGCAGACGAGTATCGTAATTCGTAAATAATGTAAAAGATTTTCCTTTTTGATGCTTCATCTCTCCTGTGATGTACTCACGACTCTCAACGTCTCAACCATGAGTACCAGTCAGTTGATGGTTGATAATCGCATACATAGTTTAATATACCAAGAACTCACAATATGTGAGGCTGCCAAACTAAAGTTGTGTGAAAGACGTGAAAGATATTATAATATCTTCAACGTACAATACATTTTTAAAGTTAAGTTTTGCTTTTGCTTATACTCCCTAAACTTAAAATTAATTAAAACATTATTAATTAAAACATTGGTAGTTTTAAAAATTTGTGTTGTTATTATTATGATTTTTCATTGGTCAGTAAAGAAATAGGTCAATATTACTTGTAGGTAAGTATAACAAATTTAAGACAATAGGTAGTCTTTTTTCTCATTTATATTTATAAAATAGCTTTATTTCACAATAATGTATATCTACGTTAAAATTACTTTGTAATATTAAATAATATTTTCCGTTGATCGTTTTTTAATGATTACCTATCATTCAATGTAAAAAAATTATAACTTCATCTCCCCTATTAATGCATTATTTTTATTAGTCAACGATTTATTTTGAAGTACGTTCAACACACATAATATAGTTTTATTAGCTAGTTGTAAAAAATGTTACATAGAATAAAATGAATTTATTTTGACAGTTCTAGCTGAATAATATTCATCTAACATTGATGCTCAGCAGTATCAAACGTTACAAACCTAACATATTTTTATGGAATTAAATTAGTTTTTCTCCAAATTAAAACTGTATGATCAACGGAGAAATATTGTAATTAACTCATGTGTTTATAGGCGATTAATAATCTTGACAATTAACGCGTTCGCTTCTTTCATTCGTTAAGATGTTTTAGTTATTATTTGTCCTCACCGCATTAAGATAAATAACTATTATCGATATGAAAATAATAAACAATAAAGGATATAAGTAATAAAATTATGTAAGTATAAAATACATTTAAATTTCAAGTGATTACAGGTACCTACTCAGGCACCATTCATATTTTTACTTCCTTGTACGGAGTAAGGAAGTATTGTAATCGCGAAAAATTTCGGTTCTCAGATTTTGACGGAAATATCCGTTTTGACCTTTTCTGAATCCATTATGACTAGTTTCGTCGTGACGTCTGTACGTACGTGCGTACGTGCGTACGTACGTGCGTACGGACGTATGTGTGTCGCATAACTCAAATACGGTTAGACGTAGAAAGCTGAAATTTTGTATTTAGGACTGTTATAGCATCTAGTTGTGCACCTCCTATTTTTGGTTTCAATCTTCAAACCGGAAGTAGTAAATTTAAAAAAAAAATTGATAAATAATTAATTTTAGGCAATTTTTTTTATTTTAAATGAAAGATTATGTGATTATTATCTACAATCGGTATTTTATAAATTTTTCTGTATCTTCTATCATTTAATAATAATTAAAGTATATACTTATAATTTAATATTTCGGTATCTTGTAGTCCATGATCGATTAACATTTGTTACTACGTAAAATTTAAATGATTATGACATGACAGTGACAGTAGCAGTGACAATAGTAAAATATCGTTTATATCTTCTTCTGCAGTTTAAATAAAATGACTAAAATATATTTGTGAGTATACTAGTATAATAAGTTAAAAGAATTTTTTATATTATTCTACATTTTAGTTATTAAGAAAAGTATGAACAAACAAGGCGTACAAGGAAGTCATGTGGTGTCCACGTCAGATTTTTTTAGTGTACGAGTACAAAACATATTGTTTGATAATTTCTATATAATTTTACAAATTTCAACAAATACGATAGGTAATTTGAAATTAAACCAATTAATTATGCTAGTCATGCAATTTAATATTATAGTAGATAGGATAGATACTATAATTTTAATGTAATATATGTTTACATAATTAACTAATGCAAACATTATCCTATGATAATTATTAATATTAACATAATCAACACGAATATAAATAATATAGTTCATTTTAAAATTAAATTATTATAGGTTTATCTGGACATGTGTATCTATGTACAAAATGTGTAAGGTTTATTCACTATAGTCCAGTGTTTTTCAACCTTTTTGTTCCCTCCCTTTTCTTTGTAAATTTTTATTGCTATAGTTGCGTGTGATGACGTAGGTACGATCGTACGAACCCGGAGTTCCGTGGTTCAAGTCTCTTAGGCGACAGTGTGTGATTGTCGGTATATTGTAAAACATCTTGCAATTAAATAGCACTCGTTTAAGTACTTTAATCTGAACATTTAATCACCTTAAATGTAGTCCTGGTTGCAAAAAAAATCTCTCCGTTGCCGCTTTGATTTTCAAACGTCATCGAACTGATTGAGTTTCTGACTGCACTAAGACGAATCTGTTGAAGTAGAATAATAATATCTACCATTTTATAATTGGGAGTAAGTTGAATTGTTACCAGCAAAATTAAAATAACGATGTTCCTCAATTTTGCAAATTTTTCAAAAATTGTTTTATTATTCCATACTCAGTAGGTACCTACGTCATGAAATATACCCTTTAATTTTTTTCTTGAAGTATAAAATCATTCTGTATTCTGTGATTGCCAATTTCCTGTTTCGCGTTCTATAATAAATATTTACACTAGAGATTAAAAGAAGTTCATAATGCATAAAATTGACCTACCGGGAGATGCGTTATTGTTTCTTAACCATCGATAAATAAGTTATTGGTTTAATGCAAATGATTATTTCACTCATTACAACTTTGACCAACCAGATTGTCTTATTTTCCATTGTTTAGCATCATGCTATTTAACAGCGATTAAATTGAAACTAGCTTTTTTTTAAAGCAAATTTTGAGCTTTTTGTAGGCATATTTAGCCGGATAAGTAGTCTAAAAGCAAAATACTTACATGATTTTTATGTTTACTGATATTCTATATCTTTAAACATGCCAAATTATTCATTTGAAACATATTTAATTTATTAATTTTTGACATTTATCTGACAGAAGTAAAAAAATAAACGATTTGCTATAGTTACAAAAATATTCCCATGAATACTGTAAGTACACATAAATCTATTTGAATTTATGAAATAATCTTGACATTATAACCCTCGTGCTAAAGAATTGAATCTGTTGAATTTGACGGCTGGTTTAAAAAAAAGTGTTATCGTACATAATAATTTCAGATAAAATCCCTTGACCTTTCAAATTATTATGTAACTCAAAAACTTTTATACAACATTTATTTCATAATCCAGGCATGTCAAAACGTATCAATTAAATTCATTGCACTCGAGATATATCTATTAATTATTTCTTTAATTACTTGTAATGGATATAAAACATATGTGGTTGATTAAAGGTTGAATTCAAAAAAATCTAACTGATATTTTCGACTTATTGTGCCGGTTAAATTTCATTAACTGAATCTATCTCTTAAATTTCCAATAGTGTACCAAAATAAAAATAGACTGTAGAAAAAAAAAAGTATACAATCACTCTTGTGTAAACCCGCCGTAGATCATTAAGTAACAAAACAAATGTTTTCACTGTGAGTGAAACAATTGAATGTTTATTTCTCTCTTCTTGACCGGCGGGTAGAAAGGGTTAGGGCTTAATGGGTAAAAATCAATTGATGATGTGGTTAGGGGTAAGTGGTCGGTCTGGAGGTTAGAGGAAGTCACAGCCCACGTGATGGATGTGAGGCACGACGAGTACGGACCACTTCCGGCCGACCCGCATCGTTCACTTGTTTCTCGCAAGAATTTAAATCGAATTAGTAGGTGTAATCAATGGAGGAACTGATTTATCTAATACGGAGATGATCATCAATTTTCTTGCAATTTTATTTCCTTACTGTAAATAGTTTTTGTTCAATCCTACTCGATCCTACTATTGAAATATGTTATTTCTTACTTGGATACAATGCTTGAAACTGTTTGTTTTGTTCACTCCAGTTAATCCTATGGCAACGGGTGGGCAAAAGTAGTGAGTGTAATTACTTTTGCCCACTCGCCCTTCCATTACGATATTAAAAATAATCTACAATATATATTTCATAACATTTATTACATTAAAATTTATATTTATTGAAAACAGGGTGACTTTAGACTAAATGAAAACTGAAAAAAGCAAAAATACCTAATCAAGAACTTAATTTCTTCAAATCTTTTATTGAAATATGTGTAACCATAATAAAGAGGGCGCATACTTCTCAATCAATCCATTTTAATACCTAACTTCATCTGTCACAACTTTTACGTTTTTTGACTGCATACGCTGACGGAATTTTTCTATTTTATTTAAATACCTTTCTTTCGATTTTTTAGACAACAGATTAAACGTAGCAGCATAAGCCTCTTTAAATTATGTCTTCTTAAATAATGACATCATTTATTTATGCCATATTTTCACAGTTCTAATTTATAAATGATTTTCAAGACAGTGACCTTGGTGACATATATGAACTATTTTTTTTTTTGACAATTGCGACTGTTTTTATTTACATGAAACATAACAACGCAATTCGCCGCCTTTGTTACTTCAAATTTCATGGAAGTTTTAATGTTTGAATAATATTCTTCTTGTAGATTGAACAAAACGCTATACAGCATTTGTGAAGAAACGAATTCGCTCACTTTGTATGCTTTTGCGCCTCGTGCACAAAACTGCCACTCGCGTAAGCGAAATTCTTAGTTTCTTCACTTGTACTGTAATATACTATTGCCGAGAAGAAAAATGTTTTAATTATTTTATTCAACATCAAAATTTAATTCTCTAGGTAACAATGTCTGGACTAACGCTACTGAAATGGTATTTGACCGCAATCAGTCTTTTGGGACAAATTGCATGAAGCTAGGTCGCGGAAACAAGAATCGGCGGCGGTCTTTAATTTCATTCAATTAAAAATAATAAATTAAATTAAATTTTTATTGGCATTTAAGTTAGTGACAGTTATTGGTGACAACAAGGCATTGCGCATGTATATGTTTTTTCCTTGATGTTGAGATAAAGTATAATATCCTTCTCTCTTAATCCTACCAAGAAACAAGGACGCTATTTTCATAGCAACGATTATGTACTTATTCCATCGATCTTATATATATATATAGGTACTAATATAATGATCGGAGACGTATTCCCTTTATGCCGGCTACACATTACATGGCAAACTAGGCCAATGGCAAACGTTTGTGATTTGTACATTTTTTCATGTCGAATGACATTTACCGAGTACTCCCTACACATTACATGCCGAATCATCCCATACATATTACAAAACTAAATGCTAGATCGCGTTTCGTATAGACAAGTGGTCAACATTTCTTTGATTTGGGTCTCATTTACCGACTTCAATCCGAACGTAGACGAATGCAAACGTTGGAAGGAGTTTGTCATTTGTGGTACCGTACACATTATTCGGCAAACTTCACATATCACAAACGTTTGCCTAGTTTGCCATGTAATGTGTAGCCGGCATTAGGTAGCCCTTTACCTGAGTCTAGATCCAAATTATTAATATTTTGTATTTATTTATGTACCTACTTTCACACTATCATTATTAATATAATCCATTTGGTATCCGGAGTAAAGGTCCCCAGCAAAACGTCCCGACAAAATATCCCCAGTGAAACGTCCCCAAACACGAATGACCCCACGCAAAAGTCCCCTCGGAATTGGTCCCCGGCAAAACGTGCCCAGCAAAACGTCCCCGGCAAAATGTTCTCACGGAAAAGGTTTCCATGCAAAAATGTCTCCATAAAAAAGGTTCCCAACAAAATGCCCATGCAATGTATTTTTACAGTTTCGTAAAGGACATATTTTTGGTATCCTGCAAATTCATCGCAAAAAATTAATCTTAGAAAAATACCGAGTGTGGGACTCATATAAAGGATATAAGTTTCTTTATTTAGTTCAGTTCAATTAGAATTTCTACCAAAATCGAGTATGTGGAACTCAAGAATGGTATAATGTTCTTTATTTAGTTCACTTAAATTAGAGTTTCTAGAAAAACCGAGTATGTGGGACTCAAGAAGGGTGTTAGGTTCTTTATTTAGTTCAGTTTAATCAAAGTTTCTATTAAAATCAAGTGGTTAAGTGGGACTCAAGAAGGGTATAAGGGGTATAAGGTTCTTTATTTAGTTCAATTAAATCACATGAAAGTAGCTGTATTAAAACAACATAATTGAAATGAATTGTATAGGTAACTTTTGTATCGGAACATTATTGTTTGGAGACGTTTTGCTGGGGACAAATTGCATGGAGACCTTATCCGTGGAGACTTTTTACCGAGGACGTTTTGCTGGGAACGATTTGCCGGAAACTAAATGTGAGGGGATCTTTTGCAAGGGGAATTTCGTGTTTTACTTGGGACATTTAGCCGGGGATGTTTTGCTCCGTGCATCGTCTTATTTAAAATTGAATTTAAAAAAAAGTCCTTGTGACTGATAAACGTGAAATGACGAATAAAAAAACTAAGTAAGAAATTGAATATTAATTCAGCTTCCAGTTAGCCTTTAAAATATCCTCCTGTACAGAGAACTGAAATGTTGTCGAACTTGGAGCACTTCAAGATAGACAAATAGCATCGCTGTTCACATAAATTTTTTCACCGGCTTCTTCAACTTAAATAGCGCACGGTTGCTCGTAGAGCTTAGACTTTTTGTTTACTATTTATTTACGGGGTTCGCTACGTTTCCAGGCCACTTGGGGCACTGTGAGGCTGGATACAGACGTGTATCAATAGCGAGGAAACACGAACGTAGGCGGAGAGCACCGACAGCTTCACCGCAGGAGTCATTAAAATTCAGGTTACGTAAGCTTGCTCGGTTTCACTCCAACTGTGATCAGATATTAAGCATTCTCTGGCGCTTACTTAGGAAAGGTAATGATAAATTCCTCCCTTTATTCGGCTCGGCCCCCCGACTAAACTTTCCATCGTTTCCACTCGGATTCCGTCACAATTATCTGCACTTGCTGCTGAGCCGGACAGTGCCGGACAAAGGATTACTCTGATGAATTTTTAGTATAAATTTATAAGGGTCATCTATATTAATAGTATATTGTGCAACTAGGGGCGGAAGTGGCGTTTTTCCGACGAGTGCGGAGTTGGTAACAAAAGCGAAGCGAGGGCTGCCACCGCACGAGTTAGGAGAATACTTTAATAATCACATGTTTTTCTCAAGAATGAAAAGGTAATGAGTACAAATGATAAATAATTTATACCTAACGATTTGTATGAAATTTCATATGCAGAATTCTATTCACCTTACATTTGTATTATCCGTCAGATTGATATAAGAACGCGAAAAATGACATGTGCAGCACAGCGTTGCCGTAGTTTACACAGGTATCTGGCCGAATGAAATCTTACAAAATAAACAAGTTGTACATAATAAAAATTAATAACATTCCTAATTAATTGATTTATGTATATCTCATTTTATTAGAAAAAATGCAAATAGACTTGCGTTTACATACAATAAAAAATGTTTATTATTATTTTTTATAAGTTGCAACCCCGATATGTAGAGTGCGGATTATATGAATTTGAATATATTGTATTATTGTGCATATTAGTATTTTTTACAAAAGTTTGCATTTCATAAATAGATCAAAATATGGTAGGTATACACCAATATTTTTTTCATATATTTATTTAAAATGCATATATAACTGCATATATTGTATCTTTTAACCCAAAATTTCAATTTTAACAAAAAATTTATATGTATAATATTTATAATTCCTCGAATTTGATACTACTTACAGTAGTTTTTACATTTATTTAAAAGGTAGGTAGGCACAAAAGTCGTATTCCAGAAGTTATACGTTGTTTTGTTGTTGACAAAATGTATAGTATTTTTCTGATTGATAAAAATAAATTGTTAGTAAAAATGAATAAAATTATGTTGCATATCTGCATATGCATGCATATATTTGTAAAATATTGCATATTTGTTTAATTTTGTGCATATATTGAGCACATTTTTTCCATATTTCAATGCATATTGCATGCATATTTTGATCATATTTGCCTGCATATAATCCGCTCTCTTACTGATATGAAATACATTGCGAGCATAGGAGATGCCTCTAACCACCACCCGAGTGTACCTCCTTAAACTAATATTTTGAACCTAATAAAATAAGATTATTTAAATATATAAATAACAACATGGGCGTGTCCTTATCATCAAATACAGCCCTGTTATTCCGTTTGCTCCGCTCTATTCTGCACGTTTTGCGGTTGGGTTTTGTTCGGTGTTATGAATACATCTGTTCGTGTTTACTCGATTGTGGGCGAGAGTGTTTTTGTATGTTTCGTTTGCGTAAATGGGTTTCGTATTGGACAGCGTTTTGCTGCGCTCCTTATTAACACGGATGGCGCGACTGTGAGCCCCTCTGTAATTATTGGCTTATGGTTGGATGCTGGAACTACTGGTGGATTAATATTTTAGCGTTGAAACAATTGCTATGCAATGAGCACTGGAGGAAAATTTGTGTTTGTGAGTTACGTCGTAATGGGAAAAATAAATTTTAAATTTGAATTGGTAATTTATCATCGCTTCTTCCTATTTTGTGTAAAATTACCTACTGAGTACAATATTCTACCACATGCAGTAGTTTGTTAAAAAAGAAGGTAGGTATACAGGGTGTCTGTTTTTAAATGAACCAGCATTTATCTCGCTTATTTGTTGAGTTAGCGTTTTTTGTCAAATACATGATTTATACAGTATCATGTGTAGTAAATGATAGCGGATGTGAATCCTTGGTATCACTTCCGGTTTTTGAGGAAGTCATAGCAACTTTCAAATTTCAAATGGAACATTGTATTTTTTTTTACGAATTTGAAAAGTACATTAAATTTGCTCTACGGTGGTATAAAAAAGTATTATGTTGTATTATTAAAATATTAAATTACGGACACTTAAATTATGCACCTATGAACGCTGAAATAAGTAAGCCTTGCCGCGAAACAAAAACAATAGTTGAAAGCAGTTTTACCTGTCAACAATCAATGTAAATTACAATAAAATATCTCTTAAATCTAATTATAATAACGAAAACGCATATTATGAATAATTAAGAAACAATTCATTTATTAGAGTACCTCGAGAGTACCTAACATTAATTTAATAAAAGATGTTCAAAATGTTGACAGGTAACTGCTTTCAACTATTGTTTTTGTTTCGCGGCAAGGCTTACTTATTTCTGCGTTCATAGGTGCATAATTTAAGTGCCCGTAATTTAATATTTTAATAATACAACATATAACTTTTTTATACCACCGTAAAGCAAATTTAATGTACTTTTCAAATTCGTAATAAAAAATACAATGTTCCATTTAAAATTTGAAAGTTGCTATGACTTCCTCAAAAACCGGAAATGATACCAAGGATTCACATCCGCTATCATTTACTACACATGATACTGTATAAATCATGTATTTGACAAAAAACGCTAACTCAACAAATAAGCGAGATAAATGCTGGTTCATTTAAAAACAGACACCCTGTACATATACCTATTTTTCGATATCCTGATTCTCAATCAAACTGGATTTTTTAAAAATTCGCAATAATAATAATATAATGGTTTGCAATTGAATATGATAAGTGCCACTCGAAAATAAAATTTTTAGTCAAAGTACCTACATCTATAATTTATTTGTTATTGAGCGATAGTTACGTGATAAAATAGTTCATTATAATATTTTAATAAAGATTTCTTGTCTACAATGTTTACGAGAAAAACCGTCTATAATTTTGCAAATTTAAAAACAAAAATTTTTTGATTGAGAATCATGACATCGAAATATACCTAATAATGGACTACTTGCAACGTACCTATTGAAAATTATGTTTCTATTACCATGTGCCCATTGTCGAAAATATGCGAAAATATAAATTTTATTATAAAATATGATACTTTTATTTTTTTAGTAAATTGAGAAAAAAATATTTTCTGTTATGTCATTATCTTGAACAGGAGGACGGAAGCATAATAAATAAGAATGTAACCTGTTTTAGTTTCCCCTACAAAGCCGTTGTTATGGAGCGCTCACTAATTTCATGAATTTTTTTTCGTCTTGTTAATAAGAATTTTATCAAAATAAAGAATACGTACGTGTCTCAAGTTTGTATCTGTTCTTTAAAAGTATTGAATAAAAAAATCATGCATGTAACGTATTATACTCTCAAAGTTTTTGTACCTTTGTAACACCCTATATTTGACAATTACTTGAATAGATAATAGTAGGAGAGATCGGGGCTGGTTGTTCCGGGGGTAAGTTGTTACAGGGCACATTACAGATAATGCAAAAGATTTATAGAAGATGTGCTATAAAGAAACAAACGATTATGGCAACGTCTGCTATCGCCTCCTAGTACTCTAGTGGCGTTTACGTACTCACTGAGTACATCTGCCAGCATCTGCGTACGTGGTGACCAAAACCAGCATGTGTGTAACTTTTATTCTTTTTCGTAATTTTGATCTCATGTTGTAGAAAATTTAGATAATTTATTGGATTTATGTTATTTTTTACTTTAAGTTTCTTGTTTATGAAATCATATTGTTTATTTTAAGACCATATCCAAAAGCTGTGTCAAGAATAAAAAAGATCACACGTAAAACAAGAAAATCAGAAATTCTGACACACACCAGAAAAAATGTTCATAGTTAATCAAAAAGAAATAGACATTGAAGACTGACTAATTAAAGTGGATCATTGATTAAACTTAGAAAAAAGTAATTAAAATGTTAAAAACGCGTTTTGCTTCGTATTCTGTAACAACCTACTCCAAGGCTGGGGTTGGTTGTGATTGTTACACCTGCCAAATTTTGAAAAACAACAATTCTCATCTACTTACTATTACATTAGCCTCCATATAAAACGTTAGGATAATTTTTTTTCAAAATGTCACATCCAACCCCGGCCTTCCCTATATTATTCAACGAGCGAATTATTTGTTCCACCCACCTTTGAACGAAGTAATTAAAATATAATTTTAATCTTTAATATTATAGCAGGTAATTATAATTTCTAATTACTTGTCAAGAGAACGGTGAACCTACCTATGTATTTTTTAAAAGTAGGTACTTGTAGTATTAATGTTGAGTGGAAAATTGTATGAAAAACATAAAAGAAGCGAAGTGATGTCTTAGTAGTACGAGCAGCAAGAAATAAATTTGTAGTTAATTGCGAGAATACAATAACTGACGCGGTGCAAATTTGAAATGTCAAGAACACTTTGCGGGAAAATTCGTTCGCTGCTGAAGTAGCCGATTTCTCTCTCCTGTAAATTCGGAAAAAGAAAAACATTGAATTCATTTATGTCGCCGAACAAACTTTCTAATTCCATTTTCTCAAACAAACACTTCTGTTTTATTGTAGCATTTGTGGAAACCTGACGGCGAATTAAAGCGTTTTAACTGGAATGAATTTTGCGTTTATTTTTAAAATTAATATCGCTCTATAAGAGTTTACTCTTTGCGACAAAGTGAAACTTTGTCGTAACTGAAAACTGAAATCCTCGCGAGCCGCGTACTCCCCACTCGTGTCGACTGCTTCTTGCAATTCTTTATTTATCGAATACAATACTTCTTTTTACTTCGCATCTACTCGCCTTTGTCCAAACGAGGTTTTGCTTATAATTGGTTTTCTTCAGTTTCCATTTTTCTGCTGCAACTGTAATGCCACCCAATCAATTTTTTACAACGACGGTGAACGTATGTTCGCAGAATTCAATGAAATCGTTTGTCACAAAACCATTTATTTCTGATAAATATTTATTTAAACGGAACTAAACTCAGAAGTAAATTTTAAATAAACCTGCAAATAAATTTCCGTTTCTGGCAGATGTAAAAAACATCTCATCAAAATATGAAAAAAATTATCTTGTCTAACAAATTAAATATTTCAGGTTTAACCCGAAGGTGAACTGACAAACCTCTGGTTTTTGGAATTTGAGCAAACTGACCCAAAAATTAAATGTTTGTCTCATTTGCTTTATTTATAACTAATTGTTATAAAAGATTTGAAATTTAAAATACGTTTACTTGTTACTCACTTGTAAACGTCATTTAAACAATCCCTACATTACCTTTGAAAGCGAATCTTTACAAGTTACTAACCTGTAATATGATTGACAACTGACTTGCAAATATTTTAAAAGTTAGTAGCTAGTCATAATGTTCATAATAAACGGTTCACGTTGCCACAGTAATAGTTCCAAGGCTAATGGAAAATCATATAGGTACCACAATTTGTAACAGAACAGTTGTGTGTGAATGACAGAATTTGGTTATAATTTTTACATTTAAGTATAATTGATTTACAAATGAGTAACAAAAGTAAAATGTACAATACACGCAAGGTAACTGTATTACCTTGGTAGTAATATAATACTGTACCTATCAGATAAGCTCGTTTGAGAATTACATGGTTCTGAAGATCTAAAACCAGTTTACAAAACAGAAAAGTTTGACTTGACCCATTAGTAATGGGAAGGTTTAGACGAGATTCATTCAAAAAATATATGTACCTAATGATAATGACTATTTAGACTAAATTTGCTGTCAGTTTTTGATAAATACCTACTTTTTAACCGTATAACGGATTTTATGAGAGTCATATTTTTACTCTAAGTATTATTGAAGTGACGGTAAATGATGCAATTTTGAACCCATTACAATTTCCACTTAACTGAAAATTACCAAGGGTCTAAATTACTAAATTAGTTCTAAATGTTCCTTGGGGCCGGAGTGACTACTATGACTAGTAAGGATTCTCTAAGATGAACGAATTTTTATCATAACAAGAATAATGTACCTACCTTGTCCCTATATTTATTGTAAACTAATTTAAATTTAATAGCTATTAATTTAACAAGAATATTATGCGATTTATAATATCGAGGATGTTGCCAAGTAACAAATCAACAATTTTACCATTTTATCTGTCATATAAAAAAAATTACTTAAAAATCAGTTTTGAAGTTATTATGGTTGTATCTAACGTATTATGTTGTTCATAATAATATTATTTTGCGAACTCAAAACAGTTCGGAAAGTAACGATTTTAGGTAGCATGTACTAAAAAGTAACTAACGTATATTGTTGTTTATAATTATCAATAAATGTTTAATATTAAAAGGTTATTATAACAGTTAATGATACGATAAAGTTGTAAATAAGTAAATAGTCACGTTTTATTTTTGCTTTCTGCAAACGGCAAGCAAAACTGCAACACACTTTCAAAATTCCGCTATATGTATGCATTTCAACATTTCTACTTTTCTTATACAACCTTCCAATTGCAAAGTTATTCTCTGTGTTATTCTATTCTGTGAAGTTTCTACTTTCTAGCTGACGAATTTTCAACAAATTGCTGAATCTACCATAGTTCAGGCATGAAAACTTCTCCGTGCGCCATATGTCATAGTTAAATGTAAAATTTTCACATTTAAACTTATAAACCAGACTTTGTACCTACTTTATTAGAACATTTCCCTTGTTTGCAGTACGTATTTTATATCGTAGAGTAGACAGCAAAGAAATTGCTTCAACACCTTGTTCATGTTTCTTTATATTCTAATTTTGTAAAATGAGTAAATTTTTGCTTTACGGCTGACATTTTAAATTGTCTCTTTTACGTATGAACGAGTTCGCTCAACAAGACAACACTTTTAAGAATAAATATTTCAAAACTTTTATATCTTTTTTACTTTGTATTGTATTTGTCAAATATTGTATTAATTTTTAGATAAATTTAGCTGTTAAAAAATATGAACTATATTATTATATTTAAAGAGAGATTGACAGATCTGCGAAATTAATTGTCATATTTATATTTACTGTACCTACTGTTAAAATGTGTCATTTAGAAATTCGTTCTAGAAAGTAATAATAATAAAGAGTTGTAAAATTCGTTTCTAAAATTTAAATTCAGTAGGTATAATTTTGTTAACAGTTTAAGTGAAGATATTAAAATAAAAAATAAAATACTAGTTATTTTATGACTATTTAAAAAAATCTGCTGTGGCCAGTACACGACCTCTCGCCTAATTCTGCTTATTCTACTAATCTAATAAATAGTTTTACTTACATTTTAATAGTTTCATGTTCATGTAATATGTAAACGATAATGTAAACCAAGATGCAAGTAAAAGATGTCAACTGTACTGTCACTGTCATTATAATTAAAATTTTCAGTAAAAACAAATTTCATATCATGGACAACACGATACTGGTACTTAGTTGCACTTTATTTTATTGCTAAATACTACCAGATTCAGCAAATTGTATTTAAAATTAACTGTACCCATTGATAATTATATTATCTTTTATTTTTATTTGCAAAAATTGTCATA